>OX638216.1:16785484-19632984 GCA_951805285.1 Thymelicus acteon | reverse complement strand
CATCGCGGATTCCGCTGTCGAGTTACAAAACAGAATAGCCTTACAGTTTCCGAATGTGATTTTTTTCACGGTGCAACGAAATACCATGCTTATTTATACACATGCTGTTATAATAAAGCATTCTTTTTGAAAACTTCGTAGTCCAGTTGTTCGTGATGTTGCTGCCTGTAGATATGCTGAGGAGTTTTTTCTCCATTTCTTCTCCTCTATGACAAAGCACATTTCCGAAATGGTGGTAGATTAAATCAACGTTCACAATTTTTTTTTTTAAAATACCCATATGTAAATGAGTTTGTTTTTTGAACTTTGAGTGAGATGAGAGAGAGAGAGTTTGATTATACATGTTTACAGTTTTATGCTATTACCCGCAGCTTCGCCCGTGGTAGAGATCGATTTTTATAAATCCCGCGGGAACCCTGAACTTTTCCGGGATAAAAATAGTTTATGTTTTAATCTAGGATATAAGCTATCTCCATTCCAAATTTCAGCCAAATCGGTTAAGTAGTTTTCTCGTGAAAGTGTAACAAACAAACTTACATTCACATTTATACTATTAGTATGATGGTACTGGCATTATGTTTGTGTAAATGCCACACGTGACAGAGAATTCTAGTGCATGCTATTAAGAAGGATTGGGATAAGTAGTTTAAGCTGTACTGGGGCAGTTTAGAATACTGACCGCTAATCCGGTGTCGTAAAAGGCGACAAAAGTCGGCCGTTCGATGATAAGATTTCGCATACAGATTATATTATCATTATTATTATTCAGTCATAAAAGTATTATCTGTCTGTGAATTCTGCCTGGCTAGAATTTATTCATGTAAGAAACTACATTCCCAGTAGGTACTAATAATGTGTGTCCACTTTTTTGTCTCTTCTGTTCTCTTCTTTCTGTTTATTGTTGTTTCGCTTTTTTACACGTTTTATAAGAGCTTCACCTGTATGTTTGTTTGTAACTTCTCTTTGAACTTGATTTTGACCCACTCCAACCGGTCAGATTTATTTCAAACTTCGTGGACTTATTGGGGACCGAGGAATATTGAATTGTCATAATTCAATATTTAAAGAAAAAAAAATAGGTTAATTACACGCTTTATATTATTTACGCTTTAATTTATTTTCTATTTTTATTAGTTGGATTTTCTATAAAAGTGTGTTTTTTAGTTTTTTTTTAAACAATTATTTTTATTCCTTAGAGATAATATTTATCCGCCTGGCTCAAAACAATCTCCTAAAATCGACCGTGAAAAATGTTTAATACGTGTTTCGGTCGCAGCACGCAACGACCGAGCGCTTGTTTGGAATCCGTGATACTCCATTCCAATAAAATTCAGTTACAAAGCTACGGGAGTTTTTAATTTTGGAATTGAGAGAGAACAAAATCACGTACCGTGTATGAACGAGTCCCATACTCTTTTTGATATGAGTCCCATCAATTGGTCCAGTACCAAAAGTCGAAAAAGGTTTTCAGTTTAGGAAATGAAATTGAGCACTCTTTTTGGTTTGATCAAAAGGTATTCTCATACATTTGATAGGAAAATATGTTTATAGTAATACGGAAACCTATTACGAGGTACAAAAACATTATTAAAGAATAATGCACGTACTAAGTCTAAGATTTGAACCGACTACTTATAATAGCTGAAATCGCCAAAATTTGTTGTAATTAAATTTATGTAAATCGAAACACTTCGAAAACCATATCCACGACGATTCGATTTGAAAACCAATTAGATAATTGTATTAGTGAAAGCAATCCATTTACCGAGTTACACGTAAATCGAATTAAACTTGAAAACTAATCATCGGATATAGTTTCATACCTTCGAACAAACGCTAACTACAGGTAATAATTCATTTGAATGGTATCTGCAGTTTTTAATTTACCTAATTTTAAGGTAATAAAATGTAATGTAATAAAATAATCTGGGGGCACGGCAGTGCCCCCGCCAAGTCGAGCAAAAAAGCGGCACGGCCGTACCATCCTTTTCTCGAAGCAATTCAGGCCATTTTCGACCCCCTATAACTTCGTTGTGGATAAAGCTAGAAGCCTGAATTTTTTGTAACCAAGCAGGCATTGTATAAACACGGTATATTTCAAATTTCATTCAATTTGAACCAGTAGTTTAAGAATTATAACTAGTCAAAGTTTCTTAATTTCGTCACTCACTGACTGACTGACCGATCATCAAAACTCTAAGGCACTTCTAGCAGACAAAGAAGCTTCAAATTTGGAACACAATTAGTGTTTAGTGTATAGATCAAGGGAAAACTAAAATATTTTGCAATTTCTATTTATTTAAAACATAAAAGATTTTTAATATTGATAATATGGTCACTATAAGATGTTGTTACTTGTTAGGTTAGCTAATTACGTAACAACTTAAGACAGAAGGACCCTTAAGTAGGAACTGAATAAATTAACCGACTTGGTATTACATGGATCTCACAACTTTTTACGGTAGAAGAACTGAGTTGCGAGACTTGGTTTTTTTTACAAGTTTTGTTTTTGATGGCATTATAATTTTCTGTTTATAATGACATGCCATTATTATATTATGTGGTTACTTTGTAAATTTTGACATTCTTTAAGTGAGCCTTTCGTTTCTATAACGAAATAAATATAATTTTACTTTGAATGTGATCTGTGTATAGTTTGAATTTACTAATATATCTACTCGTATTTACTAATTTTATATTATTACCACTGAATTAATATCATTATAATTATTTTTTGACAAAAAATAAAACCAATGAAAAAAAACTGAAAAGCGAAAAATAAAATAAACCATTAAGTATTATAAATTAAGATCCTAAATTAACCGAAAATAAATAATTTCGAGACCGTGCCAAACAAACAAACAAACAAAATTAATTACGTAAAGTTCATTTTATAAGGGCAGTGGCATGCGATGCACACGGCATCAGCAGCGCGGCGCACATCTTTTCACCGTTTGTTTTTTCATTGGTTTGGCACCGCCTCAAAATTATTTATTTTCAGTCAATTTAGGATCTTAATTTATAATACTAAATGGTTTATTTTATTTTTCGCTTTTCAGTTTTTTTTCGTTGGTTTTATTTTTTGTCAAAAAATAATTATTTTTTAATTTTTAGTTGCTATGAAAATTATTAAGTTATTGGCGATATATTCAGTTACCAGGTAAAAATGTAGTAGGTGAAATATAAATCATCCCCTATTTTCATACCTTTAGGGGTAAAATTTTCTTTCCAAATTTAAACAAGAGTAACTTCAAGGTATACAATATTCAATAAAAAAAGAATCATCGAAATCGGATCATCCAGTACAAAGTTATTGGGGTAATGTGTAAAAATTCCGTGGGTGAATAATCAATCATCCCCTATTTTCGTACCTCTAGGGTGGGAATAAAATTTTCAAAAAAATATGGGACCAACTTCAAGATATACCCTATCCATTAAAAAAAGAATGATCAAAATCGGACCACCCTGTGCCGATTGCCGAGTGATCATACATAAAAAAAAATATATATACGCGTCGAATTGAGAACCTCCTCCTTTTTTTTTCGTCGGTTAAAAATTATGACCACGTCGTAACCCCGTATGTGTTGTATGTGGTATGTTAATCAATCCCCAAAACCAGTTACAAGCTTTTGTTCGTTTGTTTGAATCATTTTGTTCGTTAGTTTGACAACACTTACGCCCCAATTCGAAGTCACTGATTCTTTACTAAGGAGTGATTAAAGTAACTGTTAGTGACTCTTGAATTGGGGCGTTAGCTGCTAAGTATGTACGAGTCAATTCTTTCAAGCTAAAGCTCTTATCCTACAGAGTTGGTGTTTTGCATATTGCTTTAATTCAAATGACACTGCATTTTTATGATAATGGTAACCTGATTACCCTGAGGCTGTGGCCCAGGGGTCTAAACGAGGAAACTCCTCGACGGATTATCGACGGATTACATTATAGACATGAAATCTTATACACTTACGTATTAAGTGTATAAGATTTACGTATTATACACTTAAGTATTTTATTTTGATCTCTATGATAATATCCAACAGCATAAATACAACATTTTTAAAGCTTGTTTTTAAAAATATTTGAAAAATATGAATTTTATTTTCTCCAATATCTTCTATCAGACATCGACCGATTACAGTTTTATCATATGGACAGACATACAAGTGTAAACTTACTAAATAAACGTAAAGTATTCCCTCTTTCACTATCTCGTCTTAGTCCACCGATAAGATTTTTATTTCTCGAATATGCTTCTGATAGATCGTACAGATATAAATTGGCTGGAGTTCAAGAAAATCGCATGGTTCGATCTACTATATTACTGTGACCCAAATTAGAGTGGTTTTCTTCAGATTCGTTATTTGACACCGATATCGGTACGACCTTTTTAAAAGAGAAATGAGATCTGCAAATCGGTTTAAACTATAATTTTTTAACATGTATGTAACATTTAACGAAGTTTTAATATAAATTAGTTGTTGGTATTGTAATTTTATAATGTAAATTTTGGTACTGAACATACATACGTAACGTATGTAGGTAACGTAACTTGGAACCACGAATACGGAGGGTATAAAAATATTACTTGTTTAACGTTAACCCAATTTTATCCTTCTGATCAAGTAAGTACCTTGTGTTTTATGTTAGATGTGTAAGTTCATATTACTTATTTTTACAGTAAGGCACTTTACATACATGACAACAGTAATAAATAATGTATTTTTTAAATTACTGAATGTGTAAAAAGTAAAAAAAAATGTAGTGATAAAAGTAGCATACAAGAAGAGAAAATTCGTTCGTATGTTTCCACAAAATTTTAGTAATGATTACGGTCTAATTTCAACTACTGGGAACATTCGTATTATTTAAAAGACAAAATGGATAGGGGTGGTTTAAGAGATTAAATAATAAAATAAAATAGCATTGTTCTTGTACATAAACATGGTTTTGGTACAATTAACATAGTCCTTAAAAAATTTAAACCTAAGTTAAAATAATTTTAACCTTAGATTTATGTATCAAACGACAATTTAGGATTATCCATTGAAGCGAATTTCGTCGTTGAGAACTGATCCCTTCGACGTATTCCCGAAGCTTTCAATTTTCGTTCATTGCTAAGGTGAAATCTTATATAGGGGAAGCTAAAAATTTAAAGTATATTACTGAATGAGATGATAGAATGTCAATAATTCGTAAACCTACTATGGAATACGTTAAATACCTCCACCTCAGACCATCCACGCCAGGTTTCTAATCTTGCACGCACGTATAATTTTTTAGGTTTGGTTCATATAATTATAATAATATTTGGATGGCATGTTTCGAAGAGGTACCTAAAGGTGGATCAAAATAATCACAGTGTTCCATACAACTGGGATAAAATCTACCCTATTTTCTTGTCCAGGTCATGAATTGTCTATGTAGGTATGTGCCAATTTTCAATCTCAACCCATACGGTTAACAGTAATCGTATCTTCACAAACTTTTACATTTTTGACATGATAACGTCTTATAAATTGGTTGACTCGGGTGTCATTCACGAAAACTGTGTAAGATTTGCCGGGACGTTACCATGCGCGCGCGAGAGAGAGAGGCTCGCTCGACCGGCGCGCGCCTTGCGTCTCTCTTCTACGCGAGCGTTTCTGGCGTCAACGAATTATGACAGTGAATTATGAATTTAAAATTGTGATTTTCAAATTCTATGTTCCAAAAACTTATGCCACGAACAGACGTTGTCACGTTAAATCTCCGTCCGTATACCGACTTTACAGACAACCATTTTAATATTCGTTTTTAGTTTTGGACTCACAAATAATTTAGCATTTTTGAAGTGATCGAATTTAGCTTAAAACATATCTTTGAGATTATACCAGTGGACAAGGCTGTTAGATAGATAGACAGATAGATACTTTTGAATTTTACAACACCCTATAGCGTTGCAAAGAGGTTATATGAAATTGAATCGGAGTCGAGTTGGTTTCCTCTGAGCGCCATTGTGGGTTGAAGATATGTTTGAAATGTGTATTTGTCAATTTATATTACGTTTTATTGTTAGTTTTTGAACATAACGCTCTTAGGCGATTGAACTGTAATATTTTTGTATACTTTATAACTATTTCATTCAATTCTTTTTCTGAATATGTTGCGCGTGTAATAATAAATGTTAGTTTCTTCTATATCAACGTTGTAAAAGATCGTTTTGTTTATCAACCAACTCCAAGGTCTATCTAAAGACATCCATTATTACAATTATTGCAAAATTTGCATGCAATTTCGTGTATAGTTGTTGCATGATCCAAACATACAGATGGATATATGGACGTACAAACAAAAATACCAAAGATTTTGGCTTCTATCACTCACCTTTGTACAGCCATTGGCCAATGTTATTTTTAGACCAAGTTTGTATAGTCAGCCAAATTCTTTGTAACTAGTAATTTTCTTTTCCGCCCAAGGAACTGTGATAAGGATTCTATCAAAAGAATGTGAAACGCAATAAAATCAATTCTTTTCGAGATATTGTTAGAAAAATTGAACTCTACCTTATTGCAATAAGGTCTTTAATTGAAAAAAGAAAGAAGCTAAAGACGATATCTGCTAACGGGCATCACAATGGACGTAATAATAAAATTTCCTTTAATAATTTTACAAAAGAACGACACTCTCTAATGACAGATTAACGTGAGGTTTAAGTTGCGCGACTTCCCGAGCAACTTTTAATGAAGTCTGAGCTTTGGGAAGTTATGTTCTGAAAGTCGTATGCGCGTTGTGGTTTTTTGGAACAATACAACCTATTTTCAACTATGCCTTCAACACTGGACCTCGTTACTGAAAATACTTCAAGTATTCTCCATCAGTTTGTTTCAGTGGATTGACGCTTGAAATATTCTCCATCAGTGTGTTCCAGTGGATTGACGCTTCAAATATTCTCCATCAGTGTTCCAGTGGATTGATGCTTCAAATATTCTCCATCAGAGTGTTCCAGTGGATTGATGCTTCAAATATTCTCCATCAGTGTGTTCCAGTGGATTGACGCTTCAAATATTCTCCATCAGAGTGTTCCAGTGGATTGATGCTTCAAATATTCTCCATCATTGTATTCCAGTGGATTGACGCTTCAAGTATACTCCATCATTGTATTCCAGTGGATTGACGCTTAGTGGTTAACAGAAATATATATATAACAGAAATATATAATTTTACTATTTCGTAAATAATAACATTATTTATTAGCGTTGTTATAACAAGTTAGGTAATATGAATAAATCCACGTCCATTAATTCACCAACAACATAATAGAAAGTCCTTGATACAATGTTATTATGATATTTATTTTAAGACGAGTAACCGCCCTGCCCTCACTTTGCTTCGGTTTTCTTATTTTTTACACCTTGGGTTACATTATTGGAGTTTTATTAACGATCCTTAATTTTTTTGAAAATATAATATAGCCTATGTTACTCGGGGATAGTGTAGCTTCCCAACAGTGAAAGAATTTTTGAAATCGGTTCAGTAGTTTCGGAGCCTATTCAATGCAAACAAAAAATCAAATCTTTCCTCTTTATATATTAGTATAGATAATATATAGACAATCGGTTACTTAAATCGCTAGTTTATATTATATTTTTTCAATCATTCATATATCTCTGACAGCTCATTACATCATAATCCTTTATATTCGTTTTTCTAACAATGACGTGGCCAGTCTCATACTTACTTGCTCATACATAAGTTATATTATTATTTATCTACAAATTATTTATAAACACAATTATAGTTGTGCTAATAATATCTAACAAATATAATTACAGAAAGCTGTTACCTATTATTTAAAACAACTCTCGTTATTATAAAGCCTGCATGAAAGTTTAGACTTTATGCTAACGCTTCCCGCCCACGTAAGACTTTTTGTAGCACAGATAATCGGGCCGATTTTTCCTGCCATATTATTTCTGACCGACTTTTTGTAGGACGTGTGCGTTGCACTATTGCTATCAGTACGTTCTATTTTTCTCCTACAAAAAATCGGTCACCGATTATCGGACGTGGGCGGGAAGCGTAAGAAGGACACAAATATGTCAACGAGCGACCTCTTTGGTTCTACAATGTTCGGCCGATGCAGATGCTGTCATACAAGAAGTTATGAAGAAAAACTAAATATTTGGAATAAGAAATGTGTCAATCTATTTAGTAGACATTCTATGGGATTCTATTGTTGAAAACGGAGTAGTAGAGCTTAGATGAAGGAATGAAAGGCAGATAACGTCGTTCGAATATAACGTAAGCCTACCAAGAATAATACAAAATAAAAAACTAATACAATCTCGTGTCACTACTAAAGAAAGCGTCAAATTGCATGAACATCGCAATGGTCAAAATTTATTAAATAACTAGCTTCTACCCGCGACTTTGTCTGCGTGGACTTCAGAATTGGATCCTTAGAGGAATGAAGAGTGTAATCAATAAAAGAAATGAAAAAAAAAATCTATGCTAGCCATTTTCAATTACACCACTTATCTTGAGGGAACGGTCTATCTCCGATATAAAATTTTAAACTAAACTCACCTAGTTTTCAACTTAACCACTATGGACTACGATCCATGCAACTGTCGAAATATCGGAATACAAAATAAATATCGTAAGTACTCGTATTATAGTAAAATCTATCGCCGATATAAAAAGTACCCTATCCTTTAATGCGGGATATTAAATATTTGGGAGCCAAATTGAAACTAAATTCGTTTAGCAGTTTAAGCGTCAGTGAATAAGAAACATTCACTTAATTTCGTTTTAAAAATGGTTTAAAAAACAACAACAAATATCTTTGAAATCAATTTCGTTATTTCCGTTCGTTCAGGTGTTACATAATAATTAAGTATTTGGTCTTCAAGATACACTATCAGGTCCTAAGTTTGGTCAATAATATGCTAGTTTTGCAATGTCAAAGTACCACCAACTAATATTTTAAAAAAGTGTTTCCGTTATTGCTACCCGATCAGGAATTACATATTATTTTATCTCCAAGATCACTATCTGGCCCTAAGTCAATGATGTACTTGGTTTTGCAATGTGAATGTTACCAACAACAACAACAATCACCCATATAATAACTGCTGTTATTATGTATATTTAGCACGCGCCTCATGCTATATCTAGAATACAATGATGTTCTTAGCGACCGGCAGTACGGGTTCCGCCGAAACCGGTCGACGGGAGAACTTCTAGCGTATGCCACTCACATCTGGGGCAAGGCCCTCGAGAAAAATAGGGAAGAGCTAGCCGTTTTCCTTGACATCTCGAAGGGTTCGAGATGGTCTTCGATTGGGTCTGGCATACCAACTTTGTGAGATTCAACGTCACAAAAACTTAAGCGTGTCAATTCACCGGCAAAATTAGCCCTTTAATCTTGGCTTTTACTCTTATAATACGGGTGTCTTCAAGTGAAGAGAGAATAGGCTTTTAGTAAGTTAGTGCGCTTTACCACCCATACTTTATTCCCGCTTACCATCAGGCTTTTTAGTAAAGCATAAGCTTATTTCACATAAAAGTTCCATTTTTTTTTTACATTAAATAAGTGCTTGACAATAATCCCACCTCATGGTAAGTGGCGATGGAGTTCAAGATGGTGAATGCACTAACTTAATAAATGCCTATTCACTCTTCTCTTGAAGACACCTACATTGTAATTGGGCGGGAACACCCACGCAGGCAAGCTATTACAGTCCTTTGCGGCACCCAGTATGAAAGAAGACGTGGTATCGCACCGTTCGCAGCGGTGGGATATTCACGACATATGGATGGACGCTTGCCATACGACGGGTTGTTCGATGGAGGAACGGGGATAGGGGAATTAGTTCGTGCAATTCCTGAGCACACTCTCCAAAACGCATCCTGTAGAATGCCGAGAGGCTGGCTACTCTGCGCCTGTGTGAGAGGCTTTGCAGGTTGGTTACCACCAAGTCTGGGTCGTTAATGAGCCTCATTGCACGCTTCTCCGTCGAATCTAAGGCTGAAAGGTGACATTTTGCGGCACCGGCCCAAATGTGACAGCAGTACTCCACACATGGGCGAACCTGAGCTTTATACAGTGTTAAAATCTACCTCGGTGTGAAGTACTGGCACACCCTTGCAAGGACCCCGAGTTTTCTTGCAGCCACTTTAGCTTTGGATTCGATGAACCTTTCATAGTTGAGGTTCGAGGAAACTTCGACTTCCAATAACTGTAGGCGGTCGGTGCATTCCAGGGATACATTCCGGAAAGTGGGAGCCAAGGTGAACAGGCTCCGTTTTGCGGCGAACAGACACGTCTGCGTTTTAGTGGCATGGTGTAATTATTTTGTGTACCCAAGATACACCATCAGGCTCAAGTTGCTTAATGATGTATATAGGCTTAGCAATTTCAACGTTACTAACAAAAATATTTTTAAATCTTGTTCAGTAATTCCAATCCGTTCAAGATTTACATATTTAGCCTCCAAGATAAGTACACCAACAGGCCTTAAGTTGGTCATTAATGTACTGGTTTTGCAATGTCAATGTTACTAAAAACAAATATTTTTTATTGCTGTTAAGTAATTTGCATCCGTTCAGGAGTTACCTATTTGTTCTCCAAGATACGTCATGAGACACTTAGTTGGTCAATGAAGAGCTGATTTTACAATGTCACCGATAACGAAAACAAAATATCTTTAAACACCGTTCTACTTCTTTCTACCATTGAGGAGTTACACTCTTTATCTCCAAATACCATCATCAGCTCCTCACTGAATTTCAATAGGATTTACTTGACAAAATACCCAATGTTATACAAAAAAGCATAATCCAAATTGCTTCATATACAAAGAATCTACTCGTATTAACTAAAATCATGGATATATTACTCTATCTGGATCATATACTACCTTAGAGGTACCTGAAGATCAATGACGTCATATCGGAATAACCATTCGACCAATCACAGGCCGGATTGAGGTTGTCCTTCATAATTGTAGGGTGTACACACTTAGAAAAATTATGTCCTATTTTGATATGGTTCTTCAAAATGTTTTCTATGTGTAATTCTTCTGGTGGTAAAAATTATAATATTGAAATAATATACATTTTATAACAATTTCTTCAAAATTACCTAATTTAAATAATTGCATTAAGAGTAAACTGAAAATTAAGGTACACAATAACGGTACATCTATATTATAATTTCATCTTAGATGTTTTTAAACCATTAGAAAAAATCACAATCGAAAGATATACCCTGGGACTATAGATAACATGGACACAATACAAAAATGGTCATTCTTTTATGACTTCATCGATCTTCAGGCACAACTACGAATTTATGTATCCAGTTAGAGTAATATCCATGACTAAAATCAGTGATTCAAAAAATTACTGGCCTAGACGTATGCACAGCTATAGAAAAATAAAGCAATTTTGACATTAGGCTAAAACCGCACTAGGATTTTAAAGGCGTACGCGCTCATCCGACATTTTAATAATGACTTGCTTAATCGGTTAAGGAAAATTAACATTTTTTACTATCAAGTAAATATAGAAAATAGAAAGACATTTACGAATGTTAATAACCAAATTTGATGATCTTTTGCAATCAATTAAACCTGATACGATATTTTATAATACTTTGATAGCACTTCTTATTGAAAGGTAGGAAAAAACTTGATAAGCTACTTTGAAGTATTATTACTGGCGTATAGAACCGATACAGCGAATATTATGTTTGGCCCAATGAATGGGCTGCAGTGGGCTTCAATTTTCAATGGATTCGTTCGATTTAAAAACAGAATCTACCGACGCGACACAAATTTTGTTCACGCTGTCTGTTCTAGTACTTTAGTACATTATACTTCAATGATAAGCTACCAGTAATTTTCTTTATCGTAAAATTATTATTTTTTGTAACTCATTGATTGCTCATTGGGTGCATGCAGCGCTTTACAAACGCTAGTATGTAAGCAGCCTTAGTTTTCCGCAAAAATTGCTTTGTTGTTATATTTGATTTTATACAAGATTGATGGCTATTAAACCTCGCATTTTATGATAAAAATTATCACAATGTGCATCACCACACAATTGGTATAATGTTAGTTATTACCATATTACAACTTAATCACTCAATCAGCTGATTGAAGTTCGGCCATGTTTTATTTCGATCATCTGTCATGTCAGTGTGACGAAAAACGACAAACTGTTTTTCTATGACTAAATTGTACCTCTTATCCCTCAGGAACAGGTATATTTTCCGGGATAAAAAGTAGCCTATCCGGTAAGTTAGGTTGAAAGCTATCCGTGTGCCAAATTTTATCCATATCCGTTCAGCCGTTTTTGCGTGATTGAGTCACAAACATCCAAACATCCAAACATCCAAACTTTCACATTTATAATATTAGTAGGATTTTATCAGTTATAATGCCGTCTTGCATTTTTAAACAATTTAAAAGTAGTTCGCAAAATCAAAGAAAAGAAGATGGAATATCTTTTCACAGGTTCATTATTTTATTATTTATTTATAATAATATTTTTGCGGTTCGCTCGGAACACAAAACCTCGACAATTATTCATTTGTATACCAGCTTTATGTGAAAATCGGTTACCCTAAATTTGGGGAAATATGCATGAGCTATTTGAGCACTGGTCGATTTATAAATGTATGTCGAAATAAATATTATATTTAAAAAGTAAACATTTGTATTTATTTAAACCTTAAAAATCAAGAAATACAGCCAATGCATAAACACCTATCGCTGGGATATTATAACCGGATTAATTGAAAATGTCACGTATGCCCACGATAAAATGCATGATTGAAAGAAAATATTATATTATATTTTAGTTTCTGTTTTTAGTTTAGCCTACTCACTAAAATGATTTCAATTATAATTTTGCAGATTGCCGACAGCTGCTATTACAAGAGAAAAAAAATGCACTTTGCCTCGTCTTTTATTATGCGTACCACAAAGGACTGGAATTAATTGTCCGCGTGGGTGTTCCCGTCAGATTATAATGTGGGTGTCTTCAAGTCAAGAGTGAATAGGCTTCTACTAAGTTAGTGTGATTTACCATCCACGACTTCATTACCGCTTACCATCTCAGGTGGTTCTGTGGTCAAACACTAACTTATTCTGCATAAAAACGTCCATAGGTTAATTTAAGACAATTAAATATATTTAAGTATTATTTTATATTAAAAGAACATTAACATATATTTTGATAAGTGTACTTTTTGATAACTAGTGATGAAATTAAAATCAATTATGATTATCACATTAATTTATTACAACGTAATTTTTTGTCTGGTTTTCTATGCATTTGTTCCTCCTATCTCAGGAACGGCTTAATAAAAGATTCGGTTTTAACTGACGTATTGTTTTATTTGAATCGGTTTACAAATAAAAAAATCACGACAATTTAAAGAATACCATCCCTACTTTTATCGACTGTGGGCTTACCGAAGCGAAGCAAGGGCGTTCACTAGACTAGTAATAAATAATTTGCCAATTTAATTGTGCATAATGTGTTAAGTTGGAAATATGTCAAACAACATTTACAAAATTGCAGGAGTTTGTGACTTTTCATTTGGCATCCTCACACACACAAAGAATTACGTGTCCATACGGTGCCACTGCTAGTTGACATTAAGGTTGTCACGCACACATAGCGAAAAAGTGACTTCACGTCATTCGTTACATTTCTTTGCGAATGTTCCATCTGCCTTTTATTTCCTTCATCTGAGTAGTAGAGATTGATGTTGATGTGAACGTCAGGAGAACTGGAAATATATCATGGAGCAAAGTAAAAGGAATATTATTGAATAACCAACACCGTAGAGTACCACTTCTTCCATAAATTCATATGAATTTTAAAACAATAATAATAATAATAATAATTTATCTATAACAAGAATGTTTTAAATTGATGCCCAACTCGTGGTCACACTAGTTTGTAATATCAGTGTCATGAAGAGTATTTTTAGGGTTCCGAACGAAAAATCGAAAAACGGAACCCTTATAGGATCACTCGTGTGTCTGGGTGACCGCCCTTTACAGCCCATTTTTGCCGAAGTACTGAACCAAATGAGTCTAAATTTGGTACTCATGTGCTATTTTGTGACCCAAAGACGAAGGTATAAAGAAAACAAAGGGATTTTGAAAAAAAAATTTTACGAAATCGAAATTAAAAACGAACTGTTTTTCAAAACGTACCGTGTCGTATGTCAAATGAAAGGGCTTATTGTAAGGATCTCAAATATGTATATTTTTGGTATAGTTCTATAATTGATACTTTTGTTTTAAAAGTTTTCCAAATTTAAGAAAGAACGAAAATTTAAGAAGAAATTGACCATTCTCCTCCCTCCTTATCTCCGTAACTACTGGGGCTAGAATTTTGATAAAATAGTTATTTAGTTATATATTACAGGAAAACCTATCAGCATTGTCTATGGTCTTAAAAAGGGGCAAAAATAAATAAAATAGAAAAATAACAGTAAATAAATAATCAACGCACGGAATTTCACTCGCACTTGTCAAGTTTTTTTCTCTTCTTTTGTCAAGTGTTTGTTCCGAGCGTATATATGGCTATTTTTATCTACACGAATAAACATTCAAATTTTCGGAAAATTGCTAACAATCCAAATGTTTTTGCCAACATCTAAATGTATTTTTATGTGGAATTTTCTCCTTTTACGCAATCAGGTTAATATTATTATCTTATTATTGACTTGGTTATATTATTATTGACCTAATATTATTGTTATTATTATTAAACTGCCAGTAAATGAGGGACATGAATAAACGTAGTAATATTTTTTTAGTATTCCGCCCGTCATTTTATTACACGGCAAGTTAGTAAAAGTGATATGAAATAACGAACAAACAAAGACATAAAATAAAAGTTTTTGATTAAAACGGAATTGTTGCATGACGTTTTATTATTCATCCTAAAATAAATAAATCCATTTTTTCAGATTTACATTTCTATCGTTTTGCTTAAATTATGTCTATCGACAACCTTATTATAACAATCTTCTTTTTAATATTTGCAATCATTTATGTGCCAAAATTTTATAACTATCTACCATCATATTATGTGCATTCTCATACCCTAGTAATACAAGAAATCATTTTGTGCTTTAAATGATTATGAGTATGAGCATACACTTATATTATGTATTTTACAAGAGTTGTGCTGTAGTAAAAAGGCGTACAGTAATTTGCGGTCAGTTCACTGTATCTCATTTAAGGTCGCTGCATACGTAACGTGGACGGGACGGGGACGGGACGGGACGTAAAGTTTTGGAAACATCGTTTCGTAAAAAATGTAAACGTTAGCGCATACGCCACTGAGGCATGGACGAAACGAGAAAGGGGCACGCACGTACACATTTATGCCCCGTCCACGTCCTGTCGCCGTCCCGTCCACGTTACGTATGCAGCGACCTTTAGTCGACTGCGAGCGAACGAGAGTTGTTGTATTTTAACAGACCCGACGTTCCAGTCGACGTTATAACACTGTATTACTGTTTGCTTTGTTAAAGAAAACGTTGTTATTATTTACGTTTGTACTTTATTTTAGTTACCTAAAAATATAACTGGTAATTTTAACCTTTCTTAAAATTACCTACTAAAAATGATTGATTGCAAATAAATTATTAATCATTATAGTATTACTATCTCGCTCACTCTTTCCATGAATAACATAAGAGCGAGTATAACCAAATCACTGACAGACGTCAAACTAACGCACTATTCATTTAATCACACTTTTAATTCAGAACAGCCTGTGTACACGGACTTGAAAAAAGAACCTAACCATAACCTCGTCTAATCGAGAGTGAAGCATAGCAATAGCCGCCCGCTTACCGTGTGTGCGTAATTTTTGATTCGCGATTGACGCAGTATGGTGTCAATGTGTGGGTGTGTGTACTTGTACGAATAGAGAGTTGGTATTACTATGGGTGCTTCACTGAAATTGTTGTTGGGATTACGTCCGTCTTTTTTGTAGATCCGTGCCTGTGTAGTATAAGTAGTATAACATAAGTCTTTGTTATGAGGTAAAATTAAGGTGTAATGATGTAAAGACAGAATGCTGTCTGCTCATGAAACTGTTCGTTTCAAATTGTATCCTGTATTTAATTAACAATTAAAATTGAATGACTAAATAACGAAGACTAAATGAAGTAAGATTTAAGACGCCGAATCATGTAAAATCTTACAAATGTTACTGTTGTAATTTATTTCCCGTTTCATTAAAATTTCACGGATCATAAGCAAACGACAGTTGATCTTCACATTTGACATCAAAGTTCGTCATTATCCTTCGTCTTTTGTTTTATATTAACCAGTAACCAACATAAAGGTAACGTTGCGGCATTTGAAGATAATTTTACCATTATTATACTCACCACAACAACAATGTATAAACTCTAAAGTCTACAATAAAAGTCTAAAGAAGTTTACATGTACGTACTTTTTCAGATGAGTTTTATTTAGTAAAAAACAAACATAGACTGTCTTATAAAGTTACTTATAAAGGCAGGCAAAAAATGATTTTTTAATATATATTTATTTAAGCCAAGTATCGACAAATGCAAATAAATAAGCTTAGACAAAGTGTCAATTTTCGATCTAGTCGAGTTTTGTTACCCTTTGTCACTTTTCCGTTTCCTGCGCTATTCTCTTCGATCTCCATACCTATATCTTTTTTCATATTTCCGTGAGATAACACGGCTCGGGAGATAAGGTGAGCGTCACGTCTTCCAGCCAGTATCCGTTTTAATTTCCGAGGATCATAAGAGATTTTACGCGGTAATGTTCAGACAGTTCCTCAAATGTTCTCTGAGATAACTTAGTGTCTTGTATGTGTTCCTCGTTTATAAATTGTTGAACCAACGACGATTTGTGTACAGATACAAAAGTCAATGAGTCAATTCACGAATGGGAAAAAGAAAGGTTCGCCTTCCCGCTGGCGTATATTCTTCTTTTGTAAATACCCTCTATATTTACCGTTGCTGGCCAAAAAATAAACGCGCTACATGCATTATTACTAGCTCGCAGTTGCTGTGTTGCACCAATGATATTTAAAAAAATATAGATATGTTATGCCCTTACAAATCAACCAAATCAAATCAAATCAAAACCAAATCTGTTCCGAAAAGAGCTACAACACACACGTTTATCTTTTGTTTCACTATACCAATCACATTGGTATAATACACGAAAGCATTTTAACGCTGTATATCAAATGTCAAGCACTTCTGACAACAACAAAAGCGTGCGTATCGTCTCGTATTAACAGAGCGACTTAGAACGGTCAATTGCCTGTTCTTATGCTCTTCATAGTCAGTGCGCTAGTGACATATCTACCTGTTTTTACATTATAATATCATTGTGTTGCACTAAAACATGCAAAAAATATTTTAAGGTATATTTTGGATGGAATAATAAATCTTAACGAATAAGTACCAGCGGACTAAACTGTGATACCGAGTGACTTCCTACATAAGGAACCTTATATTAGTCTGTTCAAAATTCCAGTAAACAATTTATTATGTCTAGTACAAGAATAGTACAAGATAAGTAATTTATTTACCGACTTAGAAAACGACCCTGGCACGATAAAATTAGTTAAGTATAAAATTCTTAGAATGTCTCAATAAAAAAATAACTTATTGTTTCGTTGTTACATAATATTCGTAAACTTAATAAATTAATTTGTCGAAACAAACCGAGGGCATATCACTCAGTAAAATTGAAAAAGTAATTGTTAAAAAACACTTAACACAATGTACCTAATAATTTAGTTTTCAACCCGAGTTTGCAAATAAATATGATTTATGATGAATTGGCGTGTAAGTTGTAGGATTATTAGGTCGCTATAGCGTTCTGGTGAATGGCCTTAAGTAACTAAATCATTTTAAAGTGAGAGCATAATATAAAATAATGCAGTACTAGAGATAAATGGAATATAATGCAGTACTAGAGATAAATGGAATAAGGACTTTTTTTTAGGGTAAGCATCACGTCACGTGATACGGAAAAAGTGACTTAAGATCCATAATATCGATAAAGCAGTTAAACTGGCCTTATAGAAGAATATTATAATAATAATATGTACCTAATTAGAACATTAATGAATTACACTAACATTTTATACGCGGAACAATAAATATACGAAAACATGTAAAATACATTATGAAAAAAATCAAGAAAAATATACTAGTGGATACCCGGCGTGTTCCACTACGCCAAAAATTTTTCTGATGATAATGACAGATCAGTGTGTTTATGTTGACGTTGACGTTGATGCGCCATCTTTATATAATACGAGTAACCGCCCTCGCTTTGCTTCCGTTTTCTTATTTTTTTACACCTTGGGTTACATTATTGGAGTTTTATTAAGGATCCCTAATTTTAAAAAATATATATTTTTTAGCTTATGTTACTCGGGGATAGTGTAGCTTCCCAACGGTGAAAGAATTTTTCAAATCGATTCAGTAGTTTCGAAGCCTATTCAATGCAAACAAAAAATCAAATCTTTCCTCTTTATATATTAGTATAGATTATCTCAAAAATTTTGTATGGGAAAAGTGGAAAATCGACTTTATGGACCGAATGTACCTAATACATGTTTTAGTGGTCTTAAAACACCTTCGGATCATTGTTTTTCAAATGAAACCATTTTGAGGCATATCGGTTGGATGGTTTCAGAGTGTATAAAGGACATTCGTACAAACATTTTTTGTGTTATATATGATAAATATTGATTAAGCGTGTTAGTTTTGTAATCCTTTGGGCGAGTCCACAACATTACGGTTCGACAACGCCAAAAATGACGTGAAAATATCGTGGAAATCTTGGACGACGTGCTGATGCGATGAAATTTTTGCGTTGCAACAATATATCGCATTGCTGCCTGGAAACGATTTTGCGGTCCCACAACGATTGGATAGAAAGAGAGTATGTTTAAAAATATCCCGTATAAAATATCCCGATTCTAGCAGTAAAAGATTGCCAAAGTTTATCATAATACCATTATGAAAGCAAACCTTAGTTACAACAAAACATGACCTTGTTATCATTTAATTTACAAACTTCGATATTGGGTCAATCATTATTTTTACGCCGATGAAACAATAATAAAGTTATAGGAAACTTTTAATTTTATTGGAATTTGCTTCAACGATATTGAAGATCGCTTTTGGATAACAAAGTTTTTTGCGTTTAAAATAGTTGAAAATTGAAATAAGTTGAAATAAAAATCTTGATAAACAAGTCCACTGCCCGTCCAGGTAGCAACACCTAACTAAAGATGAGATTTACATGTATAAAGCTACGGACAGACGTGCTCATTACTAGCACGAAAGCATGCTTTTATTAAGCAAGTGCTCATTAGTAGCACGTGTGTACAACATTGCTAGTAATGAGCAATGCTTATTTAGAGCGTGCTCAAAAATCAACCGACGTTTGATTTTCGAGCATGCTACCTGAGGCGCGGGTAGAAGGGGGTGTGCTCCGAGCACGTCTGAACAGGCTTGCTTATAAGCATGCTATTATCTATTCGATCACGATCCGTGACAGACTACAGTTGCTGCATTGCATCAATTTTACGAAATAAACCATGTCGCGATGTTGAGAAGAAAAAAACTTTGCTATTTGTTTCATATTATCGAAGTTACGAATGTCTGTCTGTGTAACCCAAATTCTTCTTTTTTTTTAAATTCGAGAACAATAACTATATTTTGTTAAAATGAAAATTTTTACTATTAGCCTTTATTTTAAATTAAATTTGTGAATTTTACTTTCATACAATAATGTATTTTTGAAAGCAAAAATATTCTCATTGCTCAAAAATTAACATTGCTGGTAAATTTTTTTTATTAAAAAAACATATCTTTGTACATTCATTTTGGCCGAGAGCCTGGTGCCAAATAGCACGTCTGTCCGTACGTTTGCTTTGAGCATGCTTATTTATGAGTATGCTTAAAACAAGCATGCTTATTGTTAGCAAATATGAACAGATGCAGAGCATGCTACATTTGAGCATGCTTATAAGCATGCTTTTTTTTGAGCACGTCTGTCCGTAGCTTAAAGCATAGACTCATATGTTTAAACTATACTACTCGTAGACAGGCTGTTCAGTACTAAAAGTTTGGACACCTACGTTGACACCACATGGTGCCAACGTATTTTAGTGGGCTGCGAGCAAGCGAGACAAGTAGATGTCATTTTTGAAAAACCCCGACCGTTCAAGAACACATTGTTTATTGTGCACATAACGCATATTGTTTATTATATTATCGAAGTCTGTCCGGGCAGCTAGTAATAATATATATAAACATATTGTTTATTATATAATAACGCATATTGTTTATTGTGCACATTTAAAACATCTTCATTATTTACGTTTGAACTTCATTTGAGTTTATTTAAATTATAAATGGTAAATAACTATATTTTTACTTACATTAAAAAATATATTTAGTGCAAAATATTTGATATTCGCCGTCTTGAATTTAAATTTTAAAAACCGTCAAAATTTAAATTAAAAAAAAATTCAACCCAAATTGATCGAGCGAAGCGCTGTCACAGAGTATGAAAAATACTTGAACAATGTGACACGGATTATGTTCAGAAAAGCCCGTCTATATATTTAAGTCTATGGTACAAAGCGTACTTAGGTTTTGCTCTGACTTAAAATTATCTGAACAAAAATAATGGTTCTAAATCAACCATAAGTTTAGCAGTTTTATGTGATTTTTAATTTTTTAACCAATTTCGAAAAAGGAGGAGGTATTCAATTCCACTGTATTTTTTTTTTTGTTTGTTATCTCAGAACTTTCGACTGGGTGAACCGATTTTGATAATTATTTTTTCAATCGAAAGCTGGTGCTTGTCATGTGGTCCCACTTAAATTTGACCTAGATCTGAGGAGTAGTTTTTGAGTTATTTTAAAGTCGGTTATTTTTTTTTTGATAAAGTTCAGATTATTTCGTATCAACTAAGTGTCAGTCATCTAATACATCTGACTGTTCTCTGAGCCAGTAGATCAATTTTTTTAAATTTTTAAATTACTTAAATAAAATTAGATTCTCGATAACCTATTTTAATTGTAATTTGTAATAATGTTGACATTGTTTAATGCCCCAAGTCAGACTCACTAGGTTACTTAAATCGCTCCTTAGTACAGAATTTGTATTGTGATTCTCTTCTAAGGAGCGATTTAAGTAATTGTTAGTGACTCTGAGTTGAGACGTAAGTGTTTTATGATCATGACGTTTTATAATTTTTCACTGACATTAATTTTATATTATTTACATCATCAGTTATTTAATTGTTCGTTGTGTATTCCTTTTTTATGGATATTGAGTAATGTATGAAATTAACTGTAATTTTACTAACGTGACATTTATAATATTTTGTACCGTAAATAAGTGGCACATGTAAGTTCAGTGCCGGCGTTAGAGCCACTGACGCAGTGACGCCCTAGGCAAGAATATTGTGGCGCCCACATAAGATAATAAAAATTGAGCTTTTATTGCTCGAAAATTTTGTTACTGAACCAATAGGAACGTTTATTAAGAATTTTATTTTTCCTTTTTTTTTGCTCCACACCTCAAATGTAGCGCCCCTCCAAATTTAGCGCCCTAGGCCATCGCCCCACCTCACCCCCCCCCCCCCCCCCCAACACCAACTCTGTGTAAGTTAACGAACTTGAACGAAAAGTATCCTAAACGTAGGATACTTTTTGTACCACCTTTATTTACTACATGATTGCAATAAATTGATCTGATTTGATTTGAGAAGGTCTTATGAAAGATCAGTAATCAGATCATATGAAAAAGAAACATAATGTTAGAACTAAGATCACATTCTAGAACCGAGATCGATTTATTAATACAGCCTAAGCACGGTGTACAGATCTCACCTTTCGCAGAGTCACTACTTACTAAGCTACGAAAACCAAAAAATAATTTCTAATACACTTACTTAGAAAATTTTATTTCGACCTTGCACGTGCCGAGATTTAAATAACTAACGCCCAGAGGATCATCAGTTAATTAACTAACGAAGTGGACAGGTAATCTGCACCGTATCGTGCTTGATTGCATCATTACTGACTATCGGTGCGTATTTGTAACGAAGCTCAACTCATCTGTTCTGCTGCAAACATTAAACATAAAGCGCTTTATTTACTACAAATGCTGTGAAAGCTTTTTCGACTTCTACTGAGCCAATCAGATGACCTTGTGTGTGCTGTGAAATTTTGCACATACATATATGCATGTATATGTATATTATTCTATATGATGTTATAATATGTTATTAGTTGTACCTGTAAGTAACATTATACTGAATTATCGTTAGTAGCACCACATCAAATATTTTTATGAAATTATATGAAACGCTAATACACTCTTACGTGGCATGGATATGAACATAAATGAGGCAACAAAATTAATACTCCAAGTTAAAACGTAACTTGTTTCATAATTATAATCGATGTATATTGCAGGTATAGGGCAGAAAACTAACCCGGGAACCCTCGCTCGATAGACAGGGTCACTGCTAATTATACTACAAGCATCTTTAGAACGAACTCAAACGAAGTGGTGCATCATGAGAACGGCAAAATGGATCACTTGTAAATAATATAACTAATCGAAAGCATACAATACATATTACATACATTAATGAGTTTGCTAATCTTAATTAAAGCCGGGACACCCATCGTCAATTTAATTAAATCTAGGAACACGTCGTGAATATGTTCTGAAACCAATTAGATACATGGCTTTAGGCTGTGATAATCATGCCAATATCTTCAAAATAATAGATTTTTTTTTTAATTTCAGACAAAAATCAGACGAATCTCTATCGAGAGGTTTTTCATCGAGAGGTTTACCATCGGGTAAAAAGCCGGTTTTACAGAAAATCAGACCACTAATAATAAGCAATAATAATAATAATAAACGCTTACACACTCACACAGATGAAAACCTGCTGCGGGAGGTTTTCATCTGTGTCACGGATGGCATGAACGACACATAATAATATAACACATCACAATAACACCCAGTAATATTTATTTATTTATTAGTCTTTATTGTACCATACAAATGTATAAGAACAAAAGGCGGATTTAATGCTAAAAGCATAATAATATGCATGTATGTCATATGTATGTTTTAATTTAAATAAGGTTAGTTAAATTAAGTTACATTAAATGCAATTAAAACGGATATATGCGTAGGGAATTTCAAAGTAACCCCGTCGACTGTATTATAATTTGATTATTAAAAACTACCCAGTGAAGCTCCTACTGAAACTCCAAATACAGTCGATTCCTGCAAAGTGTAATAATCTCGGGTAAAGCGTTGGTCCTCGTCTCTAAACTAATTAACTACAAACAAGTCACGACCGTGTTTCGGAGCTAATTACCTAACTATCTCTTTAGGCGAGTTCTCGTGATATCAGCTTTTTGGTAATGGGAAGATCTAGTTAATAGTATCAGGCGTTACTTTGCGGAAATCCATTGTTATTAAGTTAGTATTAGTCTACTTTGCAACAATCCGCGGATAACTTGTATGATGGTATATACTTTAAGACATGCGTGGCACCTCCCTCCCTCCCACAACGGAAACATGCACTACAATAATTAAAAGTATATACCAACATACATACCAGCACCAACACGTGTTTCGCCCCGAAACGGAGCATCATCAGGGTAAGTTGACTCTACGATGGTTAGTCGCAAAGTGAACATCGTTCACTGAGCGTGGCGTATTTATACCCTACTCGCCCACTGGTTATCTAATGACGTTGTTGATAATTAGTGATTCACGCCGGCAGAAACCGGGTCTGACGTAATCTGGTGATGATTACTGTTGAAAATCCTCAGTAAAGGCGAGTTGGATACATTAATTTGTTCATTCAGCAGTGTAAAACTTGGGTTATTATTATGTTTTATTATTTCTAACTGCTCTAGTATATTTAATTTAAAACCCTTTTCCGATTTATGTAATATATTGTATGTATGGTTACTAGTTAAACTGTGACCTGATTCTATTAAATGTTTAGCAAAGTTAGACTTATCTGCGTGACCATTCCTATATGCGGCCATATTTATTTATTTATTTATTTATTTATTTATTTTACACACATTTTCATACATTTTTTTCATACAAAAGTCGGACCTTGCAAACCACGCAGGGTTTATATATGCCCGACGAGTCGTTCATGATACATTTTACGTAACTTATTTTAAATACATAGGCAATCATTGTGTACGTAGGTAATAGGCTTTTATTTTATTTTTATATTTTTCATTATTAATGTACATAGTTTTTAAGGTATCAGGTAACTCATTTAAGTAATTTGGAATAATGCATTTTAGCATTCTACTTCCATATCTGTTGACACATTGAGGTACTATGTAATTTTCTAGTCTTGGTAATGTTCTCAGTTTCTCATGTCTTATTTTTAAGTTTAATAAATCAGGTCTATGGTTTTCAGTGAGAGTTAAAAATTTCGTTTTGTTATATATGTTCATAACTTTACAATATTTAAAAAGTTCGTCACTTTTTCCCTGAAACTTATTTTTGATATATTTCGGTACTATTGTTTTGAGTATTCTGCGTTGTAAACAGTAAATATCATTTAAGTTAGTGTTTGATGACCTGCCATAGCTGCTGAGTCCGTAGCCGACGACCGAGTCAGCTAGGGCCATGTAAAGTAATCTTAATATTTTATATGGCAATTTATGTTTTAGTATGGTGAATTTACTGAGTATAGCCCTTAATTTCGCACAAACGTGGTCTTTATGTGGTCCCCAGCTAAATCGGTCATCGATTACTAGTCCAACATACATATGGGTTTTAACCATTTCAAGTTTTGTGCAGTTACAGTTAGTAAAAGACGAATGTAAGCAAAGATGCTCATGTGCTATAATACTTGGTTTTATGAAAGATTTTATGTGAGCTGAGTGGATATGCATAAGTTTCGTTTTTTGGGTGTTAATTACTAAGCCCATGTCGTGAGACCATTTGCACATTTGATTAAAGTTGTTTTGAAGCATATTTTGCGCAGTTTGTATATTACTATGCGCTACTAGTAAACACGTATCGTCTGCAAATTGATATACTTGGCCGTCATCAAAGATATTAATCATGTCGTTCACATATAATAGGTATTCAGTAGGTCCTATGATCGAACCTTGGGCTGTTCCTTGTGTAGTTAATATCAGGTTACTTAATTGATCTCCTATTTTAACCGTGGTGTATCGATTGTGATGATAATTTTTGAGTAATTCAAGAAGTGGTCCCTGTATCCCACTGTTTGACAGCTTTCTGTTAAGTATTTGATGATTCAAAACGTCAAATGCTTTACTAAAATCGATAAATATTACAAGGACATGGAGCTTTTGGTTTAGGTAATTGTTCACATCATCTGTAAATTGACTGACAAGCTGTGTGGTGCTTTTGTTTTTTTGAAACCCGTATTGCCTATTATTTATAATCGCATTCCGCTGCAGATAACTGGTCAGTTGATTACATAAAAATCGTTCAATTATTTTTTCTATACATGAGAGAATTGTAATGGGTCGGTAATTGTTGTAGTCAGTATATTTACCTTTCTTATGTATTGGTCGTATAACACCAATTTTTAATAATTCCGGATAGGTTGATGTGGCGATGCAACGATTTATTAAATGAGTTATTACAGGTGCTAAATTAGTTACCATATATTTTATATCTTTAACCCTAATTGTGTCGTAACCCGGGCTTTTTTTATCACTCATGTGTTTTATAATTTGTTCAATATCTTTGTTGTGTGCTGGTCTCACTCTCATGCACTTATCTGGTACGAATTCATAGGTAGATCGGTCAAGCAACGGTACATTACAGAAATTTGTGATATTTTGATAATTTCTTTCAAATTCTGTTGCGAAATTATTAGAAATAGTATAAGTATCAAGTTTAAAATTTTTAATAATTATTTCATCAATTTTTTTAATTATTTTACCCGATATATTATTTATTATTGCCCATATTTCCTTAGGATTATCAAATTTCGAAAATATTTCGAATATATGTTCCCGGTAACGTGTGTCAAAATTTCTACCAGTTTGACCCACGTACACGCCATTACAATCAGGACAAACAATCTTGTAGACACCTGATTGTTCATGTCTACCTCTTTTATCTTTACAGTTTGTTATAGATTGCAAAGAATTGTTTGTTCTGAATGCAACGAAGATGTTGTTACGACGGAGCGTTTTTGCGATTCGCTCTGAAATTGGACCGAGATAGGTTAAACTAGAACGATATTTATTGGGAGTTATATCTTTGGGAGCCGCATACAATAGATCACGCACCATTAAGCCTCTCCTCTTACGGATGAGACCATCCACCATCTCCCTACCATACCCATTGGCAACAGCAATGTGATAGATGGTATTTAATTCTTTTTGATAGTTCCGAGGTGATAATGGAACACACATTAATCTGTTAACATAGCAGTGAAATGCTGCCATTTTATGTTGCCATGGATGGCAGGAATGGAATTTTCCGCAAACCAACATATACGGATGCTGTCATTCCGGCGTCCTCCTGCCATCCATGGCAACATAAAATGGCAGCATTTCACTGATATGTTAACAGATTAATGTGTGTTCCATTATCACCTCGGAACTACCAAAAAGAATTAAATACCATCTATCACATTGCTGTTGCCAATGGGTATGGTAGGGAGATGGTGGATGGTCTCATCCGTAAGAGGAGAGGCTTAATGGTGCGTGATCTATTGTATGCGGCTCCCAAAGATATAACTCCCAGTAAATATCGTTCTAGTTTAACCTATCTCGGTCCAATTTCAGAGCGAATCGCAAAAACGCTCCGTCGTAACAACATCTTCGTTGCATTCAGAACAAACAGTTCTTTGCAATCTATAACAAACTGTAAAGATAAAAGAGGTAGACATGAACAATCAGGTGTCTACAAGATTGTTTGTCCTGATTGTAATGGCATGTACGTGGGTCAAACTGGTAGAAATTTTGACACACGTTACCGGGAACATATGGCCGCATATAGGAATGGTCACGCAGATAAGTCTAACTTTGCTAAACATTTAATAGAATCAGGTCACAGTTTAACTAGTAACCATACATACAATATATTACATAAATCGGAAAAGGGTTTTAAATTAAATATACTAGAGCAGTTAGAAATAATAAAACATAATAATAACCCAAGTTTTACACTGCTGAATGAACAAATTAACCCAACTCGCCTTTACTGAGGATTTTCAACAGTAATCATCACCAGATTACGTCAGACCCGGTTTCTGCCGGCGTGAATCACTAATTATCAACAACGTCATTAGATAACCAGTGGGCGAGTAGGGTATAAATACGCCACGCTCAGTGAACGATGTTCACTTTGCGACTAACCATCGTAGAGTCAACTTACCCTGATGATGCTCCGTTTCGGGGCTAAACACGTGTTGGTGCTGGTATGTATGTTGGTATATACTTTTAATTATTGTAGTGCATGTTTCCGTTGTGGGAGGGAGGGAGGTGCCACGCATGTCTTAAAGTATATACCATCATACAAGTTATCCGCGGATTGTTGCAAAGTAGACTAATAGTAACTTAATAATGGGAAGTTCAATTGAGGGATATGATGGTGGCAGTGTATATCTATACTAATATTACAAAGCTGAAGAGTTTGTTTGGTTGAACGCGCTAATCCCAGGAACTACTGATTCGAAATGAAAAAATATTTTTGTATTTGATAGTCCATTTATCGAGGAAGGCTATACAACATCATATATTTTAGTAGTTAGTTTTTTCCACAAATTAACGCGGGTCAAACCGCGGGGCGCAGTTTATATATAATATGTACGTAATAGTTGTTTTCTATAAACTTGTGTACTGGGTACTCGTACCAGGAACTTAGGAAGTTACAATACGGAAAAGTCGATTTTCAAAACACAACTTAGGTGTTTTAAAGTTTAATGGAATGATCCCACTACTATTAAAATTGATGTAAGTATATTGTTGAATAATAAACGTAGTAGTCGATACGTACTAATAAACATTGCACTCTTAAAATACTGCACTGTATTTTAATAAAGGAATGTCTGATCGGGAACTGAATTTGGCATCCTTTGATTTGTAGGCAGGCTCTCTACCAACTTTACAACTACCAATGAACCAACAAAACGGACAATTCACAGAATAAATAATATTACCTAAAGCTAGGTACATAAGAACAAGTTAGCAGAGGACTTGATGCGGCATCCAGTTTGCATGAACAGTCTTCCACACATAGATGGTCATACACCGTCAAATTTACTGGATGCCGCATCAAGTCCGCTGTAAACTTGACAAGTAAACTTGATCGTGTAAGGCGCTAATCGTCCACAGTTATATTCTTTTACACGTTGCCTATCTTTCTAATCATAACTCCTATCCTGACAATGTTAGGGTTGTCTTTTTTGTGTGATGACATGTATGATATATTACGAGTTTATGATATGGTGTGGTAGCCCTTCTGAAATTGGCCCGACCGCGACAAGTACCTACTTGTAACATCATACCAAAAGTGCGGAGTGCGCCAGGACTGCCTTTGTCTGTCTATTTATACTTTTGTCACACCTGTAACTTTATCTATGGATAGAGATTTTTAGCTGTATTGGGGCGGCTTAGAATACTAACTCCAATCCCACGCCGGATGGGTGTCGTAAGAGGCGACTAAATCCGACCCGCTGGTGGTAGGGCCCCTCGCGAGATTATATTGATAATATTGATTTTGATTGTTAATAATTAATACTATTATTACTATTATTAATGAGGATCAGTAAAGTTATAGCAAATTCTATAGAACTAGTATCCACGCGATTCTTTATGGCATATAAATGATATATCTTTTTGAATCATCCAAATCGGACCATTACTTACGAAGATATTAAGTAATAAACATTGCCGTTCCGGCCGCTAAAATTCAAACTACGCGGGCGCGTGTGACGTCACGATATCTGTCGCCGCCAGTTAGCCGCTGGCAGCGATACGGCGCGCAATGTTTTGTTTGGATAATTGTGACTTTAAAACAAATTAAGTGTCCCATTTGTGCCTAATTCACCTTTTAACTATGTATCAGTATTGTATAGTGCTTAAACGTTCAAACACTTCTATGAAAACGCCAAAAAAAACTATTTTTTAACGTGCCGAAAAACTCAAAACTTCGTAGAAAATGGTATTCCGTTGTAAAAAGACAATATATGATTTATCTTCAATAGTAACTGAGCTGGGAACCATATCTTTAACTTATATAAATTTCGTAGTTGTATCTATATAGCCAGCTGTGGTTGGGCTCCGTAACATTTTTTTTCAGTGGCAGATGGCTCCTCGCTGCGTCTATGGAGCCACATCAAAAATGCTACGCTATGTTTGCAGCCTCCCTTTTGAGCAGCACAGTCATGGAAATCCACCTTCTCTACCGTTCAGCAGCAATACGCTTTACTTTTTAGGGTTCCGAAGTAAAATCGGAAGTATCGGAACCCTTGTAGTTTCGTCATGTACGTCCGTCCGTCTGTAATTTTGCATGGATATACATATGTACACATGTACACAGCTTAGAAGTTAGACCTAAAGATTCCTAATAAGTACCTACCTACCAACAGTCAGCCTCAGAAACAACTTAACATTATAGTACTTTATAATAGTAACTGTTTCGACGGTTTCCTAACAACATCTATGACAAATTCAAGAAATATGTAACAAGGTACTAAAATGTTAAGCTACTTCTGATGATAACCGTACATGTAGATAAATAAACAGCATATAATTTTATATATATATAATTTCAGCATATAATTTCTAAAATCATTTTTTTCTAAACTGAATAGTTTGCGTGAGAGACACTTCCAAAGTGGTAAAATGTGTGTCCCCCCTGTAACTTCTAAACTTTAAAAAAATGTATGATGTACATTACCATGCAAACTTCTACCGAAAATTGGTTTGAACGAGATCTAGTAAGTAGTTTTTTTAATACGTCATAAATCGTAAACCGCAAATTACCTTTCATTATGTTACTTGCTGCTACGGAATCCTTCATGGGCGAGTCCGACTCGCACTTGGCCGCTTTTATTTCCCTCTCACTCATCGTTACAAATCATCCTTTGAGTAGTAGTAGGGGCTCGACCAAAATTAGCACTATAAAGGCAAATATTTCGCAAACGCACCCCTAAATCCAAACATGGTCCTAGAAGACCCATAATATTTTTCGAAGACCTTTTCAACGATATCCCACACTACGGGGTACGCGACGAATAAAAAATTTCATCCTCACACCAGTAGGGGAGGTACCCTGAACAAAAGATTTCAGTATTTTATTCCACGATTCTGGAGTTTTAATAAATGTGTACATATGTATATCCATGCAAAATTACAGACGGACGGACGGACATGACGAAACTACAAGGGTTCCGATACTTCCGATTTTACTTCGGAACCCTAAAAAGTAAAGCGTATTGCTGCTGAACGGTAGAGAAAGTGGATTTCCATGACTGTGCTGCTCAAAAGGGAGGCTGCAAACATAGCGTAGCATTTTTGATGTGGCTCCATAGACGCAGCGAGGAGCCATCTGCCACTGAAAAAAAATGTTACGGAGCCCAACCACAGCTGGCTATATAGATACAACTACGAAATTTAATAAATTTATATAAGTTAAAGATATAGTTCCCAGCTCTGTTACTATTGAAGATAAATCATATATTGTCTTTTTACAACGGAATACCATTTTCTACGAAGTTTTGAGTTTTTCGACACGTTAAAAAATAGTTTTTTTTGGCGTTTTCATACAAGTGTTTGAACGTTTAAGCACTATACAATACTGATACATAGTTAAAAGGTGAATTAGGCACAAATGGGACACTTAATTTGTTTCAAAGTCACAATTATCCAAACAAAACATTGCGCGCCGTATCGCTGCCAGCGGCTAACTGGCGGCGACAGATATCGTGACGTCACAGCCACGCAGTGAACTTTGTAAGTAATTTGGTCATAACTTCGTCAATTTTTGTCGTAGAACAAAAATTTTTCACTGTATGTTAAGGATTTCTTAGCTCTATAAATCTGCATTCTCAACTAAAAACGTTACGGATCCTCATTCTCCATGGGGTTCGCCTGGATAGCTATCACTCTTGAGCATGAGTCAGCCGCCAAACGGGGGCTTGAGAGCCAGTTCTTTCTTTCTTTTTCTTCTCTCTTTCTTGGCCGGCAACGCATCAGTGATGCCTTTGGTGTTGCTGATGTCCATGGTTTGCCGGCTATTTCCATAAAAAAAGAGATGAAATTTGGTACACCATTTCTTTAGATTTATATTACGAATGCTTTTGATTCGTTTTCTCCGTATCATAAAAGTGTAACTGGCACAGTTGACTTCGGAATACTTGCATCTGACCCCGTTAAAAATCGATGTTGGCCGTCAAGCCGCGATTAATGCTGAATGGCTCCCATTTAAGAGGATTGCGGTATATTCATAGATAGTGGATACTAGTAGGTACATAGATTCAAACTTCCGTATCAATTATTGTTCTCTTTCTTGTCATATTATTGGATGTGTATCTTTCAATTACAGGTGTATAATTGGAAATAAAAGTTAAAAATAGTGGAAATAACAATTTATTCTTTAGGAACTTTTTGGTGTATAATTGGAAATAAAAGTTAAAAATAGTGGAAATAAAAATTTATTCTTTAGGAACTTTTTGGACAGGCTTTTCGGACCAGGTACCTTTTTGGAGCGGAAATAAAATAATAAAATAACAAGCGCTTATATCTTCGTAACTTATGTCTATTCTCAGTGATCGACTGAATTAAGCAACAGCAGGCGCAAACAGGCCCCAAGTGGCAAGCAATTTTTGAGCATATCCGTGCTTTGAAGGGCACATAAAGCCAAGCGTGTTGACCCGGTGGTTATCGTAAGATAACAGTCGTTAAGTCATGTCGGAGGCCTTTGGGCGGCATGAAAGCTTCCAATACTTGGGTTGGCCACTAACCCCTACATCGACCAACTCTTCAGCAGCGTGGTGGAGTATGCTCTGGTCCTCCTCACCTGGAAAAATCCGTGCTCAGTATTGAGCCCATTTATGGTTGAAGACAATCAGGAGAATTACCCAAAACTATGCACAGCGAACTTTGTTTTATTTGAGCCACCTAATTTTCACCAGAATATAAGAGAACCAAATAATTAATCATAATATCAGCTAAAATTGTAGCGAGCACCAACCGGTATGCACCGGTCCTTTAGCTAATTAACTGAGAACGTTTCCAGCAAAAACATTCTAGTTATCATGCTATTTGTGTAGTGATACGTAAAAATTAACAATTACAATTTTATTCATATGCATTGGTTTTTCGCTGGATTTATTCTTTGATCTTAAAGCCATGAAAAAATTTTAAGACTTTTACATGCTATAATGCATTAGATTAACTTTAATTAATTATGATGTTCACACACATTACGACAGGAATCGTTAAGTCATGTCGGAGGCCTTGACGTGGTATGAAAACTTCTGACACTTGAGTTGGCAGCCTAATCCACCCATCCGCACTGGAGCAGCGTGGTGATGTATACCCTAGGTCTCCTCAAATACGCCGAGTTCAGTAGTGGGCTGTTAATGGGTTGAAGCCATGTTTTAGTAATCAGAGTTGTTATCTTACAAAACAAACAAATAAATACTTACATCTAAAAGCAAATCATTCCTTCCTCAAAACACTTTGAGTAATCCGGCTTAAAAATAAACATATGAGGGCGTGTTCAGTAAGAGCAGACTTGGCTAGAAAATAAATTGTACGCAGCAATAAAACGCCCGTCTCAAGTGCATGGGCTTCGAAGGCTCTTCACAAGGCACGAGACAGAGCAAGACAGATTCAAGAGGAATTTTGAATAGACCAGTATTTATTTTAAGTTCTTGGTAGTTATTATGCACTGGCCAGCGTGGCTTCTTCACCGGAGGTAAAATCATTGAGAATTACATAAAAATATTGAGTAATGCCACTGTAACTCAAATATTTTGACTTCGGGTAACCACTTCAACATGTTTCATTAGATATGCTATGCCTTCGTTTTCGGATCATCATTACTCTTTATCTTAATCCAGATCTAGTTAGTCTACCTGTGTGCAAAGTTGCATGAAAATCCCTTCAGTAGTTTGTGCGTCAAAGAATAACAAACAATCTTTCACATATAATACTAGTAGGATAACGTTCATGTGTCTGTGTTCAGCGGTAATTGTGTAAAATTAATAAATAATAATAATAAACGCTAACACACTCATAACCCCGCAATTTATTTAATTATTTAATAAGAACGGTCAACACCAATTACACTAATTAATACACGAACAAAAGAAAATAAAATATTAGCTGACAAAACAAAACAAAAAAAAAAACAAAAAAAAAACAATGTCAAATTAAAATAAATATAACATGAAACTTAGGTTACCTGTGTCGCGGGTGACATGGACGACACATACTCGTATAACACATCACTATAACACCCATGACCCGAGTACAAATATTTATCTGTCACATAAATATCTGCCCCAGCCGGGAATCGAACCCGGAAACCCTCGCTTCTCAAGCAGGGTCGCTACCAACTAGGCTATAGGCTACAATTGTGTAAAATTAAAGGAATTTGCCGCGTAACCATGTTTAGATTAACTATTAATTTGATTTTCCGATACGTTGGTTTATAGCTATGCGACGCCTGGGCATATGAATAGATTTTTTTTCTATTCATGTGGCTTAAGGACATAAATAATTTTGCTTGAATTAGGGGAATTAGGGAATTAGGGACTTGAAACAATGTTAATTTTATAACCGATGTCAAAATTTGTCAATTAGTCACTTACTTTTCAATTTTTCATCTTTAACAAAACGATTTGATGCTCATCAAATGATGACCAACGAGATTGGTCTAAGTCAAAATAAACTCTTACTACTTATTTATGAAAACTTCCTTGGATTAGTCATTTGTATCCAATTTTCACGTGGCTTAAGGAAGGTTCAAGAAAAGTTTCTTGGCTAAAGTTCAACAAATTTTGTTAAGCGACTTCAAAGGTAATGTCGAGGTGTTTCTAAGCTCGACTTTGTACTCATATAACTTTCATACCGCTCTTCGTAACTCATAAATATTTAGAACTCGAACGCTCATGATTTTCACTCTCTTTTCAAACTAAAGTTTCCTTTACTTGCCCGTGAATCATCTCACGATTCTGCGTAAACCCATGGAACCATAAACTCTTGTTTCGCCATGTTGGCTGGAATGTAATTACTGCATCATAATCACTCATGCTTGGTACGATTACTTTAAGAAACCAATTATGCTCATAAGTTTATGTTAGCGTCGAGATTCTGTAACAGAGATAGCAATAAATATAACTAAAGATGACCGTATAAGACGATACTATCATATTGTCCAATTATAAAACCTTATAAAAAGTAGATGTTATTAAAATAATTAAATTCCAAGAAACTGTCGTTAAGAAAAACTTTTGTTAACCAGCAAATCGTCCATTCATCAAAGAAAAACGCTTGGCTCGCCTCAAAAAATATCTCATTCCAAACAAGCCTTAATCTTCAATTTGTTCTCAGATAATACCCAAAATTTTACGGTTTCATAACAACCTAAATGAATTGCGTCCTTTGATCAATCTTATCCGGATCCCATGAAAGCACTCTACAATGTATCCCTCACAATATCGGTAATTTTAGGGTCTCGGAATGTCGTAAAGTGCGGATAATGGCTGATGGAAATGTATTCCTACTTTGTGCTCCAAAGTAATGTTGAAACCATGTTCTGATCTGCATTTGTTGGTATACATTTACTTTGCGACTTATCAAAAATCTTATGGCTTCAACCCATTATCGGTTCAAAGGTAAAGAGAATAAGTATTGATTTTCTAAAATTATGAGAAGGTTTGAACCATACTCAATTACTCTGCTACAGTACTAATTGGTTAAAGATCATCTTGAGTATCAAGTGTTTTGAAGCCATCTTCTTTCCTTGACTTTTAATAGTTCTGACATCTATATTTGATTCAACTAACCCAATAAGAAAAGAAGAATGGTTAGTATACTAATTCATTTAACAAAACCTTCTATTTCAGTACTAAAGGCTATAAAATAACTTGAAGATCTTTCTGAGGAATCAAAGAAAAGGCGAACCCAAAAAAATCTAGCAAATAGATTCTCCACAGAAGATCTGTGAATTCTTTCTTCTATTCCTCAACATTCTGTTCCTCAAGTCGTATCAGTGTCGTCGCCACTCCGGAGGTTATAAAAGCTGGTAAATTTTTAATTCCCTTCACGTACGCGACGAAATGAAGACCTAGCGAGCACAGATATTGTGAGATACAAACATCGTTCAAGTGTTTATGAGCACATAGATTGTCATAGAAGTACGAGTAAAAGGGAGATTGTAATGAGTATTTATTGGATTTGATAGCGCGCAAATTCAAGAAACTAAAGCGCTATTTCTTTTTCCTTTTCTGTTATAAATGGGTAATGGTATAATGGTATCTATTTTTCATAAGATTTTATTAGACTTTTATCATCATACATTTCTTTTCGTTGGATTATTAGACGCAGATTTTATTATCAAAGATTGTACCGATTATAATATGGAACGTCATTATCGTACTACTAATATGATAAAGTGAAATATGTGTTGGACATTTGTTACTCTTCCACGCAAAAAAACTACAGAAAGGATTTTCATGAAATTTTGCACACACATAGACCATAATCTGGAATAACATATTATGGGTATTTATTGTCCCAGAAAACGTGGGAAAATCCACGGGCAAAGCGCTAGTCTATACTAATATATAAAGAGGAAAGATTTGATTTTTTGTTTGCATTGAATAGGCTCCGAGACTACTGAACCGATTTGAAAAATTCTTTCACTGTTGGAAAGCTACACTATCCCCGAGTAACATAGGCTATTTTATGTTTTCAAAAAAATTAGGGATCCTTAATAAAACCCCATTAATGTAACCCAAGGTGTAAAAAAATAAGAAAACCGAAGCAAAGCGAGGGCGGTTACTCGTGTTTAATAAATTAATCCAACCGTTGCCATGCTGATGATTCATGAAAATCCGTTCGGCAGCTTTGCGTGAAAGACTAACAAACATTCATCCACACAAACAAACTTTCATATCTGTACAATCTTCTATACAAATAAATAAATTGGAGTGTCTGTTTGTAATATTATAATAACCGCTTTTTACTAAGTGCATTTGGATATATACACGGTACATACCAAAACAATTTTTTTTACAATTTTTGTCTGTCTGTGTGTCGGTCTGTCTGTCTGTTTGTTTCGGCTAATCTCTGACATGGCTAGACCAATTTTGACGGGACCCTCACTGGCGGATAGCTGATGTAACAAGGAGTAACTTAGGCTACTTTTATTTTAGAAAAAAATTGCATGTTGCAGAACAACGTCTGCCGGGTCAGCTAGTTAATAATATTAGTAGAATTGAGGCGATCCAAATAATATATCGATATCTAACGTACGCCGAGTAACTATGAAACTGGCATCGTAAAAACGCCTAAGCTACGTTCAAGGAAAATGACTTTCATCGGAATTGCTTTTCAATAACATCTCATTAGCGATTACGCCACGAAGACGCCCTGATTGCGTTTTCGTTAAGAGATGTAGGTTTCGTGTTAGAATGTTTATTTATTCAGATGTTAGCAGTTTCTAAGAAGATAGTGGCGTGGAGGGGGCAGCACCAATAAATAAACGTGCGCTGGGCAGTACCAGACACTTTGCTCTTGGACGTCTTTGCGTGCGGAAGCTCTGCCGGATTGCGGACTCGTATAATTAATTAGTGCAATTAATGTGTGTGATTTGTTTTGTGAAGTTTTTGCAAAAATTAAAAAGGCGGTGATTATTATTTTTCTTTTTTTTAAGCATTTTTTTAATTAGTTCCTAAAACAGAAATATACTGTACTTTTTTATGTAGCTAGCTGAGAACTGAGCTGATGATCCTCTTGACGGTAAGTAGCCACCGTCGACCATAGACTTCCGTAATACCAAAGGCATCACCGCTGTATTTCTGAGTCTGACTATGAAAAAAGAGAGAGAAAGAAATAGTGAAAAAACTGACTCTCAAGCCCTCAGCCCGAACACGACGAGTCGTTTGGCGGCTGGCTCAAGCCAGAGGGGTGGGGGGTGGGGGATGGGTTTATACATACATTCACAAAGAACTCTCTGTAAGAGGTTGTTGGTAAAAAAAAGAGCTATTTATTGCTTCAAAAAAATTCCCACTTATTTTTATACCGCGCGAGTTGAATGCAGAGCTTTGCATTACAGAGCTTAGCAACACTGCATTCAACTCGCACGACTACTGTAGGTATTATGTATCTTACTGTAAGAGTTAGGTCTGTATAAAGTAGAAGGAACATTGCAAGAGCACATAAATACGCCAACCAATAAATCATAGATCTAAAAATCGCCCAAGGACAAATTGGTCGTAATTGTACCGTGCATATATTAATACTGCATTGAGCCGAACCCAAACGAGGGGCATCCGAAAAGAACCACAACTCCGTTACACATGAACACACACAGACCTCCCACACACACACAACCTCTTTTTATCTAATGCCTTCCGTTTTTATTAATACCCTGATAATATCCTTTGTTAGCTTGGAAGAATTAACTTGAAAATACTGCGAAGATGGAAAAAGACTGGTTGATTTTTGGTGTTCAGTCTATTGCTTTTTGCTTGTTTTATAAAATTAAAAGTAGATGCAGCCAGTGAACTTCATAAAGTAGTGATATCCTAGTGCAGATATTATAGAACGTGTGGCTTAGGCAGGCATGAGCAATCCCACTTCTGAAGTAATATACAGTGGTTGCAAAGAAGGTCATTATAAAAAAAATATTAATAATTAAAAATTCATATTACAAACATAACACATTTTGTTACGGAAAATCATCCAAATAGTTTGAGCTTTTGATAATTATTAACGTTTGAGCAGGTGAATTTATATTTGATAAATTTAAAGAAATATTTGAATAAATCAAATACAAATAGCCTACTAAAGTTATTATTATTATTATTAATAATAGATTTTTACTAAAGTTATATTATGAACATAATACTCAAATTTTAAAAGTAGGTATAATTGAAATTTTGACAGGACAACGTTCGTCGGATGTACTAGTAACATAATATTTCGCTTCACCTGCTATCAGTACGCTATGCATTAAATAACCCAATGAATGGTTACCTAAACATATCACTGAAAGGAAATTCGCTCTAATAAATCCTTACAGGGATAGTCACCCGATAACCCAAGTCACTCAGGGAGACGCACGTGACAACGTGACGGCTCGTTCCCACATACATCCGTCATTGACGATGCGGTATTATTTCGACGCTTGAAAGACAAAAATTACCAAGCGACATTTAATTTTTATTTTGGAAAAAAAATTTGTAAAAATCGCTTTATTAAGCATTTAAACTGCATGTAAAATTTATTGGAATTAAGTAGCTATGACTAATAGGCGATTTTTTACGATTTCTTTTCTAAAATTTTAACTTTAAAATGCTCTAGTGCAGTTATCAACATGTCGCTTGGTATTTTTTTCCTTTCAAGCGTCGATTTATAACGAATATCTTAGGAGGAATTAATATTCTTTCAGTATCACAAGTAATCTAAAAGGGGAGAAGCAACAAATTACTACTTTATCGAGCCAAAATGTACTTTAATACGAAACATCAGATTTATGACAGCTCATAATGGAGAAGTTTGCTTTTTTATTCGATAAGTTATAAAATTAGAGTAAAAAACACAATAAATTATGGGCTTTTGAAGATACGCTGGCACAATTTTAATACACGCGGTACAGAATGTGACGTCACAGAGCCTACGGTGCGGCTCGTAAAAATTACTCTATACGTCTATTTTAGCATTTGATTTAAAGAAAAACAACGACAATGGTCATAAAAATTTATGTGCATCTGAAAAAAAAACGAATCGTTATAAATAAAGATTTGGAAAAAAAAACGATTCGTGCAAGTGGGAATGAGCCTTGAAGGACCAAAAGCGGTTTGTAATGTTCCTGCAATTCACGCGCTGTTATTGATGACCGATATATCACATCAGGGTCTACAATACTTGACTTCATCTCAGGTAAATTTGTTATTATTAAATGTAATCTACACATATTATAAAATGAAGTCCCCTGGCCGCGACTACGCTACCGAATGGATTTTGTACGGTTTTCACCAATACATTTTTACCAATAACCTTTTAATTAGGTATAATATATCAATACAGTTTTGTTTTTAATCCGGATAAACAGTTAATGGAAAATAATAAGATTATTAGACGATATTAATTTTCGCTAACAGAAAATTAGCTCTAGTTTATAAAAACCTTTTATGATCAGGAATCCGATATCCAAAGAATATCAAAGCTCTTGAGATGTCCTGTTCGTCATAGTGTAATAGATTCGTAGATACACTATACACTCGTACTAACGTAATAGAACGATTAGAAACATTATATTCCTGCAATTAATGAGAGAATGAAGTGACCGATATATACATTTACATACCTAATACCACTAATATAAAATATACCTACCTCCAAAATACAAGGGACACGTAATGAAAATAATTTGGCTTCTTACATTATACCTATCTAGCTGTGCCCTGCGGTTTCACTCGCATTAATTTTTGGAAAAAACTAACTACTAAAATATGATGTTATATAGCCTATAGCCTTCCTCGATGAATGGACTATCAAACACAAAAATATTTTTTCAATTCGAACTAGTAGTTTCTTTGATTAGGGCGTTCAACCAACCAAACTGTTCAGCTTTATAATATTAATATAGATACTAAAAATAAATATATCTCTAGTCTATAATACGATCCCGAAAATCGAATGAACAAATTCTTAGAGGAACGGCAAACCGATAACCCAAGTCATTCAACAGACGCCTGGACGGTACGTGTCGTCGAGCTCGAGGTCTCTGGGGTTTATCGGAAAACTTTCATGGAAGGTTATTCGCGATTTAAAATACACAACTTTAAATATATCTACGGACATCACAGTTGCAGGCCCATTAGTAAATCAGCTTGAAACTGGCTCTCAACCAATGATATTTAAAAAATATAGATACGTTACGCCATTACAAATCGACCAAAAAAAAGCTTGAGAGGTGTCAAAGGACACCCGGATGGAACGAAGTTCCTTGCAGTAAGTACTAGGATAGCAAAAACATGCAAGCGAGTATGCTAAAACAAATCTGGGGTATTAAATTAGTAGCAAGCTACTAGGTGAATAAAGCCGATGAGAAATTTAATACCCCAGATTTGTTTTGGCACACTCGCTTGCATGTTTTTGCTATCCTAGTACTTGCTGCAAGAAACGAAAATATCTGGCTTTCTTTCTATAAGAGAGAGAGAGAGAGAGAAAGACAGACAGAGAAACATGCGCACGCCGCATGACATGTAACGACGCCGCACGAGTTGTAACGACTAACGACGGCAAAAAGTGCCGTTACAACTTTTCGTTACCAAATTTTCCGCCTAGCCCCCTTTCGCAACGCGCGATAAGGAACTTCGTTCCAAAATCTAAGATAAAAAAAGCTACAACACATGCACGTTTATCTTTTGTTTCACTATACGAATTACATTGGTTTAATACAGGAAGGCATTTTAACGCTGTATGTCAAAATAAATGTCAAGCACTTCTGACCACAACAAAAGCGTGTGTACGATACACTTGTATTGATAAAATGAGCAGAACGGTCAATTGCCTGTTCTTCCGCTCTTTATCGTCGGGGCGCTAGTGACATATCTACCTCTTTTTTCATTATAATATCATTGCTCTCAACCATGATTATTAAAAACTATAATTTAATTAGACATTAATTTTGTAGAAGCGGGTAAAATGGTAGCTAGCGAGATGTATAACACGAGAAAACCTACAACACCTACAATTATATTATGTCTAGTTTGCTGTGATATTACTATTTTTTAAAACAATATATCTACTTTCCAAATAGCAATAACTCAAAAACTACTCGTCAAATCTCGCTCAAATTTGAATGGGACTACATGACAAGCACCAGCTTTTGATTAAAAAAATAATCTTCAAAATTGGTTCACCCAGTCGAAAGTTCTGAGGTAACAAACATAAAAAAACAGTCGAATTGAATACCTTGAAGTCCTTTTTTGAAGTCGGTTAAAAATTGTCTACATTTCAATATCTTACGTAAACAAGTTAATACTTTAAAAACAAACGAAACGGTTTTATAGTGCAATTGTTGGAATTAAAGACAAAAAAGCGGCCAAGTGCGAGTCGGACTCGCCCATGAAGGGTTCCGTAGCAGCAAGTAACATAATATAAAAGTTCTTGTAGTTCGTTGTAACTTTGATCAATGTTTTTTGCGGTTTACGATTTATGACGTATTAAAAAAAACTACTTACTAAATATCATTCAAACCAATTTTCGTTGGAAGTTTTCATGGTAATGTACATCATATATTTTTTTTAGTTTTATCATTCTCTTATTTTAGAAGTTACAGGGGGGGGGACACATTTTACCACTTTGGAAGTGTCTCTCGCGCAAACTATTCAGTTTAGAAAAAAATGATATTAGAAACCTAAATATCATTTTTGAAGACCTATCGATAGATACCCCACACGTATGGGTTTGATGAAAAAAACATTTTTGAGTTTCAGTTCTAAGTATGGGGAACCCCCAAAATTTATTGTTTTTTTCTATTTTTGTAAGAAAATCTTAATGCGGTTCACAGAATATATCTACTCACCAAGTTTCAACAGTATGGCTCTCATAGTTTCGGAAAAAAGTGGCTGTGACATACGGACGGACAGACAGACAGACAGACAGACAGACAGACAGACAGACAGACAGACAGACAGACATGACGAATCCATAAGGGTTCGGTTTTTTGCCATTCGGCTACGGAACCCTAAAAATTGTAACCGCGTTGTTAACCGTTAAGGAGTTCCCTCGTCTGGAGCCAACCCTAAAGGTATAACAGGTCATGCTTATCATAAAAATGCAAAACTTCAACTTTGACGGATGAAAGGTAGTAGTTCTAATTCTGCGTGCAAGATTTGACCCAAACAGTGCAGATTAAATAAAACCGTTTATTATTAATTTTATATAATAGGTAACCTAAGTGCTCACTGCTTTTTATACAAATAAATTTTTAGTAGGTACTTTTAGGATTTTAGCAACCTTAGTATTATAGTGTTAAATGTACAACATACCTGGAGAATACCTACCTAAATCATTTGGGTAGCAGCATAACATAATTTTAAGTAGTGTTTCCTAATCTATGTAGGTTGAAAGTGTTGACAAACAAAATAGGAAGAAGAATAAATCATTTTAACATTTCCTATGTAGTTATATTAAAGACAATGTTGTTACATCCATAGACAAATCAATTTTCACCGCCACGGACAACTGGCGACTAGTTGACGACACGGGTCGGGTACGTGACGAATCAAGTGTGGTACGGTACGCCTTGCAATATTGATGGCTGTATGTTTCCTAACATTCATATCAACATACATAAATCAATGCTTGTTTGTTTATATGTCTTGAAAAATCACTGGGTTTTGAGATTTATTGGATTATATTCTGTACTGTGTCACTGGTTAAAACAGGTCTTGTGTTTATGGTACCATTGTAAAGTAATAATCGGAATGTACCAAGAAAAAATAAACGACTTCAAAATAACTCAAAAAGTACTCGTCAGATCTAGCTCAAATTTAAGTGGGACCACATGACAAGCACCAACTTTTGATTAAAAAAAGAATCATCAAAATCGGTTCACCCAGTCGAAAGTTTGTCAGTTAATAATTAAAGTACCACTGCAGTGACGTTATTCGAAATTCAAATTCAGTGTTTCAAGATTGCATAATAATTATTGTTTGGTTTGTTCTCAAAATGTATTAAATAAAATGCAAACAGATGAGACCAATGAGTAATTGTTCATTTATATTTAAAAAAAAACGACAGAATTATTTACACTAAACATAGCTGAACCATCAGATCACGTCAGCTTTCAAACAAAAAACCGCATCATAATCGGTCCAGTCGTTTAGGAGCTAAAATGCCACAGACAGACACACAGACATACAGATATATACAGACACGTGAAACTTATAACACCCATCTTTTTGCATCAGGGGTTTAAAAATGTCAGGGGTTTAAAATTTTCTAGAAGCAAATCGAGGACGCCTTACTAGTCTGTATAGACTGAACGCGGCCTCAGAACCGGGTCACGTACGTGACGAATAAAGTGCGGTATATTCGCCGAGCTCCACAATATACGTTGTGCCTGTCAGTTCATATTTTTAACCAGTTACATTGTTGAAATCGCAGTACTACGTTCCGGTAATCCATCACTCTTCTGGTGAAGTCTCCTCTTAGTTGAGATATGGAGTATCCCAAGTAGCACAAAATAGCAATATAAACTTTCACTCAAGGCCCACATCGTCAATCTAAGCATTTGTAATTACTTATAAGAGTTCTTTCAATCCGTAACAGCTGTATAAAAAGAAGCGAGGCTAATTAAAATGCTTTATTCTGTTTTGTGATTCTATTAGGCACCACACACATGCCACAGACGTCACTGTTATGCAGCGTTTGGTACTATTTTCTTCTATCTGCTGCATGAGCGTATGCTGTGGAACACTAGCAATGCAGTCTTCTGAATAAATAGCCACGAGTGTGCTCTAAAACTGTTGCATTTTAAGAGATAACTTTGTGAACTACTGTAACGCAAACAGTTACTTTGTGAAGTTATTTAACAATGATTAAATGCTTCACGCTGCACACAGATGGTCTTTTACTCTATTAATCAGGTGTCAGTATATACTCGTATAACAGCATTTGTCTAGGCCATGTCAGACCTAAATTGTGAACTTTATGCAGTTACATAGCAGCCCGCTGCCTTAAAAAAGTTCACTTTTAAGCTCGTAATTCTTGTTTAAGCAGAATATTTGAACTTTTGTGGTCATCTATTCTGCTGATTGAGTTATATGTAATCATGAATTTTATTATTTTATAACGTGTGGCAATTTCCGAACTAGTGAGTGTTGTTTTACAAAATGTGGAAAGATAAAAAAAGAACTGGTGGAATACGACGTAAAATTAATGCAGAGTACTTGAAGATTATTCATGATGATATGGCCGATGCGGGAAATAATATACAGCCTACAATAACAGGCCACATGCGAGCATTCATGCAGCCCTTAGCACTATGTCAAGATTACAACTATTCACTTGCCTATCCGCCATATTTACTACCTGACTGTGTATCATTATAAAATTTTAGCCCTTTTGGTTTGGTTTATTTTAAAAGATATCGACAACAATTAAATAAGATACTACTAAATAACACATAAACAGCCCTTCATGCATATAAATATGCCAAAACAATATATTTTATTTTGTTTACAATCAATTTAAGTTACATTTTTTTTCGTATTCTGTATTATTATGAGGGCGCGTGAAAATTTTAAACGATATATATGTGGTATTTCACGATAAAGTTACCTTCCCAATAAGATTTCAAATATATTAGTAAGAAATCGAAGTTTTACTTAGGCTTAAATTATATTTTTCATGTCACAAAATGGCACCATGGGATCTTGCACACAACAAGTTTTAAGGATTGACACTATACTGACAGTTTTAATGAAAATAAAGATAATGCATATCACAAGTTCGCTCGACGTTTACTTTCAGCTCTATGAAAACATTAGAAATGTTCACTTTGTGTTTATAGGGTAACATGTGGTTTGTTAATCAGGCAGCGTTCAGCTCTTGTAATGTCTGTTACCCACATAAAATGCTAATATAATGCTGATATAACCCAATTATTTTAGTAATGGGATTTCTTATACAGCTATGTGCTGTCAAATTTGTGCCCAAATTAGAGTTATATCAGCTGTTTAAGCGCTTATAACGCTACTATACTGCAACTTATCAGCTAGCGTTTCCATTGTGCTCTGTTGAAATACGGTTATACAGCGCATTTGTGCTACTTGGGATGTGTACCTCCACACTACGTAGTTTACAACGTTAGTTAGATACAAACTACACTAATTCACTCTTTTTACACGCTTTACATTAGCTTCACCTGTATGTTTGTTTGTAACTTGTAACCGACTCCTTTGGACTTGATTTTGACTCACCTCAAACGGTCAGACTTTTTTCAAACTTCGTAGACTTATCGAGGACCGATGACAATTCAATATTTAAAGAAAAAAGAAAGAAAGTAAAAAAAAAACCTAAATTTCATTTCAAAAAATCAAACTAAAAAATGATAAAATAAATAATAGTTTAAAAAATAGTTAAAAAAAACTAAAAAATACGCTTTTATGCAAAATCCAACTAAAAAATAGAAAGTAAATTTGAATTAAGAATTGTAATTGTAATAAAAGCGTGGGGTGCATGGTGGTATCAATGAGTAGAAGGGATAATATCTTAAAAAGCACCCCACGCTTTTATTACAATTACACGATTCTTAATTCAAATTTATTTTCTATTTTTAGTTGGATTTTCTATAAAAGCGTGTTTTTTGTTTTTTTTTTATTATTATTTATTTATATCAACAATTCATTGGACCAACTGATAGTAAACTAAGTGTGTCTTCGATCCCAATTATTATTGTTAGATAAACACCCAACACTTGGTTTGGCCACTAACCTCCCCACCCATCCACACTGGAGGACTGTAGGAATTCTCAGCTGTGGAGACCTGTGCCCTGTAGTATACATATTAATGGTTGCAGTCATAGAAAAATACATACGTAAAATAATACTCCTTATCGTCCTTTCTGTAAATTTTATTTAAAAACTAGCTGACCCGGCGAACCTCTTATCGCCTAACTATTTTTTTCTAAAATAAAAGTAGCCTAAGTTACTCCTTGTTACATCAGCTATCTGCCAGTGAAAGTCCCGTCCAAATCGGTCCACCCATTTCAGAGTAGCCGGAACAAACCGACAGAAAGACAGACAGCCAGACAGACAAAAATTGTGAAAAATATTGTTTTGGTGTTTAAACCGTGTTTACATCCAAATGCACTTAGTTAAGAGCGGTTACTTTAATATTACAAACAGACACTCCAATTTTATTTATTTGTATTTAGAGAGTATAGATGAATGTACCTGGTAATTGTAGCGAAGGTTTAAGCACTGTAATATGCTTCCGGGTACTTAATTACGAGCTGCGTGAGTTCGTGTGTTGATTTAGGACCAGTAGGTACGGTACGGTATTTCAGTAAAGAAACGCGTTGTGAGTATTTAGTGTAGTGTCGTGTGAAGTTTCATAGTAATAGTTGTCCCTCGCTTCAGCAGTGCAGATGTTTCACATACATTTAAACATAATGGAAATATCGTACACCCCACGCTTCGTTGAAATTTCTTCTTTTTATTTATTTTTTCCTACATTCTAATCACTTTTCAGCGATAAGGCCCCACCTTTTGTGTATGAATTTCTCTTTGTATGTTATTTCGGTATACAAATAAAGCGTATTTGTAATATTATAATTATTATTGTATATTATAATTGATATATAATTGATATATTTCTCTGCAAGAGGTCAAAAAAGGTTTGTTTTTTATGTAACTAGCCGACAAGCCAGCTGAAGATGGTAAATCGCTACCATCGCTCATGGACATCAGCATTACTAAAGGCATCACTGATGCGCTGCCGAAGAAGTAAAAAAAGAGAGAAATAAAGAAGAATTGGCTCGCAAGCCCCTAGGCGAAACACGATATACAAGAAGATGACAGATGTGTACTTGTATAGGCATCGAAATATAATAATGATTGTATGCGACTAAAGTAATAAACGAGTTTTTGTATTGTTTGCTTTTATAACTTTGACCTTTTGCGTATAATCCGCTTTACTCCTTATTTCAAAACGTCTTATTTTAAAAGAGGAGTAAACGTTATATTAATAAAAATAAAATAGCGAACAATTTTTCCAGGAATGAGTATTAGCAGAAATTCAAGCAAGAAATACGTTTTAACTTTAGCGGGCAGTTTCCTCGTAATTTATCACATGATATCAGAATCTTTGAGAAAGAAACCTTAGGGAATTGAAAATCTTCCTGGGCGCTCTTGGACAAATAAATGTCCCACATATCCACGGACAAAGATGTCGGAAATAACTGAGCCCTTGTATACAGGCCGTTCTTAATTTTGATAGTCGTCTATATTTTCGTGTCATTCTTTTGGTATCTTAAATTGGCTTAAATCCAGGGGCGTAGCTACCGCCGTATCAGCCGTATCAATTATACGGGCCCCAAGCGTAAGGGGCCCCCATAAACATTCCCAAAAAAAAGCTCGGCAGCGGCGTAAGATTGCGACAATTGGCACTCCTTTTATATTTGACAGCTGACGTTGAGGGGACCCCACAACAAATATTGATATAGGGCCTCCTTAGGGCTAGCTACGCCACTGCTTAAATCAAAACAGATTATGTAATCGTCAAAATTAAAAGATAGTCCACTACGCTTCTCTACTGTGAATAATTAATAGTCTATCTATTTGTATATCCATCAATCTTTTGCGTAGCCCTTCCTTCATTGACACCAATCTAACCGGCCTTGAGTCCTTTTAATTCTGCAGCTTCTCTGTGTCTTCTTTAGGTCAACAGTCAACCTAGTTGCGAGGCTTTCTTTTACCGACATTTTGTTATTTGCTCCGAATAACATGGTCCTGTCCATTACCACTCGAGCCGGCTGGCTGTGGATGGAAGGATATGAATAGTTTATCCAAATATTGGAAAAGTAAAGGTCACACAAAATAAATTACTATTATTTTAACAGACTTTAAAAAAGCAGCCAAGTGCGAGTCGGACTCGCCCATGAAGGGTTCCGTAGCAGCAAGTAACATAATATAAAAGTTCTTGTAGTTCTTTGTAACTTTGATCAATGTTTTTTGCGGTTTACGATTTATGACGTATTAAAAAAAAACTACTCACTAGATCTCATTCAAACCAATTTTCGTTGGAAGTTTGCTTGGTAATGTACATCATATATTTTTTTTAGTTTTATCATTCCCTTATTTTAGAAGTTACAGGGGGGGACACACATTTTACCACTTTGGAAGTGTCTCTCGCGCAAACTATTCAGTTTAGAAAAAAATGATATTAGAAACCTCAATATCATTTTTGAAGACCTATCCATAGATACCCCACACGTATGGGTTTGATGAAAAAAACATTTTTGAGTTTCAGTTCTAAGTATGGGGAACCCCCAAAATTTATTGTTTTTTTTCTATTTTTGTATGAAAATCTTAATGCGGTTCACAGAATACATCTATTTACTAAGTTTCAATGGTATAGCTCTTATAGTTTCGGAAAAAAGTGGCTGTGACATACGGACGGACAGACAGACAGACAGACAGACAGACATGACGAATCCATAAGGGTTCCGTTTTTTGCCATTCGGCTACGGAACTCTAAAAAGGAGGAGGTTTTCAATTCGACTGTATTTTTTATGTTTGTTATCTCAGAACTTTCGACTGGGTGAAGCGATTTCGATGATTCTTTTTTTAATCGAAATTTAGAACTTGTCATGTGGTCCCACTAAAATTTGAGCTATATCTAACAAGTACTTGTTGATCGATTTTGAAGTTTGTTATTTTTGTCTTGGTAAAATTCAGATTATTACATTATAAAGTTACAACTATGTAGTTGACCGTGTATACCAGGTGAAATTGCAACACCAGGTATCTCGGGATCGATCTGTCAGTTGAACTAATGAGAAAAAATAGTGACAACACTAATCCAACGATGGAATTAGTGAGAAATAATATTCCCACTAGTTCGAAGATCAGAGCTGAAATATGAAACAGCAAATATTTTGCTGAGTCACGGATTATTTCGTTTTATTTATGTGCCTGTGCCACCCGCGACACATAATCCTAATGAGTGATGAGTTCCCTTGTTACCATCGGTGTTTTAGACTGCCTAGACTGTTTTATACTAAAAAATAATCACGAAAGAATTAAAATCACACTGTAAATCGAAAGGGTATCAAAGTATTTGCTGAGCTTAGAAAGGCGCTCAAGGAAATGTGTTATAACAGATCAGAACGCTTTCAAGGCAATAAACTTACGAACGATTTCACATTCGCAGCGATAACTTACTAGGTCTACCGAACAAATGAACGTGTGAACTTAATCACGAAGAATATAAAGAAATATAGGACTTCTATTAGTGTATTATGCACCCGGTAACAAAAACTTACGAAATACAAGAAGATAAATTGGGGAACAAAGGTTTCTTCTTTTATTTTCGCAGTATGCGTGTTTCCGAGGGCAGTGCACTGCTGATACGCTGAATACGAAAAAAAAACTAATTTAGAAAACATCAAAGTTAAGTTCTAGCACAGAAGCAATAATAGTAGTTCTAGCAAAAATTTTGTGTACCCAATTCTTATGGATTAAAATGTTATTTCACAAATAACAAGTAATTGTGTTGTTTCTTCCAAAAAACGGAAACGGATGAAATTGACTACGTGCATGTTGTCCACTGTAATAAAATATCTTATTCGAGGGCTACATGATATCCTTTAAATTCTTTGAATATCCTAAAGTATACAAGACGACATACAACACTACAAAAAACATCTTCAGTAAAGAATAAAAAAGAGATAAAAATCACGACGTAAATCATTTAACAAATAAATAAGTCGTAAAAATCTTTGTACAAATACAAAAAACAGGCAATAATGCTCGCGATTTTAAGATCGTTTTTGGAGGGTTTCGTATTCAGATATCAGTTACAAGCTCAAACGTTTTGGTAATGCATAATTCATGGACATGAAGTGGCGGCGGAAACCAAGTCGGGGGAAAAAAGGGCCTGTAAAATAAGCATGGTTCTATAACTTTAATTTTGTAGGGCAGATTGATTCCAGTAGGAAAACATACAGAATCGTGCCCAGTATAAGTTACGTCATAATTACTCTACTATCCCACGCAAATTATGGTTTATTTTAATTAACAATTAGTTAATTTTTGACAATAATTATGAATAGTATGGAAATGTATATGCTAAGAATGCAGTAACTTAGTAAAAGCCTATTCGCTCTTCATTTTAAGATTCCCAATTGAAAATCGGACGTTAACGCCGACACGATTAATCCGTTCCAGTCCTGTATTAGTACCCATAACGAATGACGAGGCAAACCGCGTCGTCCATACTGGCGGAATGTTTAAAAAAATATATGTTGTTCTATGGAGCAACGAGGATGGGTTTGTGGTAGTTATGATTCAACAATTCTGAACAATTTCTGTTCACATTCTCTAAAAGTGTGTCTATCCTAAGTATGCTGAGTCAACTTCCCATACTTTTCTATTACGAGAATTATTTAGCATTTGAATATTTTCACACAAACAGAAACAGCAATTGATGAAGATAGAGGTAAAAGGTTCCGGGTTCAATTTACTTAGTTATACAGACTTTTGACTTTTTTTGTGACTGATGAATTATAATACTATTCTCGAAGCGTGATTGTTTGTAATTTAGACTAGGCGAGAAAAAATGTATTAAGCACTATCGGTTCCGAAATAAGGACAGTGGTTCATGGGGCCCTTGGGAGACCTTCTATTTTATAAATGAAGGTACGGTTACCTATGCGGCAAAAATACTATCTTATTTTTATTCCCCGGCACAAAAACATGGGTGTTGTAAGTTTAAAGGTGATCGGAAAGTCTGTCTGTTATGTCATAGACTAAACTGATGCACTGGTTATGATTTTTTTTACATGTGGCTTGCCCCGTTATTCTTAGTTATGACTGACCGAATTGCCACTTAATTTCATTGGTAAGATAATAACATTGATAAAAAGTGTATAGAACAAGACAAGGTCAGATACTCCCAGGCTGAAAACAGAAATTTAAACTCATCATTAAAATTTCTGCGCCGCTAGGAATCGAGCCCTTATTTACAATATTAATTATTAATTACTATTAATTATACAGACTGCAATATCCCCAAAATATCTTGATCAATTCATAGATAAATAATAGAACAAGCCCAATTAGCATCATAGCCTAAGCATCCAGAATTGTTTATTCATTGTAAGCGTCATGATAACAGCAACCTTAATGAAATATCGCAAGCAATACATTAATAACTCTTGAGCCAAAATCATCGTCTTAATGGGTCCTTAAGTCATTAAAGGAACGAAACACCTTTACAGAGAAGTGGATTAAGGTTTATTACCTGAAGTACTTACACGCGTTTTAATGCTTAGGGTTTTATACAATTCTATTTATGGAAAAACTGAACTTATTTCTGCATTCGATAAAAAACTCTGTTCAACTTGAGTGGATTACTCGTGTCTTTCTGTCCGTATATCAAGCACTTTGAGCTCGGAGACTGTCTAAAGAGTGCCCGTTGTCCACAGCCAACTCATTAACATCCCAACTCAGAGTCACTAACGGTTACTTAAATCGCTTCTTAGTACAGACTTTGTATGGTGATTCTTTACTAATGAGCGATTAAAGTAAGCGTTAGTGACTCTGACTTGGGGCGTAAATGTCCTCCGTTTTCCCGGCTACCAATCAAATGACATTGACACTTGGTCTAGTGCTGCCATCCGTAGCTTCCAAATACACATAAGCCAGTTTCAGTTTGACGTTCCTTTACGGTCTCCGACACAGACATATTTTTTAAGAATGTGGCAGATTGCATTTGCAACACAAACAATACACCACAAACGAAGTGATTAGTGCTAGAAAACTCCAATTTTTATACCGCTTCCAAGGTACCGCGCTCACCGGTAACTTCTATATAGATATTAAGATTTTTCTGTCACGAAAAGACGTTAGGGTCGCGTGGAGGGGATAGACGATATATCGCGTGGTGATTTTTGAAGTTATACTTATACTTATTATGCGACTTGCAAAAAGGTTGCGTTAAACGTTTGCGCTACCATAGAGGGGATGTGAAAGCACTGGATAGATGGCCCTAGCTTCTTATTATCTTTACCTCTTTTAAAATTTAATGTTATTTACTTATACAAATCTCAGAGTCTCAACAGTGTGATTCAGGTTCGTTAACAACGCCATCTAGTTTGTACTTGTGTAAAAATAGGTAGTACACATTAAAATTTAATGTTATTACTTATACAAATCTCACAGAGTCTCAACAGCGTGATTCAGGTTCGTGAAAAACGCCATCTACATAGTTTTTACTCGTTTATTTTTATTTATTTAGTACAAAAATAATTTTTGAAAGATAATTAAAACTGATACACCTTATTAGATTAAATATTTATTTAATTATGTCAAAGAAGTGTAACTTCTCACGCGCATACAAAAATACACGCACCCTTTTTTATATTTTTCTTTGAAATATTTGTTTTTAAATATTATTTTTAAATATTTTTTAATGAAATATTTTTTTGAAGTTTTACTTCTACTATGTCGTGTCCCAGCACACATTTCGTTTTATTTTTAAATAGCCGACAAACTAACAGACGAGACCTGATGGTAGGCAGTCATCGATGTTCTCCCACACATCAGCAACACCTTAGACATCACCGATATTATGGTATATGATATAGCGTGTGGTGATGTAGCAGGCGGTGCGCGAGCAATAAGGTAAACTCCTTAACGAAGTAAATAGTTTATTACACAAAGCACAAGACACGGAAGAATACAGTTTATACTACACTAGATACACAACGCGAGAAGTCCATATAATATACAAGAAGGAGAGAGAGTGATAGGAAAGTACAAGCACAAGCGACAGTCTTAAACTTAAACGTAAAACAACAGTTAGGGCACAACGTAAGTACTATGTTAGCGGGAGGTAGCCGGGCGATCGAGCAATACGGGTTAGCGCGGAGAGCATAGAAAGCCGACTGGCCGCTGCCGGGCGGCGAATGCCGCTGCGCGCGCGCTCCCGTGAAGCGGGGCGCGGGAGGCGAGGCTGGCAACCGGTTCGCGCGCCGCTGAGCACGGTTGGTGGTGTGACGTCACGAAGTGACGTAGAACACCAGAGCGCACCAGGTTCGATCCCGCGGTGTGCTATGTATGCCTGTGTGTATGTATGTAGTATGTGTGTAGTGTATAGGTGATATATATGATAGACATAATATAATACATAAGTGTGAGTGTTTGTCTATGTGTGTGTGTGGATATATAATATACTACATATACGTAACGCGAATGTGGGACGGAGGTGCCCACAATATGTTGCTGCCCAAAAAAGAGAAGAGAAGAAAGAAAGAAAGCATTCAGCCGGCACACTTCGAGTCATTCGGCTGAATCACAAAAAGGTAGCTAGCCAACCAAGTTAACATAAGCGTTTAGTAAAAAGTTGTACATTATTCTACTCTATAAACGCACCTTAGCACCACCAACGCTAAGAGTACAGGGTAGTCGTGAAAGACGTAATTAAATTTTAATTGTAATTAAATTTGTTACAAGTAAGTGCTGAAACTGGATACAAAATAGACTGAATAATTAAAGCCTTTGGAATATAATTTGAAACACGAATTTAGTTTGACTATGTTTTTGATGTTATTTTAGAACATATTGTCAGAACTACTTTATGACTGTTTGATAATAAGGTTTATGTTTTGTGTGTAGTATTATCAAAATCCGTATTCAAGATACGATTTTAGTCAACTAGATTTAAATCACATCTATACAATCTATACAAATAAATAAAATTGGAGTGTCTGTTTGTAATATTAAAATAACCGCTTTTTACTAAGTGCATTTGAATGTTTATACGGTACATATACCAAAACAACATTTTTTACAATTTTTGTCTGTCTCTCTGTTTGTTCCAGCTAATCTCTGAAATGGCTGGACCTATTTTGACGGGACTTTCACTGGCAGATTGCTGATGTAACAGATTGCTACTTTTATTTTAGAAAAAGAAATAGTTTCTTAGACGATACGAAGTTCGCCGGGTCAGCTAGTAATAACATAAAATTAATATGTAATACACTTAACGTAGTGCATTTCGACGTCGCTACGTTATCGTATCGTATTGTATAACGACTAAACGTATGTACATCGTTCTTGCGGAGCGTCGTCGGACAGCAATGTTACCTAATGATGCTGATCTTTACTTTAGTAAAAAGATATTTTTATAAGTCTTTGTGAGTAGACTTCAAATACCGTATTATAAAAGTGGCTAATAACATTTTGAATGGAAAGTACGACCTCATAAAATCTGGAATATGAAAGTTTCGAACGTGTGACATATTATACTATTTTTACATTCTCGAATATGTTCAAATGATATATTTTACATTTTAAACTGGTATTCGAATAACGTTAGATTGTCTAAAATATAGTAAAAGCTGAGAATAGCACAAATTATAAGTAGGAATAATGTATAGCTCTGTTCGCCTCGATAGGCCACCTATCACACCGTTATAAATCCTGAGAATTTTGTGAATATTACATTACATGAGAAACAGTTTTAGGTAGAATCACACACAAACTTAATCTATATGTGATTGAATTTCATCATTATTTTTAGAACTACACAAGTTTATTTCACTCTTCCACGATTGTTTATAATCAACACATTGTTATGGATTTCACAGTAAAATCCCCAACAACATCTTTGAATAGAAGCTGAGTCGCGCTAAAAATCAATGTAACTAATATTGAATATTTTTGAAAATATACTTCTTTAGGCGCGTTATGAAATATATGGAAAAAATGATGAGAGTGAACTGAGTGAAATGAGACATTTTAACATTTGTAACACGACGGTGACACAAAAACGACGGTGACGAAAAACGTCACGCACGTTTTTAAAAACGCGCGCTATGAAAAAAATGATTATTATTATAATTATGTATTACATTGTTTTTTTTTTTTACTATTGTTAGAATATTGTTTTTGAATATTGTTTTTTTTATATAGATTTTTTTTATTGTTTTTTTAATATTGTTTTTTTTAATATTGTTTTTTTGAATAATGTTTTTGAATATTGTTCTTTGAATAATGTTTTTTGAATATTGTGTCGTTTTTAATATTTATTTTAATATTGTTTTTTAAATATTATTATTTTTTGTTGTTGCTTTTTTTAAATATTGTTTTTTAATATTGTTTTTTTTTATTTTTTTTGTAATGGTTTTATTGAAATTGTTTTTTATTTGATTTTCTTTTTTCATGCCAAAGCGTATAACTTCTCCCGCGCGTACATAAGTACACGTTTATGTTTTTTTATTAAAAGAACGAGTATCATATCCATGTATACACCGTGTTTCTGACTTTGTGCACGAACTTCGGCCTGTTTGTTATTCAGACCATTAAATTGGTCATCTTTCGTTATGGATTTATTTTTTAATTATTTTTTTTTTTATTTTTCATTTTCATACAAACTAAACTTGAACGTAAATTGCCTAATGTGTAATCTCTTTACGCAAGCTGGCAACGTCGCATTATGATTGATATGAAACTTTGACATTAGTAAACTTTTATTGACGTTAACAATTATTTCTCATCGATTTTGCTGTCTGTGCGACCAGTGACATTAACAAAACCAAATAGGTAATAATACTAGTTCGAAAAGTTTTACGATGTTTGTTTACTTTAAGGCCCATTTAGACGGAGAGTTTCTAGTATCTATCGTACACTACTATCACTGGTAATAATCAACATAAGAAAAAGATTTTTTTTATCGTATCAAATGTTTACCTACAGGAAAGAACTAAATTCTCATCTACGATTATCTCATATGACATTCGTAACTTATCGATCAAGGCGATAATTTTCTACGTCTATTTAGGTACAAATTGTACGTAAGATTACTTACGACAATCTCGACTTGTATTCGACTCACATTTTTCAAATTCATACGTGTATCATACAAGACGGTTGAAAACGTTTTGAGTGCGAAATTTGTCATTGGAGTTAAGTTTACAATCAATATTCCATTGCGAGGAAATTGTCGTCAAATAGCGAGAGGTGTAAATGTAAGAAAGATTTTTTTATTAATTCGATCGTGGCTTCTTCGAGACGAGAAGCTCTCCGTCTAAATGGGCCTTTATTGACAAGTCAAGCCAATAATGACATGACATTTAAAATGAAACAAGTATAGTTTGAATGACTATGACCGTACTGAGCGGCGACATAGCACAAATAAAGACCCTTTTACAATGTACACCCATATTAAATGGAATTACCAATAACTTAAAAACTAAGCTTTATAATGCACTAGTACCTGTATAAGATATGTTTAGTAAATGCTATAGAATCATTTGGTAAAGTTTGTGCACAACGTCAAAAACACCCGGTACAACGGTGTAACTGGCAGTCCTCCGTAACCTACGAGTAGAACACTCGTGTCACATTTATTGCGTTCTACATGCTATAAAATGCGGTAAGAACCTGGTTTTCTAGCGATCAAATATTTTATAAGACTTCAAATCCTACAATCGTAAAATATCTAGTCTCATAAATTGAATTGAACCCGCAAAAACATCAATCTCTCGTAGCTTAAAAAGCTCTGCAAAGGCACAAAATGATCCCACCTTTGACCAAAAAACCACTGAGACATATCCCCACAAGCCATTAAGGCCATCGGGGATTTGTCGATAAAGGATAACCGAATCCTTTTCACTTAGAAAACGAGTTTCAATAATGTATTTGATAATTTCCGTGCGAAGTTCAAAAAGAAAACTTAAGTAAAACGTTTTTCAAACTTAGGAAAGTTAAATGATGATGTTCTCCTATCACTTTACCATCAATAAGTAGAAGTTAATTAATGTACCTTTTCCCTTTACCATAGAAAGTAGGGTAAAGTTTTGTGATGATTATTTAAGAGAGTAGTAATTTATTATTATCCTGTGACCTAAACGTACACATAGGTCACGATTTTCGTACGTAGCCCATTTATACACGGTGCAATAATTTGTGACTTTGAGTGCACGGTGTTCAACACCCTTATTACGCTCGGACGCTAATATTACGCCGTACAATAATACATAGGTTAATAAGTCACAAATATTAGCAAGGTGTAAAAGAAGAATACTTCGGTCCAATGATATTATAATGTAAAAAGAGATAGATATGTCACTAGCGCGCCGACGATGAAGAGCGTTAGAACAGGCAATTGACCGTTGCTCGTAGTCCCTCTGTCAATAGAAGACGATACGCACGCTTTTATTGTTGTCAAAAGTGCTTGACATTTGACATACAGCGTTAAAATGTCTTCGTGTATTATACCAATGTCATTGGTGTAGTGAAAAAAAGATAAACGTGGGTGTCTTGTAGCTCTTTTCGGAACAGATTTTTTGGTTGATTTGTAAAGGTATAATGTATTTATATTTTTATACGTAGTATAACGTATCTACATTTTTATAACGTATCATTGCTTTGGTCACCAAAAATGTATCTTTTAAGTGCGGGTTTGGGTTACACTGACCTATAAAATAATGTACTCGTGACGTAAAGTGGTCTATTATTGCACAGGTGTAAAGTCAGGGTGTAAAGTGCGCTAAATGCCGTGCAATAAAGACCACTGCGTACCGTATAGCAATGTATTATTTTATAACCGAAATAGGTTAATGTTTAATACAAATGTAACAAAAACAAACTTTCTCTTTGAACATTCCAGAGAAGATAAATAGTACTGGGCTGTGTTATTGTTGCCCTCATGGGCGTTGTTGATACGCCCACAAGAATGCCTACGACCTCTTAAGTGTTTTTAGAAAAAATATGGAACTTGGGAATTGATGTTGACAAAGTATACGGTTTTAATATGTATACGAGTATATCGGCTCAATGTAGACTAAATGAACATTATTCTAGTCTGTGGCACGGACGTAAAAAAAGACGGACGTTAATCCTAAGAACAAATTCAGTGAAGCACCCATAGTAATACCAACTCTGTATTTGTACAAGTACACACACCCACACATTGACACCATCCTGATATGACATTGACATTGAATCAAAAATTACAAAATTACGCACACATGGTAAGCGTGTTGTCAGCTGTCAGCTTCACTCTCGATTAGACAAGGTTACGTCCGTTCTTTTTTTACATCCGTGGTCTGTGGTAATTAAGTTCTAACTGTCGACCAACAAAAACCTGTCAAGGTCATAATTTCAGTTATTAAATACGTAATCACAATAATCAAGTAATTCTTTCTTTCTTTTTCTTCTCTCTTTCTAGTCCGGCAACGAATCAGAGATGCCTTTGGCTGATGTCCATGGGCGACGATAGCCATTTACCATCAGGTGGATCGTCAGCTCGTTTGCCGGCTATTTCCATAAAAATAATAATAATCGAAATTATTTACAACTAGCTTCTACCCGCGACTTCGTCTGCGTGGACTTCAGAATTGGATCTTCAGAGGAATGAAGAGTATGATCAATAAAAGAAATGATAAAAACATCTATGCTAGCCATTTTTAATTATACCACTTATCTTGAGGGTACGGTCTATCCCCGATATAAAATTTTAAACTTAACTCACCCAGTTTTAAACTTTACCAACATGGAACACGATCCATGCAACTGGGTCGAAATATCGGAATACAAAATAAATACCATAAGTACTCGTATTATAGTAAAATCTATCCCCTATCCTTTAATGCAGGATATTAAATATCTGGGAGCCAAACTGAAACTAAATTCGTTTAGCAGTTTAAGCGTCAGTGAATAAAAAACATACACTTAATTTCATTTTAAAAATGGTTTAAAAAACAACAACAAATATCTTTGAAATCAATTTCGTTATTTCCGTTCGTTCAGGTGTTACATAATTATTTGGTCTTCAAGATACACCACCAGGCCCTAAGATTGGTCAATAATATGGTAGTTTTGCAATGTTAAAGTACAATCAACTATGTAATATTTTTAAAAAGTGTTTCCGTTATTGCCACCCGATCAGGAATTACATATTATTTTATCTCTAAGATCACTATCTGGCCCTAAGTCAATGTTGTACTGGTTTTGCAATGTGAATGTTACCAACAACAACAATCGCCCATGTAATAACTGCTGTTATTATGTATATTTAGCACGCGCCTCATGGTATATCTAGAATACAATGATGTTCTTAGCGACAGGCAGTACGGGTTCCACCGAAACCGGTCGACGGGAGATCTTCTAGCGTATGCCACTCACATCTGGGACGAGGCCCTCGAGAAAAATAGGGAAGAGCTAGCCGTTTTTCTTGACATCTCGAAGGCTTTCGATTGGGTCTGGCATACCAACTTTGTGAGATGCAACGTCACAAAAACTCAAGCGTGTCAATTCACCGGCAAAAGAAGCCCTTTCATCTTGGCTCTTACTCTTTTAACACGGGTGTCTTCAAGTGAAGAGAGAATAGGCTTTTAGTAAGTTAGTGCGCTTTACCACCCATACTTCATTCCCGCTTACCATCAGGTGGCTTTTTAGTCAAGCATTAGCTTATTTCACATAAAAGTTCCATTTTTTTACATAACATACGTGCTTGACAACAATCCCACCTGACGGTAAGTGGCGATGGAATCCAAGATGGTGAATGCACTAACTTAATAAATGCCTATTCACTCTTTTCTTGAAGACACCTACATTGTAGTTGGACGGGAACACCCACGCCACGCAGGCAAGCTATTCCAGTCCTTCGCGGCACGCAGTATGAAAGAAGACGTGTATCGCACCGTTCGCAGCGGTGGGATGTTCACGACATATGGATGGATGCTTGCCATACGACGGGTTGCTCGATGGAGGAACGGGGATGGGGGAATTAGTTCATGCAATTCCTGAGCACAATCTCCAAAATGCATCCTGTAGAATGCCGAGAGGCTGGCTACTCTGCGCCTGTGTGCGTGGCTTTGCAGGTTGGTTACCACCAAGTCTGGGTCGTTAATGAACCTCATTGCACGCCTCTCCATCGAATCTAAGGCTGAAAGGCGACATTTTGCGGCACCGGCCCAAATGTGACAGCAGTATTCCACACATGGGCGAACCTGAGCTTTATATATTGTTAAAATCTACCTCGGTGAGAAGTACTGGCGCACCCTTGCAAGGACCCCAAGTTTTCTTGCAGCCACTTTAGCTTTGGATTCGATGAACCTTTCATAGTTGAGGTTCGAGGAAACTTCGACTTACAATAACTGTAGGCGGTCGGTGCATTCCAGGGATACATTCCGGAAAGTGGGAGCCAAGGTGAACAGGCTCCGTTTTGCGGTGAACAGACACGTCTGCGTTTTAGTAGCATGGCATAATTTTTTTGTGTACCCAAGATACACCATCAGGCTCAAGTTGCTCAATGATGTATATAGGTTTTGCAATTTCAACGTTACTAACAAAAATATTTTTAAATATTGTTCAGATATTCCCATCCGTTCGAGATTCACATATTTAGCCTCCAAGATAAGTACACCAGCAGGCCTTAAGTTGGTCATTAATGTACTGGTTTTGCAATGTCAACGTTACTAAAAACAAATATTTTTTCTATTCTTGTTAAGTAATTTGCACCCGTTCAGGAGTTACCTATTTGTTCTCCAAGACACGTCTTGAGACCCTTAGTTGGTCAATGAAGAGCTGATTTTACAATGTCAACCATAACGAAAACAATATATCTTTAAACACCGTTCTACCTATTTTTTTCTACCATTGAAGAGTTCCTTCATCTCCAGATATTTAGTACTCTTTATCTCCAGATACCATCATCAGCTCTTCACTGAATTTCAATAGGATTTACTTGACAAAATACCCAATGTTATACAAAAAAGCATAATCCAAATTGCTTCTTAAACAAAGAATTTACTCGTATTAACTAAAATCATGGATATATTACTCTGTCTGGATCATAGACTTTATAGAGGTACCTGAAAATCAATGACGTCATATCGGAATGACCATTCGACCAATCACAGGTAGGGATTGCAATCCGGAAAACCGGATCCGGTAATCCGGCCGGATCCGGCGTTTTTTACGCATACCGGATCCGGTCGAATTTACCGGATCCGGCAACCGGATCCGGTAACGCAATTTTTAGGCAAAATAACCATCCTGTTGCTAGTGTAGAGATGCTTTAAATGCTTGCTATGGATGTTATAATTAATTTAGTATTACATTCCGGTATTCCTAACGTTCAATAAGGATGTTATGTACAACACAAATTACTGAATGGATAAGTTATAAAAGTGTGAAATTATGTTCTCGTTAATAATACTTCTTGTTTATAATTTGTAATATTTGCCCTAAATGGATGTAGCTGTAAGTTGTAGGTGTATTTCAATTGATGCGCGATAACACTACAACAGAAACACCCCCAACAAACTAAACAAATTTCTAAAACTAAACAAATTATTATAAAGAAGTGTAGTAGTATACGTGTACACTTGTTATTGGCTCCCTTCTTAAAGAAAATAAAGAGAAACAAATACAGCAATTGATACATACGTATTTCTTAGAAGTATAAGTAGTGACAATCTGTTTTACTTCTAACTAAAATTACAGTTTTCGGACTGTTTACATCCAGATGCAGGTATAATAATATAAGGTGGCGCAAGAGTCACCATCACCCTATCGAAAGATGCTATATTTTTTTTCAAATGGCGGTAAATATCAGTTTTGCTGTGACATTTGTGCAGAAAACAGATACAAAATATATATTATTAATCACAGTTATACGAGTATATAGCCTATGTCACTAAGGAATAATTTATCTTTTTATTGGTGTAAATTTTTTTGAAATTGCTCCAATAGTTTTTGAGCATATCCATTATAAAAAATAAATAAAATATCAAAATTTTCCTGTTAATAATATTAAGATGATTATCATTAGGTGCTACGGCTTTATTACGGCTCGCATTTGCGTTCCTTTATAATCCAAAAAAAAATACCTCAAAAACAGTCTATATTGGAACGAGAAGTAAAAATTCTGGTCACGTGGTTAATCCGGTCGGATCCGGCCGGATCCGGCCGGATTGGTGAAAATCCGGTAAAATCCGGCCGGATTGAAAATGACACCGGATTGCAATCCCTAATCACAGGCCGGATTGAGGTTGTCCTTCATAATTGTAGGGTGTAAACACTTAGAAAAATTATGTCCTATTTTGATACGGTTCTTCAAAATGTTTTCTATATGTAATTCTTCTGGTGGCAAAAAATATAATATTGAAATAATATACATTTTATAAAAATTTCTTCAAAATTACCTAATTTAAATAATTGTATTATGAGTAAGTTGAAAATTAAGGTACACTATTATGATACATCTATATATTCTAATTTCATCTTAGATGTTTTTAAACCATTATAAAAAATCACAATCGAAAGATAATTATATCCTGGGACTATAGATAACATGGACACAATACAAAAATGGTCATTATTTTATGCCATCATCGATCTTCAGGTACAACTACGAAGTTATGTATCTAGTTAGAGTAATATATCCATGACTAAAATCAGTGATTCAAAAAATTACTGGCCTAAACGCATGCACAGCTATAGAAAAATAAAGTAATTTTGACATTAGGCTAAAACCGCACCAGGATTTTTAAAGACGTACGCACTCATCCGACATTTTAATAATGACTTGCTCAATCGATTCAGGAAAATTAATATTTTTTACTATAAAGTAAATATAAAAAATAGAAAGATATTTACGAATGTTAAAAACCAAATTTGATGATCTTTTGCAATCAATTAAACCTGATACGATATCTTATAATACTTCGATAGCACTTCTTATTGAAAGGTAGGAAAAAACTTGATAAGCTACATTGAAGTATTATTACTGGCGTATAGAACCGATACAGCGAATACTATGTTTGGCCCAAAAAATTGGCTGCAGTGGGCTTCAATTTTCAATGGATTCGTTCGATTTAAAAACAGAATCTACGACGCGACACAAATTTTGTTCGCGCTGTCTGATCTGGTACTTTACTACATTATACTTCAATAATAAGCTACCAGTAATTTTCTTTATCGTAAAATTATTATTTTTTGTAACTCATTGATTGCTCATTGGGTGCATGAAGCGCTTTATAAACGCTAGTATGTAAGCAGCCTTAGCTTTCCACAAAAATTGTTTTATTGATTTATTTGATTTTATATAAGATCGAAGGCTACTAAACCTCGCATTGTATGATAAAAATTATCGCAATTTGCATCTCCGCACGATTGGTATAATGTTAGTTATTAAAAACAATTAACCTTATTACAACTTAATCACTTAATCAGCTGATTGAAGTTCGGCCATTTTTATTTCGTTCATCTGTCATGTCAGTGTGACGAAAAACGGCAAACTGTTTTTGTATGACTAAATTGTACCTCTTATCCCTCAGGAACAGGTATATTTTCCGGGATAAAAAGTAGCCTATCCGGTAAGTTAGGATGAAAGCTATCCGTGTGCCAAATTTTATCCACATCCGTTCAGCCGTTTTTGCGTGATTGAGTCACAAACATCCAAACATCCAAACATCCAAACATCCAAACATCCAAACTTTCACATTTATAATATTAGTAGGATTCATATTAAATGACTAATGTTAAGGATGATTTAGGACCATATATTTTCTATTTTATTTTTCTACTACTATTTCGGGAAGTTGCCATATTTAAGAGTAGAAACAGCGAAAGAAAGTGCTTATCACATCTTTTAAACACAATGCCTAAGTTAACTAAAAATAATTTTGCATTGACACCAATGACGTGGGCAAACTATTTTCATAGTCGACTTTAAAGAAGTTATATCTTAAGATAGGTTAATTAAAGTAAGTTAAACATTCCAAACTAATTACACAGTTACACTACGGACAACAAATGGATTAGTTCCGTTAACATATCCTGAGACAACCACGGAATGGGGATATTTGAACAAATTTGGGTCCAACATTGTATAATAAAGTTTCTCTTGTCAACCCGGGGTTCGTTTACATCCCCCGTAATTAACCGAGCCTAATTGGTTGTGTTTCCCTTGTATGTTCCTCAAGTAGGTGCACGGTAGTGTAACAGCTAAGACTAAGCCAAGCCTCGAGCCACTTTAAAAAACATTTTAAATTATAATAAATTTGTTTCGATTGACGCAGATGTTGATATTATTGTTGACTGACTGTCATTGCATAGGAATTGAGATAAAATTGTAAGATAATAAAATGCAACTGTTTTTACTTTGATTGTACTTTTTTCAATGTCTTTTCCAGCTATCAAATAAATCTGGCCAACGGGAAACACTCAATTATCATTTATTTAAAAGACAAAGTTGGCAACATTTTTACCTTAGAAGTGAATAACAGATGAAAAAAAAACTTATTTAACAATAGCAGGAAGACGTGGCATTCAATGATGTACGTTTGATCACATTAGATAAGCAATAGGAGAAATTGAATTGCGAAATTACCACTCCAAAAGAAAGTCCCGTTTCCATAAACACGAAAGAATGCTCAAGTAAAGATGAATACACGAAGTGGCCTACTTCAGTTAGGATTGAATACGCGATTCGAATACAAGCGGGAAATAAAACAAGCTTTTCCTGCGCAAGGAAGACAATGAATTTTCGTATTGTACTTATTCAAAAAAGAGCGAAGCTGCTTTTAAAACCATGAAAACGTTATTTAAAATATTTTTCTTTTCGACGTGGGATAAGTAGTTCTGTAATTGTTCTTCTGCTGTTGTTAAGTATTTTTTTTAATTTTACAAAGGGAGGTCTCTCTCCAGCTGAATGATCATGTTTAACTCCAACGTTATTCAAGATGGTGTACCTTTATTGCATGTCTAGCAACCACTCTCCTCCTAGTAGAATCCTACTAATATCATATATTATGTGAATATTTGTAAGGATGTATGAGTGTTTGTTAATCTTTCACGGAAAAAATACTGAACGGGATTTCAAGTTTAGCATTCAGGTACACCGTGATCTACTATACTTGTAACATAGGATAGGCGGAACGAGGAGAGTTAAAACAAAGGTAAATTGAAACAACAGAAATCTCTCGGAAACAAAAACTCTAGCAAGTTGGCAAAGTCGCCAAATTCACCCTTCCACTATCCCCCCGCCTAATGGTATTGAATATGGATCAAAAATACATAAAAGTAAGTTTTCGTAATAATTTTATCCTTATCTAAAGGGTTAAAAAATTACCTGTTTTATCCTAAGTGATATACATTATTTGCCTGCTTATTAATCAAGATTTAAATTGTAATTTAGATTTAGCATCACTTTTTTGAGTCACAAAATTATGTCAGTTCAACCGTAATGGCGAACGTTTTTTGTACCCTAGGAGAGTTGAAACAACATGTTTCAACTTACCTTTTTACAACTTACAACTTTTGCATTGATTTTTGTTTAACATTGGTATAATTGAGTTTTCTAACTGAATTTCAATGAAATTCTTGTTAAATTTCTGAAATCTCTGTTACAATCTGGGTTAAGCAGAGCTTAAAATAGTACATAAATATAATAAAGATAAAACAGCCATGCGGATTGACACGCTGGTGAAAAACGAGTAAACCACTGTTGAAGAAAAAAAAACAATAAAAAAATTAAGAAGAGCATTTGAGCTGGAAAAGAAATTTGCAAAAGAAGAAGTTATGAAAGAAATAGTAAATACAAGCCGTCAATTCAAAGCGCCCAGAAGGTAGGTATGTACATGATTATTTAATTGTTGCCTAACTAGAGCTAGAGGGTATAGCCAGGCAGCCTTTATAAAAAAAAAACAGTAGAAATAATAAAGAAATTAATTATTTCTGCTTTAATTTTGATAAATTTGAATACTTAAAAAAATATAGCTTGTATATCTAAGATCTCAATATTGTAATTAGGCATGAGACTAACAGTAAACATTAAAGCTAATTTAAGCTTTAAATAACGCATCGTTTCAAAAACTGCGTTTTCAGTTTCTTTCCAGGTAATAGGTATTTCAACTTTTCTAGGTCATTGTTTCAATTTACCTCGATATGAGAAGAGTTGAAACAAAGTCACCAATTATCTTCAAATCGACAAATAGTGGCAGTTTTTGTCCTGGCCATTTATTAGTGAAATAAACAAGGATTCAATAAGTATTACATTTTACATACCATCGCTTAGTTAAAAAGGGCACATCGTAAAAACTGTTTCAACTCTCCTCGGTCTCCCTTACTTATGATCCCGGAGAACGTGGGTAAAGGTATAAAATGATTCAACGTATTAATTAAACATACCATTAAGCCAAGTTTATGCTATTATCTTAGTTAACATTATTCAATACTAAGAAATATCAACAGACCTTACGTTAATTAACACCCGTTTTGAGATCCTTGTCTAATTGTTTCTTAACCAAACAGCTTATTAAGCCTCTTGGTACCTTGAAAACGTTATCTAAGCACTGGATTATTTGTAGACAGAATCTAAATAATGATTTGTCTGTTAATTAAATGTATCCTCGTTAGTTAATTAAATGTATGGTTGTATACAAGTAACTGAACTGAGGTTGGATTGCTTTGAAATTAATTATCGCAATTATTGTATGAATGGTAACGTAGATTTTAGAGAACGTTCATTTATTAATTGACAAATATCATCTATCAAAAGTCTCTTCAATTTATTTACGAAGAAAACAATGAGAGGGAGTCTACATTATGACAGATTTAAATCAGTTGTTATACAAAAATTCTGTCGTAGAAATAAAAAAAATACTATTCCTTTACATAGAAATATTTTTTTAAAGAATTAAGAAGTGTTAAAAATGACTATTTTTTAACACACAGCTCCGTATATAGTTACAGTCCGTAAACAGATTTGTGATCGACACAAGTGACATGTGCTCCCGGCCATGTGGTATAGGGGAGGGAAGCTTCAGCGATGGTAAATCAGAACAGATTTCGGGAACAGCGGGACGAGTTGCCGGCAATTCATTAAACTGGGCAATGTGTCTGAGCGTGCTTGATGGACGGCCCATGGATTCTGTTATGGTGGCTGGTTTAAATTGCAAGCTATAGCGGAAAACATCGGTGTTACCTCTGTGCTGTGTTCCTTTAAGCAGGTCCATTGCTTCCTTTTTGTCCATGGCACCCACGACACAGAGAATCCTATTCGAATTATAGTTTCGTCATGTCCGTCCATCTGTCCGAAGCAAAGCGCCGAGACCCTTGGTGCTAGAAAACCGTTATTTGGCATGGATGTACAATTGTACATACATATAGACATATTTATTAAAACTCCAGAATCGTAGAATAAAATATTGAAAAACATTTTTTCAGGGTACTTCCCCTACAGGTAACGTGAGGATGATTTTTATTCATCGCGTATCTTACAATGTGGGGTATCGTTGAAAAGGTCTTCCAAAAATATTATTGATCTTCTAAGACCATTTTTGAAATTAGCGATCGGTTTGCGAAATATTTGGGTTTAAATTGCTAATTTTGGATAAATTTAAGTATCCCCCTGCTGGCTAAATGGTTGGAGTTGGACAAGTGAAAAATTTTTCAAAAATAGTTTATATGATGAATTTACAAGAAAAACTATCACGGCTATGTTAGCGTAAGTAGTCAATGAGTAATAGTCGATAAACTTATTACTTCGGAGCCCTACATTGCGTGTGGCCTGCCACGCACTTGCCCGGTTTTTTATTTCATGATAATAATATATTTATTCAGTTATCATACCTATTCTACTAACATTATAAATGTGGAAGTAGACCATGATTTGGAATAAAATATAGGGTACAGTCAACTGCAGAGAAAAGTAACCAATCTGTTTACAACGCAACAGGCAACGGGAACATCGCTGCTCGTATGTTTATAAACATATGGATTACTTTTCTCTGCAGGTGACTGTACATTGTTAATTGTTTATATTTAAATTTCATAATGACAATGTTATCTTATGCTTAGAACGTTGATCCCACACTAGGATACCCTGTGTTGTTACTTATTATGTTGGAAAACACGAGCAAGACAGCGGGCACTTTCACTTTTAAAACACTTTTTAAACGACGAAATGTTTATCATTGCGCCACACACCTGTAGTGATTTGTTGTTTGAAACGCGATGCGATCGTCTGATTCACTCGGCTCTGTTAATTATTAAACGCAATTACTGCTGCATATGTTATAAAGCATTGTTCTGCCCATTATTTATCATGACTGCTTATGTTACCGCCAATCTCATTGAGATTACCCAGTTTAATATATGGGCGATTACGATAAAAGCAAACATTTAACAAGCAACACATTATTGGCTTTAATTGTGTTCTCATGTAAACATCACGTATTCATTTGTTTTTACATGTGTTTAAAATTGATTTGATCAGACTGTGACATACTTTAATTTAAGATCACGGTAGCAATAACGGAACCTTTCTCTGGCACTACAACACACACGAACATTGTAACACTGTATAACTCAATCCTTAACTTATCTTCAGTTTAGCCAGAAATAAATGTTTTCTTTCTTTCTTTCTTTCTTCTTTCAATATATTAGCTATAGGTACATACCTTATCTATTAAATCCCATGTCACTATGTTGAACGCTGGTCTCTGAAACCTCGCAACCGATTTTAATGAAATTGTTGGATAGGAAATCCATACATCTATACAAATAAATAAAATTGGAGTGTCTGTTTGTAATATTAAAACAACCGCTTTTTACTAAGTGCATTCGAATGTATACACGGTACATATACCAAAACAACATTTTTACAATTTTTGTCTGTCTATCTGTTTGTTCTGGCTAATCTCTGAAATGGCTGAACTGATTTTGACAGGACTTTCACTGGCAGATAGCTGATATAACAAGGAGTAACTTAGGCTATAAAAATAACAATAACAATTGTGTTAAATACCACGCGGACGAAGTCGCGGGTAACAGCTAGTTTGGAAATAAAATGAATTAATCCACCACCCAGAAAATTGCAACACCCTTTTAGTGTTATTATTGTGTAGGATATGATATGTGATTCTGTTATGTGCAGTCGGCCGCAGAAGTAGCTTAACATTTTAGTACCTTGTCACATTACATTTCTTGAATTTGTCATAGATGTTGCCAGGAAACCGTCGAAACAGTTACTATTACAAAGTACTAAAATGTTAAGCTACTTCTACGGCCGACTGTACCATGTTAATACATATTTATGCAATAAACTATGTTTGGTTCACGTCTAAAAGATGAGATAGTTTTGTATTCGATCGGTGGCGCTGTTGTCAAGATTTACAAAGGGATCAGCCTAACTATGAAATATATTAAAATTCCCTAACAACTAATTCCATCAAATTAAATAAGACTTTGCTTATCTATGGCATCAGTGTTATACATACATAGATTAGGTAAAACCTTGCCGCTATGGTGTTTTTTTTTGTGTATTACAAACTTTTTTATGTGTTACCTAATCATTATGTTATGTTAATAATAATTATGTTTTTATGTGTTTTGTCAAAGTACGTTATGTATAAGTAGTTTATGTCGGTCATAAACTACGTACTAACTATAGGCTGCCTGGTATACCATACTTCAAATACTTTTTGCCATAATTTCCAGCCGTTGCCAGCAAGCGGTATTAGGCGATTGACAAAAGCGTCGCTGCGAGCTTCAGAGCGCGGGAATGATCCTCTGAAATTACGCCACAGATGCCAATCAGTTAGCGTTCCCTCACGCGAGAGATATTCGCATGCATGTCGTATCTTCTAGGAACTGATTAGCATTTTAACTTTACTTAAGCCCCAAATACGAATGAGCAAGGAAATCCAAGACGGCAGCGAACGGGTTATGGTTCCCTGAATATATATAATACTAGCTGCCCGGACAGACTTCGTTCTGTCAAAAGCTTTTTTTTATTTTGAGATGTAAGCTATCCTAGCTTTCAAGTTGAATCAAACTGCACATGGTGTGCAAATTTGATTAAAATCGGTTAAGTAGATTAAGAGTCCATCGCGGACAAATAACGTGACACGTAATTTATAATTATATATTAAGATGTACATTACATAGGTTACATATTATTAGTAACCGGTCTCTCTGCTTTGCTTTTCGTACAGACCCCTGGTTTTCTAAACAAATAGAGGACCCATGTCACTCAAAAATAATAGAGAATTAAATTCGTGAAAGAAATTCCAAAAACAATCCACTAGTCTTTAGGCTACTCAGTACAAAGAAAAATACAGAAAAAACATTCCTCTTCATTGAACTAGTATTACTAGCGTATAGAACAGACACCGCGAACATTGGGTTCGGGGGTGTGCATTGCAGCCGGCCGGCTGCATTTCATTCTGTCACTCGGCTGTCACTCGGCTGCGCTCATTGCGGCCGCATACCAAAATTGTTTATCAAAAAACTGAAAAAATGCCGTCGTGCGTAATAAGAACGTATCACAATTGCACGACAAAAAACAAAAAAGATAATGGTATCACATAATAACATCGGTAAGAAAACAAAATATTAACTTAAATCAACTAAAACGAATTTAATTAAATTATTGTGCAATGTTCCCGCCATTTCGGAATGAAAAAATCATTAGGAGCGTTTGAACTTGGCAAGCCACTAGCGTGATAATGGAATATATAAGCTTGCTTAGGTTGCCGTCTTGGTTCGGCAGGTGTCATATACAAAGTTACTCTATGGCAAGTGTGCAAACGAGGCTTCTAGTTTGAAAAGAGAACGGAGGGCAAGCCGGCGGTGGAACACACATTTTGTTTGAGATGTCTCCTCTATGTATGTATCTCAATGTTCCTCTTTACCATTTTATTAGTATAGAAACAAAAGTTCAATTTTATTAGCCGTAAACTCAGATAACAAAAGGCGTAAAACTCGAAATATCGTTCATGGATTGACTTGAAATTTCTCAAAGTTAGAATAGAAAAATGTTGTATTAGTAGATACTTATTATAATTACTATTATTTTTTTCTGTGGTTAGGTTAGGTACGATTTTTTTCCGAAGTTCTTACATAATGTGAAATTACAAGTAGGTATTATAATTATTTAATTTTAATTAATTGCCTAATTTATACGTTTGATTGCAGAATGTATGTCTATGATTGCGGAATATATCTGCATGAACGTAACTGAACTGTAAACGCCACCAGGACTATTCAAGATAAAATGCCGTGGAAATAATTTTCAGTTTCCCGAGAAAGATTAAAACGAAGTCTCAAGTCTACTTGAAATGCAGATTAGTTAGAAATATATGAAAATCTCACGAGACTGGCGGAATGCGAATGTGATTTCAGCTGATGGATGGAGCGCTAAGCTTGATTTAAGTGTTGAGTTTATTATACTAAGTTACTGCAGTAAGTTTCATTTAAATCTCTTTAAATGTTATATTTTGTTTCATTTTATCGATATCCTTAAGTTGCAATAGGTGATTGTGCGATAGGGACGTAAAACTGCACTGGATGGGATAAGTTTGGATAAAATACTGTAGTATAACCACGTAACTTTAAGACGGACATAATCTCGTCTAATCGAGAGTGAAGCATAGCAATGGCCGCCCGCTTACCATGTGTGTGTAATTTTTGATTCGCGATTGACGCAGTATGGTGTCAATGTGTGGATGTGTGGTACTTGTACGAATAGAGAGTTGGTATTACTATGGGTGCTTCACTTAATTTTTTGTTGGAATTACGTCCGTCTTTTTTAGGTCCGTGAGTATAATTATTAGCATTCAATATTTATTTATATTAAAAGTTTTCGGAATTTGGTAGTTTTCGGTATTTATGGTAATACAAGAGCTCTAACCGCGGCTTTGTACACGTTTTCGAGACACTAAGTACAAGTAGAAGATATGGGAAAATACATAAATAAGTAAATAAACGCTTACACACTCATACCCCCGCAGTAGGTTTTTACCTGTGTCGCGGGTGGCATGGACGACACACGACACGTCACAATAACACCCATGACCCGAGCACAAATATTTATCTGTTACATAAAAATCTGCCCTGGCCGGGAATCGAACCCGGGACCACTCGCATTGCAGGCAGGGTCGCTACCAACTAGGCTACAGGGTCGCCATAGAGATATGCACAAATATTTATCTGTCACATAAATATCTGCCCCGGCCGGGAATCGTACCCAGGACCACTCGCTTCGCAGGCAGGATCGCTACCAACTAGGCTACAAGGTCGCCATAGAGATATCTTCTTCCATATCAATAATTTTTGCGTGAAAGTAAACATCGATAAAACTTCCATACATAATGAAAAACTTTCACATTTACAATATTAATAGGAATTAAGATTTTACATCATTAGTATTTCAGTTATTTTAAGAGCTCTCAGAATAAGTTTTAATACTCTAACTACCCACACAGCTTCAAGTACGAGTATTACCTACGCGAAGTGTAGTTCCATAATAAATACCGGATATTTTCGCGGTATTAGCACGAAATTAATAACTGTTAGTAAAGCCGTACGTGGTGCAGTCGTTAAGTTTTAATGCCACAAAGTTCTGGCCATGTTAGCTATGTAAATTGCCTGATAGCAGCATTTATGTCCATTACATCGGGTTTAGGTTGTTCCTACCTTGTAAATGATCAAATGTATGGTCCGTAGCTTGCCTCGGTTACAAATGTGTAAGGACGATTCGATTTATGAGACATTGCTTTCAACCAGTTTGGTGAAACGTTATTCGGAAAATCTGATGGTTGTTTTTAACATTCGAATATACTATAGAGATATTGCTTATAAGTACTAGTTGCCGAAAGTAACAGATTAAATAGTTAATGTTTTAATTATTTATTATTTAAATCCGTTAGGAATTTTGAAACTTTTAGATATATGGCTTGGTTTGGTTGGCTTCACTTTCGTGAATATTTTTAAATGAGCTGGCAACGCGTTGGTGTTTCCTTTAGGGTTGCTATGTCAATCATTGATTTATCAACTTCGGTACAAATTATGTTTAACATATCACGTACCTTAATTTTAATGCGCAACAGAAGTAGAATTTTATTATTTTTCTTACAAATGTCTGTTATGGCTGGTAATCGAACCCGGGACTCTTCGCTTTGCACACAGCGTCACCAGTAGTTAGTGAGCTACGGGGTCGGATGACGTCAAAGGCAATGCATTGGTAAACAAGAAAGCAAGGATTTCTACGATTAAAATATCCTATTATCCTACTGATATTATAAATGTGAAAGTTTTTTGAAGTGAAAACTTTAGGCGCGTGGGCATTTTTGAGATGGGATGAAACCATACAGTTCGCCACCGGTAAGCGACACCTACCTGTAGCGCCATCTCTGAGAGAAGCACAGAACTATAGTTACTTAATTTACAGCCTTTATTAATATCAAAATTGTAGTTAACATATACTTTACGAGATGGCGTTGGCAGCCGTTCACAAAAAATGTAATGAATAAAAAACACTTCATTTAAAAGTATTAAAACCACGGGCAGATCGCTACAATTATTAAGGGTGTATTATGTATGTATACTAACAAAATAGAGTACATAATGAATCATATAACCGCGAGCACTTTACTAGCGTTCGTTGGAGTGCATTTCGCAGTACCGTTGAATCGCGCCGTACACTGTAGGTAAAGTTCCGGGCTGTTTTAAATTTCCAAACGCGAAGTTTTATGTGTGCATTTTATCCGCGTCTGCTTTCGACAGGAAAAAGTACGTTTTACCATTATTGGTTATAATGAAAAGCGCGGTGTATGCGCTCGAGTTTAAGAGATATAATTATATGTATGATAATCAACACGATATGTAAGGAATATATTTTTGTTGAATACTAGGTGTCGTTTTCTTGAACGCGCGGTTATACCCACGCTTGTTTCGTGAGCGAGAATAAAAAAATGTTAAAAGTGTAGGTTCTTTAAAGTGTTAAGGATTTTTATGAGGAGAGAGCTACACTCGCTTTTACTAAGTTAATGTGCTCAATGGGCTTATACAGTGGCCAACTGTGATATGTTACATTCCATGACTTTCATTTTCCTGGCAAGTTTGAGTTTTATACACATGGGAAACCATCACCCAAATAAACGCCAGTTATATTATTAATCAGACATATCAATACCATTTTAGTATGTCATGTATTTATTTATTTATTTATTTACACTTTATTATACCCTTAAAGCTAAGTGGTACAAAAGGTGGACTTAAAGGTGGACATGTACATTTGAGTTAATGTAATGCAGATTTGTAACTTATCTGATACAATTGTATTTACAAATTTTTATTAGAAACGACCTGACGTGCTACAATAAAGTTGCGAAATTTCCATCTTTTTTGTGATCTCAAAAATAAAAATGTACCCACATAACGTAAATTTTACATTTTCACACGGCAGTCATGTAACACGACTGAAATTTAAAACAAAACGCTTGTTTTTCACAAGTTTCAAACTAGGAGTAGTTCGTAGCATCACATGTGATACAAAACAGACGAATCGTACACCAGCGAGCGTTAAAACTGGTGCATGCAGTGAATTTCCAAACGACGGCTTCCCACTAAACTTCCTTGTGACGGAGTTTTTAAATATGCAACGTGAAGCGTACTTGTATTTCTCCCGTGTGAGCTTCATTATTTTGATGGAATAATAGTTTAAATAAACCTCAGTGGCTAATAACAGAATATAGGTATGTTTAGTAGAATTCATTTACCGGATGTTAGAACTTCCGGTATAAAAATATTTTTCAAAGTACCGGAACATCCAATAAAATAAATACATCCCCATTTTATATCTCACTACCGACAAAAGAATGTACTGTACATAACATAATTATATGGAAATAGAAAACTTCCGCTCTAAAAAGGATGAATAAATATACTAAAATTGTTTCGATCGATACTTTTGGATTACCCGCAGCATCATCACTATTAATACAAAGATTTTGAAAGGATTGGTCAGAAATATTTTGCCGGGTCATTTGCATGGGTTTTTCTTAATTAGATATTGTAATACAATGTTCATCATGTTTGTCATTATACTTTGGACGTCGTGGTATATATCTATCACATCAAAAGGTGGATTATTCGCCAAAGGACAGATTCTCCTAAGGACATATTGTCAAAATTACGAAATATTGACCCGAACTCAGTACAAATTCTGCCAGCCCTTAACGATTTTGTCACAGAGACTGTACCTACTTGTGAACTACCGTCAGATCGTACACTTGCGAGCAAAACGTACATTGAAGTGCATTTCGTCGTACCTGCCGCCCGACGATAAACTTTCGAGCAACGCTTTGAGGGTTTTAAATTTCGTAACGGAAAATTTTGCGTACATTTCATCAGAGCGTAGACGGAGTGTAGTTAGACATTTTGATATTTCAGACGTGGATCATATGAATATTATGATGCAGGCTGGCCAAATGTAAGCTACGTTGGCAGAGTTTTAAGACCTTATAAAACTCTAAACCCAGCAGGATTCCTTGCAGTATTTTTCTTTACTGTCGCATGGTGAGTACGCTCCAGGCGTCCGGACTCTTACTCTGCAGTGAACCACTAATTTGTTGAGATACCTAGATTAAAACAAGTACTTTAAAAACTAAATACACTGTTTTATAGTGTCAATGTACTAAAGCGAAAAAGTTTGCTCTTGTTAAGCGTGAACGATCAGGAAGGCTATTCTCTTTTGTAACTTGACAGTGGAGTTTCAAAATTGACGTTCGAGTTCTAAGATCACTTCACTTCACAAGTGCCGTACTAGATGATTAGAGGATGACATATTTATTATTCTCGATCATCGAATTACGTCACCGTCGAAGCTCGTGTCCAATTGTCATTCGTTTATTCATACCGAGACGAGGCCATCTTTAGTCGTTTGACGTTTGAGTTCGAGACTCCCTTCACTTCGCAAGTGCGTACCAAATGATTCGAGAATCACATATCAAGATCTCGGACTCGAACTTCAATTTTGACACTCATCGCGGAATCCGCTGTCAAGTTACAAAACTGAATAGCCCTGCAGATCCACACAAACAGGCGAGCTAAATAAAAGAGTTCAAAAATTCGATGTGATAGACGAACAATCCTCAAATGTTATTAATCTAAAATTATTGCATCGTTTCATATTAGGAATTAATAAGTCTTATCTACAAATAACCGACTTCAAAATAACTCAAAAACTACTCGTCCATTTAGGACCCACCACACGACAAGCACTAGCTTTCGATTAAAAAAGAATCATCAAAATCGGTTCACCCAGTCGAAAGTTCTGAGGTAACAAACATAAAAAATACAGTCGAATTGAATACCTCCTCCTTTTTTGAAGTCGGTTAAAAAGCCAGCTTAATTAATACCAACATAACACAGAATAATAAAGGCATTATTAACACAAGAATAAAAAGCCATATTTTCATAAGAATTTGTTAATAATGAGAATGGTATGTTTTTCATTAATATCAAAGATATTCGAAACTTTGCCGTTCGTCGTATGAAAAGCAATAACAGAGGAATGTTGTCGATTAATCTTCTATGCAAAACGCATAGTTATTTTAGTTTCAACAGGGAAACTATTATGCTCGGTTAAAAAGAGGACAAAAGAGTTTACAGAGAAAGAGTGAGTACAGAGAGAAATAATCTCCTTTTTAAGGGATATTGTCTTTTAAAAAAATGTCTTTGAGTGGTTGACCATAAAAAATTGTAAGAGTCATTGCCATGATTGGTGAAGAGCAAAAAAATTTATGACAGTAGTACAATAACGAAGTAACAAGGAATGCTATTATAGCTAGATAGGCAGAAAAAGTTAACGATAGATCAACTTACAACTTCGAAACGATTATACGCGAATGGGGTAACACGCATATTGTTTAACTGTGAAAATCTTAAATACCAAACTGTCAAACTCGTAAATCCTATCCTACTAATATTATAAATGTGAAAGTTTGGATGTTTGGATGTTTGGATGTTTGGATGTTTGGATGTTTGTGACTCAATCACGCAAAAACGGCTGAACGGATGTGGATAAAATTTGGCACACGGATAGCTTTCATCCTAACTTACCGGATAGGCTACTTTTTATCCCGGAAAATATACCTGTTCCTGAGGGATAAGAGGTACAATTTAGTCATACAAAAACAGTTTGCCGTTTTTCGTCACACTGACATGACAGATGAACGAAATAAAAATGGCCGAACTTCAATCAGCTGATTAAGTGATTAAGTTGTAATAAGGTTAATTGTTTTTAATAACTAACATTATACCAATCGTGCGGAGATGCAAATTGCGATAATTTTTATCATACAATGCGAGGTTTAGTAGCCATCGATCTTATATAAAATCAAATAAATCAATAAAACAATTTTTGTGGAAAGCTAAGGCTGCTTACATACTAGCGTTTATAAAGCGCTTCATGCACCCAATGAGCAATCAATGAGTTACAAAAAATAATAATTTTACGATAAAGAAAATTACTGGTAGCTTATCATTGAAGTATAATGTAGTAAAGTACCAGATCAGACAGCGCGAACAAAATTTGTGTCGCGTCGTAGATTCTGTTTTTAAATCGAACGAATCCATTGAAAATTGAAGCCCACTGCAGCCAATTGTTTGGGCCAAACATAGTATTCGCTGTATCGGTTCTATACGCCAGTAATAATACTTCAATGTAGCTTATCAAGTTTTTTCCTACCTTTCAATAAGAAGTGCTATCGAAGTATTATAAGATATCGTATCAGGTTTAATTGATTGCAAAAGATCATCAAATTTGGTTTTTAACATTCGTAAATATCTTTCTATTTTTTATATTTACTTTATAGTAAAAAATATTAATTTTCCTGAATCGATTGAGCAAGTCATTATTAAAATGTCGGATGAGTGCGTACGTCTTTAAAAATCCTGGTGCGGTTTTAGCCTAATGTCAAAATTACTTTATTTTTCTATAGCTGTGCATGCGTTTAGGCCAGTAATTTTTTGAATCACTGATTTTAGTCATGGATATATTACTCTAACTAGATACATAACTTCGTAGTTGTACCTGAAGATCGATGATGGCATAAAATAATGACCATTTTTGTATTGTGTCCATGTTATCTATAGTCCCAGGATATAATTATCTTTCGATTGTGATTTTTTATAATGGTTTAAAAACATCTAAGATGAAATTAGAATATATAGATGTATCATAATAGTGTACCTTAATTTTCAACTTACTCATAATACAATTATTTAAATTAGGTAATTTTGAAGAAATTTTTATAAAATGTATATTATTTCAATATTATATTTTTTGCCACCAGAAGAATTACATATAGAAAACATTTTGAAGAACCGTATCAAAATAGGACATAATTTTTCTAAGTGTTTACACCCTACAATTATGAAGGACAACCTCAATCCGGCCTGTGATTAGGGATTGCAATCCGGTGTCATTTTCAATCCGGCCGGATTTTACCGGATTTTCACCAATCCGGCCGGATCCGGCCGGATCCGACCGGATTAACCACGTGACCAGAATTTTTACTTCTCGTTCCAATATAGACTGTTTTTGAGGTATTTTTTTTTTGGATTATAAAGGAACGCAAATGCGAGCCGTAATAAAGCCGTAGCACCTAATGATAATCATCTTAATATTATTAACAGGAAAATTTTGATATTTTATTTATTTTTTATAATGGATATGCTCAAAAACTATTGGAGCAATTTCAAAAAAATTTACACCAATAAAAAGATAAATTATTCCTTAGTGACATAGGCTATATACTCGTATAACTGTGATTAATAATATATATTTTGTATCTGTTTTCTGCACAAATGTCACAGCAAAACTGATATTTACCGCCATTTGAAAAAAAATATAGCATCTTTCGATAGGGTGATGGTGACTCTTGCGCCACCTTATATTATTATACCTGCATCTGGATGTAAACAGTCCGAAAACTGTAATTTTAGTTAGAAGTAAAACAGATTGTCACTACTTATACTTCTAAGAAATACGTATGTATCAATTGCTGTATTTGTTTCTCTTTATTTTCTTTAAGAAGGGAGCCAATAACAAGTGTACACGTATACTACTACACTTCTTTATAATAATTTGTTTAGTTTTAGTAATTTGTTTAGTTTGTTGGGGGTGTTTCTGTTGTAGTGTTATCGCGCATCAATTGAAATACACCTACAACTTACAGCTACATCCATTTAGGGCAAATATTACAAATTATAAACAAGAAGTATTATTAACGAGAACATAATTTCACACTTTTATAACTTATCCATTCAGTAATTTGTGTTGTACATAACATCCTTATTGAACGTTAGGAATACCGGAATGTAATACTAAATTAATTATAACATCCATAGCAAGCATTTAAAGCATCTCTACACTAGCAACAGGATGGTTATTTTGCCTAAAAATTGCGTTACCGGATCCGGTTGCCGGATCCGGTAAATTCGACCGGATCCGGTATGCGTAAAAAACGCCGGATCCGGCCGGATTACCGGATCCGGTTTTCCGGATTGCAATCCCTACCTGTGATTGGTCGAATGGTCATTCCGATATGACGTCATTGATTTTCAGGTACCTCTATAAAGTCTATGATCCAGACAGAGTAATATATCCATGATTTTAGTTAATACGAGTAAATTCTTTGTTTAAGAAGCAATTTGGATTATGCTTTTTTGTATAACATTGGGTATTTTGTCAAGTAAATCCTATTGAAATTCAGTGAAGAGCTGATGATGGTATCTGGAGATAAAGAGTACTAAATATCTGGAGATGAAGGAACTCTTCAATGGTAGAAAAAAATAGGTAGAACGGTGTTTAAAGATATATTGTTTTCGTTATGGTTGACATTGTAAAATCAGCTCTTCATTGACCAACTAAGGGTCTCAAGACGTGTCTTGGAGAACAAATAGGTAACTCCTGAACGGGTGCAAATTACTTAACAAGAATAGAAAAAATATTTGTTTTTAGTAACGTTGACATTGCAAAACCAGTACATTAATGACCAACTTAAGGCCTGCTGGTGTACTTATCTTGGAGGCTAAATATGTGAATCTCGAACGGATGGGAATATCTGAACAATATTTAAAAATATTTTTGTTAGTAACGTTGAAATTGCAAAACCTATATACATCATTGAGCAACCTGAGCCTGATGGTGTATCTTGGGTACACAAAAAAATTATGCCATGCTACTAAAACGCAGACGTGTCTGTTCACCGCAAAACGGAGCCTGTTCACCTTGGCTCCCACTTTCCGGAATGTATCCCTGGAATGCACCGACCGCCTACAGTTATTGTAAGTCGAAGTTTCCTCGAACCTCAACTATGAAAGGTTCATCGAATCCAAAGCTAAAGTGGCTGCAAGAAAACTTGGGGTCCTTGCAAGGGTGCGCCAGTACTTCTCACCGAGGTAGATTTTAACAATATATAAAGCTCAGGTTCGCCCATGTGTGGAATACTGCTGTCACATTTGGGCCGGTGCCGCAAAATGTCGCCTTTCAGCCTTAGATTCGATGGAGAGGCGTGCAATGAGGTTCATTAACGACCCAGACTTGGTGGTAACCAACCTGCAAAGCCTCGCACACAGGCGCAGAGTAGCCAGCCTCTCGGCATTCTACAGGATGCATTTTGGAGATTGTGCTCAGGAATTGCATGAACTAATTCCCCCATCCCCGTTCCTCCATCGAGCAACCCGTCGTATGGCAAGCATCCATCCATATGTCGTGAACATCCCACCGCTGCGAACGGTGCGATACACGTCTTCTTTCATACTGCGTGCCGCGAAGGACTGGAATAGCTTGCCTGCGTGGGTGTTCCCGTCCAACTACAATGTAGGTGTCTTCAAGAAAAGAGTGAATAGGCATTTATTAAGTTAGTGCATTCACCATCTTGGATTCCATCGCCACTTACCGTCAGGTGGGATTGTTGTCAAGCACTTATTTTATGTAAAAAAAATGGAATTTTTATGTGAAATAAGCTAATGCTTGACTAAAAAGCCACCTGATGGTAAGCGGGAATGAAGTATGGGTGGTAAAGCGCACTAACTTACTAAAAGCCTATTCTCTCTTCACTTGAAAACACCCGTGTTAAAAGAGTAAGAGCCAAGATGAAAGGGCTTCTTTTGCCGGTGAATTGACACGCTTGAGTTTTTGTGACGTTGCATCTCACAAAGTTGGTATGCCAGACCCAATCGAAAGCCTTCGAGATGTCAAGAAAAACGGCTAGCTCTTCCCTATTTTTCTCGAGGGCCTCGTCCCAGATGTGAGTGGCATACGCTAGAAGATCTCCCGTCGACCGGTTTCGGTGGAACCCGTACTGCCTGTCGCTAAGAACATCATTGTATTCTAGATATACCATGAGGCGCGTGCTAAATATACATAATAACAGCAGTTATTACATGGGCGATTGTTGTTGTTGGTAACATTCACATTGCAAAACCAGTACAACATTGACTTAGGGCCAGATAGTGATCTTAGAGATAAAATAATATGTAATTCCTGATCGGGTGGCAATAACGGAAACACTTTTTAAAAATATTACATAGTTGATTGTACTTTAACATTGCAAAACTACCATATTATTGACCAATCTTAGGGCCTGGTGGTGTATCTTGAAGACCAAATAATTATGTAACACCTGAACGAACGGAAATAACGAAATTGATTTCAAAGATATTTGTTGTTGTTTTTTAAACCATTTTTAAAATGAAATTAAGTGTATGTTTTTTATTCACTGACGCTTAAACTGCTAAACGAATTTAGTTTCAGTTTGGCTCCCAGATATTTAATATCCTGCATTAAAGGATAGGGGATAGATTTTACTATAATACGAGTACTTATGGTATTTATTTTGTATTCCGATATTTCGACCCAGTTGCATGGATCGTGTTCCATGTTGGTAAAGTTTAAAACTGGGTGAGTTAAGTTTAAAATTTTATATCGGGGATAGACCGTACCCTCAAGATAAGTGGTATAATTAAAAATGGCTAGCATAGATGTTTTTATCATTTCTTTTATTGATCATACTCCTCATTCCTCTAAAGATCCAATTCTGAAGTCCACGCAGACGAAGTCGCGGGTAGAAGCTAGTATTGAATATTTTCGTATTAAAAGTGTCAGTCATCTAATACATCAATGATATTTAAAAAAATATAGATACGTTAAAGTCCAAATCTAAGTTCGCTTTATAGATACAGATCTCATCCTAAATGAGTTTCAGTTAAAATAGAGTATACACTGTAGTGTCGTTGTTCGTTCATCGCTTGAGGTTAACCCAGTAAACGTGAAACTGAGGTAATCAGGAACTTCTTTTGAGCGCAGGTATCTCTCGCGATCTAAGAAGCCTTTTACTGAAAGTTTTTTATGTCTCAGTGCTTGATGAGCCGCTGGTTTTTTCTACACGAAGATGGAAATTTGCTTTCCCTTTAAGTCAAAGCAAGTGTTCAATTATTTTTTTTTACCTCCGAAATCAATCATTTATGAATCGCTTAAGGAAATTCTGTTGTTTGAAAGAAGAATCTTCCAAATAAGTCCCATGTGACATGTAACGTAGTTCTACTCGTACGATCCAATTCGTTGCGATTGGATGCAATTGGATGCATTCGGGAAACTGCGTCATATCTTATCGTCCAAAACACCACCTCAGTGCCTGAAGTCGAAGGTGTTCGAGCAGTTTGTGTTGCCAGTGATGACATACGGATCCGAGACGTGGTGCTTTACTGTTGGCCTAATCCACACGCTCAAAGTCACACAGCAAGCTTTGGAAAGGGATATGCTTGGTATTTCTCTTCGTGATCGCATCAGAAATGATGAAATCCGTAGATGAACTAGGATACGAATAAGCCGACCAAAGTGGCAATGGGCTGGCCACACAGTTCGAAGGACCGATAACCGTTGGGGAAGAAAGGTCCTCGAAATGGCGACCACATGTTGGAAAACGGAGTATAGGACGCCCCCCGAAAAGGTGGACTAAGAAGACAGCGGGCATCCGCTGGATTCAGAAGACTCAGGACCGGCAGAGTGGCTTAAGTTAGGAGAGGCCTATGTCCAGCAGTGGACCTTCAAGATGGATGAGACATATAGTTCTAATGATGGGATCCATGAGGAATTGAAGGAAACGTTGTTAATTCTGATATTATGTAAGTAAGATAGCTCAAAATTCATAGGTAAATGATGTAACCGGACCTGACTCGTCGGAAGGCTTGATAAAAAAGTCAGGGTTCCAAATTATGGTGATTTGATACTGATTTTTCAAAGACTGTTTCTTTGAAGTTGGTTATTATTTTTGGAAAAGTTTAGATTAGAACACAGAAGCGGATTTTTAAAGTTAGAGATTAAAAGGCTCTAATTTTTTTGGACCCCTGACTTTTACCAAGCCTTCCAAACTGTCGAGCCCGGTTACATCTTCGACCTATGACATTTAACTCCCGTAGATGCTGAAATAATAACAGAATTAGGGATATCCTAGTTAGTAGTGACCCAGCCTACGAACCGAAGGATCCAAGGTACGATCCTTAAACCCCCCTCCCCCTACTTCCCGACCCCAGATCGCCCGTAAATTATTTTTTCTTTCATTTCTGTTATATTCTCTTCCTATTGCAATAGGTTTCATCCTACTATTATTTTTTAGGTTTCAAAAATTATCGGCACTTGTCTAGAGATGGAACAAGATATACTGTACTTCATTTCCCGGAAAATGCGATCAAACCCGCGTGCAGAGCGCTAGTAAAAGATATTTTAAAGGCAGGAATATCAGACGTAGCGTGCTTCCTCGTTCCGACTTCACAAAGGTTCTCAACGTATTCCTACAATTCCCCAAATGATGCAACAAGTCGCTTTTTGAATACACAATAGGACGAGCGCTTGTTAGTGACGCCAAAACGCTTTGTAAGGCCCGATCAGGTGGAGTAAGCCTGGTGAAGTACGATCCAACGAGAGTGTACTGGTTCCTTAATATTAAGGTATATTGTACGAATTTTGTGTATCCCTAGACTATTTTCAGTTAACTGTATGTTTATTTCATGCACAAATTTCCGGAAAAAAGCTGTATTCCTCAAGCAATGCATTGTATGTTGTCGTATAGAACAATTACTGTTTAATTTCTACCACACCTAAATTAATTCGTTTATTTAATATCTACTATTAAATGCCATTTTATTTTATTTTATTTACATTGCTACATTAGTATAGGACACACATGATATGATATAACCCACGAGAGCATCACCCACGCCCGGAAGACAAACATTTGTCAATCACACAAATATATCTATCTACCAGTGTTTATCGTGATCTAATCCGGAACTTATCGCCTGATGGGCAAGCTCGTTACCGACAATGCCACAAAAGCAGCGTATTTACAACATAAATTAGTACTTATAATTAGGTAACTGCTACTTTACTAGGATTTGCTCGTGTTTTTAACCGACTTCAAAAAAGGAGAAGGTATTCAATTCAACTGCATTTTTTATGTTTGTTACCTCAGAACTTTCGACTGGGTGAACCGATTTTGATGATTCCTTTTTCAATCGAAAGCTAGTGCTTGTCATGTGGTCCCACTTAAATTTTATTGAGATCTGACAGTGGCATCCATGAGAAAACCATATAAGTCTTAAATTTGCATTAAGTATGTGCGCGACAAATGGACGAATAACTCAATATCACGCCAACCGATTTCGACGATTCTTTTTTTAATCGAAAGCAGGTGCTTGTCATGTTGTTCGACATAAATTTGAACGAGATCTGACAAGTAGTTCTTGAGTAATTTTGAAGTCTGTTATTTTTTGTTAGTAAAATTTAGATTATTTTATCGAAAGCTGGTGCTTGTCATGTAGTTCCACCTTAATTTACTATTAGATTTTGAGTTATCCCTAATTTTGAAGTCTGTTATTTTTTGTTAGTAAAATTTAGATTATTTTATCGAAAGCTGGTGCTTGTCATGTAGTTCCACCTTAATTTACTATTAGATTTTGAGTTATCCCTAATTTTGAAGTCGGTTATTTTTTGTTAGTAAAATTTAGATTATTTTATCGAAAGCTGGTGCTTGTCATGTAGTTCCACCTTAATTTACTATTAGATTTTGAGTTATCCCTAATTTTGAAGTCGGTTATTTTTTGTTAGTAAAATTTAGATTATTTTATCGAAAGCTGGTGCTTGTCATGTAGTTCCACCTTAATTTACTATTAGATTTTGAGTTATCCCTAATTTTGAAGTCGGTTATTTTTTGTTAGTAAAATTTAGATTATTTTATCGAAAGCTGGTGCTTGTCATGTAGTTCCACCTTAATTTACTATTAGATTTTGAGTTATCCCTAATTTTGAAGTCGGTTATTTTTTGTTAGTAAAATTTAGATTATTTTATCGAAAGCTGGTGCTTGTCATGTAGTTCCACCTTAATTTACTATTAGATTTTGAGTTATCCCTAATTTTGAAGTCGGTTATTTTTTGTTAGTAAAATTTAGATTATTTTATCGAAAGCTGGTGCTTGTCATGTAGTTCCACCTTAATTTACTATTAGATTTTGAGTTATCCCTAATTTTGAAGTCGGTTATTTTTTGTTAGTAAAATTTAGATTATTTTATCGAAAGCTGGTGCTTGTCATGTAGTTCCACCTTAATTTACTATTAGATTTTGAGTTATCCCTAATTTTGAAGTCGGTTATTTTTTGTTAGTAAAATTTAGATTATTTTATCGAAAGCTGGTGCTTGTCATGTAGTTCCACCTTAATTTACTATTAGATTTTGAGTTATCCCTAATTTTGAAGTCGGTTATTTTTTGTTAGTAAAATTTAGATTATTTTATCGAAAGCTGGTGCTTGTCATGTAGTTCCACCTTAATTTACTATTAGATTTTGAGTTATCCCTAATTTTGAAGTCGGTTATTTTTTGTTAGTAAAATTTAGATTATTTTATCGAAAGCTGGTGCTTGTCATGTAGTTCCACCTTAATTTACTATTAGATTTTGAGTTATCCCTAATTTTGAAGTCGGTTATTTTTTGTTAGTAAAATTTAGATTATTTTATCGAAAGCTGGTGCTTGTCATGTAGTTCCACCTTAATTTACTATTAGATTTTGAGTTATCCCTAATTTTGAAGTCGGTTATTTTTTGTTAGTAAAATTTAGATTATTTTATCGAAAGCTGGTGCTTGTCATGTAGTTCCACCTTAATTTACTATTAGATTTTGAGTTATCCCTAATTTTGAAGTCGGTTATTTTTTGTTAGTAAAATTTAGATTATTTTATCGAAAGCTGGTGCTTGTCATGTAGTTCCACCTTAATTTACTATTAGATTTTGAGTTATCCCTAATTTTGAAGTCGGTTATTTTTTGTCAAGAATTATTTTGGGATAATAAATACCCTATATATCAAACCAGATCATGGTCTACATGTATGCTAAATTTCATGAAAATCTGTTCAGTAGTTTCTGCGTGAAGGAGTCCAGAAACTGAAAGACGAATGATCCTCGCAGGATTCGTTATCATTTGGGTACAGGGAACCCTAAAAAATTGTAACGACTACGTTTAGTATGCATGGAATATATTTTTTTTTAATCCGCTTTCGTTGATAACTGCTCAAAATAAAATATGTCTGAGAAATAAATGTATTTTTGAGGTTTATATTGGTACTTGTACTCACACGAATAATAAATTAATTATACAAATAAATTAATCACAACGATAAAATTATTGTATACCTACCTTATTTAGTTCAATGAATTATGAATCAGACTAACCAAAATGTTCAACTCTGTTACCCAACACAAAACTAAAACACTTATACTCACTTCAATATTTTTTTTACTTTGATGATACTCTAAAAATAATAAATCGTTTACACCGATACATGCCGAAAATTTATTTTTATCTTTAACATGCTTATGCATAGCCTCTCTGCTTTTCCAAATCAAATCAAATCAAATCAAAATCTTTTATTCATATAGGTATCACTGATACACTTATGCACGTCATTTTTTAATCTACCAGTTTTTCGGAAAGGTGCTTTGTCATAGAGGAGAAGAAAAACCGAAAGAAACTCCTCGCACATCTTTTAAAATCATGAAAAGTTACATAATATCTTCTAACCTACGCGGAACTGGATGCGGCACTAACTTCCAGGCGTCTTTGTCATTAATATATTCATTTATGCTATAGTATCCTTTGCCTAGTAGCTGAGATTTAACATATCTCTTAAACATTTGGATAGGTAAATCACGTATTGACTTGGGTACGTATTCTGCTGGTCTTATATACTTCCGTCATTGACAATTTCCTATGTAATAACAATTAATACCTATGTAATAAAGAAAAAAAGGGTGCGTGTACTTTTGTACGCGCGTGACAAGTTATACTTCTTTGACATAATTAAATAAATATTTAATTTAATAACGTGTATCAGTTTTAATTATCTTTCAAAAACTATTTTGTATTAAATAAAAACAAGAAACATTAATCATAAATTATCTGAACAAATATTACTTGTGTACTACCTATGTTTACACAAGTACAAACTAGATGGCGTTGTTCCTGAAGCTGAATCACGCTGTTGAGACTCTGTGAGATTTGTATAAGTAATAATAAATTTTAAAAGAGGTAAAGATAAAAACTAGCGCCATCTATCCAGTGCTTTCAAACCCCCTCCATGGCAGCGTTTAACGTTTAACGTTTTGCAAGTCGCTTAAGAAGTATAACTTCAATAATAGTAAGAACGATTGGTTGACAGAAGTATACACGAAGTCACGAATGACACATCCTATGTCGCATCCGTTGAACATTGTAAGTAAGTAGGTACAAAGGTTATGGAAAGTAGGAAACATTTGTTCAATGAAATCTTCGTAAAACACACATTAGCTACCACAGAACGATACGGCGGGTGAAATTTCAATAAAAAGAGCGTGAGATTATATTTCTTTCAGGAGCAAAAAAGGCCGTTTGAAACAATTACTATGTACCTTTAGGGAGTCCCTACACACTACGGTCCTCAGTCAATAAAAAACTCGTGCGAAAGTTAAGTAATTCATAATAGCTATTTGATACAGTTCAAATTATGGCGATTTGGCATTTTTTTTACATAATTAATCTCGGTTAATAGAAAGTCACATGTACCTACCGTAGTGTAATTGAGGGCAACGTGCTTGTTTTAAATAAACTTTCCATACAAAATCTCTGGATAAGTTAGTTTAAAATGTATTTCTTGACGCGCTGTAACTCTTTTTCTAACAAATAACCGGACTCCCTCGTTAACCACAAAGGGTTATGTATCGTAAAATTGAATTTCAGCCAAAAAATAAGATTAACATTACTTTTTGCGCGGCCGGATCTGTGCTTAAATATAAATTAAACGTCTCGTTTAGTAACCTCGCTTTTATAATTTCGGTTATGACTTTTATATCTTTTATGAAGAGAAAATAACGCTTTGCAGCATTAACAGGTTATGATACAATGCCCGTTGTAGACCTTTTGAAGTCACGACTTCGTGACCATTTAATAATAAATTGTATTAAATTTGTAGGGGTTTTACGTCATTGTTTTATTTTATTTCTCTCGTATGTCTATCTTATTTCATTATTTTGTATTGAAGTGGAACTCGCAATACACCTGAATGTTCTCTTGCGAATAGGGTTACTTAATAACGGAAATTTTCCTGTTACGTCTAGATATTTAGCTCTCTATTAGATTAGGTCCGGAATTTTTAAGTACGTATATTTATGAAACAGTTTAATAATCAGTCTCATTTAATCCACACTGGGCTAGGTAAAAAAAAAATAAAGAAATCAAATCTCATTCGTCACACATTAGGGGGAAGGGGGAGGTTGATGTAGTGTGACATTGTGTGACAAGGGGTGGGAAGGGTCCTAAATTTCGTGACGTCACATTTCAAAATCGAATAATTGGTATGTACCTATAGGTAAATATTTAAAAAATGGAAATAAAACTTATTTCGGAACTGGTGTTTTAATTTAATAATATCTAGGTGTAAAATTTCATAATATGTGACGTCACACTAGAGGGGGAAGTCTCACAAATGTGACCAGCTGTGACAAGGACGAGGGAAGGGGTCAAAAAGTAATGAAATTAGTATGACGTAATTTATGGATGGCCCCTAAATTGTTTTACTCATCTAATCCGGTTTGTTAGTACTAATCCGGTAATACTAATTTGTTACTTATAACATAATGTATGTAATAGATTAACTGAAACATTCCTACACACCTAACAAACGACCAGCTTCCACAAAATTTCAGCATGGAAGTTTCATCATTGCTCCAACCACAGCCTCGAACAAATTCAACCAATCTTTTCAGCAAAATGACTCATATTCCAAAGTAAAAGGAGTCAATTTTCTCCGCTCCCGCCCATCGACGGTTACTCGTGCTGTCACCACGTTCGACAATGGTGCATCACTCAAAGTCGAAACTCTAAAACAATTTCAATTCGGTGCGGATATTGAAAAATTGGTCGAAAGAAGCAACCATTGTGTGCGCGTTGTTTATTCACGCTCCAAATTGAATATATCTTCCACGAAATTGGTTTGGAGAATTGTGACCCATTGTTTGGGAAGGTATGCAAATTTTCTGGGAAGAGGACCTCAGTCTTTTATCAAAATTGTCTTTTTCCAACCCATTTGGGTTGGATGAAATTTTCATCTTCGGCTCATTTTGTTTCATTATTGAGCTAACCCTTTTAATTTTGATATCATGATCAATTTCAATGTAGAAGAACATTAAATAATGATAAGATCGAATTAATGTTGGATATGGGATTGCCTTTATTAAGTACGATGCACTCAATAAAAGCAATATACTCCTTAGGATAAGGATAACAAGAAGTAGTCAAATTATTCTTGCAAGATTTGACCCACGCAAACAAAAAAGCGTTTAATAACAATAATAAAATAAATCATAAATAATAAGATCTAATATCAACATTATAAAATAAAATAACAATCACCCCTCTATGCAATACATAGATAGATTAATTTATCTGACTATCCATTCTGAGTCTTCCTGGATTTAGCTGCATTCAATTGGTATAAGACTTGAATATACCCCCTTGATAATGGCTCTTATACTAGAAATGCAATTACCAGACTTCCCTCCAATATCCGTTAGACGCTCTAAATGGGAGATTTTGCTAAACGGTTTACGATCCAAAGTAAATTAACTTTTAAATAAAATAAAATTATCTTCTTGTGTAGGATTACTAACTAAACATCTTTATTTACTAAATAAACTAATGCCCCAACTCAGAGTCACTAACGGTTACTTTAATCGCTCCTTAGTAAAGAATCACCATACAAATTCTGTACTAAGGAGCGATTTAAGTAACCGTTAGTGACTCTGAGTTGTGGCGTAAGACTATGAACATAGGTTCTAGCTTGTAATCTTCTTAAGAGATTTTTTTAACCACGATTAAAACACACTTAGTCATAGGATGGTTAATTGATCCAATCTGTCAAACTCCATAGTTGTCAAGTTACATTCCTGTTATCAATGTTACGTTTTATATACCACCAGTACATTTCTAATGCAAAAGTGACATTATTTTATTCAAACCATCCAATGAAAGCAACAAGATCAGCTTGGGAACAAATACAGCCAGCCATTCAACAATCTCAAGTATAAACAAAATAGCAACAACATAACAAAATTAACATAAACAAAATAACAAAATTATCAACAACATTAAATTGGTATCGATTGGTATCCAAAAAATCCTCAATCACAATTTCTACATCCGACACTCCGAAAATTTTGTATTTAATTTCCCTAAGTGCTGAGAGTCTATTCTATTTAATTGTGTCGTTTAAAAATAAGAAATACGACAGCAACGGATGAATCCGCAGTTCCGCAGCTAGCTCGAGGTTTTATGGTTTCGTTTATATCCAATTGGATTATCAGAGCTTCTTTATAAACTGCAGCTATATTATCTTTGTATTGTAATGCTCTATACTATATTTCTTTCCTTCCCATTCTTCTCTCTTTCTTAGCCGGCAACGCATAAGTGATACCTTTGGTATTGCTTATGACCATGGGCGACAATAGCTACTAACCATCAGGTGGATCGTCATCTCGTTTGCCGGCTATTTGTATAAAACATACAATATTTTTAAAATAATCACTTCCTATAGTTATTAGGTATTGAAGCTGAGGCTAGACGATGAAATTTGGAGATAGTGAAGACCTAACATTTAGGGCTCAGTTAGATCCTGTGGTTACCATTTTATTAACTTTTATTAAATAGGTACTACCATTAAGTGGATAATTGAATTCTTTCATTTCGGGTCCTTATTTGCATTTGCATTGACTGCCGCACTCAGAGTCACTTAACGGTTACTTAAATCGCTCATTAGTACAGTATTTGCATTGTTATTCTTAAGGCCTAATGTAACACTTAAAGCGCGTTTAATATAAGTTTAGAAGCAATGCCTGTAGTAATTTTTTCCGCTTAACTTATTATGCGTTTACATCCTCGACGTGCGTTGTAGTTGGATCCCCTCAGCTACAAGCTTGTTTTATTTTGTTAACGCCACTCAGTTTGCGCCGACATGAGTTAGGGCACGTTCCGCCTCTCAGGTACTTCGTAACGGATTTAACTTCATTATACCAGAGACTCTGTAATATATTATGTATAAACGCAGCTTTAAGGCTACGCTTTAGGGGTAAGTTATAGGGCTACGTTTTACATGCGGACTGTAACTTTTTGTGTGATAATTCTTAACAAAAAATAACCGACAAAATAATTCAAAAAGTACTTGTCAGATCTCACTCAAATTTAAGTAGGACCACATGGCAAACACCTCCTTTCGATTTAAAAAAATATCATCAAAATCGGTTCACCCAGTCGAAAGTTCTGAGGTAACAAACAAAAAAAAACAGTCGAATGGATAACCTCCTTTTTTTAGTCTGTTAATAAATGGAAAGACAACCAACACAAGTTAAGTAATCATTATTGCTCATAGGCACTATAAATACAATAAAATAAGGCTTTTGGCAGTCTTGCAACTATGTAGATAATAACCATATTATACCATATTATTAATGTGAATTTTTGTGAGGATATTTATTACTATTTCATGCAAAAATTACTGAACAGATTTTTATGAAATTTAGCAAACAGATAGACCATGATCTGGAGTAGGACATAGAGTACTTAATGTCTTGGACACACAGGCGTAGTCACGGGCAGAGCGATGCAATAAAAAAAAAATGCAATAAAATTCAGTAACACCAAATCGAACAATCGACCTCAACCAAAACCAACGATTTTAAACTGCAACTTAATCACGTAGAAACGTTTCACGGTTGACTCTAGAAGTTGCTAACAATTGTACTAACTACGGTACGTTAACGTACTAAGCGAGTTGTCCGCTAACAACGGAAGACTTTTTACAAAGTCCCGCTCGGTAAAGTTATGTTCCAGAACTAACGAAACGTGATTTTCATTTTCTTTGCTTAGGGCTGCTACTGAAATAACGGTGTTATTAAAACAATAGTCACAATTATGTTTCTTATGTCCCTGCCATACGTGTCGTAACCAGACCCCTCTTTCCCACTGGGCACTCTGGGCAAGTGCCCAGGGCCCCGTAATCGGTAGGTGCCTCCTAGTTCCTGTCAGATCTCTAAACGATAACCGATATTACCGAAAAACTTTTTTAATTCGAATAAATCGAACCTAAATTACTGACCACAATACCAATAATTAGCTTATTAGCTGTTGCATAAATCTACAAAGTCATTGGGCCCCATTAGCCTAATACGCTGAAGGCCTCCAGTAGGTTAAAGACGGCCTTGGTCGTAACACATTAATTATATCGCTACGAATTACATTGTGTGAAGAACAGTTAACGCGCTAAAAGAGGCGTGCGTTAATGCCATTACACGTTTAGCGATAACTCGGATAGCATCACACGTTAGGGCCATCAGTGACCTAACGCGCTAAGTAAGAGTCATTCCAGCGCAGCCGTTAACATTAGCTTAACGTTAGCAGGTTACTTGCAACTGCCCTCGCCAAGCTACGAAAAAAAATCACCTTAATCCGACGTGGCTCACATCCTACGGGGCTCTTTTAATTAACACAAAATTAAACGGTTTTATTAATCTTACTCTGTTTGTGTGGTTCAAGTCTCGCAAGGCGAGTTACATCTACTTCCTCTTATCGTAACGAGTTGAAATTCTACAAATAGCTTTAGTTCTGAAAAAATGCATTTTTGATGCATTTTAGTGGTAATCTCGCCGTTACCACGATCCATATAAGGGGCCATCCATAAATTACGTCACACGTTAGGGGGTCGATGTAGTGTGACATTGTGTGACAAGGGGTGGGAGGGGGTCCTAAATTTCGTGACGTCACATTTCAAAATCGAATAATTGGTATGTACAGGTAAATATTATAAAACAATCACCATTGATTGTTTATTGATTGATTATAAAACTTATAATATTTCGGAACTGCTCTTTTAATTTAATAATTTCCAGGTGTAAAATTTCATAATATCGTCGTTGCGACTTCAAAACCTCTTATGTGTAAAAAATCTGCTTTTTGAGGGAATCGATAAAATTTTGTTTAGCAAGCACATAGGTGATTTTGAATTTGGTGAATAAATTACGATGGAAACGTAGTACACGAATGAAAGTTTTTGAATTCGATAGTGCTTCAAAATGTAGAATCATTTGACGTAAAAAAGTTATTTTGCCAAAAGTGGCACATAACACATAAGAGGTTTTGAAGTCGCAACGACGATACACTAGGGGAGGAGGTCTCACAAATGTGACCAGCTGTGACAAGGAGGAGGGGAGGGGTCAAAAATGCATGAAATTAGTGTGACGTAATTTATGGATGACCCCTAACTGGGTTGAAATATCGGTATTATAAAAACGAATCATGAGCATCCGCTACATTTCAAATGTTTAAAACTGAAATACATTGCCCTCACAAACTTCGCCAAGATCTTTGTTAATGCTAGATGTTCAGCAATAGCTTCAGAGAAGATAGCGACAACACGCAAGCAATTTCATATAGAAAGCACTTTGCATGCAGATTTCGTCCGCGTTGGAATGACTTCCTCAGCTGTTATTTCGTCGACAAGTAACGATGCATGCTCTTCCGGTCATGAGACAAGCTACTGGTAAATGGGCCCATTTCATGGTACGGTATTAATTCTTGTGTTCATAACGCAGTGGTAAGGTTACAATTAAAAATTTAATTTAAAAACAGCGCAGTCTGTTTATCCAACTAATATGATAAAAGTGAACGTTTGTGCGAACCATTTACCATAAGGTGGCTTGTTGTTTACAGATATGGTTAAGTTAAAATTAAAGATGCTACTTTGATTAAAACGCGCCACAAAATGTATTCTCGTGGTTATGACATTTGGTGGAAGTGAAAAGTTTAGAGTTTAAAATTCGGTATTAAAGTAACTCACTCGGCTTCGTAAAAAGTGAACCGTTGGATAGAAATAGCTCATGAATATGGATAGAGAAACTGAACAACAACACTCCCCGATTGTATTTACAGGAAAGTAAACGTTTACAATTACAAAACGCTTTATAAAATATTCGTACACTGGGTGGCAAAAAGGCTGTTACATATTTTTAGCAACTCATAATGAAATATACAAAAATACTTTATTATATTATGTTCCTAATTTTAGATCTTTACACAATAGGTATAGGTAAACAAACCATCTAAAATATACTAAGGGCTTGTTTCACAATCTTCAAGTAGAGTCCTGAATAAGCTATTCGCCGGTTAAAGTGACGTTAAAGTGTCATTTTACATACACGAAATGTCAACTTAACCAACGAATAGCTTACTTCGGACTTACTTGAAGATTGTGAAACAAGCCCTAATACTAATATACTAAAATATCTAATGTTTATACATTTCTATATATTATGTAAGATGGATTACATGCTGTACCAGCCCTGTTTTTGAACGAAATGTTTTCTTGTGCGTTTATGAAATTTGTAGCGGTCGCTGTGTATTTTTTGTTTCTTACTTAATTCTCTTTAGTCTTTTTCTTTAGACTTTAAAATTTTACAAAATTACGAGTTCCTGTTCAGTGCTCGTATCCCTTATCCCTTTTTAACCGACTTCAAAAAAATTTATTCGTATTTATTTTTGTGATGATTCTTTTTATATTCGAAAGCTGGTGCTTGTCATGTGGCTTAAATTTAAATTTGAGATCGAAGCGAAATCTGACGAGTAGTTTTTGAGTTATCCCTAATTTTGAAGTTGGTTATTTTTTCATATAATTATTATGATATGGAAATAATTTTGAAAGGAATCAATCAAGTTTTTAGCCATATTGGGGCGGCTTAGAATACTAACCCCAATCCCACGCCAGATGGGTGTCGTAAGAGGCGACTAAATTCGGCCCGCTGGTGGTAGGGCCCCTCGAGGGATTATATTGTAACTGTTAATTAATACATACCATTATTACTATTATTATTTCTCCATGGGGTTCGCCTGGATAGCTACCACCCTTGAGCATGAGTCAGCCGCCAAACGACTGACTTGTCGTGTTCCGGCTGGGGGCTTGAGAGCCAGTTCGTTCTTTCTTTTTCATCTCTCTTTCTTGGCCGGCAACGCATCGGTAATGCCTTTGGTGTTGCTGATGTCCATGGGCGACGATTGCCACTTACTATCAGGTGGATCGTCAGCTCGTTTGCCGGCTATTTCCATAAAAATAAATCGGAACCCTTATACATAGTTTCGTTACCTAAACCCTACATTGCGCGTGGCCTGACACGCACTTGCCCGGTTTTTTTCACTTTTTTCTTACCTGCCAACCACACATCCTCACAAACAAACATTCACATTTATAATATTAGTAGATAGGCTGAATTTTTATTTTCATTCATTACGTCCATCTATTAAGATACATAGTTCTACCTTCTCCATATTTACTGGTTTCCTATAAAAGATTTATATAAATGGTAGCCATTAATTTAATTAGGGCACTGACCCGTGTTTCCCTCTCACATCACTTCATTAGCCCGACTATCTCTCCTTATGGCTAATCGAATGTGTGCTAATGACGTAGTCCTTCCTTCGCCTATGTTTGTCTTCAGCACAACTATACTGTTACGCACTAACTTAGTAATCGTTTATCTTTATCTATACTAATATATAAAGAGGAAAGATTTGATTTTTTGTTTGCATTGAATAGGCTCCGAAACTACTGAACCGATTTGAAAAATTCTTTCACTGTTGGGAAGCTACACTATCCCCGAGTAACATATAGGCTATATTATAATTTCAAAAAAAATTAGGGATCCTTAATAAAACTCCAATAATATAACCCAAGTTGTAAAAAAATAAGAAAACCGAAGCAAAGCGAGGGCGGATACTCGTCTACTATATGTAGGCTTAGGCTACTTTTATTTTATAAAAAAATTGTTTGTTAGGTGATACGAAGTTCGCCGGGTCAGCTAGTAAGTAAATAATTGTAGAAGATATTATTGCATCCAAATCGTGTTTTTGGTCCATGAGTTAGCTAGAGTTCAGAACTAAGCAACCCAGTTCAACCCACGTCGCGCCCTCGTTATTAATTTTGTTTGTAACAAGCTTTCACACGCCATTCTGGAATCCCATCTCACGGCAATACCACGCTTTCTGTGGGTACCTGTGTATTTTAACTGATTACGAGTGCACGCTTAAAACTATACGTGTTAGAAAGTTGAGTATTTTAATTTACCATGTAATAACTACGTGTTATATAAAGTTTAGCTTAATTGTTACATGTTGTAGTTTTAAATTACTTACGTATATACATACATGGACCATAATAAAAGACAGACGTAATCCCAACAACAATCTCTATTCGTACAAGTACACACACCCACACATTGACACTTCACTGCTTCAATCGTGAATCAAACATTACGCACACATGGTAAGCGGGCGGCCATTGCTATGCTTCACTCTCGATTAAACGAGGTTACGTTCGTCTTTTTTTCAGGTCCGTGCGTATATAACAATGAATTATGCAATCCGCAGAAAAGACAGGAAACAAGATATTGATTTACTTAAAGATGATGCGAGACCGCTGATAGTAATGCATGAATTGAAGTTGACTTCCTCAATTTGTATTTCCTTCTAACACACTAGTAAAAGAGAATCAGGACAGATAACCTTTCATGTCCATGAAAGGCAGATTCTCATTCGTATTTCCTTTTGACCTCCATGACCCAACCGCAAGAGAAAATCAGCTGGCGGTAGCGCACGTGAATAATACATATTGGCTGGTAATTTGAGATTGACCCGTATTGAAGCTATACCTCTTTTGGGTGATTACACTAGTTTATGCTGAGAATGTGAAATATCAGAAAATCGGATTGTATGTACATATTCGTAATAAGGTATCTCTAGGTACATTATAGTTTGTTTAATTTGTATACGCAGGAAATGATCAAGAATTAGGTTCTGGTACAATGATATTAAAAAAAAAAATAGATACGTTATACCCATACAAATCAACCAAAAAATCTGTTCCGAAAAGAGCTACAACACACACACACGTTTATCTTTTGTTTCACTATACCAATCATATTGGCATAATACACGAAGGCATTTATGTTAACGCTGTATAATATCAAATGTCAAGCACTACTGACAACAACAAAAGCGTGCGTATCTTCTTGTATTGACAGAGCGACAACGAGCAGAACGGACAATTTCCTGTTCTTACGCTCTTCATCATCGACGACTAGTGACATATTACCTCTTTTTACATTATAATAATATCATTGTTCTGGTACTCCCACCAGACTAGATGGTGTTGCCTGGGGGGCAGCCAAGCCTCTTATATGAAGCATTGTATATGCCTAAATGCAACCTATACAGAGAACTTGATAGCGTAATTCAGATTGGCGTGACGTCACCGCCGATATCGCCACAACAGCATTGCCAGCGAAAGATTTTTTTTTCGAATAGACACATTCTGTTGGCCCTAGCGATTTTTACTTAACGCGAAGAGGGGGCGAGCTTGGAAAGTTTCAGCCGAGAAGATAATTTTTTGCCAAGAAGAATGTAAGTAGCTCATCCTCTTCCAAAAATAGATATTACAATCGTACTGAGGCTATAATGGGAGTTTTATACTGCCAGCTGTAAAAGCAACATAATGTCCCACAGCAGTGTTGTAACAACGGAAAATGCGGCGGAAAACTCATAGTGGACGCGTATATTTTGTTTCAATAGTGGGAGAAAAATTGGTAGTGGACGCCAGCCGCCTACATTGAATAGTATGAGGATGACGCACAAAAGTGACAAAGTGATGACAAATGCTTATGCCGAAGGCCTCACTGTCAAAATAACATTTTGGCATAAGCGAAGTGATTTTCGTGGGTAGTAGACAATTGTACGTGTCTTTAGGGTTCCGTAATCAAAACCCTTCCGGATCCCTAATATCGCTTAGTAATAGTTTTGCTATTACCTGTCCATCCAATCTTACGTCCATGGCTAAGCTTAGAAAACTTAATTTAGAAGAACACAAATTCTTCTCATTGAACAGTATTTTGGAAAACCATGGTACATGGGAGGGTACATTTAACCATAATCGGCCCAAGAAATCGAAATGGTTCCGTTCAAAAGTTTAAATAAGAAATATATTGACACGTCCTGTAGCTTACGTCTGTCTGATAGTGAATCTAATTGAAATATTTATAATGTAAAAAGAGGTAGATATGTATGTCATTAACGCGCCGACGATGAACAACATAAGAACAGGCAATTGACCGTTCTGCTCGTAGTCGCTCTGTCAATACAAGACGATACGCACACTTGTTGTTGTCAGAATCGCTTGACATTTGACATACAACGTCAAAATGCCTTCGTGTATTATACCAATGTGATTGGTGTAGTGAAACATAAGATAAACGAGTGTGTTTTATAGCTCTTTTCGGAACTTATTTTTGGTTAATTTACAAGGGCATAACGTATCTATATTTTTTTGATATAATTGCTTACATCCCTTTAATTATTGTCACGAGTGTACTCCATAGTCCTCTTTTGTTTTTTCAGCTCACTAATAAACGGAACATTCGAAGATCTCCCAGAAAGAATAATAAAACGAACAAGGAACTGGAATGTTTACTATCAAAACCGTTTTAAATGCATTCGCTCTAAACTGAATCAAATTGATACGAACACCGGGCTCCGATGAAATGCCTTATTCATTTCAGCTTTAACTACTTCGAAACTTTGTGTTCGACGTAAATTATTGAAAGCGATAATCTCATTTATGAATTTTAAGAGGGTTATCGGAATTTAACTCTAATTGACGCGTTTTTGTTTTATTTGCAGTGTGAATGGATGAATTAAAATTATGACATGTTGAAATTATAATGTGGTTGTTTATTATCTGTACCGGCTGTGTTGAACCGATGGTCTACCTATACAGCTATAGTTCTAGACTCTAGTAATGGTCGTATCAAAATTGGATAGATCAATATCACAGTATTGTAGCTTATGTACTTACCGGATTATTAAGATTATGCAGGTTATTATTATGATATGAAAACGTCCTAAAATATATAATATTTTGATGATATCAAAAACACTTCAGATAAAATAATTTTCCAAGACTCTCAAGCTATCTAGCGTCATTGCTGTAAACAATAACCAGATGTCATGAAGAGGCAAATTCTTAAATCTACCACACTTGACTGTACTAGCCTTGTCTTCACTACATGTCTTGGACAAAAACTATAGCTATATAACACACACACACACACCCACCCACACACACACACACACACACACGCACGCGCACACACACACACACACACACACACACACACACACACACACACACACACACACACACACACACACACACAACACACAGGGAATCTAGTGTGGCATTACGAGTAGGGATGAGGCGTATATACTGGTACAAGTATAAAGACCCGGTATGACCTTGACAGTACGCAGACCGGGTACGACGGCAGATACCCGGTCCGTACCCGATTGGTATGGGCGCCGGTCGGCACTCGGCACTGTCGTATCGTATGACTAACGCGTACGGGTCAACAGGTATGACGAATGTCTTTGTCTTCTCACTATACAGGCGCTATAGTCAGAAAGAGACAAATATATCAGTTGCTTTTGTTTAGATTATTTTGCACGATTGCACGACAGTAAACGAATGAAATGAATGAAACTCATCGCAAAATATTATAGAACAAAAATTTCATAGAGTCGCTTTGTTGTTTTTTTAATATATATTTAAATATGTTTAGTTTGAATTTGATTTTTAGTACAATAAAATATATTTATTCTAAATTTCCTCGAGACCCAATATGTTGTTCAGCATGGAGTAGTAGGTATTATTGCTACATCGCGAGGGCAAGAATGTTTTATACCGAATGCAACCCACGTTGTATGCTCGGATCATTTTAAAGAAGATGACATGTACATAACTGGCAAAGGCATAAGAATAAAAAATACAGCTGGGCCAACATTGCTGGTAAATACCTCTTGGTTTATACCTTACTCTTCACCTTACTGTTGTATGTAACAATAATTCATAAAAAAATCACCTTTATGATATGGGCGAAAAGAAAAAACAGATGTTTCATACATTTTATCGAGTATTGTAGATTTATATGTACAAGGAATACGCGATTTTCGCGAGATCAGGATTATATAATTTTATATCACGGTTATAATTTTATAGTTAACCGATGATGTCAATAGAGCGACTGTCAACATGCAATATAGTAAAATAACTGACCTTTCACATGAAACTGAATGAAAAGATTTTAAAAAATCACAACGTCATAATATAATAAATTAAATTTATTACAAGGAAATTGAAATAATATTATCTTAATAATATATATAAATTATGTGTCACGTTGTTTGTCTGCGATGGACTCCTAAACTACTTAACCGATTTTAATCTTTGCACACCGTGTGCAGTTTGATACAACTTGAAAGATAGGATAGCTTAAGTCTCAAAATAAAAATAAAAACTTTTGACAGAACGAAGTCTGTCCGGACAGCTAGTAATGTATATAATGTCCCTACATCTACCTGGTGATGTTTCTTATACGAAGCGGGCGAGGGTCCATATATGACTTCTATTTATCTCTGTCTCTCTCTTATAGTTATCTCTTCTTCATTACTCTTTTTCGTTTCATAAAATCCAATTAATCATAAAGTTCCGAAAAAAATTCACTTTAAAAATTAAAATGTACAATTTTATTTACGTGTAATGAAAATCAATAAAAATAATGTACTATTTTAAATAAAGACTACTCTATTACTTTTATTGTCGCGTTTTATTTCACTAGAAGCTGCATAATGGTGTGTAGTGTAATCGAAGCTCCAAGTCCATAATGTGTTTATTTGTTGCAATCGAAATTGAACCGTGACATTATGAATTTAGTGCTTAAATTACCTTAATAAAATACGACTAAAATAATATGAATGTACTTTACGACAATAAAGATAGAGGTGTAACACCTCTGCAACCAGTCGTCATCTATGAAATACCTATAAGTATTTTAATACCTGACTACTGAGTACACCCGCTACGTTATCAACTGATCCAATCAGTCTTCATTTATGAAATACCTATAGGTATTTTGATACCGGGTTTTAGTACCGGGTATATGGCGATACCCGTACCTGTGAGGCCGGGTATTGAATTTTGCAGGTATGTCTCATGCCTAATTACGAGTGTGTAGCGATTATTTACTTATGAAATTCAAGTGTTTATGCGATGACTGCGAAATGTCAAAGTATTTTCCCAAAACATGTAGCTTACATTTTGTTTGGTATGCTTAGCATGAACTGTATCAGTTAAAGGAAACCGGTGTAGTAACTCGATAGGGTAGAACAGGAAACACGACAAATATATTTTATAAACCCGGAATAGGAAGCTTCTACACAAACATGATACGCCTAATCCGAATAGGTTTGCCTTTTCCTATGACTATGGTAAAGGTAATAGACACATGGCGATTGAACTGCAGCTGTTACCACAGAAGATATAACAGACAAAAATTGAGTTCGCGCGTTCGTTTGTGGGTGTGAATGTGTGTTTATGTGTGCGTTTTCGTTTTTGTGTTTTTGTGTATGTATTTACAATTACAAAATTTTGTAAGTTAATACAATGAATTATTGAGAATGATATCGCACGCTCAATGGAAATAAAGCATAAGTCGTGTTACTGTAAATTTTAGTTATTAACATGATTGCAAAGAGGGACAAAAGCTGCATATGTCAATTTTTTTTTTCAAATTTTTATCATACCACAGAAGAAATAATAGTACTTATAATAAATAATATTAACAATAAAACTATAACTTAATACTTGTAGAATAATTTAATGTAGGTATGTGTCTTATGTTAATATCAGTATAAAGTAGAGACTAAAACATTTTTAGGGTTCCGAAGGTAAATCGGAACCCTTAGTTTCGTCATGTCCGTCTGTCCGTCCGTCCGTCAGTCCGTTTGTCCGAAGGAAAGCGCCTAGAACCTTAGTTCTAGAAAGCTGTAATTTGGCATGAATATACATATTTACTAAAACTTCAAAATCGTAGGTACAATAAAATATTGAAAATTTTTTTTTCAGGGTAACATGGGGATAAATTTTTTTCGTCGCGTTCCCAGTAATGTAGGGTATCGTTGAAAAGGTCTTCCAAAAACATTATGGGTCTGCTAAAACCGTTCTTCAATTCAGGGGCTCGTTTGCGAAATATTCGGCTTAAAAGTGCTAATTTTGCGTAGTCACAGTCATGTTCCCCCCCCCCCTGCCAACGGTTGGAGATGGCCTAGTGAAAAATTTACAAAAATAGGCTATATGATGAATTTACAAGAAGAAAAATATCACGCCTAGGTTAGCTTAAGTACTTAATGAGTAATAGTCGATAAACTTACTACTTCGGAACCCTACATTGCGCATGGCCTGACACGCACTTGACCAATTTTATTAGAATTATTTTATGTTTGTTTAAAATAATAAAAGCGTGATAATGATCATAAATCCTTCGTACATACGCTACGTGTGATCAGAACCTAAATTCATGTTATTATAAGGCGTTTACATGCGCGAGGGTGACATTAGCATACAAAGTACGGGATCGGAGGAACCGGTATTTTTTACAAAAATAACGGACGTTAAATATTTAACAAGACGCCTAAAAGGCAATTCCTTATTTATAGGTGAGCAAACACATTTTACAGGAAGAATAAACGGGTGTATCCGAACGAGTTACGAAACTCGAGAGATAGGTTTTTGTATCCTAGATAAAATATGCAGGATTCGCCTTTGTCGCTTCTTGGAATTTTCTGGAATTCTGGCGAAAACGGAGGTCGGTTTACTTAATTGAGATTAATATTGTATCGTTGGAGAGAGTGTAGGCTCTACGAAATGGTCTATTTTATTCTGGTTATTTTATTAGTCAGTGATTTTATTAGTCTTAAAAAGTTTTATGTTGCAAAGATTTTTTTCCTTCATTTCTACTAAACGTAAATGTTAAAAAATGAACGTTAATAATAATGATGATAGTAAAATTATTTATTGCCACACATAAACATTAAAGTTACACAATTAAATAAGAAATTGCTGAATTGCATAAAATCTCAAATATTCACATCTCTTCGTTAGGATTCTCTGTTATATATAGTGTGGAGATACACAAATATGAGTTTATGATATTATTATTCCTCCCCTAAACAAGAATCGAACTCGGATCTCCTCAACAAGCAAGATCACTATTTAACCACAGCGCTAAGCCGATTGTTATCATGTTGTCGTCTCGTTTGATAAATGCGCGATTAACAGAATTTCTCTAAGTACGGCCACACTTTACGTAATCCAATCCATAGTTTAATTAATGATGTGATAATATTAGTACATGAATAACTAGAATATTAATTGCTTCGAGATGTCGTGACAATTAGAGTCCAATTAGTGCCGAGATAATCCTTGGGTTCTGTATCTATAGATATATATTTGTTACGAACGGCGACCACTAATAATAAGTTTAAGATTGTATATTGTTTAGATATAAGTTAATTGGTTATTGTAAATAAAGAAATCCCTACTTAGAATAAGCTAGAATAAGTAAGTGTGATTATAACAGTATTAAATTGGTAATTGCGCAGTAAAATTAAACGGTTCAGGGTCAAAAAGAGACCGAGATAGGAGAGCCTTGTTGTAAGAGCGAGAGGACAAAGTAGGGACAGCGCTATATGTTAGAAAGAGATGTATAGCAAACAAATCGTAAAAGTCGATTGATTTATGGCCCTAACGGCCGCTTTCACTTTTTCGGCGCTATGATTGGTCCCCTCGCTCGTAGCGCTTAACACAGACGTAGCTAACTGTAGCTACACCGTAGCGTATAAGAATGCGCGTGATTCCAAGCAAAATTGTAGTCAGTTCGGAGCACTCGTAAGAATAAAGTATTCACAAGGAAGTAAGCTGGTTCTCATTCATCATCTACAGTCCACTGCAAGTCACCTTCAACAATATTATAACGATCTTAACTGACCCACTTGGTGGCCGCGTGAGGTTAAGGCATTAGGTCACAGTACATGATGACAGGAATTAAGCCCAATGCATACGTAACGGGGTTTTTTCCCGTACGGGACGGGACGTGAAGTTTTAAAAACATCGTTTCATACAAAATGTATTTATGATAGTGCATACGGAATCCCGTACGGGAAAAAACCCGTTACGTATGCATTGGGCTTTATATTGAGCCACAAATGTAATATACCGAGAGAAGAGAGAAATTAAATAAGACATTACAAGCACATGCATATATACATATGATATAATAGATACATTAAAATGTATATATTACGTAAATGTTTCCATCAGCCAAGAATCAAACCTGGAACCCTTCGCATTTCGCTTCGTTGTAGGCAAGTAACTCTACTTTACGGACGAATTCATTATACATTGCTGTATCGCTAAAAACAAGCTAACGTTATTCTATGGTTAAGTACAGCAATATATGACAAATTACTCACAGAATTTAATAAAATGTATTAAACCTTAAGCGACGTGTAGCTTCACAGGTGCATTGCTAATGAACGGATAAAGTTAGCAATAGTTAAATAGTTAACTACAGAGGAGTAACTCTATGGGTATGTTTGTGAAGCATTGCCCTTTGAAAACAAATCTGAAAGTTGTTGATAGTGAGCAAATATAATTTTGTAGTTCGTATAACTTGTGTAACATGCATGGACGATTTAACTTAATTCTTAGCGTATTCCATATATACCAATTATTATTTTGTAAGTTTTAAGTAATTTTACGGTAAATAATTATGTTCATAACTTTTTATGTAACTGTAATCTTTACGTAACATCGAAAGTCTAGGTGAAAAAATATTGCATCTGTTTACTAATAGACGTCATAATATTAAAAAGTCAATTTGCCATAATATATTATAATAAGATGTACATACCTAATATTACATGGATATAAATGATTTCTATTCATTTGTTCTATGTACTATAATAATATCTGTTTCGATGTCTCCATTTCTGTGTGCTACAAGAGTTTCTTTGAAACAGGAAAAGCCTTTGTAACTTTGTAATCTATTTTTTGTAGTCATTACTGTACAAAAATTGTTAATATAATAGCTATGATACGTACAAATAACCCTAAAAACGGGCTGTCGACTGGAGTGCTGCGAGCCGTGAACGAACGAGTATGTGAACATGTGAACAATGAACGAACGATTGACCCGACCGAGTGAAGAGAATAAATGGAACGCTGCCGGAATCTTTAAACACTGCTTCGGAACTGTTCAAAGGCTAATTTTACGTTTGAAGTGAGTAGGAAGTATTACTGACGACGTGTTGAACTAAATGCGTAGTCACGTCAGGGAAACGGTTACGTGTTTTGGAGTTAGTTATAGGATTCGATATCTGACAACTTTATTAGGAAACTTTTTTATGGAAAAGCTGGCAAACGAGCTGACGGTCCACCTACTGGTAAGGGCCTATCCTCGGCTATGGAAGTTGCCGGCTAAGAAAAATAAAAGAAAGAGAAAGAAAGAAAAACAAATAGCTTTTGTTTTTTGTCGACTTATAAATGGTTGTATTTTTTGGAATTTACCATCCATCCACTGTTTTGCGTCGTACTGAACAACGTCTAAATTGAAGGTTTTAAGGCTATCTGTACCATAGTCCATATCAGTGTGCAATCCCTACTCTCTGTCTCTTTCGTGTCTCTGTCTGTCTTCTCTGTGTCTTCTCTGTCTCTCTGTGTCTCTCTCTCCGTTTGTCTCTGTCTCTCTCTATCTCAAATCAAATCAAATCAAATCAAATCAAATTTATTTATTCTTATAAGTGTAGGTTTAACAAGATATTTTTTTTGGAACGAAGTTCCGTATCGCGCATTGCGAAAGGGGGCTAGGCGGAAAAAAATGGGACGAAAAGTTGTAACGACACTTTTTGCCGTTGTTTATTAACAGGGATATCTATATTACGATCATGCACATTAAGTTATTAGTATAGTAGTTAGGCAGTGATGGATTTGTTCTATCACTGTCGCTCTTCCGCATATTGATTGGCCTGACGGGAGAAATGGCAATAATAGCTTAATGTGCATGGTCGTGATATGGACGTCCCTGTTGTGTCTATGCTAAATACCGAAGAGTGAATAAGACAGCCTATGATTGTACTATCGCACCCTCGAAGACTTCTGGTCGCTTAGTATTAATCGAAAGGAACTTCGTTCCATCCGGGTGTCCCTTGACACCTTTCATTTTTTTGGTTAACTAGTGTGTACACTTCGTCAATTTTATTGACATACGAATATGTTAGTTCACTAAAGTTAATTAAATCATAATAATAATTATATTTCAATGTCAAATTAAAATAATACTTATTTAATGTCAAATTAATTTAAAATAAAATTAATAAAAACTTATCATAAATATAAATAACACACTTAATATAATATTATTTCTTGACTTTCATGTCAGTTAGTCATTCACTGAATAATAACATTTTTCCATTTATCTCTCTCTCTCTCTCTCTCTCTCTCTCTCTCTCTCTTTGTGTGTGTGTTTGATTTTTGATCCAGTGAAATTTCACAACGGTGGAGAACCTTCACAAAGTGTTCCTGATGTTTTGTCAAAGAGCATGTTAACATATCAAAATCATGGCTACTGAACCGGATGAAGCTCACTAACCGTAAATAACCTCATCAAGTTGTCGATTACAGCCCCGAAGCAATGTTTAATGGATCAAATAATGGATAAAAGTGTGATTAGTAGCTGACTAATATTTGAGGTGTACTATGTACCATCCAATCTGAGATAACATCTCTGCTCCATGATTATCAGGTGGTACCAGGTCGCTGGTAGAGCCCTATTGGCAGGTTATTTATCTTAGTTAAATTTGTAATATCGACCGTGACATGTTTTATACCATGTCGTACAAGTAACTGCAAAATGCTATTAGAATAGGTACTAACCCCAATCCCACGCTGGATGGGTGTCGTAAGAGGCGACTAAATCTGGCCCACTGGTGTAGGGCCCCTCGAGGAATTATATATATTGGTAATATTGATTTTAATTGTTAATTAATACCACTATTACTATTATTATTTCTCCATGGGGTTCGCCTGGATAGCTACCACCCTTGAGCATGAGTCAGCCGCCAAACGACTCGTCGTGTTCCGACTAGGGGCTTGAGAGCCAGTTCTTTCTTTCTTTTTCGCATCAGTGATGCCTTTGTTATTGCTGATATTCATGGGTGACGATAGCCACTTACCATTAGGTGAATCGTCAGCTAGTTTGCCGGCTATTTCCATAAAAAAAAATTGTTTGTCTTCTCCGACGCGCACGACTGCAGTTCATTCCTTATGAATGATGATAAAATATATAGATTAGTAAATAAATGAACGCATTATTTATATAACAGAAAGTATCTTTCATACATTTATTATTTATATTCATTATTTAATTTAACATGACGTTATCGTCAAATCAGTAACAACACCATCTAGATTCTTGATTGGTAGTTTGCGTACGAACATAACACATAACGAAACAACGCCATCTAGATTCTTGTTTGGTAGTTTTACGCACGAACTTAACGCATAACTTAACGTAACGAAACGTAACGTGACGGAGTTTGATTTTACCCCCCATACATTTTCATACTCCGGGCTTGTATATGAAAATCTATTCTTAAGGAGTAAACTCCAAAAAAAATACATTATCGTAGACGGTAGGTATACAGACTATAATTTTGCTGAAACTTATTTTTTTTAATAACTTTTATCAGTCTAAAATAAGGCCTTTAGTGTAAAGATACAGACTACACATAGTTTGACTTGAACAATACCATTGAGGATGATTTTGAATTAGTGCCTATTGTAGATGTGAAGCCTTACTATATAATTGCATTGCGTCGTAATTACTCTTCAATTCCACTGCAGTTCTAACTCTGCAGTCTTGGTACAGTAGGCTTTGGTAGTAAATTGTGAAAACTAATTAATACAGCCATATAAATACCGTACAATAGTAGGTATTCATAAAAAGTTGACCTTTACATTATCTGTACGATATATCGTACTTTACTTTAAGACCTCTTATGTGTTATGTGTCACTTTTGGCAAAATCGCTTTTTTTACGTCAAATGACTCTACATTTTGAAGCACTACCGAATTCAAAAACTCTCATGACTGTGTGTACGACGTTTCCATCGTAATTTATTCACCAAATTCAAAATCACCTATGTGCTTGCTAAACAAAACTTTATCGATTTTTATCGATTCCCTCAAAAAGCTGTTTTTTACACAAAAGAGGTCTTAAAGTCGCAACAACGATATGGCGATTTTTATATAACTCTGCCGATAACTTTAGCGGTTTCCGAACGCCATTTCGTTGAAGTGGGTTATTTATTTGGTAAATTAATAAAGATTCAATTTCAATGTCATCAACCGGTAAGGATCACGTACCGCAAAAACCAAAACTTTATTAGAACTGAAAATAGACTCACAATACAAAAAAGTTTAACTGTAAATTAATACTCGTTTTCGTTTCAACATTTAACTCTGGTCCGCAACTAGCGAATAAAACCGAATAGCTCCGTAATTGTTTGCTCCAATTAGTTCGTTCAAAACTAAAATAAAAGTTTACTTTTGAACTGTTGATCCGCTTTATTTTTTTTTTCATCCTGATAACCTGCGGTGCATACAAAACCAAGTTTTAATTATAGTATTCCAGCTTACTAGTTACTCGAGCTTCTCGTAAACCTATTAGATTTGATAGATTATATGATAGGAAGAATAACTGGTCCTATAATGTTTCCACTTTCAGCGGTGGGGGAAGAAACCTTTACAGATTTTCAAAATTGTAAAAACAAACAATAACATGAAAATACTTAAGCGCGTCAGATTAAGTTATGGGGGGTTAATTACAAGCTAAGATGTGTAAATTTTGCTAATCTGACGATTTGAGTGTAACCTAAGGGAGTGGGAGGGTAACAAAGTTTGCAAAATAAACGATGAGTAAGTCAAGACGACTTACTCGAGCGCGGTTGTTTTCTTTATTTCAAAGGTCATACCATAATAATAAAAAAATATATAATCTGATGATTTCCGCAAGCCGAAAGTAATAAAAATCGTCAAGCAAGCGTACCCCCCTATATTAAAGGCTTATACTGGCTGGATGTACTAAACAATATGTGAGGTATCCTCCCTTATATTAATCTGCCGCGCTCGAGTAAATCCAAAAATTCGCTCTAGGGCTCCCCTACTACACATATACTACCAACTTAAAAAAAATTACGGCTATGTAATATTGTAGCTACTACTTATATACATACATTATGTATATATGAAATTCCTACTCTTTCTGGAACCTGACTTTGTCACAAGTCCTATTACTTCGCTTCAGTAAGCAAATATGGCGACCGAGTATCACGATTTCATAAAATGTTCCGTCTAATATTGTTCAGTGACATCTGCGTTTCACGGTAGTAAGTTTTCTGATACAAAAGTTGGAGGGATATACCCTTTCGGGTGATTGTGTCGGCGTCCGCTGACCGAATATCGATGGTCTTATTTAAACTTTGGGTTACTTCTTGAACATCATGTTATTTCCAACAACAAGACAAATAATGCAAATGACTTAATTTGTCCTGAGATTTCTTGTTTAAGAGATTTTTTTTTATGGAAATAGCCGGCAAACGAGCTGACGATCCACCTGATGTTAAGTAGCAAACGTCGCCCATGGACATCGGCAACACCAAAGGCATCATTAATGCGTTGCTGGCCAAGAAAGAGAGAAGAAGAAAAAAAGAAATATATTTGGGCTGCTGTGTTTAACGATAAATACGTTTATTTTAAGGAGTATACTAGCTGTTGCCCGCAGCTTCGCATACGGAAATTATGTTTTACCTTATTTGTAACTCTTGCAGAAGAAAATTTAAAAAACCGGTGAATTTATATTGAAGTACGTATATTTAGTTATTTATATACTGAAATCCACGATAAAATCACAAAGGATTCCTCCAGGAGCGGGTTTTGAAAAATAAGCAATATTCACATTAATTTTTATTTTTTTCCTTTTATTTGCAAAATTTTGAAAAACTGAAAAATAAATGTTCATTCAATTTAATCAAGAAACATTTGTTGCAAATTTGAAGCAAATCGGTTGATGTTTTAAGAAACCTTTTAATTTTTCGGGATAAAAAGTATCCTAAAATATGACCCGGAGTACTAGTAACAACTTTACCAATTTTCATCGAAATCCGTTCAAGGGTTTTCATGTGATGCCCGGACAGACAAACAGACAGACAGACAGACAGACAGACAGACAATAATTCTAAAAAAAATATTTTTGTGCTCTAACACGTTATTGAAGTGCCCGCTAATCGAATTTTTTTAAAAATATTCAATGTACAGAAAATTTGCCCCTTGAGTTTTATTATAGTAGAGATTTAGCTGAACGAACTCTATAGTTGTACTATTTCTTTCAGTTCGACGTTGGGTATGACAGGCAAAGATGTAGACAGAAGCACAAGTGATCCTATAAGAGAAATAGGTATTTGTACTTCATTAAATGCACGAAACACTAGTTTTTTGAAGCTATCTCATTACATTTTAGCACCGTAACGCGATTGAATAAACACTTTATTCAAATGCAGCGAAATATTCATTTTCTATCGTCATTAGTTAATACAAAGCGCAGCGCACCCGCGTCGAATTGCCTTCATTACGAACGTTTTCGACGTAATAACGCACGGAATAGACGTAATTTTGTAATATTTACGTTCGCTTCATGCAGCGTCGCTTAATGTCCCGTGGGATGTGTTTAACTTGTTCTGGCCGCGAGGACTTATACGGCTAATAATGCGGTGGCTAGTGTTGGTTAGGTGAAAATAGATTTCGGCTATCTATTTACACCTAAATACCACCATACTTCTGTCGGTAGGTATGTATAGTTTATTTTATAAACACAATTGATATCAAAACCAAATACACCTATGTATTTGTTTGGTCTTCAGCAACATCAAATAAACATCTATTAATTGGTGAATAAAAAAAAGAAATATTTTTTATTTTAAATGATCTGATATCTGATGCATATCAGTGACGGATTGCGTTTCTAACACGTAGCGTTGGAACCTAAAACCCATGTATTTAGTTTTTAAAATATTAACTTGTAAAGCGTGTAGGTATCTATTTAGTTATCACTACGAAGCGTGGGCAGGTCTAGCCACATTATTATAGGTTGGTATGCGTTACACTACGTTTATAATTAAGCTATCCATACGCCATTCCATTTTGTTACAATACCACAATGTACAGAGTGTCAGAGATACTCGGCCGCCTAATTCAAACTAAGTTTAATTACATTTCAGTCTGCAATCACGAAAGGCATCTGACTAATTTCAACTTTAATTTGAACTCTGTGCTTCGGATTATTGAAGTTATACTTCTTATGCAACTTGTAAAAAGGTTACGTTAAACGTTTGCGCTACTATGGAGGGGGTATGAAAGCACTGGATAGATGGCTCTAGCTTCTGATTATCGTTACTTCTTTTAAAATTCAATGTTATTACTTATACAAATGTCACAGAATCTCAACAGCGTGTTTCAGGTTCCTGAACAACGCCATCTAGTTTGTACTTGTGTAAACATAGGTAGTACACAAGTAATATTTTTTATTTTTATTTAGTACAAAAATAGTTTTTGAAAGATAATTAAAACTGATACACGTTGTTAAATTAAATATTTATTTAATTATGTCAAAGAAGTATTACTTCTCACGCGCGTACAAAAGTACAGGCACCCTTTTTTATTTCAATTGTGTATCATTTATTAATCAATATCAAACTCCCGAAGCAAAAAGTAGGAGCATAAGGCTGAGGCTAAATGAGCGTATTTACACGCTTTATATAAGCTGCACCGCCTTCACCTGTATGTATGCTTGTTTGTTTGTAGCTTGTAACCGACTCCTTTGGACTTGATTTTGACCCACTTCAAACGGTCAGATTTATTTCAAACTTCGTAAACTTGTCGAGGACCGATGACAATTCAATACTTAAAGAAAAAAGAAAGAAAAAAACCTAAATTTTATTTTAAAAAATCAAACTAAAAAATGGAAAAATAAATAATAGTAAAAAAAAACTAAAAAACACTTTTATAGAAAATCCAACTAAATAATAGAAATAATATATTATCTTAAAAAAAAAGCACCCCACGCTTTTTTACAATTACACGATTCTTAATTCAAATTTATTTTCTATTTTTAGTTGGATTTTCTATAAAAGCGTATTTTTTAGTTTTTTTTTATTATTTTTGAGCTGAGTCCCGTAAAATGAGTTGGTTTCACACTAAACGTCAATACTAAATGTTAAATTTTGCATCGCCGTGTGGTACAAACAGGACTTTAATATGAAACCGTATGCAGCGTACTCATTTTTCGCGACTCAAAGCTCAAAATAATGCGCTTAGGGTGAGGCTAAACGAGCGTATTTTTTGAGCTGTGAAAGCTGACGTGGTCGAAATTGTTTTTAAGTTATGTTTGGTGAAAAAAAAATGAGGTTTTTTAAATTTTAAAATTTATTTCGTGTAATATCATCGTGATCCGTGGCTGGGAGTGTTTTTAATTTCTTCCAGTCTTCTTCTTCCCAGCACGACGCGTCGCTGAAGCCTTTGGGTGAAGCCTCACGTCCATGGATACCGTGGACACTTACCATCAGGTTCGTCTGTTCGTTTGTTGTTTGTCGTTATTTTACATAAGTAACATTTATTTATTTATTTATTTACTACCTGACCCGGAGAACTTCGTATCGCTAAGTTACTCCTTGTTACATCAGCTATCTGCCAGTGAAAGTCCCGTCAAAATCGATCCAGCCATTTCAGAGATTAGCCGGAACAAACAGACAGATAGACAAAAAGACAGACAGACGAAAATTGTGAAAAATGTTTTTTTGGTATATGTACCGTGTATACATCCAAATGCACTTAGTAAAAAAGCGGCCAAGTGCGAGTCGGACTCGCCCATGAAGGGTTCCGTAGCAGCAAGTAACATAGTATAAAAGTTCTTTTAGTTTGTTGTAACTTTGATCAATGTTTTTTGTGGTTTACGATTTATGACGTATTAAAAAAAAACTACTTACTAGGTCTCGTTCAAACCAATTTTCGTTGGAAGTTTGCGTGGTAATGTACATCATATATTTTTTTTAGTTTTATCATTCTCTTATTTTAGAAGTTACAGGGGGGGGGACACACATTTTACCACTTTGGAAGTGTCTCTCGCGCAAACTATTCAGTTTAGAAAAAAAATGATATTAAAAACCTCAATATCATTTTTAAAGACCTATCCATAGATACCCCACACGTATGGGTTTGATGAAAAAAACATTTTTGAGTTTCAGTTCTAAGTATGGGGAACCCCCAAAATTTATTGTTTTCTTTCTATTTTTGTGTGAAAATCTTAATGCGGTTCACAGAATACATCTACTTACCAAGTTTCAACAGTATAGCTCTTATAGTTTCGGAAAAAGTGGCTGTGACATACGGACGGACAGACAGACAGACAGACAGACAGACAGACAGACAGACAGACAGACAGACAGACAGACAGACAGACAGACAGACAGACAGACAGACAGACAGACAGACAGACAGACAGACAGACAGACAGACAGACAGACATGACGAATCTATAAGGGTTCCGTTTTTTGCCATTCGGCTACGGAACCCTAAAAAGCGGTTATTTTAATATTACAAACAGACAATCCAATTTTATTTATTTGTATAGATTTGTATAGATGTATAGATAAATAACATTTATTTATTTATTTATTAAGGTTCACCAACAGTTTCTACATGAAGAACAATGTGTAGATACAAAACAAGATGTCATAATAAAATTATTATGCTACATGCAAAACCAATGACAGGCAAACACAACAGCTTTCATAACTTCAGAGTATATGCAAGTTAGATTTAAATAAAACATTACAAAGTTTAACCCTTCACGTTTAAAAATAGGTATAGACTTCTAAGTAATTTATCAATTTTACCAGCATGGACAGTAGGTACCCGGTGTACACAATTTGATTGTAATCCATACGAACTCTGTTTCGGGAACACATAAATCTGTTGATTTATATCAGATCAGATACGTGATTTATGTTGCGTTTTTGATAATAAATCTAACAAAAAATTTTATATCCGACAAAGTCTCTCGGGAAGAGCTAATATTAACACAATTTTATAATAATGATTTAACAGTATAAATAATAGAAATAAATCTTGGGCATTTTTTAAAAAGATACAAAGACGACCCCGTACCCTAGTTGGTAGTGATCCTGCTTTGCGAAACCAGGGGTCCCGGGTTTAATTCCCGTCGGGAGCAGATATTTAACAGAAAAACGTTTGTTCTGTGGTCATGATTGTTAGTGATCCCTTAACAATTATGTATTTTATTTACCACACGCAACACAGAATCCTGGTACGGTGGTATGATCGTATGTAAGTAGGTAAATACTACTTTCTGTAAATGTAAAACAAATAATCCAAGTTTTACCAACAGACTTTAAAGAAACAGTGGAAAACTCCATATTAAAATTGCATTACCCATAATATTCAAGTAGTTCCCTATGATGACAGATTTTGAAATACTTTTCTATATTGTTGCTAAATAATAATTACAACGTAGGTATATCATATAGTCGAAAACTCCATACTAAAATCGCCATTACCCATAATATTCAAGTAGTTCCCTAAATGGACATGGTAACAGATTTTGAAATACTGTTCTATAAATTGTTGGGAAATATATTATAATTACAACGTATATCATATTCCCACAAAATTAAGGTTTAGTTTAGAATAAATACATTTCAATTTATAACTTTAAAATTCGCACCAAAACACTTCAAAGTCTCATGGCGTTGCTTGTGACGTCACGTCTCAGGAAAATAATAGACAAGATGTCATTATCAGTATGTTCATATTCGTTTGTTTAAAGAAGCGTGACGAAATTCGCGCTGATTGAGACTGATTGGCGTTCAAGATATCATGGCGGCTTGCCGTATTTTTTAGTTTTATTTTATCAAAAATGTTGTTAATCTCGCTCATAATTAGAAGATAAATGCGTGTTTTGTAATGCAATAATAGGGTTTCATTAAATAAATACATAATTTTAGTGATTTTTACTTACTGTCATCATGCCTATTCCGCATGGATCTCATGGTGGTCTCATAAATGACCGAGTTCGTAACAAACATTTATCCTCTTTTTTCTAAATAGTCGGTTATTAAGGAAGTCGCACAATCTTGTAAATACTTTTCTAGGCACAAAATGTATTATATTTAGATAAGAATAATATGTCCTATTTGTGTGTCTCGATCCGTCTTTTACGAACCCGAGCCCCGAGGGACACGTCACAAGTCACGACGTCGCGCTACTCGAAGTCACAACTTCGGTACCGAGCGACGTGACAATTCCCAAATGAAAACTATTTTAAAACGAATTCCGTTGGTATAATAATAATAGACACCATTTATGTCTTATATTTTTCGTGCTTCGGCTGGAGCGCTGAGAACCAGTTATTTCTTCCCCACTCTCCTTTCTTCTTCTTTCTTCCCCACTCTCCTTTCTTCTTCTTTCTTCACTCTTCTTTAGGTCAGCAACGCATCGGTTATTTCTTTTTCGCTACTGATGGCCTAGTGCCACGCTGACCACTTACCATCAAGTGGATCGTCAGCTCGCCGAGAGAAAAAAGAATGAAGTGGTTTTTTACCCGACTGCCAAGGAAGTGTAACATTTTTTGCGCTTATCTTGTATGTATGTTTGTATGTTGTTTATTTCCTCGTATCTTCCAAACCAGCGGTTTTACCAACGGTTCAGGTACGGATTTATATAATTAAGATATCGTTTGATTTGTCTTGATAACCCAAGTGTTCTTAGATGAGTGAAATTAAAACCAGTAGTAATATTATCCTTGTATGAAGTCTTGCCACTAAGCTGTCCGGCTTCTGTTGCCTTCTACGCTGGCATGTATGCGGTACCCTTGTATGCTGGCATGGCAACACGGCGGTGTTCCGGCTGGGTGTTCCAGTACTTGCTTTCTCATTTCTCTTGTTTCTTGTCAGGCAAAGAATTAGTGTAACCTTTGGTATACTGTTGGCGTGTGTTGGTACCGGTACTGAAGGCTCATCAGCTCTTTTCTAGCCTATATACCTATCTACTTAAAAGGTAATCATTTTCAATTTCACATAGACGATGAGAATTTCCAAAGCGAAATTAGGTTTAATATTTACGCAACATTTACGTCGTGCGCTAGGTATCCCGCGGGGCGTGCATTAAACTGTCGCCAGATGTTATACGTATGTTGCACGTATAATGTACAGTAATGGAACTAGTATGGAACATCCTATTCAAGATAGTTGTTCGGTTATACAACTGCTATTAAAAAATAAAAAGGGTGTGTGTACTTTTGTACGCGCGTGAGAAGTTATACTAACTTCTTTGACATAATTAAATAAATATTTAATTTAATAACGTGTATCAGTTTTAATAATCTTTCAAAAACTATTTTGTATTAAATAAAAATAAGAAACATTAACCCTTATCGTGGCAAGATTGCTTTTTTGAAGAAAAGTAAAAAAAAAATTATATAGGTAGCATCTTTGGGCTATAAAAAACATCAAAAAAATAAATTAAAAAAATCGCGATATGAAAATTTTGGAAAAACAAGACGTATACTACTCTATTTTTTTTACGTTTTGCGTGCCTAGAATCGTGCACGTCAGTGGACGAGTTTAACACCAGGATGGTAACAACTGTCCACGAGGTAGGGTCAAAGTACTTCAAGACCCACCCTAGTGGTAGATCTCAGGTTCTCTCAGAACAGACTCTCGGTCTTATGAGGGATCGACGAGAACTATGTGTGCAGTCTCCAACCTCTATGAGGGAATACCGACGGCTCAATGAGCAGCTCTCCAAGTGCAGGCGACGCGATTTGCGAAAACACAACGCAAATCGTGTAAAAAACACAATTGAGCGAAACCAAGGCTCCAAAGTGTTCGCCAGGGATCTATCTATTGGGCAAAGTCAGCTTACGAGGTTGAAGACCGAGTCCGGCACCATGGTTTCGTCGAAACCGGAAGTTCTGAGAGAGACTGAGAGATACTACGGACGGTTGTATGCCTCCTCTCAAGCTCCACCTCCTAGCGAGGAGAGCGATAAGAGAGCTAAACTGACCCGACACTACACAGAGGATATCCCGGACGTCAGCCTGTATGAGATTAGAGAGGCTCTCAAACAGCTTAAAAATAACAAGGCACCGGGAGATGACGGAATCACAACCGAGCTTCTAAGAGCTGGAGGGAAACCCCTTCTAGTGGCGCTCCAAAAACTGTTCGATTCCGTCATTTACACTGGAATTACCCCGGAAGCGTGGGGCAGAAGTGTGGTGACGCTGTTCTTCAAGAAGGGCGATAAAGTCCTTTTGAAGAACTACAGGCCCATTGCACTTCTGAGCCACGTTTATAAGCTGTTTTCGAGGGTACTCACAAATCGCATTGCACGCAGGCTTGACGACTTCCAGCCTCCCGAACAAGCAGGATTCCGAAAAGGCTACAGCACCATAGACCATATACACACACTGCGGCAGATTATACAAAAGACCGAGGAGTATAATCTGCCGTTGTGTGTTGCCTATGTGGACTATGAGAAAGCCTTCGATTCTATCGAGACCTGGGCGGTACTAAATTCTCTCCAGCGGTGCCGGATCGACTACCGGTATATCGAGGTGTTGAAGTGTTTGTACTCATCAGCCACCATGTCCGTCAGAGTACACGACACAGCAACGAACCCCATCCAACTGCAGAGAGGTGTCAGGCAAGGGGATGTCATATCCCCAAAGCTGTTCACCGCTGCGTTGGAAGACGTGTTCAAGCTGATGGAGTGGAAACGACGTGGCATTAACATCAATGGCGAATACATCACACACCTGCGATATGCCGATGATATAGTCATCCTGGCGGGTTCCCTGGAAGAACTTGGTACAATGCTCGGGGACTTGAACAGCGCCTCACAACGGGTGGGTCTTAAGATGAACATGGACAAGACGAAAATCATGTCGAATGTCCATGTCACACCCGTACCGGTTGTTGTTGACGGCGCTGCTCTTGAAGTTGTAGACGAATACAATTACCTGGGACAAGTGATCCAGATGGGTAAGTCCAACTTCGAGAAAGAAGTCACTCGTAGAATCCAACTCGGATGGGCTGCGTTCGGGAAACTGCGTCATATCTTGTCGTCCAAAACACTACCTCAGTGCCTGAAGTCGAAGGTGTTCGAGCAGTGTGTGTTGCCAGTGATGACATACGGATCCGAGACGTGGTGCTTTACTGTTGGCCTGATCCACAAGCTCAGAGTTGCGCAGCGAGCTATGGAGAGGGCTATGCTCGGTATTTCTCTACGTGATCGCATCAGAAATGAGGAGATCCGTAGACGAACAAGGGTAACCGACATAGCTCAAAGAATTAGCCGGCTGAAGTGGCAATGGGCTGGCCACATAGTGCGAAGGACCGATAACCGTTGGGGAAGAAAGGTCCTCGAATGGCGCCCACGTCTCGGAAAAAGGAGCATAGGACGCCCCCCGACCAGGTGGACTGACGACCTGAAGAAGACAGCGGGCATCCGCTGGATTCAGAAGGCTCAGGACCGGTCAGAGTGGCGCAAGTTAGGGGAGGCCTATGTCCAGCAGTGGACCTCTAAGGGCTGATGGATGGATGGATGGATGGATACTACTCTATACATTGCTACACGTACAGTGATTATCGCATTTTTAGGAATGTATATTATGCTATACATTGCTATGTTTAGGGAGGGTTGGAATGTTACTGGTAGTTTTTAATATATACCAAAAGATTATTGTAAATAACATGATTTTAAATAAAAATAACTGTCTCGGTGGAAGTAAACATGTTTAATAAAATAAATCTTTCTTGAAATTTTTTTTTACAAAATAATCGTAATATAATTGTCACATGGGAGGTGTCGATTTGGCAGACGTGCTGATTGCATTATATTATATACGCACTGGAATAAGATCGAATATTTTTTCGCAGCTTGTGGATATATGACAAATATGACCATTGGCCGCTTAATAACCGGACATCAGAGGTGCAAGTACTGCAAAGCTGCAAAGCTGCAAAGCCAGGCAAGTACGATGTGCACAAAATGTAAGGTTCATCTTTGTTATGTGAAGAATCGAAACTGTTTTTTGGAGTACCACCGCAAGCAATAGGGTCTCTGAATTATTATTATAGTCTTTAATTCTTCTGCTACACTGTCTTTTTATTTTTCCTGCAACGATGGCAGGAGCTTTGCGTTTCATTTTTTGAGCGCGCGTCAAAAGTTTGCCGACAGGCATTGATGCAAGTGGTTGATCTGAAAGCAAAGATGGCAAAGATGAAACTGAGGGTAGAGCGTCATAATTACTTTCTGGTGGATTAGAAAATACCTGAGTAAGAGTAGCTGTAAGAGGCACTTCGGTTTTATCGGTATAAATATCATCTGCATGTGTTCCTATCTCATCATCAGAAAGTAAGAGGTTTAACCTTTCGAGACTGGAATTTATCGATGGCGCTGGAGAACTTTTTACTGATCCAATCATTCCAGCTTCATCACCGCTACTAACTCCGTCACTTGTGTCAGAGTCTGCATTCTTTTCAGATACCAAGAATAAAATGCGCCTAGCTTTTTCACTTATAGCAGTCTAAAACCAAAGCAAAATAAACGTGCAAAAAAAACATAGTAAAGCCAAAACATGTTGTATTATAGATAGGTAAATAATGTATGCAATGTTATTTGTCCATTTATATAGGTAGATAGTCATGCAGTAATAATAATAGTATTTTTGTGGGAATCGAACCCACAACTTTGTGTGTCGCTTTCTACAAGCACTATATCAACGAGGCAGTCAAACATAAGTACAACTGTCTTTTAAATTGTAATAAAATTGGTTTATTAAATAAGACAGATATACTTGCAATTTAAGTTTTATAGTAAAGTCCAAAAAAATATTGATCCCGTGAAGTTAGCAATGTATAGTATTCTATACACCACCAACGAAAGATAAATTACTGCAACTGCGGTATTGTATAGTATAATAAACGTTAGTAAAAAACACGACAAAAACATGCAAATTCTCATAGCGACAACAACATATATATAAAAATGTGTAAGAACAAACATTTAGGCATGTGTATTTTATAATAAACTTACATATTTAGGAGTACAAACATAAAAATAAAATAAAATTTACCTTAGGTAAACCTGGGCGGCGCATCTTGACAGTTATTTTTCACAACTGTAGCTCGAGCACGAATATTTGCGAGAAAGTATTCGTATGGTTATGGTAAGCAATTTGTATGGCATTTTTTCAAAAGCGCCCCTATCGTACGTAAATGGTACTAAAATGCCATACAAATTTGACAAATTGCTTACGTTAACCATACGAATACTTTCTCGCAAATATTCGTGCTCGAGCTACTGATTTAAAATTATGACAGATAAACTACTATTTTTATTTTTGAAGTATAAATAAGCGTCTAGAAATGTCATGTGTTTAATAAAACTAAGTTAAAAATTATTATAATAGTGATCGTATGTTTTTATAAAGTTGTATGTACGGTATACTATACAAAATGAACTTAAGGGTCATAAATTATCTGAACAAATATTACTTGTGTACTACCTGTTTACACAAGTACACACTAGATGGCGTTGTTCATGAAGCTGAATCACGCTGTTGAGACTCTGTGAGATTCGTATAAGTAATTTAACATTAAATTTTAAAAGAGGTAAAGATAAAAGCAAGCGCTATCTATCCAGTGCTTTCATACCCGCTCCATGGCAGCGTTAACGTTTTGCAAGTCGCGTAAGAAGTATAACTTCAATAACACTGGACACCTTGCCCCACTAGGATTTCCTGCGGGAGCCATGGACAACAGAAATTCAGACTCATCATTAAGATTTCCGTCTCGCTGGGGATCGAACCCAGGACCCTTGGCGCGGCGGTCCGGCATGTCAATCATTATTTCATACGGGTCGCGATATGTCGTAGGTTATCATCGGATGTTATCATCGTTATGACGGTGTCGTTAAAATTTATTCAATTTAGATCAATTATATTACAGTTTTTAACCGACTTCAAAAAAAGGAGGAGGTTTTCAATTCGACTGTATTTTTTTTTATGTTCGTTACCTCAGAACTTTGGACTGGGCGAACCGATTTTGATGATTCTTTTTTTTAATCGAAAGCTGGCGGCTGTCATGTGGTCCCATATAAATTTTATTGAGATTTGACAATGGCATCCATGATAATACCATATAAGTCTTAAATTTGTATTAAGTAAGCGCGACAAATGGACGAATAACTCAATATCACGCCAAACGATTTCGATGATTCTTTTTTTAATCGAAAGCAGGTACTTGTCACGTAATCCCACATAAATTTGAACGAGATCTGACTAGTAGCTTTAGAGTAACTTTGAAGTCGGTTATTTTTTGTTAGTAAAATTTAGATTATCAAATAAGTATGTAATCTTTCTGTCTTCTTTCAGAATTTTATATTATACAAAATCGAGTACCTGCTCTGCCCATAAACCGACTTTTACCACCGTATGACGATACCATCATTTTACTTCGAAAGCGTTTTCAACAAGATGTCTTTACCAAATGCCTTTATCATAATTACGAGTATTATCATTTATCGAAATGCTAATGTTTGTAATTTAAATTAAATGGTCTAAAAAAATTTAATCTTCCTTTATTCATTCATGTTCTGTATAAATGAATACGTCACGACCAAATACAAACAGGATGGATATTCTGACGTGCTAACTGCTAACCCACAAATGCGACTGCACGATCGAACGATTTGCCATTCGTAGCCATTCATTCAAAGTGCTTCTAACTCAGTTTGAACGGTTGACAAAAATTGTATCATTGTGTATATTTTATTAGGACATAGTTAAATTATTGATAATGAATTTCACCAAGAAAAAAGTGACCGACTTCAAAATAACTCAAAAACTATACGTCAGATCAAGCTCAAATTTAAGCGAAACCACATGACAAGCACCAGCTTTCGATTAAGAAAAGAATCATCAAAATCGGTTCACCCAGTCGAAAGTTCTGAAGTAACAAACATAAAAAATACAGTCTAATTGAATACCTCCTCCTTTTTTGAAGTCGGTTAAAAAGTAGATGCTCTGCCTGCGACTTCGCCCGCGTTTTTCGGAATAATAAGTAGCATAATTATACCCTTTTCCAGATGATGGTCTACCTGTTGCGAGGGTGTAAATCCTCCACAATTAGTAGGAGGTAGGCTCTCAGGGCGGGGTAGGTAATTAAGTAAGGAGGCACAATTCCAATTTTTCCAAAGTATTGTATTGTCTTAATACACAGTATCCAAATTAATAATAATATTAAGCACTGTTAAAAAAACTGTAAAAAGTAAAGGTATTCCAAAATAAAATAACATTTTACAAATGTTCCCATCCTTCATGGGAACCCAGCTGACAGATGCATGTTTGAAACCAAATGTCACAATTTAAAAATTTAGAAGAAAATGCATCTGCCAGCCGAGGAATATTGAACGAGGTATTACACCTTGTTACACTGTGTGCTAAATTAAATGAAAATACGTTCAGTAGTTTTTGCCTGAAAGAGTAACAAACATACATAAAAACTTGCACATTTTTAATTTTAGTAGGATTTACCTCATCATTCAAAATTCAAGCAAAAAATGATAGATGTATTTTACTTTAATTACATTCGTAATTAATGATGATTGATGAGTATAAATTAATTGTAGATTTAGTTATGAAAAAAGTATTAATTAAGTAGTTATTTTTTGCAACAACCCATAATTGTCCCACTGCTGGGCTCGGGGTCTCCTCTCACAATGTGAAGGGTATTAGGCCATAGTCTACCACGCTGGCCAAGTGCGGATTGGTAGACTTCACACACCTTTGAGAACTTTATGGAGAACTCTCCGGTGTGCAAGTTTCCTCACGATGTTTTCCTTCACCGGAGCAAGTGATAATTAACTTCTAATACGCACATAATATTTGAAAATTAGAGGTGCGTGCCAGGATTTGAACTCGGGCCCCTGTGTTCGGGAGACCAACGTTCTAACCGCTAGGCTATCACTGCTTCTATCAAGTAGTTATTTTTTAGTTATGTAAAAAGTATTAAATCAACTTTTTTCATTTATAACGAATAGTTAGCGAAAATACGTCTCCGCCAAAGTCAAAGTCAAATGATTTATTTCGTCATAGGAACAAATGGCTCACTTAACCAAAGTCAAAATTTAGTATAGTATACTCGTAGTAATAGTCGATAAACTTACACCTTCGGAACCCTACATTGCGCGTGGCCTGACACGCATTTGCCCGGTTTTTTTTCTTTTATTATTATTATCATTAATTATTTTAATAATTTTATGTCTAATTTTTTGTACTTGAGGACTATTATCTAGTTTTGTTTTATTTACTTCATATTTTATTTTCTTTTTGTTCAAAATTGTTACCTGTATTATTTAATGTAATTGGTTTTTGCCGTGCTAATTAATTAAATAATTTTTATTCACCAGTCCACAATACGGTTGCTTTTCATTATTTTCACTAAACTGTTTAATAAGACAAAATACTGAGCTGAATAAATCGTGAGTACCTGTAGATTCGAGGAGGCGAAGCGAAGTAAAGCAATGTCATTCGACTGCTGTTCGGCTTCGTGAGCATGGAGATTGTCGAAGCGAATAATATAGTTTGTAGTCAGTCCTGATCCGTCCCCTGGCTCCCAGGGGACCCGACATGACGTCACGGTGCTCGGAGTCACGTGACATCAAGACGGTAACGTTCTCGATTTAAAACTATTCCTCTTTAGATAGTGGTATTTTTAAGCTGCTCTGCTGGAGTGACATTCAAACTTAACCTTTTCTTTTTACTACTTTTCATGCTATCTATACAGTCATATAAATACTAACACGTGAAGTAAAAACTGTGAATATAAAATTGGGTAGATAAAGTTTACATGGAGGAGTGCACAGACGTAAAAAAAGACGGACGTAATCCCAAGAACAAATTCGGTGAAGCACCCATAGGAATACCAACTCTGTATTCGTACAAGTAGGTACACACACCCACACGTTGACACCATACGGCTACGACATTGAAACCATCGCGAATCAAAAATTACAAAATTACGCACACATGGTAAGCGAGCTGTAAGCTGTCAGCTTCACTCTCGATTAGACAAGGTTACGTCCGTTCTTTTTCATGTCCATGGGAGGAGTGCTAATATTTTATGTAATAAGCATTCGTATTATTCGAATCGTATTATTCGAAATTCTACGTAAACAAATATAACAAAAGTACACCTACATACACATAAGGGACATACAATTAGTACAGAATGAAATTATAATCCTCATCTAGCAGCGCTTACCTAGAATATGATATCGCCCGTGGACATCGCAGAAAAATATATTTTTCTAAAATACCATCATAAAGTACACAAAATTAAGTTACAGAGCAGCAAAACCGTAAATTTCTGGACGAGTTCTAATAGCTACATTAAAAATGAAGACCGTTTTCGCTGTCCATTTAACAAAACAATTATTTATGAGTGCTTAAAGAAGCACCCTAATGTTTATGCCGAGGCTCTTATCTCGCAAAATTAGTCGGGACTGCTTTTGGTTGATATAAAATTACTATGCTTTATAAATTTCATGTTTGAAATTATAATTTCATTTTTGATGTTGGAAACCGGAGTTTACTTTGCACTCTGTTAGTAAAGTTATACCTAAAAGGGCATTGATTTATATTACGTAAGGACGTGGATTAAGATCTTAAAACGTGGCACATAAATTGGCCCTTATTTAAGGACCAATGCTACGCGCACATAATTCAGCGCAGCAACGCTCTGACGTGTTCGTCAAAGAGAGATGGCGATACTTTTTACTTGTATGAAGAATCAAGTGAAATGGGCCTATCCGTTCTTTAGAAATCGTTGTAACTGGCTGAACAGCAACTTATTTAACTGTACAAAAGGAAAGACAGTGGTCTCAGTTAGTAACATAATCGCGACCTACGCCGATGTATAAAACGGCCAAGTTATAAGTAACTGCAGTTACATCGGTTTGCATTTGACTAGAGCAACGTTCGGTTCTAAAAGTTTGTACGGAACACTCGACGCGCGAGTCTGACTTTATTTATATTTCAAGTCAGTTATTATTTTTGGTAAAATTTTAATTGGTTGCGTGACATCAATTATTTATTACACAAAAATTTGCGATGGCATTTGGTTAAGTGTCATGACCTAAATCATGGTTTATGAGTAGGTTAATAGTAGACGTTAAATCATAATTATTATTATAGTCACTTCATTTTTGTTCCTTGTTCTGGGGAACTTTAAAAAATCATGAATTTAGATTTCAGCAATATAAAATCATTCAGTTTCGTTTGATGAGCAACATGCATTTGATATTATTGAAGTGAAACTTTTATAAAGACGGGGTATTAGGATTTTTCTGTCACGAAAAAGCGTCACGGCCGCGTGAAGGGGGTAGACGATATAATGCGTGGTGAGGCGGCAGCGGCGGAGGAAGAGAAAATATACATATTTATATTTTGGAATAGTTTTTTGAAATAGTTATTTGTTTTTTGGAATGTTTCTTGAAATATTTTTTTTAATATTTTTCTTTGTAATATATATTTTTTTTAAGTTTTATTATGTACTACTGTGTCTACTTCTTCTGTACTTCTACTATGTGTATATGTACAGAAGAAAAATCGGATATTTATTGAAACTTCAGAATCGTAAAACAAAATATTGAAAAAAAATTTTTTTTCAGGGTACCTACCTACTGACAGGTAACGTAAGGATAAATTTTTTATTCGTCGCGTACACGTGAGTCGTTGAAAAGATTTTTCAAAAATATTGTGGGTCTTTTAAGACTATTTTCAGAATTAGAGGTCCGTTTGCGAAATATTTGGCTTTCAAGTGCTAATTTTGGTTAGAATCAAGTCTCAAGTGTGAAAAAATACTTAAAAATAGGTTATATGATGAATTTACAAGTAAAACTATCACGGCTATGTTAGCGTAAGTAGTTAATCAGTAATTGTCGATAAACTTACTACTTCGGAACCCAAATTTATATATGTACCTACCTCCAAATTCAAATTTATTTTATTTTTAGTGGTGGTTATCTTAACCTAATCCGCAATGGAGCAGCGTGGGGGAGTATGCTCTAGGCCTTCTCAATAGGAGAGACCCGCGCGTAGTGAGCCATTAATGGGTTGAAACAATAATTTTAAGATGACACAATGTACCCAGTACCTACCTACTAAATTCCTCTAAATCATTCAGTAAATTCAGAGAATACAAAGTTTCAAACAAACAATTCACATCGGAAACAGAATCTTTAAAACAAGCAGCAAATAACAAGAAAGTTAAAACATTCACATACTAACGATTATTAAAATATGTTCCACGACTCGCAAGAAACTGGAATTGGATTCCAGAGTTGAAGTGCCGGCGCTTGTTATACGGAAACTATTTTTTGTTTGCGCTGCGATTCCTAGGTGCAATTGCCCGTGACTACAAAGGATCGGGCGACATTGGATGCGGCAATATGATTCGTTTTATTAACCAACTTCAAAAAAAGGAGGAGGTTCTCAATTCGACCGTATTTTTTTATGTTTGTTACCTGAGAACTTTTCACTGGGTGAACCGATTTTGATGATTCTTTTTTTAATCAAAAGCTAGTGCTTGTCATGTAGTCCCACTTAAATTTTATTGAGATCTGACAATGGCATCCATGAGAAAACCATATAATTCTTAAATTTGCATTAAGTATGTGTGCGACAAATGGACCAATAACTCAATATCCCGCCAACCGATTTCGATAATTCTTTTTTAGTCAAAAGCAGGTGCTTGTCATGTCGTCTCACATAAATTGGAACAAGTAGTTTTTGAGTAATTTTGAAGTCGGTTATTTTTTGTTAGTAAAATTCAGATTATTGAATAATTTTTTGGTCCTTAGTCACCCTGATAGGGCTAAGACCCACAAGCGACGATGATTGACCATCATTGTTACCGTCAGCACAAAAATACAAAAAATAAAAGAGATTTTTATGATGATCATTTAGCTACAGAAGAGATAATATTATGTAAAGCACAATTTGTTATTATCTTACCTAGAAAGTAAGGGACTCTATGTCATACATTACTGTTTGGTCTGGGACAGCGCGTTATCATCATTTATTTATGTCCAATTGTCTATGGCACCCGTAATACAAGGAATCTTACAGCGGTGACGTATGCATGCGTGAAGCAAGGTACACTCATAGATTTTGGTTACGTGCTCAAAAAGGGACATATTTTAACAGGAAACTCTCTCTAGAAGGCGAATAAAATTATTAATTACTAATGAGTTCAAAGATGAAAAATTATATGCGATCAAAATTGCATGCAATATTTTTTTTGTCATCAATACACGACAAAAACAAACAGACGGTGTTCGCAATTGCCAAAGGCATCACCGATGCGATGCCAACCTAACAGATGCAGGAGACCATTACTAGCTCTCTCACACTGCGACCAAAATAATTCACCGTCGACTGTACAAAAAGTGTGTTAGTGAGCCAGTAGTGTAAAATATCCTACCACCGTGCCACTACCGTAACAAAAGAAAAATCAGTGGCAAAAAATCAGTGGTAGTAATATTAACTATGACATTATAATTACACCTTATAAAGTCTTTTAGCAGTATGTAATGTCTTATCCATCTTTTTCTGATTCCGTGTAAAATTGCATCCGCAAGCACCAAGTTGCTTCCACATAATTAGATTGCCGCTCCAAGAGGGAAGGTGTAAGGAAAATAGCATAGTTTAATTTATTTCTATTTCTCTTGACGAGATTTATGGAGCTTTTTAACTATTTTTAACTATGTTATTTAATTTTTAAAAAGGTTCTTTTGTAATTTTGGTGTTTGCGCGTCTCTATAAATTCCCATCCATCTAAGACGACCTCACCTGTTCGTGGGGTGCCTTCGTGTACAATGGACGAAGTTATGGCGCCAGGTCCCTAATGTTAGAACTGATGGGTTCTATATCACTGTTTTAACCTGTTTAGCTACTATTTATTACTAAGTTCCCTAATTAGGTGAACTTTATTGTAGTTAATTTTACAACGACGAAACCGCTTAGTAAGCCTCACCCTACAAAAGACACCGTATGTTGGCTGTCACAGAACTCATATAACCACTTCCCTCGGGGCAACGCGATGGCCACAGCTGCCAACGTGACGGATCGGTTTGTAAACATACAGCGAGAGAATCGCACGAACACAACACAATAAACGTTGGCAACGATCAAATAACGATGAAGAAATGCATTTTGCGAATTTGTTGATGAATGCAGAGATTTGTAAAGTAATTAAGGAAGTTTATGTGCTGCAATATCTTTGAGATATTTATATTATTAAAATAAATTAAAGTACCTAAATGAATTAAGTTAAATTATAAAGTAAAACTTTAACGAGTAAATTTACATGGAATATTTAATGGCAATTATAATGTACGTACCTACATGCCGTACATACTCGTACAGAAGCCGGCACATATTTTTGGGAATTATTGTTAGTCTCTGTGCGACTGCAGACTACCGAACTGAAATCACTGAATAGGTTATAATGATAGATGGAAAAGCATCATGGCATTTCATCCTGAAAATTGGATAAGAAAGTAGTGCCATCCATAAATTACGTCACATGTTAGGGGGGGAGGGGGGTCGACGTAGTGTGACATTGTGTGACAAGGGGTGGAAGGTGGTCCTAATTATCGTGATGTCACATTTCAAAATTGACGACCCGTGTGGCGCAATGGTTACCATGCCGGATCGATGCACCAAGGGTCCTGGGTTCGATTCCCAGCGAGGCGGAAATTTGAATGATGAGTTTGAATTTCTGTTCTCGGTCTGGGTGTACCTATAAATGTCCTTGTCTAGTGTGTTGTCCATGGCACCCACGACACAGGGAATCCTAGTGTGGGGCTATGAGTGTGAAGCGTTATTTATTTATTTAAAAAAAATCCAATAATTGGTATGTATAGGTAAATATTAAAAACAATTAATGGAAATAAAACTTATTTTGGAACTCCTGTTTTAATTTAATAATTTCTAGGTGTAAAATTTCATGTCTGACGTCACACTAGGGTGGGGAGGTCTCACAAGTCTGACCACCTGTGAAAAGGACGGGGGGAAGGGTCAAAAAGTCATGAACTTAGTGTGACCTAATTTATGGATGGCTCCTAATATGATACAATTTGAATAAAATAATGTTTCTACTGAACGAGACAGTAATAAGTGACCGAAGATCGACATGAGGTTTAAATATAAAATTGATGATCCCGATAAAAACTACCATTACTACTACCGGTTACTAGTTTATTATAAAGTTATATACCTACTATTACATTAAGTACTATGTGCTTTGCTTGACAAAGGACCCGACCGTATTTTTAGGGTTCCGTAGCCGAATGGCAAAAAACGGAACCCTTATGGATTCGTCATGTCTGTCTGTCTGTCTGTCTGTCTGTCTGTCTGTCTGTCTGTCTGTCTGTCTGTCTGTCTGTCTGTCTGTCCGTCCGTATGTCACAGCCACTTTTTTCCGAAACTATAAGAGCTATTCCATTGAAACTTGGTAGGTAGATGTATTCTGTGAACCGCATTAAGATTTTCAAACAAAAATGGAAAAAAAGCAATAAATTTTGGGGGTTCCCCATACTTAGAACTGAAACTCAAAAATGTTTTTTTCATCAAACCCATACGTGTGGGGTATCTATGGATAGGTCTTCAAAAATGATATTGAGGTTTCTAATATCATTTTTTTCTAAACTGAATAGTTTGCGCGAGAGATACTTCCAAAGTGGTAAAATGTGTGTCCCCCCCCCTGTAACTTCTAAAATAAGGGAATGATAAAACTAAAAAAATTATATGATGTACATTACCACGCAAACTTCGAAAAGTAGTTTTTTTTAATACGTCATAAATCGTAAACCGCAAAAAACATTGATCAAAGTTACAACGAACTACAAGAACTTTTATATTATGTTACTTGCTGCTACGGAACCCTTCATGGGCGAGTCCGACTTGCACTTGGCCGCTTTTCTAAATATCTCAGTAATGTTTTGTACCGTGTCTTGCGGGTTGAGTATATAATTATATTCGTGAGCAGTTAAGTAGTGCAAAATGGAAAATGTTTACGTTTTTTTTTAATTTCATTGCTATGTATTTAAAGCAGTGATAGCCTAGTTTGATAATGGTCGCACAAACGCGGAGGCCTGAGTTTGAATCCTACATGCAATTTTTAATGTAAAAGTTTTATTGTGTGTAGTACAAGTTAATTATGTACTAAATACAATTGTCATAGAAAATAAACATTTATTACTCATAGTGAATGTGAGGATCCTTTAACAAAATAAATGGTAAAACTACAGTAAAAGAACGAAGAAACCCTCTAGAATTTCGCTTACTGAAATCCTATTCTACTATCATAAATGAAAGTTTCTATGGATGTTAGTCATCTCTTACGCAAAAAATACAAAACGGATTTTAATGAAATTAACACACAGTTATATCTTATTCCAGTTCATGGTATCCCAGAAAATGCAGGCATACTCGTAGCAGTGGGAAGAACGCTAGTAGTTAATACTTAATGTCTTTTTACCTAGTAGTAAATTAGAATAAATATAGAAACACGGAAATGATATAGTTAATAGTATCAGGAGTTACTTTGCGGAAATCCATTGTTATTATGTTAGTATTAGTCTACTTTGCAACAATCCGCGGTTGACATGTATGATGATAGGTATATACTTTAAGACATGCGTGGCACATCCCTTCCTGGATTTTACAAGTGCACTTGATCGTGTATGGGTTCTTAACAGATACATACTAACTTAATAGAAGGCTAGTAAATAATTTTATAGTTTTTTAAGCTTTGTTAAAACGGAACCCTGAAGGATGACATCAGTACAATCTAAAGAATGGCTAACGGTAGCAGAGCAATTCCCGTCGGCCGTGAGGAGGGTCAATGGTGCCTGCTGGAGGATTTCATTACTGTCCGGCCGGAACACCCGTCGCAGGATCGCAGCCTAACATACCTTGACCTTTTGTGTTTCCAAACCCGCTTCAATGGGGCTTAGAATACATTAGAAATGTACGAGGACAAAATCCACCAAAATATTTTTTTATGTATGAGCCAACGTGCTTACTAACGCCCCAACTCAGGGTCACTAACGGTTACTTAAATCACTCCTCAGTAAAGAATCACCATACAATTTCTGTACTAAGGAGCGATTTAAGTAACATTACTGACTCTGAGTTGGGGCGTTAGACATCTCAAAATTCGAACAGGACTGAAGTAGCGAATAATAGTAATAGTTTTTTTATAGAAAAGTATATAAAACATGAAACTGATGATCGATGTCCAAACATGGGGTTGGAAGTTACGTATTTGAGAAAAACTACTACTAGTCTATTACCAACAATGATTTTTTGATTTTTTTCTATTTTTAAACGACTTCAAAAAATGAGGAGGTATTCAATTCTACTGTAATTTTTACTGTTTTTTACCTCAGAACATTCGACTGGAAGAACCGATTTTGATGATTCTTTTTTTAATCGGAAGCTGGTGCTTGTCATGTAGCTTGCGATTAAAAAAACGATCATCAAAATCGGTTCTCCCATTCGAAAGTTATGAGGTAACAAACATAAAAAAAATACAGTCAAATTGAATACCTCCTCATTTTTGAAGTCGGTTATTAAGAATTCCATCTAAAAATTATTAAGGCCCTACGTTGTCGTCAGAAATTATGTAAGTCGTCAGTTCAAGTGTGAATTCTTGGAATTAATTCGTAGCGTGCGTATTCGTTACGAATACCAAAGAAACTTGGTTCAAAGTCATTCGGAATGGAAGTCTGTTCCTTAAGCGTATATTTGCAAAGAAGCAAAGCCAAGCTAACCTTCATTTGCATGTACGCCAACTTTATACCTGAAAAATAAATGTAATTTATTAAAGTAAGACCCAAAAAGTATGAAAAATAACAGATAAATATTTCTAAAACTCAAAACAGATACATTAGATCCAGATAAAACCAACCTTTTTACATCTTGTCTTGTCATTTAAAAATGTGAAATGGAAAAGTTTTTGTTTTGTCCATTAAAATTAATTCTAAGAAGCATAATTATAGATTTATATACTCGACAACGTTTATTTAACAAAAAAATAAACAAAAAAGTTTCAAATTATCCTTGTAAAAGTCGGTTTAGTGAATGTGCAAAAATTTATTGAAAATGCTATGAATTAGTTCAACGTTGTTCTCTTTTAAAATATTTATAAAATACAAACCTATACAAATCCGTTTCCCTTCACCAAATGGAATATAACTATATTTTTTAATATTTGGCATATTTTCTGCAGAAAAACGTTCTGGATCAAAAACTTCAGGATTGGGAAAATAGTTTTCATCCTTGTGCAATGCAAATATAGGTATCAAAACTTTGGTGCCTTTTTCAATTTTGATATTACCATTAGGTAAGACAGTATCTCTAGTACACACTCTTTGAGTCACTCCGAATGGAGGATATTTTCTTATGACCTCATTTATAACCATATTCATATATTCCAGCTTATCCATATCTTCGAAAGTAATTTTGTCCATATTATCTACAAATATTTTGTCAATTTCATTGTGGACTTTTTCCAATATTTTTGCATGTTTCGATAATTCCAAAAGTGTAAAATGGAGAGCAGTAGCAAGTGTATCGATACCTGCGATGAAGAAAACAAAAGCCTGAGCTGCTAAGAATTCTAAATCTGCATTTGTTTCATATCCAGTTACAAAGTCTTTAAGCACACCTTCAGATTCAAATTTTAAACACGTATCAATAAAGTCATGACAAGTTTTTTTATAAATTTTTCGTTTATCCATTGTTTTTTTCACTATATCGATTATTGACTGTTGGTATCTTCCAAATGTTTTTATATTTAGTAATTTGAATAGTTTTGGTGAGACACTTGCAACTGCAAATTTCAAATTAAATATCAAAGTCGTTTTTAGACTTTCATAAGCAATTCTATTAATTGGCGTTTCCATAGTATTTTGTGTTTCACTGTCAATGCCAAATACAGTAGAACTGATGCATGATGAAGTATAAGTATACATAACGTGGTACGGTTTATCAATTATTCGAAGATTTGATCCCATATAGGTGACAAAATCTCTGGCGCACCTTTCCATAATATAAAACATATTCTTCATTTGTGTTTTGGTTAAAAATGGGGACATTTTGAGTCTTTGCAATCGCCATCTCTTAAAGTCGTCGGTAAAAATCAAGTTATCAGTGAGAATATCCGTATCATTCGTCACGATACCTCTGGCGTGAAAACATTGGAAATCTCCATGTAAAACTGTCTTTATATTCTCTAAATCTCGTAGGATTAGAGTTGGTGACAAACCGATAAATATACCCACTTCTTTTAACTTGGGATGAGCGTCATAAATATCCTTGATTATTTCAGGCATCGACTGTTTTCCAGTCATAAATCTCCATAATACTCCATTCACTTGTTTTATATTTCGCTTCTTCCAATAATCACTATTAACCATAAAATATTGTATTATTATAAAAATTAAAATCATCATTACTATTATTAAGAACATTACGACGGTCAAATAGTTGTTATAACCAAACGAAGTATTTTCAAGTACTGCTAGTAAACACCTCAAATAGTTAATATTTCTAGTATTTGTTCCTTTAGCGTTTATAATTAATTAAATTTAATTACAAAAAAAAATATTACTTGAGTAATAAATTAAATTATAATTTCAAATAATAATTGGTTTTTCACTGAAAAGAACTACATTGTCTATTTTAATACCAGTATGTTTGTTTTAATTTTCTAGAAAAGTGTAAAATATACTGCCACACAGAGTACTTATGATCCGCGTAAACGTAGGCAAAGCCGAGGGAAAAGCAATGGTTGTGAACTTAGCAGATCATTTCCCAGCAGATCAAAAAAAAATATGTGAGTTCTCTTCACATGCACAAGAGTTCTAGAGTTCCTGATGCTTTTGGAGAATAATTCTGGCGATTTAACCTAAAAAAAGTAAATCGACAAAATGTTCTGCTAACTTCCTGACGAAGCAGATCATTTTTTCGTAAATCAAAAATAAAAGAGTTCTAGTCACATGCAGTGAGTTCCAAAGTTTCTAGTAATTTTGGGTTATAGTTTTATCGACGAAATAAAAAAAAAATCAAAAACACGTAAAAAAACTTAAAATTTTAAATTTCAAAAATTATGTAAAAATTGTTATTTTATTTCTAGAAGCTAGAACTCTCGAGTTTCTCATTCAGTTGCAGAACTATAATGAAGAACACAAAACATTTCCAGAACTCACGCCAAAATGCCAGCAGAGCATAGGCGAAAACTTAATATATTGAAATTTCGTAAATTATGAAAAAAATGTTGTAGTCTTTCTAAAAGCCAGAACTATCAAGTTTCTCGTTCAAAAGTATTAGCACAACAATCAAGAATACAAAACATTCCCGGAACTCACGTCAAAATGTAAGCAGAGCATAGGTGAAAAGTTGATATATCGAAATTTCGTAAATTATGAAAAAAAAATAGTTGTAGTCTTTCTAGAAGCCAGAACTATCAAGTTTCTCATTCAACAGTATTAGCACAACAATCGAGAATACAAAACATTTCCGGAACTCACGTCGAAATGTCAGCAGAGCATAGGTGAAAAGTTGATATATCGAAATATCGTAAATTATGAAAAAAATAGTTGTAGTCCTTCTAGAAGCCAGAACTATCAAGTTTCTCGTTCAACAGTACTAGCGCAATAATCGAGAGTACAAAACATTTCCGGAACTCACGTCAAGATGTAAAGAAAATAGCATAGTTTAATTTATTTCTATTTCTCTTGACGAGATTTATGGAGCTTTTTAACTATTTTTAACTATGTAGTTTAATTTTTAAAAAGGTTCTTTAGTAGTTTTGCTGTTTGCGCGTCCTATATATTCCCATTCATCTAAGACGACCTCACTTGTTCGTGATGTGCCTTGGTGTACAATAGACGACGTTATGGTGCCAGGTCCCTAATGTTAGAACTCGATGGGTACTATTTATTACTAAGTTCCCTAATTAGGTGAACTTTATTGTAGTTAATTTTACAACGACGAAACCGCTTAGTACCTAAGCCTCACCCTACAAAAAACACCGTATGTCTGGCTGTCACAGAACTCATATAACCACTTCCCTCGGGGCAATGCGATGGCCAAAGCTGCCAACGTGGCGGATCGGTTTGTGAACATACAGCGAGAGAATCGCACGAACACAACACAATAAACGTGGACAACGATCAATTAACGATGATGAAATTTTACATTTTGCGAGTTTGTTGAAGAATGCAAATATTTGTAAGGTAATTAAGGAAATTTATGTGCGGAAATATCTTTGAGATATTTATATTATTTAAGTAAATTTAAGGTAATTTAATTCAGTTAAATTATAAAATAAAATTTAAACGAGTAAATTTACATTGAATATTTAATGGCAATAATAATGTACGTACCTACATGCCGTACATACTCGTACAGAAGCCGGCACATATTTTTGAGAATTATTGTTTGTCTCTGTTCGATTACCGACTACCGAACTGAAATCACTAAAATGGTGTAAAACTATGATGATACATGACAAAGCATCATGGAATTTCATCCCGAAAATTGGATCTCACCACGCGGGATACAATACAAGGTATAAGAAAGTAGTTCTGATAGAAAGTGTTAAATATATAATTGATGATCCCGATAAAAACTACCATTACTACTACCGGTTACTAGTTTATTATAAAGTTATATACCTACTATAGTCCAGTGCCGCGATAGCTCTAAAAACGGTAAAAAGTGGAAAAAAATTATAGTAGAATGAAACCTATTGCAAAAGGAAGAGAATATAACGAAAATTATAGGAAAAATAAATTACGGGCGATCTGAGGTCGGGAAGGGGGGGGGGGGGGGGGGGGTTAAGGGAAAAAAATGGTTAATCTCGATTTCCGGAAAAACTACAAGTCCTATTGAAAAAAGTTGAATGGCAAAGTTGTAGATAATAAAAAGATCTACAACTTTTGTATTTACACTTTTTTACATGACCTCAAAATTTATGTGAAAAATTCAAAAAAACATGTTTTTGGTTTTTTATTTTTATCTTTTACAAAAAAAAATTTGTTTCACGAAATTTGGTGAAAACTTACCTTTGTATGTTCTTGACATACTGTAATTTTTTTATTTAAAAAATATATATTTTTTCACCTTATTTTGACTTTCTTTCGAAAAAGCACCCTTATTTTCAGTCGAAAAATCTCACGTCAAAAAATCTGATTTTTTTAAAAATTCGGTGGTCTTTTTGTTCGTTGGAATCTTTACTTTCTACCGGGATATAAAAACTATACACTACTATGGTAAATGTTCTCAGAAAATGCAATGAAACGACAACTATTTTCGCAAAAAAAAATCGGATTCCATTGGTTGCATATGAGATTGCAAAAAATATGCGAAAATAGTTGTCGTTTCATTGCATTTTCTGAGAACATTTACCATGGTAGTGTATAGTTTCTTGAAACGACAACTATTTTCGCAAAAAAAAAATCGGATTCCATTGGTTGCATAAATGAGATTGCAAAAAATATGCGAAAATAGTTGTCGTTTCATTGCATTTTCTGAGAACATTTACCATGGTACTGTATAGGTTTTTATATACCATTAGAAAGTAGAGATTCCAGCGAACAAGAAAACCATCGACTTTTTTAAAAATCAGATATTCTGGCGTGAGATTTTTCGACTGAAAATAGGGGTGCTTTTTCGATATAAGGTCAAAATAAGGTGAAAAAAATATATATATATTTTTGAATCAAAAAAATTACAGTATGTTAAGGACATACAAAGGTAAGTTTTCACCAAATTTCGTGAAAAAAGATTTTTTTTGTGAAAGATAAAAATAAAAAACCAAAAACGTGGTTTTTTAATTTTTCACATAAATTTTGAGGTTATGTAAAAAAGTGTAAATACAACAGTTGTAGAACTTTTTATCACCTACAACTTTGCCATTCAACTTTTTTCAATAAGACTTGTAGTTTTTCCGGAAATCGAGATAAACCATTTTTTTCCATTAAACCACCCTCCCCCCCCCCCCCCTTCCCGACCTCAGATCGCCCGTAATTTATTTTTCCTATAATCTTCGTTATATTCTCTTCCTTTTGCAATAGGTTTCATTCTACTATAATTTTTTTTCGTTTCAAAAATTATCGGCACTGGACTACTATTACATTAAGTAATATGTGCTTTACTTGACAAAGAACCTGACCGTATTTTCCTAAATAATCAGTAATGTTTTGTACCGTGTCTTGCTGATTGAGTATATAATTATATACGTGAGCAGTTAAGTAGTGCAAAATGGAAAGAAACTGCTATTTTATAGGGAAAATGTTTACGTTTTTTTTAATTTCATTGCGCAGCTGTGTATTTAATGCAGTGATAGCCTAGTTTGATAATGGTCGCACAAACGCGGGGGCCTGAGGTTCAATCCTGCATGAACTTTTAATGTAAATTATGTGCTACAAATACAATTGTCATAGAAAATAAACATTTATTGCTCATACATCCTAACTCAGAGTCCGGTTACATAAATCGCTCCTTAATAAATAATCGCCATACAATTTCTGTTCTAAGGAGCGATTTAAATAACGGTTAGTGACTGAGTTGAGGCGTTAGTGAATGTGAGGATCCTTTAACAAAATAAATGGTAAAAGTACAGTAAAAGACCCTCTAGAAATTTGCTTGCTAAAATCCTATTCTACTATTATAAATGAAAGTTTCTATGGATGTTAGTCATCTCTTACGCAAAAACTACAAAACGGTAACTGTGTGTTAATTTTCATGAAATTTACACACAGTTAGGTATATTTTATTCCAGTTCATGGTGTAAGATATAGAATACTTAATATCCCAGGAAACGCAGGCATAGCTGTGGGAAGAACGCTAGTAGTTAGTAGTATCAGGCGTTACTTTACAGAAATCCATTGTTATTATGTTAGTATTAGTCTACTTTGCAACAATCCGCGGGTAACATGTATGATGGTATATGTATATGTATACTTTAAAACATGCGTGGCACCTCCCTCCCTGCCACAACGGAAACATGCACTACTATAATTAAAAGTATATACCAACATACATACCAACACCAGTACATGTTTTGCCCCGAAACGGAGCTTCATCTGGGTAAGTTGACTCTACGATAATTACTTTGCGAGTAACCGGATTGCTGAAAAGTAGACTAAGTACTAACTTAATAGACACCTAGTAAATAATTTTATAGTTTTTTAAGCTTTGTTAAAACGGAACCCTAAAGGATGACATCAGTAAAATCTAAAGAATGGCTAACGGTAGCAGAGCAATTCCCGTCGGCCGTGAGCAGGGTCAATGGTGCCTGCTGGAGGATTTCATTACTGTCCGGCCGGAACACCCGTCGCAAGATCGCAGCCTAACATACCTTGACCTTTTGTGTTTCCAAACCCGCTTCAATGGGGCTTAGAATACATTAGAAATGTACGAGGACAAAATCCACCAAAATATTTTTTTATGTATGAGCCAACGTGCTTACTAACGCCCCAACTCAGAGTCACTAACGGTTACTTAAATCACTTCTTAGTAAAGAATCACCATACAATTTTTGTACTAAGGAGCGATTTAAGTAACCGTTATGTTCGGTTTGCACGTATTAAGTAGTTAAGTAGTTAACTAAATTTTAAGTAAATTAATACGTGTTGGTGAAGCACTACTGCTTCAATTATTGAAGTAGGTTTTTTGGTAAAATTTTAATGGCAAGAACAGTTTTAAGTTCACTGGTTCGCTCATTAGAGTGCTTCCTAGCGCCGCTAGATGGTGTTAGGAGTCCTAATTTAAATATCGGCGCGCGGCGCTGTGATAGCGCCGAGTGAAGACGAAAAAATCTGTTATCCGCCGTTGCTACGAGTTACCCGCGACACTACGAGTATGTGTTGTCAAAATTAAATTCATGATTTGGTGAATCAATAAGTTTTCTGGGAAATATACTCAAGTTTCTCAAGTATAGGGTGCACCATTACGAACACAAATATCACAACACAATACAAAAAATAATAAAAAATATATATATCCATAAATTTTATTATCAGTAATAAAACTATCACATAATTCATTGCAACAAATATTTAGTATGAATTAAAAGGATCAATAAAAGGATATAGTTTTTATAGAAAAGTATATAAAACATGATCATCGTCTATATCATAAATATTATAATGAAACTGTAAAAGATCGATGTCCAAACATGGGGTTGGAAGTTACGTATCCCTAATATTGAGTCGGTTATTTTTTGTCAAGAATTATATCTGTGCGTTCTCAGTCAGAAACAGCTTAACCGATTTAGACACGGTTTTCACTGATGTATTGTAGCAAACTGGGGAGAACATTTACTGTTTTATTTCAATCGGCACAAAATAAAAAACTATTATCAATTATTTAAAGAAGAATAGTGTCCATAGACTTTTTCGAGTATGTGCTGTCTGTGTATTAGTTTACCGAAGCGAAGTAAGGGCAGTTACAGTTACTAGTATTAAAATAATTCTTAACAAAAAATAACCGACTCAAAATTAGGGATAACTCAAACACTACTCGTCAGATCTCGCTCAAAATGGGACTACATGACAAGCATCAGCTTGTGATCAAAAAAAGAATCATCACAAGCGGTTCACCCAGTCGAAAGTAATGAAGTAACAAACATAAAAAAATACAGTCAAATTGAATACCTCCTCCTTTTTTGAAATTGGTTATTAAGAATTCCATCTATAAATTATTAAGGCCCTACGTTGTCGTCAGATATTATGTAAGTCAAAGTTCAAGTGTGAATTCTTGGAATTAATTCGTAGCGTGCGTATTCGTTACGAATACCAAAGAAACTTGGTTCAAAGTCATTCGGAATGGAAGTCTGTTCCTTAAGCGTATATTTGCGAAGAAGCAAAGCCAAGCTAACCTTCATTTGCATGTACGCCAACTTTATACCTGAAAAATAAATATGTTTAATGGAAGATATTAAAGTAAGACCAAATAAGTATGAAACATAAAAATGACAGATCAATATTTCTAAAACTTAAAACAGATATTAAATTAGATCCAGATAGAACCAACAAGCAGCCAGATATAATGGGAATTCCTGGTTACCTTTTTACATCTTGTCTTGCCATATAGAAATATGAAATGGAAAAGTTTTTGTTTTGTCCTTTAAAATTAATACTAAGAAGCATCGTAGATTTATACTATACTCGACAATGTTTATTTAACAAATAAAAACAAGTTTCAAATAAAATTATTCTTCTAACTCTAAGTCACGGACCTGAAAAAAAGACGGACGTAACCTCGTCTAATCGAGAGTGTGAAGCATAGCATGGCCGCCCGCTTACCATGTGTGCGTAATTTTTGATTCGCGATTGACGCAGTATTGTGTCAATGTGTGGGTGTGTGTACTTGTACGAATAGAGAGTTGGTATTACTATGGGTGCTTCACTGAATTTATTGTTGGGATTTCGTCCGTCTTTTTTTAGGTCCGCGCTCTAAGTCGGTTTAGTGAATGTGCAAAAATTTATTGAAAATGCTATGAATTAGTTCAACGCTGTTCTCTTTTAAAAATATTTGTAAAATACAAACCTATACAAATCCGTTTCCCTTCACCAAATGGAATATAACTATATTTTTTAATATTTGGCATATTTTCTGCAGAAAAACGTTCTGGGTCAAAAACTTCAGGATTGGGAAAATACTTTTCGTCCTTGTGCAATGCAAATATAGGAATCATAACTTTGGTGCCTTTTTCAATTTTGATATTACCATTAGGTAAGACAGTATCTCTAGTACACACTCTTTGCGTCACTCCGATTGGAGGATATTTTCTTATGACCTCATTTATAACCATATTCATGTACTCTAGCTTATCCATATCTTCGAAAGTAATTTTGTCCATGTTATCCACAAATATTTTGTCAATTTCATTGTGGACTTTTTCCAATACTTTTGCATTTTTCGATAATTCCAAAAGTGTAAAATGGAGAGCAGTAGCAAGTGTATCGATACCTCCGATGAAGAAAACAAAAGCCTGAGCTGCTAAGAATTCTAAATCTGCATTTGTTTCATACCCTGTTACAAAGTCTTTAAGCACACCTTCAGATTCAAATTTTAAACACGTATCAATAAAGTCATGACAGGTTTTTTTATAAATTTTTCGTTTATCCATTGTTTTTTTCACTATATCGATTATTGACTGCTGATATCTTCCAAATGTTTTTATATTTAGTAATTTGAATAGTTTTGGTGAGACACTTGCAACTACAAATTTCAAATTAAATATCAAAGTCGTTTTTAAACTTTCATAAGCAATTCTATTAATTGGCGTTTCCATAGTATTTTGTGTTTCACTGTCAATGCCAAATACAGTAGAACTAATGCATGATGAAGTATAAGTATACATAACGTGGTACGGTTTATCAATTATTCGAAGATTTGATCCCATATACTTGACAAAATCTCTGGCGCACCTTTCCATAATATAAAACATATTCTTCATTTGTGTTTTGGTTAAAAATGGGGACATTTTGAGTCTTTGCAATCGCCATCTCTTAAAGTCTTCGGTAAAAAACAAGTTATCAGTGAGAATATCCGTATCATTCGTCACGATACCTCTAGCGTGAAAACTTTGGAAATCTCCATGTAAAACTGTCTTTATGTTCTCTAAATCTCGTAGGATTAGAGTCGGTGATAAACCGATAAATATACCCACTACTTTTAACTTGGGATGAGCGTCATAAATATCCTTGATTATTTCAGGCATCGACTGTTTTCCAGTCATAAATCTCCATAATACTCCATTCACTTGTTTTATATTTCGCTTCTTCCAATAATCACTATTAACCATAAAATATTGTATGATTATAAAAATTAAAATCATCATTACTATTATTAACAACATTACGACGGTCAAATTGTTGTTATAACCAAACGAAGTATTTTCAAGTACTGCTAGTAAACAGCTCAAATCGTTAGTACTTTGTAGTGTTTGTTTCTTTAGCGTTTATAATTAATTAAATTTAATTACAATATAAAAAATCTTACTTGAGTAATAAATTAAATTTAAATTCCAAATAATAATTGGTTTTTCACTGAAAACAACTACATTATCAATTTTTTACCAGTATGTTTGTTTTAATTTTATAGGAAAGTGTAAAATATGTATATTCAATGGCAGTATTTTTTAAAAAACCAAACTAGTTATTTGTTAAAAAGACTCTTATCAGAATCACAGTCAACCCGGATAAATTTGAGTTTCATCATAAGGGCCCTTTAAATAGTATTACAGAATGCGTGAATTTGTTTGAAAAATTTAGCAGCTGAACGCGTAGATTACGAACGCCTTATCCAAAGATAGGTGACTGAAATGTTGCGCATAGTATAACTTATACTTATAATAGCTTAACTATGTGACTCTTGTCAGAGCATTACAAATATAATACTATATTAGTATTGAGGCTGTTCAAAGGGATCTTTGTAGGCAATACGGAAAATTTTCGCCAGTAAACAGAATCCTGCAAAAAACCGTATTCGTAAAGAACAAGATTTTGCCGTGGGATCGAACCGTAACTATGATTTAGATCGAACAAAACCTCAAGTTTCGTTCACCTGTGATAAACCCATTGAATAAAAAGGCGGTCCTTACCCACGCATAGTAAATGTGGGCGTGATTTATTAGTAAACTAGTTTTTGCCCGCGGCTTCGTCCTTGTTCGAGTGGTTTCGAAACGAAGCTTTTAATTAATTAAATTATAATTTTTAATTAGATATTAGATGATGCCCGTGGCTTCGCGCGCGTGGATATCGATTTTTTACAAATCCCGCGGGAACCCTGAACTTTTCCGGAATAAAAAATAGCCCACGTGTTAAACCGGGGTATAGACTAGCTCCATTCCAAAAATAGTCCAGTGCCGATAGCTCTAAAAACGGTAAAAAGTGGAAGAAAATTATAGTAGAATGAAACCTATTGAAAAAGGAAGAGAATATAACGAAAATTATAGGAAAAATAAATTATGGGCGATCTGAGGTCGGGAAGTGGAGGGGAGGGGGGTTTAAGGGTAAAAACGGTTTATCTCGATTTCCGGAAAAACTACAAGTCCAATTGAAAAAGTTAAATGGCAAAGTTGTAGGTAATATAAAGATCTACAACTTTTGTATTTACACTATTTTACATATCTAACTCTAAAATGTATGTGAAAAATTCAAAAAACCACGTTTTTGGTTTTTTATTTTTATCTTTCACAAAAAAAATCTTTTTTCACGAAATTTGGTGAAAACTTACCTTTGTATGTCCTTGACATACTGTAATTTTTTGATTCAAAAATATTTATTTTTTTCACCTTATTTTGACCTTATATCGAAAAAGCACCCCTATTTTCAGTCAAAAAATCTCACGTCAAAATATCTGATTTTTTAAAAAAGTCGGTGGTTTTTTTGTTCGTTGGAATCTCTACTGTCTAATGGTATATAAAAAACTATACACTACTATGGTAAATGTTCTCGGAAAATGCAATGAAACGACAACTATTTTCGCAAAAAAAATTCGGATTCCATTGATTGCATATGAGATTGCAAAAAACATGCGAATCACATAATGTAAAAAGAGGTACATATGTCATTAGCGCGCCGACGATGAAGAGCATATGAACAGACAATTGACCGTTCTGCACGTAGTCGCTCTGTGAATACAAGACGATACGCACGCTTTTGTTGTTGTCAGAAGTGCTTGACATTTGACATACAGCGTTAAAATGCCTTCGTGTATGTGACTGGTGTAGTGATACAAAAGATAAACTAACACAGTGTTGTAGATCTTTTCGGAACAGATTTTTTGGTTGACTTGTAAGGGCATAACGTATAGTATATTTTTTAAATATCATTATTAAAGAGAAACGATTAACATGATTAATATTTGAATTAAGTAGGTTTTTTCCAAAACAATTAACCAAAAACAAATTACCTTGTGTTCCGATGTTTTTTCTTATAATTTGTCAATATAATCATAACTATACCTGATAACGTTGTATAATGTTCTCAATGCACGAACTCGGGAAAAGATTTCCTGAAGACAATCACTTCCTCCACGGTTCGTATAAGTATTCATAGGGAATGACGAACCAAAGTACTTCCATCTTATTTCTCCATTGAATCCTTATGTTTCATTCGCGTTTTCAACTATTTTGTTGCAATTCTGTGAGACAACGAAATGAAATAAAATGGAATGGAAGGAAACATTATACCTATGACTTCCTAATATATTATTATAGTCTGTTATATTATAAACTCCGCGAATAAAAATGCAGTAACTTAGGCACACTTTAGCCTATTGGGGTGGCTTATCTATACTAATATTATGAAGCTGAAGAGTTTGTTTGGTTGACTGCGCTAATCTCAGGAACTACTGGTTCGAATTGAATAATTCCTTTTGTGTTTGATAGTCCATTTATCGAGGAAGGCTATAGGCTATATAACATCATATATTGTAAATTAACGCGGGTGTAACCGCAGTGCTCAGCTAGTGTATCATAAGAGCCAATAGAAGCACTCTTCTTGGTGGTAAAGCATCATGTAATAATTATATTATACTTAATCAATATTAATATAGAGTCATATTATCACTGACATGATTATGACTCTATATTATGGCTATATGTATATCTATGAAGCCTGCCTGGCTAGTTATAGCTATCATCCTCTTCATGAAATGAAATTAAATGAAATGATGAAATGAAATGATAATTTATTTGCAAACAATGAAATTAAGAATTTGAATATATAGTTTATCATAGATACATTAATTGATTGGGGATCATACACATACCTCTTTACAATGAATAATTAAATTCCTAAAACGATTCGTCGTGTTACGGCTGGGGGGGGGGGTTGAGAACTGGTTCTTTCTTTTTTTCTTTCTTTCTTGGTCGGCAACGCATCGGTGATACCTTTCGCGTCGCTGGTGTCCACGGACGACGATAGCCACTTACAATCAAGCGGATCATCAGCTGGTTTGCCAGCTATTTCCATAAAAAAGCTTGCTTGCTATGATCGTCACACAAAAAGCTATCAATTACATACGTAATACCTAATAACTGCATTGTTAAATAAATGTAAAGGTTTGTTTCTGAGTATGTATGGATGTCTGATATTCATTCACGCAAAAACTAATAAGGGGCCATCCATAAATTACGTCACACCAATTTCATGACTTTTTGACCCCTCCCCTTATCCTTGTCACAGCTGATCACATTTGTGCCCCCCCCCCTAGTGTGACGTCACATATTATGCAATTTTACACCTAGAAATGATTAAATAAAACAGCAGTTCCGAAATAAGTTTTATTTCCATTAATCGTTTTTAATATTTACCTATACATACCAATTATTCGATTTTGAAATGTGACGTCACGAAATTTAGAACACCCTCCCGCCCATTGTCACACAATGTCATACTACATCGACCCCCCCTCCCCCCTAATGTGTGTCGTAATTTATGGATGGCCCCTAATAAGATATAGAGTACATGATCCGCGTAAAAGTGGGCAAAGCCGAGGGAATAGCGTTAGTTTAATATGATGATTTATGTTGTAGTTGTTTTTACCAATTCTAATGAATTATTACTATATGGGTATTCTTAATAAATTATCAGAAAACACAAGAGCACTCAGTTAAACAAGTTTTGGAGCCTGATATATTATGCTCATTGATTAATTAACGTAGTGCTCACGTAGATAAGATTTAATTGCAAAGATAACAAATATATCAAAGAAATAACAGAAAGAAAATAAGGAGGAAAAAGACGAGGTAACATCAAGGTGTTTGTTTGAATTTATCACATCAACGTCTCAAAAAATTTAAGATATTCAAGAAAAACTAGTATTTTTGTAGGTTTTTGCTTTATTTCAATCGATTCATAAATAAAAAGATGTCAATTTAAAAAATGAACATTTATCCAGTGTAACCAAAGTCCAAGTACGCTTTATAGATAACCCTTAGACAGGTTCCTGAAGTTACAATGTAAATCTAAATGGGAATTCTGATTATTCTGTTTTACGGGCTATAAAAGGCGACGACAAAACAACATGACACAAAATTATTTGCACATTTTAACTAAAATTTTACATAACTAATGATGTCATATCTAGGTAGCTATTGAGTACAATCAGATAATAGATTAGGTTTTAAATTAGGGAAATAATTAAATGACATTTTTTACCTAAAAAATAAATTAACAACAAACACAATGAAGAAGAAATAATGCGAATTTGCATAATTTATTCCATAAGTCATAATTATAAAGGACTTAAAACATTTAATTCGATATGTAATTTTCACTCCTGTACGTCTATATTCTTCTTGTTGTGTATGTATGCTCCTTACTGACTCCAAAACGGCAGGACGGATTTTATTCCAATTTTCAGATAATGTTTAAATTACCCCAACGGATTATTCTTTGAAGTTCGATAGATTACCAGATTCTTTGTTTTATAAGGGTCAGATCTATAAAACATACTTAGACTTTGAATTTGCTCAGAAAATAGTCAAATGTACAATTATGTCAAAGTTTGAGTTAACTTAGGACCATTATTTTTGTTCGGATAATTTAAGGTTTGAACAAGCCAAAGTTCGCTTTATCGATCTAAGCCTGGGTCGGTTGTTCATACATTTTAACCGCAGCTAACTTTAACGTTAGCTATTAACGACCGAATGTCAAAATGCGCGAGCCAATAGGCTGTCATTACAATTAAGACTCCCTTCCTATTGGATCGCAGATTTTGACATACGGTCGGTAAAAGCTAAAGTTGAAGTTAGCTGCGGTTAAAATGTACGATCAACCCACCCGCTACACATGCGATGTCTGGGAGCCGGGCTAGCGGCTCGTTGAATATAACTAACCCCCCAACTCAGTCACTAACGGTTACTTAAATCGCTCCTTAGTACAGAATTTGTATGGTGATCCTTTACTAAGGAGCGATTAAGGTAACCGTTAGTGACTCTGAGTTCGGGCGTAAGTCATTTCCGGGTTTCTATATTTATTTATTCTAATTTACTACTAGGTAATAAGACATTTTGTATTTATAGCCGTTGCTTACTATGGCCCTTTTTTAGATGAGTCGTGTTTGGTAAAAAACCTTACCGTGTCTTTTTATCGTTATTTGTATTTTAAAAATAAGGCAGACACAAAATGAAAATAATTAAAAGACAGATGAATCATTTACGTAATTTCTGTTATTAATAATAATTATTAAACTAATTTAAATTAATTATTATTTAAATAGACCAAAAAATATACCAAATAAAACTCTTAAAAACCGGGCAAGTGCGTGTCAGGCCACACGCAATGTAGGTTTCCGAAGTAAGTTTATCGACTATTACTCATCAACTACTTATGCTAACATAGCCGTGATAATTTTCCTTATAAATTCATCATATATCCTATTTTGAAATTTCTTCACTTGTCCAACTCCAACCGTTTAGTCGTCCGGGGGGGGGGGGACACTTGACTCTAACCAAAATTAACACTTTAAAGCCAAATGTTTCGCAAACGGACCCCTAATTCCAAAAATAGTCTTACAAGACCCATAATATTTTTGAAATAACTTTTTAACGATATCCCACACTATAGGGTACGCGACATTAAAAAATTCATCCTCACGTCAGCTGTAGGGGAGGTACCCTGAAAAAATTTTTTTTCAATATTTTATCCCACGATTCTGGAGTTTTAATAAATATGTAAGTATAAATAAATAAAATCAAATCAAATTAAATTTTAGTTAAAAAACTGTAATGAAATGACGCAAGAAATAAAACGCTTTTTTATTTTTATTTATTTAATAAATATGTATATCCATGCCAAATTACAGCTTTCTAGCAGTAAGGGTCTCGGCGCTTTGCTTCGGACAGACGGACAGACGGACATGACGAAACTATAAGGGTTCCGATTTTACTTCGGAACCCTAAAAATATACTATACAAACATTCACTTCAAAATTATCTTCGCAGAATCAACTCATATGTTGCTTTTGAATCACGCAGAGCAAAAACACTTGGTATAAAATGCATTTGCTGCTGCCTTTGTTCCCGTAACGTGAAACGATGAAGGAGCAATGCTAATCCAGCCTTCACCTGGACACGTGCTAGTCTTGCCCCTGAAATAAATGAAAATAAATATGTAGCTTTTGTTAAAAATTAAAAAAATTAAAAACAAAAAAAAACAAAAGTCTGCTTTACATCGGTCAACGCGACACTTTGCCAATAACTATCAAATAGGATTGTTTTAAGCATTATTAAATAAACAGAGACCCAAATCAAAAATTCAACCCTAAGTGTCAAAGATAAGTTATCATGATACTTCACATAGACATTTGTGTGTCAAATGTACCACGCATTTGACACATAGATACATGTGTATAATGTCATGGAGGATAGAGTAGAAGGAAGACCATCTTATATGAGGGGAAAGTTGAAAAAGTGTCCAGCTGTTTACTGAAAGTAGAGTTTCTATTAATGGCCATTCCAGAATGGCGCTAGTGTCTGAAATAGCGATATAAATAAATAAATAATAATAAATAACGCTTCACACTCATAGCCCGACCCACACTAGGATTCCCTGTGTCTTGGGTGCCATGGACAACACACTAGACAAGGACATCCACACCCAGACCGAGAACAGAAATTCAAACTCATCATTCTTTCCGCCTCGCTGGGAATCGAACCCAGGACCCTCGGTGTGGCGATCCGGCATGGTAACCATTACGTTACACTGGTCGTCAATATGATGATGATGTGATATGAACATAGCTGTTGTAGACAGAATGAAGTTTGCTAAGTTATGCCACCCGTAATAAATGGCGCTAGTGTCTGAGAAATAGCGATATTCGAACTTCGATCACTTATAGATCGATGTATTCGAACATAGCTGTTGTAAACCGCACCGCAGCGCCACGCGTAGGTAATTGGACGCGTATAAAATTTACAGACACTTTTCATACACAGAGATGGGCCCTCCTCCTATCTTCTATACTCCATGTATAATATTTGTTTTTATTAATTTGATGTGTTTCTAATGCATAATAATATTATAATTATAAAAACTAGCTGACCTTGCAAATGTTATTGTGCCAAAAAATTTTTAGGGGTAGGGGGATGAAAAATAGATGTTGTCCGATTACCAACCCTAGCCGATATGCACGCAAAGATTCACGAAAATCGGTCGAGCCGTTCGGAGGAGTTCAACTTCTAACACCGTTACTCGAGAATTTTATATATAAGAAGATATTGGCCAAACATAATTTTATTGTCAAATACATATTATTATTATGTCGTTAAAAGTAGTTGAGTTAATAGATAATAATCATCATACATCTATATACAAATAAAATGAAATGGCTGGACTGATTTTGACGGGACTTTCACTGCCAGATAGCTAATTTAACAAGGAGTAACTAAGGCTACTTTTATTTTAGAAAAAAATAGTTTGCTAGGCGATACGAACTTCGCCGGGTCAGCTAGTATTATAATAAAACTGTAACCGATCGATGTCTGTACAAGAAAGATATTTGAGAAAAACTATTAGAAGATGTGATTATTATTTTACGCCTTAGATACCATTCCAATGTATTATTAAGCCTATTGGTTCACAAATAAAATAATTAAAAAATTCATCCACCTTTCATTTTTACTTTTATTGTTTTAGATTTCTCGGTTTCGAAGCAGGTATTAATAAGAAAATATAAATAATGTCGTTAAATCACATATTAATATGAATTTAATGTCATTTTTTTATCAGACAGATGTATAAGTGGTTGCTTGAATACCTGCAGTAATTATTTCAACGTAACGTAACGTTTTTATATGTATAAATACGAGTAGCTAACAAATTAAGCGGTCGAGCCACTTGATGATAAGTTGTCACTGTCACCCAAAACATTAGTGACAACAAAGGCATCACCAATGCGTTGCCGACCGAAGAAGAAGGGCTGGACTATTGACCTGACACTGCGGCCGAAAAATTTAAATAATTTTATACTTAAGTATAATAAAAATCAACTTACCAATGCATATTCGGTTTCCTCCGCCGAACGGTAGAAACGTGTTTTTGACAAGATTTGAAACGTTATTTTGCGCAAATCGTTCTGGGTCAAAAAGATCTGGCTCAGGATAATATTTTTCATCTCTGTGAATTGCAAATATTGGAATCACAGTTGCTGTATCTTTTTCGATTCTTAACCCCGATGGCAAAACTGTGTTGTTCATACACACTCTTTGTATAACGCCTACAGAGGGATATTTCCTCATAGACTCATTAATAACCATATCTAGGTAAACAAGTTTTTCGATATCCTCATATGAAAGAGCGTTGTTACACTCGTCGAATACTTTGTCGATTTCTTTGTGGACCTTTTCTAAAATGGTTGGATTGTATGAAAGCTCTAGCAAAGCATAATTCATAGTACTGGCAGTGGGATCAGAACCAGCAATGAAGAAGAAGAAAGCCTGGGCTGCTACGACTTCATCAGTCGGCGGAATTTCATAACCCGTTGTGGGGTCTTTCATTACCCCACTTTCCTGTAATTCCAAACAAGTATCGATAAAATCATGCCGAGTTTCTTTACTTTTTCTTCGCTTTTCTAAAACATTTTTGATTACACCAACGAAAAACTTCTCAAATTTTTTAAAAGCTGACAAATTCAGTAATCTAAATAACGTCGGAGAGTAATTGGACAATGCGACCTTCATGTTATCTAGAAGAGTGGGTTGGAATATTGCCCAGGACATATCCATGAAGGGGCAATCCATGACGTTCTTCGACTGAGTCTCGATACCGAAAATTGAAGCACCAATTGAAGCTGTCGTATACGTATAAAGTGCATTGAAGGGTTTACTTCTAATTTCTGCATTATTTTCAATGAATTCAACGAAGTCTCGAGCACATCTCTCCATAATATAAAACATATTTTTTAACTTCTTCTGCGTAAAAACTGGGGAGAGCTTCTGTCTCAATAACTTCCACCTTGGATAATAATTTATGAATAATATGTTATCAGCTAAGACATCGTTGGGATTCGACACTAATCCTCGACTGCAAAAATTTTGAATATCGCCTTGCAGAACATAATTTATATCATCCACGTCCTTTAGTAAAACAGCTTGTCTTGATCCCACAAATAACCCTATGCATTTCTCACTATAATATGTATCATATATATCTTTATACACTTCTGCTAAAGAACGATTACCAGTTATAAATTTCCACATTAAACCATCGAATTGCACCACATTTCGTTTTCTCCAATAATCTTTATTTTTATTTAAATTTAAATATATCAAGAGTATTGCAACACAAAACAAAGATATTAAAATAAACATCTTAAACGAGCAAGAGATAGCACGTTTACAACTCAAATGCCAGTACTGCGTACATTTATAATTGATATTGATGGTCATTATCTGACTACATATTATCAATAAGGTGCACATTAAACTAATTATAAACAATGACTTTCAATATTATAATTCAATTGAAAAACAGTCACCATCGATACGCTAGTAGTAAGTTATTTATTTAGGTCTACCAGTGGTTACAACACTTAACATACATTTAACCTTGGCAAACATAGCATGCACGTCTGATTAGGTATTTTAATATATTTACGAAGTAATAATTTAATTCGTAAGCGGATTTATTTGTGCTGGCAGTTATAGCTATCTTAAATAAATCTATCTTAGAAGCGGCATAATAATAATGTCTAATGACCCATGGCATCCAATAAGTAATCTGCAAAGACATGGAATTGCGGAATTTGCACCGATCACTGTTTTACGGAATCATACTCGAAGACGTGTAATACACTTTCTAAAGTTGTTTCGGGGTACGTTATAACTAAATTTATCTAAAAGTTCAATGGCCATCGGCGGCTTCTTCATTGGACACGACAGCGATATCATGTATGTGATAAGTAGATACTATTAAGTCTTCTGTGGTGCATGTTGTGTATACCAGGGTTGACAGATACGGGCTTAGCATTTCCGGGATAATTCTAATAGGGTATTGTAGTTGGGCTGGGTACATGCATGGTAGTTGGTACATATCGAGGAAAAAGTAACAATTTTATGTTGCTTTCAAGATAACTACGATTGTATAATAAAAATAACAATTCTACTACGACTGCATCTTGGAAATCTCTTCTCCTTAGAACTTGACTTCCTTTTTAAATATAATATCAAATATATTTTATTTCTATCCAGACTTAAATACATTTTAAGTGTTGAGTTTTACAATAATTTTTGTAATTGATGGTTTGGATGCAAGTACAATTTTTCGTAATACAATAGATGAAAATAGTCCATCCAAATCGGAACCCTGCGTACCTTCCATTCCCTAGCAGTTGGAGCTCATTATTAAGTTAACTGGTCATACCGCTGAACCAAACTACTTACCTGAAGAATGCCCTTTTCTGCGTTCAAAAATAAAAGGACAAGATTTACTAATACTCCTCCGTTTTATCCTCTCCTCCTCCGAATATGTACTGTGAAATACAGCACGGTTTTAACTATCATTATTTTAAATATCCTGGCGACGTTTTTCCTTGTAAATTCGTCATATAACCTATTTTTGGGAAATTCGTTACTCCAACTTCAACCGTCTAGCTTGCGGGGGGGGGGGGGGACAAACTAACCACCCTAACCAAAATTATCACTTCAAAGCATAGACAGTTCAGTACTAAAAGTTTGGACACCTACGTTGACACCAAATGGTGCCAACGCATTTTAGTCGGCTGCAAGCAAGAAGGCAAGTAGATGTCATTTTTGAAAAACCCCAATCGTTCAAGAACACATAATAACGCATATTGTTTATTGTGTATAGTTAAAACTTCTTCATTATTTACGTTTGAACTTTATTTGAGTTTATTTAAATTATAATTGGTAAATAACTATATTTTTACTTAAATTTTTTTAAATTATTTAGTGCAAAATATTTGATATCCGCTATTTTGAACCGAACTTGACCGAAGCGAACGAAGCGCTGTCACAGAGTATGAAAAATACTTGAAAAATGTGACACGGATTTTGTTCAGAACAGCCGGGTTGACTTTGGGATCCTAAAATCGTGAATAACTTTAAATTAAAATAATATACAGTTAACATATTGAAAAAAATAATTAAAGGTGGGATGTTATTTGCAAAGAACGATAAATCAATCCCACAATCAAGGTATTTCAAAATACAAATCGTCTAAATCCAATCACAATGCATTACATTCACGGAATAAATAATTCATTCTTTAAACCAGTCATTATTCGTTCAATCAGGCGCTCATTCATTCAGTGCGGTTTGTAAATAAGGTACAATTTGTAGTGCTCACTGTGTAAAACCGATCAAAATGAATCATTAATATCGAAGTATACTGTAATTTAGTACGTGAGCCTTTTTCAGTTGTATGTACAGATATAAATTTGATTTACAAATTAATCTCACTGCGTCAAGGGGTTTAAATCTTTTATGTAATATAATTGGTACGATAGATGTAGTACCTATAGATTCAGCCACAACGTGGCCGCACATGAGACATAGAATTTACATTTATTTGAGATTATTTTAAAAGAAATGTAACAAAATTTAACAAGCAGCCCAGAATACTGCTACTCACCATCGTATTTAAACTTATATACTTAAACTTATTAAGATTTTCTGCTTAAAAACAAACTGAAACTTTAAATCTCCAAATAGCCAACTCACTCTTAATTGTTTGTCACAACTCACCATTGTTTGCACTTGTGACAAATAATATATATGTATAATGTAATCGGCCACGGTGACGGGGACAAAAAAATAATATTTTTGTCTTTCACGTAAATTTTGTAACTGGCGATCTCGCTCTGTCAAATGTATGGGAGAATCTCTACTGGTTCTAAATCTATGATTGGTAGGTACTTTACCTACCATCAACATGCCATCGGCATAAACCCCATATTTCTTTAACTGTTGTAATATTCATATTTTTATTATTTCATATAGGTAACTATCACTGAAGTATAATATCATAGAATCTAACAGACATTCGAACAAAATGTGTCCCCGCCGGGAGGTTCTATTTTGAAAATTGAGCCCCCGTCCTCCTTTCAAAATCGAATGAATCCATTGAAAATTGAAGCCAATCGGCGCCAATTCATTGGGGCATACATTGTGTTCGCGGTGTCGGTTCTATATGCTAGTAATAATACTTCAGTGGTAACTATAGGTTTATTCGGTGGATGTCACATAGCCCAGACAGCGTGATTTTTTCCGCCATCTTTCAAAAGTCATCGTCATAATTATAACGACCAATGAACATAAAACCTTAATTATCTATCGTATTTTTAATTAATAGACCATTAAATAATAATTAATAAGTAGTAATAGAGCTGATGATCTGCGCTTTTTTATTTATTCCTAATAGTTTACTTACGATGCAAACCTTACTTGTACACCTACTACAAAACAATACCACGCTGTTATATAATCACTTGAGCATTTCATTAACAATCCTAAACAATTGATAACATAATAATCGTATTGTTGTTATTGTTTCTCAGTAAACATAATATTATTGTTGATACGTATAATTATATTAGGATGAGGCCAAACAAGCGTATTTTTACACGCTTTATATTAGCTTCACCTGTATCATGTAGTTATGTTTATTTGTAACCGACTCCTGTGGACTGATTTTGACCCAATTCAAGCGGTCAGATTTCATTTAAACTTTATAGACCTATCGAAGACCGATGACAATTCAATATTAAAAAAAAAGAAAAAAAACCTAAATTTCATTTCAAAAAATGAGACTAAAAAATGAAAAAATAAATAATAGTTTAAAAAACTGAAAAACACGCTTTTATAGAAAATCCAACTAAAAAAATAGAAAATAAGAATTAAGAATCGTGTAATTGTAATACAGATAAAAGCGTTTTGTGCTGTAGACTGTATTTATAGAGACTTTCAAATGATCGTATTATTTCTTTTTATTAAAAATTCTGATCACAACTGTACTATTCTTGGCCGTAAGAGGAGTGGTACCTTCTTCGGTTTACAATACAGATCTTTTCTATTCTTCAGGCAGCATTGTTAGCCAATGACAATTATTTGAAAAAGAAAACTACATAGAAAAATAAGCAAACAATCAAATCTATTGCTTCTAGCCTTCGTTAACTAAGATTGGCGAGCTATGTTTTTATCAAACTCTTTTTACCTTTGCGTTGAAAAGCGTTTGCTGTAACGAGAAAGAGAGGTCAGAGGAAGTATTATTATTTTATTAATATTATGTACCTAGCATTAAAGAAAGCAGACACAAGTTCTGAGTTCGCTACAATATGCCTTTTAATATACTCGTAATAATATCTTCCTCGGGATTCCACAACCGCGTTTGCATCGCGCATCGGACTAAGTAGTTCATAAATGATATACCAGCCCGCTAAGTGCTACACACACTTAGCACAACTTAAAGTGGCACAGCGTTTTGCGATGTTACCACGCCAACATTACAAACTTCTCGGATTTAAAATAAAAAAAGTGTGTGCGTATAATCTTTACGCGCCATTGAAGTAAAACTTCTTTAACGTTGGTGATACGTATTACCAAAAAATTAAACTTCATTTAAAATTAATATTTTATTACAGTTGATTCATATTTATTAACAATATACTTTACAAAAACATATATAAAGCTATAATTACCAGTAATAATACCTTTATTCGTTACCCCGTGATACTTATTTAATCTATAGACTTATCACAGATACAATGTAATCTTAATAGAATTATGTATCTGTACTTCAATTTTATTTATGGTTTTGTTTTCATTTGACATTCAACAAACTATAGACTACGTATAGTCTTATTTCCGTCCAAATACTTCCGTCCGAAAAATAATCTAAGTTACCCTCAAGTCGCGCCTAAAGAAATTTTACTTCAAAAATTACACTTAGCGACCTCGTCTCGTCTCGTAGTTAACACTCTCAAAGCGTATTCTTCCATGTTCCTTGGTCCAGTACGCGTCAGCGAATGAGTTTAGACTTTAGGCCGAGGGCCTTTAGCCAACTTAGGCCTTAGGGGCTAAGGAGGAACGCTCAGGAAAGTTGCTACCCATATGTTATCATCTGCTGTTATGATTGTGATATATGTAAGGTTTAGTCAATTTGTAAAATCAAAACTACATTTTAGCTAATCTTTTGTCTCATAGTAATGTGAGTAATCTCTATTCCTTATCCTTTTGGAGTACACATTTAAACCCAGCCAACTTATCCCACGGTTTTCAGTTATTTTAAGTCAGCAACCCATCTGGGAGATGGCGACCGACCAGTGTTCTACATACCAATGTTTCTCGAATTCTGTATGTAACTTTCCATTCTTTCAAAATCACTTTGCCTTCTTTCCAATTTCTTTTTCCTTTTGGTTAATAATTTCTGCAACCGTAGCTCTGTTCTTTGTCTAGGTTGTTTGCCTAAACTGATTTATATTTTGCCCCACAGCAGAGAGTATTCAGATGCAAATGACTTATCGCATTGAATACCGTTCACAAAAGGCTGATGAAATCAGCAAAAAGGTTCGATAAAGTTGCCGTGAGGCGAAAAATAAATAGCGTCGTACTACTCGTCTAAATAGCACTTTTCATCGTCAATTTTCAGTTATTATAATCTACCCTGGCAGACGCAACTTTGATTGAAATTTCGTTTCCATTTTTTTTATTGCTGAGGGCACCAGATCCTCCATTCTTCTAAGCTAATCTGCTTTTAGAGCGTTATCTAGAGATCACTACATACAGATTTTTCATGTCAACAGATAAATCTATATTCCACAGACACGTTATCTTTTGAAAGATCTAAAATCTCAATAAATTTCGACAGGCTTCGGGCATAAATGCGCAATTACTATCGAGATATATAAGTCTAAGTATACGTAGTAAGAACGTTAATCCGAGACCTAATTAACTAGTAAGTTCACTATAGACTAGGATTAGTATAAATTAATTAACCTCAAGTTACGGCTCGTTAAGATGTTCTGATTATCAAAGTAATGTGAATTTTGTTTCTAAACAAATCCAAAATGTATAGATTACATTTGATATCTTGAGTCAGTTATCACTTTTGTATTTAATTTAGTACACATACTCATTTTCAAAGTTCTGGACCACAATTTTTGACTTGATTTTTTGACCTATACTTCAAAAGTTACAGCAGTATCTTTTTAACCGTTTGCTACTTTAGAACTTCATTATTTGTGAATGGATTTGTAAAATTCTTATTTTTTGTGAAAGGATATATAAGATACTTCCAGATTGTTTCCATATTTATCTCATTTACTTCTGATGATGTGATCGATGTGGAAGTGACGAAAATCCTCATATTATATTAAAGGTATGATAATGTGGTGATCTTGATTACTAGTGATAATTTCAGTGGTTCTTATTCTATGACTATTTCTAATTGTTATATTTCTAATTTGTTGAAGTCGGTTGTTTTTTTTTTTGATGAAATGTACTTACATTATTCAGTTGCGAAATTAGTAAAATTGCAACACCTTAAAAGAAAGAGAATAGTTCTAATTAAGCTTGCAAGATTAGTTCTACACAAACCTGTTATTGTTTCTCCGTAGGAACCACCTGGATAGCTATCCCCCTTGCTTGTGTCGTGTTCCAGCTGGGGGCTTGAGAACCAGTTCTTTCTTTCTTTTTCTTCACTCTTTCTTGGCCGGCAACGCATCAGTGATGCCTTTTGTGTCGATGATGTCCATGGGCGACGATAGCTACTTATCATCAGGTGGATCGTCAACTCGAGCTTATTTGCTATTTCCATAAAAAATCAGGATAATTTAAATAAAAGCTTTTAAAAATGTCCACAAGCTTCAGTTTTCTTGCAATCACTTGGAATCGGAAAAACCCAATATCCATTAGTTGACATAGCAATTCATGACTTGACGGAACCTATTCAACATTTGCACAATTTGTGATCGAGAAAGTTTTATTAGTTCCCGTCGTTTATTTCAAGCTTTTCTTATTTCAAATTTTTACCTCTTAGTTCTGGTAATGATCTGGAATTTAAGGAGCTTTTTAGGGTTTAGTAATCCTCATAGAATCAGTTTCGTGATAGTCTAGAACTGTCGTCCATCGTGCCAGACAAAAATCGCAATAACAGTTATTTGCATTTTAATGGTTGCCTTTGTATTTTGGGATTCTATCATCGGCAATTAAAAGTCTTTCTATTCATGAAAGAAGGTAGGTAATCCTATCTTCTGAACCCTATATTTTCTGTTCTTTTACACAAAAACATTTTTATCACCATACTCTTCATACATAAATCCTAACAAAATCCTTTATTGAATTGTTACTCAATTCAAGAAATTAAAAGTTTTCATACGTTGCTCACTACCGTTAGGTACCTACTAATTAAGTATAACTGAAACTGTAGACAAGTGCAAGATTTTAAACATAACTCATCGTGGACTGAACCCATATTACTATAATACGAGTACTCACGATATTTATTTTGTATTCCGATATTTCGACCCAGTTGCATGCATCGTGATCACGGATGAACTGCGGTGGCTTGTCCTATCAAAAGTTTCAATGCACCACTAGTATTTAATTATAGTAAAATGCTCTAGTAAATATGTCTGTGATAAATTGTATAGACAAGTGATTAAGTCACTCAAGCTGTAGCAAATTTTATTAAGATTAATTGCATGCTGCTACAAAAGCTTTAAAGAGAATCACGTTCAATATACTGAAATGTATCTAACATTTGATTTTACGCAGTTTGTCCACACTAAAACAGAATATGGAAGCCACGGCGGGCGTCTTCGCAAACATTTTTATTGACAGAAGCGAACCTTGCGATTGGATTGACAAATACAAGTCAATAAACAAGTTACTTCGGCGAGCTACACACAGCGTGGAAGAATGAATATCTTGCGTTCATTATTCGTGTTCTACTGCAAGACACGTTTGATGGTTATGGAGACTATAACCACCGCGCTGCTTCTATTAAACTATTTATATCTTATGTCTTCTTTGACCACGATGCATGCCGTGGTAACCTATAATAGGTACAGTCATCTGCAGAGAAAAGTAACCCATCTATTTATAAATACGTATATATAAACAGCAACGTTTCCATTGTCTTTTCCAGCAACGTTTTCTCTGCAGATGACTGTACTATTGTCTTCAGTGCCTATGGGCAATTAAGGCAACGTTTAGTTCTTAGAATATTTTTTTGTCGTATTTTTGTTAACTTAATGTACGTCTTGTTGGTTATCTATAAGTAAAAATAAATCTCAAATCTTATTTCTGCCATCGATATAAAAAATAAGTTCGCCATTTTTCAAATTCTTAAGTCTCAATATTCGAGACGCGGCTCTCCCTCGAATTCAATCCGAAAACTTAATCATAAAAGTTTTTGAATAAACAATGCGGTATATTGGGGATGGATGTTTAAGAGCTGAGCGAAACACGCTTCTTGTCTGTCAAACTTTTACGGATATTAGAATATTCCGTGGAATTTTTCCTGTAATCATAAAACATCAGTATGCGTCATACGTACACAACAGTCAAAGTCAACGCGAAACTTCTGTGGCGGAACTCAAATGTTTAGGAAATTAAAGACGTAGATAGTATTACTTTTGGAATGAAATGATTTCAGTCATTTACTTTTGAATATGAATTCGTATACGAAATTAAATCATGTTTTTTCATCCGTATTATAATCTTTTAAGCACCAATTCTATACTAAAGTTTCTCCATTAACCCATAGTAATCTAGTTTACTACAGATGGTATCAAGAGTGAACGCTATATTATTATAACTTTGTTATTTTAAGACCGGTATAACTTTTCCGTAAATTTTGAAGAAATAGCTAATATGCATAGCTTGTATGTTAGGGTTATAATAGTGTAGATAGATGAATACACATATTATCAATGACAAAAATGCCAGGAAATTAACTTAATGTGTGCTCTTAAATTTTTATAGGTACGTTTAATAATTATTATATTTCATCGTAATTGTACGTTCATCGTAACTTCACCTTAACTATACCGGGTGTAATTGTTAAGTGTGCAGAGGCGATTATTCCGTAACTATTACAGATATCAAAACACTTTAAACTGATATCAGAAGCACTTTACCTAATGAGTAAAATGACAATAATAACTTTTTAAAAATAAAACGAGAAATATCCAAAAATTTAACATTAAACACTCCCTTAATATATTTTATTTCTTAGTAAGTACAAAATTTTGTATTAAAAGCAGACGTTCGAAGTGACGTCCTCGTTGTGCAATACCATGACGAGTTCTATTTACAGTTTCTAAATGAACTTTCCTGAAAATTTGCGGAGTAATTAAAGCAATTGCACGACGTACACGATTCTGTAACTCTTCTAGGCTGTGAACTCTCTCAGCGTACACGTGGTCTTTGACAAATCCCCATAGGAAGAAATCACAAGGCGTGAGATTTGGGGATCTGGCAGGCCAAGGGGTGGCACTATTATTGGCTATTAAGGCCCGGTATGACTACGATTTAAAAACGTCGATTTCACTCACACAACCGCATATCTGCGCTAATCTAATGTTACATTTACATGACGCTGAAAAGGGTTCAAAATTGCAGACCATATTTTTGCTAACAATGTAACTAGATTGCGAAAAAACATTTAATTTGAGGGTTTTCCATGGATAATTCAGAATATACGCATTAAATTCAATATCTGTCCGGTTCAAGTTTTAATAAAACCATATACCTATTATATTCTCAAAAAAAATATGTGATTACCGCTGAAAATACAGAGAATGTCGACGTTTAAGTTTATTTTTGTATACCAAATTACGAATTTTTATTGGAAATATTAAACAACTATTTAATATTCTATTCGGTTAACATTTTTCTTAAGACCTTTTTCTATGCTCTGTATTTTTTGCGTGCGATAATTTCATTGGGTTTCCTCGTACTCCAGCACCAAAGAAACCCAGTTTTGTGAATATTGAGATCACACCAAGCCTTAAGCCTTTAAAATTGTTACGTAAGAAATTCATTACAACATTTGTATTATGTGCAGGTGTTCCATCCTGTTGAAATATTATCGACCTTCTTTCATTGTCTGCAATTGGCTTTTCAGCCAGTTCAAATCAATACGATATTGAAACAAGGTTTATTATTAATTTGCAGTGGTAAGATAATTAATCTACACGTGTATCTACTTGAAATTCATCAATATGATATCATACATAATTATAAAATGATAAGGGTAAAATGAGTAGGTACTATTCCACTTAAAATAATTACTTTCCTTATTTTAAGTGGAATAGTACCCACCTTTCTACTATCTCATACTAAATGTATGGGAGTGTTTAATGTAAAATTTTTATATACTCCTCGTTTTATTTTTAACGAGTAACCGCCCTCGCTTTGCTTCGGTTTTCGTATTTTTTTACACCTTGGGTTACATTATTGGAGTTTTATTAAGGATCCCTAATTTTTTTGAAAATATAATATAGCCTATGTTACTCGGGAATAGTGTAGCTTCCCAACAGTGAAAGAATTTTTGAAATCGGTTCAGTAGTTTCGGAGCCTTTTCAATGCAAACAAAAAATCAAATCTTTCCTCTTTATATATTAGTATAGAAGTATAGATAAGTTATTAAGTATTGTCATTTTACTCATTAGGTAAAGTACTTTCGAAATCAGTTTAAAGTTTTTTGATATCTGTAATAGTTACGGAATAATCGCCTGTGCACACTTAACGATTACACCCGGTATAGAGGTGCTTTATAATTCAATACTTATAAAATTACAATGCTATCAGCTTATAAACGCGCATTATTTATTGAAATTATTTGTAAAAATATTAATTAATTATTCATGTCATTGTGTTCCTTTTTTACTTTAATTTTAACCCGGTGGAGATGCTCGCAAAACTTAATTATTTTTTTAATTTCCAGACTTAACATGTCTAATTTCCTTCAACTACAAGAATTCTTAGAGAAACTTAGAGAAATCTGCAACCATTAAGCTCAATGGCCCCTGGCTCCATAAATGGTTGCTTGGACGACCACTAGAGGGCGTTATATTGCCCTCTTTGGCGCTGTTTGGTTACTCGCAGCCACTGTTAGTGCACTGGGATGATGCTTTTAAACGCTTCTAGAAGTAAGGCATTTTCATTGCTAGGCGAAATAGTTCTGAAGTGTTTTAATTGTAGTAAGCTTACTCTGGAGTAGTAGAGGTAATATGGGTCAAATTCTGTATAAGTACCTGTAATCCTATAGAGTTGTAATTTTACATATTGCTTTGGTTCCGATGACAGTGTTTTTTAATGATAATGGCGACCTAATACTGCGCTTAGATTTGGCTCCAAACGACGAAACTCTGTAACGAGGTGTAATACCTCGTTCAATATCCCTTAGCTGGCAGATGCATTTTTCTTCTAAAATTTTTAAATCGTGACAGTTGAGTTGGTTTTTAACCGACTTCAAAAAAAGGAGGAGGTTCTCAATTCGACTGTATTTATTTATTTATTTTTTTTATTTTTTATGTTTGTTACCTCAGAACTTTCGACTGGGTGAACCGATTTTGATGATTATTTTTTTAAACGAAAGCTGGTGCTTGTCATGTGGTCCCACTTAAATTTTATTGAGATCTGACAGTGGTGTCCATGAGAAAACTATGTAAGTGTTAAAGCATTAAGTATGTGCGCGACAAATGGACGAATAACTCAATATCACGTCAACCGATTTCGATGATTCTCTTTTAAATCGAAAGCAGGTTCTTGTCATGTGGTCTCACATAAATTTGAACGAGATCTGACAAGTAGTTTTTGAGTAATTTTGAAGTCGGTTATTTCTTGTTAGTAAAATTTAGATTATCAAAAATGCATCTGTCAGCTGGGTTCCCATGGAGGATAGGATTATAAATGTTATTTTTTTTAAATACTTTTATCAATTTTACAAACAATGCCTATTTAATTTATTTTGATACTGTACTTAAAGGCTTTTTTTAAAGTAATATAATATTTTGAAGAATAATTGAAGAGTTGTGCCTTTACTTGATTTACCGCCCTGAGAGAATTACTTATTATTGTGGAGGATCTACACTCTCACCACTCTTCGCCGTATAACATTACATACTTGAAATTTAAATCCAGATATTGCGTTCTATCCATCATAACCTAACTGCCGCGATCAGGGTTGGCTCTTTATAGGAAATCTCCTCAGCGCCAAACAGCACAAACACAAAGTTTGTTAATATAGCTTTCAAAATCGCTTTCTACCTAATGATATTATAATGTAAAAATTTATGTGGGATTATGTGACAAGCACCTGCTTTCGATTAAAAAAAGAATCATCGAAATCGGTTGGCGTGATATTGAGTTATTCGTCCATTTGTCGCGCTTTCTTAATACAAATTTAAGACTTATATGGTTTTATCATGGATGCCATTGTCAGATCTCAATAAAATTTATATGGGACCACATGACAGCCACCAGCTTTCGATTAAAAAAGAATCATCAAAATCGGTTCGCCCAGTCCAAAGTTCTGAGGTAACAAACATAAAAAAGTCGAATTGAGAACCTCCTCCTTTTTTTGAAGTCGGTTAAAAAAGATGTAAATATGTCACTAGCGCGCCGACGATGAAGAGCGTAAGAACAGGCAATTGACCGTTCTGCTCGTAGTCGCACTGTCAATACAAGACGATACGCACGCTTTTGTTGTTGTCAGAAGTGCTTGACATTTGACATACAGCGTTAAAATGCCTACGTGTATTATACCAATGTGATTGGTGTAGTGAAACAAAAGTTAAACATGTGTGTGTTGTAGCTCTTTTCGGAACAGATTTTTTGGTTGAATTGTAAGGGAATAACGTATCCATATTTAAATATCATTATCTTAACTCTCTGACATCTATATATGAAAGATGTGTGAGCACACACTCACATCCATCTCCTATAGTGATAAAGCTTATCAATACCTTACAAAAACCACACGTCCGTCGGGTAGCTTTGAGAACATTCTTGGCGCGATCCACAAATTAAATTGGGAATGGTTTGAAGATCAAATACCGTCATTGGGGCGAGGATATAGGGTGATGTTTTCGATTTGCAGTTGTATTGAATAAATAAAAAACTTATATTAATATTATGTTTATTTCAAAGAACATAATATAATATTTACTTCCTATTGGAATTCAACATAGTAACGGGAAATACTATGATAAATCACCTTTATGTAACAAACATAATGTTAACATTATAATTTAGCAAATGTGGGAAAATGGAAATTAATGCAAAAAATATATAGAATGCAATTTAAGGGAGACCTAGGCCCAGCAGTGGACCTTTAATGGATGGATGGATGGAAAATATAATATGGAACACTTAGCCTTTGTACACGGCGTATTTTTCAATTTTCATTCAAGCAAATGGTATGATATTATTACGTCGATACAATTTCATATATAATGTACAGCAATCCATGATTTTATTTTTAGAAACTTTCAAGACCTCTCCGACTTCGAAATACATTTTATACTGCAACCTTAAAATCCACATAACCTCACATTTTAAAAGCACACGTTCTACCGCAGTTTGATTTGGCGACGTTCCGTTCGATCCATACCAATTCCGTCCGGAGATCAAATACTGTCTTCAGTTTTCACAGCCGATTGTATAGGGCGATACTTTTCGTATTTCGAGTGATTGAATATTGCTTTTTAACCCCCGACAAAAAACAGGGGTGTTATAAGTTTGACGTGTCTGTGTATCTGTATCTGTATGTCTGTGTATCTGTATTTCTGTCTGTGGCATCATAACTCCCAAACGGATGAACCGATTTTGATCTAATTTTTGTTTGTTTGAAAGGTGACTTAATCGAGAGTGTTAATAAAACTGTCGTGGTTTTTTAATTTTAATTTATATCTGATTGTGTCGTTGGCCGACTTATAAGATATATACTTTTAACTAGATAGTAACCAACTAACTCAAAAAATTTAACTTTTAAAATTAAAGGTCAATGCATACGTAACGTGGACGGGACGTGGACGGGGCATAAATATACGTGTGTGCCCCGTTCCCGTCCCGTGCGTGCCTCCGTGACGTATGCGCTTTCCTTTACATTTTCTATGAACCGATGTTTCCAAAACTTCACGTCCCGTCCCGTCCCCGTCCGTCAACGTTACGTATGCATCGACCTTAAGATACTATAAATTAAAAACTTCAGGTCATGGTATACCTATGTGCTATATTTCATTAAAAATCGTTTAGTAGGTTTTGTGAAGGAGTAACAAACATTATACAAATTTTCCCCTCGTATAATATTAGTAGGACTGATGGAGAAAAGTACTGATCCTATGACGACCCTGTAGCCTAGTTGATAGCGACCCTGCCTGCGAAGCGAGGGGTCCCGGGTTCGATTCCCGGCCGGTGCAGATATTTATTTATTTTATTTATTTAATCTTTTTTGCACCTTACATTATGTATAGGAACAAAAGGCGGACTTAATGCTAAAAGCATTCTCTCCCAGTCAACCTTTGGGCAGTGGGAATACTACGAAGGCGGTATAAAAAGATATATAATACAACAAATATAATACAATATACACATAAATTATATACTCATTATATATATATAAATAAATAATACATATGATAGATACAAATATAAATACATTCTTACACAATATATAAAATAGGACATGACTAATATTATAAATAAATATAACATAAAACTATTGGGATGATGATGATCTTTGATAGAACTCTAAAATCTTTTTTTTAAACGTTACTTTACTGCACGGCTGCCTTAATGCTACGGGTAGTGCATTCCATAGTGGCTTGAACAGCAAATGAGTAATGCGTGAAACCTGTACGGTGGAGGGGTGTGGAGAGAGCCAGAGTCTCAGAAGAGCGGAGCTGTCGGTTATGGGTGTCGCACTGGAATTGAAATTTATCTTTCAGGTAGCCCGGTGAGATATTATCATAGAGAATAGAAAACAGGGTGGAAAGTATCCTCAAATGTCTTCGTTGGCGAATCGGAAGCCACTTTAGCTGAGATCGGTAGAAGGAGACATGGTCGAATTTGCGAAGACAAAAGATAAAGCGGATGCAGTTGTTGACTAGACGGTCTAGCTTATCCAGTAGGTCTTCGTTGAGATCAGGGTAACACACATCAGCATAATCAATTATAGGTAAAATGAGAGTTTGCACCAGAGTAACCTTAACCTTGTGTGGAAGGAAGTTTCTAAGACGATTCAGAGCACTGAGGTTCCCGAAAACACATCGACTGATCATGGTGATTTGTGTTGACCAACTAAGAGAAGAGTCAATATAGAATCCCAAATTTTTCACATACGGGGAAAACTTAATAGTTATACCGTCAAAAATAAGAGGAGCCACAGAACTAAGATCAATTTTAGAGAGCTGGCGGGTACTCCCAATCAAAATCGCTTGGCATTTGTCAGGGTTTACTTTAATTCCAAATTTACTTGACCAATTGTTTATATGAGCTAGATTATCGTTAATGGTGTGTATAGCAGAATCGATAGAATTAGCGCCAACTTGGGAGTAAATTTGAAGGTCGTCGGCGTACAGATGGTAGGAACAGCTAAGGTGAGAAGTAAGAAAATTTATGAAAATGGAGAACAGAAGAGGAGATAAAATCCCTCCTTGCGGTACGCCAGTTAGGACTTTCTGCCAGTCAGATGTCGCATGCTTATGCTTGACAGCTTGCTGACGATCGCTGAGGTAAGAAGAAAACCATTTCACCGCATCGGAAGAAAAGTTTAGATAATTGAGCATGGCGAGGAGAATGTCATGGTCAACTAGATTAAAGGCATTAGAGAAGTCAATCAGAACAAGTATAGTGACCTTTTTACACTCCAAGCCATCCCGAATATCTTCAGTGATTTTCAGAAGTGCCGTAGTGGTACTATGACCAGGACGGAATCCTGATTGAAACGGGGAGATAAAATTGTTTTTGTAAATGAATGTAGTCATTTGCTTGTGGACAACTGATTCTAAAACTTTCGACAGAAAAGGTAAAATGGAAATAGGCCTAAAATTATTAAGTTGTGAGGGGTTGGTGACTTTTGGAATAGGAATGACAAAAGCTTTACGCCATAGAGAAGGATAAACCCCTGTCAGAAGAGAAGAATTTAGTATGTGAGTAATAACTGAAAGAAAATGTTCAAGAATGGGTAATATCATGGCACGACTCACTTCATCACAGCCAACTGCTTGAGACTGAATGGATAATAATGCTTTACGGCAAATTTCATCGGAGATAGGAGAAAAGGAAAAGGTTTTGCATTGAGTTTTAGCCAAGGAAGCTATTTCGAGGATGGTATTGGACTTGACGCCAGAAGACAGAGTAGGAGCAGGACAGAAATGTGAGTTGAGATCATTAAGAGAAAAATCTAAGTTATCGTTTAACAAACATTTCTTGCCTACGCCTTGTGAATTGAGGAACTTCCAAATGTTGGCCGAAGAAGAATTAGAAATATTGTCATGGAAAAATCGACGCTTAGCTGCCCTGACCATCTGGTTGCACCGATTACGAGCGATTTTGTAGAAGTTCCAATTATCGTTATTCCTATTGTTCTTAAATCTTCTAAACGCTCTGTCACGGCGAGTCATGGCCATACGAACCCCACGTGTGATCCATGGAGCTGGAGGCCGCTTTACTCGGACACTTTTCAGCGGTGCATGTGCATCAAAAAGTTTTAAAGTTATATCGTTAAAGAGAGACACTTTCTCATCAACTGTTGATGCAACATACACAGGTGTAAAATCGATAGATGCCGCATCCTTGCTAAGATCGGCAAGGTTTATGCTGGCATAATTACGCATCCGAAAAACTTCCTGTTTATGTTTAGGTGGTTTTAATTTAAACGCAAGGTAAAGTAGATCATGGCGCGAAAAACCAGGTGCAGACAACTGACCATGCTTAGTGACAAGAGAAGGCGAGGAGGTGATAATGAGGTCAAGCCAGGTGTCGGGAGAATCAGAGTTGTGATGAGTAGGATTGCTAGGGAGAACGGATAAATTAACAGAAGTAAGGAAATTGTGAAGCTTGACACTTTCAGCAGAAGGTTTGAGAAGGTCGGTATTAAAGTCGCCCATAATTATGCGATGTGTGTAGTCTGTGGAGATGACTTCAAGGACACGTTCCAGACTGGGGAAGTAACTTGTGTTAGGAGGGCAATAAACCACTCCAAGCAAGACTTTAAAACATCCCACCCGTAGATCCAGGAACAAATATTCGGCAGTTGCAGAGTATTCCGAGGGAGAGGAAGCAATTATGGTATGTGATATCCCATTTCGTAGGTATATAGCAACTCCTCCACCACCTTTACCAACCCTATCATTTCTGACCAAAACGTATCCAGGTAAACTATAAGAGAGGGATGAAAGTTGTGGCTTAAGCCAACTTTCCGAGATTAGAATAGCGTGCACCGTGGAATTGCTCAAAGAAAAAGTATCTAGAAGGTCAGAATAATGGGCTGGTATACTCTGCGCATTCAAGTGGCAGATGTTAAGTGTAATTTATGTCACAGATAAATGTTTGTACTCGGGTCATGGGTGTTATTGTGATGTTTTATATGTGTAGTCCATGCAACCCGCGACACAGGTAAAAACCTACTGCGTGGGTATGAGTGTGTAAGCGTTTATTAATTATGTATTTATTTATTATGTTGCTCGACAGCTTTTATCAAGTGCTTACGATGCATCTAGACTGTTTCTATTATGTTTAGTAATAAGAGTTGCTACAGCTTTCCTTTCTATCTCACTTTTCTCTTTTTCATGTTCGATCTCAATTAGACAGTTCATTCATTCGCCTATTTTTATGCCAACCAAAACACGGGCACGCATGAATTTTTACATCAAATAAATGTTATGAATACACGAGTGAAATTCGTAAAACTTTTTATCAATCCAATCGTATTTGGTCTCATTTTATCTGTATTCCTTATTTTGCAAAATACTCCACATCAAAGAATGGCACAGTAGAATGAGCAAATTGTGCTCAATCGGCTGCATAAAAATTTTAGTTAAAAAATCATCCTGTATATAGGCACCTGCCCGATCGGATCGCGCCCTTATTAATTCCGAATAGAAATTGGATTCCTTTATTGGTGCGCGATTATGCCGGTTTTCGTTCCTCATTCGCGCGACTCCTAATTTATTCCAGATATAATTGGAGAGGACACTGAATTGAACACTTTCCAATGATTTGCATCTTCTTTTCAATTTTCACTTATTAGATTATTATAAATGTAGACGATGAAGCGCAAATCACATTACTTATATCAGTTGAAGTTTACGGCCCTTTCATGGCCCATTACAAGGCTTATTACTGACGAGATCTGCCATCAGAATCTGCCGTGGTAACGATATACACAGTAGGTATGTATGGTTTGCATCGTTTGGCTTCAACCCATTAACGGCCCACTACTGAGCATGGGTCTCTTCTCTTGAGGAGGCCTAGAGCATACTCCACCACGCTGCTCCAGTGCGGATTGGTGGAGGGGTTATTGGCCAACCCAATTGTCGGAAATTTCATGCCACCCGAGGGCCTCCGACATGGCTTAACGACTGTTATCTTACGATAACAACCGGGACCGACGGCTTTACGTGCCCTCCGAAGCACGAAAGCGTTCAAGAAATTTTTGCCACTAGCGGTCACCCATCCAACTACCGACCGCGCCCGCTGTTGCTTAACTTTATCGATCTCTTAGGATCGACGTAATCCGCCGGGCTATGAACGCTTCGCATCGTTTTGTCCTACGTATATTTTTTTAAGGAAATAGCCGGCAAACGAGCTGACGATCCACCTGATGGTAAGTAGCTATCGTCATCAAAACGTCAAAAACATCAGCAACACCAAAGGCATCACTGATGCGTTGCCGGCTCAAGCCCCCAGCCGGAACACCATGAGTCGTTTGGCGGCTGACTCATGCTCAAAGTTGCTAGCTATCTAGGCGAACCCCATAGAGAAATAATAATAGTAATAATGGTATTAATTAACAATTAAAATCAATATTACCAATATAATCCCTCCGAGGGCCATACCACCAGCGGGCCAGATTTAGTCGTCTTTTACGACACCCATCCGGCGTGGGATTGGGGTTAGTTTTCTAAGCCGCCCCTATACGGCTAATTTACCACTTTTAGCTATATTTCTAAAACGTCAGAGTTTAAGGCCGCTTGTCCACCGCCGCCGTCACCGAGCCGTCACGAGACCGAGATGACGGCGCCGAAGTAGTTTTACATACATTTACTGTGGCCACCTGTCCACCGTAGGCCTGTCACCGAGCGCCGTCATCTCAGCCGCCGATTTTCCGAGTAGTTCGGCGTGATAGCTAGATGGGTGCCGAGAATTGGTTGGGCTGATGTGGCGGCAATAGAAACCCGTTCGTCATTTCATTCACTGCCGCTATCACCGAGACGTCAAAGTGAATTAATTTTAATTTATTCGCGACGAGATCGGTGGCGATGCACAAACGATCCCCGTCACGTCATTTTGAAATACGTCCGAAATAAACTGGTTTTCGTTGACAGCTCGGTGACGGCTCGGTGACGGGTCGGTGACGGCTCGGTGACGGCTCGGTAACGGCTCGGTAACGGCTCAGTGACGGCTCAGTGACGGCTCGGTGACGGCTCGGTAACGGTGGCAGTGGGCAAATGCCCTAAGCCTTGAATAAACACATAAATATAAATGAGTCTTCATTTTTTACAGGAAATTGACAAAAATTAGAACTTGTCTACTGAAAATAACTTAATTTTACCTACTCTTCAACATTTACCAAAATAAAGATCCACTACCATAAATACCTACATAATAAAATCCAAAAAGACTTTGAAAGAAGCTCTTTATATTTCACTATACGAGTTGAATTCACGAAAAAACAACGGCATTTTCCCCGCAAGCCGTGATTGAAATCTGGGGAGGCGGCGGCATTAATAAAAGCACGTAGAATTAATACCGGGGGTGACACAAAATCCTTTCATCACGGCAGATACAAAGAATGCTTTAAGTATAACAATTTTCCTCATTCCACGTTTTCCAGAGAGAATAACGACAGTATAAACGTAGATCTATAGACCATTGATTGCTTTATAAAATAAAAGCTTAGTAAAAGCTCTCCAATCTCAGGTCTGCTGGAAGACATTTCATAATAAATAAGCGGTTCCTTTGTATCATCTTTACTTGAAGTTTTATCTGTACAATGTTTCTATGTGTGCATAAATTATTAAATAAAAAAGTATATTGTTTAAATAAGTTAAGGTGCAGCGCAGACGACGCTCTTTTTGTGCGATCGAGTGTGCGGACGCACAAATGTTTACATGGCGCGCAGCCGCACTTTTTTGCGCGTCGTATGCGTTACTGCATATAATTGCAAAGGTTCTATTTTCACAGACTTAAAAGTGCGTCACGGACAGTGTGCCGTCTGCGCTGCACCTAAGTTTGACAATATGGCGTGAACGACGAAACGTTGATAGTGATTCAACCATTCAACGATTTGGTCAAACGATAACCGAAACACATTTCAATAAATACTCGATAATGTTATTATTATACCATTGAAAATTTTACGATCGCACCATGACAGATACGATATAATTATTACAACAACATGTTTTAATACCCACTTTAAATTTAAGTTAAAATACGACCATTTTTCTCAGTTTACTTGGAACTTTCCTTTCAGACAAAGAGTTTTAGAAGCAATTCTGGAGGAGACATTTTATCATCATATTATAGCCTTTATCTATCCACTGCTGGAAATAAGCATCTCGCAAGCAGCTGCCGTACGCAAACCGCCTATCCTCACAAATCGGGCTGATCACGCTACGTCCATTGGTGGTCTCCATTGTGGTCTACATTCGAGAAGTTGTCTGCCCAAACGGCCATCGATTTTTCGACATATGTATATATGACCAACCCACTGCCACTTCAGCTTACTTATTCTTCGGGCTATGTTGGCGCCGGACGAAAAACGGAATGATGACCTGTATTGTGAACCTCTCCCTATATTAAAGATGCCTTCGCATTTATCCAACAAATATAGTCTTATGTATTATTTTATTAAATTTTTGTTCCCTACCTGATACATTATCCTGCAAGTCACGGTACCCTCAGTTTAAGTGATGAAGCCTTAAAACTGATACCCAAAATTTAATACTGCTGAGCCAACGTCGTTAGCCGGACTATTGTGAGCATGTTTAGCTTACCACGTAGGCGCTTGAAATGAAAGTCTCCTTCAGTTATTTACAGTTTGTTTCATACTAGCGACTGATCCGACGTATCGTCGCAATTTATGACATTTGATCAACATACAACTCCTGTATTGTAGAATTAAAGAAGCAGTCATAATGTATACCGCGTTTTAAAATTTTGCAAATAATATGCCTATATACATGTACCTTCCACCACTTACTCGTATGTATTAAACTCGGTAGCTCAGTGGCGATCTCTCCTAAACCAAGTCCTAAACCAGGGTTCGAACCCCGCAGGCCCTTAGGACGTTAGCATAATCCTAATTCTCGAAGTCTGGAGTTATCACTTCCAGCTCATAAAATATGTCTTCTCGGCTGAGTCTCTAGGCTCGCCCATTTGCCCGCGTGAAATTGTAATGGCCGCGAGAGTTAACAGTAACTATCCACTCGAGAAAACTAGTATAAATTTAAAAATAAAAAAAACCCGCCTGCTATCAAAAAAGCTATCATGATATACCTTTTTGAAATCCGTATGGTTAGTTCTTTAATTTGATACCCATATTGCGTTATTCGATTTATTTTTATTTTTTGATACTTCAAACTTTGGCATCTCACAGCCACCATATTTTTTTTTAATTTCACTTGTCTAAAAGTACTTGGGTTATCAAAAGAAATCTAACGATATCTTAATTATATAAATCCATTCAGCGGTTTTGAAGATACGAGGTAATAAAGAATATTACATGCGTATATACAAACAAACATGCATACATACATACAAGAAACGCGCGAAAAAGAAAGAAAGAAAGAAAGAAACACGTTTATTTCTGTGCCACACATGAACATACATATACAGATCAAAATATAAATATAGTTAAAAAAAATACTAAAATTTACAGACCGACACAAAAACATAACCCGTTAGTCAGGTAAAAACAGTGCCGAGACCTGGCGTTATTACCTCGTCGGTGGTTCAGCAGGATACTCTCTACGAAGAAGGTTGGCTTGGAGTCGGGAATGGATCGTGCATCTTACAGTTTACCTTTTAAATTTATATACGAGTACTCGTAAATATTAATAACTAGCTGACCCGGCAAACTTCGTATCGCCTAACAAACTATTTTTTTCTAAAAAAAAAGTAGCCTAAATTACTCCTTGTTACATCAGCTATCTGCCAGTGAAAGTCCCGTCAAAATCGGTCCAGCCATTTCAGAGATTAGCCGGAACAAACAGACAGACAGACAAAATTTGTGAAAAATGTTGTTTTGGTATATGTACCGTGTAAACATCCAAATGCACTTAGTAATAAAAAGCGGCCAAGTGCGAGTCGGACTCGCCCATGAAGGGTTCCGTAGCAGCAAATAACATAATATAAAAGTTCTTTTAGTTCGTTGTAACTTTGATCAACGTTTTTTGTGGTTTACGATTTATGACGTATTAAAAAAAAACTACTTACTAGATCTCGTTCAAACCAATTTTCGTTGGAAGTTTGCATGGTAATGTACATCATATATTTTTTTTAGTTTTATCATTCTCTTATTTTAAAAGTTACAGGGGGGGGGGGACACACATTTTACCACTTTGGAAGTGTCTCTCGCGCAAACTATTCAGTTTAGAAAAAAATGATATTAGACACCTCAATATCATTTTTGAAGACCTATCCATAGATACCCCACACGTATGGGTTTGATGAAAAAAACATTTTTGAGTTTCAGTTCTAAGTATGGGGAACCCTCAAAATTTATTGTTTTCTTTCTATTTTTGTGTGAAAATCTTAATGCGGTTCACAGAATACATCTACTTACCAAGTTTCAACAGTATAGCTCTTATAGTTTCGGAAAAAAGTGGCTGTGACATACGGACGGACAGACAGACAGACAGACAGACAGACAGACAGACAGACATGACGAATCTATAAGGGTTCCGTTTTTTGCCATTCGGCTACGGAACCCTAAAAAGCGGTTATTTTAATATTACAAATAGACACTCCAATTTTATTTATTTGTAAAGATGTATAGATATAGATAACCTAAAGCTCGGTTTATTATAATGGATTCAATTTTGAGCGGAAAATGTCAGTCAACTGAATATTTGACTGGACGTGAAAATTTTCTGTCTAAACAGATTTCTATACAGTTCTATTAAATAGCTATACGATTTATATTTTATTTGGATTGAAATAAAAATCCTTTAAACTCATTTCGCTGAACTCGCTTCAACAAACAACGCTACACATTCGCCAATGCGAAAAGGCCTAAGTAAATATTTTAATAAATGTGAGGTGAAAGGGCATCGAACCTAATTGGCACACCTACAAGTCCGCCATTTTGAAAAAACCTCGATTCGGCGGCCAGTGATGAAACATATGTCAATCGATAGACTAAATGATTATGATCAAAAAGTATTCAGTGATGAAATGTCGTAAGTGATATACTTTCTGAGATAAGTGAGTTCAAAACTAGAAAAATAAAGCAAAAAACTTCGTTTCGGCGGACATTGATAAATCATATGTCATTCGATAGGCTAAATAATTACGATTAAAAAGTATTTAGTAATGGAATGTTGTAAGTGATATAATTTCTGAGATATTTGAGTTCAAAACCGTAGAAATATAAATCAAAAAAAACTTCGCCATCGCGGACATTGATGAAACATATGTCAATCGATAGGCTAAATGATTACGATTAAAAAGTATTCAGTGATGAAATGTTGTAAGTGATATACTTCCTGAGATATTTGAGTTCAAAACCGTACAAAAATAATGCATTAAAAATGATCATTTACTCATTTTGAATTTATTGGGTCAATAATGAAAAATAAGTATATTATGCCATATGTGTATGTGCTGCATAGGTACTTGATTTATTAATAACGGGTAGGTTTGAATTTAAAAAAGAAGCAAAGCAAAAGCAAACTACTAGGTTGTTTTATAAATAATTTATTTGCCACCAGCGGCTACAGCTTTGGCAATTACTCTAAACCAAAAGTTAAAATTCATTATTGGCTTAGTTTTCTATATCATGTCTGACAATCACTGAATCTAAAAATTCCGCTGGTGATAAAAACAATGTTTCCTGATGTCGAAACCATATAACACACATTATATGGGAACAACAGGACAAGGTTATTTTTCCCACTATGCATGAGCAGTATCATCCCGCGATTTTATCTCTACCCTTAAGTTGTTTGTTTGACGAATTTGTTTAATTTTTATAATACGTAACGTAACTGAGGTAAGGAAAAAAGTGACCGGTACACTTGAATTGCTGTATCGCCATAAACACTTAACCATAAATACGCCATGAACACTGGTCATCCCTCACCTTGATTATGCTATGCGTTGTACAGATTTGTCAAAAGAACTTCTGAATACATTGGAGCGCCTTCTTAATAACTGTATTAGATATATCTTCGGCTTACGTAAGTATGACCACATTTCCCAGTTCCATTTCTAACTTAAATGGCTACCCATTCGATACAGGCGAAACCACAGAATTCTCTCAACATTTTATGCTATTTTGAATAATGTTTCTTCTCCTGTTTATTTAAAGGAAACCCATAGCACTGCTTATTTCGGGAATTCCTTCACAATACAGTTCATACTGTTCTGGAACTCCTTGCTTGTAGACATCAAAAAATCATAGACTACCAAAAGCTCCTTCAAGAAGTCCGGCAGCACTACCTGAAGCAATTAGAATGTTGTCGCCCGTGGTCTTCAACCAGATGTTATATATGTATTTATAATTATTTATTTACTTAATATATAATATAATATGTGGAATAAAAAAAATAACTATAAATGTTTTATTTTTATACGGGTTTGAACTCAAATATCTCAGAAATCATATCACTTACGATATTTTATCACTGAGTACTTTTTGATCGTAATCACTTAGTCTATCGATTAACACTTGTTTTATCAATATCCGCCGAACAAAGTTTTTTACTTTATTTTTCTATGGTTTTGAACTCAAATATCTCATAAAGTATACCACTTACGACATTTCATCACTGAATACTTTTTGATCATAATCATTTAGTCTATCGATTGACACATGTTTCATCACTGGCCGCCGAATCGAGATTTTTTCAAAATGGCGGACTTGTAGGTATGCCAGGCTCCATACAAAAATGTTGGAAGCCCTTTCTCGATAGAAGCTCAGTCGCCCAAAGTTTCACAATTAAGCGCCGGTTCGACTTTTAAAGGTGGATTTATTAAAACGTTACTTTGTTTACTTTTTTGCAAGTCCTCGGTTGAACAATAAACAGTTTTAATTAATTTCGTCTTGGCGTGTGGTTATCATGTTAGAAGTTTCTGGATTATCTTACACAAAGGCGAACGAAGGCATGCAACGATTATAAATAACCTTAAAGCAATATGTTGTTCCGGGAGCACTTCACCTCCGCCACCTTTTTGAACTAACATTTTTCTTTGTGCTTCATTTTCCCATTATACTCCATATTACATGAAGCGTTGTCATGTATTGTTTCTTATTCCTTTGTGCACGATTTCTGTTTAAAAAGCAAAAGTTAGAACTGAAGGAAGGATATTTGTGTTGGATTCAGCAAATGGATAGGTAACCGTTAACATACGGTACTAGGAAAAGCAAGGCTATTCTGTTTTGTAACTCAACAGCGGAATCCGCGATGAGTTTCAAAACTGAAGTTGGAGTTCGAGACTCACTTTACTTCGCAAGTGCGTACTAGATGATTAGAGAATGGAGATATATATGTATTCGGTAAGAATAACATACCGAGGCCATCTTTAGTCGTTTGAAGTTTGAGTTCGAGAGTCACTTCACTTCGGAAGTGCGTACTAGATGATTAGAGAATGACATATCAAGATGATGCAAGTTCGCTTTCGAGTCTCACTTGAGTGAGCTTCGATTTCGAGTTTGTATTTTAAAGAATGGCCCTCCTGTACAGATATCTGTATTAACCAGGCAATATATCGTTAGAATGAATGAATGAATGAATTTATTTGTTCAAGTATGCATACATATTAGGTCGTAAACAGTTTCATATTACATTCATTTCATATTATAGAGTAGAAAAATTTCATAGAGTAGAAAAAAAAGTAGAAAAAAGGAGCAAAGTGCATTTCGCACCAGAACCGAGGGTTCCGTACAAAGTTGTAGAATCGAACATTGTTCTTACTTTATTATTGGAAAACAGAAGCTCCCATATATCCATACATAGGTCGTCGGTCATACATAGGTCGCAATCAATTTACTGATTGCAAATAAGTAATAGTTTTTTTTTTTCGCATTTTTACTTGAGCAATAAGACAATGCTTTTTGTCAAATTTAAAAATTTCAAGCTGGACGCACCCTTAGTTTTTGATTCCTTTGAGAGTACCAAAATTACTGAAAAATACGGCTGTATTTTTGATTGCATTGAATTAGAAGCTAAGTTTTCCACGGGTGAGGCTTTGGCAAATGATCCTTAATGCTAGAACGCTGTTCTCTGAAACACCTCTTAGGGTCACAGTGTCGAAGAACCAGAAAAAATTCTGTTTCTAATTCCAATTTATGGATTCTCCAACCAAGATACGAGTAGGTTTACACGCTATAAATTAGTAATAAATATTTTGTATAATATCATAATCTTGCTCCGTGGGAACGGAATTTTACCACCATTTCCTTGGCACCACAAAAGGCAATATCTCAAGAATATAAATCGCTTACTAACTTCTCTCCGCTATATCAATTCACTTAGTAAATTTTCAGTCTGTACCGAGCTCAGTAGAGAAAAATCTAATATCTTCGGTTAAAACTAAACAGTATTAACCCCAGCTTTCCCTCCAACGAGAATATACGAGCGTATTACATTACTTGAATCGTTTACGAAGAAAACGTGGTGTTGGATATAAATCCTAGTTTAACACTCGGTCGGATAAAAAAAGGAATGGGTGGACATCTTTTATGGATGAAACATTTCTCTTCTGGCAAATTTTTTGTGTTGTTTATTTCTCGCTTTGTCCAAAAGCTGTTAAACTCAAGATTTCGTGTTTTAACATTTCACAATCAGTACGAAGATTAAATTAAAGTTGTCAATACAATACAATAATATTTTATGAATATAGAAAACCCTATGAACATAGTAAAATAAACAAAAAAATAATCGCTTACACACTAAAGTCGCAGGCCGGGTGGCATGGACGAAGATAGAACATATGAAATTGTAACCATAAATTATAACATAATAATAACTTGCAAAGGAATTGGCAGAAAAATATAACATTCCCAATAGACATTTTCAGGGTTCCGAAGTAAAAGGAACGTTTATAGTTTCGTCATGTCCGTCCGTCCATCCGTCTGTCCGTCTATCTGTCAGAAGCAAACCTACATTGCGCGTGGCCTGACACGCACTTGCCCAATTTTTATTTAAAAATCATCTTTCAAAGGGTACCTTTCTACTGATATATTCGTTCGAGTAGCATACAATTCAAGTAAACAAGGCACCCAATTACGTAAGGTTTTGCCTGTAAACCTAATGGATACATGCATAGAAAAATTAGGAGGATGGATACATAGAAAAACAAGTATTACCCTATTGTTTTGGGGTCACAAAATACACTTTACAGTACTTGTATAATAATGTTCTTATTTGTAAATCATAACGAAATACCTTTGCTATAACAATATCTGTTGCAAAACATGAATAAAATTTGATACTGTTTTAACAAACGAAAGTTTTATAATTAAATTGAAATACAATATGATATGGCACTATAAAATACCTCTTACTAAAGTTATCCTATCGTTTGTGAGCATGGGACGCCGCAGGGCACACTTTGGTCCTTTACTTTTCTCCTTCATAATGACTTCTTTGTTCTCAGAAACAAATGTGATATTACATTCTTTCTTCAGCTTTTATAACCCAAAGTTTCAAGAGATTTAAGCAATTCGTAAAAGAGAATACTTCAATATTTTTACAAAAAAGGTATATTGAGCAAAGTTATCCAAGTTACCTACTTGGTATTGTAGATATTGTAGGCCTGCCAGTTGTAAAGATTTCGCGTTGAAATAGTACAATATGTCTGCATACATATTGTACTATTTCAACGTAAAATCTCACGAGAACTGTAAGTAAAGTCGCGACGACATAAATCTTGCTTATCACTAATAAGCTTGATTTTCCTAAGGGCGGTTTTGCGTTATATCGTAATGTTGAAAGCTATCGTGGAAGTTACGAGATAGAAAAAAGACGATTATAATAATGAAGAAAAAAATATGAAAGCTATTAAATGCGTTCAGTTTGAAATTGTTATTAAGTAAGGCTTTAAAGATAATGAAATTTTTCGTGGGTATCATATAATCTTCTTTCCTTATTCGCAACTTATGGGTTTTGGCCGTGGTCACTAATCATTATCTGTATGTAAAAAAATTAAGCGTAACAAGTGAACATAATCCCCAAAGTCGTTACTAAATTTTGACCAACAAAGGATTCATTAATTTCAATTTCCAACTTCATAAATGCTACTCAAAGTTTCCATGTCTGCATTATTTGGGAAATTTTGTGGGACAATTTTCCCTCCTTATTCAAAATGAACGGTGTATGTTTAAGCTTTGGGAAATTCTGCTGGAGTTTCTGCGGATAATCTGTAATCAAAGGAACAATTTACAGGACTTATTTTACCGCAAGAAAGATAAGCGCTGAGATATTTACGACTTATTACCAAAGCTTCGTTTGCATAGCATTAATTAAATAAACAAAGTATAGGAGCAAAGTATTTAAACAAATTTGGTTAAAGTTTATTTAAAAAATTTGAGCAATTTTCGCTCATAGCCCGGCGGCATACGTCGATCCTAAGCGATCGACAAAGTTAAGCAACAGCGGGCGCGGTCGGTAGTTGGATGGGTGACCGCTAGTGGCAAAAAATTTCTTGAGAGCTTCCGTGCTTCGGAGGGCACGTAAAGCCGTCGGTCCCGGTTGTTATCGTAAAATAACAGTCGTTAAGTCATGTAGGAGGCCCTCGGGCGGCATGAAAACTTCCGACAGTTGGGTTGGCCACTAACCCCTCCACCAATCTGCACTGGAGCAGCGTGGTGGAGTATGCTCTAGGCCTCCTCAAGAGGAGAGACCCGTGCTCAGTAGTGGGCCGTTAATGGGTTGAAGCCGAGCAAATTTAAAATGTCAACTAAGAAAAGTGGATATTTCTCACTTTTATTGATGCTTAGATATTTATTATAATTATGTCGTTATTGTTTTGTAAATTTTCACTTTGGTTAAGTGAGCCATTTGTTCCTATGACGAATTAATCATTTGACTTTGACTTTACTAATCATCGGGAGATGAATTTTATTACCAAATACACTCATTTTTACACTATTCGTTAACACAACCCTCATTTAAAAACTGAAGTGAATGGAAGTACTTCACGAAGAAGTCATAAGACTTCAAGTGTTGTTTTTATCAGTTACATCTATTCATCTCTTAAAGCGAAATAAGGAAAATCTGGTTTATTACCGATAAGCAAGATTTATGTGCGCTGTCTTATTCAGTCCTCTCAGGGGACAACATGCCGAGCTGTATTTACTGAGAACGTATTGAACAGTTTCAGCTAAATATCAGAAATATTTGGTATTTTGGATTTCTCCGTAGATCCTTAGCACCCCGAAGGACTCAATGGTTTGTGTCGTCAAGTGCTGAGGTATTAAATAGAAGAATATGAATATGAAACTTGTGTTGATTGATAGTCGGTAGTGGAAAAAATCCTTGAGCGCTTCCGTGTTTCGAAGGGTACGTAAGCACGTCAGTCGCAATTGTTATCGTAACAGTAGTTAAGCCATGTCGGAGGCTTTCCGTCAGCATAAAAACTTCTGACCCGTATGGTTGGCCACTAACCCCTCCACCAATCCGCACTGGAGCAGCGTGGGGGGGATATGTTCAACCTCGCAAGAGCCACCGCGTAATGATTTCACCATTAAACCAGGATCAACTAAAAACTTATAAAAACGATTTAAAAATCTACCATCTTAACTGAAATTACAAATTAACAACGAACGCCTCTTCAACTGTATAATGGCTACCATATTATCAAGATTAAACCCGGTGCTTGACTTAATAAGCGCTGACAGGACTGCCTGAAACTTGTCGAAGACTCTCGTATTAATTGATGGCACTACAGTGAGGTCGCTCACCTAATAACCGGAGTTAATGAAAACTAGTCACTGCTGGTAACTTTGTTCGCAGTGATTGCGTGTCGAACCCTTCTTGTGAACTTCTTCAGATTGCGCAATACTCTAACTAGTTTCTGTCAGTTGTTCCAGTAAAGGATACTATAGGAGCTGAAATTAATTTTGCACGTTTTATTGAACACAGTCATTGCCTTTGATAGCTCCGTGAATCTTTATAATTATGTAATTGCAAACTACTAATACTGCTTTTTGAAGTTATACTTCTTATGAGACTTGCAAAAAGGTTGCGTTAAACGTTTGTGCTACCATGGATGGGGTATCAAAGCACTGGATAGATGGCCATAGCGTCTTCTTATCTGTACCTCTTTTAAAATTTAATGTTATTAACTTATTACTTATACAAATCTCACAGTCTCAACAGCGTGATTCAGGTTCGTTAACAACGCCATCTAGTATGTACTTGTGAAACATAGGTAGTAACAAGTAATATTTTATTAAATTAGTGACCTAAATATTTTGATAACTGATATGACGGTGGAAGTTCAATCGGTCGTCGATAATGACGAATTTATGATTAATGTTTCTTGTTTTTATTTTATTTTTTTATTTAGTAACAAAAATAGTAATTTTTGAAAATTTATTAAAACTGATACACGTCATTAAATTAAATATTTATTAATTATGTCAAAGAAGTATAACTTCTCACGCGCGTGTAAAAGTACACGCACCCTTTTTATTACGTTTTCTGCTTGCAGTATCAGAAAACCAGCGTGTCTTTTGCTTCCTTCAATGACAGAAAAGTGTTGTTCGGTGTTAGAAATCGTTTTATTTTTAAAACGACTGTGCCCCACTAAATATTATTGTTACATTTTGTTACATAATATTTATTTAATACAACATTGAAGTAGAAATGTAATAGACGATATCTACCAGCTTTAACCACTGACGGTCGTGGCTGTTACGGTTACCATATTAAGCAGACGCTTGCTTATTTGTCTTAACTTATATTAAGAAACATAGCGTGATTTGCTTTTTACCCGACTGCCAGAAAGGGTTGTTTTTCGCGCGTATGCGTGTAATATTCTTTATTACCTCATATCTTCCAAACCACTGAACGGATCTATATAATTAAGATATCGTTAGATTCGTACTGATAACCCGTGTTCTTAGATAAGTGAAATAAAATATATATATATGGTAGCTGTGAAATGCCATTGTTTGAAGTATCAATAATCTAAATTTTACTAACAAAAAATAACCGACTTCAAAGTCTCAAAAACGACTTTTCAGATCTCGTTCAAATTTATGTGGGACCACATGACAAGCACCTGCTTCGATTAAAAAAAACAATCATCAAAATCTGTTCGCCCACTCCAAAGTTCTGAGGTAACAAACATAAAAAAAATACAGTCGAATTGAGAACTTTTTTTGAAGTCGGTTAAAAAATGTAAATAAATCGAATAATGCAATATGGGTATCAAATTCAATAGCATAAGGATTTCTAAAAGGTACATCATGATATCTTTTTTGATGGCACGTTTTTTAATTTTTAAAATTACATTTCCAGTCAACTGCTTTCATTCTGCAAAGACCATAATTACAGAAGTACTTATTATGTAGGATGATGAAAGAGACAGCATGAGAAATTGAGACATACATAATGTATCCTATGTAAAGTAATACAAGACAAGTGAATGCGACGAGGCATGCAGTTGGCAGGTGGCCGGCGGTACCTGCCAAGTACGATAGCAGTATCGAAAGCACCGGGAGCGAATACTAAACAAGCAATTTGGTTACTATTAACTATTGTACTGTTCAGCTTATAGCTATAGACCCATACATTCGCCTAGGAAAAATATATTTCTGTAGAACTAACATTTTGTTTGTTGTTTATAATTATCATTATGATAAAGGTGCCTATGATCAAAAACTTCCCCTTTATCTATACTAATATATAAAGAGGAAAGATTTGATTTTTTGTTTGCATTGAATAGGCTCCGAAACTACTGAACCGATTTCAAAAATTCTTTCACTGTTGGGAAGCTACACTATCCCCGAGTAACATAGGCTATATTATATTTTCAAAAAAATTAGGGACCATTAATAAAACACCAATAAGGTGTAAAAAAATAAGAAAACCGAAGCAAAGCGAGGGCGGTTACTCGTTTGGTATATAAAATAAGTTGATGTTTGATAACAATCCAACCTTTTTATGCGATGAAGTCTAATATGATGAGCGCTTATTTATTACTTAGTAAACACCTATTCACTCTTCTACTGGAGACATTGTTGGTGGACGGGAACACCCATGCGGGTAAGCTATTTGCAGTCTTTTGCGGCGTACCAGGATATTCACGACATAAAGATGGATACTCATCGTACTTTATTCGCCGTACTTTTAACCCCCGATGCAAAGAAAGGTGAGTTAAGTTTAAGGGGTGTCTGTGAGTATGTCTGTGACATCGTAGCTCCTAAACGAAAAGACTGATTTTGATGCTGTATAACACACGAAGGCATTTTAACGCTGTATGTCAAGTGTCAAGCATTTCTGACAACAACAAAAGCGTGCGTATCGTCATAGATTGACAGAGCGACTACGAGCAGAACGGTCAATTGCCTGTTCTTACGCTCTTCATCGTCGACACGCTAGTGACATATCTACCTCTTTTTTGCATCATAATATCATTGGCACCTAAGTAGACAGAAGACCTTACTTTTAGCGGTGGATCTCATGGGTGGATCAATCCTTCGCGTGTACACAGTTGGTGAATACAATTTATAGAGATGCCTTTTTTGTCAATGCAGTGCGCAACACAGGGACTCTTTGTACGGCGTGAGCGTGTATAACTCTGTTTTCCCGACTGCGCCAGGAGGATTATGTTTTTTGAGTTTATATATGTATGTATATTTCTTTGGCATGTTCTGTAGCATAAACTTGATCTTGGTCGATTTCATTTCAGAGGTGCCGTTAGATTCGTCTTAATTGAGAGAATTACACAGGGTATATCAAAATGGAAAAAAGCGGTCAAGTGCGAGTCGGACTCGCTCATGAAGGGTTCCGTAGCAGCAAGTAACATAATATAAAATTTCTTGTAGTTCGTTGTAACTTTGATCAATGTTTTTGCGGTTTACGATTTATGACGTATTAAATAAAAAGTACTTATTAGATCTCATTCAAACCAATTTTCGTTGGAAGTTTGCTTGGTAATGTACATCATATATTTTTTTTAGTTTTATCATTCTCTTATTTTAGAAGTTACAGGGGGGGACACAAATTTTACCACTTTGGAAGTGTCTCTCGCGCAAACTATTCAGTTTAGAAAAAAATGATATTAGAAACCTCAATATCATTTTTGAAGACCTATCCATAGATACCACACACGTATGGGTTTGATGAAAAAAACATTTTTGAGTTTCAGTTCTAAATATGGCGAACCCCCAAAATTTATTGTTTTTTTCTATTTTGTGTAAAAATCTTAATGCGGTTCACAGAATACATCTACTTACCAAGTTTCAATGGTATAGCTCTTATAGTTTCGGAAAAAAGTGGCTGTGACATACGGACGGACAGACAGACAGACAGACAGACAGACAGACATGACGAATCCATAAGGGTTCCGTTTTTTGCCATTCGGCTACGGAACCCTAAAACCTGACTGCGTAAAAAACTAAAAAGAAAAAACAAGCCCAGTAGTTCAAAATGTTGTTAAAAGTAATACTGAACAACTACACCATTGAAGGATTAACAGTTGGAACCCATTCTTCAACCAATCAAATCTTGTTCGTTTTTACCCAAGAAGCCCTGTAAAATTTAAATGGGTCCAACTGTTAATCATTCTAATCTATGGTATAGTTGTTCAGTATTACTTTTAAGAATATCCTAAACTACTGGGCTTGTTTTTTTAGTTTTATACGCAGTCGGATTTTTTGTTTTTGTAATACATACTTTGCATAATATAAATTACTGCATTGGACATTGAATCACAAGTTAAAATTAAAAAATATCGCTATATCAGCGAATACCTAAGTTGCGTTTATTTACATAATAATTGAGATATCGTTAGATTCGTGTGATAACCCAAGTGTTGTTAGTTAAGTGAAATTAAAACAAAAGAAATTGGTGGCTGTGAGATGCAAGTATTTGAATTATCAAAAAATAAAAATAAATCGAATAACGCAATATGAGTATCAAATTAAAAAAGGTATATCATGATAGGTTTTCTGACAGCAGGCCGGTTTTTTAATATTTAAATTTTAAATACTAGTTAATTTTTGCTGTTATAAAATGAGTATTTTGCAAACAGTGCCTCAGCCCGCTCTTGATATTAGCGTTAAGGTCAAGCTTACTCAAAATGTTAGTAGCTAACTGACCCAATGAACTAAATACTAAATTGAATTAAAGCAGTTCCATATAGGAAATAGAATTTGAACTGGCGCGAGCGCGCTGTCGCTAATATTTTATCTTTACGAGCTATTAAGCGAGCGCAGTACGTAGGGTATTCGCTTCGTTGTGCTTCGTATTGATGTGATTAACAACTGCTATGGAAGGCAGTGTTGATTAATGATACCATTGCCTAATTTTATGACTTTCATAGCATTTTGCTTCGTTAAACGAAGAAGCACTTTTACCCTAAAATACTGCAGGAATTACTGCTAAAACAAAAGAAGGTACTTTCAACGTAAAATTATAGCAGTTGTTAATTTAAATTAAAACTCAGTCAACGAAAAATTGAATAATTACAGTTGCTAATTAAAATTTTACTGTAATTAAACTCACAGAATACAAAAGAAGAAGATTGCATTAAGTTTCCTATCTAATGCAAACTCAAAATAGAATTAGAACACTTACAAAGAGGAAATAGAAAGTGAGCTAGCGCGTTCGCTGTAATAATTTATCTTTACGAGCCATTACTTCCTTGCAGGGCGTCGGGTCTCCGCTTCGCTGTGCTTCATATTGATGGATGCGAGTATAGCAGCTGATAGGAAAAAGTGGATAATTTGTTGTAAAATGTGCATTAGGAATAGCGAGAGCATAATCTATTTAATTGGTTACTTGCATTTTGTGAATGTGGCTTTAACAGTTAACTCAATGGCCCACTACTGATCACGATGTTTAGACTCAGCATGAGTAGAAGAATGAATGAATGAATGAATGAATGAATGAATGAATGAATGAATGAATGAATGAATGAATGAATGAATGAATGAATGAATGAATGAATGAATGAATGAATGAATGAATGAATGAATGAATGAATGAATGAATGAATGAATGAATGAATGAATGAATGAATGAATTAATGAATGAATGAATGAATTAATTAATTAATTAATTAATGCATTTATTTGTAATAGTATAGGTATATTGTATATTAGGTCTTAGGTTAAATTGATGAAAGTACTATACTATGCCGTTATCGCGGCGTACAAATATTATTATATTATTATTTTATTAAACAAGGAGAAACTAAGGAGGCCTGGAGCATGCTGCCACGATGCTGCTCCAGAGCGGATTGGTGGGAGGGGCTAGTGGCCAACTCAAGTATCGGAAGTTTACAAGCCGCCCGAGGGACTCCGATAAGTGAGTTCGACATGGCTTAACGACTGTTATCTTATGATAATAACTGGAATGAACTTTTACACGATCGCACCCATTGTCAATCAATGATAGTATAATGTAAAAAAAGGTAGATATGTCACTAGCGCACCGACGATGAAGAGCGTAAGAACAGGCAATTGACCGTTCTGCTAGTAGTCGCTCTGTCAGTACAAGACGACACGCATGCTTTTGTTGTTATCAGAAGTGCTTGAAATTTGACATTTAGCGTTAAAATGTCTTCGTGTATTATATCAATGCGATTGGTGTAGTGAAACAAAAGATAAACGTGTGTGTTGTAGCTATTTTCGGAACAGATTTTTTGGTTGATTTGTAAGGGCACAACGTATCTATATTTTTTAAATATCATTGTTGTCAATCAATTAGGATCGATACAAACCGCCGGGCTGAGAGCACTTCTGAATGTAAAACTATTTACATTAAAGTAGCTATTGCACTTTATAAAAGGAGTAATTTTAGTGGTTGATCGCCAACATTAATAGTTTCTAATCAATAAATAAATGAAGTATATTTTTATATTTCAAATTTTTAATTTTAATACTAAGTCTTGCCTGCACATTAGATATAGGCTGAGTCCTATAATATGCAGAAATTATTATTCTACACATTGCACCAAACAAGTGGAAGATGATAATAATTTTCATTGATATTTGATGGTTAGATGGCCTAATGGTTAGCTGGTAGAGAATGCAATAGCATTAAGCTCGCCATTTGTTCTTCAATATTTCATATTGTGGTCAATAAAGTGTACATAAATAAATAAATAAATATTTACTTACTTCATTTAGTTTTATCGTTTGTATTATCATTTTGATAGCCTCTCATTAAAATGTATTAATAGAGACAGCGGTATCTATTGCTCTCTATTGCATAATACCTCCATGAAATATATCGAGAATAACCTACCTAAGGTTACCTCATCTACTTTCTTGGTACCTATTAAATTAAATACATTTTTTACGTCTACTGTCCACGATGCTTCATTTGACGATTGCATGCAAGCTGCTTTTAAAACATACGCAATACAAATTTCATACTTTTACTACACAAGCTTTGTAGCTTTAATTATTAGTAGCCTTGTGGCCTACAAGCAAGTGACAATTGACGATAGTGGGTATGTCGTGTGCCTACCTGGATGGAAGGTCTAATTGACGAAAACGACAACTGAGTTGACGACTGATAATTAGTGGCCATCGCCGCCAATAAGTAATACTATCGGCATCACCGAACCGTTCGCGTTGCCTATTTCACCCCCTTGGAGGCTGAATTTTGAAAAATCCTTCCTTAGTGCCTACGTCGTAAGATAAATACGTGTACGAAATTTTAAGTTTCTAGCGCTAAGGCTACGTCCGCACAGACAGGTGGCTTGCTTAGCGCCTAGAGCCTAGTTAGTCACCTAGCGACTAGCTTAGTAAAACAAACGATCTAGAGTGTTGGTGGTAGAAGTAAACAAACGTGTTGGCTTTTTGTCACTAGGCGCTAGCATTTTTGAAGCAAAAATGAGATTGACAGTCGGGTTGTCATGGATATAATATTATTGATGAATGTCAATGGCAAAAACTTTCATCTGAGGGCAAAAACTAAAAGCTGAAACGAGAAATTGTTGCATTTATTTCATTAATTTTGTAAGATATTTTTGAGAGTGACATTTCGTCAACGTGCCGACAAGTAAAATGACCAAGGCACCTAGCGACCCACCACGCAAACCACCTCTCATGGCCGGTTTCTGAGATCCTTTTGACGGGAGTTTATCTATTCAATAACGCTAACGGGTCGATAACTTCCGAAAAAGCGTTTCTGAGCACTGCGATAATACATAAACTCAGCTTAAACTAAGATCAACTTATCTAACCCAAGATGGCCGTTTATAGGTTTCATAACTTTATTTGACGTTTCATTTTAACATTTGGGAGATGAAAAAGCATACGGGCCACCTGATAGTAAGTGGTTACGGTCGCCTGTGGGCATGAGCAATACCAGAGGAATCGCCAATGCAACGTATTAAATTAAATACTTATAAAATTAATGAAATAAATCCAACAATTTTTAATTTTTGCCATTGACATTCATCAATAAGATTGTATCCATGACAACCCGACCGTCAATCTCACAATTTATTCTTTAGATACTTCTATCCAAAAAGTATTGTTATGGCAAAGGCTACACTATAATACAATTGATGTATTCCCTTCACCATCTGGCTGCGTCGGCTTGGCTGGCCTGGCTGCAGCTGAAGGGAATCGTCAATATAACGGGCTAGATATAATAAAAATGAATATGAAAATGATAATATATCCCTTTGAAACTTATCATTTTGAAGAGAGCCATCTAGTGGCAGTTTTAGGTACTCGTTATTGAATTCATAGTTATTGAAAGGCCGCTCGCGTGTTCAGAAACCCAGTGACAGTTATCGAATACATAACTTAAGTTTAACTTTATTGATTCAATAGCTATTGATCATTTAACTGGAGACTTCAGAAACCGGCCATCAGTGCGGCCACCGTGTTTCCTAGCAAGTAGCTAGAATGCAAACCACTAGGCTCTAGGCGCTAAGCAAGCCGCCTGTCTGTGCGGACGTAGCCGGGTTTGGCCTGTGCGTTGATAGATGTATCATATTGATAGAACGCGAAAATTTTCAAAAATGTCAACACCAAGCAAATTTTGTTTAACAGTCTGGTAAGATCGTCCCTTGAATATGGAAGTGTTGTTTGGCGCCCCCACTACGCGACTCACTCTCTTAGGATAGAAAGGATACAAAAAAGATTTGTGAGACATCTGGCGTATTCTGCTGGTAAGAGTAAAAATTTCTTTTCCTATAAGACCGAAATGGAGAAGTTTAAATTATCGAGTCTCGAAAAAAGAAGAACCATTGCGGACCTAGTATTTTTATATAAACTTTTTAACAACTCCATACATAGTCCGCAACTGCTTTCTAAACTCTCCATCAGAGTACCTGGCAGATTGCCTCGCAAAACGAAAGTACCATTTATTGTCCTGTTTCGGCTATTTCGTTGATGATGATGAAACACAACAGGATGCAGCCATGGCGAATTTCAAATACACCATCATCACAAATTAAATAAATACATTTCATCTGTTTGGAAAATTTAAAAAAATTCATTGCACTTATGCTTTTTAAATTATCGCTCCTAAATCACACATTTAGACATGTCACTGTGTCAAGTGTCAAGTAGTGTAAGATTACGTTCAAAAATGTAAGCGTTACTTAGCGATAATTTTTTTGGTAATTTTAGAGAACGAAAGGATAATAAATCACAACACTTAAGTATTTATAACAAATCTCAAAATCTTCAATTGAGATTGTTACTTTAAACTTTTAAAAACATCAATATTACGCATTCATTTGAAAACCGGTAAACCGATAAAACGCTCTATTTCAGAACATAATTAGTACAAATCAAGTACCTTGCATGTCATAGACTAAGATGCAGGACAGAAGTAGAGGCATTGCAGGTCATCGGTAAACGTTCATGGTACAAAATACACTCCTGTCAGGTTTTAGCTACAAGCTGACCTGTCCTGAACATGACACACTTTATAAGAGTTCATGGTAAGGCACCTATACTCTCAATTTATTTGTTTGTGTATTCAAATGTATCAGTTGTTGATGAACTTTAAAATAAAAATAAAATAAAATAAAAATAGATGATAATGATTCAATCATTTTTGCCTTTTATATATACCTATAATAAAGAAAATATTTAGTACGTAAGGTAATTTACTAATAATTTACTAATGCACCCAACAATTAACATTGCTATCTCCTGAACCGTGTCTAGTGGTGGTTATAATGTTGTAGGTGTGTAGCGTCAATACATTAGCTTCCTATAGCACATAAGTCTGGACACCAAAGTAAATGTTGAAAATTCAACCGTAAACAAGAGTGACTAAAACTAATTTTTCAATGGCTTCCTACGAATCGAGTTGCAGTGGAGATGACGTCGATTTGGTGTCGAAGACCTTACACATCTCGGGAGAAACCTAGTTGTGTTGTCAAGCTGTCTCACTACAAATAAGGAGTTTAGCCAGCCAGCCTAGGTTTTAAAACCTGGAACCGTTTTTAGCAAAGGGAGATCTTCCGTTAGGTGAGGTGGAGATGCCTGGCTGGGGGCGGCAAAACCCCGCCGTTAGGAGTATACCTACCCATGAACGTGACGTAACCATGAGACGCGTAGTGTAATGTCGCCACACGTTAAAATTTCTTACGTCGCCCGCAGGCCTACGATATGGCTTAACGACTACTTTTGAACTGCCTAAAGTACTAAATAAATGCCACCGCATTCGTAACGTTTCCACATTCTCTGTATTTTTTGCCGGAGGGATATTTCCCTACTCGTAACCTCATTCTTCCAAGAATAATAGAATGAGTGCTTTTCTAGGATCGCTTATAGGATACTTGTAATATTCACTCTTATGATATGAGCCATATCCATCCTTTTTGACGCAAACCTCAAAAACATTCAAAGTAAGCGCTGGTAACCGTATTAGGGCTTCTTAGAATATTAACCCCAATCCCACGCCAGATGGGTGTCATGAGAGGCGATTAAATCCGGCCCACTGGTTGTATGTTCCCTCGGAGAGATTGATTAATAATAATTATTTTAATAGTTCGTTACTACGTGGGGGGGCAGATACGCTTTGATAGCTATAGCTACCAGTACTACCACCTTGCTTGAGTCAAGCGCCAAACGACTCATCGTATTCGGGCTAGGGGCTTGAGAGCCAGGTCTTTCTTTCTTTTTCTTCTCTCTTTCTTGGCCGGCAATGCATCAGTAATGCCTTTGGTGTCGACGATAGCCACTCACCATGGCTACTTCCACAAAAAACACTAAAATAATACGAATTACGATCAAAAATCGACCCATATTAACACTGTGATAAAACGATTTCCTTATACTTAGCGTCAAAAAATAACAAAACTTGAATGTTTTATTAATTTTCCATATCAGAAAAACCATTTGAAACGAAATCCATCATAATATCTCAAAGCCATCTGCGAGCAATAAAAAAACGCTAAAAGACCGCTTTGACGTTGCCCGGTTCATATTCGTATCTTATACAAAGATAATTATTACTTACAAGTACTAGAAGATCCAAGAAATATAATTTTAATGTGTTTTTAAAACAACCAGGTGTAACATATTGCCGTTTTCGAATTTAAACTCAAAATTTAATGAGTATAAAGATATAAACATAATAGTCCGTATTAATGAACCGATCTTATGACCTTTATCTGAAGATCTCTGCGATCTCAGGATTCGGTTTAAGATGCTGAAATATTATGTCAAATCGTTTGTAAAAATTACATTTCGACGCTTGAAAGGCAAAAATTACCAAACGACATGTTGACAACTTTACACTAGAGCATTTTAAAGTTTTTAATTTTAGAAAAAAATGAAATTTACATGCAGTTTAAATGATTAATAAAGTGATTTTTACATATTTTTTTTTCTAAAATAAAAACTTTAAAATGCTCTAGTGTAAAGTTGTCAACATGTCGCTTGGTAATTTTTGCCTTTTAAGCGTCGATTTTTAAGATGTGAGATCGGGTTCATGAGCCGACATCGGTTTATTTATTTTATTTTTATACAGAAAAAATAACAGGATTTTATCAATTGGAATATATCCATGACAATTTATAGTCACTTCCATTAAAACGATTGTCACAAATCGCTGCGACGCATTAATGGCGTATCCTATCGATAAATTACATACATGTTTGAAGAATATATTACGCACGAACCTTCGGTGGACGTATTTGGAACACAAATGTTTTATTGAAGAGTTTCCGTTAAATCCATTTGACTTAAATTCCACTTAATATTATAGATGTGAAAGTTAGTATGGATGTTTGTTGCTTGTTCACGTAAAAACTACTGAGCGAATTTGCATGAAATTTATTTGGAATAAGACACAGGGTATTTATTATCCCGGAAAACCCAAAGCCACAGGCAGACGCAGAGCGCTAGTATTGGTATTTCACTTTACTATAGGAAATGACATAAAGTGACGTTTAAAATTCTCTTATTTAATTTATTCAAAGATATGACAGAAGTAGCCAACATCATAGATAATGTCTGAAGAGGTTCTTATTAATCGTATTTATCCGAATGTACTTAGTTGTGTCGTTAGGAATGGTTATAGTAAAATAGTTGTACATAGTTGTACCGATGGGAACACTTAGTTGTGGCGTACCCCTTATTGTATAGTCCATTTTTTGGTCGAGTCTAAAGTAGTAAACAAATATGGCCGACTTCTAATGTCAATTTGCCATAGACTATATTCACGATTGAATAAGGTTTGGAACTATCGAACTAAAATCGATTAACTGTTAACGAATACGATTAATTGAACCGAATTATATTTATATAGCATTATACTTTAAAATAGATAAATTTAAATTAAACTTTTCATATTTCATAAATAAATGATACAAGATATTGAAGAAAAAATATTCAGAGAATTCAGTTCATTTATCTTTGCTGTCTGATTATGGCAAGAATATAATTAAACTTGGAGTCGGTTCATCTGATATAGCGACTAAAATTCATCGTCTGTTAAAAAAAATGACTATTTGAATTGATAAGTACCTACTCAAATATTATCTGCCATGATACGAATGAAAAATCATTCTCATTGTAACCTTGAGTAATAGAAAGAGACAAAAATAACATTACACAGTTTTAAAAATATGTATTTAATTTTTGAAGCGTAAAGTTAAAATAATATTATATCGATCAAGAAATCATTCAAACGATTTAGAAAATCGATTTGTGTTTCAATCCTTACGAATCAACGACAATGTTAAGTTCCTAGCTGTCAAATTGTCATCGATATATTGTTTTCTGTGCAAAGAAGTTTTGACAATGTTTCGTGTTTTAGGGAAGTTAAAGTGATTAAACGGTGAATTTAAAGAAGTTTCAGTGTGATATCAATAGTAATTTGTGTAATAAACATATCTTTAAGATATACAACTCTCAAAGCGTGTGCGTGTCGTAAAAATAGTAAGATTTCCGTATGACTGTGTTTTGTTTATCAGTTTGGACTCCGCCAAAAAAATGGACTATAGTTGTACACAGTAGTCCGTTAGGAAACCGCGATATAATCCTTACCAACCTAATAAGAAGGCTAGCTTGTATCGCTTCTTACAACACCACTTGCACACCTGGTCTGCATATGTGACATGGATTTGGGTCCGTATTATAGAACACATTTAAACCGCCTGAATCGGTCTCCAAGGACCAAAATGAATGTACGCCAATGTACCTGACAATTTACTCGTACACCGCCGATAACTAAATAAACATTGATACGAGATAAAACATTGAGACAAACAAAAGATAAAACAATGACTTACGACCTGAGAAACATTTATCGCTCACATAAATTCGGTTGGGAATTGAACCCGTGACCCCTGATAAGACCACTGCTACATTTTGTGCGCACGTTATATGCACGCTAACGCATGTTTGCATTGCATCTTGCGTGGTAAAAGTAATATGTCCAAAGGGCGGTATCGTCGCGTTTGCCTATTGCCTATGTTTCATTATGTAGCTTGCAATCGTCATATGAAGCGCAGTGGACACTAGGTCTAAGTTGCAGATGGGTCTAAATCAGTTCCTTAGATACTACATGTGGAAGTTAAAGATAAGTATGTTCCTCAACTGCCTAATTCCGAAGTTATGAATGTAATATAAATTCAAGGATAATTTTCATCGCTAAAGGGAAATATAATAAAAATTAACAAAACAAAAAATGTAACCGACTTCAAAAGAACTCAAAAACTACTCGTCAGATCTAACTCAACTTTAAGGGGGGCCACATGACAAGCACCAGCTTTCGATTAAAAAATGGTTGTCTGTAAAGTCGGTAGTTTAACGTGACAACGTCATGACAAAGCTCCGCTCCGCCCCGTTCCGCCCCGCTCCGCCCCGCTCCGCCCCGCCTTGCTCCGCTCCACTCAACTACGATCGCCTACGGCATCGGCTACGATACGCCGATTGTAGCCGATCGTGCCTCTCTCTCGCTTTTGCCGCTCTCTCGCTCGCGGAACGCTACATTTTTTCGTGCGTGCGCCCGGCGTTCATCGTTTTAATAGACGTTATCACGACAAAAAACAATCATCAAAATCGGGTTACCCAGTCGAAAGTTAAGAGGTAACAAATATAAAAAAACAATCGAATTGAATACCTTCTCCTTTTTTGAAGTCGGTTAATAAAATAACTTAATAGTAATTTGAATTGGCTGGCTTCAACCCTTGAATGGTCTTACTGAGCACGGGTCTTGAACACCACCACGCTGCTCTATTACAGATAGAACTGACGGGTTACGTGCCCTCCAAAACACGGTAGCGCTCAATAAATGTTTGCCAGGAGTTGCGTTATGCAGGATAATAAAGTCGAGGACACCGCGGGCACCCATGCAACAATTGTAAATTGTAAAAAATGTGGTTTTGGTATATATGTACCGTGTATACCCACATCCAAATGCACTTAGTAATAAATAATAGTAAAAAAAAAACTAAAAAACACGCTTTTATAGAAAATCCAACTAAAAGCAATTGAAAATAAATTTGAATTTTAAGATATTATCTATCCCTTCTACTCATTGACACCATGCACCCCACGCTTTTATTACAATTACACGATTCTTAATTCTTTATTTTCTATTTTTTTTTAGTTGGTTTTTCTATAAAAACGTGTTTTTTAGTTTTTTTTTAAGTATTATTTATTTTTTAATTTTTTAGTTTGATTTTTTGAAATGAAATTTAGTTTTTTTCTTTCTTTCTTTTTTTTCTTTAAATATTGAATTGTCATCGGTCCTCAATAAGTCCACGAAGTTTGAAAGAAATCTGACCGTTTGAAGTGGGTCAAAATCAAGTCCAAAGGAGTCTGTTACAAGTTACAAACAAACAAACATACAGGTGAAGCTAATATAAAGCGTGTAAAAAGCGGTTATTTTAATATTACAAACAGACACTCCAATTTTATTTATTTGTATAGATGATATTATAATATAAAAAGACATTGTATGTAACCTGAAATATTAACCCTATAATTTTCAAAAGGTTCCACATAAAAATTTCCGCCGAAATAAATCGTACATATCTAATGTAACTTTGATTACATATTTGTCCCCTATACATAATTTTACAAAAATCCTATGGGAATACGTAGCCGACCTTTTTCAAAATACAATAAAAGAGCCCAAACAACAAAGTAACTTAAACGTTTCTCACGACAAAAATATCATCGTAACAGCCTTGAAAATGGAATTGTAAATCGCATTTCCACAACTTCTGGAGAAATTCAAAAACCGCCGAAACTTCCTCCGCCGAGTTTGTTCCGGAACCGAGAACAGTTTCTTAAAACAGTTTGGTTACTCGTGTTGTTTGCACACACACGGCCTCAGTTTCGCTACACATAAACAGACATCAGAAAACTGGTTATTTTTAACTGGTTTTGGGTGTTATCCACCTTTTACCGATTCATTTGTGGACTACGTTCATTTGTGACTTACGAATCAGTCACCAAAGCTTTTAAAATAAGTACTGTTGAATACTGTGAAACCTATTCTCGTCATCACAACGCCTTATTTAACGGCTCGGTTGTCGTCTTTTTGGAGTATCAATATCCAACTGCACCCACAGCTTCTTTGCTTCACTTTGCTTCTTTACATTCAACTTTACTTTACTTCGCTGCGGACCTCACCTATGCTCTTTATTTCGACTCACACTTCCGCATATTTTTCTTGCGCTCTCTTCTTCGCTTTCCACCCTACAGTTTATTTCGCTACGCTTCTCTTCTACTCCTTTAATGTTTTGCTATCTCTTGAAACATTCCATCGCCTAATCTAATGACCAATAATACATTAACTATTGAAATTGAATATTGAACGAATGTTCAGAACGACGTTTTACAGTCGACGCATTTATAGAATTATATTATTCACGCGAGAGATCTTATTGGATTACATCGTTAGCATATAAAATGTTATACGGGAAAAATTAAAATAAAACTTTCATTTTCAATTCCAATATAAAACTTTACTATTTCGCCACTTGGCCGCTGACACAGTCCATAGAAGATATCGAACATAAAATTTTACACAGTAGGAGCGTTTTCGTTACTCACAGTTACTCGTGTAGTGGAAAAAACAGGCATGCAATCCATATAGGTTAAGTGTCTCCCAAACGAGGAAATGTTTGAAGGAACAAAATACTTTGAGTTCTATAGGCTTCTTTTTGAAGTTGGTGACAGTCAGAATCATCATGGTAGACTCATTAAACGAAGATTTTGTCATTCACCCTCCACCACATGCCACCCCCACATGCCACCCTATTGTTGGATTCAGCAGCCGAACTACTCGTCGTGTTCCGACTTGGCCACTGGGGAGAGGCAGTTCTTTCTTTCTTTCTTTTTTCGGTGGTATTTCTGATGGTCCACAGGCCGTGATAATAGTAACGTATTTATAATTAAAGTTTTTGTCTTTAAAAGAGTGTTGGAGACCTGAAATATTATTCTAGCAACTGACAAGAATTCTCAAAAATTGGTATAATTTGCGATTAAGTACAAACAAACAACTGAAAATCTGGTTTTGAAAAGGTGTTTTGAAAAGAGCGTCGAGATAATAAATTTTAAAGAAGTACATAGGAACACAATCCCAGTCCACGTCATTAGAGAACTCAGTTCAGGCGCATCTGTGAAAGTTTGCCTTCGCAATACAGAGAAAACTGTGGAGACGATTGATAATCCTCACTTTAATATAATATTAAAATGATATTTTTTTTATTATTATTATAGATCAATAAGTATCATTTAAACTAATAGTAATTACAGTAATCATTACTTTTAGTGTTTGGCTTTAATTTAAGTTTCAATAAAATGGCACCCCACTGCATAGCAAGGATATCTCCTCGTGATTGAGCAAGTTTAGAATCTACTCTAGCACTTATCTCCGGGGCGAATCGATGAAGCACTTAGTAACTTAACTGATAATGAAGTTAACAATCTCATCCAGGGTAGAGAAATACATAAACTGCAGAGGTTTACATAAGCGTCTAAAGAAATATTACGTGTGATTTCAGGGATATTACTATAATTAAATAATAGAGGGTCTAGAATAAAAATTAACAGATAAAAGGGAAATTTTAAGAAATTTTATATAAATATAAAGGATTTCATTTTCTCGACTGCCAAACACCCTTGCTCCTGACTCACCTATAATTAACCCAAGGGCCGAATGAGATAGAGGGTGCTAGGTGCTAGGTGTCGCCTGCTAGAGGTTACGGGTAAATATACCTATATATTATTTTACTTAGGGCTTGTTTCACCACCTTCAAGTAGAGTCCTGAATAAGCTATTCGGTGGTTAAAGTGACGTTAAAGTGTCATTTTACATACACGAAATGTCAACTTAACCAACGAATAGCTTACTTCGGACTTACTTGAAGATTGTGAAACAAGCCCTTAGTTTATAAAAACCGAGAGGAGGTATATAAAATAGAAAATTTCATCAATAACAATATACCTGTACGGAAAAGTTGTTATAACATTGTTTTTTGAGAAAAAATACCGAATACAAACCTCATCTGAGTATCACCAAACAAAAATATTTGGATTCATAAGCAGCTCCACAGTTGAAACTGTTCGCGAAACAAATGCTTTCATTCCGCACTTCCGCCGGCCGCGCCCGTCGAAACTTATTTGCATAAGTAAAACTGTGAAATGGACCGAAAAATGTTCGGAGCGGACCGATTCGGAGCCGGCGTCACATTCTGAAATCCCATTGTGTTCTTTCCTCTTCATTAATATGCCGCTTTGTATAGTTAACAAGCAATTGCCGACGGCTGCTGGCTTTTAAATCGCGTTTTTGGATTCTGCTTTGAATGTGTATTTTGATGCATTAAGCGAACTTCACAGGTGGAGTCTACAGTTCGAATGCTTTTGATCGATGCGACTGTCTGTTTTTGCTGACCTGCCATAATTATGTTGTATAAATATTTTGATTGAATTACGAAGAGTCATTGCAGATTTTGTTTTTGGAAATCTTACGCTTCCCGCCCACGTCAGACTTTTTGTAGGACAGATAATCAGGCCGATTTTTCCTGCCATTTCAGTTCTGACCGACTTTTTGTAGGACGTGTGCGTTGCACTATTGCTATCAGTATGTTCTACTTTTCCCCTACAAAAAATCGGTCACCGATTATCGGACGTGGGCGGGAAGCGTGACGCTTCCCGCTAACGCTTTTTTGTAGGAGAAAAATAGAACGTACTGATAGCAATAGTCGGCCAAAAAGTCGGTCAGAAATAATATGGAAGAAAAAATCGGCCCGATTATCGGTCCTACAAAAAGACTGACGTGGGCGGGAAGCGTTATCCGTTGTGCTATGGTTGGTCCATAGATGAAGTAAAAAATAGAAGTCTGATTAAAATAAACTTTATTCAGTGTCATCGTTTTTAAAAATTACGTATTTTCGTGAATAGATGGCGCTGAAACGAATAGTAAGTTCTGTTATTGTTAAGTCATCTTTAATTTCCTCGTAAATTATTTTATATTTCAAAACTGCAACAACTTAACTGGTGTATACTTGTTAAGACTAGACTGCATCAGTCTGATTTAACGAAGTTGTGTAAGTTAGGCACCAAAACTCGTTACTAAACTTGCAGGACGGATTTCCCTTTATCCTAATTTTATGGCTACCAATATTAAAATTCTTGAACAGAGCGACTAAAATTGTAATTTAGTTTCACCTGACGTCGGGCTTGTCTTGTTCTGAATCCCAAGCGTGTGCACTGGACATTTTAGGCTATTTACAGTGGTAACCATACAGACTTTTATCACATTTTCTTTCCCTCCTATAGCGTTTACCTTATGCCTCAGAACTTGTCGGTAACGCCTTAAATGTTACTAAAGTCCACTTGTCATCAGTTGACTCGTTTAAAGAAAAAGTAACATTGTGAGTTACAAGGGTTTTCGCGTCTGACGTGCTGAGAAGTGACATTAAAGCCGACTCATCTATTCATCTATACATCTTTATTCTATATATTAAATAAATAAAATTGGAGTGCCTGTTTGTAATATTAAAATAACCGCTTTTTACTATAAAGAATTTGAATTTGAATGTATACACGGTACATATACCAAAACAACATTTTTTACAATTTTTGTCTGTCTGTCTGTCTGCCTGTCTGTCTCTTTGTTCCGGCTAATCTATGAAATGGCTGGACCGATTTTGACGGGAATTTCACTGGCAGATAGCTGATGTAACAAGGAGTAACGAAGGCTACTTTTATTTTAGAAAAAAAAATAGTTTGTTAGGCGATACGAAGTTCACCAGGTCAGCTAGTCAATAAATAATTGTAGACGGTCGGGTCAAAACCAAAATAAAATATTTATTTTATTTCCCGAATATTGTAGGAAACGTACTGGCAGAGTCCAAATCAGACTCGCTTTAAAGCTTCACACTGCAAATGCATCCAGACGTATTTTTCGTTGCCTATAGAAATTTTAAAACAGGATTTCCATACAGGATTTTCTGAAAATAAACATGAAAACCCGGGCAAGTGCGTGTTAGACCACGGGCAATGTAGGGTTCCGAAGTAGTAAGTTTTTCGACTATTACTTATTAACTACTTATGCTAACATAGCCGTGATAGTTTTCCTTGTAAATTCATCATATAACCTATTTTTGAGAATTTTTTCACTTGTTCACAACTTTTTCACAACTGTATATCCATATGTGTATCCATGCCAAATTACAGCTTTCTAGCACTAAGGGTCTCGGCGCTTTGCTTCGGATAGACGGATGAACAGACGAACAGACGAACAGACGAACAGACGAACAGACGAACAGACGAACAGACGAACAGACGAACAGACGAACAGACGAACAGACGAACAGACGAACAGACGAACAGACGAACAGACGAACAGACGAACAGACGAACAGACGAACAGACGAACAGACGAACAGACGAACAGACGAACAGACGAACAGACGAACAGACGAACAGACGAACAGACGAACAGACGAACAGACGAACAGACGAACAGACGGGCAGACGGACAGACGGACAGACGGACAGACAAACGGACGGACATGACGAAACTATAAGGGTTCCAGTTTTACTTCGAAAAATGACTGATGACATAGGTATTCATTATTTTTTTCAAAATGTTACGCTCAGAAATTTTGGAAATGAGGGTTGATCTTTTTTATGGATTGGATGGATTGATCGAGAAATCTAAATGTCCCACTTGCTTGCACAGATTTTCTTTATCCATTCTATCTGTCATGAGTTATTATAATAATAATTTAGCCTTTTATTTACCGAAACAGTATTAACAGATTTTATAATTTTTACTGAACATTTTTTTAAACAAATATACAAAACAAAAATTTAAACTACTTAAACAATTTTTTTTAAAGAATTCTCGGTGTCTCTTATGGCAAAGGCCTCCTCCAACTCTTTCCATTGTTTTCTATGTCATGAGTTATTAACACCACACCAAATGATTTTTAACGTATTTTTATGAACATAAGTAACCGTGAACGAACGTTACGTTAAGTGGTAACAGTCACCCTGGGACATCAATAGCCAAACGCATTACCGATTTGCTAAGGAAAAAGAGAAAAGAAATAAAAAATAAATATTGTAACATTTTATAGAGTAGGCACTGTAAATCATCCATTACATTATTATTTATTATTTGATTTTTCGGGCCCGGGACAGCGGTCCCAGGGGCCTTTGATCTATTGTAGCCGTACCCGTTTCTGAGTTAGATCTGGTCTCCAAGTCCTACCGCTCGAACGAACAGTAGGATGTTCCTGGGTTCCAGATCTCTTACTCGGCTGGGTGGGATTAAATGGCTTCCTAAGATTCGGCTTCTGCAGTGATTTATGGCAGGGCAGTCACAGAGATTCATTACATACTTCTAATACAGCCTTCGAGTGAACTGTGAGTTAGAGACAGGTATACATTATGCAAATGATTCTATCTTCAAACTTCAAACGGTAATATTTATTCTGCGGATTTTTCTCAAACTGATTATTTATTCATGTAACGAAGCATCGCTCCGATAATGTTGCCATAAATAACTGTCAGGCAAGACTAAGTCGTGGCCGTGGGCGTCGCTACATAAAGTTTTTCAATTAAAAAGGTCTTACCACCCCCAAGCTAAGCGTGATTCCTTTCATAAGTACCCACAACAATTTCACTGGTACGTTCGTTGAGAAGTGCTAACTTTGTGACATTCGCGGCATGTAAATATGAGTGTAAGTTGAGTAAAAGTAATACATAAGCACATAAGTATTAAAGTTAAGTAAACTTAACTTCGTCTAGTTTATGACTAAGGTAAAGGTAAGTATAAGAACTTTGTACCTAAGGTCGATAAAGGTCGATGCATACGTAACGTGGACGGGACGGGGACGGGACGTGGACTGGGCATAAATATACCTACGTGTGTGCCCCGTTCCCATTCTGTGCGTGCCTCCGTATCGTATGCGCTATCGTTTACATTTCCTATGAAACGATGTTTCCAAAACTTCACGTCCCGTCCCGCCCCCGCCCCATCCCCGTCTCGTTCACGTTATGTATGCATCGACCTTAAGTCTAAGTCTATCCTCGTCACGTACAGCATCATTGACGCTATGATGGCCAAAAATATGCATTATGCATGAAAATATGCCAAAAATATTGAGAAACAAAGAATAAGAAATTAAATAATAAATAAATAAATAACGCTTCACACTCATAGCCCCACACTAGGATTCCCTGTGTCGTGGGTGCCATGGACAACACACTAGACAAGGACATTCACACCCAGACCGAGAACAGAAATTCAAACTCCTCATTCAAATTTCCGCCTCGCTGGGAATCGAACCCAGGACCTTTGGTGCGGCGATCCGGCATGGTAACCATTGCGCCACACGGGTCGTCAATAAAAGGTATACATTTTTTTACAAGAGATTTTTTAAGAGATCATTACGTTTGGAGAATAAATACTAAAAAAGAGGAATAAAATGACATACTCATGTGTGTGAAATGTGAATGTGAAGACTTTAACTTCATATTCTTCCCATACGATTGCCGAGGCAGAACTGAAAGAGCAACTCTGCGAAAGATAGTATCCCTTACCAAAAGAGCAAGAGAGCCAGGACGCCAAATTCAAAACATTCAGTGTTTAACCTAAAATATTCCGGGAGCATCCTGATAATTAGTGCGCAGTCACGTCTGTAAGCAGATGGCCTTAATTGCCAACGCTGATCGCTGGCTCCGAAGTCGATACTATGAAAGATATGCCTGAAAACTTCCCATGAACACATCGAGGTACTTTAGTCATGGTGGCATTGCCAAGGGTCCGCATACTTGGAGTTTAATACAGGATTGTTGATTTATCTTTAATTTTAAAGTTCTGATAGATTAAGTTAATACTAGTCTACTTTGTAACAATCTGCTGTTAACATGTACGATGGTCGATGGTATGATTATTTATTTAAGACATGTGTGGCACCTCCATCCCTCCCACAACGGAAACTTGCACTACAATAATTAAAAGTATTGTACTAAAATAATTTAAAGTACTGTAGTGCATGTTTTGTTGTGGGAGGGAGGAACGCATGTCTTAAAGTATCATCATACATGTCAACCGCAGATTGTTGCAAAGTAGACTAATACTAACATAATAACAATGGATTCCCGCAAAGTAACGCCTGATACTATTAATCATATTCTGATAGATCACAAAATAGGGTTTAATAAACACTTTTTTAAGATTGTAATATTTATTGATATTATTAATGGTATTAATCTTCCTGTAAAATCTGCCGAGTCTGCCGCCAAACGATTCGTAGTATTCCGAAGGGCTAGAGAAGACGATCCATGCAACCGCGTTGAAATATCGGTGCACCCGTTTAACTACAGTGGTACAGCTCCATATCTACCTGGCTTCATAAACTTTATTAAAAACTGAATGCATACTCACTTGACATTTTGTATTTCAATAAAAAAGTTTCGCTGTAAAGACCGAACACTTTACACGAGTCAAAGTTTGAGGGGTTTTATTCGTAACTTCCATCGGAATGACGAAGTTGGAACGAACAAGAGTAATTTCTCTTGCAAAAAACCAATGATCAATCAACTTAATTTGATCTGAAAGCTGCAAACGAGACGCAGTGATTGGAATGAAAACTTTTAATCCTGGGCCCAAAGCTCGTCTGCGTTTGTTAAATGATCCCCAGACTTTTTAACTTTACGTGTTAGATGAAACTTTGTTGTCTCTCACTTAAAGTTTTTAATATTCTGGTACATCTCTACAATGTTGTACAGTTTAAGGGTATTACTTTATACTCAAACTGTAAAAGATCCTTCGAACACGACTAGCACATTCCACCAGGAATAATCTGGATGCCATAACCTCTTCCTTTATTCAACAGAGAACACAACGGGCGGGGGTCATTGGACTTGTGGCGACATCGCACTGCACGGCGCACGGTGACGTCACTGACTCGAATCACGCTATCGAAGTTTTCAAGATTGCTAGCAATTTCATTTATATACAACGCTACGACCAATGATACATATCTAAAAAATATAGATACGTTATACCCCTACAAATAAACCAAAAAATCTATTCTGAAAAGAGCTACAACACACACACGTTTATCTTTTGTTTCACTACACCAATCATATTGGTATAATACACGAAGGCATTTGAATGCTGTATGTCAAATGTCAAACACTTCTGACAACAACAAAAGCGTGCGTATCGTCTTGTATTGACAGAGCGACTACGAGCAGGACGGCATTTGCCTGTTCTTACGCTCTTCATCGTCGACGCACTAGTGACATATCTACCTCTTTTTTACATTATAATATCATTGGCTACGACCAGATCAGACGGAGCTTGCTCTCTTTGCTAAAGACTAAAGTTAAAGATGAATTAAGCATTACACTCCAAAAACTTAAGAGAGCAAAAAACAATTTTCTTGTTCGTATAAAACTAAACCCATTTACGCCAACAGAAAAACAATACAACTTCACCGAAACAAATCTAAACAAAGTTAAGTACTTCAAAGAAAAACGCACGATTATAAATACTAAATACATTAGCCGAAAATAGTTTAGCCAGTTAAAAACCCACTGCACAATGTCCAAAGGGAACCGCATAAATTAGCTTTGTAACGGAATAAAATAAACTAGTTAGTGTTGTATTGTCTTAGTTCCCAATTCATTTAAGATCTCGCTATACGAATGTCGGGAAAGTTTTAGCCGCAAAAACCACTAAATGTTGAAAGTGGTAAGGCTCACGATTGGCTTGCGCTTAATACGTAGTCGCAGTGAATTATTTAGACCAGATTATCATTAATCTATATACAGGATGGGGGTAAATGTGGTTGGAGGAAAATTACCCTGAATATTAATGACGGCAAATACTGAAAGGAAACATTCCTATATTTTCACAAATAAATAGAACTGCATTCAAAGATTTTTGATAAATCGCCTGTCTGAGCCGGAATCGAACAATTAAAGTAATTAAATTAAAGGAAGACCAAGAAAAATATGAGTAAGTTAAAAAATTTATATAGATTAATGATAGCCTTGAACGTATGTTTTTAGGCAACCAATTCGCGATGCTTTTCTTTACGTATTATGATATTTGATACGTATAAAAAACAATTTTAATCCGGTAAGCAGATGGGTGCAGTAACACCTCTTCGGCTCTTAGACTATAACTACGACTGATATCGACGACTTAAATCGTAAAATCGCTGCATATAAATCGCACGACTGTGCCGATCTTGATAAAATTGTTCAATTACCAGAGGCCAGCCGCAGGCTTACCGCTCCTTATGTAAATTTATTGCCCGGGATTCGCAAACAAATATTTTTTCCTTTCGGTTAAGCACTTGTCTTCTTCGTACTTCCTATTCCGCACTACCAGCTTTTAGATTAATAAATGGCTTTACTTTAAGTATGCCTTGCCCATTTAGACATTTCTTATAGGAAAAGATGGCAAATATGCTGAAAGTTATGTGATGACGAGTTTTCATCGCATTTCGTTGCTGCTACAGCAATACGTCACGTATGCATACCTATAAGTGGCCATCCATAAATTACGTCACACTAATTTCATGACTTTTTGACCCTTCCCCCCCTCTTGTCACAGCTGGTCACATTTGTGAGACCTTCCCCCCCTAGTGTGACGTCACATATTATGAAATTTTACACCTAAAAATAATAAATTAAAACAGCAGTTCCGAAATAAGTTTTTTTTCCATTAATTGTTTTTTAATATTTATCTATACATACCAATTATTCAAGTTTGAAATGTGACGTCACGAAATTTAGGACCCCCTCCCACCCCTTGTCACACAATGTCACACTTCATCGACCCCCTCCCTCCCCCCTAACGTGTGACGTAATTTATGGATGGCCCCTAAGTGTTGCAGCAGTAATAACTATATGAACAGATAACCTTTTTTATTTACTTTTATTTACTTGTATGTACTTGTACTTAACCGATTATATGAATAAATGATTCAACTAAGAAGAAAAGGGTGAAGTAAACAAAACAAGGAGGTTAAACAATAAAAGCTTTTTTTGGAAATCCGCTAAATATAAAGCACTACCGATTTGCCTATTTAAGGCGCGGTGTGATCTCAATATTCACAAAACTGGGTTTCTTTGGTGCTGGAGTACGAGGAAATCCAATGAAATTATCGCACGCAAAAAATACAGAGCATAGAAAAAGGTCTAAAGAAAAATGTTAACCGAATAGAATATTAAATAGTTGTTTAATAGTTCCAATAAAAAATCGTAATTTGGTATACAAAAATAAACTTAAACGTCGACATTCTCTGTATTTTCAGCGGTAACAACATATTTTTTTTTTGAGAATATAATAGGTATATGGTTTTATTAAAACTTTAACCGGACAGATATTGAATTTAATGCGTATATTCTGAATTATCCATGGAAAACCCTCAAATTAAATGATTTTTCGCAATCTAGTTACATTGTTAGCAAAAATATGCTCTGCAATTTTGAACCCTATTCAGGGTCACGTAAATGTAACATTAGATTAGCGCAGATATGCGGTTGTGTGAGTGAAATCGACGTTTTTAAATCGTAGTCATACCGGGCCTTAAACGCTTTTCTAAATTCAATCCCTAGGAGGGTAAATAGAAAGTTTGTTTGAAAATTAGTTAAAACCACTTCTACGTGAGCAATGCGCGTACAATACCGCTCGTAGGTACCTAATAAAATAACTAGAACTAGGTTGAGTAGGTAAATCTCGCAACAAAAATTCCTTAGGCCAGAAAACAGTCTAAGAACAGGCGGCAAATGATAAATTACCTAAAACCTGTTATTCTGCGCTAGATGATTCATATTTATGGCGTGCGCTAATAACTGCTGCGACGGGGATATCTCCACCAGAAAATAAGACGGTATACACAGCTACGTATTGTTTTCATGGATGATCTGTTACAAATAATAAAAGTTAACTTCTGTGATAAGATAAGTTAGTGATAAGTTACTGAGATCCGACTAAACTAGACCAAAAAAATTCTGATCAAAATCAATAACGTCTATCGCCGAGATTAGAAAGGAATAAATAAAAAAAATCAAACAAAGTACTAGATTTTAATATATTAAGTACAGTAACTTTGAAAAATCAATAAATGTGTGATTTTAATTATAGATGATGAATTTATTGCTTATGAATGATGATGAATTTAATTTTAATTTTTAATAAAATATTAAATGTAATAATACTACTCTAACGCATTGGAAATGTTCTGTTAGATGTAAGTTGAATAAATAAATAAATAAATAAATAGTTCATTAATACCATTATTACTATTATTATTTCTCCGTGGGGTTTGCCTTGATAGCTACCACCCTTGAGCTTGAGTCAGCCGCCAAATGACTCGTCGTAATGCGGCTGGAAGCTTGAAAGCCTATTCTTTCTTTATCTTTCCTCCCTCTTTCTTGGCCGGCAACACATCATGACGCCTTTGGTGTCGCTGATGTTCATGGGCGACGATAGACACTTACCAACAGGTGAATCAGCAGCTCCTTTGACGGCTATTTCCATTTCAAAAATGAAAAAGGATTTAATATTTTCAAACAAGTAATACACAATGAATTGGCACTCCTGAAGAAGCCCTTACAATTTTGTGTTATAATTCATACATAACGGAGTATCATCCTTCTGAGGGTATAATTGCAACGACAATTTATTGCGAGAGGCAGTTAGCCCGCGTCGTATGTACGGCGCCGATAGAACTTCAATGTCTGGATAGTTGGTAGTTTAAAGCGAATATTATCGCAGAATGGACAGGATAATTAGTGGTCATGAAATATACCGTATATTATGGGCTACTCACCGCCCTCGCTTTGCTTCGGTTTACGTATAAATGCCAATTTTTTTGTTAAATAAAATATAAGTCATGTTACTCAAAAAGAATAGATCATTCTATTGAACAAGTCCGTGCCAAGTGCGTGTCACGCCACGTCACGCCACGAAGTTAGTCACAGACACGTTGCTTACCCTGAGGATATATGGTCGCCTCATATAAGTGTAACTGGCAACCTAGACGCTTTCAACCGGAACACAATTGCTTATAAGACAAATTGTTACACGACAGAAATAGATGTGACAGTGGTAATGCCCCGGGCAAACAATCTGTGTATAGGCATAGAGTGTTGTCAACTAACATAGCTATAACATAGAAGCCAACTTTAATTAAATTGTTATTCCTTCACCAAAAATAAAACTGCTCTACGAAAAACACATAGTCAATCTTTGCTTTATGTTACAGAAATCTACTTAAAAGATTTCATGTTTTCACGAAAACATACGAAGCCAGGCTAATGAATATTCATCGAATGAGAAAACTTTTCCGTTAAAAACTAATGAAGCCAATTTAGTAATTCGGAAAGTTTCAGAGAGAAGCGTAAACGAAAAATAACGTACCACTGACGACGCATTTAATACGGAGAAACTGAGGTTTGTGACGAAAAGATACTTTTGAGTTTTGTGGTGATTCCCATCCATCCATCCATCAACCTTTGGAAGTCTACTGCTGGACATAGGCCTCTCCTAACAAGCGCCACTCTGACCGGTCCTGAGCCTTCTGAATCCAGCGGATACCCGCTGTCTTCTTCAGGTCGTCAGTCCACCTGGTTGGGGGGCGTCCTGTGCTCCTTTTCCCGAGGCGTGGTCTCCATTCGAGGACCTTTCTTCCCAACGGTTATCGGTCCTTCGAACTATATGGCCAGCCCATTGCACTTCGATCGTCGGTCAGTTTCGTTCGTCTACGGATTTCCTCATTTCAAGTTAAGTGAAGCTCCACGTCTCGGATCCGTATGTCATCGCTGGCAACACACACTGCTCGAACACCTTCGACTTCAGGCACTTAGGTAGTGTTTTGTTGTGTTGTGGTGATTAAAAATACCTAATCGATTATTTTGAAATCGATTAATATCTGATAAAAAGTCAAACGACGATAGTAAAATTGAAAATAAAAGTAAATAAATAGTAGTAAACTACACACTACGACAGAAAAAAAATTAGGCATTATACATACGAGACAGAACATGCTCGTGCGAAGCCGGAGCCTGTAGTTTTATTACTCGTAACGATCTAAATCACTCCATTTTCGTGTAAGTATTCTCATAATCAATGTTGCAACTTGAAATCGTGTAAAGATAGTTGTTAGTATATCAAAAAGAAAATATATAGACTACTAGCTGACTCGGCAAACGTTGTTCTGCCAAAAATTTAGGGGTAGTGGGATGAAAAATAGATGTTGTCCGATCCTCCACCATAGCCGATATGCAAGCTAAGATTCACGAAAATCGGTCGAGCCGTTTCGGAGGAGTTCAACTTCTAACACCGTGATTCGAGAATTTTATATATTAGATGTAGAAAGTACCTATGTGACAACAAACAATAAAGCGGCCAAGTGCGAGTCGGACTCGCTCATGAAGGGTTCCGTAGCAACAAGTAACATAATATAAAAGTTCTTGTAGTTCGTTGTAACTTTGATCAATGTTTTTTGCGGTTTACGATTTATGACGTATTAAAAAAAAACCACTTACTAGATCTCATTCAAACCAATTTTTGTTGGAAGTTTGCTTGGTAATGTACATCATATAATTTTTTTAGATTTATCATTCCCTTATTTTAGAAGTTACAGGGGGGGGGACACATTTTACCACTTTGGAAGTGTCTCTCGCGCAAACTATTCAGTTTAGAAAAAAATGATATTAGAAACCTCAGTATCATTTTTGAAGACCTATCCATAGATACCCCACACGTATGGGTTTGATGAAAAAAACATTTTTGAGTTTCAGTTCTAAGTATGGGGAACCCCCAAAATTTATTGCTTTTTTTTCTATTTTTGTGTGAAAATCTTAATGCGGTTCACAGAATACATCTACCTGCCAAGTTTCAACAGTATAGCTCTTATAGTTTCGGAAAAAAGTGGCTGTGACATACGGACGGACAGACAGACAGACAGACAGACAGACAGACAGACAGACAGACATGACGAATCTATAAGGGTTCCGTTTTTTACCATTCGGCTACGGAACCCTAAAAAGACATGCGTTTTAATTACGACTTTAAATTTATTCCTCCTGGGAATGCAGCGTGTAAATATACGTAGCTAGACCCCGTGTACAGTACGGCCGCTGTATCTTGGCGCGCCTGAACATAGGCTTTGCGAACTTTAGCGCATGTAAGACAGAGATGGCAACACGAACATGCTAACGTATGACTGAGACATAATACACCGCGTATCGAGTATTGGCGAATTATGTTACTGCGCAGCCTTCTGCGCGAAGTTCAGACGCGCCAAGATACAGCGGCCGAACTGTACTTGCGTAAGTAAAGTCTCTCTCTTTAGTTGTTCACTCTTGGCAGAGCGGTCGTGGTCTTTATATGACGATGTCCGATGAGTTACGGTAAGTAATGTACTGGACAAGAAAACAACTGTGCCACGGTGCAGGTATATAGATTATTATAGATAGCTCACTCACCTTGCTTTAGTTGGTGTGAGTCCAAATGTATTAGATGCTAAAGCTAATGCTTGATGATGATGAGGAGCCGGCCGCCCGGCCGGTGCGGTGTGGAGTAATCCGTCTCAATTTATGGTAATTCACAACATCACGCACTTTACTCTGTAGGAATTTAAGGGTACACCCTATAGTTGAGAATCTTGAGTAGATATATTTCTCAGTAAAACTTATTTAATTACCAAAGCATGAATTTTAATTTTCGCAGCGCGTACTCAATAGAAAAGTTGTAATGGCGAACTAATTTCTAAGTTAGTATAGTTTTTTAAACCAATCGGTAATCAAGTGGTCACACTCATTGGCCAATCACAGCACAGTATAGCCGCGGGAGCAACCATTCATTGATGAATTTAGGACTCTCAATACCGATAGATGGCGTTACAAGCAGCAACTATGAATGAGCGAGCTCTGCACTCAGTCGTCTTCTTGCCAATTAAATAAAAAAAATGTAATTTAAATATTAAAGAAATAGTGCTTCACCACCTCCATTGGAGGCTCTGCATATGGCGTAATTTTACGGCGTGATTGTACGAGGAAACTCCTCGTCTCGCCGCCTCGTCATTTGCAGCGCGGAAAACGCGTAGATTCCGCGAGTTTTCGTCGGATGCGTTTCAAAATCGCGCCGTGTGCAAAGGCTCCTAAGATTTGAATACATTTTATTTAACTTAAATTCTTAATTTTATTCATCTATACTAATATATAAAGAGGAAAGATTTGATTTTTTGTTTGCATTGAATAGGCTCCGAAACTACTGAACCGATTTGAAAAATTCTTTCACTGTTGGGAAGCTACAGTAACCCCGAGTAACATAGGCTATATTATATTTTCAAAAAAATTAGAGATCCTTAATAAAACTCCAATAATGTAACCCAAGGTGTAAAAAAATAAGAAAACCGAAGCAAAGCGAGAACGGTTACTCGTCTTAAATACAGCAATATCACTACTTTGTTTTGTCATAATAAAATTCGGGAACCCGATCGAGTATTTTTCCACCTAAGTAATTACTTTTACGATGGTTAGTGGCCATTTTCACAATGATTTACATACATTAAAATGATTATAAATTAATGTTAACGATACTGGATATTCAAATAGCAATTTTCATCCTCCTTCACTTAAGTACTTACATGAAAACCAAATTGACGTGAATGTAAAATAAATAAACTGACTAAGCTCTTGTAAAACCCCATCCGCCATTATTTTTCATTCACCTAAAAATTTGGAAACACACGCTATCCCTTTAATTTAACATTATTGCATTTGGTACAAAATAAGAATACAACACCATGGACTATTAAGTCCATGTACAACACACCATCCTCTTGACATTTTTTTTTATATTGTTTGTTTCTTGTTCTATTTTTAATCGACTTCAAAAAAGGAGGAGGTATTCAATTCCACTGTATTTTTTATATAATGTAAATGGACCTCAGAACTTTCGACTGCGTGAACTGATTTTGATGATTCTTTTTTAAACGAAAAGTGCTTATGTGGTCCCACATTTTGAGTGAAATCTGACGAGTAGTTTTTGAGTTATCCCTAATTTTGAACTGGGTTATTTTTTGTCAAGAAATATTCTTGACCGGCAACTCATCAATGATGTCTTTGGTGTTGCTGATGTCCATGGGTAACGATAGCCACTTACCATCAAGTTGATCATCAGCGGGCCTATTATGAACTTTTATAAAACCATTCTTGTTCCAGGCAATTCATTTATCGGGCTTGGAACGACGTATGATTGGCTAAAAAGTGTCACGTGACCGCTTTGGTAATACGAATTTGACGTTTACACTGGAACATGCCTGGAATTAAGAGTTCATAATAGACCCGCAGCTCGTTTGTTGGATATTTCCATGAAAAGAAAAGGAACCAGAGAAGGATACAGCTTGTAGGTACACCACGAGCTAAGAAGGTTAGCTTGGACTCGAAAAGTATAGTTTATATAAATAGCTCCATTTATTTATTTATTATTATTGGATTACCAAAATAAGATGCAGTTTCATCATTTGTAATACAAGTTGTTAATTATCATATTAAATCTTACTGTTCTTATAATTACAGGTAACTACAGCATGCTTTCTAATCTATCTATTTTTCAAAGCCCTGTCTTTGTTCCTATACAGTTTTGTCTTATCTCAAACGAGTCGACAGAAAGACGACAAAGTATTTTCTCGAAGCGGAAATCTACAGAACAAGACATAAATCATGTACCATCCACGCAAACGCTGATCTCAGACATTGAAAAAATTTGCCACGAAATGAAAATCTTCGAGGAAAGAGTGTAAGTAACGTTTTCCGCTTATATCGAAGTTGAAATCTGTGATAGGATCTTCAGCTTTGGAAGAAATGGATTTGGTTAGAGACGAGTCAAATCTGGAATGAAACTCGTTCGCTTTCGTTTCTTTAATATTTATTTTTACCGATAAAAATTGTATTGGTTTACCGTATTTAAATTAATACAAATCATTAGATTCCCAATGAGATCGTGGCGCTTTCTAACCTACATAACGTCGTTGCGACTTTAAGACCACTTATGTGTTATGTGCCACTTTTGGAAAAATCACTTTTTTTACGTCAAATGATTCTACATTTTGAAGCACTATCAAATTCAAAAACTCTTATGTGTGTACGACGTTTCCATCGTAATTTATTCACCAGATACAATATCACCTATGTGCTTGCTAAAGAAAACTATCGATTTTTATCGATTCCCTCAAAAAGCTGATTTTTTACACATGAGAGGTCTTAAAGTCGCAACGACGATAATAAAAAGGTAAAGGTAGGTAACCTTAGCCCGCTTCTGATGCTTAACTTAATTTTCACGTTGTATTTTAGTGAAAGTTTGTTTATTCAATTAAAAAAGTCTCTCAACAAAAACAGCCATGAACAGAAGTCGTTAATGAAAAGTATTTCCATCCGAACCATTAGGCGATCGTGTGGCTTGCGGCAACTGCCTTGAGTTTGCATTGTCTTTCACTTGACTCTAAATAATGAAGATGATGAGGTGAATAATATTGAAAGGATCCATCGCCTTGAAATTTTGTGGCGAAATACGCTCGTCATTTCGTGACTTCATTGCTTTTATTAGTAACTAGTCGGAAAAGGAACTGACGATGCACTTGATGGTAAGCGGCTACCATTACCCATGGACATGGAATACCAAAGGCATCACCGATACGTTGTAGACCCATAAAGAAAGAGAAATAACTGGTTCCCAAGTCCAAAACAGTGATAGCCTAGCGGTTAGAACCGAGTTCAAATTCTGGCACGCACCTCTGATTTTCAAATATTATGCGTGTATTAAAGTTAAATATCGCTTATTGAAGTTAATTATCGCTTGCTTCGATGAAGGAAAACATCGTGAGGAAACCTGCACACCGGAGAGTTCTCCATAAAGTTTTCAAAGGTGTGTGAAGCCTACCAATCCGCACGTGGCCAGCGTGGTAGACTATGGCCTGTACCCCTCACACTGTGAGAGGAGACCCCGAGCACAGCAATGGGACAATTATGGGTTTGGCATTGCTTTTTTGAAGTGAAAACTTCTTTAGCATCGTTGTGGTTTGAAAGTCGATGAAACGAAAAAGCGACAGTAAAAAGAAACAGACACATAAATTCATAAGATTTAACGTGAGAGAAAAGTAGATAGGAAGCATTATACAGTGTTTCTTATGTTCGTGGTTCTCTTTGTGTTACTTTAAAAAGTGCTAAGTTGTATTCATAGATGGCGCGAGAAACAACATAGAAGATTCGTTTTATTGCTGATAAGATAGCGCTAGCTGCTCATTTTACTCTTCATATTATGTTAAGAGATGGCGTTAGTTACCACTGTTTTATTTTTAGGGTTCCGTAGCCGAATGGCAAAAAACGGAACCCTTATAGATTCGTCATGTCTGTCTGTCTGTCTGTCTGTCTGTCCGTCCGTATGTCACAGCCACTTTTTTCCGAAACTATAAGAGCTATACTGTTGAAACTTGGTGAGTAGATGTATTCTGTGAACCGCATTAAGATTTTCACACAAAAATAGAAAAAAAACACAAAATGTTGGGGGTTCCCCATACTTAGAACTGAAACTCAAAAATGTTTTTTTCATCAAACCCATACGTGTGGGGTATCTAAGGATAGGTCTTCAAAAATGATATTGAGGTTTCTAATATAATTTTTTTCTAAACTGAATAGTTTGCGCGAGAGACACTTCCAAAGTGCTAAAATGTGTGTCCCCCTCCCCTGTAACTTCTAAAATAAGAGAATGATAAAACTAAAAAAAAATATATGATGTACATTACCATGAAAACTTCCAACGAAAATTGGTTTGAATGATATTTAGTAAGTAGTTTTTTTTAATACGTGTTAAATCGTAAACCGCAAAAAACATTGATCAAAGTTACAACGAACTACAAGAACTTTTATATTATGTTACTTGCTGCTACGGAACCCTTCATGAGCGAGTCCGACTCGCACTTGGCCGCTTTTTTATTTTCTAACTTTGCATCACTATGATCATTACACTGGAACCTACGATTATCATCTTCCCGAAATTTTACATTCTTCTCATTATCTTGAAACCAAAATTTGTGAAGGTTTCAATTCTATCACGTGTAAATGCACATTTTAATTTCCTTTCAAGCCCCAAGCTAGAACACAACGTGTTGTTTGGCAGCTGACCTAAACGGTGGCTAGGCAGGCAGGTTTTAAGGACAGATATAGTATTTTACAAGTGATAACTTCTTTAGGCGCGTTGATCATTTCTGAGATGGGATAAAACCAATCAGCTCGCGACACTGTAATAATTTTAACCGACACCTACATGTAGCGCCATCTCTAAAAAAGGTATAGAACTATAATTACTTAATTTACAGCTCGTATTGTAATCAAGATTGTAGTTTACACATACTTTACGAGGCGTTGGCAGCCATTCACTAAAAATGTAATGAATAACAATACATAAACGTGTACTTATGTACGCGCGTGAGAAGTTATACTTCTTTGGTATGAAAAAAAAAAAACAATTTAAAAAAAATTCAAGAAAACCATTAAAAAATAAAAAAAAACAATATTCAAAAATAATATTCTAACAATATTAAAAAATATATATAATAAATATAATGATAATTATTATCTCATAACGCGTCTAAAGAAGTATAACTTTAAAACACTTCATTTAAAAGTATTTCCTGCACAATAAAATATTTCCTGACGATTCAAAAAATACACACGTAATTGTTCAAGTTTTCAGTTCTATCGGCACTCCCGGAGTTTTTTAGTTAAATGGTTAAAGCCGAGTAAGCTACAAAAAAGGACAAAATTTGTTCTGCGCGGGATATTTAATTTTAGGCTACAAATCCAGCTTTCGATTAAAAAAAGAATCATCAAAATCGGTTCAAAGCTGCCAGTACTGAGAATCGGCAATTAAATGGGTAAGCATCTTGTAGAATGTCTGCGGTTTACTATTGTACAACTAATAGGATTACGGGGCACACAGGTAAGCACATACATTTCAATATTATGTTGTAATAGTATCTAGTCCCTTTGTCTAGAATTTAATATGATGCTATTCTAGTCTTCGGAGAAATTCATATTAAAGTGTCCTGCAATGCAAGGGATGGGTAGAAAGCTATGATGATTCACACCATACCACTTCATGAATGAATGTCCACTGTAATCCACATTACAAACTGTAGTTCCACAAACGCAGCGTCCCGATTGGAAAACTTTTCCTTTGCGAGTTGTACCTAATGCATGTTAGAAATCGTAACATTTACTGATTTTTAACAGACTTCAAAAAAGAAGGAGCTTTTCATTTCGACTGTATTTTTTATGTTTGCTACCGCAGAATTTTCGACTATCTATATTTAAATAACATTAATCAGGCCTTACTTGGTTTTATTGTAGAATTAATTGTCATCACTGGTTTTTTTACTAACTTTTCATTAACACAATTGTATTCATCCAACAAAATCCAGATGTAATAAACGCCAGAATCCCTACTGGTTGTTACATAATAGTGCCATAACCCCACACACGGCCATGAAAGCTTATAGCATTTAATAACCGACTTTTATACGCAATAACAGTATTAGCTGGACCGTTATCTTAACAGCCTTCGACACATTTCATCGAATGGAGCCCAGATGTTCGTTATTATGGATTAGTTAACCCTTCCTAACTCCTTTGGATAACGAAGCTAAGCTAACGAATATTCGTAGCAAGAAATGATTTGATTTGTTTGTAATTTGTGTACAGAATTAATTCTCTCGAATTTCGGGCTGTCACTCTGTTTAGATTAAATAAGGTGATGCTTAAACAATGATTTTGCATGAGCAAGGCGACTATCCATATATTTCTGGCTTATGTCTGGCAATAATCTTTTCAATTAGAACTTGTAGCCTAGTTGGTAACGCCCCTGTCTGCGAAGCGAGGGGTCCCGGGTTCGATTCCCGGCCAGGGCAGATATTTATATGACAGATAAATATTTGTACTCGGGTCATGGGTGTTATTAAAAATTAAAAACTTACTGCGGGGGTAGGATGTGTAAGCGTTTACGTTTACATTCATTTCTTTGGCAGAGAATGGTCATGAATGGCAATGAGGCAACGAATGGCCGAAACGACGTTTTTAATTTACAAGAATAATAAAAACCTTCAAGGCCTCGAGGTGGCGTGCCTAGGCCGTCAGGACAAGGCAAGCCCAGCTGTGTCGTACAACCCAGGATCTCGGTATCTTTGGCCCGACAACACAGAACACGCCATTCCATACGTATAATATTTACCAACCAATAATGTGAGTGTTAACAGCTGCAGAGTGATGATAAAAGCAATGATAGTAAGCTGGGCTTTTCAGCTTGTATGGCTGTACCGCCACTGTCGAGGCATACTGAAGCCAGGTTCACGATATTCTACGAAATACGTATGTATCTGTAAGAGCTTGTAGAAACTGCACGTTTAATTCCCCTAAGGACTATCGGGTCGAATCGAATGACTCGATACGACGAGTATTCATTCAGCCTTTGCTACGAATATCACACTTTGCTAAGAAAAATATCACATTCCAAAACTATAATATTTTTTCTAGACCAAGAGTAGAAAGACTCTTAGAGCACTTTGGCATTCAGGGCTTTTTCGTAACAAGGTTATGTGGGAGTTGTTACTTAATATTGTTTGACAACCCGTAGCGACCCTCCCTGCGAAGCGAAGGGTCCCGGGTTCGATTCCCGGCCGAGGCAGATTTTTATGTGACATAAAAGTACTCCAGGGTTAATATAGTAATGATATTATCTACAGTTGAAATATTATTATTTAACTATTCGTATTATGTGTATTTGTGTAAGCGTTTATTTATTTAATGCATTAAAAGAGCCTCTTATCGGCACGTATGTACTCTCATCACGTAATTATAATATGAATATGATGGCGAGCGGCCTCTTTGGTTTTACAATGATCGGCCGATGCAGAAGTCATGAAGAAAAACTAAACATTTAGAATAAGGAATATGTCAATATATTGGGAACAATAAGTGTGGAATATTCCATGGGATTTTCGAATAGTGATCACGGAGTAGAATAGAATGTTATTGTTGTGAACGTTAGGAGAACTGAAAATATATCATGGTGCAAAGTAAAAAGAATATTATTAAATAACCAATAAAATAGAATACCCCATTCTTCTACAAATGTATGAAATTCGTCAGTAATAATAATAGTTGAAGACCTTATAAATTATTATAACTGTATGTGCAAAGTTTCATAAGAATCGGCTCAGAAAAAGTTGAAAAATCTTTCTCAAGGTTTGAAACAAATATCCCGAAGCACACTTACCATCAAAGACTACTGATAGTTAAAATAAATAAAATACTTAACACAGAAACCAAATGAAAACAAGATGGCAGGGAAGCATGGCCACTGATTTCTCCTATTCAGTTTTTACTTATTACAAAGAAAGGGTTAATGAAACGTCAGAAAGACAAATACAGTTACTTAATTTTATATAAAGAAGCAATAACAGTGTTTTCTGTAAAAGATTGCAGGATTTAGAAGTTATTAATTAAGCTTTCTATTTCGTAACTTTCTTACAATTCTCTGCTTGCTCTTTTTGACCTGATTATTAATAACGGGGATGAAGTGAAGACTCGTTGGAGCTCTATTTGTTGTAGATTTTGTTATTTCATCGGATACTTTTAGAGTTTTAAAACTGTCGGATGTTTTATTATTAGTTGAAGTTGAAATATTGACAGATTTCGGATAAGAAACATCATGGAACGTGTTACCAGTCAAGTTACTGATTACTTCCAAGCTTAAATTGTTTTGTTTTTCAATTTGATTGGACAATGTTGTAATCATTTCAAAATATGCTGCAGTTGAACTGTTCGTATCCGAGTTATTTCGCCCTTTTGTATCATTATTTATATTCGTTGCTAATGAAATTTTTAATGTAATTTCGTTTGTATTATTTTGAAAATCTTCTACAACACTATTAATTATCTTTGAATCACCAATATCCCCTTCATCTTTGACTTTGCTCAAGTTACTTAATTTAAATCTTGATGTATTATAAACGTCCTCGAGGCCTCTTTCAATCAAGTTATCTATTAAAGTTTCCACAGAGAAGTTTGAAGCGTCCTTGTACAAATACAAGGCACTAATATCTGAACCGATTTGATTTTCCCGTTTAGTTAAATATCTCTTAAAATACTTCGGTGTTTCCTGTTGATTGCTTTCGGGGAACATAGACGTCAAGTAATTCGAAGTCCTTTGATTTGTCTGTTTGTTTATTTGCTTGTTGGTCGGCCAACGCGTTTTGGACAAATCTACCTCCGCTTTCTTGTCTCTTGCGTGCTTTATTTGTTCCCTCAAATTATATTTCATTTGTAGCTTTGGCAGCCTCTTGTATTTAAAAACTATCTCTCTAAAAGGATTGGCGCGACCCATCAAGTTATGGTCACGTTGTCGCTGATAGCTGCTCTCTGCGAGTCCTGCAAAACATGTGATTTTAAACTTTTTAAGCAAAAACACGTTAATATAGCAATACGCGTTTTTAATAAACTAATTTGCAATTAATGACTGACTTTATTTTTCAATTGACAATCAATACGTACTTATAAGGTTTTGATCTTTTTAATATTACAGTGGCTGGTTTTAAAAGTGCTATGGTTTACAAAGTAGGTACTTTACAAATTCAAATATATCACAGGCTCTTTCTCAAAATTTTTACTCATTTTGCCCAGGTGCGACTTAACTTCATTTTGCGGCGAAACGCCATGCGGCAAATTGTCGCCACTAAGTGCCATGATGCGTGCCTGGTTTTCATGATTTTTATGGGGTGAAGCCTGAGAGTTAATATCGCCACTCATCGTCAACAATACTGTACCTCGGTAACTTTAAGACTGTTAATTGAATTATTAAGTTAGATAAATTTAATTATCCTTATAGCATTCTAGAGCATTGTTTATTAGAAACTAAGTTACATACCTACCAAACCACGAGATGATCATTTTTATGATGAGTCAAGCATTAAAAACTCAAAAATTTTGCTATGAATTAATAAACCAAAATCTCATCACACTTTCCTGTAATTTTTTTTTTTTTTTATTATAAATACTGAAAAGCGCTATGAATGCAAACTGCGACATCTATGTAGGTAGGCGACATCTATGAATTAATAAATTAACTACCAACACAACTGAGCATTATTCAATGCTTATGACATTCGATAGATGGTGTTATTTTAAAAATGTAATTTACCAAAGGACCGTGAACCAAAATGAACTACAATACGAAATTATGGAAAATCTTTAAAAAGCGTTATGAGTTAATACTGGTTCTCTAATAAAAAGTACCATAATTCACCTGCAGGAGAAGATATAAGATTCATATTCCCCATCAAATCAGCCAGTACATCCCTGTCATTATCGACAAGGAACACCGTCTTCGTGTCCTGCTGGATTTTTGAAACGGGTGAGGATTCCTTCTTCTTCTCTTTCTTGAAACATCCGGTGGGATAACAGTAGGTGGCCTGGTCTGCGCACATCTGCACGCAGGTGCAGGCTGGTGGAGAGTGCTGGAACTCGGCGAAGATAACATTGAAGAACTGCTCCACTAGCGCTGCTCCGTGGAACTCACAGGGCGTCTTTGTGAGACGTCTGCTCGATGTGAACTGGGGTCTGGCAACTGTATTCAGAATGGATCATTATGAATATAATTTTATTGTACTTTTAAATAGATTGTACATTACTAAGAACGAAAAGAGGACTTTAATTCGTCGGGCATACAGAAGTTTACAGAACTACATATTTCGGTAAAGAACTGTAGTCGGTTATCAACAAAAGGTAATAGAAACATTTTTGGGAAATACGGACAAAATGGCATAGTGGGCTTATTTCAAAATTGGTGGACGGTGGTACGTCCTTCGGCACTGTATCACGTGACAGAGCGGCCATTTTTACAATACTGTGAGATACTGAGATTACTGAGCGCCAATGGCTCAGTCGCGCCCGAGTAACGAGTGTGAACGTGTTTCGTGCCCACAAAAGTTTATTTTACACATTGAAGTATTATTACTAGCGTATAGAACAGACACCGCGAACATCGGGTTCGGGGTATGCATTGCAGCCGGCCGGCTTAATTTCATTCTGTCACTCAGCTGCGCTCATTTCATTTCATAAATGCCGTAATACGTTATATGAAGTTGTAAAAATCAGTCAACTACGAAAAAAAAGATAGTTGTGTTACTTGTCATCCGCAAGGAAACAAAACATTAACTTAAATCAACCAAAACGATTTATTTCATTATTGTGCAATGTTTCCGCTATGTTTCATTGAAAAAATCATAAGGCGCGTTTACATACTTGGCAAGTCGCAAGCGTGTTAATGTACTAAATAGGCTTGCATAAGCTTGCCGACGCTTGTGACCAATTTAAAGTGTTGGATTTTCGACACGAATAAAATAGCTACCAACTGGGCTACAGGGTTGACGTTACATTTAATAAAACTTTAAATGAAACATTTGAAACAGCTTGTAAACGTTTGGAGTCGGTGACTGCTTGTCTTGGTTCGGCAAGTGTCATTTTTTCATGGAAATAGCCGGCAAACGAGCTGACGATCCACCTGATGGTAAGCGGCTATCGTCACCCATAGACATCAGCAACACCAAAGCCATCACTGATGCGTTGCCGGCCAAGAAAGAGAGAAGAAAAAGAAAGGAAGAACTGCTCTTAAGCCCCCAGCCGGAACACGACGAGTCGTTTGGCGGCTGACTCATGCTCAAAGGTGGTCTATCCAGGCGAACCCCATGGATAAATAATAATAGTAATAATGGTATTAATTAGCTGATACTATGATGCATGTAATTAGGTGGGGCACAAAGAGATTTATCAGTATTAAAAACCGATGTCTTTATAGTCTGACTAATATAATATACATATACGAACTTAAAGAAAACTCAGTTTAATATAAACCGTGAGGAGCGCAGATGTTCTGGAAACTTTTAATAACACTGAAGGCTGCTTCATTATCCGTCCAAATTCAAGAATGAACGCCGAAATGAAATGCACAACAGCTTTCTAAGAATTGGAACAGAATATTAGTTGAAAAGAAAGTTCAAGTTTGAAAAGGAATGTTTGTAATATTAGAAGACTGCGTGATTGAAATATAGAAAAGACAAACACATCTACGTCGTTTTAAATGATAATTAATGAATTACTCGTATGTGTGAAGATCTTGATAGTACTTACCTCAAAACTTATAATTGAGAATCGCTGAATAACATTTGTGATAGAGAAGATTGTTTATTGTGCTTGAATCGAACGGATAAAGACATTAGCAAATTTTATTTGTCAGTGTTCTTATACATAACACTAATTATTATCACGTATTATATACTTACATTCGATCATTAGGCACATAACTAAATGCCCTTGAATCTTCATTTTTGAACTAAATTTAAATTTATATAAAAGTTTGGCACGTTTATCTCGTGAACTTAATATAACATGAAACTTATGCAAATTATTTTAATTTCAGTTTCTGAAACTCTCGACTTTGTCTTGACCTTTGTCCTGTAAACAATAATAATCTTCTACACAATTTTAACTATTACAAATATTACAATCTTTGAATACAATATTCTAAAATAAGACTTGAGTTTCTCGGAACAGTCTATCGTCTTCTAAGAACTAACCTGAGTACTGGTGAAAGGAATTTAAGAAATCAGCAAGGTGTTGTTTGTAAAATAAGGAAGTAGCGTGAATAGTATTTGTAAAAATGTTTGTCTTTTGTCTGATTCTGTGAAGCCACAAAGTGAAAAGTTTAGGCAGTGGGTACGTGGATATTTTCTCAATGTTTTTAGATTTCACAAGAAAACTACTAGGGAAGTAGGGAGGTACCTACCTTAATGTAGGAAATGATGAAATGAAATTAAATTAAATGAAATAAGTTTTATTCGAAGTAGGTTTTTACAAACACTTTTCGAACGTCACTCAACGCCATCGCTTCAACAAATCAGTAAACAGTCAAGGACCACTGGACATCTGGTACTACCAGTGACTTCAATATGACGAAAAGGAGGTAGTCCTCAATTCGGTTGTATTTTTTTTAACGTTTGTTACTTTAGAAATGTGTCCGTCCGATTTGAAAACTTTTTTATTTTTCAAAAAAAATACTCTCCAGATTGATCCTGTATCTATCAAAAGTCAGTTCTGATTAAGAAAATGAGAGAACTCCTCAAATATGTGGCGATTTTAGTAATTTTGTACTCCTTCGGGGCCATCCATAAATTACGTCACACTAGGGAGGAGGTCTCACGAATGTGACCAGTGGTGACAAGGAGGGGGGGAGGGGTCAATAAGGCATGAAATTAATGTGACGTAATTTATGGATGGCCTCTTTTCTTATAGTTTCGTCTTGTCCGTCCGTCTGTCCTCAGTGCTAGAGAGCTGTAATTTGGCATGAATATATATACATATTTATTAAAACTCCAGAATCGTAGAATAAAATATTGCAAAACACTTTTTTTCAGGCTACCTTCCCTATAGGTAACGTGACGATGAATATTTTATTCGTCGCGTACCCTATAGTGTGAGGTATCGTTGAAAAGTTCTTCCAATAATAATATGACTCTTCTAAGACCATTTTTAGGGTTCCGTAGCCAAATGGCAAAAAACGGAACCCTTATAAATTCGTCATGTCTGTCTGTCTGTCTGTCCGTCTGTCCGTCTGTCCGTCTGTCCGTCTGTCCGTCTGTCCGTCCGTCCGTCCGTCCGTCCGTCCGTCCATATGTCACAGCCACTTTTCTCGTAAAACGCAAAAAACATCGATCAAAGTTACAACGAACTACAAGAACTTTTATATTATGTTACTTGCTGCTACGGAACCCTTCATGGGCGAGTCTGACTCGCACTTGGCCGCTTTTTTAAAATTAGGGGTCCGTTCGCGAAATATTTGGCTTTAAAGTAATAATATTGGTTAGAGTCAAGTGTGCCCTCCCCCCCCCCCCCCTGCCGGCTAAACGGTTGGAATTGGACAAGTGAAAAAATTCACAAAAATAGGTTATACCTATTATGAATTTACAAGAAAAACTATCATGGCTATGTTAGCATAAGTAGTTAATGAGTAATAGTCGATAAACTTACTACTTCGGAACTCTACATTGCGCGTGGCCTGACACGCACTTGGCCGGTTTTCAAGACTATTTCGTTGAAGCCGGTTTATTTTTTGGTAAAATTTAATGATAAACTTCCTTTTAGCCCCTCAGATGAAAGAATAATTTAGCCCATACCCCGATTGATTTGAATTTTGTTAAACCTATGTATTTCGACGCGCTGATAACGAATATCATCGGCAAATCACCCGCATATTCCATTTTGAAGATGATTCACATTTATTTTTCAAAGTATTGATTTTACAGAAAAACACTTCCCACAAAAGTTGTAACCCATCAAAAGACTGACATTTAATGAGCAATACTTTTTTCTTGTAGAGCCAGTGGTTAGAAAAAAAATGCGAAATTCGTTCCGCATAATTATGTGGTACAATTTCATTTGAGCCCGCCTTTTGTACTATATTTTTTTGAGTGCAATAAAGTATTTTCATTTCATTTTATTTAATTTGACATACTCAATACATATATAAATAAATAAAATGAAGTAAGGATTGATATTAACAAAGAAAAGTGATACTCATCATGATTAATAAATATTATAATTGTCATGATGATTATTATAAATTTAATGTCTTTGACCTGTTTTACGTAGAATGAGATAAAGAAATATTGCGTGTGTGTTAATTACAACCTGAATGTTAATTAGTGTTTGACTAAAATTATTGAAACGCCCACAGACTATTTATTATTTTTTGACCATCTATTCCTGATAAGTAGGTATACTTACGATTAAAGGGTCATATTCTTAGGGTTCCGTAGTCAAAACAAAATTAAATATTCGTCTTAATTATTTTTTTACACAAATAAGTTAATGCTTGACCACAATCCCACCTGATAGTAAGTGGAGATGTGGTCCAAGGTGGTGAGCACATTAACTTAGTAAAATCTTATATTTTACTCTTCGTTTCGTCATTTCCGTCCCTCTACGCAGTACTAGAACACTAGCCCTACTACTACTACTACTACTACTACTACTACTACTACTACTAACTACTAACTACTAACCCTACATAAATATATTTTATTAAAAATACAAAATGATAGAATAAAATGATTAAAAATTAATAATATTTTAAGACTAGATTAGCTTAGCGTAATTAGTTAATGAATAATAGTCGATGAACTTATAACTACGGAACCCTACATTGCTCGTGGCAATTGGCCGGTTTTTAGGGTTCCTAAGTAAAATCGGATTTTACTTCGGAACCCTTATAGTTTCGCTATGTCCGTCCGTCTGTCCGTCCATCTGTCTGTCTGTCCGAAGCAAAGCACCGAGACCCTTAATGCTAGAAAGCTGTAATTTGGCATGAATATAATTATATGCATATTTATTAAAACTCTAGAATCGTTGAATAAAATATTGAAAAACATTTTTTCAGGGCAAGGTACCGTATTATGGGTCATCTGAGACCGTTTTTGAGATTAGGGGTCCGTTTGCAAAATATTTGGCTTAAAGTGCTAATTTTGGTTAGAGTCAAATGTCCTCCCCTGCTGGCTAAACGGTTTTAGTTGGATTGGACAAGTGAAAAATTCTCAAAAATAGGTTTTATGATGAATTTACAAGGAAAACTATCAAGGGTGTGTTAGCATGAGTAATTAATGAGTAATAGTCGATAAACTTACAACTTCGGAACCCTACATTGCGCGTGGCCTGACACGCACTTGCCGGTTTTTTATTATTAATGTTGATAACAATGATAACATTAGTTCATTATTTGTTTGTAAACGTTCCACTTCAATATTTAATTTTATTCTTAAGAGTAAGCATGACACTGCAATCAACACTGATAAAATATACATATTTAAACATCATTTCAGTGTACCCTGGTCATTCTATCAGTAAAATTATATCTGTTTGCTTATTATATTGCAGAAAATGTTTTTCTCAGCATTGATGATAATTGTGACTGTGGTTTTGGTGCTAATATATATCAATGGAAAATATAACGCGAAGTACTGGAAGAAACGAGGTGTAGTTTATGATACGAATAATAAATATTTGGGACCGTTTTTCGAATATATGTATTCTAAGCAATCCGTGTACGAAATTTTTCAAAGGATTTATAAATCGCATCCGGATGCTCCCGCTGTAGGCGTGGCTTCCTTTTTCTCACCCACTTTGTTTGTAAAAGATCTTACTAACATCCAACATCTGCTAGCGTCAGATTTCTCTTCCTTCAACCATCGGGGCTTTGAACCAAATGAAGATGATCGTTTGGCCGACAACATGTTATTCATGACCGGAAAAAGATGGAAACTGATGAGACAACAAATGACTCCATTATTTACATCAACTAAATTAAAAAGTATGTACTACATCATGGACAAAAGTGCTACAGACTTCGTGGAATATTTAAAGAACAATCCTCAGTATTTGAAAGGGAATGCCTTTAAGACACTGTCGACCTTCTGCAGTGCTGCTATCGGTGCGGCTGTATTTGGAGTCAATACTGAATCTGTATTTGATTCCCCTTTTCTTGACATGGCTCAAAAAGCCAATAAAACCTCAATAAAAACTCAAATTGGTTTTGCAGTATCCAGCGTTAGCCCAAAGCTTTTTAAACTGACAGGAATCAAAATATTCAAAGAACATGAAGAATTTTTTATTGGAGCTATCAAGCAAATCATCAGAGCTCGGGAACAGGAGAAGGTTAAACGTCATGATTTTGCAGACATCTGTGTCAGCCTGCAGCACAATGGGATGCTTAAGGATTCTGAGACTGGACTTGAGTTACAACCGACAGATGAAATTCTTGCGGCCCAAGCATTTTTCTTTTTTATTGCTGGCGTGGAGCCCAGTGCATCTGGCATATTTAGCACCCTCGTTGAACTAGGCAGGAATCCTGAAATATTAAAAAAGGTCCACGAACAAATTGACAGAGTCTTCGAAAACCATAAAAATATATCTTATGACGTTCTTTCTGAAATGGAATATCTTGATGAAGTAATAAATGAAGCTTTGCGCATGCATCCACCTATCTCTAATCTTTCACGTCAAAGTGTTAATAATACAACTTTGCCTGTCGGTAATATCAAAATTGATAAAGGTACAAGAATAATTGTTCCTATTTATCAGTTTCATTATGATGCTAAATATTATCCTGATCCAGAACAGTTCAGACCTGAGAGGTTTTCGAAAGAGAACAAACAAAATCTGATTGACGCAGCATACATGCCATTCGGTAAGGGAAACAGGATTTGTGTGGGAACAAGGTTTGCTTTTCTGCAGATGAAAGCTGGCCTGGTGCATCTTCTACGCAACTATACCGTGAGGACAATTTTAAACGACGATAAGATTAAGTATAAAAGGGACATACTTCAGTTAAGGATTGCTAACGCCGACGTCGAATTTATACCTAGATATTGAACTTGTTTGCAAATAGAACTTACGTGTAAAATTTCGTTTACTTTAAGAGATTATAGAAACTTTTTAGAGATAAGGAAATGGGGAGATTTATGTGAGATTAATAATTTATTTAATTACATTTAAGTTCTCAATTTGTGGATTTTTATTTTTGATCATTTTGCATAACGCACTATTAGTTATTACCATCTAAATAACGAGTACTGCTCGCTGCAATCATTGTGGTTGCCGGACAGTGATAACATTGGTCTGTTCACAGAGGCCTCTTTGGAGATGTGGACGAACCTCGAATGAACAAATTAAATATATTTTTCAATGACATGGTGGCTTTGTAACCTTTCCCTAAGTTTCACTGAGGACTGCTAATCTGCAGTGGCAGAGTATTAGTCTATATGTAGCTCTTAGCGTCATAGTATGTTCTCCCACAAGCTGGATAGATCTTCTTCAGGTGGAGCTTTTTGAAATTTATTGATAAGAATATTGATTTTTCGTATATCATTACTTCCCAGAATTTAATCTTTGTTAGCAACACTATCGAAAGGTGTAGGGTGAGTTTTGTTTCAAAATCAACGGGTTCGATTCCTGGCCCGGAATATTAATTTTTCAACAATCTAATGATGCAGTTTTAGTTTTCTTCAAAATCAGCCCCGAGACTCCTTTGAGCATTTTTCGCTCTTCCTCATAGTTAAGGATTAAGCCATCTACGTACACTTAAAAATTCACCCTGTATACATGTTCGTTGCTATATTAGTCAATCACCATACTGATATTCATAATATTATAGCATTACTAGCTGACTCGGCAAATGCTGTTCTGACAAAAAAAAATAGCATGGATGGATGGATAGAGGAACTAGCGGTATGAAATACACTTTACGGCCTATTCTCGTATCTACCAAATATCCACAAAAAATTCATAAAAACTGATCGAGCCGTTTCGGAGTAGTACAACCACAAACACCGTGACACGCGATATTTATATAGGGTGCTAATTAAACTAACTTCTAATTAATAACATTATTTTCCTCTAAAAATCTACACTAAGTCAACCACCACCAATGCGCGTCTAAAAATACTATCTTAGCCACTGTATATCTTCGATGTAAGCTACTGTAAATACAACTTAGCGTGGTATTTTTTTTATTTAACATTTGTAACATACGTACATAAATAATTTATATCTAGTCTTATATTATTTGGTTATCAAAATGTACCCAAATTATCATCTAAGTAATAGTAAATTATGGCAATTAAATGTTCAATTTCAATTTAATTATGCAACTACACTTCGTCATAAATGTCGACGGAACCCCTCCACCATTCATCTTTTAGTAGTTTTTTCTTTAGTAGTTTTGTCTTTATTAGTAGTTAGTTGTAAAATCCATGGCTGAGTTAGTAAATTAGTGGTGATGTATAAAATTGGAAGGACAAGTAAAAATAATAAAAAAAAATAATTAAAATAATAAAAAAATGAGACTTGAGAGCAAGTTATTTCTTTCTTTTTCTTCTCTCTTTCTTGGCCGACAACGCATCAGTGATACCTTTGGTGTTGCTGATGTCCATGGGCGACGATAGCCACTTACCATCAGGTGGATCGTCAGCTCGTTTGCTGGCTATTTCCATAAAAAAATATGTTGTTCTTTATTTGACGTTTTCTTTGGAATATTCAGGTGGCATTTAAAAAAGGCAAATTAGTTTATTAGAAGCCTTCCCATGGCTTAGTTATAAAATCAGAAGTTGGTTTCCGTGACTAAAAAAAATCTGTGGCTTGACTTATAATTCCTCTTTATTTATTAGATAGTACAAAGGGGAAGTCTTCACTGTAATTATAAAACAGCACACTAACACAATCATCATAATTCAAATTCAAATTCAAATTCAGAATCATTTATTCATGTAGGTATCATTGATACACTTATGCACGTCATTTTTTTAATCAACCAGCTTTTCGCAAAAATGCTTTGTCATGGAGGAGAAGAAAAGCCGTAAAGAAACTCCTCAGCACATCTTTTAAAAATATACGCGTCGAATTGAGAACCTCCTCCTTTTTTTTCGTCGGTTAAAAATAAAAATACATTGGTATATTTATTACAAAAAAAAATATCACTAACTGGAACGGAACTGGTTGCAGAGCTGGTCATTTCCATGAGTCTTTGTCATTTAAGTACTCATCTACAGTATAGTAACCTTTGCCTAAAAGTTGAGATTTTACATGTTTCTTAAACAATTTTACTGGCAAATCACGTATTAGTTAATCCATTATTCGTACAATATAACATTAGATATTTAGCCCACTGAAGTACACTAGCAATACGCTACTAGTAGTGGTACCTACGCTAGTAGCTTTGGCGACCCGTGTGGCGCAATGGTTACCGTCCAGATCGCCGCGCTAAGGATCCTGGGTTCGATTCCCAGCGAGGTGGAAATTTGAATGATAAGTTTGAATGTCTGTTCTTGGTCTGGGCGTTTGACTGTTGTCTTTGTCCATGGCACCCACGACACAGGGAATCCTAGTGTGGGGCTATGAGTATGAAGCGTTAAAAAAATAGTCCAATGGCCTCAAGAAATATTTTTATATGATAAATACGGATTAGGTCAAGCTATCGGTAGCTTGAACTCTCTAGATTACACACACGTGAGTAATAAATACGATGCTCTTTTTAATCTCAAACTTCAGTTTATAGACCACTGTGGACATTCAACAGGGCATGACATGTGCTGCTGGTTATTGACACAAGTAAGTTAAATTTTGTATTATGTGCTTCACGAAACAAGTTGAATGTTGCCAATGATCTTACCTCAAACCATAATCAAATCTTAATATAATTTTAATGCTTATTTTGTCTTTCTTCATCAGAGCCATAAGTCATAATGCCGTTTACCAGGAAATGGGACGCTTCTTGCCCTAAGATATGGTACCAGTTCAAGCAAGATAGCAGGACTTATATCATCCAGGACATACCACCCCAAGACGACGAACAGGCCTTACAGATTCTGGTAGATCATCTGTGCACCGATGAAATCCTTTGTAATTTAAGCGGTATGTAAGCTATAAGAGTTCAGTTTTCTCTATAACCTACCCATATAGATTAGGAGCCATTAGGGATTGCAATCCGGAAAACCGGATCCGGTAATCCGGCCGGATCCGGCGTTTTTCACGCATACCGGATCCGGTCGAATTTACTGGATCCGGCGACCGGATCCGGTCACGAAAAATTTTGACAAAATAACCTTAATGTTGCTAGTGTAGATGCTGTAAATGTCTAGTATAGATGTTGTAATTAATCTAGCATGGCATTCCGGTATTCCTAACGTTCAATAAGGATGTTAGGTACAACACAAATTACTGAATGGATAAATTATTGTAAGTTATAAAAGTGTGAAATTATGTTCTCGTTAATATTGCTTCTTGTTTATAATTAGTAATATTTGCCCTAAATGGATGTAGCTGCAAGCTGTACATGTATTTCAATTGATGCGCGATAGCACAACAACAGAAAAACGCCCTTAAACATATTATTATGAAGAAGTGTAGTAGTATACATGTACACTTGTTATTGGCTCCCTTCTTAAAGAAAATAAAGAGAAACAAATACAGCAATTGATATATACGTATTTTTTATAAGATAAGTTGTATTGACAATCTGTTTTACTTCTAACTAAAATACAGTTTTCGGACTGTTTACATCCAGATGCAGGTATAATATAGGGTGGCGCAAGAATCATCATTACCCTATCGGAAGATGCTATATTTTTTTCAAATGGCGGTAAATATCAGTTTTGATGTGACATTTGTGTAGGAAACAGATACAAAATACACGTCAATAAGACATGAATCACTATACTCCTCAAAAACGCGGAGTAATCATAATAATCTCTCGTTTTTCGTCATTTGCACTAGCCGGCAAGATCGCCCGTTTAACCCCTTTAGGTTACGTCCGCACAGACAGGCGGCTTGCTTAGCACCTAGAGCATAGCGAGTCACCTAGCGACTAGCTTAGTAAAACGAACGTTCTATAGTGTTCGCGACTGGCCGCACTGCGCGCTTGACGCCTAGCTAGTCGCTTAGCAGGTATCGAAATAAACAAACGTGTTGGTTTTTTGTCACTAGGCGCGAGGCATTTTGGAAGAACAAAATGGATGAAATATTAATTTGTGTCAATGTCAATGTGAATGTCAACGTGTTGACAAGCAAAATGACCAAGACACCTAGCGACTCACCACGCAAACCACATCTCAGTGCGGCCATCGTATATCCTAGCAAATAGCTAGAATGCAAACCACTAGGCTCTAGGCGCTAAGCAAGCCGCCTGTCTGTGTGGACGTAGCCTAAGACTTATTTTGAGTTCTTGGTGGGGTTTCTTGAAGTCACGGGCTTATGTCAACAAGCCTTAGATTCTTGAAGCCTCCAAAGAGAATATCCGTCATAAATGCGGAAAGCTTTCGCCAAAAGTTCTGGCAGGAGTGATGGAAAGTGCCATAAATCGGGACCATACAGGCCCAATTCTAGCGGCAGCCACTTGGCTGATATCATTTTTCTACTTAATGAAAGCAAATATTTAGACATGAAATAAACACAATCCAATAGCATAACTGAAGTTTTTCATTTATTAAAAACAATACAGTCAAAGAACATCGGGTGGCAACTTTTGCGCCACCCTATATGATATGATATAGCTGAACCGTACCCACTTCGCTGGGCGTCAAACATTTTTACTTCTGATGAAGTAAGAAAAAACATATTATTAATCACAGTAAAATATAGCCCATCTCACTGAGGAATAATGTATCTTTTTATTGGTATAAATTTTTTTGAAATTACTCCAATAGTTTTTGAGTATATCCATTATAAAAAATAAATAAAATATCAAAATTTTCCTCTTAATAATATTAAGATGACTAGCTGTTGCCCGCAGCTTCGCATGCGGAAATTATGCTTATCATATTTGTACCCCTTGCAGAAGAAAATTTAAAAACATATTAATTTATATTGAAGTACTTATATTTAGGAATTTATATACTTAAACGTACGATATAATCACAAATCATTTCTCCGGGAATGAATTTTGAAAAATAAACAACATTAGATAACATTAGTTTTTTCTTTTTCATGAAAAATTTTGAAAAACTCGAAAACATGTATTTCATCAATTAAATGAGGAATGTTTGTTGCAAATTTAAAGCAAATCGTTGATATTTAAAAATATTCCACACTAAGTTTCATCTTGTTTCCGGTGAAAACTTTTAATTTTATCGGGACGAAAAGTTTTTTAAACCGTGATCCAAAGTATGAGGAACAACATAACTAATTTCCGTCGAAATCAGTTCAAGAATTTTCATGTAATGCCCGAACAGACAAACAGATAGACAAACAGACAATAATTTTACAAAAAAAAAAATTTTTGGTGTTCTAACACGTTATTGAAGTGCCCCTAATGGAAATTTTGAAAAATATTTAATGTACAGAAAAACTGGCTCTTGAGTTTCATTAAAAAAAAAAACAAAAAGGTTCCGTTAATTCCATCCATCCAGGAGTTACATATCTTGTCTCCAAGTAACACCACCAGATCCTAAATGGATCAATGATGAACTGATTTAACGATGTCAACATGAACAGTACAAATATCTTTAAAAACGGTTCTGTTGTTTCCATCCGGGCACTTACACTCCCTCTCCCTCTCCTGCTCCCATTCCCTCTCCCACTCAAACTCTCTCTCTCTCTCTCTCTCTCTTTCCCTCTCCCTCTCCCGCTCCCTGTCCCTTTCCTTCGCCCGTTCACGGTCCCTCTCCCGCTTCCAGTTCCTCTCTCGCACTCAGTCCCTCTCCCGCTTTCTGTCCCGCTCCCTCTCCCGCTTCCTGCCCCTGTCCCACTCATTCCTCTCCCACTCCCTGTCCCTCTCCCTCTCCTTCTCCCGCTCCCGGACCCTCTCCCTCTTCCTGTCCCTCTCCCTCTCTCTCCCTCTCTCGCTTCCTGTCCCTCTCCCCTCCCCCTACCGTCCGTAAAGTCCTCTACACAATTTTTTTGTTTCTCACTATAAGCTTACATATTAATTTTCATATTTCTGAGTTTGAAAATGACAAAGTTCTGGAAAAACTTGCAACCTCTTTATTAACCTCTTAGGGGATGAAATTCCAAAAAACCTGTTACAGTTAATTTTTGATTTATTTTCACATTTTTGAGTTCGATATTGACGAAGTTTCGTATAAACTTACATCCCCTGGTTTTGCCCCTAAGTGGATGAATTTCTAAAAAAACCTGTTACAATTAATTTTTGTTTCTAATTATAAGTTAACATATACATTTTCACATTACTGAGTTTGAAATGACGTAGCTTCTTAAATATTATAACCCCTTAGTATTACCCTTTATGGGGATGAATTTCGAGAAAACCGTGATACAGTTAGTTTTTGTGTCTAACTATAAACTTACATACAAATTTTCATCCTTTTTACTTCAAAAATGACTAAGTTGCGTAGTAAGTTCCATCCCCTAAAGTAACCTTTTAAAGGATGATTTTCAGCTCAATTTTATATTTTGTTCATAACAATAAACATACATTAAAATTTTCATATTTATAACTCTAAAACTGACGAAGTTGATTTGTATGTAAATGACTTCTAACCCCTATTTTTAGGGGATGAATTTCGAGAAAACAGTAATATAGTTATTTTTTGTGTCTAACTGTAAGCTTATATACAAATTTTCACCCTTCTTACTTCAAAACTGACGAAGTTCTCATACTAACTTCCACAACCTTGTTTAACCCTTTAGGGGTTGATTTTTCCAATAAACACATAACCTTTAAATTTTGTTTCTAATTTTGCACTAATATATAAATTTGCATGTTTTTAACTTCAAAAATGACGAAGTTGCGTACTAAGTTCCATCCAAGAAATTAACCCTTTAAGGGATGATTTTCCAAAAAAAATTTTTGAAGTTACCTTTTGTTTATTACTATAAACATACATAAAAAATTTCGTATTTATAACTCTAAAACTGACGAAGCTGATTTATATGTAAAAGCCTTCCAACCCCTATTTTTAGGGGATGAATTTCGAGAAAACAGTGATGCAGTAATTTTTTTTGTCTAACTATAAGCTTACATACAAATTTTCACCCTTCTTACTTCAAAACTGACGAAGTTCCCATACTAAATTGCACAACCTTATTCAACCCTTTAGGGGTTGATTTTCCAAAAAAACACATAACTTTTAAATTTCGTTTCTAATCTTGAACCAATATATAAATTTTCATGTTTTTAACTTCAAAAATGACGAAGTTGCGTACTAAGTTAAATTGAAGAAATTAACCCTGTAAGGGATGATTTTCCAAAAAAATGTGTTAAAGTTAACTTTTGTTTATTACTATAAACTTACATAAAAAAATTCAAATTTATAAATCTAAAACTGACAAAGTTGGTTTGTATGAAAGTGACTTCTAACCCGTATTTTTACCCCTTAGGGGATGAATTTCCAAAAATCCGTTCTTAGTGGACGTCTCCTTAGCAGAAACTATCTCCCTGCCAAATTTCATCTTAATCGGTTCGGTAGTTTCTGAGATTTTTTGTTTAATCAGCGGTGTGTCGCTTTTCAGTTTTATATATATAGATTATCATTAGGTGCTACGGATTTATAACGGCCCGCATTTGCGTTCCTTTATAATCCAAAAAAAATATTACCTCAAAAACTGTCTATATTGGAACGAAAAGGAAAAATTCTGATCACGTGATCAATCCGATCGGATCCGGCCGGATTGGTGAAAATCCGGTAAAATCCGGCCGGATTGAAAATGACACCGGATTGCAATCCCTAGGGGCCATCCATAAATTACGTCACACTAATTTCATGACTTTTTCTCCTTCCCCCTCCCCCACCTCCGTCCTTGTCACAGCTAGTGACATTTGTGAGACCTCCCCCTCCCTAGTGTGACGTCAAATATATGAAATTTTACACCTAGAAATTAGTCACAAAATTATTCGATTTTGAAATGTAACGTCACGAAATTTAGGACCCCTCCCACCCCTTGTCACACAATGTCACATTATATCGACCCCCCCCCCCCAACGTGTGACGTAATTTATGGATGGCTCTCTTTAGTGAAAAATATAGGTCGATGTGTCTTATTATATGGCCCGATTTGAAAGGGGCGGTGGAAAACACAGTAAATAGTTCGTCAGTTCGTCTGTCAGCGAGTTATCTACATAAAGTGAATACAAGTATTAAATAAATAAATAAATAAACGAAATGTGTGCTGGGATAGGTACATAGTAGAAGAAAAACTTTTAAAAAAATTATTTCAGTAAAAATATTTAAAAAAATTAAAAAGGATATTTAAAAACAAATATTTCAAAGAAAAATATTTAAAAAAATATATTTAAAAAATCCAAAATATTGTTATTATTATTTTCTTTATTAGGCACGCCAACAGCATAATATACATACATTCAACTTAGGGGTAATAATTGTAATCTAATTACATTTCCAGGTATATATGCCAATAACAGGCTTGCACAACATTCTCATATTCTGGACAACATGTTATAAAAAAACTGACAATAGAGTAACTAACAAAAGTTTTAGTAAAAATAACAATTTAGTATATGTACTACAAATATATTTTTTTCTCTCCGTCCGCCGCTGCCGCCTCTCACTACGCGATATATCGTCTACCCCCTCCACGCGGCCGTTACGTTTTTTCGTGATAGAAAAATTCCTAATACCCCCTGTATATAGAAGTTTCACTTCAAAAATTGACGCGATTTGCTATTTCTTATTTTTAGATCTAGTCAAGGACCCGGAGAGTGTAGACAGCATTAAGACATTCTGGAGGGACTGCTTGTCCCAACGGATGAGCCTGGGTTGTTACACGGAGGTGGAGGGAAAGATGACAATGATAGGATTAAACGTATGCGTCGTAGACTCCATTGCAGACAGGTTTCCAACAACGACGGTGAGTATACTACAATTTGTATTTACAGTGCCACCAACTTATCTGTGAATTGACGGAGGGCGCTGTCGGACGCATTGGACCAATCATTGGATGCAATTCGAGATGTAGTAAATGTCAATGAATGACCACAAAGAAGTTATGAATGGGGTGGCATTAGTTCCAATTTTCGCCATCTCACAGATAACTTGGTGGCACTGTACCTTTAACTGTAACTGCAATGCATTAAATTTAATACCTTAAAAAAAATAAGATATAAAATGTAGGTATGAGTGTGCAAGCGTATATTTATGTACTTTTAATTGACATGAATTAGTTGAGTCGACCTAGAACCTCTGTTGTCAGAAGAGGAAATAAATTAAAAAAAAAAACGCCTAAGCCTAACCTGCTATCATAAAAGTTATCATGAAATCCTTATGGTGAGCTCTTTATTTAAAACCCATATTGCATTATTACATTTATTTTTATTTTTTGATAGGTACTTCCACCAATGGCATCTCACAGCCACCATATTTTTTTTCTAATTTCACTTATCTAAGAACACTTGGGTTATCAATACAAATCTAACGAACGATATCTTAATTATATACATTGTTCCAGCGGTTTGGAAGATATGAGGTAATGAAGAATATTACATACATACACATTTATGTATGATACACGCGAAAAACATAACCCTTTCTTGGCAATGTGGTAAAAATATGGCTAGGATTAGGTAGGTAGTTAGGTACTATATCAGAACGCCTGAATGGTGTGGGATGTAGTGTTAAAAAAATAGAATAACTAGGATATTACTAGTCTATTATCCACTATAAACGTTAGTACATAGCGTTACTAGATACAAAAAATCTTGGAGCAAAGCCAATAAAAATTTAATTCGGGTACTTATTTCTTAGAATATCCACTGACAAATCATACTAATATTATGTGTATGTGAATGTAAGTTTGTTTGTCACGCTTTCACGTGAAAACTACATAACCGATTTGGCTGAAATTTGGAATGGAGATAACCTATACCCTGGATTAAAACACAGGCTACTTTTTATCCCGCTAAAGTTCAGGGTTCCCGCAGGATTTGTAAAAATCGATCTCTACAACAGCTAGTTCTTTATAATTTATCTTTTCTCAGATCAATGGTAGTGCTTGGAAGAATGTTTACTATGCGATGGAGTTTGTGGAAAGCAAATGTGATACTTTTAAGATACTGAACGTGAATTTGCTACTTCATGGCTATGGCGTGGTCATCGAGCGCAAATTTAGGGGCGCGAAGCTCGGAGCTAGGTTGTTCTATGCCAGGTTTGTATCCTCACTACATGATGTAAGGTCCATCCGTCCTGAGTCTGAGCCAATCTCCCTTTCAAGTAACACTTTGGACAACAGGCGACCGTTTACCGACAGTAAAATGTTTTCTACTGTTGCACTGTCGAAAGACAAAAATTTTGCGGACTGTACCTTCCATCCTTCTTGGCCATCTCGTTCTGCCTCTCTTTAAGACTTGAGAACAAATATTTATTCTGTCGTAAATATATTCGTAAGCAGGGTCACTGCCAACTAGGAAGCCTAACTAAAGAGGTCACTCCGTCATCTCGAGTAACTTGAAAATTGAACATAAATATCAAAACCAATACTAGGAGAATTAAGATCCTTATGTAATCACAATTATCTATACATCTTCTATATCTATCCATCTATACTCTATATACATACATACATACAAATAAATAAAATTGGAGTGTCTGTTTGTAATATTAAAATAACCGATTTTTACTAAGTGCATTTGGATGTATGCACGGTACATAGACCAAAACAACATTTTTTACAATTTTTGTCTATCTGTCTGTCTGTCTGTCTGTTTGTTCCGGCTAATCTCTGAAATGGCTGGACCGATTTTGACGGGACGTTCACTGGCATATAGCTGATGTAACAAGGAGTAACTTAGGCTACTTTTATTTCAGAAAAAAATAGTTTGTTAGGCGATACGAAGTTTGCCGGGTCAGCTAGTTGCAAATAAACTTTCATTCATTCATTCATTCATAATAATTATTCAACTTTAATGTTATATCGTTACAGACGACGCCTGGCGCTCTTCCACGGTATAAAAGGCACATCGGCGGTGTTCACTGTCCCCGCATCACAGGCGCTGGGCGCGCGCTGCGGCTTCACCACCATCCAGCAGGCCAGCCTGAGGGAGATCGCCGAGGCTGGCTACCAGTTCCCCGAGACAGATCACCTCATCAAAATCATGGCCCAGAGATACGATGACGATGAAACGATTAACACGGACACATTTTAGATAGGGATCCGTTATCGGTCGAATAGATGTTGTAATGTTAGTCATTTTTGTTTATAATTATTATAGATTTTTTATAAGAAATGGCAAGTGTTTGGACTCTATGTAGCTAAATGTTTTGTCTCCATGGTAGGGTGATTTTAAATGTCTATAATATTAGACAAAACATAAACTAGTTAAAGACATTTTTACAACACGTTTCATATTTTTTTATAAATAAGTGTTCTGGAAATTATTAACGTGATGGTAAGTTAAAGTTTAATGTGTAAAATATAAAGTCGCGTACCTGTATATATATATTTGTATAATCATTACAGGATAAAGAAACCGCGCAATTATTTTTTTATTACTCTTCTTTAGATTTTCGACTGCCAAAAAATTTTATAAGTGCCCGTTTATTATGCAAATTGATCACAACTGCGATCGCTTGCACAATCAAAACATAATAAAAAAAATCCATGATTAAATAATTAATGTGCTGATTATCTTTAGGCTTAACTTGACCAGTTAGCATCCGACTGTGTCCGGTTTTATAATTCATAGATTACCTAATTAGTGATAATCTGATAATTGGCATTTGGAAATACTAATAGATAGGCAGGTATATAGTTTTGTGCACTCGTAAGAAAACATGGTTAATATTAGTAGATTAGATATGTATAATTATGATAATTTATTTTTAACCCCCGATGAAAAAAGAGGGGTGTTCTAAGTTTGACGTGTCTGTGTATCTGTTTATCTATGTATCTGTATATAGTTTGTTTTTGTTATAAAGGTGACTTAATCGAGAGTGATCTTAGCTATGTTAAGCATAAATGAAACTCTCGAGGTTTTTTCAATAAACTTTTAACTTGTTTAAATTCTCAAATTATGCGAAAATCCCGAAAATTCTCGGTTCTGGACTTCTGGTACCGAAATAAAATCTCCGTTCAGCAGAACGATACCAGTAACTATTACATGAGTGTATGCCCTACTAAGACGCACTGTAATACCACATAAGAAATACTAGTACTTATAATAAGTAGTAATACTAGTATACAGTAGTGACTAGTCTAGCGGTAAATGCATCGCTGACAACTCCATGAACTCCAGTTCTTGGAGACCAGTGGCGAAAGGAGACGTATCCATTTGTGCAAGTGAGTATTAATAATACTTACCAAATAAAAAAAAATATTATATTTTATGTTAACTTTAACGGACCTTAAATATTAGGCATCTGTTTATTCGTAGCTTTCATTTATTTCATTTTCATTTTATGACATTAATTTTTCATGATATCTGAATTATTAATAGTCATAATTATGTAGGTACAATTAATTATATTTTGATTTATCCTTTTATATCAAAATAAAAAATAGATTATAAATGCCTACTAAGATATGCCTACTAGAAGCCTACTAGATATGCCTATTAGAAGAATGCAATAAATAAGTATGACAGATACACGTGATATAACCACATAGTTACCTTTTTATTTTATTAAAAAAATACCGAAATAAGTAGTTAAATAATCAGTGTAAAGTCAAGAAATCCTATAATTATGAATTTCTTCATTTCTACATAATATGATTGGTGTGGTAAATAATACATTTTTTTTCCTATAATCTTGCTAGTGCGCCTTTCTACTTATAGGCAATCAGGGCTTAAGAAAAATAGCTTAAGCCCACTACAAAATTCTTCGTTATTAGCTAAAAAGGTTAAAACATGATTATGAATAAAATCTGCGTAAATAAATATGTTATTAAAATTAAGATGACAAAATAAATAAAAATTAAAGGTTTTTAAGCAAACGTTTCAAATAAATGATAAAGAGTGAAGTTTTTATTTTTTGTTTGTTTGTATTTGATAAACTCAAAAACTACTGGATTATTTCAAAAATTCATTAGCAATATGTTGCTCTATTGTTGCTGAGTAACATAGGCTATATCTTATTTTATTAAAAATTAAAAAAAAAACGTCTAATCTCTAATCTCTAATCGTCTAATCTCGTCTATCAATAAACCTATCATGATATACCTTTTTGAAATCCTTATGGTGAGCTCTTTAATTTGATACGTACCCATATTGCATTATTTCATTCATTTTTATTTTTTGATACTTCAAACAATGGCATCTCACAGCCACCATAGTTGTCTCTTATAACTAAGAACACTCGGGTTATGAAAACGAATCTAATGATTTCTTAATATATAAATCCGTTCAGCGGTTTGGAACATACGGGGCCATCCATAAATTACGTCACACTAATACCTATCATGACTTTATGACCCCTCCCCCCCTCCTTGTCACAGCTGGTCACATTTGTGAGACCTCCCCCCCCTAGTGTGACGTCACATATTATGAAATTTTACACCTAGAAATTATTACATCAAAACAGCAGTTATTCGATTTTGAAATGTGACGTCACGAAATTTAGAACCCCCCTCCCACCCCTTGTCACACTATGTCACACTACGTCGACCCCCCCCCCCCCCCCCTCCCTCCTAACGTGTGACGTAATTTAAGGATGGCCCCTACGTGGTAATAAAGAATATTACATACATGTATGCATACATACATACATACATACATAGATACATACATACATACATACATACATACATACATACATACATACATACATACATACATACATACATACATACATACATACATACATACATACATACATACATACATACATACATACATACATACATACATACAAACATACATACAAACAAAAATACATACAAGATACGCGCGAAAAACAACCCTTTCTGGCAGTCGGGTAAATTAAATATACAAAATCTCTCGGCATAACCTTCCACTACATATTTATCGTAGATCTCGCTATTTATACCTATTTCAGCAAAACATCTCAAGTAGTCTTAAGTAGGTAATCTTAAGCGTTACGATTATTGACTGTAACGTTTGAACAATGATTTAGCCTTCAGTCATAATAATTATGACTTCGACTGCAAAGCGGGTCCAGCAGCAAATAAATGAATCATCAACAAATGAATCTTTCGCGGATTCGATTTCGATTTCGAACAAGCCGTAGCTAAAAGATTTGCATAAGACTCAATGAATGGATAACTATGATTTTCAGCGACCAAGGTCAAAATACAATGCATCCTCGTTGAACATAATAGGTATGTAGTTGTCTGCACTACGTCAAACAACATCATAATAATTAACAAATTCATAGCGTTCCCGAACGTTACGCTTGTCATGATCATTTTGTGAAGTATCCATTAGAGTTTTAAGGTTCCGAAGTAAAATCGGAACCCTTATAATTTCGTCATGTCCGTCCGTCTGTCCGAAGCAAAGCGCCGAGTGAAATAAAATATTGAAAACCATTTTTTTTCAGGGTACCTTCCCTACAGGTATGAGGATGAATTTTTTATTGATTGCGTACCCTATAGTGTGGGGTATCGTTGAAAAGTTCTTCCAAAAATATTATTGGTCTTTTAAGACTATTTTTGCAATTAGGGGTCCGTTTGCGAAATATTTGGCTTTAAAGTACTAATTTTTGTTAGAGTCAACTATATTACCAGGCTATTGCGGTTGGAGTTGGACAAGTGAAAAAATTCTCAAAAATAGGTTATACAGGGTGTTACAAAACTACCAGTAAAGCCGAAAGGAGGTTAAATGGGGCCTTATAACTAGTCCATTCACAATATTTAAGAACCGTAGTAACGCTTTATAACATATCCAAAAAAAATAAAAATAAAAATATTATTTTTACTGATGTGCAAACCCTATTTCACTAAAATCAAAGAGTAAACTACGCAGAATGTACCTACATTTCTACCTAATTCGCGGAACGACAAAAATTTTAAAAAAGACCTAACCTAACCTACCGCTACCTGCTTGGACGTCCACTTCCAGTAGACCAATAAAAAGAGCCGGTGGAATGTAGACAGCTTACTAGGGTTGACAAAATTTTTGGCTTTGATAATTAATTATATTTTTATGGGGTATTTTGTAACACGTTGTATATAATGAATTTACAAGGAAAACTATCACGGCTAGTAATAGTCGATAAACTTACTTCGGAAATCTACATTGCGCGTGGCCTGACACGCACTTGCTCAGTTTTATCTTGATGATAATAAGCTGCAGACTACCTGATTGTAAGTGGCAGTAGAAAAACGATGATTTTAAACAGGCACTCAATAGATTATAAGTCCTAGTAATTTAATAATATCTATTATTTTTGTCATACTATTAGTAGAATGGTAGGGCAGGACCCGTGATTGTATATTTTTTAACACTACACACTCATAGCCCCACATTAGGATTTCCTGTTGTGGGTATCGTGGACCAACAAAGACAAGTAGGTATACCCACAGTCACACACTAGAAGGAGAAGAGAAATTTAATCGAATCCAGGACGCTTTGAGCGGAAATTAATGGCGCCTAACCAAAGGCCCCTTTCTTTCTTTGCACATCTCAAACATGATACTAGAAGAAAATGATGATGTAGAGACGTACTATGAGAAAATTAAGCAAGGTATCTATAACAGTTTAAAGTCTATACGTAATAACAACATAAATACAAAACGACAGTACATTATCTCAGACAGAACCAAAAATCTCATCAAAAGAAGAAACGAATTAATAAATAAAAAGCAATTAACGTCGGAAGAAAAAAACGAGAAAAAATATTTATATAAGAACATTTACAAAATTATCAGAAAAGAATATCAAGATTACAGACTAACAACAATTGAAAAATATCTAAGGAAGTCAGGAAGTGTGAAAAAAGGTTTAAAAGAACTAACAACATTTAAAAAATGGATTCCCAGCCTGAAAAAGAACTCTACCTGTAACAAAGAAACATTCTCCAGATCGGGAATAATAAAAACTGCCACTGAATTTTATAAAGATCTCTACGCTTGCAAAATACCGCCATGTATAGAGACTCTATCTGTACAGAAAAAATATTCTGTAATGCAAAGATTTTCAGCTCAAGAAATTTTGACTAAGATAGAGTCTTTAAAGAGAGAAAAAAGCAACGGTCCAGACGGCATACCAAACGAAGCCATTTCTACGGGAAAATCTCTACTAGTAAAACCTTTAACCATCCTGTTCAATAAAATACTGGACGAAAGAAAAATCCCTACTGAATGGGCGAAATCAGATATAGTGCTGCTCTACAAGAAAGGAAATCCTACTGACATAAGTAACTACCGACCAATCAGCCTACAATCTAATCTCTACAAGCTGTTTGCTTCATGCCTCGAGAAACGCCTCGCTAAATACACCGAAGAGCATCAGCCAGTAGAGCAAGCAGGATTTAGAAGTACGTATTCAACTATAGACCACATTCACTCACTAGAATTGATTATAGAGAAATACGAAGAAATGAAACGCCCGCTCTACCTAGCGTTCATTGACTACGCAAAAGCATTCGACTCTATATCCCATAGAAGCATATGGAGAGCTTTACAGGAATGTGACGTACCATCAGAAACTATAGAGCTCATACAAGATATATACAAGAAAAGCACTAGTAGAGTAATATTAGACAAAACAGGCACAGAAATCGATATATGTAGAGGTGTTCGCCAAGGTGATCCCCTGTCTTCCAGAATTTTTATTACCGTTCTACAAAGCATCATGAAGACACTAAATTGGAAAAACAAAGGTATAGACATCAATGGTCATTTTCTAAGTAATCTCAGATTTGCCGATGACATCATACTCTTCGCAAAAAATTCGTCGCAATTAGAGACAATGATCAATGAAATTAACAATGTCAGCAATGAAATTGGTCTAGAACTAAACACAACAAAAACAAAAATTATGACAAACAGCATAAAAACTCCAATTCACGTCAACAATGTCTTACTAGAATATGTCCAAAACTACACATACCTAGGCAAACAAGTATCATTTAAAAAGTCTAGACACCAAGATGAGTTACAGAGACGCGTAAACATAGCCTGGAATAAATTTTGGAGCCTGAAAGAAATTCTAAAGTCAAATATGTCAATGAAGCTGAAAAAAATTGTGTTGGACTCTTGTATCTTACCTTCTCTCACCTATGCATCCCAAACATGGATTTTCAACAAACAAACTAGAAACAAAGTACTAACGACACAAAGAGCCATGGAAAGAAGCATTCTGAATCTAAAGCTGAGACACAAAAAGAGAAGTACAGATATAAGAAAAACAACCAATTTGATTGATGCTCTGAAACATTGCAAAACACTGAAATGGAAGTGGGCTGGCCATATTGCACGTATGAACGAAGACAGATGGGCCAAAAAGATTACATCATGGGAAGGGCCTGTAGGCAAGAGAACCAGAGGCAGACCAGCGGAGAGATGGCTCGATGAAGTTTTGAAAGTAGCTGGAAAACAATGGATTGATAAAGCGAGTGACAGAACTATGTGGAGAAAAATGGAGGAGGCCTTTACTCTATAGAGAGGTCCTTAATAGAAATATAGACAGATACAGATATATAAGTATATGATATAAAATATAATACAATTAATATTATGATTAAATTAAATATTATTATTATATAAATTAAATTAAATATTGTTATTAATAAATTAAATTAAATCAAGAATTATGTACAGGAAATATTATGGAATGTTATGTTATAGGAATTTAATATTATTTTTTGTTTTGATCTTATAAATAATACTACTGCATGATATTTAATAATTGTAAAATTTGTTAATTGAATTCTCTATTAAGGAAATAAATAGGCTTAATTATTATTATTATTATTAACCAAAGGCCCCTTTACCGACATGTACGTACTTCCTACATTTCAAAACTTAGCGCTTAGGCCCATGCTGTTAGTGGCTTTTTTTCCTTAAATTTGACAGCTAAAGTTTTAATCGGGACCCTAAACAAATATTGATACAGGGCCTCCTTAGAGCAAGCTACGCCACTGTATAAAACAAAACATGTCGAATTACCTAGGTAAGCACAAATCAAAATTAAACAATAATTGTAGGCATATAAGTACGCTGTTGTTGCTTAATCTAGACTTACCTACCAGACCTCATTGCAAGCAAAAGTGCAGGCGAGAATGCAGAATGCAAGGGTAACCGGACTACCAGAGGTCAACACGAACCTAATAACGTAACTGATTCCAATTATATAGTATCATTATGAACGGGTTTGAATGACCTAACAAAAATTCAATTGTGAAATCAATGTTAATTTTACATAATTTTTAAGCGTAACCTACCTATTTGATTGCCATATCTATCAATTTCTCACGCTCTTTGTAAATAAGAATTTGATCAAAAAAATTGGTCTAGCTAGCCATATTCGAGCTCACGCTAGAAAATAGCGACATACAATTCGTCGCACTCGAATTAGTTGGGGTCACTGTCATCGAAATCGATTAGGAGGACTATATTATATAAATAGTAAGAATACGGACAAACTATTGGATTAGACGAATCACATGAAATTATTACTGATCAGTGATCATCATAATCCATGGACGTCAGAGACATAACCGCTGATGCGCCGCTTCACCGCCAGACTCCGACTACATACCGGAACACGACCACAAACCAAACTCCAACTACAAACTAGACTCCGACTACAATCCAGACTCCGACTACAAACCAGACTCCGACTACAAACCAGACTCCGACTACAATCCAGACTCCGACTACAAACCAGACTCCGACTACAATCCAGACTCCGACTACAATCCAGACTCCGACTACAAACCAGACTCCGACTACAATCCAGACTCCGACTACAAACCAGACTCCGACTACAATCCAGACTCCGACTACAATCCAGACTCCGACTACAAACCAGATTCCGACTACAAACCAGACTCCGACTACAAACCAGACTCCGACTACAATCCAGACTCCGACTACAATCCAGACTCCGACTACAATCCAGACTCCGACTACAAACCAGACTCCGACTACAATCCAGACTCCGACTACAAACCAGACTCCGACTACAATCCAAACTCCGACTACAAACCAGACTCCGACTACAAACCAGACTCCGACTACAAACCAGACTCCGACTACAAACCAGACTCCGACTACAAACCAGACTCCGACTACAAACCAGACTCCGACTACAAACCAGACTCAGACTACAAACCAGACTCCGACTACAAACCAGACTCCGACTACAATCCAGACTCCGACTACAATCCAGACTCCGACTACAAACCAGACTCCGACTACAAACCAGACTCCGACTACAAACCAGACTCCGACTACAATCCAGACTCCGACTACAATCCAGACTCCGACTACAATCCAGACTCCGACTACAAACCAGACTCCGACTACAAACCAGACTCCGACTACAAACCAGATTCCGACTACAAACCAGACTCCGACTACAAACTAGACTCCGACTACAAACCAGACTCCGACTACAATACAGACTCCGACTACAAACCAGACTCCGACTACAAACCAGACATCAGACTTCAGGCAGTCTCCGAATGGGGCGTTGCCAACCTTGTGAGATTCAACGCCACTAAAACACAAGCGTGTCAGATCACCGCCAAAAGGTCTCCTTTTGGCACACAAGCGTGTCAGATCACCGCCAAAAGGTCTCCTTTTGGCGGTGATCTGACACGCTTGTAGGCGGGTAAAAAGCCCTCTGACTTTTCGTGCACAGAAGTAATGAGCTCAACAATCTGGCTTCAACCCATTAATGGCCCACTACTGAGCACGGGTCGGACGGCTGTAAGGGCACTCCGAAGCACGGAAAAACTCAATAAATTTTTGAGAAAAGTGGTCACATCTATTGGCGAGTAGCAACACTAAAGCTACTTCAATAGATTGTGTTGTTAAGCATACATGTCTTTTTAACTCACATGTTCACTTAAAAATGCCAAAGATCTTTGAAAAAACGATTATTCATATTTCATCAGTAGGTATGTAATTAGTATCTAAATATAATATCCAAAAATCACGATTTAAAGCTCGGTCATCCAGGTACTAATATTTAAGTTATTAAATATTAAGAGTTATTAGTTATTAAGAGCGTTAGCTCTGCCCGCGGTTTTGCTCGCGTTTTCCAGGAGAATAAGTACCTACTTTATACATAAATATTATTCCAGATCATGGCAATATTATTCCAGACGATATTCTTACAGAGTCACAATGTTGTTTAAAAGAACATGGGACGCCTCTTGCCCTAGAACCTGGGACCGCTTCGAGCAGGACGGTCGGTCCTACGTCATCCAGGATATACCATCAGAAGACGACGAGCGGGCGATACAGCTGCTGGTGGGACACCTGTGCACCGATGAACCGCTTTGTAGCTTGAGTAGTAAGTTTGAATTTGTAGATTTTACTTAAAACCAACGGAAACATTTCTTCTGAGTTCTAGTTTTTGGAAACATCTGCGCCCCTATGGAGTTGTGGGCAACCATCTGTCTATTCCGCAGGGCCGGATCTAGGGGGGGTGAACCAGGGCACCCGCCCCGGACGCCAGTTTAGACGGGGGCGCCAAAATCATAATATAGTATGATTAAATTTACACCACAAAGCACGTAACAAGTTATTTAGTAGTTTCTTTTAGTGAGCGCCTGAACCGATTTTGCCCCGGTTTGAAAAAATCGTAGATCCGGGCTTGCTATTGCGGTCTCACTCGGCCCGAGGCTGGGAACGCCTACAAATGCCAATAAGGATACTTAACGTTGTTACGGGTTGTAAATAGTTACACTCATCATTTTTAGATTTGGCCAACGACGAAGAAAGCATAGACAGCATCAGGGCATTCTGGAGAGAAAGCTTGTCCCAACGGATGAGCCTAGGGTGTTACACCGAGGTGGACGGCAAGAAGACATTGGTGGCCTTGAACATTTGCGTCGTGGACTCTCCTGATGAAAAGTTTCCTACAACACCTGTGAGTAATTAAATAGTAGTAGGAATTAGGACTTAAAGCTTACAGTATATCATTTATTATGGACCTAAAGATACACTTTAGCACATGAAGCCTGCCTTCCCTCTTACTTTGGTCAGCGGCCAAATGACTCGTCATGTTTTAGCTGGGAACCTGAATCAGTTCCTTTTTTGCACAGATACCTAGGTGAGGTAGTGATCAAAAACACGATCCACTCATTTTAAATCACTTCCACCAGCTTTATATTTCACTTATACAATTGCAAGAGGATATTTCAATTAACACTTCTGACGTAGATAAGATTAATTATTTTGATTATCATTAAAAAAAGATAATTGAAAAAAAAAATCACTTGGACGTCGGTTGGTCTGTATGGGTGTAAACAAGATATCTTTCAAAAATCTCAACTTATATACTTCGATTTTTTATTAACTTTATATTATAATCCTTAGGAAGCCTTTTGAATTCCAGTATTGTAAACCGTCCCGTTCGTTTTTTTTAAATTGTTTGTTTTTATAACAATTAATTTTAGAATAATTAAGTTCATTGACATGTTATTAAATTAAGTTAGAATAAACAAAAATAATAAAAAAAAACCTTATAATCTTATAATCCTCTTCATTAATATTTAAATTCATGGTTTGCAGTAGGTATTTCTTTTTAAATATCTTTCTTCCCTTTTCTTCTTTGGCCATTTCATAACTATTAAATATTTTACATTAAAAAAATCCTTTACTCTAAAACTCTTCCGTACACAGATAAAGGGCACTGCATGGACCAACGTTTACAACGCAATGGCATATTTGGAAGACAAGTGTGATCCGTTCAAATATCTAAATCTAGATATTCTGCTTCATGCGTACGGATTGGTTGTCACGCGGGAATTCAGAGGCGCAAGGCTCGGAGCGAAATTGTTGAATGCTAGGTTTGTAACATAAATATTATTAACTCTAATACGAATTTCATTCCAGTCTCGGAGATGGCATGCTCGCCAGATAATTAACACTATGTGAGATTTTCTCCTCGTATGAGACGACTCGTCTCTTCACCTCACCGAGGTGAGGCGAGCCTCACCGTTGGTACATCGTCTCATCAGCAAGTAATAGTTTAAAAAACTAAATACAAGGTGTTATATTGTCAGTGTAGGTAATGAAGAAAAAAATTGGGACTGTGTTGTTAACCAATAAGCAGTTCCCCCGGCTGCAGCCAACCCTGGGAGTAGCATCAGGTCAAGCTTGTCACTAACATGCATTGTCATCAGAACTAAAGCAATGTGTACAATTTCAACTCCGTAGGATAAGTGGAAGTAGGTGTAATTAGGCGCAAGATTTGACCCCAACAAACAAATAAATAAATAGGGCAAGTGAGTTTTAAAAAGTATTTTTATTGTAAAATGCTTACTTTTTACTCTTTTGACAAAACGATTACCGAAGAAGCTGTTGTATAAAAATTGTAAAATATCTTGACACGTTTACTAGGTACGTTTATCCACTTTCAAATTTCAACTTCAAGCGTAGACCAATACCAATATGATCGAGTAAGTAATTATTATAATACTTAATGTTACCATGCATCATTTCTTCCACTATCTACTGTAACAGCTGAGTTATTATAGCCGATTTATTATATAGTTTATATAGCTGCTCGGACAGACTTCGTTCTGTTAAAAGTTTTTTTTTTTTTAATTAAAACTTTCCGTGTGCCTGAAGGGAGATGTAAGCTATCCTATCTTTCAAGTTGGATCAAACTGCACACGGTGTGCTTTGAATAAAATCGGTTAACTAGTTTAGGAGTCCATCGCGGACAAACAACGTGACACTAATTGACCCCCAAGTATCATTACAGACAGCCGCTGTCCCACGCCCACGGGGTGAAGGGCACGGCCACAGTGTTCACCGGCCCCGCCTCCCAGTCGCTGGCGGCCCGCTGTGGGTTCATCACCATCCAACAAGCCACGCTGACGGACATCGCAGAGGCTGGCATGGACTATCCTAAAACCGATCACGTCGTCAAACTAATGGTTAAGAGGTTCGCCGATTAAACACGGAGGGTACCTAATAAAATTGGGTACTTAGCTAAGTATTTAATATTTTATTTATTGATAAATAATGCAAAATAAGATTTGAATGTGTTTTGTTATTTTCCTTCAACTACGTATACTGTCATCTTATACCTGCCAATCTGTGTAGTTAATTATAGTCACCGCGTACTAAGAAGCCCAATTTGTCGTTTGCCATCACAGTGACATTAGAGATGTACAAAAAAATCGGTTCACGAAAGAAACCAATTTTTACAACAAATCCATTCAAAATTATAAGACCTTCTAATCGATTCGATAATTAAATTTTAAACTAAAAACTGTAATATTTAGGTACCTAGATACCCACCTACTACCTCGATTGAGCTATCTCGTACCGCTTATTCTCAATATGTACCTATTTACGACTTCAATAAAATATTCTTTTATCCATTCGCCCATGAACATCAACAACACCAAAAGCATCACTGGTGCGTTGCCGGCTAAGAAAGAGAGAAGAAAAAGAAAGAAAGATAGATCATGATAGAATGAAAGTCCCGCTCAGTTTCATAATAATATTTGGCATAATATTATATTATGAGTGTCAGGAAAAAACTACAGTGAATAACCTTAAATACATAATTACATATAACATATTATCTGCAGTTACTGTCCATGGATGGCGAAGTGCCCATTCATAATGGAAAATGTCATTTGTTAGCATCCAATTCGTCGTGGTATTATTGGGTAAGTACCTAATTTTAAATTCAAATGCAAGCTAATCATTTTTAACAATGTAATTAAATTAATCAATTTTCATTTTTTAATTTTCATTATAGTAATGTATCGATTATGATTGGTTTTATAAACGGTTTCAAGCAGTCACATCACCCTACGTCAGATTAGATTTAGGCTTCTTCATATAACATTGTTTCGACGTCATATATTTTTATTAAATTTTGCATAAATTATGATGTGATGGGATTTTACTATTTTAACGTATAATATGATTTATAATCAACGCCAATTAAATGAGTAGGGATTTTAAACAAATTTTGGCAAAATCCTTTGTCCGTAAGTATTCAACTATTCATGTCAAGTAAATTAATATTCTATTTTGCTCAAAGACACCCATACAAGGTTAGTTCATATTAATAAATAGCAGCTATCATTATGGGCATCTTAGATAATTATGACATAGTACCTACTATCTCTTTTATCTCAAGAGTAAACGTATATTAATTTTTAGTAGTAGTAACATATAAGTACCATTATTTTTTTCTGTGGTAGTAATAAGTAGTTAAGGGAGTGTTCTGGCTTTAAAACTCGAAATGCTCTACAAGTATATTCCAAACCCTTGTGTCGATGAAATTATGAGTATCATTTTAATAGCTTGTTAACATGCTGATATACATATTTCAAGTACAAGATATGTTCATAGAGTATTGATAGGTACTTATACTACTTATGATTCAATTGGATCAATGTTCAGTACATTATTAATGGACGCACTCTCACGAAGTTAGTTAAGATTGCGCTACTGTCTGCATCAAATTTTGGGAAGTAATGACATACTGCAAACTTAAGGAAAAAGCTTTTATAAAAAAGCGGCCAAGTGCGAGTTGGACTCGCCCATGAAGGGTTCCGTAGCAGCAAGTAACATAATATAAAAGTTCTTGTAGTTCGTTGTAACTTTGATCAATGTTTTTTGTGGTTTACAATTTATGACGTATTAAAAAAAACTACTTACTAAATATCATTCAAACCAATTTTCGTTGGAAGTTTTCATGGTAATGTACATCATATATTTTTTTTAGTTTTAACATTTTCTTATTTTGGAAGTTACAGGGGGGGGGGACACACATTTTACCACTTTGGAAGTGTCTCTCGCGCAAACTATTCAGTTAAGAAAAAAATGATATTAGAAACCTCAATATCATTTTTGAATACCTATCTATACATACCCCACACGTATGGGTTTGATGAAAAAAAAATTTTTGAGTTTCAGTTTTAAGTATGGGGAACCCCCAAAATTTATTGTTTTTTTTTTTCTATTTTTGTGTGAAAATCTTAATGCGGTTCACAGAATACATCTACTCACCAAGTTTCAACAGTATAGCTCTTATAGTTTCGGAAAAAAGTGGCTGTGACATACGGACGGACGGACAGACAGACAGACAGACAAACAGACGTGACGAATCCATAAGGGTTCCGTTTTTTGCCATTCGGCTACGGAACCCTAAAAACGAGTAACCGCCCTCGCTTTGCTTCGGTTTTCTTACTTTTTTACACCTTGGGTTACATCATTGGAGTCTTATTAAGGATCCCTAATTTTTTTTAAATATAATATAGCATGTTACTCGGGGATAGTGTAGCTTCCCAACAGTGAAAGAATTTTTCAAATCGGTTCAGTAGTTTCGGAGCCTATTCAATGCAAACAAAAAATCAAATCTTTCCTCTTTATATATTAGTATAGATATAAAGTAATAATAATTATAAAAAATAAGTAAAATAATATATTAAGGAAAGAATTTTTTCAACAAAATACGTTAAGGCGCTTGTAAGAAATAACCTTGAGCAACTGGTCGGAGCTAATACGAACCTTAAATTAAAACTATATTATTTTTCATATTTATACGTACAGTTTATACGAGTTAGGTGTAATTTATGCCAATATTTTATATATGTAGATTCAAATCATCGTTTTTGACAGAAAAAATGTATTTTTGCTAAACTTGAAGTCATTGTGAATTATGCGTATTTTAACACGAAACCAAAATTGTGAAGTAAAGAAAACAAAATGTCTGTAATATAAACCTTTATTTATTATACTGTACAGTACGGCCGACGTATCTTGGCGCATCTGAACATAGGCTCTGCGAACTTTAGCGCATGTAAGACAGAGATAGCGACACGAACATGCTAACGTGTGACACAGACATAATACGCCGCGTACCGAGCATCGCCGAATTATATTACTGCGCAGCCTTCTGCGCGAAGTTCAGACGCGTCAAGATACGTCGGCCGTAATGTACATTAATGTCCGTGTTAAGGGATGGTTTCAAACCAACCAGGATTAATGAACCATTCGGTATCTACCACTAATAAACTAACAGATAAAGCCATAGATAATAACATTTATAAAATCTAACAATTTACAAAATTTATTGTCTAGCGATATGAATTAATCTCAAAGGCAGTCACTGAAAACAACAGGAATAAAAGTACCAATATGAATTATAGTGTCAAGTGTACCCATTTTGTATGATGTAGGGATATTTCAACCCAGACGGTGGGAAATTGTGAGTACGGCGATGAAAACCTATTGACAGGTGACATTTGATAAACAGTTGAGCCTGTCACACAACTTATTTGAAGCCTATGAAAACTACAAACATTTCATTTTAAATTTTTACTATTATCTTTACATTGTACAACCGATTATACTATAATACGAGTACTTATGATACGTACGATATTTATGAACTCATCCGTGACTATGATGCATGCAACTGGGTCGAAATATCGGAATACAAAGTTAATATCGTGAGTACTCGTATTATAGTAAAATGTGTTCGATCCACGATGAGTTAAGTTTAAAATCTTGTATTGTAAAACCGACTCTATCCAGTGCTACTTAGGTTTAAACTCGGGTAGAGTGTTGATCAGCCATGGACGAGGTCCCTTCACTAACAAAAGAACTGAGCAACACGGGCGGACACACGGGAACACGATGCAACACATGCAACATCATTTTAAAGTTTTAAACCATTGTATGTACATTGTAAAACCGACCCTATCCCGTACTACTTAGGTCTAAAGTCTGGTAGACAGTGTTGTTCGGGCACGGGCGGCGTGTCGTCAGTGAGGTAGGAGCTGAGCAGCACGGGCGGACACACGGGAATACGTCTCGACACCAGCCACGCGGCGTCGCGCGCCGACAGCGGACACCGCTTGATGTCCGCGAAACACACGGTCACACGCTCGTCTGAGTACGGTGGCCTGGAACAACGTTTCATACGTACTGTAAAATACTGGTGATTTTTAGATTAAAAAAAAATTTGGTTGCCTATTTTTTTTATGCCTTGAGCAGGCAAACGAGCTGACGGGTCACCTGATGGTAAGTGATCACCGCCACCCATGAATATTAGTATAGACATATTATATAGACATTTAGATGTGTTTTTTATGTTTGTTAGAACTCTGTTATTTAACAACAGATTTAGAAAATTATTATTTTATTTGGAGGGTATATTAAGTCCGTCTAATCTGGATTAAATATACCCTTCAAATAATATATATCATATCATTTTCAAACTTCAGTTCCGATGAGGGGATCCATGATGATTATTGTGTTTTTCGAAGATTGTTCTATTTTTTATAACAATATTTTTTTAAGTAATTTAAATTAATATTTCAACAAAAAAATATGGTACATTATTCACCAAAGATGTCTCGTCTAAAAACGGAGTATACCAATAGAAATACCTTAGTTACGTCTATTTACCACGTTACACAAACGTTGCATTTTGTTATCTTCTTGTTGTAGTCTTCGATCACTAAATAGAAAATCAATGACTGTTGACACTCACTGATCGTCAACAAGCTCCCCGCCGCCGGCCTGCAGCAGCCTGGCTAGCAGCGTGCGTCTCGCAGGCGGCACGTGCAGCAACGCGCGCACGCCGCTGAACGCGCCCGGCGAGCGCGCGCGCGCCGCCCGCCAGCGGTGCGCCGCCGCCGCGAGCGCGCGCTCCGCCCCCGACAGCGGGGGGAGGGACGTTGCGAGAGGGTTGCCCCATTCGTACTCTTCTTCCTATAAATAAATAAATAACGCTTCACACTAATAGCCCCACACTAGGATTCCCTGTGTCGTGGGTGCCATGGACAACACACTATACAAGGACATTCACACCCAGACCGAGAACAGAAATTCAAACTCATCATTCAAATTCCGCCTCGCTAGGAATCGAACCCAGGACCCTCGGTGCGGCGATCCGGCATGGTAACCATTGCGCCACACTGGTCGTCAAGTTATAATAAGTCCTGTTAAAATAAGATTGATAAGGTGTCCATCTGTTAACTCCGTCTAGGCAAGGTTTTCATGATAGGAATGGCATGGAGTAGGCAAGTCAGTTGTTAAATGAAGCGGCTAAGGCAATCCGTAAGATGTAGATACCAATAAAGGCACCCACATAAGGAAGAGACATAACTAAAAATTATTTCTTGTGTGCTTGAAAATTCACAAATGATAGAATATGTAGTCGATATTATCACGTGGGTCATACTGTCAACTGTCATCGTCAGTGTCAACGGTCAACTTCAGTATCAACTGTCAACAGTCAACTGACCGGTAGGAACGCGCCGACAGCGCGACTCCGCGCCACATACGCGGGGTGCAGCACCCACTTCCCGGCGGCTATGGAGCCGAGCATCTTCTCGGAGCGGCCGGGCGCGGCGCACAGCAGGTGCGTGGCGGCCGGGTCCAGCTCCGCGCCCTCGCACACCACGCCGCCCAGGTGCCGGATCATGTCCGATAGCTCTTCGCGGTTCTGTTGGTTCGCACCAGTTTACCTCAACGTCACAAACGCATGTAATCACGCACGTGATTCGTCACGAACAGAGAAATTATTTAGATGAGCCTTACAATCTCAATAAAAAATAAATCTTAGACTTACAATAATACAATCAAAATAAAAATAAATCTTAGACTTAAACAATCTTACGCCCCAACTCAGAGTCCCTAACGGTTACTTTAATCGCTCCTTAGTAAAGAATCACCATACAAAATCTGTACTAATATGTATGTACTGTATGTCTGTATGTCTATGTACTGTATGTCTATGTACTGTATGTCTATGTCTGTATTTCATAGAAATATTAGTAAAAAAACGTATGGTGAACAGAAATTAGTTGCAGCATTAAATGTTTATTCATCTTTAAATTATTATCATTTTGTGTCTGCCTTATTTTTAAATTAAATAACGATAAAAAAGACAAAAGTAAGATTTTTACTAAAGAGAACTCGTCGTAAAAAACAGTAAAAGCATGCTAATCGGCGAAGATATGCAAAATAGCTCTAACTGAATACATTATGCATACTGCCGAGTGGTGCCTACATGTATCTAAAAAAACGATTAACTCACATCAACGTTGGAGGACAGCATAAACTTCTTAATTTGGTTGTCGTCCCAGCCCACCGTGTTGGGCTGCGACTCCTGCGCCGGCGCCGATTCCGCCTCCGTTTCAATTACTGTAATATACAATGTAAATGATGATAGAATGATTTAAACTATATTCTATATATATATAATAAATGATAAATATTACAAAAAAAAAAGAAAAGACATTTAAGCTTACGTTAATTTTTTTTACACAAATAAGTTAATGCTTGACCATAATCCCACCTGGTGGTAAGTGGAAATGTGGTCCAAGGTGGTGAGCACATTAACTTAGTTAAAAACCTCCGTTCAATTATTAGCTTAGGCTTTTTTGAAGTCGTAGTTTTAAAAAGATGTGGTAATTCGACGCGTGAAGTGCTGTTTTACAAGACAAGAAAGAAAAACAATCAGTTAACTGAATATTAACGGTCGGTCTCAATAATGTAATAACAGATGGAAGACTGTGGATAGGGCTACCATTAGTATGTTATCTGTCATACTTAGTAGTTAGTTTAGGGTTCGTCTTGCGTCATTCGAATCCAACAAGTATTTATTTATTTATTTATTTATTTATACATTCAACAATTTGCTAACAGTCAATGACCAAACACAAATGTGATACTTAAATAAAATTGCAATTATAAATTACAATTACTATAAATATAAAATTAAAGGTAATTGACATAAGAATAATATATAAAGCCTAATAAATGCAATACTGCTGCCATTGGTCATGGCCTCCAAGCATCGGCTAGCCGTTGTTTTGAAACGAGCAAGTGAACATGTGAACAGGTCTAGATCTGGGTTGCGTACCGATATTATGTTCAGCAACCATAACGCCCTGGAGAGAGGTGCCCATCGGCCTAGAGCGGTGCGCGCGTTTGGTAGCGCAAAAACCCGTTGTCGACCGGCGCGAACAGCACTCTGGGTGGGTACTGCGAATCCGAACTGTTTTAGCAGTTCCGGGTTATAGGTCATTCCTCGTGCTAAACGGAAGAAGTAGGTTACTAAAGTGATATTTCTACGTACTTCTAGCGTTTGCATTTCCACCATTCCTAATAAAAATAGGGTAGGATATAGACGCGGATAGTAGCCATATGCTTTGTTGTAAACATATCGTACGAACAGTTTTTGAATTTTTTCGATTTTGAGATTGTCGCTTGATGTGTGCGGATTCCAAATTATTGCATTGGTTTCTAACTTGCTTCGAACGAATGCGCTATATAAAACCTTTAAAGTGGAAGGGTTCTTAAACGGATTCGAATGACGCAAGACGAACCCTAAACTAACTACTAAGTATGACAGATAACATACTAATGGTAGCCCTATCCACAGTCTTCCATCTGTTAGTACATTATTGAGACCGGCCGTAAGTCTACTTTGCAACAATCCGCAGCTAACATCTATGATGATATATACTTTAAAATATGCGTGGCACCTTCTTCCCTCCCACAACGGAAACATGCACTTTAATAATTAAGTGTATACCTAAAAGTATAACATACATGTATACCAACACTACACGTATTTCGCTCATCATCAGGGTAAGTTGACTCTACGATGGTTAGTCGCAAAGCAGTAATGTAGTATAGTTACCGGGCTGTGGCGTGCAGTCCCTGGTACGCCGCGTGCGCGCGCTCAGCCGGCCGCACAGCGCCGCACTCAGCCGCTGCAGCTGCGCGTCCACCGCCGCCGGCAGCCTGTCGCTCCCACCGCTGCCACCAACGGATAGACTCCCACCGCTGCCACCACCTGACCGCTCCGCCGCTGACGTGCTCTGTGGTGTACTCTGCAATATTTAGTTGGTTGAGGTGGAAAGGATGCTGGTTGCCGCTATCGGTGCTCGGAAGGGACGTGTTCTTGTCCAAAACAACCAGTTTAGCTCCCGCCAGGCGAAGTAGTGTTGCCTGGGTTCGGTAGAGCCGCGGCTGATCTAGTCAGAACTTTCATATTATGCAAGTAATAAAAAAACTTCAATAACATGATTTGGGGCGGCGTGACGTCACCGTGTGACATGAAGTGTGATGTCACCACAATAGCAACTTATATGTATACTAGCATATTGAGTGAAGATAAAAAGTGTCATGAGTTGAAGTTTAGTACTTTAGAAAGGAAAATGTCCAAGTTGGAAGGTTGATAAGATCATAATCACATTAACGTATTCTCAAGTGTTAAATGTCAAGAATTTCTTCTCGTAGTTTAGCCAAGAGTATATGAAAAGATAATAGAAAGAATTATATTACCTGATCTTCACATAATTTCGATCTTTTGGATGGCGGTGTATCGACTTGTTCCTGAAAGAAATCGGCACCTGATTATTTAGTAAGTAACACAATTTAAATAACTTAATTATTTACTGTTACATGTATAGGCAGCATACAACAGTACTATGACATATTTCATGTCATACCTGTAAATGTAATTTCCTAGGCGCCAGCGGGTGTTCGGACGGCGGCGTTGCAGACTCCATGTTGAACTGAGCCAGGAAACGGTTGCGGATCTCTGACAGTGGCTGCAACACATACCAAACTTCACACTTCGCTGATTACTCCAATGTACTGCGTCTTCATCAATCCTCAAATAGGGCTTACGCCCCAACTCAGTCTCTAATGGTCTAATGGTAGTACAGAATTTATATGGTGATTCATAACTACGGAGCTATTAAAGTAACCGTTAGTGACTCGGAGTCAGGGCGTTAGTCTCATTTTAAAGAAATGTATCTTTATCATCTTTTCATACACAAAATTTAGACATATAGTACACAAAAAAAATATTGTATATTTAATAATAATCTCTTATTCAACTTACAATGCACTTAGCTAAAATGTGCATGTGTGTGTGTGTGTGTGTGTGTGTGTGAGAGAGAGAGAGAGATAAGTAGCTAGTGCGTACGCGCGCTATTGTGCGTGTGTATTACGTATGCGTGCATGTATGCGTGCGTGTCATACACTCACCGTGTGTTCCTTGTGTGTCGGTTGCGGCGGCTGGTCAGCGGGCAAGTCATTGACGACGCGCCACAGCCGCTTGCGGGACTCGGGCGACAGCCGCCCGCCGGGCCGCAGTGCCGCGCCGAACGCGCTGTCCGGCGTCGACACGTGCTTGTCGACTGATGGTCAACAGTCAATGTTATGGCGGTGTAGTACGTTGATTGGAAGTGCGATAGAGATATATTGTCTTGCCGGCGTGGACAGTTTTGGCGTTGTAATGACGAAAGGTTATTATAGGTGATTTACAAATTACATGAATATTTTAAAGGCGTCGACACAAGCTTGACAACTGAGGACGATTGACGAACACTCAATGTTATGTCGTTATAGTGTGTGTTGATTGAATAGACGTGCCATAGACTAATATGTTGTCTTGGCGGCATGGCCAGTTTTGGTAACTTGTATTGGCAGCTTTTTTATTTGAATAAGATTTCAGTTTCAAAAATGTTCAGTGGTATCATAAATTGTATCATAAATACTAATAATAATGAAAGTAATCTTACACTTTGTGCACGCTTGCTAAAAATCTCTGACAGGTGACTGAATAAAATTGACAAAAATGAAAAGCTAACAAACAAGAAAACACAAATAAATATTAACAAACACAGGCATGTTTTAAAAAATAAAAATAAAAAAACATTTTCGGAAATCACTTTTTAACCACAAAAAATATCTTTCCCAAAACTCACAGGGATCAGTGGGAGTCCGTATGGGGTCGGAGGGCATCTCCCCTCTCCGGACCGCTTGAAGTCGTCTCCGAGTGGTGGGGCTGAGCCCCGCGAGGTTCGGCGTCGACAGTGCATCGTCCAGCGGCGGCGTTCTCACCGGCTCACCTTGCAATAAGTACTTTTATATTTCTTCTTCACATAAGTCTATCATGGATCCATTTTGCTTGGTCATTAAAAAACATAAAATAAAAAGTATCTTTTTCGTCTCTGGTTGTATTGTTTGGTGTTGTGTACAGGAGACACAAAATAACACGTGTGTACAGTCCCGCCGACGTATCTTGGCGCGTCTCAACATAGGCTCTACGAACTTTAGCGCATGTAAGACAGAGATAGCGACACGAACATGCAAACGTGTGACTGAGACATAATACGCCGCGTACCGAGCATTGCCGAAATATGTTACTGCGCAGCCTTCTGCGCGAAGTTCAGACGCGCCAAGATACGTCGGCCGTACTGTACCTTTTCATTATTGGCGATTTGTGTAATCAATAAAAAATGTGAAAAATAAAACAAAAAATAATTCCATAATGAAGCATTGAAAATTCAAAATTTATGACCAAAACTAGACCATCAAGTCAACATCAATAACGTCGCTTAGCGACATTTAGGTGACAAATAACCAATGCTCGTAAGTGTGGCGAATATGTGTGGTAAAGAAAGATCTCCCGCCAGAAGAGGTAGAGCCCCGACAGATCTAGTCGAAGTGTGGTATAATATACAATGTACAGTCACGAGCATAAATATATTACTATGGACACGTCAGCAATAATATCTACCCCAAGATGCGTTCAATAATATCTGTCTGCACGGACGCAGCAAAAATATCTGATATTCATAGACAGCATATTAAAGTGACAACAAAATTATCTGACGAAAAAAGTACATCAAATAATTGTGACAACCCCAAAGCAAAAATATGTGACGACATTAGTTACAAAATAATGTGATCACTCTTTTAGTGCAAATATATGTTTGCCGTTAACTAATTCTGTAAGCATTTGCATTGATTCCTCAATCATATAGATAAATATAATAAGACGTTCAATAGTTGGGAAAACTCACCGCGGTGTTACATATTGTGAGAAAGTGCTGTGCCTCACCGGGACGTCAAGGCGATGTCGCCGGCAACGTATCCAAACAGTTTATATTGAAATGCATGGCGGCTACTTCACTTGGCGACGGTATGGCAATGTAGCCAATTTGGAAGCGTAACCACATAACGGCTCCCTGAGTGGAGACTGGCTACGTCCATTCCTGACATCATAATCGAACTGACTGAAGAGAAGTAGCAGAGCCCTACCTCACCGGGACGCCATGGCGACGTCGCCGGCGTAGTTGCCACGGCTACCTTTGGCGTTCGAAGGTAGCCAAAAGAGTAGCCAAAAGAGCAACCTACCCTCTGTCAGTCAGTTATCTCAGATCTCATATATTTTTTAAATTATTTAAATAAATTGACTATTTCGTCCCAAAATCTTATTTTTAAATTGCGGTCGGAATAATCAGTTCTTGCGGTATCCCATAAACATGGACGATTTTGTATTTCTGCAATAAACCTTTCTGTATCGAAACTCATTATTGAAAAATGGAACCGTGTTAAGTGAAAAACATAAATAAGAATAAAAATAAAATAGTTTTGTAAAAAAACACGCGTGCGCGTTCGTCTTGGCAGCCGGTTTGGACACTGAGTGAGTGAGATGCACGTGTACATTTTACTGGCGACGTTGCCAGCTCGCTACGCTTCCAAATTGGCGACGTTGCCAAACCGTCGCAGCTGCCTAATGCAATGTCTGACCGCAAATAAAAGTATTTTAGGAAAATATAACAAGAACATAGAGTAGTGTACTAGTAGAGGATATGCAATAAAAGAAAGATAAAAAAAACATATGAGATTTTTTGATGGGTTTAGAAGGACCATACATAGGCAGTCGGGACAGTTAGTTTTTTTACGCTGTTGGGTTTTTTTTTAACTATTTTTTTACACATTTTAGTTAGGATTCATTGACTTCTATATTAGGATTATAAGACGGTAAAATTCGCAATGTTGTTATTTCATTAAGGGAGTTAGTAAATTAACGAGAACGGTTGTTTAACCAATTTTAAATCGTTACATATCCTAAGCTGTCACTTAAAATTAAAAATGATGAAACGAACCTAAAAATAATTTTTGAATACCTATTTAGCGATACCCCACTTGACGTAGATCGTCAAATTTTTTTTTTTCATTTAGACAATAGGTGTCTGGTTGTCCCTGTGGTTTTTGATTATTGTCATGTCTTTAATGACACTCGCAAGGTTAAGGCGTATCGATTGATATAAGATACATCAAAATCGGTCAAGCCGTTTGATCTCTATAACGCCACATACGAACATACATACATACATAGACTGATAAACACATTACCCTCCTTTGCGTCGCGCAGTCGGACAAATGTATAAAAATAATAAAATATTTACGTCAGATATTTTTGCCAAATATTGAACGTCATATATTAATGCATATGAAACAATGTAAATGCTTACAGGAACGTAGAATTAGTAAACGGCAAACATTTATATTTGTACTCCAAGAGTGATCACATTATTTTGTAACTAATGTTGTCACATATTTTTGCTTTAGAACGTTATACATTTATCTATGATTGAAGAATAAATGTAAATGCTTACAGAAACATAGAATTAGTGAACAGCAAAAATATATTTGCACTCTAAGAGTGATCACATTATTTTGTGACTAATGTCGTCACATATTTTTGCTTTGGGCGGTTGTCACAATTATTTGATGTACTTTTTTTATCAGATAATTTTGTCGTCACTTTAATATGCTGTCTATGAATATCAGATATTTTTGCTACGTCCGTGCAGACAGATATTATTGAACGCATCTTGGGGTAGATATTATTGCTGACGTGTCCATAGTAATATATTTATGCTCGTGACTGTACATATTATATATATACATAATACTAGCTGCCCGGACAGACTTCGTTCTGCCAAAAGTTTTTTTTTTTATTAAAACCTTCCGTGTGCCTTAAGGGAGATGTAAGCTATCCTGTCTTTCAAGTTGGATCAAACTGCACACGGTGTGCAAATTTGATTAAAATCAGTTAAGTAGTTTACGAGTCCATCGCGGACAAACAACGTGACACGTAATTACAATAATATAATATATTAAGATTATATGCAACCGATGCAAAAGTCTTCGATAGCGTAACTCAAGTTCGGCGTGACGTCTACTTGGGACATATATCACCACAAATGTATATCGAACGTTCCAGAACATACCTATCCGAGCTTCCTCCCTCAGTTCGTGCAGTCGTTTGGGCGTCTCCTGCGAGTCGCAGCCCAGCAGCCCCTGCCGCGCCATCGCGATGTACCGCGACGCCGGGGACATGTCCTCCTCTACAACAAACAAACAACTTCGCCTCAATACACGAACATAGATATATAGAACATCTTCAAGGCAAGAGTGAATAGGCTTTTACTAAGTTAATGCGTTTTACCACCTATAACTACATCGCCACTTACCATCAGGTGGGATAGTAGTCAAGCATTAAGTTATAAGACATAAAAAAAAGTTAAAACAAAAAGGTGTGCGTAAGTGCGTTTATGAGCGTACAGTACATAGTTACATATGTACGAATATGGTTTTTTGTACTCTATTTTTGTTGTTGTGGTATACTCATGCAGCCTTGACGTTACAAACATTACAAGAAAACATGGCATTTTTTACCCTTTCGACATACGTTGATAAAGTATAACGCGTCCAACGAGACTAATTAACAAAAACAACGCGTTTAAACATCTTTAAAACGTCTAAAATAAAATTAACCACAGACAATAATTATTATTGTGCCCCCCCCCCCCCTCCCCACCCCCTCCCCTCCCACTGTCAGTCGTTGTCAACTTGCACTTATAAAATAGAAAAGCAGTAAATAAGCAGTCTCCACCTATCTCATTCTAATAACTCTTTCTCTATCGCATTTTTCTTTCGAGCACCCACATACCTGCACCACCTTTAACTTTCGGCGTCTGTTCCCTGCTGGGCACGGAGCCGCGTCTCGGAGCTTGTGGCGGTAACATGACGTTCTCTTTGTCCTTGTCCCTCGCGTTATCATCCACGTTAACATGGTCCACAGGTTGTATAGGATCTGGTGCGGGCGGCGGCTCTTGAGGCTCTGGTAGAACTGGCTCGGGGGATGGAGGTGCTGAGTAAACAAATTATATTTAAAATTATAACACTGAATAGAAAGTACCTACATATAAAATACATATAAAAAAGAACAGCTGTCATGGGACGGCTGGCAGATGTGAAACATTGAAATTATTTTGTACAACCAGTGAACAAATATATTAGTTCATTGTGTACAACTAATAGGCATAAAAGTACAGATTATGACAGGAACTAAATATGACATGATGAAAAAATACAATATTACGAATTTTCTCCAGAAAATGATGACAGTTTATTTAATAAACATTTATTTTATTTTACAAAAATTTTGAATTCAAAAATTTCTTTAAAATCGCAACAACTCAATTATTATCATCAGAAATTATCGATGTCAGACATAATTATTTTATTGTTAAAAAATAAAATTATCACTTCGCCAGGATTTGAACTCAGGTAGGTATAGTGGTTTATAGTTCCGACAATATCCCAGTAGGTTTCTTATTTTGAAGTTTGGAATTTGTCCTACCGTATGCTAGTGCCTTAACAGTGTTACGTCATCAGTAACAACTCACCCCTAGTATCTCCCACGAGGTACGCCCGCTCAGACACGCGCGCGCCCGCACTCGCGCACGCAAGCAGCCACGCGCCCGTCACCGCGGGCAGCCCCCACTTGACCGCGCCGCAGTACTTGTCGCCCGCCGCCGTCGGACATATCAAGTGCGTTGAGGCGAGCGCGTTCGCTGTGTTGCGACGACAGAACCGCAGTTGTGTCCTGAGATGAGATGAGTGTTGTTACACTGTTCATTGTTCTTTAACAAATTTTGAAAGTAATATTATAAAATTATTGGTTAAACTAAAACACGAATTCGCAATGCACTCAAAACAGAAAAAAAATATGTTAAGAAGTTGCTCAGTTTGAAGCCAATCCTAAGTGTTGTATCAAGACATATTTAGCCTGAAATAAGTAAGCAAGAAAAATCAATAGTTATGTTAAATTTATATTTTTATGATCCTTCTACTCAGGATAAGAGGAAGTAGTTTCAATGTAGCTTGAAAAACTTGACCCAAACACAAACATACTAACAAACACTGCAACTACAAACTACACTAGTTAACTGTAAATTTTACAATTTGAATCCCAAGACACTTTTATTTCCAAAAATCCGCATCGTAATCGGTCCATTCGTTAAGGAGGTACGATGCCACGAACGAACGACGACACGTCAAACTTATAACTTTTTGCGTCGGAGGTTCAAAACTAAACTCACGTAGCCCCCAGCAGTTTAGCCAGTTCATCAAGGAACGCCCTCTCCACCCCGCTGTAGGTGCTGAGGCTGGCCACGACGCCCCGCAGCGGACCAGCTCCCTCCCACTGGGGCAACTTCACCGGCCGGTGATAGTACTGGATCGGGAGCAGCTCTTGTTGCGAGAGACAGTCTTTCTGGAATTAATATTAAGGTATGTCAGTCTGAAAGAGCACGTAACCTAGTTGGTAGAAATCCTAACTGAAGAATCCTAACCAGCGGGCCTATTAGGGGCCATCCATGTGTGTGACAAGTTGTGTGACAAGGGGTGGGAGGGGGTCCTAAGTTTTGTGACGTTACATTTAAAAATCGAATAATTGGTATGTATAGGTAAATATTAAAAAAACAATTGTTGGAAAAAAAACTTTTTTCGGAACTGCTGTTTATTTAATGATTTCTAAGTTTAAAATTTCATAATATGTGACGTCACACTAAGAGGGGGAGGTCTCACAAGTGTAACCAGCTGTGACAAGGAGGGGGAGGGGTCAAAAAGTCATGAAATTAGTGTGACGTAAATTATGGATGGCCCCTTATGAACTTTTAAAAATACGTGTGATTGGCGAAAAAGTGTCACGTGACCGCTTTGGTAACACGAATTTGACGTTTACACTGGAACATGGCTGGAATTAGAAGTTCATAATAAGCCGCCAGGCCCTAACCAGGTCCCGGTTTCAGGGCACGTTTGCTTCCCGTCGTGGGTATTGTGATATCTTATTTGTGGTATCCATGCCACTGGTGATATAGGGAAACCCCAGGGTGTATGAGTGTATAAACGTTTACAAAACGTCAGTTGGTAGATCATGCCAAAATACCGGTTACGGATAAGCATCAGCTAACTCCAGGAGGGTAAGAATAAAAGTCAGTCCAAGTCCCAATATTGCGTCTAACATAAAATCTTTAACTCAAACTTTAAATCCAAACAATAATAATGGTCTTAAATTAACCTTAACATTAGCCGTCCTAAATGACATTTTATTTTTTTCTTATTGTTAAATATCCTGTTCAATATTGTGCAATGTTCATACATTTGTCGAAGGCTGGCAACATTAATAATAATAACAATTCTTTATTTGTGATCATAGCTATTACAGGTCTTAAAATACATTAAAAGTACTCTATGTTCGGCCCTTTCAAGCATACAAATATTATTAAAAATTAAATAAAATTATAGAAAAGTCCAAAATTAAATTAAATTGTCAGCTAGAAATTCATTGTCACAGATGACCACCCTAATTTTTAATCTGTATGTGTATAAATTTTTAATCTGATCTGTAGATGCATTAGGGCTTCGGTTAAAATAAAACTTACGTTTATCGAGAAACTGCGTATTCTTTGAAAATAACATCATATCCAAACAAAAATTATGGGCCTAAATCAACCTTAATCTTAGCCGTTTTATAACATTTTTTTTTTTCGTTTTAACAAGATGTCATCTGGTACATTTGACTGTTGTCTGAGCAAAGTCCAACCTTAAGCCAATAGCTACTCACGATCCAGAACACAGTAACAGGCTCGAGGCCGTGCGGCGCGGCGGCGGGGTCCCAGTCGAGCGGCACGAGGGCGTGGCTCGCGCCGGCCCCACCCCCAGCCCCGCCCCCCACCACCAGCCCGCCCGCCGCACACACCTCCGCACCGATCTCGCACACCGCCTCCTCGTCTAGGCCGACCACCTCGAATTTTATACCTGTGTACAGTTGAAAGAGTTCCTGTCATGTGTCAAGCTGTCAAATGTCGAGCTGATAGGTGTCAAAATGTCAAGCATCAAGCGATCAAAAAAAAGTTCAATAACAATAAACGCTTACACACCCATACCCATGACCCGAGTACAAATATTTATCTGTATAAGTGTGTAAGCGTTATTATATATTATATTATTATTATCTGTCACATAAATATCTGGCCCGGCCGGGAATCGAACCTGGGAAACCTCGCTTCGCAGGCAGGCTCGCTACCAACTAGGTTACAGGGTCGTCAAACGTGGGCTATCCCGTCGGGGATATGGGCCGCCGTTGATGTTTGGTATACAGGACTATTACTGTCTAACTTCAATCCGTCAACAACTGCTACCTAAATACCATACCCTTTGCCTACACCAGCGCCAATTTACTGCTTATAGCTGGACACTTTCAACTTTAATATGAGTTTTCCTTTACCTCTATCCTGCATGCTGTCAAGTATCACACTATCAATAAAAACAAACAAGACGTGACGACATACGTAACAGGACGGGGCCCGTACGGGATTCCGCTTCGTATGCACTATCGTATAAATTTCTAAGAAACGATGTTTCCAAAACTTCACGTCCCATCCCGTACGGGAAAAAACCCGTTATTTATGCATTAGCCTTAAGACGAAACCCGTCTGCTGAGTATCGTTTGACAAAAAGAGATTGTCTATGGTAATATAGTATGTCAATAAATCAGGTACTACGTCAATTATCAACACAAATAAAAAGAAACTCGCCTCTAAATATCTGTTCGATGTCCTCCGTGGGGTCTTCCTCGTAGTCCTCCGTGACGTCGGGCGGCGCGGGCTCCGGCTCGGGCTGCGGCTGCGGCTCGGGGGTCTTCTCGCGAGGTTCTGTCAATTGCATCACGTCATTTCTAACTCCGGCATTATCTCATTTGAATGAATGCATAGATTAAATGAGTCTCAATAAGACAGAATTTGCAACTTCGAAATCTACGTGTTATTTAATGAAGATACATTACGAGTATTATTGATTTTAATGCTCGTGATGAGCGATGGAAATAGGCATTAACGTCACATTATTCAATTGTAATTTATTTGGTCGAATATTGTTTGAATTAAAGGCCAATGCATACGTAACGGGTTTTGTCCCGTACGGGACGGAACGTGAAGTTTTGGAAACATCGTTTCATAGAAAATATTTATACAATAGTGTATACGCAGCGGAATCCCGTACGAGACGTGGAACGTACGGGACGGGAAAAACATCGGCGCCGACGATGTTCTCGTACGGGAAAAAACCCGTTACGTATGCATTGGCCTTAAGACGTCACTGCTCACGTATGTGCGTGCCTACGTGCGTGGATGCGTACGTAGATGCGTGCGTACATACGCGAGCGTGTATAAAAATTAACCGATAGTGACAGGTACAGTTATGATAAATGTCACTAACGGCTCAAGTAATGATTGACGATCTCATCCTGCGCGGAGGGTAGAGGGGGCTCGGGGATAGGGGGCGGCAAGTCTAGCGGCATGCGTCTTAACAGCTGCAGGTTGCGCTTGCTCATGGGCGACGCGGGCTCCACGCGCGGCTTGCGGGCGCTCTTCGCTGGCGTCATCGGCTTGGTTTCTATTAGGAACTGGAACAAATACAACTTTGGTGTAAAAGGTACAGGAGTGTTTGCTACGGATACGATGTATTGTACGCACACGCATGAAATTCACAATCTGTTCGTGTAAATGATACCGGTAGAATGTTGTGTAGTGCGAAACTCGGCGAGTCAATAGAAACTAACGAATTTTGTGATCGATAATTTTATTACAATATCCCTGAAGTTAAATAATGTTGATGGGCTGGCGATAACTATTCATCGTCAAAAGCTTGACGATTATTTTGGCTTCTTTGACTTAGAAGTACAAAGACCATTTTAATAGTTTGGTTTTAAAGTACACATTAAGCATACAATAACGATACGTAAAAAAATCAAAATGTGTGCTGGGACACATAGTAGAAGTGAAACTTCAACGAAGAAAAATAATATTTAAAAAAAATATTTTCAAAAAAAATTGTCCTTTCTCTCCCTAAGCCGCTGCCACCTCTCACCACGCGATATATCGTCTATCTCCTCCACGCGGCCGTAACGCTTTTTCGTGACAGAAAAAAATCCCCCTGTCTATATAGAATTTCACTTCAAAACTTTCATGGCCATACCTCAGCCTCATTCAACGCAGTCTTCGCCACCGCGCTCCTAGCGAGCCACAGCGGCGACAGTACGGGCACGGCGGGCAACGCGCGCGCCGCAGCGGCCGCGGCCGCGCGCGACCCCGCCACCGCGTGCGTCACGCGCGCGTGCGGCTCCTCGTAGCGGATGCCGCCGCCACGGGAGATGAGGGTGAGCGCGCGGTCACGCGTCGCGCCGTCTAAACCGGTCACCCAGATCTGTATATGAATAAATAACGCTATCGCAGTCGCAGTATCTCGCTGCACTCGTTGACATATTGCGCGCTCACTCGCACTTAGGTCTTAGGTCTAAGTGCGAGTGAACGTGCAATATCTCAACGAGGGCAGTGAGATATTGCGACTAATGTGGACACTCATAGCCCAAGGATAACCTATGCCGTGGGAGACATGGATAAACACAAAGACAAGTTGGTTTATATACACAGCCACACTAGACTTACTTCTCATGTGCCTATGTCTGTAAACAAAAGTGACCATATACCTTCAGGTGTGTTTTGTCTTTTATCAGCCTTTAAGGCGTTACAAGGATCTTTGAAAAAAAGCATATTTTCTCTCCATACTATAGCTACTCACACAAAACCCATCAAAGATAGGCCCGGTCCGTTTCAGCTGGCTCATGTCAAACTTCTCGAACTCGGAGGCCACTTCCCTCTCCCAGTCGTCGCTCCGGCGCTCCTGCGAGCCCTTCATCCGAGCGGACGCGGTGGACACGTCCACCGCGCGAGACTCGTCCACGAAGTTGCTCGGCGGCTTCACGTTAGTTATACGGGAGAAGTTTAAGCCTGCATTCACATTTTTAGTATATAAAATTTTTGGAGTATAAACCGGTCGGTTGTTTTGGAAGGAAGTTCCTTAACGGCTTGCGGTCCTTATACGATGTAGCCTGGTTGTGGATAAAAGAGTGAAAGTCAAGAATTCACCACAACATAATTACGTCCATGGTGGAAATGTTACGGTGCATAACGGAAGCCCGGATTCTTTTCTATATTCCTTTTTTTTTTGAGTCTATGGTAACAAAAAATCTATAATAGCCTACTCAAAACAATTTTTGCGTTATTATCATAATGAATTAGTACTAGAAGTACTAACGTCCTCACCACTGAACGATGGTTCGACTGAACAGTTATACAAATTATGTTGTCAACGTTATTCTGTACTAGATGGGGCAATCTATGACTAGACTACAAATAGTATCAACTCACTTACATCCGGCAATCAATGAATTTGTACTAAGGGTGAAGTCGACTATGACTGACATTTTTAATACGAAAAAAAAAAATTTTAGTCATAAAACCGCTAACATTAGGGTTGTTAGGACCATTATTTTTGTTCGAATAATTTAAAGTCTGAGCACAAGCCCTAAATTTTTTGTAGATCTCACCCTAATGTTCGGTTTACACGTATTAAGTAGTTAAGTAGTTAACTAAATTTTAACTAAATTTTAAGTAAACTAGCAAAATAGCGGTGCTTCAAGGAGTTAACGTGCGTTTTCGTGGCATTTTGATGACCTCTTGTTAGACGTGCGACCGTAAGTCGGTTTGGACCTTCGCGTACGAACGACACATATGATTTTATTTCACTATGAGGAGGGGAGGGACAGGGGGAGAGGGAACGGGACGGGGAGAGGAGGGGTAGGGGAGAGGAGCGGAGGGGGAGGGGAGAGGGAGGGGGAGGGAAGGAGATAGGAAGGGCGGGGTGAGGGAGGGCGTGGGGGAGGGGGAGGGGAGGGATGAGTGAGGAGGAGGAGCAGGGGAGGGGAGGTGGAGGGGAAGAGGGAGCGTGAGGGGGAGGGGAGGTGCAGGTGTGAGGTAGGGGGAGGGGAAAGGGCAGGGGTGAGGGAGGGGGAGGGGAGGGGAGAGGAAGCGGGAAGGAAAGGGAGCGGGATTTTAATTAATTTTTATTGTTTTTTTCAGTGCAATAATTTAAATTCGTTAATTTAGAAGAAATTTTAATAAAATTTATTATTTCATTATTATAATGTAATCAGAGCCATCTACAGTTTCAGAAGGTAAACTTACATACATGAAGGGGTAGTTATGTGGAAGTGATTTTTTACTTTTCCGATAGATCTAACGCCATCTATGTACAAAAAAAATCAAATTTCTGAAAATTGCTTTTTTTAAAAGTGGAAATAATATTTTTATGATTGATAACATATCTAGACATGAATAGAAATTACTATGTCAAAACTCTAACCTTTAAGTGTAATAGTTTCTCAATAAAAGGGATAACGAAATGCATATATTGTCGACGATTATTTAGGGCTCGCTTCGCTCGCCCCAATTAATATGTGTAAACGGAAAATTTTGTAATTAAGTAGACAAGTAATTTAGAAATTTTTCTATTTTCTGTAAAGTAGGTGGGCGGGGCTTATCACTTAACACGTTTGGACAGGCACTTTTTAGTTAAAATTTAGTATTAAGAAAAGCTTAAGTAATTAAGTAGAATTGTATGAACTAAAGAGCTTTACTAAATTATTAAATGTGGACGCGCACTAAAAATTATTCACTTCAAATTTAGTTATCTAATTAACTACTTAATACGTCTAAACCAGACTTAAAGGTAAGTACTAGGCAATCATGAGCAACAAGGCAGTTCAAGAACAGCAATACAAACTCAAACAACTAACTCATATCCGGCAGCCGGTGCTCAGCGAGCGGCGAGGAGGTGGACGCGCCGGCGACGCGGTAGGCGGCCAGCGGGCGCGCGTGCCCGCTCGCGGCCGAGTCCGCCACCCACGCGGGCAGCACGCACGCCTTGCCGTACTCCAGCGCCGCCTTGTACTTCTCGCTGCCTACACCCTCCCTGGTGCAATGAAATGAAATACACTTTATTGCGCTTAATAGATATGAGTACAGTACGGCCGACGTATCATGGCGCGTCTGAACTTCGCTCAGAAGGCTGCGCAGTAACACGATTCGGCAATGCTCGGTACGCGGCGTATTATGTCTCAGTCACACGTTAGCATGTTCGTGTCGCTATCTCTGTCTTACGTGCGCTAAAGTTCGAAGAGCCTATGTTCAGACGCGCCAAGATACGTCGGCCGTACTATACAATAATTAGTACAATAATGGCGGGCTTAATGCTAACACGATGGTTAATTACATTCGAAAGGTGCTATAGGCCCTTAGTACGAGAAAGCTATAATTTAGCATAAATATACATACTTATCACGCCGACAAGTGTTAGATTAAAATCTTTTTTTCGTTAGAATAAAGTTTTTTTTTGAGTAACTCCCCTACATTCTCTAAGTGCCCATGTGCTTGTCACCATGAAGCCATGATGTAGGATTCGCTAATGGTGGCTAGATTATTTACCTCCCTAGCTCCACCTTCTTTCATTTGTGAATTACCAAAATATTTTGGTTTCAGTGTTGGAAATCCAGTTCAAAACTGGGGTTCATCCTTCAATATAGATGTAAAGTAACAATATCATATAATGTAAAAAAAAATACTTACTTAGTCAGTATAACTATGTCAGTAGTCTCACTCTGGAAAGCACCAGAAAACATTCCTCCATTCTCATTTACTAGTTTCATGATGTTTTGTTTTTCGCGTTTCGTTATCCCTGAAGTAGTTATCTGAAAAATAACATTACCACATGTGGATCACTGTGTTTACATTGTGCGGCTCCAAATGAGCTTCAGGATAGAATGTAGAGATATTAGGGCTTCAACACATTAATGACCCAATACAGTGCATGGGTTTCTCCTCTTGAGGAGGCCTAGATCAAACTCCACTAAGCTGATTCAGTATGGACTGGAGGACATAAAGAGAGATTATATTATAGTGTCTAATTATTTACCTGCAAGTTCGCAAACGGCGGCAATTTATAGTCATCAAAATCTGCCGAAGACGCGTGGATGTTTAGTCGCAAAGACCTCTCCCACACCGCCTCTACCCAACTCTCAGACATCACCGGTATACCTTTTTCTATGGATTTCTGAAATTATATCCAGAATACTAATTGCTTTTTTTAGAACATAATATTAACAACAAATTAAATTGCCTGAGTTTCCTACTGCTTCTTATCCCAGGACTCAGAGCCGGCGTTAGGGGGGGGGGGGGGGCGGTGGGGCGACGGCCTAGGGCGCCAAATTTAAAGGGGCGCCACATTTGGGGTGAGGAGCAAAAAAAAAGGAAAAATAAAATTCTTAATAAACATTCCCATTGGTTCAGCAAAAAATTTTTCGAGCAAAACAAACTCGATTTTTTTTTCTTATGTGGGCGCAACAATATTCTTGCCTGGGGTGTCAGTGGCTGTAACGCCGGCACTGCCAGGACTACTCACAATAGTTATTTGTTGAAGGGATGGCATAGTTTGACTTAAGAAGTATTTGTAAAAAGCAATCTATACATCTATACAAATAAATAAAATTGGAGTGTCTGTTTGTAATATTAAAATAACCGCTTTTTACTAAGTGCATTTAGATGTATACACGGTACATATACCAAAACAAAATTTTTACAATTTTTGTCTGTCTGTTTGTTCCGGCTAATCTCTGAAATGGCTGGACCGATTTTGACGGGACTTTCGCTGTTAGATAGCTGATGTAACAAGGAGTAACTTAAGCTACTTTTATTTTAGAAACAAAAAAGTTTGTTAGGCGATACGAAGTCCACCGAGTCAGCTAATGTCTAATAAAATTCATGTCATTATATTATGATACCAATACCCAGAATATAAAGCTACTACTAATAAGGAGCTACCAGTTTGTAAGCCTCTTTGCCAAATCACAAGTTTTTGGGCAACAATTTGCTAGTTATTTTAATAAGTAAATATCTACACAAAAAAATAAAATTGCAGTGTCTGTTTGTAATATTAAAATAACCGCTTTTTACTAAGTGCATATATATTGATGTATACACGCTACATATACCAAAACAATTTTTTTACAATTTTTGTCTGTCTGTCTGTTTGTTTCGGCTAATCTCTGAAATGGCTGGACCGATTTTGACGGACCTCGCACTGGAAGATAGCTGATGTTACAAGGAGTAACTTAGGCTACTTTTATTTTAGGAAAAATTGTTATAGAAAAAAAATTGGATCAATGAAAAATTTAATAATATGAAATACCACGCAGACAGAGTTCTGGAATTTCCACTATATTGTATAACAGCTAGTTATACAATATAGTGAAAATTCCCAACGAAAAATGAAACTCACAATATATTTGTCAGAGAGCACCGTGTCAGACACAAGGTGTGTGGTGTCTTCAGTCAGGACAGTGTTGTACAGTCCGCCCATCCATTCCACCTTCGTCTTTATGTTTTCCTGGTACCACACAAAACATGCAAATCAAACACACAATTAGATGTTGTTATAACAAATAACGCCCCAATTCAGAGTCACTAACGGTTATTTAAATCACTCCTTAGTAATTGTATGGAGATTCTTTACTAAGGTGCGATTAAAGTAACCATTAGTGACTCTGAGTTGTGGCATAAGTGTTTTGTACAGTAAATTATTTCCACACAATAAAGCAATGAGACCCAATTTGTGGCTCTCCATATTGATATCAAGTATTAAAACATTTCACATTTCGCTATTACGATGAATCCTTATTATGTTCTTCACATTATGACTCAAGACTTTCATTGTACTTTGTACATAATATTAGTAAAACTGTTATAACCTGTATGTGGTTTAAGTACATACAATATTAAATCTACATCTGAGAATTTACATCATTATTGAAGCTTACATTAAAAGTACATCATACTAATATTATAAATGTGAATGTAGTTTATTTGTTACGCTTTCACGCGAAAACTACTTAACCGATTTGGCTGAAATTTGGAATGGAGATAACCTATGTAGGCATTGTAGCCATTGTAGCCACGGGGATTGTACGGGGTGGTAAAAACAAGTGGGGTGTTGTGTTTGCCTACAATATATATATAGATAAACTAAAGATAAATAGAACACAAACCCACCAAATAAATGTACCCGTCAGTAGGCGAACCTTGCTCAGATGTTAATGAGCTGATGATCTCCTAAATAAATATAAGAAAGAAAAGAACTAAACCAAGAATACGGGCGCCAAGGAGACCATCCACCTGCCTCACAGTACGGATAACAAAGCCGGATAAAACATTGAACTATTAATCTCAAAGCGGGCTTTATACTTCAGCGTTGTATGAAAATCTAAGTAGTAAATGTGCTAAGCATAATAAACTAAACATGATATTTTGCTGAGGAGAGAAATAAAATATTATATGTACCAAAGGATCTTTTATTCCTTCAAAACAAACAAAGACTTGGCATCAAATTGTTATGAGTCGCACAAAAGTAAAAGTTACCAAATACAGATAAATCCTGTAGAATTAAATATACTAAGTTACAAATATTCTAAACATTCTAAATTTAATTGTTTGTAAAAGTTGTATTGTATGGTAGAAAAATATCACAAACTTGTACCTGTATAAAATTACTTAGGCATAAAAGGCACGTCCTCTTAATGTGATCCCCGTCCCCAGCAGTGGACCGCAATGCTGCTTCATCACTGTTATGGTGTTCTCCGAGGTAAGGGTCTCCTCATCTTGAGTTCGTAGTCCAGGCTCCAAATGAAGTTGGGTAGAAGGTATACTTCGCCCTCAATAAGGAAAGTGATAATGGATTGACACTAGCAGGTCAAGAATACCATTATATCAAAAAAAACTTACTCGCGAAAAGCAGAGTAAAAAAAAGAAAAAAAAAGGAGATCCGTAGATCAGGGGATTACAGTGGAATAATAATTATAAAGACATCACAAATGTGACGGCTAAACCACGGGTTCAAGCAGAACACCGGGAGAAATAAAGGAAAAGGATATCTAGTCCTTGTTCATGGTCCAAAAATTATAGGAAGCTTAAGGGAAACAAGAAAACGGATGGAATAAGGTCGGGAAAAAATCCCATCGTGAAAACTAATGGTGGAAAATTAAACCATAGGGAAAAAAGCTGAAACAATGAATATCTACGCGTTATCCTCATGTAATACATTGCAAAATGCTTTGTTTTACGCATTTCGAATAAGAAATGTCCATAATTAACCAATACTCACGGCAAAAGCGCCCTCCCATAACCTAACCAAACACGCGGTCATCTAGGTGATGCCGGTTTCACGAATCTTTAAAAGGAAAACACATCGCCCCCATCGTGGTCGACGCGGCCCTCGCCCTTTACAAATGGAAATAAGCAGTTTGAAACAAATTTACAAAGAAAACCCCAAAATTATATTTTTAATCGCCAAGACACACATTAGTGGGCCGGCTGTCAAACAGGAAAAAGAAAGATCATAGATCATAGAGGAATAAGGTTGCTTGTATCATAGATACGCAAAGTCTATGCAAGATCGCATAGAGTAATTAGTTTTTCAAATATGGCAATGTCTATGATAAGTTCTACCAAGCGCAATTTAATAAGTTTTGTAAAATAAACAAACAATGAAGTCTTATAAATAGTTTTATTTCCAAAAACACCACTATCAAATTTCTATTTGTATTTAAATTAATAAAATCGAATTAAGAACAAGTCACGTGGTTTCATTAAACTCCCGTCACGTCACGACACGTCGCGTAACTAGTTAAGCTATGTTAAATTTTGAGATTATTTATCTATGGCAAACATGTCAAATGTGTGAAGGTTTAAACAATCTGTGGTAATATGTCAAAATATGAAGAGTTAAATGAATTTCTACTACAAAATAATAACTATGGCTATATGTAACGAGCGATATATAAATCGTACGTTACATTTCCCCCTTTTCTAGCAAAAAAAAAAAAAATTTTTTTTTTTTTTTTTTAAGTGTTGACAACCCTATGACATAAGGTGACAACCCTGATACTAAAGTTTCAAAGAAAAATAAATTGACAACAAGTTGATGACAAGTCTACAATAAGTCTAAAAGAAGTTAATAACAAATCGATAATGAGTCGATAATAAGTCGATAACAAATCGAGAATAAGTTGATAACAAGTGTCATCAAAAAATATACACTGGACTAGTATGCAACCGGTTATTGCAATAAGCACCCTCGCTTTGCAACAACAAACCAATCCAGGTATCTAAATTGGGTTGAAGATCCCAAAAAAAATAAACTCCCACTCCACATCAAAATACTAAACTCCCACTCTACATCAAAATACTAAACTAACATAGGATCCAGTATGCAACCGGTTAATGTAATAGCACCCTCGCCTTACACTAACGAACTGTAACCCTACAAAACTCCTACTTCACCTCAAAACAAACTCCTACTCTATCTCCAAAATAAACTCCTACTGCTACAAAACAAAATATAGGACTTAGTATGCACCTGGTTAATGTAACAGCACCCTCGCTCTACATTAACAAACCAAGACCCTATAAGAATAAATTTCTAAAGTTGTGTCATATAAATACACCTAAAACAAACAAAAGAAAACGCTATGTTTGGTATGCAACCGGTCAAGACAGTGAGCATTCGCTATGTAATGACAAACCCAACAAAGCAACCCTGCACATGTACATGTCAAATGAACATGGCATGCCAGGAAAATTATCCACGAAAGTGAATAAAAAAAAAACGAAGTGATTAATTAGCACTTCAAAAAAAAGTCACCCACAAGATGTAAATTATCTATAGGGAAAAGAAAGTGTGGTGTTTCACACACAACCAAAAGTCACCCTTAAGATATAAGTAATCTTTAGGGAAAAGAGAGTGTGGTGTTTCACACACAACAAAAGGTCACCCATAAGATGTAAATTATCTTTTGGGAAAAGAGGTTTTGTTGTACAACTCAAAATGTCATGTCCAGGTCCTAGGAATTCTAGTACTTAAAGTATGACATAAAAACTAAATAAATGCTAAGCTTAGACAAAATACTTCTAAGTAGAAGCTAACTAATAATGTACAACAAAACAAAACAAAACCTAGAAATAGGTAAATAAATCCACCTCAAGACAAAAAAATACTAATAAATTATATAAATTAGTGAGGGGATAAAAAAAAAATTGGGGCCAAATAACAAATATGAGTCCTTATAACATTGTTGGCACTAACTTCTTTTCTTCACATAAATTTAGAGTTCCAAAATGAGTAGAGTATGGTATGTATAGTTTCCACGTACATTTACTAACCTAGGTCTCCTAGCATACATCCCCTTCCTAGTGTGACACCTCTCATACATCACGCAATATTCCTCCACATACATAGTCACCTTTACCTTGGGCAGCAAATAGAAACGAGTTGGTAAGTATAATTTTGAGTATCCAAATAGCAAAATAAATATTAAATTTTAACTATATCTTTTACATGATATCTACCTCTACTACTCCTATCAAAATCTTTTAATAAATAAACGTTATCAGAAATTTTATCTATAATTTTACTTTTAATAAATTTAGGTGCTAACTTAGATGAAAAGAAGTAAGATGCATTAGATTGCACGAAGTTACGTCTCCATACAGTATCTCCAACATTATAAGAAATGCTTTTTCTTCTGGCATTATAATAAATAGAATTCTTCCTATAACTTTTAACTAAATTTTCCACTGTTTTCCTAAAAATATCTTCCAAAGTTGAAAGTAAAGAAGAATAGTCTGAACGACTACTAATAACCAATTCTGAAGGATCAGAAATTGAAGAAAATTTATATAAGGAGCCATCTAAAATAATTTCCCTTCCAAACATAAGAAAATTTGGTGTATAACCTGTAACTAAATTAATAGTGCTGTTAATAGCAGCTTGGACGTGGGGTAAGTACCTAGACCAAGTCCGATGGTCAGCTTCAACATAACATGAAATACAAGTCTCTATAGTTTTGTTGAATCTCTCTACTGGGTTATTCTGAGGAGTATATAAGGTATTATAAAATATTTTAGGTATATTATAGGTCTTAATGAAATCTTTAAATGGTTTTGAAGTGAACTGTGTACCATTATCACATATTACAATTTTTGGACAACCAAATTTTAAAATAATTTCTTTTTGCAATATTTTTATGATAGACTGTGTAGTTGCGTTAAAGAGAGGAAAAATCCAACAGTATTTTGTGAAAACATCTACTATTGACAATATATATTTATAACCTGAATAAGATTTTGGTAATGGGCCAATTATATCCATGGACAACATAGTCATGGGACGGTCGACTAACTTAGGGTTTGACATGAGTCCTAACGGGGCTGAATTAGAGTGCTTATATGCTTTACAAATATCACATCTACTTATATATTCTTTAACATCTTTAAACATCTTAGGCCAAAAGTAATGAGTTTTCAATTTTTCTAAAGTTTTATGTATACCAAAATGAGCTGAATCTACATTATCATGATTATTTCTAATTGTTTCTAAAGTATGTTCTCTAGGTATTACTATCTTCCAAGCTAAATTCTGACATAAATCGTTCTTAGGTTTTACATATTTATACAAGGTTTCATTATCTACTTTAAAGTTTTTAAATTTAGAAGGATATTTCTGACAATCAATATACATTTTAGAATACCAAGGGTCATGAATATCATCTGGACACAAACTTATTTCAGCTATTTCTACACGGGACAAAGCATCTGGAACGGCGTGGCTGGTACCTTTTTTATGAATGATGTCCAACTTATACTGCGACAAACGGGCTGCCCACCTGGCCAATCTACCAGAAGGATTCGTCAAGCTCATTAACCATTTTAAACTGGCATGATCAGTGACTACAGTAAACTCAGTTCCCTCAATATATGGTCGAAAATGCTCAATAGATAATAAAATAGCTAAAAGCTCTCTTTCAGTAACACTATAATTTCGTTCACATTTTGATAATAATTTTGAAAAATAGGCAATTGGATGTTGTTGACCTGAGTCGTCCTCTTGCATCAAAACACTACCAACAGCATAACCACTGGCATCGCAATGAAGGAAAAATGGTTTACTAAAATTAGGACATTGCAAAACTGGCGCTGTCATCAAAGCATTTTTTAAATAATTAAATGATTCCTCTGCTTTATCATTCCACACAAATTTTAATTTTACATTCTTTTTACCGCTAGTTAATTTTGTCAAAGGAGCAACATGATGTGAAAAATTTGGAATAAATCTTCTGTAATAAGAACACATACCAACAAAACTTCTGACATTTTTAACAGATCTAGGTGTAGGAAAATTTTTAATCGATTCTAATTTCTCTGGGTCAGTGTGTAAGCCCTCTTTATCTACAACATAACCTAAATATTTTAATTTATCTTTGCAAAATTCGGATTTTGATAAATTAATGGTAAGTCCTGACTCTACTAGTCTATTATAAACTTTTTCTAATAACGCTAAATGACTGTCAAAATCTTTAGAAATTAAAATTAAATCGTCCAAGAAACAGAACAGATTGTCATCGAACTCTGGACCAAACAATCTATCGGATAACCGTTGTAATTCGGCGGGTGCATTTGTGACTCCAAATGGCATCCTAACGAACTCAAAAAGTCCCCTGCCTGGTACTACAAAAGCTGTCTTTTCTCTAGACGTTTCTTCTAAAAGTATTTGATAAAAAGCTTTAGAGAGGTCGATAGAGCTAAGATATCGAGCGTCTCTAAGGTTACTCAAAATTCTAGATATATATGGGAGTGGATAAGAATCTTTTACTGTTACGGAATTTAATTTACGAGAATCCAAACAGACTCTAAGACTACCATCTTTCTTTGTAACTAAAACAAGTGGACTACTCCAAGGAGATTTTGAAGGTTGAATAATTCCTTCTGCTAACATTTTATCTATTTCCAAATTTAAAGAATTTAATCTAGCAGGGCTCAAAGGATAGTACCTCTGCTTGATAGGCTCACCAAAAGTTACAATCTTGTGTTGAACTAAATCTGTTTTACCTAAACCTTTCTTTTCGTAAGATATATTCTCAAATAATCTAGTTATTTTACTTAAACGAGTTCTCTCTTCAAAAGTTAAGCTAGAAGCAGGTCTAATAGAAGCGATTTCAACTGGTTTCCCATACGAATTTACAAAAGAAACTTCTTTACGCAATTTAGAAAAAATATCGAATGTAAGCCAAAAATCTATACCAAGAATTATATCATTTGATATTGATGGTATAATAGCAAATTTACATAATCTAACACGCTTTACGCACTTAATGGGCAACTCCATAATACCTATAACATGTTGTTGCTTTCCATCGGCAGTTGTAACAAAAGAAGAAGACTGTTGAATATTAAAACCTATATCTTGAAATATTAGGTGTGAATTATTACCTAAAACGCTAATTTGAGCACCACTGTCCAACAAACCTAGAAATTCTCGGCCCTTGACAGCAAATGATAAATAAGGTCGAGTATCAGAACTACATTCAAGAAGTGAAGCTACTTGTTGTTCTATACTACTATCGTTAGAGTTAACTATAAGTTTACTAGATAAATTAGAATTAGAAGTTTGACTAAATCTCAATGTGGATCTGTCATTTTCATTTAAAAACCGATCACAGTGAGGCACTACTCGTTTTTCTGGATCACAGTCATTTACAATGGAAACATTCTTTTTGGAATTACACTTGGGACACTGCTTAGTTACTACATTGGGCTGGCCGCAAGTGAAACACTTAACACCTGGAAATAACTTACAGTCCCTATAAGAATGACCAATCTTTTTACATTTTAAACAAACAATACTATTTCTAGAAGAATTATTTTTATATTGAGGTGAAGAATTGGGTTTAAAATTATCTGATCTTACAAAAGTTTCAGATTTTATATTAGATGGCAATAAACTATTATTCGGGTGAAGCGAATGAAAAGATTCAATTTCTTTACCTAAATGCATAATTTCATTGAGTGATATGACACATCGGCCAATCAGATGAACAGAATACTCCGGCAACATGTTATGTCTAACAATGTCTAGTAAGGTCTTTTCAGAGAGAGGAACTTGCAGTTTTGCAGATAAATCCATCAACTCAACGACAAACTCAGACAAAGTTTCACCAACTCGCTGCTTCCTGGTCCTAATTTCATATTCTAATCTATAATTATAATCTCTGGGAGTGAAATAGTCTAAAAACTCAATTTTAAATTGTGACCAATTAAGAATAAAATGTTTTCTACCCCTGTACCATTTTAATGCAATATCTGTTAATAATACTGGCAAAGCTAAGAAACACTGATGATCATTATACCCTTTAACAGGTTTTAACTCCTCTAACCGAGTAAGAAATTCCATTGGACATGTTTTACCATTAAAAGTTAAGTTAAGTTTTGAAAAGTCAAAATGTTTTCTCAAATAATAGTTAGCAACAGGTAAAGTTGAATCTAAGGCAGTTGAATTGTTATTCGAAACTAGTTTTGATTGTGGTGTTGTTGTCACATTATCTAATGTTATCATATTATCATCCGAGCAGAACACATCCTGATTCTGAGTCTGAGCATGCACTTGAAAAGACACATTAGGTGCAGGTTCTTGTTCGTGACTGGTTGTAGGCATATTTATAGTTTCCTTGTCAGACTTAGAAACAGAGGCTGTACCCTCCATCTTAACCAATGTTAATAACTATGTGAATGTGAACAAGGTTATTCACCAACAGTGACAAAACTTCAAACTAAATTATTACAATAACAAGTATTTAATTTAATTCTATATAACTGTAAGTTAATATTTCTATACTAAATTATGTACTTTAATAACCAACAACTTCAAAATGAAAGTAGAATAACTTTCAGTAGTACTATTATAATATTTTCAAACTTCAACAAGGTTAATATTTAATGTTAATTAATGATGTTATCAAACTAAATTTATTATTACTCTCTAACTTTATTTCAAATATTACCAATTCAAATAGCAAACATAGTTAACCTTAAATTCCTCAATTAACACTAGATTCACAGCTTTAATGAAAACAAGTAAGTACTCTTCTATGTTGAACCAAAATAAGTAGGTATACACCAATAATAATTGTTCAATAAACAAAATAGGAAGGAAATTATACAAAAATACCATACAACTTTTACTTCCAAAACAAATAATTAGCCAAGCCAAATAAGTCTCAACAATATATCATGTATACAAACAAAATAACAACACTGAATATGTATGTTACCAAAATTAACACAAGTATAAATTACTCATGTATAAATCTAAATAAATCTGAACTAAAAAGTCTGTCCGAACTGAACAAATCAAGTCGGTCTAAAAAATCAGTCCTGTCTAAAAAATCAGTCCCTGTTCCTGGGTGCCATTGTAGGCATTGTAGCCATTGTAGCCACGGGGATTGTACGGGGTGGTAAAAACAAGTGGGGTGTTGTGTTTGCCTACAATATATATATAGATAAACTAAAGATAAATAGAACACAAACCCACCAAATAAATGTACCCGTCAGTAGGCGAACCTTGCTCAGATGTTAATGAGCTGATGATCTCCTAAATAAATATAAGAAAGAAAAGAACTAAACCAAGAATACGGGCGCCAAGGAGACCATCCACCTGCCTCACAGTACGGATAACAAAGCCGGATAAAACATTGAACTATTAATCTCAAAGCGGGCTTTATACTTCAGCGTTGTATGAAAATCTAAGTAGTAAATGTGCTAAGCATAATAAACTAAACATGATATTTTGCTGAGGAGAGAAATAAAATATTATATGTACCAAAGGATCTTTTATTCCTTCAAAACAAACAAAGACTTGGCATCAAATTGTTATGAGTCGCACAAAAGTAAAAGTTACCAAATACAGATAAATCCTGTAGAATTAAATATACTAAGTTACAAATATTCTAAACATTCTAAATTTAATTGTTTGTAAAAGTTGTATTGTATGGTAGAAAAATATCACAAACTTGTACCTGTATAAAATTACTTAGGCATAAAAGGCACGTCCTCTTAATGTGATCCCCGTCCCCAGCAGTGGACCGCAATGCTGCTTCATCACTGTTATGGTGTTCTCCGAGGTAAGGGTCTCCTCATCTTGAGTTCGTAGTCCAGGCTCCAAATGAAGTTGGGTAGAAGGTATACTTCGCCCTCAATAAGGAAAGTGATAATGGATTGACACTAGCAGGTCAAGAATACCATTATATCAAAAAAAACTTACTCGCGAAAAGCAGAGTAAAAAAAAGAAAAAAAAAGGAGATCCGTAGATCAGGGGATTACAGTGGAATAATAATTATAAAGACATCACAAATGTGACGGCTAAACCACGGGTTCAAGCAGAACACCGGGAGAAATAAAGGAAAAGGATATCTAGTCCTTGTTCATGGTCCAAAAATTATAGGAAGCTTAAGGGAAACAAGAAAACGGATGGAATAAGGTCGGGAAAAAATCCCATCGTGAAAACTAATGGTGGAAAATTAAACCATAGGGAAAAAAGCTGAAACAATGAATATCTACGCGTTATCCTCATGTAATACATTGCAAAATGCTTTGTTTTACGCATTTCGAATAAGAAATGTCCATAATTAACCAATACTCACGGCAAAAGCGCCCTCCCATAACCTAACCAAACACGCGGTCATCTAGGTGATGCCGGTTTCACGAATCTTTAAAAGGAAAACACATCGCCCCCATCGTGGTCGACGCGGCCCTCGCCCTTTACAAATGGAAATAAGCAGTTTGAAACAAATTTACAAAGAAAACCCCAAAATTATATTTTTAATCGCCAAGACACACATTAGTGGGCCGGCTGTCAAACAGGAAAAAGAAAGATCATAGATCATAGAGGAATAAGGTTGCTTGTATCATAGATACGCAAAGTCTATGCAAGATCGCATAGAGTAATTAGTTTTTCAAATATGGCAATGTCTATGATAAGTTCTACCAAGCGCAATTTAATAAGTTTTGTAAAATAAACAAACAATGAAGTCTTATAAATAGTTTTATTTCCAAAAACACCACTATCAAATTTCTATTTGTATTTAAATTAATAAAATCGAATTAAGAACAAGTCACGTGGTTTCATTAAACTCCCGTCACGTCACGACACGTCGCGTAACTAGTTAAGCTATGTTAAATTTTGAGATTATTTATCTATGGCAAACATGTCAAATGTGTGAAGGTTTAAACAATCTGTGGTAATATGTCAAAATATGAAGAGTTAAATGAATTTCTACTACAAAATAATAACTATGGCTATATGTAACGAGCGATATATAAATCGTACGTTACACCTAAACCCTGGATTAAAACATAGGCTACTTTTTATCCCAGAAAAGTTCAGGGTTCCTGCGGGATTTGTAAAAATCGATCTCAACCGCGGGCGAAGCTGCGAGCAACAGCTACTAATACTAATCTAAAATAGTAAGTTAATATTACTTCAAAGGCAGTATTGCTGATCCTCAAACTGTTTCAATTACCTTCTTCTGCTTCGTCAGTCCACTAGCTGTAACCACTAGCCCTCTCATAGCTATTGTGTACACCGGCTCCGGTCCAGATGGTATTGATGTGCCTTCCGTCAGGCAGCAGGATAAACATCTTGGACCCACCAGCCTAGTTCAAGAAAAAAGTAATAATAATAATAAAATTATTAAAGGTAACTAATTTCTACCAGTGGTTTCGCCCATGGGAGAGAGATCTCATAAAACAAATTCACAAACTTAAAAAGCTCCAAATTACTCAAGGGGAAAAAATAACTAACGTAACATCTGTCTAATCCAGCACATGGTAGGTCTATGTGCTAAATGCAGTAGTTTGCAACTGATGAATGAATCACCAAACTTTTCTCATCTCAAAATATATAGAAAGGTAAGGCAAGAGTTTAATTAATCAGTGATCTACATATATGTTATCCTTGATCATAATATGATCAAGTGTATGATCTAGTGTCTTAAATAGGTGTAAAAAACAAAGTACTTACAAGCATTTAGTAGCCCTGAGTTTTTCAAACAATTCACCTCCAAACTCGGACAGAACAAACACATCTTTCTTGGACAGGCCATCAAACTTTTTCCATGTGATTTCATGTTTCCATGAAGCATTCAAACCACCTCCACTGTACTGCTCACATGACTACAAGTAGGACAATTTAAATAAACTACTATGGTTTGTTAACGCCCCAACTCAGAGTTACTAACAGTTACTTAAATCGCTCCTTAGCACAGAATTTATATGGTGATTCTTTACTAATGAGCGATTAAAGCAACCGTTAGTGACTCTGAGTTGGAGTGTTAGAGTATAATCCTTTGAGGTCATTCTTCTGTATTTGCTCCAAAGTTATTTAATGTAAATAGCCAATAAACGAGCAGGAGTGTCTCCCCATGGTTATTAGTCTTGGGCACTCAAGTACATCAGAGAACAATGGCATAAAACTTGCATCACCGGCCAAAAACGTATTAGTAAACCGGCACTCCATCTGACTGTACAATGCGAAAGAAACACGTAAAAGCATTTCGAAGTTGATTTTAGAAGGTGGAGCTAGCTGGTCGAGAAACCCTACTACCATGTATCATCGATATTTAGAAGGTAAAAACCACAGAATAGAAAGAACCTGGCGCCATAACCTTGACCGTCGTTCAGCAGACTGCACCGCGGTTCGCGACCAGGGGAGAAAGCTTGGACTCGACATGGATGGAGCCTCCTTACGCCTCAAGTTTATTCGTTTATTGGTTTTAGGTGTGGAATAGACAGAGCACTAGTCCAAGCATACATACCGTGAAAGCAAGTTTCATTTCCTCAGAGCATTCATTCTCATTACTACACCCCTTAGGTATTATAAAAATAACGTTTATATCTTCGGTCATTTTATTAAAAGTAGCGATACTAAAACAGAACCTAAACTATTAAAGAATGCATTTTCATAGTATTATCTCCGAAAATTAATTGAAACGCGCTCGCGCCGTTTATTTACAACAGTTGTCAAACAAAACAATAGACAACACAAATCAATCTATCAAAGTCAAACTGAATGAACCTTAACGTCAGTGATCAGTGTGCTTAGTGCGAGTTTTCCGGGCTCGCTACGTAAATGCAAATTTGTATGGGATCGAAGCAGAGCCATCTAGCGGGAAAGTGAAGAAAAAAAATGCGCGAATGCGAGTTTCATGCGCTCACGTTCACGAAAGTGAAGTCTGTGAAGTTCACAGTGAAGTTATCTGTCAGTGGTTATTGTATTGTTTCTCGAACATTGCGCGAGTGCGAGTAGCTTTATTTGACAGTTCCAATACGTAGCTTGCGAAAACTATGGGACCACGTGACCGAAAAGTTTTCACGCGAAATTTACTAGTGAAATCATAAAAAGATGGTTTATTATTTTAATTAAACTTTTTTTCTGTTTCTTGAAAATTATGGCTGGATATTTATAATTGCTCGGAGCATGTTTGCGGCCACTAAATCTTAAAGTGAATAAAATTATTAATAAGTAGTATTTGTATTGTTCATGCAAGAAAGAATTTCCGGTAATCCAATCACAGAGTACTTAAACACTACGCAATCACAGTCACAGAGTACTTAAACATAAACACTAATCCAATGGCGAATGTCACCAAGTTTTTAAAAAGTTTATGGAGATATTTTTAAAGAAGATAACTTTTAAACTACTTGCAAGGAACTCGATAAACCTAATATTATTGTGTCTTGACTTGGACTCTTGGAAATAAAAGGTACTTATATTACCTACACAATTAAGATTTAAATAAGTTTATTTAAAATTGTCTACAAGTATGAACTCAATGAATTATTTTATTATGCAACTTAATATTGCTAAAGGTGACAATATCGTTTGCATAGGAGCTCTCAAGGATCAAGGAAAATATTTATTTAATAATGACATATTTGATAAACCCATAAACTGAATACCCAGCTGCGAGGCAAGCGGTAACTAGATACTAGAAATGCAATTAACATTCAATATATTATCTACTTGGGACTATATTATCATTATGACGTATCAGCACCTACACTTTTGAGATCCTAAATTATATCTATGTTCTTAATGTTTTAGATTTCTTGCCAAGCCAATATACCCAGCAAGAAGATTTATTGATAGTACTTCACTATAATTATGCCATGCCATTGTAATGTGCCAAAATGATATTAAGGGCCTGCTTTGTTTTAAAATAAATAGAGAATAATTTAATAAGGCGTAATATATTAAAATGTTTAATTTAATATATTTATGTATTATATTTTACAATTATATATTTAGCCTTTGTTTTAAAAGATTTTAATATACTGCTGAACACAATAAAATTGTCATATAATATTTTTATTAAAGGAAAGGTGTTGAAGAGCAATTATAAAGAATACAATAACAAAAGGGGAAGATTGAATTACAACTGAGACTATTGACATCCAGCTGAATACTGTTGTCCGGAGAAGAATTACAAAAATATTATAATAAAAATTATTTACCGTTCAACGTTTTATTTCCACTCTTTAAACCAAAATTACATAATAATAATTATGCTGTAATGCCTTAATAATTTCATATTCAACATAATATGCCTCCTAAAATAAAATTATCAAGAAAACCACAATCTGTCTTTTAAAGTTTTATTTCTCCCACATAATGTTATACCTTCAATTCCAATCTCAATAGAAAACCAATGAGTAAATTACAATGGTCACAGACTTCACATTTCATACAGTGTAATATAAATTAATGATTTTTGTAGCGGCCTTATTTTGACATATCTTCTCAATTCTCAAATCCATGTTGCTGTGTTTATACTTTTACTTTATATACGTATTTGTTTACTCGTTTACTCTTAAATAACAATGAGGAAAATGTTGCATTGCTGTTGTTTTGTTGGAAGTAGTAGTCTCCGCTAGTGCTGTTGAGACAAGTTTGATACTCTGCCATCTATCTTGATTTGTACCTTAAATATAAAGATATAAATAAATACTAGGAACATAACATTTCTTACTTTGTACACTTCTTCATAATGTAATATGTTAGGTATCATAAAAACTTTAATTTTTCAAAATAGACATGATTTGTCCATTAATTGTTGTTTGTAGTGAATAAGTATTTACAGCCAAAGATCACTGTGCCTAAACATATAAATCCTATTAAATAAATATTACACCAATCGTGAACTTGTTAATTATTGATCTGAGCTTGTTAATAAATTTTATTCACATAACCTCACCACACAAAAACTTTTCCATATCAAATGTATCACTGTAGCTATGTTCCATTAATTAATATTGCCTGTTTTCTCGCTTAAAATGCCACAATATAATATGATTGAGAAGTAATTACTGAAAAAAATAATATTTATATATATATATGAAACAAACAACCAAAACACTAATCTATAGCACGATAGCAAGTAAACAACAGTATAACACAACTATTTTAATTGTAGCTTGATACTATTGCTCCAACTAAATAAATGTATTATTTTCAATTTGGTTGGGTTCTTTCACGATGTTTAACGAGATTTAACGACGGTTTTGCTGCCAACATAATAATAGATATTTTCAATGAACAAACGTGGATCGATACGAGTCACGTTTTGGAACTGGCACTCGCAACTTCTCGTTAGTCATGTATTGACGTTATCGTGGTAGGTGAACTTTTCGATGCAACTCGCACTAAGCACACAGTGAAGTCAGTCCAGTCAGTTACCCATTTCATTGTCAAAGTGACAATTAATTTTATTGTCAAAGTGCTCTATGGTCAATGTCAACCTGTGATGTCAACAATAAATAAAATTTAGTTTTATTTATTTATTAAAATAAGTAGTTTTTGAAGCTTCAAGTTTGTTACATATTAAATACTGTATTACAGTAAAATTATAACGCTTTAAATAAAATGATAACATTCCTCTGATAACATCATAGATTTACTAAATCTATGGATAACATCTGTATTAATTTATTTTTGACAGTTTCGAAACTTTAAAAAAAAGTGAAATACTGTCGTACTCTATGGTAGTAATGGCGTAAAGGTTATGTTGTTTAGCTATTTTTGCGATATTTTAACTTTATTGATGCAAATAAATACAATGGCGATTGTGTGAACGGTTGCATCGATCGTGGTATATCCCAGTTTCATGTAAAGATGTTATACGACGACTTTAAACCCATTGTGGACCTGGTTCTCAACAACTGGACGGCTTTGCAATTGGCCGTAGAACATGGAATGGGCGCTCCAGGTGGAGAAAAAGTAAGAAAATGATTTATAATATGATTATCATCTTGTAGGATTGTTGTAGGATTACATATCTTTATAAAATTATATAGTGAACGTACTATTTCTTAGATAACTTTATTTCAGGAAACAAAAAATATTGGTCTGAATGTACCCATAAAAATTTACGCATGTTCATGTATTAGTGAGAATATTGTACCTATTTTACGTTGTCTTATTACAATGAGCAATGTAGCTCTAATTCTTTTTCACTTCTTACTTTTCAGACTGCCCAACTTATGTCTGTGTATGTAGCAAGATACTGTGTTGAAAACATCATTGATGTAGACGATCTCCAGGAGCTTCTAGAAGATTTAATGGACGAGGAGTTTGAGACAGTTTGCCATGACAACTCTCCAAGAGGTATACATGGAACTGTACTTAATTTTAATTGATTTATTAAATAGATCAGTCATATCTTAACAATAATCAATATTAAAGTATTGTGTTATTAATAACCAAATTATATTTACAGAAGTAGCCTCGCTTCTCATCCTCTACCTCGGGCTGTTAAAGGATGGCCAGCATGATGAACTGCGTGCCCGGATAGAGGCAATGCCCAAATGCCAGAAGTGGCTCAGCGAGCCTATACATGATTCAGTGCCACCACAAGTAAGTTACACCTCTTGGAATACACCTTTTCTGGATGATGAAGAAATAATTAGATTATCTAGATATACATCTATACTCTATACAAATAAATAAAATTGAAGTGTCTGTTTGTAATATTAAAATAACCACTTTTTACTAAGTGCATTTGGATGTATACAAGGTACATATACTAAAACAACATTTTTTACAATTTTTGTCTGTCTGTCTGTTTGTTCTGGCTAATCTCTGAAATGGCTGGACCGATTTTGACCGGACTTTCACTGGCAGATAGCTGATGTAACAAGGAGTAAATTAGGCTACTGTAATTTTAGAAAAAAAATGGTTTATTAGGCGATACGAAGTTCGCCGGGTCAGCTAGTTTTTGATAATGCTAGTAATTACTGTTCACATTTCTAATGTTTTCTCTTTGAATATAAATTATGTGACTGCACAGTTCTGCAAGTTTATATCATACTAGTAACTTGCCTTCGCTTTGCTTCGGGTACCAATCTTAATATCCTCTCATATAGCACCTTTTTGACACAATTTTTTTTTTGCCATATTGGGCAGCTTAGAATACTAAACCCAATTCCATGCTAGATGTGTGACGTAAGAGGCGACTAAATCTGGGTGGAGACTAGGGATTATATTGGTAATATTGATTTAAATTGCTAATGGTATTACCAGTATTATTCCTCCATGGGGTTCGCCTGGATAGCCACTACCCTCGAGCATGAGTCAGCCGATAAAGGACTTGTCATGTTCCGGCTGGGAGCTTGAGAGTCAGTTCTTACTTTGTTTTTCTTCTCTCTTTCTTAGCCGGCAATGCATCAGTGATGCCTTTAGTGTTACTGGTGTCCATGGGCGACGATACCCACTTCAACCAGGTGGATCTTCAGCTCATTTGCCAGCTAATTCCATAAAAAAAATTATAACAATTCCTCATAAATTCCTACAGCTTAATATATGTTATTTTTCAAGTAAGGGTTTTACTTACAAAAAAGTTTAATTTTGCAACATAAAATATGGAATACTTAACATTGCAGTGCCATGGCAATCCCGATGACGACACAACAAGCAGCAGTGGGGAAGAAGAAGAACCTCAGAATGAATTCCCAAACAATGCAGCTGCCGCTTCATCTTCAAACCAAAACCCGGAACCAATGGATGAAGACTCAGACCCGGGCTGGACTATGGTGCGATCGAGGAGGAGGAAATAAATGCATTTATTGCACTTAGTATACTGTAGTGCGAGCAGGAAAGACTACCAAATATGCATCTCATAACTTAACACATTCATGTAATTGGCACTGAGAATAATTAGTACTTAATAACTAAGTTTCGAACTTAGTTTTTAGGATTTATTTATCACATAAAGGTGTAGAATGTAGGACAACTTGTATTGATGGTTCTATCATCTCAATCTCAATTTTCTGTCTACATAATCCACAATCCTAGCAACTGTTAAAATCACTACATTGTAGTGCTAGTTGTTACATTAACTACTTATTAAGCATATTGGCAACTTTATTATGACCTCCATTGAAGTTTCAACCATAATGTTATTCAATTAAGGTATATTTCTTTTCGTCATATAAAGTCGTGCCGCCACTGGGCGCAGGTTGTAAGGGTAGATAAATGATTGAGAATAGCCATTAGAAAGTTCAACTTAGGTTTTGCACACAGCACCAAATAAAATCCTTAGTAATTTATTACTGTACTATAAATTTAATAAATTAATGTGCTTTAGATGTGAGCCGAAGTTTAACTTATTGATTTCGTACATCTTATTTCTGTCAGCAAAATTAAATCTTGTAGCTTTAGTTTTGTTCTTTACAACTGAAATTAATTATCATTGCAGTACTAAACTGCAATTTTTATGTAAATTCTATTGGAGGTAAATGAATTATTTCGTGAATACACTAGTAGTATGTCAATATTAGTATTCGCTTTGATAAATGTTCATGTCAGCAGTTGTAAAATAGTTTATTTTTAGATAAATTTAGCAGAATCAGTCTCTTAACCCATTGACATAATATATTTTCAGAACTTGAAGTAACACAATGGCTAGAGTTGCCATAATTATGATAAAATTTAAAATGTAAGACAGACCAGTTAGCGATGGGCCGAGTAATACTTTTTACAACTCGAGTTACTCGAGCAAAATTAACCGTTTACTCGAGTAAAAACTCGAGTAAACTCGAGTAACCGAACAGAACCGAACCGACGCGACAGCGAGCTCAGCGAGTAGCCGACGCAAGCGAGTAATGAGTTGACTGAGTAAAATCGTCGCAACGCGAAGCGCGTCGGCGGCAACTCGACGAACTCGACGATTAACACCGACTGAGTTGAACCGCGTCGCCGCGTCGACTCGCGTTCGTCGCTGAGTTGAGTCGGCCGAGTTTACTCGAGTACGTAAAATCGGTACTCGAGTTACTCGACCAAAGAGTTTACTCGAGTTACTCGAGTAAATTTCGTCGAGTTGCCCATCGCTAAGACCAGTCTTTTATTGTACTTTAGATAAATTTTAGTCAAAAGTATTGATGTTTAAACCATAGCATAGGTAATAAATAAATTTGGTATATGAAAAAGGTGTATTCTACATGTAAAATTCTCTAAAAATGTTTAATATTTATTATGTTTAATATTTGCTTGTTACCGTCTCAGTGTTTTATTATCAAATATATCAACATTACATATCTGATTAGCAAGTTTTGGGTGTATTTATAAATTACTAGCTGACTCGGCAAACATTGTCTGCCAAAAAAATCTGGATAGAGACCCTAATCACCTAGCGGTATGAAATATACTTTATGATCTATTCTCATATCTACCAAGTTTACACAAAAAAATTCATAAAATTCGGTCTAGCCATTTCAGAGGAGTGCGACCACAAACACAGTGAAACAAGATTTTTATTATATTAGATGTTATATACTAAAATTCAAAATAATTGTTGTAAATTTTACCTGAATTGTCTATGAATACTTTATAGTTAGAAATGTGGATGTTTCACAAAATCTATGTACTATTGCATAATTTTTTGCTTGTTGTGCAAATTGATAGTTATTCTTGCTTGCAGTGTTTTCTATGTCATTAAAGTTAGCAAATTGTGACATTCCCCCTTAAGTTATGTTTTGTAGAAGTTTATTGTGTACACTGTACAGTCCTACTCGTTTTATAGGTATTCTGTTAGGTAGGAGGGAATTTCAATAAGTTTAAATGTAACTGAAGTGATATCCTATTTTTATTTATTTTTTAATAAATGTGCAGTATGTTATAATGTCGTTTTATTTGCGTTGCTTACATCCTACTGCTTCAATGTTAAAATTAATTGGTAGTGAAGAAAACGAGTATTAATACCTGAGAATCGCGGCGGCGGCGGTACTTTTGAGTTCGAACGTGAATCCACGTTCCCGGTAATCAACGAGTTAAATAATACATTTTGATGGAGTTATAAATCATAATAATTATGTACTTTGTGCCCTGTGTTACAAATTAGATAAGTGTTGATGAAACTGAACATAGGAATGGAATTGATATTTATCAATTCAAGCTTCACGATATATCTTCTTGATTGATAAATATCAATTCAATTCCTATGAAAAAAAGATGTATCATTTTAAGTTCAAAGGAAATTAAAATGATGTATCTTTTGGTATTAAGTGGTATGTGAAGTGTCATCATTCTACCGGTCTGTTTAACCATTTTAGCATTTTACAAATATGTTTTTTTACACAATGAAAAAAATTCACAGCGTGCTTTGTTAACCACGGAGAAGCAATTACATCCAACATGACACAACATATACACATATACACAGCTCAACACAGAAATATAATTAAAACACAGCTCAATTTAGAGTCTAGATAAAATTTAATAATTATGCTTCCGGTGATTCACAGTAGTTGCCAAAAACCACAGAACTTTCTGGAAACCTGGCCCTTCGGCCACAGCTCCTCCTTCAGGAGGGGATTCTAATGAGACAAGTTCTCTAACTTGACAGTATCCATCAGACATACTAGCCAGTTTCTACTGTATATGACCACTCGAAGAAGCTTGCTGTCATTCCAGCACTTGACAATCATCATCTTCAACAAAACCACCATTCAAAGCATCATTTACGATCTTTTCTTTATTCTTCCTCAATTCACTGTTAATAAAAGTCCTTCTGCCTTCTCGTGTGTTTTGCTCACTTTGCTTTTCGGTCGACGGTCGATTGACCAAGCCCTTAGTAAACGCATATATGACTACTGTAAAGTCTCCTTCTACGAAGGCTAAATTTATTGACGGGCCGGTTTCAACTGTACACAGATTCGTTTGTAGTTTGTTAATATAATCCATGCTTAGATCGAAACTAGTCGGCAAGGGGACGTATATGTTTAAATTCTCCGTTTTGCTGGGTCTTGCGACTACGTACAAGGAGTTAATGTCCTTGTTGAAGCAATATTCTGTGTCGTACATGAGTTTTTCGTCCACTAAATATATGTACAAATGGTAGGCTAGTGTGATTTTCATCTCACAACTGCAGCCCAAAGCTCTCATGTCTTCTTTTATTTTCGATTCCACATCCATTTTGTAAATATGATATTTAAAGTGTGTAACTAAAATGCCTTAAATTTTTAATCTGGTAAAACAAATAATAACAATACTAAAATAACAATTATTTATCACAAGAGACCCAAGTTAGAGAACCCAACACAGGTTTTATTTTCAATGTTTTGTAATTTTGTACACAGAGTACTTAATCATAATCACTACGTTTATTTTGTAGTATTTGTATTGTTTTAGTTTCGTTTGACAGTTGACACACGGAGTTAGGGCTGACAGATAACACTGACGTCCGTCACTGACAATTGACAAAATAAAAAATGATTAATAATTGTAATCAAATCAATGATCGGATTGGAGATGTCAGTCAGTTGTCAGTTTGATTTGACAGTTGGTATATAGCGAACGTAGCGAACGAAACGAATTATTTTTATCCCTTCGTCGGGATATTAAATGGGATTTGTAATTTATTATTCAGGTTTCATTAAATAGAAATAAAGTTCAAAACTGGCAAAATGCCGTTAACAATACGGCAAAGAACCAATATGCAAGGAAAAAATTCTGCCGTCAAGAGAACAGCCAGTAAGAGGAAGAATAGTAAGGGGTACGTTTCTGCTTAATTTTTTTAGTAATAAATTACTCTTAGCTAGCTTTTTACGTTTCTCGTAGCTTTTTAACCAGAGTTCCCATTTTTCGATGGCCCTATGAATGACTCTGTCTTACATTTTTTAAATAAAATTATTGGTTGTAAGGTCTGGTTAGTCAAGCTGTAATAACAACAGATAAACGCTTACACACTCATACCGCCACAGTAGGTTTTTTTACGTGTGTCGCGGACGTGGATGACACATACACAATAACACCCGTGACCGGAGTACAAATATTTATCTGTCACATAAATATCTGCCCCGGCCGGGAATCGAACCCGGGACCCCTCGCTTCGCAGGCAGGGTCGCTACCAACTAGGCTGCAGGGTCGTCAGAGTAAACTGGCACTTACATGCCTATTAAAATGTAAGTACAAAACACCTTTTAAGCTAAGGCTGTTTATCAATACAATATTACTCTTATGTTTAATGTGTTTAAGCCTAACAAATCACCATAATATACAATTATTTTTAAAGTAGGTATAAAGTAGTACCGTAATAATACATTTATATACTATTATGTCATCATGTTAGTAGTAGGATTAGAATTAGACACAACAGCCAAGATTCAGTGCCACTACCAATCTGTGTCATTAATGTTTTGTGGGTCAAAATTGAACCCAGCAACACTTGTACCTATGTTATATTGTAACAGAGCTCTAATTATATTTGTCTAATTATACTTTTACAGAGACTACCTAGTCTCCAGTGCTCCGTCCGACATGCGCAAGTTGTCTTACCCAGGAGGGGCACTGGCTCTATCACTCCTACTGGGTGCTCGTCTCCTGTCAGCATACTTCAACCACATAGGGGACTGCGATGAAACTTACAATTACTGGGAGCCATTGCATTACTTGGGTAAGTAACATATTTTTAAACCACCTCGGGAAATAAATAATACCAAGTTGTTAAATATTGTCATTTATTTATTTTATTGCACACCAACCATATTAAATAAAATGGCGTCAACTGTTGAGAGGATAATGTACACTGATTATACAATATTTTTGTTGAACATGAGAGTGATAAAGTGCCATTACAATTACAGGAAAAGACTCCATGCATTAAAATAAGTGGTAGCATTATACATTTCATAATTCTTGACAAAAAATAACCAACGTTAGAGATAACATTAGAGATAACTCAAAATCTACTCGTCAGATTTCTCTCAGATTTAAGTGGGACCACATTACAACCACCAGCTTTCGATTTAAAAAAATCATCAAAATCTGTTCACCCGGTTGAAAGTTTTGAGGTAACAAACATAAAAAAAAATACAGCCGAATTGAATACCTCCTCCTTTTTTCAAGTCGGTTAAAAATTTAAAGAAAAAAAGTTACTTAACAAAAGTCATGGGTAACCTGGTTTCATTTTCAGTGTATGGCAACGGTTTTCAAACGTGGGAGTACAGTCCAGAGTACGCGTTGCGCTCCTATGCATCATTATGGGTGTTTGCGATCCCTGCCAAGTTGCTGTCTTACATCATGAGCCCGGTGTCTGTTTTCTATGCGATGCGCGCGCTGTTGGCTGTGGTTACTGCTTTTACAGACCTTATGTTTTATAAGTAAGTCATAATAACTTCTTTTTTATGAATAAGTAACTTTTGGTATTTACTTATGCCCCAACTCAGAGTCACTAACAGTTACTTAAATCAGTCACAATAAATAATCATCAATAAATGTCAACAATAAATGTCTGTACATATCCTTCGTAATAACGTACATCATTCATCCCACAGAGCAGTGTGCCTCGAATTCGGCGTGCAAGTAGGGCGAGCGTGGCTGTACCTGTCCGTGCCGGCGGCGGGGTACTTCGCGAGCGCGTCCGCCATGTTGCCGTCCGCGTGGAGCGGCGCGCTGTGCTCCGCGGCGCTGGCCTGCTGGTGGCGCCGGAGGTACCCGCCCGCTGTGGCGCTCGTGGCTGCTAGTGTGCTGCTCAGTGAGTGTACAATGTTATCTTTGTTCTTCAGTTAAATGTTAACGTTAACGGCTGTACCGTTGAGTGTCTTATTCCGAGCGTTAAGTCCGGTTTAGACGTATTAAGTAGTTAAGTAGATAACTAAATTTTAAGTGTATAATTATTAGTGCGCGTCCACACGTAATAATTTAGTACAGCTCTTTAGTTCATACAATTCTACTTAATTACTTAAACATTTTACTAAATTTTAACCAAATTTTAAGTAAAAAGTGCGTGTCCAAACGTGTTAAGTGATAAAGCTCCGCTCGCCTACTTAACAGAAAATAAAAAAAAATCTAAATTACTTGTTTACTTAATTACTAAATTTTAACTACTAAATTGTCCGTTTACACGTATTAATTTACTTAAAATTTAGTTAACTACTTAACTACTTAATACATGTAAACCGAACATTAGACCACACTTGTAAGCAACAAAATTAAACTTCTTGCAAAATATATAAGGGGCCATCCATAAATTACGTCACACTAATTTCATGATTTTTTGACCCCTCCAACCTCCTTGTCACAGCTGGTCACATTTGTGTGACCTCCCCCTCTAGTGTGGCGTCACATATTACGAAAATTTACACCTAGAAATTATTATATTAAAACAGCAGTTCCGGAATAAGTTATATTTCCATTAATTGTTTTTTAATATTTACCTATACATACCAATTATTCGATTAACCTATACATACCAATTATTCGATTTTGAATTTAGGACCCCCTCCTACCCCTTGTCACACAATGTCACGCTACATCAACCCGCCCCCCCCCCCCCCCTAATGTGTGACGTAATTTATGCATGGCCCCTAATTAAATTATATAGTTTAAAAAACGAAATACACAATTTTATGATGTCAGTGTATGTAGATACTGAAGAAAAAAATTTGAAAAAAACCGTTAAAAACAGTAAAACAGTTTTATCAGTATTTCTGTAAGAGGGCTTAATCATGCAGATTTTTTTAAATGTATTTTAGATGCCATATTAGAAGAGCTCACTTGCACCTTCTTATTTGGCGATATCGCGAATCTTCTTATATGGCAATTCTTATAAGGCACCTTCTTATATAGCGATTCTTATTTTATTTGGCGATGACCATATCGCGAACCTACTTAAATTACTTACATGAAAAATTATTTTCTTTCCAGGTTGGCCCTTCACAGCACTCATTGGCATTCCTATAGCTTTGGACATGGTGTTGATGAAACGTAAAGTTAAGCAGTTCTTTAAGTGGTCCATTTTAAGCCTTGTCGTTATTATGGTACCCATGGTGGCAGTGGACTCATGGCACTACGGACGACTGGTGATAGCTCCGTGGAACATCGTGAAGTACAATGTCTTCACGAGCCATGGACCCAGTTTGTATGGAGAGGAACCCTGGACTTACTACTTTGTGAATGGATTCCTCAACTTCAATATTGTTTGGGTGAGTTTTAGCAGTGTTTTGTTTTGTTGTTTCTGTTGTGTTTTGTTGTAATTTCAGTCGAGCAGCCTTGATTATATAAGAGGGTTGCGTCATTTTTGTTTCAAACGATACCTTTAGCCATAGTCTTGGTTTGGTTATATCGACATCACTGATGCGTTGCCGGCCAAGAGAGAGAGAAGAAAAAGAAAGAAAGAACTGACTCTCAAGCCCCCAGCCGGAACACGACGAGTCGTTTGGCGGTTGACTCATGCTCGAGGGTGATAGCTATCCAGGCGAACCCCACGGAGAAATAATCATATTAATAATGGTATTAATTGATAATTAAAATCAATATTACCAATACAATCCCTCGAGGGGCTCTACCACTAGCGGGCCGGATTTAGTCGCCTCTTACGACACCCATCCGATGTGGGATTGGGGTTAGTATTTTAAGGCGCCCTAATACGGCTAAAATCTACGGCTAATCTACTAGATTGTCCCATACACCACACATGACGTATCTTTTGTTTTAAATATTAGTATATTAAATTTTGTTTGCACCTCTACCTACGCATTTCTTGAACGTCTGTGTCCTCTACCCTTAGGTTGTCTGGTAGAAATCGCTATTAAAGCGATAAGACCGCCTATTGTGTCTTACTACTTGCATTGTAATATTTTAAGTACTTATAGTGTGCACAATAATATTGTATTGTATTGTATTGTATGACCTCTCCAGGCGCTAGCGCTAGCCAGCCCGCTGGCATTCGCAGCGTGCTTGCTGGTGCCGCAGTCGACGTCGCGCGCCGAGTTCTGCGCGCCCATGGCCCTGGACCTCGCGCCGCTGGGGCTGTGGCTCGCCGTGTTCATGGCGCAGGCGCATAAGGAGGAGAGGTGGGCAGTAGAATATTGGTATTGCAGTCTTTTTGGCGACCCTTGTGGCGCAATGCCGGATCGCCGCGCCAGAATCCTGGGTTCGATTCCCAGCGAGGCGGAAATTTGAATGATGAGTTTGAATTTCTGTTCTCGGTCTGGGTGTGAGTTTTCTCGTCTTTGCGTGTTGTCCATGGCATACACGACACATGGAATCCTAGTGTGGAGCTAGTCGTCTAAAGAAGTAAAGTATAAAATGTTGTATGATGCTTCTTTAAGTGACTTGCCGACAAGCGAGTTGACGATCCACTTGGTAAGCTATCGTCGCCTAAAGGCATCACCGATGTCCGATGCATTGTCGACTAAAAAATAACAGAGAGAAAGAAAAAATTAGCTCCCAGGCCTCCAGTAGGAATACGAGTTTGGCGGCTTACTCGAGACAAAGGATGGTTTCTCAAATGAGACTGGCAGTTACAGTTTAGCGTATTCAAAGAAACATAAACTTCACCTTTTTATATTAGTACTAGCTGCCCCGACGGACTTCGTTCTGTCAAAAGTTTTTTTTTATATTATAAAATATATATATATAAAAAAAAACAAAAAATTTTGTTAAAAAAAAAATGTGGTGGACTACCCTTAACATTGAGGGGGATGAAAAATAGACTTTGTCCGATTATCCACCCGAGCCGATATGCATGCTAAGATTCACGAAAATCGGTCGAGCCGTTTCGGAGGAGTTCAACTTCTAACACCGTGACACGAGAATTTTATATATTAGATAGATATTATACGACATGAAATGCACATAATATATAATACATAATATACAATAATAATTACAGAATGTTTGTTTTAATATCATAGATAAATCAAACCTTGTGTATATAGGTAGCATTAACAAATATTTTTGTCTCATTTATTTATTTATTTATTTATTTATTTATAGGATCATCCACAAAATTACAAAAAACCAGCAATGATTACAGATCTAAGTCTTAAAATTAATCTATTTGTAATTTTAATTACGGATGAACACAGCATGCATATTAAAGTGCATTAACATTGTACATCTCTTATTTTTATACGTATGACGAAAACAAGCATATAAAATAAATACGATACATTATAATATAAATATAAAATATATACGATTGCGATACATAATTACGTTATAAATATGATAAAATAAATATGATAGTAAATGTGCAAATTGTGTAGTGGGTATGAATACTATAATTTTATTGTAATACCTAATTAGGAAATTTTGTGAGATTTTGGGTTTAAAACCCTATGAATTTTATTTTTAAATGTTGCAAGTTTATCATGAAAGATGTCAATGGTCTCGTCTTTAATAAGGAACTCCTGAAACAGTTTGCATAGTCTAGGGATGAGAGAATTGCGTCCTAAGTTAGTTTTGAATTTTCTATGGGCGAGTAATGGTCTTGGATGTCGTGGTAGATTATATGGGATAGAAAATGAGAAGTGTTGAAGTAGGTACGAGTTGTCAATGATGCTATTTAATTGTTTGTACAAAAATATCATGTCCTGCATTTTGCGTCTATCAGACAGCGATGTAAGATTAAACTTTTGGAGACGATTTACGTATGGTTCTCGTTTACTAAATCCATTGGAATAAAACAAAGTGAAGCGTCTCTGTATGGACTCAATCCGGTCCTTGTGAATCTGGTAGTTAGGATTCCAAACAACACAGCAGTATTCGAGTTTACTTCTAACTAGAGTAGTATACAGTAGCTTTCTGGTGCTTATATTCTTAAATTGTTTGGAGTTCCTGAATACGAAGCCTAGGGTGCTACGTGCGGATTTACATATGTTTTCGATATGATTTATAAAGTTTAATTTGGAATCAAATGTTATACCTAAATCACGTATACTCTGTTGTTGTTGGAGCCTAACACCATTAATTTGGTATGTCCGCTCGAATAATTTATGATTACGAGTGAATTTAATAAATGAACACTTATCAGGGTTTAGAAGCATTCCATTGTTACTGCACCAAACAGATAGCCTATCAATGTCGTCTTGAAGTGCCTTGGCATCTTGATCAGAATTAATTTGTTTCGCGATCTTAAGGTCATCAGCAAATATATAATACTTAGAGTTACGTATACAGTCTGTAACGTCATTTAGATATATGTTGAAGAGAAGTGGACCTAGGATAGATCCCTGGCGCACTCCTGATGTAGCATAAAACGGTGAAGACATATGGCCCTTTACAACCACCTGCGATGATCTACCCTCTAGATATGATGAGAGCCATGACAGTAATGATCCTCCAAAACCGAAATTTGAAAGTTTTTTAATGAGAAGTGAATGATTAACCTTGTCGAATGCCTTGGAGAAATCTGTATATATTGTGTCAACCTGAATGCGTGAGTCGACGGAGCTAGAAACGAATGTAAAGAAATTAGCCAAGTTAGTCGCAGTAGATCTGGAAATCATAAAACCATGCTGTTCATCTGAGATGGCTTGTTGAACGTGCCGAAGGAAAAGAGGGTGTAAGAGGGATTCGAACATTTTGGGCAAGGTGGAAATTATTGATATAGGCCGATAGTTGGATATTTTATTAGAGCCACCTTTTTTATAAATGGGTACAATTCTTGCTTTCTTCCAAAAGTCTGGGAAGACTCCTGATTCGAGTGATTTGTTGTAAATGATACAAACGGGTAAGGAGAGAGGCTTTGCACATGTGGCTATGAAAACTGCAGGTAAGTTATCCGGTCCGGCACCTTTCCGTGTGTCGAGTCTTTTTAGTTTTTTAAAGACTTCAAATTGAGTAAATTGTACTGAGCACAGAGAACCGCGTGCAATCGACTGGATTAAGTCGTTGTTGGGAGGACACTGATTAACGAAGACTGACGAAAAATGTTTGGCGAATAGATTACAGATGCTCGCTCCATCAGTAGCCACTTGATCTCCCAGAGCCATATTAGAGGGATAGGAGTTAGAAGATTTTTTCAAATTTTTAAGATGCGTCCAGAAATATCTAGGGTTTTTTGATATATTAGCCTCTATGATTTGGATATACTTCTTATAGTTTATCTTAGTTAGTTTATAGCAATAATCGCGGAGGGATTCAAATTCTAGAAATTGCGCGTTAACAATCTGTAGGAGCTTTCTTGATAATCAAAAGCGGCAAGCAAGCGGGTAAACTGTGAACGGCACGCGGGTGACGAAGCAGTTTGACGTAACGCAGCGCCCGAGTGCAGGTATATTCGCAAAATATATCGGATAAATACTGTTGTAACTCACGAACCGCTGGTCGGATCTTCATCAAATAAACACCACTGCTTGGCTTGTGAAACGCACCAAATTAATAAGTTGTAACTTGAGAACTACAGTCACTTTTTACTGGCTTTTAAGATAAAAATATAGGGACGAGTATGTAATGAATGTTAATGCACTGGCGGTACGATGACGAATGCTCTGCATAACCTTTTTTGATGACTGTACATTCAATTTAATTAACAGCTTACATATAGTCAGAAGAAACACAAGAAATAACCTATTGACCATCTGTTCTCCACAGATTCCTGTACCCAGTATACAGCATGATAGTGCTAGCCGGCGCCATATCGCTGGACTGCTATCTCAAGCTGCTGTACGCGGTGGGCGCGGAGCTGCTGCGGTTCGCCCGCGAGCGGCGCGCGCGCCACTACCTCGCGTACACTGGCGATGTGTTCGTGGTGTGCGTTGCGCTCGCCGGTGTACTTAGTGAGTATAAATGATAAAAACAATTGTCGATTTACGTGATATTGTATTGTTGATCATTGATCATACATACATAGGCATGAATCAAAACCAATGTGATCTTTAACTTTGCAAATATAATTCATTATTCTATATTACAACAGCAGATAGTCATATTGTATTAAATTGCCCTTTTAACCTCCCTGAAAGTATTGGTTTGTACCCGTCCATTAGACTTAGACCTTTAGAATAGATTTGCGACCTAAACCTTGCATTTTGCTAACTTACCCAAAAATGGTCCTTCGAGCCGGACCCCTAACAAATCACCCTTTCCAGGTGTGTCCCGCATAGTCCAAGTGTACAGCAACTACCACGGGCCCATGTCGCTCCTCAGCCATTTGCCTGATGGCAGTGACGGGATCAGCTACGTGTGTTTCGGCAAGGACTGGTACCGCTCGCCGTCGAGTTTCCACGTGAGCGACGCGTATCGGATACGGTTTATACCGAGCGAGTTCAAGGGACAGATGCCGGCGCCGTATGATGCTAATGGTTTGTGGTTCATTTTCTTGTTACATTAAAATACCGTATGTGAAAATAGGCAATAATAAGTTTCTGCTTCTTCATTATGTCTCGTCTTATGTTGTATGGAGATCGTGCATAGTTTACACTTGGGTATCTCAAATTGTAGATTGTGCTTAAGTTAGTTACTCTATTTAATTTAAGGCTATACTTAAACTTTTGTATATTTGGTAGCGTTATTTATAAACATTTTGTTTTCTTTAATTTCTTGGTTAATTCACGCACAACCTTTTTTCCGATTTATTTGAGCATTTGAAATAGATTATCATTTGCTTTCGGTTGAAGGAAAGATGAAAAATAAATCTGTTGATGATGTTTCATTGTCAACCAACCTGACTCTCTCTGTCCTTCTTCGCAACGACAACGTTATTGAAGTGCGCATGTGTGTGTTCCTGTCTAATGTTCTATGCATAAGCAGTTATAGTAGTCAGCAGTCGCAGTATCTCGCTGCACTCGATGACATATTACGGGCTCACTCGCACTTAGACCTAAGACCTAAGTGCGAGTGAGCGCGCAATATGTCAATGAGTGCAGTGAGATACTGCGACTACTAATAGCTCGAGTGTTGATTTAGAAACTTCTTGTTAAACCTTTTTAACACCTTTGGCAGCATGAAAACCTAAAATAGGTTTTTACTTCATGTATTATTGTCCTCTGACGAAGAGTAATGAAATACCAGTGACTCCCATTCTGCGGTCGAAACTCGACCTTAATTCGCCATTTGACAACCAGACTTGCGTACATTGACACTCTTCAATCCATTCAAACTTATGTATACATCTCCGAGAAAACTTTAAGCAGACTAAATCTCACTTATACGTGCGTCAATCTAAAAAGGTCCAGAGGTTTTCTCTTCGCATGTAGATTTACTCTTTTCAATCAAGCAAAAAGACCAGTGTTCCACAACAAATAACTAATAAAAAAATCAGATGTATGCATTTTAATATTTTTAATCAAATTTCAGGTACCCGCGCGGTTCACCCGCACTTCAACGACCAGAACAAAGGCGACGCTCGCACCTACCTCCAGCCCTATGAATGCCACTACCTCGTGGACTCCGACATAGGTAATCTATACATCTATACTCTATACATACAAATAAATAAAATTGGAGTGTCTGTTTGTAATATTAAAATAACCGCTTTTTACCAAGTGCATTTGGATGTATACACGGTACATATACCAAAACAACATTTTTTACAATTTTTGTCTGTCTGTCTGTCTATCTGTCTGTCTATCTGTCTGTCTGTCTGTCTGTCTGTCTGTCTGTCTGTTCCGGCTAATCTTTGCCGGGTCAGCTAGTTTATAATATAATTACTTTAATTTAATTGTAATTGTTACTTTTGGGTTATAATTGCGTGATTTTTTTTTTATAGGACAACCCACTCCGTCCGAACCGGCCTACCACCAAGACACTAAGACATGGGAGGTGGTGGCTTCAGTACCCATTCTGGACGCTAGCAAGTCGGCTTCGTGGTTCCGAGCATTCTACGTACCCTTTGTGACGAAAAGGTCTGTGGTTTACGCGAAATTATACCTTTTGAGGAACAAGTTGTTGACCGCTTAGGACGATTTTTGAATGTACGTTATCATTAATGGAACAATGTTATATTGACGTAATGGTGTGTAATCTTTAATCGATTTGTGAATCGATACTCGATCAGATTTGATAATGAATGGGAATGTTGATGTTTTTTAATCAGTGTCTACGAATATGATCGATTTTACAATGAAAGCTAACAACGAGGGTTTTATTATCGAATTGATATTTAAAATCGATTTTTCGAGTCGATACTTAGTTTTCATGTGATTTATACGGATTTGTTACTTTTAGGGCTTGTTTCACCATCTTCAAGTAGAGTCCTGAATAAGCTATTCGCCGGTTAAAGTGACGTTAAAGTGTCATTTTACATACACGAAATGTCAACTTAACCAACGAATAGCTTACTTCGGACTTACTTGAAGATTGTGAAACAAGCCCTTAAAGTTTTAAGCTATCTAGTCGGTATAGTCGACCTATCCCTTTATACACTAATAGTGAAGATCTAATGAGTACAGAAACTTTGCAGAGATCACGCTTGTAATATCGCCACCTTTTTTACTCTTAACACTTTTTACACGACTTAAGTGGCTTAAGTGAACTGAGGCTTTATTCATAAAAAAATATTAATCGTATTTTACTCGTAACATGATTTTTAACGCGTTCGTGTAAGACAAAATACATTTCTTGATATACACTGTTGATATGATTTTATGAATAGGACCTAACTTTTGATTTTAAGAATTTTAAACTGTATCTATTATACATTTTTATAAAAACACTTATTCACTGCCTTTATTATGGGCCCCGTACTTGGAACGATGAACATAGCACCAACTCAACATAATATGACGACTCCAAATCCACTCCGACTTGATTGGTAGTTGGAAAGCATTGTACTATGAGTTTTATATCTAGTTAATTAGGGTTGATTTTTCCGTCGGATCAAAGTAAGATACGGTATATTATACGACGCAAAGAGCGCGTTGTGCAAGCATCGTTCAATACTTTCGAGTAAATGTTAGATATTCAACCTTAATACACGCGATATAAAGTTCGTATTATATTGCTTTCTAATGAGTCAGGAGTGGAGTTGACGTTGAATCCGTAAAATGTGGGAAGATTTTAATATTATATCGTAACGTGTTTGATGTCACTTACATAAATAATAATATACGGTATGGTTGTATAATGTACGTAGTACTTAATTATACTTAATTTACACTTCTGTATAAATGGTCAATGTTGTATTATTATAGCAACAAAACGTTATTTAATTTTAGTGTTTTAATAAAGTACAATAAAATTATTATAATTCTGCAATATTAATGTTAAATTGTTTTTTTTACTCTTATTATGCGATAATATTCTGTAATATAATGTGTTTTAATATTTAAACTATAATGTATGATAAATTTTATACGGTATACTATATTATGTAATTATATTATAATTTTTATTAAACCTTTGTACCCTCGCCAAAAAAGTAACGTAAATTCTGTCTCTAAAAATCTCTCTAGTAAAGTCTTTCTATAATCTATAGGTAATGCATCTATGATCTAAGCACTTACGTATGTATATTATAAATTCAATCACATTTGTTTTTGTATTCAGTACTTCCTTAGTCGTAGCTAGTCGATCGCAAACGATAGAAAATATTTTACTTTTTTAGCACGTCATGTAAATACGACTTCTGGGTTGGTCTTTATTTTTACAATTGTATGAAATACCTATATTTCATAATTCGTTTATTTTTGTACGAATGTACTATTTTAGTTACCAAGTTAGATTAGGAGTGCACTTAGACTAACTTAGATCAAGCACACTTGGTTGTGTATATCTTGCTTAATGATATCGTTCGGTATTTCAGTTGAAATAAAACTAGGGCCCGCATTACAGACCGATATTGAGATCTCGAGATTCGGTTCGATAATGATCGGTGATGTGGTAAATCATATGTAAAAATGACATTTGTAGGATCTGAGATCACGCTCTTGAGTCGAGATCGGTTTATACGAGCCTAAGTGACAGGAAGGCAGTCCATTTTTTATTAGTGTTCGTCACACATATTTTTTTTTTGATTTAATAAAATTAAGGACGGATTCGACCAAATATCGTATTTATCATCAATTCATCATCATAGTGAAAACTTGGCAGGTGTGTAGTATTATAGTACAAAATTTTAAAAATTTAAATGTAATATAATATGACTTTGGAAAACGTTTTATATTGCGTTGTATTTTGTTTGTTGCATTTTATACTTCTAGAAATAAGGCTTCTACCAAAGAAGGATGATGCAATTTGTAAGCATTTTTGTACATTATGTAACAAAGTTAAGAGTTGTAATTTATAAGTTAATAATATATTGTATTATTTACGTTGTGTTTTATTTATGTACATCTCTGTCGCATAGATACATTGTGTAGATAAATTGTCGTGTAGATATATTTATATTCTTTCTCGTGGGGGATAAAATACTTCCAATTAAGATTTGACCACAACATTGTGCCATTGTAGCCCTACAATACAGGTTATAAGAATGGATTATACATAATAATATCTAACAAATAGAGCTTCAAAGATCGAAAAAAATTTGACGTGCGGCTTGGTTGAATGAAGGCAACTTGATGCACTACGGTTGATTTATATAAGGTCCTTTTTATTTGAAAACATATGCCTACTTCCCGATTTCATTTATGAGGAATTGAGGGAACTCTAATTTATAAGGTTATGGCAATTTAATATAAAGTTTAGCGATAATTTTAGTAGTTCTCATAGAACGCAATTTTGTTGAAGTCTGTAATTTTTCCCTTTTCTAAATTCAGTTTTCATGTAACAGGATTTTGTAATTGGAATTGGAATTCCGTGTCCATCTAAAATATCACGATGGCTTCCATATTATTAATATTAATCTTTAGAATAGGTAGTTTATAGCTAAATGTAATAAGAAGTAATTTTAGTAAATTTTTTTTATTCTATTTTACTACTTTGAAATTTATTTATTTGTGTTTTGTAAATTCTGAGTGAATAATGAGAGAAATCGTTCACATCCAAGTTGGGAGATGTGGTAACCAGATCGGATCGAAGGTATGTACAATTATATATCTGGACATGAGAAGCATTAGGTCGGATGTGTCAAATGCTAACTTTTCAGGAGAGCAAAAACAAAATTGAAAAACATTTTTTCTTCATTATTATTGAACTATAAGTATTTCAGTCAATATTCTTTTTTTATTAGTGTGTAGGCAATAGTACCCTTCGATTTTAATTACAAGCATCACCCTAACTGTTAAAATGAGTTTAATATAATTTTTAATCTATTATTTTTTTTTACATCAGACTTTATGCCTGAAATATATTGGATGAGTGCTTAAAACTGCAAGCCTAAACACTATTATTACAACAATAAAATCCTATATGAAGAACAGACTTTATGCCTTTGTAGAGATAACCAACATTTTTCAAGCATAATGCTATATTTGAAGATATATAATACAATTTGAAGTAAACTTTAGATGCATAAATGCGTATTTGCTGATGCTACCAGCGTGTTGGGCCAAACATTTTTGATTCATAATAGCTTAAGTTGAAATACGGATCATAAAACTATTAATAATTTGGTGCATAAAGGTTTAAGTTAATATAAATGCTTATGGCTCTCGGGTATTTGAAAAAGTCTGTATAACCGACATTATGCATGAGTGTATCTTTACAACGGTAAGAGATAGAGATACCACGGTCAGATCGTTAGAAAGAGAAACAAAAACATAATATCGGTATACTAAAAAGTCATTTTCGTCGTATGTGCACATCCGACCTAATGATTCTCATGTCCAGATATATGTATATGTTATAGTATGTACCTTGTTACTTTACCGTTCCAAAAATGCTTTTATTAAATTGGGCCATTTACTGTAGCCGTTAAGATGACCAGGTGGAGAGGTGGACTTAGGATACACCTAGGATTACCAGATGGCGAGACTGAAATATCTGGAGAAAACTTCAAAAACTCGGCATTAGTCGGGACAAAAAATTTTGTATTGGAATTGTCGGGACATTTTGTATTTTGTTGGGACTTGTCTGGACATCATGTGAAATGTCGGGGCAATCCAGACGAATTCCGACCATCTGGCAACCCTAGATACACCTATCTACTCATCATGATAAGAACTCGTCTTACAATTACTGAAAATCTATACTTTTGGGAATAAAAGTAAAAACTCCTTGTTCAACAATTCCTAGGTAAAACCAGTTGTCGTGAAAAAATGTCTTGAGGCAAACACACTCCAGCGATTCGTTATTTCTATTTTGCGTAGATAACTGTTACGTGCAGTTGTTTGTGATACTGGCTTATTATTTTCTCTATTCATAGCAACCGAAAAACTGTCCCCTCTTACCGTCGCGGACCGTCTACTAAGACACGAACCGACACTTCTGTTTACTACAAAAGGTTCCATAATTAAAGCACCATTGTAATCTTTCCAGTTTTGGGAGGTAATCTCCGATGAACACGGCATCAATCCAGACGGCTGCTACTGCGGCGATTCAGACCTACAACTAGAGCGCATAAATGTCTACTACAATGAAGGTCCGTCCACGAAATACGTCCCCCGCGCTGTCCTTGTCGACCTCGAGCCTGGAACCATGGATTCCATCCGAGGTGGACCTTTTGGCCAAATTTTCCGCCCCGACAACATCGTCTATGGAACTTCGGGCGCTGGCAACAACTGGGCCAAGGGTCACTTCACTGAGGGAGCTGATCTGCTCGAAGCTATCCTAGATGTTGTCAGAAAGGAAGCAGAAGGATGCGACTGCCTTCAAGGCTTCCAACTCGTGCATTCCATAGGCGGTGGCACTGGGTCCGGATTAGGGACCTTGCTCCTATCAAATCTCCGGGAAGAATATCCTGACAGAATACTCGTGACCTTCTCAGTAGTTCCCAGTCCTAAGGTATCAGATACGGTCGTGGAGCCCTACAATGCTACGTTGTCAGTGAATCAATTGATAGAAAACTCCGATGAATCCTTCTGCATCGACAATGAGGCGTTGTATGATATTTGTTTTAGAACGCTAAGGCTGCCGACGCCGACGTACGGTGACCTGAACCATTTGGTGTCGGCGACCATGTCTGGGGTCACTACATGTTTACGTTTCCCGGGGCAGTTGAATGCTGATCTACGAAAGCTAGCGGTTAATATGGTGCCCTTCCCCCGGCTACATTTCTTTATGCCTGGCTTCGCGCCGCTCACGTCTAAAGGGTGTCAGCAATACCGAGCTCTGACTGTTCCAGAGCTGACGCAGCAAATGTTTGATGCCAAGAACATGATGGCGGCGTGCGATCCTCGCCACGGTCGATACCTGACAGTCGCTGCAGTGTTTCGCGGACGGATGTCCATGAAGGAAGTTGACGAACAGATGCTCAATATACAAAATAAGAACAAGGATTTCTTCGTGGAGTGGATTCCCAACAACGTCAAAACTGCAGTGTGCGACATCCCTCCGCGGGGGCTTAAAATGTCCGCCACGTTTATTGGTAATACGACGGCAATCCAGGAGCTGTTTAAGAGGATTTCGGAGCAGTTCACCTCGATGTTCAGAAGGAAAGCTTTCTTACATTGGTATACTGGGGAAGGGATGGACGAAACTGACTTCACTGAGGCGGACAATAACATGCACGATTTAATATCGGAGTATCAACAATATCAGGACGCTACCATTGATGATCAGGAATTTGAAGAAGAGGAGGTTGCCCCTGGAAACGAAAACGATGAATAGATTTTGTAATAAATTTTATTTATTATTTCAATTAAATTATTTGCATGAATTTGGAAACTTACATTTTGAAATGTTTTCTATATGAATTTCTTTATGATTTCATAAAGCTTATGCTAGTGGAATCAATACAGGTCCAAATATCTTATTTTTTTATTGAGATGTAAATATTTTGGATAAATCAACATAATTGCACGGCATAATTGGTGCAAAAAATATTATGTCACATGCCGAACTAAAATTTTTGGTTGAAAAATAAATTTTATAAAATTATTAAATAGGTCTACTTTGAGTTTAAGAAGATAACTGCGAGACAGAGAGAATAACTTACACTTACTAAAGGCTATACACGGAAAAGTTACTAATATATTGTAGTATCTATTGTCTAACTAGTTTATAAACATTTTCAAAAACAAATATTGTTATCTTTAGGCAGTTCATCGTGGTATTGATCAATTCTACCTGAGCCAGGCTTCATGATGGAAACATTGAAATTAGAGACCTCTACCAAACAGAATATTATAATATAGACAAACAAAAAAGGCACTTGGTTTGATAACCTGTGCTTAAACTAAGCGTACACTACCGGACTGGCAATCGAAACGAAAAAAATATAAAATATTGAAATAGGAATTCCATTTTCTACACGCCAAAAATAGAATGCAATGTCATCATTCTCCAGGAAAATTTTGTTGTGAACACATGTCGTGAAACTTTTATTTTTATTTCTTTACATTTTATTTAAATGAAAATTTTATCGAAGTAAAATTCTAACTATCTATATTTTAGACCCAAAATTACTAGTAAATTACCAATATGAGGGAAATCGTCCATATCCAAGCCGGGCAATGTGGAAATCAGATTGGAGCTAAGGTGAGCAGTTAACCATCTAATCTGTAGCACAAGTTGCATCGTTTCAGATTGAGCAGAGCGTCATGAGTGCAGCAAAAAGTCCAGTAATCAAACTTGTACAGAGTATCTTCACATTACTTTTTCCTAACAACCACAATGTCTTTGTTCCAGTTTTGGGAGGTGATTTCCGACGAGCACGGAATCGACCCGACGGGCGCCTACCAAGGAGATTCAGATCTGCAGCTCGACCGAATCAACGTCTACTACAATGAAGCATCAGGCGGAAAGTACGTGCCTCGTGCTGTACTCGTTGATTTGGAGCCCGGTACCATGGACTCGGTGCGGTCAGGGCCTTTCGGACAGATCTTCCGGCCCGACAACTTCGTATTCGGACAGTCTGGAGCTGGCAACAACTGGGCGAAAGGCCATTACACCGAAGGTGCAGAATTAGTAGATTCAGTCCTCGACGTCGTAAGAAAGGAAGCCGAAGGCTGCGACTGTCTCCAAGGTTTCCAGTTAACACATTCCTTGGGCGGTGGCACTGGATCTGGAATGGGAACTTTACTGATATCCAAGATTAGAGAGGAGTATCCCGACAGGATAATGAACACGTTTTCTGTAGTACCCAGTCCGAAGGTCTCGGACACGGTTGTGGAGCCTTACAATGCAACTTTGTCCGTTCATCAGCTGGTCGAGAATACGGATGAAACCTACTGCATAGACAATGAAGCCTTGTACGATATTTGCTTCCGAACTTTGAAACTAACGACACCTACGTATGGAGACTTGAATCATTTGGTATCGGCGACAATGTCTGGAGTCACGACATGTCTACGATTTCCAGGGCAGCTGAACGCAGATCTTCGGAAGCTAGCGGTGAACATGGTACCGTTCCCTCGACTTCATTTCTTTATGCCTGGGTTCGCACCACTGACGTCACGAGGCAGTCAGCAGTATCGGGCGCTATCTGTACCAGAACTGACTCAACAGATGTTCGACGCAAAGAACATGATGGCTGCTTGTGACCCGCGCCACGGCCGCTACCTCACCGTCGCTGCAGTCTTCCGCGGCCGCATGTCCATGAAGGAAGTGGACGAGCAGATGCTAAATATTCAAAATAAAAACAGCACCTACTTCGTAGAGTGGATCCCTAATAACGTGAAAACAGCTGTGTGTGATATTCCGCCTCGCGGTTTGAAGATGTCTGCTACCTTCATCGGTAACACGACTGCGATTCAAGAGCTGTTCAAGCGGATATCTGAACAGTTTACGGCCATGTTTAGAAGAAAGGCTTTCCTTCACTGGTACACTGGTGAAGGCATGGATGAGATGGAATTCACTGAAGCCGAAAGTAACATGAACGACTTGGTGTCGGAATACCAACAGTATCAAGAAGCCACTGCTGATGACGAAGGGGAATTTGATGAAGAAGTAGAGGAAGAGTGAATGTATTGTCCCAGTGTTTTGTGGTGTCCATTTACATGTTTGTCAATTGTTTAGTGTTAGGCGTAACAGATCTTAATGTTTTATGAATTTGATACATTTTTCGTCAATAAAAATAAGAACTTGATATTGTTTTTGATTTTTTAGTCTTTGGCCAAAGGAGAAACCTTGTGCTAAAAACTTTAAAAAGGTATTTCTGAGCGCTAGGTTGCAAAACTTCCCATTCTGCAATGGTTCCATGGCAACCAAACGTTTTTCACAGATGGATGCATAGATAATTTAAAGATAATTTCACGTTTATTGCCCGTGGTACAATCGCCGAGTTCTACTGGTCGATCCATGGGCAATTTTTTACGAAGTGTCTATTCGTCCGCTTAGCGGACGAATAACATATATGCCATCAAAAACAAAACTTGTAAAAAAAACCAAGTCTCGCAACTCAGTTCTTCTACCGTAAAAAGTTGTGAGATCCATGTAATACCAAGTCGGTTAATTTATTCAGTTCCTACTTAAGGGTCCTTCTGTCTTAAGTTATTACGTAATTAGCTAACCTAACAAGTAACAACATCTTATAGTGACCATATTATCAATATTAAAAATCTTTTATGTTTTAGATAAATAGATCGACTTGACCATCGCATGAAAACACAATGTATCTCACAAGTAATACCTATATATCATATTAAATTTGATTGTTTAGTGCGATTGCCAAGTTAATCTATTTATTTAAAACATAAAAGATTTTTAATATTCATAATATGGTCACTATAAGATGTTGTTACTTGTTAGGTTAGCTAATTACGTAATAACTTAAGACAGAAGGACCCTTAAGTAGGAACTGAATAAATTAACCGACTTGGTATTACATGGATCTCACAACTTTTTACGGTAGAAGAACTGAGTTGCGAGACTTGGTTTTTTTTACAAGTTTTGTTTTTGATGGCATCTCATTTCTTTTTGTAGATAGTTCTACTTTTTTTCCTTTTACAAGTTACCTTTGAACATAATTATATCTAGGTACCTATCTACACCTATTATTCCATTATATTATATACAAGTACACTGATTCAGTCACTGCAAATGTTACTTTGTTATACAGGTACAGTGATTAATTAACTGCAAAGGTAACTTTGTAATCCTGTATATTTATATGGGATTACAAAGTTATTTATGCAGTTGATGTATCTAGAAAACTGGACCGAAATTGCAAAATATTTTAGTTTTTCCTTGATCTATACACTAAACACTAATTGTGTTCCAAAGGGCTTCCAACATTTTTGTATGGAGCCTGGCATACCTACAAGTCCGCCATTTTGAAAAAACCTCGATTCGGCGGCCAGTGATGAAACATGTGTCAATCGATAGACTAAATGATTGTGATCAAAAAGTATTCAGTGATGAAATGTCGTAAGTGGTATACTTTCTGAGATATTTGAGTTCAAAACCGTGGGAAAATAAAGCAAAAAACATCGTTTCGGCCGATATTGATAAAAGATGTGTCAGTCGATAGTCTAAGTGATTACGATCAAAAAGTATTCAGTGATAAAATGTCGTAAGTGATATACTTTCTGAGATAAGTGAGTTCAAAACTAGAAAAATAAAGCAAAAAACTTCGTTTCGGCGGACATTGATAAATCATATGTCAATCGATAGGCTAAATGATTACGATAAAAAAGTATTCAGTGATGAAATGTTGTAAGTGATATACTTCCTGAGATATTTGAGTTCAAAACCGTACAAAAATAATGCATTACAAATGATCATTTACTTATTTTGAATTTATTGGGTCAATAATGAAAAATAAGTATATTATGCCATATGAGTATGTGCTGCACAGGTACTTGATTTATTAATAACGGGTAGGTTTGAATTTAAAAAAGAAGCAAAGCAAAAGCAAACTACTAGGTTGTTTTATAAATAATTTATTTGCCACTTTGCACGTAGCTTTGGCAATTACATACTCTAAACCAAAAGTTAAAATTCATTATTGACTTAGTTTTCTATATCATGTCTGACAATCACTGAATCTAAAAATTCCGCTGGTGATAAAGGCAATGTTTCCTGATGTCGAGCCCATGCCAAGAACCATATAACACACATTATATGGGAACAACAGGACAAGGTTCTTTTTTCCACTAAGCATGAGCAGTACCGAGCGTACCATCCCGCGATTTTATCTCTACCCTTAAGTTGTTTGTTTGACGAATTTGTTTAATTTTTATAATACATAACATAACTGAGGTAAGGAAAAAAGTGACCGGTACACTTCAATTGCTGTATCGCCATAAACACTTAACCATAAATACGCCATAAACACTGGTCATCCCTCACCTTGATTATACTATGTGTTGTACAGATTTGTCAGAGGAACTTCTGAATACATGGGAGCGCCTTCTTAATAACTGTATTACTCGTAGATATATGTCATACTTACGTAAAGTATGACCACATTTCCCAGTTCCATTCCTAACTTAAATGGCTACCCATTCGATACAGGCGAAACTTCAGAATTCTCTCAACATTTTATGCTATTTTGAATAATGTGTCTTCTCCTGTTTATTTAAAGGAAACCGCTTATTTCGGGAATTCCTTCACAATACAGTTCATACTGTTCTGGAACTCTTTGCTTGTAGACATCAAAAATCATAGACTACCAAAAGCTCCTTCAAGAAGTCCGGCAGCACTACCTGAAGCAATTAGAATGTTGTCGCCCGTGGTCTTCAACCAGATGTTATATATGTATTTATAATTATTTATTTACTTAATATATAATATAATATGTATAATAAAAATAAAAAATAATTAACTATAAATGTTTTATTTTTATACGGGTTTGAACTCAAATATCTCAGAAATCATATCACTTACGATATTTTATCACTGAGTACTTTTTGATCGTAATCACTTAGTCTATCGATTAACACTTGTTTTATCAATATCCGCCGAAACAAAGTTTTTTACTTTATTTTTCTATGGTTTTGAACTCAAATATCTCAGAAAGTATACCACTTACAAGCAGTGATAGCTTAGTGGTTAGAACGTTGGTCTCCCGAACGAAGGGGCCCGAGTATAAATCCTGGCACGCACCTCTAATTTTCAAATATTATGTGCGTATTACAAGTTAATTATCACTTGCTTCGGTGAAGGAAAACATCGTGAGGAAACCTGCACACCGGAGAGTTCTCCATAAAGTTCTCAAAGGTGTGTGAAGTCTACCAATCCGCACTTGGCCAGCGTGGTAGACTATGGCCTGTACCCCTCACATTGTGAGAGGAGACCCCGAGCCCAGCAGTGGGACAATTATGGGTTGTTGCTTTGCTTTTTGCTTTGCTTTGCTTTGCTTTTGCTTTTATACCACTTACGACATTTCATCACTGAATACTTTTTGATCATAATCATTTAGTCTATCGATTGACACATGTTTCATCACTGGCCGCCGAATCGAGGTTTTTTCAAAATGGCGGACTTGTAGGTATGCCAGGCTCCATACAAAAATGTTGGAAGCCCTTTTGTTACTATAGTCAAAATTATCTAAGATGCCCATAATGATAGCTGCTATTTATTAATATGAACTAACCTTGTATGGGTGTCTTTGAGCGAAATGGAATATTCATTTACTTGACATGAATGGTTGAATACTTACGGACAAAGGATTTTGCCAAAATTTGTTAAAAATCCCTACTCATTTTCATTGGCGTTGATTATAAATCATATTATACGTTAAAATCTAGTAAAAATCCCATCACATCATAATTTATGCAAAATTTAATAAAAATATATGACGTCGAAACAATCTTATATGAAGAAGCCTAAATCTAATCTGACGTAGGGTGATGTGACGGCTTGAAACCGTTTATAAAACCAATCATAATCGATACATTACTATAATCGAAATTTAAACATGAAAATTGATTAATTTAATTATATTGTTAAAAATGACTTGCTTGCATTTGGATTTAAAATTAGGTACCCAATAATACCACGACGAATTGGATGCTAACAAAGGACATTTTCTATTATGTATGGGCACTTCGCCATCCATGGACAGTAACTGCAGATAATATGTTAAATGTAATTAATATTTAAGGTTGCGGTAAACATTTTTTTTTTTCAACAAAATAATAATTATGGATACATGGATATGTCTTACGAAATAAGCAAGAATTTATTCAATGTAGTTTTTTCCTGACGCTCATAATATAATATTATGTCAAAATATTATTATGAAACTGAGCGGGACTTTCATTCTATCATGATTTATCTTTCTTTCTTTTTCTTCTCTCTTCTTAGCCGGCAACGCACCAATGATGATTTTTAGGGTTCCGCAGCCGAATGGCAAAAAACGAAACCCTTATGGATTCGTCATGTCTGTCTGTCTGTCTGTCCGTCCGTATGTCACAGCCACTTTTTTCCGAAACTATAAGAGCTATACCATTGAAACTTGGTAAGTAGATGTATTCTGTGAACCGCATTAAGATTTTCACACAAAAATAGCAAAAAAACAATAAATTTTGGGGGTTCCCCATACTTAGAACTGAAACTCAAAAATGTTTTTTTCATCAAAATTCAAACCCATACCATCTATGGATAGGTCTTCAAAAATGATATTAAGGTTTCTAATATCATTTTTTTCTAAACTGAATAGTTTGCGCAAGAAACACTTCCAAAGTGGTAAAATGTGTCCCCCCCCCCCTGTAACTTCTAAAATAAGGGAATGATAAAAATAAAAAAAATATATGATGTACATTACCAAGCAAACTTCCAACGAAAATTGGTTTGAATGAGATCTAGTAAGTAGTTTTTTTTTAATACGTCATAAATCGTAAAACGCATAAAACATTGATCAAAGTTACAACGAACTACAAGAACTTTTATATTATGTTACTTGCTGCTACGGAACCCTTCATGGGCGCACTTGGCCGCTTTTTTATTGTGTTGTTGATGTTCATGGGCGAATGGATAAAAGCATATTTTATTGAAGTCGTAAATAGGTACATATTGAGAATACGCGGTACGAGATAGCTTAATCGAGGTAGTAGGTAGGTAACTAGGTACCTAAATATTACGGTTTTTAGTTTAAAATTTAATTATCGAATCGATTAGAAGGTCTTATAATTTTGAATCGATTTGTTGTAAAAATTGGTTTCTTTCGTGAACCGATTTTTTTGTACATCTCTAATGTCACTGTGATGGCAAACGACAAATTGGGCTTCTTAGTTCGTGGTGACTATAATATAGAATATTTCTTTTAAAATTGATTAAATTAAATATTTTAATAAGGCACATGCTATTCGTCATAGACTAATATGGCAGAAGTGAAATTAGGTAGTGAACATATTTCGTAAATTGAACCAAATGAAATCTTTATATAATGATTGTTTTAGACTGAATTTAGAATGATTGTTTTAGATTGTTTGTAAAATAAAAACGTTAAATATCCTTTTATCTTTCATTATTTTAAATTTTCCTAGATTTCCAAGTGATGAGCTACTTATAAGTTATTGGGTAAGCATAGTTCAAAAATTTCACAGTGAAGCCAACTGGATGCCTACGCTATAAGAGTTATTTTATCAGTAATAAGTGTACACAATATTCTTTTCCTGCAATTTAATCTTTTTTAAATCTTCTAAGGCATGTTGGTTAAATAGAACTATTTTCATGCCACTTCCTTATTACACGAGGGTTGGAGAAAAGATTCAAAATAAAAATAAATGTAACACATGTATTTTTTCAATTCAATTTTTAAATTATTTTAAAATAAAACTTACACTGTTGTAAACACACTGTGACCTAAACGCGCACTAAGGTCACGCTTTTCAGCGCGTACAGTATCCATTTGTTTGACGTTCGGAAGCCTGTTGGTGAATCAAAAACCGTTAAATTCTCCCCCCTAAAAGTGCAACTAATGTAACTTTGTAATTTTTTCGAAAGTTTATCCAGAATAACTCGTAAAATGTACTGAATGTTCTAAACAAAGCCCAAATCGCGATTTTTTTATTCTTATAAAAGTGTCTTTTATGGGCCAAATTTGTGTAATCCACACTAAAATAAAGGCGCCAGAGATATCGTAATCGCGCCATTTTTAATTTTTATATAATTACATACTTTAAGTTATTTGTTTTTGCAATATAATTTCAAAATGTTAAATCACAATAATAATATTATGCCTAATCGGTACTATTTATTTTATTCCCTTCTGCCTGACTATTCTATGTTATGCTTTGACAATTATGACATGTCATCGCGGATCGAAAACTAAACCTCGAAATGTATGGACATAACATATCTATGGTAAAATATCTTTGTTGACACCCGATTTTATTACCACCTGTCATGTGGAATAGTTCTGTTAACAGTACTAGTGGGAAAAAAATCCCACTAAGTGGGAATTTTTTTCCCACTAGTCCTGTCAACAGGACTACTCAACAGGACAAGTGGGAATAAACGTATTATTCGTCCGTACATTATATTTATTCGTACATGTATTCAATTTTTTTAAATTAAGAATGACTCGGATGATAAGTTTTTTTAGTCTCCTTGAAAAAGTAAAGTGACCGAAATCAATAAATAGGTTAGGTTAGTTAGGTTCCTGTTTTTATTTAAGGAAAAAAGGGACCCCGCGAAGCGGGGTTCCGCGACATCTGTGACAAAGCCCTATTATCATGACGTTAATTGTATGGGTGAAGCCCCTCGCCCTGTAAAAATCACGTAACGATAATAATTTACGGACGACTTAAGTTATTTTATTCGTCCGCTTAGCGGACGATTAGCAACAGCCAATTTTTTATCCATGTTATCACAAACTACGGTTTTAGCGCAGAATGTCAAACGCAAATCGACAAGATATGCAAATAGATTCGCAAAACATGCCACATTATCAAAATGACCGATTCGCATTTTGCATTATTCATTATTCTAGTCCAGTAATGAACAAAGCGCTGGATTGTTGTTGGAAAATTGTAAACCACCACAGGAATGCACTGAATACTGAATCCAGTCCCTTCGGAAGATAATTTACAAAACGCAAAATGAACACAATTCGCAGAATGTACAAATCGCAAAATGTACAAAACGCAAAATGTACAGTCGGCTACAGAAGTAGCTTAACATTTTAGTACCTTGTCACATTACATTTATTGAATTTGTCATAGATGTTGCTAGGAAACCGTCGAAACAGTTACTATTACAAAGTACTAAAATGTTAAGCTACTTCTACAGCCGACTGTACAAATCGCAAAATGTGCAAGAAAGCCCACGTTCACATCGAACATGTACATAAATAACACAAAATATTTTTTGAGGAAAGCGATCTATATTTCTACTAAAGGCCGCTGCATACGTAATGTGGACGGGACGGGACGGGGTTAGTAAACACTGACGGGAATTTTTAATGCATACGCAACGTGAGGGAGAAGCCACACGGTGCGGTACAGTCGCGGCGCGGCGCCGGAGCGATGTCGCTGCGGCGGCCTGCATATAAATATCAATGATATGCCAGACGGTGCATTCCGTCGCCGCACCGCAGGCACACCGCACTTCGATTGAGCGAGACGCGAGGGGGGGAGGAAGTGTTGCTCCGGCGCCGCGGCTTCGCTTGCAGTCGTGCATGGTTACCAACTTAGGGGTTTCCCCCCCAAAGGGCTTCCAACATTTTTGTATGGAGCCTGGCATACCTACATGTCCGCCATTTTGAAAAAACCTCGATTCGGCGGCCAGTAATGAAACATGTGTCAATCGATAGAATAAATGACTGTGATCAAAAAGTATTCAGTGATAAAATGTCGTAAGTGGTATACTTTCTGAGATATTTGAGTTCAAAATCGTAGGAAAATAAAGCAAAAACAGCGTTTCCGTCTATATTGATAAAACATGTGTCAGTCGATAGTCTAAGTGATTACGATCAAAAAATATTCAGTGATAAAATGTCGTAAGTGGTTCCGCCATATACATATGTTCTCATGAGCGCGCGCGCAATTGGTGGATAGGTGAGCTAATGTAGATTGGCAGCATTGAATCCTTCATCCCTCGTCCCTTTCCTACCTATCCGCGAACCCATATACCTGAAGCACGCGAGAAGAAGCAAGCCGCCCACATCACGGTCAGTTGGTTGAAGGACACCGCTCGTGCGACCCGCGTTCGTTAATCGCATAACCGCAACCGCGCCCTGTGTTGAGTATCGCCATATTGTCCGCGACCGCGTGCAGTGGGAGTACAATCTTAATTAGCGTATTGATCAGGGATAGAAGTGAAGAAGAAGAAGATTGGAGAGCAGAAGAAGACAGCAGCAGATACCGGGAGTAGGCGAAAGCCAGTAAACAGGTACGCGTGCTTTCCTTTCCATTCTTCCCTTGATTCACCCCGCAAACCAATCAGCCCCTTACAGTCCACTTTAAAACCCGCGGACCTATAGACCGATTAGGCCTTTGGTCCACCGCGCCTGCGCTTCTAGGAGCCAGGCATCAGTAGTACGGTTCCAGACAGCCGTACACTTCCCGCATAGGCCAGAGGGAGAAACTCGCCCTCGGGTGAACCATCCCTCTAGGCCGCTCCATTTTTTTTGGTACCTTTGAGCCGGATACTGAGCCGTTCCATTTTTGGTACCGTCGAACCGATTCCGAGCTCCTCATTTTTGGTCCCTTTCCCGCTTAAAAAGCCGCGCCAACCCAGTCAATAATATCGTTAGTTAGATTATTAATAATCCCGCTCATTGTTTATTAATTAATCCCGCTCATTGTTTATTATCGTAAATAGTCCCGCTCATTTTTTATATATTAGGTGAGACCTAGGTCTACCCTAAGCGCCTAGAATACCTACTTAGTAACTCCCGCGTCTCCCGAACCGCGTCTAAAGTGCTACCTTGTAAATAGGCTCGCTAACGTTTGGGTTTATTCCATTGAGTATCACTTGTTCGTTTAACCGCGCAGTCAACTCGGTAGTTAGTGGGTAACCGTAATAATTATTGTATGAAGTAAGCGCGTTTGCCTTACGCGATCGCAGTTAGTTTATTAATTACGCGTTTATTACTTATTAATTTTTTTCTTTGTATTTTTCAATATGTCTAAGTCTAGCAAGAATGGTGATAGTAAGCCAAGCAGCGCGGAATTCGTCATGTTACATCATAAACGCGATACGTTATTCGAACAAATAAATAGAATTAGTGATCGAGCAGAAATGGCACAGTCGAGCGACGAATGTATGGAGGCGTTCCTTAATTCGGTAGAAACTATAGATGATATTAGATCAGAATTCAAAGGTGTGATAGATAAATTAAATTCCGTCGCGATAAAGGAGAATCCGTTATATATACCTAATTATCAATCTTTGATAGCCTTTGATGAATTATATAGTAAAATTAAACGAGTGTTACGGAGTGTTCAGGGTGCTCCATCTGCCCAGAGCACTAGCCACGATTCGAATATGTCGGGTTTGAGATGCAAAATGCCATCATTGCCTCCTATTGAGATTATGTCCTTTGATGGGGACATTCGAAACTGGCCGCTATTCTATATGAGTTTTAAGTCTATGGTGCATGAGAATGTTTATCTCACTGATCACGAAAGATTATACTATTTATTAGGAAAGCTTTCGAACGAGGCAAAGGCCGTATTTTCGGGCATTACGCCGTCCGCGGAAAATTATAATTTAATACTTAAGTGTCTCATCGACAGGTATGAGAATACACGTGTGCTCGCTAATACCTATTTAGATCAAATGATTAATCTTAAATTGAACGGTACCGCGTCCGCATCGAAGTTTCGTTTGTTTATGGATAAATTTGTAACCGCCGCTAGTGCATTAGAAAATTTAAAAATAGATAATTTATGTGACTTTATTTTGTTACATATCGCGTTAAAGAAATTAGACGAAAATACTATACGCGCGTTCGAATTGCATTATCGCGATGTTAAAATGCCTACATTCGAACAACTGAAAGATTTTATTGGTGGTCAATTAAAGGTGTATGACAATATACATCCCAACGAATATACCACGCGTACGTCGGATTATTCGCATAACATTAATAAAACGGTAAATAAACCACGTAGAATTATACCGAACCCTCATACTTACGTAACGGTCGCAGCGCATAAGAAATGTCTCTGTGATAATTTTGCGCATGATCACTTGTTTAAGTGTCCAAAATTTAATGAATTAAGCCCTTCCGCGCGATTTAAATGTGTCAAGGAACATAACGCATGCATAAACTGTTTAAGTTTGAAACATAAAATTCGCGATTGTATGTCAAATTCAAAATGTCGTAATTGTTTGCAAAGGCATCATTCCTCATTGCATTTTAAGTCGAGTGATCAGCCTCCCGCTTTATCAGTGAATGAGCGCGCCAACCACGGGGCTCATGGTGCACGGGAACAGTCGCCGCGCGCCCAAGGTCACGGTCACGCGTCCGAAGCGAATGTAGCATCATCGTCGTTGCATACGTCCGTCCCATCTGATGTCGTTGCACAAATGCAAGGATCGTCGCGTCAACAAACAGTTTTATTATCTACTGCTCAAGTAACTGTTCATGACGACAATAAGCGCGCACATTTACTTAAATGTTTAATAGACAGTGGCTCGCAAAGTAACTTTATAACAAGTCAGTGTTGTACGCGGCTAGGTTTAAGTTACGATAAAAATACCCGATTAATAGTTAAGGGTTTCGGTGGTTCTGAGAAATCTATTAGGGGTTCCGCAGAAATTAAAGTATTTTCGCGATTTTCGAATAATATTAGTTTCGACGTATCCGCTTTGGTTGTCGATCGAATAACAGATAACTTACCGTCACAACCGGTTGATGAAAACGCGATAGCGCATCTTAAATGTTTAAAATTAGCCGACAGTACATTCGCGCAGCCGACAGAAGTAGATTTACTATTAGGGGCTAACGTCTTCCCCCATTTGTTGCTACCAGGCCGGGTGCACAGTGGTGGGATAGGTATGCCACACGCGATTGAGACGGTTTTTGGTTTTATTGTAATGGGAAACGCGCCTGTCATGACACCCAGTAATAATAAAATAAATAAATTGACGTCGACCGCCGTTTGTTGCGCTGTTATGCAGCAGCAGCAACCATCCTTAGAAAACCTTCTTAAACGTTTTTGGTTATTGGAGGAGTTTACCGCGCCGCCCGCCCAAAGTCAGGAGGACCTTGAGTGTGAGCATCATTTCCGCGTTACTACTCGCCGCGAAGAGAGTGGTAGATACACGGTCGCTTTGCCGTTTAGCGATGACGTGTATAAGTTAGGAGAATCTTTCTCCACCGCACGCAAACGCTTTCTTTGTTTAGAAAGAAAGTTAGAATGTTCTAACACCTTGCGCACCGCTTACAACAATATCATTAGTGATTATCTCAAGCAAGGTTACATTAGGGAAATAGGTTCTATTAATAATAACACCGCAGATGCCTATTTCATTCCACACCATCCGGTGCAACGCGAAGATAAAACGACTACTAAAGTTCGGATGGTCCTGGACGCAAGTACTAAGACAAGTTCTGGCCTTTCACTGAATGAGGTTCTACACGCGGGCCCTAATTTACAGGGTGATTTAAATTCAATTCTTTTAAATTTCCGCTTATTTAAAATCGCAATTTCGGCTGACGTTCGTCAAATGTTTTTACAGATCGGTATGCGCGAGTCCGATCGTAAATACCAACGTATATTATTTAGATTTAACCCGCGAGATCCGATATCGATTTTTGAATTTAATCGAGTTTGTTTCGGAATGAAGTCGAGTGTGTTTCACGCGATTCGTGTAATTAAACAGCTCATCGACGACGAGGGACATAGGTTTCCTACCGCGGCCGCGATCGCTTCTAGTTCAACGTACATGGACGACGTGTGCTTCAGCATAATGGCGGATGACTCATCGCATAACGATGAAGCCGTCGCTGTAGCCGCCTGCATTCAGCTCATACAATTGTTTGAGTGCGGTCGATTTGACCTTGTCAAGTGGACCAGCAACTCCTTGCCTGTTTTGCGTGCCTTACCTGCAACTCATCGCGCCTCCGCAGATCTCGAAATCGATCGAAGTGCAATACCGCATAAAATACTGGGCACGTATTGGGATAGGTCCGATGATGTTTTCGGGTTTAGGGTTGTCACACCCGACTCGGGATGTACGAAGCGAATAATTTTGTCCGTCGTCGCTCGCTTATGGGATAATTTAGGATTGGTAGCCCCCGTAATATTACACGCGAAATTATTTATTAAAGCGCTTCACGCCGCGAAATGTGATTGGGACGATGTACCGCCGCAACGCATTGCTACACTATGGTCGCAGTTTTGTAGTGAGTTGCCCGCGCTGAACGAGATACGCGTACCGCGACATCTGGGGGTGATCCAGGGGTGCGTAGTGAATATGTTAGGCTTCGCGGATGCAAGTGAGCGTGCCTACGGCGCCGTGATTTACCTTCAGGTGGTGGCTGGAGACACCAGAACTGTCAGGCTAGTGTGCTCTAAGTCGAAGGTTGCGCCGATGAAACCTGTTTCGATCGCAAGACTAGAGCTATGCGCTATAGTCCTTCTGTCACAGTTAATGCGTAAAACGCTTGACATATTCGAGCCGCGTTATAAAATATCGAATGTTTTTGCGTTTACCGATTCTAAGGTCGTACTCTGTTGGATCAGCGCTCCGCCTCATCGCTGGCAAACCTTCGTGGCGAACCGCGTGGTTAAGGTTGTCGACAATGTTCCCGCCAGTTGTTTCCATCACATAGCAGGAGTTGAGAATCCCGCCGATTGTCTGTCGCGCGGACTCTCCCCCGCGATGCTTGTTAATCACTCGTTATGGTTTACGGGACCGCCGTGGGCAGTCAAAGATCCGTCAGAGTGGCCCATCGCGGAGTTCGATCGCTACGAAATAGGTGAAATACCGGAACTTAAACCGCTTACACACGCAGTGACGGTTGCCGCGACAGAATCGCCGCTTTACACGTTAGCTGGTCGCATGTCTTCGTGGTCGAAGTTACTACGGACAATCGTTTATATTTATAGGTTTTCAAAATTATTATCGCGTAACGTTAATGTGTCTCGAGTGGACTTAGAATTCGCTGAAACTAAAATTATACTTGCACTTCAACGTGTACACTTCGCGGAGGATTTAGTTAATTTAAAGAATAAGCAACATTGTTCGCGTTCGCTACAAAAATTGAACCCATTTTTAGATAACAATGGTATTATTCGCGTGGGAGGTCGTTTATCGAATGCTAAAATCGATTATTCGCAAAAATATCCTTGTTTACTTCCGCGTCGCGATCACGTTATTGATATGATAATCGATTATTATCATTTAAAATATTTACACGCCGGCCCTGAACTTCTTATGTCGTTGCTTCGCAACAAATATTGGATACTCGCCGCGCGAAGAGTTATTCGTTACCGCATATACAAATGTAACACTTGTTATAGAACAAAGCCTCGCCCATCATTCCCGATGATGGCGGACTTGCCCGCGTTCCGCGTTAACCAAGTTGACAAACCGTTTTTGCACACCGGGTGCGATTATGCAGGCCCTATACAATATACACCCGTGCGTGGTAGAGGTGTTAAGAGCCGAAAGGCGTGGCTCTGTATTTTTACTTGCCTCACGACAAGGTGTTTGCACATCGAGATAGCTTCGGAGTTGAGTACTGTAAACTTTCTCGCAGCGCTCAAGCGCTTCATTTCACGTCGTGGTCCGATCCAGTGCTTATACACGGACAACGCAACTAATTTCAAGGGTTGTCATTCATATTTGCGCGATTTGTATAAATTTCTTGATGAATTTCGCCCACGTTTGGAGCATGAGCTTTCGGAGAGTCGTATTGACTGCAAGCAAATACCGCCAGTTAGCCCGCACTGGGGCGGCTGTTGGGAATCGATGGTGAAGGTGGTGAAATCGCACCTTTTTAAGGTCATAGGACAGCAGATTCTATCCTATGAGGAACTCCTGACTGTCCTCGTTCAAGTAGAGGCACTAGTGAATTCGCGTCCTCTCACCGCGTTGAGTAGTGATCCCGCTGAGCCATCGGCTCTCACGCCGGCGCATTTTCTTCACACTGCGCCATTGTTTTCGCTTCCCGCGCCTCTCGTAGAAGCTCCTGATCTGCGTGAGAGACACTTGCTATTGGACAAGCTGGTCCAGTCGTTCTGGCAACGTTGGAGGATCGAGTATTTGCACCAGTTGCAAGCTCGAGCCAAGTGGAATACGCCAACAACTCCTATCCAGTTAGGTTCGGTAGTTGTTATCATTGTTGACAACGCGCCGCCTCTTTCTTGGCCACTTGGCATAGTAGAAGCCGTCCACCCGTCGAAAGATGGAACGACGCGAGTCGTTACTGTTAGGACGAATAGGGGGACCTTCGTACGTCCAGTCGTTCGACTGTGTCCACTACCCAATCAATAAAAAGGTTGTAGCTATTCTAATTTAGTTTAAGTTTAGGCTAGTTTCGTAGTTCTTACCGCAATATAATTTTCGTACCGCGATCGGCGTTAGTTTATTAGGAGTTTTTTTTTCTTTAAAGGTAGCCCTTTAAGGCCGGGGGAATGGTTCCGCCATATACATATGTTCTCATGAGCGCGCGCGCAATTGGTGGATAGGTGAGCTAATGTAGATTGGCAGCATTGAATCCTTCATCCCTCGTCCCTTTCCTACCTATCCGCGAACCCATATACCTGAAGCACGCGAGAAGAAGCAAGCCGCCCACATCACGGTCAGTTGGTTGAAGGACACCGCTCGTGCGACCCGCGTTCGTTAATCGCATAACCGCAACCGCGCCCTGTGTTGAGTATCGCCATATTGTCCGCGACCGCGTGCAGTGGGAGTACAATCTTAATTAGCGTATTGATCAGGGATAGAAGTGAAGAAGAAGAAGATTGGAGAGCAGAAGAAGACAGCAGCAGATACCGGGAGTAGGCGAAAGCCAGTAAACAGGTACGCGTGCTTTCCTTTCCATTCTTCCCTTGATTCACCCCGCAAACCAATCAGCCCTTACAGTCCACTTTAAAACCCGCGGACCTATAGACCGATTAGGCCTTTGGTCCACCGCGCCTGCGCTTCTAGGAGCCAGGCATCAGTAGTACGGTTCCAGACAGCCGTACACTTCCCGCATAGGCCAGAGGGAGAAACTCGCCCTCGGGTGAACCATCCCTCTAGGCCGCTCCAGTAAGTGATATGCTTTCTGAGATATTTGAGTTGAAAACCGTACAACAATAAAACATTTGTAATTAATTGCCTTTTTATTTCTAGTGGATTTGTAACTGTGTCAGTGTAATGCCAGATAAGAAATATTATGAATATTTAGAATAATTACTCACACACAAAATCACAATATACATAAACAAAATTAAATAAATACAGTTTTATTCATATTTACATATAAACATCTTATATATTAAGTAAATAAATATTTATAAATACATATGTAACATCTGGTTGAAGACCACGGGCGACAATATTCTAATTGCTTCAGGTAGTGCTGCCGGACTTCTTGAAGGAGCTTTTGGTAGTCTATGATTTTTTGATGCCTACAAGCAAGGAGTTCCAGAACAGTATGAACTGTATTGTGAAGGAGTTCCCGAAATAAGCAGTGCTATGGGTTTCCTTTAAATAAATAGGAGAAGACACATTATTCAAAATAGCATAAAATGTTGAGAGAATTCTGAAGTTTCGCCACAACTTAAGGGTAGAGATAAAATCGTGGGATGGTACTGCTCATGCATAGTGGGAAAAAGAACCTTGTCCTGTTGTTCCCATAAAATGTGGTTATATGGTTCTTGGCATGGGCTCGACATCAGGAAACATTGTATTTATCACCAGCGGAATTTTTAGATTCAGTGAGTCATGATATAGAAAACTAAGCCAATAATGAATTTTAACTTTTGGTTTAGAGTAATTGCCAAAGCTGTAGCCGCTGGTGGCAAATAAATTATTTATAAAACAACCTAGTAGTTTGCTTTTGCTTTGCTTTTTTTAAATTCAAACCTACCCGTTATTAATAAATCAAGTACCTATGCAGCACATACACATATGGCAAAATATACATATTTTTCATTATTGACCCAATAAATTCAAAATAAGTAAATGATAATTTTTAATGCATTATTTTTGTACGGTTTTAAACTCAAATATCTCAGGAAGTATATCACTTACAACATTTTATTATTAAATACTTTTTAATCGTAATCATTTAGCCTATCGAATGACATATTATGACTTATCAATGTCCGCCGAAACGAAGTTTTTTGCTTTATTTTTCTACAGTTTTGAACTCACTTATCTCAGAAAGTATATCACTTACGACATTTCATCACTGAATACTTTTTGATCATAATCATTTAGTCTATCGATTGACACATGTTTCATCACTGGCCGCCGAATCAAGGTTTGTTCAAAATGGCGGACTTGTAGGTGTGCCAATTAGGTTCGATGCTCTTTAGGAGGTAAATAAGATGGGATTTTTTAGGGGTCTTATATGTTTAGGGTCCTTTCGTCCGGATTAGGGTTTAGGGTTTTTGTGACTCTTTATATTTTTCATTTATTGATCAAAATAAAGATAAGGAAGCCCCGGAACAAACTAGCTAGTCAAAGGAGACTGAGACTTTTGGCATTTAAATATAGGATATCAGATTAATTTGCAGTCTGGAAGAAGAGAAATCCAAAAACGAGTATTTGTGAATTTACCTTACAAAATAATTCGATATTGTAATTGGAATCGATTTATTTGTAAGAATTTATAAGTCCAAATTAATTAATCAAATGGCAATTAATGAAGAAACAAACATTTAATTGTTATCGCCGTATTTTATATTAAAATAGATTTTACTTATAGGCATAGAAATACATGCAAAGGGCATCGAACCTAATTGGCACACCTACAAGTCCGCCATTTTGAAAAAAGCTCGATTCAGCGGCCAGTGATGAAACATGTGTCAATCGATAGACTAAATGATTATGATCAAAAAGTATTCAGTGATGAAATGTCGTAAGTGATATACTTTCTGAGATAAGTGAGTTCAAAACTGTAGAAAAATAAAGCAAAAAACTTCGTTTCGGCGGACATTGATAAATCATATGTCATTCGATAGGCTAAATAATTACGATTAAAAGGTATTCAGTGATGAAATGTTGTAAGTGATATAATTTCTGAGATAAGTGAGTTCAAAACTGTAGAAATATAAAGCAAAAAAACTTCGTTACGGCGGACATTGATGAAACATATGTCAATCGATAGGCTAAATGATTACGATTAAAAAGTATTCAGTGATGAAATGTTGTAAGTGATATACTTCCTGAGATATTTGAGTTCTAAACCGTACAAAAATAATGCATTAAAAATTATCATTTACTTATTTTTAATTTATTGGGTCAATAATGAAAAATAAGTATATTATGTCATATGTGTATGCGCTGCATAGGTACTTGATTTATTAACAAAGGGTAGGTTTGAATTAAAAAAAAGCAAAGCAAAAGCAAACTACTAGGTTGTTTTATAAATAATTTATTTGCCACCAGCGGCTACAGCTTTGTCAATTACTCTAAACCAAAAGTTAAAATTCACTATTGGCTTAGTTTTCTATATCATGTCTGACAATCACTGAATCTAAAAATTCCGCTGGTGATAAAGGCAATGTTTCCTGATGTCAAGCCCATGCCAAGAACCATATAACACACATTATATGGGAACAACATGACAAGGTTCTTTTTCCCACTATGCATGAGCAGTAACATCCCGCGATTTTATCTCTACCCTTAAGTTGTTTGTTTGATGAATTTGTTTAATTTTTATAATACATAACGTAACTGAGGTAAGGAAAAAAGTGACCGGTACACTTCAATTGCTGTATCGCCATAAAAACTTAACCATAAATACGCCATAAACACTCTGGTCATCCCTCACCTTGATTATGCTGATGTGTGTTGTACAGATTTGTCAGAGGAACTTCTGAATAAATTGGAGCGCCTTCTTAATAACTGTATTAGATATATCTTCGGCTTACGTAAGTATGACCACATTTCCCAGTTCCATTCCTAACTTAAATGGCTATCCATTCGATACAGGCGAAACTTCAGAATTCTCTCAACATTTTATGCCATTTTGAATAATCTGTCTTCTCCTGTTTATTTAAAGGAAACCTATAGCACTGCTTATTTCGGGAATTCCTTCACAATACAGTTCATACTGTTCTGGAACTCTTTGCTTGTAGACATCAAAAAATCATAGACTACCAAAAGCTCCTTCAAGAAATCCGGCAGCACTACCTGAAGCAATTAGAATGTTGTCGCCCGTGGTCTTCAACCAGATGTTATATATGTATTTATAAATACTTATTTACTTAATATATAAGATGTTTATATGTAAATCTGAATAAAACTGTATTTATTTAATTTTGTTTATGTAAATTGTGATTTAATATGTATATAGTAATTATTCTAAATATTCATAATATTTCTTATCTGGCATAACACTGATACAGTTACAGATACACTAGAAATAAAAAGATAATTAATTACAAATATTTTATTTTTGTACGGTTTTGAACTCAAATATCCCAGAAACCATATCACTTACGACATTTTATCACTGAATACTTTTTGATTGTAATCACTTAGACTATCGACTGACACATGTTTTATCAATATCGGCCGAAACGATGTTTTTTGCTTTATTTTCCTACGGTTTTGAACTCAAATATCTCAGAAAGTATACCACTTACGACATTTCATCACTGAATACTTTTTGATCACAATCATTTAGTCTATCGATTGACACATGTTTCATCACTGGCCGCCGAATCAAGGTTTTTTCAAAATGGCGGACTTGTAGGTATGCCAGGCTCCATACAAAAATGTTGGAAGCCCAAATTTATAAATAAATATAGTATTTTAAGTAATAATTACTATTTTTCCAAAAAAAAAATTAAGGGGATTTCCCAGTAATTTGGGCGATTTTAGAGGATTTGATATAGTTTTATAGGGATAATTTTGAGAGTTGGTAACACTGCAGTCGTGTTGAAACCAGTTAACAGTAGGACGTGTTTATTTTAATAGGAATTTGTAAAATGAGGCGCCGCAACGGTGCCGTATTACGGTGCCGCGTACCACATGTGTACAGAGATGCGGCAAAATGTTTGCGGTGCGGCGCCGCACCGCACCGTGTGGCTTCTCCCTGACGGCAACTCGGACCTAACGTGCTAGTGTCGTGAACAAAGATGGATTTTTCATTTGAAGAATTGGCTTTAATTGCTATTGCTTTAGATGAGGACGATGAGGAAGAAAGTAATCTACATTCGTTTTTACATTAATTTTCTTCATCATTATCCGACACTTCACTACTACTGTCTTCATCATCATCTGACTCTTCGAATTTTATTTAAAACTTTATAATAATGAAGAAAATTAATGTAAAAACGAATGTAGATTACATTAAAACTAATAAAATATTATTCTATTTATCATTTTTATTTTTATTTCATGTCACTTGCACTAAATAACACATCTTACTCGCACGCCCTTAGCAGCTTTCCCCTCGCCTGTCAAGGTCTTATGCTATTCGAAACCGCCTGTCATTGTACATAGTTATTCTTAAACGTTTACTCAAAAACATATCCAAAGGGCATCCAACCTAATTGGCACACCTACAAGTCCGCCATTTTGTAAAAACCTCGATTCGGCGGCCAGTGATGAAACATGTGTCAATCGATAGACTAAATAATTATGATCAAAAAGTATTCAGTGATGAAATGTCGTAAGTGATATACTTTCTGAGATAAGTGAGTTCAAAACTAGAAAAATAAAGCAAAAAACTTCGTTTCGTCGGACATTGATAAATCATATGTCATTCGATAGGCTAAATAATTACGATTAAAAAGTATTCAGTGATGAAATGTTTTAAGTGATATAATTTCTGAGATATTTGAGTTCAAAACCGTAGAAATATAAAGCAAAAAAACTTCGTTACGGCGGACATTGATGAAACATATGTCAATCGATAGGCTAAATGATTACGATTAAAAAGTATTCAGTGATGAAATGTTGTAAGTGATATACTTCCTGAGATATTTGAGTTCAAAACCGTACAAAAATAATGCATTAAAAATTATCATTTACTTATTTTGAATTTATTAGGTCAATAATGAAAAATAAATATATTATGCCATATGTGTATGTGCTTGATTTATTAATAACGGGTAGGTTTGAATTAAAAAAAAGCAAAGAAGAAGCAAACTACTAAGTTGTTTTATAAACAATTTATTTATTTGCCACCAGCGGCTACAGCTTTGGCAATTACTCTAAACCAAAATTAAAATTCATTATTGGCTTAGTTTTCTATATCATGTCTGACAATCACTGAATCTAAAAATTCCGCTGGTGATAAAGGCAATGTTTCTTGATGTCGAGCCCATGCCAAGAACCATATAACACACATTATGGGAACAACTGGACAAGGCTCTTTGTCACACTATGCATGAGCAGTACCATCCCGCGATTTTATCTTTACCCTTAAGTTGTTTGTTTGACGAATTTGTTTAATTTTTGTAATACATAACGTAACTGAGGTAAGGAAAAAAGTGACCGGTACACTTCAATTGCTGTATCGCCATAAACTCTTAACCATAAATACGCCATAAACACTGGTCATCCCTCACCATGATTATTCTGATGTGTGTTGTACAGATTTGTCAGATGAACTTCTGAATAAATTGGAGCGCCTTCTTAATAACTGTATTAGATATATCTTCGGCTTACGTAAGTATGACCACATTTCCCAGTTCCATTCCTAACTTAAATGGCTACCCATTCGATACAGGCGAAACTTCAGAATTCTCTCAACATTTTATACTATTTTGAATAATGTGTCTTCTCCTGTTTATTTAAAGGAAATCCATAGCACTGCTTATTTCGGGAATTCCTTCACAATACAGTTCATACTGTTCTGGAACTCCTTGCTTGTAGACATCAAAAAATCATAGACTACAATCAAAAGCTCCTTCAAGAAGTCCGGCAGCACTACCTGAAGCAATTAGAATGCTGTGGCCGTAGTCTTCAACCAGATGTTATATATGTATTTATAAATATTTATTTACTTAATATATATGATGTTTACATATATGTAAATATGAATAAAACTGTATTTATTTCATTTTGTTTATGTATATTCTGATTTTACATATATGTATATAGTAATTATTCTAAATATTCATAATATTTCTTATCTGGCATTACACTGATACAGTTACAGATCCACTAGAAATAAAAAAAAAACTATTAATTACAAATGTTTTATTTTTGTACGGTTTTGAACTCAAATATCTCAGAAAGCATATCACTTACGACATTTTATCACTGAATACTTTTTGATCGTAATCACTTAGACTATCGACTGACAAACGTTTTATCAATATCAGCCGAAACGATGTTTTTTGCTCTATTTTCCTACGGTTTTCAACTCAAATATCTCAGAAAGTATACCACTTACGACATTTCATCACTGAATACTTTTTGATCACAATCATTTATTCTATCGATTGACACATGTTTCATCACTGGCCGCCGAATCGAGGTTTTTTCAAAATGGCGGACTTGTAGGTATGCCAGGCTCCATACAAAAATGTTGGAAGCCCTTTCAAGTATACAGGAGAAAGTTTATTTTACCTCATCAACTGTGCACTTTTCTATTCGCCTGTCACATACTCTTGCTCATTTTAATCGCCTGTCAATTTTTTTTCAAGATTTGCAATAAATAAACTACATCCTATTAAATTTTTAAGCTTACAGAAACAAGTTTTTTTTACATTTTTTTTTACAGTTTAAAAAATTAAGGGGCTGATGACGTGCAGGGCTGACGCCTGCCAGGTATGGCTATTGCCCTTAGCATGCTATAAATCATCAGTGTACAAATTTCTAGCCTTACAGGAAGACCGTTACTCGGAGGGTTCACTAGCTCTTGGACCTCGCCTGTCAAGGTCTTATGCTATTCGAAACCGCCTGTCATTGTACATAGTTATTCTAAAACGTTTACTCAAAAACATATCCAAATTTCAACTATACAGGAGAAAGTTTATTTTACCTCATCAACTGTGCACTTTTTGATTCGCCTGTCACATACTCTTGCTCATTGTAATCGCCTGTCAATTTTTTTTCAAGATTTTCAATAAATAAACTACATCCTATTAAATTTTTAAGCTTACAGAAACAAGTTTTTTTTACATTTTTTTTTACAGTTTAAAAAATTAAGGGGATGATGACGTGCAGGGCTGACGCCTGCCAGGTCATGGCTATTGCCCTTAGCATGCTATAAATCATCAGTGTACAAATTTCTAGCCTTACAGGAAGACCGTTACTCGGAGGGTTCACTAGCTCTTGGACTAAGACAAGTTTATGTAGATAGCGTGATTCAGAATGAATTCACTAACGCCATCTATGAACAACTAACGGAACTTGATATCTTTAGCCTGAACATATTGAAACAACGTGTTTTATTTGTAATGATTTTTTCAAAATTATACAATGATTTTATGTAATGAAAACTGATGTATTTATAATTATATTTTTTAATAAGGTGATTAGCATATACAGTAGGTAGATGATACATATGCATCACTACTTAGCCCTCCAGAGCAACAGGAGCGACTATGCATACGCAACGGAATCACGGACGGGACGCGGCACGTCCGGGACGGGACGGGAAAAACATCGTCGCCGATGTCTGATCGTCCCGTATACATTTTCTATTTAAACTTAATATAAAAAGAAAAGCCCTTCAAAAACTTGAGTTGCGTGTCGCCGTGAAAGAGGCCTTAGTCCTTGTTGCACATTTTGCAATTTGTACATTTTGCGTGTTGTGTTCATTCTGCGTTTTGCACATTTTGCGTTTTGTACATTTTGCGATTTGTACATTTTGCGAGTTGTGTTCATTTTGCGTTTTGTACATTATGCTCCGAAGGGAATCCAATGAGCAAGTCCCGTAATAGAATTAGCGGTCTACTTTTGAAACCAGTGCGATCATTCCAGTGCAATTAGAATGAAGTGAACAGCCCAAGTAGGTTTAGGCGCAAAATGTCCCATTCGCGAAATGTCCGGCGTGCGCAAAGATCCCATTCGCTGAATGTCCTATTCGCAATATGTATTATGTCCTATTCTAGTCCTATTCGCAAAATGTCCTGTTCGCAAAATGTCCTATTCTCAAAATGTCCAATTTTGTTGTTGCCTCGTCATTCATTATGCGTACCGCGAAGGACTGGAATAACTGGTTTAGGCGCAGAATTACCTGAGTTCAGTTTTTTTCACGCCATCGACGGGTTCATAAGCTCCTGGAGGATTTTCTTGGGTTTGTATTTATCAATCCGTTTTAGCCTTTTAGCAGTGTTAGCCTAAGACGGGCAATTCACTACGCGGACTTGCCCACGGGCAGTCTGGCTGGGCATGTCTGTCGCCACCATACACTAAACCAGTGTTGCCAATGCTACAGCAATTACCGTGTTCTACGGCTTTCAGGCCAAAAAATCACAAAATCTACGGTCTACGGTCCGAACCCTAGCTGCTTCCGAAAGTTCCGTAAAAAATTGACTGAATGAAATGAATTGAAAAAGTGGGATGCACCCATTCCACTTTTTCCATGGAAATAGTGGAAATATTCTATAGGATACATTTTGGAGAGTGTGCGCAGGAATTACATGACTTAATTCCCCCCTCTACTTTTTACTATCGAACATCCAGACGCACGGCGGGTATTCATCCCTTTGTCGTCAACATCCCCCCGGTGCGGACGTCGCGCTTTGCTTCGTCTTTTATTATACGTACCGCAAGGGACTGGAAAAAATTATATTGTAATTTTACTTATAATTCTAATTTTTGACATTAATAGTGATATAATTTGACTCTTTTATTTATATTGACTCTAAGTTTAATCAGGGCGAGCGAAGCGAGCCCTAAATAATAGTCGACAATCCATACAATTTTCTATCCCTTTTATGGAGAAACTATTGCACTTACAGGTTTGAGTTTTGACATAGAATTTTCTATTCGTGTCTAGATCTGTTATCTATCATCAAAATATTATTTTGTCCAGTTAAAAAAATTTTTTTTTTAGAAATTCGATTTTTATCGTATTACTAACGCCATCTATGGACATGTAGAACAACTAAAAAAATACTTCAATGTAACTTCCCACGGAATACAGATACAAGGAAATAATATAATTTATGATCAAAAAGCTACTTTAGTTCTGTTGCAATAAGGTTCATTTTATGTTTTAAATGGTATTGCTACTCGTCTATTGATTTCCAGAACAGTCAGAACTCTCTCCGCTACTCGGGCAGGGATGAGCTACTTTATCGATACCGTAGTTTTGTAATTTTATTTACCATGTAATGTTGTACGACCAAGACACGACTGATAAGGGTTAAAATGGCTATTTATAGAGAAAATATCTTCGCAAATAACTTAAAATTCATACATATAAGTAGTTAATGCCAGTTGGCAATCTTTAACAGTCAACTTGGTCTATACATTATTATGAATAATTAATTATTTGAATATTATTATTTATTTATTTTTACATAAGATAAATTAGTGCTTGACAACAATCCCACCTGATGGTAAGTGGCGATTATATTTTTTCGCCCGCTGCAGCGCTGTTCCTTAACTTTGTTGATCGCTTAGGATCGACGCAAGCCGCCGGGCTATGAGCGCTTCGAAGCTAGGAAATATAATTCCACCAAAATAAGTTGAGCTTAAAAACGACCAGGCATGGTATTTCGTGACAGTTTACTTAGATAACCTTGATAAAAATTGCTACGGTCACGTCTTCGCCTTGTAGTCTGTCTTCGCCGTGTAAGCTTTAAAAATTTTAAGCATGTTTTTACATAGACAGCACAAGAACAAGAAGTTTACGGTTACGGTTATGGTTACGATTACGGTAGTACGGCCTTGTAGTGTACCAGTTTCGATATAAATATCGATAATTGTCGATAACGCGGTAAAAGCACCACGCACATCTCTAAGCCTAAACCCATAAAAGTAAGAAGCAGGATGATGTTGATAACCAACAATATAACTTACCACTATATCCCTAAGGTTCAATATATAGATTCTAGTCACGACATCTAGCGTTCAGGAGACGGAATTATTTGCTAGATGGCAGATTCTACGTATAGTCTAATATCCGGCTGCAGGATTAGTGCGTTCATCTGTATTTTGCTAAAAACCCATATACGATAATATACGATAATAAATAGAAAAAAAATTAGCTTTAATTTGATATATAATTAACTAGCTTTTGCCCGCAGCTTCGCCCGCGGTAGAGATCGATTTTTTACAAATCCTTACTTACTTTTACTTAGTTAGACTTAGTTGCCTATGACTTAAGTAATTTATATGTATCATTTGATAGCGTGAAATGCAAATGAATTTTACTCACGCCATCTATTAACAACATCCGGAACTAAATATCTAGCAACTAACAAAATATCGATCTTCCCATGGGGATGTTTTATCGCGGTAAAAAGTAGCCTACGTTACTCTCCATCCTCCTCACTATCTCCACATACAAAAACTATACCATATAACAGCTTCGTTGCAACGTGAAAGACGGACAAACAAACAAACAAACACACTTTCATATTTAAAATATAAGTATGGATAAATGTACGTTATGAACGTATAAATGTATCGAAGTCATACCTATTTACACCTGGCTGCGAAGAGGTGCGGCGGGTTGCGCAACGGCAACCGTGATTTTTTAGAATCTTTATTTAAATGGCCGTGATATAGACGAGATTTTATTTAAAAAAAACAAGTAAACGAAATTTTTTCCCAAAAATAAATTAAAAATAATTTCATTAAAAATACTAGCGGCCAAATTTTGATAGGCAACCTGGTAATTATATATTCTCCTAATTATGAATATGTTAGGGATGCTGACTAATTTTAGGATTCAATGAGGATCAGTAAAGTTATAGCAAATTCTATAGAACTAGTATCCACGCAATTCTTTATGGGATATGAATGATATATCTTTTTGAATCATCCAAATCGGACCATTACTTACGAAGATATTAAGTAATAAACATTGCCGATCCAGCCGCTAAAATTTAAACTACGCGGGCGCGTGTGACGTCACGATATCGGTCGCCGCCAGTTAGCCGCTGGCAGCGATACGGCGCGCAATGTTTTGTTTGGATAATTGTGACTTTGAAACAAATTAAGTGTCCCATTTGTGCCTAATTCACCTTTTAACTATGTATCAGTATTGTAGTGCTTAAACGTTCAAACACTTCTATGAAAACGCCAAAAAAAACTATTTTTAACGTGCCGAAAAACTCAAAACTTCGTAGAAAATGGTATTCCGTTGTAAAAAGACAATATATGATTTATCTTCAATAGTAACTGAGCTGGGAACCATATCTTTAACTTATATAAATTTCGTAGTTGTATCTATATAGCCAGCTGTGGTTGGGCTCCGTAACATTTTTTTTTCAGTGGCAGATGGCTCCTCGCTGCGTCTATGGAGCCACATCAAAAATGCTACGCTATGTTTGCAGCCTCCCTTTTGAGCAGCACAGTCATGGAAATCCACCTTCTGTACCGTTCAGCAGCAATACGCTTTACTTTTTAGGGTTCCGAAGTAAAATCGGAAGTATCGGAACCCTTGTAGTTTCGTCATGTCCGTCCGTCCGTCTGTAATTACAATGTACGTAATTAATTACGTAACGTAATTAAATGTACATAGTTAAAATGTGAATTAGGCACAAATGGGACACTTAATTTGTTTCAAAGTCACAATTATCCAAACAAAACATTGCGCGCCGTATCGCTGCCAGCGGCTAACTGGCGGCGACCGATATCGTGACGTCACAGCCACGCAGTGAACTTTGTAAGTAATTTGGTCATAACTTCGTCAATTTTTGTCGTAGAACAAAAATTTTTTCACTGTATGTTAAGGATTTCTTAGCTCTATAAATCTGCATTCTCAACTAAAAACGTTACGGATCCTCATTTGATTTAATAGATAGAACCTTAAGATTCACGAAAAAAATATTATAAAAATAATAATCTTCAATTTAAAAACAAAAATTGATCAATAAAAATCATTTTCAAATTTCCCACCAAAAACGTCACGTGACGTCACTAGCCGATATTCAATACTATCTGTCGACTGAAGTTAGTTGCACTTGCATATAGAATACGAACAATGACGTCATAAGCTCTAAATGGCGTTTGAGGTCACGTGACGGTGAGTACTATTTTTAACATTTTAAAATAATTATATTTAATTTGTTGTGATTAATTTCGACAAAAGAATAATATTTTAGGTTTTTAAATGTTTTCCTCTATACTTTAAACATAAATATATTTTAATTTTTTACTGATAGTGTCAACATCCCTATTCTGCAGTCGGATCTGAGACTGTTAGAATCTGCCATCTAGCGGTGAATAGAAAAACTTGAAAAGTATTATGATCTTAATTGATAAAGATACTAAAGTCACTGAGTATGACATGGAAAAATAAGAATTAATGTAAAGGATTAAGGTGCATTTTCAACTATAAACAGCGGGTTTCTCAGACAACCAATCAAAATGTTAGTTCCTTAGTTTTAATTAATACGATTACGGATCACTTGTCTAATGTGTTTATTTTGGCTATGCTTCGTTAAGTGAGCCTTGTTCCTATGACGAAATAAACTAGCAAAAAAGCGGTGCTTTAGGAGGGCTCGCGAAGTTTTCTTACCTAGTAATTTTGAAGACAATTTCAATTTATAATACTAAATGGTTTATTTTATTTTTTAATCGACTTCAAAAAAAGGAGAAGGTTCTCAATTCAACTGTATTTTTTTTATGTTTGTTACCTCAGAACTTTGGACTGGGCGAACCGATTTTAATGATTCTTTTTTTAATCGAAAGCTGGTGGCTGTCTTATGGTCCCACATAAATTTTATTGAGATCTGACAATGGCATCCATGACAAAACCACATAGGTCGTAAATTTGTATTAAAATGTGCGCGACAAATTGACGAATAACTCAATATTACGCCAACCGATTTCGATGATTCTTTTTAATCGAAAGCAGGTGCTTGTCATGTAGTCCCACATAAATTTGAACGAGATCTGACAAGTAGTTTTTGAGTAACTTTGAAGTCGGTTATTTTTTGTTAGTAAAATTTAGATTATCGCTTTTCAGTTTTTTTTTCGTTAGTTTTATATATTGTTAAAAAGTAATTTATGAAGAAAATTATAGTCCCCCTGATCAAATGCTACGAGTAAATATGGTTCGATTTGAAAATTATTCTCATTCAACTTATAATAATAGCGGTTGTGTTCCAATACCACCTATAACTAAATTTTGGAAAAGTGAAAATATTAATTGCTCTAGAAAACAATTTCCATTACAATTAGCTTTTGCCATTACAATACATAAGTCACAAGGTTTAACATTAGACAAAGCAGTTATAGGTATTGGAAATAAAGAAACGTCTCTTGGTTTAACATACATATGTAGGGTTTTCAAGAGTAAGAACAATTGAAAGATAAGCGTATAAACAATTCTCTTATGATAGATTAGGTAATATTAAAAATTCACATAATATGTTAAAATGTAGAAAAGAAGAAGAAAGTCAAATGAAAAAATTTATGACGAAATAATAATTACTTTTTAACAATAAATAAAACTAACGAAAAAAAAACCGAAAAGCGAAAAATAAAATAAACCATTTAGTTATTATAAATTAAAATCTTAAATTAACAGTAAATAAATAATTTTGAGACCCTGCCAAACAAACAACCAAAATTAATTAGATAAAATACTACTTAAATTCTTCTCCTGCTACCTCCGTAACCGGAGGCAGTATGTTCAGTACAATGGATATGTTTCAAAATCGTATAATACGTTTTCTGGGATCAGTCAAGGTTCTAACTTGGGACCTCTAGATTTTTTAACATTCATAAATGACTTACCGGATTTGGTCAGCGCGGCTGTGTGCCTGTTATTTGCAGACGACTTAAAGCTATTTTTGGATATTAAACAGTATTCAGACTGCCAACTGCTCCAGAACGATATAAATCATGTTCTGCAATGGAGTAGACGGACAGTTTGTCGTATATACATTACAAGTTAATTATCTTGAAAAAATTGTCTTCAAAATTACTAGGTAAGAAAACTTCGCGAGCCCTCCTAAAGTACCGCTTTTTTGCTAGTTTTAATTTTGATTTTAATTTTGGATTTAATTTTGATTTTGATTTTGAGTTTGATTTTGATTTCGATTTTGATTTTGATTTTGATTTTAATTTTAATTTTGATTTTACTTTTACTGTTAAATTGTTGATTAATTTCTATATTGTATTGTAATGCTTAGATTAATGTGAATTGAATTGTTAATGTTGATTATATAATTAGGTATAATTTATTGAAGATTGCAACGCCCTTGCAGGGTACATCCTGCTCTAGTATAAGTCTATATGTAACACCTTATATTTTTACGCATGAAGCAATAAAGTTGAATATGAAATTGCCTGCGTGGGTGTTCCCCTCTGATTATAATGTGGGTGTCTTCAAGTCAAGAGTGAATAGGCTTCTACTAAGTTAGTGTGCTTTACCATCCAAGGCTTCATTACTGCTTACCATCAGGGGGTTTTGTGGTCAAGTACTAACTTATTCGGTATAAAAAAAAAAAATACAAAATTTTGAGTTCGACATTCTAGTATCTCTATGTTTGGGTGTTTTTTCGTATTCCTAACCATATTGTGTCCTTTGGAACATTTTAGGAAAAGAGCAGAGGACAGCTAAGGACATTGGAAAAAACAAAATTGCTAAAAAGATATCTGATTGTAGGTATACAAAAGACAAGTTAAGAAATACAAATTTATTTCCAACACAAAGGACAAACACAATACCAAATGTATTACTTATTCTTCTAGACCTTCCTCGCCTTCCCCTTCTTCGTCAAACTCTCCCTCATCATCTGCCGTGGCGTCCTGGTACTGCTGGTATTCTGATATTAAGTCGTTCATATTGCTCTCTGCTTCTGTGAACTCCATCTCATCCATGCCTTCACCAGTGTACCAATGCAGGAACGCTTTTCGCCTGAACATCGCCACAAACTGCTCCGAAACCCTCTTGAAGACGTTTTGAATTGCTGTCGTATTTCCGATAAACGTTGACGCCATTTTGAGTCCTCGTGGCGGGATGTCGCAAACTGCTATCTTGCAATTGTTCGGTATCCATTCCACGAAGTAAGTAGAGTTCTTATTCTGAATGTTCACTAACTGCTCGTCCACTTCTTTCATTGACATTCTACCCCTGAATATCGTAGCCACTGTCAAGTATCTTCCGTGTCGTGGATCGCAAGCGACCATCATGTTCTTCGCGTCAAACATTTGCAACGTTAGCTCGGGGACAGTCAGTGCTCTGTACTGCTGAGCTCCTCTCGATGTTAACGGCGCAAATCCAGTAGTGTAGAAATGAAGGCGGGGGAAAGGTACCATATTAACTGCTAATTTCCTCAAATCAGCATTCAACTGTCCCGGGAATCGTAAACATGTCGTGATGCCAGACATCGTGGCGCAAACGAGATGATTTAAATCACCGTACGTCGGTGTAGTTAGCTTTAACGTTCTGAAACAGATGTCGTACAACGCCTCGTTGTCTAAACAGAACGTGTGGTCAGTGTTTTCTACCAGCTGGTTGACAGCGAGCGTCGTGTTGTATGGTTCGACGACGCAGTCTGACACTCGTGCGCTCGGGAACACGGAGAAGGTCAAAATAATCCGGTCGGGATACTCCTCCCTGATGCGGTTTATTATCAAAGTTCCCAGTCCAGCTCCCGTGCCGCCGCCAAGGGAATGTGACATCTGGAAGCCTTGAAGACAGTCGCAGCCCTCAGCTTCCCGGCGGACGACGTCCAGCGCCGATTCTAGAATCTCCACGCCTTCGGTGTAATGTCCTCTTGCCCAATTATTGGCGGCACAAGCCTGGCCGTAAACGAAGTTATCCGGACGGTAGAGGCATCCGAAGGGCCCGGACCGCACTGCGTCCATCGTAGCGGGCTTCAGGTCGATGAGCACGGTCCTCGGCACGTACTTCCCTCCAGAGGCTTCATTGTAGTACACATTGATTCGCTCCAGTTGCAGATCGGAGTCGCCGTGGTAGCAACCGCTCGGGTCAATCCCGTGCTCGTCCGAAATCACTTCCCAGAACTGAAAAAAACAGATACCATTAGCCGATGTCTCTGATGAACATGATAGAACGGACACTAGGAAGAACTCTTCGTAAAATAATTGAAATGGGAATAATTTAACGTACAAAGACTAGGGTATTCCGCAAATCTCTTAAGAATCAATTTAACGCTTCTCTAGTACAGTAAGGATACTTATGCATATCATCTTACCTTTCCTCCGATTTGGTTCCCACACGAGCCGACTTGCAAATTAATGATTTCCCTCATCTTGTAAATTTATCAAAATCCTTGTATAATACTTGTGAATTTCTCAAAAATATAGCTAAAAGCCCGCGATATTGAAGCTTAACATTAACTTATAAACTAATAAAAAAAATATAAAAAATTCAGAGAGATTTCACACTGTGCGCATCTTACGTCGGATTTCAGATAAATGAGTCGAAAAGGAAAATGACATTGCTGCAGAATTTTCAAAAGAATTCTAGAACTAGAACGAATGTAGGTTTTTTAATGGCATTATTATGTCATTGTGCCAGAGTCGTATTTTATTTCTCGAGACGATTGATGGGTAATAGAAAAATATTATTTACCTACGTATACAATATAACTATACATTTTGAAACGGATTTTAAAAACATAATTTTACCATCTTCCAAACATTATACAAAGCCAAGAGAGAGTGCAGAGCCATCTAGCGGAAGCTTTCGAACCACTGAACACCGGAGCGAGCTTTCGCGCAAGCTTCATGTTTACAAAAAAGTTCCACATCTTCGACCCAGATGTCACTGCTCATTTTCAGGCTTGTTTTGTTTTCAGGCCAGTTGTCACAGTGGCCATGGCGCTCGCTAGAAATGTCAGAAAGGCAGCGAGGGGTTATACGAGGTGAAATTAGTTTATCCTGTATGATGTAGCCGTGTTTGATGTGTTCCAAGTGCGTGTACCGGGTCCGCGCGTGGCGCGATGTCCGTGGCCGAGGGGACACCGAGTGTCTTAGACAGGAGGCGTGTTTACTGCGAAGACAGCACCGACAGCGAACATGAGACGGAGAAGAAGGCCTTGCTGAGGAGGATATCAACCAGCAAGTGCGTCGGGAGACTGGTGAGTGACCTCCGATGTAAATAAGCTAGTGCGCCCGAACACGCACGGTAGGGCGTGCCGACGCGGGGCGGGGGGAAACATGTGCCCGGGACGGCTCCCCATCCCCTGATCAATTCTAAACATTACCTCTGAATACAGTACACCTTTGATTTACGGTGTGACGAGCTATAGTTATTGTTGCTGCAGTTCCCGGGCGTCTTCGAGGACACTGCAACCGAAATGGGTCAGAGACCGCTTTGTTTATGTATATTTTTAACCGAGTTTTGGATATAAAATTTTACCGCTTCACGAGATGGTCGCTTCGGCTCTGAAATATAAACAACGCGGTTTCAATAAAATTTAACTGGATCTTAAAGACCTCGGCGCGTCGTTATGAATTTTTTATTAAAGTTATTCACTTTAATAAAAAAAGGACAATAGGGCAATAGTGGTACCTATAGTCACGGAATGTACTCAAAAGGATTTTTACTCAATACATTGTAAAAGAAGTTTTAAACGACAGCCACGGAATAATTAAATATCACTGTAGAGAAATAGCGTAAAAGAAAAGACCTTATATTTAATTTAATGAATTCTGTAGAAACTTCCTCGCCTTTACATTCTACATTCCACGATATGCCATCAATAATTCTTTCTACTATTTTATGATATGTCGAAGACTAATTAATGTTTAATGATTAGCTACTAGGTACAATAGGTATTGCCCCCGGCTTCATCTGCGGACTGCGTGGAATTCCGAATTTAATCCAGAGAGAATGAAGTGTGATAAAAAATTGTAGATATAATAATACGGGTGTACCTACCTACTTATAGAACAAAATAGTTAAACCTAAAACATATACCTACCTCAGATTAATTTAATCTGAGACACATTATACTTACAATTTTTTTACTAAATCTTCAATCACTATGTATGTAATGTAGGTACCTCTTCTTTTACGAGAACAGACTCATTCTCCAGTACAAACTACGTACCTACCTATTTTATAACTTAATTCAGGTTCAATCTCTGACAAATTTCATCCAAACCCGTTCAGTCGTTTTTGCATGATTTAATAAAAAAACATCCAAATTGGTGAATTTACTACAAAAAACTAAATGTACCGTGACAGTAAATGTTATTATCTACAAAATAAGGTAATCGTGTCGGTTAGCCACTAACTAGCTAACTAGCTAGCCCACTTAGTGTATGAACTAAATTTTTTTGAACTTGTTTTCGTCCTCCTGTAAAGTGTCGATTTTTCACTTGTAACACTTATCACAGGAGGCACAGAATTAGTAAGATGGTAATAATATAACTTGGTAATAGTGGATAGTAGATGGTAATAATTATAAGGTATACGTTAATAATTATAGAATAAGTAGATGGTAGTAATTATAACTTTGTAGTTTATACTTTGTTTATAGTATTTCCCTTGATGTAGTGAACGCGACGCGACGCGCCCAAACCAATGGATGGTGTAATTTCCGGGTACATCCGAATCACCTCCCGCTTCGGACTACTTCACTAATTGACAAATAACTACGGTGTTTACTTTAATTTTTATTGATGATCGACGTTGATGATTGAAGATAATTATCACCTATTCCAATGTAAAATCGTAACCCTTACAGTTTCGTCATGTCCGTCTGTCCGAAGCAAAGCGCCGAGATCCTTAGTGCTAGAAAGCTGTAATTTGGCATGGGTACACATATTTATTAAAACTCTAGAATCGTAGAATAAAATATTGAAAAACTTTTTTTGTAGGGTAACTCCCCTACAGGTAACATGAGGATGAGTTTTTTATTCGTCGCGTACCCTATAGTGTGGGGTATCGGTGAAAAGGTCTTTCAAAAATATTATGGGTCTTCTATAACTATTTTTGGAATTAGGGGTCCGTTTGCGAAATATTTGGCTGTAACAAATATTTAGCTTTGAACAAGTGAAAAAATCTCAAAAATAGGTTATATGATGAATTTATAAGGAAAACTATAACGGCTTTGTTAGCGTAAGTAGTTAATGAGTAATAGTCGATAAACTTACTACTTCGGAACCCTGCATTGCGCGTGGCCTGACACACGCACTTACCCGATTTTTTTAAATCATTCTCGGCTTCCAACTCCAACCCCCACAACTCACTCGTTGTAAATGTTCGTTTATTTTTATCTTATTATTATTGTTATGCGTGGGAACATCAAAAACTGTGCCAAATTTTGTTGATCTCCTCTCAGAACCAGAATGGATAAAGTTATTTTGGCATTCCTGGCCAATGCCATGGAGGTTTCGAGACTGACTTGAGACGACTCAATTAGCGTTTTTTAAAAGACAGTGTTATTAGTACTTTCAATTGTTTGTTTCTTTGCCATTTGTCACGTCCCTCTGTTCCGGCTAATCTCAGGAATGGCTTAACAGATTTAGATGTGGTTTTCACTGATGTATTGTAGTGAGCTTGGATTAATATTTGTGTTTGTTTTATTTTAATCGGTTCACAAATAAAAAAGTTATGTCAGTTTCAAGAATAATTATAATATTATAAGAATAATAATACCTATAAATTTATTCAGGTGCGGACTAACCGAAAGGCTCAAAGCGAAGGCAATTACTAGAATTTTATAAAATTTAATTATCTGAATCACTCATGAATATCACGCCAGCAACCTTTTCGAATATCGCTAAAAGCTAAAAGCAGTTACCGCAAGCCACAGCGCGAGCCATACAATACAATATACCATAGAACTACTGAGACGAGTTTAATTATTGTCATCCATCTATCCATCAGTCTTTGGAGGTCCACTGCTGGATATAGGCCTCCCCTAACTTGCGCCGCTCTGACCGGTCCTGAGCCTTCTGAAAAACAACTTTTTTACAATTTTTGTCTGTCTGTCTGTTTGTTCGGCTAATTTCTGAAATAGCTGGGCGGATTTTGACGGGACTTTCACTGGCAGATAGTTGATGTAACAAGGAGTAACTTAGGCTACTTTTATTTTAGAAAAAAAATTATCCATCCATCCATCCATCCATCAGCCCTTAGGGGTCCACTGCTGGACATAGGCCTCCCCTAACTTGCGCCACTCTGACCGGTCCTGAGCCTTCTGAATCCAGCGGATGCCCGCTGTCTTCTTCAGGTCGTCAGTCCACCTGGTCGGGGGGCGTCCTATGCTCCTTTTTCCGAGACGTGGGCGCCATTCGAGGACCTTTCTTCCCCAACGGTTATCGGTCCTTCGCACTATGTGGCCAGCCCATTGCCACTTCAGCCGGCTAATTCTTTGAGCTATGTCGGTTACCCTTGTTCGTCTACGGATCTCCTCATTTCTGATGCGATCACGTAGAGAAATACCGAGCATAGCCCTCTCCATAGCTCGCTGCGCAACTCTGAGCTTGTGGATCAGGCCAATAGTAAAGCACCACGTCTCGGATCCGTATGTCAGCACTGGCAACACACACTGCTCGAACACCTTCGACTTCAGGCACTGAGGTAGTGTTTTGGACGACAAGATATGACGCAGTTTCCCGAACGCAGCCCATCCGAGTTGGATTCTACGAGTGACTTCTTTCTCGAAGTTGGACTTACCCATCTGAATCACTTGTCCCAGGTAATTGTATTCGTCTACAACTTCAAGAGCAGCGCCGTCAACCACAACCGGTACGGGTGTGACATGGACATTTGACATGGTTTTCGTCTTGTCCATGTTCATCTTAAGACCCACCTGTTTTGAGGCGCTGTTCAAGTCCCCGAGCATTGTACCAAGTTCTTCCAGATAACCCGCCAGGATGACTATATCATCGGCATATCGCAGGTGTGTGATGTATTCGCCATTGATGTTAATGCCACGTCGTTGTCGTAAAAAATTATAGTTTTACAAAAATAATTAGGATCAATGAAAAATTTAATAATATTAAACACCATGCGGACGAAGTCGCGGGTAACAGCTAGTTGATTTATATAAATCGCACTGCTAGTACAATCGTGTATTAATTCAAAAAATCACTTTTTTCAAAATATGCGAAAAACTGATTACCTACTCATCCCCACTAAAGAAATGTTACAAATTAAGTACGCGTATAATAAGAGTATTAGTGAACTAGTGCTTTATCCGCGGCTCTGCTCGCGTTTTCCGGGTTAGTAATTACTACTCGTATAGTTTATTCCAGACCATGGTCTACTTGTGTGCTTAATTTCATAAAAATCTGTTAAACCCGTAAAATTTTATAAAAGAAATTCTACAGACGTCTAAAATTTGATCAATTTCAAAACACATACAACAAGACGTAGAGTTTATTATTGCCAGTGACAGTGTATCCGAAACGAAGAGAAATATTGCTTAGTACCTACATACTATCGTATGTATATGTGAATAGAGTCGTGTCTCGTAACATTCGAGGTTCATCGCACAGCGACGCGACAGGGAAAAATCGGGGATACAATTGGAAATGGTTTCACGCTGAGAGCGTACCGCTCCAAATGGATGGGACACACGTTTACTATTACAGGGCGATGACAGTTCTCCACTGGCCATGAAGTTACGGTACGGCATTACGATGAATTCGTCCATTAGAATTTACTTTAGGTACAGTACGGCCGATATATCTTGGCGCGTCTGAACACAGGCTTTGCGATCTTTAGCGCATGTAGGACAGAGATAGCGACACGAACATGCTAACGTGCGACTGAGACATAATACGCCACGTACTGAGCATTGCCGAATTGTGTTATTGCGCAGCCTTCCGCGCGAAGTTCATACGCGCCAAGATACGTCGACCGTACTGTATATATATCTATATATATAAAATTGAAAAGCGACACACCGCTGATTAAACAAAAAATCTCAGAAACTACCGAACCGATTAAGATGAAATTTGGCAGGTAGATAGTTTCTGCTAAGGAGACGTCCACTAAGAACGGATTTTTGGAAATTCATCCCCTAAGGGGTACAAATAGGGGTTAGAAGTCACTTTCATACAAACCAACTTCGTCAGTTTTAGAGTTATAAATATGAAATTTTTTATGTTAGTTTATAGTAATAAGCAAAAGTTAACTTTAACACATTTTTTTGGAAAATCATCCCTTAAAGGGTTAATTTAATGGACGGTACTTAGTAGGCAACTTCGTCATTTTTGAGGTTAAAAACATGAAAATTTACATATTAGCTCCAGATTAGAAACGAAATTTAAAAGTTATGTGTTTTTTTAGAAAATCAACCCCTAAAGGGTTGAATAAGGTTGTGCAATTTAGTATGGGAACTTCGTCAGTTTTGAAGTAAGAAGGGTGAAAATTTGTATATAAGCTTATAGTTAGACAAAAAAAATAACTGCATCACTGTTTTCTCGAAATTCATCCCCTAAAAATAGGGGTTGGAAGGCTTTTACATATAAATCAGCTTCGTCAGTTTTAGAGTTATAAATACGAAATTTTTTATGTATGTTTATAGTAATAAACAAAAGTTAACTTCAACAATTTTTTTTTGGAAAATCATCCCTTAAAGGGTTAATTTCTTCAATTTAACTTAGTACGCAACTTCGTCATTTTTGAATTTAAAAACATGAAAATTTATATATTAGTTCAAGATTAGAAACGAAATTTAAAAGTTATGTGTTTTTTTGGAAAATCAACCCCTAAAGGGTTGAATAAGGTTGTGCAATTTAGTATGGGAACTTCGTCAGTTTTGAAGTAAGAAGGGTGAAAATTTGTATATAAGCTTATAGTTAGACAAAAAAAATAACTGCATCACTGTTTTCTCGAAATTCATCCCCTAAAAATAGGGGTTGGAAGGCTTTTACATATAAATCAGCTTCGTCAGTTTTAGAGTTATAAATACGAAATTTTTTATGTATGTTTATAGTAATAAACAAAAGTTAACTTCAACAATTTTTTTTTGGAAAATCATCCCTTAAAGGGTTAATTTCTTCAATTTAACTTAGTACGCAACTTCGTCATTTTTGAATTTAAAAACATGAAAATTTATATATTAGTTCAAGATTAGAAACGAAATTTAAAAGTTATGTGTTTTTTTGGAAAATCAACCCCTAAAGGGTTGAATAAGGTTGTGCAATTTAGTATGGGAACTTCGTCAGTTTTGAAGTAAGAAGGGTGAAAATTTGTATATAAGCTTATAGTTAGACAAAAAAAATAACTGCATCACTGTTTTCTCGAAATTCATCCCCTAAAAATAGGGGTGGAAGGCTTTTACATATAAATCAGCTTCGTCAGTTTTAGAGTTATAAATACGAAATTTTTTATGTATGTTTATAGTAATAAACAAAAGTTAACTTCAACAATTTTTTTTGGAAAATCATCCCTTAAAGGGTTAATTTCTTGGATGGAACTTAGTACGCAACTTCGTCATTTTTGAAGTTAAAAAGCTTATAGTTAGACAAAAAAAATAATTGCATTACTGTTTTCTCGAAATTCATCCCCTAAAAATAGGGGTTGGAAGGCTTTTACATATAAATCAGCTTCGTCAGTTTTAGAGTTATAAATATGAAAATTTTAATGTATGTTTATTGTTATAAACAAAAGATAAAATTGAGCTGAAAATCATCCTTTAAAAGGTTACTTTAGGGGATGGAACTTACTACGCATCTTCGTCATTTTTGAAAAAAAAGGGATGAAAATTTGTATGTAAGTTTATAGTTAGACACAAAAACTAACTGTATCACGGTTTTCTCGAAATTCATCCCCATAAAGGGTAATACTAAGGGGTTATAATATTTAAGAAACTACGTCATTTTAAACTCAGTAATGTGAAAATGTATACGTTAACTTATAATTAGAAACAAAAATTAATTGTAACAGGTTTTTTTTAGAAATTCATCCACTTAGGGGCAAAACCAGGGGATGTAAGTTTGTACGAAACTTCGTCAATATCGAACTCAAAAATGTGAAAATAAATCAAAAATTAACTGTAACAGGTTTTTTGGAATTTCATCCCCTAAGAGGTTAATAAAGAGTTTGCAAGTTTTTCCAGAACTTTGTCATTTTCAAACTCAGAAATATGAAAATTAATATATAAGCTTATAGTGAGAAACAAAACAATTGTGTAGAGGACTTTACGGACGGTAGGGGGAGGGGAGAGGGACAGGAAGCGAGAGAGGGACCGGGAACGGGAGAGGAATAGGTAGCGGGAGAGGGAGAGAGAGGGAGAGGGACAGGGAGAGGGAGAGGGCCGGGGAGCGGGAGAGGGAGAGGGACAGGAAACGGGAGAGGGTCCGGGAGCGGGAGAAGGAGAGGGAGAGGGACAGGGAGCGGGAGAGGAATGAGTGGGACAGGGGCAGGAAGCGGGAGAGGGAGCGGGACAGAAAGCGGGAGAGGGACCGTGAACGGGCGAAGGAAAGGGACAGGGAGCGGGAGAGGGAGAGGGAGTGTAAGTGCCCGGATGGAAACAACAGAACCGTTTTTAAAGATATTTGTACTGTTCATGTTGACATCGTAAAACCAGTTCATCATTGATCCGTTTAGGATCTGGTGGTGTTACTTGGAGACAAGATATGTAACTCCTGGATGGATGGAATTAACGGAACCTTTTTGTTTTTTTTAATGAAACTCAAGAGCCAGTTTTTCTGTACATTAAATATTTTTCAAAATTTCGGTTAGGGACACTTCAATAACGTGTTAGAACACCAAAAAATTTGTTTTTAAAATTATTGTCTGTTTGTCTATCTGTTTGTCTGTTCGGGCATTACATGAAAACCCTTGAACTGATTTCGACGGAAATTAGTTATGTTGTTCCTCATACTTTGGATCACGGTTTAAAAAACTTTTCGCCCCGATAAAATTAAAAGTTTTCACCGGAAACAAGATGAAACTTAGTGTGGAATATTTTGAAATATCAACGATTTGCTTTAAATTTGCAACAAACATTCCTTCCTCATTTAATTGATGAAATACATGTTTTCGAGTTTTTCAAAATTTTTCATAAAATGAAAAAACTAATGTTATCTAATGTTGTTTATTTTTCAAAATTCATTCCCGGAGAAATGATATGTGATTATATCGTACGTTTCAGTATATAAATTCCTAAATATAAGTACTTCAATATAAATTAATCTGTTTTTAAATTTTCTTCTGCAAGGGGTACAAATATGAGAAGAATAATTTCCGCATGCGAAGCTGCGGGCAACAGCTAGTATATATATATGTTCAAGTTAATGACAATGTTACACGATTTGAAGAACGTGTAAATTTTGAAGAACTCAAAAAAAATACCAATAATTTTTGAAGCTCATTTTGTAAAAACTGTATAATTGTAGAGAAATCATAACATTGAAGTGCCTGTAGCGTGATTGCAAGCTATGAAAGATGTGTTAAAAACTTAATACCGATATAACCCAGGTGAATTTAGAGTGTGTTAACAACTACAACGCCAAAGACATCATCAATGCGTTGCCACCCGACAGCACAGCGGGTGTAATTGTGCCGGTAGTCAATGGAAACAGGATCAAGTGCTTATGTGAGCATTATTTGTGCAGATACAGCGATCACATTTGGATTGGGGGCGATATTTGTGGTTTTCTTAGCAATGATCGCTGAGATTGTTCCAGTCCGTATAGTGTCTCGGTAGAACGGTGATAATAGTGATATCGGTACAGGCCACTGCTTGTTTGTCAGCTAATACAAATAATATGATATGTACATAATTAAATGAACAAATTTGTTCAGATTTCTGCCGTTTGTCCTTGAATGGTCTGTTCCATAGTAATTTTAAATCTTAGTGTTAATTTTAAGTTTAATTCTAAATTAAGTAAAAGGAAACTAATACCTTCAAGTATTTTGCGGAAATAAGTCGGAAGTGTATCTTACAAACTGAATCGCGCAATTTATTGAAAGCAGTTTGTATTATATTAAGTACGAGTAACCGCCCTCGCTTTGCTTCGGTTTTCTTATTTTTTTACATCTTGGGTTACATTATTGGAGTTTATTAAGGATCCCTGATTTTTTGAAAATATAATATAGCCTATGTTACTCGGGGATAGTGTAGCTTCCTAACAGTGAAAGAATTTTTCAAATCGGTTCAGTAGTTTCGGAGCCTATTCAATGCAAACAAAAAATCAAATCTTTCCTCTTTATATATTAGTATAGATATAGATTATTATTCAAGAATTTAAAAAATAAAAGCTTTTTAGTTATTCACTACTTACCGATTTTATAAAGATAATAGTGAAGTTTGACTATTTAAACCTACCTAATACATAATAGTTTTTGAATGTGTGAGCCCTGTTTGAAACTGCTGAATTTTAAGTGTGTTTGTTTCAACAAAAAATTTCAAATGTGAGCGCGCGGATCCCTAATAATGGCTTTTGTGTCGGCCCGCGCCGGCCTTGCCTTAGTTTTGTTCTTTTCTTTTTCAAAGAAACTTCTGAAGAGCTCGTTACCTTTTCGTAGGCCGAAATCATCGCGGTATCTACACAATGGATTTTTCGTGATAAAAAGATTTTATGAGCATAATTTGAATGGTATCTGCAAACTGCAGCCCAATTCAGAATCCATCTCTAACTGATGGGTATTTTACAAATGCTTAATCGATTGCAAGGATAAAACGATATAATGAGAAAACTTAAGAGTTCTTCACAGTGATTTGAAGGTTCTGTGAAGTGTTCTCATTAGCAGTAGTTCGGTGTTTATTGATGTAAAACAACTTAAATCCTGTTAGTTATAATGTTAAAAACGGATCAGAAACCTTAATCAGTTACGATGACAACAATGATAAAATATTTTAAAGAAGTGGAAAGGGAATTTGAAAGTATGGATAAAATACACATGAATATCATTATACAAACATAGCTTATCTAATCGCTGATGTAGTCGTCGATTAGAACTGAGATTTCCCACAGAATGAGCCAGTTTCCGTTTATCCGACGTATCTCTGGCTCTATCTACGTGATCCGATCTGTTACCGATTTATTAACGAGTGTTTCCTAGATTTTGTGTCGTGTAGATAGTGTTGATTGCGAGACGTGAATAATTAAAGACATTAAAGTATTATCAAAACGATATTTAAGTCAATTTTGGAGGTTAGTCTTAGTGACTGAGTAGTTCCTAAGGTCGACAAAAAAAAATTCTATAGTAACAAATTATGCAAGAGCAATTGCGACAAGTTATTCTAACTGTGAGTATGTATTTAAAATGATTACGCTGGATTTTATATGAAATTTGTATGAAAGACAAACACTAACGCCCCAACTCAGAGTCACTAACGGTTACTTAAATCGCTTCTTAGTAAAAAATCACATTCCATCCATCCATTTATCCATCCATTCATCAGCCCTTTGAGGTCCACTGCTGGACATAGGCCTCCCCTAATCTACGCCACCAGACCGGTCCTGAGCCTTCTGAATCCAGCGGATATCCGCTGTCTTCTTCAGGTCGTCGGTCCACCTGGTCGGGGGGCGTCCTGTGCTCCTTTCACCGAAGCGTGGTCTAAAATCACGTGATCTAAAAATCACATTACAAATTGTTTACTAAGGAGCGATTTAAGTAACCGTTAGTGACTGTGAGTTGGGGCGTAAGACTAGGTAAAAAGATTTAACGTCATTGCTAATAACACATGTTTAAACAAAATTCTTAGGAGTTTTAATTGGGTTTGTTGCCAGTATTACTACTAGCTGTTGAATCCACAGGCAATTACTACTTTATCTTTCCCGTAATAAGGTTGACTTTCAATTAGTATGTTGTGTTGCGAGATTTCATCCATGTCGGTAGTGGTATTAACGTATTTATCACTCAACAATCGCTTCTTTAATCCGATTAATATTTAATTGCTTGCGTAATCCGAGCTTATTGAAAAGCGATTTATCACAGACTGTAATAAAATGAAGTGTTTTAAACCACAGAAGAAATTATAGGTAGTACCTACTTTTTTAAACTTTACACGCATACTAATACTGGTAATAAAATACTTGAGACTTCACTGTAATTTGTAAAATATAGCGTTGCAAGAGTTTCGGGGTAAAATTTCTTTATTTATACATATTATAAAATGAAGTCCCCGGCCGCATCTGCCTGTCTGTATGAACGCGGTCAAACTCAAAAACTACCGAACGGATTTTTGTACGATTTTCACCAATAGATAGTGTAATTCCTGAGAAAGATTTACGTGTATACCTAATTTACTAGTGAATACCCGGCGTGTTCCACTACGCTAAAGAAGTCTGATGACAATGACATATCAGTGTTTTTGTGTTGACAGTCTGTTTATGCGCCATGTTATTAACTTAAAATTGTTGTATGGGAAAAGTGGAAAATCAAGTTTATCAATGGACTGAATGTGACTAATGCTTTGTTTAAGCTGTCTCGAACCATCTTCGAATTATTGCCTTTCAATAGAAACCATTTTGAAGGATTTCGGTTGGATGGTTTCAAAGTCTATAAAGGACATCCGTACATATATTGTTTGTGTTTTATATATACATATATAGATTATGGTTTTATGTAAATTGACCGAAATCCACGCGGGCGATAATGCGGGCGGAAGCTAGTAATAAATATATGTAGATAAGGCGGCTCAAACTAAGTTTTACGACAAAATAACTGAAAAAAATATCTAAACATTGTGGTCTACTTTTTAGGGTTCCGAAGTAAAATCGGAACCCTTGTAGTCTCGTCCTATCCGTCCGTCCGTCCGTCCAAAGAAAGCGCCGTCTGGGTGAACCGATTTTAATGATTCTTTTTTTAATCGAAAGCTGGTGCTTGTCATGTAATCCCACTTAAATTTGAGCGAGATCTGACAAGTACTTTTTGAGTTATCCCTAATTTTGAAGTCGGTTATTTTTTGTCAAGAATTTTATAAATTATATCATCGCGGACACTGAACATTTTAATGCAACGGGCAGGTATGCACGACTCGTATTTTATAATATGTGACGTGAAATGTAAGGTAAGCGATCGTGATGTAAGGTATATCTGTCATTAACTGCCTGACGACCCGTGTGGCGCAATGGTTACCATGCCGGATCGCCGCACCAAGGGTCCTGGGTTCTATTCCCAGCGAGGCGGAAATTTGAATAATGAGTTTGGATTTCTGTTCTCGGTCTGGGTGTGAATGTCCTAGTCTAGTGTGTTGTCCATGGCACCCACGACACAGGGAATCCTAGTGTGGGGCTATGAGTGTGAAGCGTTATTATTGTTATTATTGTTAACGTCAATTGTCACCTGTCAAGAGTGTCTCCCCGCCACGGCAGTCGCACCGTGACCACGGTCCACCATCAATGTAAAAGGTGTAAAAAGAGTTCTCCTTCAGGGCCGGCGATGCATTGGCGATTTCTCTGGTATTGCTCATGTCCATAGGCGACAGTGACCACTTACCATCAGGTGGCCCGTCTGCTTTTTCGTCTGCCCATCAGGCTATATAAAAAAGGGTGTGTACTTTTGTACGCGGGTGAGAAGTTATACTTCTTTGACATAATTAAATAAATATTTAATTTAATAACGTGTATCAGTTTTAATTTCAGAAACTATTTTTGTACTAAATAAAAAAAATATTACCTATGTTTACACAAGTACAAACTAGATGGTGTTGTTCATGAAGCTGAATCACGCTGTTGAGACTCTGAGATTTGTATAAGTAATAACATTAAATTTTAAAAGAGGTAAAGATAATAAGAAGCTAGGGCCATCTATCCAGTGCTTTCATACCCCCTCCAGGTAGCAAAAACGTTTAACGCAACCTTTTTGCAAGTCGCATAAGAAGTATAACTTCAAAAAAAAACTGGGTTCGGTATTATAAAATACGAATAGTGTCCATCGTTAGATTTTTTTTTTATGGAAATAGCCGGCAAACGAGCTGACGATCCACCTGATGGTAAGTGGCTATCGTCGCCCATGGACATCAGCAACACCAAAGGCATCACCGATGCGTTGCCGGCCAAGAAAGAGAGAAGAAAAAGAAAGAAAGAACTGGATCTCAAGTCCCCAGCCGGAACACGACGAGTCGTTTGGCGGCTGACTCATGCTCAAGGGTGGTAGCTATCCAGGCGAACTCCATGGAGAAATAATAATAGTAATAATGGTATTAATTAATAATTAAAATCAATATTACTAATATAATCCCTCGAGGAGTCCTACCACCAGCGGGCCCGATATAGTCGCCTTTTACGACACCCATCCGGCGTGGGATTGGGGTTAGTATTCTAAGCCGCCCCAATACGGCTAAAATACTTCCTGCAACCAATGGGGTACCTAAGCGTTCTCTCCGAAAATCGGAAACGCTCAAAAAACTTTGTCACTTAGAATGATAACTCACTGACTCAGAAATGACCAACATAGTTATGTACAAAAGGTTTATGAATGAAATCAATATGTCTAATAGAAATATTGGCTTCAATTAAATTTTCCATCGCTTGTTAAAACAAAATTTAAATTATAAATGAGAGAAACCCACAAGCAAATTAAAATCAACGTGTAATTGTTTCGCAATTGAATTATGCAAATATCGGAAAAGTCTACATTCGTTTTCCAGAATTTCCAGTATTTCAATACCTATTGTTCGCAATCATCACTTCGTTAATTAAATTTCAAGTGCAAACATTGAAGTATAATGAACTAAAGTACCAGAACAGACATCGCGAACATTTGGGTGAATATCAGAAACATGCATTTTTTTCAAATTTTGGTGGTGAAATTTTTTCTTCAGTTTTCGTGAAAAATTAGAACCAGGTATAAGAAAAGAAAGTCAAATTGTTACACTTACTTTTCTTATACCAGGTGTTCATTTTTCACGAAAACTGAAGAAAAAATATCACCACCAAAATTTGAAAAAAATGCACGTTTCTGATTCACCCATTTGTGTCGCGCCTCGAGTTTCTATTTTCAAAATCGACTGAATCCACTGAAAACTGTAGCCAATTCGCTACAGTTCATTGCGCAAACATCGGGTTCGCGGTGTCGGTTCTATACGCTAGCCTTTTCTAACAAGGAAGAGAGTCAATTGAAGTCGACCCTGGATGGGGATGGCCGTAATCCTTGTATGGTGTAGTTATTAAGTATTACTTTTAACAACATTCTGAACTACTGGGCTTGTTTTTTTCTTTTTAGTTTTTTACGCATTCGGGTTTTTTTTTTTATTTTTTTTTTTTTTTTCACACTTTTTAGTTAGGACTCATTGACTTCTTTATTAGGATTATAAGGCGGCAAAATTTGCAATGTTGTCATGTCACACACAATAATTTTTTTTCAAAGCAACCTACAATACCTAACATTATTTTGAAATTTAAAATGAAAGAAAGAAAGAAAGAAAGAAAAACATTTATTTCGCAACACAGGGCACTGCCACAAATATAACAAATATGACAAAATATAACAAATATAACAAAATGCATGAGGGTATTATTTTCTATTGTCGATCTGGACAGGACTACACGGAAAAATGTTATCTAATTACTCTTCTTACCCCCTTCTTATTACATTCCGGTTGCACGGTAGGTTTAATACGGTACATGAATCTGTACCGTTTTGAAACTATTTCTTATCTCCATATTCAGTGGGTGGGTGTTCAGCTCTCAGGGTCAATCTTACAATACGCTCCCCTTGCCGGTTGGATATGTTTGGTCTCAGTGACAGCGGGGAAGTAAGCTGTAGCGGGTAGCGAGTGTCATGACTCATGACACACAGCTACAGCTTGACAGCTGACAAGCTACAGCTTACTTCCCATTGTCATGACAATAGCTAGACATATCATGACAATAGCTAGTATGTCTGTAAGGCTACGTCCGCACAGACAGGCGGCTTGCTTAGCGCCTAGAGCCTTGCGAGCCACCTAGCGAGTAGCTTAATAAAACGAACGTTCTATAGTGTTCGCGACTCTCCGCACTACGTGCTTGACACTTAAACAAACGTGTTGGTTTTTTGTCACTAGGCGCGAGGCATTTTGTAAGAAAACAATGCATGAAATATTCATTTGTGTGAATGTCAACGTGGCTGACAAGCAAAATGACCAAGGCACCTAGCAACTCACCATGCAAACCACCTCTCAGTGCGGCCACCGTGTATCCTAGCAAATAGCTAGAATGCAAACCACTAGGCTCTAGGCGCTAAGCAAGCCGCCTGTCTGTGCGGACGTAGCCTAATATTACAGATTCATATATATGAAAGTGTTATGTTATAGTAATAACAAAGAATCCGATAGAAATAATTTTGAGTTTTTTTTAATCGAAAGTAATAAAAAAATAATTTTGTTAAAAATAAGCTCTTTTCTTAAGTATGCCGTATGGCATTACTTCTCAGAATTTGATCCTTGTTAGCAACAGTATCGAATGATTTAATAATACAGGATGAGTTTATTTTTCAAAATCAGCGGGTTCGATTCCTGGCCAGAAATATTGATTTTTCGTATGTCATTACTTCCTAGAATAAGAGCCTTGTTAGCGACACTATCGAATGTTAAAAATGTAATGATGCAGTTTTAGTTTTCATAAAAATCGGCCCCGAGACTCCTTTCAGCATTTTTCGCTATTCCTCATAGTTATGAATTTGGCCATCCACGCACACTTGGAAAATTCAGTCTGTATATGGAAACTCTCCATAACCACCGATTAAAAAAAATATTTCACCGTGTGACAAGACAGCGTTGGAAATAGGCTATACAACTTAGGGACAAAATAAATAAGCGATGCGATGCAGTGTGCTCTGAGGTTGATCGTTTTTCAAACCGGGTAAAGCTGAGGTGGGCCGTAGGACATTAAAATTAACTTAAGCTGTACTTGCTAGACTTGCTTGTTTCACCATCTTCAAGTAGTGCCCTGAATAAGCTATTCGCCGGTTAAAGTGACGTTAAAGTGTCATTTTACATACACGAAATGTCAACTTAACCAACGAATAGCTTACTTCGGACTTACTTGAAGATTGTGAAACAAGCCCTTAGGGTCTGTTGCTCGATATTTAACCATAGCTATAAAATCAACATTTTGACATCTGATGTTATAGCTATGGTTAAATGACGAGCAACCCGCTACTATAAAAGTGTTTCCGCCAGCACTGCGCACGTGCGCCAGTGTTGCCAATGAAAATTTTTGGAAGGCCGTGTACATTAGATAAAAAAGCCGTGTTTCTATGGAAAACGATGAACTGTGGGCCGTGTCCACAGCTGCCAATATATTATGCTATCCAAATATGCCAATATATACCATCGGTTCAGCGCTCGGACTAAAAAAAAAAAGGTCGTCGGCAGTGAATTTGATGTCCACAAAACAAGGAACACTTTTCATATTAGCCTATTGGCGCTGTTTTAAGGGTTTTAATATTCGTTAAATATCTGCAAAAATAATAAATAACAAAAAGATCGTACAATTTGCGAAAAGCCGTAGAATTTGCTACGGCCCTAGGGTTCGAGCCGTAGACCGTAGATTTTGTGATTTTTTGGCCTGAAAGCCGTAGAACACGGTAATTGCCGTAGCATTGGCAACACTGAGGTGCGCTAAACGTCGACTCGATTGACAAGGGTCGATGTTGTTAGGAGCACTGTGAAATTACTAAGGTAGGAGTAGTGAACTTTTCGTTACTCTCTGTTTGGGAAATTGGTTACGTCACTTAAACACCAATACTATCAAATATTGAATAATACTAGAGGCCTGCTTATTTAATCTGTGAAGCCGGCGCAAGATATAGCTTCAAACATGTGAACATTGCTTTGATTGATATGACATGTGTAGCACGGGACTTTGAGTATTTGTTCAAAGTTTGAACAAAGATTTGCACTTCGCCAAGGGGTGTGGACTACATGAAAAGGATTCACGCTCAGTGATGCTCATTGACGACCCTGTAGCTTAGTTGGTAGCGACCCTGCCTGCGAAGCGAGGGGTCCCGGGTTCGATTCTCGGCTGGGGCAGATATTTAATATTTGTACTCGGGTGTTACTGTGATGTGTTGTATTTGTCGTCCATGCCACCCGCGACACAGTTAAAAACCAGTGAACGAAAGTATATTAGTTCATTGGTAAAAACCTACTGCGGGGGGGGGGGGGGGGGGCATGAGTGTGTGTAAACGTAAGCGTAATATTGTGACCACTTTGTTTTTAGTGTCCCATTAGCATTTTTAATAACTTAGCATAGAAGCATTTAAGTGTTCAGATTGCAGTATCAGAAGAGTAGTCTGTCAGTCAAAAGGAAATGAAAGTCCTTTATGATCGGCACTTTGCTCAACAAATTGAAAAAAAAAAACATTTTTTCATTTGAGCGAATGAAAAGTAATACGAACACGACATTCACATGTTACGTAAATACTGCATTTCACGTAATACAATAAAATTCTGAAAGCAGTTTTCTCGTAATAGCGTAAAAATAGTACGAGTCCATCCGCCGGCCGGGCGGGCAATAAGCAATATATTTTATTGGTTATTTCTCTCTTTGAAATAGCAGTATTTATCTACTTCGGTTTTCACCACCTCTCATTATCAACGGCGCTTTTTATCATATTTAACGAGTGAAACCAGATTGTAAGAAGTAGAACAGACTGTATTGAATCACACTAAATTAATCTCGTAAGGCCACACACAGAATCTGGAAATTTCTATTAATCATGGATTGTGTATTAAGGTTAGGACTGGTTGCTACCTAAATAATTTAGTAGGTAAGTAGGTACGATACACAATAACAAACCAACAAAATATATTACAAAATTGGTTTTAAGGAAGCTGTTTGTACGAGTAGGTACATATTTAGTCTACAATGAAAATAAAACAAATACATTCAATGTTATAGGGTAGTTTTTAGTCCCAAAGCGTTGAAATAATAATAATAATAATAACGCTTCACACTCATAGCCCCACACTAGGATTCCCTGTGTCGTCATTCTTTCTTTTTCTATTTAGATGTTTTTGATATCGCGAAAAAACTTCTAGACTGAATTTCATTTGTTTTGGCTATTAGAAATAAGAAAGCTCATTTCCCAGCTTAAATTGCCAATAAAATTATGCTTTATCTAAATTGGTTACAACCGAAATTACTAGAAATATCTCGTCCCGAGCACAATAAGATGATAAAAATTCTTATAGAAGCTCTCTTCAGAGATATTAAACAATAAAATAAAAAAAAAAATAAAAAAAAATAAAAAAAAATGTGACGGATTTTTGTAGGTATTTCTAATTCAAAGGACTATTATTACTTACAATTTCCATTTAATCGTTTTAGGAGTCGATTTTCTAATTTCTAGTAGATTTTTCCGAAAAGTAATAAGAGTTTATGCAATATTATATTAAAGCGGTCAAGTGCGAGTCGGACTCGCCCATGAAGGGTTCCGTAGCAGCAAGTAGCATAATATAAAAGTTTTTGTAGTTCTTTGTAACTTTGATCGAGGTAAATTGCGGTTTACGATTTATGACGTATTAAAAAAAAACTACTTACTAGATCTCGTTCAAACCAATTTTAAGTGGAAGTTTGCATGGTAATGTACATCATATATTTTTTTTTAGTTTTATCATTCTCTTATTTTAGAAGTTACAGGGGGGGGGGGGACACACATTTTACCACTTTGGAAGTGTCTCCCGCGCAAACTATTCAGTTTAGAAAAAAAGCGGCCAAGTGCGAGTCGGACTCGCCCATGAAGGGTTCCGTAGCAGCAAGTAACATAATATAAAAGTTCTTGTACTTCATTGTAACTTTGATCGATGTTTTTTGCGGTTTACGATTTATGACGTATTAAAAAAAAACTACTAACTAGATCTCGTTCAAATCAATTTTCATTGGAAGTTTACACGGCAATGTACATCATATATTTTTTTTAGTTTTATCATTCTCTTATTTTAGAAGTTCCTGTAACTTTGGGGGGGGGACACACATTTTACCACTTTGGAAGTGTCTCTCGCGCAAATTATTCAATTTAGAAAAAAATGATATTACAAACCTCAATATCATTTTCGAATACCTATCCATAGATGGGGTATCTACACGTATGGGTTTGATGAAAAAAATTTTTTTGAGTTTCAGTTCTATGTATGGGGAACCCCCAAAATTTATTGCTTTTTTTCAATTTTTGTGTAAAATTCTTAACGCGGTTTACGGTATACATCTACTGACCAAGTTTCAACAGTATAGTTCTTATAGTTTCGGAGAAAAGTGGCTGTGACGTACGTACGGACAGACAGATAGACAGACAGACATGACGAATTTATAAGGGTATCGTTTTTTGCCATTTGGCTACGGAACCCTAAAAATGATATTAGAAACCTCAATATAATTTTTGAAGGCCTATCCATAGATATCCCACACGAGTATGGGTTTGATGAAAAAATTTTTTTTGAGTTTCAGTTCTAAGTATGGGGAACCCCTAAAATTTATTGTTTTTTTTCTATTATTGTGTGAAAATCTTAATGCGGTTCACAGAATACATCTACTTACCAAGTTTCAACAGTATAGTTCTTATAGTTTCGGAAAAAAGTGGCTGTGACATACGGACGGACAGACAGACAGACAGACAGACAGACAGACATGACGAATCTATAAGGGTTCCGTTTTTTGCCATTTGGCTACGGAACCCTAACAAGTACCTAGCTGTTTCTCCCGGCATTGCCCGCGCGGAAATGAATTTATTTGTTTATTTATTTTCATCGCGGCGGATATCTCATCCGCCTTATTATTACTGACAGAATTTATCTAATATTAATTTAGAAAGAGTTTACAAGATAAGTTATTTTTTAATGTAACAACAAGCAGTGGAAGAATATTTTTTGTGCGCCAAATACTTGTCTCAAATTCCTACTTAGAAAGCCAAATACAAATTTTCATAGTGATTGCTTAAAAATCGGCGGATTTTCAAACAAAGTTTCAACCCTAATTTTAACACGTATTTATTTTTCAATCATATGTTGACTTTGCCTGTATAATGTTATAGATAAAAAGTTCACCATACTGTGGAAAAGGTATTAGACTCACAATTTACGTTCAAGGCACAGTACAAGATGATGGATGGACGGCATCAATCCGATTTCTTCCGGGTCGAGGCACTGCCCTCAATTTGAGGGTTTTGGGGCGCGCAATATATTTCATTAAGTAACCTCAGTTTTGGGAAAGAATAAGGTGTTAAGGCTGTCCACAAATGTGCAGATTTTAGACAATGCGCAGAATTATTCGATTATTGTGATATTTTGACGACCTTTGTCTTGAAAACGTCATAGTCCAATAGTCTATAGGCCTTCCAAGAAAGTCTCTTAGGACTTTTTATGTGACAAACATCTTTGTGTTCAGTTTTTGGTGGTTGTAATTTATTTTGTAGAGGAATGTTAGAAAATCCCCCACAAAGACACGAGTGTGTCACAGTCACAGAAAGATTAATACGGACAGAATAGTTATGAAAAGAATGTTATCTGCTAATAAATGTGTACGTCTGTCTTCTTCAATTAATAGTTCTGCTGGTTTGAAAAGGAATCGAAATGAAAACAGATATACAGAAGTATTATTATTATTTTAGTGTTGGCAGCCCTGATCCATATGACACAGTGGCTAATAAAGCACTTATCCGTTCCAGTGGATTGCTCGTGCGGTCCATATGTCTGCACAGTTTCAGGGTTGGGCGGTGTCGCGTGGGAACGTGTGATCTTTCTCTTTATAATTCTGACTACCATGCTTTTAATGTTGACGGGGAATATATGATGGTCACTAAATCTATGCCAATTATAAATCTGTAACGGGGTTAAATATTTTTTTAATTCACTAGATACTATTAACCGCCCTGGCTTCTGGAAATAAGCATATCTTTTTATTTTTGATATTTCGGCGAAAACCGTCATGAAATCGATTTGCTGTTTTTAAATAGACGAAAAAAACGTAGGTGCATACGAACCAAAAAATAATTGTTAATTGTTTCTAATAAACATTGTTAAAGGTTCTAATGCGTTGATGAATAAATACAATTTACTGAAAGCTGAATAAAATAGATAATCGTACAGAACGTGGCAACATTGTGAATGATTCTGGCATATGAATATCTTCAGCATCTAGATTAATTTTATCTCAGGAAATGGATGTATTTCCGCGGAACATGAGAGAGATCGCGCGGGAGATCTGTAAACACCTTAGCAGATAATATTTTGATAACTTTTCTATATCTTACAATGAATAAACGTCTGTAAAAAAAATTGTGGTAATTTACATAACTAAGGTAATTAACATGTATTTGTAAAGCGCGTGGTTGTTGTAGGTACAGATACTAAATTTAAAATTGAAATAGTTAAAATTGAATCTTGTAAAGACAAAAATACGTAAATCAAAAAAAGTCACAACATTAGTTTTAAGCATCAATTTGTGAAAATAAATGTGTCCTGTCCGTTTATTAACATTGATTTCGATAAGCTCACACAACAGTGACGTTGTCAGCTGAACAATCATTAGATACTACTAGCTGACCTGGCGAACTTTGTATCGCCTAACAAACAATTTTTCTAAAATAAAAGTAGCCCAAGTTACTCCTTGTTACATCAGCTATCTGCCAGTGAAAGTCCCGTCAAAATCGGTCTACCCATTTCAGAGATTAGCCAAAACAAACAAACAGACAGACAGACAAAAATTGTAAAAAATGTTGTTTTGGTATATATGTACCTACATCCAAATGCACTTAGTAAAAAGCAGCCAAGTGCGAGTCGGACTCGCCCATGAAGGGTTCCGTAGCAGCAAGTAACACAATATAAAAGTTCTTGTAGTTTGTTGTAACTTTGATCAATGTTTTTTGCGGTTTACGATTTATGACGTATTAAAAAAAAAACTACTTAGTAGATTTCATTCAAACCAATTTTCGTTGGAAGTTTGCATGGTTATGTACATCATATATTTTTTTTAGTTTTATCATTCTCCTATTTTAGAAGTTACAGGGGGGGGGACACACATTTTACCACTTTGGAAGTGTCTCTCGCGCAACCTATTCAGTTTAGAAAAAAATGATATTAGAAACCTCAATATCATTTTTGAAGACCTATCCATATCCAAGATACCCCACACGTATAGGTTTGATGAAAAAAACATTTTTGAGTTTCAGTTCTAAGTATGGAGAACCCCCATAATTTATTGTTTTTTTTTCTATTTTTGTGTGAAAATCTTAATGCGGTTCACAGAATACATCTACTCACCAAGTTTCAACAGTATAGCTCTTATAGTTTCGGAAAAAAGTGGCTGTGACATACGGACGGACAGACAGACAGACAGACAGACATGACGAATCTATAAGGGTTCCGTTTTTTGCCATTCGGCTACGGAACCCTAAAAAGTGCTTATTTTAATATTACAAACAGACACTCTAATTTTATTTATTTGTATAGCTGCATAGATTGTTGAAAGCCGAAAAGTAAATACATAAAATAGCGCACCGAGTAATAATTTTTGTAAATGAAATTAATAACAATTTCAGTATCATTATAATGTCAATGTGTACATGGTTTTAGCGTTGCGGGATCAACGCCCCGATGCGGTGGATATATTATTATCATCGGACATCGGACATGTTTACGAGTTGGCGCGGCGCGGCGCCAGAACAATTTGAGAATCAATGACCGTGGGTCTGATTGGCTAGGTACGGAAGTGCGTGTCGCATTGTTGTCCAACTATAGGACGTGCGACGCGGCATTGGGATAAAAATAGGGAACTATGTAAGAAAAAAATTAAAAATACATACTTATGTATAAAATACATATTTATTATTAAGGAAGTGTCTTGTTTGACTTAAACGCCACTGTTTCAGGAGTTCATTAGTAAGACATTACGTAAATATTTACTTCCGTGTATTTATGTAATTTTTTCAACAATAAAAGGTAACCACATATTGTATAAAACTAAACTTTATCGCACATCAGTAAAAACCGCATCAAATTCGGTTAAGACATTTTTGAGATTAGCCCAAACAATCGCACAGATAAAACCGAAAAAAATCTGAAAATCATTCTCATGGGTATTATTGTGTTAATTTATACCTTAGAATTTAGATGATCGATCAGTAAGTTTTCTAATAAGTAGGTATAAATTTATTCTACTGTACTTAGTACCTTCTACAGAATATATAGGACAATACGCAATAGACTTCCATTCTTATTTCTTACTAGCTGTGCCCCACGATTTCACCCGCGTTAATTTGTGAAAAAAAATAATTTCTTAATGATGTTATATATTTTGTAGCCTTCCTCCATAAATGGACTATCAAACACAAAAATAATTTTTCAATTTGAACCAATAGTTCCTGAGATTAGCGCATTCTACCAAACAAACTTTCAGCTTTATAATATTAGTATAGATACAATCATTATAATTATAAAATACGAGTAACCACCCTCGCTTTGCTTCGGTTTTCTTATTTTTTTACATCTTTGGTTACATTATTGGAGTTTTATTAAGGATCCCTAATTTTTTTTTAAATATAATATAGCCTATGTTACTCGGGGATAGTGTAGCTTCCCAACAGTGAAAGAATTTTTCAAATCGGTTCAGTAGTTTCGGAGCCTATTCAATGCAAACAAAAAATCAAATCTTTCCTCTTTATATATTAGTATAGATAATATAGCTAGGTACCGACTAACAAGGCACTTGGAAGGCGCGCTTAAAAGCCTGGACTGCATATAGCTTTACTCTGGTTTCAGTGCAATTTATCAGTAAAAGGTACTTACTGACGCCGTAAATATAAAACCTTAATGAACCGTTCGTTTTAACCACAGGTTTTAACACTGCTATTTATTGCGTTAAAATATTATTATTTTACGAGGCGAACAGCTTTACACTAGAAAGACCAGAGTGGTCAAACTGACTTATTCGTGACGTAAAACGGTCATATTTTATAAAATTCGCTTTGTTCAAATACGACGCTCTTTGACTTTTAATATTTTGTAGTTTTTTAGTTCCTGTTGAAATATAAACTTGTTATCTAAAGTGCCTCTCGAATTACAATGAGTTATACCTACAAAGACCACATTGGTCAAAATGACCTTTTTTTTTTTTTTTACATTAGATAAGTCAGTGCTTGACAACAATCCCACCTGATGGTACAAACAACGCATCCGATAAATATTTTCTTGGGCTTGCTTATTGTGTGATCAGTGTTGAAACTCTCAGTGGAGTGTATAGTAAAATAGAGATAGAGAAATATTGAAATAGAGAAACAGTAGCAAATCTTTGAAATTTACCGTATTCAGAGTCTGACTCGTGTGGAGAAGAAAGTGTTGATGCAATTGAACTTGTTGATATCGCAAATATTTATTTAATACCGTTGATCAGAAATATATTGTTGTCAGACAGCTCGGATTCTAGTGAGGAAATTCAAATAGACACCCCGTCTACGAATGGTGCGGTTCCTAATCGTCGTCGTATCCGATCGAGAAGCAGTCGTAGAGGACGAAATAGGCGTGCTGGGTGTTCTTCTTCACGTCAATCGCATCTTCCTGCTATAGGTGATACTTTGATAGCAAGTGATAGCACAGAATGGAAGTGTGTAGCACATAGCCAGAGTACAATACATGGCATACAAACTTGACAAGTTCGGTATAATTTGACTTTTGTTTGATGTCGAAACGAAATATTTATGTGATATCTTGGATCAAATGGCAAGAAAACACTCCGTGAGAGCTGGTTCGCGTGGATGACTTATGCATGTATTTTATAATGTTTTAGACCGAGCTATTATAAATGCATGGGTAATTTACAAAAAAAAAAAAACTGAAACGAATATTTCTCGGCATAACTTTATTTTACAACTCATTTTTGAACTACGAGCGGAACATCAACCAAATCGTCCAGGTCCGGCTCGTCTACATTGCGATCTCGAAAATATAATCGAAATGGTGTAAAACACAAGTTCAAGCAAAAGACGAGCTTGTCAAACAAATACAAAATGTAAAACGAATAAAACCGTGCGCGTGTACAAAATCTAAAACGAATAAAATCTGTGATACTTGTAAGAAACCAGTTTGTGGAAAGTGTATAAAAAATACCAAAAAAAACATAATGTCTTCCAAATGTATATCTCATTAAAAGAATTAAAGTTTAAAGCATATAATCGTGTGTTTGTCTATTAAATTTATCAATAGTTAGTTACTGACAATCAATGGACATTCTAGGGTCAAAATGACGTGGTTGGTCTTTCTAGGTAGGGTATGAATGCCGGTCTTTCTAATGTTTATATGCCACTTTTGCCACGGATAATTGTTTCTCAACCTTCTTAGAGTCACGACCTACTAAAATAACTAAATAATTTCAGAAAATGTACATTCTTCCACGTTTTTAACCGACTTTAAACAAATTAATAGTTAAAAAACTAAATAGGAACTAAAGAAAAAAATTGTGACTGTGTGCTGTTAACCGTTAAGGAGTTCCCTCGTCTGGAGCCAACTCCAGAAGTATTATCAGGTCATGCTTATCATAAAAATGTATTGTCATCGGAACCATAGCAATATACAAAATTTCAACTTCGTGTACCGATTTTGATGATTCTTTTTATTTTGGCTATAATATTGGGACGTCTGACAATGTCCGTTGGATCAGTTCCCAGATTGCTTGAGTTCTGACAGCTAAATATTATGTAGCCACAATAGACAATACTTTGGCCAAGGTAAGTGTCGCCGCTCGGCGTGCCTCGACGATAGGTATCGACATAACTTTGTAGAGTCGACAGTCACATGGAGTTAAACATGTGACCATGTGAAGCAACCATGTTTATTATTAACAATTTATTTTTATATTGAGTTTTATTGTATTGATTAATGTTTACCCTAATATCATCATAATATTTATTATTTATTCTAGGAGTATCTAGCATGTAATTTCATTATTTTTATCTGAAGTTTTTTTTTTTGTCTTCGTTTATTTTATTTTTTATTTATTTACAAGCTTTATTGTTAAAGTAGGTTTTGTTTAAAATATGTGGTAAGAGTTTTTGAGTTTTTTGACACTTGGTTTACCCATTAACCCCTTCAGAGCTCAATCACCCATGTGCCTAGAGCTCAATCACCCATGGTTGAGTACGCCGCGCTCCATCAGCATCCAATTACGAGGAGAGAATCCTTGAGTGGGCCTCTAATGGATTGAAAGCAAGCCTTTTAGAATTTTATTATATATTACGTCTTTTGTAATGTTTTGTAATGTCAAATCAATTTATTGCAATCATTTAGTAGATAAAGGTGGTACCTACAAACAGTATGCTAAACGAACTTACATGTGCCACTTATGGGCGTTGCAAAATGTTACAAATGTCACGTTAGAAAAATTAGGTATTGTTGTAGCTGTCTTCCAAATGTAGTTTATATTCGGTACAAAACTGCAACAAATCGAGGTCTGTACTGTACCTACGTGGAAGATATTTAAGAAAAAGTATTTGTGTAGATAATGGACTAATGGACTGGCCACATAAGTCAACATAGAACGTCCATTTGGGTCTCAAATACGAGTAAAAACTCACAAATGCTCTTCTCCCGCAGCCAGTGGTGAAGGAGGGCCACCTGATGAAGCAGACGCGCAGCTTCCAGCGATGGCAGCGCCGCTACTTCAAGCTCCGCGGCCGGACGCTGTACTACGCGAAGCAAAAAGAGGTCAGTTTAGACAGTGAAATAAATAATATAGCTTTTAAATGAAGGGTGGGTCCGTTGGTAAATTGCATGCAAATGTTCTTCATAGAAGCAGAAAGTAGCACCATGTCTCTCTCTTATGAAGAGATCTGCGGTTGATGTCTTTACGGTGAATAATGTGTACTGGAACATCGGGCTTTGGTGTTGATGACTATGTTTTTTTGTAAATAGCCGATAAATAATGTTGATACCCGTTGATAATATCTACATATTACATACATACATATGTACATACATAAAGAGTTTAAATAAATAAATAAATAAGTAAGTTAATAACAATGAACATGTATGCAAGTGTAATCCATCACACAAATTAATGAAGTTAAATCAACGTACAGCATTGTAGATATCCTAATCCGCATCAATCCTAATGAGTGTAATTATTGCTGATAACATTACCCGATTGTAACGGTATAATCCAATATTGGATCATTAGCAGATGTGAGCTGGCGAGGGAATGAAATTGCCGGCTCATTAGATGTTAGGTAATGTATAATGTGCTGTAACAGCGACCATGTTTGGCATCACTGGCTGTTTCTGGTGGGGGGATGTTGAATTTTCAATTTGAACATTTTATAAAGTGACTAGCTGCCCCGACAGACTTCGTTCTGTCAAAAGTTTTTTTATATTATTATTTTTGTATGCTGTATCATAAAAAAATAAAAACAAAAAATTTTGTCAAAAAAATAAAAAAATAAAAATTTATCGAGATGAAAAATAGAAGTTGTCCGATTCTCTACCCTAGCCGATATGCACGCTAAGATTCACGAAAATCGGTCGAGCCGTTTCGGAGGAGTTCAACATCTAACACCGTGACACGAGAGATTTATATATTAGATAATTTTTGGCTCGACTAGTTTATGGCTCATTGTTATAGATTTTTAGTAAAGCGCTTTCTTTTGTACAGTGTATTTTTCAGTCATACTAATAATTTAATAATGACTTAGGTATTTTCAATTAACAGTGACAATTAAAATATGTAGTTATAGGCGTAGATCGTTAGCTGTATTGGGGCGACTAAGAATACTAACCCCAATACCACGCCGGATCGTCGTCGTAAGAGGCAAGTGATTCCAGCCGCTCTGGTAGTAGGGCCTCTTGTAGGGGGGGTAATATTGTTAACATTGATTTACAAAGTTTATTAATACCATTATTACTATTATTTCTCCGTGTGGATCGGCTGAAAGCTACCACCCCCTTGCGTGGGTCAGCTGCTAAACGATTCGTTGTGTTCCGGCTGGGGGCTTGAGAGTCAGTTCTTTGATTTCTTTAGTTTTCTTATCTCTTTCTTGGCTTGCAACGCATCAGGGATGCCATTGGTGTTGTTCTGGTGTTGTTGAAGCGATGGCGTAGAGTGACTTTCGAAAAGCGTTTGTAATAAACCTACTTGGAATAAAACATTATATTTACTATTATTCCTTCTGTGATAAAACTTATTTAATTTAATTTATTTAATTTGCATTGCAATTCGTTTCATTTCACTTCAGTGAGTCTTTTCCACACTGTGAATTGAATTCGACGGAACCCCGTTGCGCGGTGTTTCTTTTTCCGCGTGATTAAAAAAGTGGACCTTAACCTAGCCTAACTAACCATCAGGTGGGATTGTTGTCAAGCATAAACTTATAATTGAATTTAAAATAAACTTTTCTCATTTCAGTTAAGTACATCGTTCTTCCTGGCGGGACTTTGTCCCCTCCGATCCCATTGAAATTCAGTGGGATTACCTTTAAATGTATTTATTCAACTTTTCCGCCTCGTCTCGTTCTGTTGCTGCTGACGCTATTAGAATTTAATTTTTTTACCGGAATCATGAAAGAGCAAGAAAATAAAAACCGGGCAAGTGCCGTTTTCCTTGTAAATTCATTATACATATATCCTGCATCTTTTTGAGAATTTTTTCACTTGTCCAATTTCAACCGTTTTGCTAGCAGGGACAAAATGGTCTTAGAAGACCCATAATATTTTTGAAAGACCTTTTCAACGATACCCCACACTATAAGGTACGCGACGAATAAAAAATTCATCCTCACGTTACCTGTAGGGGAGGTACCCTGAAAAAAAAATGTTTTTCAATATTTTATTTTCCGATTCTAGAGTGTTAGCAAATATGTATATCCATGCCAAATTACAGCTTTCTAGCACTAAGTTTCTCGGCGTTATGCTTCAGACGGACGGACGGATGGACATGACGAAACTATAACGGTTTCGATTTTACTTCGGATCCCTAAAAAGGGGAAGCAGATCCTACTAAAAACATTTCCTGTAAAACAGGCTGTTAAGACTCATAACTTGGCCCTTAGCTTCACTAGGCCGAAATCTACAAGATAATCTAAAAGAAAATAGCAGAAAAGCTTGGGTTGGCTTTGCTTCTACGAAATACTAATACAATGGAACGGCATAAAAAAAGCTAAGTAAGCAAAAGGCAATGTTGATTGAAGCTCTAAGCCCTGTATGCCGTACCATACCTTGGCCTTGCTATGATCGTATCAGGCGCGGAAAGCAACACCATAAGCTCTACTATGCCTACTAAAATGGATTAATGGTGTCCAGTGCCCGTATGTATTCCTTAAAAATTTTTGAGGCTCCATGCGTGATACATGACGATGTTGGTTTGGTCGTTGACGGTAAGGTTGTAACGAGGTGTAATAATACCTCGTTCAATATCCCTTGGCTGGCAGTTGCATTTTTCTTCTAAATTTTTAAATCTTGACAGTTCGGTTTGTTTACAAAAATGCAACTGTCAGCTGGGCTTCCCATGGAGGAGCTTAGAAGGATAGCGTGATATCGTTATGTTATTTCATAATTTATTCCTTTTAACTTGCTAATTATAAAATCAATTCTTACTAATATAATTAATACTGTGTTGCTGAGACTGTGCTATACCTGTGTTGATCTCACATAATTATAAATAGCCGTTATTTATTGCGACTATCATTTACTTATGACCCTGCCCGGCCCTGAGAATTATTGTTATATTACATTTGTGGAGGATCTGCACCCTCGCACTGGCGCCCAATAAGGTTTAAGGTAATACCTGTCTCGTAACTCCTTCACAGAACAGTGGATGTGAACAGTCTGTAACATTCTAAAGCAGATCATAAAATACATGTATGTGACCTCGAGGACAGAGAAGGTGCTGTATATGACTACATAAAAATTTTTGGAAGACAAGAAGAGATTAAATTGAAGGTTACCACATAATTAATTCATTTTTTATACTTATAATTATAATTTATTGTAATTTTTATTGTTATGACACAAAAATGGCATTTTGTTGTTGTTGTTTAGTGACGATTAATTATTGATTGTCAATGAATTATTGATATAATATTAAATTTTATATTTATTGTTACGAACGTTCACAGTAACAATTATTATCCTGTTGAACAGAACTTATATATTATCTGCAATAATCTAGAATAAAATAATTATAATGAATCCTAATTTCCTTAATAAATCGGAGTTAATATACGAGATCCTTGCACGCGGCGAAGAACCGCGTGAGTCTGTTCCTCTTTTAAAGGAGCAGTTAATAAAACTAATTAATAATGGTATCACTACATCTTCTTCTCCTTATCCTGTAGAACAAGATTTAAAGGAGATACGTAATATTTTAATCGCTTTAAAAGGAAAATTATCATTATATGAGTTAAAGCCATCTATTTTAAATAAAAGTAAATTAGAAACCTACTTCCAACATTTACTTGGAAGATGCGATCTTTTAGAAATTGAAACTTATCATGACGAATCTATTATTACTCTTCATCAAAGAGCAATGGCCGATTTTTTGGCTTTAAATAAACAGTTCAATTTTATAATAAATTCACCTGCATCTTCTTCAACGACTCAACAGTCAGTTAATGAGGACGTTAGCTTAGACAAACTAGTACAAGCATTATCATGTTTAAATGATAAGGCTTTAAGTGAAATAAAAAAGTTCAAATATAAAGGTGATGGTTGTCCCCGAGAGTTTATAAAAAGAGTTGAAGAATTTGCAATAAATCATAAAGTTTCAAATGAAAAATTGTTCCTTTCGTTGTATGACATGCTACAAGATACACCTTTATCTTGGTTCCGTAATAAAGTCAAGTATTTACAATGCTGGGAAAATTTCAAAGATGAATTTTATTTTGCATTTGACATTCATGATCATGACTATAAAATTATGAAATTGATTGATAATTGTAAACAAAATGATACTGATTCTGTGATAACATTTTTCACAAAGATGGAAACACTATTTGAGAAACTGAGAGTACCTTTGTCAGATGATAATAAATTAGAATACCTTAAAAGAAATTTATCATCATCTTTACGGGGTAGGCTTTTACCCGAAAATATAATTTCTGTCGATTCCTTATTTAAAGCTGGCAAGTTCTACGAATCATTAAATACTCCTGAGATTCCTACGACCTCTCAAGCTATTTATTCGGTTTCTCAACCTTTATTCTGCCCGAGATGTAGAGTTAATACGCATAATCTACATTCTTGTAAACGGACAGATGTGGTTTGTTTTCGTTGTGGTTTTAAAGGATATAAAGCTACAGAATGTATTAATTGTAAAAAATCTTTAGAAACTTCGCCTAAAAAAAACTAGTAGGGAAGGATTGTAGAGCTGACTGGGAAAGCTGGCTTAGACAGCTTAATATTTTCATGCGTTCTTACAACATGTCTACAATCCTTTTTAACGATGAACGTAATTTAGAACGGCCATTTATACACATTAAAGTAAATAATGTAACTCTTGCTGGCCTGTTGGATAGTGGTAGTCCTATCACAATTATTGGTAATAACGCACATTTGCAACTCGTTCAACACAATTTTATTGTTAACACTCAATTTAAATTAAGTGGTTCCGTTGCTAATGGACAACACATTTCATCTATTGGTACAATTAATTTCCCCATTAATTTTAAAAATAAATCTCACACTATAACAGCTCATGTAATACCTGATATTAAGCAATCTTTAATTCTTGGTATTGATTTTTGGAAAGCATTTATGATAACCAATGAGGTTCTCGATGCCATTCAACTTACCAAATATCCTAACGAACCTATATTTTTAATAGACTGTGAGGATAATCAAGTCACGCACTATGACAATTTAAATAATAGTGAAAGGTTGTTAGCAGATAAAATTATTGAAGAATTTAAAAACATATCAACTGACGTTTGTCCTTTAGGTAGAACTAATTTGGTCGAACATATGATTGACACTGACAATCATCTGCCTATTCGTCAACGTTGTTACAGGCTTTCACCTGAAAAACAAAGAGCTCTTTCAGCTGAAGTCGATAACATGTTAGAGTTAGATGTAATTGAACCCTGTGAAAGTCCTTGGCTTAACCCTGTAATCATTACTCCTAAAAAAGACGGTGAATGGCGTTTCTGCGTAGATAGTAGAAAATTAAATTCTATTACTCGAAAAGACGCGTATAAACTTCCTTTTATTAACGATATCTTAGATAACCTTAGGGACGCTAAGTACCTTAGTTCTATTGATATAGCTAAAGCTTTTTGGGAGATACCATTACGTAAGGAAGATAGATTGAAAACAGCATTCCATGTACCTGGTCGTGGTATGTTTTGTTTTAAAGTTATGCCTTTTGGTTTAACTAATGCTCCTGCGACTCAACAACGATTTATAGATACACTTTTCTCAACTATTGATGATAATAAAGTATTTTGTTATCTGGATGATATTGTTATTGCTACTAACACTTTTGAGGATCATATAAATACATTAAATACTGTACTACAAAAATTACGTAGTGCAAATATTACTGTTAATTTTAAAAAGTGTGTTTTCTTTCGTAAGGAATTAAAATATCTTGGATTTATTGTTGATGAATATGGTCTGCGTACAGACCCCGGAAAAGTCAAAGCTATTTTAGGTATTCCTCCTCCTAAAACAGCTCGTGATGTTAAAAAGTTTTTAGGTACTGCGAGCTGGTACCGTCGTTTTATACCGGATTTTAGTGATATGGTAGCACCCTTAAATAAACTGACTTCAACTGGTAAAAAGGGTTCTAAACCACCTACTTTTGTTTGGTCTGATGAAGCGGATAAAGCTTTTCATAATCTTAAAACTTGTTTAACTTCTGCTCCTTTACTGGCTAGACCGGACTTTACTAAACCTTTTTCTGTTCACTGTGATGCTTCCAGTTATGGACTAGGAGCAATGCTTGCTCAAGAGTTCGATGGAGTTGAAAAACCTATCGCATACATGAGTAAATCATTAAACGGCGCCCAACGTAATTATAGTATTACTGAGAGAGAGTTATTAAGTGTGATAACAGCGTTAGAACACTGGCGTTGTTATTTGGATAATGGTACTAAGTTTACTATTTATACAGATCATTCTGCTTTACAATGGTTCCTTAATTTAAACAATCCTACAGGACGTTTGGCTCGTTGGAGTATTCGCTTATCTGCGTTTAACTTTGAGTTGAAACATAAAAAAGGGAAGGATCATTTGGTACCAGATACTCTTTCACGTTTTCCGTGTATTAATCTTATACAATATGACCCAGCACATACGAATGACACATGGTATAATGATGTTCGTTCTAAATGCCTAAATACTCCTGCTTCTTGTCCGGATTATTCTATACAGAATAATAAACTATTTCGATACGTTCGGAGTAACAATTTTATTAGTTCAGAATTTGATTGGAAGGAGGTTATTCCTTCTCAATATGTCTCAGATGTTATTAAAGAAAATCACTGTACGCCTACAAGTGGTCATTTTGGTACTTATAAAACATATATGAGAATTAAATTAAGATATTTTTGGAAAGGAATGTATCGCGATGTTGCTAAATTTGTCTCAAAGTGTGAAACGTGCTTGGAACACAAACATCAGACTCAGAGAACCATAGGTTTAATGGGTGAACCAAAGGTTTGTTCCAGACCTTTCCAAGCTATATCAATTGATTTAATAGGACCTTTACCAATGACGCGAAAATTAAATAAATTTATTTTTGTTGTTACTTGCTGTTTTAGTAAATATTGTTTATTATTCCCAATCAAACGTGCTACGACTGCTATTATACAACATATTTTGGAAAATCTTGTTTTTATGACTTACGGTATACCGGAAACCATATTTTTGGATAATGGTCCACAGTTCATTAGTTGTGATTTACAGGAAATGTTCCGTAAATACAATATACCTAAAGTGCTCTACTCACCACTACATTGCCCTCAGGTGAATACAGTAGAGCGTTACAATAAAACTATTATCACTGTTGTAGCTTCTTTTGTTGATCGGGATCATCGCACGTGGGATCTTAATTTAAATAAGATTCAATTTGCGATGAATACTGCGGTTAATGAAGTTACCAAATATACACCTGCATTTTTAGTATTCGGACGGGAACTCGTGCCTTGTGGGTCCGTCTATGGTGATTCCGATTTATCCGAGGAAATAATATTTGCTCCTCGTGATCAGTTTGCAGATAATATTGGTCAACTTTCGACATTATTTAACGATGTACAGGCTCGTCTTTGGCATGCACATCGGTCGAATGCTGTCCATTATAATACCAAACGTCGACATCTAACATTTGATGAGGGTGATACTGTTTGGAAACGAAATTACCAAATTTCTGATTCAGGTAAATATTTTTCGGCAAAATTAGCTCCAAAATTTATAAAGTGTAAAGTATTAAAGAAAATTTCACCTCTCGTCTACGAACTGGTAGATTGTGAAGGACATCATTTAGGCCGGTGGCATGTTAAAGATCTGAAGCCCAGGTGTCACGTATAGTTTTAATCTTTTAATTCAACTTTATTTTTATCTCTTGTTATTTTCTTTTTATGTTGTCTCTTGCTTTTAATGCCTATTATATGTTTGCTCTTCTCTTATTTGTTTGCTTATCTCTTGTTTGTTTTGCTTAGTATTTAATTATAATGTGTTATTATTAATTTTTTCGTTTTCTCCTTTAATTATTATTTTATGTTATGTTTTTTTTTTATTTTATTTGTTGTACTTCTTGTTTTAGTTCCTATTTTTATTGTAAAAAAAAAACCTAAAGATTTTTTTTTTGAGGGGAGCCCGGGGTATTGTAACGAGGTGTAATAATACCTCGTTCAATATCCCTTGGCTGGCAGTTGCATTTTTCTTCTAAATTTTTAAATCTTGACAGTTCGGTTTGTTTACAAAAATGCAACTGTCAGCTGGGCTTCCCATGGAGGAGCTTAGAAGGATAGCGTGATATCGTTATGTTATTTCATAATTTATTCCTTTTAACTTGCTAATTATAAAATCAATTCTTACTAATATAATTAATACTGTGTTGCTGAGACTGTGCTATACCTGTGTTGATCTCACATAATTATAAATAGCCGTTATTTATTGCGACTATCATTTACTTATGACCCTGCCCGGCCCTGAGAATTATTGTTATATTACATTTGTGGAGGATCTGCACCCTCGCAAGGTCTAGTGGAACTATTCCCATATTTTCCACTATAATAGACCTTTCCGCTATGACACTACATAGTGTTCAACACAACATAGTTTTCAATACAAAGACTTTTTGGCTTGACACATTCCTGGCAGGGTTGTGGTGGGGCACGGTACAGTGGGCTTGCAAGAGTATATTATACTTCCGTGTGGGTAGATTACAAACGTTAGTTTTCGCAACGCCCCGTCTAATAACTGCCATCGCTGGGACAACTGCTTATTACCGAGCAAGCCGAGGGATCTGGTTTCCGACACTCTAATTGGATATAAATTGCAGCCATTGTAAAGGATGTTACTTAATGATATTTTTAAGAAATAAGTAATAAGCCTGTATCTTATTACAGATCAAGGTCACAGGAAGACCTTGTGCTAAATTTCATCAAAATCCATTCAGTACTTTTTGTGTGAAAGAGTGACAAACATCCAAACATCCTTACAAACTTTCACATTAATAACATTTGTAGGATTAAACTAAAGGTCGATGCATACGTAACGTGGACGGGACGTGAAGTTTTAGAAACATCGTTTCATAGAAAATGTAAACGATAGCGCATACTCCACGGAGGCTCGCACGGGACGGAAACGGGGCACGCACGTATATTTCTGCCCCGTCCACGTCCCGTCCCTGTCGCGTCCACGTTACGTATGCATCGACCTTAACTTTATCTTTAAAAACAATAATTGATGGCACCTAGATCGTTGTCAAAAGTAGGCTAAAATGTAGTAGGTATATTATAGATAGAGTCCGACCGAAACTGGTTTTTCAGCCGAAACCGAAACCGAAACCGAACCTTCGGCCTTAGGTCCAGTTTCGGCCGAAACCGAAACCGAAACCGAAACTTAGGGTGAGGCCAAACGAGCGTATTTTTGGTGCTGTGAGTCACGTGAAATGAGCTGGTTTCATACAAAAGATCTAATTCAATTCTTTGAAATTTGTATTTTACGCGATTTTACGATTTACGCTATTTTACGCGACGCACAGCTCAAAAAATACGCTCGTATGGCTACACCATTAGGGTATTTTTTGAGCTGCTCATTTGTGGACCCAACAGAAAAAAGTAGGTTAAAGGAGCCGAATTTTTTAGGTCAACCTTCAAGCTATCTGTCCCTAAGTTTGACCCACTACTTACGGGACACCCTGTATAGGTACTGAAATCTTGCGTGTTTTTTTTCACATTTTTATTTGTAGGTACATTTTTAGGTGTATTAACTGCCTTCAGTTCGGTAAACTTATCTTAACGTAAACGACAAAATTCGAAAAAATGTGGGTACCTATAGATGAACGCTGTTTTTAACCCCTGACGAAAAAAGAGGGGTGTTATAAGTTTGACGTGTCTGTGTATCTTTATGTCTGTCTGTGGCATCGTAGCTCCCAAACGGAGGAACCGATTTTAATCTAGTTATTTTTTGCATGAAGGTGACTTAATCGAGTGTGTAATTAGCTCTGTTTAGTGTATATCAAACTGTCGAGGGTTTTTTAAATTTTAATTTAAGATCATTTAAATAGATCATTTAAATCTTAGCCCCATTTTACTAAAATACGTCAGTGAAAACCGCATGCAAATTGATTTAGCCGATTTTGAAATTACCCTGAACAAACGCACATAAAATACAAAGAGACGAAAATTCTAAAAATAATTGCTATGGTCTCTTTTGCGTTGATTTTTGTGTACAGACATATCGATCAGTTACCGTTTCATTGTAATGGATGATTTGGGATTTAGACTTCGAAAATACTACTAGTGAATGCCCTCGCTTTGCTTCCGTAAACCTTTCTGTAAGCCCTCACTCAATAAATGTAAGTATGGGCGAAATTGACATAAAGTAATTTATTTATTTGTAAACCGTTTGAAATAAACCAACCACTAAATGTTAACCAAAGCTCACTACAATACGTATGTATTGTAAGTTATAAGGGAGTGAAAACCGCAGGTAAATCTGTTATGTCGTTCCTGAGAGTAGCCAGAACAAACGCACAGATAAATAGACGAAAACTACTTTTTATATAATCTATTACGTCTAATTAATACCCCTAGTAAAAGTTTTACTTAAATATCTTCCAGGTACAGTTTCTATACCATGCTTGGATATGAGTTCCGTATCATTATCTATACAGCATTAGACACTATATTATATCCTTTTTTCTACCTGTTGCCGTTATTAATATCGAGCAAAAAACGACTAAAATCAAGCGCCAAAGCACCCTGTGCCCTGTCAGACACTCTTCAGATTAATGAACAAATATAATAAACATGTTAAATCAATGACTTCACTTGAAAAGTCAGCGCCCACGGGTTAGCCACGAACTTAACCGAACGACGCACGAAAATTCACGAACACAGAGTTTCGGTTTGGCCGAAAGTTTCGGCCAAATTTTTCCGAAACCGAAACCGAAACCGAAACTAGATTTTTTGGCCGAAACTGGCCGAAACCGAAACCGAAACCGAACCTTCGGTCGGTCTCTAATTATAGACCAGGTACGCTATAACAAAACTCCTACTTGTCGGCATGGAATAAAGTGACTTTGCATTTGTTTGTCGTAATTGCATAAAAATTATGCAGAAGTCATAAAGGTCGCAATTGACGTAGAAAGAGAACGCTCGAAATGGAGTCGAGTACGTGTGTGCCTGGAATAATGCTTCATTTAGCATCCTAACACATGAATATGGGTTTCATTGCTATTCTGCAGCCATATTTTAACCAGCTTATTAATGTGGTCAAGCATTAGCTTATTCTAAGTAAAAAAAAAAGCTATTTTTGAGTTGCTACAATATCCACAAACAAAAATGTTTGGGAGGAAAAAAATTATTTTATTTTCATCAGGTGAAACTTTTTTCTATTGTATATTTTAATTTAGAATTGATGAAATAAAAAGTAACTATAAAGAATAAATAAACTCAACATGTTTATTGTCTCAAAAAGTAGGTAGTTTTCGAGCAAATGTATTGAAGCATATTGTATTATCTGAGGTATTACTGTGTTGTATGTTGTTACACATGGCAATGACATTTATAATTTAAATATTTTCTTTTACAAACGTTTATTGATCTTGCATGAATAATGTCAGTTTAAAACAGGGTGGTACTGACCATCAAGAAGAGGAAACTGGCGTCTGGGAAGCTTCGTCCATTGATCGGAAGGGCACACATGGAAGGTTGGCTTAAACTCAAGACTGCACCTCTTACCCCTTGAAAATTATATGGCCAGTCATAAATCAATAATCTAACCTAGTTCCTACTAATTAGTATAATTAATGTGAAAGTCTGCTAAATAAATGTATGTTATTCAAAAATGAAAATTTATCGTATTAATGAATCTTGGCACACACATAGCTTGTTTAAACCTGGATTTACTAAAAGGTTTCATCTCGGGAATGGATTTTTTCCCGTGGGATAAGAGGTATTAAAAGGCTCCATTAAGCGAATGTGTTGATTACGTAACTAGTCAAAAAAGCTTGGGTATCTACTATCTAGTGCCATTAATTATATTATATTATTAAGAACATTGAAAACTGACCTTTAATAATAATAATAATAAATTTTTATTTCAGGCCATTTAGCCCATAACCTACCTAATTACAAAAGAAAATAACTTATATTAATAAAATATTTAAAATAAAAAGAAGTGCGTGCGTGTAATTTTTAAGCGCGATTGAAGTAAAACTTATTTGACGGTAGTGACACGTATTACCAAAAAAATTGAACTTAATTTAATATAGGTAAATATCATAATACAGTTGACTCATATCTATTAACAATATACATACCTTACAAAAACGAATATAAAGCTATAATTACCGTTAATAAAGCTATAATTGTTCGTTACCCCGTGATACTTATTTAATCTAATATATGTATAAAATTCTCGTGTCACGGTGTTAGAAGTTGAACTCCTCCGAAACGGCTCGACCGATTATCGTGAATCTTAGCGTGCATATCGGCTAGGGTGGAGAATCGGACAACATCTATTTTTCATCCCCTAAATGTTAAGGGTGGTCCACCCCTAAATTTTTGGCAGAACAACGTTTGCCGAGTCAGCTAGTCTTAATATATAATTATATATAAATTACGTGTCACGTTGTTTGTCCGCGATGGACTCCTAAACTACTTAACCGATTTTAATCAAAGCACACCGTGTGCAGTTTGACCCAACTTGAAAGATATGATAGCTTACATCTCAAAATAAAAATAAAACTTTTGACAGAACGAAGTCTGTCCGGGCAGCTAGTCTATCTATAGATTAAAATCTATAGGCTTGTCACAGATACAATGTAATCTTAATAGAATTATGTATGTGTACTTAAATTTCTTATGTGGTTTTGTTTTCATTTTAAATAGCGGAAAAGGCGTTAACAGACTATAAAGCGTTATTTCTGTCCAAAAAATAATGTGGGTTACTCTCAAGATGCGGCTAAAGAAGTTTTGCTTCAAAAATATGTGAACCTAAATATAAAATTTGTATAATGCCCGAAAAAGATGATAGCATTTTTTTTTTCAGGTGCGGGTATTAAAATTAAAGCATAGGTTTTTCGAAACGAAGTAAAGGCGGGTACATACGGCGGTTAATACTCGTAAGTTGTTGTACACAGAATGTTCCACAAGAAATGCGACAAATCTAAGATAGATTGGCTAACCTTTCCAGGTGTCAAAAAATAATATATTGAAGTGCAATTATTACGCCAATGCCATGAATGGAAAAAAGTGCAATCACTTTTGAAGATTTTGACATGTTTTTTTCTAAAGGCCTAAAAAGGGCCCTGATATTTTTACTGAGTCCAAAAGTAATTAATATACCTAGTTCCAATAATTATGAAACCCTAAAAATGGTTTGATATATTGAATATTTGTAAATTGAATTTCATTCAGATGGTGGAAAAATGTTATCTGGATAAATATTGCTCATTCCTCTAAAAATATACCTGTGGAATGGAGATTCCAAAAAAGTACCTGCTCTATATTGGCTAAAGGGAAATCTTAAAAGTTAAACCAATTTCAGTGTCAAAAGGAGCAAAACTTATTTTACCTTTGAGTGCTTTATTTATATAAATTCAAATAAACCAATTAGCAATCCTTCCCTTCAGTCACGTGGCTTACGAAGGCAAAAACCTTAACCATAATCCAACTGAAATTACCTTAAAACATCTCAAATACGTTCCAGGCGTTAAAAGCTGTTTGGATTGAAACTTTTATCGTTATTGTATTCTACAGTTAAAATATTTAAATTTAAACAGATAACATAGAGGTATTTGAAATAATTAGAAGAATATATTTAGTAAATACACATCGGTAAGTACGGAGCGCACGCAGGCAGTTGGGCGGAGCGCTGGGGAGTCTCCTCTCGCACCTGCGAGACCGCTGGGCGCCTGGCAGCTGGAACCCCAAGCTCGTAACCCGTCAGTCGCGCTTCAGGCGCCGAGCGGTACAGACGTGGCTACACGTCACTCCCCACAAAAACCCAGCGATCATTACAAACATTAATCATTAATGAAAACTTCTCCGAATTGAACCCTAAACGCAATAAATCTTGCCTTAATATTCCTCTAGTTGTATCTACACTGTTTTTTCAACGTTTATCTTGTGTGTCGTGTTGTATCCCGTTTGACCTGGTTTTAATTTTGACTCTTGCACAATTTTCGCTGACCAACGCAACTTCACGCAACTTGGCAGTACTGTAAGTACTAATGAATATTTAATTAATTAATGTATTGTATTAAAGTTTCATTTTATACTACACATACTGTAAAGCGAAGTCGTAGCGTAGTAATAGCGTAGCGTAGTCATCGGAAAAGAAAACATCGTTACATTATTGTAAGAACAATTTTACTACCTCAATCAAATCTTGTTGCAATGTATCCCAAGCGATATCAATGAATCCATGAATTTGAAAGAATAAAGAGGGACTTACAAATAAGTGCTGTGCATCCTCTAACAGCTGACTCATGAGTGAAAATCAGAATGGAAGATTAGGAAGTTAAGCTCCTTCCATCCTTGAGGTATAAAAACAGTCTTCCCTGTTTTTTGCCTAAGAAGTGCTAAACAACGTTCAAGGCAAGTCCGAGGGTGTTAAAGTCATTCCTTATAAAATAAGAATCTTTATTAGTCATATTAATCCTGATAATTCTCTCATGTACCTATTCGCAATTTTGCCACTATGAAATATTCTAGTGGGCCAGTCAATAAGACTAATAAGAGGGTGGCAAATAATCTGCCACCCCTGAATTGTAGATGAGCAAGAGAGACGTCACTTAAAATGTATTAAACCAGTGCAATACATTAATCATCAAAAATTGTAATACCCAGATCTCCCTACAATGATGTCATTTTCGAATTATGACCTATTCTTTTAACGAATTCACATACACACAGATACCTACACTGTATTTTTACATCAAAATAACGTAAAAAGTAAAGTAAAAATGTTTACAAAAATCGTCTCATTGCTAAAAAGTGATTGGTTCCAGGTAACCCCGGAGAATACAAAAGAAAGGAATAAAACGACTAGGTATATCTCAAGAAGCGATCAGAAAGTGTCTACTCTTACATGTTACTTAAAAGCGCTAAATAAAACAAGAACTTATTACCGAACTAGAAATTTTTACCGTCCTGATTGATAACAATACAATACAAAACTCTTTATTGCACATCAATATAAAAATATACATGCAGAAAACATCTTTCTTAATATATATAAATTACGTGTCACGTTGTTTGTCCGCGACTCCTAAACTACTTAACCGATTTTAATCAAATTTGCACACCGTGTGCAGTTTGATCCAACTTGAAAGAAAGGATGGACGGAAGGTTTTAATAAAAAAAAATTGACAGAACGAAGTCTGTCCGGGCAGCTAGTAATGTATATAGTACACAATAACATTGAATAACATGACACAGAATGGTCAGTACCCATTGTGTCATTATTAACGTAACTCATTATTGTCCCGTTACAAGGCATGGGTATTTCCTTATAACCGAGGGGGCCTAAAGCTAGATCCCGTCGATGGAGCCCAGTGGTAACTGTAAATTCCTTTAAGACTTTCTGTTTCACTTTTTATTTACCCTAACCACATCTATATGTGTTGTAGACAGACTTAAAGAAGAAAAAGAAATAGAATATACTAATAAAAAACTAGATGAGACAAAGTTTTTTTAAACTTAACTCTTCGTGGACTGAACAAATTTTACGATAATACGAGTTTTTTATTTTGTATTCCGATATTTCGACCCAGTTGCATGGATCGTGGTCACGGATGAACTGAGTTATACTCGTATTATTGTAAAATGTTTTTATGTTTGTGAAAAATTCATTATTGTATATGCAGGACGCAGTCCACGCAATAGCGCGCACAAATCTATGAGATATCCAAAATGCTCCGTATTAACCCGTAACATAGAATACCCGTAACAAAGAATGAATTTATCATTCTATTTTTTGAAACACATCCAATTAGGTCACTACTCACGATTTGATTCGCAAAGTGTTGTCGTATTTCCAACATAGCATCTCTACCATAATAATTGTCAAAAGAGATTCAATGTTTGTAATTAAGACATTTTAGTCGTACGTGCCAACTTGTTAATACTAAGACAAGTTTGATCGCACAACAGGGAAACAAATTACTTTGATATTGAGTTGGGTCATTTTACTATTAAAGTAGGGCAAAGTTTTGCTTAAAATAGCTCCTGAAATTATGTTGTGGTACCAAATTACCAGTAGATCGTACAACTAATGTTAAATCTTGACATGCTCGTATGTCCTTGTTTCTTCTATTTTTCTTCAATTCTTTTAAAAAATTAAACCATGAGAAGAGGATCTTATACCCCAATATCTATAAATGTAAAAGCTAACACTGCATAGTAAAATAAACTATATATTTTTTTCCGAATAGACTGAGAAATGTATGGACTTATTGTTATTTCTATTTCTAATATCTCTTTGAGGCCTACAGCGTGCTGTTTCAAAGTTATTTACTTAGCCGGTGACTCAAGTGTTAAAAGTTCTTCTAGGTACCACTTAAAAGTTCCCGAAACAAGGTGATATGATATGAGGAGGGTGTCCTTTTAAAAATGGCCAATCCTTCGAATGTTTTAAATGTGCAAAGTAAAGGATACTTTTTATCATGGAAAATGGATCGTCTCACGCGGTCTAAGAGAAAAAGTATGGAAGATTGTCATTAGAAATTAAAGTGTCAATGCAACTCAATATCTACTGCTAGCATTGAAATTTTTATTCTGTTATCTTTATCTTAATATATTATAGATTACGTGTCACGTTGTTTGTCCGCGATGGACTCTTAAACTACTAAACCGATTTTAATGAAATTTGCACACCGTGTGCAGTTTGACCCAACTTGAAAGATAGGATAGACGGAAGGTTTTAATAATAAAAAAAACTGTCCCGTTTTCGTTTCATCGACTTTCAAATCACTACGATGCTAAAGAAGTTTTCACTTCAAAAAACTTTTGACAGAACGAAGTCTGTCCGGGCAGCTAGTATTATATAAAACACAAAAAATGTTTGTACGTATGTCCTTTATAGACTCTGATACCATCCGAAAGATGTCGCTCAAACTGGTTTCATTTGAAAGGCGAAGATGGTTTGAGACCCCTAAAACAATGCATTAGGCACATTTTCAATTTTCGATTTTTCCCATACACAGGGTATCCACTAGTTTTTTTTTTTATAAATCACGCACTTTTAATTTTCTCTTTGGATACAACTGAAGTGCACGCAAACAGTCGCAGGCAGAGGCTAAATGGCAATAGTAGCAATAGCAAATAGCAACAATAGCAATAGCTGACTCGTCCGCTGGTTCCCTTTCGGACCCGCCCCCATAGTTCGCGGGAACCTGTAAAGGCCACTAGAGCCAGCAGCAACTACTCATTCGAAAAATGCACAAAATAACTGACTAATAATATTGTATTAGACTTAATACAATATTGAGTGGCTACTTTATATCAAAAAGCACTACAAAAGTAGTATATAACAAATAATATGCCACATGTAACAGTTTGAACTGGGAACTTGAGCCTCTTGTCTAAAAGTAGCGCGGCCGAAGTGGACGAGTTCAGAACTCTCAAGCAGAGTGCATGACGTGCAGAAATGACATAATACTCGATCGTCTGATTCCAATGATAGATAGTGACATCTCCGAACGAAACTTGAAAACGAACTATGTAAAGAAGAGTGAACAACGTAGGTGATATTAATTTACAAAATAAATGAATCTAGTAATGCATTTTAGTAACTCAGCCATATTGGGCAGGCTTAGAATACTAACCCCAATCCCATGCCGGATGAGTGTCATAAAAGGAGACTTAATCCAAACCGCTACTGGTAGGGTCCGTCGGAGGGATTACCAACATATATTACCAAATATTATTATTACTGTTATTATTTCCGCCTTAATAGCTAACACCCTCTTGCTTGAGATAATCGCCAAAATAAATGATTCGTCATGTTCTGGCTGGAGGCTTGAGAGCCAGTTCTTTCTTTTTTCTTCTCTCTTTCTTATCTAGCAACACAGCAGTGATGCTTTTGGTGTTGCTGATGTCTATGGGCGACGATATCCACTTGCCATCAGGTGGTCTTTAGCTCGTTTGCTAACTAGTTCCTTAAATAAATAAAAACTCTTGTCGGAAGAGTGCCTCATTAAATAAAAAATATATTAACGCGTCGGATAAATGCTCCCTTTATTTTACTCGCCTTTGAAATAAATAAAATAAATAGTGACAGGTAAACTCTAATTCCTAACAACTCTGTGGCAGCCTGGCCGGTACTGTGCACTGCATGCGTATTACTCGCTTGCATCAAAATAATCATGCGTTTGTGATTCATTTTGTCGTAAATACAGATCGTATTTATATCAAACGTACTTTGGCTCAGTGCGTGGCGTGGGTGTCTCATTGCAGAGCGTAGACCTTACTCTAACGAGCTACTCTACTGAAGAGTGGCAGCTAAAAACTTTACACTTTTACTAGCGCTCGGCACGCTGCTTCGCCCGCATTTTCGTACCCTATATCTTATTCATGGTTTACACTTTATCTGTGTGATTTTAATGTAAACTAGCAGACCTGGCGAACGTCGTATCGCCTAACAAACTATTTTTTTCCTAAAATAAAAGTAGTCTAAGTTATTCCTTGTTACATTAGCTATCTGCCAGTGAAAGTCCCGTCAAAATTGGTCCAGCCATTTCTGAGATAAGAACATGGTTATACCTAGCTAGTTTAATTCACATGAACAGCACAAAGTTAATGTGTAGCTTTCAAAGAATATCACGTTATCTAATATTAATGTGGATCTGTGTAGTACCGCAGCAACGGAAGTATGTGCATTAACATAGGTAAGGGAGAAACGGAGCTAAGCACCTGATGCGTAGAAATTCATAAAGATAACGTTTTATGTGGGCAACCGTAATTACAAGTTGTACCAGAAGCGCGGTAACGTCACGCGAAATTATTAATAAATGCTTCCCTTTGCAGGGTAAAGCTGTAACCAGGAGAATTTCTAATATAAAATTGTTTGTTTGAGAGCGGGAAATTTAGCCGTCAGATTGCAAAATGGAAATGTACCTATAAACAGGAGTAATAATAGCAAGCAATGATTTTAAAAGGAAAGATAGGCCCGTCGAAACAATTCACACAAATTAAATGTTCTTCATCTTTAGAAAACCGTGAGACAGTGTCGCCACAGTAATAAAAAATGTACTATACTCAAATAAGTCTTGGACATAATAACTGAGTGCCTGAGAGTGAGATTCAAGGCAATGGAGCTATACCTACTATTGCTTAGTTTAGTTTTTAGGGTACCGAAGTAAAATCGGAACTCTTATAGCTTCGTCATGTCGTGTCTGTCCGTCTGTATGTCCGAAGCAATGCGCCGAGACCCTTAGTGCTAGAAAGCTGTAATTTGGCATGGATATACATATTTATTAAAACTCCAGAATCGTAGAATAAAATATTGAAAAACATTTTTTATTCTGGGTACCTCCCATACACGTAACGTGTTTAAATTTTTATTCGTCACGTACCCTATAGTGTGAGGTATCGTTGAAAAGGTCTTTCAAAAATATTATGGGTGTTCTAAGACCATTTTTGGAATAAGGGGTCCATTTGCGAAATATTTGACTTTAAAGTGCTAATTTTGATTAAAGTCGATAAACAGTTAAAAGGTTGGAATTGGACAACTGAAAAAATTCTCAAAAATAGGTTATATGATGAATTTACAAGAAAAACTATCACGGCTATGTTAGCATACGTCGTTAATGAGAAATAGTCACATATATAAATAGTAACATTGCGTGTGGCCTGTCACGCACTTGCCCGGTTTTTAAGCTTTAGTATCCTCTAAGGTAGGAAGTTACATAATTGTAACATGCTGTTTCAAGTTCTACGTAATCCCCCTTCGGATCCAAATAGCAAAACGTGTGCGGATTACGGGAGAATAAAAGGTACAAAACTTCAAATTGAGGATGCGGTTTGACGGTCCGGTAATGCAGAGTGTAAAATGTGCACAAAAGGCAGCAGCGTACCAAAGGAAAACTAGGGACATCGAACTCCAAAATTGGAATTCAAAAAATACTGCTTAGGCCACGGACCTTAAAAAAGACGGACGTAATCCCAACAACAAATTCAGTGAAGCACCCATAGTAATACCAACTCCATTCGTACAAGTACACACACCCACACATTGATACTTCACTGCTTCAATTGCGAATCAAAAATTACGCACACATGGTAAGCGGGCGGCTATTGCTATGCTTCACTCTCGATTAGACGAGGTTACGTCCGTCTTTTTTTCAGGTCCGTGACTTAGGTACATAAATGCATCGCAAGATTCACATGGGCCTTCCAAACTGGGCTGATAACACTGTGTTTCAGTCGTCCAACAAGACAATAATATAATAATAAATAATAAATAATAATAAACGCTAACACACTCATACCCCCGCAGTAGGTGTACCTGTGTCTCGGGTAGCATGGACGACACATATAACACATCACAATCACACCCATGACCCGAGTACAAATATTTATCTGTCACATAAATATCTGCCCCGGCCGGGAATCGAACCCGGGACCCCTCGCTTCGCAGGCAGGGTCGCTACCAACTAGGCTACAGGGTCGTCAATTTGAAATGCATAAAGTTATACGATCATCGATTTGGGAACCAGAATTGGACGGTTTCACCATCGGCTTAGTGTTACATTGTTTTAATAATGCGGTAGCTACGTAGATTATTTTATTTTATTGTTAGTAAAATAAACAAATTTTTTCCTTCGTCTTATTTTCTGTACTGAAAAATAATCCACGTTGTTGTAGAACTACAGTATTTTAATCAGATCGTCCCTTTGTCAATGTCATTTCTTAGGGTGTATTTCCTGTGTATGTATTTATTTTTAAAGTCAGTTAAACTGACTTTGCTCGGGATTGTAATATACTGTAGTCTAGTATTCACTCTTGCTTTTAAGACGACGATATTAGTACGGAAGTACGCGTGTGCCGTAAACTCATGGATAATTGTAAGTGAACAGCATAATACCAAAACCATTTCCATATAGGGCAACTTTACTACATATATACTCCTACTATAGATTTACCTATGTATATTCATTATATTTGAATAAGATTGGCATAATGCCCAATCATACAATTTTACACAGCGAGCCTTCATATTTTAACTCGGACACCTTTCGAGTCCCATTCATTCAAGCGTGATTCGACGGAATTTCAATAAGGCATAGAAAAACGATTTTTCTCGAGAATTGTATGTTTGGTTACGCCTCTCGCCTCTAATGTACCGAATGATTGGATTGCCACGAGTCCATCTGCTTTTGTAAAAAAAAAAAAATATCTAAGAAGTTTTTACGAGTAGGTCTCGTGAGGCTAGGAAAATTGTGCAGTCACCGTAAACTTACAGAGCTCAAAACTACAATTTCTAGTATTTCCCTTTATTTTCAAAAGGTGTGGATATCAGTATGTATGAACATGACCATGCAACTATTTAAAGCCCTTAAAGTCCACTGCTAGACATAGATTAACTTATAAGATATATAAAAAAAAAGATCTACTCGAATTGACTAGCGGTCAGGGTAGCATCTTGAGAGCCAGTTGATTCTTTCTCTCTTTCTAATGTTTTGGTCAGCAACGCATTGGTGATGTTCCTTCTGTCCATGTGAAACGTTGACCATTTACCAGTGCCTAATGCACTCTTTACGCGGATATTTAAAGAAAAAGCGCATCATGTATCTCCGTTAAAATAAATAAACCTTCACGAACATTTCAACATCATGCAAACTGCCTTACTCAATTTATGTCACTGGTGTAAAGTGTTGTAGAGATACGTGTAAATGGTTTCCATTTAATTTTATTCGTGTAAATCGACGTATCGGTTATTTAAATACGGTTATAATACAACTATATAGTTTACATTTATAACGATAACGAGAAAACGCCCTCGCTTTGCTTCGGTTTTCTTATTTTTTTACACCTTGGGTTACATTATTGGAATTTTATTAAGGATCCCTATTTTTTTTTGAAAATATAATATGTTACCCGGGGATAGTGTAGCTTCCCAACAGTGAAAGAATTTTTGAAATCGGTTCAGTAGTTTCGGAGCCTATTCAATGCAAACAAAAAATCAAATCTTTCCTCTTTATATATTAGTATAGAGTATAGATAACAACCTTGTAGCTCGAATTAGTTGAATGTCGTAGTTACGTTAAAAAACCTCTTTTGTCCAAACTAGGTAGAGTACATACATGTTTCCAGTTTCAATTTTGGCTAGCGTAAAATGTGTTTCATAGATTTACGGCCCTATTCATAAAATTTATGGAGCGTATTTCAAACTTTTCGTATCTAAAATATGCTTTTTCTTGTTTTGGCTGTGTGTACGTGATTTTGAATATATATGTTCTATAGATAAAACCTGCCCAAATGTAACACGCTTTTGTTCGCTTGATTTAAAAAACTTCAGGTCAATTTTTTTATTTTTAACATTACAGCGTACCCCCGGTAATCCGACAATCATTTTACAGGGCAGTGTCGGACTATCGAATTTGTCGGATTATAGAGTACTGCCTAAGACCCCCTATGGTCCGGTATTTTTTACAAAAGAGTTCCTTGTAATCCGACAAATTACAGTAAACAATGAACACATGCTAGACCGCACCGCTATCACAATATGTAGTCAAGTCAATTTCAAACTAAGCAATCAGAATCAAAACAATACCCTACGCGTCGAGCACAATAGTGGTGGTGCGTACAAGTTATAACTTGTTCAATCATGCATTAGCAAAGATCGTCAAAAAAAATATTCAATAATAAATAATAGACCATGTCGGATTACAGGGGGTGCCGGATTAGACAGGGGCCGGATTACCGGGGGTCTACTGTATTTCATTATGAAATATCTTTGGTTAAGGTCATATTTTGCCCTTCATTAAATTCATTTAAGCCCAGATCTGAGATCAGAGTACTTCTTAAATCAGCCCAAAATCAATGGTGTTACGTCCTTTCGATTCAGAGTTCCTATGGCAAACTTTCGGCTTCATCATCAAACCAGCTTTGTATCATCACTATATTGAACGGTCACCCTGTTTACATTTTCAATGCAAAATTGCAGTTCAATCGAACACAGGAAAGTAGGTCAAATATAACCTGCCAATTTTGGTATTTTTTTATTTTTTTTTATTTTTTTATACCGAATAAGTTAGTGCTTGACCACAAAACCACCTGATGGTAAGCAGTAATGAAGCCTTGGATGGTAAAGCACACTAACTTAGTAGAAGCCTATTCACTCTTGACTTGGTATGAAGAACAGCTTGTAAAAAGTTTACAAGTTTGGTATTTTTTCCAGGTTTTATTTAACTTGCTTTGTTTTTTTTTATGGAAATAGCCGGCAAACGAGCTGACGATCCACCTGATGGTAAGTGGCTATCGTCGCCCATGGACATCAGCAACACCAAAGGCATCACCGATGCGTTGCCGGCCAAGAAAGAGAATAGAAAAAGAAAGAAAGTTTGTTTTATCACTTTGTCAGTATGTATTTGTATACTTACTTTAGTGTTATATTAACCTACGGAGGTGAAAGTGCTGGTGCCAGAAACACAGGCTTTGATTCCAGTTCAGGCATCAGACGGGTAAATTCTAATCTATAATAATATTATAAAGAGGAAAGATTGTTTGTTTGCATTCAATAGGCTCCGAAACTACTGAACCGATTTGAAAAATTCTTTCACTGTTGGGAAGCTACACTATCCTCGGGTGACATAGGCAAATTCCAATGATGTAACCCAAGGTGTAAAAAAAATAAGAAAATCGAAGCAAAGCGAGGGCGGTCACTCGTAACTAGTAATCTAAAACAAGGTTTAAATACATGTAATTAGAATGTAAAGAACAAAAATTGTATCTTTGTCAATAAACGGTTTTAAATATTGTTATTTTATTAAAATTTTGCATTTTTATGATTATGCTACACACCTGATTGTGTTACAATAGAACTCTTCGACCTATATAACATTATCGTCATGAAAGTTTTTTTTAATTTATACTAATATGTAAAGAGGAAAGATTTGATTTTTTGTTTGCATTGAATAGGCTTCGAAACTACTGAACCGATTTGAAAAATTCTTTCACTGTTGGGAAGCTACACTATCCCCGAGTAACATAGGCTATATTATATTTTCAAAAAAAATTAGGGATCCTTAATAAAACTCCAATAATGTAACCCAAGGTGTAAAAAAATAAGAAAACCGAAGAAAAGCGAGGGCGGTTACTCGTATCTTATAAGTTAATGCTTGACTACTATCCCACCTGATATATATTATAGTTATTATAACGCATTCAGATAGAATAGCTCGTTGTAAACTTCATAGTAATTTAAATATGTTGGCTCCATATCAGAAATCTCGTCAGTCGTTAGCCCAAACAACACAATGTTGGCTCTTGCTAATCCGACAAAACTAGGGGCTGGCTATTATTGTGAATGATAGTGAAAATAAAAGATAACTCACTTGTTTAGATATTATTATTATGCACCACTTATAAACACTGATACACTTGTACACTATTACACAATTGTAGAGCTTCTTGATCGACGTCCAAAAACTGACTGGCCGACGAGCGGGCAGCGTTGCCACCTCGTGGGAAAAATCCCCACTCCACGACTCCCCTTTCCACCAGAGCTTGTGATTGGTCGAAAGAGCTGCCCGCTCATTGGCCGACGTTATCGGTGGAAGTCAAATCAAGTACTAATTTAACAATAACGTTAATTTCTGTTAAATTAGTACTTGTAAATTAACAATAATTAAATACTTATTTTGCTTACATACTTATACTCAAACTTAATCATGAAGTTAAATAAACGGTAATTTATCCAATGTTGCTGACAGTCGGCCATCCAATTTGGTCGTTCGCCCTCGGACGACTGATGATAAAACAGGGTAGATTCCAGTTATAATACTAATGTAACCAGATACTATTTTACATGTTGACCATATATTTTACTTTTAACCAAGGACCAGGGTTATCCTAAATATGAATAAGGACCAGGGTTGTCCCAAAAACTAATATAGGACCAGGGATGTCCTAGAAATAACGGACCAGGGTTGTCCAACACGTTAACAGGACCAGGGATGTCCAACATAGTAACAGGACCAGGGGTGTCCAACATAATAACAGGACCAGGGATGTCCCAAAATATTGCACTCAAGGACCAGGGATATCCTTGAACTTAAAAGTTATACAAAGGACCAGGGCTGTCCTTCGAATTATACGCACAAGTCTGAATTGCTTTATATTTATATATTAATAATTTTAGACATATTTATCATCACACTATTAGGAACAATCATAATTCATATCGTTGAGTGTAATTAATATTATTTACTACATGATCACAATATAATTATGTAATTTTACATAAACGAAACCATTTAATCTTAATATTAATTGATCAATTATTATAATTGCTATTATTATTATTATTGTTTACTTAGCATATTATTATAGCTAACTATGATTCCTCTTCTGAGGAGTCATTGGAAGATACCACGTCTTCTCCATGTGGTCTACTAAAACTGAGCCAAGGTTTTATTTTATCAATCGCTACGATTGTTGAGAATGTCCTTCCTCCCTTACGAGTCAAAGGGGTGTCTTCCACTTGCAGACGGTCATAATCAAGTACCGCGGTGATTCTGTATGGGCCTCGAAACTTGGGAACCAGTTTTCTGCTTTGGCCTGTGGCAGGCACTGGCCGTTCAAGACTGACCAAATCACCCACCTGATACTGAGGAGGCTTACTGCGTCGCTTGTCTTAGGCTTCTTTTTGTTTCTGTTGACACACTTTAATATGGTTATTAATCTCCTGCCTTATGTTCGTTCTATCTGGGTTAGGCTCACCATCAGGTTCGGTTGCATCGCCATATCCTACACTCATTAGCACCCGATAGTCGGACTCCAAACAGTGCTTCAGCAGGGGTTCGGTTGATGCCCTTATTGTAAGTGTTATTCATACCCCATTGGATGTCAGGTAAGTGATCATCCCATTTACTATCTGCCGTACCTATAGATTTAGCCGTTAACGCATCTATAATGTTTTTATTGTAGCGTTCCACCTGCCCATTCGCTCTTGGGGTGGCTACCGCATTTAGTACGTGTTTGATGCCCTTTTCTGTGATGAACTTTGCAAAGGCGTCGCTTGTGAACGAAGTACCCCTGTCAGATATCAACCTGCGCGGGACCCCAAATATACCAAAGTATTCTTTCAAGGCTTTTATACTCGTATTTGACTTCGTGATTCGAACAGGTTTGAGATAAATGTATTTTGTGTAAGCATCAATAATAACGAGAATATGCATATTTCCTCTACGGCTGCGGATAAATGGACCAATATGATCGACGTGTACCGTGTCAAAAGGGATATCTTTCTTCTCAATAGGGTGCAAAAATCCTGGCCTCTTTCCTCCGGAAGATTTTGAGTAGGCACATTCGAGACACGAAGTAACGTATTTTTTTATGAAGTTCCTCATTTTAGGGAACCAGTAGGACGATTTTACTTTCTCCAATGTCTTGTCGACTGAAAAATGGCCAATATCATCATGGTTTAACTTAACCACCTGCCACCTGACTCCCTTGGGTACCACCCATCTATCTCCACCTGAGGTAATCCTAAACAGTTTGTCTCCCTTAAGCTTGTAATGGGTTTTTATCTCGACGACATCGTTAAGATTGGGGTTTCGTAAGATTCCAGCGATGCGTTTAATGTCCGGGTCGGCATTCTGTACCGTTACTAACCAGTTTTCCTCACCTACACTTCTAACATTTACAGTATCGTCGCCGGTTTCGGGAATCGGATTGCGGCTAAGCGCGTCTACATGAGCCATAGAGGTTCCTGTCCTGTACTCAATATCAAACTCGTATTCCTGCATGTGTTCCCACCATCGCGCAACTCGCGGCAACATATCTCTCTTCTGAAAAGTGGCACGCAACGAATTGCAGTCTGTTACGATTTTGAACTTCGTTCCGACTAGATAAACTCGAAATTTGTGAAGAGAGGATATAACAGCAAGTGTCTCGAGGTCGTATGACGTGTAGTTTTGCTCTTCGGGTGTTGTTTGTCGGCTGAAATACGCGACGGGTCTCAACATTCTTTGGTCATCGCGTTGCAGCAAAATCCCGGCAACGCCAATTTTGCACGCGTCTGTATGCAATTCTGTTTCCGCGTGAGGGTCGTACAGTGCTAGAGTGGGTTTTTCCGTTAATTTTCTTTGTAATTCACGAAATGCATTTTCCTGTTCCGGGCCCCAGACCCAAGCGACACTCTTTTTCAAAAGGTAAGTAAGAGGTTTCGCTATGATAGAGAATCCAGGCACAAAACGTCGGAAAAAACTAGCCAAACCTAAAAACTGGCGCACGTTATGTTGATTCTGTGGAACAGGGAACTGCGCTACTGCCTTTATTTTTCCAGAGCCAGGACGGATGCCTTCCTTCGATACCTCAAAGCCCAAGTAGTCGACAGTGCCGCTAAAGAACATGCACTTGGATACCTTAAGTGTTAGGTTGGCTTCAGAGAAAGACTTCAGAACACTCTCTAGCCGACTCAAGCCTTCCGAGAAGGTTTTTGACGGAATAATTACATCATCTAAGTAGGCTAAAGCCTCTTTGTGACGAGCTGATCCCAGCACCTGGTTCATGATACGTTGAAAGGTTGCAGGGGCATTCGCGAGGCCGAAAGGCATCCTAGTCAATTCGAAATGCCCATCCGGTGTAACAAAGGCTGTTTTGAACCTATCCTGCTCACGTATTGGTATCTGATAATAACCAGATGCTAGGTCGAGTGTGGTGTAAAACTGATGCCCGGCCAGGACATCGAGCTGGTCATCAATTAGCGGCATAGGGTAATTTTCTCTTATAGTCTTTCTATTCAACGCACGGTAGTCAATACATAACCTGTACTCTCCTGTCTTTTTGCGGACAAGTACGACTGGACTCGCGTAAGAAGAGGTCGATGGCTGAATTATTCCATTTTCCAACAAGTCAGAAATCATGTCCCGCACTATTTCCTTTTCTTTAATGGAGAGCCTGTATGGTCTATAGACAACTGGTTCATTGTCACTGAGGTTAACTGACATTTCACCTACACTGGTAGTGCCCAGTTCAGAGAGGTTAGAAGCAAAACAATCTCTGTGTTTATTCAAGAGTGTCAATAACTGTTCCTTCTCCATGGGTAGTATGTCCACACCTACCTTAATCTCGGCTTCAGTCAATGGAGGATAACTCTTGCTGCCTCTATCCACCTTCATTACCTGCACTATTGTGGGTTTCTCTTCTTCCGCTCTACGCCCACGGGCCAATAAGTACCCTTGCTTTAGAGACACTGCTCTGCCCTTAGGGACACTAACCACCATCTTCCCTACTCCCCCTTCTTCTATTACAAACAAGCCCGATGGTACAGAAAACGTAATGTCAGACACAATGCGGAGGCCTCCTTCTACATATACATCGCCGGGTGTAATAGGGTCAGTATAAACATCTATTAAAGACGTTCCAGATAACCTAACATCTTCTTTAACAAATAATTTTGTTCTATGATTATGTACCATAGTGTCACTACTATCCCGCAAAAACAACAATTCCTCACATGTTTTATAAATAACGACATGTGACTGCTCCGTGAAAGTCTGTCCTATCATGACTGATACGTGCATCACGTCGTCTGGCACTATGAAGAGTTCTACCTCTGCTTCAATTTCATCAATCTCAATGCAAACACAGCATCTTCCCAACACACGTACCACCGAGTTCCCGAATCCCCTGAGGACAGGGAGATTATTCTTATCTTGATAACTACAGATTTTGTAAGAATCGGAAGCTCTAATCATGCAACACTCGCTGCCAAAATCGATGAAAGCTTCAAACGGAATTTGGTTGATTCTAATAGTCTTACGATATTTATCTCCGTATGTGTGGTCATTTAGAACTGCCATAACTGTTTGCTCGGAAAAATTGGCTACCTTTGAGTAGCACTGCTCAGTTTCGTGGCCAAGCTTATTACATTTGCCACATTTTTTTATTGGATGAGGACATTGTGAGGCGTTATGCCCCTCAGACCTGCAGTTGAAGCAACGAGGGACCTTCACATTTTGTTTAGACCTAGTGTCTGCGGGCTTAACCGTTATCTGCGTTTTTAATGATTTTCTTTCGCCTTGTGGTCGTACATTCCTGGCGTTTCTTAAGTAGGCCAGCAGCTTATCTGGATTTTCGTATTGGGCCGCCTCTGCACCCAACCGTACAGAGCGATCGTCAATGCCATGCAGAATACATTCTACGGCTCGTCTACCCTCTATGCCACACCTATTTATGAGGGTGATTTTATCATAGTAATATGTTTCCAATGAATCTCCAAATCGGGCACGCTTAGCTAACATATCAGAAAGCATCTGTCCGTAATTTTCGTCAGATGGGAACGCAGTCAACAATTTAGCTTGCCACTCCTTCCACGAAAAAAGAACAGACGAGAGCCCCTCGTACCATCTTTGGGCCACTCCACGCAATTTAGGTAGCGCAAAATGAATTATTTGCTTCTCACTCCATCCGTAAATTGAAGCACATTCGTTTACTTTGTGAAGCCACATAGATATCGTTTGTTCTTTTCTCGCAGGGTCAAACTCCGGAATCGTATTATGTAAATTTCCTAGTTTGTCAAGGGAATCAGATCGACTCGTATTTTTCAAAGCATCTAAGAGTTTCAAAAAAGTATTAGTCGTGATACTATCACCCTTTACTTGGCTGTCCCGGCTGCACGAGCGGCGGCTGTTGTCACGGCTGCGCGGGCGGTGGTTGACACGGCTGCGCGAGCAGTGGCTGGCATGGTTGGAGCGGCTGCGCGAGCGACGGGTGGCCCGATTGTGCGAGCGGCGGGTGACCCGACTGCGCGAGCGACGGGTGGCCCGACTGTGCGAGCGGCGGGTGGCCCGACTGCGCGAGCGGCGCCTGGCGTGGCTGCGCGAGCGGTAGCTGGCGTAGTTGGAGCGGCTGCGCGAGCGGCGAGTGGCCCGACTGTGCGAGCGGCTGCCGCGCGAGCGATGGCTGGCGCGGCTGACCCGGCTGGCTCGGCTGGCTCGGCTTCTCGAGCGGTGGCAAGCGCGGCTGCGCTAGCGTTGGCGAACAGGGCTGCGTAAGCGGCAGCTGGCTGGATCGCTCGTGTCAAGGCCTCGGAGAGTTTCACCTCCCTCCTCATGGCCACTTTGCATTCCCGTGGGACGTGACGGAGAATAGGCACCGTCTCCTTGTTCGGGAGGATTCACTGAAAACATTATAAAACAGAAGGCAATAAAAGTTCCACAAGTACAATAAAGTGTTTTATTTTATTGTATTATTTAATGTATTATTTATTTATTTATTTATTTAGAATAGAATATAAGTATTAAGATTCAACGGGTCCAGTAATATAAACGGGCGGAACAAAACTTACTTGGGGTATAGAATAATTTGCAGTGTTTCGCTTAGATAGATGTCGTTTATTTCGAATTTTATGATTAAAAGATCATTTAGTTTCCTTTATAACTACATTATAATTAGTGACTGAGAGAGTAACACAAGTCACAAATGTAGTAATTACTCTTAGACCTTACTTTAAAAACAAACTTAATTGATTAATTTGTATCAGCTACAAATACATGCATAAATTATCATCACCTCTTATAAACATGGCATCAAAAATGTGAGCAATATTAGCAGAATAAAAACTTAAAAGCCTTAAATTTAAGAACCGAAAGAATAATGCGAATCAGAACAAGTAAAAGATTGGCCGGTTTAAAATATTCATTTATTTATTAAGAGTGCACTTTATCCTTTAAAGTAAATGTCTACAAATATTTATAACCTACACTACTAACGTGACAGTCTGTAGTAGTACCAGCCACTAAGGTTCTGGATAGATTTCCAGCTCGACCAATAATTTATTTTCAACCCAGTGACATTCAGTCGTAATACCGACTTTTTTATAGTTCTCAAAACAAGAGAGAGAAGAAAAAAAAATTAAATAAAAATATAACAAGAATAAGGTGCCCGAACGCTTATAAAAGACTGTATATTCTTCATAATCAAGATAGATGGCATGCGGTCTACACTTGATTTTGTCAGTGACTAGCATCTGAAAAGGTCGTAAATAAAATAAATAGATTAATGTTACTTATCTTTGTGGATTTTGCGTTCGATCCCACTTCTGAAATGTTGGCTCTTGCTAATCCGACAAAACTAGGGGCTGGCTATTATTGTGAATGATAGTGAAAATAAAAGATAACTCACTTGTTTAGATATTATTATTATGCACCACTTATAAACACTGATACACTTGTACACTATTACACAATTGTAGAGCTTCTTGATCGACGTCCAAAAACTGACTGGCCGACGAGCGGGCAGCGTTGCCACCTCGTGGGAAAAATCCCCACTCCACGACTCCCCTTTCCACCAGAGCTTGTGATTGGTCGAAAGAGCTGCCCGCTCATTGGCCGACGTTATCGGTGGAAGTCAAATCAAGTACTAATTTAACAATAACGTTAATTTCTGTTAAATTAGTACTTGTAAATTAACAATAATTAAATACTTATTTTGCTTACATACTTATACTCAAACTTAATCATGAAGTTAAATAAACGGTAATTTATCCAATGTTGCTGACAACAAAAACATCATTTTGAAAATTTGTTTTTAAAAGAATTTTTAAAACAATGGGTGATTTTATTTATGAGCAAGAGCCTTGTCTTTAAATGTAAATCGATGTTACGTCACATATCGACTTAGTATCGGAAGCGGCAAACACTTCCTACTTTTCCATTCTATTGCGATATCGTGGGCTTTTCTCTAGAGTAATGTAGTAATGAATAATGGAGAGGCAATCTCCGAGCGATCCTTTCCATCATCTATAGATACTTGTATGGGGTGCGGAAAGATTGGATTGTTCTTTCTTGAATACATTCCTTTTAATGTAATAATACTAATAATAATAGAAAATGGAGAAAGTGCGAATGGGACGTTATGGAGAGATTTTTGAAAATAGTTTATGTCAGGTCAAATACTCGTAACACTGTTCTAAAATAAGTGTTTTACTAAATTAATTTATATCAGGTTGCCCTAAAATATATCAGGTGGCTGAACGGATGAACTGTGTGTAAGGCTTTCTGTCCACGTAGAAGCACGCCAATTGTTGCTTTTTTGCAGCTTGCTTGCATTTTAGGTAGTAAAGTTTCATTATGCAGCTTGCATATTATCGTCAAATGAAGCACCGTGGACGGTTGGCTTTAGTTAACAACTACATATAATAAATCTTCATAACTGATGTATCGAATTTGTCTATTATACCAACAATTGGCTACTCATTAAATAACAAAGCATTGTAACATTTAATTAATTAAGTTTTTTGCAACTTTCTAGGTGGTTATTAAATGACTTCGTTAGCAAATGAAGCGTGTTAATTATTTCATGTTCCAGAATAATTTGTACCGGGATTTAAGGTAACCGTCTTATTACAACTTTGCAGATACTTGCAGAACGAGATATCGTTACATAATAGTCAGCAGCTTCATCCACCCGTAGTACAAACTTTGAATATCGTCGTTGCGACTTCAAAACCTCTTATGTGTTATGTGCCACTTTTGGCAAAATCACTTTTTTACGTCAAATGATTCTACTTACATTTTGAAGCACTATCGAATTCAAAAGCTCTCATTTGTGTACGACGTACCCATCGTAATTTATTCACCAAAATCACCTATGTGCTGTGCTAAACAAAATTTTATCGATTTTTATCGATTCCCTCAAAAAGCAGATTTTTTACACATAAGAGGTTTTGAAGTCGCAACGACGATAAGTATCTTCATACTTCTTGGTAGTGCACCTTGGACGAGGCTTATAGGACTCGGTGTTCGTAAACGGAAGAGGTTATAGGCGGCTATAGGATGAGGCTATTACGAGGCTATAGCATTTGGTCCTATTGCAGCTAACGGGTCCTGTACCGCTACATGATTTTAAACTTAACTCATAGTGGACTGAACACATTTTACTACAGTACGAGTACTCACGATATTTATTTTGTATTCCGATATTTCGACCCAGTTGCATGGATCGTGGATGAACTCGGTGGTTTGTCTGTTCATCTTCGGTTAGTTTCACTAACAAAAACCTCATTGGAATTCCATATCACGATCGGTATTGAACTGACTGCAAAGTTTCGAGTAGTGAGAGGCACTATTCTTTGGCAAAGGGAGATCTCCCGCCAGGCGAGATTTGTTGCCTGGGAGGCGGCCTAGCCCCGACTGATGTCGGAGCGTTTCTATATATGCAACGGATGCAGAAAACTTCGATAGCGTGATTCAGCTTGGCGTGACGTCACCGTGTGACGCGTGTGCGCTGTCGCCACAACTCTAACAATCAAATGTTGGATCCTATTGATTGCCTATTTAAGTGCCGACAAATCTTGAAGTTACATTGAATCAATTGTGCATCTTGCATCTTGCATGAATCAGCCGCCAAACGACTCTTCGTGTTCCGGCTGGGGGTTTGTGAGCCAATTCTTTTTTTCTTTTTCTTGACCGGTATTTTAACGCACCAGTGACGATTTTGGAGTGGCTGATGTTCATGGGCGACGATAGCCTCTTACCATCAGGTGGATCGTCAGCTCATTTCTCGGCTTTTTTCATAAAAAAGTTGGCCAATCGCTAGATAGCTCTCAGTAGAACCTCCACGTATAAACGAATCGGTGTTTAAACTGTGGGCTAAATGAAACTTCTGTCGATTAATTAAGGTAAATTATAAAGCGGTCCTTCGAAGTGTGCTCAGCAAAATTTCAGTTCAATCGAGCTACCACGACATGGCGATTAATTAACTTTCAATTAAAATATTCCTTTAGTATCGCCGGACAACAATGCTTTTAGGTTATCGTTTAATTAATTTTAAGTTTAATTAATTAAAGAGAAGCGCTCGGGAAGGAGCAAGGTCGAGTTCTCGGGAACTCGTAAATGTACAATGTACATATTTTCATTAGACACAAATATACCTAGACTTACATTTCCATCTCCGTAACTCCGACCATGCCCATGGCGTTTAAACAATATTGGTATTATTGGTAGTAACTACATGAGAAATATCAGGTTGACGGCATCCAAAGCTTACATTTAAATCAATGTGAAGTTCTCGTACGGCATGGTTAGAATTTCAGACTGTGACGTGTTTACATCATTCTATCTAAACCTCTCCTTGTACAAAAAACTGTGTAAGAAAAGAAAAAGAAGTGTTTTTTTTAACGCCCCACCGAGGTATCTAAGTGCCAGTAAGGTACCAGCAATCATAGATCACAACGTCCAGTCGATTTCATTTATATGCCATTTTAGCCGAGCGTTTAAATAGACCATATTAATCCGCTTTAGTGATTTCTATAATTATTAGCTGTAGCATTCCCTAAATTCGATTCCAACTAGTCATTTCCCTTTGTGTGAAATTACCGAATATTACTGCCTTAATTACAAAGTGACGCCACTAACGCTGTTTTAATTGTCTAATTCCGTTTCGATAATGAATGTAGTGGGGTGATAAAATAGAACCATCAACGGTGTACGAGTCACCATAGAATGGAATGGATTATGGCATAGAAATGGCTCGCTGTGAATTCGTAATAAAACGAATGGTATTTCAATTTTAACGGCACGTCATTCTAGTTTGGTGCTTATTGTTTATTAGACCTTCGTGCAGACGTAGTTGGAATATATTTGAATATGGATCACTATGGATCTATTCGGTGAATGAAATACCGATTGGTTCTAAATATTAGTGACACAAGTCTACAGTTATCTACCTATCTTAGTAATACCTTTAAAAGAGCAATATTTGTATATATATTTTCTGAGTCTCGGAAACGGTGTCAACGTGTTGACGGCACATGTGATGCAATGGTTACCATGCCGGATCGCCGCACCAAGGGTTCTGGGTTCGATTCCCAGCGAGGCGGAAATTTGAATGATGAGTTTGAATTTTTGTTCTCGGTCTGGGTGTGAATGTCCTTGTCTAGTGTGTTGTCCATGGCACCCACGACACAGGAAATCCTAGTGTGGGGCTATGAGTGTAAAGCGTTATATTGGCGAGTAGCGACACTAAAGCTACTTAGTAGATAGCGTTGTTTGCTAAAAAAAAATACCGAGCAAACTTCGGTCATCCGGGTACATAATATCATAATACAGCAACTAATGGTAAATTGCTTAAAATTCTAGCGTAATTTACTACCTATTACTTTAGTGTAAGATATTCTTCAAATTAATGCCTTATCTAAGCCAAGAATTTATTATTTTTTCTAGAAGTTTTATTGCAATTCATATTATTTACTGATTAACTACTAAACTTATCCAAGCACAGGGTATAGCATTACTATAGGGGTACATCAGTTGAAACCGCATCCAAAATGATTTGGTAGCCATTTTCGTGGCTATGGTAACAATAGCATGTGGTGACTTTGCACGATACGTCATACGGGGACGTCACGCTGACCTGAATCACGCTATCAAAGCTTTCCACAAGCATACAACGTTCTGACTAGATCAGCTGGAGCGCGGCACTCAACAAGCCAACACACCTCACCTGGAGAGAGATCTTAGCTAAACTAATGCTAAGCTGTTATAATTTCGAGTTTCGGCGATGCGTGGCCCAGTTTAATGAGACGAATATTAATCAGTCGCTAAGTTGTAACAGCATTGTTTGTTATCTATACTCTATATAAATAAATAAAATTGGAGTGTCTGTTTGTAATATTAAAATAACCGCTTTTTACTGAGTGCATTTGGATGTACCTATACACGGTACATATACCAAAACAACATTTTTTACAATTTTTGTCTGTCTCTATGTATGTCTGTCTGTCTGTTTGTTCCGGCTAATCTCTGAAATAGCTGGACCAATTTTCACGGGACTTTCACTGACAGATAGCTGATGTAACAAGGAGTAACATAGGCTACTTTTATTTTAGAAAAAAAAAAGTTTGTTAGGCGATACGAAGTTTGCCGGGTCAGCTAGTTTTAATTAAAGTTAGTTTTGTGGGTAATGTAACGAGATATAGATAGAAGTTTAACCACAGAAGACATAATAGTACATAATAGGTTTAACGATAAAATAGATTGCGATCTCCGCGAAAGAGGAATAAGATATTCCTGTGGGCTTGTTTCACAATCTTCAAGTAAGTCCGAAGTAAGCTATTCGTTGGTTAAGTTGACATTTCGTGTATGTAAAATAACACTTTAACGTCACTTTAACTAAACTAAAGCTATTCGCAGCTTATTCAGGACTACTTGAAGATGATGAAACAAGCCCTTACACGTAAAGCTACTTGCGCTTAATAAATAGGTTTTTATTAAGTGAATGCGCTCACCATCTCAGACTTCGCGTTTCTCGGCTTTATCTCCACATCAGAAGGGATTGTGGCATTATAAACACCATATTTTTGCTTAGGTACTCATAATATTCTGTGGATAGCACGGCGGCTAGTGCTGTGAGTAAAGATAACTTTACAACTATTATATTATCGTGATAGCACTTAAAACTACAAAGGTAGGCGATTGATATTGGCTATCAGCAACAATTGTTTCATTAGCGGAACGCGTTTTTTACTGCTAAAGGCTCAGATCAATGAATAAAAAGATAAGTCACCGCCTTATATTCGAGTGAGGAAGAAAAGTACCATGCCGATTTACGTCATCCTTGTATTTACAAGGAACCACGCCCATCCATACGTCAAAAACCATGCCGATTTCTGCCAGTAAGTTCTGGAACGTCGTGCTATAACTTACACGAAAAAATGCCATCCTGTGTAGTGAAGTCATGCAAAAACAATTCAACATCAAATAAAAAGTCCGGAGGAATAACATTTCACTTGTAAATGCACTTTTAACTATATTTTTAAACACTTATCGAACACATTATAAGGTTATAATTGACAAAACTGTCAGTTGACGTAACAGATCAGTGTTGCCAGTATATTCCTATTTCGAACTGCCTGAAATGTAGGGAAATAATTGCAAGTATAAGTGGGGCAAATATGTCAAGTATTATTAAGTAAAATTTGTTTTGTTTTATATGAAATTTTAAATGAAAAATTTTAAATGAGAAATTTTAAAACATGTTTATGTTACAATAAATTATTTTTTGAATAAATAATATTAATATAATATTTGTTTTTTGTCGTTATTATATGTAGGTTTCCGAAAAATGACTTGTTATGAGAAAAGTGACGCCACATATTATGTATTATGAAATTTTACACCTAGAAATTATAAAATCAAAACATCAGTTCCGAAATAAGTTTTATTTCCAATAATTGTTTTTTTTTTATATTTACCTATACATACCAATTATTCGATTTTGAAATGTGACGTCACGATATTTAGGACCCCCCCCCCTCCGTTATTTTTTCTAACCTATAAGGCATACTTGCGATAGAGTAACTTTGGCACTTGCCGAACCACGACAAGCAGTCACCGACTACAAACCTTAACAAACTCTTCTATTAAAATCCGTTTTTGTGTGAGTAGAAACAAGTAAGAATGAACGAAAAAAGTAAAAACACCAAAAATCGCAACGGTTGATCGAAGCGAACATAACCTGACCTGCCGTGAATAAGTGTACAAATCTGATTAGGTAATTTTTAACAGTTAGCTACCTTAATTTGGAGTGGGGGGTGTGATGGAGGGGTACGGGGGGATGCAGGAAACCCCCCCACAAATTTTTTCGTGCCGGAGACGCGTAGTTTCGTTTTTATTGCATTTTGAAATTCTATCTTTGATACCACTCAACCGTCTAAATCACGAAAGGTAAACGTCGGTAATGTAAGAAAAGGAAGGAATTTGTTAGGAATTAGACCCTGAATGCTATGATATCACACTCAATCCTCCGCGACGTACGTAATTTCAAAAAATTTGAAAAACAATGGGCATGATGACAGATTTTGAAATACTGTTCTATTTTATTAAGAAATAAGGTTTAGTATAAAATAAATACATTTCAATTTATAAGTTGATAATTCGCACCAAAACGCTTCAAAGTGTCATGGCGTCGCTTGTGCAGTCACGTCTCAGGAAAATAATAGACAAGACGTCATTATCAGTATGGTCATATTCGTTTGTTTAAAGAAGCGTGGCGTAATTTGCGCTGATTGGGACTGATTGGCGTTCAAGATAACATGGCGGCTTGCCGTATTTTGTAGTTTTATTTTATCAAAAATATTGTTAATGTCGCCCATAATAATAGAAATGCGTGTTTTGTAATCCTCCCTTTATGGGGAGCCTGCGGTAACACAATAAATTGATAAATTAATATTAAATATCACACCTTGCCTCTAGGTAGTTAATGTCTTAAATTAATTGCAATATTCCAGATTTAAAGTTCTATAAATACAATCATTACAATTAGTCGCATTGTAAAAATAAAATAAAAATACTAATTGTAATTTTGTGAAGTAGTTTTTGAGTAACTTTAAAGTCGGTTATTTTTTGTTAGTAAAATTTAGATTGCATAATGTTTCTATGTGATTTTAAAAAAGGGATGTAATATATTATTTCGGCGTGTCTCCGCGCTCAAAAATTACATCAGGATACCATAAACAGACCCCTGGGTAAGCCCAACACAACATCAAGTAAAATTCAGGTAGCACTCTGTAAAAGTCACTTTTCGGATAAACTTTAATAGTTAGCTACCTGAATTTGGAGTGGGGGGTGTGATGGAGGGGTGCGGGGGGATGCAGGGAACCCTCCTCCCAAATTTTTTCGTGCCGGAGACGCGTAGTTTCGTTTTTATTGAATTTTGAAATTCTATCTTTGATATATCACATACCACTAAACCGTCTAAATCACATAAGGCAAACGTCGGTAATGTAAAAAATTTAAAATTGTTATCTTGGAAAGAGCATAATATTAAAATCTGTAAAGATACTAACTTTCAACACTCCCGGAAAACCTTTCCAGGTAAAACTAACAAATGACTGAACTATGTAATTTATTCATAACTAGTATAGCATAAATTGTTGTAGAACTTATCATTGTCATTAAGCAGCGCCGAATTGCCCAGTATATCTGCCGTAGTCCGTGTAAGTACTAGAAAGTGCTGGATTACATTTACATTTTATTAGTATTTTTACCACAAAATGATATTGTATTGTAGGATGTACCAGTTCAGCCAAATGAGGCTATAGACAGCAAACCCGTTGCAATACCGACTATTTCTTCCATAGAAGCTCTAGTAAGCTCAAGATAGTAATAATTACCTATACTTGGTTTTATGTCACATGTTCAGCTTTTTTTAATTAATAATGAATTATTACAGGACATAGTTACAAGCTTCACCTAGTGAAATGATCGATTATTTCTGCAACCCAAAACCGAGTACATCTTTTATTGCAGTAAATATTTTAATATATCCATATTCTCCATATTCTAAAGAAGTTTTTAACCCCAAGATTGAAACACAAACGAAGTAAGCGAAACAGGACATCCTTTTAGGAAAAAAATTCAAGGTTTTGCACGCATTTCCATATACTTTTTAAAAAACCAACAAACTACGAGTAAAACAAAAACGCGAATTCATCTAGGGAGATTTAATTGACTTGGCAAATTTGGCAACATTTTATTTACGCACACATGATCACTTACGCACACATGCTTACGTGAAAACTTTCCTCACTTTTTTGTTCGGGATGCCTTATCTCTTTATTCATTGATCTGTGGCTAAAGGGGTTTGCGGGTCAATATTGTCGGTTTGACAACTTTTAAAAGATTTCTCAGACGTGTTATTTTACGAAGATTTTCGACAATTGAATTAACTTTATGTGCTTTGGGTAAGTAGGTAAATTAATGAAACCTAAAAATATTATGTTGTGACTTTTAACAGTTCTTAGGCAATTGAGATTATGAATTGACAGAATAAAGTCACATACACCGAAACATAGAAGATAACCGTTAACCGTTAACTTTAACTAAACTTCTGGTAAAATTCTTGAAGCTAGGGAACATTAAGGGCAGACCCCTCTTTCCCACTGGCCACTCTGGGCACGTGCCCAGGGCCCTGTGGTCGATAGGGGCCCGCTAGTTCCTGCCAGATCACTAAACGATAACCGATATTTATTACCGAAAAACTTTTTTAATTCGAATAAATCGAACCTAAATTACTGACTACAGTACAATAATATAATACAATTATTTGCTTATTCTAACAAAATAGTGTTCTGACAGAGTTATAGAGGCCCCATTATCCTAATATGCCCAGGGCCTCCAGTAGGGTAAAGACGGCCTTGATTAAGGGTAAAGTTGCAGGTGTGCATAAGCGACAGTGTCAACTTAAAGTCAGATGACACCTCAGTTTATTTGCCCGGTAATTATGACTTGCTTCGGTGAAGGAAAACATCGTGAGGAAACCTGCACACCGGAGAGTTCACCACAAAGTTCTCAAAGGTGTGTGAAGTCTACCAATTTGCACTTGGTCAGCGTGGTAGACTATGGCCTGTACCCCTCACATGTGAGAGGAGACCCCGACCCGACCTCAGCAGTGGGACAATTATGGGTTGTTGCTTTGCTTTGCTTTATGTTTCATACCGATTAATAAACAACTAATAGCTTATACGTAGGAGATTACTGTTAACTGACCATTTTCCACCATTTTTAGGGTACCGTAGTTCATACAAAACCCTTATAGTTTTGTCATGGCCGTCCGTCAGTCCGTCCGCAATCAGTGTTCTCGAACCTACCGATTTTTCGGTATTTCTACCGATTTGGGCTCTGTTCTACCGAAATACCGAAATGCAACGATTTTTCTACGATTTCAGAGAATACGTGGAAATTCTCCCGATTTTTCTACCGATTTTACATATTTTTAAGTTGGCAACCCTTCTCATTTATCTTTTACGTTATGAAGAATGGGGAATCCCTCACCATAGATTTAAAACCAGTAGATTCTCCCATACATTTGACAGAGCTAGATTGCCAGTTACAAAATCTACGTGAGAGACAGACAAAAATATTATTTTTTGTTCCCGTCACTGTGGCCGATTAAACAAACATATATATTGTTTATCACAAGTGCAAACAATGTGTAAGTGGTGACAAACAATGAAAAGTGAGTTGGCTATTTGGATATTTAATGTTGTTTCAGTTTTTTTAAGCAGAAAATCGTAGTAAGCTTAACGCCCCAACTCAGAGTCGCTAACGGTTACTTTAATCGCTCTTTAGTCTTTACTAAGGTCGTACCATTATACTTAAACTTATGCATTTATTTACGCCCCAACTTAGAGTCACTAACGATTACTCAAATCGCTCTTTAGTACAGAATTTGTATGGTGATTCTTTCTTTAATCACCAAGCATGATGATATACAACTATTTTGGGATCAAGTAAGTTTACTTAAGCGTGACGATGACATTCAAATGTTTCCTTTGTTGTCTAATTTAATTTTTAATATTTTATCACTGCCGCATTCATCCGCCAACGTAACAAAACAGCGAAATAGGCTGTCTATTGAGTCCATCGCCGGTCTATTACATGCAAAGCGGCTTTTTAATGACGCTAATTGTTATGACTTTGAAATTAATTCAAAGATGACCGCGGCTGTAGCCAAAGAATATTGGTATGGTCCTAAGTCCTAAAGATCTAAAAAAAATATATTAAATATTGTCAAATATTTTTTCTGTATAGTATGTGTTTATCTAACCTGTATAAGTGTTTTGTAATTTTACCGATAGTTTAAATAGCTTTGAATCTTTTTCTGTTTGTTAATTAGATGTATTTTATGTACAGAAATTTCTATATAAGTTTATTTTATGATAATAAAACGAATTTGATTAAATATTGTATATTTTTTTGACATCTACCGATTTTGGGTACTAATCTACCGATATTTTTGGGCAAGTCTACCGATTTTGGACTTTTTCGTTCGAGAACACTGTCCGCAATATAGCGCTGACTGCGCGTGGCATTACACGCACGACCCGGTTTTGTAATTATTAATTAATGGAGTATTTTTTGGAGATACAAAATGGCATAAGGGTTGTATACCTACGTATATTTATAAGCTTAAGGATTATAGGCTTAACTTTTTGAATAATCCGTCTCGTTATAAGTTATACAAAAATTATCTGAACACGAGCAAATTTTTATAATGGCTTTTTTCTCAGAGATCGAATTGGTTTGTCAACTGAGTTATCCGTTGTACAAGAGAGAAAATGGTTTTATTTGGCAAATAAAATTTGAATGACAATTTCAGAAGTAAATAAATAAATAAACGCTTACACACTCATACATAGGTTTTTATCTGTGTTACGGGTGGACGACACATATAACACATCACAATCACATTCATGACCCGAGTACAAATATTTATCTGTCACATAAATATCTGCCACTACCGGTAATCGAACCCGGGACCCGTCGCTTCGCAGGCAGAGTCACTACCAACTAGGCTTCAATGATTCCTTATTGCTGGTAAAAAAATACACAGTCGCTCATAAAAGCACCAAGCATAAACGTACCAAGATCCGCTGTCTTGCCACGGCCGTAGCTAGGGGGGGGGGGGGGGCATTGTGGGGCAATGCCCTACCTTGAAATCACAATGCCCTACCTTAAAAATACCAAAAACTAAGATAAATTACTATAATTAAATTGTTGGTTCATAGTTTGAGATAAAAAAATTGTAGCGATAGATAGGTATCCAAAATTTTCCGAATATACCACAGTTTGGGATATTCATTTCATTTTATAATAATTCGTTGTAACTTTCGGCCTACCTGTAACCAATGCCCTACCTCAAATCCGAGTCTAGCTACAGCCCTGTGTCTTGCGAATGGCAAGGACGACACAAATACCATATCACTAACGCTTCCCGCCCAAGTCCTACAAAAAATCGGTCAGAAATAATATGGCAGGAAAAATCGGCCCGATTATCGGTCCTACAAAAAGACTGACGTGGGCGGGAAGCGTTAGGCTTCTTGTAGGCCTTTTTGTAGGACCGATAATCGGGCCGATTTTTTCTTCTATATTATTTCTGATCGACTTTTTGACCGACTATTGCTATCAGTACGTTCTATTTTTCTCCTACAAAAAAGCGGTCACCGATTATCGGACGTGGGCGGGAAGCGTAACACCGTTGGCTCGGTAGCATAATGTTTGCCTTGGCTGAGAATCGTACGGTCCGGTAGCAGGTTACGGGGTCGACAAATGTGACTCTTATAAATGAGACTCAAATACAAATATCCGTCTGCCTCTTGAATTCGATCTCTTGAGGTTTTTGTTCGTCAGTCTGACAAAAAATAACTGACTTCAAAATAACTCAAAAAGTACTCATCATATCTAGCTCAAATTTAAGTGGGACAATATGACAAGCACCAGCTTTCGATTAAAAAAATAATCATCAAAATCGGTTCACCCAGTCGAAAGTTCTGAGGTACTCCCAACAAACATAAAAAAATACAGTCGAATTGAATACCTCCATACATACATACTTTACAACTTACTACTTACTTATTACTTACTACATAACTTATTTCTTACTACATAGTTTACCAAATGGGATTAAATGTATCTATGAAGTAATAGACTACTGGCCCATGCACAAAAATCATGGGTCATATGAACCACCAGACCAAACTGAGTGCTGGTGAGAATTCAAAAGTGCAAGTAGGGTGAGTAAATTTTGGTCATTTGATTCTGTACGGCATTTTTAACCATCGATAGGGCCATGAAAAATAATAAGGAAGCGCGCAGTGCCGTACAAAAAAGGTGGTCCACAAAGTCGGTAAATGTTTTTGATTTGGTGACAATTTCGAGGGTAAATTTGGTCATTTGATTCTGTACGGCATCAGTTTCATACTGTTGCAATACAGCTTCTAATCCATTATTCCGCAACGCCGTACAAAAAATCGTGCACAAGGGGAAGAAATCGAGGGTTGGAACCCCCTCTTTTTCAGTGGTCCTGGGGGTCATTTGAAAAAGTACGGCTTCGGTTCCAATTTTTGAATTCTCACCAGCACTCAGTTGGACAGCTTACAAGTGACGGCATAGTGCTGAATCTTATTATTTTATGCTCTTATATCGTCCTATATACGTCACCTGGTGGTTCAAATGACCCATGATTTTTGTGCATGGGCCAGTAGTCTATAACGAAATGTTTACCAAATGCAACTTTTTAGTAGGTACAGTTTGAGGTTTACCAAGTGGGAAGTTTACCACATGGGAAGTAGCCGAAAAGATTTTCATTAAACTTTGCGTAGGTACATGTAAACAAACCACGATCTAGATTCTAGAATAAGATAATTATAGGGTAGGTACTTATTACTGCAGTTGCACATTTTTTTGTCGTTGCAATTATGCAACTCCATTTAATTTTGTAGTTGGTGCTGTGAATTCTGACGGAAAAACTATGTTTTCTGTCTTTCTTATCCTTCTTTCTTTCTTTTCTTTCTTTCTTTTCTTTCTTTCTTTTCTTTCTTTATTTCTTATTATCCCAGAAAACGCGGGCGAAGCCGCGAGCAGAGCGCTAGTATACTATAAAACCGAGAAAAATTCACTCAGTCAGCATCGCGTACACAAGAATAAAAAATATTCACGATTGTAATATTCATTCCTGCCCTTACGGAAATACGAACGGGCATTATTAAACAGATTTTTAATTCCAGAGTCTTTGTTGAACGTTTTACAACTACCTACTTCAAAATTAAAATGAAATAAAATAAGCGCTGTTTATCTCCATAGCTGGTATTTAATGGGCTTTGTGTAGAGCTATTTGTATTTGGCGAAATTTAGGCATTTAGCACTCTCTGTTATTAAAGGATTTTCCATAAAGCAAGTTGACATTTAATGAATATTTGAATCTTCGGTATGAAACTAATGTCGCCACACGTCCGGGTTTCTTCGGATTTGTCCTAGTTTGCTGTTTGAATAAAATAGGAAGCGATCTCCAACTCGAACGAGTGGTAAACACTCGTAAACTCTTTTTGTGGATGCGATCCGCTGAATACAGAGCGGTGTCAGCATTTGAAATAAACTCCCGGAAACTATTTGAACTTTATTTAGTTTTCAACCGAATCTTTCGTTGTATAATCTGATTTTTAAATCAACGTACATGTAAGCTTTGTGAAGATATACTTCTTTAGACGCGTTATGAAAAAATGATGAGAGTGAAATTTTAAGATTTTTGACACAAACGTAACAGGATGAAGTTGCCCCGCAAAAAGATGCGCGCGCATCACTGTGAAGTTGTTTATACTCCATTTACACGCGCCCGCGAGCCACGAGACAATCCGCGAGATGCGCGCGTGTGAACAGGGCGCTCGCGGACCAGACCGCGACGCGTCTCGCGCTCGCAGGGCTCGCGTCGGGAGCGGTTTTTTACCGCTCATTTACACGCGCGTGTAGCGGATCGTCTCGTGGCGCGTCCGTAAGCCACGCCCCCTAAGCGCGTGTGAACACCACGCGAGCGCTCGCGCGAGCCCCTTTGGCCGCGCCTAACAAACCGCTCCCGCCGCGAGCCCGCGAGCCACGAGACGCGCCGCTGTCTGGTCCGCGAGCGCCCTGTTCACACGCGCGCGCACGCGCGCGTCTCGCGGATTGTCTCGTGGCTCGCGCGCGCGTGTAAATGGGGTATTAGGTGCGCGCCAAAGGGGCTCGCGCGAGCGCTCGCGCGGTGTTCACACGCGCGTAGGGGGCGTGGCTTACGGACGCGCCACGAGACGGTCCGCGACACGCGCATGTAAATGAGCGGTTACAGTTAAGACGAATTATTAATAATGGTGCGATGTTGCGATCTTTAATATTGCTACACAGTACGAGTTAGTGTTTCGTCATAATTTTTTGCAAAACGTTATCTCCAAAATTTGAGCCCGTGTTTTTAATTTAAATTTATTGATACAAATTAAAATATTATTATTTAATATAATTAATACTAAATATTATTAAAGTATTAATGTTAAATATTTATTTAATGATGCCAAAGAAGTATAACTTCTCACGCGCGTACACGTTTATGTTTCTTTTTATGTCAAGCGCCAGTTCAGTAGTTTATAATGTTCAGAATTTATTGATTTAAAATAATATATTCATAATGTTGATAAACTTTCCAATACGTCTCACTTGAGTTTAAGCCGAAGTTCGTTTTCATTAATATTTAACAAGATGATTTAAATATTAGTCTCAACTCTGCAGTCTCAACCTTAGCGCGCACGAGCTTCCTGTTAAACTACACGTTTTAACTAAGACTAAGAATAAAAATAATTCCCACATTATGCTCTTATCCGCAGTTTGTGATATTTTATGGCGGTCCTACGGAAATAGTTAACTGTCAGGCATGTCACCGTAAAGCCACCATGTTTTGAACGTTGTTTCGCTTTACGTCGAGCCGAGAATCTTGTGTTACTATACGCTTTACTAGAAATTCTATTTCGAGTACAATACTTAGTTCATTTTGAGCTGGCACATGTAGTGGGAACATGTGGGTCTGATGAATTTAGTTCTAAAACTACCTATTGAACTAGAATGGAATTTTAACACAATCCGGTTTGCTTTTATATATTTCATGAAGAATGCAACACTTATGTAATTCGTTCCCTTTAACTTATATCGTGGGAGTCTTTAAGGATAGATTGAATATGCTTTCAGTAAGTTAGTGGGCTTACCGTCATGTAACTTGCACTACTTACCATTATTTAGGTATTATGAAGTCTTAACTTTAATAGTGCTGTTCTGAAACTGTCAAAAACTACAACTATAACTATTATTATTGTCTAAGAGCCACTGAACCATCTGACTAACCCGTTTCCCACACAGCTAGATTTTTTTAAATTATGTTTCATTATCAGTCAATTAAGAATTGCGATCTCACTGATTATAGACATTGGTGGAAAGAAACAGTATTGCCATACAAAAAATAATAATTTTCATACGAATGTATCCTTGTATGTATAATTTCTGCTGGATTTGGTGGTACCTATCTGGTAACATCATTGCGTGTCGATTCCACAAACATCATGAAAATAACGTCAATTCATATCTATGTTCTCATATATTCGTTATTTTTCACGGTTTGTGAGTGTGTCGTATGGTCAAAAATACTCAGATTTTTCAAGGCACTTTTAATCAAAAGTTAACAAAAGCACCTGCCAATCAAATTAGAATGTAAACCAAAAATTAAACTGAAAATAAGTGAAGTGAAAGTGTATTTTCGCTGTTGAGAATAACTTTTTCAGTTATCGCGAAGATGAGCCATTTCAGAGCAATCTCAAACTTTGATAACACGGAATATTTCAGCACCAAAACTCGGGCAAGACATTCAGCTCCGTAGCGCTAGTGCCTGTTCCAAGAGAGGCGTCTCTAGTTCGATTGCCGGGGCAGATATTCATATGGCAAAACTTACCTTTTTTTTGTAGCTAGCCAACAAATGAGCTGATAACCTGGCATCTGATGGTAAAACACATTAGCAACACCACTGGCATCACCGATATGCCGATATTGCCGACTTAGAAACAAAAGAAAGAAAGAAAGAAAGAAAAAGAAAGAAATAAAGAAAGAAAGAAAGTCCGCAGCTGGAACACGAAGTGACAGTTGGCGGCTGATTCAAGCAAGAAAGCCGTACCAGCTTCACGGAAAGATATCAGTTGGTAACAATATTAATGACTTAAGGTCAATGCATACTAACGCTTTTTTCCCGTACGGTACCTGCCACGTCCCGTCTGGGATTCCGCTGCGTATGCACTATCGTATACATTTTATATGAAACGATATTTCCAAAATTTCACGTCCCGTCACGTATGGGAAGAAACCCGTTACGTATGCATTGGCCTTTAATAATTATATTAATAAAATAATACTTAAGTGAAGCGGGTTAGGTTTTCTAAACTGTCGAATTTAAAAAAAAAATTTTTTTGTAATTTTACCCGAACAGAATCCTAATCGGGGGCGTAGCTACCGCCGTATCAGCCGTATCAATTATACGGGCCCCCCTGCGTATAGGTGGCCCCCATCAACACTCCCAAAAAAAAGCTCGCCAGCGGCCTAAGACTGCTATAGTTGGCACTCCTTTTATATTTGACAGCTAATGTTGAGGGGGCCCCATAACAAATATTGATATGGGGCCTCCATAGGACTAGCTACGCCACTGATCCTAATGTAAGGTAAAATTACTAAATGAAATAATGAGATTAACCAGTCTCTCCCTGTCCTCCTTAGTGTGCCTTACATCGTAGCTTATATTAATATAATAAATTCTCTTCATAAAATTCATGTTTGAATTTCTAAAGGAGTAAACATCTGTTCTCTTTAACGAACCAAAGTTCACAGAACATGCATCGCTTGAAGGCAACCGCGCAAACAATGCTCTCAAGCCCACGTAAAATATAACGTTCATACAAATCTTCATTTTATAATTAAATTGCCCTTTGAACAAGGATTAATGATAATAATTGGATCTTTTTAACAAGTTCTTTTGTGCTGAAAATAATTAATGAAATAATTGTTAATTATATGCCTCGTTTGAATCCTGTTGATTTTATATTGTGATGGCATATTGGCACCTTACAGCATTTTTGATACATTATATTTTATTAGTGTTGTGATAATGCATTTAAAGTAGCTGCTAATAGTGTGGGGTAATGGTAGATAGGGATCTGTTAGTACACTGACTACTAATACTACATAATTGCCAGCTAATATGTAGTATTCGTCGTTGCGACTTTAAGACCTCTTATGTGTATAAAATCAGCTTTCTGAGAGAATCGATAAAAATCGATAAAGTTTTGTTTAGCAAGCACGTAGGTGATTTTGAATTTGGTGAATAAATTACGATGGAAGCGTCGTACACACATGAGACTTTTTGAATTCGATAGCGCTTCAAAATGTAGAATCATTTGACGTAAAAAAGTGATTTTGCCAAAACTGGCACATAACAGATAAGAGGTCTTAAAGTCGCAACGACGTATTGCTTATAGTTACTATGTAGCAGGCTTGCCCCGACTATACCAATATAATGCTACACACTCATAGCCTCACACTACACACCACTACACCGCTAGGATACACACTACACCACTAGGATTTCCTGTGTTGTGGTTACCATGGACAACACAGAGATAATAGCACACTCGTCCAGACCGAGAACAGATATTCAAACTCATCATTCAAATTCCTACCCATAGACATAATACTACTAGACTAGGCAACCCGCTACCCGCTTGTCTAGTCTAGTAGTATTATGTCTATTTTCCTACCTCGCTGTATATCGAACTCAGGACCCATAGATTACCCTTAAGGGGATTGCCTTGCCCGATGACCTTGGAGATTTGGTCCCTCTACTAGTATTTTTTAACTAAGCGCCATCTACCAACCAACGACTATACTACAATAAAACGAACTGAAGATAAAGCAAGAAAACATGTGGCACAGAGTTTTCATCGTTTTTGCCTATTTATATTCGCTCTCTGAGAGATCTTCGAATACATTTTGTTCCTATAGTTTTTGTAGTCTTGTACGAGTACCTGCCTACATGATAATAATTTATTTATTTTGAACTACACTATGCATTATGCCTGCTGATATATTATGTAGCTTTCATTCTACTAAATGATACATTCTGAAGTCTGATGATGACCAAGTAAGTACTGATCAGTTTTCAGTAACGGGAATAGTTAGGATGACCTAGCTTTCAACATTTATCTAATTGAGCATGGGTGCTACTACATGAAACATTCTGAAGGTCTGATGATGACCAGGTAAGTGCTTATAGGTTCTCAGTAACGGAAGTACTTAGGATGACCTAGCTTTCAACATTTAACTAATTGAGCACGGGTGCTACTACATGAAACATTCTAAAGGTCTGATGATGACCAGGTAAGTGCTTATGGGTTCTCAGTAACGGAAGTACTTAGGATGACCTAGCTTTCAACATTTATCTAATTGAGCACGGGTGCTACTACATGAAACATTCTGAAGGTCTGATGATGACCAGGTAAGTGCTTATAGGTTCTCAGTAACGGAAGTACTTAGGATGACCTAGTTTTCAACATTTATCTAATTGAGCACGGGTGCTACTACATGAAACATTCTGAAGGTCTGATGATGACCAGGTAAGTGCTTATAGGTTCTCAGTAACGGAAGTACTTAGGATGACCTAGCTTTTAACATTTATCTAATTGAGCACGGGTGCTACTACATGAAACATTCTGAAGGTCTGATGATGACCAGGTAAGTGCTTATAGGTTCTCAGTAACGGAAGTACTTAGGATGACCTAGCTTTCAACATTTATCTAATTGAGCACGGGTGCTACTACATGAAACATTCTAAAGGTCTGATGATGACCAGGTAAGTGCTTATAGGTTCTCAGTAACGGAAGTACTTAGGATGACCTAGCTTTCAACATTTATCTAATTGAGCACGGGTGCTACTACATGAAACATTCTGAAGGTCTGATGATGACCAGGTAAATGCTTATAGGTTCTCAGTAACGGAAGTACTTAGGATGACCTAGCTTTTAACATTTATCTAATTGAGCACGGGTGCTACTACTTGAAACATTCTGAAGGTCTGATGATGACCAGGTAAGTGCTTATAGGTTCTCAGTAACGGAAGTACTTAGGATGACCTAGCTTTCAACATTTATCTAATTGAGCACGGGTGCTACTATATGAAACATTCTGAAGGTCTGATGATGACCAGGTAAGTGCTTATAGGTTCTCAGTAACGGAAGTACTTAGGATGACCTAGCTTTCAACATTTATCTAATTGAGCACGGGTGCTACTACATGAAACATTCTGAAGGTCTGATGATGACCAGGTAAGTGCTTATAGGTTCTCAGTAACGGAAGTACTTAGGATGACCTAGCTTTCAACATTTATCTAATTGAGCACGGGTGCTACTACATGAAACATTCTGAAGGTCTGATGATGACCAGGTAAGTGCTTATAGGTTCTCAGTAACGGAAGTACTTAGGATGACCTAGCTTTTAACATTTATCTAATTGAGCACGGGTGCTACTACATGAAACATTCTGAAGGTCTGATGATGACCAGGTAAGTGCTTATAGGTTCTCAGTAACGGAAGTACTTAGGATGACCTAGCTTTCAACATTTATCTAATTGAGCACGGGTGCTACTACATGAAACATTCTAAAGGTCTGATGATGACCAGGTAAGTGCTTATAGGTTCTCAGTAACGGAAGTACTTAGGATGACCTAGCTTTCAACATTTATCTAATTGAGCACGGGTGCTACTACATGAAACATTCTAAAGGTCTGATGATGACCAGGTAAGAGCTTATAGGTTCTCAGTAACGGAAGTACTTAGGATGACCTAGCTTTCAACATTTATCTAATTGAGCACGGGTGCTACTACATGAAACATTCTGAAGGTCTGATGATGACCAGGTAAGTGCTTATAGGTTCTCAGTAACGGAAGTACTTAGGATGACCTAGCTTTTAACATTTATCTAATTGAACACGGGTGCTACTACATGAAACATTCTGAAGGTCTGATGATGACCAGGTAAGTGCTTATAGGTTCTCAGTAACGGAAGTACTTAGGATGACCTAGTTGATGACCTTGTTTTAATGTTGCCATTGAGGGCCATCCATAAATTACGTCACACTAATTTCATGACTTTCTGACCCCTCCCCCTCTCTTTGTCACAGCTGGTCACATTTGTGAGACCTCCGCCCCTAGTGTGACGTCACATATTATGAATTAAGTTCCAAAATACATATACATATGTATATATACCAAATATTCGATTTTGGAATGTGACGTCACAAAATTTAGGATCCCCTCCCACCCTTGTCACACAATGTCACGCTACATCGAAACCCCCTCCCCCCTAACGTGTGACGTAATTTATGGATGGCCCTTTGTGATTGTTTCTAAATTACAATAATTAATTAATTCTATAGGAAATAAGGAGTAATCAAGGTCTTTGGTCCTGCCGAAGGAGATCAGTGTATTTTAATAAAAATAAAAAAATATATAAAAAATATAAAAAAAAATAGGAAATAAGGTTATGGGGGCATCAAGAAATCTGTAGAGTTTAAATTTTCAAATATCACCATTATATCTAGCAGGTACGCGCGGTAGCGTGTCCAGCCAAGTTCAAGCTAACAGAACTGGCGATCAGTACCGCGTGTAAAATTACACGAACGATTTGGAGCCACTTTTGACCCCCTCATAACTCAAAAAGTATTCGACATAAGTCTGTAAAATTGCTCATTGCTTGAGACTTGCGAAATACATATTTGCTCCAGATTTCATAAACACAGCTCAAACGGCTATTAAGATAACGTCCAAAAATCGTCATTTTTATCACTGAATGACCTATAGATCAAAACTCTAAACTAGTTCCAGATGACCTAGAAAGTTAAAATTTGGCTTCCAGATAGGTAGTTGAGTATACAAATACAAATACCAAGGAATAAATCAGAAACTAGCAAATTTTTATAATTTTATTATAATGTGTAATATTATACGAATCATTTCGAGTTACTTTTGACCCGTTCATAATTCGAGACCTATTTCACCTAAATACATGAAATTTGGCACATTTATTAAAACCCCTTAGCTTATTTAAAATTTAAAATTTTATAGATGTGGCTAAAACTGTTTTTGATACATTAACGTTTAAAAATCCGCATTTTGGTGACTGAGTCACTGACATAGGATTAAAAACATAACCTACTTCCAGACGGCCTAGAAACTAGATATTTTGCATCAAGGTAGACTATCAGGCGTATCTAAAGGAAAAAATCTAAAAACTGAAAGTTATTGATAATTAGTGAAACAAGTGAATTAGCGGTTCCACTGTGTAGAGTAATTTTACAAATAATAATGGGTATATTCATTATCTATAAACACTAATAATTTCTAGACAAAAAGTAATGATATCTTATCAAAAACATAAATGTAAAATGAAAGCCAAGTTAAAAAAACGATTGAGATCTAAATGGGTTCCAAGTTCTATGTAAAAAAGACTAAAATTTTAGTCACAGGGACATGCAATTCAAACTTTTAAAGCACCATGGCCGCCTATTTCTTGTACTTTGGAAAAAAGTAAGTTAGATCTATAACTCGTCTTCCAGATATATTTTTTGTTTCTGCTTGTGATTCTTCTTCAATAACCAAATCTTGTAAATCTTCTTCATCTTGTTCAACCTAAAACAAACAAACAATGCAGTGTCAAATTAAATTAGCTAGGGAAACTATCTAGTATCTAACAAATACCATAGTGTAAGCAAACAGAATAAGTTACCAGCAAAATTTGCTCTGCTCCCTCATCAACTTCCATCCCAGACAGATCGTATGTTTCTGTTAACGGCTGAAGTTCCTGATTTTGTAATTCTGAGTTTTGCTGGTTCCTGAACTGCCTGAAACATAATAACTTAAGTGAGCGAATGTAATGTTTTTGCTGCTACAGTCAGTAATAAGCCATACACAAAAATTCAAATGAGTCCAAACACGATGGTTCTACGCAGTGCCATCATTGAGATCCTTTACCCACCTTCGGAGTCCACCATCAGGTAGGTGACATCATCAGTCACCAAGGTCTCAATGAGACCTTTCAAATGAGTCCAAGCACGATAGTTCTACGTAGTGCCGTCACTGAGATCCTTTACCCACCTTCGGAGTCCACCATCAGGTAGGTGAAATCATCAGTCACCTAGGTCTCCATGAGACCTTTCAAATGAGTCTAAGCACGATGGTTCTACGTAGTGACGTCACTGAGATCCTTTACCCATTTTCGGAGTCCACCATCAGGTAGGTGAAATCATCAGTCACCAAGGTCTTAATGAGACCTTTCAAATGAGTCCAAACACGATGGTTCTACGTAGTGGCGTCACTGAGATCCTTTACCCATTTTCGGAGTCCACCATCAGGTAGGTGAAATCATCAGTCACCAAGGTCTTAATGAGACCTTTCAAATGAGTCCAAACACGATGGTTCTATCTAGTGCCGTCACTGAAATCCTTTACCCACCTTCGGAGTCCACCATCAGGTAAGTGACATCTTCAGTTACCAAGGTCTTAATGAAACCTTTAAAATGAGTCCAAACACGATGGTTCTATCTAGTGCCGTCACTGAGATCCTTTACCCACCTTCGGAGTCCACCATCAGGTAGGTGACATCGTCAGCCACCAAGGTCTTAATGAGACCTTTCAAATGAGTCCAAGCACGATGGTTCTATCTAGTGCCGTCACTGAGATCCTTTACCCACCTTCGGAGTCCACCATCAGGTAGGTGACATCGTCAGCCACCAAGGTCTTAATGAGACCTTTCAAATGAGTCCAAACACGATGGTTCTATCTAGTGCCATCACTGAGATCCTTTACCCACCTTCGGAGTCCACCATCAGGTAAGTGACATTATCTGTCACCAAGATCTTAATGAGACCTTTAAAATGAGTCCAAACACGATGGTTCTATCTAGTGCCGTCATTGAGATCCTTTACCCACCTTCGGAATCCACCATCAGGTAGGTGACATCGTGAGCCACCAAGGTCTTAATGAGAGCTTTCAAATGAGTCCAAACACGATGGTTCTATCTAGTGCCGTCACTGAGATCCTTTACCCACCTTCGGAGTCCACCATCAGGTAGGTGACATCATCAGTCACCAAGGTCTCAATGATACCTTTCAAATGAGTTCAAACACGATGGTTCTACGTAGTGACGTCACTGAGATCCTTTACCAACCTTCGGAGTCCACCATCAGGTAGGTGACATCATCAGTCACCAAGGTCTCCAAAAGCCTTTTCAAATGAGTCCAAACACGATGGTTCTACGTAATGCCGTCCCTGAGATCCTTTACCCACCTTCGGAGTCCACCATCAGGTAGGTGACATCATTAGTCACCAAGGTCTCCATGAGACCTTTCAAATGAATCCAAACACGATGGTTCTACGTAGTGCCGTCACTGAGATCCTTTACCCACCTTCGGAGTCCACCATCAGGTAGGTGACATCATCAGTCACCAAGGTCTCAATGATACCTTTCAAATGAGTTCAAACACGATGGTTCTACGTAGTGACGTCACTGAGATCCTTTACCAACCTTCGGAGTCCACCATCAGGTAGGTGACATCATCAGTCACCAAGGTCTCCAAAAGCCTTTTCAAATGAGTCCAAACACGATGGTTCTACGTAATGCCGTCCCTGAGATCCTTTACCCACCTTCGGAGTCCACCATCAGGTAGGTGACATCATTAGTCACCAAGGTCTCCATGAGACCTTTCAAATGAATCCAAACACGATGGTTCTACGTAGTGCCGTCACTGAGATCCTTTACCCACCTTCGGAGTCCACCATCAGGTAGGTGAAATCATCAGTCACCAAGGTCTTAATGAGAGCTTTCAAATGAGTCCAAACACGATGGTTCTACGTAGTGCCGTCACTGAGATCCTTTACCCACCTTCGGAGTCCACCATCAGGTAGGTGACATCATTAGTCACCAAGGTCTCCATGAGACCTTTCAAAAATTCAAATGAATCCAAACACGATGGTTATACGTAGTGCCGTCAATGAGATGCTAATACCCACCTTCGGAGTCCATCATCATATTAGGTCTCCATCTGCCGCGGCGCCGTCAAACGAAATTCTCAAGATAGCTAAAACGTTAAAAAAATAAACACACTAGAAATAATGTACTCAATAGGGTAGGTACTTACATGGTACTTACCAATAGTTTTGGAGAGCTCGGTCACATTTCACTTACATTTATTCATTATATTAGCCACAGTCAGTCTTACTCTATGATAGGGTCAATAAACTAAACGAAATTATAATCTACTTTACATATATTTACAAACTTAATTTTTATTGTTCTTTTACGAAATATTTATATTTGTACTATTTACAATATGACTTCATTCAAAAATTTTTCAAAACGTGAGGTTTTAGTTTTTATTTGGAAAAAATAGCGCGCGTACAATCCACCCGCAATGAACTAATATCTGTCCACCCGTCACAAGAGTCATCGAGACACTGATGTATCGCGTTCCGAGAGTCCCGAGCACGCGACGCAGGGCTTAGCGGGGGCGCTCCAGCGGGGTACTGGTGAAGTTTTGGGTTTTTATTCATTTTTTCAAAATATTAAAATAATTAAGAAAAAAAAAACCATACAAATTGTGAAACACGTCAGTACATATTTTTTAGTACAATATTCATGCCGAACTATTTAACCGTTACAGAGAACATTTACAATTTAGGTTGAAGAAGGACCTATTTAACAAAAATTTTTCCCAATATTTGGGAGAGGTTATTAAAATTTTAAATAATAGAATATCATTGTGATGACCTTCAGTATACCATATATTTTTTATATGGAAATCGCACAAAAGGATTCATCTGCAATCTTCTTCAAACTTACAGTATTTTTGAGATTTGAGCGAGCCAATCCCCTTAACCACCGTCATGTCAGCTTTTAATATGTTCTGTGTAAGCTACAAACTTGGTAGATTGCGCCGAATCCAAATATTACTGATATAAAACAGCTTTTTACCAGTTTATTTACCTCGTTACATAAATGTTACGATCCATTAGGATTTAATACACGACATCTTTACATGGAATAGTCGAATTAACTATTAAATGTCTCTAGTTTTGGACGGAAAACATATTAGTTGTATTGAATTAAACAGCTGTCAAGTCCAAATCCCGTACGAAAATCATTGTACAATATAAAATATTTGCTTTTTTGTTTCTTTTGGTTTGTTACACATAAAGATAGTCCAGTGCCGATAATTTTTGAAACGAAAAAAAATTATAGTAGAATGAAACCTATTGCAAAAGGAATAAGGCTAAGATCTAAGTACCCATACTCAGAATAGTAGATTCTATAAACTGAGTTACCTTTTTTAATTTGTGAATCAATTAACATAAACATTAAGTATCGAAAAACAGCAAACGCACCGACAAACAGATAAAAAATATTTTTAGGTTAATGAATATCTCAAAATATAATAGTTTACACAATAGCGTTCCGTTTTGACTACGAACCCGTATCGTTTTGTCATGTCCATCCATCCATCCATCCATCCATCCATTCATTCTTCCGTCTGTCCGTCCGTCCGTCCGTCCGTCCGCAACAAAGTGCAGAGTTCCTTTTAGAGGAGACATATTAAACAAATCATAGCACTACTTTATATTGAAATATTTAATGAAAATTTGCTTAAAAAAATATGAATAGTAAACAGAAATTGCTGTGTAACAACAATTTGGGTAAGTTTTAATTGGATATTTGTATTTTCTACAAATTAATGTCAAATAAAAATTTTATTTGTTATTACCTCAAAAAAAATAATTAACATTCTCTCGACTCTTGAAACTCCACAGAGTAGCAACTTATGCAAAGATAACCCAAACCCAAGTCCACAGATAAAAAAAAATTCAAGGATGTTTACCACGTTACATATAACAATATTTATCGTAAACGTAATCAAAGTATGTTTATTATGCAGTGTAGTTTATATAAAACTGCGATATTTTTTAGCGACCGGCTATTTTAATTCACCGTACATTTGCATAAAGTTTTTTCTATTGTTCAAGAATAAACTTTCTTTTGTTATGTCAGCCTTGGTGCTTAACGCGACGTAGAATACAATAGGCGTTATTAAAATGTACAACATAGGTATATTAGTTATCTATGGTCCATTTTTTTACACGAGTCTTATTTACTAACAAACCAACATGGTATATTTAACCGACTTCAAAAAAAGGAGGAGGTTCTCAATTCGACTGTATTTTTTTTTTATTTTTGTTACTTCAGAACTTTGGACTGGGTGAACCGATTTTGATTATTCTTTTTTTAATCGAAAGCAGGTGCTTGTCATGTGGTCCTACATAAATTTGAGCTACATCTGACAAGTAGTTTTTGATTAATTTTGAAGTCGGTTATTTTTTGTTAGTAAAAAGATTATCACTTAGTTGCTTGTTGTCCTAATATTACACGGATCGTGGTCACGGTGAGACTGGTTCACAATATCGGTATTATAAAATACGAATCGGGAGTACCCGTTGCATTTATAAGAATTGAAGGTTAAAATATCATTTAATGCTAAAACACGGCCTATAGTATCCTCAGTATCTCCTTGCACTCGTTGACATAATTATTGCGCGCTCACTCGCACTTAAACCTAGTACTAATAGTTATCTTTTTCAACTAATATTTTAATAATAATTAGTACGAAGACTCTAAACCAACTTCTCTTGTTTTTTTAAGTCACTCAGATTTTTACATAAGTCTGGGTTATCTACCATTCAGTGGTTTATGTCTGTGTGGTATAGTTTGTTTAACACTACTACATAATTCGTGGCAAAAAATAACTTACTTCAAAATTAGGGATAACTCAAAAACTACTCGTCAGATCTCGCTCAAATTTAAGTGGGACCACATGACAAGCACCAGCTTTCGATTAAAAAAGAGGGTGCGTGTACTTTTGTACGCGCGTGAGAAGTTATACTTCTTTGACATAATTAAATAAATATTTAATTTAATAACGTGTATCACTTTTAATTTTCTTTCAAAAACTATTTTTGTACTAAATAAAAATAAACAAGTACAAACTAGATGGCGTTTTTCATGAACCTGAATCACGCTGTTGACTCTGTGAGATTTGTATAAGTAATAACATTAAATTTTAATGTGTACTACCTATATTTACACAAGTACAAACTAGATGGCGTTGTTCATGAACCTGAATCACGCTGTTGAGATTTGTATAAGTAATAACATAAAATTTTAAAAAAGGTAAAGATAATAAGAAGCTAGGGTCATCAATCCAGTGCTTTCATACCCCCTCCATGGTAGCGCAAACGTTTAACGCAACCTTTTTGCAAGTCGCATAAGAAGTATAACTTCAAAAAAGAATCATCAAAATCGGTTCACCCAGTCAAAAGTTCTGAGGTAAAAAACGTAAAAAACGTAAAAATTTAATAACGAATTGAATACCTCCTCCTTTTTTGAAGTCGGTTAAAAACTGTAGCCCTGTCCAAAAGCCGGTATAAATATTTTTTCATCGCTTATTTTCACTTAACGTAGAAAATTCGTATTTATTACATATAATTAGTACTTACATTTTGCTATTACAAGTGAGACGCCGTGTCAACCAGCTGGATTCCTTAGTGTTCTTAAATAGATTTCCTCTTCCTCGGTGAAACTTTTTGAAGCGTTAAGCCCGTCTGTCCATGACACCCTGTCGACTAGCTTAACGACTGTGACTGAACTGTCCGAAGCAGATCCAATAAACTCGGTAATGTAAAAACAACATTGCTGTGGGGTATTTCTTATATAAACTTGACAAGTGCGAGTTAAACTCGCTTGGAGAGGGTTCCGTACGTTGATTATGTTTTTTTTTTTTTAACTGTTCACACTCATAGCCCCAAACTAGGATTCCCTGTGTCGTGGGTGCCATGGACAACACACTAGACAACGACATTCACACCCAGACCGAGAACAGAAATCCAAACTCATCATTCAAATTTCCGCCTCGCTGGGAATCAAACCCAGGACCCTCGGTGCGGCAATCCGGCATGGTAGCCATTGCGCCACACGGGTCGTCGAGTTTATCGTTATTTTTCTATTTTTTTATTAAATGCTTAGAATTTCTTTTAAAATGACAGAGGACAAAATTAATGGCAGTTTGGATAGCCCTAAAAACCACGTAGGCGTATTGGTTAATCAAGCCGCGACGTCATCCCGGTGACACATCGAGGTCGCCCGCGGCACAAATTTGCTCGTGCCGGCCCCAAACTGGAGCGAAGCTACATTGTTCACCGGAATTAGGTCGAAAATGAGTTGGACGTGTGAAAGGATAAGTTTGTCAACACGTCGTGATGGCATAGGTATCGGGTAGGGATATCGTAAGGATTACAGCGTTAGATTATTTCGGGGTTTTGTATACGGGTAGTTTTAGATAAGTTTTACGGTTTACGTCTATCTAGAGTAAATTCGTGCCTCTGTAGAATATTAGAGTATTAAAACTAGTAAAGCAGCTGTTTTCAAAGGAAAAAGTAAGGATTGGGTTATGTTTACGGGTAGTTGACCCAGTCACGTATACGATATGTGTTTCGAGTTGAAGTCTTTTCTTATAAACGATCCTTCGAGCTCTGTTCAGCCGATAAGCAGCTGTAGATAATTACAAGTAGGTACACTGCGTCATTAAGTTTTAAACAAAATTCCTTTTTAAATCGTTACCTACTTAGTATGTCACCTCTTAAGTTAAAATGTCAAAATGCGTTTACCTGCGGATTTAACGGAATTAAGCGGACACGCCGCGCCGCGCGGGCACGTCTTGGCTGAGAATTTCTTGCGGATATAAAATTTTATTCATTTTTCCGCTAGAAGCGGTGAATGTTCAAGGGGATTTGCAGCTGAATCTCAAAAGCTCTCTGGCGACTTAAAACGTCAATCTGAGTAGCCGGTAAATACGGTTATGAAAATTTATATTTTCTTCACGATATATACGAGTATACTATATTATATCGTAAAATTTATATTTTCTTGACGATATATGGTATATCGACGCTTGAAAGGCAAAAATTACCAAGCGACATATTGACAACTTTACACTAGAGCATTTTAAAGTTTTTATTTTAGAAAAAAATCATAAAAATCGCTTTTTTAAGTATTTAAAGTGCATGTAAAATTCATTGGAATTAAGTAGCTATGACTAATAGGCGATTTTTATGATTTCTTTTCTAAAATTCTATCTTTAAAATGCTCTAGTGTAAAGTTGTCAACATGTCGCTTAGTAATTTTTGCCTTTCAAGCGTCGATATGTATATAAATTTACCTGAAGGCTAGATGTAATTCAATATTATTTTTAGGGTTCGTACGAAAAACCGAAAAATTGAATCCTTATAGGATCATTCGTGCGTCTGAGCGACAGCCATTCACAGCCAATTTACTCCGAAACTACTGGACCAAATGAGTTGAAATTTGGTACTGATGTACTTTTTGTGACCCAAAGACGAAGATATAAAATAAACAACTGAATTTTGAAAAAAAAAATAACGAAATCAAAATTAAACGGACAGAGAGTTCTTCCCATAACTGAGAAGACTACTAGAGCGTTAGTTTATCGAACATAAACATACAACTTCGTCATTATCTCTAAACTAACAAAGAAAAGTAACTAACGAAACTCACTAACTAAAGAAACGAACTAACTAGTAAGGAATGGTGTCTGGTAAAATCGAAACGATTCTAGCAAATCTTAATCCGTTTCCAACGTTGAAAGCTCAACTTTTCCTACTTCTACAAGTTATTCGAAGTTTCAGTGCAAGTTTTAATACAGCTATCCTTAAACTTCGGCTTTTCTTATCAACTTCGATGACTTTGAACGAGTGGGTGCAATAAAATTGGGTGTCAATATAAAATATATGTTTAAGGTTAAGAATTTACGAATGCTTACGTGTATAATCATTTACAGTCAGTTCTTATGGGCCAACTATTACATGAGCTGAATTAATAGCAGTTTCATTATTTATTGGTAAACACGCTGTAGCAATAACATCGTTAAAGACCGTCTACCAGAAAAAATTAAAAGACATTTATTCTTGTAGTATTTAAAAAAACAGAAGATTACGTTTGTTCGTCAGATGTACTAAACTGCGAAATTAAAGTACGCTAAGGACACTAACTTGCATCCCCAGACTTGTTAGACGATGTCACAAATTCACAATAGTATTTTCTCTAATTCATTTCACGGTCATTAAACGCAGTTGTTTTCAGTTAACGCAAAGGATGCTATGTTTTTTTGATACGGTATTTTATATCTATATCTATACATCTATACATCTATACAAATCTATACATCTATACAAATAAATAAAATTGGAGTGTCTGTTTGTAATATTAAAATAACCGCTTTTTACTAAGTGCATTTAGATGTATACACGGTACACATACCAAAACAACATTTTTTACAATTTTTGTCTGTCTGTCTGTCTGTCTGTCTGTCTGTTTGTTCCGGCTAATCTCTGAAACGGCTGGACCGATTTTGACGGGACTTTCACTGGCAGTTAGCTGATGTAACAAGGAGTAACTTAGGCTACTTTTATTTTAGAAAAAAAAATAGTAAAAAAATAGGATCAATGAAAAATGTAATAATATTAAATACCACGCGGACGAAGTCGCGGGTAACAGCTAGTTATTAATAAACTGAACTACTACTGTTATACAATAACTACAAATATAATTTGTAATTGTATTATTGCTAAACAAAATAAATGTTTTTATTACCGCTTAGGTATTGTAGAGGTACATAATGCTGATGTTATGGCGTTATTTATTTATAGTTATAGCGTTTATTATTTGTTAGCGTTTATAGCGCCTTACTACGTAAGCGCATGTTCTATGCGTAATATAAGTGACGCGTAAATAATATTCGTTCGTTTCGTGAACTGAAATACGCATTTTTACTGGAACATCCTCTTTCTGATAACATTTTCACGAACATTAACTACTGTATAATAATTCATCTCTTTCTATAACAATTTCAAAATATTTCCGTCATTACATAGTTTATAAAAACTTTATTGGATAATGTAGTGAAGTAGCATCTTTATTTTTAAAATTCTTATTCTATTCTCTGCAAAATTCTCTGCTGACTTTCTTGGTGGTACAAGAAGTTACAACAACTGTTTGAACAGAAACAAGTGCCGCATCCAACGTGACTTTTTGTTACTTTATTTCTTGGACATCACTTTGTTACAGTCGTCTTGATGGAGTGTCTGCGTCGACCTGCCTATAATAGCCGTCATAGCCACATAGCTTTATATGGCTCAGGGCATAAACCTTTTTATTTGTCACGTTCCTCTACGCTTTGACTTATACACTTCTTTTTGTTTCAGGTAATTTATCCCGATCGTTATGCGCGATGAATAGCAGAGTTTGGTCAGTATTCGTAATTAATGAATAATTAGGTACCAAGCAAGTTTTTTTTATACTTTTTATTATTGTGTTCAAAATTCAGCCGGAGTTTAATATGAGATAAGAGACAAATGTTTATATTTTACACTGGTAAATTACACTATAGACCGTTAACATTTTATGGTAAAGATTTGAGTATCACTATACTTACTCATGTGTTAGGTCCGCTAGTTTCATTTAAGTGTTTTCCTTTTCCGAACAACCGTTAACTAATTTTGATTCAAGTAAGTACGTAATTTAAAAACAAAAACGTGTACTTATGTACGCGCGTGAGAAGTTATACTTCTTTGGCATGAAAAAAAAAACAATCAAAAATAAAATAAAAAGTAAGTATTAGTAGTAGTAAGTAAAAAAAATAAGAAAATCAAAGAAAATTTTTCAAAAAAATTTTCAAATAAAAATAAAAAAACTATTAAGAAAAACAAAACAATACTCAAAAAAACAATATTCAAAAAAATTATATAAAAAAACAATATTCAAAAACAATATTCTAACAATATTAAAAAAAAAAACAATATAATAAATCATTTTTAGGGTTCCGTAGCCAAATGGCAAAAAACGGAACCCTTATAAATTCGTCATGTCTGTCTGTCTGTCTGTCTGTCTGTCTGTCTGTCTGTCTGTCTGTCTGTCTGTCTGTCCGTCCGTATGTCACAGCCACTTTTCTCCGAAACTATAAGAACTATACTGATGAAACTTGGTAAGGAGATGTATTCTGTAAACCGCATTAAGGTTTTTACACAAAAATAGAAAACAAATCAATAAATTTTGGGGTCCCCATACATAGAACTGAAACTCAAAATTTTTTTTTTTCATCAAACCCATACGTGTGGGGTATCTATGGATAGGTCTTCAAAAATGATATTGAGGTTTCTAATATCATTTTTTTCTAAACTGAATAGTTTGCGCGAGAGACACTTCCAAAGTGGTAAAATGTGTGTCCCCCCCCCTGTAACTTTTAAAATAAGAGAATGATAAAACTAAAAAAAATATATGATGTACATTACTATGCAAACTTCCAACGAAAATTGATTTGAACGAGATCTAATAAGTAGTTTTTTTTTAATACGTTATAAATCGTAAACCGCAAAAAACATCGATCAAAGTTACAACAAACTACAAGAACTTTTATATTATGTTACTTGCTGCTACGGAACTCTTCATGGGCGAGTTCGACTCGCACTTGGCCGCTTTTTTCAAAACGAGCGTTTTTAAAAACGCACGTGACATTTTTCGTCATCATCCTTTTTGTGTCACCGTCCGTGTTACAAATCTTAAAATTTCACTGTCATCATTTTTTCCATTTATTTCGTAACGCGCCTAAAGAAGTATAACTTCAAAAAGAGAAAAAGTGATACATGCATACTTCGAATCCAAGTCCGCCTGTGCGGTAGATCAATGATCAAACCACTAGGCTATCACTGTTCACGGTGTCGACGTGAATCTCAATTATACGAGTAAGTATAAATTACGAAGACAATCCATCAAAATTGTTAATGGGAACGTCACCGTTCCATCCCGACAAGGTTTGTTTTCTTTGAAAATGAGAATTCACTTGCTACTTTGACCGACTTTTGGACAGTTCGGATATGAAGCGGCTAACTTGTTACAGACAAGTTTCGATAAGGGCTCTCATTCGAAGTTTCTCTTGGAAGTGAACTTGGAACGGAGTATGAAGGAAAACTTCGTGAGGAAATGTACATGTCTGAGATTATAGGACTATAGGTAGCTTGGCCAACAGTGAAGGTTCGAAGTAAATCCTGCTGAATAACGGACGAGATTATTGTATAGTAGCACTCTGCTTGCAACTTTGCCCTTGGCTTTGTAATAAGTTTCCCATAACTTATTCCAGATCATGGTATAGGTATCTGTGTGCTAAATTTAATTAAATCCGTTTAGTAGTTTTTGCGAGGAAGAGTTACAAACATCCATATGTATGGATTCACATTTATTGTACTAGTGGGGTCTTTAATGAGTTCTTTGATAGTGGATGTTTTTGTACTGTCCTAGCCAATGATATTTCAAAAATATAGATACGTTATATCCTTACAAATCAACCAAAAAAACTGTTCCGTAGAGAGGTACAACACATACACCTTTATCTTTTGTTTTACTACACCAATCACATTGGTATACTCGTAATACATGAAGGCATTTTAACGCTGTATGTCAAATGTCAAGCACTTCTGACAACAACAAAAGCGTGCGTATCGTGTTGTACTGACAGAGCGACTACGAGCAGAACGGTCAATTGCCTGTTCCTACGCCCTTCATCGTCGACGCGCTAATGACATATCTACCTCTTTTTTACATTATAATATCATTGGTCTTAGCCTAATCCTGATTACGGGTGATGAGTACTTATCGTCAGTTGGACGATTTCGTTTATCGGCCATAAGCTATAATACGATAAGTGTTTACCGTGACCATGGACATCAGTGATATCCAATGCATCACCGATGCATTGTCCATACGTCAGTGCTTTGCAAAATTTTATTCACTATCTGCACTTTAATTATTTCTTTCATATAATATAATACTATTTTGTATTGCAATGTCTAGCATTTCGTTTCGATTTCGTTTGTTTTTCCAATACCAATACCAAATTGAATACTGCAAGTTCGTACACTGTGATAGACGCTGATAAAAATTTACAACTCTGTAACAAGTTTGCCACTTTTTCACATGGGCGAATGTAATTCGAGCCTAACGAAAATCATTTCCGTAAAGAACAGTTTTCTTTCCGCTGACAAACAAATATAGAACACTGGAATATTCCCGAGTTCAAAAAGTAAGATTTGTACACCGGTTTTAGTACATACTTACTTTTTACGTCGAGTCAGTGGAAAACGTGTAGGGTACATTCAACAGTAACTGACTCGTTATAACGGTGGTGGTGAGGCCCTCGGAGGGATTATATTGATTTTAATAGTTCATTAATACCATTATTACTATTATTTATTTCTCCATGGGGTCCGCCAGGACAGTTTCATGTTTGAACATGAGTCAACCGCCAAACGACTCATCTTGTTCCGGCTGGGGTCTTGAGAGCCAGTTCTTTCTTTCTTTATTTTTCTTCTCCTTTCTTGGCCGGCAACGCATCAGCGATGCCTTTGGTTATTAAAAAAAATCCTAATGGGAATACAATAATACCCTTATAGCTCAGTTTGCCCTAGTATGTAAAATCAATGCACAGTCACGCGCGGCGACACATCCGACCAGTCAAAGTTCACGCCAACTTTAGTAATTAATCCGAGGTACTACGTGTCAATGTTCGTTACAAGTTTTGTTTTTGTTGTGCTACTATTCGTGCTGATGTTACGGGATAGATGTCGCATGAGTTTAAACTTGGGATGATAAAAGTCAAACATAGGATCAATTCGTCGTAGATTATGGACTAAAGGGCAATGACATTGTAATGTAAAAAGATGTAAATATGTCACTAGCGCGCCGACGAGGAAGAGCGTAAGAACAGGCAATTGATCGTTCTGCTCGTAGTCACTCTGTCAATACAAGACGATACACACGCTTTTGTTGTTGTCAGAAGTGCTTGACATTTGACATACAGCGTTAACATGCCTTCGTGTATTATACCAATGTGATTGATGTAGTGAAACAAAAGATAAATGTGTGTGTGTTGTAGTTCTTATCAGAACAAATGTTTGGTTGATTTGTAAGGGCATAACCTATCTATTTTTTTTTTAATATCACAAGACGAACCTGGATAAAGAAAACAAACGAATTTCGAAAAAAAAAATAACGAAATCAAAATTAAAAAGAAGTGTTTTGCAAACCGTACCGTGTGCATGTCAAATGAAACGGCTTATTGTAAGGATCTCAAATATATTTTTATTATAGTTCTATAACGGACAGTTTTGAAAGTATTAAAGAAAGAACGAAAATTGAAGACGAAAATAGACCATTCCCCCCCCCCTCCCCTCCTATCTCTGTAACTACTAAGGCTAGAATTTCGAGAAAAATCCAGGATATTTCTTTACTTATATATTACAGGAAAACCTATGTATAAGAAGCGTTTACATGGTCTTAAAAATGGGCAAAAATGAAATATAAAAATAACGGTAAATACATAATCAACGTGCGGAACCCTCTCCCAGTGAGTTTAACTCGCACTTTTCAAGTGTAATTAAGTCTGGACATGGCCTGTCTGTGTGCCAAGTTGCATCTTAATACATACAAAGGTTAGCACGTGATGCTAACCCAAACATCTTAACAAATTCTTGAGTATCATACTGGCCAATGAAGAAATGTTCTAAAGCGTATTGGTAAATAATATTGAGTGTTTGCGAGTTTGACAATATGCGTATTTGACATTTTGCCTGATGCGTCTTAGTTTTTGTCATAATGCGTGTTTGACTTTTTTACGTTTTTGACCTTAAGAGTATAAACCCATATTAGCAGGTTAGAAAGTAGGATGCCAGTTACCCATATAATTCAATGCTCTCTTCGCGTAGCTTTATAACGGACCACTTTCAGTTGACCTTTAGGAGAAGTGCTTTGCACTTTAAACTTAATACAATAGGATGAAGTTATTGTATTACACATTAACTGAGTAGAGATCGTCTAAGAAATATTATTGTTATAACCTTTTAGTGGAAATATTTCTTTCTATTTATCTATACTAATATTATATAGAGGAAAGATTTGATTGTTTGTTTGCATTGAATAGGCTCCGAAACTACTGAACCGATTTGAAAAATTCTTTAACTGTTGGGAAGCTACACTATCCCCGGGTGACATAGGCTATATTATATTTTCAAAAAATTAGGGATCCTTAATGAAACTCCAATAATGTAACCCAAGGAGTAAAAAAATAAGAAAACCGAAGCAAAGCGAGGGCGGTTACTCGTGTGATATAAAATATTTCCTAAATATTGCCACGTAAACTATCTATCTAGTTTGCTTAGTTCCTTGTTACATATGTTATATACATATATATATATCTTCCTATCTTGGTATTTCTCTTCGGGGCGGTTCGTTGGAATTACTTTAGATTCTCTAGAAACTTTAATTAACAGAAGTTCGAGTTACAACCAGAGGGAGTTGGCTGGTAGCAGCAAACTACAATATGTCAGTTTGTAATTAAATGTTAGACAGACAGACAGCCAGAAAAAATTACGTACATACACATTTGATGTAACTTTTTAGTTGTATTCTACTCGTTACTTTTGTCATAATGGATTCCTTCCTACCACTAACGTTACGGGCGAAGCATAAGACGTTGTAGGAGCGACGCACAACCACACGCCATAGCGCTGGCCTGCACATTTCAGTATATAACAAAGTACTCTGTGCCTGCGCACTGCTGTGCGAGCAAGACGACTACAGTAGCTATCTTGCTCACACAAATCATTGCGCATCTATTACCCCAAAATTATATATTATTTTAATTATTATGAAAAATCTTGTAGGTAATTTGTAACTAATTTTCCTATAAATATGGAGCAAATTTCTAATAAAAGGCATTACGATTCTGGCTTCCGTGTCTTAATCATCTCCCGAAAACACGCACGTAAAGTATTATTAAAGATGACGGAAAAATACCCGAAATCGTACCCTCAGTGGAAGAAAGGCATAAGATGAAAATTGTAATTTTTCAGGAAAGCAAAAAAACTGTAAAATATCAGTAAGTAGTCAAAGGAATTTACATTACATTTTCTTGCACAAAACCGTCAAGATAAAAATTTGAAAAAAATTGAGCATAAGTAAATTTTGTCCCTCTTTCCAATCATTTATCATATTAATAACTAAAATTCAAAGTAACACGACTTATCCTTTTTTTCAGTGAGAGTGCGATATATTGCTAAAACTTCTTTATGGTTAATATGCAAAAGATTCTATAAGGCTATCAATCACGCTTCCTTCACGTACGTTTGTTATGTTGTCAACATTACGGAATATGCTAATATTTTAGTTTATTTTGTAACAAATTTTACAAAGTCACGTAATAGAAAAAATAATAAAGGCCCTGTATAAATTCGAACGTTATAAAATTTTATTTCCTATAATTTTATTTACATTTTCTATTTCCTTTAATTAAAAAAAATATGCGTTCTGTTTTCTTATCTGTGTAAAATGTTATCGCTTGCGATAAGATCTCCCATTGTTTTGTATTACTTCCTTACGCTTCCCGCCCACGTCCGATAATCGGTGACCGATTTTTTGTAGGAGAAAAATAGAACGTACTGACAGCAATAGTGCAACGCACACGTCCTACAAAAAGTCGGTCAGAAATAATATGGCAGGAAAAATCGGCCCGATTATCTGTCCTACATATCCCTGTCCTATATGTCCATATTCATGTCCTATATGTTATGCTCATCCTTATGCTTTTCCTTATGTTTTCACTAATGCATTTTTCATCTTGATACGTATAGAATTAACAAGATATTAATAGGAATTTCTTCATTTCACACGTAAGAAGTATAAGTATTTGTAAATGAAACTCATTTTAAATATCAAGTCCCTATGTATATCGACATTTACTACTCAGCTTTATGTTTCTTCGTTTCCAATACCAATTAATAAGGTACTTTTATCTCCTAGAAAATACATAGTAGAAGAAGAACATAGTAGGTATTTACGCTACTTAAAAATTAAAAATCTTTTTCTAAAAATTCTTCTTCTAAAAATTAAATAAGCAACTAAAAGCGTCCAAAAGTACTTTTGCCTTTTCTTAGTCAGTGCCAGTACCACGCATTCCAAAAATCACATATTTTTAATAAAAATAATAAGAAAACAAACGAGGCTTTAAACAATATCCGGATAACTTTTTTCGAATGAACCTACCCTACGATATCTATACGAATAGTCGTCGATTATGTTCTAAGTGAGGTCGTATATACATATTGGAACGAACAGCGCATAGCTCTCATAAGCTCTTCAGTTGTGAAATCGGTTAAATCGTCATAATGTACGGTAAATTTTCATATTTTCTCGTCGGACGGAGTATTCCCTGGAACATGGTTTATCTTTTCTGAGCATTTTCTTTGCCGCCTACGAAGCAGTAAACGAGTAAAATTGTTCTTAAAGAAAATTCAATTTAACAAGGCGTCTCTTAGGACCGTCGCAACGATAGGTGTATATTATTTTCTCTAGATGGTTAAAAGAATCTAATATAACAAACATTCAGATGCGCGTCTGATGCGAAGATCAAGAATACTTCTGATCCTGCCGCGAAATTCTAACTTAATTTAGTTTTTCATACATGTCAGCTGTATTCCTGTATGACCTCCCGGACGCAGTGTTTGACGCACATATACATGTAATAATGTATGCGGATGATGTTGCTGCGATAGTCACCGCACCCAAACCGGACCAGCTTGAGGAGAGGTTGAATAGTACAGCGGCCCGTCTTGCCGAATGGTTTGCTGTAAAAGGCCTTTCCCTAAATGTAAGCAAGACACATTACGTTCACTTTAATCTATCAGGTCGAACACTAAGCCCACTTACGGTTATAGTGAACGGAATGACGATTAAAGGAACACATGAATCCACCTTTCTTGGTTTCGAAATCGACAGTGGCCTCACATGGAAAACCCATGTCCAAAAGGTGTGTGCAAAACTGGGTAGTGCCTGTTTCGCGCTAAGTCGTGTGTGTCGGGTTGTGTCCGCCGAGGTTGCGCGCGCGTGCTACTTCGCGACGGTGCACTCCGTGCTGCAATATGGCGCGGAGCTGTGGGGTCGCTCTTCCGACTGGCAGTGCCTTCCGAATGTAGAAACGCGCCGTGAGATCACTGGCGCGAGTAGGTCGCGACACCTCGGCAAAACCCTTCTTTAAAGAATTGGGAATTCTTACATTACCTTCCATCGTTATCTTACAGATAGCAGTATACGTAAGAATGAACCTGGAGTCATTCGAAAAAAAGGGAGATGGTCACACCCACCACACCAGATACGCCAACAAGCTGTCGGCAGTGCCGCGAAGACTCACCAAGTCGTCTAAGTTGACCCACGTAATGGGCCCAGCTGTGTACAATAGGCTGCCCAGTAACATTACGGAGGCTGAAAGCCTAACAAGCTTTAAATTCAAGCTGAAACAGTGGCTGCTGGAACAGACGTTCTACAGTGTCGAGGAATTCATGCTACTTAAAGAATCGCTAACTAAATTTAGCTAACAAATAATTTATAATGTAGCTAACAATTGTTTAATTGATTTTAATAATTAATTTACACTGTGCAGTTTTATGGCTGTTCTTATGAATTTATGATATTATTATTTTTTGTTTTTAAGATTGACATTGTCACTTATTTATTCTTGACATTATTTTGCATTATAATAATTATTTTTTTTACAACTTATATACTGCGTATATAGGTATTTGAATTTTACTTTTTATAGTGATGACGTGTATTTTCCATATGAATAATGCATGGTTTTTCAAATTCCTTAAAGCGTCAGAATGTTGGTATTACAGCCCTAGCAATTAACGGATATGATGCTAAAAAATCCTAAGTAACGGAAAACGTTGTTCATAAATGAGTCACAGAAATTGAAAGAAGTTTTAATTTTTCTTTTAATTGCGCTCGGGACAGGAAATTGCTGTAGATTGCCTATCTGAGAAGAAAATTACTACGGTTCTTTTAAATTAACCGCCCACGTTATATACTATCTTGCTTCCTCGCGTTTTCAGGTGACAGATAAACGGCATAATTTATTATTGTTAATTTTTGTAGTGTGGGTGAAGGTGTTGATCCAATGGGCCACTGCGACCAAGTTAGATCTATTGTAGCCATGTTTTCTAAATAATCTTGTCGCCAAGGTTTACGATCGAAATGAACCGTATGATGCCTATGTGTTTTGTGACCTATAGGAATAATTTAATGGAATCGGAAACTTGTTTTGACGTTTATGCCGTTAATCGCTTGAGTGGGCAAGTAATTCTGCGATGTTTGATGATGATTTGGGTTAACGTCTTGTAAAGCTACAGGATTTTTATTGGGGCACAATAAAATAAATGCTTACTCACCCATACCTGTGTCGCGGGTGGCATGGATAACACATATAACAACACATCATAAAAACATCCATAACCCGAGTACAAATATTTATCTGTCACATAAATATCTGCCCCACCGGGAATCGAACCCGAGACGCCTCGCATCGCAGGCAGGGTCGCTATCAACTAGGCTACAGGGTCGTCAACAATCCTGTTTTGTTAGGACGGTGTTAGTACCTAGTTATACTCCTAGGTTGCTGATAAAGGTCGACGGCGACCTCCCAATCTATCTTCAATCCCAGTAGATTTGTAGGTATACCGTAACATTATCGGTCCATTCGAGGCGACTAAAAAGCATTATCTGCTATAGTTACTTACTAGCTGCCCGGACAGACTTCGTTCTGTCCAAATTTTTTTTTGATTAAAACCTTCCGTCTATCCTATCTTTCAAGTTGGATCAAACTGCACACGGTGTGCAAAATTAAAATCGGTTAAGTAGTTTAGGAGTCCATCGCGGCCAAACAACGTGACACGTAATTTATATAATTATATTAAGATTTAGCAAAAAAAAGCAGTGATAGGCTAGCGTTTAGAACGTTGGTCTCTCGAATAGAGGGGCCCGAGTTCAAATCCTGGCACGCACCTCTAATTTTCAAATAAATATTATGTGCGTATTAGAAGTTAATTATCACTTGCTTCGGTGAAGGAAAACATCGTGAGGAAACCTGCACACCGGAGAGTTCTCCTTAAAGTTCTCAAAGGTGTGTGAAGTCTACCAATCCGCACTTGGCCAGCATGGTAGACTATGGCCTGTACCCCTCACATTGTGAGAGGAGACCCCGAGCCCAGCAGTGGGACAATTATGGGTTGTTGCTTTGCTTTTTTGCTTTAAGATTTAGCAAAGCGAGATCTCCCGCCAGGTGAGGTGGTGTTACCTGGGGAGCGGCCGAGCCCTCCCTGACCTAGTTGAAGCGTTGTATATATGCAACCGACGCAGAAAACTTCAATAGAGATATAACATAACTTCGATAGATATACTCGTAGCATGATTCAAGTTCGCGTGACATCACCGTGTGTCATATATATGCAATATCGTCGTACTTACATTATTTACGTACTAGTAAGATCTTTACGTCACAATATCGAACTTACAAAAATGGAGATTGTCGATATACCACGGTTAATTTAACAGTCTTATAAACAACATTCACAGTAACTTAGAACATACTCGTAGTTCATACAAGACAAGATGATATTCGATTTGTGATTAAGTTATAAATGTGCTGCTGGGATTAACACTAAGCAGACTGCATTATTTTTTGTTACTTCGATGTCAATAAATCGTGCGATCTTCAGGTAAAATCTAATATATAAAATTCTCGTGTCACGGTGTTAGAAGTTGAACTCCTCCGAAACGGCTCGACCGATTTTCGTGAATCTTAGCGTGCATATCGGCTAGGGTGGAGAATCGGACAACATCTATTTTTCATCTCCCTAAATTTTGAGGGTGGTCCCCACCCATAAATTTTTTATATTATTTTTTTAATCTTTTGACAGAACGAAGTCTGTCCGAGCAGCTAGTATAGTTATACCGTAAGAGGATCGACGGCGACCTATTTTAAAAGAGCGGAGCCGAGACGTGGTTTGCTCATATCCCTGCTTCATTAATTCGCCCGCTGTGTGAGCCGGGGATAAATTGTGGTCTTATGAAGGCTTTCCTAATTGACTTTTAACTCAATTGTATGTGGAAGAAAAAGTACAAATATTACAATATGTGACTCAGAGATGGATACAATGTACGCATACTGTTAATACACTACGTGTTAAGAATAACGGGTTTCTTTTTTTAATTATTCGTCTACATTAGTGTTGTCGCCTTAAAATATTGTCCACTAGATATTATTTATACACTAGTGCCAGCGCTTCTTCCAATCACCGAAATACTTTTCAAACTCGATTTTTGGGATAGCCTTTAGCTCTTTCAGCGATGCGTTTTAATGTCAAAACGAGGGCCCTTTCAGGTTCTCATTATTTATGAAAATAGAAAAAAGTCACACGGAGCCATGTCTGGCGAACTATGGAAGCTGGGGCATCGTTTCGATTCTATTTTTGGCCAAAAGTTCACGAACAAGCAATCAAGTGTGAGCAGGTGCAGGAAAAGCCATGAATTAAAAATCGCTGAGATCATAAAAACACGTCTAACCTTAGCGGCTGCTACTTAAAAAGTACACAATGAATACAGCTGAAAATTTCAACGAACTTAAGGGGCATGTGTGTCAACATAAAAAAAATAGTTTTTTACAATCGGACTCTCCAAATCCGCAAAATACAGTATATTGTTAAAAAACGCATGTAATACACGTCTGTAAATGGAAAATATTAAAAAAAAATTGCCGGTATTTATTAACACAATTTAGATCCCATAACAATATTTTTTAGAACTTTTGACTAAGGCTGGTTATTCTATTTAGCTGTCTGTGTATTCATTCTGGGTTATCTCAGAAGCAAACTCGTTTTAATGCGGTATTTACTGATGTACCTATTATGGTAAATTTGGAGTAATATTCCATGTAAAGTGTTTTATTTTAGTCGGTTCATAAATAAAAAAACTTAAGTAATATGAAACCCGTCTTTAAATATTTTTGAGAGTGGATCGTGCTAGTATTAAAATACCGATTGTCCAAAGCGAAGCGAGGGTAGTTACTAGTAGTAAATTTAAAAATAATTCAGAATACAGATATTATGTAGGCTCAGCCCAATAAAACGACGATATTTCATAATTATTTTAATTACACTTTCCATTGCATTCATCACAAAATAAGCTATCACTAAAATCACAGACTTCAACAGAGAAATAATTTTTGCGTCGGGTTTGCATGCGACCGTTCAGGTCGACTGTCGAATGGCGAATGTTCCGATTATTGAGCTCTATGCTCTAACGTCGACATCAATGTCGTCAATATGCTCACTAGCGCCACCAAGTGGCGACTGATGTAGTAGTAGTCGTATATTTTAGTCAACACCATACTTATATTCACAATAGTACAAAATAATAGTTCCAAGAGTACCTTACACTGCAATAATAGAAAGCACGCTAACAAATTACTTAATAAATATGTATAATAACTTTACAATAATACTTACACGAAATTGCTATCTCTGTTCTTACGTAAGAGATGCAAACCTTGATATATTTACCGTACGGAATTCTATGTGATCGTAAAGCGAGCACCGGACGTGACTGGTTTTATCAGTTAGTTTTATTCATCTCTCGATTAATGACACGTATGAATAAGGAATACGAAATTTTGTCGGAAAAGACGAAAGTCCTGTTTGTTCTTAAAGACATTCTCAAGTGTTTACCGACTTAAACCACGTAGAACTTTTACTTTCAGGTCTTAAACAAAAAGGAACGATTTACATAAACCTGTGATACCTACGAGTATATCCGATGAAATAGGTACTACATAAGTACTATAATGTCTTCTGTACTACTACAAGAAAAATTCTCTGATAAGCCTCAGCGACAGATGGTCGGATGGTGTAAATGTCCACCGAAGTGAGGAAGCGTTTAAGATTTTTTTACGTAGCTGTCATCATGACCATGGTCATCTGTTTTCACTTTTCACTTTACCACTTTTATGTCCACTTTATTCCATGATGTGTGAAAATCCAAAATGGATCTTTTTACACCCAGTTTTTTAAAGTTCCGAAGTAAAATCGGAACCCTTGTAGTTTCGTCATGTCCGTCCGTCCGTCTGTCCGTCTGTCTGTCCGAAGCAAAGCGCCGAGACCCTTAGAAAGCTGTAATTTGACATGGATATAATACTTATTTAAACTCCAGAATCATAGGATAAAATACTGAAAAACATTTTGTTTTCAGGGTACCTCCCCTACAGGTCACGTGAGGATGAATTTTTTATTCGTCCTATTTCGTATCCTATAGTGTGGGGTGTCGTTAAAAAGGTCTTCCAAAAATATTATGGGTCTTTTAAGACCATTTTTGGAATAAGTGTCTCCCCCATCTGCTGGTTTTGGTAAAAAATTTATTATAATTATCTCCCTCTCGCAAAGGAAACATGCACTCATAATAAATGAAATACAAACTTATGTTGTGCCCTGAAACGGAGCACCATCTGGTTTACTAGATCACTCGTAACGTAAACTTACTCGACGGGCAACCTCAAGTACTTACCTAATTAAAGGCCTAATTAACTTTACCTAATTAACTTTAAGGCTTGGCTTATAATTCAATATTCGTAGTATTAAAGTACGCTGCGAATAAGTACGTACTTAAACTTTCATCAAAGTATTAAACATTGATTTTGTTTTTATTATACGAACATAATCCTACTAATATTATAAATGTGAAAGTTTGGATGTTTGGATGTTTGGATGTTTGGATGTTTGGATGTTTGGATGTTTGTGACTCAATCACGCAAAAACGGCTGAATGGAAATGGATAAAATTTAGCACATGGATAGCTTTCAACCTAACTTACCAGATAGGCTACTTTTTATCCCGGAAAATATACCTGTTCCTGAGGGATAAGAGGTACAATTTAGTCATAGAAAAACAGTTTGTCGTTTTTTGTCACACTGACATGACAGATGATCGAAATAAAACATGGCCGAACTTCAATCAGCTGATTGAGTGATTAAATTGTAATATCGTTAATTGTTTTTAATAACTAACATTATACCAATTGTGCGGAGATGCACATTGTGATAATTTTTATCATACAATGCGAGGTTTAGTAGCCATCGATCTTGTATAAAATCAAATAATATAACAACAAAGCAATCTTTGCGGAAAACTAAGGCTGCTTACATACTTGCGTCTGTAACGCGCTTCATGCACCCAATGAGCAATCAATGAGTTACAAAAAATAATCATTTTACGATAAAGAAAATTACTGGTAGCTTATCATTGAAGTATAATGTACTAAAGTACCAAAACAGACAGCACGAACAAAATTTGTGTCGCGTCGGTAGATTCTGTTTTTTTAATTGAACGAATCCATTGAAAATTGAAGCCCACTGCAGTCAATTCATTAGGCCAAACATACTATTCGCTGTATCGGTTCTATACGCCAGTAATAATACTTCAATGTAGCTTATCAAGTTTTTTCCTACGTTTCAATAAGAAGTGCTATCGAAGTATTATAAGATATCGTATCAGGTTTAATTGATTGCAAAAGATCATCAAATTTGGTTAGTAACATTCGTAAATGTCTTTCTATTTTCTATATTTACTTTATAGTAAAAAATATTAATTTTCCATAACCGATTGAGCAAGTCATTATTAAAATATCGGATGAGCGCGTACGTCTTTAAAATCCTAGTGCGGTCTTAGCCTAATGTCAAAATTGCTTTATTTTTCTATAGCTGAGCATGCGTCTAGGCCAGTAATTTTTTTGAATCACTGATTTTAGTCATGGATATATTACTCTAACTGAATACATAACTTCGTCGTTGTACCTGAAGATCGATGAAGGCATAAAATAATGACCATTTTTGTATTGTGTCCATGTTATCTATAGTCCCAGGATATACATATCTTTCGATTGTAATTTTTTCTAATGGTTTAATAACATCTAAGATGAAATTATAATATATATGTACCGTAATTTTATTGTGTACCTTGATTTTCAATTTACTCTTAATGCAATTATTTAAATTAGGTAATTTTGAAGAAATTGTTATAAAAGGTATATTATTTCAATATTATAATTTTTACCACCAGAAGACTTATTACATATAGAAAACATTTTGAAGAACCATATCAAAATAGTTATAATATTTTTTCTAAGTGTGTACACCCTACAATAAAATTATGAAGGACAACCTCAATCCGGCCTGTGATTGATCGAATGGTCATTCCGATATGACGTCATTGATCTTCAGATACCTCTACAAAGTCTATGATCCAGATGGAGTAATATATCCATGTATTTAGTTAATACGAGTAGATTCTTTGTTTAAGAAGCAATTTGGATTATGCTTTTTTGTATTTGAGTATTTTGTCAAGTAAATCCTATTGAAATTCAGTGAGGAGCTGATGATGGTATCTGGAGATAAAGAGTGTAACTCCTCAATGGTAGAAAAAAGTAGAACGGTGCTTAAAGATATTTTGTTTTCGTTATTGTTGACATTGTAAAATCAGCTCTTCATTGACCAACTAAGGGTCTCATGACGTGTCTTGGAGAACAAATAGGTAACTCCTGAACGGGTGCAAATTACTTAACAGGAATAAAAAATATTTGTCTTTAGTAACGTTGACATTGCAAAACCAGTACATTAATGACCATCTTAAGGCCTGCTGGTGTACTTATCTTGGAGGCTAAATATGTAAATCTTGAACGGATGGGAATAACTGAACAAGATTTAAAAATATTTTTGTTAGTAACGTTGAAATTGCAAATCTATATACATCATTGAGCAACTTGAGCCTGATGGTGTATCTTGGGTACACAAAATAATTATGCCATGCTACTAAAACGCAGACGTGTCTGTTCACCGCAAAACGGAGCCTGTTCACCTTGGCTCCCACTTTCCGGAATGTATCCCTGGAATGCACCGACCGCCTACAGTTATTGTAAGTCGAAGTTTCCTCGAACCTCAACTATGAAAGGTTCATCGAATCCAAAGCTAAAGTGGCTGCAAGAAAACTTGGGGTCCTTGCAAGGGTGCGCCAGTACTTCTCACCGAGGTAGATTTTAACAATATATAAAGCTCAGGTTCGCCCATGTGTGGAGTACTGCTGTCACATTTGGGCCGGTGCCGCATAATGTCACCTTTCAGCCTTAGATTCGACGGAGAGGCGTGCAATGAGGCTCATTGGTGGTAATCAACTTGCAAAGCCTCGCACACAGGCGCAGAGTAGCTAGCCTCTCGGCATTATACACGAAGCATTTTGGAGAGTGTGCTCAGGAATTGCACGAACTAATTCCCCTATCCCCGTTCCTCCATCGAACAACCCGTCGTACGGCAAGCATCCATCCATATGTCGTGAATATCCCACCGCTGCTAACGGTGCAATACACGCCCCAGATGGGAGTGGCATACGCTAGAAGATCTCCCGTCGACCGGTTTCGGCGGAACCCGTACTGCCGGTCGCTAAGAACATCATTGTATTCTAGATATACCATGAGGCGCGTGCTAAATATACATAATAACAACAGCAGTTAGTATATGGGTGATTGTTGTTGTTGGTAACATTCACATTGCAAAAACCAGTAGGTACATCATTGACTTAGGGCCAGATAGTGATCGGGTGGCAAGTCCCAACAGATGTGATCGGGTGGCAATAACGGAAATACTTTTTTAAAATATTAGTTGGTGGTTCTTTGACATTGCAAAACTAGCATATTATTGACCAAACTTTGGGCCTGATGGTGTATATTGAAGACCAAATACTTAATTATGTAACACCTGAACGAACGGAAATAACGAAATTGATTTCAAAGATATTTGTTGTTGTTTTTTAAACCATTTTTAAAATGAAATTAAGTGAATCTTTCTTATTCATTGACGCTTAAACTGCTAAACGCTGCTAAACGCTGCGAATTTAGTTTCAATTTGGCTCCCAGATATTTAATATCCCGCATTAAACGATAGGGTACTTTTTATATCGGGGATAGACGATATTTATTTTGTATTCCGGTATTTCGACCCAGTTGCATGGGTCGTGGTCCATGGTGGTTAAGTTTAAAACTGGGTGAGTTAAGTTTAAAATTTTATATCAGGGATAGATCGTTCCCTCAAAATAGTGGTGTAATTAAAAATGGCTACCATACAAAAAAAATATCATTTCTTTTATTGATCACACTCTTCATTCCTCTAAGGATCCAATTCTGAAGTCCACGCAGACGAAGTCGCGGGTAGAAGCTAGTATGTTATAGTACTAGCAATTGCCCTCGCTTCGATTCGGAAAAAATAGTAGGTACTTTAGTTAACTTACAGAACATACTCTTAAAGCAGCATGATTGATCATTAGAACCGCATCACAATGAAAGGTCAATACACGACACAACGTTTGGATATTTTTAGGGTTCCGTACATCAAAAGAAAAAACACTTTTCCCTTAAGATTACTCATTCCATTGCCCGTCTGTCTGTCTGTCAAGACCTTTTTTCTCAGGAACGCATGAAAGCAACAAATTAAAGTATATCCAACACTCAGGTCTGCAATCCCTAGATTCAATATTCTGTATCGTCAACGCAATCAAAAGACACTCGGCTAGAAGCTTAGGTATAACGTAGATTAAAGAAAAAATCTGAAAACTGTGAATTTGTAAGTAGATATCACAAAGAAAATGATTTTATTAAACCTATTTGCAGAACTTGATAATTTGATCGGAACCCGTGTCGATGTGTGGGGACGACAAATTGGCTGGAAATAGGACGATGACTTGACGATTTCGGAAGAAATCATGCCGACATCATGTGAATGATAAAGTTGCACGAAAATTAGGGCTGAAATGTTGTTCCTAATAATATGTTCTAAAAAATTTTCGACTCATAAAAACACAAGGAAAGAATGTTGTTTTATCATTTCCTTAAATCTGGCCCCTTATGCTTCAAATAACGCTTCCCGCCCACGTCAGTCTTTTTGTAGGGCCGATAATCGGGCCGACTTTTTCTTCCATATTATTTCTGACCGACTTTTTGACCGACTATTGCTATCAGTACGTTCTATTTTTCTCCTACAAAAAAGCGGTCACCGATTATCGGACGTGGGCGGGAAGCGTAAGGTGTGTAATAGTTAGTATAATAACATATCTATACAAATAAATAAAATTGGAGTGTCTGTTTGTAATATTAAAATAACCGCTTATTACTAAGTGCATTTGGATTTATACACGGTACATATACCAAAACAACATTTTTAAAATTTTTGTCTGTCTGTCTGTCTGTCTGTCTGTCTGTTTGTTCCGGCTAATCTCTGAAATGGCTGGACCGACAAACAGACAAAAATTGTAAAAAATGTTTTGGTATATGTACCGTGCATGCCAAATGCACTTATTAAAAAGCGGTTATTGACGTGACAACGTCTATAAATTGGTTGACTTGGATGTCATTCACGAAAACTGTGTAACAACCAAGTAAGATTTGCCGGAACGTTACCATGCGCGCGCAGCATTAAAGAGAGAGGCTCGCTCGACCGGCGCGCGCCTTGCGTCTCTCTTCTACGCGATCGTTTCTGGCGTCGGAGTTGAATAGACTAATTAGTGAACTTATCATTTTACTTAAAAGGTTTATAAACAAAAGTGTTAATTAAACTTATACCACGAACAGACATTGTCACGTTAAATCTCCGTCCGTATACCGACTTTACAGACAAACATTATTTTTTTAATATTACAAACAGACACTCCAGTTTTATTTATTTGTATAGATGTATTTATAGATTACGGAACGTTTTTGTATTGTGCTTGTATTCAACCTCTTTTGCTGATTGTACAATTACTACATAGATTAACACGCAACACAGATATCTCTGCTAGGCTAGGATCCAATCATGTTACGTTCAGCGAAACGGGCTTACATTATTGGCTAGGAGATTACACATGTTTATCTTCCCATAGTTCATCTGTATTTCAAATAATGAGTTCAATAACGGTTTTATAAAACTCCAAGCTTATTTATTACTTATTTATCTATGCATATCTTTAAATTGAATCCCTACCAGTACATTTAGAATTATTGGGCACAATGTACAGTTCTTTTCAATCCCTCAAAGGTATCCTTTTCAATGGACATGGACTCTTAATTGAATGTTGCCCGATTCCAAGGATAAATTATGTCTGTTGGATATTTTCGGAGAGGTTTTTCAATTTGTACTAATCATAATCATACAATGTAATCAAGTTAGTAGATATTTTGTATGAAAAAAACAGCATTTAACTATTTAACGTGAGTAAAACGGTTGACGAGTCTTAAATTGTTTTGGTATAACTTAGTTTTATAAATAGTATAATTAATTAAGAACTAGCTAATTTAGATTTAATCAAGCAATATTTGTTCTCGTTTCGATTCGGAAAGCTTATGATTTAGCAGTTAAAATATTTATTTCTAACCTCTTAAACTACTCGTCGACTGGGTCGGAATTCAAGCGGACGTAGCTTTAAGATTTGTGCTTCAACTGCAGGCAATAGATCGGTAAATTCGCTTCGTCTATCTGCCAATGACGTCATTCGCAGTGCAAGTCATATCACACAAACTGTATCTCGCACAAGCAAACGAAAACTTCTTAAAAATCGTGTTATATGTACATTGTTTGATGATTTTAGGCAGCGTTACTGTTTTATTATTATTTATTAACAATTTTTTTCGATTATCAATTAGTAAATGCAAGCAGTAACAATCACTATAATTTGGTAGCAGGTTATGTATAATTTTATTTATATTTTTCAACATACCAATTTTGACTCAACATTGAGTCTTTGACTTTATACCCATGTACAGTGAAACCAACTTATCTGTGAATTGAAGGGGGGCGATTTCGAACGCATTGGACCAATCATTGGACGCAATTCGAGAGGTAGTAAATAACAAATGAATGAGCAAAAAGTACTTATGAATGACTTTTAACCATGACGGCATTAGTTCCAGTTTTCGCCACTTTCATGTTGATGGCTCTGTACAGTACAAAGTATGTTCGATACATCATTTTAATTACAAACACAAATGGCTACAATGGCTGGAGTACTCGTATTCGAAGCGACCTTTGAACTCGCGAGGCTTTAGAGACCCATTGAAATATGAAACATGAACTGAAGTGAGGACCTTTGGCATTTTGACGACAACCCTAGGTCGTTCGACTCGACTGGACTATATCATAAATGTTGTACAAAGGAAAAATTGCGGTAAAGTAACTCCATACACATTACGTCATTAATAAATACTTGAAAAGAAAACCTTTGAAGCCTCGTTTTAACGCAGACAACACAATATTACTTGGTTTTAATATACATTTAATCTAAACTAATATTATGTTACACAGCTTCATTCTTCGCGATTTAACATGTTGTAGACAGCGCCATCTAGTAACAGCCTTGCACGTTGTTCAAAGGTAAGTTTTAAATACAAAATAGGTATGGCAACACTGTTTTCCTCCATCTTGTTCCGCCATATTGCTCCCACCCTACTCGATGTCAGGGGCGATGTCTCACAATTTTGCTCATTCAGCGCTCTCGTGCTCAAGCCTTCGCACGCCTAGAGCTCATACTGTCCGTTCTTAGAGCTCTCAACATGGGAGGTAAACGAAAAACTGAAGACAAAGAAGATCGTATACGGCGAAAAATTGCAAAATTGGAAGAAAAATTACGGAGAAATTATAATAGAAGATCTGTAGAATGTTCTGATGAAGAACCTTGCAGTAAGTTATACTGCTTGTTATCTTTTTATTCCTTGGGGAATATAGACTGCAATATGCAAAAAATGTCATTGCTTTACCAAAGCTGAAGTCATCTCGCTTATCGTCCAACAGGACAATTTTTTTTTTTTTTATTACACCTTTATTCCTTGGGGAATATTATTTAGTAAGAACTGTTATTCTTTGCAGATGCGGCAAGTATGCCAGACTTAGACTTCGATGATGAACCACAGGCTGAAACACTCCTGTCGCATCCAGACAACATCGAAGAGACGTCAGCGTCGAGTCCACTTCAAGGAAATGAACCCCCAGCACAATCTCCAGAAGAGTGTGCTCCTCCGCAGCCGCCGGAGCTAACTACGTCAAATAATGTTGACTCCGAAAATGTTGACGTCACTCTTAATAGTGACATTTTAACATTATTGGGCGATGCACCCAAAAATGATACGCCTTTGGGAAACCCAATTCACAAGGACGTGGCTAGCCGCTGGCAGGAAATTCTAGCAAAGGGTTTGCCAAAAGATATAAAGGATAAAATCCTATCAGAGTACACCATTCCCAGCAATTGTGACCTACTTATCCCCCCGACTCTGAACCCGGAAGCCAAGGCCGCACTGGCCGAAACTTAAATTAAACGTGATTTTTCTTTAATGCTGAAGCAAAAACAAATTGGTATTGCTATATCAGCTTTGACCCGGGTTACTGATTTAATTATTAATCAGGAGACATCTGCAGAAAAACTCCTTAAGCCTATCAGTGACGCTTGTCGCCTTCTTTGTGACAGTCATTTTACTGATACAAGAACCAGACGAAATTTTATTACGTCCGTAGTGGACGCCAGTCTCAAGGATACCCTTGTTGAATCCGCGAGGGACCGGTATTTATTCGGGGAAAATATTGGGGAAAAATTAAAAAACGCTAAAACTATTCAAAGATCCGGTCAAAGTTTAATTACCAAGAAATCTACAATTACACATAATAAAAACTATAATCCTAAACCGTTTCGTTTAAACTTCAAAGCCCTTCATCGGAAACCGGCGACCAACCCAGATGTAGGGCGCTGTCGGTCGCCAGCGATACCATCGACGTCGTCAGCAGGCCAGCGTCAGCCGAAGAGGAGCTCCAATCGCCAGCCTCAAGTGGAGCGATCGCCGCCGCCACCTGCAACACGCAGACCCTACCGCAAATAACCACTTGCGAGGTACAGTACGCCGGCCGTCTTCGATTATTTAAGGATAGGTGGATAAAAATCACTACCGATCCAGTCATATTAGATTGGATAGCAGGCTATAAAATACCTTTTACCTATGCCCCTACACAATCAACTTGTCCATATGTATGTATATCCCAAGTCGCAACAAGAAGCATTAGATTTTGATAACTCAATTTGTAACCTATTAAAGATAAATGCCATTTCAAAATGCAAACATGAAAAGGGGGAGTTTTTGTCTAGAATATTTCTTGTGCCCAAACCTAATGGCGATAAACGATTCATACTAAATTTAAAATGTTTGAATAAGTTCATTAAAACATTATATGAATTTAACTGTTTACCGTTCGGGTTATGTACTGCTCCGTATGTATTTACCAAATTATTAAAACCTGTTATAGAATATACAAGGATCCATAGTATTACTTCAGTTATATACCTGGATGATATATTTTGCATCGAAAAGTCACTCCCGCATTGTAATCACAGTGTACAGTTTATTATTTATTTACTTCAAGATCTTGGTTTCATTATAAACTATGAAAAAAGTTGCTTAGAACCAAAAAATGAATGCAAATTTCTAGGTTTCATTTTTAATTCAAAGGACATGACTCTGACCTTACCTGAACACAAGAAAGTAAAAATAAAAGATAAATTGAAAACCTTTATGAGCATACGAAAATGTAACTTACGAGATTTTGCAAGACTACTAGGACTTTTAGTTTCAGCATGCCCAGCCATACAGTATTCCTGGTTATATACAAAGGCGCTCGAACGCCATAAGTTTTTAAGTCTTTTAAATAACCCCACCTACAATCAAATAATTGATATTCCAACAGTTTTACGCGCAGATATAAAGTGGTGGTTAGATCATATAGATACCGGTGTATGTCCATTTAGGTTTAATGAATTTTATTTAGAAATATATTCAGATGCCTCATTATCAGGCTGGGGTGCATTTTGTAATGGCAATGAATCTTTTGGATATTGGAAAGATGACTAGAAATTATTACATATCAATGAATTAGAACTTAAGGCAGCTTTTTTCGCGTTGAAAATTTTTGCTAATAATATATGGGATTGTGAAATTTTATTAAGACTTGATAATGTAACGGCTATTTCATGTATAAATAGGATGGGATCCGTCCAGTATCCTCATTTAAATAACCTCACCAAAGAAATTTGGCAATGGTGTGAAAGGCGAAAACTCCTAGTTTTCGCATCCTACATTAACACTAAGGACAATGTAGAGGCTGATTTGTTATCACGTAAAAAATTTGAAGACACAGAATGGGAATTAGGAACTTGGGCATATAATAAAATAAAAAACAAGTTTGGTATTCCTGACATCGATTTATTTGCAAGTCGACAGAATGCAAAATGTTCCACTTATGTGTCTTGGAAACAAGATCCAGGAGCATCTGCTGTAGATGCGTTTACATTAAGCTGGACAGATATGAATTTTTATGCCTTTCCTCCATTTGCCTTAGTTTTAAGAATGCTGCAAAAAATAATTCACGACAAAGCAGAAGGTATTGTGATAGTGCCATATTGGCCAACTCAACCCTGGTTCCCTCTATTTCAAAAAATAAGCTTGGAAACTATTTATTTTAAACCTAATATTAATCTGCTTAAATCACCTTTCAGGTCCGCGCACAAACTTCACAAATCTCTCACCTTAATTGCCGCGAGATTGTCAGGCAAACGTTCCTGAAAATGTATATATCCCCTGCATCAATAGACATTATGCTGGCTTCGTTATCGGAAAATACATATAAGCAGTATGACAGCTGCATCAAAGCTTGGCTTGATTTCTGTTATAATCATTGTTATAATTATCTAAAAGCATCCATTCCTGTAATTATTTATTTCTTGACAGATGTCTTCAAAAGAGGAGCTAAATATGGGACTATCAATTCTCATAAATCAGCTTTGTCCTTATTACTTGGTAATAGTTTTTGTAACGACGAAAGAATCAAGAGGTTCATGAAAGGAGTGTACAGACTGCGACCCACAAAACCAAAATATAATTTGACTTGGAACCCATCTATAGTTCTCGATTATTTAGCACAGAAATGGCCAAATGAAAGCATCGGCCTTGAATCTCTATCTAAGAAAACTCTGACCTTGCTAGCTTTAGTAACTGCACACCGTGTACAAACATTTTCTTTAATCAAATTGTGTAATATACATATAAATCATGACAAAAACATTATCATTATTAAAATACCAGATTTGATAAAAACTTCCAGACCAAATTCATACCAACCTGTTTTGAGACTTCCATATTTTAATCAACGCCCTGAAATATGTCCAGCAAGGTGTATAGAGGCATACATTAATGTAACAAATAGTTTACGATCAGTTAACAATGACTTTCTCTTTATCAGTTACAAACGCCCTTTTGCTAAATTATCTGCCCAACGATTAAGTCACTGGATAAAAGAAACTTTAGATAATAGTGGGGTTGATACATCCATTTTTAGTTCACATAGCACACGACACGCTGCCACTTCCACTGCCAGCCGGTCGGGTGTCAGTATAGATATAATTCGTAAAACCGCAGGTTGGAGCAATTCGTCTTCCACTTTTGCCAAATTTTACAATAAAGAAATTGTAGATGATTGTAATGAATTTGCTAATTCGATTCTAGTTACAGAGTAAATTATATTATAAAAATGTTAAAAATGTAATTATTAAATATCATTCATATTGTTTACAACAGTGAAATGAAATACCTACTGGTTGATGTTAGCTTAAAATTAAAGTATAAGAAGTTCAATGTATGGTTTATTACAATTAAATAAAATCACTGACCTGTATAAGTGTTTTTTCCTATGACTATTTCATATTTTTTACCTCTGAACATCTACAACATGTTAAATCGCGAAGAATGAAGCTGTGTAACATAATTTAAGATCAAACGAACTTTAGGAAGTTCGATCGAAATTATGTAAACAGCTTCATTCGAAGCGATTTATAAATACCCTCCCTGAATATATTCAATATTGCGTTAACACTACATTTCCCAACCCTGAAAACGTCAAAAAATATGAAATTTACTAATTTAAACAAAATGAGCAAAATTGTGAGACATCGCCCCTGACATCGAGTAGGGTGGGAGCAATATGGCGGAACAAGATGGAGGAAAACAGTGTTGCCATACCTATTTTGTATTTAAAACTTACCTTTGAACAACGTGCAAGGCTGTTACTAGATGGCGCTGTCTACAACATGTTAAATCGCTTCGAATGAAGCTGTTTACATAATTTCGATCGAACTTCCTAAAGTTCGTTTGATCTTAAATTATAAAGAGGTAAAGTTTGTGAGTTTGTGACGTTGTAGGGGTAATCTCAGGATCTACTGAACCGATTTCGAAAATTCTTTTACCAATAAAAAGCCACTTTATTTGTGAGTGTCATAGGCTATAGGTTTTTTGGAAACTCATCCCCTAAGCGGTAAAAACAGGGGTTGGTATACAAACCAACTTCGTCAGTTTTAGAGTTATAAATATGAACATTTTTTTTAGTTTATAGTTATGAACAAAAATTTATTTTAACACATTTTTTTGGAAAATCATTCCATGAAGGGTTCATTTAGGGGATGGAACTTAGTAGTCATTTTTGAAGTTAAAAACTTGAAAATGTACATATATATTAGCTCCACATTAGAAATAAAATTTGGAAGTATTACGTTTTTTGAAATATCGGATGATATTTCAAAGGGTTAATTAAGGGGGTGCAAGTAAGTATGGAAAATTTGTCAGTTTTGAAGTTAAAATGGTGTAAATTTATGCTGTATGAGCTTATAGTTAGACACAAAAAAATAACCGTATGACAGTTTTCTCGAAATTCATCCCCTAAGGGGTAAAACTAAGGGGTTATAAATGTATAAGGATTTTTGAACTCCATTATTTGTTTTTTTTGTTTGGTGGTGTTGTTTTTAGGGTTCCGTAGCCAAATGGCAAAAAACGGAACCCTTATAAATTCGTCATGTCTGTCTGTCTGTCTGTCCGTCCGTATGTCACAGCCACTTTTCTCCGAAACTATAAGAACTATACTGTTGAAACTTGGTTAGTAGATGTATACCGTAAACCGCGTTAAGATTTTCACACAAAAATTGAAGAAAAACAGTAATTGTTGGGTGTTTACCATACATAGAACTGAAATCAAAAAATTTTTTTTCATCAAACCCATACGTGTGGTGTATCTATGGATAGGTCTTCAAAAATGATATTGAGGTTTCTAATATCATTTTTTTCTAAATTGAATACTTTGCACGAGAGACACTTCCAAAGTGGTAAAATGTGTGTCCCCCCCCCTGTAACTTCTAAAATAAGAGAATGATAAAACTAAAAAAAATATATGATATACATTACCGTGCAAACTTCCAACGAAAATTGATTTGAACGAGATCTAGTAGGTAGTTTTTTTTAATACGTCAAATCGTAAAACGCAAAAAACATCGATCAAAGTTACAATGAAGTACAAGAACTTTTATATTATGTTACTTGCTGCTACGGAACCCTTCATGGGCGAGTTCGACTCGCACTTGGCCGCTTTTCTTATTTTGGAAATTCATTCTCTAAGGGGTAAAAACAGGGATGTAAGTTTGTACGAAACTTCGTTATTTTCGGAATCAGAAATGCGAAAATTAATATGTAAGCTTAGTTAGTACAAATGCACAGTGTGCTAAGACAATATTGTATCATTCTCTGATCTATGAAAAAAGATTGTACAGTCACAAAGAAAAGTATTTTTATATTATCTTATTTTTTATATGAATGCCAAATATACTTTTATTATAAAATGTTTGTTAAGTCGCTGCTTTATCCGCTATTACTTACTTTAAAAGTATTTAAATATGAGTTATTATCGCATCTACTTGGACCAGTCCGCCTTGATGTGTCCCAGCGGAGTATTAAGGCGCGCTCGATGGGGCTTGACACTGATCTTGTTATTTTGTGTTCTTAAACTGTTTATAATGTACTTATTTTGTCCAATGCTGCAATGTGTACATTATGTACTTTTTGTTTTGAAGAAAATATAACGGTTTCAGATGCTTTTTCTGCAATGAGTAGGTATTAAAATTGTGACTTGGAAGTTGCACGTGGTTGCTACTCGCATAGAAAATGTTTCTCAGTAATCTCTATCAAAAGCTTTTGAAGTTCCGCATGTGTAGCACATTTCATAAAAATGTTTTGAGAAAACTCACAAGAGAAAAGACATTTAATATGTTAAAGTACCAAAAGCGAGAAAGAAGGCGAGAAAAATAACGCTCCCTTATTAGTAAAATTGTATAAGGATTAAAAAAATCAAAAATACAGTGCGTGGTCTAATGTACGCACGTAAGAAATTATATTTCTTTGAAGTTAGTTTGTATTTTAGTTTGGTTTGACATAACTACGAAATCGGTCCACATTATCATATTTCAATTAACAATAGGCATACCATATATGCATATGCGGGCTACATCAATCATATTGCATGACTAAAAAACCACTGACCATCTGTCCCGTCTGCTTTTTCGACAACCCTTTAGTTAATAATTTAAAAAAAACTAATAAAACTTCTCATTGAAGACTAATTTCTTTCCTTGTTACTTTTCAACTTTTGGTTCATTACGTAAAATTGACTCTCATCTCATCCCATCATCACATAACGCGCTAAAAGAAGTATAACTTAAAACGAAAACATACAATTTATTATCAATCGCTCCTAAAAACTATATCAGGTATTCGCACCGGTGAAAACCTTTTTTGCAAATTATTCACGTAACATTGCGTTCCGATCTCACCGCTCGTTCCGCATTCCCTCGGCGATTCCGATGTTAACATCACTCACTAATTGAATTCCGATTACAATATACTGTATGTTCGAAAAATAAATATTTTAGTACAAAAACGGAGGGGAATAAAAATGTTGTGTTATCAATAGGGTATTTGACAACATTGAAAATATACTACAAATTGTTATTTTTCTGTCAGATAGTAGCACTAAAAAACATATTTCACTTTATTTTCAAGTAAATCATGTATATTTTTGCAAATAACACGAAATTAAAATACTGTAATTTTAGGAAATTTTACCAGTGACCGAAACGCCCTGTGATTGGTGACAACTTCGATGACGTCACACGCTAGTAAAAAATCAGATCTTTCCTATATAGAATCTTAATAGATACTTGCGTGTGACGTCACACGTATCATAGACCGCCGCCATGATAGAAACAGCGTTTTTGGCGCGGTTTTGGAAGTTTAAAACTTTAACATTGATTTTTATTAACAATACTGTTAATTTTTTCGGAAATATCAATGGAGTAGGTTTATTTTCTAATAAAGAATAAATTAAAATGATTTTTAAAAATTAGTCAAATACCCTATTCTGTTACATGATTAAATATTGGTAAAATATAAATTAATTTTAGTTAAACTGTTTTGTTCATTGAAATTTCAGTGAATGTGTATTGTTTTCAGTATTTGAAAACTTTTGGTTTACTAGTTCTGACAATATCTTTCATGTATGTAAAAGTTTAATTTATTTTATAACGATAGTCGATATACTATTATTTTGCCACAATATTATTTTGTCGACATAAATTGTATACCTAATATCCCGAAGGTAATATGGAATAACTAATAAATAAAATTCTCGTGTCACGGTGTTACAAGTTGAACTCCTCCGAAACGGCTCGACCGATTTTCGTGAATCTTAGCGTGCATATCGGCTAGGGTGGAGAATCGGACATCTATTTTTCATCCCCCTATATGTTAAGGGTGGTCCACCCCTAAATTTTTTGTAGAACAACGTTTGCCGAGTCAGCTAGTAAAATTATAAAACAGTAATTTAAGCTGTATGTTTTCGTTTTTTTTGTTTCAGTTGATGTAAAATAAAATTTGCACTCTATTAATCATAATATAGTGACAGAATGGGTTACGTAAATAAACACTACACAAAAATCCCAAGCAAAGTTCATCACGCGTACGATGTTGCGAGACCGCCGGTCTATAGTATTTAATCTACCCATTCATTCGCACCAAAATTGGCCTTCATGACTAAATTGACTGAGGGGTAGTACCGCGTCAAATTGATCGTAAATAACCTATAACGAGCGGACCGGGATCACAGCGTCACAAAACTATTTATGACTGCGAGTGTACACACAAGTCTGAAAGATCGTAACTCTGACGTCACTATGATGAATAGATTTTTTATAATTATTTTAAATAATATATTTTATATTATTTTTCGACTGGTTATTGATTGTTGAAACAATAGCTGCTGCTTAAAGTAATAACAATATCGACTCCAAAAAACACATCACGAGAAACAAATTAAGAATACATAATATATTTAATTTTATTAATACATACTTTGCCTACGTCTTAATCTACTATCAAAAGTTTGCGTTTCCACGGAGCTATGTTAACAAGGAGTGGGTTTCTGTCCTAATAATGTTAGCTCAAACGCATCCCGCACTAGCTTCGGTATTGCAAAGTGTCTACGTATAGGTTAACTAGTTGGGACATCAAAAAAATCTAACAAGAGATCTGATATCCATAGATTAGTCCATTTTGGAGATGAACACCATACCTTGAGAGAAAAAATACTATTTTTTTATTTCCTTAAAAATTTACGTTGGGGCTCGTTATATTATTGGTTTATCGTATAAATGGTAATATTTAGGAAACATTTTAATTAAATAGATACATATATAAACAAACGTTAATACCATTGTGATATTAAATCAATATGAATAACTACGTTTGTTTTTAAAGTAGACGATCTTTAGCAAATTATGGATCTTTACATACTTATTTTACGTACAACAGTGTACTAGATCGTCAATAAGTACTCATAGTGAACAAGTTCAGCTACTTCTTCGGGTGAAAAACATGATCAAGCGATCGCGAATAGTGACGCGACTTTAACAAATTACACCTTTCTGGGTGACCTGCTTCTTCAGGCGAAAGAGCGTCCAATATATAACTGTCAGTGTCGCCTAACCTGGTCAAGTAATTTGTCACCCTTTGTTGTCTTCGAATCGAGAAGATATCCATTTTATCATGAATGGTGTAAGTACGACGACTATTATTGTTATTCCTCATCATTGATGTTATTTTCATTACATTAGTTAGGTAGAATGTCCAATATTTCAGAGCAGAGATGTCCAGAAAAATATTTTGTATTCATGTCGAATGGTAACGCATTATTTGTCATAGCGCACCGTCAGTGGAAAGAAGGCATAAGATGAAATGCAATTTTACAGGAGAGCAAAAAGACTGTTAAAATATCAGTATGTAGTCAAACGATGTAAATTACGATTTCTTGCACAAAACCGTCAAAATTATTGATTTAAATTTGAAAAAAAATTAGCATATGCAGCTTTTGTCAGTCTTTCCAATCATATTAAAAACTAAAATTCAAAGTAACAGGACTTATGCTTTTTTCCACTGAGGGTGCGAGTAGGTAAGTACCTATTAATTTTTATCTTAGTGTTTTGACAGATCTTTGCAATAGCTCTGGCAACTTCCATATACCTTACCTGCCTAATAATTTAGCTTTGTATGCCGAGATTTAGTTACATGAACGTAATTTGTTAAATTATATTAAGCATCGTACTCAATCCTTTCATTACAGCTTCCATTGAATGTGACAAAGCCCTAAGTGGTCGGTGGTTTGATTCAAAAGGGTATGATTTAATCAGACGCCCACTAATGCTATTGACCTTAGGGTTCTCAGTTATCAGAATAAAGTCTTGATCGTATGTAGGGTTCCATACATCCTACTGTCCTACTAATATTATAAATGTTTATCTTATATATATATATATGGTATCTTATAATATATATATATGGTAACTACCTTGCTTATGGTAAGCAGTAATGAAGCCTTGGATGGTAAAGCACACTAACTTAGTAGAAGCCTATTCACTCATGACTTGAAGACACTTATGCTAACATAGCCGTGATAGTTTTACTTGTAAATTCATCATATAACCTATTTTTGAGAATTTTTTCACTTTTCCAACTCCAACCGTTTAGCCTGCAGGGGGGGACACACTTGACTCTAACCAAAATTAGCACTTTTAAAGTGCTAATTGCCAGATATTTCGCAAACGGACCCCTAATTCAAAAAATGATCTTAAAAGACCCATAATATTTTTGGAAGACCTTTTCAACGAAACCCCGCACTATAGTACGCTATAGCGTACGCGACGAATAAAAAATGTATCATCACGTTACCTGTAGGGGAGGTACCCTGAAAAAAAATTTTTTTTCAGTATTTTATTCTACGATTCTGGAGTTTTCATAAATATGTATATCAATGCCAAATTACAGCCTTCTAGCACTAAGGGTCTCGGCGCTTTGCTTCGGACAGACGGACGGACATGACGAGACTATAAGGGTTCCGATTTTACTTCGGAATCCTAAAAATTGGAGGGTAATTATGTTTACACTGCCCCTTAAATACGTCTGTATATGAACAATACTTTTATTATCGGACCCATATCTGTTCCGATGTTGGTCTAGGCTTCCTTTACAGCCGGACTGTTCAAACGCTGACTGACGGACATGATAAAATATCTATAGAAATAAGGACCTGTGTTGTGTTTGTGTACACCCGAGTACAATTATTCAATTCTTGGTCCTTTGAAAAACCTGAATGTATTTTCAACCCGATATTTTTATTGTAAAACATGTTATTATTTGTGAAGCAACATAATGAAGCACAAAGGAATATTTGGGAATGAAATCTTTCAGCATAGCCAGAGGCGGAGTTTAATAAAATTATTGGTTTCGAAGGGGACCAGAAAGGCAAAACAAATAAAATACTAAGGGTACCTCTCGCAGCAAATGAAATTCTAAACTACAGGTAATAAAACCACATATCGAGTGAACCTCTGCTGAGCCTCACCTGGTGACCTTTGATGTTTTAGCTAAACAAACCCTTAATTATTAATTGAAAGTCATTTCAGTTATCTTTGTTGAAATGTTCCATGAATATTTTAATACTCGGTTCTTACGCTCGTCAGTAAGCCGGTGAAAGTAAAATATTTTGTTTCTGTGTAAAAAAATGCTGTTATTTTTTACGAATATTTGTGATTGTAAAATTATATGATGTATAGTGTAGTATATCTTATACTATATCGGGATACATACATAACATTTAGAACAACAAACAACTTTAAATTTAAAATAATATAATAGTGATAGTGTGTGCTCTATGTGCCGAGAATTGGTAATGAACAAGACATAAAAAGTATAAAACGAAAAGAAGTATAAAATAAAAAGACATAAAAAGTATATCACTGTATGTAAAAATAATAGTAAACCATATTTTTAAAATGCTCTCAATCTTCTGAATCTTCTGTTATTAGTATAACCACAAAAGACAATAGTACTTATAATGTATAACAAAGAATGGTCTTGTCAAAACATCATACATAATGCTCATGAAAAATGTAATGAAATCTTTTGAAGCTACATGTGTGTAGTCTGGTCATGTGTACGTATAAACGTTGTAATTTCATATTTATTAGAAACTCCACTCACATTGTAAGAGTTTGTTTATGACTTGGTAATTCTATTTGTTTTCGACATAAAAAGAACGTTATTTTGTTAGGATTATACCGTAGAAAGAGAACATTTATTTACCGTTAAATTTCATGTGTGGTTTACCAATATGCCGATAAATATTGTGACGAAAATGTTTTACACTCGGCTGGTGTGATGGCGATAACGAATGATAGCTATTGGTTTTCAGTGTAAACCTTTTCCCGCACAATTTGGACACCGTATCAGTATTATAAACAGGCATATTGCTATCAAACAATAATTCTAGACAAAAAATAACAGATCTCATGATGACTTCAAAATTAGGGATAACTCAAAAACTACTCGTCAGATCTCGCTCAAATTTAAGTGGGACCACATGACAAGAACCAGCTTTCTAATAAAAAAAGAATTATCAAAATCGGTTCACTCAGTCGAAAGTTCTGAGGTAACAAACATTATAAAAATACAGTCGAATTGAATACCTCCTCCTTTTTTGAAATCGGTTAAAAATACAAAAGGAAAAGAGGTGAGTAATAGAAGTGCATAAATAAATGCATAGGTATTATCCACGGACCTAAAAAAAAGACGGACGTAATCCCAACAACAAATTCAGTGAAGCACCCATAGTAATACCAACTCTCTATTCGTACAAGTACACACACCCACACATTGACACCATTGCTTTAATCGCGAATCAAAAATTACGCACACATGGTAAGCGGGCGGTCATTGCTATGCTTCACTCTCGATTAGACGAGGTTACGTCCGTCTTTTTTTACGTCCGTGGGTATCATCAAACAAAATTATTTGATATCTAACATGACACCTTTCAAGACATGAGTGGTTATAATTATGTTATATCTACGGATCCCTCAATAACAATAAGTCAATTTTCTCACGGACCTCTTGAAACCTCCAAAACCGTTTGCGCTCAATAATGATTGCCGTAAATCTCTCAACATCTAGATAGACAAGTGCTAAAATCAATCGTAACAAACGTTTAGCGTTCGCACGTGCTCGTGCTTAGATCTTTTTATTGGCTCATAAAATCTGGACTATCCGTTATAGGCGATTAAAAGACTATCCGTACGTACCCTACTTGCGAAATTGCTGCTGGCGTGATTTACGAGAACACTGCTTATCCTTCCCGGGTAATATCGCCACTTTGATAATGGCCTTGTCTCGTCTGCATTACTCTAATATAGCTCCGTAAGCTATGTCCTGTCAGTTTTTAAGCCTGCTGTGAACATAATTTGGCGTCTGGTCCCTTTGATTGTCTTTTGGCTTTGTATCAAGCGCTTATGTATGAATTGGAAGTTATTGACCGAGTTACCGCCCCAACTCAGAGTCACTAACGGTTACTTTAATCGCTCCTTAGTAAAGAATCACCATAAAAATTCTGCTCTAAGGAGCGATTTAAGTAACCGTTAGTGACTGAGTTGGGGCGTAAGAGACTTAGGATGCTGAAACTTTTATAACTGAATCCTTATAGTCTTGTCATGTCCATCTGTCCGCAGTCTAGCTGAGAGACCCTTAGGACTAGAAAGCTATTTACGATATCCTGACTAGTTGGGGCTAACAACTTAACTAGTATAAAAAAAAATTAAAAAAAAACCTGCCTGCCATCAAAATAGCTATGATGATATGCCTTTTTGAAATCCTTATGATGAGCTCTTTAATTTGATACCTACCCATGTTGCATTATTCCACTTATTTTTATTTTTTAATACTTCATACAATGGCATCTCACAGCCACTATATTTGTTTTTTTTTTTTTTTCACTTACCAAAAAACACTTGGATTACCAAGACGAATCTAACGATATCTTCAGCGGTTTGGAACGTATAGGTAAAGAATATTACATGCATACATACAAGATACGCGCGAAAAACGTAACCCTTCCTTGGCAGCCGGGTAAAAAGTAACAGTAGATCAGCTTCCAACTATTGAACCTGTGCGCGTGGGCAGTGGCTCGACTCACATTTTGCCGATTTTTTCACGCTTTACGCTTCCATATTAGCTTCACCTTTATGTATGTATGTATGTATGTATCGAGTATGTATGTTTGTTTGTTTGTAACTTGTAACCGACTCCTTTGGTCTTGATTTTGACCCACTTCAAACGGTCAGATTTCTTTCAAACTTCGTAGACTTATCGAGGACTGATGATAATTCAATATTTAAAGAAAGAAGAAAGAAAGAAAAAAACCTAAATTTTATTTCAAAAAATCAAACTAAAAAATGAAAAAATAAATAATAGTTAAAAAAAGTAAAAAAACACGCTTTTATATAAATTCCGTTTTACAAAAAAGCGTGCTTTTAATTCACGATTCTTAATTCAAATTTATTTTCTATTTTTTAGTTGGATTTTGTATGAAGGCGTGTTTTTTAATTATTTTTTTTTAACTATTATTTATTTTTAATTTTTTAGTTTGATTTTTTTCACCTTGCAACGTATACACGACCACGTCAATACATACAATGTACTCGTAAGGAGGAGATACAGCGCAGTATGCCAGCGGTGCTGTAGCCCAACGTAAACAACAGAACAATACAGTGTGTTTGTTTTGGAACCGGCCCATAACGTCTGCTCGAGGTTTTAATAGCTTATGCCGACAACTCCGTTGGAACTGTATAAAGCTGTCTTTTTACAGTGCAACATTTTTCTGACTATAAATTATACGACCATGTAGTCTAGTTGGTAGTGAACCAGCCTGCGAAGCGAGGGGTCCCGGGTTCGATTCCGGCCGGAGAAGATATTTATGTATAATGGGTGTGATGTGATTGTGATGTGTTATATGTGTCGTCCATGCTACCCGCGACACAGGTAAAAACCTACTGCGGGGGTATGAGTGTGTAAGCGTTCATTTAGCGCATATTTATGTAAGAACGAAATTATTGGCAAATTATTAGTAGTATCTGTCCGTGTGTTAAATCGTTTTTGCTTTGAGTTAACTTACTGGTTGGGAAATGGAAATTAAATCTATTGGAATTTAAAATTAATTGGGAGGTGCATTAACTGATTAACTCACGCCTCAACTCAGAGTCACTAGCGTTTATTTAAATCGCTCCTTACTAAAGAATCACCATACAAATTCTGTACTAAGGAGCAATTTAAATAACCGTTAGTGACTCTGAGTTGAGGCGTTAAAGGCGTCTGGATTTAGCTAGAGTGGAACTTAAAACTTTGTGAGATCTCAAGCACAATATCCTCGTAAGTATTGAACAAAATTCTACCCGGTAGTAAACAATTGTGATGAAATTCGGTCACAACGAATGTACAATCACCTTTACGCGGGGTATCGACCTTCATTTATCACTCTAAAATTATGTTTCGGCTATTAATACTGACTCGGACGATCTTGTGGTGAATGTCGATGATTTTTATACGTTGTGTTGCGACACGATTGTACACAAATGTAAACTGTTTTATTTATTAACTAGCTGACCCGGCGAACTTCGTATCGCCCAACAAACTATTTTTTTTCTAAACTAAAAGTAGCCTAAGTTACTCCTTGTTATATCAGCTATTTGCCAGTGAAAGTCCCGTTAAAATCGGTCCAGCCATTTCAGAGATTAGCCGGAACAAACAGACAGACAAACAGACAGACAAAAATTGTAAAAAATGTTCTTTAGTATATGTACCGTGTATACATCCAAAGGCACTGAGTAAAAAGCGGTTATTTTAATATTACAAACAGACACTCCAATTTTACTTATTTGTATTATAGATTGAACAAAACTTACGGTTTTTTAATTATAAAACTGTAACTATAAAGATTGTTTGCATTCCAATTTTTTTTTGGTTTCAATCCCACTTAATATATGGGATATTATCTATATTCAGTGAAGACTGGAGACATTAAAAACATTACATGTTAAAAACTACTGTACTGCAATATATACATATGTAATTATGAAAAGACTAATCGATGTCTGTACATGAATAAACTAATTAACTCTTGTAAAACTAAACTATATTTTTGGATGGTATTTAACGCTGAGGCAATAAGGGTTCAGTTATATATACATCTAGTCTATATACCTAACTGGTCAACAAAATCAGTTAATTACGGTTGGTTAGGTTCGACGTTCAATATTCTACATGAACATGCCTCGTGCCGTGCTGACAGCACTAATTATGACCTAAATATTAGAAGATCGATTGAGTTTGTAGATTACTCCGCCTATATTGGTGCAAATAATTTCAACATGACATGTATAAATTGTTTATACTTACTACTTGCGCAAATTAGATATCATATCAAATCAAATGCATATTAGAACAAAGTTATGCTTCGGAGAAGGAAAGTATTGCACTAAAGACGAAGTCTAAAGCACAGTATATTAAAGTTTAAATAAAAGTTAGCTGAAGCAAGCATATCTGTGTAACATAACATAAAAATATGTTTGTCTTTTAAAGTTTTTCGTTTGTAAGAATTCTGTTCTACTCTTTCTATATTTATTCTTTTAAAGTGAAACTTTTATTACATCGTCTCAAACTTTTTCGTCTGTGTGTTGCATGTCGCGTGACGGTCGGCCGAGGAGTAGGGATAAAGTGAAAGGCGCTCGTCAGAGCAGCCAAGGCCAATATGGCGGCGCCTATAGTTCGCAGCAGCTGACCGTGTAGTGTATAGACTATTACTCATATGTGCCAGTGCTCCACGCTATTTTGTTTGTTTTTGTCAGTATTTAATGTAAAGATTAAAAAGCGGCCAAGTGCGAATCGGACTCGCCCATGAAGGGTTCCGTAGCAGCAAGTAACATAATATAAAAGTTCTTGTAGTTCGTTGTAACTTTGATCAATGTTTTTTGCGGTTTACGATTTATGACGTATTAAAAAAAACTACTTACTAGATCTCATTCAAACCAATTTTCGTTGGAAGTTTGCTTGGTAATGTACATCATATATTTTTTTTAGTTTTATCATTCCCTTATTTTAGAAGTTACAGGGGGGGGGGACACACACATTTTACCACTTTGTAAGTGTCTCGCGCAAACTATTCAGTTTAGAAAAAAATGATATTAGAAACCTCTATATCATTTTTGAAGACCTATCCATAGATACCCCACACGTATGGGTTTGATGAAAAAAACATTTTTGAGTTTCAGTTCTAAGTATGGGGGAACCCCCAATATTTATTGCTTTTTTTTCTATTTTTGTATGAAAATTTTAATGCGGTTCACAGAATATATCTATTTACCGAGTTTCAATGGTATAGCTCTTATAGTTTCGGAAAAAAGTGGCTGTGACATACGGACGGACAGACAGACAGACAGACAGACAGACATGACGAATCCATAAGGGTTCCGTTTTTTGCCATTCGGCTACGGAACCCTAAAAACGCAATTGTAATACCCTAAATCGAATAATTCTCTAAAAAATTTTTGTTAAATGCCTTCAAACCGAAAAAAGTTTCACCTGCATCGTGGTTTCATAAAAAACACTTTCACTTTTTTTGCTCTACACATCCTATCCTAGTACTTAGTCCTAATGATTAAATAAATAAATCTATATGTTACCGGATATCTGTATAATTCAGCATTCTATACAATACCTAGGCAATGTATATAATATCTAAAACGTTCAGGTAACGTTTTGAATATTATTTATTTCATACTTAGCCCAGGCATTCTATACAATACTCCATGCGTAGTTGGTAATGTGTGTAAAAGACGGTTCTCTGCCTTTTCGCCGAAAATTGTTTGGCCAATTATCACTTGCCAACTAACGTTTCGCAGAATTTTATTTCGCCGAATAATCATTTGCCAACTTATCACATTTTTTTTTAATTTCCCAACCTAACAGTTGCCAACTGTAAGTTTGGTCTGCCTTTTATAATGACACTTTTCAAAAGGCCAACTTTCAAGTAGCGAATGTTTCAGTTAGAGTAATATTCATTTGGTTGTATATTGTTTATAAACCTAGGTTTGTAAATTTGCGGTTCTTGTTATCTTTATTTATTTATTTATTTATTATAGGATTACCAACATAATATACAGTTTCATCATTTGCAATACAAGTTGTTACTTATTATATTAAATCTTACTGTTCCTACAATTACAGGTAACCACAGCATGCTTTGCAAATAGTCATCTTCCGGTGACATATGCACTTTTAGGGAGAATTTAGGGGTTTTTAATACATAAAAAGGCTTCCAAACATCTCCGGCGCTGCGTGAAGTGCAGCCCCTCCGCCCTTGCGTAACAAACTGCAGGCACTCCATGCTCGCCTGCAGTTTATTACAGCGGGCGGGGGCTGCTCTCCCTCCGCGCCTCCGGGGTTTACATTCACTCTAGGGGTAGGGCAGACTAGTACCACGTGGGGTCGGGGTTGACTAAGTCGGTTCTGTCACCAATTTTGAAAAATCCGAAGCTGCGTAGGCGAGTAGTGTAGTGTAGGAGCCATTAGACTGCATCTCTCCTTACCATCAAGTGTGATTTCGGTCAAGCATTAATTTAAAATGTATAAAAAAATATCTATTCATGCAGGTTATAATTTGTTTTGAGTGTGTTTTTAAGTAAATTCTTAATTCCAATTCCATCCAAGTTGACTACACATACCCAAATCTAACTTTATTCATTGCCGGTGGACCTCCAGGTATTCTGTACAGTAGTTGGGAAACGTATACATTACCTAGGCAAACTATGTATTGGTGATAATATTCATATAATTTAATACATTGCCAAAACGACCCAGGTATTATACACATTTCCTAGGAATTGTGTTGAATACCAGCATTATACAGATATCCGGTAACATATACAAATAAATAAAATTGGAGTGTCTGTAATATTAAAATAACCGCTTTTTACTAAGTGCATTTGGATGTATATACACGGTACATATACCAAAACAACATTTTTTACAATTTTTGTCTGTCTGTCTGTTTGTTTCGGCTAATCAGTGAAATGGCTGGACCGATTTTGACGGGACTTTCACTGGCAGATTGCTGATGTAACAAGGAGTAACTAAGGCTATTTTTATTTTAGAAAAACAAATTAGTTTGTTAGGCGATACGAAGTTTGCCGGGTCGGCTAATAAATAAATAAAGGAACTGCATTACAACTACAGCGCCTCGGATATAGTGATATTGATTCAATCAGTATCTACAGTGAATGTTAATCTCGAACTTCGCGAACTCTACTTCTGACGCTGCAGATATTCCGAAGACAAGTAGGTAGGTATATAGGGTGGCTGCTTTAGTTAAACACTTCATAGCGAAGCAATGTTTCAGATGAAAATAATTTATTTATTTTATTTATTTATTGAGGTCTGCCAGTGGTTACAACACTCAACATACAAATCAAGCTTATAATTATTCTTAATTACTATGTGTTTAACCTTTTAAGGCAAACACAGCATGCACGTACATGATCAGGTAGTTTAATTTATCTACGAACTAATAATTTAAATCGTAAGCGGATCTATTTGTGCTGGCCTAAAGTTACGGCTTTCTTAAATCATAGAAGCGACATAATATTATTAATGTCCAATGACCCATGGCATCCATTAAATAATCTGCAAAGACGTGGAATAGCGGAATTTGCACGGAGCACTGTTTTACGAAATGGAACTCGAAGAGGTGTAATACACTTATAACTAAATTTACTTAAATGTTCAGGGCAGTCTATTTGATTCCTACGAATTCTGTACAAAAAAGTTAATTCTAATTGCATGCGACGATTTTCTAGTGTCTGCATATTAAAAACGTTAAACGGTCTTTATGTTTTTTTTTATTGGCCCTCTGAAAAAGACAAATGCCATAAAAACCTTTTTTGTACCCGTTCCATTCTGAGAATGTGTGAAGCGTAGTGGGGGCTCCCGACCACAGAATTATATTTTAATTGACTGCAATATTAAAGCTCAGTATTATCTTTTGACAGCGATTGACGTTGGAAATGTATTAACAATATTATTCACCCAACATCTGGCGTCGGCTATATTGGAATCCCTTTTGTATACCTTTCTTCAATAATAGATTCGTGAAACTGAACTTGACATTAAATTACGTTTCTTGTTTACTGATATTGTAAATGAAGCCGTGCTGCGTCGTTCGAGCGGATTTCATATTATATATATAGATTATTATTAGGAATAGATACAGATATTTTTATAATCTGCGACGCAATAGGCTCTAGAAAGAAAACAAGCGGCCAAGTGCGAGTCGGACTCGCCCATGAAGGGTTCCGTAGCAGCAAGTAACATAATATAAAAGTTCTTGTAGTTAGTTGTAACTTTGATCAATGTTTTTTGCGGTTTACGATTTATGACGTATTAAAAAAAACTACTTACTAGATCTCATTCAAACCAATTTTCGTTGGAAGTTTGCTTGGTAATGTACATCATATATTTTTTTTAGTTTTATCATTCCCTTATTTTAGAAGTAACAGGGGGGGCGGGGGACACACATTTTACCACTTTGGAAGTGTCTCTCCCGCAAACTATTCAGTTTAGAAAAAAATGATATTAGAAACCTCAATATCATTTTTGAAGACCTATCCATAGATACCCCACACGTATGTATGGGTTTGATGAAAAAAACATTTTTGAGTTTCAGTTCTAAGTATGGGGAACCCCCAAAATTTACTGTTTTTTTTCTATTTTTGTGTGAAAATCTTAATGCGGTTCACAGAATACATCTACTTACCAAGTTTCAATGGTATAGCTCTTATAGTTTCGGAAAAAAGTGGCTGTGACATACGGACGGACAGACAGACAGACAGACAGACAGACAGACAGACAGACAGATAGACACACAGACAGACAGACAGACAGACAGACAGACAGACAGACAGACATGACGAATCCATAAGGGTTCCGTTTTTTGCCATTCGGCTACGGAACCCTAAAAATGGCTCTGAAGCCACCAAGTGGGAGGTGACAAATGGCAATGACAATGTTTTTTTTTAAGATTATTATAACAAAACAAATCCATTTTTCAATCCATTCATGCGGATTTTTAAAACATGTTCACTTCATTTCTTGTCTTTACTACGTTCGAGATCACTTCGGCATGGAAAAGAAATGGCGAAATAAAATTCTGAAAGAAATACAAAAGTTATTTATTCACGGAATATTCGAAGTACGAGTATATTGTATTAAATATTGAACACAAACATGTTTGTACGGATGTCTTTTATACACTCTGAAACCATCCTACCGATATGTCTCAAAATGGTTTCGTTTGAAAGGCAATAATCCGAAAGTGGTTTGTGACCACTAAAACAATGTATCAGGTGCATTCAGTTTATTGTTAATAAAATCGATTTTCCACTTATCCCATACAAAAATTTGAATACATATCACAGACCTAAAAAAAAAGACGGACGTAATCCCAACAACAAATTCAGTGAAGCACCCATAGTAATACCAACTCTCTATTCGTACAAGTACACACACCCACACATTAACACTATATTGCTTTAATCGCGAATCAAAAATTACGCACAAATGGTAAGCGGGCGGCCATTGCTATGCTTCACACTCGATTAGACGAGGTTACGTCCGTCTTTTTTTCAGGTCCGTGATATACATGTAAAGATGCGCATAAACAGACTGTCAACACACTGATCTGTCATTGTCATGGATTGTTTTAGCGTAGTGGAACACGCCGGGTATCCACTAATTATTGATATTGCTGAAGCCACACATTCATGTTTCCGTACAATAGATAGATCCCATATCGACGCTTGAAAGGCAAAAATTACCAAGCGACATGTTGACAACTTTACACTAGAGCATTTTAAAGTTTTTAATTTTAGAAAAAAATCGTAAAAAATTGCCTATTAGTCATAGCTACTTCATAACAAAGAATTGCAGTTTGAATGCATTAAAATAGTGCATTAAAATAGTGCATTAAAATAATGCATTAAAATAATAAAGCTATTTTTTACGATTTTTTTTTTCTAAAATTAAAAACTAAAATGCTCTAGTGTAAAGTTGTCAACATGTCGCTTGGTAATTTTTGCCTTTCAAGCGTCGATATAGTGTGCGCTTGGAAATGTGAATTATGGCTGTAATAACATCGTCATGTCAACCTAAGCTTCCCTTCTCTCGGGGATTACAGAAGACTTTCGGTGGATGATATAGGCTTAATCGTAATTCGACTTTATTAATAAAACATTTTTGCTCATCTAAAAGCCGTTATTGGCCTAGTATGTCAAGCGTTAATCCCTCGATGCTCCAGTTCTTCTACTTTTATTAATCGGGATATGTCGAGTACGGATCTTTTTGCCCGGCTGCCAAGAAGGGTTATGTCTTTCGCGCGTATCTTATATGTGTGTGTGGAAGAAGGGGTATTCTATGGTATTGGTTATTTAATAATATTCCTTTTACTTTGTTCCATGATATATTTCCAGTTCTCCTAACGTTCACATCAATAATCTCTACTACTCCGTGATCAATAATCGAATCCCATAGAATGTCCCACACGTATGTATTGTTCCAAAATAGATTGATGCGTTCCTTATTCTAAATATTTAGTTTTTCTCATGACAGTGTGTGACAGCATCTGCATCGGCCGATCATTGTAGAACCAAAGAGGTTGCTCGCCAACATATGTATGTATGTAATGTAATATAGTTTATTTCTTCATACCTACCAAACCGCTGGACCAACTTATATAATTAAGATATCGTTAGATTCGTCTTGATAACCCAAGTGTTCTTAGATAAACGACGTTAAAAAAAAAACAAATATAGTGGCTGTAAATGTATTCTTCTCCACTCAAACTCTCTCGCCACCTTACTGAAATGCGTGGTGGAGAATAATGTGGAGAGGGCCCTTCACTTACGAGGAGAGTTTGCTCTTGTGAATCGCTAAAGCTTTGAAGTCAAAACCCTTTGGCAGCCGTCTGACGGATATGGTAGTCCTCTCAATGGTAATGGTTCTTTACGGGTGATTTCATCGTAAAAGGTATCGAAAAGGACAACTCAGCATTTTTGCATTTAACCATTTTTGCTCTAAATAATACTCAATCGGATGAACAGTTTGTACATCGTTAACCATTGGTGTGTTCACACCAAAACCATTTCGGGTTCCGTAGTAATAATACTGTATCGTATTTAGTGATTATCACTATATGTAAACCACTTTAGTTAAATAAATGCCATCAAAGACATAACTTGTAAAAAAAACCAAGTCTCGCAACTCAGTTCTTCTACCGCAAAAAGTTGTGAGATCCATGTAATACCAAGTCGGTTAATTTATTCAGTTCCTACTTAAGGGTCCTTCTGTCTTAAGTTATTACGTAATTAGCTAACCTAACAAGTAACAACATCTTATAGTGACCATGTTATCAATATTACAAATCTTTTATGTTTTAAATAAATAGATCGTAAAAATCAAGCTTCTAGCTTTATCCACAACGAAGTTATAGGGTGTCGAAAATGGCCTGAATTGCTTCGAGAAAAGGATGGTACGGCCGTGCCGTTTTTTTGCTCGACTTGGCGGGGGCACTACCGTGCTCCCAGATTACCAATTACCATACTTCGGGACTTTTTATTACGGTCTCCGCTACCGCGACCGCAACTAATCAACCATTCAACAACACCTTTTTAGAACAAGCTTGCGAGGGTGTAGATCCTCTACCAGTATAATGTAATATTTCTCAGGGCTGGGCAGGTTCGTAAGTGAATAATAGTCAATTTTATCCAACAAAGCTTATTTATAATCTCTTCCTCAACACTGTGCCAATACTAATTATATTGATAAGTACCTACTTATTAACTTAATAAGATTAATAATTTAAAAGAAATAATCGATGAAATAATATAATATTATGACAATACTCTTCCAAGCTCCTCCCTGGAAGGCCAGCTAACAGATGCTGTGGCGACGACGCGCACACGTCACACGGTGACGTCACGCCGCCCTGAATCACGCTATCAAAGTTTTCTACAATCGCTAGTATATATACAAATGCTCCGACAAGATCAGTCGGGGCTCGGCCGCCTCCCAGGCAACACACCTCGCCTGGCGGGAGATCTCCCTTTGCCAAACTGGTGACCCTCGGCAAGAACACGTCCCTTCGAGCACCGATAGCGGCAGTAGGCATCCCTCCCCCTCACCTCACCGCTCACACCCGATGGACTGCAGCAACCGCTCTCGGCGAACGCACACCAGCCACGCTGACTCACCGGTAGAGTTGAGAAAAATGAGCTCCGAGTCCCGGACTCGAGCTCCGAGTCGGAGCTACTGAGCCTTCAAAGCTCGAGGCCTAAGGGCTCGCGAGCCTTAGAAGGCTCGAGCCTTTAGGGTTCGAGCCTTAAAGGCTCAAGAGCCTTCAATTGAAGACTCGAGTCGAAGCTCGAGCTTTATTTACTTAGCAATCTATCTAATAAAAATAATTTTGTTTCAATAGGTATACCAAATTGGGTTCTTTATGAAAGTTTGACACAAATATTTTTAAATTATTAAAAATAAAAATAAAATGTGTGTTAGCTCCGACGCACGCCTAGAGTTTAACGCCATCTAGCTTTCAATCGTCAAATCAGTCAAACAATGGATGATGATGATAATGATGGAGGATGATGTTGATGATGAAGAATGATGATGATGATGACGAATGATGATTATGATGATGACTGGGGGTGATGATGACTGGTGATGATGACGACGAACGGCAATGATGATGAATGGTGATGATGATGAATGGTGATGATGATGAATGGTGATGATGATGAATGGTGATGATGATGAATGGTGATGATGATGAATGGTGATGATGATGAATGGTGATGGTGATGAATGGTGATGATGAATGGTGATGATGATGAATGATGATGAATGGTGATGATGATGAATGATGATGAATGGTGATGATGATGAATGATGATGAATGGTGATGATGATGAATGGTGATGATGATGAATGGTGATGATGATGAATGGTGATGATTATAAATGGTGATGATGATGAATGGCGATGATGATGAATGGTGATGATGATGAATGGTGATGATGATGAATGGTGATGATGATGAATGGTGATGATGATGAATGGTGATGATGATGATGAATGGTGATGGTGATGACTGATGATGACGAATGGTGATGATGATAATGATGACTGGTGATGATGATGATGATGAATGTGAATGATAACGAATGGTGATGATGATGAGTGGTGATGATGATGATGATGATGATGATGACTGGTGGTGATGATGACTGGTGATGATGATGAATGGTGATGGTGATGAATGGTGATGATGATGATGAATGGTTATGATGATGAATGGTGATGATGATGATGAATGGTGATGATGATAACGGATAGTGATGATGATAATGGATAGTGATGATGATTATGATGAGGATGATGCTGAATGGTGGTGATGATGATGAAGGAGATGATGAAGATGACGAATGATGACAATGATGAATGACGATGATGATGATGTTTCACATCATAAGAATAGGATGTACCAAGATTATTACTATCATTAGATGGCGTTGTTACTGATCAGCCATCCAACGCCATCTAGATTCTATGTTACGAATTACAAACATAACGCATAACGCTACGGAGAAAGTTTGATTTTACTCCCCATAAAATTTCATACCGCGGGCTTAATTATGAAAATCTATACCTAAGGAGAAAACTCCAAAAATTTGAAATTCGCAGCGCGCCCTAGTTTAAAATTTTAAGGTTAAGGCTTTTTTAGGGTTCCGTAGTCAAAACAGTACGTTTTGGTTAGGGGACCCTGAAATTATAATGTTACAAAATGAGCCCTGAAGACAAAGCTCGAGCTTCGACTCGAGCCCTGGACCAGAGCTCGAACCTCCGCCTCGAGCCTTCATGTAAGACTCGAGGCGAAGGCTCGAGCCTTATTAGAGGGCTCGAGCCTTCAATGAGCTCTAGACTCGGAAGGCTCGAGCCTTTTATCAACACTACTCACCGGGCACATCGCAGCGTACTGTGTCGACGCTTCCTGTCCCCGGCCAGCAACTGCCCACACGGCCACACGGACGGCTTGAGCGCGCACCGCTCGCCCTCCGCATCGGTCGCACCACCCTCCCATCCCGACTCACCGTGGATAGAGGGCATCCCAGGGCACTTCAACCTCACATCGCGATTCACCGTCGATAGAGGATTACGGAAGGCTGAATCGTCGAGAACAAGTATCGACCTCCGGTTTGAGCAGGGGGGTGATGTGGCGACGACGCGCACACGTCACACGGTGACGTCACACCGCCCTGAATCACGCTATCGAAGTTTTCTACAATCGCTAGTATATATACAAATGCTCCGACAAGATCAGTCGGGGCTCGGCCGCCTCCCAGGCAACACACCTCGCCTGGCGGGAGATCTCCCCTTGCCAAAGATGCATTTTCGTAAACCAACCATACTGTCAAGATTTAAAAATTTAGAAGAAAAATGCATCTGCTAGCCAAGGGATATTGAACGAGGTATTACACCTCGTTACAAGCTTTGCCTACGTCGGCGTTCCCGCCACGTTCTAATGTCTCCCACATCTTATGTAAAAGAGAGAATAAGTTTTAGCAAGTAAGTAGGCTCACTTACTATAAGAGATTGTTGACATTTTTGTCAATCATTAACTTGTCTGAGCAAACCAGAAAAATAACAGTCGAGGCGTGAGGTGCGCAATGTGATGTAATAACAGATTTTTAAAATGCACTTTCTCCTAACTTTAAAATACGTAATTGTGCGTAGAGGTGCATTCAAGACTCGGAAACATGATCTCGTTCAAACCCACGCTCAAACAGACAGGCTATCGCCTTACTAATTTCTCTCTGCTATTGAGAATTAATTCGGGAAACGGGATAATATAGGCTTACGGAATCGATCCAGCCGGCGTGGTCGAAGGAGTACATTCAGATAACATGCACGAGTAACTCTGTATACATGAGGGAAGTTAATCAAGAGAAGAGTTAATCATGAACTAGAATATAGATAGCTATTTATTTAGTTGTAGCCAAACCCGGCCACACTTCGATACATAGATCATCTCTATACATATAAAACACAAAAAATGTTTGTCGGGATGTTTTTATAGACTCTGAAACCATCCAACTGACGTGCTCCAAATTGAAGGCAATAATGCAAAGATGGATTGAGACCACTAAAACAATGCATTAGACACATTCGGTCCATTCATAAATTCGACTTTTCCCATTCAATTTTTTTAGCGCAGTAGTACACGCCGCGTATCAACTAATTACTGTTGCACTGGCACACGAACGTAGTATCCATGCCAAATAATAATAATAATAATAATAATATCATTTAATTTACAAGAACATAGTGTCATACAGGTGGTTTACATTCACACATTCCTTATGCTCTGCCTCCATAGGCGTGCAAAAAAGTAATACCTTTACTATTCTATTTACATAATTTTAAACTTAACAGTTAGTTAAACTTAAGTTACACTTACTTATAAATTAGTCGTTAGTATTTCAGTAACTTCAGTAACTTTAAACTTAACTTATAACTTAGTCTTTAGTATTTTAGTATCTTCGGTAACTTTAAACTTAAGAGGAGGCCGTGATGGGAATTTATGATGAAAGTGGGCGTGGTCACTATCTTTTGTCCTCGATGTTCTTCTTTCCGTCATGTCACTCACTTCACAAGCACAGCACAGAAAAACTACGGAGTAGTACTTATTCATTAATTTTTATTGCATCTAAAAATTATAAAACAATTACTTTTCAACAAAAAATTGAACCAACGAAATAAAATTGAAAATAAAAAATAAAATAAATCATTTAATATTATATTTTAAGATCCTAAATTATTAACAGTAAATAAATAATTATGAGGCGGTGCCAAACAGATGAAAAAACAAACAATTGCGGATCAAGGATAGTACAGTAATACTTCTTGTATAAAATTTGTCAGACAGCTATACCTACTGAGCCTGCGCTCGGAAGCGAACAACATAAGCGCCAAACTATTTTTTTATTTGGTTTTTAAAACTAATTTATGGATTTTCACAAAAATATATATGAATTTACATTATTTACATCATATTATAATAAATTTTAATTTCAAATGTCAAGGGAAAACAATAATTATTAATAATTTCTGTTTTTCTTTTTCTCCTCTATTTCTTGGCCAGCAACGCATCAGTCATGCCTTTGGTGTTGCTGAAGTCCATGGGCAACGATAGTTACTAACTATCAGGTGGATTATCAGCTCGTTTGCCGGCTATTTCCATAAAATAAAAAAAATCGTCATTTAAATTCTTTCATTGAATAGTAGCATTTGTCAGTTAACCATTTAAGTAACTCTATTTTAAATTTAGTGAAAGTTAAGATTTTTATGTTTTCAAGGATTTTATTATACATCGTTTTCGAAGTCTAATTTTTTGAACGTATCCCTGATCGAGAAGAAGGTACCATGGTACACAACACATAGTCGATTAGGGTATCTGGTTGCAAAATAACAATTATTTTTCTTTTCCTGAAAAAGGTGCATAGGTATTTGTTCTAAAAAAAATACAAATCTCATATATGTATATACCTACCTGTCAATGACAATAATTTTAGCTTCCTATAGAGAGGCTTGCAGCTAATGTCTGGGGTAACATTACAAATAGCGCGTATACATCGTTTTTGAGCAATGAAGACTTTATTGCAATCTGTAGAGTTTCCCCATAAAAACTATACCGTACCTTAAATTAGAGGCAACATAGCCGTGGTAGGCTTTTAAGGTTCTTGACATATTACTTATTTTTGGTAGAACGAAACGAGAAATTTTTGTACAAACTACAAAGTTTGACGATGTTGAAGAGAATAAATAATCTAGACACGCGGTAGCGTGCTTAGCGTGTCAAGCCAATTTCAAACTAACAGAATTGGCGAGTAGCACCGTGTGTAATATTACACGAACCATTTGGAGCCACTTTTGACCACCTCATAACTCAAAAACTATTCAACATAAACCTGTCAAATTTTATTGAAACTTTAACATTTATTGAGTTTGCGAAATATATGTGTTCCAAATTTCATATACACATCTCAAATGGTCATTTAGATATTAACGTCCAAAAATCGTCATTTTTATCACTGATTGACCTATAGATCAAGACTCTAACTCAGTTCCAGATGGTCTAAAAAGTTAAAATTTGGCCTCCAGATAGGTAATCGGGTGAATACAAAGGAATAAATAAAAAAATAGTAAATTTTTATCATTTTATTTATTTTTCAAAAAAATTGATTCTATTAGAAACACTTATAATGCCTGAAATTTAAGAGTAGCAATCAAAATTGATGATATCTGGTCATTAGGTGGATTTCAAGCTGAACATAATAATGAAACATATCAGTTTTAGTACTTTGTGAAGCTTTCAACGGGGGGAAGATGTTAAGTGTCCCAAGTGCCTTTGGGAAAGTGTGTGTGGGACGTTATTTCCAGTGTATTACGTCGTTTCATTTTTAATGTGTGAAAAATTATTTTTCTCTAATCTTGTATGGCGTGTAAACGACTAAATTTTGTATTATTTCCGAAATTATACCAGTTTAAAGTGATTCGAAGTATTGTTTCAATATATATTGTAGCACGTTATGTCATCGAACATAAACTACTTATAACTATATAACTAGCTTCTGCTCGCAGCTTCGCCCGCGGTAGAGATCGATTCTTTACAAATCCTACTTACTTTTACTTAGTTAGATTTAGTTGCCTATGACTTAAGTAAACATGTATCATTTGATAGCGTGATTCAGAACTTGCAAATGAATTTTACTAACGCCATCTATTAGCAACATCCGGAACTAAATATTTAGCAACTAACAAAATATCGATCTTCCCATGGGGATGTTTTACCGCGGTAAAAAGTAGCTTACGTTACTCTCCACCTTCCTCACTAACTCCATACACAAAAACCATACCATTTATCAGCTTCGTTGCGACGTGAAAGACGGACAAACAAACAAACAAACACACTTTCACATGGATAATACGAGTATGGATAGGAGTATAGTTGAATATCGTATTTATTAATATTACGATATTATAACTGGGATTTAGTATTAATAATTATTATTTCAATATTAGTGGACATCAATAGTGGAACGTCATTACTTATAAATAATGAAATAATAGGTATTTCAGACCACGGCGCACTAACTACAGATTTAGTTGAAGAGCACTATAACAGTTCATTTATAAGGTAAATAATTAATCAGTAACGTTATGAATAAGTACCTTTTAATAATTTCTGTACAAAAAGTAATGATTTCCCATCAAAAACATAAATGTAAAGTGAGAGCCAATTAAAAAAAAAGAATTGAGATATAAATGGGTGCCAAGTTCTGTGTAGAAAAGCCTAAAATTTTGGTCACAAGAACATGTAATTCAAGCTTTACATTTTAATTGGCTAGTTTTCATTAGTTAGCAACCAACAAACCAAATTTTAGAAAAGTAACATAGGTCATCAACCTAAAAGACTTAACGAAGATAATTATACAAATATAGCTTAGGTAGGTACGTGAAAACTAACCAAGTCAAATGTGCAGCTTGTTCTTGTGACTAAGATTTTAGGCTTTTCTGCACACAACTTGGCACCCATTTAGATCTCAATTTTTTTTTAATTAGTTCTCACTTTACATTTATGTTTTTGATGGGATACGTTACTCTTAAATTCCCTAATACATTATTCATTAATAAAACTCGCATAGTGTTAAGTAATGTATCAATTTGTTTTAAAATAGGCAATAGGTAAAACACAATTGAATAGAAAACAGATTATTTTATGTATACAAATTATATAAAGGTTGAATTTTCAAAGTGTGCGTGGATGGCCAACTCTGAAAGTATGAGGAATAGCGAACAATGCTGAAAGGAGTCTCGGGGCCGATTTCGATGAAAACTAAAACTGCATCATTACGTCAAAGAAATACTCGTATCTGTAATAATTTCAAAATTATCATATTTTTAAATATTCATTACATTATTAATTTAACGGAACGTAGTTAAATTTAAGCGAAACCTATTTAAAAAGGTCAGACCAATACAGTACATGATAAAATAACTTGATTCAAATTCACTCCTTGGACACTGATGACATCATAATTCGATATAAAAGGCGACACGAAGTGAATTCAGTCGAAGAATAAATCTGTGCATACGTGAAAATAGTAAGTAGGAACTTGACAGAAAAATACTCATTTTTTGCTTGGTCTTACTTTATGTAGGATACTATCTCATCAAAAACATAAATGTGAAATGAGAGCCAAGTTCAATAAAAAAAAAGAATTGACATCTAAATAGGTGCCAAGTTCTGTGTAGAAAATCCTAAAATTTTAGTCACAACAACATGTAATTCAAGCTCTAAATTTAACTTGGCTAGTTTCTACTAATACTATATATATGTATACGTATATTTACAATCTGAGTGTGGGTGTATGTTTTAAATCTTCATAAATAATGTATTGACTTCCCTTTAAGTGAGGATTTTCAAAAAAAAAATGGGTCAAAGTTAACTTTTGTTCATAACGATAAACTTACATAAAAAAAAATATTTATTACTCTAAAACTGACGGAGTTGGTTTGTATGAAAGTGAATTTCGAAAAATCCGTTCTTAGCTGACGTCTTCCCGGCAAACCCCTTGAAAAATTTCATTTTATTCATTATGTAAGAAACTACCGAACCGAATAAAAAGCGGCGAGTCTCCTTTTGCTTTTATATATATAGACTAGGTTTTTGCGTGGGGCGCGCGCTGCTAAAGCAGCGCGCGTGCCTTTTTTTCCCGCAAATTAACAAAGAAATAAATATATTTTTTAAAAACATCATTGATATGTGAAATTTATTTTTCGATTCAGGGGTCGTTTGCGGCATGTTTGCCTTCACACTATTTTTTTGACTGAAGGGGGAGAGGGACAGGAAGCGAGAGATGGACCGGGAGCGGGAGGAGAGGGAGAGGGAGAGAGACAGGGAGCGGGGAGGGAGAAAGAGCGGGACAGAAAGTGGGAGAGGGACCGGTTGCGGGAGAGGGATCGGGAGTGGGAGAGGAAAAGGGACACGAAGAGGGAGAGGGAGAGTGAGAGGGAGAAGGAGAGCGAGAGGGAGAGCGAAAGCGAGAGCGAGAGGGAGAGGAAAAGTGAGAGCGAGATGGAGAGCGACAGAGAGAGGGAGAACGAGAGGGAGAGTGAGAGGGAGAGCAAGAGGGAGAGCGAGAGGGAGAGGGAGAGGGAGAGCGAGAGGGAGCGGGAGCGGGAGAGGAAGAGGGAGCGGAAGAGGGAGTGAGAGGGGCAGGGAGAAGGAGAGTGAGAGGGACAGGAAGCGAGAGAGGAAAAGGGAGAGGGAGTGTTACAGGGAGCAGGAGCGGGAGGGGAGTGGGAGAGGGTGAAAGAGTGGGAGAGGGAGTGGGACAGGGAGAGGGAGAGGGACGGGGAAAGGGAGAGGGACGGGTAGAAGGAGAGGGACAGGGAGAGGAAGAGGGTGAGGGAGTGGAAGAGGGAGCGAGAGAGTGGCAGAGAGCAGGAGAGTGAGAGGGACAGGAAGCGAAAGAGGGAGAGGGAGTGTCACAGGGTGAGGGAGTGGGACAGGGAGCGGGAGCGGGAGAGGAGAGGGTGAGGGAGCGGAAGAGGGAATTGGACAGGGAGAGGGAGAGGGAGTGGGTCAGCGAGAGGGAGGGAAAGAGAGAGACAGGGAGCAGGAGCAGGAAAGGGTGAGGGAGAGGGAGCGAAAGAGGGAGAGAGGGAGCGGGAGAAGGAGTGGGACAGGGAGTGGGAGAGGGAAAGGGACAAGGAGCGGGAGAGGGACAGGGAGAGGGAGAAAGGGAGAGGGAGAGGGAATTTAATGATTTCTGATTTGTTAAACCTACCAAAACTATAAAAGTTAAAAGTAACAACAAATTACATTAATTACTGATTATTAGGCGATACGAAGTTCGCCAGGACAGATAGTGTTAGATATTTATTTAACGAAGCCAAAAAAGTATAACTTCTCACGCGCGTACATAAGTATACGTTTATGCTTAGTACAAAATAGTTTTTTAAAGATAATTAACACTGATACACGTTATTAAATTAATACATTTATTTTTGAAGGTTTCACTTCTACCACGCGTGAATCTTTAGTTATTTCGACATTCACAAGGTAATAAAAACCTATTCCCTAAAGTCTTAAGTTTACGTTCCCGTTGATCAACAAAAATGAAACGTGGTGAGAAGCAATGTCTTAAGCGAAAAATTTGAAGACCGTTTTGTAGTAACATTACATTACAATTTACAATCAGTCGCACAGCCAAAGCTACTGGGCACAAGAAGCTGAAATTTGGCATGTACTCGTATGTATGTTCTTTGGGGAGTGTAGGGGAGCACTAAGAGATAATTTATGTAAAAAAGGGGACATGATTGTTACTCTTTTGAGCAAATAACACTGGAAGGATTTCAATAAAATTTGGTAAACGGGTAGAATATAATCTGAAATAGCTCATAGCGTATTTTTTGCCGCGAAATTCCGTGGACTGATCCAATTTTGATAGTACTTTCACTGAAAGGTTCGAGAAAACTAAAAAATGTTGAAAAATGTCATGCAGGCTGACGAAGCTGCGGGTAAAAGCTAGTATAATATATTTTGACCCCGACGCAAAAAGATGGGTGTTAATAGTTTTGAAGTGTGTCTGTTTGTGACATCGCATCTCCTAAATGAATGGACCGATTATGATCAGTTTCTCTTAATGCTGAGGTGACTGAGAGGGTTCTAAACTATAATTTATGAAGATCTGTAGAGGCGTAAAATAATAAAACTGACTTAAACTGATATTCTGCGTCATGCATGACGTGTTATTTTTATTTATTATATTTTTAGCTACAATTTTAGTGTGTATACAAATGCAAATGCGAAAAATGTGCATATTTTTTATTTATCTGGTAACACTTGAGATTTTTGTCATCAGACAAAGATGCGAGACGATTTACAAACAAATCGTACACTGTCGTGGTGTTGAATACTGCTGCTATAGAATAGAATTAGAGAAGCTTTTTGCTTCTATTAGTAGGTAAGTAGGTAGGCTTAACCATGTAAAGATTTTTCACAGTTTAGTTATGATTTTAAAATAATTACACTTAAAATTAATTTTGCCTACAATAACTATTCAAAGCAGTAAAGGCTACCCTTTACATACAAAAACGGGTACGGCTACATAACAAAAACGGGTTCAAACTAATCTATCGGATAGGAGAGTCAAGAAACGGACAATCACTTCCAAATCAGATCAGGGCTATTCTGTTTTGTAACTCGACAGCGGAATCCGCGATGAGTGTCAAACTTCAAACGACTAAAGATAGGATTTTGACACTCATCGCGGATTCCGCTGTCGAGTTACAAAACAAAATAGCCTTGCAGTAAGTGATAATAACAACACTATAGTGTTACAAATGTCTTGATTATCTAAAATGTACGAAGTACTAAAAAATGTTATTGAAATATTTTTCAACATTTCAAATGTTTACACGTTAATATTGTTTTCTAGATTGAACAATAAATTTTTTTTTATATGCCAACACGTTTTTTTCACTCATACAATGTGCAGTCTATTGCACCTATAAACGCTTCATACATGTTATAGACATCAAATGGAAACAATAGTCCGAAATGTTCAATATAGATTTTTATGAAAAAAAAGAAAGAATTCTGAAAGTATCTCATTTTTTATGGCAACACTGAAACAGGTTTACAGGGATTTGACCGATCTATCATTAGCAACAAACGTCGTATACATTTTAATGACATCAAAGGAGTCGAAAGCCTGAAATATCACATACAAAAATTAATTTGTATGAAAATTATTATTTTTTGTATGGCATCACTATTTATTGGTTACACCAACGTGTCCGGTCCCTTAGTACCTACAAATGCCTCATACATTGTAAAGACATCAAATGGGGACAACAGCCTCAAACATTCGAATAAAGAATACATTTGTATGAAAATTATAATTTTTTGTATGGCAACACTGAATTTTTTTTTCACCAAAATTTACAAAATCTCAATACCTGCAAACGCCCCATACATTATAATGACGAAATATTAGATTCAAAAATAAATTTGTATGAAAATTATTATTTTTCGTATGGCAACACTAAAATTTTACAATTCTCCCAAAGCGAGTATTTTAATTTAAAATTATCTCCCATACATTTTCTATACCCTTGATCTATAGTTTCGGCTCAACTACTCGAAAAGTGAAAAAAATTCTGGACTCCAGTGTTGCCAGTTGATTGAGATGAAAATGGTCAAATGTCATTACGACGCCCACAAAAAATCTTGTGGTGTAATTTTTTGATTAAAAATATTTCTCCTTCTACTTTTTACATTTTTGAATAGAAAGTTCACAAAAATGTATGAATGACAAAAAAATCAACGTAACCTGGCAATACTTTCAGTCAAGCTACACAACCGCCTCATACAAAGTGACCCCCTCAAATGTTGCCAACCCACAAATTTTTTCCTTTAAATAATGCAATTTTTCGTACATTTTACAAAATGGCCGCCACGGGATCCGCCATCTTGTCGAAAAAAAAAATATACCCAAAATGTCAAAATTGAGGACAGACCCAAGTCAATAAGGTAAAAATATCGCAAAAATGTTAAAATACCACCGCGATGCGACCCCGCAAATATACCTCTAAAATTGAAAAATTTCAAACTAAAATATCTCGGCGGTTATCTTGTTTTTTCAATTTTTTCCAACTTTATCATATTAGTCGCCCCAAGATTAGCCGAAAACGACACCAATGTCGGGTAGGTGCTCAGTGTAAACAAAAAGTTGACAATCGCCGAGCGGCCGCCATCTTGAATTTTCGAATGGTCGTATTTTTCCTATAATAACCATAGATAGTCAAGCAACTTTTTGAACATTTTTATTACCTCCCATCGATACTTTCGGCTGGGCTATTCAAAATGTGAAAAAACCTGAAAAAAAAATCCAGCAGCCAGTGTTGCCAGTTAAATTTGATGAAAATGGTCAAATGTCATTACGACGGTCACGAGAATTTTTTTGGTGCAATTTTTTGATTAAAAATGTTTCTCCTTCTACTTTTTATATTTTTGAATAGAAAGTTCACAAAAATGTATGAATGAAAAAAAAATTAGCGTAACCTGGCAATACTTCAGACCAAGCCCCACAACCGCCCGATACAACGTGACCCCATCAAATGTTGCCAACCTCAAAATTTTTTACCTCAAAAAATGCAATTTTTTGTACATTTTGCAAAATGGCCGCCATAGGATCCGCCATCTTGTCGAAAAAAAAAATATACCCCAAACGTCAAAATTGGGGATAGACCCGAGGTAATTAAGAAAAAAAATCGGAAAAAAGTTGAAAACCCATTACAATCCGACCCCGCAAAGTCACCTCCAAAATTGAAAAATTTTAAAGTAAAATATCTCGGCGGCCATCTTGTTTTTTTATTTTTTTCCATTTTCATCGTAACACATTTCCTAACATTAGCCGAAAACGACACCAACTTAGGGTAGGTGCATAGTGAAAAAAAAAGTTGGTCATTTCGACTCGGCCGCCATCTTGGATTTTTGAAAGGTCGGATTTTTCCCATAGACACGGAGGCAAACCAAAAATTTCCCCATACATCGTACTCACCCCCCACCACTGCTTCTGGGAGATCAATTCGACTTTTCGTAAAACGAAAAAAAAAATCCAGCACCCAGTGTTGCCAGTCGACATCGACGAAAATGGTCAAATGTCATTACGACGACCACGACACGTTTGCCCGTGTGACTTTTTGATTAAAAATATTGCTCCTTCTACTTTTCATATTTTTGAATAAAAAGTCCAAAAAAATGTATCAACAAAAGAAAAAAAACTCAACCTGGCAACACTTTGGGTCAAGTTACACAACCGCCCGGAACAAAGACACCCTCTCAAATGTTGCCAACTCGAAGAAAAATTCACCCAAAAAATGTCATTTTTCGTACATTTTTCAAAATGGCCGCCACCGCGCCCGCCATCTTGTCAAAAAAATAAATATCCCCAAAATATCAAAGTCGAGGATACATTCGAGACAACACTAAAAAAATATTTAAAAAAAGTTGAAGAACCACCCCGATGCGACCCCGCAAAGTGACCTCTAAAATCGAAAAAATTCAAACTCGAATATCTCGGCGGCCATCTTGTTTTTTAAATTTTTTCGAAAATTTTCGTAACTCTCCCCCAAAACTTTACGAAACGCTCCAAAAAAATCCCGCAAAAAGCCATAAACAAAAAAGTTGAAAATCACAGAGCGGCCGCCATCTTGAAAATGTGAAATGTCAGATTTTTCCCGAGGTGTCGGGGGGGGATGGAGAAAACCCGCCATAGACAACAAAGTCCCATCTCGACTCTTTCTGGGAGAACAATTATATAGTTAAGTCAGTGGTAAGTCTAGGATTATATAATATAACTAGGTTTTTGCGTGGGGCGCGCGCTGCTAAAGCAGCGCGCGTGCCTTTTTCTTCCGCAGAAGGAAAAATAAATAAATAGTTTTTTCAAAAAGATCATTGACATGCGAAATTTATTTTTCGATTCACGGGTCTATTTGCGACATGTTTGGCTTCACGCTAATTTTTGAAAATGGGAGAGGGACAGGGTGCGGGAGAGGGACTGGGAGCGGGAGAGGGACGTAAAGCGGGAGCGGGAGAGGGAGAGGGGCTGGGAGCGGGAAAAGGAGAGTGACAGGGAGAGAGACAGGGAGAACGAGAGGGAGAGGGAGCGGAAGAGGGAGAGGGACATGAAGCGGAAGAGGGAGAGGGAAAGGGAAGCGGGAGAGGGACCAGGAGCGGGAGAAGGAGAGGGAGTGGGACAGGGAGAGGAAGAGGGAGAGAAGTAGAGGGGCAGGGAGCGGGAGAGGGAGAAGGAGAGGGAGTGGGAAAGGAGAGGCAGTGGGACAGGGAGAGGGAGCGAGAGAGGGTGTGGGACAGGGAGAGAGAGAGGGAGTGGGATAGGGAGAGGGCGACGGAGAGCGAGAGGGAGAGGGAGAGGGAGTTGGACAGGGAGAGGGAGAAGGAAAGGGAAAGGGAGAGGGTGAGGGAGAAGGAGAGGAAAAGGGGGAGAGAGGGGGAGAGAGAGAGAGAGGAGCAGGTAGCAGGAGAGTGAGAAAGAGCGGGACAGAAAGCGGGAGAAGGACTGGGAGCGGGAGAGGGAGCAGAAGAGGGAGAGGGAGAGGGAGAGGGAGAGACATATATTGTGCAGTCTATTTGCACCTGTAAACGCTTCATATATTTTATAGACATCAAATGCAAACAACATTCCGAAATGTACAATATAATTTTTTATGAAAAATACTTGTTTTTGTATGGCAATACTGAAAATTTCTCATTTTTTATGGCAACACTGAAACACGTTTACACGGATGTGACCGATCTATCAGTATCAACAAACGTCATATACATTTTAATGACATCAAAAGGAGATAAAAGCCTGAAATATTACATACAAAAAATTCATTTGTATGAAAATTATTATTTTTTGTATGGCATCACTAAACATTGGTTACACCAACGTATCCGGCCCTTTAGTACCTATAAATGCTTCATACATTGTAAAGACATACAATAGAAACAACAGCCTCAAACATTCGAAAATCTGTTTAGGCGTAAAATAATAAAACGAGAGGGAGAGCGAGAGGGAGAGGGAGAGCGAGAGCAAGAGGGAGAGGGAGAAGGAGAGGAAGTGGGACAGGGAGAGGGAGAGGGAAAGGGAGAAGGAGAGGGAGAGACATATTATGTGCAATCTATTTGCACCTATAAACGCCTCATACATTTTATAGACATCAAATGCAAACAACAGTCGGAAATTTTCAACATAGATTTTTATGAAAAATACTTGTTTTTGTGTGGCAACACTGAAAGTTTCTCATTTTTTATGCAACACTAAATCACTTTTACACGGATGTGACCGATCTATCAGTAGCAACAAACGTCGTATACATTTTAATGACATCAAAAGGAGACAAAAGCCTGAAATAGTACATACAAAAATTAATTTGCATGAAAATTATTATTTTTTGTATGGCATCACTAAACATTGGTTACACCAACGTGTCCGATCCCTTAGTACCTACAAATGCCTCATACATTGTAAAGACATCAAATGGGGACAACAGCCTCAAACATTCGAATAAAGAATACATTTGTATGAAAATTATAATTTTTTGTATGGCAACACTGAATTTTTTTTCACCAAAATTTACAAAATCTTAATACCTATAAACGCCCCATACATTATAACAACGAAGTATTCGATTCAAAAATAAATTTGTATGAAAATTATTATTTTTCGTATGGCAACACTGAAATTTTATAGTTTTTCTAAAACGAATATATTAATTTAAAAATATCTCCCATACATTTTCTATACCCTTGATCTATAGTTTTGGCTCAACTACTCGAAAATTGAAAAAAATTCTGGACTCCAGTGTTGCCAGTTGATTGAGATGAAAATGGTCAAATGTTATTACAACGCCCACAAAAAATCTTGTGGTGTAATTTTTTGATTAAAAATGTTTCTCCTTCTACTTTTTACATTTTTGAATAGAAAGTTCACAAAAATGTATGAATAAAAAAAAAATCAACATAACCTGGCAACACTTTCAGTCAAGTTACACAACCGCCCCTTACAAAGTGACCCCCTCAAATGTTGCCAACCTACAAATTTTTTCCTTCAAAAAATGCAATTTTTCGTACATTTTACAAAATGGCCACCACGGGATCCGCCATCTTGTCGAAAAAAAAAAATATCCAACATGTCAAAATTGAGGATAGACCAGAGCCAACAGAGGGAAAATATCGCAAAAATGTTAAAACACCACCGCGATGCGACCCCGCAAAGACACCTCGAAAATTGAAAAATTTCAAACTAAAATATCTCGGCGGCCATCTTGTTTTTTCAATTTTTTCCAACTTCATCATATTAGTCGTTCCTAGATTAACCGAAAACGATACCAATGTCGGGTAGGTGCTAAAAGTAAACAAAAAGTTGACAATCGCTGAGCGGCCGCCATCTTGAATTTTCGAATGGTCGTATTTTTCCTATAATAACCATAGATAGTCAAGCAACTTCTCCATACATTATTATTACCTCCCACCCATACTTTCGGCTGGGCTATTCGAAATGTGAAAAAACGTGAAAAAAAAATCCAGCAGCCAGTGTTGCCAGTTATTTTTGATGAAAATGGTCAAATGTCATTACGACGGCCACGAGAAATTTTTTGGTGCAATTTTTTGATTAAAAATGTTTCTCCTTCTACTTTTTATATTTTTGAATAGAAAGTTCACAAAAATGTATGAATGAAAAAAAAATTAACGTAACCTGGCAACACTTCAGACCAAGCCTCATAACCGCCCAATACAAAGTGACCCCCTCAAATGTTGCCAACCTAAAAAAATTTTCCTTCAAAAAATGCAATTTTTTGTACATTTTGCAAAATGGCCGCCATGGGATCCACCATCTTTAAGAAAAAAAAAATATACCCCAAACGTCAAAATTGGGGATAGACCCGAGGCAATTAAGAAAAAAAAGCGAAAAAAAGTTGAAAACCCATTGCAATCCGACCCCGCAAAGTCACCTCCAAAATTGAAAAATTTTAAAGTAAAATATCTCGGCGGCCATCTTGTTTTTTTATTTTTTTCCAGTTTCATCGTAACACATTTTCTAACATTAGCCGAAAACGACACCAATCTCGGGTAGGTGCATAGTGAAAAAAAAAGTTGGTCATTTTGACTCGGCCGCCATCTTGGATTTTTGAAAGGTCGGATTTTTCCCATAGACACGGAGGCAAACCAAAAATTCCCCCATACATTGTACTCACCCCCCACCACTCCTTCTGGGAGATCAATTCGACTTTTCGTAAAATGAAAAAAAAAATCCAGCAGCCAGTGTTGCCAGTCGACATCGACGAAAATGGTCAAATGTCATTACGACGACCACGACACGCTTGCCCGTGTGACATTTTGATTAAAAATATTGCTCCTTCTACTTTTCATATTTTTGAATAAAAAGTCCAAAAAAATGTACCAACAAAAGAAAAAAAAACTCAACCTGGCAACACTTTGGGTCAAGTTACATATCCGCCCGGAACAAAGACACCCGCTCAAATGTTGCCAACCCGAAGAAAAATTCACCCAAAAAACGTCGTTTTTCGTACATTTTTCAAAATGGCCACCACCGCGTCCGCCATCTTGTGAAAAAAATAAATATACCCGAAATATCAAAATTGAGGATACATTCAAGGCAACACTAAAAAAATATTTAAAAAAAGTTGAAAAACCACCCCGATGCGACCCCGCAAAGTGACCTCTAAAATTGAAAAATTTCAAACTCGAATATCTCGGCGGCCATCTTGTTTTTTCAATTTTTTCTAAAGTTTTCGTATATCGACCCCAAAACTTGTCGAAACGCCTCAAAAAAATCCCGCAAAAAGCCATAAACAAAAAAGTTGAAAATCACAGAGCGGCCGCCATCTTGAAAATGTGAAATGTCAGATTTTTCCCGAGGTGTCGGGGGGGGATGGAGAAAACCCGCCATAGACAACAAAGTCCCATCTCACCTCCTTCTGGGAGAACAATTATATAGATCACTAGGTGGTAAGTCTAGGATTATATAATATAATAATGTATTACGCAACTGAACAGTAATTTAATTATTCATTCTCTTACATATCATCAAATATTTTTATTTAAGTACAAATAATAAAATATAAATAATAAAACAAAACTACTCCATTTCCCTGTGCTGTTTAGTTTTCCCCATTTAACGTTTTGACAATCATAAGCAAAAGTCAAAAACTTTATACGCTACTTCAAATTCTTTAATAAATAATTAATAAAAAGCGTGTAAAAAATAGCGCAGAGAGACATACGTCCGACGTCGATGAAGACCGCAGTCGACTGAACGCACATCATAAAGACAGTGTGGGAATGAGTTCTTGTATGAAAATTGTGAGACAGCTATACTGAGCGTGCGCTCGAAACTGACCGACATAAGCGCCAAACAACGTTTTTATTTGGTTTTTAAAAACTACCTCATGTTTTTTCACAAAAAAACACATGGATTTAGATGTGATAATGTACTATATTTTAAAAAGAATTCCATGCACAAATTTCGTTAAATATCGCGGTGGCAAGCTATAATGTAAATAATTAGAGCCAACTTCATGATTTTTTTCTATCGAGAAAATTTCACGTTATCGTGTTTTCATTTTCGAGCAGATTTAAAGTATATAGTCAAAAAACATATACCTAAGTATTTCGCTAATAGCGTATACACTTTACGAAATATATCCAAAAGAAAATCAACCAAACGGGCGCGGTAGCGCCTTAACTTATAACTTAGTCTTTAGTATTTCGGTGGAATCTCGTGTTTCGGCTGGGGGCTTGGGAGCTACATTTGTTTTCTCTCTATTCTTTCTTTGTCGTTAACGCAATGGTAAAGCCTTTGGTGTTACTGACGTCCTTGTAGACGATGGCAACTTACCATCAGGTGGATCGCCAGCTCATTTGTTGTTTTTTCCGCAAAAAAGATGATTATAATAATCTACTGTGAATTATCAAGTTTTTGATTTTCATTACTACGAAAACGTAATAAAATATTTTTTTACGTTTACGGTATTATAAGCAAAACCAATACCTAACGCTTCCCGCCCACGTCAGTCTTTTTGTAGGACCGATAATCGGGCCGATTTTTTCTTCCATATTATTTCTGACCGACTTTTTGACCGACTATTGCTATCAGTACGTTCTATTTTTCTCCTACAAAAAAGCGGTCACCGATTATCGGACGTGGGCGGGAAGCGTTAATCGGCTTAAAGTGGATTATATCGGCTCCGAAAAACAGCACAGCTTGTACGGTGAAAGAAAAAGTATATAAAAAGCTTTTTCCAATGAAAAATTTAAATCAGATTTTTAGTTTTAACCTGACTACGGCTACTAATCCTTCCTACATAAAAAAAAATGTGTGCAATTCACATGGTACAATGGTAGAAGTGAAACCTTCAAAAATAAAGGTATTAATTTAACAACGTGTATCAGTTTTAACTATCTTTCAAAAACTATTTTGTACTAATAATAACAAGAAATAAAAATAAAACAGTGGTAACTAACGCCATCTCTTAACATAATATGAAGAGTTAAATGAGCTGCTAACGCCATCTATCCAGGAATCAAATGAATCTTCTATCTTGTTCCTTACGCCATCTATGAATGGAACTTAGCACTTTTTAAAATAACACTAACATAAGAAACACTGTATAATGCTTCCTATCTCATTTTCTCTCACGTTAAATCTTATGAATTTATGTGTGTTTCTCTTTTTACTGTCCCTTTTTCGTTTCATCGACTTTCAAATGACAACGATGCTAAGAAGTTTCCACTTCAAAATATGATGCGTGATAACGGAACTAATTCAGATCATTTATTTTTATTCCATTCGTACCATCTCTCGATAGCCAAGCACCCATAAAAGTGTATTTACAACCCTCTTAAGTTAAGTCAAGCGCGAGCAATAAAACAGTTGTCAATGACCTACTTTTATGGGTAAGATTTGTTCGAGAGTTGGGATAATATTCTGTTTTGAAGTTCCTAATATACGATTTAGTGTCTTTAGATGAAGTTACGGGAATAAAACGACCATTTTTCTTGATTCCAATGAAGTTATAAGAGAAATGGTTTAGTCTGTAGATTCGATCACTCCCGTGTACTCGTAGGTAGATCGGGATTCGAATCTAATCATATCGAGCTAAAGTTTATTTGTAAATTACGGGTACCTAATTTGAGATGCGTGCAAAATTCAAACCTAATTCTCAACCATAATTATAAACTTAATACAACAAATCTCTTTAAAGAAATCTTCATTTAAAAATAAACTTGATAAGTTCCAGTTAAACTCGCTTACTTATTCATAACGTTACTGATTAATTATTTACCTTATACATGAACTGTTATAGTGCTCTTCAACTAAATCTGTAGTTAGTGCGCCGTGGTCTGAAATACCTATTATTTCATTATTTATAAGTAATGACGTTCCACTATTGATGTCCACTAATATTGAAATAATAATTATTAATCCTAAATCTCAGTTATAATATCGTAATATTAATAAATACGATATTCAACTATACTCCAATCCATACTCATATTATAAATGTGAAAGTGTGTTTGTTTGTCCGTCTTTCACGTCGCAACGAAGCTGATAAATGGTATGGTTTTTGTGTATGGAGTTAGTGAGGAGGGTGGAGAGTAACGTAGGCTACTTTTTACTGTGGTAAAACAAGTAAGTAAGTAAGATTTAAAACAAGTAGGTAAGTAGGATTTGTAAAGAATCGATCTCTACCGCGGGCGAAGCTGCGGGCAAAAGCTAGTTATAGTCAAAATTATCTAAGATGTCCATAATGATAGCTGCCATTTATTAATATGAATAAAGCTTGTATGGGCGTCTTTGAGCAAAATGGAATAATCATTTACTTGACATGAATAGTTGGATACTTACGGACAAAGGATTTTGCCAAAATTTGTTAAAAATCCCTGCTCATTTTCATTGCCGTTGATTGTAAATCATATTAAACGTTTTATTCTAGTAAAAATCCCATCACATCATAATTTATGCAAAATTTAATGAAAATATATGACGTCGAAACAATGTTTTATGAAGGGGCCTAAATCTAAACTGACGTAAAGTGATTGACGGCTTGAAACCATTTATAAAACCAACATAATCGATACATTACTATAATCGAAATTTAAAAATAAAAATTGATTCATTTAATTACATTGTTAAAAATGATTTACTTTGTATAAAAATTTCTCGTTTCGTTCTACCAAAAATAAGTAATATGTCAACAATCTTAAAAGCCTACCACGGCTATGTTGCCTCTAATTTAAGGTATGGTATAGTTTTTATGGGGAAACTCTACAGATTGCAATAAAGTCTTCATTGCTCAAAAACGATGTATACGCGCTATTTGTAATGTTACCCCAGACATTAGCTGCAAGCCTCTCTATAGGAAGCTAAAATTATTGTCATTGACAGGTAGGTATATACATATATGAGATTTGTATTTTTTTTAGAACAAATACCTATGCACCTTTTTCAGGAAAAGAAAAATAATTGTTATTTTGCAACCAGATACCCTAATCGACTATGTGTACCATGGTACCTTCTTGTCGATCAGCGATACGTTCAAAAAATTAGACTTCGAAAACGATATATAATAAAATCCTTGAAAACATAAAAATCTTGACTTTCACTAAATTTAAAATAGAGTTACTTAAATGGTTAACTGACAAATGCTACTATTCAATGAAAGAATTTAAATGACGATTTTTTTTATTTTATGGAAATAGCCGGTAAACGAGCTGACAATCCACCTGATAGTAACTATCGTTGCCCATGGACATCAGCAACACCAAAGGCATCACTGATGTGTTGACATTTGAAATTAAAATTTATTATAATATGATGTAAATAATGTAAATTCACATATATTTTTGTGAAAATCCATAAAGTTGTTTTAAAAACCAAATAAAAAAATAATTTGGCGCTTATGTTATTCGCTTCCGAATGCAGGCTCAGTAGGTATAGCTGTCTGACAAATTTTATACAAGAAGTCATTACATTACTGTACTATCCTTGATCCGCAATTGTTTGTTTTATCATCTGTTTGGCACCGCCTCATAATTATTTATTTACTGTTAATAATTTAGGATCTTAAATTATAATACTAAATGATTTATTTTATTTTTCATTTTCAATTTTTTTTCGTTGGTTCAATTTTTTGTTAAAAAGTAATTGTTTTATAATTTTTAGATGCAATAAAAATTAATGAATAAGTACTACTCCGTAGTTTTTCTGTGCTGTGCTTGTGAAGTGAGTGACATGACGGAAAGAAGAACATCGAGGACAAAAGATAGTGGCCACGCCCACTTTCAGCATAAATTGCCATCACGGCCTCCTCTTAAGTAATTTAGTAGTTAAGTAATCAAGGAGATAAGTAATTTAGAAAATTTTCTATTTTCTGTTAAGTAGGTGGGCGGGGCTTATTACTTAACACGTGTGGACAGGCACTTTTAAGTTAAAATTTAGTAAAATGCTTAAGTAGTTAAGTATAATTTTATGAACTAAAGAGCTTTACTAAATTATTACGTGTGGACGGACACTAAAAATTATTCACTTAAAATTTAGTTAAAATTTACTTATCTACTTAACTACTTAATATGTGTAAACCGGACTTAAGGGAGCAATGGTCAAATTTCGTCTTCAATTTTCGTTCTTTCTTGAATAATTTGAAAACTGTTGAATAAATTTAAATTTTAAAAGTTATATTTAAAATCCATACAATAAGCCCTTTCATTTGACATACCATACGATACGCTTTGCAAAACAGTACTTTTTTTTCAAAATTCATTTGTTTTTTTCTACCTTTGTCTTTGGGTCACAAAATAGTACATTAGTACCAAATTTCAACTCATTTGGTCTAGTGGTTTCGGAGAAAATTTGCTGTGAATGGCGGTCGCTCAGACGCACGAGTGATTCTGTAAGGGTCGCGTTTTTCGATTTTTATATTGTAACCTTTCCATTCCGATCAAGAACATTTTTTCTCCACACAATACAATACTATGGATAGAAATCTTGTAAATTATCTTGCCTCGAACCGCTATCGTCCCTAAAAACAATTCTGTTCAACTTCGCTGAGTACCCGACAATTGAATGAGAGATTACTGGAACATGAAAACGTTTTCTTTCAGCGCTCGAGATAATAGTGAGGCGACAAAAGCGTAAAGATAACAGTTGGACCTATTGTTCGAGATATTGCTTCGGCTGTACACACTCGCTGACGCATTCGTATGGATTCGTTACACGCGGCCTCGTACTGATCTCTTCTTATGATTGGCTAAGAGTGTACTCTCACGTTACTTGTGTTCACATTTAGCTTTAAGCAGTTTAGCATTTAAGATGCTTAGCATTCAAACATGGTTTCACTGCTTTATACAAGTGCAAGTGATCGTGTCTGATATGGAAAGTAAAGATGAGTTTCAAGTTCGATGTTCAATAGAATACACCTCGAATAGAACTTACAACTTGTTATATTACGAGAACATTCTACCTAACCGTACAAATTAAGAATTTATAACATCATTTCTTTTATCGAAAAGATAAAGTTTACTATTTAAGACTATACAGTTATGAAATGAACTAAACTACAATAATAGATTGTAACATTTTTTTACTTGTTCAAATTTATTTCATGTCAAAAGTAGTAGTTTGTAGAGTAATTAAAAAAAAAAACAAATTGTCATAAAAACTCATGCAGTGGTCAGTGCGAATGTAACGGCTCGCAAGTGAGCAAACATTTGGACGAGAACACACAGCCGCCATTTTTATTGACTATCTATCGCCAAAAGTAAAGTTTCCTTGAATGCGGACGGAGTAAACTTTGATAGCTCTGTGGTAGTTATGGCTAATGAAAATATTTATTTTATTCGTACAAGTGGAATTGAAGTGCTCTCAGCGACGCCTCGTGCCGGTCCTGAAGCGATCGATCGAGAGAAAGTGTGAAATAGGCAACCAACATGAATTAATAATAATAAAATTAATAACGCTTCACACTTATAGCCCCATACTAGGGTACCCTGTGTCGTGGGTGCCATGGACAACACACTAGACAAGGACATTCACATCCAAGCCAAGAACAGAAATTCAAACTCATCATTTAAATTTTTCCGTCTCGCTGGGAGTCGAACCCATGACCCTTGATGCAGCGATCCGGCATGGTAACCATCACGCCACACAGGTCGTCAATGACGGCCAGAGGATAAATCATCTCTTGAGCAATGAGCTATTATTAGCAAAAGACACAGTCTCGCTTATGTCATACCTTTACGCTTACACACTCATACCCCCGCAGCAGGTTTTTACCTGTGTCACGGGTGGCATGGACTACACATATAACACACCACAATAACACCCATGACCCGAGCACAAATATTTATCTGTCACATAAATATCTGCCCCAGCCGGGAATCGAACCCAGGGCCCCTCGCTTCATAGGCAGGGTCGCTACCAACTAGGCTACAGGGTCAGACGTTGCGCCAAAACTTTGTTTTAATATTTATGATTTTGATACTCGCTACTCTGGTAGGCTACTAACGACTCAGATTGCGGCAGATCCGTGGATGCGAGTGATGTAGACCGGTAATAGGTTATCATCAGACAAAGAGCTTGATAGTTTCTAATATGTGTTACAGCGAATTTCACGCCACAATGACGACACGAAAGCGTCAACCGTAGCGTGTAATTTGGTTAATGCATTGACTATCGAGTCGACCTCACGTACCGCCGTCGCCGTACCGGGCCGCGGGGCAGCGTTCAGTAGATTGTCAATTGATATGCAAATACTCCAATTTGCATGTCGTACTCCACTTTGTAATGCGATGTCAAGTGGACATTCAAAGGCGTGTCTGTGGGCACAGCATCAGTATTTCAATTTTTTTAAGTGATAACTTCTTTACCATCGTTGTCATTTGAAATTCGATGAAACGAAAAAGGGACAGTAAAAGGAGAAAAACATAAATTCATAAGATTTAACGTCGGAGAAAATGAGATAGGAAGCATTGTACAGGAGGAGGGTGAGGGGAAGGGAGGGGGAGGGGCGGGGAAAGGGAGGGGGAGGGGCAGGGGGAGAGGGATTGGGAAGAGCACGGGGAGAGGGAGCGGGAGGGAAAGGGAATTTATTGGTCTCTGATTTGTTAAACCTACCAAAACTATAAAAGTTAAAAGTAACAACAAAGTACATGAATCACTGATATGAAGTTCGCCAAGACAGCTGTCTTGACACTAGCTAGTGTTAAATATTTATTTTAATGTTGCTAAAGAAGTATAACTTCTCACGCGCGTACAATAATAAGTACACGTTTATGTTAATATACATATCTATTTTTCACACACTAGCGCCATTCTGAAATGGCCAGTATCGGAACCTCTGTTTTCAGTAAACAACTAGACACTTTTTCAACTTTCCCCTCATATGAGATGGCCCCCCTACCACTCTATGCTCCATGGTTCTGATGTAATCTACTGCAATAGACTACATGGGATACAGTATAAAGTTAGTACACATACAGTGAACGCAGGGGCCGGAGGGTAAAGTGACGTTCGTAGAGGCTTCGTAGCTAATGGCTACACGGTAGATCTCTACGTAATATTATCGTAGCGAAAGCTACGCGTCACGTGTAGCTACACATGCGTAGCCTCAAGCTACGATGGCTACAGGCGGCTCACGGCCCTTATAGTGAGATAATTACTATGAATAGTCCAGCTAGATGAGCATCTAAATTAAAATAAATAGCGAAAACAACTCATTTAGAAGAGTAACTGGAGTTTTTAAGGTTCCGTAGCCAAATGGCAAAAACGGAACCCTTATAAATTCGTCATGTCTGTCTGTCTGTCCGTCCGTATGTCACAGCCACTTTTCTCCGAAACTATAAGAACTATACTGTTGAAACTTGGTCAGTAGATGTATACCGTAAACCGCGTTAAGATTTTCACACAAAAATTGAAAAAAAAAAACAATAAATTTTGGGGGTTCCCAATACATAGAACTGAAACTCAAAATTTTTTTTTCATCAAACCCATACGTGTGGGGTATCTACGGATAGGTCTTCATTGATGATATTGAGGTTTCTAATATCATTTTTTTCTAAATTGAATAGTTTGCGCGAGAGACACTCCCAAAGTGGTAAAATGTGTCCCGTCCCCCCTGTAACTTCTAAAATAAGAGAATGATAAAACTAAAAAAAATATATGATGTACATTACCATGCAAACTTCCAACGAAAATTGATTTGAACGAGATCTAGTAAGTAGTTTTTTTTTTTTAATACGTCATAAATCGTAAACCGCAAAAAACATCGATCAAAGTTACAATGAAGTACAAGAACTTTTATATTATGTTACTTGCTGCTACGGAACCCTTCATGGGCGAGTCCGACTCGCACTTGGCCGCTTTTTAGCTAGCAGGCTGGGTGACACTTGACTCCAACCAAAATTAGTAATTTATTTCGTAAACGACCCGGCGAATGGGGGAGGTAGTTTTTTTAATAAAAATATCATTAATATTTTTTTAAACTTTACATAGGTATTGTCTTTAAACAAACCTACAAATAATACAAAATTGCATTAGCTCAATATTCCTGCGGATTTAACTACGCACAGAGTAACTTGTACAACGTTACGCAAATGAACTTCATTCCGCGGTAGCAGCGGCGCGCGGCGGCATCACTCATTCGGTCATATCAATCATTCTCGTTCATTCCATTCGGTTTGCTTCAGTTGCGCTAAATCGCTTCTTTGGTAGTGTTTGTGAAATATTTTATAATAATATATGTAAAAAATAATATATATTTTTATTAAACTATTTATATTTATTACAATTATTTTGCAAGCGTATTAAACTATTAACTTTCGGAAAATCGTAAAAAAAATTTTAATTTTATTTTATACAAATTCTATCTGAATAAATCTATAATTTCGACGTGTTTCAATGGGCAATAATTTCATTATTAAGAAAAAAAAACCTAGAACTATTATTTTCTTAACCGCAAATCTCATTTTAAAAAGATAAAGAAAACGTATGACTTCAATAAGTTTTTAATACATTAACGTCATACAAGGCTGCTTTCTACTTTTATAATTAATTTTACTTTCATAATTAATTATAGGTACAATCAACTATACTACACACATAACTTTCCAAATGTATAAATTTATTCGACTTATTTTTTTTTGTATTTTTTTTTCGTTATTTTCAATTACAACAAAACCAAAATATTGTTCACGTACGCATACACGTAATTTTACATCTATATATATATAAAATTGAAAAGCGACACACCGCTGATTAAACAAAAAATCTCAGAAACTGCCGAACCGATTAAGATGAAATTTGGTAGGGAGATAGTTCCTGCTAAGGAGACGTCCACTAAGAACGGATTTTTGGAAATTCATCCCCTAAGGGGTACAAATAAGGGTTAGAAGTCACTTTCATACAAACCAACTTCGTCAGTTTTAGAGTTATAAGTATGAATTTTTTTATGTATGTTTATAGTAATAAACAAAAGTTAACTTCAACACATTTTTTTGGAAAATCATCCCTTAAAGGGTTAATTTCTTCAATTTAACTTAGTACGCAGCTTCGTCATTTTTGAAGTTAAAAACATGAAAATTTATATATTACTTCAAAATTAGAAACAAAATTTAAGGGTTATGTGTTTTTTTGGAAAATCAACCCCTAAAGAGTCGAATAAGGTTGTTCAAGTTTGTATGGGAACTTCGTCAGTTTTGAAGTTAGAAGGGTGAAAATTTATATATAAGCTTATAGTTAGACACAAAAAATAACTGTATCACTGTTTTCTCGAAATTCATCCCCTAAAAATAGGGGTTGAAAGTCTTTTACATATAAATCAGCTTCGTCAGTTTTAGAGTTATAAGTATGAATTTTTTTATGTATGTTTATAGTAATAAACAAAAGTTAACTTCAACACATTTTTTTGGAAAATCATCCCTTAAAGGGTTAATTTCTTCAATTTAACTTAGTACGCAACTTCGTCATTTTTGAAGTTAAAAACATGAAAATTTATATATTACTTCAAAATTTGAAACAAAATTTAAGGGTTATGTGTTTTTTTGGAAAATCAACCCCTAAAGGGTTCAATAAGGTTGTGCAAGTAGTATGGCAACTTCGTCAGTTTTAAAGTAAGAATTTGTACATAAGCTTATAGTTAGACACAAAAAATAACTGTATCACTATTTTCTCGAAATTCATCCCCTAAAAATAGGGGTTAGGAGTCATTTACATACAAATCAACTTCGTCAGTTTTAGAGTTATAAATATGAAAATTTTAATGTATGTTATTGTTATGAACAAAAGTTAAAATTTTACTGAAAATCATCCCTTAAAGGGTTACTTTATGGATGGATGGAGGGATGGAACTTACTACGCAACTTCGTCATTTTTGAAGTTAAAAACATAACAATTGGGTAGAGGACTTTACGGGCGGTAGGGGGAGGGGAGAGGGACAGGAAGCTAGAGAGGGACCGGGAACGGGAGAGGAACAAGGAGCAGGAGAGGGAGAGGGAGAGAGGGGGAGAGGGACAGGAAGCGGGAGAGGGCCGGGGAGCGGGAGAGGGAGAGGGACAGGAAACGGGAGAGGGCCGGGGAGCGGGAGAAGGAGAGGGATAGGAAACGGGAGAAGGAGAGGGACAGGAAACGGGAGAGGGCCCGGGAGCGGGATAAGGAGAGGGAGAGGGACAGGGAGCGGGAGAGGAATGAGAGGGACAGGGGCAGGAAGCGGGAGAGGGAGCGGGACAGAAAGCGGGAGAGGGACCGAGTGCGAGAGAGGGACTGGAAGCGGGAGAGGGACAGGAAGCGGGAGAGAGACCGTGAACGGGCAATGGAAAGGGACAGGGAGCGGGAGAGGGAGAGGGAGAGAGAGAGAGTTTGAGTGGGAGAGGGAGTGGGAGCGGGAGAGGGAGAGGGAGTGTATGTGTCCGGATGGAAAAAACAGAACCGTTTTTAAAGATATTTGTACTGTTCATGTTGACATCGTAAAACCTGTTCATCATTGATCCATTTAGGATCTGGTGGTGTTACTTGGAGACAAGATATGTAACTCCTGGATGGATGGAAATAACGGAACCCTTTTGTTTTTTTTTTTCTATTGAAACTCAAGAGCCAGTTTTTCTGTACATTACATATTTTCAAAATTTCGTTTAGGGACACCTCAATAACGTGTTAGAACACCAAAAAATTTGTTTTTAAAATTATTGTCTGTTTGTCTATCTGTTTGTCTGTTCGGGCATTACATGAAAATTAAAACCCTTGAACTGATTTCGACGGAAATTAGTTATGTTGTTCCTCATACTTTGGATCACATTTTAAAAAACTTTTCATCCCGATAAAATTAAGTTTTCACCAGAAACAAGATGAAACTTAGTGTGGAATATTTTGAAATATCAACGACTTGCTTTAAATTTGCAACAAACATTCCTCATTTAATTGATGAAATACATGTTTTCAATTTTTTTTTAATTTTTCATGAAGAAGAAAAAACTAATGTTATCTAATGTTGTTTATTTTTCAAAATTCGTTCCCGGAGGAATGATTTGTGATTATATCGTACGTTTCAGTATATAAATTCCTAAATATAAGTACTTCAATATAAATTAACCTTTTTTTAAATTTTCTTCTGCAAGGGGTACAAATATGATAAGCATAATTTCCGCATGCGAAGCTGCGGGCAACAGCTAGTTGTTGATAAAATTTGAATATTTTAAAACTTGCAGCCGCGTTCCAACTTGTTGCCGCCACTTGTTCCGGACGATCGTTTGAATAAAGTTTGGAACAAAGCCTGGCTCAAGGTGGCTTGTATATTATGTAGTACACATACTGCTGGTTGTGAACAACTGTATGTTGAACAAATGTATGTTGGTTTCACTTTGACAAAGGTGCATGCTCATGCTGTGCTGAATATCTAAAATATAAACACCGGGCAAGTGTGTCAGGCCACGCGCAATGTAGGGTTCCGTAGTAGTAAGTTTATCGACTATTACTCATTAACTACTCATGCTAACTATTGGGAACCCAACCAAACAATTAATCTGGGGGCACGGCAGTGCCCCCGCCAAGTCGAGCAAAAAAGCGGCACGGCCGTACCATCCTTTTCTCGAAGCAATTCAGGCCATTTTCGACCCCCTATAACTTCGATGTTAATAAAACTAAAAGCCTGAATTTTTAGTAACCAAGCAGGCATTGTATAAATACGGTATATTTCAAATTTCATTCAATTTGAACCAGTAGTTTAAGAATTATAACTAGTCAAAGTTTCTTAATTTCGTCACTCACTGACTGACTGACCGATCATCAAAACTCTAAGGCACTTCTAGCAGACATAGAAGCTTCAAATTTGGAACACAATTAGTGTTTAGTGTATAGATCAAGGAAAAACTAAAATATTTTGCAATTTCGGTCTAGTTTTCTAGATACATCAACTGCATAAATAACTTTGTAATCCCTTATAAATATATAGGATTACAAAGATACATTTGCAGTTAATGAATCACTGTACCTGTATAACAAAGTAACATTTGCAGTGAATGAATCAGTGTACCTGTATATAATATAATGGAATAATAGGCGTAGATTGTTAGATTGTTACCTAGATATAATTATGTTCAAAGGTAACTTGTAAAAGGAAAAAAAGTAGAACTATCTACAAAAAGAAATGAGATGCCATCAAAAACAAAACTTGTAAAAAAACCAAGTCTCGCAACTCAGTTCTTCTACCGTAAAAAGTTGTGAGATCCATGTAATACCAAGTCGGTTAATTTATTAAGGGTCCTTCTGTGTTAAGTTATTACGTAATTAGCTAACCTAACAAGTAACAACATCTTATAGTGACCATATTATCAATATTAAAAATCTTTTATGTTTTAAATAAAAAGATTGACTTGGCAATCGCACTAAACAATCAAATTTAATATTATATGTAGGTATTACTTGTGAGATGCATTGTGTTTTCATGCGATGGTCAAGTCGATCTATTTATTTAAAACATAAAAGAATTTTAATATTGATAATATGGTCACTATAAGATGTTGTTACTTGTTAGGTTAGCTAATTACGTAATAACTTAACACAGAAGAACCCTTAATAAATTAACCGACTTGGTATTACATGGATCTCACAACTTTTTACGGTAGAAGAACTGAGTTGCGAGACTTGGTTTTTTTACAAGTTTTGTTTTTGATGGCATTACATATATTCTGTGCAATCCACAGACAAATTGTACGTCTAATGTTGGCACCCTTTTTTTTCTCTTGACTTCCGGCTGTGCTAATAAGTGTAATGCGAACTGTGCCTTCCAAGCAAATAAATATAATTAACTTCAAGATCTGCAGTTTTCTTCCTCAAACCAGCTTCAGAACACTAACATAGCCGTGATAGTTTTACTTGTAAATTCATCATAATAACCTATTTTTGGTGAATTTTTTTACTAGTCCATCTCCAGCTGTTTAGCTGGCGGGGGGAGGGGGTGGGCACTTGACTCTAAGCAAAACGCTGCAACGCTGAAATAAGGTTATTGCATGTTTCATTCCCCATACAACTCAGGGGGCGATACACTTCGTATACTGTGCTAAATAAATAATTCACTTAATTTTACGACGTCGCTTCGATGACCTCACAAATCATCTTTAGAGTCAACGAATAAAATTTTGATGACTTCTTCCCCCAAGTATATTGTTGATTTACTGAAATGTTGCTATTAAAGCCAATTGATTACCCTTGACTTTGATTGGTATCTGCTGTGGTCCATTTAAGTAATCGTTGTAATAAATATGACAAGTGTAATAAAGAATGCATACAGTGACGGATAATTTTTATCATATCAATACATTATTTCTCAGAAGGTATTTTTTGTCAACGCCATTTCTTCTTTAATATTTTGTCAAAATTAATCTTCACTATTTTTAAATAAATTTCACCTTAATCGGTTCGACAGATTCTGAGATTTTTTTGTTTGATGGGTATCGCTTTTCAATTTTGACGTATCTTCGTATGAAATTAACGTATCTTTACTCAAGTGCAAAGATCGCTACAACAGCTTATCCTTAGATGATTACACTCTTTCATTTACTGTCTAAATCACAACACTCGTATAGACCTGCCAGTCCTGTCCTATTTGAACCAGTCGATTTTATTGAAATTGTATTGAAAGCCGAGTGAGGCGACTCGTTAGCGCGAGGTATCGCCGAGATCAATGCCGCTTTACTTCCGTACTAGAGATGCGCAGTAAATGCAGCTCAATTGCACAGTGTTGCCAACATGGTAGTCTTTATTTACGTAACTTTTTTAGGGTTCCGAACAAAAATCGGAACCCTTATAGTTTCGTCATGTCCGTCCATCTGTCCGTCTCTCTGTCCGAACCAAAGCGCTGAGATCATTAGTGCTAGAAAGCTGTAATTTGACATGGATATACATATTTATGAAAACTCCAAAACCGTAGTATAAGAAGAAGAGTAAAGGCGTAATATTATCTAGATGGGTAATTTGATTGGTTAAAACTTAATAAATAAATCCTCTTTAATAAATTGGTGTATTGTAATTGATTAATTACTTTTTTGGTTTTATATGGTTTGTCATTTTATTGGTAATTGGATAATTTAGCCAGGATATAAGAATGAGACGCTTTTCAGTAAAATTATTCCACGATTCCACATGTTCCACATACGATAATACTTACGCTCCAGTACCTTCTAAAGAACAAGTAGTTTAATTTTTTCGTAACTACAACTATTGAAGTCTGTTAATCGTGGACCAAACACACCACTATTACACCTTCGATCTCTGCCCTAGTCAATTATTTCTACCATTAGCAAGTCTCTTGGGAGATAAATACGGCAGTACAAAAATGACGTCTAAATAACGTTTCGTAGTAATTAATAGCCACCGTTTGCCTTGGTTCTTTATTATTTATTTTCTTATTTATTTATTATTTACGAGTAACCGCCCTCGCTTTGCTTCGGTTTTCTTATTTTATTACACCTTGGGTTACATTATTGGAGTTTTATTAAGGATCCCTAATTTTTTTTGAAAATATAATATAGCCTATGTTACTCGGGGATAGTGTAGCTTCCCAACAGTGAAAGATTTTTTGAAATCGGTTCAGTAGTTTCGGAGCCTATTCAATGCAAACAAAAAATCAAATCTTTCCTCTTTATATATTAGTATAGATTTACTTTCTTTATTATTATTCGTTTTATAGTTAAAAGCAGCGTTTTTCAGTTTATTTCTAGAACGCTAGGCATCCAAATGGTGAAAAGACTTTTTTTCGTAAAAAGATATATACTTTTTGTCTGCTGTATATACCTATTTTCTAGGATACATAAACATGAGAATTCTAAAAGAAAGTCATTACACATTAACGTAAATAGCCTTATACAATATACGGTTAGGCTTAGGGACTACTCAACCACGCTGCTCCATTGCGTTTGGTGGAGAAAAGATACCGAAAGGAGAGAAGAATAATAATTAGTAAATCTAGACAGGCGGCAGCGTGTCCAGTCAAAGTTAAAAAAAGGAACTGGTTAATATGATAAGATCTATTTAACCTACATACATGAAAGGCACATTTATTAAATGAGCTTATTTAGACTTAAAATTTCATAAGAGAGAGAGCAGAGCACAACCCATAATTGTCCCACTGCTGGGCTCGGGGTCTCCTCTCACAATGTGAGGGGTACAGGCTATAGTCTACCTACCACGCTGGCCAAGTGCGGATTGGTAGACTTCACACACCTTTGAGAACTTTATGGAGAACTCTCCGGTGTGCAGGTTTCCTCACGACGTTTTCCTTCACCAAAGCAAGTGATAATTAACTTCTAATACGCACATAATATTTGAAAATTAGAGGTGCGTGCCAGGATTTGAACTCGGGCCCCTCGGTTCGAGAGACCAACGTTCTAACCGCTAGGCTATCACTGCCGCCATTCAAAATTTCATAAATTTATCTTAAACAGTTATTTCTATATTAGCCAAGTCAAATGTAGAGCTGGAATTTCATGATCTTAGGACTAAAATTTTAGGATTTTTCACTCGGAACTTGGCACCCTTTTAGATCTCAATTCCTTTTTTGTTTTTTAACTTGGCTCTCATTTCACATTTATGTTTTTGATGAGATACATCCTAGGGATATAATATTGTTATCATTTAATTTTAATGAATGATATTTTCATTCATCATTCAATATGACTATTTTTTCGTTTTATGTTACTGAAAATTCACACGGGACCACAAAATGGCGGATGAGAAGTAGTAGAGCACGGAACAGGTGAGCTCGTAAATTGGCGGGAAACATGCTTGTTAGCTTAGGACCCTAGCGAGAAGTTTATTTGTTCCTGACGCTTTAAAACCCCACCGAAGTTACGATCCATGGTGGTTTTTACGAGTTAAGGTGATGAAACACGGGTTAAAATGGTTTAATTTCGTGAAGGGTATAGCAACCTCTACAGAATACCACTCAAATTGTGTGGTGAATTTGAATTAATGTATATGTCATAATCTTTAATAATCTGGTAAGTATTATGTAAACATCAGACAAGGTTTCACTCGTAAATTAAAATGGTAAAATTAAGTGCGAATATTAAAATGAGACAAAGATGCTAAACATTATTAGTAATGTATTAGTAGAATTAAAACGTAATGCATAAAAAGATAATATGGTCACTATAAGATGTTGTTACTTGTTAGGTTAGCTAATTACGTAATAACTTAAGACAGAAGGACCCTTAAGTAGGAACTGAATAAATTAACCGACTTGGTATTACATGGATCTCACAAATTTTTACGGTAGAAGAACTGAGTTGCGAGACTTGGTTTTTTTTACAAGTTTTGTTTTTGATGGCATCTCATTTCTTTTTGTAGATAGTTCTACTTTTTTTCCTTTTACAAGTTACCTTTGAACATAATTATATCTAGGTAGGTATCTATCTACACCTATTATTCCATTATATTATATACAGGTACACTGATTCATTCACTGCAAATGTTACTTTGTTATACAGGTACAGTAATTCATTAACTGCAAATGTAACTTTGTAATCCTATATATTTATATGGGATTACAAAGTTATTTATGCAGTTGATGTATCTAGAAAACTGGACCGAAATTGCAAAATATTTTAGTTTTTCCTTGATCTATAGGTACACTAAACACTAATTTTGTTCCAAATTTGAAGCTTTTATGTCTGCTAGAAGTGCCTTAGAGTTTTGATGATCGGTCAGTCAGTCAGTGAGTGACGAAATTAAGAAACTTTGACTAGTTATAATTCTTAAACTACTGGTTCAAATTGAATGAAATTTGAAACATACCGTGATTATACAATGCCTGCGTGGTTACTAAAAATTCAGGCTTCTAGCTTTATCCACAACGAAGGGGGGTCGAAAATGGCCTAAATTGCTTCGAGAAAAGGATGGTACGGCCGTGCCGCTTTTTTGCTCGACTTGGCGGGGGCACTGCCGTGCCCCCAGATATACTATTAAAAAAAAACTGACGATCGCGACAATCCTGCGATTTTAGTATTTTTATGGTTGATCCATAAAATGTAACTTAACTATCATACCATTAAATATGAAATAGACTAGAGGAGGCTGGCGTAACCTCGCAACAAAAAGATGAAGTGTAAACGTCACTCGTCTAAAAATAAATTATAACAGCCTTGAATACGTTCACATGGAAGCAAAGTATGTTGTTAGTTTATTTTTAACTTGCAATTTCGTTCGTGTGTGGTGAGTCAGATATTTTAATTAGGCGTAATAATAAGTGAAGTAGTTTTATTAAGAAACAAACACGTTCCGACAACTTCTGCAAATCACTTATGTCAGAAAGTAATTGATTTGCTGATGCATAGTGGAGCTGGACATGTCGCGATGTCGCTCGATTGTCATTCATTGAAGTAAAATATAAAAAATATTATATTTCCTTATGAAGTATAATTTATTTTTAATACTTAATTAATTAATAATACTCATGTTGCTGATGTTCGAGTACTCCCGATATACATACGAATCACACATACATAAGTACATAATAAATAAATAAATAAACGTTTGCACACTCATATCAGTAGGTTATTACCTGTGTCGCGGGTGGCATGGACGACACATATAACACATCACAATTACACCCATGACCCGAGTACAAATACGTATATTTATCTGTCACATAAATATCTGCCTGGGCCGGAAATCGAACCCGGGACTCCTCGCTTCGCAGGCAGGGTCGCTACCAACTAGGCTACAGGGTGGTCAATTTCCTTTTAAATGTACGCCAAAATTAAACCAGGCGCGTGTATCACAATCTTTACAAGTTTTGTTTCACATTCACGTTAGAATAACATAAAGTATACAGACCTACATATCATAGAGGTAATTACACTTAACGTAGATGAAATATTTATTTTATATTATTTTTACTTTCAAAATAGCTTTTAGCTAAAAGTATTGCAATGAAACCCGATACGTAGATTTAAAGAGTGACTCTTGTGACGTAACACTGCTAAAGTGGCGGGATGGACGAACTTAGAATCCTAAGAATGTCAGCACGTTGGCAAACGTAACTGGATTTTTCACGTTTCGAGAACGAATTGAATAGTCGCTCGCACGGAGATAAATGGAAAAGTGAAGAGCCTGGCTCACAGCGCGTAATTGGTTCGAGTTGAATCTGATGTTTACCGTCGTATCGTGCACCATTAGGTAAACTGACAATTTTTTGTGTCAAAGCGGGACGTGTACGGAATGTTATATCGATTCAGCGCTCGGGCTAAATGAAGGTCATTGGGCGTCTATTTGTCTACAATAATTACTTTTAATAGCTACATCGGTTCAGCGCTCAGGCTAAAAAAGGTCATCGGGCGTAATCCCGTAGTTTAAATGAATTTGATGTACACAAGTAAAACTAAGTAAGTATATACATTTGGTACAAAGTGGGACGTTTTTGTACTCGCGGGGGACAACGGGAGTGACCGGGACAGACAGCCTGAAAGAGGGACGTAATTACCTTGTTTTAATATAAACTGGTGCCTTCCTCAGTTCCTTTCCCGTTTCACTAGTTGCTCAAGTCATAACAAGCACGTTGACTTTAAATTATAAATGAGCAACTCCTTGTAAAGATTAACAAGCAAAGTTTTGCGTCGGCTCCGTAGACCAGAACGGCTCTTTGAATTTAAATGAACATCGGGTCTCGGAGATTAACAATAGTTCACTTTTAGACTACTAGACTAAGCGCTGTATGAGTTTTAAATCTATATATTAATGCTTGAAGGAAAACCTTTGTACTCTTTTTTTAGGGTTCCGAAGTACAATCGGAACCCTTATAGTTTCGTCATGTCCGAAGCAAAGCGCCGAGACCGTTAGTGCTAGAAAGTTGTAATTTGGCATAGATAAGGTTAGGTTATGTTACTTTTTTTTCCCCTGCTAGCCAAACGGTTGGAGCTGGACAAGTAAAAAAAGGGCGCTTCTTTGGCATCATTAAATAAATATTTAACTATAGTATTAATTATTATTGTGGAGGATCTACACCCTCGCAAAATATAAAAAAAACAATATTCTAACAATATTCAAAAAAACAATATAATAAATAAATTATATAATCATTTTTCAAAACGAGCATTTTTAAAAAGCGGCCAAGTGCGAGTCGGACTCGCTCATGAAGGGTTCCGTAGCAGCAAGTAACATAATATAAAAGTTCTTGTAGTTCGTTGTAACTTTGATCAATGTTTTTTGCGGTTTACGATTTATGACGTATTAAAAAAAAACTACTTACTAGATCTCATTCAAACCAATTTTCGTTGAAAGTTTTCATGGTAATGTACATCATATATTTTTTTTAGTTTTATCATTCTCTTATTTTAGAAGTTACAGGGGGGGGGACACACATTTTACCACTTTGGAAGTGGCTCTCGCGCAAACTATTCAGTTTAGAAAAAAATGATATGAGAAACCTCAATATCATTTTTGAAGACCTATCCATAGATACCCCACACGTATGGGTTTGATGAAAAAAACATTTTTGAGTTTCAGTTCTAAGTATGGGGAACCCCCAAAATTTATTGTTTTTTTTTCTATTTTTGTGTGAAAATCTTAATGCGGTTCACAGAATACATCTACTTACCAAGTTTCAACAGTATAGCTCTTATAGTTTCGGAAAAAAGTGGCTGTGACATACGGACGGACAGACAGACAGACAGACAGACATGACGAATCTATAAGGGTTCCGTTTTTTGCCATTCGGCTACGGAACCCTAAAAACGCGCGTGCGGTTTTTCGTGACCAGCGTTTTTGTGTCAACATGGACGTGTTACGCAACGAAACGGAGAGTTACTCTGGAAAATGACACAGCGTATCTTCTAAGTTCACAATGTGAGATACAATTAATCTTCCTTAGATATCCAAATAACCTTCACGGAGTCCGTAAGCCGGCGATGGCCCTTTCCGTGTCATACAAAACAGCTGTATTCAAAAGACCCTCGAGTTCATTCCAAATCACGAACCGATATTATCTATACTAATATATAAAGAGGAAAGATTTGATTTTTTGTTTGCATTGAATAGGCTCCGAAACTACTGAACCGATTTCAAAAATTCTTTCACTGTTGGGAAGCTACACTATCCCCGATAAACATAGGCTATATTATATTTTCAAAAGAATTAGGGATCCTTAATAAAACTCCAATAATGTAACTCAAGGTAAAAAAATAAGAAAACCGAAGCAAAGCGAGGGCGGTTACTCGTATTATATACTCTAAAAGCTCGCCAATTTCGACGCACCACCCGAGAGCTACTGTTACTGCTACTGTTGGGCACCTTTTGTTACCCATCGCCTAGAGCGACCTCTCCTTTGACTTTACACTTTGGGCCCTTGTAAACCAGGAGCCCCTTATCATGGATATGGCGGTAGATATGCCCCTGAGTCCGTGCCACATGCAGCACAAGGATCATAGAAAGATGAGTGTGTGTTTTCTATAGTTGTGATAATTATATGAAATAACATCTTTGTTATTTCGTAACAAATAAACCTTTTAAGAGTAGGCACATCGCAGTAACGTACCGAGGCGCGTTTGGTCGACCGACTCCTCCATTGAATTTAACTTTCATTTGTTATTCAAAGACTCATAGGATTAGTTGTCGATTTTCTAAAGAGTTTGTTTCGACTCGAACCAGACCTATTTAAGAAACTTTTCATTTGCATTCAGCCCTTTTCGTATGCTCCAAGGTCGATAAGGTCTTAACTGATATACGGTCTAACATAGATTAACGAGAGATGTACCCCAAAACTGTATATTTCTTTATTGTTTTACAAAAGATCGCCGTGAAAATGAAAGAAACAATGTATAGTATACGGAAAACCAAACATACAAATGAGTATAAACTCAATTTCCAGATTTATTACACTAATAAATTGATGACTTTATGCTCCATATATTCTTTATTACCCGAGTGCTTTGAAGCCCAAAAGGAGGTTTATTTTGTTTACATTGATACAAAAAATATTTATAGGATCACTCATAAAACTAGCATACACCCAAATTGTTACATACACACTAACCATCGTAAAATCATCGTGAAAATTTATTAAGGATACTTAAATTTTTGAAGTGAAACTTCTATGTATATATATGGGGTATGTAGATTTTCTGTCACGAAAAAGCGTGGATGGTGGTGGTAGACAATATATCGCGTGGAAATATTTAAAATAAATATTAAAAACGAGTAACCGCCCTCGCTTTGCTTCGGTTTTCTTATTTTTTTACACCTTGGGTTACATTATTTTAGTTTTATTAAGGATCCCTAATTTTTTTGAAAATATAATATAGCCTATGTTACTCGGGGATAGCGTAGCTTCCCAACAGTGAAAGAATTTTTCAAATCGGTTCAGTAGTTTCGGAGCCTATTCAATGCAAACAAAAAATCAAATCTTTCCTCTTTATATATTAGTATAGATATAGATAGATAAATACGTTGCCATTCCATTTAAATATTTTTTTTTATATTGAAAAAATTTCAACATTTATTTTTAATATTTTTTTTATTCTTTTTTTGGATGTTTTTTCTTGAAAGATTTTTATTGAAATATTAAAAAAAAAAAAAAATATTGAATTCCAGTTTCACTTCTACTATGTGTCCCAGCACACATTTCGTATTTTTGTATCAATCACAATGTCATATCATTAGTGTCAGTTGTTTATTATATTATCCACCAACTTTTCCAGAGACTAAAGATAGATAGGCGATAGAAAACGGTCGTAAATGTCCCGCAAATTTCCCGTTTCCTTTTGCAACATAAATAGGAAGGAATTTGTATAAGGAAGGATTTTGTTACTCATTTTCCGCGTCGGATTTTCTCGGATTACCTTGGCTTTGTGTTCGTTATAACAAACCCTTTTAGTAAATATTATTATGTCATACGTAGTTTATGGGCAAAGGCTAAAATTGCTCATTGAGTGAAAAAACAACTCACAACGCTTCACAATACATTTTTTTACGTTACTGGTCTCATAGTATAGTTTTTGTTTCAGATAATTTGTTAATTTAATAAAAACAATACTGTTTCAATCACGGACCTAAAAAAGACGGACGTAATCCCAACAACAAATTCAGTGAAGCACCCATAGTAATACCAACTCTCTATTCGTACAAGTACACACACCCACACGTTGACACCATACTCAATCAAAAATTAATCACACATGGTAAGCGGGCGGCCATTGCTCGATTAGACAAGGTTACGTCCGTCTTTTTTTCAGGTCCGTGGTTTCAGTATAATGGTTTCAAAAGCGTCATGTTTTATAATCATTTCATTTCAAACTAGCGCTCTGCCGGCGGCTTCGCCCGCGTTGTCTGAGATAAGAAGTATCCCATATCTTATTCCAGATAATCAACCTGTTTTCTAAATTTCATGAAAATCCGTTCTGTAGTTTTTAGGGTTCCGTAGCCAAATGGCAAAAAACGGAACCCTTATAGATTCGTCATGTCTGTCTGTCTGTCCGTCCGTATGTCACAGCCACTTTTTTCCGAAAGTATAAGAACTATACTGTTGAAACTTGGTAAGTAGATGTATTCTGTGAACCGCATTAAGATTTTCACATAAAAATAGAAAAAAAAAACAATAAATTGTGGGGGCTCCCCATACTTAGAACTGAAACTCAAAAAATTTTTTTTTCATCAAACCCATACGTGTGGGGTATCTATGGATAGGTCTTCAAAAATGATATTGAGGTTTCTAATATCATTTTTTTCTAAACTGAATAGTTTGCGCGATAGACACTTCCAAAGTGGTAAAATGTGTGTCCCCCCCCCCCCCTGTAACTAAGATATAATAACTAACTAAAATAAGAGAATTATAAAACTAAAAAAAATATATGATGTGCTTTACCATGCAAACTTCCACTTAAAATTATTTTGAACGAGATCTAGTAAGTAGTTTTTTTTAATACGTCATAAATCGTAAACCGCAATTTACCTCGATCAAAGTTACAACGAACTACAAGAACTTTTATATTATGTTACTTGCTGCTACGGAACCCTTTATGGGCGAGTCCGACTCGCACTTGGCCGCTTTTTAAGTAAAAGATCCATATATCCTCATAAATCAACATTTATAATATCAGTAGGAAGTAGGATCTTAATAGGATAGTTAGAATAAGAACCAAACGTCTGAAAACAGTCCAGGAATTTTGGTCAGATCTTGTGTCTCGTAGGTAATTGATGTTAATAAAATTGTTAATTATTACCATTATTACTATTATTGTTTCTCCATGGTGTTCACCTGGATAGCTACCACTCTTGAGCATGAGTCAGCGGCCAAACGACTCGTCATGTTCCGGCTGGGGGCTTGAGAGCAAGATCTTTCTTTCTTTTTCTTCTCTCTTTCTTGGCCGGCAACGCATCAGTGACGCAATTAGTGTTGCTGATGTTCATGGGCGACGATAGCCACTTACCATCAGGGGATCGTCAGCTAGTTTGCCGGCTATTTCCATAAGAAAAATGATTGTCTGTTATACAGATATTTATAATATTTAGGACCGTGGATGCTGCAAAATTTATTACTACAATAATGTTGTACTAAACGAACCCCTAAGCCAAGGTTCCATGTAGACCCTGTTTAAAATATTCACTATCTGTAAAGGGCGTATACTCACAGAGTATATCACTCGTGGAAACCTTACTTCAGGCATTCCCTCAGGTTCGGGCATCACCCCACGGTAATAAAGTGGGCCGCGCGATGGCAGTGTAATGGATAACGCGGGTGCAAGTGACGAGAGTTGTGCGAGTGTCCATAAGTAAATAAGTTCTCTATTTTTAACCGACTTCAAAAAGGAGGAGGTTCTCAATTCGACTGTATTTTTTTAGGGTTCCGTAGCCGAATGGCAAAAAACGGAACCCTTATGGATTCGTCATGTCTGTCTGTCTGTCTGTCTGTCCGTCCGTATGTCACAGCCACTTTTTCCGAAACTATAAGAGCTATACCATTGAAACTTGGTAAGTAGATGTATTCAGTGAACCGCATTAAGATTTTCACACAAAAATAGAAAACTGGACTGGGCGAACTGATTTTGATGATTCTTTTTTAGGGTTCCGTAGCCGAATGGCAAAAAACGGAACCCTTATAGATTCGTCATGTCTGTCTGTCTGTCTGTCTGTCCGTCCGTATGTCACAGCCACTTTTTTCCGAAACTATAAGAGCTATACTATTGAAACTTGGTAAGTAGATGTATTCTGTGAACCGCATTAAGATTTTCACACAAAAATAGAAAATAACAATAAATTTTGGGGGTTCCCCATACTTAGAACTGAAACTCAAAAATGTTTTTTTCATCAAACCCATACGTGTCGGGTATCTATGGATAGGTCTTCAAAAATGATATTGAGGTTTGTAATATCATTTTTTTCTAAACTGAATAGTTTGCGCGAGAGACCAAAGTGGTAAAATTTGTGTCCCCCCCCTGTAACTTCTAAAATAAGAGAATGATAAAACTAAAAAAAATATATGATGTACATTACCATGCAAACTTCCAACGAAAATTGGTTTGAATGAGATCTAGTGAGTAGTTTTTTTTAATACGTCATAAATCGCAAACCGCAAAAAACATTGATCAAAGTTACAACGAACTACAAGAACTTTTTTATTATGTTACTTGCTGCTACGGAACCCTTCATGGGCGAGTCCAACTCGCACTTGGCCGCTTTTTTTAATCGAAAGCTTGTGGCTGTCATGTGGTCCCACATAAATTTTATTGAGATCTGACAATGGCATCCATGAGAAAACCACATAAGTCGTAAATTTGTGTTAAGATGTGCGCAACAAATTGACGAATAACTCAATATCACGCCAACCGATTTCGATGATTCTTTTTTCGAAAGCAGGTGCTTGTCATGTGGTCCCACATAAATTTGAACGAGATCTGACAAGTAGTTTTTGAGACTTTGAAGTCGGTTATTTTTTGTTTGTAAAATTTAGATTATCATCAAACCCATACGTGTGGGTATCTATGGACAGGTCTTCAAAAATGATATTGAGGTTTCTAATAATTTTTTTTTTCTAAACTGAATAGTTTTCGCGAGAGACACTTCCAAAGTGGTAAAATGTGTGTCCCCCCCTGTAACTTCTAAAATAAGGGAATGATAAACAAAAAAAAATATATGATGTACATTACCAAGCAAACTTCCAACGAAAATTGGTTTGAATGAGATCTAGTAAGTAGTTTTTTTTAATACGTCATAAATCGTAAACCGCAAAAAACATTGATTAAAGTTACAACGAACTACAAGAACTTTTATATTATGTTACTTGCTGCTACGGTACCCTTCATGGGCGAGTCCGACTCGCACTTGGCAGGTTTTTTTTTATGTTTGTTACCTCAGAACTTTGGACTGGGTGAACCGATTTTGATAATTCTTTTTTTAATCGAAAGCTGGTGGCTGTAATTTGGTCCCATATAAATTTTATTGAGATCTGACAATGGCATCCATGAGATAAAACCATATAAGTCTTAAATTTGTATTAAGTAAGCGCGACAAATGGACGAATAACTCAATATCACACCAACCGATTTCGATGATTCTTTTTTTATTCGAAAGCAGGTGCTTGTCACGTAATTTCACATAAATTTGAACGAGATCTGACAAGTAGTTTTAGAGTAATTTTGAAGTCGGTTATTTTTTGTTAGTAAAATTTAGATTATTGAAGTTCAACTTCTTATGGGGCGTTTGGAAAAAAATATGAGACTAAAATTTTTACGATGCGACAGCCAAAAAGCGGCATGATAAAGTTGCGCGCGTACTAGGCACACATAACTCGCTAGGAGTTTTCTTGGATTACTAGCGCGCGCCAGGTCGTGGGTGCGAGCGAGAATAATTTATAACTAGACGAGTAACCGCCCTCGCTTTGCTTCGGTTTTCTTATTATTTTACACCTTGGGTTACATTATTGGAGTTTTATTAAGGATCCCTAATTTTTTTGAAAATATAATATAGCCTACGTCACTTGGGGATAGTGTAGCTTCCCAACAGTGAAATAATTTTTCAAATCGGTTCATTAGTTTCGGAGCCTGTTCAATGCAAACAAACAATCAAATCTTTCCTCTTTATAATATTAGTATAGACTAAGTATAACTTCTTACGTGCATACATATGTACACACACACAGGTTTTTTTTTTATCTACGGCTTTATGTTTGAAATGGTGCGCTTTGTTTGTGGTAAACAACTTCGCCCTTATTATCGAGATTGTCAATCAGTAATTTATTTTCATACCTACATGGCGTGAATAAGTTCATAATTATTCAGAAAAGCAAACTTTTAAGGGTGGGGCAAAAGTGTTTTAATTTGATTTGTAAAGAATTGTTCGTAGCACCTACTACAACTTTTCATCACCAGGGTTGGCTGGTAGACATCACTAGACATTAAGTCTGCCAATTGTAATTAAATATATGAATTTCAATAAAGATTAAACAAACTGTTGGACCTTCTTGAGAACGGCTTTATCCGCTACCGCCAGTAACTTGGAAGCGCGTTCGCTACGCACTCGGGTATGCCTCAAGGCTGTCGTACGCGCCAATGCCAAGGCCACTACGGCCTGCCCTTGTACGTGGTGAGAATTTCACTATCGGTACGTAGTACTATTATTTATTCTATGCTATCGGCAGTTCGGTACTCGCTGGCCGAGTGCCATTGATTTGAACTGCTTTCTATGCGAAGCGCGCCAAGCAACTAAAAGCCTCTTAATCTAATCGCAGTGTTCTTCACTTATCACTGAATTAATGATCTTAGAATGCTTAATCATATCAAGTTAAAAGGTTTTAAATAAATACAATAAATAGTTAGAAGCTATTATAGCAAAAAATGAGACGGAGTTTGTTGTTCTGAATCCAAATCTGAGTGTTGTATCGGGTCATGATCATTGTAATCAAAAAAGTAGGCCTAATAAAACTGTTGAATCATGCCGTAATAACTTACAAACAATGATTTAGTAAGTTGTCTCCTTTCCCGGGGTGTTAACTTAATATTGTTGCGTGTAATCTGCGGGAGAGAATATAAATCTGTGTTAGAGGTTAGGTGTTCTATTAAATCTGGGTTCCCAAGGATGTAAGGGTGGACCTATTAGAAATACCAGTGCGTTTAGATGATATTCCAAAGCCTTCTCCTATAAATTATAAAGCGTATAATATGCTTTGTGTTACGACGACAATGATTAACAGCTCATATCCGTATTTATTTATTTATTTATTTATTTATTTATTTATTTATTTTAATGAAAAAAATATTTGTTTATTAGTCAGTGTAAGGTATAATAATTTTAATTTATAAATATGGTAAGTGCATGCCATGCCACGCTTTACAACGGGGTCAGCATGAGTAATAGAATTTATTGCATTTCCATAAAAACTTTTTGTTTTTTTCAATACGTATTAATCTTAATATTTTATTCATTCTTATTCCCGATACGGGAGACATATACAATTTAAAATGTTCAGCCCTGTAATTTCACTGCTCCGTTTTGTAGCAATTCAGACAAAGAACCTCTTTCTCGAAGTTTCCAAATATCTTTATTATAGAGTTTCAACTTTTTCCACTTAGATGCGAACTCCTTAAAAATGACTTACCATCCTTACATGTGGCTTCACATTATATAATTTAATATATCGCGTGCTGCTTACAAATTCAGCTTAATTTCGTTATGATCCATTTGAGGATTACAAGTGGACGTATACTCGAGGCTAAGGGAACACCGAGCTAATATTGTAAAAAGTCTCTTTGAGACACAATTTATTACGTTAAACATTGTATCCACGTATCCATTAGTGATATACGATGTATGAGTAAGTATTATTATAGGCTTAAAAGATGATCAAAGAAAATGTACTGAAGATTTTTGAACATGATATTTATTGAGTTCTCACTATCACTTTTTGTTAACCTAGTTACTTCATAAATTCTGATTCGGGTTATAAAATAAGTTTAATATATACTTAAAAGAAATGTCAACATGATTATATACATTAAGCTTACAGCCTCTAGGTATATATGTCTGTGCTTACAGCCGTTACAATTTTTATAACTTAAAAAAATGCAAGTGCGTTTTTTTAAGTTATAAAAATTGTAACGGCCACGCGCAATGTTAGGGTTCCGAAGTAGTAAGTTTATCGATTATTACTCATTACCTACTTATGCTAACATAGCCGTGGTAGTTTTCCTTGTAAATTCATCATATATCCTATTTTGAAGAATGTAGTGAAACAAAAAATAAACGTGCGTGTATGTTGTATCTCTTTTCGGAACAGATTTTAAGTTGATTTGTAAGGGTATAACGTATTTATATTTTTAAATATCATTGACTTAAAAGAAGTAAGTATATATATGTATAAGTAACCGAAGTAGTCGTATTACTTCGGACTCAACTGACTACGACACGGGCCGACGCAGATAGAAATCCCGCAGGTTGAAGTCTTTGTGAACTTGACAGCATTTAACAAAAGCCTTTGACCCTCGGTCTGTCGGGCGAGCGGCTGAATCCACTTAATTAATCCAACGTGGTGCGGCTAAAGGCAGACAAACAGTTCACTGCTCTGTTCTCAAATGGACTCCTCGTAATGCACCTTGAACGGTAAACAGAAGTTCTCAAAAGTCCTAAATTATTGAATGATTTTTGCTAAGTCATCCTCATCACCTCATAATCACGTCCTATTTTATGTTAAAAACACGAGCGTAGGCTTCCTGGGTTTTTTCTTGCATCAAAGCAAAGTACCCAACGCGGCAACGTACCAAGCCAAGTACCGAAGTATTTTTAAATACCCTCAATCAAAGCACTAAATCATTTACAAATCATACTTTTTGAAGTTATACTATTAGTTATGAAATAAGTGGAAAAAATGATGAGAGTGAAAGGAAATACCCGATCTTCGGCCACGAATTATATGTAATCTGTGCAAGGCATAAGACTAGACAAGAGTAAATTATATACCAAAAAAATCGTTTTATTTACTAAATAAACATATTTAAATCTTAGCCTCATCTGCATCGGCCAAATGAACAAAATAATACAAAAAAGTTTTTATAGTATTTACCTCATTAGTAACGATTTTATAATCGATTAAATCGATAGTTTAGGGAACATAATAATATATTTTACTAATTATTATTACTTGTGGGTACAATATTAATTCCTTTTATACATGTTTTCTTATTCACTGTATAGCTAAACTATGTAATAATTTATAATTACCATTAAATCGTTACGCTAATTAATAGACATTTCGAGTATTTTGACATCGATTTCGAGACACTTGAATCGATTGTCAACAAAGATCTCTGGTGTAATCCTTATCTAATGTCATTTTGGTTACTGTCAGTTTGATTATTTATAAATAACACCATTGTCATTCATCTTGCATCTTTCAACTTTGTACGTTTATATGTAACTTTAACTTTAATTTTTGCGTCTTATGATCATGATTATTCCTAATGCTGTCAAAATTAGAGTAGGTATTTGGTTTGTGATAGTAAGTGCCTATTAACACGCATAATATGACATGAGTGTGACATAATCATAACCTAAAATTAAGGTGGAAATTATAGGATTTCATTACTTGGCCATTGCTAACTGCCGTGAAAATTGGAGAAATTATAGCTTTTACAATGATCTAATTGACCACCAATTTTCATTCTTGTCTAATCTAGGCCGGTGTCTCTATGGAAGATGGGGTTCTCCTTTTAGGATTTGTAACACGGACGCTGAAACAAAAACGACGGTCACGAAAATCGTCATGCGCGTTTTGAAAAAATATTTAGAAAAATTAATAATTAAGTAAAATAAATTTAAAATAACAGAATAATTCTCTGTATTCACCATTTCACATGCTACACACATTGTGATATGAGTTGTGTTGTGACCCAAATAGCGACATGAACATTGTAAAGCTCGATGTGTCAACGCGTAAATGTCACGCTTTGCCGTTCGAATAGTGTCTACACCAGTACACTTTCATGATCATCTTCCATTTTCCTCAAACGCATCTGTTAAAACTGATTTGAAAACAGATGGCGAAAAATAAAATGAAGACTTTAAATTTTATCGAAGAAGACTACCTGACCCGGCGAACTTCGTGTCGCCTATTTTTTCTAAAATAAAAGTAGCCCAAGTTACTCCTTGTTACATCAGCTATCTGCCAGTGAAAGTCCCGTTAAAATCAGTCCAGCCATTTCAGAGATTAGCCGGAATAAACAGACAGACAAAAGCGGTTATTTTAATATTACAAACAGACACTCCAATTTTATTTATTTGTATAGATAAGCCACCACATAGATGATATAACTTCACCACGTTTTAGTATATATGTACCTAGATCGCGTTTGCCAGCTTTTTCCATAAAAAATGTTTCAAAAGGGGTCAAAAAGTCATGAAATTAGTGTGACGTAATTTATTGATGGCCCCTTACACAACTGCTTGCACTTTTTATCTATGGATATATTTAATGTACATCACTACTTAATATGATCTTAGACCGGTTTATTTATTGTATTATTTGCGCTCTTTCACATTTTAAACGCTCACGTTAAAGTTTTACGCCGTGAATTACATGAAAAAGCGGCCAAGTGCGAGTCGGACTCGCTCATGAAGGGTTCCGTAGCAGCAAGTAACATAATATAAAAGTTCTTGTAGTTCGTTGCAACTTTGATCGATGTTTTTTGCGGTTTACGATTTATGACGTATTAAAAAAAAACTACTTACTAAATATCATTCAAACCAATTTTCGTTGGAAGTTTTCATGGTAATGTACATCATATATTTTTTTTAGTTTTATCATTCTCTTATTTTAGAAGTTACAGGGGGGGGGACACACATTTTACCACTTTGGAAGTGTCTCTCGCGCAAACTATTCAGTTTAGAAAAAAATGATATTAGAAACCTCAATATCATTTTTGAAGACCTATCCATAGACATCCCACACGTATGGGTTTGATGAAAAAAACATTTTTGAGTTTCAGTTCTAAGTATGGGGAACCCCCAAAATTTAGTGTTTTTTTTCTATTTTTGTGTGAAAATCTTAATGCGGTTCACAGAATACATCTACTCACCAAGTTTCAACAGTATAGCTCTTATAGTTTCGGAAAAAAGTGGCTGTGACATACGGACGGACAGACAGACAGACAGACAGACAGACAGACAGACAGACAGACAGACAGACATGACGAATCTATAAGGGTTCCGTTTTTTGCCATTCGGCTACGGAACCCTAATAAGCGACAATGATCTCAGTGTACACACTTAGTTTTATCACAAGAGAGACAGAGTTTGTGGCTTGTTTTTCATAGAAACCGTCAGCTCATTTCTTTTGCAATGTAATTAACAATTAGCATAGTAAGTACTTACAATTTTGTATCTTATAACATAAATATAAGCTTACCCTTTGATGTTTCGAACATCAGAAGGTCAGGGCACATTTATTATAAAAGAGCTTGCGGTCAGACACGCGTTCTTTACGGCCAAAGTAATAAACTAAATTCTGTGTCTACAGTAAAATAAACATTGTAAAGAGTACCCTTTATTCATTTGACGAACCCGTAGTTTTAGTGGTAGTGAGTTTGCCTTCGGAATGGAAAATTCCGGGTTTGATTGTAATGTGGTAATTCTGTATGTTGGATAATACATGTCATTTCACATAATTCGTTGGACCTTACGTTGAAGTTTAATTTACGTATACTTAACTGGAATGACACTGCCAAACCTGACGCATACAATCCGTTTCGACTCATGAATCGAATCAGAAATCGCAGCGACTAAAATACGATTAAGTATAACGACTTCCCCATAAGTATAGCTACCCACACCTGCTTCATTTAAATAGCCTCGTGAATATTCCACTGACATCAAAGGGAGGCTACTGCTGACCCTACTTGGCCGCCCGCTCCTTAATGCATGGCCGTGACATGCGACCCCATACAACCCTTTTGCTTATTCAACGCCACGAGTCGCTTTCGACCGAGCGTTTATCTATTTTTAATAACACAAACGTTACTTTGCGCAAAGTGCCGAAGTCCATTACTTTTGAATTAGGATTAATGTACATTTGAGTAGGGAAATTCGTGATGTGTAGGTATTTCGGGCAATTTGCATCGCGTCCGCGGCTTTAATGTGGGGAGGAGAAACTTGACCGCTCATTTACACGCGCGTGTCGCGGACCGTCTCGTGGCGCGTCCTTAAGCCACGCCCCCTACGCGCGTGTGAACACCGCGCGAGCGCTCGCGCGAGCCCCTTTGGCGCGCGCCTACAAAACCGCTCCCGACGCGAGCCCGCGAGCCACGAGACTTGCCGCGGTCTGGCCCGCGAGCGCCCTGTTCACACACAGATTCGCAGACAGACAGCAGTAGACAGTTCGCTCACAGATATAATAATGACACAGGTATGACGTCTATGGGTATCACCGAAAGACGGAAAATAAAGCAGGGCACCCGCATTAATTCTGGCTTCTCAACCGATACACGTAAAATATAATTTCACGGTCAATTTTAGTTAGTGGGACAGGTAAAGATTTTGCCGTACGTACTCGTAAGTATGGTTAAGGGAATGTCCAAGGAAGGACCATAATTTAATTTTAAGGTAGTAATGTAGTATTATGTTGTTATTCAATATATAACACGCAAATGATATATAATTTTGTAAAATGTTGGCTAAAAGATAAAAGTCACGTTTCATAAATGAGATAAACGTTCCCGATACACCCTCATTTTATTTCAAACGACATCACATTGTAATTTCGCGACGACATCTTTGAGTAATTGAGTTGTCATCCTCATTACGCTTAAAATTGATCCGTGGTAGATACAATAGCTCATAAAATAGATAATATAATGTACCTATATAACTTTTTAACAGTTGCTAAGCACTTACGAATGAATATGGATAGATAGGTATAATATTGAGAATGGACAGAAGATATTCGATAGAATCAACAAACTCGTGAGTTCAACTGACGTTACAGACAAAACAGAAACATATGTTTGTGTATGTCTATATATTTTTACACCAGTCGATCTATTTCATTCTTTTCTGTGTGGGTATGCAAGGAAACCTGTAATCCTGTTTTACAATTTCTGCAGGAAACTGATAAAACTTCTAACTACATTTTCGATAGGCACCTAACCTAATCTAATCTAATGTGCGCTCCTAGCCTAGACTACATCGTATACATTATACGACTGGAAGGATAAAAAAAAACCGAAGAGCACGGACGTAAAAAAAGAACGGACGTAACCTTGTCTAATCGAGAGTGAAGCTGACAGCTGACAGCTCGCTTACCATGTGTGCGTAATTTTGTAATTTTTGATTCGCGATGGTGTCAATGTCGTATCAAGATGGTGTCAATGTGTGGGTGTGTGTACTTGTACGAATACAGAGTTGGTATTACTATGGGTGCTTCACTGAATTTGTTCTTAGGAATACGTCCGTTTTTTTTTACGTCCGTGCCGAAGAGCTAAGAATTAAAAAAGCTAATGCGTTTTCTCCTACTGTTACCGTTAGTGAGTCTTTACGGTTGATCCATCTGGAGATTAACTACCACAGAATAGATAATATAGTCACAGTATAAAAATAAAAAGACATTGTTTTTACTCTAATACAGTTTAACATTTTAATATTTATTTTAACACCGTCCACATTTTTACGACTGTTGAACTTTACCTACTGGATGTAAGTACTTGCATTTTTGTTTTGATTATACAAAGTGCTTTAAAATTAATATATTAAGAAACCTTCTAAAACCACTTTTTCGCGTCTAGACACCGAACTCGTTTTATTTTTGCGCATCGTATTATGAACCAGTAATCTAGGGTTTATCTTTATTTTTATTAATTCTGGCGTTATTGTTAAGAGCGAAATAAATATGGCTACGATATTAAAGACAAGCTAACCCGGCGAACTTCGTATCGCCTAATAAACTATTTTTTTTTTTCTAAAATAAAAGTAGCCTAAGTTACTCCTTGTTACATCAGCTATCTGCCAGTGAAAGCCCCGTCAGAATCGGTCCAGCCATTTCAGAGATTAGTTGGAACAAACAGACAGACAGACAAAAATTGTAAAAAATATTGTTTTGGTATATGTACCGTGTATACATACATCCAAATACACTCAGTAAAAAGCGGTTATTTTAATATTACAAACAGACACTCCATTTTCATTTATTTGTATAGATGTATTGACTAGCGCTCGGCCAGCGGCTTCGATAACGTTTTCTGGGATATTAAGTACTCTTTATTCCTGATCATGGTCTATTGATGTGCTAAATTTCATGAAATTACGTGAAAGAGTAACAAACATCCATATCCTCACAAACTATCACATTTATAATATTAACGGTTCCCGCCCACGTCAGACTTTTTGTAGGACAGATAATTTTTCCTGCCATATTATTTCTGACCGACTTTTTGTAGGACGTCTGCGTTGCACTATTTAATTGCTATCAGTACTTTCTATTTTTTTCCTACAAAAAATCGGTCACCGATTATCGGACGTGGGCGGGAAGCGTAATAGGATATTGTTACGTCCTACTAGTGGGTGGGTTCGTAAAGGATACCACTGATGTTGCCGAAGAGTACTTTATTACACAAAGAAGGTGGTACAATACTACTACTACTACACACTAACACTAGCAACCGCGTAAGAGTCACTCAGTCGTTCACGAACGCGAAACACCCTCTTACTATCGCCCTGATCACGTATTGACCCGTCTGGAGTCCCAAACCTGACTCCCTTATCGCTCGTATCGCTGTTATCGTTCCCGATTCCCAACCGGAATCCCGAACTGGAATCAGTCACGACGACCAATTCGCGTCCTTTTATAGGTGGCCGAACTCAGTTCGCGGGTTTTCGAGAAAGTTCCGCGCTAATCCAGATAATTAAACAAAACACAGTCATAAAAGTTAGCATCAAGGTCAAGACACAAAGGAACGAAGGTCATTCGCCCGGAACACAATAGTGCAATAAAACGATTAAAGACGTCTTCGACAATTTAGGGTTCCATTTTTGCGTACGGGGTTCCGTGGTTCGTAACACTGCCCCCTCCTTAATCATGCTCGTCCCGAGCATCATTTGACCCGTGATACGGAACCAACCGATCGACGCGAACAATCTTCGGCCTTCCTTCTTCTCCTTGCCTGTCCTGTGTCGCGCTCGATTTAATCTTCGGCAGCCCGGCCTCTACGCGGACCAGAACGGTCCCCACATGGTTCTACACATTCGCGCCTCCGCGACGATCAGCTTGGCTGCCTCCGTGAACCACTGTATCGCCTCCATCCACAGCGCGCTGGCCCTATCATAGGTCCCTCCAAAGGCCTCAAAGAACGGGACCCTCTCGATCCTGAAGGACACGCCGTGGAACAACAGCTGGCGCGCTGTATACATCCCCCGCAGCTTCATGTCCATCGCCACGATCACCATTGCGCCTACGCCTCTCTTTTTCACAGCACTATTAAAATCCATAAACGTGGGGAAGGGCATGCCCTCCCCGCACCACTGCAACAGCTGCTTGAAGCGCGTGCGGTACCTGATGTCGGCCTGCATCTTCCCGATCAGCGCCGAGTATGCGCTACACACCATGCCCCTCTTCACGATGCCGTTCACCGCCGACAAGTTCTTCACGTACTCAAACTTATTCGAGGGATGGTCCTCAACCTTCCCGGCGCCGGTATCACGCAGGTCCCGCTCGGCGTCGTACTTGAGATCGTTGAAACCAGACGCCCAAATGGCGCGCCTGCGACCCTTCAGGTAGTTCTCGAGGATGATGCCCGCTGTCGCGCGGCCCTTGCCCACGTCGGCACCGTCGCTGATGAGAAACCCAGGCCTTGACCCATCAGATAGCAGGTGTTCGTGCATCTGCGACGCGCACACCACGGCCTTCAGCTGCAGCGCGGACGGCAGCCCGGCGCGGATGGTGTCGTCGGGCAGGCTCAGCTCGGCCGGCTCCACCGATGATAGCGACGCTGCTACCACGACCGGATCCGAGTGCCCGTGGCCCAGTCCCAGCTCCGTCGGTACGCAATCCGAACATGTCTCGGCCACGCCCATCTTCCTGTCATCGACATCTTCCCCAGTACACTGACTGTTCTCCTTACTTTCGAGAACATCCTCCTCACTCTCAGGCCTCTCCTCCTTACTCTCCTCAACCGCCGCCATAGCCGCGCGGTCGGCCGCTGACCGCGGTGGCATCACCCCGGCCGCGCCACCATCGCTTCCTTCCTCGCTCACGCGCCGTGACGCCTGCGACACGCCTGTGATCTTCGCCACTCCGACGTCCAAGGCCCCCAATATGTCGTCCTTCAGGGACCGGCGCAGGTTGTTCCCCAGGGACTGGACGGCTGCACGCCACTCCTCCCTGGCTGCACGCTGCTGCTCCCTGGCTGCCCGCTGCTCCTCCCTCAGTGACTGGATAGCCCCCAGCAGAACCGACAGGTCCAGTCCTCCTGGAGCAGTCACAGTAGCAGAAGCAGGGGCAGGAACTGTCGCGGTCACCACTCGTGCGGCTGCCGTGGTCTCCGAACCCGCAGCCGTGGTGGTCATCACCTCCGCCGTCGTCGTGGTCGTCGTTCCCGCAGTCGTCATATCCGCCGCCTGGCGTCGCGTACGTACACCTTCTTCAGCCTCCCTCGGGGTCAGTGGCATCCCCATTTCTGACACCAATTGTTACGTCCTACTAGTGGGTGGGTTCGTAAAGGATACCACTGATGTTGCCGAAGAGTACTTTATTACACAAAGAAGGTGGTACAATACTACTACTACTACACACTAACACTAACACTAGCAACCGCGTAAGAGTCACTCAGTCGTTCACGAACGCGAAACACCCTCTTACTATCACCCTGATCACGTATTGACCCGTCTGGAGTCCCAAACCTGACTCCCTTATCGCTCGTATCGCTGTTATCGTTCCCGATTCCCAACCGGAATCCCGAACTGGAATGAGTCACGACGTCCAATTCGCGTCCTTTTATAGGTGGCCGAACTCAGTTCGCGGGTTTTCGAGAAAGTTCCGCGCTAATCCAGATAATTAAACAAAACACAGTCATAAAAGTTAGCATCAAGGTCAAGACACAAAGGAACGAAGGTCATTCGCCCGGAACACAATAGTGCAATAAAACGATTAAAGACGTCTTCGACAATTTAGGGTTCCATTTTTGCGTACGGGGTTCCGTGGTTCGTAACAATATTATTCGATATGTCACCAATGATGTTTAAAAAATATAGATACGTTAAACCCTTACAAATCGACCAAAAAATCTGTTCCGAAAAGAGCTACAACAAACACACGTTTATCTTTTGTTTCACTACACCAATCACATTGGTATAATACATGATGGCATTTTAAAGCTGTATGTCAAATTTCAAGTACTTCTGACAACAACAAAAGCGTGCGTATCTTCTTGTATTGACAGAACGACTACGAGCAGAACGGTCAATTGCTTGTTCTTACGCTCTTCATCGTCGGCGCGCTAGTGGCATATCCACCTCTTTTTTACATTATAATATCGACGGGTTCCGGGTTAATTGTATTAAGCGTCACTTTGGGTCATATAGACTTTTATACATATTTGGAATCAGCGAATTTTTCTGCGTCGTTTGAGCTGGGTTTGGTGACGATCGGAGAACTTTTTTGTCGCTTAAAACAACCGCATTTTTGGGCCCCATTTTGGACTGCAATGTATGAAGCGACACAAAATATTGACAAATTTAGGAACTGTGTACTTAAGCTCACTACCAAATACCAGACAGTCGTTTAAACCTTTTTTCCTGGAGCAACAATTTACAGGCAACGTACGTTAAAGCATTTAGCCTGACCTTATAAATATATAGAAATGTCGTTTAATACAATTAGCCTCTTCGTTAAATTTTTAACCAGTGTCGCTTAATACAATTAGCTTTACCTTATAAATATTCAAGAATGTCGTTTAATACATTTAGCCTCTTTGTCAAATTCATACCCAGTGTCGGTCCAGTGTCGGTTAGCTCTGTACATGACATGTTACTGCTGTTCCTAGGTGATTGTCATTTTAAATAAAAAAAACTAATTCATAATTATTAACAAGATAGGTAGGTACACTCTCTGCATGTACCTTTTAATTTATCTATATTTTAATCACCAATTTCTGCAAACTTCAATATTCAAGTATGATTACAAACAGTTTATTAAAAAAATCAGTCGCATAAAATATTTAGCCATACATTAATAAGTTTAAGATATGGTATTTAAATCAATTAGCTTAGGTTTGAAATATGACCAACTCGTTGATTAAAGAACTTAGCTTAGGCCCATTATTTGCGTGCCTAGGCGTTTAAGTCATTTAGCTTGGAACAAGAAATAATAAACCTAGGCGCTTTAGTCATTTAGCCTGGAACAAAAAAAGTAAAATATGGATCATTTTGTATTAAGCGACATTTATCTTCCTGGTTATGAGGAATATGTTCTAAAAACAGTAATACTCTTCTTTTTGAAAAAAATATGCGATTTGCTAAAGTTATGATTTTTTTTCTAAAAATCGAAACTTTAAACTGCTCTGGTGTAAAGTTTCAAAAATGTCGGTTAATACAAATAGCCCGAAACCCGTTGATATCATTGTATGTTACCTAGTGTCTGTCCCGTATGGGGAACAAATTGAAATCAGATCACTTCGCTATTAAAGTAAGAGATAATTTTCGCATATGATGTGATAAAGTGAAATCCAATACGAAATAATAAAATTTGCACAAAAGGAAAAATGTGAAAACAAAGGCTAAATCTACTCGCGAAAGCTTACATTTTCCATATAAAACTGATCGCACATATATACATATTTCACATATATATATTTCATATATGTCAGCACCGTACTCGCTGCATTTACTGATAGCCTCGCACATTTGGTCGCACTGTTACTTTTAGTGTGAAACGGTGCGGTGACATTCATTTCACATTCATTTCACTGTTCACAGTACTAGTGAAAACAAAATCCCACTAAGTTCTGTGTCACTTTATTTCCATGTATAGACTATAGGTATAGTTCGCCATTGTACATATGTGTATTATTTCATAGTTTTCATAAACTTCATATTTTCCTTTGTTCAGTTGGCAGTTGTCAGATTCAGATATCAAACTTTTTCATATATTTGCGTTTGTGCGCGCGAACAAGTATTATTCGACCCTAAAGAATAGTGGAAGCCTTCGACTGACGTCAGCATTTTATGATAGGAAAATATCGAATGGATTTTCCACCTGACGGTATTATTTCACGTGATTGAGCTATATGCGTGGAAAAACATCGCATTCGCATGGAAATCATTCGTGAAACTCTCGAATATGAAATTGATGTATTATGCCATTATGATATGTAATGTTGTTTTAAATCAGTCTGTATAAATACTTTCATATTTCTTTTTAAGAAAAATTTTGCCAGTTAGGAATCTGAGCTTTGGTATAGCAAAAGTTTACATGGAGAAGAAGTGTAGAAAGCTAAATTTTATGTAAAATATCAGTCACCTTTATTAAATGAACTTACGGTAAGGACATTAAGTTTGGTGTCATTCAAGAGTTCTCTGCCAACCAAGCTATATGAGATTGAAAGGTGTAATTTCCAATTTACTCGGCTTACATTAATGACAGTAGCTCCTGATTGCTGCATTGGAGTAAGCCCTTAATCAAACTGTCTAAAAGTTCTAATTGGTACTTTCGAAACTTTAAAGGATATACTTAACAAATTGTTTCCATTCATATTGATTACGCTCGATGGAACGAAGCATTTATATAATATGTGTCTTACCTGAGAGGTTATTTTTTAAATCATACATTTACCTGATCATTAATGATGATGATGATAAACTGATGTTTCATATAAAGTAATAAATTAATATAATATATTATTTTTATATAACATAAAATAACTACTTAACCTTATATTATTAAAACCTCTAAACTGCAATTGAGTGTAATAATTGCACACCTGTAAGGAAGATTCAGCGCAATTTAATGTCAATAAATTGGAACATTTATCTGTAACCAAATTCGACAAACATTTTTTTATTTGAATTTAAAATGATGAATTCATTGAAGGCGTATCGTTTTGTTGCAGAGTCAGCTTTGGGACGAGTTAGTGCTAGAGGACGCCACCTTCGCGGAGTGCAGCAGCAGCAACGCCAACAACAGCTTCCAGGTAATAATCATAATATAATAAAGCTTCACACGCTTCATACTCATAGCCCCACACTAGGATTCCCTGTGTCGTGGGTGCCTTGGACAACACACTAGACAAGGACATTCACACCCAAACCGAGAACAGAAATTCAAACTCATCATTCAAATTTCCGCCTCGCTGGGAATCGAACCCAGGACCCTTGGTGCGGCGATCCGGCATCGTAACCATTGCGCCACACGGGTCGTCAATCATTACCGATAAATCACTCTTCAAAGTCAAAGTCAAAGTCAAAATATTTTATTCATATAGGTATCACTGATACACTTATGCACATCATCATTTTTTTATCTACCAGCTTTTCGGAAGGGTGCTTTGTCATGGAGGAGAAGAAAAGCCGAAAGAAACTCCTCGCACATCTTTAAAAAAAATATTACAAAAAAGAAAATATTACAAAAATATTTACTAATCTGAGCGGAACTGGTTGCAGAACTGGTCATTTCCATGCATCTTTGTCATTTAAATACTCGTCTATTCTATAATATCCCTTGCCTAACAATTGTGTTTTTACACGTTTTTTGAAAGATTCTATTGGCAAGTCACGTATCTTCAGCGATAAGACCCTAGAAATGAAGGAATAAAGGAATACTTTATTTAATTCCTTGCTATTATTGTGTACAAGACAGGATAATAATAGCACAGAATAGATAACATATGACGGTCTTCTACTCATTATGTAACAACCACCTACGAAGTTCGTCGTCACTACACTTCTCGCTTTGCAAGGAAATAAACAGTGAAGTGCTTCGAGCGATTCTGTCGTGTAGTTATGTAGGTGACATACGTTCGTTTGCACTGCATTGCACAAAATAGAGTGTTCCGTCGATAAAGTGGCTCACAGATGATAGTTAAATCTCATTGTAACAAAAAGTTAAATAAAAGCTGAAGCAACTTGCCGTTGAAACTATTTGAATTATAGTTTACCACAAATTCCCTATAAAAATGATTAATAGAGAGTCATAATAAAATGTGTAATATAATAAAAAGAGAGTATATTGTGTAATAGAGAGATACGGGTTGGCCACTAACCCCTCCACCAATCCGCACTGGAGCAGCGTGGTGGAGTATGCTCTAGGCCTCCTCAAGAGGAGAGACTCGTGCCCAGTAGTGGACCATTAATGGGTTAAAGCCAGAGAGATACGTCATGTAGCCACTCAAGACGCTTCTAACGATATATATGTCGTTATATTATTTAATTATCATGTTATGTAGTTTAAATCTTCGATGGAGACAGATAATAATCATACCTCTCCTTTTGGGTTCGTTGTGGTCGGGTAAAAATAACCATTTACCCTTTGCTAGGTAAACAGTGAAACAAACCAATCTACATGCAGATAACATGCAGGTAAACCACTAATCCCTCAGAGGGACCCCCTCTAAAACAATACACGAGGGCTAATACCACCGTATTAATATGAATCTGTGACGTGTGTGGGTAGACGGTATTTCCTCTGGCTTCGATGAATATCCCCGTGGTTAAACGATTAATTCTGCATGTAAATCTGAACAAATCTGAACAAAGCACACCGTTTCCAATTATAAATTTGTCTGATTCGAGTACATGGTCCCGCATATATTACGGCTAAGTAAATTTTTTTTCAAATCAAAATCTTTTATTCATATAGGTATCACTGATACACTTATGCACGTCATTTTTTAATCTACCAGTTTTTCGGAAAGGTGCTTTGTCATAGAGGAGAAGAAAAACCGAAAGAAACTCCTCGCACATCTTTTAAAATCATGAAAAGTTACATAATATCTTCTAACCTACGCGGAACTGGATGCGGCACTAACTTCCAGGCGTCTTTGTCATTAATATATTCATTTATGCTATAGTATCCTTTGCCTAGTAGCTGAGATTTAACATATCTCTTAAACATTTGGATAGGTAAATCACGTATTGACTTGGGTAATTTATTGAAAAAACGTACACCGAGCCCCATATAAGAGCGTTGTACCCTACTTAAGCGAAAAGATGACGTCACCAAATTATGTCTGTTTCTAGTTAGATGATTATGCGTATCACTATTCTGCTTGAACATACCTAAGTTGTTTTTTACAAATATAATATTGGTGTAAATAAATTGAGAGGCTACTGTTAATATGCCTATATCTTTAAATTTCTCACGCAGAGAATCACGTGATTTCAATTTATAAATGGCTCTGATTGCCCTTTTCTGCAAAACAAATATAGAACCAATGTTAGCCGCTGAACCCCACATCAATATACCATAGGACATGAGGCTATGAAAGTATGCAAAATAAACAAGTTTCGCAGTTTCTACATCGGTAAACTGTCTTATCTTTCTAATCGCATAAACTGACCTACTTAGCTTACTCGCGAGAGCCGTTATATGGGTGCCCCATTGTAGTTTAGAATCTAAGGTGACACCCAAGAAAACTGTAGATTTTTCCATAGTTAGAATTTCATTATTTAATTTCAGGCTTTTACTAATATTCCGTACATTAGGTAGTGTAAATTCAACACACTTAGTTTTTTTAGCATTAAGTAGCAAATTGTTTGTTGTAAACCAGTGTGATAAACGAGATAGAGCACTGTTTACGTCGTCAAAATTCATTTTATTTCTATTCGTCTTAAATATAAGGGAAGTGTCATCAGCAAACAGGACAATCTCTGCATGTTTCTTAATATAATACGGCAGATCATTTATGTATACTAGAAAAAGGAAGGGGCCCAAAATCGAGCCCTGAGGTACACCCATAACAGATTGAGATCCCGATGACTTGGTATCATTTATGCTAACACATTGGATTCTACCCTTTAAGTACGACGCAATCAAGTTAAGTGAGTTATTCTTGATACCGTAGTGGCTGAGCTTAAGTAGAAGTGTTTCGTGTTCAACACAGTCAAATGCTTTAGACAGGTCACAGAATACCCCTATGGCATTTTGTGAATTCTCCCAGGCCTCAAAGATGTGTTTGAGAAGCCTAGCACCAGCATCTGTTGTACTACGGCCTTTGGTAAAGCCGTATTGATCAGGGTGGAGTAAATTACAAGTGTTGAAGTGCATCAGCATTTGATTTAATATAATTTTTTCGAATACTTTACTAAGAGTTGGTAAAATAGAAATAGGTCTGAAATTATTAACGTCTGTTTTATCCCCAGATTTAAAAATCGGTATAATCTTACTATACTTCATAAGATTTGGGAAAGTACCTAAATCTACACATTTATTGAATAACCTAGCTAAATAAGGGGCTATCACATCTATTATATTATTTATAACTTTGACAGACATTCCCCACAAATCACCCGTATTTTTAATGTGCAATGCTCGAAAAGTTCGAACTATTTCCAATGAGGAAGTATATTTAAATTGAAACGAAACACTACATTCATCAACGGTATCTTTTAAAATAGAATGTGCTGCTGCCGGGGATGAAGTCAGCGTTTTAGTCAACCTAACCGGAATATTTTGAAAGAAATTTTCAAATGCATTAGCCACCTCTTTATCAGAGGTTATTTTATTTTCATTAACTAATAATTCATATTTAGAATCGCGTAAATTATTACTACCAATCTCGTTTCCAATAATACTCCAAGTGGTTTTTATCTTATTGCTTGATTTGACAATTTTTTCCTTGATATGCATAGACTTAGCCATAATACACACGGCTTTAAAAATTTTTGAATAACTTTTTACATGTTCAAGGAAAGATGGGGAATGGTTATATTGTTTTTCTCCATATAGCTCAAATAATCTATCCCTACTTTTAAAAATACCTCTTGTGGCCCAATCACTAAAATTCAAATTTTTATTTAGTTGAACCTGCTTATATTTAAAGATTTTATTAAATTCATTATTTATAGTATCGAAGAGGGCCCTATATAAGTTATCGGGATCAGTCTGTTTTAGTGATAAGGTATTGTGGATTCGGGCTGCGACTCCTACTTTAAAGCGTGTCATTTTGCTTTTAGTTATAGGTCTATATTTTATTAATTGTTTATTTGCAATAAAGTCAGTACTAACCGAGATGCGTTGACCACAGTGGTCGGACCTTAATTTACTAATTATTTCTTTATTTGTTACTTTACAGTTACAGAATATATTATCTATACAAGTAGATGACGTCGGTGATATTCTGGTAGGTTCAGTAAATTGAGGATTTAAATTGAAACACCGAAACAAATCTATTAACCTAGCAGACCGAGGTGTATTCAATAAGATATCTACATTAAAATCACCGCATATAATTACTGTCTTTTTTGATGTGCATAATCGTCTTAATATATCCTCCAATGTATCCTCAAAAACACTAAAATCTCCAGAAGGGGGGCGATATATGCATACGATAATAAACCGCTCCAGTTCCACACAGGCCAGCTCAATAGCGCGCTCAATAGAGAGATTAACAATATCTTTTCTATCCTTGCAAGACACATCATTGTGCACTAAAATTAATGATCCGCCATGAATTGCGGTCTCTCTGAAGAATGCACTTGACAATTTGTAGTTATGGTAATTTACAATATTCTGAGTGCTGGATAGCCAATGCTCAGTTAAACATAAAACATGTATGTTAAAATGCCTAATAAATAATTCAATTTCTAATTCTTTGCCAGAGAAGCCCTGTATATTTTGGTGTACAATATTCATATTATAGAGCTTTCCCGTTGTCTTAACATCTAGTTTAAATTATGATTATCAACTGTACTAGTATTAGTACATGAGTTAATAGTATAATTAGTGGTACTACTACCACAATCTAAAACATTGTCAATAGACTTAGTTACATGACATGTAACGGTATCTTGTAATTTATAAGCTAACAATTTAGCTAAGTGTCGTTTCACTTTAGATGGTAAGTACATATTTTCCTTTATTAACTTAACTCTGGATGGAATGAACTTATTAATATCATAATAAAAAATAGCATCTCCATGATGAATTGTCAAATTATATAATAACAAATTCAATCTATATATGCGCTTATTTTGATTTTTGTTTATGTTACTAAGATAAGGAAAAGCACATATGACAAACTTGCATTCAGTACTGCTGTGTAAATGTACTAACTTTTCAATACATTTAGTTAGTTTGTGCCTCGTGATGTTCAAACTGTCACCTATCATTAATACTATATTAGTATTATTATTTAATTCATTTGGTTTAATTTGATTTAACAGATAGTCTAAAGATGCTCCCGGTGAGCACCTGTTTATAAAAGAATGGGTCAAGTATGGGTTAATTTTAGCACCAAAGTCTTTTCCTAATTGATCAGAAATAAAGATCGTGTTAATTTTTGAGTTAACTGATGGAGAGGAACATGGGGTAGTTTCTATTAAGGCACTGTCACCCTGAGCTATTGTAGAACAAAGACTAGTTTTGTCTTCTGAAAGATAGTATTTATTGGACAGTGACTCAAACCTATTCATGTTGTCGTTGCAAACCTCTAGTAGGTTATTGAATGATGCAATATGTTCTTTAATCTGCTCCTGTGCACTGCTATAAAGATTGGTAATAGATTGCAACGACTTCTCCAAACCTAAAACCAAACCAAAAATTGAAATAGATATATCAAATATTTCGTTCGTTATTTTCAATTTTATATATTGGGCAAGTGTGAATTTACAACAAAAAGACAAGAAATCAGAAACAACAATAAGAACTGTTACCTAACATAAAAATGTCTGCCCTGGCCAGGCATCGAACCAGGGATCGCTTTCTTAGTCGTAGAACACTACCAGCTGGGCCATTGCATAGGGTCGACAATTTGCGGCTTAATAACTGACTTCAAAATTAAGTATAACTCAAAAATTACTCGTCAGATCTCACTCAAAGTGTGACCACATGACAAGCACCAGCTTTCGTTTAAAAAATAGAATCATCAAAATCGGTTCATCCAGTCGAAGCTTCTAAGGTAACAAACATAAAAAAATATAGTCGAATTGAATACCTCCTCCTTTTTTGAAGTCGGTTAAAAACGTACGAACAAGCTACTTGGGCAGAAGCGCGGGTCTTAGCAGTGAATGTAAGCAAGTCTTTCAATTTCGTAGAAAAATAAACATGTCGGGAGCTCATTATGTGGGACGGAGAGAGACGGGAGGGGGAGGGGAGGGAGGAGTCAGTAACCAGGTCAACAAGCCACTGGAAATAGGCGTACTTTTCATGTTTCGCAGTACCTATATTGAGAGTCATTTCCCTGTTACTAACGTAATCAACTATCGTATTTGCAGCTGCAGACATTTCGCTTGCTTGGATTTCTTTCATAATTCTTTACATAGTACAATATTTGCACGGTTATTTAATGGGTGGAGCGAACACCGTTTTAATGAATAACTTTTTTGAAGTTTACTCCATAAGAATCGATTTTCATATGTAATACATCTAAGCCTGGGGTATGAAAATTTATGGGTATTAAAATAAAACTTTCTCTGTTACGTTACGTTACGTTACGTTACGTTACGTTATGCGTTATGTTCGTGCGCAACTTATCTTGTTTATGTTTCCATGACTATGTAATGTATTTTGATGAATATAAATTATATTACCTCCCACCTGATGATCACCGTCGCCTATGGACATGTGCAGCATCAAGGGAGCTGCAAGTGCGTTGCCGGCCTCGAAGGGTTAATGTGTATGGAATGGGAGGCAGGGGATGAAATGGAGGGAGAGGGAGAGGGAGAGGGATATTACAATAATAATAAAATATGTATATAATATTATAATAAAAATATAAATATATTTTATAACCGTTCGTAAGCAGTAAACCTTAGTCGTGCGTCGGAGCTGACACACATAATTTTTTTGTCAAGGCTTAAAAATATGATAATAGATCGACAAACGCTCAACAACACGCTTCTTGCCGACTCTCCGACACTACGAGTAAAAACAAAACAAAGCTCCTATAACCATTTACGACCAAATTAATAAGAATTAAAACTATACTTTTTGTTAACGTTGTCCTATATAAACCTATACATGTTGTATGCAAAGCATGGGAAAACGTAAGAGTCTCCTCACACCCTAAAATATACATGTAACATTTTTTATTCGATAAAACTTGTAGTCAAGTAAGGTGATATGTTTGTGATAGATTTGGTAGCAGTAATTGAAACTTAATTTAAAGTACGATCCATCTGTTTGTATCTGCAAGAAGCTTGTTGATTGAAGAAAGTTTCTTTTCACAAAGGACTGAGATAAGAGGCAACTGTTTCCAGTTTCGGTTTAGGTTTCAACGTTGAGTGCTCGATTATTTGACGGTAACATGATAACCTTTCTACAGCTTCTCCAGATCAAAAGAATATAGGTATGTATAGCTTTGTAATGTAATTTCCAATAAAGATTAAAATAAACTAATCAAAGGCGTGGAAGTCTGTTTTTGGTAGGCAATTATCTATCTCTGGTAGGCAATTATATATTTCGTAATAATAGCAATACAATAATAGCAATACTGATGACTTTGGTTGATGGTGATCATTTGCCGCCTTTATTTACATACGGGACTACAAAATAGGGGTTTCTTCTGTGAATGTAAATCCATGAGAACAGCTAAGAGGCTTATTGGTGACCTTAAATTAGTTGAGACCAATTTTCAGAGCCTCGAGCACAGGCGCAGAGTTGCCAGCCTCTCGGTATTCTACAGGATACATTTTGGAGAGTGTGCGCAGGAATTACATGATTTGATTCCGCCATCTCCTTTCCACCATCTAACATCCCTAAATCCCGACGCACGGCGGATATCCATCCCTTCGTCGTTAACATTCCCCCTTGTACGGACGACGCGCTTGGCTTCATCATTTTTTATACGTACAGCGAAGGATTGTAATAAATTGCCCGTGTCGGTGTTTCCGCTCGATTATATTGTGTAGGTGTCTTCAAGGCAAGAGTGAATAGGCTTTTACTTAGTTAGTGCCTTTTTGTCACCCATGATTACATCGCCACGTATCATCAGGTGGGATTGTAAGATATAAAAAAAATATTCTTGACCTGTAAAAAAAATTCTACATAATCTGAGTTATATCTTTGTCACTTCAAAAGATTACAGAATGCTGCCGCTGTTCACCCGGCAGGTGAATATCAATAATGATGATTATTTAATAATGGAACCTAATAAATAAAATAAAGGAGTAGGTATAACAAATAAACACCATAAATATAATAGAGTTTACCTATAATATTTTGTTACAATATAAAGAAGGGATTTGAAAGGCGTGGCGGAAAGGGTGCATGAGGGAATAAAACACCATTATCCGCTTGCCGTCACGTTATTAGAGTCAACCAGATAGATGCTTCATATAAACAATCAACAGATAATAAATTCTGTTTGCTCCTACTTCTCTAAGCGGTGAACATGTGCTCAGAGCATAAAGTTTAAAGGTAAGTTAAAGGCATAAGAAACTCGATGTCAAACAGAAGAAACTAGTTATATCGCTAAAAGTTCTCGAGTGTGTAAACAGTTACATGTCTCGGCTCACGTATTCGGCGGCACGTGGGACCGAGTTGAATCGAATTGAACACGTGACTGAAACTATTTCTGTAATGTAATGACTGTTATGATAAAATAAACGCTTGGAAATAAACGCGTGTATAGTAAACAAACATCTCCATACTCAATGATATTTAAAAAATATAGATACGTTAGGTATACCCTTACAAATCAACCAAAAAGTCTGTTCCGAAAAGAGCTACAACACACACACGTTTGTGTTTTGTTTCACTACACCAATCACATTTGTATAATACAACGGCATTTTAACGCTGTATGTCAAATGTCAAGCACATCTGACAACAACAAAAGCGTGCGTATCGTCTTGTATTGACAGAGCGACTACGAACAGAACGGTCAATTGCCTGTTTTTACGCTTTTCATCGTCGGCGCGCTAGTGACCTATCTACCTCTTTTTTACATTATAATATCATTGTCCATACCAGGATTCCCTGTGATATGGACAATGGAAATACACAAAGCTTGCCATCTTTTATTATGTCTAACCGTAGAGTAACCATAGCGAACACGGTGGCCGGATGAATCTAATAGTTCTGTTATACAACGTTATTCTTAGTATATACGAATCCTGAAAGTTTGTTCAGAATCAGTAACTGAATCGATCGCAATAATTTTTACACCATGTTATATTTTTACCGACCTCAAAAAAGGAGGAGATATTCAATTCGACTGTATTTTTTATGTCTGTTACCTCAGAACTTTCGACTGGGTGAACAGATTTTGATTATTCTTTTTTTAATGTCACGTGTCCCACATAAAGAGCGATATCTGACAAGTACTTTTTGACTTATTTTGAAGTCGGTAATTTTTTGTTAGTAAAATTTAGATTATGTCCTAAAAATATTTTAAAAATGTTGAAAGTTGAACACCCAATGCAATACATCGACATTTTGAACAATTATTGATTTATGTTTGAATGATTGCGAATAAAAAATGATTAAACTAATTATTCAAAATAATGGTGATTAACATTTTTATACACCCTTAAAATTAACGCATTAAATTTATATATTAAAAAAATATATACAATAATATAAAGTACAAACGTAACTTATTATATAAAGCCGAACGTTTTGCTTTCAGTAAATATAATCGGCTTTAATAGGGTCAAGCTAAATCCTCACGAATGAGTTTAGTTTAACGGAATAACTCAATTATGATATGTTAAACTCAGTAAAATTGATTAATAGATATATAAATTTCCCCTTTTTGGTAAGACAAATCGTATACATATATCCTACGTATCAGTTCATAAATTATACATTAGTTTTTATGATGTTGTCGTAATTTTTTTTCTATTCGAGAATGTTTTTATAATCAATTTATTTTTTTAATTATCCATATCCATATCGTTGTGTTCATACTGCATGAAGGTTGACTGGGAGAGAATGTTTTCAGCATTAAGTCCGCCTTTGTCATCTGTATTTATATATGGGGCTTAAAGTTTTAATTAAATAGATGTATAAATATGGTCAAAGGAATCTATGTGCCAATAAAAAAGTAGTATTTTTTTTTATTAAATTTGTCAACGTGGAAATGAGACCTTACTTGCCACTGTTTAGAAAAAAATACCTACGAGAAAAATATGCAATGGAAATATAAAAATGTTTTTTTATTTCCCAAACGCACATCAAAAGGTTCACAGATGTATTGTCCATACAATCATACATACAGTAATACATAATGTTTGCTCTGTGCGTGTTTTACGAGCTCTGTTCTGTTTATTTAACATTTTGATTTTAATTTTAAGTCTTGTCATAGTTATGTATGTGAGATGGAGTCGTTCGGAATGTGGTTCAGTACAATATGTCTATTAATATTTTTTTATTAATAGACATATTAAAAACCGACCTGATAACATAGACCATGTAGTTTGGACACCTACGCTGACACCAAATGGTGCCAACGCATTTTAGTCAGCTGTGAGCAAGCGAGACAAGTAGATGCCATTTTTTAGAAACCTCGACCGTTCAAGAACACATAATAACGCATATTGTTTATTGTGCATAGTTAAAACGTCTTCATTATTTACGTTTGAACTTTCAGTTTATTTAATCAAATAAATAAATTATAATTGATAAATAACTATATTTTTACATACATTTTGAAAAATTATTTAGTGCAGGATATTTGATATCCGCCATTTTGAACCGAACTTGACCGAATGAAGCGCCGTCACAGAGTATGAAAAATGCTTGAAAAATGTGACACGGATTTTTTTTCAGAACAGCCCGTCTATATTTTTAGGTCTATGCCTGATAAAAGGGGCGATTTTGTTTAACACTTTGCCCACGATTAGATCATCGTCACCTGTGTGCTTTTCATGAAATTCAGTTCAGTAGTTTTTGCGTGAAAGATTAACAAACATTTTTATAATATACGAGTAACCGCCCTCGTTTTGCTTCGGTTTTCTTATTTTTTTACACCTTGGGTTACATTATTGGAGTTTTATTAAGGATCCCTAATTTTTTTGAAAATATAATATAACCTTTGTTACTCGGGGATAGTGTAGCTTCCTAACAGTGAAAGAATTTTTGAAATCGGTTTAGTAGTTTCGGAGCCTATTCAATGCAAACAAAAAATCAAATCTTTCCTCTTTATATATTATTAGTATTAGTATAGAAGTAGGATATTGTAACAATGCGACATCATTATTATTTTGTTAATGTATTTCCGTGAGTTTATAACGCTCAAAAATCTCATGTCCCCTCATTTACATTTAATGGTTTATAACGAACCGAGCGGTACTCAAGGCCGAGTTCGTTATTTACTTGTACTGCCGCTGTAAACAATTCTCGGAAACCCGAAAGCTGAGTTTCGTCCTGTCAAAACACAAGGCATGTTTTCAGATTTCACAGAATTTAATAGGTACGAGTATCAAGAGGGCAATATTATTATGCGTTTGATTCTAGCGGCTCTCGTTCTGCGGTCGGAATTCGACCGTAATTCATTTTGTAAAATGGTTACTTCACATTGAATATGGACGCACGGACGTAAAAAAAAGACGGACGTAATCCCAAGAACAAATTCAGTGAAGCACCCATAGTAATACCAACTCTGTATTCGTACAAGTACACACACCCACACATTGACACCATACTGCTATGACATTGACACCATCGCGAATCAAAAATTACAAAATTACGCACACATGGTAAGCGAGCTGTCATTGCTATACTTCACTCTCGATTAGACAAGGTTACGTCCGTTCTTTTTTTACGTCCGTGGTTAACGTGTAAGTCGCCGGAGTAGTACAAAACGTAGAAAGAGAAACTTGTTAAGACATACTTATATTTATTTTTACCTTTCATGTTTCCCCCTTGTTATGACCTCCTTACTTATATTATTATTTATACGAGAATATAATCTGAATTTTACCAAGAAAAAATAACCGACTTCAAAATAACTCAAAAACTACTCGTCAGCTCTAGCTCAAATTTAAGTGGGACTACATGACAAGCGCCAGCTTTCGATTAAAAAAAGAATCATCAAAATCAGTTCTGAGTTCGGAGGTGACCCGGTGAACTTCGTATCGCCTAACAAACTATTTTTTTTCTAAAATAAAAGTAGCCTAAGTTACTCCTTGTTACATCACCTATCTGCCAGTGAGAGACCCGTCAAAATCGGTCCAGTCATTTCAGAGATTAGCCGGAACAAACAGACAGACAGACAAAAATTGTAAAAAAATTGTTTTGGTATATGTACCGTGTATACATCCAAATGCACTTAATAAAAAGCGGTTATTTTAATATTACAAACAGACACACCAATTTTATTTATTTGTACAGATGTACAGATGTATATTCATGCCAAACAACAGCTTTCTAGCTCTAAGGGTCTCGGCGCTTTGCTTCGAACAGACGGACGGACGGGCGGACGGACATGACAAAATTATAAGGGTTCCGATTTTACTTCGGAACCCTAAAAAGGGGGAGGTTCTCAATTCGACTGTATTTTTTTATGTAACACCCATAACTTTTTACTGAGTGTACCGATTTTGATGATTCTGTTAATATTCGAAAGCTGGTGCTTATCATATAGTCTCATTTATATTTGAACGAAATCTGACCAGTACTTTTTGAGTTATCCCTAATTTTGTAGTCGGTTATTTTGTTCGCCTACTGACTTCAAATTATTACTAGGTGTGTTTTCCTTTAGGGAACGAGACAGTTTATAAGATAGAAAACGTAAATACACTTTCCAGCCAGCTGATATTGTATGTATGTATGTACAAGGCATTATTCCTCGTTGCTCTAGTTCTGAACAAACAAAGTTTAATGGCTTGTACAGAATTGAATGGATCGTCCGTGTATCGCTTAACATGAAGCTATTGACCTAAATAGGGGATTTACTTTAAAACAAAATGAATTAACAAAATGGCCAACACGGATGTAGTTTGAGATCCGGATAAGTTCATAGTGCGAGCTAGTTATCTGGACGCAGTTCCGGATAGACGAGGTATTATCCAATACAGTACCTAACCTTATGCTCAAAGGATAAGGATTTTTCTGTTCATTGAATAGTAGGTATCTCAAAATTTTGTTCTCTATCGAAATATAAAAACAAAATTTTTACTCCAATTTTCTAATTAAAAAATTAAATGCATTTTGATATTTTCGATCCCATATTTCATTTTTAGGCCCAATAACTACCGAGATAAAGAAGTGGCCGAGTTGGTTAACTGCCATCAATATTTTTTATGGCGTTTGTTTCAAAAACATTATGAATCATAATAATTATGTTTAATGACGTAAAATGAGAATAATTTCGTTTATAAACAAATGGTTATGACGCGTACAATGAGAATGTAAAAACATTAAGGAAGGCCTCGTTTGGAGTACGTTAAAATTGAGTGTCGCATTGTATAGCTAGAGTAGGGTCTCGATCCAAGCGCTAATGGTTAATGTCGTTAACAATACGACTCGCCCGACGCCCGCTGTTAATACTTTATATGCAAATCGTTCATATAAACGCGTGTATAATTACCTGTTTTAATATGCATATATCGATTAGAGTTTTGCCCTCAATACTACTAAGTCCTAATGTAGGTTACTTGGGTGTTCCAGAAAGAAATAAAAGTTTATTGAGGGATATTTGACTAAAACAAAGCAGAATACAAATAACATTATTTTTAACCCTCCCCTAAAAAGGTTTACACTCTGCGATTTTACGGAAATCGATTTTTGTAGCATTTTAGTAAAAGATAAACTTTTACTATTACGTGGATATAGATTGTTTATCTAGGGAACAAACAACTATTTAAAAGGCGTGTGATAAAAGTAATTTAGGAACGTATACTTGGTAATATTTTACGCTATTCGGTGATGAAATGAGAAGATACATTAAGTACTACATGAACAACAGGAATCTTTACAACTAATTTTATGGGAGTTATTTAAACAAAACATTTTTTTACTTTGATGTTTGTAAAGAAAGGAAGAAAGAACGAAAGAAATATTTATTTCACCTTAATTAATTCCAGCAACAAATGATAACCAAAACAAAACATGAATCTACAAGATAAGAGATGTAAAGAGTTATTTTACGCCTTTTTTAAATACTCCCTGTCGTAATGGTCCGGAAATATTTTACACAGAATTTCGTTCAACAATTTGCTGCAAAAAATTTCACGGAAATAGGACCGTGGAGATTCTCAGTGAGAATTTTTTTTCGGCGCTACTTAAAAATTTAAAATGGCGAACGAAAGACTGTACTTCATAATGCTACCCTACTGGGAATACTAGGAAAATGTATTTATTGGAACGAAGTTCTTTATAGCGCGTTGCGAAAGGGGGCTGCGGAAAATTTAGTAACGACACTTTTTGCCGTCGTAGTTTTTTTTACATAGAAAGCAAGCCAGAGTACTAGGATAGCAAAAACATATAAGCGAATGTGCCAAAACAAATCTAAGGTATTAAATTTCGTGAAAAATTTAATACCTTAGATTTGTTTTGGCACACTTGCTGCATGTTTTTGCGTTTTTTCGTTCCATCCGGGTGTCCCTTGACACCTCTCAAGTTTTTATTTATTAATTTATTCAACTTACATCTAACATTAGCATTACAGATCCTTTCCAATGCGTTAGAGTAATATTATTACATTTAAAATTTGATTGAAAATAAAAAAAATTATTCATCATCATTCATAAGCATTAAATAAAATATTTATTTCGTGAAATATTTTAATTTTAAATATTCGTTGCTTTCTTCTCTTTTCTTACCTCCTGTCGGAGTCTGCGATGTGTTTGATATTACTGATGTCCATAGGCCGTCAATTTTTTTATATTTCAGTTCCCTTCATGACAACAAAACAATGTTCTCAAAGCGAAACCGACCGCAATATACGCTCTCAGTAATAAAGTAATATTCTCAGCTTCAATAAGATCTTATTGCATGAGTGTAATCTGTAGTAAAATATAAATGACGGCCATACATCACCGCGACTTTTATCGAGGCTCGCACGGAACGCGAGCGGGCAGGACGCGGGAACGGTACGGTAGCGGTCATTTTTCATGCCAGTGCAGTGGGTACACGCCTTAACGACATTTCGCATTAATATTAAGCTGTACTGAAAGACGTTCAATGCAAACAAACAAAGAAATCTTTCCTCTTTATAATAATATATATTAGTATAGATAAATTTCGTCGTGTACAAGTAGATCGTTAAGTAATGTTGACTTTACTGATATTATTGACATGAATGTACCATACGGTCTTTTCAAATAGATATCATATATTACTTTTTATTTATAAAAATAAAACAGTAGGTAACTAAATTTTACCCCAAACCTTAGATGCTACAATAAATTAGCGATAACCGCATAGAAATCGGTTCTGAGATTAGTGTGAACAAACGCATAGATATATAGCAGTGATAGCCTAGCGATTAGAACGTTGGACTCCCGAACGATGGGGCCCGAGTTCAAATCCTGGCACGCACCTCTAATTTTCAAATATTATGTGCGTATTAGAATTCGCACTTGGCCAGCGTGGTGGACTATGGCCTATACCCTCACATTGTGAGAGGAGATCCCGAGCCCAGCGGTGGGACAAGTATGGGTTGTTGCTTTGCTTTGCAATAATTTCTCAAGTATCTTCAACAGACATATTAATTATAAATCAGTCGCAGCCCCTAAAGATTTTTATTATTGTACGAGTAACCGCCCTCGCTTTGCTTCGGTTTTCTTATTTTTTACACCTTGGGTTACATTATTGGAGTTTTATTAAGGATCCCTAATTTTTTTTAAATATAATATAGCCTATGTTACTCGGGGATAGTGTAGCTGCCCAACAGTGAAAGAATTTTTCAAATCGGTTCAGTAGTTTCGGAGCCTATTTAATGCAAACAAAAAATCAAATCTTTCCTCTTTATATATTAGTATAGATAATATTTACCTATGTATGATGATGATGCTGATGCTTGTCGCAGGTGATCACAGCGAGTCGGGTGCTGGTGCTGTGCGCGGAGAGCCGCGGCGAGATGGAGTCGTGGGCGGGCGCGCTGCGGGGGGCGCTGCACCGGGGCGCCGATGTCGCCGACCTCGTCGCCAGCCTCTCGCGCGGGGACCATCACTGGTACACAAACACACACACACACGCACACATAGTATATAGTAGACATACAATTGCCTACTTTCACCTCCTACCAGAATAGTAAGAAGAAAACTGATTTGTTTGAGGCGCATACGTAAAAAAGTAGTCACTAAATTGATCACTAGCTTCTTAGGTAGTGATTTTCTTAAGTGAATTTTCAAACAAACTTTCAACCCTTATTAGAAGTTGATTTTCCAACAAGTTTTTTTACGAAGAAAGCCAAAAAATATTTTTAAAGTGATATCTTCAAAATAGAGCTATAATTTTATCGCTCAGACAATAATACAATAATGTGGTCTAAAAGCATGACATGCTCTGAAAGCAATTCTTTGTGGACGGAGCCATTACCGAGTGCGGCTCGATTACAGTGTCGCTTAACGTGGGCCGGGGGTTGTTAGCCGTACACCATACATACTGGAGTTATGTCCTAGTGAATTATAATTATACTAGCTGACCGGGCAAACATTGTTCTGCAAAAAAATTTTTAGGGGTAGGGGGATGAAAAATAGATGTTGTCCGATTCTCAAACCTAGCCGATATGCACGCAAAGATTCACGAAAATCGGTTGAGCCGTTTCGGAGGAGTTCAACTTCTAACACCGTGACACGAGAATTTTATATATAAGATTTTTAAACGAGCAATTATTATAATATGTATTATTATATGTATCGGTTCAGCCGTTCCAGAGATAAGTACGGACGGAAAGGCAAAGAGAAGGAATTAAAAAAAAACGTGTGTACTTATGTACGAATGTAAGAAGTCTTACCTCTCACTTATAAGTACCTCTCGCTCGCACCCACGAGCCGGTGCGCGCTAGCAATCCAAAACAACTCCAGCAAATGCTGTGAGCGGTATGCGCCTAGTACAGCCTAGTATCACGCACCTTCATCATGTCGCTTTTCGGCTGTCGCATCGTAATTTTTTTTTTCTCATATATTTTTTTCCAAACACCCCTTAGATATATAACTTCAAAAGTTTGTTTTAATGTCGTGTAAATAACTTACTTTACAACTTTAGGAAACACAATTATTATTATTATTTTATGCCTTAAGTCACAGACATTTCAATTTATAATATGTATAGATAAGTTTGAGAACCTAGCACTAGCTAATAGGTGCGATAATAATTAATTATATCTCATATTCGCTTTACGAATATTTCATTTGATTGGTTTGCGTGATAAATTACAAACAGACTAACTGTCATGTTAGTTACAAACAGTATAATAGCGCGTTAATGTGATCAACATGATATACGTGTACCTACATTTTTAACGAAAATATTTAATTGGATCATTAGCGCGGGAAATCATTATTTTTGATATAAAAATATGCAGGTTTAGTTTAGATTAAATTAAATCTAAATCTAAAAACCCACGCTACGTGGTTTGCTTGAATCTAATTCACACTCTCCCCGTAGTATTAAAAATATCCTTAACAAACTGGCGTATACATGTTAAGATTCTCAAAGTCGCCCTCATGCATATGCATCTTATATTTTAACTTTCACAATAAGAATTAATATTGGTGATTGTCCATCGTTTTGACACACATGGAACGCTTTACCTGTCTGTGATGTGTGAGTTTAATTTATAATATACGAGTAACCGCCCTCGCTTTGCTTCGGTTTTCTTATTTATTTACACCTTGGGTTACATTAATGAAATTTTTTAAGGACCGCTATTTTTTTAAATATAATATAGCCTATGTAACCCGGGGATAGTGTAGCTTTCAAACAGTGAAAGAATTTTTCAAATCGGTTCAGTAGTTTCGGAGCCTATTCAATGCAAACAAACAATCAAATATTTCCTTTTTATAAAATCAGTATGCTTATTCGTTCTGTTCTTTCCATCTTGATTCAAGTAAAGCTTAAAATCTTACGGAGAATATAATATAATCCTAAGATCTCTGCGTAAAGTCTGAAATATTTTGAATATACTGACTCGTCGAGTTCGCAGCGTGTTGTGCTAACAAAGGGGACGGAATCCTTTTGCGTGTTCTTTGTTTTCCTTGAATACTTTCTGTTTACTTTTTTACGTATCCTTCTTATGTATACCAGGAATTGTTTGTTCGGTTTGATATTCCTTTGTTGATTCAGGCGGAGTGTTATGAGAGACGTGATTATATTCTCTTTATCTTTGATATTGGATAAGGCCTGCTTTCTTCTCGACTTAAGCGGGCTTACGACGGAATAAATGTCTTTTTTCTTGTTTTCTAAATGTACATATTTTGTTGTTGTCCAGCGTTTTTAGGGTTCCGAATGATAAAAAACGAAAAACGGAACCCTTATAGGATCACTCGTGTGTCTGGGCAACCGCCGGTCACAGCCAATTTTCTCCGAAACTACTAGACCAAATAAGTTGAAATTTGGTGCTTATGTGCTTTTTTCTGACCCAAAGCCGAAGGTATAAAGAAAAGAAATGAATTTTGAAAAAAAAACGAAATCAAAATGTGTTAGATACTACGCTAAAAAAAGGAAAAGTTTAAAATCTAAAATGTAGCTATTGTTTAGTGGTCTCAAACCATCTTCGCATCTTTGCCTTTCAAATGAGACCAGTTTGGAGCACATCGGTTGGATGGTTTCAGAGTCTATAAAGGACATCCGTACACACATTTTTTTGTGTTTTATATATTAAGATTTTCTGTATGCCAGTTACTAATTGGACCTAACCCCGGCAGGTACACAGCGACGCACGCGCGGCCGACGTACTGCAACGTGTGCCGCGAGTCGCTGGGCGCGCTGGGCACGGCGCACGCGCTAGCCTGCGAGCTGTGCAAGTACAAGGCGCACAAGCGCTGCGCCGCGCGCGCGCCGCAGACCTGCAAGTGGAGCACGCTCGCCTCGCTCGGGCCGGACCTTGTGGAGGACGCTGATGGAGTGAGTTGCAGTTATCACATATAATCTATATATCCCATATAATTAGGATTCCCTGTTTCATGTGTAGGCTCAGCCCAATAAAACGATGATATTTAACAATTATTTTAATTACTCCTTCCATTACATTTATCACAAAATAAGTTATCAATAAAATCACAGACTTCAACAGAGGAATAGCATTTTCTTCGGGTTTGCATGCGACCGTCCAGGTCGACTGTCGAATGGCGAATGTCCCGATTACTGAGTTCTATGCTCTGGCGTCGATATCAATGTCGTCAATATGCTCACTAGCGCCATCAAGTGGCGACTGATGATAGTAGTATATTGTAATCAATACCATACTTATGTTCACAATAGTACAAAATAATAGTCCCAAGGGTACCTTATACTGTAATAATAGAAAGCACGCTAACACATGGGTGCCATGGATGCTGATGGAGTGAGTTGCAATTATCATCTATATATCCCATATAGTTAGGATTCCTGTGTCATGGGTGCCATGGACAACACACAAAGACATCACACACCTAGACCGAGAACAGATATTCAAACTCATCATTCAAATTTTCGCCTCGCTGGGAATCGAACCCATGGCCCCGTGGCATGGAGATACCATGGTAGTCATTGCGCCACACGGATCGTCATTGATTGTAGTTGTTGGACGAGTCAGACCACCATTACACCACACCTTTGAATTCAAGTCTTTGAGTTAATGACCGGAATTCAATCCTACGGCTTTAGGGTGAGATGAACTCCATTTTCTGGGCCATCGGGTACATGCAAGCATTATGCAAGATGATTGATAGAATGTGTATTTTTTAAACGACTTCAAAAAAGAGATTATCAATTCGTCTATATATTTACTTATTTTCTTAATTAAAAAGCAGATTGGCCACCTGATCATAAGTGGCTACTTAAGAAAAACTATTTTTACAGCCATCCGTCATGTGTTCCAAGAATACTTCAGAAGGAAACTCATTCCACAATTTGCACGTGCGGGGTAAAAAGGTCGTGAACTCGTAAGACCATTGAAGTTAGAATAATGTATATGTATATGTGCGACGCAGTTATTTTACTGATCATATGATAAGTAATTGCTTGATTAAGTAATCTCATTTGATTGTTAGTGAAGATGATGTCTAAGATGTTGAGCGTTACTAGAAAAGGCAACCTAGAACTGGTCTAGAAAATAACGAATAGGCATTTTTTTCTTAGAGAGTCCCACTTCATAGGTGACGCGGAAAACACAAGTAATCTTAATAGCCTTAATATATTATCTACTAGCTGACCCGACGAACTTCGTATCGCCTAAGAAACTAATGTTTTTTTCTAAAATATAAGTAACCTAAGTTACTCCTTGTTACATCAGCTATCTGCCAATGAAAGTCCCGTCAAAATCAGTCCAGCCAATTTAGAGAATAGCCGGAACAAACAGACAGACACACAGACAAAAATTGTAAAAAAATTTGTTTTGGTATATGTACCGTGTATACATCCAAATGCACTAAGTAAAAAGCGGTTATTTTAATATTACAAACAGACACTCCAATTTTATTTATTTGTATAGAGTATAGATGTATAGATGTACTTCTGAGATAAATTTATATATCAACATACATTGCGCGCTCTGATACGCTCACTTGAAAGCAACGCTGACCAAATCCCAACTAGCTGAGACCTCACGCTTGCCTTATATCAGCGTTTCTTAACCCCGGGTCGCGACCCAAAATCGGGTCGCGGGCGATATTGGGATGGGTCGCCATATAAGCACACTTTAATAGATAGATAATCAAAATTACTAACTTAAATGGCATAAAATAGATTAGTATCAATTATTAAGCGCCGTAATTGCCAATATCTTGACTCGGAACCCACCGTACTATCGCTCTGGAACTATTGACTATTGCGAAATGGTAGCACGTGGTAGGCTACGGGCCGGAAGGGAGTGACACCCACGAACTCGCGACTCGCGCGGAGACAACTCAGCAAACAACTCAGTTTCTGGCATGTTTGTTGATAAAAGCACGTTCTGTTTTCTCCCGATTTCAAGCGAATCACGTGTAGTTACTACAGAGAATAGTAATAAAAGTAGAAAGTTATTATTGTATTAATAGACCAGTGCCGATAGCTTTAAAACGGTAAAACGTGAAAAAAAAATTATAGTGGGATGAAACCCATTGCAAAAGAAAGAGAATATTACAAAAATTAAAGGAAAAATAATTTACAGGTGATCTGAGGTCGGGAAGTGGGGGGAGGCGGGATTTAAGGGTAAAAACCGGTTTATCTCGATTTCCGGCAAAACTACAAGTCCTATGGAAAAAAGTTAAATGGTAAAGTTGTCGTTTCATTGCATTTTCTGAGAACATTTACCATAGTAGTGGATATTTTTTTATATACCATCAGGAAGTAGAGATTTCAACGAATAAAAAGCGCACCGAATTTTTTTAAAAAGCAGATATTTCGACGTGAGATTTTTCGTTTGAAAATTAGGGTGCTTTTTCGATATTAACTCAAAATAAGATGAAAAAAGAAATATTTTAAATCAAAAAAATTACAGTATGTTTGTAATACGTTTGTACAAAGGTAAGTTTTCACCAAATTACGTGAAAAAAAATTTGTAAAAGATAAAAATAAAAAACCAAAAACTTGGTTATTTGAATTTCTCACATTTTTCGGGTTATGTAAGAAAGTGTAAATACAAAAGTTGTAGATCTTTTTATTACCTACAACTTTGCTATTTAATTTTTTTCCATAGGACTTGTAGTTTTGCCGGAAATCGAGATAAACCATTTTTTACCCTTAACCCCCCCCCCCCCCCCTCACACTTCCCGACCTCAGATCACCCGTAAATTATTTTTCCTTTAATTCTTGTTATATTCTCTTCCTTTTGCAATTGGTTTTATCCTACTATATTTTTTTTTGGTTTCAAAAATTATCGGCACTGGTCTATAACACTAGAAGATAAATAAAACATTAGGGTCGCGGGCTTCAAATATATTTATATTTTGGGTCGCCAGCTAAAAAGGTTAAGAAACGCTGCCTTATATCATCGTTATGTCAGCGGTAATATGAATTAAAAGCCCGGTAAATGGGGACATGAGCTAAGCGGTATCAATGGGTCACCCCATTACCATAAATACTAATTACTTAGCAAATCAGTACCTACTCATTAGGGGCCATCCATAAATTACGACACACGTTAAGGAAGAGGGGGGGGGGTTCGATGTGGTGTGACATTGTAGGACAAGGAATGGGAGGGTCCTATGTTTTGTGACGTCACATTTCAAAAAATAATTAAAAATGTTATGTTGGAGATGTAGTGCAGATACAGATGCGCGAAATTTTATACGGCGAATGTATATCTTTAATATAATATCTTGAATCCATCTTGTCCATCAGCCCTTGGAGGTCCACTGCTGGTCCTATGACCAGGAGCTCTATGACCTCCCCTAACCTACGCCTGACCGGTCCTAAGCCTTCTGAATAATGATTGAGTGGAACGACAATCATTTTGTACTCAACAACGATTCAATGTACAGTGTACACTGTAAATATTCTCAGTTCGCGACGTTAGTGATTGTATTATAAGTTGTCGGTGTCGGCGCGCGATATAAATGGCGTTGCGTTGACGTGGGGAAATGAAACTTGGAAATTGTATCCTAGTTTCGACATGACGTGTTTACTATGTACAATGAATACTTTACAGGAATACTTGACTCGTCTGGAATATTTTACTCGGTGATATTAAATTGTTAGTGAGATAATTTGAGGAATTTTGTATAATTATGTATAGTTTTGTATAGTTTGTGTTATCTTTGCTATCAGAAATTACTAATGCAGGGGTATGAAGCTATATTTTATCGGAGTTCAACTCCTTATCTATCGATTTTCATATTAAGTATGAAATTTTATAGAAGTAAAATCAAACTTACTCCGTTACGTTATGCGTTATGTTTGTAATTCGTAACACAGAATCTAGATAGCGTTGGATAGCTGATCAATAACAACGCCATCTAATGATACAGAATCTAGATGGCGTTGGATATAATAATAATAATCTTGGTACATCCTATTCTGATGATGTGAAACATCATCATCATCCGTTGTTACTGATTTGACGTCATTGCTTACTAGATAGCGTTAAACTCCACTCGTGCGTCGGAGCTGACACACACAATTTTTTTCTCTCCCTTTTTCTTTGTTTCTCACCTCTCCTCTTTTCTCCTCTTCTCCCATTAGGTTGTAAAGAGCCATTTATTAGACAGCAGTGTTACCATGATACAGATATCCGACAATAATCACAAACTACATAATTATAATTATGTAGTTATGATTATTGTCGTATTCGCTAGGTCTTTCTTTCTTTCTTTTTCTTCTCTTTTTTTTGGACAGCAACGCATCAGAGCGATGCCTTTGGTGTTGCTGATGTCCATTGGCGACGATAGCCACTTACCATCGGGTGGATCGTCAGCTCGTTTGCCGGCTATTTCAATAAAAAAAAATCGCTAGTAAATATCGTCTACAATATAACAAGCCCCCACTAAATATTATTGTTACAACCTGAAAGTAGAAATATTTTTTCTATTTATTTAATCCGAGTAACCGCCCTCGCTTTGCTTCGGTTTTCTTATTTTTTTACACCTTGGGTTACATTATTGGAGTTTTATTAAGGATCCCTATTTTTTTGAAAATATAATATAGCCTATGTTACTCGGGGATAGTGTAACTTGCCAACAGTGAAAGAATTTTTGAAATCGGTCCAGTAGTTTCGGAGCCTATTCAAGGCAAACAAAAAATCAAATCTTTCCTCTTTATATATTAGTATAGACAACATTGAAGTGGAAATGTTTATTTATATTTATTTAATTAAAACAATCCTAATTAGCCACTTACTACGACTATAATATAACGCGCCCCAAATTAATCTATAAAGTATACTAATTCTAAAGTCAATATTGCTTTTAAATTGTAGCTCATAAAAACAACGAGCGATAAATTGATCTGTGTAAGTGCCATAACAATGAACGGCTCACTAACGGGCAATAAATCAGGTTAGTGCGCAGTTAATCTTATCCGTCTGTAAAGCGATTTCAATCGAACTTATTGTGGATTTATTATTATGATCGTCTTTGAGTAATAGATGTCTTTGTTTGAACGGTGTCATTTTTGAATGGAAAATGGAACCATTATATTTTGACACGTTATTCATGCTTGTGAGGTTAAATAATGTAGTGTCAAGAAGGTTTTTTACATTTTTTTTAACCGACTTCAAAAAAGGAGGAGGTTCTCAATTCGACTGTATTTTTTTTTATGTTCGTTACCTCAGAACTTTGGACTGGGCGAACCGATTTTGATGATTCTTTTTTTAATCGAAAGTTGGTGGCTGTCATGTGGTCCCATATAAATTTTATTGAGATTGACAATGGCATCCATGATAAAACCATGTAAGTCTTAAATTTGTATTAAGTAAGCGCGACAAATGGACGAATAACTCAGTATCACGCCAACCGATTTCGATGATTCTTTTTTTAATCGAAAGCAGGTGCTTGTCACGTAATCCCACATAAATTTGAACGAGATCTGACAAGTAGTTTTAGAGTAACTTTGAAGTCGGTTATTTTTTGTTAGTAACATTTATATCAAAATATATAATCAATATCAGATTAATATAATTTGTGTGATTTACGCTACGGATCTGAAAAAAATTTAGGTCCGTGGATTTACGCTTACAAATTGATAAAAAACAATTTATCCTTATACTTAATTTAGTTTAAACTGAGTACTCGAGTTCTTTCACGCTGTCTCTAGCACTGAATTATAAACTGAATTATCACTATAATCACTGCCTAAAACAAGCGATTTTAAATCAATTTGTGAAGACACAGCACAACTTCTACTTGGAAACTTATCGTCAGCTAAGACGCAGCTTACATTAGAGTATAATATACAACCTTAAATTTTTACCTACCATTCATACATTCCTACTACCTACTCATCGCAATGAGTAACTTTTGCTATGACGGCATTTCAATACCTAAGAGTTTGGTTTATCAACCATTTTTACGGTTTCTGTTTACCAACAAACGCTAACACTGACGCCCCAACTCAGAGTCACTAACGGTTACTTAAATCTTAAACTCCTTAGTACAGAATTTGTATGGTGATTCTTTACTAAGGAGCGATTAAAGTAACCGGTAACTCTGTGTTGGGGCGTGAGAGTCTTACTTCTTATTTTTATTGTTTCTCAATTCGAATTTTAAGGCTTTGTATCTAATTTCCGCTCGATAGATCGTATTTATCTTAAATCATGAAATACCATTTTTGTGGTGACATTAAAAGCGTTTTTTCAAGCAATACCTTAGTACAGAAGTTATCCAGAAACGTTTTATTAAAACATTACAACCGAAATATGATTAAAACGTAACATCCATAATTCTTAATATTTTTATAGCGAGAAATTAATAACATGTTTATAAAAATATATTTCAATAAAAGTATTAAAACACTTGAATGTGCTTGAATAATTCAACAAAATTGTTGAAAGTTTTAACGATTAAATCGAACAGTTAGTCCAGGCGCGCACTGCAGGTTTTTGTCGCTGCGGCGCGGCGGCGGCGCAGGTTTTGTAACACAATGACTTAGATCTGTATTAGATAGAACAGATCTTGGCTCTAGAGCGCAATTTCAGATCTTACAAATTTAATATCACTTTTACATACAATCTGATGTATGTCTATACTAATATATAAAGAGGAAAGATTTGATTTTTAGGGATCCGTAGCCGAATGGCAAAAAACGGAACCCTTATGGATTCGTCATGTCTGTCTGTCTGTCTGTCTGTCTGTCTGTCTGTCTGTCTGTCTGTCTGTCTGTCTGTCTGTCTGTCTGTCTGTCTGTCTGTCTGTCTGTCTGTCTGTCTGTCTGTCTGTCTGTCTGTCTGTCTGTCTGTCTGTCTGTCTGTCTGTCTGTCTGTCTGTCTGTCTGTCTGTCTGTCTGTCTGTCTGTCTGTCTGTCTGTCTGTCTGTCTGTCTGTCTGTCTGTCTGTCTGTCTGTCTGTCTGTCTGTCTGTCTGTCTGTCTGTCTGTCTGTCTGTCTGTCTGTCTGTCTGTCTGTCTGTCTGTCTGTCTGTCTGTCTGTCTGTCTGTCTGTCTGTCTGTCTGTCTGTCTGTCTGTCTGTCTGTCTGTCTGTCTGTCTGTCTGTCTGTCTGTCTGTCTGTCTGTCTGTCTGTCTGTCTGTCTGTCTGTCTGTCTGTCTGTCTGTCTGTCTGTCTGTCTGTCTGTCTGTCTGTCTGTCTGTCTGTCTGTCTGTCTGTCTGTCTGTCTGTCTGTCTGTCTGTCTGTCTGTCTGTCTGTCTGTCTGTCTGTCTGTCTGTCTGTCTGTCTGTCTGTCTGTCTGTCTGTCTGTCTGTCTGTCTGTCTGTCTGTCTGTCTGTCTGTCTGTCTGTCTGTCTGTCTGTCTGTCTGTCTGTCTGTCTGTCTGTCTGTCTGTCTGTCTGTCTGTCTGTCTGTCTGTCTGTCTGTCTGTCTGTCTGTCTGTCTGTCTGTCTGTCTGTCTGTCTGTCTGTCTGTCTGTCTGTCTGTCTGTCTGTCTGTCTGTCTGTCTGTCTGTCTGTCTGTCTGTCTGTCTGTCTGTCTGTCTGTCTGTCTGTCTGTCTGTCTGTCTGTCTGTCTGTCTGTCTGTCTGTCTGTCTGTCTGTCTGTCTGTCTGTCTGTCTGTCTGTCTGTCTGTCTGTCTGTCTGTCTGTCTGTCTGTCTGTCTGTCTGTCTGTCTGTCTGTCTGTCTGTCTGTCTGTCTGTCTGTCTGTCTGTCTGTCTGTCTGTCTGTCTGTCTGTCTGTCTGTCTGTCTGTCTGTCTGTCTGTCTGTCTGTCTGTCTGTCTGTCTGTCTGTCTGTCTGTCTGTCTGTCTGTCTGTCTGTCTGTCTGTCTGTCTGTCTGTCTGTCTGTCTGTCTGTCTGTCTGTCTGTCTGTCTGTCTGTCTGTCTGTCTGTCTGTCTGTCTGTCTGTCTGTCTGTCTGTCTGTCTGTCTGTCTGTCTGTCTGTCTGTCTGTCTGTCTGTCTGTCTGTCTGTCTGTCTGTCTGTCTGTCTGTCTGTCTGTCTGTCTGTCTGTCTGTCTGTCTGTCTGTCTGTCTGTCTGTCTGTCTGTCTGTCTGTCTGTCTGTCTGTCTGTCTGTCTGTCTGTCTGTCTGTCTGTCTGTCTGTCTGTCTGTCTGTCTGTCTGTCTGTCTGTCTGTCTGTCTGTCTGTCTGTCTGTCTGTCTGTCTGTCTGTCTGTCTGTCTGTCTGTCTGTCTGTCTGTCTGTCTGTCTGTCTGTCTGTCTGTCTGTCTGTCTGTCTGTCTGTCTGTCTGTCTGTCTGTCTGTCTGTCTGTCTGTCTGTCTGTCTGTCTGTCTGTCTGTCTGTCTGTCTGTCTGTCTGTCTGTCTGTCTGTCTGTCTGTCTGTCTGTCTGTCTGTCTGTCTGTCTGTCTGTCTGTCTGTCTGTCTGTCTGTCTGTCTGTCTGTCTGTCTGTCTGTCTGTCTGTCTGTCTGTCTGTCTGTCTGTCTGTCTGTCTGTCTGTCTGTCTGTCTGTCTGTCTGTCTGTCTGTCTGTCTGTCTGTCTGTCTGTCTGTCTGTCTGTCTGTCTGTCTGTCTGTCTGTCTGTCTGTCTGTCTGTCTGTCTGTCTGTCTGTCTGTCTGTCTGTCTGTCTGTCTGTCTGTCTGTCTGTCTGTCTGTCTGTCTGTCTGTCTGTCTGTCTGTCTGTCTGTCTGTCTGTCTGTCTGTCTGTCTGTCTGTCTGTCTGTCTGTCTGTCTGTCTGTCTGTCTGTCTGTCTGTCTGTCTGTCTGTCTGTCTGTCTGTCTGTCTGTCTGTCTGTCTGTCTGTCTGTCTGTCTGTCTGTCTGTCTGTCTGTCTGTCTGTCTGTCTGTCTGTCTGTCTGTCTGTCTGTCTGTCTGTCTGTCTGTCTGTCTGTCTGTCTGTCTGTCTGTCTGTCTGTCTGTCTGTCTGTCTGTCTGTCTGTCTGTCTGTCTGTCTGTCTGTCTGTCTGTCTGTCTGTCTGTCTGTCTGTCTGTCTGTCTGTCTGTCTGTCTGTCTGTCTGTCTGTCTGTCTGTCTGTCTGTCTGTCTGTCTGTCTGTCTGTCTGTCTGTCTGTCTGTCTGTCTGTCTGTCTGTCTGTCTGTCTGTCTGTCTGTCTGTCTGTCTGTCTGTCTGTCTGTCTGTCTGTCTGTCTGTCTGTCTGTCTGTCTGTCTGTCTGTCTGTCTGTCTGTCTGTCTGTCTGTCTGTCTGTCTGTCTGTCTGTCTGTCTGTCTGTCTGTCTGTCTGTCTGTCTGTCTGTCTGTCTGTCTGTCTGTCTGTCTGTCTGTCTGTCTGTCTGTCTGTCTGTCTGTCTGTCTGTCTGTCTGTCTGTCTGTCTGTCTGTCTGTCTGTCTGTCTGTCTGTCTGTCTGTCTGTCTGTCTGTCTGTCTGTCTGTCTGTCTGTCTGTCTGTCTGTCTGTCTGTCTGTCTGTCTGTCTGTCTGTCTGTCTGTCTGTCTGTCTGTCTGTCTGTCTGTCTGTCTGTCTGTCTGTCTGTCTGTCTGTCTGTCTGTCTGTCTGTCTGTCTGTCTGTCTGTCTGTCTGTCTGTCTGTCTGTCTGTCTGTCTGTCTGTCTGTCTGTCTGTCTGTCTGTCTGTCTGTCTGTCTGTCTGTCTGTCTGTCTGTCTGTCTGTCTGTCTGTCTGTCTGTCTGTCTGTCTGTCTGTCTGTCTGTCTGTCTGTCTGTCTGTCTGTCTGTCTGTCTGTCTGTCTGTCTGTCTGTCTGTCTGTCTGTCTGTCTGTCTGTCTGTCTGTCTGTCTGTCTGTCTGTCTGTCTGTCTGTCTGTCTGTCTGTCTGTCTGTCTGTCTGTCTGTCTGTCTGTCTGTCTGTCTGTCTGTCTGTCTGTCTGTCTGTCTGTCTGTCTGTCTGTCTGTCTGTCTGTCTGTCTGTCTGTCTGTCTGTCTGTCTGTCTGTCTGTCTGTCTGTCTGTCTGTCTGTCTGTCTGTCTGTCTGTCTGTCTGTCTGTCTGTCTGTCTGTCTGTCTGTCTGTCTGTCTGTCTGTCTGTCTGTCTGTCTGTCTGTCTGTCTGTCTGTCTGTCTGTCTGTCTGTCTGTCTGTCTGTCTGTCTGTCTGTCTGTCTGTCTGTCTGTCTGTCTGTCTGTCTGTCTGTCCGTCCGTATGTCTCAGCCACTTTTTTCCGAATTTTTTTCTTATAGCTATACTGTTGAAACTTGGTGAGTAGATGTATTCTGTGAACCGCATTAAGATTTTCAGGCAAAAACAGAAAAAAAAAACAATAAATTTTAGGGGTTCCCCATACTTAGAACTGAAACTCAAAAATGTTTTTTTCATCAAACCCATACGTGTGGGGTATCTATGGATAGGTATTCAAAAATGATATTGAGGTTTCTAATATCATTTTTTTCTAAACTGAATAGTTTGCGCGAGAAACACTTCCAAAGTGGTAAAATGTGTGTCCGGGGGGGACTGTAACTTCTAAAATAAGAGAATGATAAAACTAAAAAAAATATATGATGTACATTACCATGAAAACTTCCAACGAAAATTGGTTTGAATGATATTTAGTAAGTAGTTTTTTTTAATACGTCATAAATCGTAAACCGCAAAAAACATTGATCAAAGTTACAACGAACTACAAGAACTTTTATATTATGTTACTTGCTGCTACGGAACCCTTCATGGGCGAGTCCAACTCGCACTTGGCCGCTTTTTTGTTTGCATTGAATAGGCTCCGAAACTACTGAACCGATTTCAAAAATTCTTTCACTGTTGGGAAGCTACACTATCCCCGAGTAATATAGGATATATAATATTTTCAAAAAAAAATAGGGATCCTTAATAAAACTCCAATGAGGTGTAAAAAATAAGAAAACCGAAGCAAAGCGAGGGCGGTTACTCGTATTTAATAAAAGTATTGAGTATGTTAGCATCTCTAACCGAATCTTGAGATTGCAGAGATCATAGGATCGGTTTATTTGTACGATCCTTAGGTGCAACAATTTGCAGCGACCAAAAATCTTAGTGCACGCCTGAACTTAAGGTCGATGCATACGTAACGTGTTGTTACGCGGACGGGACGGGACGTGAAGTTTTGGAAACATCGTTTTGTAGAAAATGTAAACGAAAGCGCATACGCCACGGAGGCACGGACGGGACGGGAACGGGGCACGCACATATATATTATAAATGCCCCGTCCACGTCCCGTCCCCGTCCCGTCCACGTTACGTATGAAGCGACCTTTAGAGAGAGGTTGTTAGTTGTTACAGCGCTCGTTAACGTTAACTGCTAGTTCTACAAGAGTCAATTAGATAATGCAAAGTTGATTTTTATTTGTTATCGTTTTAAACAGTTACGAAGTATTGTGTTTTTGTTAGACATAGCCTTCCAATATTTTATTCATTCCAGTCTAGTTACGTAGTGACCGTGCTTGCGAAGTGAGGGGTCTCGAGTTTAATTTCTGGAGCAGACATATTACAGACTAGCTGACCCGGCGAACTTCGTATCGCCTAACAAACTATTTTTTTTTCTAAAATAAAAGTAGCCTAAGTTACTCCTTGTTTCATCAGCTATCTGCTAGTGAAAGTCCCATCAAAATCGGTCTAGCCATTTCAGAGATTAGCCGGAACAAACAGACAGACAGACAGACCGACAGACACACAGACAAAAATTGTAAAAAATGTTGTTTTGATATATGTACTGTGTATACATCCAAATGCACTTAGTAAAAAGCGGTTATTTTATTATTACAAACAGACACTCCAATTTTATTTATTTGTATGTATAGATGTATAGATAAATGATGATGTTATCATTATTCGTCGATATGCTGCATCCATATACTTGCGATATTAATCGAAATTAAGCAAGGCGATAGTGCAGAGATCCTTTATAAAAGTTAACATTACTTACTTTGCAGACATTATTGGTTAAATATATCGTTGTTTGATACAATAGAGCTGTATAGACTACACAATAGATATTTCTTTGTGCGCGGACCACATAGAAGTCTGTTAAATCTATATTTAACAGAGTATATATATATATAACACAGTATATATATTCCCATTCAAACATCGGCCTGAAGCCCTGAATAAAAGGCATTGACATCTGCTCTTATGTGCTAACCACTCTTCTCAATATAGAATCCCTCATATAGCCAAGTGTGGATTGATAGACTTCACATACCTTCAAGAGAGGCGGAGAACTCTCGGGTTTCCAGCATTATTTACATTGTTCCGCCATTGATGTAATTATGATAAATCTGTAATAGTCACATGACTTTTAATATCGACGTTAGAAAGCAAACAGAGACTTCTCTACTAAATACAGAAGTTATGAATTTTTTTTCGAGAGATCTAAAAGTTTTTCGACTCTAATTAATTTGATATTTGCGGGGATGTTGTATGTAGTAGGTTGTATGCTTTCTAGCGTCGAATTTTATAATATCTTATATACGAATATGTAGAAAATTCTCGTGTCACGGTGTTAGAAGTTTTTTCTCGAATCTTTGCGTGCATATCGGCTAGGGTTGAGAATCGGATATCTATTTTTCATCCCCCTACCCCTAAAAAATTTTTGCCAGAACAATGTTTGCCCGGTCAGCTAGTATAATATAATATAATTTTATAATTGTTTAATCTTGCACTGAATTATGAATTTCTGTGTCCTTGTTTGTGTGTCGGCTACCCGATCAAGTTCGTTAAGTTCTTGTGTAAATTGCTACAGTTCCTCGTATAAATTGCTACGTTTCAGACTCCTAAACATATTGAGATTTTATTACAATAGTTATTCCTTTCAGCTTGATTGTCCAACAAATTATACAATTTTACCTTGAGACTCGAATGTAGTCTTCTGAATAATACTACGAAATGCTATTATTAATAAAAATAATGCTCTGAAATATTCTCTCTCCATGCCAATTATCCGTTAATAATAAGAGTTAGATGTTAAGAAAGTACTAGGCGCTCATAAGTACATAACAAGCTTCGCTACTCGCTTCCATTTACTGAAATAGACTGTACTCTAGTCCTAAGAATTTCATAATAACAACATCTTGAAGCTTATTCACAGAAACGCTTTTAGCTGATGACAGTTTTAGAAGTTGTACCTACGTGTAACTGAAACCGGATTAACAAAGTGAATAAACTAACGCCATCAGTGTGAAGCCAAGAATTAACAAGTATAGTTTTTGCTGGAAATTTTGTACTTTTTCTCGTGTTACATAAATAAAATAATATTAATTTTACCTTTTGATCCTCTTTAAGACGCTATAGGGTATAAGGTGGCTTGACCTTATAATAAGGTACGTAAGGTAAGGGGCCATCCATAAATTACGTCACACGTTAGGGGGGGGGGGGTGGCTCGATATAGTGTCACATTGTGTGACAAGGGGTGGAAGGGGGTCCTAAATTTCGTGACATCACATTTCAAAATCGAATAATTGGTATGTATAGGTAAATATTAAAAAAACAATTGTTGGAAATAAAACTTATTTCAGAACTACTGTACAGTTTTAATTTTATAATTTCTAGGTGTAAAATTTCATAATAATATGTGACGTCACACTAGGTGGGGAGGTCTCACAAATGTGACCAGCTGTGACAAAGAGGGGGGGAGGGGTCAAAAAGTCATGAAATTAATGTGACGTAATTTATGAATGGCCCCTAAGGCGACGTAATAAAACAGATGTAAGAACCTAAATTAGGCCCGCTTCTTGTTGTTGTGCCTATCTAAATGAAATTTTCAGGTTTTTGTTGACTAAACAACAATACAGTATAATAATTATGAAAATGGCTGGAGAGAGAAACATGGAATGCATCATAATTCGAATCTGAGCAAAAGAGCTTACAACAATGGAAGCTTATTATGAACAGAGAATCCGTGATTAGTCGCCATTGTACCAAGTTGTTATTTGTTCTCTTTACATTGTAATAACATTGGTATTGTTGTTCCAGAGCATAATAATGCCGCATCAGTGGCTGGAGGGCAACCTGCCAGTGGCGGCCAAGTGCGACGTCTGTGACAAGACCTGTGGATCAGTTCTAAGGTAAGTGGAGTTGACGGCGTTGACGGCGATAAACGAAAGGATGATACAATTGATGGTGAGAGTCCATCGTCGCCCATGGACATCAGTAACTCCAATGCTATGCTGATCATGAGAGAAGAGAGAAGAAATAATGAATGGCTCTTAAGAATGACTAGTCGAGGATTTCTGTAAAGAATATGAAGATCTACTTACTAATCTGCATTTATCAGAAATTTGTGGATATACTACGCAAAAAAATTGATAAGGAAAAGTAGAAAATCGAAAATGCGCCATTGTTTAAGTAGTCTCAGATCATCTTCGCATTATTGTCTTACAAATGAAAGGAGTTGGGGCACATCGGTTGGGTGGTTTCAAAGTCTATAGAGGACATACGTACAAACATTTTTTGTGTTTTATTTAAATAGATAAGTCACTTCCAGTTACTTTGCCTTTTCTATAACAATATTACTTAGCTACTCTTTATAATATATTTTTCTTGATATTAACGAGAATGAAACCCAAAATGACATTTCTGACACAGCATCATCATGTTTCCATTTCCCAGTTTTATGTGGGAAAAAAATGCATTTCTAACACTGGTCTTCAATAAAACTTAAATCCTCTTTGCTGATTGCTTCTCTGATATAATATCTCGAATTCTCAAATCGGTGTTATTGAATTCTTCTTAATATTTTTGCAGTGTTAAACTGTGAGAATGGTAATGAAATTACACAATAATAAGACAACTCGACTTCTCCAAATGGACGAACGAAGTATTTTAATTAATTCCGACGCGTCACATCGGGATTGCGAAACGTTTCATGGAGATGCGTAGGACAAAAGCGAGAGATGGGAAGTTCTGTTATTTATTTATTGTTCTTATAATAACGTTTGAAGATTCCTTTGTTTCTCATTAAAATAATTTGATTTCTAATTGTCTTTTTTGTGTTTTTGTAGTGTCTTATTGGGGCGCAACTATATAAAAATACAATGCAATGTACAATACCTACCTACTCTTTGTATTGTACATATATTATTTTATTAAATTCTTTCACTTCACACAGAAATACCAGACAAATTATATCGTGTTTTAATGCCAGATGTCTTATAAGTTCTCTTTAAATACGCTATCCTTAAATATTTAACAAGATCAGTGTCGGAATTCACAATGAACACTTTAGTAAATTAGATGTATAAATAATAAAACATTCCGTCTTCCACTCGAGCCTCGGTCGTCAAATTCAACTAATGGAGAACATTTTCTTGGATTGCAAATTAGCGAGATGAATCGTATACATAATTAGGTCGGTATAATACGAATTTATTTTGAGTTTTACGGGTTTTCACGGGACTTTATCCCGTGGTAATTTGATATATTTAAAGCAGAGGTTCTCCAACGTTTTTTCTCATAGACCACTTTCAAAATTTAGTTAGTTCCCATGGACCCCCTGCAGCTACGTTTCTACAATATTCCCAAAACTCGACAAAAAATGTGAAAATTAGATCTAACTATGGAAATTTTCGTTGCAGCTGAGTTTAAAAAAATAATTAATTGATTGGTTAATTAATTGATTGATTTTTTGTCATGCCAACTGGGGATCCACATGGACCACTTTGGGATCTAAGTATATAAAGAAGGGGGTTGACGAATCTGCTAACTTTTGCCACTGCTAACGTTATCCCGCTGCCTAGTACTAGTAGTAGTAGTAGTAGTACTAATAATAAAGTATCAAAGTAGAAAGTAATGTGAACATTACCACATCCACCGCGTCTAAATCTTTTTTCCCGAACCGGAAGCATGCCAGACTATTTTGCGGGATCTCGTAAAAACCTTTTCCCGCAAAACGGTCTATGGGAATGTAATGCTCTTAAAATTCCCACTGGAAATGGAAATTCTGGATAAATTGACTGTTTAAGAACCCTTTTGTATGCAAATCCGTTTTGGTATAAACCCATTTATTTCTACCTAATTTATAGTCAACTCATTTATCTTAATTCCTAGATCAAAGTATATATAGAGAGGAAATTACTTCCTCAGCTTTTTCAAACATTAACTGTAATTTTAGGCAGTGAACACATTGTCGCTTGGAGACATGAGAAGCCTCTTTCACACTTACGCTTCCCGCCCACGTCAGTCTTTTTGTAGGACCGATAATCGGACCGATTTTTTCTTCCATATTATTTCTGACCGACTTTTTGACCGACTATTGCTATCAGTACGTTCTATTTTTCTCCTAAAAAAAGCGGTCACCGATTATTGGACGTGGGCGGGAAACGTTAAGCACATGCAGATAACGACAGCACGAAATGGCAATTTATGTTAATTTTGTGTTCATCGGAAAATGAAGTTTAGTAAAAAAAATTAAAGATAAAATCCGTATTTGTTGGCAATAGTAATGTGTCAGTAGATAATGTAGTTGTAGTTACGTCACGGCTTAGGTTCGTTTATGTCGATCTTCGCCCGCACATTTATTTTAAGAGGAATTTGAAATACATTTAAAATCTTAAAAATGGATGCTGACAATGGATATAGGTGGAAAATGTAATGGAGGATTATATTATAGACTAGCTGACCAGGCAGATATTGTTCTGCAACATGTTTTATATTGTAATAGCATTATCAATAAAATACTGTAATTCGTGCTCGTGCTAATTGTAACTCGTGAGTTAAGTAGGTATCACAGTCACTCAATCACCTATTTTTCGTTCGACGTCCTGAAAAAAGACGACTTCAGGGACATATTCCTAAGTTTACTAATGATACCCACTTGGTTACCCAAGTAGTATTAATGCTAAGTTGATACGACCATATTGCATTGTAAGGGTTCTTGATACTTAAAATAATCCTTGTCAAAAAATAACAGACTTCAAAATTATGGACAACTCAAAAACTACTCGTAAGATCTCGCTCAAATTTAAGTGGGACCACATAACCAGCACCAGCATTCGATTAATAAAGTATCATCAAAATCGGTTCACCCCGTCCAAAGTTCTGAGGTAACGAACATAAAAAAAATACAGTCGAATTGAATACCTCCTCCTTTTTTGAAGTCGATGTATTAACAACAACTTCATCGATGTATTAACAACAACTTCATATAGGGCTCCCGTGGCATTCAGGGATATCATTGAACCAAAGCACTATCAATAGTGCATCGCGGTTGTGCCATGGTTAAAATATTATACCTCTGACAGCTGACTGTTTAATTTGATCTTCAAGTATTAGATACTCCCAAGCTTCAATAATATTATGTAATAATATCTTCATTATCTCTAATAGTTTGGCCGAGCTCTACCCCTCACGTTTTGTAAGGAGACTCAATCACATTAATGAAATATTTATTATGATGATGATAATAATGATGTCTTGTTAAACTAGTAATCATGAAGCATAGAAAAGGTAGGAGGAGGGCCATCTCATATTAGGAGAAAGTTGAATTTCAGAATGGCACTAGTGTGTGAAAAATAGATATATGAACATGGCGCCACCCGTAATTGAGTTGTTCATTAAAAAAAAAAAAAATTTTTTAATGTATTTTAAATCTTTAACACAAATTATATTAATTGGCATTGTTAAAAACGCTTAAAAACTATTTTTAATATTATTAATAAAGAATTCAAAATTGATAAAAGTTCAAAAAGAATCACGTGACTACAAACGCGCCAGATTTGGTCGCCATGTTAGTGACGTCATTTTGTTAAAGCAATTACACAGTGTTAGAAGCTTCTACGTGAATTGAGTAAAAATATCCGGAATTTAGTGCAAAAAGATATTCATAACACGTAATTTTATTGTAAATTTAAATGTTAAATGATTTATTCTTCATTAAATATTATAATAAAACTCTCTATTGATTGTACACACTAAATAAATTTAGATACCTAAGGTTACACTGTTTACTGGTAAATCGTGTCTGGGAGAAATCAGGGCAGGGTGTTAAGGGTATAAATCAGGGTTGTATGATAAAATTATATTTTATTTATCATACAACTAGCTTCTACCCGCGACTTCGTCTACCTAAATTTCACATAATAATATGGATCCTGAGAGAAGTGAAGATTGTGATTAATAAAAAAATGCACAATGCAATACTACAGAAATTCTATGCTAGTAGTAGGTACATACATATGATGACCCTATAGCCTAGTTGATAGCGATTCGATCCAGCCTGCGAAGTGAGGGTCCCAGGTTCAATTCCCGGCCATATCTAATAAAATGTGACAAATAATTATTTGTACTCGGGTGTTGGGTGTTATAGTGACGTGTTATTTGTGTTGACTATGCCACCCGCGACACAGGGAAACCTACTGCGGTGGTATGGGTCTGTACGTGCTTTGTACATTAAACTGGTACAAAATTAAATTTTTTTTGTCTCCGAAATACGCCAAGTTGGTCAATGATCACGACTCGTGTGGCGAATCGTTACCACTCCAGATCGCTAAGTCAAGGGTCCTGGTTTCGATTCGATGCGAGGTGGATGCTGCGAGATGGTTTGAATGATTAGTTTGTATTTCTGTTCTTGGTCTGAGTGTGTACGTCCTTGTGTTGTCTATGGCACCCACGACACTGGGTATCCTAGTATGGGGCTATGAGTGTGAAGCGTTTATTTATTTATTTATGTACCTACTGGTTTTACAATGTTAACGATAATAATAACTAATATCTTCAAACACGGTTCCGTTTTACTCTACCATTGTTCTACCACGTGTTCCACATTGTAGCCCCAGGACCCATCATCAGATCCTCATTGAATTTGAGCAGGATCAACGTTGCAAAATTCCTAACCTAATAAAATAAAACCATGAGTTGTTTCATAAAAAAACGGACATGTGCGTGTCAGGCCACGGGCAATGTAAGGTTCCGAAATAAATAGTAAGTTTATCGACTATGACTCATACTTATGTACATAGCCGTGATAGTTTTCCTTGTAAATTCATCATATACCCTATTTTTGAGAATTTTTTCACTTGTCTAACTCCAACCGTTTAGTCAACAGTTGGGGGGGGGGGGGGACACTTGACTGTAACCAAAATAAAATATTGACGATAATATCAAGATTTTATCAGTTAAAAGTCAAATCACAGTATCAGCTGTATGCTGCAATGAATAGCAATTAACAAAGTGACGTCACACGCGCGCTCGGGTCTATTCGGGAATTGTCGGCGTGTTTTCGGTACTGGATTCAAAAACGAATTTTTGATTTGATGTAACTTTTAAATTATAGCGAATAAAAAAAAACTAAAATAACTTTGTTATAAAACTTATATATGAACTTTCCATTTAAAACAAAAAAAAAATTTTAGGAAACAACTCAATTGGACGCGTTTTAACGGACATTTTTCATACACAGAGATGGCTGTCCTTCTACTCTATCCTCCATGCAAGTAATAGTATACACACACAGATAATAAAGCGTGTAATATGAAAGTTGCTAGGAAATTGCGGCACGTAGTTATTATAACCTGCTCCAGGCCCGCTTTTTTATAATGTCACAAAAATATTATGATAGCAGCTTCGTTCTGCGTGATGAAATGAACTGGAAAAATAATTTCGAATGTATATTTTACATGTTATATTTTTTGTAAGCCCTCGTTATATAATGTTAACGCTACACTGACAGACTTCATTCCATTAACACAGTAGTTAAGCACTTTTTGCTAACGTGGATGTATTTCAAATGATAAAATAAATTACTCTAGTCACCTAGGTATGCGTACTATTAAAATGAACTGATTCCAAAAATAAACTCTCAAAGCATATTTTATCACCCATAAAGAAAGAACTGTATTAATAAGTGCAAGCCGGTGTTAAATGCAAATTTTCTATACGGCAGTACATACTAAGTAATATATGCTAATACATATACGCCTTCAAAGCCATGCGGCTGGGAATACGTCTTAAAATGAGAACTGAGACCTGGTTTCGATGTTTAAAAGTTGAATATTAGAATGAACGCATTCATTTTTACGAGCCGAATGGCGCAATGGTTGCCATGCCACATCGCCGTGCCAATGGTTTTGGGTTTGATTCCCAGCGAGGTGCAAATTTAATGAGTTCGAATTTCTGTTCTTAGTCTGGGTTTTTTTGACGTGATAACGTCTTATAAATTGGTTGACTCGGGTGTCATTCACGAAAACTGTGTAAGGAACCTTACCATGCGCGCGCGAGAGAGAGGCTCGCTCGACCGGCGCGCGCCTTGCGTCTCTCTTCTACGCAAGCGTTTCTGGCGTCAACGAATTATATCAGTGAATTGTGAATTTAAAATTGTGATTTTCATTTATTTCTATCTTCCAAAAACTTATACCACGAACAGACGTTGTCACGTTAAGTCTCCGTCCGTATACCGACTTTACAGACAACCATTTTTATGGAAACAGCCGGCAAACAAGCCGACGATCCACCTGATGTAAGTGGCTATCGTTGCCCATGGACATCAGCAACACCAAAGGCATACCTGATGCGTTGCCGGCAAAGAAAGAAAAAAGAGAAAGAAAGAACTGGCTCTCAAGTCTCTAGCCGGAACACGACGAGTCGTTTGACGGCTGAAACATGCTCAAGGATGGTAGCTAGGAATGGCATATTTCACGTATCACTGGATATATCACTTGTTACAATATATTTCATTTGTCACGCCCGTGACATGCATCAAAACCGTCCGTTACATTTATCGCGAACGTGATTTCACGACAGTATTCCTTTTACTGTGACTTAACGCCGGCCACCGGCCAAGCAACAAAGAGAGAAAGCAACATTTGTGACTTGAGCCGTGCGTGAGCGAGATCGACACAGTGCCATAAGCTAGAAGAGAGAATTTGTTTAAGTGAAATTGCATCTTATTCTCAACGTCATTAGACTTTAGTTTGTCTGATTTCTTTCAACTTGATTCGTTAATAATATCGCGACGTTACAAAAACTTCTAATGAAAATAAGTCTTATTTTAAACAGGGTAAGGTTTTGATTAAACTATGTGGGTACTTGATATTTATAACCACGTCGTGTCTACGTGATACCGTGACTCGGTGTCACTGTCGTGAGATTTCACTTCACAGTTCTCTTGTAACGGACGGAATAAAATGCACCCACTGTGACAATAATCGTCACTAATGAAATATAACGGTCGTGATTTATCACCAGTGATATAACGGTGACAAAAATAAATCACGTCACGGACTTGATAGTGAAATAAAAGTAACGATATTTTCCATCACTAATGGTAGCTTACCAGGCGAACTCCATGGAGAAATAATAATAATAATAATGGTATTAATGAACAATTAGAATCATTACTAATATAATCCCTCGAGGGGCCCTACCACCAGCGATCAGGATTTAGTCTGAGTGTGTGTTCTCGTCTTTGTGTGTTGTCCATGACACTCACGACAGGAATCTTTGTGTAGAAATATGAGTGAGTAGCGTTATTTATTAATTCTTCTACCACCTCTACATAATATTTTTATTACCTGAAGAATCAACGTGTTCTGATACTGAGTTTTCACTTTCAATTATAACACGTCCCATGTAACAATAGATGAGTCAGCAATGCAGCGCACTTTTCAGACCTTGCTTGAAGAACCCCATGTCAGCAGCTATAAAATAAAATCTTCGTCTCATTTGAGAGCCAATGAATGTTTGGGTATGTTAGGATGTAAGGAGCTCCATCAGTTCTTGAATCTATGCAAAACGTAAAAGTATTGCCACTTACACGTTATAACAATAATATGACGTTACCTCATGTTCCTTTTTAGAGCGACGATCTCTAGCAGAATTTGACGAAGCTTCCCAATGATATTATAATGTAAAAAGGAGGTAGAAATATCACTAGCGCGCCGACGATGAAGAGCGTAAGAACAGGCAGTTGACCATTCTGGTGCCTTACCATGAACTCTAATAAAATGTGTCATGTTCCGGACAGGTCAGCTTGTAGCTAAAACCTGACAGGTTTTAGCTTTGTACCATGACATTTGTACATTGACAGTTTTGTACCATGAACGTTTACCGATGACCTGCAATGCCTCTACTTCTGTCCTGCATCTTAGTCTATGACATGCAAGGTACTTGATTTGTACTAAATATGTTCTGAAATAGAGCGTTTTATCGGTTTACCGGTTTTCAAATGAATGCGTAATATTGATGTTTTTAAAAGTTTAAAATAACAATCTCAATTGAAGATTTTGAGATTTGTTATAAATACTTTAAGTGTTGTGATTTATTAACCTTTCGTTCTCTAAAATTACCAAAAAAAATTATCGCTGCTTACATTTTTAAACGTAATCTTACACCACTTGACACTTGACACAGTGACATGTCTAAATGTCTATTATAATGTGTGATTTAGGAGCCACAGAGTACTTATTCACTACGTTTTAGCGATAATTTAAAAAGCATAAATCGTATATACCAATGAATGCCTCTAACTGACCATTCTGCTCGTAGTCGCTCTGTCAATAAAAGACGATACGCACGCTTTTGTTGTTGTCAGAAGTGCTTGACATTTGACATATAGCATTATAATGCCTTCGTATATTATACCAATGTGACTGGTGTAGTCACGTAGTGAAACAAAAGATAAACGTGTGTGTGTTGTAGCTCTTTTCGGAACAGATTTTTTGGTTGATTTGTAAGGGAATAACGTATCTATACATACATATGACGGAGAGTGCTGTAGGGAGCCGATTATCTTTTGGTTGAACACGGCGGAGTAACATAAAGAATAGTACGTACACCGAGTTCAGATGTCCACTTGAACAATCCATCAACAATTAGAGATCAGTACTTAAAGATCAACGAGATTAACCACGATTAAACCTGGAAACGCGGCAAGTTCGGTGCAGCCAACGATCGTACCTCCATCGATGTCCGCGCTCTCAACCAAAGTCCCATGGCGGCCCACCCGTTCCATCAATGTCAACCTTCCTGTCCAGTATCAACTGTCAACTCTCACTGTCAACTATCAACTGTCAACTGTCACGCCTCGCCGCCGCACCGACCATGCCCAAACATTGATTAAAGAAAAGTAGAGGATATGCCCTAAATTGCATATACATTTTTTCATTATACATTTATTATGCAAATATGACCCGAAATACCAAAAATACATCTGTCCTGTTCTTACACGCCACAATTTATACTTATAGAAAGAGTACAATACATGTAGCATATTTCAATTTTCTGGCAACATTTTAAAGAAATCTATCTAAGCTCCGCCTTGAAGCCTGTTTTCGGACGCCATTTTATGATAACAGTTGCTTCTAGGGATGTTCGATCCAGGTGCCTTGTATCGATACTCTAGAATCTCTAGATCGATATGGATCGTATCGCAGTGTAATGTTTAATGGAAATAGTCGGCAAACGAGCTGACGATCCACCTGATGGTGAGTGGCTATCGTCAGCCATGGACATCAGCAACACCAAAGGCATCACCGATGCGTTGCCGGCCAAGAAAGAGAGAACTTCTTCTCTCTTTCTTGGTTGGCAACTAGAATTAGCAATTAGAAAGTAAATTTCTAATAGGAATGGTTAATCCGGGTGTTAATAGTCCAAATATCGATTCATGTAATTAAATATACTTGTAAGTGGGTATCGCGGCCAATGAATAACAGCGACCAAAGCGTTGTCAGCCAAGAAAGAGAAAAAAAGAAAGAAATATTTTAATAAATAAAACATGATACATATTTTATATTTTATTTATATTTTATACGTATAATTTAATACGATGTTTTGTATCGATTCATAATCGAATAAAATATTTTAAATATCGTTATATAAACTATCGACAAGCTTAATTCAGTGGGTTTCTAAATAAATATCAGCCAATCTCTAATCTTTAAGCCAATATTAAGGTTAATCGTTTTAGATTAAATTTTTAGATTTCATTTTATTCAAAATATTGTTTAATTAAATATTGAAAAAGTTACATAAGGTTTTTTAAAACAATGTGTTAAGTAGTAGGAACATCATATAAATAATAATATCTCACTCTCACTATATTTGATTTAGAACTCTTGTGTTTTTTAAACTAAATAATCAAATATATTCATTTCATCATATATTTTTTTCTTAAAATATTATATCGATATGTGAAAAATACAACGCTATTTTGTGGGCGGAGTCGACGCCATATTTGAGAAACTTTTGGCTTCAGATCACGTGACCTTATTTCCTATCCTCTCTTTTTCTTTAATCAAAGTGCCCAAACGATAGTTTGACGTTTCCTATAGTAGTTCCGGGAGTTCATCACAGATGGCGTTAAGAGATCGATGCAGAACTTGTACTGCGCTCCGACACATATATTTTAAATATCATTGAAGCTTCCTTGCTTATTAACGCTTTCATGCTCCGGTGGGCAAGTTAGGCCGTATCGTGTTCGTATTTCCAAAATAAATTAATTTTCCCTCCCCTGAGTTGTATAAAATTTGAGACGAGTTAGTACAGTTAATTTCAATACTTCAGCAAAATATTAAGATAAAATAGGAATGAAAAATATTTCAATACCGGATAGAGTTGTCGAGAAGTTTCAGGCGGGAGCTCGTAGAACTTACCACAAAGGAACATTCCATTAAATGTTTCGATGTCGAATGTCGACCGACTCTCATTCGATAATCTATAAAATTGAAGTTAAAGTTGAAATAACCCAAAAAATCGCAGTCACTTTGCATTAAATTTTATGTCGTATTATAATTTTACGACAGTTTAAATTTAGTTGAAACAGTCCTTCGTGGAGACTTCGTAGACACTCCCCTATGTAGCTCAGTAGTTGAGAGCGATCGAGCGGTGGAAATATTTGTTATCTTTAAAGGAACACAGCGATGTTTTATAGAGGCCCACCTGCTACCGAAATGACGCTATCGGTATTTCCAATAACACTTTTTCGTTATTATACCTACTCGTACATATTTACTTATGTTTTACGGTTTATAAATGCATCATATGAAAATTTTGTGCACGTAAGTAGATCATTTATTTCTGCACCGACACAAGTATTACTTAAAATAAATTCGTAGCAAATATTCAGCGAAAAGATATACCAAAACACACATCCAGATAACAGATGGGACCATTATTATAATATAAATTACTAGCTGCCCGGACAGACTTCGTTCTGTCAAAAGTTAATAGTAATTAAAAAAAAAAAAATTTAGGGGGATAAAAAATAGATGTTGTCCAATTCTCCACCCTAGCCGATATGCACGCTAAGATTCACGAAAATCTGTCGAGACGTTTCGGAGGAGTTCAACTTCTAACACCGTGACACGAGAATTTTATATATTAGATTAGATTCCATAATGTACCATTGTGCGTGTTCCTCAGATTCCTAGAGTCGCTTTACTCGCCACACTTCAGTTAAAACGATTATTACCTATGCAATTATTTAAATTTTGTATGTACTTTATGGCTTGAAAAGCACTCGACAAACAACTAACACGTAAACAATAAACCGAGGAACACCGTCAACGAACACGTTACCTCGTTACAAATGTTGATTGCTTTCCGCGGTTTCGTTTCGATGTTCAGCCCGCAAAGCGCGTTCAGTAATAGCGTTACACGTTCTAATCTAGGATTAATTGTAATAACTAACATGTATTATTGTCGGAATCTTTTACTCATACATGTTTTACTCGCAATTTCAAAAAACATTACGAGTATATGTTCGATTTAAAATATACCACAGAATATCTACGCATAATAAACTTTTATGTACATACGTATAGAATGTATTTTTATAAAAGTTTTGATATATTATTCAGCCTACATGATCGATTGCACTTCTCGCTACAACTGTTACTTAGCAGAATGATCAATAATGCGACGTATGAAACGCGCCGAACAATAGATCAATCTTGTGCTAGTCTTTCCATCATTTAACGAGAGAGGAATATTTTCATGGACCAATATTCTCATTGTTCATAATCAGATAATACGTCACTCTTTGCTCGTTGAATGTTCGGTCGGCATTTAGTTTAGATTTTCATCACTGCTTGGGTTGTAACTAACTCCAACCATCGAGTTCAAACCAAGTTCGCAGGTAGCATCACTACTAACTACGTTACACGGTCGTCATTGGAGCAGCGTGTTGGAGTATGCTCTAGGCCTCCTAAAGAGAGACCTGTGCTCAGTACTACGCGTTCACTTTTAACTTTGCCCTTACCTCCCGTCCCGCTTCCTCGTACTGCAGCTCATTTAGTACGGACAACAACGCTAGTCGCGTATTTTTGAGGTACTGTGCGCCGCGTGCATTCTTGAGTTTGTTGTTGATTTTGATGTTAATTTCGTTAAATTATTTTTCTATTGATTTATTTTACGTTCGTTGATTTTTGTCGCTACAATGACTAAAATAGGAAATGTTTTACATAGTGGCAAACGTAATTTATTATTTAAGTTAGTGAAATTATTTGATCACTTTTTTGTCTACAGTACCTACCGTTAGCTGTTAAATTGTAACGGTCGACGAGGGCAAACTTAAAGTGAACGCGTAGTAGTAGGCCGTCAATGATAGCCAAAATTGGTGGATTTTTTCCTTACTTACCGCCTCTAACTCACACAGCTCTGGTGGAAAGTGTTTGACGACCCGTGTGCCATAATAATTACCATGCCGGTCCACCGTGCCAAGGGTTCTGGGTTCGATGTCAGTGAGGCGGAAATTTAAATGATGACTTTGTGATAATTTCTGTTCTCGGTCTGGGTGTGTGTGCATGTGTCTGTGTATGTTGTCCATGGCACCCACGACACTGTACGGTGAATATCAGAAACGTGCATTTTTTTAAATTTTGGTGGTGAAATTTTTTCTTCAGTTTTCCTGAAAATTGAGGACCTGGTATAAGAAAAGAAAGTGTAACAATTCGACTGTCTTTCCTTATACCAGGTCCTCAATTTTCACAAAAACTGAAGAAAAAATTTCACCAAGAAAATTGAAAAAAAATGCACGTTTCTGATATTCACCCAGTAAATTAGTGTGGGGATATGAGTGTGAAGCGTTATTTATTAGTATGTTTACTGTATCCAGGCTCCAAGACTTCCGCTGCATATGGTGTCGCAAGTGCGTGCACACGAGCTGCCGGCCGAGCTGGCGCGCGGCGTGCGCGCTGGGGCCGGCGCGCGCGTCCGTCGTGCCGCCCACGCGGCTGCACTCCGTCGGGCCCGACGACGGCTGGCTGCCCGACCGCCCGCCGAACGCCTCGCCGCTCATCGTCTTCGTCAACTCTAAATCAGGTGTGGTATATGACCAGACCCCTCCTCCCACTGTGCACTCTGGGCACGTGCTCAGGGCCCCGTGGTCGATAGGGGCCCCCTAGTTCCTGTCAGATCACTAAACGATAACTGATATTTATTACCAAAAAACTTTTTTAATTTGAACAAATCCAACCTAAATTACTGACTACAATACCAATTTGCTTATTAGCTTTTGCATAAATCTAGAGGCTTGCTTATCTACTTTCTTTGTTTATCCTAACAAAATAGTGTTCTAACAAAGTCATAGGGGCCCCATTATCCTAATATGCCCAGGGCCTCCAGTAGGTTAAAGACGGCCTTGGATATGACGAAGGTGACGTGTTTGCAACTGAAGATACTACAAATAGGTTCTGGATACGACATGATTTTCTATAAAATTGTCTTGATGTCTTCGGCCTTCGTCAACTCTAGATCGGGTAAGGGAACTAAGCAGTTTCTTTACGGCATCTCTTCTCCTCCATGACAAAGCACCTTTCTAATAAGCTAATAGATTAAAAAATGACGTGTATAAGTATATCAGTGATACCTACATGAACAAATGATTATGAATTCTAGAATTTTGAAAGGTGACATCGATATGAGATTAATTATATCAAAGATGTAAGATGTGTGTTGAATGTGGATAGTTAATAAAAAAAAAATATAATAAAATATAATAACGCTTCACACTCATAGTCCCACACTAGGATTCCCTGTGTCGTGGGTGCCATGGACAACACACTAGACAAGGACATTCACACCCAGACCGAGACCAGAAATTCAAACTCATCATTCAGATTTCCGCCTCGCTGGGAATCGAACCCAGGACCCTCGGTGCAGCGATCCGGCATGGTAACCATTGCACCACACGGGTCGTCAAAGTCACTGGAACTGTCAAAGCTGGAACCGTCAAGTTACTGGAAGATAGTTGCTTGTGTAAACATAGGTAGTACACAAGTAATATTTTATTATATTAGTGACTTGAATATTGAAGAAGTATAACTTCTCACGCGCGTACAAAAGTACACGCCCCTTTTTTAAACTAAATAGCCAATATGAAGTAATATAAAAAGTGGTCACCCTCGCCAATGGTCATGGTCACACCATAATTATCACCGATAAGCTGGAATGAAGATAAAGAAAAAGAGAACAAGCTACCATTATTACGTGACTATTACAAATGCAGCAACTATCGTGCCACGTGTAGTAGATGACCTACTTCTCTGCAGCTGCTAATGTACAAAGTTTTTTTATCTCTCGTTAGTCCGTCTTCAAATTATTCCAGACTTATACTTTTTTAGTTAAGGATGAGGACAAACGAGTGTATTTTTGACCTGTGAGTCGCGTGAAATAAGTCTGTTCCATACTGAAGTCTTAAGTAATTTTGCATCGCCGTGTGGTACAAACAGGACTTTATTATGAAACCAAATGCTCAAAAAAAATACGCTCGTTTGACCTCACCCTAAGTAGTGACTTCTTATTGACTGACAAATCGCTGTCAAAGTGCACTTCTGCTGCTTAGATGCGCGTGATGTGATGCAGGTCTATTGGGTCTGATGATTCAGACGTCATTTTGTTTCGAAATATTAGTTAGACGTCCGAACGTCAGTTCATAGCAATTTTCGCGGAATTTTTGTAACTTTTCAAATCAAATGTTTTTATTCAAAATTAGTTTGGTTTACAAACACTTTTTGAAAGTCATGCAAGCTATGCCAATGCTTCAACAAGGCCCTACTGTGAGAGGGCCCGGGAGAACAAGCAGCAAGAAACTATCGGGGTTGCAACACTTCTTACTTGGTTCCAGCGCCGAACTGTTTATGAGGTCACCTCTCAGGTTGACCCGCTATAGCTATTTCAATGTTCATCCAGGCGACAACCAAGGCGTGAAGTTCCTCCGGCGGTTCAAGCAGCTCCTGAACCCGGCGCAGGTGTTCGAGCTGAGCGGCGCCGGGCCGCGGCTCGGGCTGCGGCTGTTCCGGCACTTCGCCCCGCTGCGGGTACTCGTGTGCTCCGGCGACGGCTCGGTGGGCTGGGTGCTGCAGGAGGTCGACAAGCTGGAAATGCACGTGAGTCTGCGAACCAGAGAACTGTTGATTGATGGTTAATGACGACAACGTTGCGTGGTTCCGCAACCACCAGCAGGAAGTTCCCCGCGGAACTTCCTGCTGTAACTTTGTCATAATTTAAACGAAATAGAGGTCGAGAGTTTCCTAGCATTGAGAATGGAAATGGTTCATCATCATCAACCTGTTATTGTCCCACAAATTAAGGCCTTCCTCTCACAAATTAAGGTAAGAGGGATTCAGGCTTCACCACACTGCGCTGGTCTAACGGGATGCCTAGCTGGTGAGTAATGGTTGATGGCGCCACTGAAGAGTGGTTGGAGGAAACTCCTGCTGAGATAGTTTGTATTCATTTGGACACAAACAGAAGACGTTGAGATTCCTAGCAGTGAGAATTACGATAAGGGTCATGTGTAAATTTATAGGGAGAATGGCGTAATAAGTGCGTTTGAAGCGTGCGTAGAGAAAAATTGTTCAAGGAAAGAAAATTATGTCGCAAATTGTTCAAGGAAAGAAAATTATGTGACACTGTACAAAATTATATTCTACAGAGTAGACGCGAGGACATCGTGTCAGATTTAGTATTTTAAAGATACAACAACTAGTCTCAATTACCAAATTACCAAGTCCCGTAGTGTTTGTAATGCCATGTACAATCAGCGAAAGAGGTATGCAGAGCATTATACAAGATCGTAATGATTAATATTAGAGAATATTTTTTTACTCTCCATGTTAACTTCCTTTATACATTTAATTTGCAAATAAATGTACACCTATTTTGCTTGCTGTACTTGTATGTACAAGGAAAGGTGCGTGTGTGAGCGTTTATCATGTATATGAATGTATTGACGTGGGATGTTGTCAGCGCCAGGTGCAGACGGCGGTGCTCCCGCTGGGCACGGGCAACGACCTGGCGCGCGTGCTGGGCTGGGGCGCCTCCTGCGACGACGCCGCCAACCTGCAGCAGCTGCTCGAGCGGTACGAGCGGGCCTCCACCAAGATGCTGGATCGGTGAGACGCTTGGACTACAGACATTTCTTTCTTTTGAAGTTATACTTCTTATGCGACTTCCAACAAGGCCGCGTTAAACGTTTGACGCTGCTCTGTTGCGTTAACTGATGGATAGATGGCGCTAGCTGCTCAATGTACTCTTCATATTATGTTAAGAGGTGGCGTTAGTTACCACTGTTTTATTTTTGACGACCCTATAGCCTAGTTGGTAGCGACCCTGCCTGCGAAGCGAGGGGTCCCGGGTTCGAGTCCCGGCCGGGGCAGATATTTATGTGGCAGATAAATATTTGTACTCGGGTCATGGGTGTGATTGTGATGTGTTCTATGTGTCGTCCATGCCACCCGCGACACAGGTAATAACCTACTGCGGGGGTATGAGTGTGTTAGCGTTTATTATTATATTATTATTATTTTTATTTAGTACAAAAATAGTTTTTGAAAGATAATTAAAACTGATACACGTTATTAAATTAAATATTTATTTAATTATGTCAAAGAAGTATAACTTCTCACGCGCGTACTAAAGTACACGCACCCTTTTTCTTTCTCTTCGCTCTTTCATTTCGCATCAGTGATGTCCTTGGTGTTGCTGATGGATCTGATGGATCGTCGGCTCGTTTGCCGGCTATTTCCGCAAAAAAGACATTCTGTGTGGTAACACAACTGGACAACAATTCTGCGATGTCGACGGTTAAATATTAATTCTTATTTTTCCACAACTGATTTTTTTATAATTATTTACTTACTCCTATGCTGCTCTGGGAGAGAAAGAAAAACATAAAATTTCAGCTGCTTATCCTCCCGTGCAAGTCTTTCCACCTGACTGAGGGATGTTATAGGACCAGCATATCAACTGCACATTGGTCACCCGTTTGGTGGCGGGAAATTCACCAACAACAGCATTCCCAAGGAGGGTTAGCGTCAGGCAGGCGGCCGGCTACATACATACAAATGGAATGCGTGTAAGGGCTAGGGCGTACCCTTCAGGCGACGCGCAGGGGCAGCACCCGGCTCCTGTGGGAAATGGACAAGGGTTGTTGCACCAACCCGGGCGGGGACAACGTAAGAAGCGAGCTCGGGAAATAAGAGTGAGGTTTGCAAGTTGGAATGTTGGGACGATGACTGGAAGAGCAAGAGAGTTAGCGGATGTATTGAAGAGACGACGTATAAATGTAGCATGCTTGCAAGAAACGAAATGGAAAGGGACGAAAGCAAGAGAGATTGGTGAGGGATACAAGTTTTATTATTGTGGCAGCGACGGAAATAGAAATGCATACGACCGAATACCTCGTGTGGTATTGTGGTGGGCCCTTAAGGAGAAAGGAATACCAGGGAAATACCTACAGTTGATCCGAGCGATGTACAGGCAATGTACAACAAAGGTAAGGTCAGCAGCCGGCACGTCTACTAGTTTCGGTGTGGCCGTGGGGCTGCACCAGGGTTCAGCCTTGAGCCCATACCTCTTCGTCTTGATTATAGACGCCCTTACATCGGACATGAAAGAGGAGGCTCCTTGGTGCATGCTGTTTGCGGATGACATCGTGCTAGTGGCAGAAAATGCCCCCGAGATTCAGAGCAGATTGGAGGAATGGCGACAACAGCTGGAGAGTGTTGGCCTGAAAGTAAGCAGAACCAAAACCACTTACATGTTCTGTGACTTCGGTGGTCTCTCCAGTCCTGTACCTATAACACTCAACAGAATGCCCTTACTAGTCTGCTCTGATTTTCGGTACTTGGGCTCTATCATTCAAAAGAATGGTGACATTGACCTGGATATCACACATCGGATCAATGCAGGTTGGATGAAATGGCGACAGGTCACAGGAACTATTTGCGACCCACGGATGCCCCTTAAATTGAAGGGTAAAATCTACAAATCCGTCATCAGACCTGTCGTAATGTATGGATCAGAATGTTGGGCTACAAAGAAGACGGATGAGAGACGATTGCATGTCACAGAGATGAGAATGTTAAGGTGGATGTGTGGAGTGACGAGAATGGATAAAATAAGGAATGAGTATATTAGAGGAAGTTTGAAAGTGGCAAAAATGACAGAAAAGTTGAAAGGGAACCGAATGTCGTGGTATGGGCATGTGATGAGGCGAGAGGAAACGCATGTGACGAGAAGAGTGATGGATATGAATGTGATGGATAGACGAAGGGGACGAGGACGACCAAAGAAAAGATGGATGGATTGTGTGACAGATGATATGAAAGATAAGAGAGTTAGTGTAAAGATGACGGGTGATAGGGAATTGTGGAAGAGGAAAACATATTGCGCCGACCACAAATAAAATTGGGAAATGGGCAGGATGATGATGATGATTTACTTCGATAGTTATGTGATGTTTTTAAGAGATCACTTACCTGCTTGTATTGACCATGCAGACTTTAAACCGTTACATTAATTGGATTTTGTACGTTCGATTCTACTAGTACTTACAAAACACTCGTAAAAGAACTTAAAAATAAGGATCAAGTTATAAATACTTAGTAACATTTTAACGTTCGATTAAAGTAAATTTGTAGAATGTAGTGATAAAATAGAATTGTAGCGTGAGGCACTGAATAAAGTGATCTCAAATAAGTGCAGCGCCCAGAGCGTTGCACTCAGCACCGATGACCCCAAATTACGTTACAAAAGTAGTTGAAAAAAAGCTTGTGGACTCGAGCACTCCACGGTGAGGCACGTGTACCTAAACCTTCTTCACGAATGTAGCTTTTACTGAGAATTCAAATATTTGATATTCGGTTTCAGAGAAATCTAGTAAACAATAAGCCTGTTTCTGTTACTCTACACTATATTCACATTCGGATCAGAATTTACATAATCACTGTGTTGCCTAGCAACCACAAACAAACAGGTGCATGAAACTTTTGGTCGTATAAAGTGCGTTTGAACTAAATCTGGAGTTCGCAAGTCGCGTTCCATTCCACTCTTTATAATTTAATTTATTTTTAAACTTAATATTTATTTTGCAAAAGTTTAAAATAACACGGAATAGTTACGCATAAAATCGATATAGACTGTTTTAAAATACATAAACATAAATATAAAATGTTACTTGGCTTTTTAAATGAAATTTAAGTTATAAATAACTTTATGCTCATGCGTATTGAGTGGAATGAAATATCTGTATAATCTGTACAGTGCCATCTCTGAAGAACTTATTTGTGCCGTGGCGAAAATTGGAACTAATGCCATCCCATTCAAAAGTTACTAATAACCTTCTAATAACGCACTATGATTGGTCCAATGCGTCCGGCAGCGCCCTCCTTTAAGTCACAGATAAGTTGATTTCACTGTATTTCGTAATATAATACGACCAAGTTGCAAAGCATGTAAGCGCCATTATAGCTATGAGGTTTTCGTAGTCATTTCTATTTATAGTCATAGGCAGGTGGACCGTAAAAAATATTTTTTTGCAAAGGTTACAAGTCGCTTCACGAAATTAAGGATGTCGAGCGTGAGTTATTCAATGATGAAAATTGTTTTAAGATGTTGGTTTTTACGTCGTTTTCTCTTAGTGTGTTGTTGTTATAGGTCAATAGTAAAATAATGAAGATGTCACAAACGTTATAATGATTATTTAGTTCTTTAATAGTTATTTGGTGTGCGAAATACAAATCAGTTTGTGAAAACCCTATAAAGGAATTTTAATGATTTGTTGACAAGTATTATGATACGAGTTTGACTCAAGTATAGTATTCTTGATATTTAATAATTCTTGACAAGAAGTAACTGACTTCAAAATTAGGGATAACTCAAAAACTATTCGCCAGATCTCGCTCAAATTTAAGCGGGACAAGCACCAGCTTTCGATTAAAAAAAGAATCATCAAAATCGGTTCACGCAGTCGAAAGTTCTGAGGTAACAAACATAAAAATATACAGTCGAATTGAATACCTCCTCCTTTTTTTTTGAAGTTGTATATAAAGAGCGTCTATTTGCTAGACGTAGATTAGTAGGTATCTTTCCTCATTAGTACACCATGTCTGGAACTCTGTCTTGTTACTAGGTGGTCCATCATGACGTTCGAGCGCTCACTGACGGCGCCCCCGCCGCCCCCCGCGCCCCCAGACCTGCTCGACGAAGCTCCATTGCTCAAAAATCTTCAGGAAATCATGCAGGTGAATATTGTTGACATATTATTTTTCTGTAATCAATGCATTATTTTAAAAGATGTGCTGAGGAGTTTTTTTCGCCATTTTTCTGCATGACAAAGCTTTCCGAAATGGTGGTAAAAAGAAAGTGACGCGCAAATTTTATCAGTGATCTCTTTTATATGAATAGATTAGTAAACGCCCTCACATTACTTCAGTTTTTGTATCGATCTCTAATTTTTAGGGTTCCAAAGAAAAATCTTTTAGTTTCGTCATATTATGGTCCGTCCGTCTGTCCATCGGTCCGTCCGTCCGTCCGAGGCAAAGCGCCGAGACCCTTAGTGCTAGAAAGCTGTAATTTGGGATAGATATACATATTTATTAAAACTCCAGAATCGTAGAATAAAATATTGAAAAACCTTTTTTTTTCAGAGTACCTCCCTACCCTGCAGGTAACGTGAGGATGAATTTTTTATTCATCGCGTACCTTATAGTGTGGTACCCAATAAAAAGGTCTTTCAAAAATATTATAGGTTTTCTAAGACCATTTTTGGAGTTTGGGGTCCGTTTGCGAAATAATTGGCTTTAAAGTGCTATAAAATAAAAAATATAAATAGTGTAATAATATCAATATATTTAAGAAAAAATTTAAATGACATGTACAAACGCTATATAGTCTAAACATAAATGCTGTTCTGAACTATTATTGTAACTTTGTTTAAAAGTTTTATTGTAACCTAACTTTTTAGTGTTATTGCTCCAAAGGCAAGAAAAATATCTTTTTTATGTTGTTGTATTTAATTGTAGATGAAACTGTTTTGTATGAGAAATAAATTCTTTAAACCTGAACCTAAATGCTAATTTTGGTTAGAGTCAAGTGTCCCCCGCCCTCCCCCCCCCCTGCTGACTAAACGGTTGAAAAATTCTCAAAAATAGGTTATATTATGATGACATTTACAAGGAAAACTATCACGGCTATGTTAGCATAAGTAGTTAGTAATAGTCGATAAACTTACTACAGTACTTCGGAACTACATTGCCTGTGGCCTGACAAGCACTTGCCCGGTTTTTTAAACAAAGTATAGCCCATGTTAATCAGAAACCAACAAGCATGCTATTGGTAAAAGATTTTTTGAAATTCGTCCAGTACTTTTTGAGGGTATCCATTACAAACCATGAAACAAAAAAATCAAAACTTCTTATAGTATTAGTTTAGGTTATTTCGATTTGATTCAACACATTGACCGTGTGACGACCCGTGTGGCGCAATGGTTACCATGCGGGATCGCCGCACCGAGGGTCCTGGGTTCGATTCCCAGCGAGGTGGAAATTTAAATGATGAGTTTGAATTTCTGTTCTCGGTCTGGGTGTAAATTTCCTTGTCTAGTGTGTTGTCCATGGCACCCACGACACAGGGAATCCTACTGTGGGGCTATGAATGGGGGTATGAAGCGTTATTATTATTATAATTATTATTATTTGCTCTCTCGCTCACTCGTCAGGCGGGTGACGCGAACGCGGCAGCCCGGTACGCGCTGCGCGAGGGCTGCGCGCGGCTGGCGCGGGCGGGCGAGCGCGCGGGCGGCGGCGCGGCGCGCGCGGCGCACCGGCTGCGGCGCGCGCTGTCGCTGCTGCTGCACGCGCGCGCGCATCTCGCGCACGACCATGCGCGCTGCGAGTCAGTACCCTGGTTATCACACATTATATACTAACACTTCTTATCATTCACCGTCATTCATCATTTCATTGTTACCCATCAAAGCTCTGAATTGTACCTACTTTATCCTTCATTCGAAAATTGTTAAAAATATTAAGTTAGTATTAGTCTACTTTGCAACAATCCGCGTTTAACATGTATGATGTTAAAAATAAACAACGCCATGCTAATATCAACTGCACTTTATACAGGGTTATTGGTTATTGCCAATAACTTATTTGTCACGATCTCGTGAAGGGGAAGTAAGATACGTCATGTACTCATGTAGTACATAAAATCCCAATAAAGTTTTATCTAAAAGCGGCTTATTTTATCAAATGAACCTATTGAACAAAATCGAGTAACAGTCAAGGTATCTAAATAAAGAGAATGTATGATGAGTAACATATCCAGGTCCTGGGAGCCCGGGGAGACCACCAGCGACAGCGAGCCGGAGCAGGTGGCTGAGAAGGGAAGCATTGAAAAAACTGAAAAGGTAAGAAAGACTTCTTAATCATCATCGTCAACATAGCACAGCATTTTACAGAAGTCACAGAGACATATGGTAACAGCTTGCCACGAAAAGAGGAACCTCTGATACTGAGTTGTGACAAAGACATCAACGACGCGGAGGTAAGCGGATTACCTGCTTAATGGCTCTCTTTATTTTATGGAAACAGCCGGCAAACGAGCTGTCAATCCACCTGTAGCTCGAGCACGAATATTTGCGAGAAAGTATTCGTATGGTTAACGTAAGCAATTTGTATGGCATTTTTTCAAAAGCGCCCCTATCGTACGTAAATGGTACTAAAATGCCATACAAATTTGACAAATTGCTTACGTTAACCATACGAATACTTTCTCGCAAATATTCGTGCTCGAGCTACTGATAGCAAGTGGCTATCGTCGCCCATGGACATCAGTAACACCAGAGGCAAAACTAGTATAAATTTAAAAATAAAAAAACCCGCCTGTTAAAAGCTATCATTATATACCTTTTTGAAAACCTTATGACGATCTCTTTAATTTAATGTTGCAGCATTATTCGATTTACTTTTATTTTTTGATACTTCAAACAATGGCATCTTACAGCCACCGTATTTGTTTTTTTAACGTCACCTATCTAAAAGCATTTGGGTTATCAAGACGAATATTACGTGATAACGATATCTTAATTTATATAGACCAATGGTCCAGCGCGCTGATATTATGATAGCAGTTTGAAAGATTATCTATACTTCTATACTAATATATAAAGAAGAAAGATTTAATTTTTTGTTTGCATTGAATAGGCTCCGAAACTACTGAACCGATTTAAAAAAAAATTCACTGTTAGAAAGCTACACTATCCCCGGTGAACATAGGCTATATTGTATTTTCAAAAAAATTAGGGATCCTTAACAAAACTCCAATAATGTAACCGAAGCAAAGCGAGGGCGGTTACTCGTGAGGTTATAAAGAATATTATACGCATACACACATACAAGATACGCGTGAAAAACATAACCTGGTTAGTCAGGTAAAAAAAGAAAATGAAAACTAAGAACTGGCTTTCAAGCCCCCAGCCGGAACACGACGAGTCGTTTGGCGGCTGACTCATGCTCAAGGGTGGTAGCTATCCAGGCGAACCCCATGGAGAAATAATAATAGTAATAATGGTATTAATTAACAATTAAAATATAATCCCTCCAACGGCCCTACCACCAGCATGTATTAAAAGAATGTATGTAATTTTTTATAATAAGTAAATACTTATTTAGAAATACCATGAATTATATAGGAACTTTTAATTTACAATGTTCGGAGAAAAGACGTAACAGAATATTGTGGCATGCGGAATTTCATATTTACCTAAATTTAACTTTGTTTACTTAAGTATATGTTTACATTGAAAGTAAAAACAATTATGGCTAATTATAAATAGCTTTGCAAAGTCATTCTCGCAGCATTACTCTCTATCACGGCATCCGCATGTATTATGCATTGGATAAGCTACTGATTCAGGAAGCGCGGGTGATTATGGAATATTCGCCTCGTCATGCACATTAGGAAATTATGTGTGATGCGGGTACCCTGCGTCATATAGCCGTTAATTCTAATTTAATTACTGGAATATAAAGTAGGTACTGTAAGTACATCATCATATAGATATGTCGGCCGAAGATGAAAAGCGTAAGAACAGGCAATTGACTGTTCTGCTCGTAGTCGCTCTGTCAATACAAGACGATACGCACGCTTTTGTTGTTGTCAGAAGTACGTGACATTTTCTTCGTGTGTTATACCAATGTGATTGGTGTAGTGAAACAAAAGATAAACGTGTGTGTGTTGTAGCTCTTTTCGGAACAGTTTTTTTAGTTGATTTGTAAGTACGTAACGTATCCATATTTTTTTGATTATCATTGATTAGAACTGATAACCGTCCCAATGCTGGGCTAGGGTCCCCTCTCACAATTTGAAGGACATAAAGTACGTAGGGTAGGGTATGTGAGTGAGTGGTTCTAACGTCTCAATTATTACAACCCACAAACGAACAACTGCTCACTTTCACGTCGGCAACACTTTAATAATAATAATGGCAGAGTGATCAAATCTTGCGTAATTTTGGGACATTTAATCATTGACTTTATACATATATAGTAAGGACAGTGCCAACACTCGCTCAAAACGTAACACTTTAATAGGTCCACTTACAATGAAATGGCGACACGGACTATACGAGAAAGGTGAAATACGTATAATCAAAGATGTCAATTTTAAAAAACGTAAATAATAAAGTTATTTATATTTATGTAATGTAATGTAATTTTTATATGTATTTGATACCTTGATTATTTGACATTATGCGTATTTGACCTTTCGCGTATAATCCAAGGGCCTAGCCTTCGTTTAATTCAATGTATTTAATACAGCACCATAACTAACGTGGTATGTTGTGCGCAGGAGCAGTTGAACTGGGCGGCGCGCGGGTGCGCGCTGGCGAGCCGCGCGGACAGCGTGCGGCGCGCGCTGCGCTCGCTCGTGCGCACGCTGGCGATGCTCTACCCGCCCGTACGTTACTATGCTAATTAATACGATACATTAGAGTATAAGCAAAAATTTTACTAACAAAAAATAACCGACTTCAAAGTTACTCTAAAACTACTTGTCAGATCTCGTTCAAATTTATGTGGGATTACGTGACAAGCACCTGCTTTCGATTAAAAAAAGAATCATCGAAATCGGTTCGCCCAGTCCAATGTTCTGAGGTAACAAACAAATTAAAAAAAAGTCGAATTGAGAACCTCCTCCTTTTTTTGAAGTCGGTTAATAATAGAACGTATTTCCACATCCATACACACAAGAACAATAGGCATGATGACAGTAAGTAAAAATCACTAAAATTATGTATTTATTTCATGAAACCCTATTAATGGATTACAAAACAACACATTTATCGTATTATTATTTGCAAGATAAACAATATTTTTGATAAAATAAAACTACAAAATACGGCAAGCCGCCATCTTAGCTAAAACGCCAGTCAGTCTCAATAAGCGCGAATTACGTCACGCTTCTTAGAACAAATGAATATCACCATACTAATAATGACGTATCGTCTTTTGTTTTCCTGAGGACTGACGTCACAATCACGCCCTGACACTTTGAAGCGTTTTGGTGCGAATTTTAAACTTATAATTTGAAATGTATTTATTTTATACTAAACCTTATTTTTTTGCGGAAATATGATATACGTTGTAATTATAATATATTTCCCAACAATATAGAACAGTATTTCAAAATTTAACATCATGCCTATTAAAAGTAAGTAGGTAGAACCATACTGGAGAAAGAAAAAAAAATTCAAATACAGGTTGCAAAAAATATTGCTGCATTATACTCGTATATGTGTGTAGTGCACAAAAAATGTCGTAGTGTCGTGTCGTACTCAGCGTAATATCGTAGTATTGGTTACGGGCACGAAGACATGTTTAATAGTCGTAACTATAATAGTATATCAAGTCAGGTACGCATAATAAAATTATAATTTTGTCCTTTATTTGCAGCATGGGACGGCGTGCGCATCGTGTGCGGTGGCGGGCGCGGAGAGTGAGGTGAGGGGCGGGGGCGACGAGTCGGGGGGCTCGGGGGGCGCGGCGGGCGCGGACACGGCCACCCTGCCCGTGCCGCGCGCCTTCGCCGACAGCCGCCGCTCGTCCGCCGCCTCGGCCGTCTCCGCTGCCTCCATGCATCCCGAAAAGTTCGTTTTATCTTATTTTGATCCAAAATTTGAAAATACTTATCAATATGATTATACCATCCATCCATCAGCCCTCCAGAGATACCGAGCATATGATTATTATAAGGATAAATCCAATTCGAATTCGATTATAAATGTCCTTGTACTTTCGGACTTTGAATCGTCTTTTTAATTTACCCATAAATTAGAGGCCCAAATGATATCGTCAAAATCCCATATACCTATATAGTTCCTGTAATGAACAATGAAGCAGGCCCAATTTCGGCGATCTCCTTTGAGGCAAACTCGCAGAACATACGTTCACTCTAAATAAAATAAGCTAAAGTATCTTACGCTAGTTTTCCATGTTTGTATTTAACATAACATTCTTTTAACATTTTCGACAGCATTCCAGACGTAGATGAAGACATAGTTAAGTTAATAAGTTCAAATCCCCCGGAGCCGTGCAGCCTCGACGTAGACAAGCGAGAGAGTAAGACCAGCTCCGCCTCGCCGCAGGATCGCCTCTCCATCTCCAACCTCTCCTCCTGTGATACGAGCTCCTGCAGGAACCTTTTCAGGCCCGACACGGAGCGAGGCACCTATAATAGCAGTAACTGTAGCCTTACGATACCTAACCTAGTTGTCTCGGACGATAGTGATAAGAGAGATTCGATATTACAGGGAGAAACTTATGAATCGGACCAATTGACTATTATAGACATCGACAAACCGTATACGGACGAAGTTCATTTCCAAGAGCTGAGCGCGAGAGTGACCCCGGCGAGCGGCGAGTGCACGCCCGAGAGGAAACTCTCCAGTGTAGATTTAGAGATAGACGGTACCAGCTCGGAAGGGTCCAATATTAGTGACGATTTTAGCTTAATATCAGAGATCATGGACGCAAAGCCGGAAGAGATCGAACAGAGCGGAGGTATAACGCACATAGACTCCCCGGAGGTATCGGAAACGACATACATGAACTCGGAAACTTTACACGGAGAATCCATCATGGACGACATTAGCTCGATGCTCGGCCAGGAGGTTCTTCTAGCTATGATGGGCAAGAACGGGGAGAATGAAACATACACTGATGACACGACATTGTTCACGTCGGATACCGTTTCAGATATACCCATGGACAGTAGAAACCCTAGCTTGGAAAAGACGGATGCGAAAATGAAATACATATCTAAAATGAAGAAGCCGAAGGAAGCGGAAGTTGAAAAATTTGGTTTTGAAAATAGGGTCTTTTACATCGAAAATGCACCAAAAACAGAGGAACAAATAAAGTACTGCAGTTTGGCGCAGTTTGAGGAAGGCAGTGATATCGCAAGGAAATCGTTTCGGAAGCAGCTAAGAAAAAGTTTTAAGAAGAGGGTACCTGATGAAACGAGTATAAAACATCTTTTGCCAAAAACTGCCGAAGAACTATCAACGAGAGGAGATGAAACCCCAGCATATATACATACTGCGCCAAAGTCCACTCATCTAGAAGTTAAATCAACCCCAAAATCTTTTTGCAAGGAAGATAAATGTAATGACGAACAAATGGAGAAGCGTCTGCCGTCGTTTCCTCAAGTCAGTGTGGTAGTGGAACCACCATCTCCGTCACACAGCGAAGATAAAAAGAGCTTGAAGAACTGCCCCAGTCGGATGGCTTCGGTGCTTAGCGATTTATTTGACTACGGCGATACACTTAGCGTTCATTCTCCAGAGCCAAATCTGGGAAATGGCAGGGAACGAAGATCTTCAGATAATCCGAATCTTCTTAGCTCAGACCCAGAATACGGCAGGTTCCTGAGTTGCTCCCCGGCAGCTACGAGGCGAATATCTTGCGGGAGTCTCTTCAAGCCAGGAGAGACTGACAAGTAAGTTTTTAAGTCTAACGAAGTCTAACGATTCTAACGTTTCGTCATTTTGTGTTATCATTTTTTGAGATGCTTAATCTGAGTTTATCTTACAGTAGATTGTCGACATCCGTGTCCTCCATATGGGGCGAAGGCGGTGCAAGCGGAAGCTTTACTGGAACCAGTAAATCTGACGCCAGCGAAGGAGCAAGGAAGCTGCCCATCATCAATCCCCTGGTCAGCCTGCCGGCGTGGCCACACGTCGCTCAGGGGTTCATAAGCCAGTGCTTGCTCGCCAACGCTGATGCGCTGTGCGCAGCCGTGAGTCCCTTGATGGACCCGGACGAAACTGTCTTGGAAGGATTTTACGAGAGGGCCGTCATGAACAACTACTTCGGCATCGGGATCGACGCGAAGATCACGCTCGACTTCCATAATAAGCGAGAGGAGCACCCTGAGAAATGTCGGTCGAGGGCGAGGAACTACATGTGGTATGGCGTTTTAGGGTCCAAGGAATGGGTTAACAGGACGTACAGGTAAATTAACTTTTTTATCGCTTAGCTTTTATTGCTTCTTTTTTGTCTCTTGTGATCTATATTAGATTCCTTTCTTCTTTGAAAATAAAATTCTCTTTGATAATGAATAATTGTACGAAACCTTCAAGGCTTATGTTTCTAGTAATTGTTTGCGAACTCAACCAGCGTACAGCTTAACACTTCTTTGAACGTAGTCACCAAGCGAACATCTTTTTTGGTTTGCTCCATTTGTCCGGTACTTCCCAGGCATCTCGGCCAACGGGTCCAGCTGGAGTGCGACGGGCAAAGGATCCCTCTGCCGGAGCTGCAAGGGATCGTGGTGCTCAACATCCCGTCCTTCATGGGCGGCACCAACTTCTGGGGCGGCACGCGAGGGGACGACATATTTCTCGCGCCCTCGTTTGATGACAGGATACTAGAGGTGAGTTAATTCTATTCTAAAGACTATAATATAGGCTACTATATTTTATTGCTATGTTACCAAGTTCCGTATTCGCTGACTCTGTTGTGATCATAGAAGAGGTTCTTAATACAATAGATATTTTATTTTTTTACTTTAGATCTTCATTGTTTATCAACCGATTTCGATTTAAAATTTTATTAAAAATGATATACTTCCACATTAGTCACATTCTTTTATCAAAATTCAATTTTGATAAAGATTTGATGAAGAATTTAGGGGAACCCCTCAAATATTAAGCATGCCTCCATACATGCTCATTTTCAAAGACTTTCTGTAAGAAGTCTGTCTTTTGATCCTACTCTTAAGTAATGACAGAGGCTCATTTTCAAAACTATTCCTTACTTCGGGTACGGTCAGGTGGTGGCAGTGTTCGGCTCGGCGCAGATGGCGGCGTCGCGGCTCATCAACCTGCAGAAGCACCGCATCGCGCAGTGCCGCGCCGTGCAGATCAACATCCTGGGCGAGGAGTGCGTGCCCGTGCAGGTGGACGGCGAGGCGTGGCTGCAGCCGCCCGGCTGTCTGCGCATCATACACAAGAACCGGGCGCAGATGCTGTGCCGCTCGCGCGCGCTCGAGACCAGCCTTCGGTGGGTTATAATGATGAACTTTGAGCGTTTTCTTTCGAATGAATAGAATAGTTGCTGTTGGCCTTAGTGGCCTTTACAGCTTCTGTTCTGGAGAGACTCGGCCGAGAAGACCAGTATTACGCGGAGGGAGTGATATTTCGTAATCTTCGGGAAGTAGGAATTTTCATGAAAAAGCACCCTTCCGAAAAGGTGGTAGATAAAAAAATGACGTGCATAAGTGTATCAGTGAAACGTATATGAATAAAAGATTTTGATTTGATTTCGGGAACCCCCTGCAGGGTTTGGAACTTTGAGCAGCGATTAACGATAGTTTCAAATTCTTTATCTTTCCATTATCCTCTCGTCAGTTTTTTTTTATGGAAATAGCCGGCAAACGAGCTGACGATCCACCTGATGGTAAGTGGCTATCGTCACCCGTGGACATCAGCAACACCAAAGGTATCACTGATAATTGTGTTGCCGGCCGAGAAAGAGAGAAGAAAAAGAAAGAAAGAATGTTATTTAGCAACTGTCAAAAGTTGTTTGAGTGTTACATATTTATAACTTTGTTTAGTTTAAAAAATACACGTTGCCTTAGGCTTACATGTGTGTACGCGTGTAAGTGACGTCACGGCTCACGACGGTAATGTGTGTGTGTGTGTGTGTGTGTGCGTGTGTCAGGGCGTGGGACGAGAAGCAGCAGCAGAAGGCGGCGGCGGGCGGCTCGCTGGCGCCGGCGGAGAGCGCGCTGCTGCTGGCGCTGCTGGACGACGTCAACACGCTCTGCAAATACGTGAGATATTGTCGCTTACCTGTTAATACTGATACTGATACTAGTGTTGGTTCTGATATTTATACCAGTACTGATACGGATCAGGATACAGTGCCACCAAGATATCTGTGAAATGACGAAAATTGGAACTAATGCCGCTCCATACATACGTTCTTTGTGTTCATTCATTGACATTTACTGCGTCTCGAATTGCGTCCAATGATTGGTCCAATGCGTCCGACAGCGCCCTCCATCAATTCACAGATAAGTTGGTGGCACTGTATAGCCGCTGAATAGATACTGATACTGGTATTGTTATTGGTACTGATTCAGATACTGATACTGGTTCTGACAATGATTCTGATTTGCCTTCAACGTTATGTTCATACATTGCGAGGTTCAGTTTTTGATGACAACTTTAGACTGAATCACTCAAAGGCAGCTGTCAAACATAATAAAATCGTTACACCTGACTTAATTCAACTGTCTTAATTTCAACGCCCTCTTGGCCCTCTACCTCTTTTTTACATACAATATCATTGCCTTCAACATAAAAATAGTCCACCACTGAACACTAGTCCCACCTGACGGAGGTCTAGAGCATACTCCACCACGCTGCCCCAGTGCGGATTGGTGGAGGGTCTAGTGACCAACCTATGTGTCGGAAGTTTTTATGCCACCCGAAGGCAAAGGCCTCTGACATGGCTTAAATACCGGGACCAACGGCTTAACTCTCTGGTGCTTAATCACATAGGATCGATACAAGCCGCCGGGATATGAGTGCATCAATGATTCTGATACTGATACTGATACGAATACTGATACGAATACTGATACTGCAGAATACAGCTTTTGATATATGTAGATAATGATATTGGTATTGTTATTGATAGTGATCGTTTAAAAAATTAACGTCCGCATCAGGTGAAGCTGGCGTGCATAAGCGACAGCGGCGTGATGGTGGGCGCGGGGGCAGCGCGGGCGCTGGGGGCGGCGCGGCGCGCGGGGGCGCAGGCGGACGCGCTGCAGGACTGCGAGGGGCGCCTGCTGCCGCCGCCGCAGCTGCGACGACTGCTCGCTGCGCTAGTCAGTTGGCTACCGTCTTCTCTTTATGTCGAATGGACAGTTGTTGGTCCTAGCGGCTTTTACGGCTTCACGTGAAGAAAGATCAGCTCTGCTCCTCTCTTCTTTGGTGAAAACCGGCCCTTAAATGGAGCGTAGTTCAGAGGAGACGTAAAGTATGGCGTAACAATCTTCCCGTCAAGATTTATGGTTTTATATGTACATTGTACATACACTTTAATATATGTATATAAACGCGAATTACGCGAATTCCTTTGATTGTACAATCTCCGTAGGAAATGTCCGTTGTCCACCGGCGTGAGTCTCGTCTCACCGGCACCATGTCATGTCCCAGGTGGAGAGCAGCTACGAGCTGCTGGAGAGCGGCGTGCAGTACGGGGTGGGGGGCGGCGGGGGCGCGGGGGGCGGCGGGTGCGCGACGGGCGCGGGGGCGGCGGCCAGCCTGCGCGCGCACCTCGCGCGCTGCGAGATCCGCGACGGACTCGCGTACATACACGCTGATGAGGTAGGTTGGCTGATGTTGAGGTGATCTTCATTTAGGAACCTCTGTTTTATCTTTATCGTTTTTCATAACAGTGAAACAAACAAAACACTAAAGACCTCTTCTTTAACAGAACTTTTCTTGTTTTTATGAATAATGAAACCCCCTTGTTCACCAAAAATAAGCAAAGGTATAGAAGGCTTATAAAGTGTTTTGTTTCTTTCACTCCTACGAAAAACGATACAGATAAAACATGACAGTGCAACAGCTAAAATAGGCTTATTACGCATTTATGAATAAGGCCGTTATTATTAAGTCTAGTTACGCTTTGACGTGGCATCGGTTACCGGAATGACGGAATTAGTTATGCCAAATTATTTTATTTTTTTAGTTGATTCAAAATGCTTCAAACTTCGCGTGGGAGCTTTAGTAATAAAATATCTTCAGCACAATTTTCCTTTTTTTATGAATATGATATAAAAAAAAATCGATGAACAAACAAAGAAGAAAAAGTATTGAAGCGGCTTGTCTTTGTTAATTTTTTTTATGTTTTTAACAAAATACCGTAATTTTTGTGATGGATATAATTTACAAATTCGAAGCATCATAATAATAATTCTATACACTTATTCAAATACTTTTTACTAACGCAACTAATGCTACGTGTTATTCCATATGCATTATCATTCCTACGTCGACCCCAGCCGATACCTACCTATAGTATCAAATACTTACCGTAAAATATCGTCAAACGCCAATATCTACTACTAAACTGGCAACTCAACTCAACGACTACAGTAGTCTTGCATGTAAATAAAACTGTATAAAATTATAGTGCGCATAATTTTTTTTACCTTAGAACAGACTAATTATGAGCCTTTTACTGCATGCACTCCAGACCTGTATTTTACGGACCTCCAAAAGGCAGACGAAGCTCTTGTTCATCTGTAAAGTAAGTAGTATTGATTTCCTCTTCACCGCCCGACCCTAAATGAACCCTCGATCGTAGGTACAGAAGAAGGGGAGCAGATGGCTACGGGGCCGCCGGAGCACGTCCGAGGGGGGCGCGGGGCACGCGCAGGTCCGCTCCTGGGGCGTGCGGGAGGTGCAGAGCTGGCTGGAGTCGCTGCAGCTCGAGGAGTACTGCGAGGCGTTCGCGAAGCATGACGTCACCGGACGCGAGCTGCTGTCCTTAGCCCGGCGCGACCTCCGCGAGCTCGGGGTCACCAAGGTGGGGCACGTGAAGCGCATCCTGCAGGCGGTGAAGGAGCTGCAGTGACGACGACGAGGCCGTTCCGAGGGGAACGGTCTGTAGGGGCTAGGGGCTAGGGGCTATAGGGGCTATAGGGGTTATGACGTCGACAAAACGCTTAACTAAATGTAGATAATTGACGACGCAAGACGGTAGGCGCCAAGCGCGTAGCGCGTTGTCATCGCAACGGTAAAAATTTGAAAATGAGAATAGAACGACAGATTTTTTTTGTATTTTTTTGACAATTATTACTGACCTGCGTTTCAACCTTCGTTCTTCAATCTTTTTTTATTAAAAATGTAAATATACCTACTTTAAATGATAAAAATTAAGTTCAAACAGCTGATATTATCTGCCGCCAATTTTATTAAAATTTGTTTATTTTAAATTAAACGATTGGTACACGTAAAGGGAACATAGAACGCTAGGCAATATTCAAACAATACCTTTACGTATTTGTGAAATGACGCCATCTCATTTATAAACAATTACTTTACTTAATAGTAGGTATGTAAAGTGAAAACTAAGTCAACTTTGTGAATGTTGAAAATGATATAATAAATATTTCAAAACTTTAGACTTGAATTACAGAGTGGCCAGTTAGGAGGTAGACAATATTTTTCCGATACCTAACATTAAAATTACAAGGATTTTTTTGTAATATGAAGCAAGAAAATCTCAGATAAATAAAAAAGGTAAGTACATCACTAAATAGACAGTGCATTGAATTTGAGTAAAGTCACAAAACTACCCTACTTTCGTGTAGTTACATTTTACACACATAAAAACGCACCATAAAGAATTTTCTGTATCTACTCAAAATCATTTTTATCAAACATCCTTTGCCCCATAAAAAATGGCGGCAAAATAATTTAATACTACGTAGGCCAACTGATATGAAAAACTGGACTCTTGAGAGTAAGATTATTATTAACGGCCGGTCTCAATAATGTACTAACAGATGGAAGACTGTGGATAGGGCTACCATTAGTATGTTATCTGTCATATTTGTCAATTTTTGCGTCTGAAAAATTGACAAATATGACAGATAACATACTAATGGTAGCCCTATCCACAGTTTTCCATCTGTTAGTACATTATTGAGACCGGCCGTTAATCTTTTATAATAGTATAAAAATAAACTATATAACTATTAAACTACATAGCTATATCTACATATTTTTTCTCAAAATGCATTATTCTATACATTTTATCTACATTAAATTTATAACCAAGATGCAGTGTACCTTAGTACTTGTATCTAAATCTCCACAGAAAATTTCATTACTATAACAAGTCCCATAGCATGACCATGCAATGTATTTTTATAATTTAATTCAACTCACATATTAGTGAAAATATAACCTCGGTCCATTGAAGTATAATGACATAGAACAGACATCTCGAACAAAATGTGTGTCCCGCCGCCGGCTTTCCCTCCGTTCTCTTTTCAAACTAGAAGGCGCGTTTACACACTTGCCATAGAGTAACTTTGTATATGACACTTGCCGAACTGAGACAAGCAGTCACCGACTCCAAATCTTTACAAGCTCTTACTCCAACTTTATTTAACGTGCAAAAGCGTTTGAACGATTTTCAAACGTTTACCATTGATTCGTGTCAAAAATCCAACACCTTAAATTGGTCACAAGCGTCGGCAAGCTTATGCAAGCCTATTTAATACATTAACACGCTTGCGGCTTGCCAAGTATGTAAACGCGCCTTATGATTTTTCCAATGGCTGAAACATTGCACAATAATGAAATAAATTCGTTTTGATTGATTTAAGTTAATGTTTTGTTTCCTTGCCGATGATAAGTAACACAACTCTCTTTTTTTCGTAGTTGACTGATTTTTACAGCTTCATATAACGTACTACGGCATTTTTGAAATGTTATTTTGTCACAATTTTGACATGTGGCCGCCATGAGCGCAGCCGAGTGACAGAATGGAATAGCGATGCGCGACTCTGAATGATTCCAGTCGAATTATTCGACTTAGTAAATCATTCGACTCATTCGAATGATCTATAAAAATAATTAGTAACTAATTTGACTTGAGTCGACACAGAGTACTAATCGTAACCTTTCATTCGACTGGGAACTTTGTTAGCGGTTAGCGAACGGCGAACTCGGCCGTCCTAACGAAGAGTGCAATAAGTCGAGTTTTTGGGCAAATTGACTTTAGACCATATTCGTAATAACATAAGGTCTTAAATTCGACTACTACCGCACGGCGCGGCGGCGCGGCGGCGGAGTGGTGAACGATAGACATGGGTGGTATAAACGATAAACAGTTTCAGTAACTATTTATTGGTATCAGGTGCCTCAATAAGTATTTATTGAGAGAAACCATTTATTCGTAAATACGAGGTATTGCGAGTTAGGAACAATATATTTATTTTAAATGCAACAGGATATCGCTTTTATTCCTATTGCAATAAAGTTTGCTACTAAGGATTCATTTAATCAGTTATTCCGTATACCGACATTAGCGAGAATAAGATTATACCGATGATACCGTAAAACTGATATACCGAGTAAACATTTCAATACATAGTTTTTAAAAATAAACAGTTTTATAACACTATCGGCAACAATAACAATAAATAGTTATGGTATTACGAAAACGCGTACCGACCCATGTCTAGTGAACGGTCATACATATAATAATGATATTCATTCCAAACTGACAACTGGCTACGTGACAGTGTTGCCAACCTCGACTAAGCATCCCCCCTCCCCCCAGCGTCATCTCGAAATTCCCCTCTTTCCCCCCTAACACTATGTCTAAGCAGTAATTTATTTAAGTAAGTATAAGTAAAAAGAAGCTCACCAGGATAAATTGAATTAATTCATCAACCCAATCAATGATCTTCTAAATACGTACAAAACCCGCTATAAAAAAATTCCCCCTAGAAAAGGTAACTCTTGAAACATGCGTCAAAAAATTGTACCTCTAGTGTATGCCCCTAAAAAATATGGCCCCTGAAGATACCCATTTTCATCTAACTTACCCCCAAATTTAGGTGAAAAACCCCCAAGTTGGCAACACTGCTGAGTGAGCGTCGAATGCGCGAGCAACTCGACTCTTAGAGCGGCTATTAGATTAGTTATTAATTTAGCAGTCGACTAGTCGTCATTCGAATACGAACGTTAGTATATTACTAATATTCAAGTCGAATGCGTACATTAGTAGTAGATTATTCGAATAGTGAGATCATTCGCAGTCGCGCACCTTTAGAATGGAATGAAGCCGGCCGGCTGTAATGCACACCCCCCAACCCGATGTTCGCAGTGTCTGTTCTATACGCTATTAATAATACTTCAATGCCTTGGTCGGTCCGATACTAGTCTAGGTAAATCCTACTAAGTCGTTATATATAGTAAAATCGTATTCATATACTGTTAACGTAACAGTAGATACATCAAGCATCATAAATGTATTATATTTGTAAATATTTTTGTTACCTATTATTTTAACTTGAGGTTACTCTGTTTCTCTTACTTATTTTTCTTAATTTTCTACAGCTTTTGTACATCGAAATTTCTACCTCTTCAAAACTTTGTTCCTTTTATTTGTCTTAAGAAAATTGATGTTCAAGGAACTTCAAAGAGGTTTAGAACTTTTTCTCTGCAAGCTCCCTCTTTTAAGCTTTATCTCGTTATTTGACTGTTCATTGTGTTCCGTTACATTTCTACGCGGGGGCGTAGCTACCGCCGTATAAGGCGCGTACGGGCCCCAAAGCTAAAGGGGCCCTAACACATGTAAACAAAAATGAGTAAAAATAAATATCCTGATTCATTTAACGAAGGAACCGTCGTGAACTCCGATACAGGGCTCGTCTAGGCCAAGCTGCGCCACTGTTTATGCGTAAGTTGCGTAACACTTTGCGTATTTATTGTGATTTTTTCGACACTTCATCAAATTATGCTATACTGGGTTCGAATGAGCCCGTATACCAATTATATAAAACCACTCAGACCAGAAGTATGTACAGGAAAGTTATACAAAAAAGAACCAACAGCGAATTATAATTAATTGACCTATTTAAAAACTCCTACGTGAGAGGGAACAGAATGGCGAATTTACTAAAAAAACGTAGGCACTTACGAGTATCTGTAAGTACCTTAACATAACTTTATGGGTACACCCCTAATTGTCTACATAATTAAAATCTAGGTATTGAATTAATAGTCAAAACTCTTTTCTCAATATTTTGCTCTATTTGAACTTTTACAATTTTACCATAAGTAATATATTTGTAGATAATTTAAATATTTGGAATATAAAAATATGTACCTACTAACTATATTCATCTCTTTATATTATAAACCCCACCGTATTACAATTAGATTTTTCGCTGGAGTACCTACACTTAGAATAACCCGGATAATGTTGTACGGGCGTCCTAACACTACTTTGAATAATATTATCTACTTGTTAAAAATAACAGTCTAAAGAAATTTTGCACACATTTGCGCATCTTCTTGGCACTACAAAAGAAGAGTTGGAAAAGTAAAACCACGGCTTTTAATTATGTATTAAATGATGTAATATAATGTAACATTACAATAATAATATGAGGAATGATATCAGCTCCTGAAAAGTATAGTGCGTTTCACGCAAGAATTCCTTTCGCTGTCATATTATAAGTATGGTAGCGGGGGTCTATTAGGTGAAATACTCTATATTAATTTTGAATTCTGATGAGCAACAACGGTTCTTGTACTTCTTGTAGTGCCTACTAATAATGATACATCACAAATGTGTAATGTAATAACATGTTAAAAATTAATCCATGATAGAGTATAATAGTGCCAATAGTGGTCTGTAGGAAATAGTTCGAAGAATCTAACCGTATTCCATATGTATGTACGTAGATAATAAATACAAAACTGTTAAGCAAAATGACAGAAGCTATTAAGCTTCTTAGATAACTTGTTCTGAATTAGCTAGAAAATTACAGTTTAAATAATTACAAGGAATTGTTACCAATAACTTTATAGTAACGTGATTTAACTTAACTCATGGATTTCTTTGCCTCTCGACCTCACTTTTAACCATAGATACTTAGAGAATTCAATTCAAAAGACACCCGAAGGGTACTTTATATTTTTCACCTCTGTATTAAAGTATTTCAATGTACTTATTCTTGTAGAATCATTTGTTTTTCGTGGAACTACATGATGTCTAAAAGCAATTGAAGTAAAAGCAAATGTAAAACATACTTTCGGCAATATCATGCCACGTTTGAAACTATTTAATATATTTTGTATGTAAGATCTAATTAAAAGTTGAATATCGTTCTGTTATCGATGTATGTGAAACAGCGATATTGGTGTTGTTACGGTATTAAAGATGTGATCTCTTATTGTTAATCTGTAGATATATTAAGGCCGCGTCGGGTATTCATTCGTATAAAAATATTATTTATTGTTATAAGGTATGAACAAAATATTTACTCAATTACCTTTTTTAATATTTACTGTTTTTGTTTTAAAATATCTTTATTTATATAAATAGTTCACAGGATATAATATTTAAAACAACTTACAAATATTGCAAATACAATCGTAAGTATATGAAACGTTACGTAAGCTATATGCGCCTCATTAAACAAACGCAATATTTATTATTTCATTTTGACCATAACATTATGAAACTATTATAGTAGGTACAGTTAAACAATAATAATCTTGGTAATGCAAGGCTTTGTAAGATTTGTCTAATGTTTACTATTTCTGCATTTCTGCAATTGATCCCATACGTATTAATTTATGGCTAACGTATAGAGTGCCGCCAGCGGCATTCTATCGCACAGCGCACTCGCTTCTGGAACCGCAAGTTTGTGGCATAATAGTGACACCGTCTGCATACGATGAGATATATCCAATTTAAACACTCATAACTTATTACACGCTCGCCGTACAATACGGAAATATATTGTACCGCGTCGCTAGACTCAAGGGGATGCGTTCAGGTGGTTTTCTCTACATATGGACCGGTGCATTACTAGACAATATCTGCCGTAAGGAGTGTGCATGGCGAAATGTTTCCAATAAAAGTTGTAGTACATAAAGATTAGCCGTATTGGGGCGGCTTAGAATACTAACCCCAATCCCACGCCGGATGGGTGTCGTAAAAGGCGACTATATCCGGCCCGCTGGTGGTAGGACTCCTCGAGGGATTATATTAGTAATATTGATTTTAATTATTAATTAATACCATTATTACTTTATTATTTCTCCATGGGGTTCGCCTAGATAGCAACCACCCTTGAGCATGAGTCAGCCGCCAAACGACTCGTCGTGTTCCGGCTGGGGGCTTGAGAGCCAGTTCTTTCTTTCTTTTTCTTCTCTCTTTCTTGGCCGGCAACGCATCGGTGATGCCTTTGGTGTTGCTGATGTCCACGGGCGACGATAGCCACTTACCATCAGATGTATTGTCAGCTCGTTTGCCGGCTATTTCCATAAAAAAAATACTGACATTTTATGTCAAGTATATTTTTCTTGTAGACACACACACACACAAAACACACACCCACACACACACACACACCCAAAACACACACACACACACGACAGGCGGTCCCACGCGAGCATATCGTCGCAGATGATTTTAACGCTCACCACCGCGAGCGTTTCAACCACCTGCTCCTCAGCTCGCGGGCCGCTTCGCCCCTCCGCGCCTACGCGGGCTTAGGTGTAGGGTAGACAAGACTACGTGGGGTCGGTTGTGCAGCGGTTCGTATCTTTCACAAACTATTGTAGCAAACTTATTATAAGTACTATTTTTTCTTCTGTGGTAGCAGTAAGCTTACGGCATCGTAGGTACCCGATCGTAATAATTATGTTACCGCTTGCGGCACTCTATACACTTCCTTAATTTACTATCGTTTCCTTCGTTTATTTTCCGACGCGGCCGTCCCTCCTTAAAGGATCTGCCTTATAGGTGTGTTTTTATAAATGTACCTCCAACGATACATTTCTACTTTACTTACGTGTAAGTCTCGTGTTGTGTAAAAGAATCGTATGTTTAAGCCTATATTTATATGGAAACATATTTACATTAGTCTTATAACATGTGAAAATTCGACTTTGTAATGATAATACATCTATTTGTATAATACTCCATCGCCTCGTGCGGTAATATTGCCTTAGATCATTTAGTCATATTTTAAAATAATTAGTAATAAATTATTACGGTTCTACTGTACTAAGCGTAATTTTTAATTCTGACTTTGTAACTCGAAGTAGGTACTGTCCTACCCGTATGTAACTGTCATCCTGTTTTCCTTTAAAATATTATATTTTTTAAGAAAATACATGTCTTTCTCGTTATTGATTCTTTAATATATCGTATGTACATTCAAATGTACTTAACTAAATTGTGATTTGTAAATGTAAGATTTTTGATGTCATACTGACATCCTTTTCGATTGTTCTTTAAAATATTTTATACTTACTTTGAAGTCGTGTGCGAGTTTACTATCGAAAGTACGTCGTTTAAATAATAAGTTTTGGCATTAAATACATCATTTTAATAGAATTTTCTAATAAGTAGGTATTTATTTAACTCCCATTCGAAAAATCATGAATAGATACTGTTGGCTACAATATTTATTTTTCAACACACCGGAACTGGATAATCTTGTAAAGGTTAGTGGGTGTTAGAATGAACTAACGAATAATGTATGAATCGATAGAAACAGCGAACATTTTAATTTTTGAAAAAACTGTTTAAATGCACTATATTATTGCTACCTTGCATTTTGTTGCAGACGTATTTCAGTCAGAATATTTCCTCTTCTCGTCTAACGTTTTAAATATTTGTTCATAAACTCTAAATGTATTCATATCAGTATGTTAAGTCCATGTTTTAATATTGTCAATGTTATTCAGCATAAAATGTACCTTTACAATTTTGAGCAATAATATATTGAGCTGTGTTGATTTTTTGCATTTATTTATTAATATGCATCAATGCATCGAACTTAGGTATATAAAACAATATCAGGCACTAGAATTGATTCTTAAAAGGTGGTATTGCTTGAAATACATATATATCAAAAGCAGTCAGTCGGTTAAAATATCTAGTCATTGTAAATTATGTCATGTTCCTGGTTCAAGTTGTGAATGTACAATTAAATAACTAAGCAGGTGACCTGCTAGTTTTGTCTTATATTTACATAATAAATTTATTTTAGTTTAGCAATTAGGTACCTAATGTTTATTAAAAAAAATTAACAGCCCGTATTTTAACATTTTCAATCAATTAAAAATAGAATATTTTATTTATATTTCGTTTTATAATCAAAAACTTATAATTTATAATTTTGTTATTAATCAGATCTTATGATAAATATTTTTACTTTTTATTTTACTTTTATTTATATCTGTGTGTGCAACAAATTAAAAGACTGAGTGCGAATTATATTTTCGGTGTCAACAGCACCACATAATTATTTCAAACTGTAACCATTCATTCGCCCCTACCGAATTTAATCCCTTGAATATCCAGTATTTTTTATCGATATTTTCAAAATCTCTAAATAAATAGATGTAAATAAGTAACTCAACATATTTTGTCAATAGATAAAATCATATTTCGTCTTATTGCTTCGCTGTTTAAGTAATTTTAGTAAAAACATTGCAAATAATAGATTTGCGTACCTACAGGTAGTTCAGTTTAAGTCTTCAATTTATTAGTTTTGCTCAATAATTTAAGTTTATTTATAATGTTATCATCTTGTTCTATGGTTGTCCGGTCACGCCCTGAGGGAAAGCTGAAACGTGACGCCTTGCAAAAATAAAATTATGTTTATTGTGTAGGTACCCAATACCCATTCAGGTCACAGCCTAGGTCACTTGACAGATGACATTCATATTTTAATATTAATTAAAAAAATGCATTCAAATTAAGTCACCGACTAACAACCCATGGCAGTATAGTTTTTGCAATGCGTTATGTTCAGGCCTATTTACGCGTGGACCTTAATTTTAGAATAATTGCATAAAAGGTTGCACATTTAAGAAGTTTGGTCTTGTTATTAAATTAAAAAAAAATGTTTTTCAAAATGTCAAACAAATTATTCAACAAAATATTAAACATTATATTTTTCATCAAGGAAAAAACTTCTTTGTAACTTAGGAATATACCTAGGTATTTCAACGACAAAAAGTCTTTAACACATTTGTCGCGACCGCTATAAACTAATTTTTCCTTTTGCTTACTTAAAATGTTTATGACCGAATGTTATAACACTGATAACATTACCAAAGACGATGTGCAACCAACATGCATGACGTAAAACGCGCTGCAGTGTACAGTACGGCCGCTGTATCTTGGCGCGTCTGAACATAGGCTCTGCGAACTTTAGCGCATGTAAGACAGAGATGGCAACACGAACACGCTAACGTGTGACTGAGACACAATACACCGCGCATTGAGTATTGGCTAATTATGTTACTGCGCAGCCTTCTGCGCGAAGTTCAGACGCGCCAAGATACAGCGGCCGAACTATATGTGTCGATGTTTGTAAACAATATATTTCATATTTCGTTCTGCACATAACCTTTGCAGCAGCGAGCGTGTGATCCACAGATTCTGATGTTTCGTGTTACGATATAATATTGTACTTTGTATTTCTAAGTTGAGTCGGTTGGAAACAGAGCATTTCTCCCTTTGACTTTGTCCATACTGCCTGCCTGTTTCTACATCGTTCTTGTGTACGCTACGCTTCTATCAGAAGCAAGAGTTAATTTTATTTTATTGACAAGGAATTATATCAACAACCTGAAGTACTGAGTCATGAATATTATTGATTGATTTTAAGTAATTCTAATATTTCTAATAACTGTAGAAGCATAACTAAATCTAGATTTACCGAACAGTGTTACAAGAATGTTTGGTTTTGCTTCTTTCCGGCTCAACTGTGCGGAGACTTGCTCCGTTGATATTAAACTTTGAATTGAACCATTGTATTTTCTCTCAATATATTTATATTTGGGAATTCAATAAATTAAATTATACTGTTGTTTGTTTTGTTTCTTTGAATCAACCCGAGAATCGTACTAATGTGTAAATTCGTTGTACTATTATAGGTGTAATAGGGGAGGTGGATCAAAGGTGTCAGGGGTGGAGGCCTCAATACCATGTACCTAAGTTCAGCAATATTCAATGGTTCATATATGTGTTTTTTTAATAACAGCGTTTAAGTTAATCTGAAAATACAGCCGTTAGGCTACGCTGTTAGGTCTATGCCTATATTTTCTCTTAAACTACCTTAATAGTTGGGCTTTTGTACCTACCCACTGTTATTCAAACAGTAGGTACTTGTTAATAAGCTCAAATAAAACCAGTTAAATACCTGACAACGGCCTTTATTCTCTCTAACGACTGACATTTCCCCAGTAGCTGCATCATCTCAGCGACGCCGGGCCCTTCGTTGAGGCCGCTCAAGGCCGACCGCAAGTTCTTCATTAGCACAGGAAACTTTATGCCGTTTTCACTCGCAAAATCTTTAAGGCGATCTTTGAGGCTATTCTGCTCAAATTCCTTTGTCTCCAAACTTTCTAAATGATGTATCAGCTTCTCGAGAAGTGTCTTATTCATATCGACGGTATTCTTTGAGGGTAGAATCCATAGGAATCCAAATTTAGAAGATGCTAATTCTTCTATCCTCGTTATTCTAGAAGTTGCCCAGTTCAGGATTGTCTTGACGTGTTCTTCTGAGATGTACAGCTTCTCTTCTGGATATTTGGTTTGTATGATTGTTTGTACTTTAGCAACAATGTCTGCCGTGAGTTCCTCGTCTCGGAGCCTTCGTTTTATTTCTAGCCGGTTGCATTCTTCTAGCAGGTCTGGGTTTAGACGACTGGGGTGTGACGAAACCTTGTCTATCTGGAACTACAGAAATTAATAATAATTTTGCTATTTCGGTATTAAATTCGCTCTGGGTAACCTGTATTATTAGCGTTATTAGTAAAAAAAGTAGTTTATTGTATTTACCTTAAGCTACAATATGCAAAAGGCAAACTTAACTTACTGACATTCAACCTGTGGAAGTTTCATCCATACAAAAAAAAAACGTAAAGGACTTTATTTTTGTCATTTTTAGAGTTCCGAAGTAAAATCGGAACCCTTACAGTTTCGTCATGTCCGTCCGTCCGTCTGTCCGAAGCAAAGCGCCGAGACCCTTAGTGTTAGAAAACTGTAATTTGGCATGGATATATATATTTATGAAAACTCTAGAATCGTAGAATAAAATATTGAAAAACATTTTTTTTCAGGGTACCTCCCCTACAGGTAACGTGACGATTTTTTTATTCGTCTTTTCTAAGACTATTTTTGGAATTAGGGGTACGTTTGCAAAATATTTAGCTTTAGAGTGCTAATTTTGGTTAAGAGTCAAGTGTACGTGATGTAAGAAGCAAGACATTAGTCACATTAGTGTAGTGTACCTCGTGAGCCAACTCGTGCACACTCTTCAGCGCGACGCCCGCGCCGGCCACGTGCCCGAACCCGCCGCCCGACAGCGTTATGTAGTTCACTAGCGCTAGCGGGAATATACCTGGAATTACACATTCCAAATAATAATAAATCTTGAATATTTTTATCTATACTAATATTATAAAGCTGAAGAGTTTGTTTATTTGGTTGAACGTGCTAATCTCAGGAACTACTGGTTCGTACTGGAAAATTATTTTTGTGTTTGATAGTCCATTCATTGAGGAAGGCTATGGGCTATATAACATATATTTTAGTAGTTAGTTTTTTCCACAATTTAACGCGGGTGGAACCGCGGGGCACAGCTAGTCGCTCGACTGCCCGGGCGATATTTTTCATCACCCTCCAATTGTCCATGGCCGAAAACGTTTAGTAGGTAAATAAAAAAAATTTAATTTTTAAATTTGCTGCGGCTGTGCCGGCGTTAAATTTTTTGACAATGTGTAGGTAATAAGGAGCCAAGATGTCAAACAAAGTAACTTGCACATTTTATAACATTAGTAGGTAATTTAGAAAAATATTCATTACTTGTGCCGATCGTTGTTTCACAGAAATTCTTTAGTAGGTAAGTATCCGACAAACTACACGATCTAATATTCATTTATCGGCATAACGACCGACGGCGCTAACGAGTTGCGCATAACATGTAAGTATACTAGGTGTTTCCGAACACTCGTTGAATAATCTGTGCAAGATTGATTGTCTATAATTTAATAATTTTCATGAATAAAAAGGTGGTGGTTAAATATATCTGGTTAAATCCGAAGTTGTTTATCTGAATAAATAGAAACCCTACAGTTGCTGACCGTTATTCCTGTAGTCCTCGACTCTGACGTCACTCTGTCGCTTGCTGAGCTTGGTGCCGTCCGAGTTGACGATGAGCGGCAGGTGCCCGAACTGCGGCGGTGTCCAGCCAAACGCTCTGCAAATGGTATTAGCCAGTGAGATTTCTGCTATGGGGTCATCCCTGAGCACAACTGTTGTCACTAGCGGTCATCCATCCAACTACTGACCGTACCTGCTGTGGCTAAACACAGCAAGGATGGACACGAGCCGGCGAGCAAAGAGCGCTTCTTCTTCTTCATACAAGCAACTTAAATAAAGCTTTTAAACTTACTTATAAATCAACATATGCTTGGTAGTAGAGATCTGCCACTCGACCCCGCGTAACACATGCGTGATGGCCATCAGGTGATCATCGACCACATTGGCAAAGTGGTAGGTGGGGTAGCCGTCGCTCTTCAGCAGCACCGGGTCCCCCTCGTTTAGAGAGACATCATATGCGATGCCCCCGAAGATCAGGTCTTCGAAATACTGGCAGTCTGATGTCAGCTGGAAGGGAAAGCAGATAAGAATGGTAAACCAGAAGCCACTAGCTTCGGTTTTCGTATAGACTCGATTTTTTAATAAAGCACTCATGTTACTCAGAAAGATTGGTTTTTGAACCTACTTGGTAGAAAAATACCTACAAAGAAAAATACAAAAATTCAAAATATTTTTCCTCTATTATTAGTAAATACTTGAGTTAAAACACAGTTTTTAATTTGCAGAAACAAGTCTTTCTTTCTTTTTTTTCTTTCTTTCTTGGCCGGCAACGCATCAGTGATGCCTTTGGTGTTGCCGATGTCCATGGGCGACGATAGCCACTTACCATCAGGTGGATCGTCAGCTCGTTTGCCGGCTATTTCCATAAAAAAAAATATGTGTACATAAACTATTAAATAAATAAAAAAAAATAAGTTGTTTCTTGACTACTTACTAAGTTATATAAATATAATTTTTAACAAAAAATATACCTTAAACCTGATGCAATATGGAGTACCAGCATTCATCTTATCCTTGATTTCTTGCGGAGAAAGACTGCGACACTTATTGTCATATTTGGGCACTTTCTGGCTTTTGATGGCATCTCTTCTCAGGATGTTCAGTCTACGCTCGGTACAGAAGCACTTATAAGCTGTGCCATTCTCAAGAAGTCTTGTGATTTGCTCTCTAAAAGTAATAATTTTGAAGTATTCACTTTCAATACATGATTAACGCCCTAACTCACAGGCACTAACAGTTACTTTAATCGCTCCTTAGTAAAGAATCACCATACTAAATCTGTACTAAGAATCAATTAAAGTAACCATTAGTGACTCTGAGTTGGGCCGTTTGTTAAATAAAATTATTGATGATTTATCTTTTTACTAAAGCTGATTTCCAGCAACAATATAGTCCTGGTTATAATGATTTTGTAATAGTTAATAATGATTTTGTAATTAGATAAGATTTTTTTTTTGACATTTTCTATTATAAATTTTGCATGCCATAAAAAGGCGGAATATGGCGTACCAAATTGTATACTAACACCTTAATGTAACTAACCCATATTCGAGCAAATAAATTGATTTGATTTGAATATAGTCCTGGTACTCACGAAATTTGTTACAACGGAGTGTCTATATAAAATAAATTGGACCATAACAAAACTCAGCAATGTCATGTTTGTATCTTAGAGATGGTAGTTACAGATTTTTTTATGGAAATAGCTGGTAAACGAGCTGACGATCTACCTGATGGTAAGTGGCTATTGTCGCCCATGGACATCAACAACACCATAAGCATCACTGATGCATTGCTGGCCAAGAAAGAAGGAAGAAAAATAAAGAAAGAACTGATTGACCAGGTAACCAACAGAGTTTAACAGTTGCTAGATCACTGGGTATTTCTTTAGAAACCTGCGGCACCGGGAGAGGGGTGGAGTTAGGGGGGAGGGGAGGTAAGGACCCCCCCCTTAAAGGGGCTAAGTGAGGAAACACATAGTTTTTGAGTTTTTTTTATTTTTATTTTGAAGTTAAATCTGTGAAAACTGCTCAATATTTGTCTTAAACTAGTCTAAATTAATGTCAGGTGGTGGAGGAAGAAATAAAGTTACGACCTCCGTATGGGGAGACACACAAAACGCACCAATTTTATAAAAAAATGACAAATCATTATAATTACAAACTTACAGTTTAAGCAATTTTAGGGAGAATTTAGGGGTTTTTGATACACAAACAGGCTTCCAAACGTCTCCGGCGCTGCGGGAAGTGCAGCCCCTCCGCCCTTGCGTAACAAACTGCAGGCACTCCATGCTCGCCTACGCAGCTTCGGCTTCTTGGTCGCCTGCGGCGACCAGCCTCAGCCGCTTCGGCTCACATGGTGCCTGCAGTTTGTTACAGCGGGCGGGGGCTACTCTCCCTCCGCGCCTCCGGGGTTTACATTCACTCTAGGGGTAGGGCAGACTAGTATCACGTGGGGTCGGGGTTGACTAAGTCGGTTCTGTCACCAATTTTCAAAAATTTAACTAGAATGTAATAAATAAATTTAATAGAGTATGACATAAACAGTAAAATGTATATATTACATTATGTAACCTTTCTTGTATTTCCTATTTCCAAATTTCATGTAGCTCGACCACCTTTCCCGGGCCACCAATCTTTCCAATGAACTCCTAATTACTATAATTATAATATATAATACAATAAAATATACCTAATAACATAAATTTTATAAATAAGTATCATAATTCGTGTTGTATTTTTTGGAAATAACCTCAAAAATTAAAATTAAGATTTTTAAAAAACGACGCATTACCTCACAAAAACCAACAAGATTATGATTAGGGGCATCACTGCCTATCGATTAAAGCCAAAATCACCCAGATACCGATGCCGCAGGTTTCTAAAGTCAACCCGATCACTGAGACCGGGCATTATTCAATGAGTATTTTTGAAGAATAAAACTTTTTATTTAACTAACTGAATAAACAACTTACTGATAAATATGTAGCCTCTCGCTTTGGACGTAAGGACCAAATTTCCCGCCTTTACCGGGACCCTCCTCACATTGTATCCCCGCCCATTCCAAGTCCCTAATCAAGGCGTCTACGGAACCCTCAACTTTGCGACTTTGGTCTGTATCTTCGATTCTCAGCACAAAAACACCGCCGCGGGATTTTGCAAACAGATAGTTATACAAAGCAGTCCTCAGACCTCCCAAATGTAGGTACCCGGTAGGGCTAGGGGCAAATCGCACTCTGGGTGAACTTGAAACAGTTTTTAACGTCCGACACAGGTTATGTCTCGCGCATTCAGAGATAAATCTGAACAGAATAAAATGTGATATTAACTTAACCATCACTATAAATAATAACAATTGTGCTCTATGAATATGTATATATTTTTTTCTATTGTGATTCTAAGAAACATAATCATTCAACTCGACAATAACAAAACTGACATGACATTGACAATATAGCTTAACAGCTGTTCACAACAGCTGTTTTGTTGTAATGACGTTGACACTTTGTGGACGTCAAATTATTCGTTCAACAATGGATTTATTAATTATTAATATTCTATTACCTATTAATCAAATATATAATATAAGCAGTGCCGTCCGAAATGTGCCTCTCAGTCCCTTCACAATTAACTCCTAAATACACTGTATATAGGGTATATTCGTGTCTATGATTTGTACAATATGTAGCTCTGTGGATATAAAACAAAAAAAAGTTGTAGCATAGACAAAAAATAAAAAACTGAAATCTATGGTTGTTATTTCATTTTGTTCAGATGTGGAAATAACAGTGAAATTAGTGAAAGTCATTATTAGAATTAACAAAACACCGTCAAAAATGGTTTGTTGATAACATTATTCTACCTGGACCATTATATTCACCAAGAGAATGCGATTTAATACTTCTACTATGCTGTACGCAATTGACAGCTCAGTTGGCTAAGGTTATGATGTTACTGCGTTTTCTTTCAGAATAAATTAAAATCATCACAGAGAGACAAGGTGAAGAAGTTTGTTGCGTTCACACAGACCAGCGAGACGACAGCCATTTACTGCCTCGCACAGAACGATTGGAAATTGGACTTGGCGAGCGATAATTACTTCCAAAACCCAGATGCCTACTACAAGGACCCCATCAAGACGTCCGTGGACAGGAAGAAGCTGGAGCAGTTGTTTAATAAATACAGAGACCAGCAGGAGAGTGACAAAATCACAGTCGACGGTGTGATGAAATTCTTAGAAGACCTTAATCTTAGTCCTGAATCCATATTGGTGCTTATAATTGCGTGGAAGTGTAAAGCGGCAGTGCAGTGCGAGTTTTCCAAAGACGAGTTCACGACAGGCCTCATAGAGCTAGGTGCGGACACCATAGATAAGTTAAAAGCAAAGCTGCCGACGCTTGAATCAGAAATTAAGGACCCTCTTAAATTTAAGGATTTCTATCAGTTTACGTTTAATTATGCGAAAAATCCGGGACAAAAAGGCTTGGATCTGGACATGGCAGTGGCTTACTGGAACATAGTGCTCCGGGGTAGATTCAAGTTCCTAGATGCATGGTGCAAGTTTCTTACGGTATGGTATTCATCAATCAATACTTAATATTCAAAATAAGAGGAAATTAAAGAGACCTTTTATGAGAGACAGGTCTTATTAGTGAATGATGTTTAATATAAGCAATATTGGATAATCTAGTAGTTACATAGTCCAAGTGGACGTAACAATAGACGTATAAGTGTAGTCTTATACACAACACTGAGATATATTTATTTAAACTTTAACCACGGAGCCGTTGGAACCACATGCATGATTATGACCACCAATCAGTTAAGGATATTTTGTGCATGTACACAATGACTTAAAATATGTTTATTGAGTTGCAAGTTCACCAATATTAATTTATTGAAGCATTCCATCTTTGGAGTTCATTTGTAACTGGTTTTAAATAGTGATCCAGGGACAATGAGCATTCAATAGCATTATAATAATAGGTACTATATTTGAATACAGAGACATAATTGGTCTAAAGTCGCCTAAAATAAATAAATAAACGCTTATGCACTCACACCCCCGCAGTAGGTTTTTACCTGTGTCACGGGTGGCATGGACAACACATATCAATAATGACATATCATAACACATCACAATAACACCCATGACCCGAGTACAAATATCTGTCACATAAATATTTGGCCGGGAATCAAACCCAGTACCCTTTGCTTCACAGGCAGGGTTGCTACTAACTAGGATATAGGGTCGACAAAATTATGTAATGTATTCATAATAGCTCCCATGCTTTGAAAGGAAGAAAGAAAACATATTTATTAAGCACTTTCAGCATGATTGCTATTCCCATGCAATTGTACAAAGTTAATTATTTATGTGGTGTTCCACTTATGTTAATGAGTAATCTTAGTACGTATTACCAAGTTGGAGAAAGTGTCACTCTTAAGGCTGCCTCTTGAGTTTTTAACGTGCAGCCTTTTTAATTCAGTTGGCATTTATTTCCTATTGTTAATTTTATGTTTGAAATAAACAAGAACTGAAATAATATAACATTATTGAAAAATTAAGAACCAAAACATGCAAGTAAATTTGGAAAAAATTGACCACACAATATCTTGTATGTCTCAATAGGGTATCCCTATTCTACTACAGTATGACAGATTCTCATAAATTACAACCTCACCAATTTTATGATGTGAGATATAAGTTATAAGGGCTAATCATTCAATAATTTAATTTCAGGAACATCATAAAAGATCTATACCCAAAGATACATGGAACCTGCTCCTAGATTTCGCAACGCAAATCGACGACGGAATGAGCAATTATGACGCGGAAGGTGCGTGGCCGGTCCTCATCGATGACTTCGTTGAGTGGTGTCAGAAGCACGAGCTCACGGGAGACGGGGTCAAAGCACTGGAGCCGGTGTCCGGCTAGCCTGAACAGCACCGACAGACAGAGGCGAGGCAACACGTGTACGAAGAGTCCCAGAGTAGCACACGCCCAACCCTTAGACAGTACATGTTTAGCCTTCTGTCTCGCTCTGTTCTGTACGGGATGGAGCTATGTTCAGTTGAGTGCCTCGCTGTCGCGATAGTCTTTGAACTATGCAGCTGAAACTAGGAAACACAGTGATTGTGCATGATTGAATCATGAAAATTTGTGGGATTTTTGCGCTCAACCATATGTAGCTCTCGGTCTATATGTCCGCTAGATAATTCATCTGTAGTGTGGCTCCAGTTTCCTATCAGCTATGATATTCCTACCTATAGTCAAAGGGAAAGCATCTTTCCCATAGATATTATCGAAGATTCAAACGGTTTATGAAAATTTTTAACAAGATTTTTCTCATTCGTTTAGTGTATTTGAGGGTTTAAAATTAAGATGTAAATATGTATATACACGTTAATGATATTTTCTTTTTTTATTCTTAAAACTAGAATTATCCGTCTTGATTTTTATGGCAACACTAGCCCTTTATTTTACCATAGCAATATTGTTAATAATGTCAAATGCCACACCATTTATGTTTGATGCTCAATTGTTCTCAGTTTCTGTTTTTATAACTATAAACGACAAATAAAGGTTTTGTTTTTATTGGTAACAATTTGTGCAATTTAGGAAAATTTTAAATGGTTAAAAGTCAGTATGTTGACAAAGTAATTTGGTAATGTATCTACCTAATATATGAAAATATTATATATTGTGTTATCCTGAAAAGATTGACACTTGAGTGTTGTTTTAGATTCAGTTATTGTAAAGAAGTAACTGAAGATTGTAAACCTAAGCCTAATAAAATGTTGAAAACTATGATCACTAACGAACAAAAACATTGTTAATGTTAACTAACCTATTTATTGCTTTGTATTACTACTTCATGAGTGACATACTATATGTAATCAATTTTATAATCAGCCTTCATTGTTAGACAGTTGTGCATAAACTATACATCCAAATCCAATTTATTATTAGTATTACTTTGTAAAGGATTTAACCATTATCAAACTTAACAAATTTTAGGAGAAATTATTGCTTTAGGATAAAATTGGATTATTAAAAATACCTAAATAAAAAGTTTGGTACTTAGATTTAATGTACAAAAGATGAAATTGATGTATTGAGAGATAACTACATTAAATTGTTAATTATAATTATTGTTGGTTTTAGTTACGTTTTTTACATTATTAATTTTATTATGACTAAAATAGTTTGAAACAATTATCCTTTAAAAAACTTTCATAATACACATTTGGAGTAAACATTTCATACACATCGGCCAAGTGCGTATCATGAAACGCGCAATGTAGGGTTCCGTAGTTGTAAGGTTATGGAGTATTTTATTACATTAATTACTACAAGATAAAATAGCCGTGAAGTTTTCCTTTTAAATTTGTCGTATTATATGCTACTGCCGTGAATTTTTTGTCCAACATCTACCATTTAGATAGCAGGGTAGGGTTGAACACGTCTTGACTATAAGCAAAATTAGCACTTTAAAGCCGAATATTTAGCAAACGAACATCTAGAAACGAAAAATGGTCTATTCAGATCCATAATCATTTCTCAACGATACTCGACACTTTGGAGTAGACGAGGAAAAAAAGATTAATTCCAACGTTACTTGTAAGTACCCTGAAAAAAAATCTTTAAAGATTTTAGTCTAAGATACGACTTTGTAGCATAATAAATATCCATTGCTTTCTAGCACTAAATACTAATTTTCGGTTTACACGTATTAAGTAGTTATGTAGTTATCTAAATTTAAACAAAGTTTTAAGTAAACAAGTAATTTTAATAAATTTTCTGTTAAGTATGTGGGCGGGTCATATCACTTAACACGTTTGAAAAGGCATTTTTTTAGCAAAAATTTAGTAAAATGCTTAATTAGTGTCCGTTTACACGTATTAATTTACTTATTTAGTCAACTACTTAATACGTGTAAACCGAACATAAGGGTCTTTGCGTTATGCTGCGAACATGACAAAACTACATTTATGGGTGCCGTTCTCACTACGGAACACTAAAAACTTATAAGAAATTGTTAGACACAAGTTTTGGCCATAACAAAAGACTCTAAGGCAAACATTTCATAAAATATTGTCATTGACACTTGACATTGACGTTAATAACGTTATGTTTTGACGTTTGTTTTCAAGTTATTGAATTGGAACGGAATCCAAAATCGCAATTTCTAATTCCCGTAATTTCCAAAAAAATATTCAAATATGTCTGTTCGTTTAGGAGGAGCACTAAGAGAACTTCGAATTCACTTGTGCCAGACAGGCAAGCAGTCTGCGGGTGTGAGGTGAATTTGATTACATAAACACTCTTCTAAGTTCTAACCTCTGTATTAAACCATAGTTATTTATTTTAATTGCATTTAATAAGGCTGTTTAATTAGAAACATGTTAGTATTAAGTACTACAGAAAGTCTCGTATTGAAACAATTTTGATTAAGGTTGTCACATCAATAGACATTTTTTCACTACATATTTACTTAATAACAAATATTAACATGAATAACTGTGAACAATAACATATTGTTTTAATTAAAATATTATAGTTAAGCATCTTCAATTTAAGTAAATTTTTGTCGAGCCCAATAATATTCTAAATGTGTAGATGTTTATTTCAGAGAGTTCATACAAAAGAACTATGTGAAAATCAAGAAAGAAAATCCCAAATTCCCCATTTTAATTCGTGAGTGCAGCGGAGTGCAGCCACGAGTTTGGGCACGTTATGGTATGTTGTGTTGTGTTCTGAAACATTATCAAGAAATTCTCTACAATTTATAGATTACATGTAAGAAAAGGGCCTATATCAATAATGGGTAAAATAATTATTAATGGAATAAATTACATAATCCAATTTTAAAATAAAATTGTCATAATGTTATGACTAGAGACCGGATTATATGCATTTGCATATTTAAGACATCCTCAGCGGTAATTGCATATTTTACTTAAGTTCTAGTTATAATGTATATTATCGTGTCAAGTTGATAGTTTTAGAACTTTTGCCAGAAACTATAAGTACTAATACAACACCAAAGTTCAAATTCTGCCCAGTCACCTCAGTGGATGTGGACCGGTCGGTATAAATATTTTTTTAATGATTGAAGACACAATCTCACTATTGAACATTTGGAACAATACGTTTGGATTTTGAATTTGGGAAAAACCGGGCAAATGCGTGTCTGGTCACGCGCAATGTAGAGTTCCGAAGTAGTTTTCTTTGTTTGGATTCCTAAAAATTATCATTTAATTTTGCATATTTTACATATTTTCGTGCATATTTCAAGCATTTTTCATGCATATTTGCATGCATATATAACAAGCTTTTTATGTTGCATATAATCCGGTCTCTAGTTATGACACTGCAAGACTAGGTCTATAGGTGAGACTGTTGACAAGGACACTTATTATGTAGATAAATATTAGATAAAATGCCTGGTTCATCAACCTGACTTGTATTGGCCAGACAAGTTACAATCAAATTATGGCCTTGTCACAGCTAATAGTATCTATAGTATAGTAGATTTGCAGCCAATACAAATGAAAACAAACCAATAAAATCGTTTTCTAGGGTTTTAACCAACTGACATGAATTTGTACACCAAATCCGTTTTATTTAGACAAAATACTCATTAAGGCAAAATAGTACATTATGTTAAAGGTTTCAAATCTCTTCTTGGAAATAAGGTTGTCACTGAAGTGTTTGAATGATGACAGTGTTATTTAATTTGTTTGTTTCCACATTTACTCAGAGTTTATAATTGTTATCGATCAATATGTAGGTATTTATTTAAGAATTCACAAATATCATAATGAGTACTTTGGCTAAATAAAATGCATTTGGTGTATAAATTCATGTCAGTTGGTGAAAAACCCGAGAAAATTATTTTAATGGTTTGTTTACATTTGTATCAGCTATAAATCAACCCTACTATAGGTGATATTTAGGCCTCACTTTTATCTATGTTTGTGTTGCCTACCTTTTGTATTACTTTTTAAGGTATTAAAAAATAATGATATTAAATACTGAATACAGATAGAGGCTGTGAAGTGAGTGAATCACTGTGCGATCTCAGCAGTGAACAAGTGCTGGCCGTTGTATTGAAATTGGCATCAAAACTGTATCTATAAACTTCCTACTATTGTTGCACTATTCCGTGTATATGTTTAGTTAGATATAACTGTTGTAAGTTACCTGGATACAGGTCAGTAGTTTCGTTGGGAGCGCTGTAGTAGAATATTATTATTAATAAAATTAATAAATAATAATATGTAATTGTAATTATATTTCTGTTTTGCTGTTGGTAAACTTAATATTCTTAATTAATTACAGTTAATGTAAGATATTAATAGATTGGGTTGTAGTTGTATTATGGCTATTACCTACTGTACTGTAAATAAGAAGGCGTAGTAAATTTCTTAAGTGGCAGAGATTTTACTTAGAGTAGAGTTTAGACTGACGGTTGATCTTTGATTTCCTTTGAACATTGTTTGCGCTTCTATTTATTATTAACGAGTAACCGCCCTCGCTTTGCTTCGGTTTTCTTATTTTTTTACAAGTTATTGGAGTTTTATTAAGGATCCCTAATTTTTTTAAATTTAATATAGCCTATGTTACTCGGGGATAGTGTAGCTTCCCAACAGTGAAAGAATTTTTGAAATCGGTTCAGTAGTTTCGGAGCCTATTCAATGCAAACAAAAAATCAAATCTTTCCTCTTTATATATTAGTATAGATATAGATATGAACATTTGCTTCATTTGAAAAACACATAAGACACATTGTCATCTAGGAATAACTGAAAGTACTCCATACTGTCTTAGAATTGCATTGTGCAGTGACAATTTACACTGGCCTATGAGAATAATGTAAAGTAACCTTTCAGCCTCAGGATTATCAATTGAAACTGAGAGATAGTTGTATAAATCAGAACTTAATTAGTTTCATAATGTGTTAAGTAGCTCCTTTTCACACCGTGCGAAAACTCTCTATAGTGTGTTTCACAAGTTTGCACTTCAGTGTTGTTACTAGAATTGAAGTGTGTTTAAAGTTTAAAAAAACATAATTACCAATAACTAGGGAGCTATTATTAATGGAGATTGACCCAAGACACTAGTTTTCGCCTGCATCAAAATGGGCTACTTTACATGCATGCAAATTCGTGACCTAATTACACGGAGGTCGGAGTGTGCTATGTACTATGTATTAAGAAATAATTAGTAATCAACCTAATCAATAACGTAATAAATGTTTTTTTTTTGTTTTCCAGATAAAGGTGTAGAACGCAGTGCCGTCCTGACAGACTTGTCGGCTGACAAAGTTTTAGCAACAGTTCAGGACTTAGCAAAGTGAATTATTTAATCTTATAGTTATTTAGATGAATATGTATATATTAAAGTTTTGTTTGTGTTAAATAAAAGAAAGGAATACATAAATAATTTATTAATGCTTAACATACTACATTTTGTAACACAGTGGCAGGTAACTTTCAATAAACTCTTCAGCATCAATATTACTTCTATCAATTGCTGCATCATGCACAAGCATTCCAAATGGTGTTTACAGATATCCTCGATTCTAAACTATTTGCTACAATACCATAGAAATATATAAACGAAAAATCAAGAAAATTTGTAAACATCACTACCAGACTATTTAATTATGTTAATTAATTTTTGAGTTGTTATCTACGTCTCATCTTTTACTCATTGTCCATTATGGTATCTCTATATTCAAACAATAATTTTTAGATCCACATTATCGATGGGCAACTTGACGTTTACTCGAGTAACTTGAGTAAACTCTTTGGGCGAGTTACTCGAGTAACGTTTTAACGTACTCGAGTAAACTCGGTCGACCGCGACGCGGCGATGGTTCAACTCGGTCTTACTCGTTTCGAATAGAGCATAGAATCGAGCTATAGCCTATACTTACTCGCGAGCTATACTTACTCTCGAGTATAACTTGCCGAGCTCGCGACTCTATTCGCTACTCGTAATTTTTGACACCGAGCTTACTCGAGGTTATACTCGAGTAAATGGTTACTTTTGTTCGAGTAACTCGAGTTGTAAAAAGTATTACTCGGCCCATCGCTTATCCACATGGCTATATGATATAGTGCTGTAGCCGGTCCTTCATTTTTTTACAATCCTCATAATCACTTAAGTTATAAAATATAGTAAAACAGTTACAAAAACAATTATTAATTATTTGTTTATAAAATAAAATCTTATAAATATTCATTGCTTTTGTACTTTGTTTAAAAAATAATTTTATAAAAGACAATCACATACATTTCTGTAAAGTTAATATGAACTTTATCTTCACATGTACATACTAAGTATGTACTTAAATTATGAATTAAGTACAAAACATTAATTTTGTCACGTTCGTTCATTGCGTTTTATCTTGACTGCTCATTAGAGATGCAACAAAGTATGAAAACCTTAACATTTTCATACTTTGTATGCTGTAACCATGTATTACAATAATGACCAAACAAACTTCCTTTGTTGTACAGCTGATATTCTATCATATATTTACTAAATACATAGTTACTTTGTAAAAGATATAACTATGTATTAAATTGTTACAGGAGTACAGTACGCCCGACGTATCTTAGCGCGTCTGAACATAGGCTCTGTGAACTTTAGCGCATGTAAGACAGAGATAGCGACACGAACATGCTAACGTGTGACTTGAGACATAATACGCCGCGTATCGAGCATTGCCGAATTATGTTACTGCGCAGCCTTCCGCGCGAAGTTCAGACGCGTCAAGATACGTCGGCCGTACTGTACCTACTAGTGCATCAAAGGAAATTTGTGTACAAGCCGATAGTTAACGTCAAGATAGCAAAATGATCTTTAGTGTCTCCTCTACTATACTTAGTTCTTAGCTCTATGTCACAATGCCCTGGAACAGCTCTAAACTTACTGGCTCTTGAAGAACTACCTCATAATTATGCTAAAAACATCTTAACTGCTAAAGGCACTGCTTTCAAATGATCTACAATCATACTTGAATCATTAAAATAATGATATGCTACTTCGCTCTGCGACGCATTTGGTAACTGGGATCAACAAAACAGAAAGAGACAACATTACTCTAGTCACTAACTAATCCCTTGTACTACCCAACTGTTGATAGCAAAAAGTCTCATATTATGCGCTATAAGCTTTGGGTTTTTCTAGTCCTTGTCACTGGAACGGTGGCAGCCCAAATATTTCAGGTTTGAATTTGGCTAAGGATGGCAGCACTATCGTGGCGTGGGTGGTGAATTTTTTGTCTAGATGTGGGTCGGGGACCATCACTACCTGCATCCCGGCGGCGATGCCAGCTGTGACTCCGTGTGGGGAATCTTCGAATACTAGGCACTGAAAGAGATTTGAAGTTAATAAACAGTCATTGAAAAAAAGCTAGTCAAGTGGTAGTTTGGCAAACTGCATATCAATGATTGGATCGCCGAGTCCAGTGGTAGAGTTAGTGCGGTACCTCACCGGGACGCCAAGGCGACGTCGCCGGCCACGTATCCAAAGAGTTTATATTGAATTGTGGCTATGGGCTACGTTGCCACACCGTCGCCAAGTGAGGTAGCCGCCATACATTTCAATATAAACTGTTTGGATACTTGGCGTCCCAATAAGGTACCGCACTTAGAGCCTGCGCCGTGCCGTCGGTGAGAGCAGGCCCTACGAGTACGTAGCGAAAGCACGGCAACAGATTCACGTAATAATAATCCACTGAGTTTTAACTCAAGATAAAATATGTACAACTTATTGATTCGGTTTGTATACATGCTTATTCCTGGTAATATGGACGTACTAAAGCCACTTTAGTAAATTGCCTAATATTTAGCACTCTAATGCCAATAATGATTGGGCTGATATGCACGATAAGCTTATACCAATACTGTTCTCTTGCCGGGCAAGATAAGCGCGGTTTAACTTAGGTAACTTTGTATGACCCTATGTTAAATAGTCTGAATTTTACCAAAAAAAAAGACTTCAAAATAACTCAAAAACTATTCGTCAGATTTGGCTCAAATTTAAGTGGGACCACATGAGAAGCACCAGCTTTCGATTAAAAAAAGAATCATCTAAGGAATCATCATAATCGGTTCACCCAGTCGAAAGTTCTAAGGCAACAAACATATAAGGTACCTGCGGGTAGGAAGAGCCGGTGTCTATCAAGGTCCATTACTACAAAAACACATTTCTCATACATTTATTTAGATTCCATTCACATACACATCTAAAGGACCAATATGAAGGCTAATATTCGAAAAAGCTACCTCATGTGATCTGCCGTCTTGGCACTAGCCACGACACCGTCCGACGAGTAGGTTTACGTTACTCATAATTAAAAATTTTCGTCAAGAATAAAGAATTTTTATCCTAAAAATATAAAAAAATCTATAAAATAAAATTAAAGACTTCAAAAAACACATTATCACGGACAAATCAAGGTAAGTTTACCATTAATTTTACTTTGTATGTACATTTTTCATTTGATTTTGTAAAACTAGTCTAATGAGTCTAACAAGAGCCATATTCCGGGCGGATATTAGAGGCCGGCCCTTTAGACCTATGAATCTTGTAACATTTTAACATTATCTTGGTTAGACTACTAAAATCGATTTTCTATAATATTATTGTTACGTTTCTAAGATTTACTGAGATGTATATCTAGTACTTTATATTTCGTATGTTCTTATGGCCCTTATTGGGCCATCAATATTTTTTTGTAATTTTATTAGACTCGATTTGTACTTCCTATCTAAAATTGTGAAAGAGTAAATAATTCTTTGTTCAAAAACATCGTATTTTAGTCGAGCTTGTATCCAAAAACTTTTTTATTGTTATATATTTCTTACATAAGTTTAATAAGGTCCACGATTGTTTTTTTCCTATAATTAGTTGTAGCTAAATTGTGATTCAATGCTAAAAGGATAATATAAGATAAAAGAAACTAGAAGGCTGAGTGACAGTTAACTTTACTCTTTTAAATAATATAATAATCTGTGGTCCTTATTATACTACCCAAGTTTAATAAGGGCCAAAGTTAAGGTTTTAAAAAGACCCTAATTATTGATGAAACTTGTGATAAACCACCAATTTTTGAACTGTTTTAGACGAAAAAAACTTTAAATATTTCTATTGTGATTTAATATTTTGTTTTATTTATTAATTTATACCATTTAATCAGCTTTTAATTAAGGTGGCCCTTGTTTACCCCATGTACCTTACAGTCGAATTGAATACCTCCTCCTTTTTGAAGTCGGTTAAAAAACGTTCATAGCTGTTCCATGAATTGGTCAAAACAATTTCGAGCGGAGATCACCCAACGTCTACAAAATCAACTAGCTGACCCAGCGAACTTCGTATCGCCTAAAAAACTATTTTTTTTTCTAAAATAAAAGTAGCCTACATTACTCCTGAGTAATGTAACAACATTAGCTATCGGCCAGTGAAAGTCCCGTCAAAATCGGTCCAGCCATTTCAGAGATTAGCCGGATCAAACACACAGACAAACAGACAAAAATTGTAAAAAATGTTGTTTTGCTATATGTACCGTGTATACATCCAAATGCACTTAGTAAAAAGCGGTTATTTTAATATTACAAACAGACACTCCAATTTTATTTATTTGTATAGATTCTATCAGATCAATAAATAATGATCTGAGTTAATGATATTGCTCTCTGAAAGTCTTTAGTGCCCTCTGGTGTAGATATACGACTGTATTCAATATTCTATCTACCCATTATCTTCCGGTAAGTTAGTAGGTAGGTAAAATAATAACAAACACTGATTTTTCAACAGTAGCAAGGCCGATTGCCGGAGGATTACAGCTAGATATCATTGATAAATAGTTCGCGTAGTATCTGCTGCCATAGAAATGTGGTCACGTCACGACTTAAGCTGACAAACAAACTCGAGTAGCTTGAGCGCCTCGCGTGTCAAGCACATCGTTCACCGAAATAGAACCATCGAACGTCGTCTTTAAGGTAACATCAATATATATTAACATGCTGATAATAATCTGACAATGAGAAAAAGTGGTATACAGGGGCGTAGCTACCGCCATATCAATTATACGGGGCCCCCTGCCTACAGGGGCCTCGACTAACACCTTAATGGCGCCCCCTTTAGTAACAAACCAAGCGCCCTGTCATCTTATCGACTTCGCTACATTTCAAAACGTGGCGCCCTTCAAAAAAAAAAAAAAACAATCGCAATAAGACCAATACAGTTGGCGGCCCTTTTTATTCCGAAAGACAGCAAAAGTTGGTGCGATGACCCCTCAACAGATATTGATAATTTTATTATAGGGCCTCACCAGAGCTAGCTACGCCACTGGTGGTAACCTAACTATTTAAACACGTTGCAAGTAGATTGGGTATTTTTAACGGAAATAGCCGGCAAACGAACTGACGATCCGCCTGATGGTATGTGGCTGTCGTCACCCATGGACATCGGCGACACCAAGGTCCATCACTGATACGTAGTCGGCCAAGCCAACTAAAAACTTACTAGCTGTTAAAATCACCTACACCTAGAGCTACGGTTGCTAGATGGTCGGGATTCGCCTGGATTATGCCGACATTTCACATGATTCGATAGAACGCAGTTAGCGCCCGCGACCCACCTCACACGCTGTAGCCGTTTTGTTTCCTCGTCAGCTCGTTTGCCAACTATTTCTAAAAAAAATTTTTGTCCCGACAAATTCCGACTTTTTGAAGTTTTGTCCCGATATTTCAGTCATGCCATCTAGCGACCCTACCTCTAGGTAGTGACAAAAAACTAACCTTTGATGGGTCCGGTTTATCCGGGAACCTAGAAGCGGCGACTAAGAATATATCCGGATGCGGTTTCCCGAACTTGACTTCCTTATCCGTGCTTCCCATCACCATGTGGTTGAACAAGCTGAACAGTTCCTTGTGTCCAGCTATCTTGGTCTTCACTGAACGTTCGCTCGATGAAGTCGCCAGGGCGAATGGAGTTTTCGTTTTATGCAAGTGCCTGATCAGTCTTTCTGCACCTGTGGGTTAATTTATTTTTTAAATTATATCACGTTTCCAATTCATCTAAATATACGTACCTACTACTTATTTTTAACCGACTTCAAAAAAAGGAAGAGGTTCTCAATTCGACTGTTTTTTTTATTTCTTTTTTTATGTTTGTTACCTCAGAACTTTGTACTGGGTGAACCGATTTTGATGATTCTTTTTTTTATGGAAAGCAGGTGCTTGTCATGTGGTCCCACATAAATTTGAGCGAGATCTGAGAAGTAGTTTTTGAGTAATTTTTAAGTTGGTTATTTTTTTGTTAGTAAAATTTAGATTATTGGCAAATTAGTTTATTTTGTCATGGATATATTTTGTGATAATCTTGTTTGATTCTGCTTAGGTGACATAAGTCTTGGATCATGGGATCTTGGATCACATGAGAGTAGGGTTATAAAATTAAAAAAAAATTGCTTTCGCGGCAAAATTCCTGAAATAGCATAAAATTTCCTGATAGGTATTTTCATGACAGATTATAATTTCTGATATATCTGGAAAATTTCTGTCATCTAGTAATCCTGTGTGAAATAAGCTTTTAAGTATTGGATACTCTGAATCTGAAGGCTACAATCATGTGGAAACAATATGTGCATTTGAGACTACCAAGACTGACCTGTGTGACGTGACCATGTGTGAAACTGAAGAAATTTTTATCATGTACACTTTGCAGGGGGCTAAGTTATCAGTTGTTATTTCTAGATGAGAACAAAAAAAAATTGCCAAAATAATTCTTGACAAAAAATAACTTACTTCAAAATTAGGGATAACTCAAAAACTACTCGTCAGATCTCGCTCAAATTTAAGTGGGACCGCATGACAAGCACCAACTTTCGATTAAAAAAAGAATCATCAAAATCGATTCACCCAGTCGAAAGTTCTGAGGTAACAAACATAAGAAAAAAATACAGTCAAATTCAATAGGTTTTTTTTGAAGTCGGTTAATAAAATGTCCAGTAGCATTTATCATAATCTAAACTACAATATCTGGATGATACCTTATCATTATTAAGGATAAAATGATATATATTTGTAGTTGATAATGCTAACTTACATTGCCCCTATAGTGATACATCAACCAATATTTTGATCTCAGTATGTCACTATGTAGTACTATGTACCTATGTTTCAGAAGTATGTAAGTCTCTTAACTATTTCATCTATAATTGCAGCCATGAAAGTGTGACTAATTAATAATATTGGAATGCTCATGTATTGTAGTTGCCAGCACAATGGATGCCTTGACTTCTTGTATTTGTTCCAACGTTTGTAGAGTAGTTAGGGATTCGAATAGAATTCAATAGCTTTTTGTTCATTGGCCTATGATTATTTTAATAGTTTATCATTTTATTTAAAGGAAAAGAAAGCAAGATTTCTTTTCCTTAATAAGTTCTCAAACTTATTTCAAACCCTTTAATAGTCAAGAATTTTCTAAAGCCCCTTAAAAATTGTAGGCTTGACAAAACAGTTAAACAAAACATATATTTCTATGTTTTTAACACACTTCAGAAAAAAGGAGGTTTTCAACTGCATTTTTTTAATGTTTGTTACTCCAGAACTTTCGACTGGGTGAACCGATTTTGATGATTCTATTTTTAATCAAAAGCTGATGCTTGTCATGTGGTCCCACTTAAATTTGAGCGAGATGTAACAAGTAGTTTTTGAGTTATCTCTAATTTTGAAGTTGGTAATTTTTTGTCAAGAAATTATCATTATATCACATCAAAGTTTCTAAGGTTTTATGATATCCACAGATCACTGTTGACTACAATCTCACTTACAAGTAAATAGCATATTGTGCAAGGCTGCCTACACCGTGCTACAAATATTTGAAATTTAGACAATGAATTTAATATCATAAAGGTGCTGACTTCTTTTTGCTAAATGCAATTATAAACTTGTGAATTAGTTACCTACTGTTTCCATCCATATATAATTTTTTTCTAGCTTATAAGTCTACAATTCCACCTTTTTTATATATCTTATAAGTTAATGCTTGACTACTATTCCACCTGATAGTAAGTGGTGATGTAGTCATAGGTGGTAAAACGCACTTAGTAAAAGCCTATTCACTCTTGACTTACTTTACTTTTTACCTGGTGGTATAACTTTAGTAACAAATATGTACCTAAATAATCATTCATAAAAATTAAATTCTAAATATTCATTCATAAAAATACAGACCATCAAGTAGTGGCGCCCCTGCCAGCATACTGTCTCCTAGCACTAGGAGCTGGTTCCGGAACTCGGTGGGGGAGACTGGTAACTTGAGCTCCTTACACAACACCTCTGACAGCCGCTGCTCGGTGCTCCCGAGGACCTTCATCATCAGCTCATCGGTATACTTGTGGCCATAGTTGGCACACAGTTGGGTGATCATTTTTTTATATATTAGCTCTGTGTCTGAAAATTACATTATAGCATTTTTAATAGCAGTTTAAAAGTGGCTTAGTGGAGATACTTTTGAACTGTTACAAGACCAGAAACGACAAGCTTCTCAATATCGTATTTAAAGCCAGAATTGTGAAGTTATTATGAAAATTGCTTTAATTTGTCAAACTTTAATCGAAACTACATAATAAAAATTCGTAAATATCTGCGTTTAACATCTTGGCTTACAGTTGAAAACTTGACATATTTTTTTAAATGACTTCATTCAAATATATTTTACCATTGACTTCATTCATATTCATTTAATATTGCATGACGGGATAGTAAATATAACCTTCAATAGTAAATAACATTGGCAACAACGAAAAAGGTCGCGCGGCAAAGTTCCGCCTCTTACCTAATAGTAATCCGTCCATATCAAAGATGCAGTGAGTTGCTCTTTTTACGTTCTGTGAAGACAAAAATCGTCTTCCGATTGTAGTTGACACAGTTTTTAACAAATAAATCCTCATATTTAGGCCGGCGTATAAATAATATTCAAAACTAACTATCAACTTTATTCAAGTACTAACACTGAACTTCCTCAGACACCCAAGCAGTTGTCGTTTCAGAAATATTTTCTATTAGACAAAAGTTACAAAACACATTTTATTCTACACACCCCTGAAAGTGTAAACCACTCCCACCGACACCGACTGAAAATGAATGAATGAAACGTCAAGCGAAGCGAATAATTTTTATTTAAATGGTTTAAATTGTAGTTGATAAAATTATTTTATCTCTTTTTGAACAATGCGAATAGAAAGAGAAAGTTATTTATCTATTACCTGCCTACCGGTATTGTCAAATAAAACTTAAAATACTGTCCATGTCAGACGTCAGTGTCAAATGTCAAATAAGGTCATCCATAATATTGACGTCCACTGTCAAATCGACAAACCAAATTATGTACAGTGCGACCAACTTATCTGTGAACTGAGGGAGGGCGCTGTCGAACGCATTGGACCAATCACTGGGACGCAATTCGAGACGTAGTAAATGTCAATGTCATTCATTGACATTAACACAAAGAACTTCAGAATAGTTCCAATTTTCGCCATTTCACAGATAAGTTGGGCGCACTGTACATTGTAGTTCATTGTACCTACTTCGTTCACTTGTTTCACAAATAAAGCTTTGCTCTCAAATTAAAGAAAAAATTACGCGTATGGACATGAATAAACTTTTGATTTAATTGAATAAACATATAATATGGCATCTATAAATTATTTGCGCTAGCAACAATACAATTGCAGTTTACATTCCACGGGTCCACGCTTTCAGCGCACTTCAGACAACGCACTTCAGCGCAGTCGGGCTGCGACCGTCATGGATCGCAGTTGATTCGTCGCGTGGCGCATTTATGGCGTGAACATAACTCAAAGTTTTAATTTAAAATCGTTTACATACAATTTTATTTATGAATCACATAGGTAAATAAGTAAAAATTGTTTGATATCCATAAATTAACATTATTTCGAACATGGCTGTGAACGTGTGTTATTGTGTAAAACTGTCGCCTACCAAAAAATCGATTTTTGGTTTGGGAATGAAGAGCCAAATATTGTATTTTGTATTGTTTGCTAGTTTTTTGGCAGTCGTTTCTGCCGCGGACACGGATAAAACATGTGCAAGTGTGCAAAGTATCTTCGAAAAGAAAGGAATGTTGTCAGCGGTTGATATCCAAGCACTGCCGAATTCAGGTGAGAATCAGGCGCTCTCTTTTATACACGTCAAATAGCCGATAGTGAAATGATAAAACTTTTGTCTGAAAGTACCTGCAAGGTTTGTTTTTAATACGATACTTATCTATCAGCATGATTATTATTATTTCTCTTGTGAAATAATGATTTAAACGTTTATAAACATCGTTAGCAAAGTAAAAAGTAAAACCCTTAAATTATTTCATGTCTTCTAAATAAAATAAAAATCTTATTAATTAAATTGAATACAATAATAATATTGTTTTATGACAGCCACAGTAAGATACCCACACTGTTTCGTTCGAGATATCCTGTACAAAGAAATTCAGAAGTGGGTGCAAGCGAAGTCAATACTGAGCGAGCTGTGAATTAATAAAAACAAGTAACAGCTGCAATGAAAAAGGCGACGAAAGCTTTCAAGACCAAGATTTTTTAATTTTATTTTGCTTGTATTTTTATTTCTTGGCTATTCCATCGGTATTTAGATTTGCTTTTTTGCCAAATAATACTTAGTAGAAACTATGTAGATACGTTTATTTAGTTCCTTACATACAAATATGAAAAACTTCACTTTCCATTTTTATCAGCTTTGCATAAATAGCCTTCTATCATCAGTGTCACCACTGATAATCGTAGTCTAGAAACTTATAATTTTAGGTCTTCAAAGTTCAAACCATCAACAGCATTCTCACATCCTTGGTATCGGATACTTAACGGAACTAAGGGATGTCTCCATTGTTAATAATATTCTGGGAGATCTCTGCCGATAAGGAGGCGCAACATTTTTACCTGGTGAAGACACAAAGACAAGTAGAACCTTTAATCTTCAAAACTCAAAAATCCGTTTACTGTTTGCCTTTTGTTGTTTTATGAGTTTTATCCTCAATAATATTTTGCTACGTGAAAGAAGTGGGATAATAGAGTAAGGCAGTTTCAGTATTGAAATTGTATTAGCATAACAATATCAAAATCAAATACCTACGTAATAATTATGTAAGATGCAAAGTTAATGGACTCTTCTTAAATTAGATGAATGCTATTAAAATTTAACTACACGTTATAGGTATAGCGGTTTGATAGATAGCCGCGCCATAATGATATTTTAAATTATCACATATATCTAAGTGTTTTAGTTAACACTTCATAATATATTTAATATTAACTCATTAATGTACCATTTACTCATATTCGGTTTAAAATAATTTTGACAAGACTCTCAAGAACAGCGTACAATATTTAACTTGCATCGTTATGAAAAATGGAGAAGAAGCGGCGAAAGTATCTCGTCTAGATATCCAAATCATTTGTCACCAGGAACTGAAATCTATATAAAGTTAGAAGCAAAGCAGACATGCTGCAGACCTCGTAACGTAACATTGTAGACATTATTAAAATAAACACGGTTCAATCAAAGGCCGAAGAACGTAGGTGTGCTTGATATAGTGGGCGGCGTTGTGAAATGCACACGTTGCAACATAAACAGATCTGCCTAATGGTTCTGCGAACCGAATCTTGTGTTTTTGACCAATAGGTTAATGTCATTCTTATGTCTAGGACATAAAGTTTATTATTTGACTTGGACGTAATGTTAGAAATGCGTTTAAAGTTTAACGAATGGCTAGGAGTAGGCAGGTAATAGAGCGTGGGTGATCTTCTTGTACGAAATTCTGTTATAATAATAATATGTATTTCGACATGGTTCTTGAGCTCATTGATTTAAAGATTTAGCTTCTTTCTTAATTTTTGTGATTAATTGATGTGTATAACTACAGTATTAACTAAAAATTTATAACGTTGATTTTATAAGACATTGCGTCGAGTATAACTTTCAACATAATGCAAACCAAGATCATTAAAAAAATACACAAAATGAGCTGTAAAGAATATGTGGCTTATCGGTAAAGACGATTCGTCTTGAAAACCTAGAGAAAGTATGAGCACAGAAGGATAGAATAAAGGGACGTAGAATTAACAAATACGCATTGTTTCTAGGAATAAAAAAAAGAGCAACAAGAATCGAAGCCATTTAAAGGAAAAGTGAAAAAAGTGTAGGCTATTTATAAGAGTAGAATACGTCGATGTCCTACTCATAAAAAGTATTTTTAGTACTTACAATCGCCGCTTACAGAAATATCTCGTAATTTCAGAAACTTAAAATTCAGTAGAGATTAAAGACAATAATCATCTTTTGCTGTATACTTGTATTCCGTTTCGAGTTCCGACTACTCATTCATCTGCACCGCACAATCATTATTTTACCCCTATTTAGGCATTCGAAAGCATGCATACCGCAAATTTAATAACCGAAGTGGAAATGTACGGTTGGCAAATATTTGGCACGAGTGCCTTCTCACGATTATTATTATAACCATCACGTAACCCGAAACAGTTGAAAGGACATTGTTACGCAGTATTGTTCTACATTTCATTACCTACTATATACCTTAGCAACCGCAAACGTCGCACGTGATCAATCTTCGTATAAATCCTTTGGGGAGTCGTTTCAATTAGGATTGATCTTATTTCCGTCAGAAGCTTTGAAGTTACATGAACTCAACTTTAATCAGGAGTGATAAATTGGACGCTTTATAATATAATATGATATTTATTATAATGTTGTTGTATAAACAAAGGGTTAACCTTTGTTTATACAACAACATTATAATAAATATCATATTATATTATAATTTATTCTTATTCTGATACTGTTAACTTTTCCGTTTATAATGATTGGTGACCCATAAAATAACTATATATCTTTCAAGGTCTTTGTAAAGTATAATTATAATGTCGGATCGGTCACTTATGTAATTTACACGCTAATGCGCGGGCATTTATCAATAGTCAGTGGTCAATTCAATGAAATCAGCAGGCGAGGCAGTCAATACAAGTTCTGGCTATTAAGATAGTCTACAATTTAAAAACGCTCTGACGCCATGTTTCCTAATAAGGTAACAACGTCTGATAGATCGGGCACCGGCGCGTCATATCGAGTTTTATAAAGTACTTTGCATCGTTTTGCATGCGTTGGAGCTTATTTAGCATGCAATACTCGAACGCCGGTGTTTCTAACGGGCGACCTGTCGCGACAACTACCGGCATTTATGAATGTGCAAAGTTCTGGCTACCAGACGTCAACGCGAGATGTGCTGGTGAATTTTGTATGGCTCGTTAGACTACCGGAAAGGGATCCAATGAATCATTTGTAATTCATAATATTATAATTTTATGAACAGCAGCTCCGGCCGCGGTACATATAATGTAAGCGAATTTAATGTGTCGAAATTAAATATTAAACATTAGTTTAGTTTATTTGAAAACAGTGTATTACTTTAGATCCACGATCTTATAATTATTATGATGCAAATCTTCATACGGAGTTCTACGGAAATTATAGCTTATGATTTCAGGCCCACAAATCTTTCACATCCTTAAAGTTACGTAAGGATGTGGATCGTTATCGGAAGATAGAATATCCTGTTTGGATACTTTCTAAACTAACCTATCTATCATGTCTGTCACGGGAGTTACATTTCAGAGATAACGAGCGTCCACTCTTGAGAAAGCGGACTGGACAAACATAAAAAATACATACGACCATGAAACTAACCAGTTATTTCCTTTAGCAATTTCATTTTCATTAAAAGTAAATGAAAGATATGATTCAGTTTTACATGAATTATTTTCTTTTCCATTGAAGAAGCTGCAATGAAAAATCAATGAAGACAAATACCAAAGTCGTAGTTCGTATGTGATAATTGGACATTGTGTGTCGACAATAAACAAGAACTTGAATACAATGTAAAGTATTCTCTCAATAGTGTAAGGCTCAATAGCATAAATAAGGACGGCTCGACTACACGTTAGTACCATACCAATGCTACTTTTCCAACGTGTGAATCGGAGCATTGGTCCAAACGTTGGCGTGAGCGTTGGGGATTGGCCGTCGCGTGTCGGTTTTATCACAGGAATCGGTGCCAACCACAGACATCAATGCTCGCATTCAGTACTATGAAAACGCTTACAGCTATTTCAAACTCTCTATCAGACATCTCCACATTAGCTCCGACAAGACAGAAGCGATATAATAGACAACGTGCAGACAGCTCACCAAACTAATAGACCGACGTTATTACCAGAGTTGGGAGTGTTGGGATCAACGTGTGGATAACGATACTTTACCGTTCAAGTGACAAAGGAATATTTCAAACATCCACAGAAAACTTGCTTGTACAGCCAAGAAATTCTCACCGAATCCTAATAAATGGTATGACATACATATTTGTTCTGTGGGTGGACTGGTTGACAAGCCGACATTGCATTGGGTAAACACTGAGGTCGACAACCCGGCAGCTTGGCGCTTACTTATTGATTAGCTTCCACGTGATTACTAATTTATTATTTCACATCTCAATGTCAAAATTACTTATACAATTTAAAGTGCAATTATTTATACACAGGTGTAACAATGTTCTTTTTGTAAATAAATTAATAATGTTTCTTGTTGAGCTCTCACTCGCTGTTTAAACGGTAACATAATTATGTCAAAAATCCACAGAAGTATTTTTTTATTTTTATTTACGATGTTTGGATTTCGTGAAGTTGGCTTCTTAAAAGATTTTGAATCATGCTTCATCCGAGTTTAAAAGTTATGATTATAAAATGCTTTATATCAGGGTTATAAATAGCTTCGGTACTCCCAAGTCCCAAATGAATCATGCAAAAATTCGTATTTGTTTCTGTCTTCTTTAAAGTATTGACAAAAGCTTGAGATGACTTAAACAAAAAGAGAAGAAAGACGAAATAGCGAATTAGTACATACCTGCATAAAATTATATTATCCCGATCATTATTCGGCCTTTCACATGAGCCTTTTCAATCAAGCTGGTTGAATGGGGCTTTGTCAGAAGCAGGCTGCATGAACCCTTTATAACGTGTCCCATAACCTCTTATTCTGTAATTAGGCACTTGGATTCCGCGGGAAACAGGATGCTACGTATTGTACTCGGTGACAGTTCGAACTGACAAGATTAAATTTTCAATTCGTCTTTTTTCACGTTTTTGCAAAACACGTTTTTACTGACGATAACAGCATTTATCGCTTACAATTGGTTTCGAAAAATTTACTCCTAAGTTATATTATCTGTGTTTTTGATCACTACTTGTTTTTTAGAAAAAGTCTATCAAGAATTCTTTACTACATTATTTAATTGAATATTTTCATATTCTCCTTTAGGTCATGTAAAGAGAAATTTTAATCTCCAGCGGTGATTTGAAAGACGCATACTCAACACATAAAGATAGGAAAGCCGTAAACATATGAATAGATTATTGATCGTTAAAATCGGTTCGTCCGAAACATGAGTCCGAGGTCGGCTCTGACGCAAACTTACAATGTACGAAATTGTTATGTCAACCCACACACTACGTGCAGCTAGTTACAGTGCCATATCCTGCTACCAAGGAAGCCTAAATTGAATGTGTTCTATACGTATTCTTTATCTGTTGTGAAAACATAAATCCACCGTAAGTACTACTAGGTACTTTAAATTTTCCCAAATATCTATTGAAAAAACATTTTTTAATTCTACCTTTAATTATGTCTCATGATTTCGAGGGTGCGAAAAAGTTTTAAAATTTTAGACCTGATGTTAAGTGTAAGCCTTTAAGGATGTTGTTAATCCCATGAATCGGTAGATTAGCTTTTAATTACTATAATTCGCTTACAATAACTACATTCAATTTAATTCAATTTAAAGCAATTGAAGGGGAGTTTGCTTATATAATTTAATTGTGTGTTATTTTTATCTATTGTATTTGTAAATAATGAATCCCTCTCAGTACGAAATGATTTTCGCTGGATGCATTGAACGTCTGAAAATAATTATACGGACAGACAGAGAGTTTTAATTCTTACTAATAGCCGGACATTCCACCGAGCGAGGCAGGTGGCGACTTGTTTCAAAGACCGGTCCCGCTGCGCCATATCGCAAAAACATGCATTCGATTCGTCTTAACCAATTTTGTCAAGCGTTTATGCAAAATCTTACTTTAATTATTATCAAAGTTACCAATCGATTGTAAAGAACTTTCCATGAAACCTAATTAAAATGTGCATTCGAAAAGTAAATTCTTTGTGATATGTGGGAATTTGGAGATTTAGAATTTATTTTGTGAGCTGCGTAATGCAGTGGAAAGAAGTGGTGAAGTTTCGTATTAGGTGTAGGTCGCAGGTTCTACTGTATGAAATATGATGACTTAGATCAAATCACGGTCATTATAGACTGGCTCGTTCGTTCAGGTCATAAAGAATTAATTTTTATGATATGCAGGAGGAATTTTGCAGTCGCCAGCAACACGCGTGCAGTGCTGGACAGCGAATATGAATTCATTATGTTTCGTGTGGAAAATTAATTTATACCAATAACCAACAAACCTATGAGCGCGTCGGTAATAGAGGAGATATGTATCTGTACATTTTAATTAGCGAGACATTGATTGCGTCAGTTTCTTGAAGGCAGTTAATAATATCAATTGCGCTGTGTCGAACGCGCAGCATTAATGGCGCATTCAGGATGTTATCCACGAGTCAATGTCCGTTTATGTGCAAATGGGCACGATCGATTACATGATATATTATTAAGTTTGCCTCCTTCAACTCTTTTCGTTCCTACGCCCTTTAGAAACTTATTCTTTGATACTCATGAAGAGACGCAATTATTATTTTGAACTGTAAGTTTTCATTTGATTCATTTATTTATTTTAAGATTCTTAGTTTTTAGTTCATAATTACATTCCAGCATAATGCATTTTCTCAATTTTACAACTTCACTGAATAAATCCGCAAAAATGTTTCTTAATTCTTTGGTAATATTGTTGATATAACGGATTAATGGAAAATAATAAAGTTTTGTGCAGCGACTCGATTTTCGATGGTCGAAAACAATGAGCCGTGTGATTCAATCGAGGAGCATAGACAGGTCTGAGCCAAGGGTCGGGCGAGTTATGACGTAGCGAAAACAAAACGAGTTCGAATCGATTCTGTGCATTCCATCGCTTCACGGATTCTTCGGAAAGAATGCGAGCCCACGAGCTGTAATGATTATAATCTCGATTTAGTGCTCGATTCGTCATCCTCCGATTTAGGTAATGGAACGGCCAATAAACGTGTGAATCGACCGGGATGACTTTCGTTTGTCCGTAGAGAATTTAAATCTGTAATCGAGTCTCTCACGGTACATAACTATCAACCGAGCTTTCCCATTTCGGTGGTCAGACGCGAAAATGGTGGGACGAGTCCGCGATAGATTCCTGGGTGTTGCCCGTTAAGGGGAGTAATAAAAAGTTGATATTTTGGAGAGGTCCTGGAGTCAGGATGCGGACGCGGTCGTATGGGAGCGGAATGCGGTCCGGCGGGGTCCGGGCGCGGGTGGAGGGTGCGCGGGCGCAGAGCCGGCCTATAAAGTGCGACTGAGTGGTTAGCCCCGTAATTATTATGCCGTGAGAGTGCACGGCCGATCACCCCATCCTGCGCCATAACGCCACCGTGCATTGTCTTAATCACTGTTGCGAATCGCGTAAACGCATTTACTGTCATGTCGTAATTAATTTTTTGCTTGTATTAATCAGTATCAGTTCGTTATTATTATGTTATATAAATATTGAATTGCAAGTTCTCCGTAATTCGTTCTATGCGTGACTCTTTTTATGACATATTTATTTAAGTTGCTTATTATTAGCATTATTCACCATTATAAATTACTGTATCATGAAACTTTAACAAAGATATTCTTTGGTGCTGACACGTTTTTAACTTTTTGTCAAACACGTTTCGTTTTGTATGTGCCATGAAGCAAATAAACGACCGATGGAGATTCGACGCGGAAAAAAACATTAAAAAAAGAGTGTTGAATTTTTAACATTTTTACACAAAACATGTACACCAATTTAACAGAGTGAACTTTTAAAGATAGCTGCGATTCTAAGTTAAGGAATGGTTTAGCTAAGCAGGATATTTTGAGCATAACTGGTTATCAATGCGCAGTGAATTGCATATTGATGAAGATTTTAAGATACTCATTATATCTAACCTGTTTGAAAATGATTGCAACCAAGCGAGTGAAAACCACAACGTGTGACCTAGTTGGAAGCGTGAATAAACACGTAAAGTAATCGAATCGTACAAGTACAAAGGCCGCGTTTATATCACATAGATTTAAATACAACTTATACGAATGGAATGTGCGGACGGCATCTGATTCTGCAAGTCCGCAGGTTGATGTCATTTCAAGCTCGAATGATTCGGCCGCTAACGAGTAAAAAATGTTGCCAATTTAACGTTTATCGTTCGATAACATTTACAGTTTTTTTGCGAGTGATAGCGATTAAATTAATCGTCCATGAAAGCATACGTTCACTGAGTGTATCGTGTTCTTCCTGAAAAGTGCACGATACGATTCGCGATTTCCTTTACGTGCGCTGGGCCTACGTAATGCATTGGTCTAGTTATGTTCGATTGAAATGACGTATTCTTCCGTTTTTCTATAGTATTTATGTATCGGTGCAACCGGAAATTGAATTAAACTATTTGTCATTAGTAAACAGCAGCTATTTTTGATGAAACTAAATCACGAGGGTTCCTAAACAACGTGTTAAGGCAAGTTACTTTATGCCCTTTATTTTGGCCAAACTCAAATAAAAATCAAAACATTGTTGGCGTAAGGACTCCTTCGTTCTCTGAGTCATAGGACTTGACAGACTTAGCTATCATCATCTAGTAAGACATTCTAAATCATTCATTAAGTATTTATTTCGGTTAGTGAACCGCTGCTACGCCTGCTTTTCTTGTTATGCTTCTAATGTGTTGTGCTTCTAGCAATCTTGTATTTAGATTTGAATTTGTTGTTATATCTTATAATAAATAAGTCCCTCCATCTCAAATAGCTCTACATCTGTGGTCACACAAATGAAAGGCCCTTCCAATATAAATGTAGCGACATCGTTGGTGGCTTTAACAATGGCCGGACTAAACATATTGTTTCGTTTCCATGAATGTTTCCGCTCGGACACATGACATGTGACTCGATCTTTGTACATATATCCAATCCAAAGCCAAATGCTTGATATTTCTGTTAAACAATAATCTAAATTTTACTAACAAAAAATAACCGACTTCAAAGTTACTCAAAAACTACTTGTCAGATCTCGTTCAAATTTATGTGGGACCACATGACAAGAACCTGCTTTCGATTAAAAAAAGAATCATCAAAATCGGTTCGCCCAGTCCAAAGTTCTGAGGTACATACATACAGGTACACATAAAAACAGTCGAATTGAGAACCTCCTCCTTTTTTGAAGTCGGTTAAAAATGAAATCTGCTGTAAGTAGAGTTATTTCTATTTAATCGATTGTAAAGTTATAAGGTAATGTTGGCAGCACTGCGCTAGGCGAGACAAGGCAACTCGCCGGGTTATGAATGAACGGACCCCCGGCGGAGAGGGGGCTCGGAATTCCAAAAACTCGAGTGGGCGACGACGCGCGACGGCGGCTGTACACAGATAGATAGCTGTACCAGTCGATACCATGGTTTATACCTGTGTTGTGATACCAATACAGTATAATTACAATTCCACGCGCCTAATCCAATTCTATTATTATGCCTGCCTCAATGTTCAGATTTTAAGGTCTATTATTTATTTTGACCTAAGATCTAGGGGCCGTTACCCTGCACCCACTGGTTTCACCCACCAGTGGGTGAACGGGTAATTCGTGTTTACCCGTGCACCCACTGCATTAGGTACCTACAGTGCAAAAAAATTACAGTCATAATTTATAATTATCATTCATTAGGGAATAGATAGGACGAGATAGTAGGTACTTTTTCCTTTTCAAGAACTAGGTACTTGAAATAGAATGAACAGCATTTAACTTGTGTTATGTTTACCATTATCAAGTGGTTTTACCGAGTGGTCGTTCACTCATGCATGATGCATATTTCATAGCTAATATGGTGAATCTCTGGTCTAGGGCTCTTGTAACTATGTAATTTAATAACTCAATTTGTGTTAATCGTATCCGTAACAAACTATACTAATATCTATTTTATATTTAAAAGCGCTAAGCTCGTGTTGTGAATCAGTTAGGCATTTTTAGTTTGCTCTGAAGTATTAATAACTTTATCTTTAACGGATATTGTAAAATTGATGCTTATTTTAAAATGCTTTCACACATAACACATATCAATTTAATCTTGTGCGGCTTGCACTTCAATCTACAACACATTAGGTGTGGTATAACTTATATCTATGTACTTATTTACTTAGTACGTGTAACACTTGATTCATTAGTTTACATATTGTATGATAATAGTATCTGTTCTATAAATGTCTGTTAACACACAGGGCGTCGCTATGCCTTGTTAAAATAACAGAATAATGAGTGCCTGTTTGGTTAACATGACAAAGACAGCCGTGGAATGCAGTCATCTCGGCGGCGCCTGCGCAACAACCGGCTTATTGATTGAAAACCCCCAGTTTTCCATTCGATCTGGTTTCCGATCACGTACCCAGGCACAGAGCCTGGCTTTCTTAACAGGTTCTTATCTTGGAAATCAGTATTTAATCTTGGCTTACAAGGATAAGGCATTGCGAAAGAAGCGGTCTTTTTTGAACGTTTATTATGACGTAGTGTTGTCGGTACGCGTATCCAAACGAAGATTTAATTTTATTTATTTAGCTTTGTGGCAAGTGAAATGGCAATCAATGCCAAAAACGCAAATGAGCGGCATAGTAATTTAGTAAAATGTGAAGCGGTCGGTCAATAACCTCAAATTTGCAAGCTGTTTAAATAACCACATCGTATCTACTTAGCTAATATTGTTGTATGTACAGATAGTTAATAGAACGACGTGATATTACGGCTTAATAGGTTACGCCTGTTGCTTTCCATCTCAACCTATTGAGTGGCGCCAAGCTAGCGATTAGCGATAATAGGCGACCTTTCGAGGCGACTCATTCGCATTGAATCACTTGCAAATGAATCTTCTCTTCGCTTTACTGATCAAAGCGGGGCACTTAGACCAATTACTGATAAAAGCATAATTTCAATCGAGCGCTTTGAGCGAATGGAGTTGCGGGAACGGGTATGGTTCAGTTCAGTGTGAGAAGTAACACTCGAAATTCGTCGGGACTCGGGATAAGCAGTAATAAAAGCCTACCTGCCCGATGTAGATGTTATCTCTCTCGGTCAAAGGCGCCGGCCGCCTCCACGTTTTCCGCAGTAACATCCGATAATACGCCTAAAGTTTGGGTACATAAATATCAGATTTGTTTATCAGTTACACTCCCTAACAAACACGTAACGGTGTGGAATTACAACACTTTTGTTAGATTGTAAGTTTTTGTCATCGCTACAAGTATACATTAGTCATAAGCGGCATCAGTAATATGAGAATTGCAGTCGCGGTGCGGTACCGCAAGTAGGGCGCGTTTCGGAAGGTGCTAGGCGTTTAATTAAATATTGCTCTAAATTGTACAAAGTTGGAGACTGACCAGTACGCACTCAAATGGAGAGATCTATGCTCACTTATGGGCATATAATGGGTTGAAGCCACTACATTTTACAAAGTCTACCTACAATTTTATACAAAGTATTGCTCTATTTGTTATTATCATTTTAAACAGCGGTTTATTACTAACTGTGTTGATATAGTAGGATTGTCAGCTGGCAAGACTGAAATATCTGGACAAAACTTCAAAAAGTCGGCATTTGTCGGGACATTTTGTATTTTGTCGGGACTTTTCTGTACATCGTGTGAAATGTCGGGACAATCTAGAAGAATCCGGACCATCTGGCAACCCTAGTTGATAGGTACATTTTAAGACCGTTTTATTACGTACTATAATATGAAACGTAATGATGACATCATTATTTTATGAAGACATGGTGTCTAATAGCAGCATATTAACAAAAGTGGCGCAAACTAATACCCATATTGACGTGACTTTGGTAGAAAGAACAGCTTCGTTGAGGTTGTTGTATAAAAATTCTCATCGAATTGCCTCAATCGGAACGAGTATATTAAAGATCGGGAATGCGGGCTTTGTGTCAATTAACGTGGACATTAAACGTAGGTAGAACGAGTTAAAGGGTATAAATAAACGATGCAGCTGCATTCAGTTAAAGGAATTAGAAAAAATGTTTGGTTTGTGTACGGCGCCCGTTCAATGACATGAGATGGGTAGCTCATAACGAAATGGAAGGTAGATACAGAAATGAAGTAAGTTTTTAAACCCTTATCTCTGACGGAGATTGTGTGTAGTCTTCAAGCTTTCTAGAAGTTTAGATATACTTTACGAAAGACACTGTTACTGATATTTATGCCTCAGTTAATACATATAAGTACCTATTATCACACCAGTATTGCGTGAATTGTATTTGCTTTGTTTTTAATACAAGAATTTTTAATAAGCACAGTTGATAACAATTAAAGTAAAGATAAATTGAAATACTAGATCAGCAATGTCAATGTGTATAAGGTAGAAACTTGAAATTATAATGACTAATAACACAACATTCATTTCAAATTGTAATAATTAACAGTAGGCATTCATGTTTATAGAATTTAGAATAACCATCCATCAGCCTTTGGAGGTCCACTGCTTGACATAGGCCTCCCCTAACTTGCGCCACTTTGACCTGGTCCTGAGCCTACTGAATCCAGTGGACTAAGCCAGCGGATTTCCGCTGTCTTCTTCAAGTCGTCAGTCCACCTGATCGGGGGGCGTCCTGTGCTACTTTTTCCGAGACGTGGGCGCCATTCGAGGACCTTTCTTCCCCAACGGTTATCTGTCCTTCGAACTACTTATGTGGCGAACTAATTTAGAATAACAATCAGCATTAATCGGCACATTATAATTCCAATACATTGTTAATACATCAATACAATATAAAGACATTTTGAAAGGCCTCTGTCCACTACACAAAAGTAAAAGCCCCACTAAAAAGAATAGTTTCTTATTTTAGGCAAATATTTTTTCCGTATAAAAAACTATGTACCCTCTGTTTATAATGTAGCTATTTGTATATATTTTTTTATAATAAATGGATGATAGACAGTAATCCCACCTGATGATAAGTGGTGATGAAGTCCAAGATGGTGAGCGCAATATTAAAGACCTATAGAAAAATAATTGAAGGTCATGTAGGCTTGTCGCTGTTAAACCTGCCTTGTTTAAGAATTCTTTTTGTCAACAACAATTATTTACTAATAAATAAATACATTATGTAACGATTAAATTGGAATGACACTAAATCTTATCTCTTTCGCATACTTATAGGACAGATACGTATAAAGTAATTAACACATTACATAATATAAGGTGCCCTCAAAATGTATTATCGTGTGTTAATTATGCAGATAACAGAGTTAATATTTACTATTTACATACATAAATCAGGTCGTCTCTCTATTTTCGTAACTTAAACAAATATCTGACGCCACTGAAGACCTATTGTATGGCAAAAATTAAATGCAATACCATAAGCAAATTCAATATTAAAACTTATAATTTTACTAACTATAGTCCTACCCTACATCAAAGAAAGCACGTAGTATATTACGAACAATAGATTTGAGACAAGATTTACCAGAAAAATAAACATTTTCATTTGTGATTTACTGAGCCTTAAAAGTATTCAGTCTATAAATCCAAACTTAACCAACATAGCGTAAGACTTTAACCATAGCACTATAGCTATAGACATGGTTAAAGTTTTAATCTACTTTACGAGGAAATATAGTAGCCAACAGTGAGTGATTGGAACTCAATTCGTTTCATGAATGCTGAACAGCGATTATTACAAGATATTAATATGAATAAGGAATTAAGGACACTAAAGTTGACAATAATAAAGTCTGGCAATCATTCTCAATAAAATAGATCGTATCGCATTGCAAGCTAGCCGCAGAATCTTTGGTACAATATTACGAGTATTGTAGGTAATAAGGATGAATGTGCGTGATTGAGACATATGACATTAATTGTTGGTGAATTTTAGCCACGTAGCTAAAGTCATTTGGATTTGATCAATTTTATGGAAATAGCCGGCCGACATCAGAAACACCAAAAGCATCACTAATGCGTTACCGGCCAAGAGAGAAGAAAAAGAAAGAAAGATCTGGCTCTCGAATTTGAAACATAAGTATTGGCATAAAAAATGGTCTACTCCATTGTACAGTGCGTGAACATCGTTAATAGCTCTTGGCAGTCTACTTATTTCTTCCTGTTCCTCATGTTTTAGCTGTCTTCGTATTGATTGGTTTAGTAGAGGAGAATATATGAACAATTGGACATAAATGCCCTGTAGAGTACAGTACTGGACTCTACACTACACATATCAGTTTCATGGTTTATCGCAATGATAGACGATAGTGCCTATAAAAGAATATGCCTTACAATAATATCAGAATAAAAATAATAAAATAGGTCGCGATGAGCTAGCTATACTCAAATCCATGTGGCCTTGTTTTAAGTTCGATCAATGATAACATCGAATTAGTGTATTGGACTGCGTTGAATTGAATCGACTCGTTAGTGGTCGGATTAATCAATGAGCGACTGTTATAGGCAATTATGCAAAGAACTATTCGGTATTCGAACAGATTCAAAATAATTTAAATCGTTACCAACTATCATATGAAAAACGTTGGCATGACATTCCAAGATTTTTGTTATTGTCTTTTAAATGATTATAAATAACGCCTGTATACATATTTAAAGAGGTAGGTTACTATACATATTTGAGATAATACTAAAGATGTGTCTTAATTTCATAAAACGATAAAAGTCAATTTAGTGCAGTAGGTTAATGCAAGTAACGAATGTGTTAACATCAAACATAGACCTACATAACAATATTAGTGCGTGTATCCGAACGAATTTAGCGTTGCCGCCATTTTCTTAGAAACACTATTTGAATTCAAAATAAAAGAGTAATTAGCATATCGTTCGCAAAACAATTATGTGCCTACCGTCTCGTGACGTGATGTAATGTTTTGGCTCTATTAGAAAATTCGTAGGATCAAAGAGTACCGCCTAGCAGCCGCTAACATCGACCTACTTCGTCGGGCTATTTGCGGATGAATATAACCGAGCTCTGCACAGAATCTGACATCTTTGAATTTTGAAATACCATCTAGCATGTGTCTGTAACCTACCTAATTCGCTCTAATACATTAATCATAACCTCAATGTCGATCATCGCTATATCGAATTGATAGATATTGATAAGTATTATTCAGCATACCTTGATTTTACCAAATCGAAACGATTTTTTCACAAATAATTTAACCTGTCATTTGAGAATATTAAGAACACATCTTGGGTTGAAACAATTTGTTTATTACGTTTGTGGAATAGGTATGTTATTATTCAAGAAATATTTTCGTTTGTCTTTTACCAAATACTTATTAACTACCGAGACAGCGAAAAAGAAAGAATTTATGACATATTTTCTTTTTTAATATTAAAAGTATTTTTACATTTTTAGGGTTCCGAAGTAAAATCGGAACCCTTATGGTTTCGTCATGTCCGTCTGTCTGAAGCAAAGCGCCGAGACTCTTAGTGCTATAAAGCTTTAATTTGGTATGGATTTACATATCTATTAAAACTCCAGAATCGAAAGAACAGTAGAATAAAATACTGAAAAACACCTTTTTTCAGGGTACCTCACCTACAGATAATGTAAGGATGAATTTTTTATTCGTCGCGTACCCTATAGTGTGGGGTATCGTTGAAAAGATATTTCAAAAATATTATGGGTGTTCTATCACTTTTGGAATTAGGGGTCCGTTTGCGAAATATCAGGCTTTAAAATGTTAATTTTGGTTAGAGTCAAGTGTCGGCTGCCTGCCGGCTAAACGGTTGGAGTTAGACCAGGGAAAAAATTCTCAAAAATAGGTTATATGATAAATTTACAAGGAAAACTATCTCGGCTATGTTGGCATAAGTAGTTCGTGAGTAATAGTCGATAAACTTACTACTTCGGAACCCTACATTGCGCGTGGCCTGACACACACTTGCCCGGTTTTTTCATGTTACCTACCTAATCATTTTATATATTCAATGGATATTGATATCCATTGCAAGAAACAAATGAAACAAAGGTCGTTGTTTGCAGACTGTAGACTATATTTAAGCATTTGATTAATTAAATTTTACCGAGAAACAATGGTTATTCAAAGTCATTTTGATTAACAAGGATTACTCATGATACTCTAGGCTTGATTTATAATGAATGTTAATAAAAAGTAATGAAAAGGAATTGCGTCGCAATTGATTCTATTTATGAGAAAATGTTACGAAGGTATTACCAGAGAAGAAACAATAGTAGATACATATTTAATAGATATTACCACAGAAGAAATAATAGTACTTATAATAAGTAGTATTACTTTAATAAATAAACAATGCTCAACAATCAAGATTGCTGGTTAAGCACGCACACTTGGTTTGATTGACACATGACATGTCATGACAGCTTTAATAGCGAGTGGCGGGAATGTAAACGGAACTACTGAAAGGATCTCATTCAGTCCTTTTGGTATCCAACACGTATCTAAGTTACCTTTTACTATTAACTTAAACCTACCTTTTACCACAGAAGACATAATAGTACTTTTACAATTAAATTAAGGAAGTCAGCCGCAAAATGTTTGCTGCTATTGGGTCTCTTCGCGGGTTCAATATTTTCTACCAACGTCCACGAAAATTGCGCTAGCACACTCCCTGATTCTCCTGATCTTTGATTATGTTGATGTCTGCTATCTTAACGTCACCGAGGGGCAGCTAAATAAGCTTGAGCGTCTCTAAAATTTGTGTATCAGGTTCATATTTGGTTTGCGTAAATATGACCATGTCTCAGAATTTCGCACTAAGATCAAGTGGCTCCCAATCCACCTTCGCCGGAATATTCATATTCTTTCTGTGCTGTATTTTGTTCTATTCAATCCATATATTAAAGAGCGATTTACCTATCTCTACTCGCTATACGGCAATAATACTCCGACCTCGCCTTATCTACTCCCAGCTATTCTCCTTTTCCGTTTTCTCAGCTCATCTCTGGAACACTCTACCGGTTTCCATTAGATAAGCTTAGTCGAATTATTCCTTTAAAAGAGGAGTTAAAGCGCGCATTATATGTCTCTTTGACCTGCTTCTAATTATCACCTTCTACTCGTTCCTCTATCCTTTCCTTTCTTATTTTTACTATATCATCTACTATATTTTCCTATTTTCATTTAGTCTTAGCTTCGCGGACCTCATGAACATCATACGTATGTTAGTTGTGCTTGTACACCTTTACCATTTATTTCTCTACTTAGATAAGTTTCCACTTTGGGTTATCTGGAAGAGATCGCTTTCAGCGATAAGATCGCCTATTGTGTACTATACAATGTATATTACGTTATATGCATGTACATTTTTATACTGGTGTGCAATAAAGAATTTTGTATTGTATTGTATTATACTTTGCTTGTTACCTTCAGTCATTTTTTTATGGAAATAGCCGGCAAACGAGCTGACGTTCTACCTGATGGTAAGTGGCTATCGTCGCCCATGGACATCAGCAACACCAAAGGCATCACTGATGCGATACCGGCCAAGAAAGAGAGAAGAAAAAGAAAGAACTGGCTCTCAAGCCCCCAGCCAGAACACGACGAGTCGTTTGGCGGCTGACTCATGCTCAAGGGTGGTAGCTATCCAGGCGAACCCCATGGAGAGATAATAATAGTAACAATGGTATTAATTAACAATAAAAATCAATATTACTAATATAATCCCTCGAGGGGACCTACCACCAGTGGGCCAGATTTAGTCACCTCTTACGACACCTATCCGGCTTGGGATTGGGGTTAGTATTCGAAGCCGCCCCAATACGGCAAAAAAATATTTAAGTAGATCGTGCCTGTTTTGAGCTTCAAGCTAACCAATGCATTAGATATCTACACGATATTCTAGAAATGGGTTTTTAAGGTACGCCGGTAGAAAGCCCGCTACCTGTTTGGTATTTGCTATTTACATTCGATCTAGAATGTACTTACATAGTTTAGTCTTTGAATGATAAATTGGTCAATTCGGAGCGCTAAAATTCTAACCAAACACTGCATTATTTTTGTTATTGGCATCAGTAGATGTGTGTGAGCAGTCAGTACCTACTACTATCCTAAATTACAATCTTGACTCATTTTAACATCATTCCAAGATTTCATAAAACAAAAGTAAACGCAACTTTCAAATTCACCTTACTAAAAACCTTTCCATCGCATCGTCTCTATGAATATGTAAGACTCGGGCCAACGTAAAAGATTACGAAATCGAATTCAAAATAAAAAGCCCATTACCCACCAACACATTAACCTACAGCTTACAGCAGGTGATTATGATAAAGTACATAATATTTATTTTAAAATCTACGATTCCTTATTTAAAAAGGTAGCAGTTAGGTCGGAGTCCCACTTTTTTACAAGGTGTGTGGCATGTTGTATCCCTTTCTCTCCTTTACAGTTTCACTTCGCAGGTAGGGGTGACTCACACCTTTTTAAATTATTATTTTTGTCACTTTAGTGTTCTTTAGTTAGATGTAGGTACATTTTGAATCTTAATACGAGAGCAGTAACGTGCGAAAACCCCTCGGGCACTCTAAGCAAGATTGCCTGATTTATTAGTGCGCGCCAAGGACAGACTTATTCTGATTTATCGTGTGTTCGATGGCGCCGTTTCGCTCCTTATTTCTTATTCGGATCCCAAATTAAATTCTCCTGTCCTACCGTCGGCGGTAATGAGAGTGATGGTTAGACTTTTGCAGTAAACAAAACTGAAACGTTTCGCAGCACTTATCACAGAAAAATCTGCAATATTTGAATAGTTCCAGAGGCTCTAGACGAAACTCTTTTCTAGCGTTCACGCCTATTAGAGAAATGTTATCATAGGTTTATAAATGGGAATGCAATTTACAACAAGGACGTTAAGTAATTGATTAAGTAAATCCGTGCCTCTGAGCATACGTTAGAGCATACATACTCAGTTGTAAAATACGGTAGTAGTGGAAAATCAGTACCAAATCTTACCCAAACGTTGCATGAATATACCTTCAACATGCATACGTTTGCTAAAACTATACCTGTCTTTCAATAAGGCAAAGAAGACGAAATAAGTAAAAAGAAATCTTAAAAAACGCCTGTTGAGGTAGGCGACTGAAGGAATATCTAATGCATATCTAGTGTTTTTATGACAAGAGACTTGCAATACAAATAAAAGCACACGTCATACAACGGGCTCGCTCTCAAAGCGCTATTACGGAAGTACTGCCTACAAAGGGTTGACTGAAACGCATCTGCTGAAGGCTTCCTCTATAAAACTGTGTACATGTGCGCGCTAGCTAACACAGTACACACTGTATGTGTATATTTTTCTTTTCCATGGAGGTTATTGCTGGCCAGTCTTTTTATTTCTGGTGTCGTTGGTTGCATGTCCTGGCAGAATTTGCCATTACTTGAAAATACTATGAAAATCCCTTATATATGCAGGTTTCAGACCTATTTATTGGCTAGCCTTTTGTTAAATAATAATAATAATTAAGACCTTAATAATAATTAAGACCTTAAATAATCAAAAACATAAAAAAAAATTCCATAGTACGTAGACTACATAGTGGTTATATATTTCAGCTTTGATGATTATTGTATAAATTATACCAGTTTACGCGCAATGGAATTTCAATTATTTGTAATTGAATAAATAAATGCGATAAAATTCCATTATGGTACTTACATATACATATTTTACATATACATGTCGGAAAAACTCCGTTATCCTCCACATTATCGTTAGTAGTCATGGGTTCAGTGGGCGACATCTGGGTAAAGTGCGAGCACAAAACATAATATTCGCCGTCTTCTACACCACCATCAGTGGTTGCGGGCCGAGTGGGCGTCATTTGGGTTAAGCGCGAGCACAAAATAAAGTATTCACTGTTTCCACACAATTTAATCAGTCTTTTCACAGTAGTATGAAAATTAATGCAAAAACAAATCACTTTTACACTTATTAAAAACTTTCAAACAAATTATTAAAACAGAGCAGCGGGTTCGCGGCACCGACCTTACTTCACCAGAAGCCAAACTCAGAATGATCCACCTCGATCAATTCACTCAACAAAACAACTCCGTCTCATCACGTGGCGAACGTACAGATGGCGCTTCGACTCCGCTCGAGGCTATCCTCTACTCTGATTGGACGTTAAATAATACAATGATTTTAAATAAATTAGTAAGATTTTAAACGCGAATAAAATAAACACGATAATAAATTAAATTGCAATAAATCGAGATAAATAAATTAAGATTTAACCAAGTGTGCCGGAACTAACGAAATCATGTACGTCTACTTCCTCTGCAAAATAATTGCAATTTTTACAATATAAAGATGTGGTAAATCAGATGGTATTAAACATAGTTTTGAAAACTCATTATTTAAATAAACAATTGATCTCTCATCGTACATCTAGCAATCAACTCAACTTCCATCCACTTCCTCCGACATACATAATACCTGAGATTATAGGTACTAAAGTGACCCGTATAGACTTGAATCCAGTTTTATAGCAAAGAACCCGTTTTACTATTGCGACACGACTCTGATCCGTGATGCTAACGACTACGATTATTACTATATGATGCTAAGACTGTTGAAATTTTATGAATTCGAATTAAGATAGTATTAAAGCACAATGCATGCCCATACACGAAATTCTGCCGTAATGCAACTTTATTACTTATCTGAACTCAACTAACACTAAGTAATAATTTTATTTTAAGGTTCAATGTACGATCACTTTACAGAAGTTCAAATAAACACATCAATTAGTGATTGTTACGATCTTGCTTCAGTTCCCGAACCCTAAATTAGCAGAATTAAGGGTTCCATAAAAATTGTGAAATATCTATGAAATTTCACGTTGCATGTTACTTTTGTGCATTTGTTGCAAAGACCGCAAGCAATAAATATTTCACCGTTTCTAGTCGTATCGCTATCGTAGCACGTCGTACTAAATAAAAGCCATTTGCATAGCAATTTTCTTATCATACAATTGGCATCGAGGGACGATAAAGTTTTCAATTTGAATTTAATCGAGAGAGGGACTGAACTGATGAGTACCTAGATAATGTTTGTAGAGTTATCTTCAGTTACTGGAGCTATCTGTAGTTCTGTATTTGGAGAGACGACTGCGACGCTTTGGACATTGGAATTTCATTAATTCTGCCAATATTTTGCCAGTAACAGACAAGAGAAATGGTGTTGAACACTCAAATGTTAACTCGCAACTCAGTAGGTATCGGTTACTTAAATCGCTCCTTAGTACAGAATTTGTAGGGTGATTCTTTACTAAGGAGCGATTAAAGTAACCGTTAGTGACTCTAAATTGGGGCGTAAGTAAGAAATAATACTTAATAACAATCTTTAACCCCCATTTTACACCTTTAGGCGATACTTTTCAAAAATCTCTTCGTGCCCCACAGGGTCCTTTCTACAGAGTTTAAAACTTCTAGGACCACTGGTTTCTGCTGTAGAGAGTGTCAGATGTAACAGCGTTTAATTATGATCTCCCTTATATATAAAAAAATTATGACGTGCATAAGTGTATCAGTGATACCTATATGAATAAAATATTTTGACTTTGACTTTGACTTATGCTAAACTTTATTAGGATCTAGGTTCAAAACGTATTATTTTCGCTATGTCACTTTAAGCCAAATAACGTTTTAATTAGACTAATTTGGCTAAAACCCATTACCAGGCTACGAAAAGGGATTTTCAATACGGAATAATGGGGTCATGGAGATGACAAATAATGAAGTTTTAAAACTATTTGCTTACCTCTAAGAGGCTGTATTACTTCTTGCCATTCTTCATTTCTTCTTACCTATTGCCAATATTTTGTACACGATTGAAAATGTTTTTTTTTTAATGATAATATTTTTTTTTATTTGATCAGTAGTTTAATAGCTTAGGTACCCCAAACATACATCTAACTATGCGATTATATTATTTGCCGTTTTCATTCTAATTATGCTAGGTATCTATTCCGATTACGTAAAACAAGTATCATCTACGCATTCATTACCATTTTAATCCAACTTTATTTTAATTACAAGTTGTAAACCACGTTTATGCATCAAATAAATACTAGGTAGCAATGTAATAATATTTCTGCATGTAGATAAATTATTATTTTAATACTGGCAACACAGGCTCTCAGTATAATAATTTCTCGGTGCAATTATCTGCGCTTCATGCAAATTTTATATCTTTATTTGCCAAGTAGATGCAAAATAATAAATGCTGCCCAGGAATGCCGACCTCGTACTTGTTTATAATTACTCTTTTGAATATTCATTCATGATACATTCTCTGGTTTACCAACGTGTGAACGATTCACTACGGCCTTTATTTAAAACTAGCTGACCCGGCGAACTTCGTATCGCCTAACAAACATTTTTTTTTCTAAAATAAAAGTAACCTATCCGCTATCTGCCAGTGAAAGTCCCGTCAAAATCGGTCCAGCCATTTCAGAGATTAGCCGGAATAGACAGACAGACAGACAGACAAAAATTGTAATAAATGTTGTTTTGGTATATGTGCCGTGTATACATCCAAATGCACTAAGTAAAAAGCGGTTATTTTAATATTACAAACAGACACTCCAATTTTATTTATTTGTATAGATTTTAAATGAAAGATAATTTTAATATAATAAAAGCTTGATACTAAAACGACGCGGACGTATAACTTTTATTCAATGACATATTTGATAATATTTAATCTCTTTTGTATCGTTTTATTCATAAGTTTTTTTGCTACTAACTACGGTATTTTATGCAGCCAACGAACTGGACTGGATTATCGTATTTTCGCCTCTTTCTTTAGGGCCGAATCCCTTTCTATTTGTAGGGCTTCGATTTGCTATCGATTAGTTCTGTTTCCACGTGAATAGTTGTTTAACAGCAGATAATTATTTGTTTTCATCATTATTTACAACATGTATATCATCATCAAAGCTGGGTTTGAGTTTTGGGTCTCCGTTAAATACCAAAACCAAGAATAGACCAAAAGCAAGATGAAGGACTTTTCAGTAACTTTATAAGTATGACGAACTTGAAGACAGTTTACGATTCTTCACGATATTTTTATTTATAGAAGCAAGTGCTGATGAATTCTAATTGGCAATAACATTGACATTATAGATCAGATTGGACCTCCGAATTGAGAATCTGAATTTCTAACTCCGATACCTTAACTAAACGTTTGTGCCACATTACATTTGAAGAAATGAAACTGAGCGTTTGGTTTCTGGTTAGTACCATATCTTTTGTTGGACGGTCAATCGTCTATAATACAAGAAACGCTACGCTGAAATGCCAAACTGTTAAACTCTGTTATAAATAGAATAATTCCTCGTACACCGTTTATAACAACTTGTATAATTAATGTACGAGTAACCGCCCTCGCTTTGCTTCGGTCTTCTTATTTTTTACACCTTGGGTTACATTATTGGAGTTTTATTAAGGATCCCTATTTTTTTCGAAAATATAATATAGCCTATGTTACTCGGGGATGGTGTAGCTTCCCAACTGTGAAAGAATTTTTGAAATCGGTTCAGTAGTTTCGGAACCTATTCAATGCAAACAAAAAATCAAATCTTTCCTCTTTATAATATTAGTATAGATAACTGGCAATACATGTGGGAATGTCGGGAAGACGTCCAGACAAGCGTCCAGCGCTGGCTGATTGTTTAAACAAGTGTCGCTACTGTCGCCCGACTTTATTAGAGCAGTTGGTGTTCCATTTTGAAAAACATTCCAAATTGTAGCCACGCCTCAAACGAGCTCTAATTACGGACCGTTTCAATCAAGGAATGCTTTGAAATAAATTGCTGGGCCTTTGATCAGTTGGTTCGGAGTTTGGAGTTAGACCCTCGCGGCCTCGGTGGGTGTAACGCGATTTTGTTTTTAATTTGTATCGATCGAACACCCTTGTGAAATGGCATCCTGCTTTCTTTGATATTTGGCTGGTTTAGTAAAATCGTAAATTACTACATCTTCATAGTAAATTATGCCATTAAATTCTCGTTTCAGTTACTTATAATTTAAGCAATTTATTTTATACATTCTATACAAATAAATAAAATTGAAGTGTCTGTTTGTAATATTAAAATAACCGCTTTTTATTACTAGTTGCATTTGGATGTATACACGGTACATATACCAAAACAACATTTTTTACAATTTTTGTCTGTCTGTCTGTTTGTTCCGGCTAATCTCTGTAATGGCTAGACCGATTTTGACGGGACTTTCATTGGCAGATAGCTGATATAACAAGGAATAACTTAGGCTACTTTTATTTTAGAAAAAATAGGCGATACGAAGTCCGCCGGGTCAGTTAGTTATACATATAATATAACAACCATCAGAAGCTACTGAATTCAAGCGGTAACTAGCCCAGCTTACATTGGATTTGTCATTAAAGCGGCTTTTCTCTTTCAGTTTAAAATTTGTTTGCAGTTAGGATGTTATCTAATCTACATCTTGTATGTAGATGCATTGTCTACAGTGCTCGAGCAAGCTACTCCGTGGTTCCACCGCGTTCGTTAAGCCCGTGTAGACGTTTAAAAGCTTACAGCAACAATATCAAGGGAAATGCCGTGCGAAGAATTTAATACCGGATTCATTGTCGCTGTGCTCATACTACAGAGTACAGTACAATCACTTTTGTTTATAGTATGCAAAAGAAAATGAAAAATGTTTTTATTCATTCATAGATTACATTATGTGCTGCTTGCAAGGGCCCCTGTATTAGGTCTAAACCTGTGTTACTGGGTACCCCGCTCATCCATCAAGACGAAATACAATGAATCGTTTAAACAATTTTAACAAAGCAAAATAAGTGTGGCGTGTGTGTACCTATAGTAGTGTAGTGTATAACTGTATAGTGTATGTGTTGTATAGTGTGTGTGTGTGTGTGTGTGTGTGTGTGTGTGTGCGTGTGTGTGTGTGTGCGTGTGTGTGTGTGTGCGTGTGTGTGTGTGTGCGTGTGTGTGTGTGTGTGTGTGAACCCACACAGTGTTCTAAGTCATAAAAATAAATATTAAATAAAGTCCAATAGATAAAATTTCCAGTTTCCTCATAATCTAAGGTTAATAATGTCTGTGTTAATTTATCTTCTACTTCTAAGTACATTATCAAAAGGTACGTCAAAAATACACGGTTCTACTTCTTGGCTAGGAATTAATTTTGTCTTTTGTTTTATTCATTTTTTTTGTGTGAGTTTAAAATCAGTCATAAAAGTTAACGCTAGCGTCTACTAACCGTCACCGGTTTGAATATTATCTTTACTTAGTAACGATTTAATTAAATTTCAATGGGACAAGGGAAATGAGAGGCGTGGAGAGACTAGGCAGGTACTTCCTCGTGTAGTGTATTAGTAGGGCAACAGAATAATACGCGGCAGATCAGAACAACAGCCATTTATTCACTGACTATGTACGTACGAATCACCTACCCACATGTTACATTTATTAAAGGTTTACACCCCATTATCCCCCCCACAATTATAGAACATAATAAAAAATCAATATGCTACAAGACCGTGTAAGTATATCTACAATACAAAAAAAAAGTATGCCTGTCATTCATTTCAATGTGATGAAAATCTTTCCTTAAAAAATAAAAAATTAAAACTTAATTGTCAAAGCCGTAACGTTCCACAGGTCTCCGTGTACGCTTACTGTTAGTACTACCTAACCCGACATCTGTAACAGACGGTTCGCCTACATTGGTTGCATCCAGAGCCGCCGGTAAACAAGTCACCGTCGACTTACTTGACATTCTTTCTGGTGCGGCGAGCGCGGACGAGCGGGGAGACGGGGGAGAGCGGGGAGATCGGGGCGAGCGGGTCGCCGCGGCCGCCCCGGTGTCCTCGCCCCCCGCCGCCGCGGCAGTCGTCGGCACCGCCGAACATCTACGCAGCTGGTCGGCATGACGAACCCACGTTAATCCCTCTTCAGTTTCCACTTCATACATATTACGCCCTTTAACATTTTTTACACCCGCTTCTAACCATTTACCATTCCTCCTATAGTCCCGAGCCCACACGCGATCTCCTACTTCCCAGTGCCTTTCTAACCCCCCCTTACCTTGAGCCCTGTGCGCGAGACGTTCTGATACATTCTCAACTAAATCTTGTTTAATGAGATCCAGTCGTGACCTAATCTGATGTCCTAGCATCCGCTTAGCGGGTGATTCACCCGTTGTGCAATGAACACTATTCCGGTAATCTAAAAGAAATCTTTGTAAAAAAGAATTAATAGACACGTTTTCAACGACCGCCTTCTGAAGAGCCCTCTTTACGGTACGAACGGCGTTTTCAGCTTCGCCATTCGAGGGGGGATGGTATGGTGGGGAAGTAACGTGCTTAACGCCATTTTTGTTTAAAAATGACGCAAACTCCTCACTTCCAAACGGTGGCCCATTGTCGGAAACAAGTTTTTTTGGAATTCCAAACCGAGAAAATAATTCTCTTAATTTAATTATGGTATTGTTAGCGGTCGTCGTGCTCATAAATATTACTTCTAACCACTTCGAATAGCTATCGACGACTACTAAATATGTTAGGTCACGAAATGAAAAAAAATCAATATGTATCCTTTCGAACGGTTTCGATGTACACGGCCAAGGTATGACGGGATGCTTGCTCGGCATGTCCGCCGTAACGGAACATGTTTTACACGCATTACACATACTTTCTAAATCTAAATCCAGACCTGGCCACCAGACATAACTCCGTGCCAGTCCCTTACATTTTACTACACCTAAATGTGACCCGTGTATCTCATTTAGCACTTTAGCCCGAAGCGTGACCGGCACTACTACCCGACATCCCCACATGAGACAGCCCCCCTCAACAAATAATTCATCACGTCTCCTATAGAAAATTTCTAACTCAGGTCGAACTGCTCCTGATACCGGCCACCCCGATCGTCAAAGCCAATAACTTGACACAAATTTTTATCTTTACCTGTTTCTATTTGCAACTCCTTTGAATCTACGGGAAAATTATTTTCTATAAATCGAATGTAGATCGTCTCATCGTCCTGCTTAAACTCATCCTTTTCATCTAATGGTAATCTAGACAACGCGTCAGCCCTATTAGCGGATGAACGCACGTATTGTATCTCGTACTGGTAGCCCGACAATAAAATAGCCCAACGCACTAACCGTCCCGCGGCCGTGTGCGGTATATCTTTTTTTGAACCGAAAATGGTCACCAGCGGTTGATGATCCGTTCGCAATATAAATTTACGTCCATATAAATAAGAATGGAATTTTTTCACACCAAACACGATCGCAAGCGCTTCTCGTTGCACCTGACTGTAGTTAGTCTCGGCCGGAGTGAGCGTGCGGGACGCGTACGACACGGGTCGCTCGCCGGCCGCCGTGTCGTGCGTGAGCACGGCGCCGACGCCGCGCGCGCTCGCGTCGCAACATAATATTAAAGGCAAATCTGCACTGTAATGTATGAGCACCGGACATTGCGTTAACGCTAATTTAATTTCATCGAAAGCTAGCTGGTGTTCCTTCGACCACCTCCACGGAGTATCCTTTTTTAATAATTTATACAATGGCGAAAGAATTAATGAAAGGTTTTTTATAAATTTTGGATAAAAATTTATCATTCCAATAAAAGACTTTAATTCGGTAATATTACCTGGCCGTGGTGCTTTTAATACTGCTTTAATTTTATTTTTGTCCGTGCGAATTCCATTTTCAGTTATTACGAAACCTAAATAAGACACTTCTTTTGAAAAAAAAGTACATTTTTCTTTGCGAACGGTGAGACCCGAATTTGAAAGTTTATCGAAAACCGCGTATAAATTTTTAATGTGCTCCTGCTCCGTTAATCCTGTTATTAATATATCATCTAAAAAAATAGACACATGGGGGATGCCTACAAATAAACGTTCAATAATTCGTTGAAAAATCGATGGGGCCGAAGCTAACCCATACACCAGTCTATTGTAAACATAAAGGCCTCGGTGTGTATTTACGACGGTTACGAGTTTCGAATCGTCCAACTCGATCTGGCTGTATGCCTCCGATAGATCTATTTTAGAAAACCGTTTACCCCCACTTAAGTTATTGAATAAACATTCGGCACGAGGAAGCGGATACCTATCTACTTCCAAAGAGGGATTAACGGTGCTCTTGTAATCCCCGCATATTCGCAACGCCCCATTACTTTTGAGCACTACTACTAGGCACGAAGCCCATTCGGAAGCGGTAACAGGAGAAATAATACCAGCGTTCTCCATGCGCCGCAGCTCTGCGTCGACGCGCGGGCGCAACGCAAGCGGCAGCGGGCGCGCGCGCCGGTACACGGGCTGTGCGCCCGCGCGCAGCCGCAACGCAGCCCGCTCGCCCCGCAGCCGGCCCAGCTCGCCACTGAACACTGACGGGTACCTGTTTACTAGCGACTCTAGATCGAACCGAGCGCGCTCGTCACCGACGGATTTGGAATCACTCTTTGCCGTTAGCAACGAATTCACCACCATCACGTTAATATTCAGCTCCTTGAGCCACTCCCGACCTAGCAGTGGGACGCCTCCCTTACGTATTACGTACAGTTTAAGGTTTTTTGTAACACCACCGTGAGACACTAACACGTTCGCATAACCGAGGGACGTAATAACGTTTCCGTCATATCCTTTTAACGTTAGATTGTCCTTGTTTAGCGGTACGTTCCTCGCAAAAAGTCGTCCGTAGGTGTCTTCACTAATACAGGCTATCGGCGACCCCGTGTCTACGTGCATTCGTAGCCGGTGACCCGCGACGATGACGTCAGCCAGCATGGGCTCGCGGCTGCCACCACCGCCGAGCCGCACCATGTACAGCCCGATGGCCCCCTCGCCCCCGTCGCCCGCGCGGCTCCCCTCTTCCACGTCCTCGTCTGCACCACACTCCGCTTCACCGCAATCCAACCTGAATACTCTTCTCTCCTCGCTTCGCAAATTAGGACACACTCTCCTCAGATGACCCCGCTTCAGGCAGACCTGACACACGTAGGACGCGAACTTGCAAGTCTTCATGCTGTGGTCCTTGGCCCCGCAGCACTGGCAACTCGTTGTGAACCGAGTGTTCCCGTAGGTTGAATTCCCGGCGTCGGCCCCGGGTCGCGGCCGCCGCCCCCGGTCGCTGCGACCATCGGCGCGCCCCGCCCCTGCCCCTCTGCCCGCCGGCGTCCTGCCTCGCGCCGCGTGCAACGCGTGCACCGGAGCCTCCTCGTCTCCCGACCGCTGTTCCATAGCCGCCGCATCATTCATCGCCGCTTCTAAGCTCACGGCCTCGCTGAATGCAGTAGAATACGTAACGTTTTCTTTACAAAATAGCCGTTGACGTATAGTTTCGCTTCGTAGTCCACAAACGAATTGGTCCCGGAGATTTTCATCTAAATTACTTTTAAAATTACAAGATCGGGCCAGGTGTTTTAACGCCGTCGCAAATTGCGTAACCGTCTCATCCGAGTTCTGGGTTCTCTTTCTAAACTTGTATCTCTCTGCGAGAACTGACGGTGTAGGCTGGACGTGTTTCCGCACGAGGAGTATGAGGTCATCGTATTTCACGTCCGCCGGCTTCTTAGGATTACACAGATCGACCATAAGCTCGTAGGTAGCATCTCCGACGCAAGCGATCAATGTCGGTACACGTAGGTCGTTTTTAACTTCGTTCACCAAAAAGTACTGTTCCATACGCTCAATATACGTCGACCACGAACCCGTATTAAGGTTAAATTCACTTAACTTCCCGATGGACATTTTAACGGATAGAAATTAAATACCGACTGCGCCACTGTAGTGTATTAGTAGGGCAACAGAATAATACGCGGCAGATCAGAACAACAGCCATTTATTCACTGACTATGTACGTACGAATCACCTACCCACATGTTACATTTATTAAAGGTTTACACCCCACCTCGCTTGGTCGCTAAGATAGGGCGCATTACGAGCCCTCACCTACGACCCTCTTTACAACCCTTATTACCCATTTCATGGGCAGTTCCCATACACTTATCACGACACGCACATAACTTCACACCGCTAGTAATATGGGACTGCTTTCGAATAGAATATACCTATATAAATTCATTTCAAATTCAATAACCTGGTATTGTAATATGGTATTATAATAAATATCTCGTTTAAGTAGTACTAGCTTCTACCCGCGACTTCGTCTGCGTGGACTTCAGAATTGGATCTTTAGAGATGAAGAGTATGATCAATAAAAGAAATGATAAAAACATCTATGCTAGCCATTTTTAATTATACCACTTATCTTGAGGGAACGGTCTATCCCCGATATAAAATTTTAAACTTAACTCACCCATTTTTAAACTTTACCACCATGGAACACGATCCATTCAACTGGGTCGAAATATCGGAATACAAAATAAATACCATAAGTACTCGTATTATAGTAAAATCTATCCCCGATATAAAAAGTACCCTATCCTTTAATGCGGGATATTAAATATCTGGGAGCCAAACTGAAACTAAATTCGTTCAGCAGTTTAAGCGTCAGTGAATAAGAAACATTCACTTAATTTCATTTTAAAAATGGTTTAAAAAATAACAACAAATATCTTTGAAATCAATTTCGTTATTTCCGTTCGTTCAGGTATTACATAATTATTTGGTCTTCAAGATACACCACCAGGCCCTAAGTTTGGTCAATAATATGCTAGTTTTGCAATGTTAAAGTACAACCAACTATGTAATATTTTAAAAAAGTGTTTCCGTTATTGCCACCCGATCAGGAATTACATATTATTTTATTTCTAAGATCACTATCTGGCCCTAAGTCAATGTTGTACTGGTTTTGCAATGTGAATGTTACTAACAACAACAATCGCCCATGTAATAACTGCTGTTACTATGTATATTTAGCACGCGCCTCATGGTATATCAAGAATACAATGATGTTTGTAAAGAGAGAATAGGCTTTTAGCAAGTTAGTGCGCTTTACTACCCATACTTCATTCCCGCTTACCATTAGGTGGCTTTTTAGTCAAGCATTAGCTTATTTCACATAAAAGTTCCATTTTTTTTACATAAATTAAGTGCTTAACAACAATCCCACCTGACGGTAAGTGGCGATGGAGTCCAAGATGGTGAATGCACTAACTTAATAAGTGCCTATTCATTCTTTTCTTGAAGACACCTACATTGTAGTTGGACGGGAACACCCACGCAGGTAAGCTATTCCAGTCCTTTGCGGCACGCAGTATGAAAGAAGACGTGTATCGCACCGTTCGCAGCGTTGGGATATTCACGACATATGGATGGATACTTGCCATACGACGGGTTGTTCAATGGAGGAACGGGGATGGGGGAATTAGTTCATGCAATTCCTGAGCACAATCTCCAAAATGCATCCTGTAGAATGCCGAGAGGCTGGTTACTCTGCGCCTGTGTGCGAGGCTTTGCAGGTTGGTTACCACCAAGTCTGGGTCGTTGATGAACCTCATTGCACGCCTCTCCATCGAATCTAAGGCTGAAAGGTGACATTTTGCGGCACCGGCCCAAATGTGACAGCAGTACTCCACACATGGGCGAATCGAGCTTTATACATTGTTAAAATCTACCTCGGTGAGAAGTACTGGCGCACCCTTGCAAGGACCCCAAGTTTTCTTGCAGCCACTTTAGCTTTGGATTCGATGAACCTTTCATAGTTGAGGTTCGAGGAAATTTCGACTTCCAATAACTGTAGGCGGTCGGTGCATTCCAGGGATACATTCCGGAAAGTGGGAGCCAAGGTGAACAGGCTCCGTTTTGCGGTGAACAGACACGTCTGCGTTTTAGTGGCATGGCATAATTATTTTGTGTACCCAAGATACACCATCAGGCTCAAGTTGCTCAATGATGTATATAGGCTTTGCAATTTCAACGTTACTAACAAAAATATTTTTATATCTTGTTCAGATATTCCCATCCGTTCGAGATTCACATATTTAGCCTCCAAGATAAGTACAAGGCCTTAAGTTGGTCATTAATCTACTGGTTTTGCAATGTCAACGTTACTAAAAACAAATATTTTTTATTCCTGTTAAGTAATTTGCACCCGTTCAGGAGTTACCTATTTGTTCTCCAAGACACGTCATGAGACCCTTAGTTGGTCAATGAAGAGCTGATTTTACAATGGCAACGATAACGAAAACAAAATATCTTTAAACACCGTTCTACCTATTTTTTTCTACCATTGAGGAGTTCCTTTATCTCCAGATATTTAGTACTCTTTATCTCCAGATACCATCATCAGCTCCTCACTGAATTTCAATAGGATTTCCTTGACAAAATACCCAATGTTATACAAAAAAGCGTAATCCTAATTGCTTCTTAAACAAAGAATTTACTCGTATTAACTAAAATCATGGATATATTACTCTGTCTCGATCATAGACTTTATAGAGGTACCTGAAGATCAATGACGTCATATCGGAATGACCATTCGACTAATCACAGGCCGGATTGAGGTTGTCCTTCATAATTGTAGGGTATACACACTTAGAAAAATTATGTCCTATTTTTATACGGTTCTTCAAAATGTTTTCTATATGTAATTCTTCTGGTGGCAAAAATTATAATATTGAAATAATATACATTTTATAAGAATTTCTTCAAAATTACCTAATTTAAATAATTGCGTTAAGAGTAAATTGAAAATTAAGGTACACAATTACGGTACATCCTACTAATATTATAAATGCGAAAGTTTGGATGTTTGGATGTTTGGATGTTTGTGTTGCAATCACGCAAAAACGGCTGATCGGATATAGATGAAATTTGGCACACATATAGTTTAATACCTAGAATAATATATAGGATACTTTTTATCCCGAGATATTGATCTATTCCCGAGGGATAAGAAGTAAACTAAATGGTAATAGGAAAACAGTTTTGACGTTTGTCATCACAGTGACATTAGAAAACTCAAAACAGCTGATTGAGTGATTAAATTATAATTGGTTCATTGCGGTCATTGTTTTAATATGTTTATTTACAAACATATAATAATTTGCGGTGAGGCACATTGTGATCATTTTTATCATGCAATGGAAGCTTTAGTAACCATCGATCTCGTGTAAAATCAAGTAAAACAAACACAGCATTTTTTTTAAGGCTGCTTACACATCAGCGTTTGTCGAGCGTTCCTAGCGCTAGATGCTTGATCGATGAATTATAAAAAAATAATAATTTTACGTTGAATAAGTATTCGTAGCTTATCAAGGTTTTTCCTAGCTCTAAATATAAATTGCAACTGAAATATTATATTATATCTTATCAGGTTTAATTAATAGCAAAAATATCAAAATGGCTGTCTGTAAAGTCTGTATACGGACGGAGATTTAACGTGACAACGTCTGTTCGTAGTATAAGTTTTTGGAACATAAGTTCACTAATTAGTCTATTCAACTCCGACGCCAGAAACGCTCGCGTAGAAGAGAGACGCAAGGCGCGCGCCGGTCGAGCGAGCCTCTCTCTTTAATGCTGCGCGTGCATGGTAACGTTCCGGCAAATCTTACTTGGTCGTTACACAGTTTTCGTGAATGACACCTGAGTCAACCAATTTATAGACGTTGTCACGTCAAAAAATCATCAAATTTGGTTTTTAACATTCATAAATATCTGCCTATATTTTTTCATTTACCTTATAGAAATAAATATAGATTTTTTTAACTTATTTAGCAAATCATTAATCACGTGTGTCGGATGAACGCGTACGCTTATAAAATCCTAGTGTGGTGTCGGCCTTATGTCAATTCGGCCTTGTCAATATTTCTTTATTTTTTTATTGCTGTACATGCATATAACCAGTGCTTTAGCCGAACACTACAAACCTTAAATAAGTTTTTAATGAACAAGACCGTTAGTATACAATGGGTTTAGGTAGGAATAGATTCGTTGTTTAAGAAGCGATTTTCATGATTTTTTTATTGTACTGGGAAAATTCCCAGTACAACAAACTCACTATATTGACAAAGTTGAGTAAATACTCAACTTGGTCAATATAGTGAGACTATGGATTCTGGTTGAGTGAGCTTCTCAGTCGTAGGGAATAACTGAATCGTGTTAAAATATGTTCGCTGTTGTTATCGTTGACATCGCAAGATGTGTGTCAGAGACGAAATATGACTCCTCAACGGAACAATTCAAATAACTAAACAATTTTCAAATATATTTGTTGTTCGTAAATTTAAGGGTAAAATCTACAAATCCGTCATAAGACTTTTCGTAATGTATGGATCAGAATGTTGGGCTACAAAGAAGATGGATGAGAGACGATTGCATATCATAGAGATGAGAATGTTGAGGTGGATGTGTGGAGTGACGAGAATGGACAAAGTAAGGAATGAGTATATTAGAAGAAAGTTTGAAAGTGGCAAAAATTACAAAAAAGTTAAAAGGGAACCGAATATTACGGTATGGGCACGAGATGAGGTGAGAGGAAACGCATGTGACGAGAAGAGTGATGGATATGAATGTGATGGATAGACGAAGGGGACGAGGACGACCAAAGAAAAGATGGATGGATTGTGTTACAGATGATATGAAAGATAAGAGAGATAGTGTAAAGATGACGGCTGATAGGGAAGTGTGGAAGATAAAAACATATTGCGCCAACCCCAAATAAAATTGGGAAATGGGCAGGATGATGATGAATGTTAACACTGTAAAACCAGACGCATAGACAAATAGATTTTTTGAAGTGAAAACTTCTTTAATACGGGGGTGATTTGAAATTCGATGAAACGAAACTGTCCAGTGGAGACTGAAGTTTAGTGGAGACGAGTTGAGTGGAGACTGGAGTTGAATGGAGACTGGAGTGAAGTGGAGACTGGAGTGGAGTGGAGACTGGAGTGGAATGGAGACTAGAGTGGAGTGGAGACCGGAGTGGAGTGGAGACTGGAGACTGGAGTGGAGTGGAGTAGTAAAACCTACAATTATCATCTTCCCGAAATTTTATTCGTCTCATTATCTTGAAAACAAAATTTTTGAAGGTTTCACTTCTACCACGTTATGTGTGAATAGCACACATTTTATTTTTTTAAATTGTAAGTTAATGCTTGACTACAATTCCACCTGATGGTAAGTAGCGATGTAGTCTTGGTTTATTATAGGATCTACTAATATTATAAATGTAAAAGTTTGGATGTTTGGATGTTTGGATGTTTGTGACTCAATCACGCAAAAACGGCTGAACGGATATGGATAAAATTTGGCACACGGATAGCTTTCAACTTAACTTACCGGATAGGCTACTTTTTATCCCGGAAAATATACCTGTTCCTGAGGGATAAGAGGTACAATTTAGTCATAGAAAAACAGTTTGCCGTTTTTCGTCACACTGACATGACAGATGAACGAAATAAAAATGGCCGAACTTCAATCAGCTGATTAAGTGATTAAGTTGTAATATGGTTAATTGTTTTTAATAACTAACATTATACAAATTGTGCGGAGATGCACATTGTGAAATTTTTTATCATACAATGCGAGGTTTAGTAGCCATCGATCTTATATAAAATCAAATAAATCAACAAAACAATTTTTGTGGAAAACTAAGGCTGCTTACATACTAGCGTTTATAAAGCGCTTCATGCACCCAATAAGCAATCAATGAGTTACAAAAAATAATAATTTTACGATAAAGAAAATTACTGGTAGGTTATCATTGAAGTATAATGTAGTAAAGTACCAGAACAGACAGCGCGAACAAAATTTGTGTCGCGTCGGTAGATTCTGTTTTTAAATCGAACGAATCCATTGAAAATTGAAGCCCACTGCAGCCAATTTATTGGGCCAAACATAGTATTCGCTGTATCGGTTCTATACGCCAGTAATAATACTTCAATGTAGCTTATCAAGTTTTTTCCTACCTTTCAATAAAAAGTGCTATCAAAGTATTATAAGATATCGTATCAGGTTTAATTGATTGCAAAAGATCATCAAATTTGGTTTTCAACATTCGTAAATGTCTTTCTATTTTTACTATTTACTTTATAGTAAAAAATATTAATTTTCCTGAACCGATTGAGCAAGTCATTATTAAAATGTCGGATGAGTGCGTACGTCTTTAAAATCCTAGTGCGGTTTTAGCCTAATGTCAAAATTGCTTTATTTTCCTATAGCTGTGCATGCTTTTAGGCCAGTAATTTTTTGAATCACTGATTTTAGTCATGAATATATTACTCTAACTGGATACATAACTTCGTAGTTGTGCCTGAAGATCGATGATGGCATAAAATAAAGACCATTTTTATATTGTGTCCATGTTATCTATAGTCCCAGGATATAATTATCTTTTGATTGTGATTTTTTATAATGGTTTAAAAACATCTAAGATGAAATTATAATATAGATGTACCGTAATTGTGTACCTTAATTTTCAATTTACTCTTAACGCAATTATTTAAATTAGGTAATTTTGAAGAAATTCTTATAAAATGTATATTATTTCAATATTATAATTTTTGCCACCAGAAGAATTACATATAGAAAACATTTTGAAGAACCGTATAAAAATAGGACATAATTTTTCTAAGTGTGTATACCCTACAATTATGAAGGACAACCTCAATCCGGCCTGTGATTAGTCGAATGGTCATTCCGATATGACGTCATTGATCTTCAGGTACCTCTATAAAGTCTATGATCGAGACAGAGTAATATATCCATGATTTTAGTTAATACGAGTAAATTCTTTGTTTAAGAAGCAATTAGGATTACGCTTTTTTGTATAACATTGGGTATTTTGTCAAGGAAATCCTATTGAAATTCAGTGAGGAGCTGATGATGGTATCTGGAGATAAAGAGTACTAAATATCTGGAGATAAAGGAACTCCTCAATGGTAGAAAAAAATAGGTAGAACGGTGTTTAAAGATATTTTGTTTTCGTTATCGTTGCCATTGTAAAATCAGCTCTTCATTGACCAACTAAGGGTCTCATGACGTGTCTTGGAGAACAAATAGGTAACTCCTGAACGGGTGCAAATTACTTAACAGGAATAAAAAATATTTGTTTTTAGTAACGTTGACATTGCAAAACCAGTAGATTAATGACCAACTTAAGGCCTTGTACTTATCTTGGAGGCTAAATATGTGAATCTCGAACGGATGGGAATATCTGAACAAGATATAAAAATATTTTTGTTAGTAACGTTGAAATTGCAAAGCCTATATACATCATTGAGCAACTTGAGCCTGATGGTGTATCTTGGGTACACAAAATAATTATGCCATGCCACTAAAACGCAGACGTGTCTGTTCACCGCAAAACGGAGCCTGTTCACCTTGGCTCCCACTTTCCGGAATGTATCCCTGGAATGCACCGACCGCCTACAGTTATTGGAAGTCGAAATTTCCTCGAACCTCAACTATGAAAGGTTCATCGAATCCAAAGCTAAAGTGGCTGCAAGAAAACTTGGGGTCCTTGCAAGGGTGCGCCAGTACTTCTCACCGAGGTAGATTTTAACAATGTATAAAGCTCGATTCGCCCATGTGTGGAGTACTGCTGTCACATTTGGGCCGGTGCCGCAAAATGTCACCTTTCAGCCTTAGATTCGATGGAGAGGCGTGCAATGAGGTTCATCAACGACCCAGACTTGGTGGTAACCAACCTGCAAAGCCTCGCACACAGGCGCAGAGTAACCAGCCTCTCGGCATTCTACAGGATGCATTTTGGAGATTGTGCTCAGGAATTGCATGAACTAATTCCCCCATCCCCGTTCCTCCATTGAACAACCCGTCGTATGGCAAGTATCCATCCATATGTCGTGAATATCCCAACGCTGCGAACGGTGCGATACACGTCTTCTTTCATACTGCGTGCCGCAAAGGACTGGAATAGCTTACCTGCGTGGGTGTTCCCGTCCAACTACAATGTAGGTGTCTTCAAGAAAAGAATGAATAGGCACTTATTAAGTTAGTGCATTCACCATCTTGGACTCCATCGCCACTTACCGTCAGGTGGGATTGTTGTTAAGCACTTAATTTATGTAAAAAAAATGGAACTTTTATGTGAAATAAGCTAATGCTTGACTAAAAAGCCACCTAATGGTAAGCGGGAATGAAGTATGGGTAGTAAAGCGCACTAACTTGCTAAAAGCCTATTCTCTCTTTACAAACATCATTGTATTCTTGATATACCATGAGGCGCGTGCTAAATATACATAGTAACAGCAGTTATTACATGGGCGATTGTTGTTGTTAGTAACATTCACATTGCAAAACCAGTACAACATTGACTTAGGGCCAGATAGTGATCTTAGAAATAAAATAATATGTAATTCCTGATCGGGTGGCAATAACGGAAACACTTTTTTAAAATATTACATAGTTGGTTGTACTTTAACATTGCAAAACTAGCATATTATTGACCAAACTTAGGGCCTGGTGGTGTATCTTGAAGACCAAATAATTATGTAATACCTGAACGAACGGAAATAACGAAATTGATTTCAAAGATATTTGTTGTTATTTTTTAAACCATTTTTAAAATGAAATTAAGTGAATGTTTCTTATTCACTGACGCTTAAACTGCTGAACGAATTTAGTTTCAGTTTGGCTCCCAGATATTTAATATCCCGCATTAAAGGATAGGGTACTTTTTATATCGGGGATAGATTTTACTATAATACGAGTACTTATGGTATTTATTTTGTATTCCGATATTTCGACCCAGTTGAATGGATCGTGTTCCATGGTGGTAAAGTTTAAAAATGGGTGAGTTAAGTTTAAAATTTTATATCGGGGATAGACCGTTCCCTCAAGATAAGTGGTATAATTAAAAATGGCTAGCATAGATGTTTTTATCATTTCTTTTATTGATCATACTCTTCATCTCTAAAGATCCAATTCTGAAGTCCACGCAGACGAAGTCGCGGGTAGAAGCTAGTCTATATTATAATTTCATCTTAGATGTTTTTAAACCATTATAAAAAATCACAATCAAAAGATAATTATATCCTGGGACTATAGATAACATGGACACAATATAAAAATGGTCTTTATTTTATGCCATCATCGATCTTCAGGCACAACTACGAAGTTATGTATCCAGTTAGAGTAATATATTCATGACTAAAATCAGTGATTCAAAAAATTACTGGCCTAAAAGCATGCACAGCTATAGGAAAATAAAGCAATTTTGACATTAGGCTAAAACCGCACTAGGATTTTAAAGACGTACGCACTCATCCGACATTTTAATAATGACTTGCTCAATCGGTTCAGGAAAATTAATATTTTTTACTATAAAGTAAATAGTAAAAATAGAAAGACATTTACGAATGTTGAAAACCAAATTTGATGATCTTTTGCAATCAATTAAACCTGATACGATATCTTATAATACTTTGATAGCACTTTTTATTGAAAGGTAGGAAAAAACTTGATAAGCTACATTGAAGTATTATTACTGGCGTATAGAACCGATACAGCGAATACTATGTTTGGCCCAATAAATTGGCTGCAGTGGGCTTCAATTTTCAATGGATTCGTTCGATTTAAAAACAGAATCTACCGACGCGACACAAATTTTGTTCGCGCTGTCTGTTCTGGTACTTTACTACATTATACTTCAATGATAACCTACCAGTAATTTTCTTTATCGTAAAATTATTATTTTTTGTAACTCATTGATTGCTTATTGGGTGCATGAAGCGCTTTATAAACGCTAGTATGTAAGCAGCCTTAGTTTTCCACAAAAATTGTTTTGTTGATTTATTTGATTTTATATAAGATCGATGGCTACTAAACCTCGCATTGTATGATAAAAAATTTCACAATGTGCATCTCCGCACAATTTGTATAATGTTAGTTATTAAAAACAATTAACCATATTACAACTTAATCACTTAATCAGCTGATTGAAGTTCGGCCATTTTTATTTCGTTCATCTGTCATGTCAGTGTGACGAAAAACGGCAAACTGTTTTTCTATGACTAAATTGTACCTCTTATCCCTCAGGAACAGGTATATTTTCCGGGATAAAAAGTAGCCTATCCGGTAAGTTAAGTTGAAAGCTATCCGTGTGCCAAATTTTATCCATATCCGTTCAGCCGTTTTTGCGTGATTGAGTCACAAACATCCAAACATCCAAACATCCAAACTTTTACATTTATAATATTAGTAGATCCTATAATAAACCAAGACTACATCGCTACTTACCATCAGGTGGAATTGTAGTCAAGCATTAACTTACAATTTAAAAAAATAAAATGTGTGCTATTCACACATAACGTGGTAGAAGTGAAACCTTCAAAAATTTTGTTTTCAAGATAATGAGACGAATAAAATTTCGGGAAGATGATAATTGTAGGTTTTACTACTCCACTCCACTCCAGTCTCCAGTCTCCACTCCACTCCGGTCTCCACTCCACTCTAGTCTCCATTCCACTCCAGTCTCCACTCCACTCCAGTCTCCACTTCACTCCAGTCTCCATTCAACTCCAGTCTCCACTCAACTCGTCTCCACTAAACTTCAGTCTCCACTGGACAGTTTCGTTTCATCGAATTTCAAATCACCCCCGTATTAAAGAAGTTTTCACTTCAAAAAATCTATTTGTCTATGCGTCTGGTTTTACAGTGTTAACATTCATCATCATCCTGCCCATTTCCCAATTTTATTTGGGGTTGGCGCAATATGTTTTTATCTTCCACACTTCCCTATCAGCCGTCATCTTTACACTATCTCTCTTATCTTTCATATCATCTGTAACACAATCCATCCATCTTTTCTTTGGTCGTCCTCGTCCCCTTCGTCTATCCATCACATTCATATCCATCACTCTTCTCGTCACATGCGTTTCCTCTCACCTCATCTCGTGCCCATACCGTAATATTCGGTTCCCTTTTAACTTTTTTGTAATTTTTGCCACTTTCAAACTTTCTTCTAATATACTCATTCCTTACTTTGTCCATTCTCGTCACTCCACACATCCACCTCAACATTCTCATCTCTATGATATGCAATCGTCTCTCATCCATCTTCTTTGTAGCCCAACATTCTGATCCATACATTACGAAAAGTCTTATGACGGATTTGTAGATTTTACCCTTAAATTTACGAACAACAAATATATTTGAAAATTGTTTAGTTATTTGAATTGTTCCGTTGAGGAGTCATATTTCGTCTCTGACACACATCTTGCGATGTCAACGATAACAACAGCGAACATATTTTAACACGATTCAGTTATTCCCTACGACTGAGAAGCTCACTCAACCAGAATCCATAGTCTCACTATATTGACCAAGTTGAGTATTTACTCAACTTTGTCAATATAGTGAGTTTGTTGTACTGGGAATTTTCCCAGTACAATAAAAAAATCATGAAAATCGCTTCTTAAACAACGAATCTATTCCTACCTAAACCCATTGTATACTAACGGTCTTGTTCATTAAAAACTTATTTAAGGTTTGTAGTGTTCGGCTAAAGCACTGGTTATATGCATGTACAGCAATAAAAAAATAAAGAAATATTGACAAGGCCGAATTGACATAAGGCCGACACCACACTAGGATTTTATAAGCGTACGCGTTCATCCGACACACGTGATTAATGATTTGCTAAATAAGTTAAAAAAATCTATATTTATTTCTATAAGGTAAATGAAAAAATATAGGCAGATATTTATGAATGTTAAAAACCAAATTTGATGATTTTTTGACGTGACAACGTCTATAAATTGGTTGACTCAGGTGTCATTCACGAAAACTGTGTAACGACCAAGTAAGATTTGCCGGAACGTTACCATGCACGCGCAGCATTAAAGAGAGAGGCTCGCTCGACCGGCGCGCGCCTTGCGTCTCTCTTCTACGCGAGCGTTTCTGGCGTCGGAGTTGAATAGACTAATTAGTGAACTTATGTTCCAAAAACTTATACTACGAACAGACGTTGTCACGTTAAATCTCCGTCCGTATACAGACTTTACAGACAGCCATTTTGATATTTTTGCTATTAATTAAACCTGATAAGATATAATATAATATTTCAGTTGCAATTTATATTTAGAGCTAGGAAAAACCTTGATAAGCTACGAATACTTATTCAACGTAAAATTATTATTTTTTTATAATTCATCGATCAAGCATCTAGCGCTAGGAACGCTCGACAAACGCTGATGTGTAAGCAGCCTTAAAAAAAATGCTGTGTTTGTTTTACTTGATTTTACACGAGATCGATGGTTACTAAAGCTTCCATTGCATGATAAAAATGATCACAATGTGCCTCACCGCAAATTATTATATGTTTGTAAATAAACATATTAAAACAATGACCGCAATGAACCAATTATAATTTAATCACTCAATCAGCTGTTTTGAGTTTTCTAATGTCACTGTGATGACAAACGTCAAAACTGTTTTCCTATTACCATTTAGTTTACTTCTTATCCCTCGGGAATAGATCAATATCTCGGGATAAAAAGTATCCTATATATTATTCTAGGTATTAAACTATATGTGTGCCAAATTTCATCTATATCCGATCAGCCGTTTTTGCGTGATTGCAACACAAACATCCAAACATCCAAACATCCAAACATCCAAACTTTCGCATTTATAATATTAGTAGGATTTACTTTCTTCTTTAGCAAATGACAAACTGGAAACACAATTTAAGTTTATTCATGAGTTATAATACGTCTACTACTAATTAGTAAATATTATAGTATGGGTCATTGGGTCTATGGGTTCCTATTACAAAAGCCTTTTCGGTCTGAATTACTGTTCTATTTCACAATCAAACCAATTGCTTTGCCAGCGACGATTAGTGTAGGTACAAGAAAGGGACAGCTGATAGGACTGGCAACGAATAGGGCAGAATCGCGCACAGAAAAAAAAACGCCATTCTAGCATTGAACTAGTATTACTAGCGTATAGAACAGACACCGCGAACATTGGGTTCGGGGGTGTGCATTGCAGCCGGCCGGCTGCATTTCATTCTGTCACTCGGCTGTCACTCGGCTGCGCTCATGGCGGCCGCATGCCAAAATTGTTTATGAAAAAACTGAAAAAATGCCGTCGTGCATAATAAGAACGTATCACAATTGCACGACAAAAAAAAAAAGATAATTGTATCGCTTTATCATCGGTAAGAAAACAAAATATTAAGTTAAATAAACTAAAACGAATTTAATTAAATTATTGTGCAATGTTCCCGCCATTTTGAATGAAAAAATCATAAGGAGCGTTTGAACTTGGCAAGCCACTAGCGTGTTAATGGAATATATAAACTTGCTTAGGTTGCCGTCTTGGTTCGGCAAGTGTCATATACAAAGTTACTCTATGGCAAGTGTGCAAACGAGGCTTCTAATTTGAAAAGAGAACGGAGGGCAAGCCGGCGGTTGAACACACATTTTGTTTGAGATGTCTCCTCTATGTATGTATCTCAATGCATTCTAGTCTGTACTGTGTACATTGTCTGTGTCTGTGAAAGGCTCGCAGTCTAGCCAGCGCGCTCAAATAGACAAATGACGATACGATACAAATCGTTCGATCGTTCCTCTATCTTTAGCCAGTCCTGTGATCCGGAGGCGTCGGTGTTGGCGTTGAGTAAACAACGACAGCGGTCAATATCCCACCGCAAATAGACGGTCTCGTGTAGCTAAAGGGTTACCGGCTTCACCTTCGCGTCGGTTCTGCCGTCCTGGTAATTTTAATGAAAACAGAACTTCTATTTTGTGTCTGTTTAATTTGATTTTTACTTCAGCCTCCATAAAGGGATAGTGCTTGATCGTTTCAACTTTTTAAGCGCTGCACAAATTGCATCTAGTGTTATATTATATTCTCAGACAGCATTTCCATTCCAATTATTTTCAACAAATACCTATCTATTTTTAAAACTTTCGCTGGGTATCGAACATTAAAATCTAGCATAACAATGATTTCGTTTGTGTTAAACTATATAGCAATAAATTCGCTAATATTCTTCAAAATCTAGCACAGTAAAGATTTTCCCACAAACAATTTGTATAACACTAAAACACTTGTGGTTTACAAAACCACAATAAAACTTTTATGATCCCAACATGTACTCAAATTACTTAGCAATGGGCTAATAAACGGCTTTCCTTCCCGAGGCGGCTACGGCTCTCGGATCCCTTCCTGTTTGAACAAATATTTTGTAACGTTTTTCTTCCCTTTGCCTGTAACCGGCTGTCTAAACCGCGTCCTTTTGTTACAAAAAAAAAGCGACGATTTGTCAATTATGTGTCTCATTTTACGCATTCCTGATTATCGAACTTAGATTGCAAATACTGATAAATGAAATGGCTTTTGTGTAGTGGCTGTATTGTTTGGTTTTTACGAGCAGAGTTCTTATGTGAAGTATTTTATAGGCTTTTGATATGTAATCTCCTTTGTAGATATTTGGATAATAAGACAGTGTAATTCAAATGGTAGGTAGGTAACGTAGGTAAGAAATAATAATTATATTGTATTGAAACGCAAGGTTTGATCCTGCGTGTGATGCACATGTTAGTTTGTAGGTAGCACACGAATGCAGTCCTCTATACTCGTACTTGAGTCACAATATACACTTGAGTCAAACTCGTATCATAATACTTGTCAACAAATCATTAAAATTCCTTTATAGGGTTTTCATAAAGTGATTTGTATTTCGCATACCAAATAACTATTAAAGAACTAAATAATCATTTTAACGTTTGTGACATCTTCATTATTTTACTATTGACCTATAACAACAACACACTAAGAGAAAACGACGTAAAAACCAACATCTTAAAACAATTTTCATCATTGAATAACTCACGCTCGCACATCCTTAATTTCGTGAAGCGACTTGTAACCTTTGCACAAAATTATTGTTTTAAGGTCTGCCTGCCTATGACTATAAATAGAAATGACTACGAAAACCTCACAGCTATAATGGCGCTTACATGCTTTGCAACTTGGTCGTATTATATTTCGAAATACAGTGAAATCAATTTATCTGTGACTTTAAGGAGGGCGCTGCCGGACGCATTGGACCAATCATAGTGCGCTATTAGTAATGAATGGGCTGGCATTAGTTCCGATTTTCGCCACGTCACAAATAAGTTCTTCACAGATGTCACTGTACAGATTATACAGATATTTCATTCCACTCAATATGCATGAGCATAAAATTATTTATAAGTTAAATTTCATTAAACAAAGCCGAATAAAATTTTATATTTATGTTAAAACAGTCTATATCGATTTTATACGTAACTATTCCGTGTTATTTTAAACTTTTGCAAAATAAATATTATGTTAAAAAAAAATTATAAAGAGTGGAATGGAACGCGACTTGCGAACTCCAGATTTAGTTCAAACGCACTTTATACGACCAAAAGTTTCATGCACCTGTTTGTTTGTGGTTGCTAGGCAACACAGTGATTACGTAAATTCTGATTCGAACGTGAATATAGTGTAAATGCGATGCGGGTGACGCGTAGGTGCATAAATGCCATTTTAAAAGAGTGGATTCGAAAATGGTATCCATATTTATTCAAAAAAAATTAAAAATAAAGTTTTTTAGAACTTAACTGTTTATAAGTCTGAAACAAAAAACAATACTAAAAAATGTGTCAATAGCAAAAAATAACGATTACTCTATTTTTAAAGGTATATCTCGTAATGCTTAAAAATGGAAAAAGAGCACGTAAACATATAAAACAATAACCGCATTACAAAACTAGCACATCACCGCACACTAAACTTGTCAGCTGTGTCTAGCGACGACTCGAGTAAGTGTGACTCAACTGAACAAACACAACACACGAACGATTATCATCCTTGGGCCAGAAACCCACAAGGCTCTAGCTTAGACATGTCGAAGAGATTACACTTGGATTGCTAACGACAATAGTTATTAATACTTATAACGACACCGCAATATCGCTAATCCTCTGACATACTTCATAGATAAAGCCATCGAGGATATAAAAGATGCGCAACGCAATTTTTGACTTCCACAAAAGATTTTTTGTATAATTGAATACCTTGGAACCTCTGCGATATAAGAAGAAACAGTTTTTTATATTACCTAACATGACATCGCCATCGTAACATTTTTCGCCGTATTGGAGCGGCTTTGAATACTAACCCCAAGCCCACGCCGGATGAGTGTCGTAAAAGGCGACTAAATCCGGCCCGCTGGTGGTAGGGCCCCTCGAGGGATTATATTGGTAATATTGATTTTAATTGTTAATTAATATCATTATTACTATTATTATTTCTCCATGGGGTTCGCCTGGATAGATAAAATCTCTGTTGAAATCATTGAGGTAATACATAGAGAAGACATCTCAAACAAAATGTGTGTCCCGCCGGGAGGTTCTATTTTCAAAATTGAGCCCCCGTTCTCCTTTGAAAATCGAACGAATTCATTGAAAATTGAAGCCGCGCGGCGCCAATTCATTGGAACATACATTGTGTTCGCGGTGTCTGTTCTATACGCTAGTAATAATACTTCAATGGTTGAAATATTGTTTCTTAAAGATTTTTTTTTGTTTCAGGTATGCAGAATATCTTTAGTAGTACACTACTAAAATAAAGTTGGCTTTAACTGGGTAAATACTGTATACTTAGGTACTTGCTTAATCCTTTTTATTCTTAACTGGCTGACCCGGCGAACTTCGGATCGCCTAACAAAATATTTTTTCTAAAATAAAAGTAAACTAAGTTACTCCTTGTTACATCAGCTATCTGCCAGTGAAAGTCCCGTCAAAATCGGTCCAGCCATTTCAGTGATTAGCCGGAACAAACAGACAGACACACAGAAAAAAAAATTGTAAAAAATATTGTTTTGGTATATGTACCTTGTACACATCCAAATGCACTTAGTAAAAAGCGGTTATTTTAATATTACAAACAGACACTCCAATTTTATTTATTTGTACCTATAGACAAGCGATCTGCTCGCAACTTCCGTTTGCCGGGTTACTGAGTTTATTCCTAAGATTCAAAAGTTCCTCGTATCGTTGAATAGTTCAACATATCTTTACAAGTGCAATACTAGATACAGAAATATTTATTTACGATATCACCGCAGTATTCATACAGAGTTCTCGGTAAGCGGGCCCGAACGTAAACATTGTCGATGACTGAGGAGGAACAAGCCCTCATCGCTTGTGGAGTGCTTGGACAATCTATAGGGAATGGGCTTACCTATTTATAGTTCCTGGGTAATGTTCAGATCTCTAATATTATAAAGGTGACAGTTTGTAAGGATGTATGGATGTTGGTTAGTTGCAATAAAAAAATCTGTGTTATCATAATATGTATGTATAATAAATTACGTGTCACGTTGTTTGTCCGCGATGGACTCCTAAACTACATAACCGATTTTAATCAAATTTGCACACCGTGTGCTGTTTGATCCAACTTGAAAGATAGGATAGCTTACATCTCAAAATAAAAATAAAAACTTTTGACAGAACGAAGTCTGTCCGGGCAGCTAGTTATTTAATAAATTTTATTCCATCCAATTTTTATCCAGATACTCAATAGAATAATGAACTAAATTATTAATCTGTGTCATAGATCCACAGATCGATAAAATATTATCTCTGGTGTAACATTGGCCACAGATTGCGAATGGATGACAATGTTCCGTGGGCAATATTATCTGAAATAAACTAAATTTCGAATTAAATTCAGTAACGAGCTAAGTAACCAGTTAGCACGTTATATACGTTGAAAGAGTATGCTCTTTCACGAAAAAAATAGTTAATGTATTTTCATATAATTTAGTATAATACAGGGATCATGATCTGGAATAACTTATGGTTACGGCACTTATTATCCCGCAAAACTTGAGCAAAGCCAACCACGGGTACGGCGCTACTGATCAATAAATTGAAATGTCTCGCAAAACATACTGCCATTATCAAATCAAAATACCATGCGTAGTTATTTTGATATATCGATTTGTAAACTTTTACATCGTGAGAAGGCAAAATTCTTATAGTTTACAATTCGTAATCCACTATTTTCGTTTATAATTGTGCAAGCAGCCTTCCTAAAGAATGCGACTTGAAAAAGACCCAAAAATATTGATTAGTATTTCAAGTTGTAATAAATACAGTTTACAATGTGTAGGAAACAAGGAAGCAAGAAGTTAAGAACCTTACGCCCCAACTCAGAGTCACTAAAGGTTAGTTAAATCCCTCCTTAGTAAAGAATCACCATACAAATTTTGTACTAAGGAGTGATTTAAGTAACCGTTAGTGACTCTGAGTTGGGGCGTTAATCACTTTCCTTAAAAAAAGTATGAAAATTAATACACATGCAAATTGTTAAACAGCTTAATTGATACAAAATCAAAACAAAACTATTACGTGTACAAATCGATTCTTAGGGAGTACTAAAAACTAAAAAATAATGGTTATAGCAAACTTTAAGGGCTAAGTTGCCTAGTAAGCTAGCGATTTTTTACAATCGCCAAACTAATCACTGTGTATGCACCCTTATTTCCGCAAGAAGCATTACCCGATGGCGATAGCGCGGGTCGATACGGTATTGACCCATATCTCACCTAGCGCCACAATGGACTCTCCAGTGCCCACTTCACCCATATGCCGATGCCGCCATCTTTGTGGAGCCGCCTAACGCCTCATCTCCCTCACACTCTGAAAGGGTAACGTAACCTTTCATGATGAAAGATGGAGATTGTGTTTCAAAGTGCAAAGTTAAGGCGATTATTTTCTGTTTTAATAATCACTTAATGACGCCTGACCAACGTTTTATTAGGTAGGCTATAAAATGTAAATGCATTATGCAGTAGGTAGGATATTTGCTACTGGATGAAATTGTTGTGTAGTAAAATACTGACTACAATAGGCTTTGGATCACCTTGTGTATCTTTCATAAAAAAACTGTATTCGTAAAAAGACCAGGTTTGGCATACTCACAGGCAAGAGGCATTTGAGATGTGAGTGGTTTTGAACGGACTATAGTTCCATATACGAAATCCTAATAATTCTTAACAAAAAATAACAGACTTCAAAATTAGGGATACTTAACTCAAAAACTACTCGTCAGATCTCGCTCTTTAAGTGAGACCACATGACCAGCACCAGTTTTCGATTAAAAAAAAATTTATCAAAATCGGTTCACCCAGTCGAAAGTTCTGAGGTGACAAACAAAAAATACAGTCGAATTGAATACCTCCTCCTTTTTTGAAGTCGGTTAAAAAATAACACACTGGAAATGCCTGGTAGTCTGCGTTAAAGATCCCTCGAGATGACTCTCATCCCTTCTCTCTGACCAACATCCATTATCGCCATCGGATACGATACGAGACACGTAACCTACAACGATAATGGATAGAATCATTAGCATCCATCCCTTCATTAACCGAATACCTCAGCGATATCGACTGACAACGTCAATTGACAGGGTCGTAAAGTGCAGTGGTTGTCCCAAATTAAATTCTATTGTGTTTGCTATCGGGTTATTTACGAGGGCTCTTTGAACTTACTAGATAGCACTGGCCCAGCGATCCGCGACTGGTCGATTGGCGTTTCCTCGGTCGCGTGTTTCCTACTGTGACACAGACGACTTATACAACATGGTAATTGCTCGCTGCATGCGGTTCTCGAAGTTTTATAATTTTATATGGTATTTTCCATATACAGTCTGTGGTCGTTGTCTTTCGATTAAAAAATATGTTAATGTATCTCCATATTTAAATTCATGATTCAATATTAATTTCATTCTTTTAATAGAACCACACACCATTCCCAACCTTTGACATAACCCACATATCTGTTTTTATGTGTTAAATTAAATCTTAATGGCATACCATTGGCGCTTTCAGTAAAAAAAACGTGTTTAGGCTTAAAAAAGAAAATCACGAGGATAGAGTAAATATTGAGTCATAAAAAACGCCTGTGTAAAGTAACTACGTGTAATTAATGCAAACAATGTTGAGAGTTGTACATAGAGAAGCCGACAAACTAATGATAACTACTTAGATAGAAATAACCATTTAAATACAGACAGTATTCGATAAGATGTGTAAGAAACTTACCGGTTACGGTTTTCAAGCGAAACTGTATTTTCTGATTGCAAAAATAAAATGGGATCACGGAAAATCTGTTACCACTTGATTTTTACAAGGTTTACTATCCATCACAACAGTAAACAATATTATTCGAAATTCGGATATTCGATTTTAGCTGTTGTCAAAATTCGGTTCGATTAAATGTTCATGTGATACCTACATCTATGTACCTACCTAAGGCTACGTCCGCACAGACAGGTGGCTTACTTAGCGCCTAAAGCCTAGCTAGTCACCTAGCGACTAGTTTAATAAAACAAACGATAGTGTTCGTGACTGGCCGCACTGCGCGCTTGGTGCCTAGCAACGCGCTTAGCGTGTATCGATATAAAAAAACGTGTTGGTTTTTTGTCACTAGGCGCTAGGCATTTTTGAAGCAAAAATGAGATTGACAGTCGGGTTGTCATGGATATAATATTATTGATGAATGTCAATGTCAAAAACTAAAAGCTGAAACGAGAAATTGTTGCATTTATTCAATGATCTCATTGCATTTATTTCATTAATTTTGTAAGATATTTTTGAGAGTGACATTTCGTCAACATGCCGACAAGCAAAATGACCAAGGCACCTAGCGACCCACCACGCAAACCACCTCTCAGAGCGGCCACCGTATATCCTAGCAAGTAGCCAGAATGCAAACCACTAGGCTCTAGGCACTAAGCAAGCCACCTGTCTGTGCGGACGTAGCCTAAATGTAACTAGTCTTTTATTCTGGCTGCTTATGATCTTAAATTGCATAATGTCCATGCTATCGACCAGACAATGTGTCTTACTGCGAGTGTAAAACTTACTTTTCTAAAACATAAAAAGTATCGCCAATTGACGACTAGCTACAAGACAGTGTAGAAACAGAATAATAACAAGCAAATGAACCGAGAAAGCGCATGCAGTGTGGGTTTCGCATTGCAAAGCGAATTCCTAGAAACTCTGGCTATAGATCACTCGTGGCCACAGGACTGCATCGCGGGCGCGGCAGAGCAAAAGGCACGGCTATTACCGTAGGAGAAATGTATTTTATTAGGCATTGTTCTATGTGGGTAGTGCCGTCGGTTCAATTCTGTATAAACCTACTCGGATTATTCTGATTTTGGGAAAGTTTCGTAACTAATAAGATGGGAAAGATAAAGCGTGCCAAAATACAATATATTTTGAAAGGAAGGAAACATTAATAAAAAAATAAAGTATGAACGAGTAGTATTTACACAGTACTTACAACTACAGTAGTACTGTTACTTATAAAAAAAAATTGTCGATGTTTTTTTTTAATGTACCCCGCTTCCCACTTCCCGTTAAATTAATATGAGCTCAATGATATTATAATTTAAATAAGAGGTGGATATGTCACTAGCGCGCCGACGATGGAGACCGTAAGAACAGGCAATTGACTGTTCTGCTCGTAGTCGCTCTGTCAATACAAGACGATACGCATGCTTTTGTTGTTGTCAGAAGTGCTTGACATTTGACATGTAAGCGTTAAAATGCCTTGGTGTATTATACAAAGGATAAACTAGTGTGTGTTGTAGCTCTTTTCGGAACAGATTTTTTGGTTGATTTGTAAGGGCATAACGGATCTATATTTTTTAAATATCATTGCATGTGCTACACATATTTTCTAGTCATGGGACTAGAAACGAACTCGAACGAAGTATGCGAGCGCCGATTGCAACGTCTGCAACTATATATTTTACGCCGAAACATTCGCGGCACTAAGCACTAACTATCCAGGATTTTATTGCTAAACGTCTTCTTTTATTTCCCCGTCACTTTGGTGTCAGCGTTTCACTCGACTGCACAAAGGGACATAAATTTACCCAGCAATTTGTAGACTTATTTGTAGTCGGTAAATGATTCTCAGCTTTCAGTTAATACTAGGTGAGAAAAGCTTTTTCTTACACTGTGAAACTTTGTAGCTGTTTCAATACAGGTACGGTTTTATGTCAAATACAAATCTTAATATTTATAAATTATGTGTCACGTTGTTTCTCCGCGATGGACTCCTAAACTACTTAACTAATTTTAATCAAATTTGCACACCGTGTGCATTTAGATAGGATAGACGGAAGGTTTTAATAAAAAAAAATTTGACAGAACGAAGTCTGTCCGGGCAGCTAGTAGATAATAAAATAAATTATTGGCAAGAAAAAAAAATCGGGAAATTATGTACATATTACATCATACAATAATTTGTAAAAAAAATACAGTCCATTTGTAAGCCATCTAAAAGCTCTGTACTTATATCGGACCCGGATAAAACTGTTTACGCCAGGTTTCAGTAATTCGCTCCGGATCCCGCACATGATTTGTTAAGGACACGAATCGCAAACATAAATCAAGTGAAAACCACTCTAATCTTTAATTTAGTCTGGCGAGCGGAAACGTCATTTCAGTAGATCATTACCGTGTCTAAATATACGGAACAACGTCCATATACAGCGGGCACGTGTCTCGGTAGCTCCGTAGTCTCGGTACTAACCGGAAGTGGGAGAGGTGCACCGTGGATACAATCTATAAGGAGCTTGAACATTATATAGACAGTAGTACTAGGATCGATTTGCAGCCGAAACAAATGTAAACAAACCATTAAAATCGTTTTCTAGGGTTTTTCACCAATTGACATGAATTTGTACACCAAATGCGTTTTATTTAGACAAACTCTCATTACGGTGTTTGTGAATTGTTCAATAAATACACATTGATCGATAACAAGAACATTATAATCTTTGAGTAAATAAACAAAATTAAATAACACCGTCATCATTCAAACACTTTGCAATGACAATCTTATTTCCAAGAAGAGATTTGAAACGTTTAACATAATGCAATACTATTTAGCCATAATGAATAGTTTGTCTAAATAGACGCATTTGGTGTAAAAATTCATGTCAGTTGGTGAAAACCCTAGAAAACTATTTTAATGGTTTGTTTACATTTGTATCGGCTGCAAAAGGACTAGAGTATAGTCTAATAAACTTTAATACTATCAGGCCGAGGCGGAAAATAATCATAATCATGTATGGAGGACATGGAGGTTCATCTGCAATACCAGAAGCGTCACCAGGGTGGACGAAGGTGGTGGAGCCTTTAAAGGTTTTATTTTAATTCTTGAAAGCCACTGCTAAACAATCTAAATTCAGATATACCACACTAATATAACGAAGGTTATGTTAGATTAGCTATCCGAAAATTACCAAAAGTCACCAAAACACCTGGAAAATTCTTTCGATTCAAAGCAGATCTGATTTACTGAGTGAAGACTGTGAAAATATACATCAAGTGAATAAAGAAAAGTTCACGGAAGGAAAAATTGATCTTTGTCAAATCGTAATAAATCAAATACCTCAGCGAAACTCGAGACCGAGTGTCGAAGCGGCAGTAAATTGGAATTGTTGGCGAACTGAGATCACGCCGACATTCCTCACGGCTTACGACGCCAAGTTCACTCCTTTGGGAAACAAAGTGGACTTCGGTGTTGGAGTGTTCGGACTGGTGCTTAAGTATCACAACTATACGGTCCATGCACTGTGATGAACTGGCTGTAATTTTCGTTGTAATGTAATTTAATGTTATCCTTTACATAAAGCACCTAGTGAATTCTGGTGCAGATCAGGGACATTGTTTTGAAATTCAAAATAAAGGTCAATAATTTTGTTTAAACTCGTCACAGATGTAACTATTGTTAACCTAGAAATGTTCTCTTTGTCGCATTTTTTTATTTTAGCAGCCTGAATACCTTTCGCTTCTAACGGAATCATTGTAATTGTACGTGTATAACACAACATTCAGATTCCTAACAGGTATTGAATCTGCTCCTGAGGACTGAGATGGATCTCGTTGTAACTGATATCCATATGCCACTGGATCTTCAGTTAATAAAATTTATCAATGGTTAATAATGGGTTCGATTAAAACTAAACCTTGAACCCGTTAAAATCTGTTTGATTCAAAAAGACCCCATACATTTTAAACAAAATTTAATCTATGTTTTCAGCATGTTACTTTTGGCTTCAGATGTATTGGGATTGCAAAATGTAACGTCCAATCAAACAAAAATTACATCAATCACGGCTACGTGACAAGACAACTACGAATATGAATTGGAAATTAAATCTTGAACTTAAATTATAGGGCTGTAACTAGTGGACCTAGAGGACATTTCAATATCCAGGAACCTGTGTGACCGTGCATAACAATAAGGCCGGTTCTTACAACAACAGCGGTACATGCGGGAATTTTGGTCGCACGTGACCCGCGTTCCGAGCAGAGGTCGCGCGAGATGGGTCTAATGTCGCTCTTCACGCCACTGACAGAGTACCTTTGAGCGTGACGCTATTCCACAGAATCCATATGCATGACCCTACACGTACTGACATTAAATTAAGCTTTCCTCACACTGTCACGTTAGACTCATTGACTGAGCCGCTTTGATATTTTTAGGACATTTTGTACTGCTACTCTACAATTCATCCGATTTTAGATATTATATTAGATAGTACATTATTATTATTAATAGTAATTATTATTGCTCATTACGTTTAACCGCACCAATTGTTTTTACTTTAGTAGGACAGTAAACAGTAATATCGTAATCTAAAACAAATGAGTGGACCCAAGTAGCAAAATTTCATAGGTCACCGTTTTTATCTCCTCGGCCTGCACGTAATACAACGTCTTCAGTGAGAGTGAGTGACGTGAATTGTTTTAGGACATTTTGAACGTTGTTTTAGGACATTAGGAGTTTAGCATCTGCTAAGTTTATAATGTGAGTGTGCGTTTTGTTATTCAACCAGTGTTTACTCTGGAATAACGTATGAAAAACGAAGTACGTAAGGGATGAAAGCACATACCGCAAATATGTAGGAATTGCAAACTATCGTTTGTACCGCTCTTATGTGGAAGAAGCCTTATACATCTTAGTAGAGCACAGTGCCACCTCAATCCATTATGTATACGACTGCAATGAATACTGAACCAATTGAGACAAACTGGAACCATGGAACTTGAAGAGATAACTGGATACTGCTGATCTAGTCTTCGATATTAATAAAGCTGAAATCTCGTAAGTGCTGCTTAATCCTGGTTATTGGTTCCAAGACTTCCAAGATTCAATAAAAGATGCTCCAGATATTTAATATAATAAGTTCACAAGAAGTAGAAACTAATGGAACATTTGTATTCGAAGTAATTTTATCGCTGATTCATATTCAATAACGTTAAAAGCTTCGCACAGCTAAAAGCGTCACAGCTACGTGTTCCTTTCTGAAAGTTAGATTAAAAACCAGTCTGAGGAAGTTGAGTCTTGCACAAAATGTTGTAACATTTTTTCGACCAACAAAGTTACCGGTACCGCGCGGTCGCGTCGAAGAATGTCTTAAGCTCCGATTTAAGCGAAGCCCCAAAAAAGGAAAAGCGACAGATACCTCATCAAAATACTCAGAAATTATAATTAAGATGCTTGTACCACGTTAAAAAGACGTCTCAGTTGAACGGCCGGGCCCTCGGCGCGGGTTATCTCGCAAATGAGACCTAACTGTAATCTATTTTCCTCGGATCCTGTAATTAAAGCCTTTCAGAGTTTGGTCCGTAAACGATCAATCTTCGTTTCGTGTGCGAATTTTGCCTTTTATTTCACCCGATATGGCAATTTTGCTGGAATGCCTCGTCGGCTTGCACGTCTAATTAGAAAGGAATCTGTGGATGCGTCATCCTTTATTTATCCGTTCAGAATCTTGGAGCGGGAACTCGCGAACTAAAAAACGAGGAACCGATGGTTATTATTAACGTTGAGTGCATGGCTCTCCACTCCTCAGAAATTGGTGAAAGATTTATTTGGATTAAAGCAACTGGTAAAGCATGACCTGATTTCGACAACCCATACGTAAGTAACTCCGCTCGTCTTTTAAGGCAAAGATTTATCTCAATCAGTTTTAAATTACATTAAATTTATTGAAATAAGTATACATTTAGAAGTGTGTAAACTACCCATATAAAACGCTAAGTAGAAAACCGTTCGGTTACGATTCCACTCAGAGAATAACCTGCATCTAATTTGAGAGTTGAGGGTAATTGAATGAAAATATTTGTGCTATGCGAGCACGATGCGGATACTGCAGAATTGAGAATGCCGTCATTGTAAAACTCTATAATATTTCCACAGACGATGTTCTCGGTAACTTCTCTTCTAGAAATTCTTATTCTAGAAATATGGAGATAATATTCCAGGATTTAATTTAAGAATGATTACTTTTAATCATTTTTTATTTTGAAAACGGGTGACCTTACAAGTTTGATCAAGTTTCATGTATGTGCTTCAGGTTTTAACCCGGGTATTATTCGTGAAACTTTTTTAATCAAGGTATTTAAACTGCCAATCAAATGCAAATCAAGGTATTAAATATCCAAGTGTCCCCTATCGAATACCGGGAACATTTCCATGTCATCGTGCCCTCGAGTTGAGAGCGATCCGCACCCGCGCCGTTTCCGAAGTGGAGTTGGCTGTTGAGAATGAGATCGTTACGTCTACCGGTTGAGTAGGTACATCTCGATATTTGCAATTCGCTTTTCATATACGGTTGACGTGTCAATGCGTTATACTTAATATTTGGATTAAAGTCAGCTTTTCAAGTAAAAATATAGCTATCTGGGGAGTGTCTTTGAGGATTATCTAAGCAATTGCCACCCAGTAAGGAAACCGTGTTGAATTCGACCTAGTAGCTTCATTGGGAATTGGCAACTGGGGATAGTTACTTTTTGTTGCATTTGAATTTCATAATTAATTAAATAGGTTTTTAATTATTCATCACAATATTTGTGGTTACATTTATAGTAAGAAACGTTTGTTCTTGGGTTTTATGTTGTTCATTTTTGCGTCCAGCCATTCAGAGAATTATTGTACGGGCGTTCGTGTTAGCGTGAACGTACGAGTATAATGGCATCTTAATTATTTTAAAAACCACCAACAATCTACTTAAGTTGCATTTTATACTCGCATATCCGCAACAATAGCATGATGTCGATGTCGTGCGAGTCCTTTTTATGTCCGACAATCATTTATTAATCGCCATATCATTGTTTTAACCACTACTCGTAGACCTTCATAAGAATTAACGACTGAAGACCGATGATTTGAAGGTCTGCTCTCATCAAGATCTTTTTTATTTCCTCCCATCGTGTGTGGTGTCGTTAGACGGAGCTTTCGTATTAAAGTAATTTGACACGTGGTAGGACCTTTGCACGAACTGGGGCCGCCGCGGGACCACCTTCACACCTGACTGAGGCTGACTGCCGTGAGCAGTCGTATGTAACCTTATGTTCCAATGCGAACGATGTTGGGGCCAAAGGAATTACAAATAATGTGTTCCATTACGGGACTGTATACATGTATGACTCGACGTGACGTAAGTGACTAAACTCGATTTTTAATTCCGCAAAGTGAACACATGTTAATGTCAGATGCAAAAATAATTTTTTTGCTAGTGATATTTCATGATTCATAAATACATTAATCGTAAGATATTAATTGGTTTAATCGGTAAATTCTATTGTATTTTTTTTAAATAAAGATTACTAATTAATTTAATTATTCAAAAAGTTCAATAGACATTACGTAAGGTAAAGAGACGCTCCTAGGATGGCGGACTTTTTCGATAAATATTTCTACTAAATTAATCGAAAAATTTATACTTGACAGAAGTTGGTAGCGATACGATAATATTTGAATTTCTGCTTATTAGTTCTTTAGCTTAGTATATTTTAAACAGCGAGTAAATTGTGATATATTGGCTACAATACTCATACTCGAGTCGGAAGACGCGTCCATCTGTGACGCTCAGAACTTTCCAGACTGACTGTATTTCCTGAATGGAATATAGAACTGCTTCTTTCTCGATAATTATGTAATATTTGTAATAATGAGATTTTGGAAAGCTAGGTAATTAACAAACTGATCGCTCATTTAGATACATTTTTGTGATAAGCATGACCTGATTCTACACACAGGTTTTTTTGTTTAGTGCCTCACGGACCTAAAAAAATGACGGACGTAATCCCAACAACAAATTCAGTGAAGCACCCATAGTAATACCAACTCTCTATTCGTACAAGTACACACCACCCACACATTGACACTTCACTGCTTCAATCGCGAAGACGCGAATCAAAAATTACGCACACATGGTAAGCGGGCGGCCATTGCTATGCTTACGTCCGTCTTTTATTTGGGGTGCGTGTTATAGGTAGGTAACACTTTTTGAAAATTCTGAAATAATACGCGTCTTAATAACATTACGCGTATGTGACAAAATAAATGATTTTATTATTTAACAACAATGTTCAAATTGTTTCCCAAAGTAAGTACGTGAAAAATAGAAACAATCCATTTGATCCGTAACCTTTATGTTAAGAATAGGTCTCGATTGTTGCTCCACTTGCCATTGTGTGGAGTTTCCGTGGACAAAGAACTAAAGCAACACGAGGAGCGTTTACTCCGCAATTGTTGCCATTACAGCATTCTTTGCACGTCGTTATTAAAATAAAACCGGCCGACAACAACGAACGGTATAAAAACCGTACACACCGCACATCGGCTCACGCTTACATATAAATATGTATGATTAGTGCATACCATGTATGATTATAATTGTTGTACTAAGTATAATTAACGTACTCTATAATAATAAGACTAAACAAAAACATTTCCTTCGTATCTTTTCTTCTATACTTTTTTTTTTTCTTCTATACTAATTACTACTTATAATAAAACTCAAAGGGCAAATTTTCTGTACATTGAATATTTTTTAAAAATTTCGATTAGGGGGCACTTCAATAACGTGTTAGAGCACAAAAATATTTTTTAGAATTTTTGTCTGTCTGTCTGTCTGTCTGTCTGTCCGGGCATCACATGAAAACTCTTGAACGGATTTCGATGAAAATTGGTAAAGTTGTTACTAATACTCCGGGTCATATTTTAGAATACTTTTTATCATACAATAAAGATTAAAGAAACGTTGAAATGAAAGTAACAGTTGTCGATGATCAGTTTGGAACTCTGTCATAGACAAAAATTCGTCTATTCAACTCTTGGCAAACGAAATGATGACAAAGATGTTTTTTCCCGTTGCATGCGATGCCAAAACAATTACGTTTGATGTGGCAAATAATATTTTTAAATTCGTGATATCTATTAACTATTTACCCACGCTTTATCCTGTTACATTATGTTAATTTATCATGTTTATCTGTAAAAATATAATGTGAAGGATAACACTAATTCTGATATTGATTAGGATGAATTAAAAATTATTTTCTACCTCCGTCAACAGTCTGAATTAGTAATTAGTGGTGATTCCTTTGCTTGCTAAGCCCCTTTTATTCCTTCAATCTGAGACTAAGCCTTCCTGACTTATTCGTGTTATAGATTGCAGAGTAGACAATGACAATATATTCAACAAGACACTGATACAATCAATTCTTACACAGAATTTGCACACGAATAGAATAAACAGACCCACTTATGTGTAGCATGCGAAGGGAGACGCGTTTCTAAGACTCCAACTGCATTTCAACTAAAGTTAAGGGTAACCATTGAAGTATTATTACTAGCATATAGATATAGTATGTCCATATGGATATAGCAGATAGCATATAATATGTCCCAATGAATTGGGGCCGACCGGCTTCAATTTTCAATGGCTTCGTTCGATTTTGAAAGGAGAACGGGGGCTCAATTTTGAAAATAGAACATTTACAAAACGATTTGTTGATTGCAAGAAGCTATTCCAGTTCCAGTTAACAAGCAACCTGCTGGGCCTGGCGTTCGTGATAAAAATATATGTTTTGTTTTCGATATTAGAGATGTTTGGACGCAGTTCGAACCACCTGCGACGCGGGAAGTCCTATTAGGGGTTTAGTTTAACGTGAAATAGTTAATTCCATAGAAGTGTTCACAATTTTCATTTTATTAATTTTGCTGAAAGGTAACTAAAATAGTTTTATTTATTTATGTATTTAAACTATATTGAACCCCAAAGAGTGGTCCAATTGGCGGACTTAATGCTAACTAAAATAGTTCTAACACTTCTGTACTTAGTGATTGGATTCATTATGGACCTTTTATTATTTTTATCTTTTATTATCTTATATTATTATATTTTATTATCTTTAGTATGTATTGCATTTTTTTGGAAAATTTCAAATGTGGAATAATCTGCATTATTATCTAACCGCCGATATAACCAATGAACGTCTATGGTGTGTCTGTCGTATTTACCATGTATTTACTAATTGACAAAATGCAACCAAATTTATTCGTTATGCATGAAAGGAGCATAAGTAAGATTTTAGCTACATTTTATCATTCAATTCCAGTTTACTGAATACAATTTAGTTTCATTCAGTCAATGCATTTAATAATTTTATTCAATCGTATCTTTGTAACAGTTTTGCACGCTATTTGCATGTCATTAAAATTCTAATATACAAGTTCATGAGCAGCTAGATTGAATATATTGAAATGTATGCTGGAAATATTTACGTGGGATTATCTCATATTAATATTATCTGCCGCTTATGGGATTACTTTATTGTATCAAGCGATGCGTGCGACGATCTCATAAGATTGATACATCAATTTATATGTCTTAAAGTCTCCAAACCCTTTATGTTGTAAATACTATTTTTTTTCTTTTTTTTTAATAAATAATTTCAAACATACCATAAAGGTACCCATTTTGAATGAATGATCGATGATAAGACTTTTATAGACATGAAATATTAATATACTTTTGAAAAATGTTCGTAAGTACGATTAGTAATAACGAAAACCTTTAACATGTGATTGTATCGTGGAATAGCTAACCCTTAAATGATTGCATAATAAAGTACGATTTAAATCTGTAGTTTAAATCGGCCTCAAGAAAAGGTCGTGCGTAAGACATAATACAAAATTAGAGACGTGCACTTATAATATCCATTCGATAACCCGAATATCGATTGAAGGTATGCTATTATTTCGGATTAAACCTAATCGCCTTAGATTATCACCTCGGGCCGCACGCAGTGACTGTTTCGTTTGATGACTTCATTGTCCATTTCCAACAAAAAGCTCTTTAATGGTACGGTGCAAGCGAGATCGCGCGGGTGGTCTATGTAATTACGCCTATTACGAGTAGTGCTTTCTCTTTCACACGTGAGTCGTGTATGGGTCAGTTCAGTTATAATAGTTGTACAAAACAATATATCAGTGTTATTGTTATGGTTCGTTGGGTTTTAATTGCATTTGTATGCGTCTGGCGGCGATTGGGCGCGATTATGTTTATGGCTACCATGGAACTTGTTGGTCATGTATAAAGATGATTTAGGTTGGAATCAGTCAGTTGGTATAACGGTATTCACAATTTCACATAGAGGTAGTCAGGGTTAATGCAGATAATTTTAAAATTGACTAGGTAAGTATTTCTGAAATGATAAGTTGTTGTGTTTTTTGGTAAAATTTTTGTCTATTGGCTTAATCAATCCTTTTTATCTTCTGTTTTTCGTTGTCAAATACGAATATTTTTATGAAATCTAACATTTCGTTTACTAGGTATACATTCCATTAAATTTATCTTTCCAAGATAACTAATAATAGTTAGACAATAGTGTCGCAGGACTACTTCACTTGGACTACTTATTTGAAACTTTTAATCCACCGAGGCCCTATTAGAAACATTAATCTGTAAATATCTGTCTTAACTGGCGTTATAACCCGGGACCCTTCGTTTGCTGGAGAGGACCAACTGATTTACAGGGTTAATAATATCGTCAATCACAGTTTAATTTTTTTTTCAATCATCAATTAAATATAATCAAAAGACAAAAGATTTCGTTGTATCAAAAAACTGTTTCTTGTCGAGCAGACCAGGTTATGACTCATACTCGTTTCATATCAGCCAACTAAATCGATTTAACAAATGAGAATGGGACTCATTTCTTTATTACCGGGTCACGTTCGAATAAAGCTATTGTTTGCGATAGATTTTATCGATTCTGTTTTGAACAAAGTTAATTTGTGTGATGTTTTGTCGGTAAATAACTTTGTGTATCTACCTAGAAACAAGTGTTAGTAAAAAAAATTGGTAGGTTTTTAACATTCCGGATTTTTTTGTGCTTTACGTACTAATAAATCCAGCTGCGTATTCTTTATATCACTGAATAAGTATCTATTCCGTGGTTAATATAATCGCTGATATCGTGTCGTGATATCGGGTAGTTACGTATTAGATATTCGCGAGATATTACCATTTTTTTTTCTCAGGACTTAAAGTGAGGATTTGACTCGTTTCTTCAATTAAAATATAAGTTAATGTGTATAATGTAAAATTCTGCATAAAATCACCCCAGACGATATTAAAAAAAAGGGTACGTGTACTTTTGTACGCGCCTGAGAAGTTATACTTCTTTGACATAATAAAATAAATATTTAATTTAATAACGTGTACCAGTTGTAATTATCTTTCAAAAACTATTTTGTATTAAATAAAAACACATTATATCATAAATTATCTGAACAAATATTGCTTGTGTACTATGTATACACAAGTACAAACTAGATGGCGTTGTTCATGAAGCTGAATCACGCTGTTGAGACTCTGAGATTTGTATAAGTAATAACATTAAATTTTAAAAGAGGTTAAGATAAAAGCTAGCGCTATCTATCCAGTGCTTTCATACCCCCTCCATGGCAGCATTGGCAGCGTTAAACGTTTAACATTTAACGTTTTGCAAGTCGCATAAGAAGTATAACTTCAAAAACAAAAATCCAAAATTATAGAACAGCTGCAACATTTGTTATGTACTTATCGTTAGTTAAAAATGATATTAATAGTTTGATAAGAAGAAGACATCTACGTGCATAGTACGGTCCTCATTTAATACACTAACGTCTAATTTTACAGCGATTGTGAACTTATTGAAATCTGAGTTTAAAAAAATCTAAATTCAAAATGTTAACCTGTGCTTATATTAAGTATTTTTTTTTTAGAAATGTAAGATAGAGTGACAAAAGCGGCAATTATTTACGGTTGCTTGAAACGTTCCCTCCGAGAACGTCCTTTTGAATTCGGTTCCATGCGAAGGCGAGAAGCGAGAGGAAAGGCACTTGAGGGGCAAAACAGGCTGGGGGACCGAGAGGACGACGCGAGAGCTAATTCTCTACCAATATGGATTTAAAAGACGAGTGAATGCGATATGCTGCAGTTTTGACTGATATTTTGTACAAAATTACACGGATTATAACGGGTTAATAGCGAGAGGCCACGTAATATTGTCCCTGATTGGACATGTTGCAATAGGATATAGAAATCGTCGAATATAACTTAAAAAGTAATAGGTATGTTGATTAGGTACCAAATAAAGTTAAAATACTAGTTTTACTTTTTATTTTAACACGTCACGTTATGTGTAGGTTCATGTGCAAGGTTCGTTACAATGAGAAGGAGATTAAAGCAAGGCAGGTTATTCATTAGTATTTTTTAATCAGCCGATTTATTTGCCTTTTATATACATCTAAGTAGGTATTTTTAAATACTTAGTTTGGTAGAGTTTTTTATCATTAATTTTTTTTCGTCTGTTTTCAATAGACGACGAGCAAACGAATAACTTGATGGTAAGTGGTAATCATCGTTCAAGTATGTTGTACATTTGTAACACTGCTGTTATTTCAAGCATCATGCAAACATTACTTAACCATTTTACCACTTAAAAACATAAAAAAAAAATTATTAGAAAACCTAATGTTAGAAAACCTAATAGGTTCATAGTTGTCGTAAAAACCTGCATATTATTAACTGTAACTGACATGAAAATTATGCTTCCGAAACTCGTTAAATAAGGCTGAACGGGAGTCATTTAATTTTGCGAAACCAAATTGAAAACAATGAAAAATTCTAGTGTGAAAATAATAATTAAATTCAGCAGACATACCTACCTAAATAAATAAATAAGCTATCTTTTAAATCTTCTTTCATTGTGCTATCAAAAGGCAACAAAACAATTTTATTTTTTCTCCTTTGTTTTGATCCATTGCTCGTTTTGACAGTTCGTGACAATTATACCGCTCAGTGTAGATTGTCCCACGTTATACGGTCACGCAACTTGCTTGAATTATTTATGTCACTATTTCTACGATGTAACACTCAGTAGGAACAATAATAAAGCTAATAAACTATTGTTTTTTATGGTAATAGCCGAGCGGAGTTCCTTATGGCAAGGCATATTTGTTGCTAGTGGCTAGTGGCTTTCGGGATCAATGATATTTAAAAAATATAGATACGTTATGCCCTTACAAATCAACCAAAAAATCTGTTCCGAAAAGAGCTACAACACACACACGTTTATCTATTGTTTTACTACACCAATCACATTGGTATAACACACGAAGGCATTTTAACGCTGTATATCAAGCACTTCTGACAACAACAAAAGCGTGCATATCGTCTTGTATTAACAGAGCGACTAGAAGCAAAACGGTCAATTGCCTGTTCTTACGCTCTTCATCGTCATCGGCGCGTTAATGACATATCTACCTCTTTTTTACATTATAATATCATCGTTCGGGATTAAGAAAAATATCCAAACCGGATCATGAATTTTAAAGTAAAAACTAAAACCGTCGGATTAAAATAGATGGTACACAACGCTTCGACAAGGGGCCTGGCGTCAATCCCTGGTCAGAGCTGGTCATTCTGCCTTACAGTCAGATTGACTTGGACTAAAGTATAGACTTGGGAAGTTCTTATAATTATGTTTGCAGTTATAGATTAGTGTAAAAATATCAATGAATATTCAATGCAACTGATCAATATTAAGAGTAAGGTTATGAAATCATGTAACGACATCAAGATATCGATTGATATCATAATTATGATAATACGGGTAGATACAACTACTGTGCAAATTCAATGAATACGATAACAATAACTTCAGTTTTTATTACTTCATTTATAATTCCTATTTACTGAACAGGGAAGACATAATATAGCATTAATTTTAAAATGACGTACACGTACTTAAAATTTCCTAGTTGATATTAATGATTGTCTACTGCTGGAAACAGGCCTTCCTCGGATGTGCCATTTCAGTCGCTGATCTCATCCATCCACCAGTTATAAATTCATAACGTGTGTATGGGTCTATCTACCGATTCGTGGTATCCATCAATTTATTTTCAGGTTTTGTAACTAGTTCAGTGCCGCTTTAGTTTGGTTATTCTTAGAGATACGTCACCTCAACTTCTTACCTGATAGGCTGATACCTCGTCTCCGATTTATCCCTTTGTTACGTAAGTACCTCTAGGCTCTATACTCTATAGAATCTATAACTTATTTTGATTGATTAGTACACTACACCGATATGTTATTTTATGTTTTCATATGTTACAGAATAACAAAATAAATACATCATAATTTTAACATTTTGTTTGTTTCAAAATGGTATATGTTTTCTAACTTTGGCTGAATACTGAATAGTCAAGTATTCTTTGACTTTTTTTAAAAGTTTTCAACACGTACGAGTCCCGCCACGTGTTTTAATTTTCGAACGTTAGCCACGTTGTTTGTTTTTTCTGTGTCACTCTTTACAAGTGCCGCTCGAAAAATAATAAAAGAGTCGTTAAAATTTGGTGAAGAGCGATGTTATCTCGTCTGTGGTATCTCGCATATTAAGGAGGCGAAAATGTTAAGTTACATTTTACGTAATGCTAATTGAAATGTCTTGTTCTTTGTTGGTTCACTATTTTTTGCTATAAAAAATAGCGTAAAAGCACGCAAGTCACATTGTTGTTGGTTATTTCATGATCAGACCCCGTTACTATATTGATTTGTCGGCTAGATATAGAATTTTGTGATAACACTGTTTACCGCTGTTCCCCCCTTCAATCACTACCAGCTGAAATCATCCGATGGGGCCTAACGACTGTCATCAATTTTATCTATCGATATCAGCCAAAACCGACGGCCTAACGTGTGCTCTTGTAGGAAACAAAAAGAAAGACTGTAACGAGGTGTAATACCTCGTTCAGTATTCCTTGGCTGGCAGATGCATTTTTCTTCTAAATCTTGACAGTGGGGTTGGTTCTCAAAAATGCATCTGTCAGCTGGGTTCCCATAAAGGAGGGGAAAAAAACGTAGTTATTTTATTTTGAATACTTTCATCAATTTTATTAACAGTGTTATTAACTAACAGTATTATTGGTTATTTAATACTGTACATAAAGGCTAATTAAAGTAGTATAATACTTTGAAGAATTGAAGAGTTGTGACTCATTACTTGATTTACCTACCCCGCCCTGAGAGCCTTACTTATTACTTGAGGAGGATCTATACCCTCGCAAGACCTAAAGACTCGGTAGTCTTCAAGTCGGTACAGCTCTAGAATTTAGTTATTAATTAGCTAACTCGATTGATTTCTGATTGACGAGTTTCTTTTTCTTGTCTCTTTCTTGGCCCGCAAAGCAATAGTGATGCCTTTGGTGTTGCTGATGACGGCTACTGCCATACTTACTTAACTCATATTTATTTTCCTTTTCCTGGGAAATTCAGTATACGTATGATTATTGCAACAGTCGCAGTATATTTCTATAACGCCGGCCGCGTGTGCGTCCTTGCACATCATCTGGCGTTCATGCATCGCGGAGCATTAAAAATATGTTTACTGAGATATGCATCAGTATACGAGTACACACACCGTTGTTAACATAAATTAAAAGTACGAGTCCCATATACAACGGATAATGAGGAAAATTAACATCGTTGACGGGAATTATTAAATTATGAAATTATATTGTTGTGTCGAGCAGATAACTGTCGGACTGGAACTTGCGTGGTTTTTCTTACGATCAGTATGTTATTTTTTTTAATTTCTTTGTAACTGGTAGTGTTTACATAGATAATAATTATTCCTATGTGTACCTATTCTTATAAAAACAATGATTTGTTCTTACATCTATACAAATAAATAAAATTGGAGTGTCTTTTTGTAATGTTAAAATAACCGCTTTTTACTAAGTGCATTTGGATGTATACACGGTACATATAACAAAACAACATTTTTTACAATTTTTGTCTGTCTGTTTGTTTCGGCTAATCACTGAAATGGCTGGACCGATTTTGACGGGACTTTCACTGGCAGATAGCTGATGAAACAAGGAGTAACTTAGGCTACTTTTATTTTATAAAAAAAATAGTTTTAGAAAAAAGAACAATAACTTTTTTGTTAAATACCACGCGGACGAAGTCGCGGCTAACAGCTAGTACCTAATATCATTATTATGTATACCATAATTAATTAATATAATAATGTTACAAATATTTTCGAACTACTTTTAAGCTATACCTAAAGCAAAGGTCATTCTATTGACGTCCAAATCACCGAACTTTTTGTCGACTGTAAATTATGATAACATAAAATTCAGCAGAAGAATGAAATAAAAACCAAAGAAAACCGCACAAGCGACGGCGCATACTACGCGTATTATACTATAGTGTATACAAGGGGGACGTAACACGAGCAGAAGAAAGCTTTCTACTGACAAAGACTTCCATCGCTATTGTAGTCGTTCTTTTATTACAGCTCACTTAGTTTAATTTTGTCATACTTTTTGTCTTTTCTATTCCACTGCGATAGCATAGCCATATTTATTTTGAACTGCTTAATGGTGCTATTTAATAATTTCAGTGTGCAATATGTAAAATAGCTACTCCTATAATCGCCGCCGCGGAAATGCACTTGAAATCATAAAAATCATAAAATACTTATAATTCTCATAAAATTTGCAAAAAATTAACTAAACTAAAATAAAATCAAAAAACCGGGCAAGTGCGTGTCAGGCCACGCGCAATGTTATGGTTCCAAAGTAAGTTTATCGACTATTACTCATTAACTACTTATTACTAACATAGCCGTGATAGTTTTCCTTGTAAACTAATTATTTTTGAGAATTTTTTCACTTGTCCAACTCCAAACGTTTAGCCGGCAGGGGGGACACTTGATACTGAACTTTAAAGCGCGAAAGCACTAAAAGCTTAAACGCGACGAATAAAAAATTCATCCTGACGTTACCATAGGAGGTATCTACCCTAAAAAAAATATTTTTGAATATTTTATTCTACGATTCTGGAGTTTTAATAAATATGTATATCCATGCCAAATTACAGTTTTCTAGCACTAAGGGTCTCGGCGCTTTGCTTCAGACGGATCTGACGAAACTATAAGGGTTCCGATTTTACTTCGGAACCCTAAAAATAAAGTGAACTAAAAATGTAGTTACACAACACCGATGCTTTTTGTACCTAGAGATGTTATGAAAAATATTTCATTTAAAATGTGAATTACAGGACGTTCGTCCAACCTTTCTCGGCCGAGTGTTTATTTTACTAGCATCATGCGAAGATTAAAGCGGGAACGAGGCATACGAAAATAAAATATAATGTGAAACGTTCAGTAAATCATAGAAAGTTATTTTTGTAAAAGCGTGTTGCACTTTCCGACCTGTATAAATCCGATCCGTTTTAACTATTTGGTTACATAATTGAAAATCGATGCATAATTTATCCAAATTGGTTCACTCGTTTAGTAGTTACAAGAGAATAAAGTACGAGACGTGGGTGTCTGCCCATACATGCAGCCGGTCAAAAACAGCCTTTTGGCTTCGCCGTAGTCATATGGATCGGTAATATCCAACCCTGGTTGGCTTCAACCCGTTAACTAGCCCGGCCCACTACTGAGCACGGCTCTCTCCCCTTGAAGCCTACAGCGGTTACAACATACTCCACCACGCTGCTCCAGTGCAGACTGGTGGAGGGTTTAGTGACCAACCCAAGTGTCGGAAGTTTTCATGCCGCCCGAGAGCGTGCGACATAGCTTAACAACTGTTATCTTAAGATAACAACCGGGACCGACGCGGACAGCTTTACGTCTCCTCCGAAGCAAGGAAAACGCTCAAATTTTTCCCACTAGTGGTCACTTAGGATCGACTCAAGCCGCCAGGCTATGAGCGCTTCTTCTTATACCTATCTAACCCTACATTTATCTAATTATGAAGGTGGAAGCTACCGCCGATAAGGGGCCATCCATAAATTACGTCACACTTTAGGGGGGAGGGGGGGTGTCGATGAAGTGTGACATTGTGTGACAAGGGGTGGGAGGGGGTTCTAAATTTCGTGACGTCACATTTCAAAATCGAATAATTGGTATGTATAGGTAAATATTAAAAAGCAATTAATGGAAATAAAACTTATTTCGGAACTGCTGTTTTAATTTAATAATTTCTCGCTGTAAAATTTCATAATATGTGACGTCACACTAGGGGGGGAGGTCTCACAAATGTGACCAGCTGTGACATGGGGGGGAGGGGTCAAAAAGTCATGAAATTAGTGTGACGTAATTTATGCATGGCCCCTAACGGTTAGGTTAATGTAAAGTCCTCGTAACTCGCTAGTCGGTTTGTTTATCCGCCGCGACAGTTGCTGGTCGCGCGTGTTTACGTTCGCGGAACTCATTCAAAACATCGTCAAGGCAATCGTTTGGCTCGTATGATACACTAATGTTTTTAATAGTCCTACCAGTAGCCGGAATCGAAAAGCCCGTGGACATCTGCATATATTTTTGTTTAACTTAGTGTGTTCAAAGTTCAATGAATATGTATGATGGTGTGGCAGTTGTAACTAGGGCAACCAGATCTGAAAATAATGTTTCCTAGCAAAATTCTTATCAGCTTCTCAGAAATTCACCTATCCGTTACTGCGGATCATCATACTACAGCTGTATTTTTTTCGTTTCAGTAAACAAAGATAGATATGTACACCATAAAATTTTTGTTGCCACGAAATTTTAACTGCAACCATGCGAGGTTCTTGCTTGTGATCTATATATATAAAATTGAAAAGCGACACACCGCTGATTAAACAAAAAATCTCAGAAACTGCCGAACCGATTAAGATGAAATTTGGTAGGTAGATAGTTCCTGCTAAGGAGACGTCCACTAAGAACGGATTTTTGGAAATTCATCCCCTAAGGGGTACAAATAAGGGTTAGAAGTCACTTTCATACAAACCAACTTCGTCAGTTTTAGAGTTATAAATATGAAATTTTTTATGTTAGTTTATAGTAATAAACAAAAGTTAACTTTAACACATTTTTTTGGAAAATCATCCCTTAAAGGGTTAATTTCTTCAATTTAACTTAGTACGCAACTTCGTCATTTTTGAAGTTAAAAACATGAAAATTTATATATTAGTTCAAAATTAGAAACAAAATTTAAGGGTCATGTGTTTTTTTGGAAAATCAACCCCTAAAGGGTCGAATAAGGTTGTTCAAGTTTGTATGGGAACTTCGTTAGTTTTGAAGTTAGAAGGGTGAAAATTTATATATAAGCTTATAGTTAGACACAAAAAATAACTGTATCACTGTTTTCTCGAAATTCATCCCCTACAAATAGGGGTTGGAGGTCATTTTCATACAAACCAACTTTGTCAATTTTAGAGTTGTAAATATGAAAGTTTTTAAGTAAGTTTATAGTCATAAACAAAAATTAAGTTTAACACATTTTTTTGGAAAATCATCCCTTAAAGGGTTAATTGAATGGATGGTACTTAGTAGGCAACTTAGTCATTTTTGAAGTTAAAAACATGAAAATTTACATATTAGCTCCAGTTTAGAAACAAAATTTATAAGTATTATGTTTTTTTTGGAAAATCATCCCCTAAAGGGTTAATTAAGACGGCGCAATTTAGTAGGGCAACTTCGTCAGTTTTGAAGTAAGAAGGGTGAAAATTTGTATATAAGCTTATAGTTAGACACAAAAAATAACTGCATCACTGTTTTCTTGAAATTCATCCCCTAAAAATAGGGGTTGGAAGTCATTTAAAATGTTTATGTTAGTTTATTGTTATTAAAAAAAGTTAAAATTTAGCTGAAAATCATCCCTTAAAGGACACATTTAGGGGATGGAACTTACTACGCAACTTCGTCATTTTTGAAGTTAAAAACATAAAAAAATATTATATTAGCTCAAGATTAGAAATAATCAGTAATGTGTTTTTTTGGAAAATCCTCCCCTGAAGGGTAATTAATTAGGGAGTGCAAGTTAGTATGGCAACTTCGTCAGTTTTGTAGTAAAAAACTTGAAAATTTATATGTAAGCTTATAGTTAGACACAAAAAATAACTGTACCCACTGTTTTCTCGAAGTTCATCCCCATAAGGGGTAATACTAAGGGATTTTAAATATTTAAGAAACTACGTTAATTGTAACAGGTTTTTTGGAATTTCATCCCCTAAGAGGTAAATAAAGAGGTTGCAAGTTTTTCCAGGACTTGGTCAATTTCAAACTCAGAAATATGAAAATTAATATGTAAGCTTATAGTGAGAAACAAAAAAAATTTGTGGAGGACTTTACGGACGGGAGCGGGAGATAGGAAGCGATAGAGGGACCGGAAATGGGAGAGGGAGAGGGACAGGGAGCGGGAGATGGAGAGGGAGAGGGAGAGAGAGGGAGAGGGAGAGAGATTGAAAGGGAGAGGGACAGAAGGCTGGAGAGGGCAGGATAGGGAGAGGGAGAGGAACAGGAAGCGGGATAGGGCCCGGGAGTGGGATAGGGAGAGGGAGAGGGACGGGGAGCGGGAGAGGGAGAGAAAAGGACAGGAGTATTATTGTCTGTTTGTCTGTCCGGGCATCACATGAAAACCCTTGAACTGATTTCGACGGAAATTAGTCAAGTTGTTCCTAATACTTTGGATCACGTTTTAAAAAACTTTTAGTCGCGATAAAATTAAAATTTTTCCCAGGAAACAAGATGAAACTTAGTACGGAATATTTTTAAAACACCAACGTCTTGCTTTAAATTTGAAACAAACGTTCTGCATTTAATTGATGGAATATATTATGTTTCCGAGTTTTTCAAAATTTTTCATGAAAAAGAAAAAAACTAATGTTAATGTTGTTTATTTTTCAAAATCCGTTCCCGGAGGAATGATTTGTGATTGTATCGTAGGTTTCATTATATAAATTTCTAAATATAAATACTTCAATATAAATTAACCTGTTTTTAAATTTTCTTCTGCAAGGGGTACAAATATGATAAGCATAAATTCCGCATGCGAAGCTGCGGGCAACAGCTAGTAAGTTCATATAATTGTGAACCTGTTAAATTAAGTAATAGATATATAGCCGGAGTTAATTTTCACATAAATCAATCGATCCTCGCTAAGCCTCTTCAACGCAACCCCTAACATTCGTCACGCGCCTCCCCGGCACTCGACAATCACTCTCCACACCGACAGCCGACATCCGACAACCTACAGTTGCACTTTGCAGTCAATACAGCGTGCAACGCAGTATGACCGTTCTTCGTTGAACGACACGACAACGACATCTTATGGATGTATTGTGTACCATTGTGTACACACGCAAACTTCCATGTGTGCGTGCGAATGACGTGGAGCTTAAAGGTGGTGCTACACCAGTAATTGTTACAGTGATAAGAGGTTTTTTAATCATTTTATAACTACAGTGTGGCGGCACCATTTGTACTTTTATTATAAAGCTGTGTCGTTGTCGTGTCGTGGAATGAAGGAGCAGCCTGACTGCATGGTGCGAGTAACATTAAAATATCAAAAGCTGCGGCGACAACTCGCGGCGTCAATGGCCACCCCTGGCTCGGGGATGCCGCCGACTGCCGACTGGCGTTGATTGTGACGCGCGCTTCGAGTTGCAGGCTGAAGCGGTTCAGCTAGAGTTGGTAACGTTTACGACACGAGTTTACAACGATAAATTAATTTATAATTTTCATTTTTCGTGGAAGCTATCTATCTGTAGTTTACCTAATATCTTTACTTTATATTTTATATACGTACGTATCAGCTATCTTTGGTTCTATCTTGAGATATTTGAAACAGTAACGAACAACATGAGTGTGTAAGCTTTTTTTATTTATTTATTCACTCGAACAAACTTTTACATATATAATATTATTTAGTAGGATTTAATAAATGCATTACAGATGAAATCCTACATAAAAACTGATTTGTTCTTACAAAAATCTATTCCACATCTAAAATCTTCTAAAACACCATAAAATTAAATACTTATCGCTTATCACTTCGACCACAGTATTAATTTATATTGACCCCGCAGTAGTTAGTTATGCAGAACAGTGCACTTTATCTGTACGTCATACAGTGTATATTGGCGTGGCAGCGTCCATTATGTAAATCTTTAATCCCGACGTATCCCGCATCGGTTGTAGGAAGCACGGCTGGACGGCACGCAATAACGTTCGTTTGTCAATAGGATTAAATTTTATTAAGATGTTATTGTTCATAGTTAAAATTAAAACTTTGAACACTTTATCAGGGGCTAAAGGGGTGTCGGTTGTTTCTTTATTTACGTGTGGATGATAATGTAATTTCGTTTAATTTTTAACCGACTTCAAAAAAAGGAGGAGGTTCTCAATTCGACTATATTTTTTTTATGTTTGTTACCTCAGAACTTTGGACTGGGCGAACCGATTTTGATGATTCTTTTTTTAATCGCAAGCTGGTGGCTGTCATGTGGTCTCATATAAATTTTATGCCATCAAAAACAAAACTTGTAAAAAAAACCAAGTCTCGCAACTCAGTTCTTCTACCGTAAAAAGTTGTGAGATCCATGTAATACCAAGTCGGTTATATTATAATTTATTCAGTTCCTACTTAAGGGTCCTTCTGTCTTAAGTTATTACGTAATTAGCTAACCTAACAAGTAACAACATCTTATAGTGACCATATTATCAATATTAAAAATCTTTTATGTTTTAAATAAATAGATCGACTTGACCATCGCATGAAAACACAATGTATCTCACAAGTAATACCTACATATTATATTAAATTTGATGGTTTAGTGCGATTGCCAAGTCAATCTATTTATTTAAAACATAAAAGATTTTTAATATTGATAATATGGTCACTATAAGATGTTGTTACTTGTTAGGTTAGCTAATTACGTAATAACTTAAGACAGAAGGACACTTAAGTAGGAACTGAATAAATTATAATATAACCGACTTGGTATTACATGGATCTCACAACTTTTTACGGTAGAAGAACTGAGTTGCGAGACTTGGTTTTTTTTTACAAGTTTTGTTTTTGATGGCATCTCATTTCTTTTTGTAGATAGTTCTACTTTTTTTCCTTTTACAAGTTACCTTTGAACATAGTTATATCTAGGTACCTATCTACACCTATTATTCCATTATATTATATACAGGTACACTGATTCATTCACTGTAAATGTTACTTTGTTATACAGGTACAGTAATTCATTAACTGCAAATGTAACTTTGTAATCCTATATATTTATATGGGATTACAAAGTTATTTATGCAGTTGATGTATCTAGAAAACTGGACCGAAATTGCAAAATATTTTAGTTTTTCATTGATCTATATACTAAACACTAATTGTGTTCCAAATTTGAAGCTTCTATGTCTGCTAGAAGTGCCTTAGAGTTTTGATGATCGGTCAGTCAGTCAGTGAGTGACGAAATTAAGAAACTTTGACCAGTTATAATTCTTAAATTACTGGTTCAAATTAAATGAAATTTGAAATGTACTGTGTTTATACAATGCTTGCTTGGTTACTAAAAATTCAGGCTCCTAGCTTTATCCACAACGAAGTTATAGGGGGTCGAAAATGGCCTGAATTGCTTCGAGAAAAGGATGGTACGGCCGTGCCGCTTTTTTGCTCGACTTGGCGGGGGCACTACCGTGCCCCCAGATTGAGATCTGACAATGGTATCCATGATAAAACCATATAAGTCTTAAATTTTTATAACTCAATATCACGCCAACCGATTTCGATGATTCTTTTTTTAGTCGAAAGCAGGTGCTTGTCACGTAATCCCACATAAATTTTATTGGGATCTGACAATGGTATCCATGATAAAACCATATAAGTCTTAAATTTGTATTAAGTAAGCGCGACAAATGGACGAATAACTCAATATCACGCCAACCGATTTCGATGATTCTTTTTTTAATCGAAAGCAGGTGCTTGTCACGTAATTCCACATAAATTTGAACGAGATCTGACAAGTAGTTTTAGAGTAACTTTGAAGTCGGTTATTTTTTGTTAGTAAAATTTAGATTATTAAAGGAGGTGGCCAACATCTGTATGGGCGTTTGCCCCACTTGTGAAGTATAATGTACACATTTTATTTTTACCTTACATTAAAGCTTACAATATCTACTTTAATAATTTTATCAATAAAAATCTGTAAAACTCGGTATTCTCCTTTTACGAGCAGTTTTAGCTCTTGTAGGTTGACAGTTTGATAAACATAAGTAATCGTGGAAAAGTGTTTTAAAGAGAGATTTTTATATTAAATACAAACTATTTATCTTTTGGATAATTCATTTATTTATTTTACTTTAATTATGACGTGCCCACCCCAAATACCAAACTAATGTAATCACATGAAAATGCCATACCTGTGCTGCAGTGATCCATTCTACCAATATGGATTGAAGGTTTCTTGCTAGCGAAGATATTGAGTGACTTGCCATGCGCTCAATATCAACCGCACAATTTTATTAACGCACCTCATGACAAAAAGTCAAACACAATTATTATTTTGTAGAAATCAAACTCAAAATCTTTTTTTGGCATTTGACAAATAGCAATATAGCATATATTCGTATTTCTGTCAGTCAATTGTCAACCTCCAGTGATAGCAATGGAGGTAGTAGAAGATTAAATGTATACAACACAACTTATTATTATTGTTAATTTATTATAACTACTCACTGCGGAGTTCAGAAGAAAATTAAAATTCTAGTTATGTTATAATAAACGGAAAACATGTCTTTTCAGAGGACTAAAACCTTGTACAAATAAACGTATTTTAACCATTTCCAGGGCAGTGTATACAACACAACTTATTATTATTGTTAATTTATTATAACTACTCACTGCGGAGTTCAGAAGAAAATTAAAATTCTAGTTATATTATAATAAACGGAAAACATGACTTGTCTGAGGACTAAAACCTTGTACAAATAAACGTATTTTAACCATTTCCGGGGCACATGTTGGCCACCTCCTTTAAGTATCAAATGAAGATTTTCATAATATTTTTCCTCAATTTATAGCGAATGGCGTCAGTGATGCAGTATCATGATTAATTGATTGAGCAAATAATTTTGCTAGTCTTAAAAAAGTCTTGTTCATACAAACTTTCTAAAGACAATTAATAATCCTTACCAGTGCTGCAGTGTAGGATCAACTTTATTCACAACATTACATTTTAAATTCTCATTGTACATTTATATTTTTCCTAGTTCTCTTTATTTTTTATTAAGCTTTTAGGTGTACTCCTTTTCAATGGAACTCTACTCCAATCCATAATATTGGCAAGGCGGGTACTCCAGCCCTCAGCGACACCCCAGGGTTGCTCCCCCTGTCTTATTGCGTTATCGTCGCAATGTCAGCTATGGTGTCTACGGTGACTTCGGTGTAGTACAATGCTCTATTTGAGATTTAAATGCAATACTTTATAATGAATTTTATATTAACATTGTCATATCGTGACACTTGACGCAAATGAGGTTATCGGTTGAGGGTTGCTGAATTTATTAATACTTAGATAGGAATATTATTCATTGATTAATTAGGTATTGGGTTTTTTATTAATACATTATACTCCTATAATACACGTCTGTCATTTTATTACAATGTTTCATTGCTATTATTATCGGCTATTTAATTGATTTGTTAATGTTGTGATTATTAGCTACCAATTTTAATAAGGAACCTATTTCAAAATGTTTTAATCCAAACGCATTTTCATTAATTTCTTTTATATTATACTTTTAATTTAAGTGAAAGTGATACTTCAAATAATTCTTCTGATGTAGTTACTTAGGGGGCGTCCAGAAAATTTGAAAAAACACCTCACGTAATTTATGGACGCCCCCTTAGGTACTTCACTATTTTTACTTTTTTATCAATAATAACTGACTTTAATTAAGTAATTAAATTCTATACGTATACCTTCTTTTAGACAGAACGCAAAAAACAACTTTATCGTTTGGTTGTCTAATGTCACATTGTGTTGGTGGTCGATAGTGGCCGATATCTCCGACGTAAAGGTTATCCAATTGTTATCCATTTGCGCTGCGCCGATATTGACAAGTGTCAATGTAGGTTATTCATAAAAAATACATTCGTAAAATAATAAGACGACGCGACGCGACGCTGAATTCGTGGAAACGTCTAATTAATATGATAGGGCCTATCTGTACAGTGAATACGAATTTATATGTATTAATATGTATTTCGTTTACTCGTTGCAAACGTGACAGAATAGGGATAGTGAATAAAAATTCGTAAACCGTAAACACGGACCTAAAAAAAAGACGGACGTAATCCCAACAACAAATTCAGTGAAGCACCCATAGTAATACCAACTCTATATTCGTACAAATACACACACCAACACATTGACACTTCACTGCTTCAATCGCTAATCAAAAATAACGCACACATGGTAAGCGGGCGGCCATTGCTATGCTTCACTCTCGATTAGACGAGGTTACGTCCGTCTTTTTTTCAGGTCCGTGGCCGTAAAGTGATATTTGAGTGACCGGTGTCCTAAATTGACGGTTAGAATATTCTATCTATCCATAATTCCCAGTAAGATCGATAATGTTCGACATTTAATTCGACATTTACTTTCGTTTTATTACTTACTATCTCTACAAGACTATCACCAGAAATTAAGGATGCATAAAATATTGACACAGCCGTAACTCATCTTCAATCCATCTCCCATAATATTGAAACGAAACCCTGACCGAGGGTGCTCATCGCAGGAACTTGTGCTCACAGCCCAGTCGGGGGTCGTGCACCCCTTGCACCCCTTGCACCCCGCCGCCCTTATTGCATTACCGGAGGCTACGACGGGCACCGCGGCGGATGTTTGTTCTCCGTTCTCATAACTAGGAATTAGTCACTACATATTGTTATTCTCCATTTATATTTATACGGTCAAAACGACCTACGGTTTTCAAAGGTTTCAGATGTTCAAATTTTTTTTCTATTCACTTAAATTGAACTGAATTTTTGTAAGGTTATGTACCTACTGTATAATATAATGTTGGGGCTTCTTTTCTTCAAAGCCTCTAGACAAAACTCTTTTCTTAATGAATACTTTTTAATTTTTACGCCAAACACTTCAAAGTGTATGGGAATGACATTATATGCGGTAAAGTTACGTGCTCATTTTCCGTACAATGTCATTCCCACAGACTAGGTAGAGATACTACGTCATGGTCATTCCCATACACGTTGCAGGTAGCGAATGACGCAAACGGTTACAGAAAACAAGTTTGTCTAGAGCTAAGATCTAGACTAGAGGTTCTGGTAAGAGTATCGCAATGTAGCAGTGGGTAATGCCCAAATTCAATAGATCGTCCAAAAGTCGATGGATGAATGATGTACAATCATTAATGAACCTGTCGTTGTTGTTTCAGACGCGGGCGAGCTATGTTCGAACCGAGGGTGCTGCGGGCCGAACGCCCGGAGCCGGCTGTCGCAGCAGGCGCGCTCGCAGCTCGAGGGGGCGCTGCGGAGCGAGCTCACCAAGCTGGCCGACATCCTGGCTAACCGGGCCAAGAGATTTGATGGTGAGTCCTAACTGTTAACCCTGAACCAAGCGGCAAGTGCGTAAAGGCGGGTGAAGAACCAACGCGTGGATGGCGTTTGTCGAATGGAGACACTCGCCTTTGATTTGTGCACAAAAACCCTTACCCGAAGCGTGGCGAGCGATCCCAAACGCCGACAAGTGACCGGAAGCTTCTGAAGCGGGGGGTTAGATTCCCAACCAACTTGGCTTCAAAATCATTATATTCATCATCATCATCGTAGTCATCTCTAAAATAACTTTGATGCTTTGGTCAATTATGGGCAGAGAACACAAATTTTCCATTATCATTTTCTCCGACTAAATTCATTGTGTAACAGATGGTCTATGTCACAATAAGACCATATGTTTCCAGTTGTGGTATTACCATATATTCAATCTTAGTAATAAGTATTAAAACACGTTTTGTGTGTGTATGTGAATCTGACATTATGTCGTAATCTGAGGGCAATGTGTGCGAGGCGCGAGCTGCGAACCTGGATGAAGTGTGGAGCGAAGTGCCTCTATAAATAGTGAAGACCTCACGCTCACGGGTCATCGAGATAACTGCACTTTACGTCTTCACCGTGTCAAGTCTCTACGGAAACTTCAATGAGAATGTTATTTTCTTAGATACAAACAAAAGAAACAAGAACTGGTTGCGGAAGAGGTTGTTTATAGTTTTTTCGTTTTCATAGAACATATTTTGTTTTTTCTTGATTTTTAATATGGGTCGTATGATGGGAGATTATTTTAATTCTATTTCTAACTTGCAGATTTACGACTAGGCTTATTATTCATTGTTATGTACCTATTTCAAAATTTCCAAATAAACTTTTGTCGTTCGTTCAGATTTTTAGAAGTGTATGTACATTATGTTTAAAGAAGATATTTAACAGACGAGTTAGCCGTCTTTCACTTTCTTTTCTATATTAATTGTTAATTCAAATATTTTTACTTATTATTATAACCTTACGGTAATGACTAAACTATTCTAAAAACAGAAATGACTGTTCTGTTTTCTATTTGTATGAACTTATTTGGAGTGTTTATGTGGAGTGTGGAGTTATACTGAGTCATACAAGACAATCGATTTACTCATACACATAACACAAGTACTAAAGTGTATTAAGTTAGACAGCATTTATTATCCCACAGTCACAACAACCTTGCCTTATTAAAGCTCGTCATTAAACAACAGAACAGATTACATACAAAACTACAAATACATCATACCAATAAACATTCCTTATGATTTTACCTTTGTCATCTTCCCAAAGGTTGGATGGGAGAACGCGCTATTTAACGAAAAGGTAGACATTTATTTCAGCTTAAGCTTTCTCATTCCAGGCGACGTTAACCACTTACCATCAGGAGGCTCGTTCTGCTCCTTGTTCTCCAATCCCATTACTGACTGTTGAGGTACTTGAGGTCAACTCCTTAAAAAGTCGTGATTTTTCTAAAGGATTAAAAAGATGGTCGCAGTATTATAGCTAGTTGCACAGTGGCGATTTACTTACTTAACACTATGCACAATTTCACATAGGTAAATTAAAAAAAAATTGACTGCAGGATTCTGCGACTTCCGACAAGTGGGAAGTTGAATTTCAATTATTTGGCTAGACTTCAACCCATTAGCGGGCCACTGGAGGACGGTCTATCCTCTTAATTAATTATTCAATGCCATAAACTCCAGCCTACATACCTAATACAGCATACATATCTATCTACATAATTTATCAGAATTTCAGAACATATTGCCGAATGTTATATGGACGTAATTTCATTTTTGTTATCGCTATAGTTTAATTTAAAATACCCATAAGTTATTTCGAATTTTTTTCTTTATTAAAATAGATACAACGGAAAACATAATAAATTTAAAATTTTAGTTCCTCGGGTCCGAAATAATAACTTTTATTGGAATACAAAATCGTTAACAATACCATTAGTTTTTACTATAATAGATACTTCAAATTTATCTCTTCCAAATTGTTCTAAAATGGGTGTTGATTGAACCTGTTATTGTTAAAATTCCCCGAGTGTAGTTCAACAACTGTTTGAAAATTTCACTGATTGAGCGCTTCTGCATTGTCCGACCGGCTCCGACAGTACTCAACGACACGAGACAGGTGGATACATTGTTCATTTGCTTCATCAACATGTTGGTGTCGTTATCTTCCAATGAGACACCGTGCAGTACAATTAGAGTATTTACTATAGACATAGACTATGATGCCTTTATGGCCGCATCTTCATCTGAGGATACGACATCTTATGTATATGTGTGTAGCTGAGCTTGAAAGTTGCTACCATGGGCCACACTAATGTTATATGTTTAGTGTTTTTAAAACATTTTAACTGCCATGTTGCAGCACCACTTGAATTATAAATCTGTGTCGTTATTGTATCGTTCAAATAATATATAAGATACGAGTAACCGCCCTCGCTTTGCTTCGGTTTTCTTATTTTTTTTACACCTTGGGTTATATTATTGGAGTTTTATTAAGGAAGGGATCCTTTTTTTTAATTGATTTTTTTTTTGAAAATATAACATAGCCTATGTTACTCGGGGATACTGTAGCTTCCCAACAGTGAAAAAATTTTTAAAATCAGTTCAGTAGTTTCGGACCCTATTTAATGCAAACAAAAAATCAAATCTTTCCTCTTTATATATTAGTATAGATATAGATAATAAAGAAAAGGTTAATAAAGAAGCCCAACAGAGTGTAGTAGTTTCTGTGTTTCATTCACACGGTGTTGCGTATAGTTGGCTGTACAGTTCACGTGTCACAGACTCACAGTTAAGATGACAACACGATGATCTCATCAACATTGACCTTATAAAAGCTATCGCAGTAAAATATAAGATTATGGTAAACAAATGTTATAAAAATATTTTATGAAGATATAACATTAAGGCACGACACCAACTTGTGGGGTCAATTTTAAGAATGAGAGTTCACGACTACGTAGAAAAGTATCTGGGGAAACATTAAAAATCTTGAGAAGTTGGGGCAAATCTGAAGGAACTACGGTCGTAGGTCGTAAAATGTTTGAGCTCGAGATTTTACTTATTTTACTTATCCTTGGCAGCAACGATAAAGCCCGAACAAAATTGCCTACTCTGAATTACGAATATTATGATGAATTGACTAGGAAATTCTAGATAAATCTTGACGAAATGTGATAGTATTTCATAAGAAGTTCCCCAAACCGCACTTTTCTAGCACGGTGTTGAGGCGACCCGCTAAAGTTATGTGTTCTGATGACGGTCACAATACATTTATACGTAGGTATATAGACAGCGACTTGTCGTCAACGCCCAAGCATGCACCTAAAGTTATTGGGAACTAATTATGGCGTCCGGTCCGAGGCGAGCAAATATTGACGCGCCCACTTTCGACTGCTCGCTCTTGGTGGAGAAAACCTCTCCCACGGTTCATGAACATATCACGTCGTACATCTGTATTACATTGTTGTGTTCTATGCCATTATTGTTCCCAGAGTTATAGGCCTCTGTAGGTCTTTTGTGGAATAGCAAAGCTTCAAAGACTTATGGCACGATAATAATATCTCTTTACCGTGCTTATGGTTACTGACAATGAGATAAAATGAATGAGTCAGCGTTGTTTTGCGAAGCTTCATAACAATACGTGCGAGTCGGTTTACTAGCTACATAAAATGTGTTTACTTTTGAAGTCTCTTTACCTCCATGATTCAAACATAAATGTGTGAAACATCATGTTCTAGCATTGATTTATTACTTGTTATCGTCGTTCTAAGACGTACCTTGAGATTAAGGAACCGGCCCCTTGTTTTGCCCGGTGATTGTTTTTTAATGCTTTTAGCAGGCAAACGAGCAGACGAGTCACCTGATGGTAAGTGATCACCGCCGCCCATGGACATGATTGTTTTTTCTGTAGGTAGTTGGATAAAAAATGGATCAAATCAAATCAAAATCTTTTATTCATATAGGTATCACTGATACACTTATGCACGTCATTTTTTAATCTACCAGTTTTTCGGAAAGGTGCTTTGTCATAGAGGAGAAGAAAAACCGAAAGAAACTCCTCGCACATCTTTTAAAATCATGAAAAGTTACATAATATCTTCTAACCTACGCGGAACTGGATGCGGCACTAACTTCCAGGCGTCTTTGTCATTAATATATTCATTTATGCTATAGTATCCTTTGCCTAGTAGCTGAGATTTAACATATCTCTTAAACATTTGGATAGGTAAATCACGTATTGACTTGGGTAATTTATTGAAAAAACGTACACCGAGCCCCATATAAGAGCGTTGTACCCTACTTAAGCGAAAAGATGACGTCACCAAATTATGTCTGTTTCTAGTTAGATGATTATGCGTATCACTATTCTGCTTGAACATACCTAAGTTGTTTTTTACAAATATAATATTGGTGTAAATAAATTGAGAGGCTACTGTTAATATGCCTATATCTTTAAATTTCTCACGCAGAGAATCACGTGATTTCAATTTATAAATGGCTCTGATTGCCCTTTTCTGCAAAACAAATATAGAACCAATGTTAGCCGCTGAACCCCACATCAATATACCATAGGACATGAGGCTATGAAAGTATGCAAAATAAACAAGTTTCGCAGTTTCTACATCGGTAAACTGTCTTATCTTTCTAATCGCATAAACTGACCTACTTAGCTTACTCGCGAGAGCCGTTATATGGGTGCCCCATTGTAGTTTAGAATCTAAGGTGACACCCAAGAAAACTGTGGATTTTTCCATAGTTAGAATTTCATTATTTAATTTCAGGCTTTTACTAATATTCCGTACATTAGGTAGTGTAAATTCAACACACTTAGTTTTTTTAGCATTAAGTAGCAAATTGTTTGTTGTAAACCAGTGTGATAAACGAGATAGAGCACTGTTTACGTCGTCAAAATTCATTTTATTTCTATTCGTCTTAAATATAAGGGAAGTGTCATCAGCAAACAGGACAATCTCTGCATGTTTCTTAATACGGCAGATCATTTATGTATACTAGAAAAAGGAAGGGGCCCAAAATCGAGCCCTGAGGTACACCCATAACAGATTGAGATCCCGATGACTTGGTATCATTTATGCTAACACATTGGATTCTACCCTTTAAGTACGACGCAATCAAGTTAAGTGAGTTATTCTTGATACCGTAGTGGCTGAGCTTAAGTAGAAGTGTTTCGTGTTCAACACAGTCAAATGCTTTAGACAGGTCACAGAATACCCCTATGGCATTTTGTGAATTCTCCCAGGCCTCAAAGATGTGTTTGAGAAGCCTAGCACCAGCATCTGTTGTACTACGGCCTTTGGTAAAGCCGTATTGATCAGGGTGGAGTAAATTACAAGTGTTGAAGTGCATCAGCATTTGATTTAATATAATTTTTTCAAATACTTTACTAAGAGTTGGTAAAATAGAAATAGGTCTGAAATTATTAACGTCTGTTTTATCCCCAGATTTAAAAATCGGTATAATCTTACTATACTTCATAAGATTTGGGAAAGTACCTAGATCTACACATTTATTGAATAACCTAGCTAAATAAGGGGCTATCACATCTATTATATTATTTATAACTTTGACAGACATTCCCCACAAATCACCCGTATTTTTAATGTGCAATGCTCGAAAAGTTCGAACTATTTCCAATGAGGAAGTATATTTAAATTGAAACTAAACACTACATTCATCAACGGTATCTTTTAAAATAGAATGTGCTGCTGCCGGGGATGAAGTCAGCGATTTAGTCAACCTAACCGGAATATTTTGAAAGAAATTTTCAAATGCATTAGCCACCTCTTTATCAGAGGTTATTTTATTTTCATTAACTAATAATTCATATTTAAAAGTGTTTTCAAGTTTTTACCAATTAATTGTTTTGTATTAGTTGCAAATCTTGCAAATTAATCTTATTTTGTACCTTGGCAAAATAAAACTGAACACTATTGAATGTATTGTATCCAATATACACAGACCAACATCTTCATCCTAAGGATCTTCACCATCAAATGATAGTTCAAATGTCTGCTATTTTCTTCCGATTTACAGTTATTAGTCAGTCATTCAAAAAAAGTTGCGTAGGTAATTCCTATTTTTAATAACAATTCGCTTATCTTTATTAGCGTAGCCTTCGTCGCTTCCTTTTCTTCAGTATCCACTTCACTCTTTAACCGTTTTAGATATGATCTAATTTTTCCGCAAGAATTTCTTTAGACACCATTATGTGTCCGGTCGCGTGTTGGAGTCTCACTGAGTGGAGCTTTCGAGCGGCAATCAGCAATCACTCCTTCTATGGACGGCCAGTACCTTTCGAGTTCACGGCGCGATTATAACACGACCTATTAAATCGAACTCGAGTCAAAACATTTCCAGTTTGAAATTTCCCAGAGAAAATTGACCTCTTATCACTTATGTATTCTCAAGAGAGACCAATTTGAAAGCGATTTATCGAAGACTTCATTGTGTCTATAAAAGGACGTAAACTTATTACAATTGCTAAACTTTTTGGGTCTCGTTTCGTCCTGAACCTTGTATTAGGTTTTAAATGTATCAGTAAAATCACTAAAGGTTCATCAACTATGCTGTCAGCAATTTTGGTAGAAATTCATTGTACCTTGGTTTTTTGCTCTCATAGCTCCCTTGATCCATCTTAACTCTGACTAGATCAACCAAAATGATTTCTGCTGTCACGTGTCTCATATCTTTCTCTTCAGCAATCAATATCTAGTGATCTTCCCACCCATCATCATCGCATCAACATCGCAGTCGTTATCACTATCGCAGTAGAACCAGGCTAGATATGCTACGTAATTACAGCTGCCATATTCGGCCAGGCGCCTGCGTCCCGTTGCGTGCAATCAAGCGGCGCGGGCACTTCATGTTTTATGTATCTGTGAACCACTATCAACTCACCTGTACTTGGTACACGATGGATAGACTCGTCGTAATCTAGATTAGAAAAAGACATCGATATAACCAACCCGTGGTACTTGAGGCTATCATAGTACTGCACCTGCATAAGCATGAGGATATTATATTTTGCATGGTTCGATTAGACAGTTACTATTTACTATCACTACGCCTGTTGATTTCATCATTAAGCAACACATGGTTTAATGTGTAAGGATGTCTGTGGCGAAGAATCATTCTATGATATTTTGCTTAAGCACTTATGTAATGACTATTGATTGACCTATTAGCAAAGAGGCTTCTTTTTTACATATCATATCAATACAAAAGCATTTAGTTGCAGGTTATTTTACCAAACTTTAACTTGTTTGACAACAATCCCATCTCATGGTAAGTGATGAAATCCAGGTTTGTTAACTAACTTAGTTTCTGAGTAATCAAATTAAGTTTTCTACGATGTTTGGCTATTATTAAAATATTATTTTATTCGTTTTAAAAACAATTAAACAATGCAACTCTACACCCAAAACATTAGCTCAGACACATAAGGCAGCTTAAATAAACGCGTAAGGCGCAGTGCACACCGTGGCCAGATGCGACCTATCAGCTCGCACGTGTCAAAGTGTATTTTTAGAACCCACCTCGGCTTAATCGCATCTAGTAGCAATTTGGAGTTTAAATGGAGAGTTAAGCTTTATGCCTATTAGGAAGTAGGTTCGGTGTAAATCATTTTTATTTTTATAGCAACGGTGAACGCAGCCTTGTTTATCGATCAGTTTAATGATTTCTAAAGGATATCGATAAAACTTGGTAGTATTTATTTGGCTGATATTTTTGCCATAGGTATTGTTGGTTTTTTATTATATTATAATAAAAAATAATATTTTTTTAAATAATAAAAATTGTGACGAAAAAAGGGAATTTTAAAATCATTCCATTTTTTATGTTGTTTCAGATTAAAGATGTAGTAGCAACCTACATTTCTCTTACTGAAAGTAATCAAATATTAATGACAATAGTTAATTATAATGATAATGACTTATTAGTTTAAAAATGTAGTTTAGATGACCATAAACTATAATAAACATTCATAGCCGCTTGTTAAGTAGTCGACAATCCCATATCTCCATTCGGAGTGTCAACACATAGGTCATTAGTTCACTAACGAGTCGGATGCCGTGTAATGGATTGCCCGTGGGTTTATGGCGTGCACCCCTTTAATTATAAAAACTACTAATAACGTGTCAAGTTACTTGGCACTTGAGTCGGTAGAAAGTTTCGAGTCTTCGAGGTTTCTATTGGAGATAGCAGACATACAGAAATAATGATGATTATTTTTTAATTAAATGTTTTCAAGAAACTCTTCAACCAAAGAGTTCTTCGTGATGTTTTTGATAGGTTGCGATAATATTTTGTCATTCGACCTGGAATCCCAATCGCGACCTAAATGAAGTAGGGATGCGATATTTCGATCCAGTTGTATAGAACATTGTCACAGTTAAAACGATTTGTCACTCATGAACATCTTGAATAGATTTTACTTTAAATCAACTTGAGAAGAGAAACATTTTAGAGAGCCATTAACAGCAAGAACTAGCTGTTGTAGTACCACTTTATTCCAGACGTAGATATTATGTTTTTGTATACCAATAGTATAGCAAACATGTTCAAAACAACCACTAGAAGGCCTAGAAGGAATTATGATGCGGTGACCGCGCGCAGTGCGGTGGTGCGACGGCGGTGCCCTGGCGGAGTCCGATCAATCAATTAGACCGCGGTGGGCGTTAATGGCTCTGTTTAGTTCCGTCGCTTCAATTGAGATCTGTTTGTTACTTTAATTGTTAATAGAAAGTACGGGAACTTCAACTGTAACAACAAGACTTTTCTATTTATCATCGTACTCTGAAAACTCTGAATAAAGTTTTGCCCTTTTCTTAAAGACCAATAATTCTTCCAAAGACAAATTTCTTAAAGACGACGACCTGTGTGGCGCAATGGTTACCATGCCGGATCGCCGCATCTAGCGTCCGGTCCCAGCAAGGCGGAAATTTGAATGATGAGTTTGGATTTCTGTTCTCGGTCTGGGTGTGAATGTCCTTGTCTATAATAATATATAATAATTTATAGTGTGTTGTCCATGGCACCCACGACAAAGGGAATCCTAGTGTTGGGCTATGAGTGTGAAGCATTATTTATTGTTATTATTAATTTTACGAAAACGACTGTATAGAATACAAGCACTAACTGTAACTGGTAAGATCCGCTCAATTCACAAACATCCTTTTGTATTATTTTCAGCAAGACGCGAATAATACTCCACGTGGCTGGCCTTAGCGGAAGGAGTACCACAAATCGTCCGTATTCTTGGATAGCTGTAGACAAAGTGCTTACATTGTGTGGCGGATGTATTGAGTATAAACAACATTTGGTTTTGGGCTACAAATGGCCGTTTTGGTTCGTTGAGTCATACTCATGTGCGTAGGAGTACTTCGGTTCTATGGAAGATACTAAGTAGTATTTTTAGGCAGGTTGTGGATTGTGATACAAGGTTTTTTACGTTATAGGTAAGGAGACTAAGGAGTTTTTCACGAGAAAACAGGAAATCTTCTCGATTCAATTTACTTTGATTTCAAAATATATCCACCCTGGTTACTAGACACTTAAAAAAACTCTGTTTCATAACTGTGTCTGAATAATATGAAAGTATTTGCGATATAAATTAGCGAAAAAGTTCAAATAAGCACATATTTTCATTCGTACATAAAAAATACTATAACCGATGAAAGGCAATAGAAACCTGGATTAGCAAAGACAATAGCGAAGATATTTGTGTTAACCAAAGCAGAAAATTTTCGATCAAAACCCGAAGAATACCCGTCTCAGTGATAACCTCGGATATTAAAGATTCCTCTTCGCAAACAAAGCTTAGAGTAGAAAAGCTATAGTATTCGATAGATGTAACATCTGTGGATAGTAGTGTGTAAATATTTGTAGTATCAACGTACGACCGGTCGACTCAATGTTTGCCAGAACTTCCGCCAATGTTTTCATACATTACTCGCATCACTTACGTTAGCTGTGGACTGTGTGTTGTCGAAACTGTTACGATGCTTCATTTAGTGACGCATTTTGGCTTCAACCCATTAACGGCCACTACTTGGTATGGTTCTCTTGTCTTCAGGAAGCTTAGAGCATATTCCACCATGCTGCTCCATTGGTGGAGACGCATTTATTTGTGAAATTTGAATTGTGCTGATTGGTATTGACTCACAATCAGTTCGTTAGTAAGATGGAATCTCGTCTCAGTGAACTGCAGGGCACAGGTTTTTTACTCCGTTTAGTAGTTACTTTATTTTACATTTTTGTTCTAAATGTTAATCCATTAAGATTACATTATTTTCTTCAGTGTTTTCTTCGTGCTGCCGAAATTGTTATTATGCGGATTGGATTAATTTTTATCCATATAAAAGAAAATGTTCTGATTCAACCTATTTACAGTTTTATTTCGTCAACACTCGCTAAACTTGTGTTATTGTAGTTCATTCAATTCTCAGGAAGTTTCAAAGAAGCTGTCGGCTCTCGGAAACTGTTGAAGTTTTAATCAAATCTAGTTAATAATGAAGATAAATTAGCTTCCCGATGTTCTCACAATTTACAACTTTTGTTATCACGTCACTTTTGTTTGTTTTAAGAGATTCTTTGTTGGAGATGTTCTTGTTTTTGAGGTCACGTCCCACGGTGAGCATTGGTCACCGCAGTAGAGTATTTTATAGGCCATGTAGACTATTCATTAATCTTTTCGCGCTTACGACTTCGAAAGTGACATACACAAAATGTAGATTTATTTTGGTGGCATCTGAGACAAGTTGTGCTGCATTTGCTTAGCTGCAATTCTTTAGATGTTTAGAAAGAATCGTGTCTGTTGCACATATAGACTTAGGAGGCCTTGAACATGCTCCTGTATACGAATTGGTATAAGGATATGGTGATCAAAAACTGTTAGCAATAGGAAATTGTTCCTATAAATAAAATCAGTCATATTGATCCAAAATGTGGTTTCCCATTGCCGTGAAAATTTCTGACTATACAGGTAGACTATATTCAGTATTAAAACATTTCAAATCGAACGAAAATTAGTTGTTTTTCGTGTTTTGCAGCCAGAATCTTGCTATCCTTTGCATTGCGTTGCAGGGTATACAAAGCGTACGTAAATTGTATCTTGTTCTACGTCGTAGAATGTCAACATAGACTATATTCAGTATATTTATACACTTCTTATATAATTATACCTGAGATTTATACACTTCTTATATAATTATTTCGTGTTAAAAAAAATATTTCAAATCGAACGAAAATTTGTTGCTTTTCATGTTTTGTGGCCAGAATCTTCCAACCTTTGCATTGCGTTGCAGGATATGCAAAGCGTTAAGTTGCATCGTGTTCTACGTCGTACAATGTCAACATACAGACCGCAGAGAGCCGACCGGCGCGACCACTTCTGGTATCGCGATATAAACACAACAGCAATGAATACACATTGCTGGGCGCGGCGCATTTCCCTTCCTAATGCCGAAAGGAAAAGCGAACCAGAAACGTAACGTAATGGACACGTGCGGTCGAAACTGAATGTGTTTTGATAATTCATTAGATTTGTTGCATGGAAATATGTGAACAAAAACGGTTTTGATCATCCGTGACCGGGTGATGAGTTGAATTCATTTGCGAGCAGCTTGGTCGGTTCCTTGTCCACTTTTACTACAATACCTTTTGTTACAAAAGAAACGACGGTATATTCCGTCGAACCAAATGTATGATACTAGTTTAGTAGGTTTTCCGGTTCGCTTACAAATAAATAGGGATTGTTTTAACTTTGTGCATAACTTTAATAATCCTTAGACTAAGTTTTATGACTACTAACTTTTAAGAAACGTATACATAGTCATAAAACCATGCTCACAAATTGGGCGTTAAATTTAACATTATGTTAATTTTACACTTTTGAAGTAAAAACTCCTTTAGTACGGGGGTGATTTGAAATTCGATGAAACGAAACTGTCCAGTGACAGTAAAAAGAGACAGACACATAAATTCTAAAGTGAGATAGGAAGCATTGTACAGGGGTAGGGGAGTGGTAGGGGAGGGGGAGGGGAGTTGAGTTGAGATGAGATGAGATGATTATCATGAAAATAATTATCTTAAAAACAAAAATTTTTGAAGGTTTCACTTCTACCACGTGTGAACTGCACACATTTAATTTTAATGTATATCTTTAATATTATAATCTTAACTTTTCATTAAATAATACGACGAATGACTCGTCATAATACCCAACGCCTAGCCAGCGCTGCTTGCTACTTGCTAATCAGCCCAACACGAGTTCAGGACCATGTCGTATCAGTTATTTTTAGCATAAATCAACACTACAACATACCGTGCAAGTCGTGCAATACGAATGTAGATTTGTAGTTTTCGATTTTTCGGCTATGCGTGCGACCATGCATGACTGCATGACGCCACGCAAGTTTACGCGTGCTATGCAACGTCCGCATCCCCGCGTTTTGTCCGCATAATTGCGGTCCATATACCGCGTAGGTATCTCATGTGCTTTCGACAAGTGCATGATAAGTGTATGCGAAGTGCACGCAGACACGCATCGTTCTGTTTCAACTCTGAAGACACCCTTTGTAGTCGGCGGTCTCGGGGGTGACTACCCTTTGTGATAGTTTCTTTGAGGTTGAGTTTACCTTTACATTGTAGACTAGCCCTGTTCTTAGCTATGAGGACGGTTTTATACTTATGCTAGGTCTGAGATTCATTTTGCCTCTCAGTGGCGTTTCTTTTATATTGTCGATATGTTTTTTTTACAAGTTGCAAGTTTTTACAAACGAAACTCGTAATAAAGAATTCTTTTGAGTCAAAGGCTTAAATGTCGATTTTCTACGAGGTGTTTGAAATAATAAAGCTTCTATCTCAAGCTTGAGACTCGACTATCTGGTACAGCTAGGTCATCTGACCGAGATACTAGCCTATAATTTTTTGATCTATTTTTAAACTGTTTCAATACAAAACATACAAGTATAATTTAAATAAATAAATGAATAACGCTTCACACTCATAGCCCCACACTATGATTCCCTGTGTCGTGGATGCCATGAACAACACACTAGATAAGGACATTCACACCCAGACCGATAACAGAAATTCAAACTCATCATTCAAACCGCCTCGTTGGGAATCGAACCCAGGCCACTTGATGCGGCGATCCGGCATAGTAACCATTGCGCCACACAGGTCGTCAAATTAGATTAAATAAATAAATTAGTGGCTATACGTAGGTAGGTTAGTAAATTAATTCAATAACAGCAAATATAATAAAAACTTCATTTTAAAAGTATAATGGACGACTGACGACAGTAGCGTTTCTGCAAGTATTATGTAGGGTTGACAATATCTCCACAATTAACTTCATTTAATTAGAATGCCTAGCCTTACGATCCAACTCAGAGAATTTGTATGGTGATTCTTTGCTAAGGAGCGATTTAAGTAACCATCAGTGACTGTGATTTGAGGCGTTAGTACAGGTTCTTAAATCCCATGGATTCTTTTGGGGTTTTTGTTTTTAGAAATAATGTGTCATAAAGTTTCTTTTACATGCGTTTTGGAACGAAGTTCCTTATCGCGCGTTGCGAAAGGGGGCTAGGCGGAAAATTTTGGGAAGAAAAGTTGTAACGACACTTTCTCTCTTATAGAAAACAAGCCAGATATTTTCGTTTCTTGCAGTAAGTACTAGGATATATAGTAGCAATCTACTAGGTGAACAAAGCCGATGAGAAATTTAATACCCCAGATTTGTTTTGGCACACTCGCTTGCATGTTTTTGCTATCCTAGTACTTACTGCAAGGAACTTCGTTCCATTCGGGTACGCGGGTGTACCTTGACACCTCTCAAGTTTTTTTTATTTAAATTTCCTGAAACGCGGGCACGTGGTATTTTTAAAATAGTTCAAACAGTCAAATAGGCCTATCAAAATACACACTTCGTGAGTGACACTGAGGTTGACCATTAGTCTTCTACCAGACAGGAATGGCACTGTGTCAAAGCAAGTTTTGGGGAGAGCACCTAATGTGACCAATGCGTTCTTGTTTTTTACTAACTTGCCACTAATTCTCACACTCCACTGTTCCACATCGTGAACAACCCTAGGTAAATGTGAAGCAAATTATATGCCGCGTCGAATAATATCACTTCCCCGCTATTTAAATAAAATAATGTCAAGTGCCTTTTTCACTTTTGAATTGAAGTCGTATATTTTATTCATTCTTCCACTGTCGAGGGCGATTCATGCGGTGTCAAATTTGTATTTATGACGAAATAATAAAGTACTAACTAACTGACAAAGTGACAAAGTAAAACTCTGCATAAAATGTTTAAAAGTGAGATTTTGGGAAAATCATTAGTTTCTTAAAATAAGTAACTAAAACTAAGGACACGCCTAAAGTTGGGTTGTACCACAGAAGGCGCACTCCGCAAAATTAATTAAATAAATAGCGACTCTTGCTCTAACGCAATAAAGTGTAATTCAGGTCGCACAGCGCTAATCAGAAACTGGTTGTACTTAATTGTATTTGAAATAAGTTTTTGATAGTTGTTTTTAAATGTTGTATCATCAGGATTCACCATTTTCTAGTAGTTCACTCATTTACCATAGTTTGTTGTATTAAAAAGTCTAACTTTAAATTTCCTATAGTGTAGTAATGTAGAGTCTAGTATATATGTACAATCAAAAGAATTTAAATCCTGTAATTATGTTTACAAGACCTACATTCATATCATGAGCAATAAACGAGATATTTATAATTTATCTCATTCATTTAATATTTCTTAATTTATGCTAGACGAGTAACCGCCCTCGCTTTGCTTCGGTTTTTTTTTATTTTTTTACACCTTGGGTTACATTAAGTATTGGAGTTTTCTTAAGGATTCCTAATTTTATTGAAAATATAATATAGCCTGTGTTACCCGGGGATAGTGTAGCTTCCCAACAGTGAAAGAATTTTTGAAATCGGTTCAGTAGTTTCGGAGCCAATTCAATGCAAACAAAAAATCAAATCTTTCCTCTTTATATATTAGTATAGATGAGCAATAAGTCGAATGTCTGTCGAATGAAGTTATCGCTAATTTGTGTCGTCACCAGTTCTAGTGAAGAGCACTGCGCAAACAGGAATATTCGTTTATTTTATTTGTAATTTTCAGCATCATTTCCCAGATTTGTTGGAATTGACTCGGGAACTTTTTTCATATTTGTCGAGATCCGCTTCGTTTTCCTTATTTCGTTCTCCAGTAATTTCGTTCGCTCGAAATAAAATTTCTTTTCAGTTATTCAGAGCAGCTACCAATATTTTGTTTTGAAGTAATAAATATTTATGCGTGATTCGTACGTGCCTTACAGACGCACGAATGAATTTTGTTACCCATAAGGATTTTCGTTGACGAATGGGTATTTTGATTACACTATACGAGCTTTTCTCGTCTTCTTTAGCACTTATTTTAAAATAAGATTATTATCCTTTCAACGAATATCTTAAATGCGAATGTTTGGAATGATGTTAATTCCCCTGGGATGATTTTAATGTTTTTGCTTTTGATTTGTGAAATTACGCGGGCGAAGACGCGGGCGGAAACTAGTTAACTTATAAACACATGCTCATTAATATTTAAAGGTACAAGTGCTATGATACGGGTTAATTTAGTTTATTCGTGTTCGGCGATGCGTTTGTGTCTGCGAAGCCCTGAGTGTTGCGACCAAGACACCTTATTTAAGTACAGTGGAACCTCGATTATCCGGACCTCGGTTATACGGATTCGCCATTATCCGGACTATAAACCTCGATCAAATAGTCACGTCAAATGACAATTACCAAATACTTTAACCCTTTAAGGTTGCAGTATTTATTAGTATCAGTATTAATAAACATTGATTTTTGACAACAAATACAACAATTAGTACGGTTAATCGAGGCTCTTCTGAATGTGTTATTTAAAGTAAGGTTTTTTTTTTTATTTCAATTGAATGTACTACTAATAACATGAGCACCATCCATCTCAGAGTATTACCACTTTGTACCTTCAATGTGTAAGTGTTAAAGACATTTCAATTATATTTACTGCCAGGGGAGCCTCCAGCTTGTCCCATTTTTGGCGGTTGACAACAAGTCTGAAAGCCGAGATAGATGGAAAGATAGCAGCGTGTAATCTAGGTGAAGATGGTCTTCAAAGCTCTTACAAGACTTACATTTACATTAATTTTGATAACATTACATGTTGTTTTTGAAGTTATACTTCTTATGCGACTTGCAAAACGTTAAACGTTTAACGCTGCCACGGAGGGGGTATGAAAGCACTGGATAGATAGCGCTAGCTTTTATCTTTACCTCTTTTAAAATTTAATGTTATTACTTGTACAAATCTCACAGAGTCTCAACAGCGTGATTCAGGTTCATGAACAACACCATCTAGTTTGTACTTGTGTAAATATAGGTAGTACACAAGTAATATTTGTTCAGATAATTTATGATTAATGTTTCTTGTTTTTATTTAATACAAAATAGTCTTTGAAAGATAATTAAAACTGATACACGTTATTAAATTAAATATTTATTTTATTATGTCAAAGAAGTATAACTTCTCACGCGCGTATAAAAGTACACGCACCCTTTTTTAGTTCAATGAAACATGTTGAAACTTCGTGAACAATCTGATGTCTTTACTGTCACCGATGTCAATGGATGGACTGCATCCACTTACTATCTTAGTTACTTACATAGCTGTTGTGTCATACTTAAGCATTTAAATATAATGTTATAGAACAGACATCTCGAACAAAATGTGTGTACCGCCGGGAGGTTCTATTTTCAAAATTGAGCCCCCGTTCTTCCGTGCCAATTCATTGGGACATACATTGTGTTCGCGCTGTCGGATCTATATGCTAGTAATAATACTTCAATGTACTTATTAAACATTTTGGATTCGGCTTATTCAAAACTTACTTCTACACGCGGTGGTTGAGCGTTGTCAATTCTATTCATTTTACGACTCGTGGTAAACATTACCACAAACTGATATTGTCAATTGTCATGCAATTACGTCTGAATCATAACGCGCGGCTGCTCATCACGTTACAATACTTTGCAGTTTGCATGCATTAAATGGCTCATGACACCGCTCAGATACTTTTTGCGCTTGCACATGCACATGCTCAAGGTACTCGGACTTGCGAGTTTTATTCATCACATTTCGGACATATTTGTGATTCTATTCGACAATCGCGACAAAGTCATTGAACTCGTAATTGTTAATTGCCTGACATTCTTTTAATAAAATAGAAAATCAGAATATGTTTATGTATACTATACGATTGTGAAAATAATAATATAATAATTAATAGTCTAAATTAAAGCAAATAAAATTATTTACGTCTCCAGTCTCTTAGAACTGATTCCTATATTGTACTGATCTCATAATGAACAAATATCAAAATCATCTTTTCCCAAAATAACTGATTTTCTAAATGTCTTCGTTCAGAACGCCAGAAACTCATTGGGTGACAGAAAAGTTACATTCGTGATATTAAATCAAGAACAATATTTAAGCAAAAAACCTACCTGTTTTTTCAAGATGTTTTCCACAAGTAATAAATATCAAATCCAGGCGTAGTTTTTCTGTAGACTGGTTAGATCTTCGAAACACAACGGAAGTCAAGCTCTTTTAAACATCAACAAAAAAATTCGAAATCGGAATTGTAGTGCTGTTGCAAACAACAGTGATGTACAATACAATTTATCGATGATTTCACAGAGCTCTAATTTTATAAGCCAAGGACACGTGAAGAGACTCGACTTAGATCATGGGCGTAGCCAGCCATGGGCTCAGGGTGGGGCAGCAGTCTAAAATAATATATACATAACTAGCAAACTATACGCGCGCTGTTTGTTTTGATTGCATTTTTTTTTGTATCGACTGACGACTGTCGAGTGTAAACTTTCTTACAGATATTAAGTATTGTAGTTAGTACCTAGATAATTAAGTTTTTTGAGTTTGATTAGATACCTTACAAGTCAGAGCCAGAGTGGGGCAAGTGCTCCACCCTGCCCCACCGTGGCTACGTCCATGACTTTGATCATTTACTCAAAGTTAACCGACGTTAAGTAAGGCGGTCCCCGTGTGTGGCATTCTGTAGATTATGCAGCGGATTAGGGCGTTATCAGCGTGTCGTGGCCATTGACCGCCGGCGGTGAGATAACGTATACCGGCTCTGGATTACTGGATTGACTACTGCTTCTTTAATGGCCGGACTATCTGTCCATAATCCTTTGCAAGTTAATTAGCAACTGTCAAAAAGTCACTTTTCCAGGGATATGGATTAAATTATATTGAGGGGTAGTGTCCCATGAATAATGAGGGCTGTTTTTTATTTATTTCTTGTCACATAACCTACGACAGAATCGAATTTAAAACCGTCAATTCACTCCTTTTACAATCGGTAAAACAAAGGTTTGTCATTAAAAGGAAATAGTAAAAGAAACTCCTCAACAAAAAAATTTTTATTCATCGTAAATAAGATACAGTCCATTATTAACATCACCCCCTATCTTATCTTATCTTTGGTACTCTGGTCGTATTTGTAGTATTTCTTGAAGAATCTCTTGCAGGCTGTAATGTCTTGTTTTACGGGTGTACTGAACAGATTCGTCTTAATTATGCATTGGCCATATGATGGATGGATCTATCCAAGTTGGTTTTCAAACGGTTTTTGAAATTGACTTGTCTTCTGATTCTTTTAAAATACTTCCATCCATCCATCCATCCATCAGCCCTTTGAGGTCCACTGCTGGACATAGGCCTCCCCTAATCTACGCCACTCTAAATACTTAAAAAACATTAATTAGGAAATTTAACCATTTCGACTGTCCGACTGTTATCTAAAGATAACACAAATATTTATTATTTATATACCTTACTTAAGCTTATAAGCCTCGGACGGTAGCGATAGGAATAGTCAGGGAAGTACGTAACGTAGTGAGATTGATTTACTTATAGCCACGGACCTGAAAAAAAGACGGACGTAACCTTGTCTAATCGAGAGTGAAGCATAGCAATGGCCGCCCGCTTACCATGTGAACGTAATTTTTGATTCGCGATGGTGTCAATGTCAAAGCAGTATGGTGTCAATGTGTGGGTGTGTGTACTTGTACGAATAGAGAGTTGGTATTACTATGGGTGCTTCACTGAATTTGTTGTTGGGATTACGTCCGTCTTTTTTTAGGTCCGTGCTTATAGCCAATTTATTCACCGTCGCGCAGAGCTTTATGAGTTCGAGAAAGACAGTTTGCTGATTTTTTTTCAAATGGACAATTGCTGTTGATCCTCTGCTTTAATAATTTCATGCGGACAGATTGTTGCAATTGGATTGTAGTATTGAATTTGTTTATTTTTGCATGGACAGTGCTCTCTCTCTCTCATGAGAGAGACACACATACTCATGATACCAACTCGATTAAAATATCGGCGTAAAATATACTTATAGTGAATACTACCATCGTTGTAATAGTACTTTGTTTTTTCAGTAATTTTCTTCTAACAAACAGCAAACAGTTGATTGACATAAGCATAAACACCTGTCCTTCACATCGTCACACGGTCGCGAGTGTCGTGACGTGTGTGTTTACGAGCGGTCATCGGTCTTCGGTCGCGGCTCGCGGGTCTTATTGTTTCAGCGAATGTGTTAATTCATTCATCACTCTCTTGGACGGGCCAACAGCTGCAAGGCTATTCTGTTTTGTAACTCTCCAGCGGAATCCGCGATGAGTTTCAAAATTGAAGTTCGAGTTCGAGACTCACTTCACTTCGCAAGTGCGTACTGGATGATTAGAGAATGATGATATCAAGATGATGCAAGTTCGCTTTCGAATCTCACTTGAGTGAGCTTCGATTTCGAGTTTGTATTTTAGAGAATAGCCTTCCTGTACTCTCACTGGTGCATTTACATTACATCGCTTTGCTATTCGACGACAACTGTTTTCAGTTGAGTCGGTTGGCCGTATTCCTCGCAGACTGTTTGCAGTGACCGATCTAGAACCAAAGTTGATCAGGAGAGATCCCGGAGTCGCCCATATAGGCCAGATGGCTGCCGAGAGGGTTTAGGTAGAAATCCTGCATAATTCGTAGAACAGAACGCACAGGAGCCGAACCTTTCGATTTCAAAGTTATCCCAAAGTTTCAGAGACACATTCGATCATAGCCGAGTAATAGAAAAAAGAAACTTTAGTTTTGAAGAGCGCGGGCAGCACGGAAAGCGACCGATGCATTCAACCACCGAATTATAATGAAAATGCACCAAGTTCACATTGACTTGACACGTGTAGATTCTACAGTATTAGAAGCAAGTGCGTCCTTGCGTTTAGGTTATAGGACATAAGGTTAGCACAAGGAGACTTAGGAAAGGAATCAGTAGTATAAGTACTACTGATATGTTAAGACAAAAACGAACTAGTTGGTTATTAAAATTTATTCGATATAATTATGGCTTAATAGGCTTTTATGCCAGAATGACGCGGACGGCATGACCGCGTTAACGTTTTTCCTGCTGTGCTTATCTAATGTACTTCTTCTTACAATTAAATTAGGTTACAATTAAAACGGGCCCTCTCACAGTAGGGCTTTGTCTGAAGCATTGGCATAACTTGCATGACTTTCAAAAAGTGTTTGTAAACCAAACCAATTTTGAATAAAAACATTTGATTTGATTTGATTTGAAATTAATAGTGCCATGCACTCGCAAAATGATTCATACATTTTGATTCATGACAAACAAATACCCATTCATAATTTATTATGAGGAAAACGTGAATATACCGATGTTTAAACAGTAGATTGGACTTGAGGAAACAACTTACAGGAATAAATAAAATTACCTTAGTTTTTAGTAATTATACACTTAATTATAATTATTGATAATACATTAGTAATATTTTAGCTGTTGGATATATTACATGTTGTACGAGTAGTGTAGTTAATTTCCGAAACAGACGGGATTAGTATCCAATAAACTTATATCATATAGGTTCCTAAGTGGTGAACATCCCACCGGTACGGACAACGCGGTTTGCGTCGTCATTCATTATGCGCACCGCGAAGGATTGGAATAACTTGCCTGCGTCTGCGTTCCCGCCCACCTATGACGTGGATGTATTCAAGAAAAGAGTGAATAGGCTTTTATTAAGTTAGTGCGCTCACCATCCTAGACCACATCTCCACTTACCATCAGGTGGGATTAAGTGGTCAAGCATTAGCTTATTGTAAGTAAAAAAAAAAGTAAATAAAGCTTTATTTCGCTTAGTAACTAATCAACTTCCTTATGAGTGAAGCGGCTATAACTAAATAAATAATAGTGGCAATACGACTTTAAGAGATGTGAAGGCAACATTGTATCTTCTCCGGTAATAAACTTTACGTTTACTGATGCGACGTCTCACGGAGCTACATTTCTCTTGCAATGGTCTTTATAAAATTGGTCTGCATAAAAGTGGTCTGTATAAAAGGTTATGAGACGTCGGACGTTTGTTTACGTCCCGACCCCGTCCGCGCTCGCGACGCTGTAATATAATGAAAATAACTCTTTTATGATAAATCCTACTTTAGCCAGCGCAGTTTCATTATGATCCTCATCTTGGAATGTTATAGTCTACATCTGCGTTTCTGAAGTTTGTGCAGCTTTCTTAGTTATTTTTATGTTTTCCCTTATATGAGCTACTTGATAAATATTTTATTTGGCCGTCATATATATTAGGAAAAACAATTTTCCTTTTTTATGATTTGCTTTATTTTTTAATCGACTTCAAAAAAAGGAGGAGGTATTCAATTGGACTGCTTCTTTTATGTTTGTTACCTCAGAACTTTCGACTGGGTAGACCGATTTTGATGATTCTTTTCTTAATCGAAAGCTGGTGTTTGTCATGTGGTCCCACTTAAATTTGAGCGAGATCTAACAAGTATTTTTTGAGTTATTTTGAAGTCTGTTATTTTTTGTTAATAATTATTATGTTTTCCCTTACATGAGTTTTGCCTCCATTTACTGATTGGCTTGATTTTTGGTAGAAATAGTGACTTTAATGGTATCAATTTTTCATGATAATGGTAGTGAACTTTTGTCTAGCCTCTTATATTCTAATAATGATGGTACTTACATATCTTAATTATCTAATGCACAATACTGGCACGTCCGACACAGTAAAGTCGCGGAAGTTTAGTCTCCAGTAACGTTATTCGCTTATGATACTAACCACGGCTTCAGAGAACGAAATTACCTCTCGTTTTATGTGTAAGCTCCGTTCCATTAATCCATATCCAATCAATGTTACAACCATAACGTCTTAACATAAAGAACAAACATAAAACTATTCTATGAATAGGTATGTTTATTTATAAGTCGATACTGTCGTATTGGAAAATGTATTACCTATGCAATTTCTTGCGCTGTTTTTTCTCGATAACAAAAACTCAGGGGCTTTAGTTTAGACAATGCAGCAATGTACCTACCTATCATTTCGATAACTCAACTCATAACTTCCTATGTGTAAGTAACTGACGACTGATGTTACTCACTACATATTATTATTGGTATTTTTAATTTCACCATTTCTAACAAAATGGACATTGGTCTAAGATTCCACTCTCTTCACCTTCTGGGAATCTACGAACGATACAAAGATTTTTAAATCATCATTTACGATACAAAGTGTGTTTACAACAAGTTTTTCTTCTTGTCCACAGAATTCTTCCGGAAGCTGCTGAAGCTGTCTCGAGAAGGGTTCCATAGCATGTTCAAGCGCACGTACGGCATCATATACGAGCAGCACTCGTATGTCTTCCAGGACTTCTTCGAACAACTAGAGAGGTAAGATCTGTACAGATTTTACTTGTTACTTCTATGAGTTACGGTCGCTCCCTATTATCTGCATCAATGTTGGCAGAGATTAAAATATTACAAAACAACAAATTTTTGGGTAAGAACGTTTTGTTCATTCAAATATCTGCTCCAATGTTTGTATTCTGAACCACTTATTTGAGATCTCGATCAGTCTTCATCATCAAGAACAACGCCTTTAACTATGGCTACCTGCTGTTCAATAATATCACAATAAAGGTTAATTGGAATTAGAATAATTTTGGTAACAATAACAAAAGGCATAATTTCTTAATTCATAATTACAGATAAATTCTGGACAGAACTATGTATTGTATATAGGAAGCCCGTATCGAAGACGTCAACGATTCTCATAAATATTATTCTGATTTTATTTTGTAATTCTGTGCTACGATGAAACTTACATGCCTTGAGAGATATGAAAGCTATTAATTTAATAAGTTTATTATTTTCTATATCTTTCACTCTCACTCGTTCACTCCTTCACTCTTGCTTGCAGAATGTAATACAAGATTGTTCATCTGTGCAGGTACTACGCTCGGGGTGACACGAACTTCGACGCCATGATGGATGAATTCTTCAGCATCCTGTATCAGAAAATGTTCATCGTCCTCAACTCGCAATACAACTTTGATGAGAAGTGAGTATAATCAATTTGATGGAGTTGGTGGTATTTGTAAATGTTGGTCTATACTAATATTATATAGAGGAAAGTTTTGATTTTTTGTTGGTTTGTTTGTTTGTTTGTAAACGCAAAAACTACTGGACCGATTTCAAAAGTTCTTTCACCAATGGGATGCTCTATTGTTTCTGAATAAGATACAATCTATACGAAAACTGAGGCAAAGCGAAGGCAGTTACTAGCAAAACATTATAAGGTCTAGACTCTAAACCTCTAGACTAGAGGTTTTATGCATGCGCTTATGTAGGTTTATACCTATAACTCTACCATACCTCTAATTTAATTATTTATGACCCACAAGTACTTAGTAACGCATAGTAGCGAATGCAGTACTCACTTAGTAGTCTGTTCAGTAGCTCAAAGCACCTAGAGTACTTTACAATATTAGGCCCGGTTACAATTTTAGGCCCATTTATTACTCACAAAAACAAATGAGGATCAGACATGGTGTAATAGGAGCAGACGGGGATAAATCTAGTTTAAGCTATTGGACAATGAACAACTTCTGTTCTCAATAAAAAAAAACAAAGCAACATCCCATAACTGTCCCACTGCTGGGCTCGGGGTCTCCTCTTACAATGTGAGGGGTAAAGGATAGTCTACCACGCTGGCCAAGAGCGGATTGGTAGACTTCACACGCCTTTGAGAACTTTATGGAGATCTCTCCGATGTGCAGGTTTCCTCACGATGTTTTCCTTCACTGAAGCAAGTGATAAAAAACTTTTAATACGCACATAATATTTGAAAATCAGAGGTGCGTGCCAGGATTTGAACTCGGGCCCTTCCGTTCGGGAGACCAACGTTCTAACCGCTAGGCTATCACTGATTTTATGCTGTTCTCAATAACCAATGCTTATTTAGCTTAAGGTACTACGCATTTCCTGACCTAAACTGTCTTTAATTCAAAATCCGCACCTTTCTCGAAGATTAATCGTTGTGCTACAATATGTTGCTACGATTCTATTGTCGTTGGTTCCCACCGTGTGGAAAAGTTTAAAGTGCAGAACATTAAGGCAATCACCACACTGTCAACGTAATGTGTGATAAATTGTTTGATAAAGAGTTTGTGGCACGCGATTCCACAGTTAATAGGGGAGCTCTACTTCAAAATGCTTTAGACTGCTAGGCGTCTGTTTGAGAAATGTTTGCGGGTAACGTGTGTTGGCTACTAGTCTAGTCAACAAGTTCAAAAACGTGTTAAATAGAAATGAAGCTCCTAAAAATATGTGCGATGGCCGATAGCTCATTCGATTCGGAATGACGTCTGAAAGAGGAGGGAATTTCCAATAAAAAAGTCCCAACTACCGGAACTTTATATTTATTATTTATAAAAAAAAATAACACTGAAAATAGGGCTCCGCGACATACACACTACATACAACCTGGTAGCGGTATGCTTAGAACGCGATTTTTTCTTATAAGTAAGGTTGAAGCGGTGCTTTGCATACTCCAGCGGATTCGTGAAGAGAATAATGACCTACTCAAGTATCAGATGTTCCAAACACAAGAGTACGTAACAATAACAACAGGGAGATGGAGACGGACGGCTTAACTTGGTATTTAAAGCACGAAAGTTCTTACAAAGTTTTGACGCTAGGGGTCACACATTAATCTCTCACGCGCAACTAATGTTGCTAACTTTGTGAATTATTTGCGATCGGTTAGCAACATACAACTATATGAACTCTTTACCACTTACTTAACTCTTCAGTTTTGTGATAGCCTGGTGCGGGTAAAATAGATTTTGAGATTTAATTCCTTGTTCGACAGTGTATCGGTATAGTGAACTTGGGCGTCAGTGACCATTTCCCGTCAGGTGGTTCGTCTACTTCTTTGTCGACAATTTAGTTAAGTAAAACTGAAATTTATTTTGCCAGTGTAACGTTTCGGATTTTTCCCTCCTCTATTTATTGCCCTACAACACATCTGATGCCTTTGGTGTTGACAATATCCATAGGCGATAATTATTTAGCTGGTGGGGATTTCAGGAAAAAATCTGTAAATACCCAACAGAAGAATGAATCCCTTGTGTCGTCGCGCTGTTATTAATGTTGACGTCACCCGCGTCAAGAGAATTTGTAGGGTATGATCAAAATTTTACTAACAAAAAATAACCGACTTCAAAATAACTCAAAAAGTACTTGTCAGATCTCGCTCAAATTTATGTGGGACCACATGACAAACACCAGCTTTCGATTAAAAAAGAATCATCAAAATTGGTTCACCCAGTCGAAAGTTCTGAGGTAACAAACATAAAAACATACAGTCGAATTTAATACCTCCTCCTTTTTTGAAGTCGGTAAAAACTGTATTAAAACTGCAATGCGTGAAAATGAACGTTTACTAGCGAAGTTGATGTTAAATTGTCAAATGACTGGCAGCTTTAATCTCGTTATAATATTATGTAGGCAGCAGTATCGGGTACTCAGTACTGGGCACTCCGGGAAGGTCGTCGACTCCGATTACGTTGCGTTAGCACTTTTAAAGCCTAGTAAAGCCCTCTTTGACATGCAAATGCGTATTCATGTTTCATGTGTTAAAAACATCGTTAAAATATTCCATTTATTTGACATTTTTGATTGTGATAAACGGAATATATCGTATGAGTTTCATAAAATAAAATACAACCAGGCGTAAAGACCCACATCTTGAAAAGGCCTTTGATAACAAACATTTATATTTCATACACCAACTGAGCTGTGCGGGCGTCAAACATAATTTATTACAAGAAAAATAAGGAATATAACTTCCAAACAGTATTCTCTGTTCTAAATTTCCAACTTTCCTATTTTAAATTAGATGGGAGGTCGAACTTAACGAAAGCAAATTGAATTAAATCAACCACCCCACTACGTCATCAGCCTGATCTGTCAAGGCAGTTGAAGTCGACCACAAGTCCCCTACACGTGCGCGGCGGCCATCCATAAATTACGTCACACTTTAGGGGAGAGGGAGGGGGAGGGGTCGATGTAGTGTGATATTGTGTGACAAGTGGTGGGAGGGGGTCCTAAATTTCGTGACGTCACATTTAAAAATCGAATAATTGGTATGTATAGGTAAATATTAAAAAACAATAAATGGAAATAAAACTTATTTCGGAACTGCTGTTTTAATTTAATAATTTCTAGGTGTAAAATTTCATTACGTGAGTCACACTACAGGGGGGAGGTCTCACAAATGTGACCAACTGTAACAAGGAGGGGGAGGGGTCAAAAAGTCATGAAATTAGTGTGACGTAATTTATGGATGGCCCCCAAACAGACAAATGAGTAATTTGGCATGCACATTGCACAACGACATGGGACTGTTCTTCAAATTGATGTGCCAGTAGCATTTGTGTGGCGATTGGCGATGCGATGTTGGTGACACAAATAATGTAAAAGTATTGTTATCGTTTACACGCATTAACACACATTAACATTTTTTTACTGTCATCTTTCCAAGAAAACGGCTAGATAGGTCGTTGTTTGTAGATGAATTTTAAAATTTACATCTTAGTGTTTTATTGCTTTGGTCTATATTAAAATTCTAATGCTTGAAATGTAAAGGATATAGTAACGTGATACTGAATATCATTAAATTGAATTAAATTTTATTCTTACTTTATTTCATAAATTATAATATTATAATTAACTTTTAAACAATGATTAAAAAAAAGACAGGTTGAAAAATTTCACATATCAACGCTTCTAATATAAAATATTTTGACGTGATAACGTCTTATAAATTGGTTGACTCGGGTGTCATTCACGAAAACTGTGTAAGGAACGTTACCATCCGCGCGCGAGAGAGAGGCTCGCTCGACCGGCGCGCGCCTTGCGTCTCTCTTCTACGCGAGCGTTTCTGGCGTCAACGAATTATGTCAGTGAATTATGAATTTAAAATTGTGATTTTCATTTAATTCTATGTTCCAAAAACTTATACCACGAACAGACGTTGTCACGTTAAATCTCCGTCCGTATACCGACTTTACAGACAACTATTTTTTGTGTAAAATTAAATCACAACACATTTCTATTAATATAATAACTATTTAAACAACCGCAGTTTCCATAAAGCGTAGTTTGAATAAGACCTGAAGCTAAACGTATCATTGCACACCTTATTATATTTGTTCTTGCAAGCTTTTCGCTAAGTTCAAAAGCACTTTGGGCCATCCACTCCCATCAAGCCGAGTGGTGCAACTCTCAGCAGCGCAAAGATGAAAAGCCTCGCAGTAAGGCTTTCCTTTGCGTTGAGTGTTTACTATGAACAGAAACTCGCGGCTTTCTCAATTGTAAGTTGTAACCTTTGAGTTAAATAGTAGTAGGTAGGATTACCAGCTGGCAACACAGAAATATCTGAACAAAACTTCAAAAAGTCGGCATTTGTCGGGACATTTTGTATTTTGTCGGGACTTGTCTGGACATCATGTGAAATGTCGGGACAATCTATCTATCTGTCTATAGTATTCTGTCGGGAATCCCGACTATTCCCGACCATCTGGCAACCCTAGTAGTAGGTAAGTTGGATGATTCGCTCCTAGGATTTTGTTATTTTGTATTTTTGAGTCTAGCAAATAAAGTGGTAACTCAAAGCTTGCAGTTTAAACAGTACAACAAAAGATGCATGCAAAGTATTGCAAGTATGCAATATGATTTTTCCGAGTACTTGAGCTTATCTAATTTCTCGGCGCCTCGCAGTTATCGCCCGACACACATAAACCTTCCCTACAAGTGTTTTATGCGCTTGTCTTCATAAACAATACCGATCGATGTTACCAACAGTTGCAAAACTTGCCACGGAATTTCCTTCCCTATTTGTACGAAGTTACAGGCGTTTTAGCGTGAACAAGTTGCAAGTGTCGTGAGTTTCTGGACCATGTGGAGATCAATAGTGCCATTTGTTACCCGCACACAATTCTGCGTTCAGCCCCCAAGCGATAAGGGCGTAAATAGCGTACGCGTCGCGGTAATCGCGACACATTAGGCGTTATAAAGTAGAAATCACGTGTTAATGCGAGTCGAGAGTTTAACACGCAGTTGATAATTATGGTTTAGTGCCTCTGCGGTTTCGTTGACATTAGAGAAAGACTCCAAGAGTATTACACACTCTAGAGGTGGTCGCATTCGAATGCATATTACATACGTTGACGTAACGATGTTTCGACGAGCATCAGCGTCTTTGGTTGAAGACTGTAATAGTTCGTTTTGTTTGGGGAAATATCATACCATCTTCTACTGTTTTTTTTTACTGTTCAAATCTTGCATGTACAAAGTAAAACAATCGATCGATCTTAAGGCCCCTCCATAACAATAACGCCTACTGTCCAAGGCGCTTCATTTGACGATTGCATGCAAGCTGCATAATTAAACATAGGCATTGACAAATGCAACGATGCCGCACCATAGACAGGTTTCGTATTTTTACCACGCAAGATGCAAGCAAGCTGTGACCTACGTGCATCTACGTGGACAGAAGGCCTTAGTCACTATAGTTACTCGTATCGACGAGTAAAGGTAATATCAACCCGGCCTACTTAAGAAAGTCCAATCTCAAACATACAATCTGATCTAACACGAGTCTAAAACAGTGCCAACATTCGTTCCAGATACCTGAAGTGTGTGTCCGAGCACATGCGCGACATCCAGCCGTTCGAGGACGTGCCGTCCAAGCTGTCGGTGCAGCTGCGGCGCGCCTTCGTGGCCACGCGCACCTTCCACAAGGCGCTGCGGTCTGGCGCCGACGTCGTCAACAATATGAAGCAGGTGCGTTCATCTTCATCACAACTATAGACGGCCTTATTCATTACTCCCCAACGCAAACAAAGGGGTATTATAAGTTTGACGTGTATGTGCCTGTGGATCTGTATGTCTGTGGTATCGTAGTTCCCAAACGGATGAACCGATTTTGATCTGGATTAAAAAAAAGCTTCTGAAAAAATCTTTCAGACACAATATCATAGGAATATGTTTTTCTTAAATTTTTTCATTTTGTTTGGATTTCTTTAGCAAATTAATGATTATAAATTCTAGCCCTGTCTTCTATTAAAGCCGACATACAACAACGCTTAATATGTATATAGCATTACCTTGACTGAAAATGAAGGGTTGCAAATCTTTTAATGACGTTAAATAAAGTCGTGGAAATTCATCAACGGTACGTTTACGTGCGAGTCAAGTACGTGCCAAACGACGACTAACCTAATTTGTTTTTAAGCATATTAATGCAGGTGCGTATTTTAAACAGTCGGCACCTAGTACCAACGTAGACAGTATTATTAAAATTATTAAAATATGGGCCCGAAATATTGAGCCACCGTATCTATCTCAGCACTTGTAATAATTTTATTGTATCTCAGCACTTATTTTCAGGATTTTTGGCTTCTGATTGGATTGAGGCCGGATTTAGTTAGGCCGGAGTTAGTGCACAAAACCGATAACTATTTGCTCTTAACTGTTATTTGGTCTTAACTTTGTTAAGACTTATTTGCGAATAAAAACTCTTAAAAACAAACAATAAACAATTCCTCATACTTGTTAATTAAGTACTTTTGCTACATTACCTTAGAACTTTTCTGTGGATGTCAGGAACGCTCAGTCGCTCAAATTATACGCTTCCCGCCCACGTCCGATAATCGATGACCGATTTTTTGTAGGAGAAAAATAGAACGTACTGATAGAAATAGTGCAACGCACACGTCCTACAAAAAGTCGGTCAGAAATAATATGGAAGAAAAAATCGGCTCCTACAAAAAGTCGGACATGGGCGGGAAGCGAGCTGAGTTGGATGATCGATAATAAGGCATATTGAAGTCTATTCCCATAGATCTATTCCTAGTAAACAAATCGATGAAACTATACTTGGAAAACTCGCTTCGCCGCTAAACAATCATGACTGCTCAAGACAAGAGCGCTAGGAACAAGGATAGCAAATATTAACACGGCAAACAGAGACGGCGACAGCACTCAGCGAGCTGAAGTTCATTTAAGACGTGCACAAAGGGACATGTCCTCACAAGAGAACAATTTGGCTAAGTGTAACTTTGTAGATATGAAACAAAGAAAGACATGCCGAAACTCTAAATTGTAAAATTAAAATCGTTTTGCAAAATGCAACCTGCATTTCTATTTATTGTTTCACGTTTAGAACAGGTTTTGACGACCCGTGCGGCGCAATCGTTACCGTGCCGGATCGCCGCACCAAGGGTCCTGGGTTCGATTGCCAGCGAGGCGGTTTGAATGAATGATGAGTTTGAATTTTTGTTCTCGGTCTGGGTATGAATGTCCTTGTCTAGTGTGTTGTCCATGGCACCCACGACACGACACAGGGAATCCTAGTGTGGGGCTATGAGTGTAAAGCACTATTTTATTTATTTACTAAACAATCATTGAGTAGAAGAAATAGTGAAACAATTAGGTCAAACGACAAGGTAAAATGCTTTAGCAAACTTAAATCCCTAGCCCTAGCCTTAAATCGTTAAGTTCAAATAAAAATATAAAACATCAATCGACACTGAGGTACCTACCTGAATCTGCCACCAACACAGACTTAATTAAATCCGAACCTGTCCTGTCCGAACTCCGACATGTTTGGACATGCTGCCTCCAGCACATTGCCAAGCCGTCTTTGGGACGAGCCGCATTTCAAAGCGGATCACGGATCACGCCGCCATTGTCATATATTTTGGCAAGATGTTCGACGGTAGGTCTCAGTGGCGGGCGTCGGGTCAATTTATTTGCAAATTAATTTGCATATTAATGATTCTATACAAAGTTAGGAGCACGCGGAAAAAAAGACGATGACGTGTTAGGTTTGATGGCATTACCATAGTTTCGTTTAATGGTTTGGATACTTTGGATAGGCAATTTTGATTATTATTTCTTACCTTTTTTATTCTAATTTATTTTATTATAATTTTATCACATTTTATTGTACACAAGATGACCCAAGAATACATGGCTATTATCAGGTGGGACTCAAGTTACCAGATGGAAATCAAAATCTCGAGAAGTCCAGAGAATTCAGAAATCTGGTCGCAATCCTGTCGGAAGCCTAAATAAATCGTAAATCAGAACTAATCTGTAGTAGTCAGTAGGGTAAGGTATAATGGGATTAAAGAAGTCGTTAAGTTACGAGCGTGGAGCCCTTGAAAGCTATATCTTAAAATCTTGAAATATCTGTCCTTATAAGACATGAGTCAGGCCGCCAGGCGCCGCGTCCGCCGCGTCGGATGACACATCCCATGCTAATATCGTAATAATCATTTCAACACATGTTTTAATGCGATTTTTTGTGCCCAGAACTGCCCAAGATGTCGGGTTAAATACTGATTGTTGGTAGGGTTGCCACAAGAACTGAATATAGACTGTAACTAAGGCACTAAATTTTTTGTAGGAACACACATTTTTGTAGGCACATTAGTTCAGTCTTCATGGTTATTATCTCAGTTCTATTATTTTGTGTTAAAAATATTTATCAAAATGTTTATCTCATCTCTACTTTTCTTTTTATCTGGTATCTATGTATATTCCCAAAATTCCAAATCATTAAAGTGCTAATGATGTAAAGTTGCACTTCCAGCTGAACAAAGATGCAACAAATCTGCAACCCTTAACCCGTCGGTTACCGGGAACGTTCCAGCACGTTCGAACTCAAAGGTACCGCGATCACGCGGATCCTAACGAGTTAATGAAGCGTAGAATTTCTTGGACAAAATTGTCTAAAATAATCACGTTGAATTTCTTGGACAAAATTGTCTACAATAATCACGTTGAATTTCTTGGACAAAATTGTCTAAAATAATCACGTTGAATTTCTTGGACAAAATTGTCTAAAATAATCACGTTGAATTTCTTGGACAAAATTGTCTACAATAATCACGTTGAATTTCTTGGACAAAATTGTCTAAAATAATCACGTTGAATTTCTTGGACAAAATTGTCTACAATAATCACGTTGAATTTCTTGGACAAAATTGTCTAAAATAATCACGTTGAATTTCTTGGACAAAATTGTCTACAATAATCACGTTGAATTTCTTGGACAAAATTGTCTAAAATAATCACGTTGAATTTCTTGGACAAAATTGTGTGAAATAATCATGTTTTGAGAGGTGTAGGCTGTACAACCCTAAATACCTTACTGGCTTTATAGCTAGTTCCTGAGTGATGTCACCTCTGTTTATTCAGTTAAGTCTTGTAACGATAACTGTCACACTTGATTCCACTAATGGGGCGGCTCATTGCGATATGATAATATGATAATTACGAGTAGGCCACATGCCTCATCCAAGGTGACTGAAGTGGTATACCAGTAGTTTCCTATGTGGCGTGTGTCTGGTAGAGGAAGGGTATCGGAAACAAATGAGGATATATTTACGAGTGTCTTATTTTATCGCTCTTTTTCCGATTCCGATTCCTTTAATGGCTCACTGCAGGACGCGTGTCCTAATAACATAATTATATATATGTATAACTATAACGATCCTTTGAACAGTAACTGATGCTTAGAAAATCTTCACCAAACTATTGAAGTGCGGATTGCTGGAAGAGTTCTCATAATGTTCGTGATAATTTTTTTGCTTTTCGATGTCGTATGTTGAAATCAGACATACTGTATAAAAAAATGCGCAAATTGCTAGCTGTTTATTTTTATATACTACTAGCTGACCGGGCAAACGTTGTTCTGCCAAAAATTTTTAGGGGTAGGGGGATGAAAAATAGATGTTGTCCGATTCTCAACCCTAGCCGATATGCACGCAAAGATTCACGAAAATTGGTCGAGCCGTTTCGGAAGAGTTCAACTTCTAACACCGTGACACGAGAATTTTATATAATACTAGCTGACAGGGCAAACGTTGTTCTGCCAACATTTTTTTAGGGGTAGGGGGATGAAAAATAGATGTCCGATTCTTAACCCTAGCCGATATGCACGCAAAGATTCACGAAAATCGGTCGAGTCGTTTCGGAGGAGTTCAACTTCTAACACCGTTACACGAGAATTTTATATATAATATAAGATAAGATTAATATGTACTAGAATACTTTTTAGGAAAAAGAAAATAATGAACAACCTGTTAATTCCGCAGGTGGGCGTAACCCAGGAGTGTGTGACGGCGTGGGCGCGGCTCCGCTACTGCGGCACCTGCGCGGGCGAGCAGCCGCCCGCCTGCAGCCGCTACTGCCACAACGTGCTGCGCGGCTGCCTGCCCACCCACGCCGACCTCTCCGAGCAGTGGGACGCTTATGTCGGTACGTTCGACATCACCGACACCGACACCGCCGAAATCTACATCGGCATTGTTAGATACTTTCTTTCTTCTCTGTCTTGGCAACGCATCCGTTGTTCCGTAGTTGCGACGATAAGCACTTCATTAAATTAATTTGCTAGTATGTCGGCTTTTTACACTAATAAATCTATATGTATAAGTATTTGATATGTATATCAAATTAAACTGGAATAAACCAGTTGCATAAGATGAAAAAATGATAGGTGTCAAGGGACACCCGGATGGAACTAAGTTCCTTTCGATTAATACTAAGCGACCAGAAGTCTTCGAGGGTGCGACAATACAATCATAGTATGTGGCTGTCTTATTCACTCTTCGGTATTTAGCATAGGCACAAAAGGGAAGTCCATATCACGATCATGCACATTAAGCTATTATTGCCATTTCTCCCGTCATGCCAATCAATATGACAAGAGAAATAGCAATAATAACTTAATGTGCATGATCGTAATATATATATATCCCTGTTGTGCCTATGCTAAATACCGAAGAGTAAATAAGACAGCCACATACTATGATTGTACTGTCGCACCCTCGAAGTCTTCTAGTCGCCTAGTAACTCGCTTTAATTAATAAACGACGGCAAAAAGTGTCGTTACAACTTTTCATCTTAATTTTTTCCGTCTAGCCCCCTTTCGCAACGCGCGATAAGGAACTTCGTTCCAAAAATAATGATTTTTAATAAGCTTAACTAATCGTTTGATATATCTGTCAATCTCAATGTCAATTTATTACACATCTCATTAATTTTAGATAATGTTTCACATTACAGACGCCGTAGAGAAGGTAGCCGACCGCTTGCTGGGGCCGTTCAACATCGCGATGGTGGTGGAGCCGATAGACATCAAGATATCGGAGGCAATAATGAGCTTCCAGGAGCGCAACCAGGAGATCTCGCAGAAGATATTCTCCGGCTGCGGCAAGCCGGATCTGGGGGGAGTGGGAGGCGCCGGGCCGTTCTTCGCGCCGGACCGGGCGCGCCGGTTCGCCCGCGCGGTACCGGACTTCGACTGGTACCACCGAAGCAACGACGTCGACGACTTCGAAATCGAAGCGTCGTTCGAGAGCCTGTACAATAACGACGCGTCGCTGCTGAGCCTTCGGACGCCGGAAGGGATTCGGCGAGCGACGGACGAGTTAGCGGAGCAGGCCAAGAGTAGAGACAGGTTCCTGCAGTATATGCGGGGGAAGATTAGCTTGGATGACTTCGAGGAGCACGAGAGAAAGAAGCGGGCAGCGGAGCCGGAGGCGGCGCCGGGTGGGGGGGAGCTGGACTACCGGGCTTACGAGTTCGAGGGGAAGCGCGGGGGGAAGAAGAAGAAGCCGGCGGCCAGCGAGGGGCGCGCGGGCGGGGAAGGCGGCGGTGGAGGGGCGGAGTCCGGGCCGGCGCTGGAGCGGCTGGTGCGGGAGACTCGCGCGCGGGTGCGCGGCTCGCGGCGCTACTGGGGGCTGCTGCCCGCCGTGCTGTGCAGCGGGGCAAGCGTCACCACCGCGCCCTGCTTCAACGGCACGCACGTCGCCAGGTGAGACACTAAACACTACTAATGTAGGTTGAGGAGAAAGATAGTGCTGTGCTGGCTTTGGCCTAGTGTGATTTCAACACATTCCAAAGAAGCTAAATTAAATTAAATTAAAAAAAAAAAACTATAACCTCAGTAGAGGCTGTTATTATTAAGCCCATCGTTCAGAGTGGCAATAAAGTTCCTTGCCAAGCATAATCCACTCGATCCACGTCCCTTCTATACCACATGGCTGGTAAAATGAAAATTCTCCTAGAGACCTTACCTACACAGAAGAATTTATCTATACAATATACTCCCAACGCGATGTTAAATACATGAGTGTTTGTATTCCTTCAGCTACACGGCGATAGCGGCGGGCGAGGGCACGGCGGCGCTGGCGTCCAACCCGGAGGTGCGCGGCGCGGGGGGGTCGGGGGTGGCCGGGGGCCCGGGGGCGGCGGGGGGCCGCGCGCAGCTGGAGGCGCTGCGGGCGCTCACGGCGCGGCTCAAGGACGCGTACAACGGCGTCGAGGTGCAGTGGAAGGACGCCTCTGATGTTGGTCAGTATCAGAACTGTGAACTGTGTATAATTGTACTAGTATGCCCCGGCGTACTCATTTTAATACTAAATTCTGTATTTTGTTTAATAGGTTATCGAATCTTCTCAAAACGATTTTCGATACAAACTTTCATCGTATTAAGTACGTTAGCATTCTCGTATTACCACTTGATCGTGTCCTTGCTTCGATGCAATCGAAAGAGTGTATCAAACCGGATTCAGGTGGACTGACTACCTGAAGAAGGCAGCGGGTATCCGCTGGATTCAGAATGCTCAGGACCGGTCAGGGGAGTCCTATGTCAGGCAATGAACATTCAAAGGCTGTGATGGATGGAGTGTATAAAAAATACGACGTGAATCACAAACCAATCGTGCTTAATCAGAAAATCGATAAATTGAAATCGAATAAATCGATAATTATTACCGTTTTGGTCACAGCGGACGAGCTGCAAGCGGCGGCGTCGTCGGACTTCGCGGATACGCTGGGCTCGGGCTCGGGCTCCGGCGACGGCGACGACGACACGGAGCCCGGCTCGCACGCGCCCAACTGGCAGGGGCCTGATGATGATGAAGACCGGGACTATCCTGAAGGTACGCTGGTGATAGCTAGTTCTAGAGGTTCATTTGTAGTAGTGATGTGGAATGGCGATGAAACTAATATCCATCGTAATCGTTTTGATATTCATTAGCGACCTTGTCACATAATGTTCGACCGTAAAATAAAATTTGAATGAAATCGATTTCTTTTTGTCAGCCATCATTTTGATAAAATTAATATGATATGTGAATTTTATCTACCTAGTGATTTTGTTTAAAGCGAGTTTAAAATCGATTTCCGTGTTTTCTGTTTCGCAAAAGAACCTAATCAAAGTCAATCCAAAACACCATACACATCGAGTAATAACACGGATTAATAAATTGCAGGATCAGGCAACAGAGCGATCGAGGAGCCAGTCCAGCCGGACGGAGACCGGCAGCCGGCGTCCGAGCCGCCGTTCATCCCGCCCATCGACGGCGGCGCCGTGCAGACCCGGGTCCGCATCGACGAGCCGGCCACGGCCGACCCCGCCGGCGAGTACACCAGCGTGCGGTGGAGGGACCTCGACACGCCGGTCACCTCGCCCCCGCCCCCCGCCAGCGCCGCCGACCGCCCCTCCCTCCCCAAGGCCCTCTTCACGTACGCCCTGCCCGTCGTGTGCGCCTGGTTCGGAACCATCGTCACCGACCTCTTCTAGTGCCTCTAGTGCCCGCTCGGATATCGATGTATCGATGCGATCGATTTTAACGACGTCCTCCTGTCTTAATGGTCTGAAACGCGCAGTTTTTTAATTAGTGTGTTAAGTTCAATTTTGCAGACGTTATCGATTTTGATTCGAATGGCATCGGACTCGCGTTTGCATCGGACGTGTGTTTTGAAATCCAAGGGACGTTTGTGAGGGGCAAGCGGACACAGCCTAGTCAGTCCAACGACGGTTTCTAGCGGATTCGCCCTGTGATATGAATTGTGTGAGCAACCTTCGACAGACTTCGGACATTCAACCAATTAACCTTACACGGAGGTGTAGTGTAATTTATTTTCGTTTCTAAAACAGTCTGGTGTGGCTGCCGCCGCGGCGCAACGTGGACTAACGCATAATTTAATTTATATGGTAGTCAAAATTTGTTTGCTCTAAAATCGACTTTAAGCTCACGGTGCTAAGGTTTGTTTTCGTGTGAGTTGGAGACTTGTAGTGCACCGCAGAGCCGCGGCGGATTTTTAAAAGTGATCGACAATAACAGTGGTTTTTTATTTTTTATTTTCACGTTTCTTTTATTTCATGGTCGCAATTCAAAAAATATTTTATTTAGTAAAAAGACAGCCAAATCGTGTATTTATTTAAAGATCTTTTGTAAATATTTAATGTAAATTATGATTGTACTAGATAGTCGAATATCTTTATCTTGCGAGTAAGTTGTATGTATAATATGTTGAAGTCTTTAACCTTGCGAAGTGAAGGAATTGTAGTCTAAATAACGTTGTATCAACATCGGGAACGGTGACGTGTGTACACGAATGTTGAATCTTTTTGTAAATATATTGTGACGCAAAGTTTGGTATATAAATGTTTAAATGTAAATAAAATTAGTCGTAATCTGTAAGCGTAAGTTAAGACTGATTTGCTTCGTTTTTAATTCGTTTTCGTTAAGTACAGTGCGACTACAAGTGTGAGTGGACCAGTAAAATCTCTTAATTAACTTGAGGCGGATTTCTCCGCAGTAAGTTATATCAGTGTGCTTAGTGCGAGTTTTACTTGACATAACGGGCTCGCAAAGTAAATGCGAGTTGGCTAAAATTTGTATGGGACCGAAACAGAGCCATCTAGCGGCAATGAAAAGAAAAGCTTAATGTGCACTTAATTTTGCCGGATTATAATGATTTCAACTGTTGTTACCATGACATTTTAATCGCATAAGTTAGCTTATGTTTTGTGAGCCAGCAAGAAATTGAACTACTTTAGTGTAGTATTTCGTTAATTATTCTTAGTTGCCAGTTTAATTACACGAGTTTTGTGCAGGGAAGTACCGTTTATGAATGAATAGTGTACTGTATTATTTAATGGATTTTACTTCCTTCTTTATTTCAAGTTAGTTAACATTAAATTTGGCTTGATTTATTTTAAGGCATATTTATTAGTGCACAATTATTATTAACCGTTGTGACGGCCAAATATATTGTTTTGTGACTTGATCGATATATATTTTTATTATAAGAAAACCATCTCATACTTGTAGTCATACTTTGTCCCCAGCCGCCTCGCGCGCTTCATGGCAAGAGACATTACATTGTAAATGTTGCCAGATTTTAAATAATTTTGAAAAAAATATATATTTAAATTCACAAGTCATGTTACATTCTTAACAAAAGATGTATGATTAATAATTTAAACTTAATATGGAAAATTTTAAATCATATTTATCTTAAATTAATAATTGTAAATGAACTTCTGGATATGTAAATCAATTACTATTAAAATAACATTGAGAGGACTGGCAACATAGCTTATTTTATTCTTATTCATTTTGTGAACGTACTCAAGACATTTTTGTACATCGGCAGCTGTCTCCCATGAAGCGTCTAGTTGGCAAATGTCACTGCGGAAGAATCGGTTACGACGCCAACGTTTGGACCAACATTGACCATCAATATTATCAAACATTTATAAGTTCAATAGGCTGTATTCAACCCAAAGTTTTAGTAAGCTCTAACAGTCAGTTAAATAAATTTCCTTTTTTTTTTAAATTGGTCGACTAAATTAGCACCAATGTTTGGTGGCGTGTTGGGCGTTGGCTCAAATGATGGCGCCCATGTGGCGCGGGGCAACGCTTTCGGATGATTCAGACTAAGATTAACCGACTGACGTAACAATATTCGCTTAGGTAATTTTATATTTTATCATTACGCAATTTGGTTTTAATTTTTTTACTGATTTTGGCTTCAGCTTTACTTTGCTAAGGAATGTAAATGAATTAGATTAATTTGCAATGCATTATGTTTTTAATATATTATTTTTTATTTAAATAAAATTTTATTAAAGTTATTTTTTTTTATTTAGGACTTTGCTTTTTAATCGTGTGTGATGAATTTAGCAGAAATTAAAGTTATACAATTGAATTTTCGTAACTTTTCAAATTAAAATTTTGAATACATACTTCGATATTCTGACAAGCGACTGTACAACTACTCATGAACTTCACTAAGGTGGTACCACTGTTAGCTAATTGAGAAGAATACCTAATGGTCACAGGCAGAACTAATATGATTAAAATATAGGGGATGATGTATTTTTACATGGCAGCTTTACTTCAGTCAAATTGTGGGATTATTTTTGTGTCTCTAAAATGATCACTTGATGCATTGCAAATTATATCAATTACGTATATTTAAGTTAAACCAGTGTATAGTCTACTTAAGAATATTTCATGCCATACTAAAAGTCGGATATATGAAATCTTATATTTATAAAAACGCACAATATTTATCAAAATATTAATAACATAAATTAAAAATGCCTAGAATATTCTCAATTATGTAATAATCTAATATAAATCTCATATCAATTCAGTTTTAACCGAATGAAATTTAATTTTGAAACTTGGTTATAATCATTTTCATTTTTCATAAAGAATCGTGCAAGTCATGGGACCAATTGAATATCAGGTGTCGCGCCGTTCGCTTGGGGTTGTTTCTAAAGCAGCTCGCTTCACTTTATAACTTGCATGAGCTGAATTTCCGATGAAATTGGTCCACGGGTGTATACTGTATACTAACATACTCCTAGCATAATAGTTTCACACCCGATATCGCCACGACTCGTGGCGTATTGGTGGAGAAACGCATATACATCTATATCAGTGTTGTTTACAGAGTGTCTGGAATCTTCAACAACATTACTTAGTGAATAGCAAAATAAATTGAAATTAGGAAAATTAATTCTAGATAGGTTCGATTCTAGACACGATGTAATGTGTCCAGATTCCAAACATCCTGTAGATACAAACGCGGTCAGTTTTCAATATTTATTGTTAAATAACACGCACATATTTATTTAGACCTCACGAAATTTTCAGGTTCCAAAATATATATGAGTATATTATTATTCATTTTTATACATAGAAATTTACGAATATTAAATTATTGTATATTATTGCAATAAATAATTTTTTTATTTTATTTAGCGTTGTTTTTTATCCTTCTTGCTAAATTTGGACTATAAATTGCATGCCTACACAGGCCTACCTTTTTAATTCAATACCTCTTACATGAGAGTAAAAAATAATTCATGATATTGTTTAAGTAGGTATAGGTAACTATTAAAATCTACTAGGTAACTATGGGATGTTTCCCAGAATTATTGTAAATAAATAATATTAAATAATTTATCAACATTTAAAATGTTTAAAAGGTCTTAACGTTTCTAGTAATTGTAGTTTTTATACATTTTGTAATACACAGGGTACAGCGAACGTATAGATAATATACTAAATTAATTAAATAAATAGTTCTTGAAAACCATATGCGCTAGACCCACAGGTCAACTGATGGAAACTTATTAAACATCTAATTAATTACCATTACCTAATAGATAAAAATAATTCAGTCACGCGCATTCGATAATTTTTAGATTAAATAAATTATTGGATAAAAGATAAATTATAGGATAGATAGCTTGGTGTAACATTATATATTAATATGTTTTTGACACGTTTTTAGTCTCATTAATTTTTCATAATTTTGTTATATGGCAATGATGAGCAAATCTCAAACGAATAACTTAAGATTTATTTTATGAGCTTAACTAAGTTAAATTAATCTGTAGCTCGAGCACGAATATTTGCGAGAAAGTATTCGTATGGTTAACGTAAGCAATTTGTATGACATTTTTTCAAAAGCGCCCCTATCGTACGTAAATGGTACTAAAATGCCATACAAATTTGACAAATTGCTTACGTTAACCATACGAATACTTTCTCGCAAATATTCGTGCTCGAGCTACTGTTATCTAAAATAGACCTGTGGCAACTTTCCTCTCATTAGCCACTAAAATGTAGTGATATACTGTATACGTAACTTGCATTACAATTCATAGAAGTGACACCCTTGCTTAGCCGCTAATAAAGTAGAATATTTTTTTTATTGCATTTCATTATTAAATTTTGATTGATACTGCGAAGTTGCGAGCGTACAGAATAGACGTGTTTCAAAAAATATTAACGAGTTGTAAATTGTGGTTACGCAAATTTCAACCTACGATCGTACTTAACACAATGTGTATTGGAATCTTTACTACCTGAAGCTAATTCACTGCACCAAGAGGACGTGACAGTTATCCATCTCTCTTACACGCGGTAAGCAAAACATTTCCATCGTGTTGTTGTCTCAAGTACATGACTACCTCATCGTATGTGGTATCATCACTCGACTTTATTACCAGCCGATAAATAACAATTTCAAAAAGCAATGAATATCCAGAAAACTCCAATTAAAGTCAGTGGCTCACAGCCCGACTTAACTAAGCTACGCGAATCGGAAGATAGTTCAATAACAATACGCAGACGTAAGAAGCCAGAGCCGGATTGTAACTGCGCGGAAAAAATAACTGAACTGCGAAACGACATTATGAAAATATTAAATGATTTTACTCAATCACAAAGTGTATACATGTCCACAATGCGTGAAGATGTAAATCAAATTAAAACCCAATTAGATAACATGCGAACTACCACAGAATTCCTTGTCACAGAACATAAAAATATATTGGGTGAGATCAATAATTTAAAACACATGAAAATCGAATCTGAACAAAAACTTAAGGTACTTGAAGCTGATATAAATTCCTTAAAAAAGGAGAAGCATGTGTCACCTACGATTTTACCTACATTATCACCCCACGAAGAACTTATACGTGAAATTAACGAAAGATCTAACAGGGAGAAGAACGTCATTATTGTTGGTCTGCCTGAGTTACATGGAGCAATCTTAGACGATCGACGCTCACACGATAAAAAAGAGGCTTTAAATATAATTACTGAGATATCACAATATTCTGCTACTTCATTAACAACATTACGGATTGGGAAATATCAATCAAACAAAAATCGTCCAATGAAAGTGTGCCTGGGATCGTCAGCAACCGCAAAGGACATACTTAAGAATAGAGATAAAATCGGAAACAAAAATATAAAAATATTTTCGGATCAGACTCCGGCGCAACAACTATATATGAAGGAACTTAAGAAAGAACTACTTAGAAGACAGCAAAATGGTGAAAGTAATCTAATTATAAAATACGTCAACGGACATCCAACCATTATTTCTTTATCAAAAAACTAATAACACTATCAACGATAAATAATACTGAAAACATAAAACAAGAAAACACTTACGAAATACTGGATACATATGACAATCTTAAAACACTACGTACTTCTATGAACTTCCTTTACTGTAATATACGCAGTATTATAAAGCCTGGCAAGCTAGATGAATTAAAATGCATAATTAAGTCAATTGAACCACCTATACATTTAATCTTGTTGACCGAGACATGGATAAAAACTGAAGAGGATGCAATAAATATACAAATACCAGAATATGCTCATTATTATAGTTTTAGAACAAAGACTAGAGGAGGTGGTGTATCTATTTTTATACACAATAATATAAAACATAGTCTGAGTGAAGTCAAATACATTCATAATAACAACTATTTGTGGATTACTCTTGATAATCTCAAATTAGATATTGGGATCATATATAAACCAGGTGATTCAAATATAAATGATTTTTTACAAGATTTTGAGTCACAAATACAGTCTAGAAAGAGATCAATAATTTTCGGTGACTTCAACATGGATCTACTAACTGCTAATAGAAATACGCAGAGGTTTACCAATTTAATTACCGAATCTGGCTACAGTATTCTAAATAAAATAGACGAAAAATACTCAACGCGTACAACTTCAACTACAAGAACTATATTAGACCTTGTCATTTCAAACATAAGAGACGGGAGCTTTCATCTAGCTATACATGATTCATCAATATCAGACCACAAGCAAATGTTTGTAGGAATGAGAAAATTCAAACGTGAACCACCACAAAAAGTGAAATACGAGGCTATTAATTATGATCTATTACACAAATATAGTAAGGAGGAGTTTTGTGGTGCAAATAACTACAATCAAGATTTTTGTAAAGTCAATAATGCATTAAAAAAAGTTATATCAAAAAGTAAAATTATTAAAAGTAAAGTACAAAATTTACCCCGAGATGATTGGATCAACAAAAATATACTAAATAAAATAAATGAAAGAAATACTCTTTGGCAACAATTAAAAAAGAGCTCGGATAAAGAAAAAGAAGTGCTTAAAAATCGACACTTGAAATCACGAAACGAAACAACAGAATTAATTGCTAAAACAAAAAGTGCATATTATTATAAATCATTTAATACCTGTAAATCTAACCCTAAAAAAATGTGGAAACTTATACGAACGCTATCTAACAATAAATTAAAAACTGATGACATACCTCCTAAAATTATATCTCAATCAATTCTAATTACAGATGGCAACAAAGTTTGCGAAGAGTTCAACTTATTTTTTTCGACCATTGGTTCTCATCTAGCGAAAAAGATATCACATGATAATATAAATAACACAAATTCATATATACTTGGAAGTCAAGTAAACACAGGTGAGGGTTTATCAATTTTGCAAAAATGTAGTGAGTTTGAGGTTTCTACAATAATAAATCAGCTAAATTCAAACACAGGATCCGGTATTGATGGTATAACAACAAAGGCTATTAAAAGCATAAAGGACATTATTATAAAAAATCTTACAGATTGTTTAAATTTATGTCTTGATAACGGAACATTTCCTGACGAACTTAAGATTTCTAAGGTAAAACCTATTTATAAATCGGGTAAGAAGACAGACCCCAGTAATTACCGCCCAATATCAGTGTTGCCTGTGTTGTCTAAAATCTTCGAAAAAGTAATATATACGCGCCTTAACGATTACCTCACTAAAATTAACTTCATATCTAGTTCCCAGTATGGTTTTCGCCCTAACTCGAACACCTTAGCTGCAACCGTAGATCTAATAACCAAAATCAAAAAACATATAGATGCAAAAAACCTTGGGCTTGGCATATTTATAGACTTAAAAAAAGCCTTTGATTCAATAAGTCATTCACTGTTACTGCAAAAACTTACGCATATCGGAATTAGTGGCAAAGCGTTAAAAATGTTTGAAAGTTATTTAAGCAACAGGTATCAAATTGTAAAAATTGGTCACTACCAAAGTTCTCCACTACCCATTAATTATGGTGTTCCCCAAGGATCGATTCTAGGCCCGCTCCTCTTCCTTATTTATATCAACAATATAACGGATCTTAAACTACATGGTGAAATTTCACTATACGCAGATGACACTAGTATTTTCTATTTTGGAAACTCACTTAATGAACTAGTACCACGAGCCCAGGCTGACTTAAATGTATTACATAAATGGTTTGAATCTAATTTGCTAACTGTCAACTCGTCAAAAACATCATATTTAATATTTAAAGCTAAAAACAAAAAAATACCTACTCACATACCGTTAACGATTACCGGCAACAAAATAAATGAAAAGACTGAAGAAAAATATCTAGGGCTAGTACTTGACAATACCCTTACTTGGAAGGGTCATATTAGTAAAATAAAATCTAATAGATGCTTACCACTTCGTATACGATATACCATATACAATACATTGGTAAAACCGCATTTGGATTACTTGGTTGAAATTTGGGGTAGTGCCTATAAAACAATACTAAAAGAGTTGCAAATAACTCAAAATAAAATAATAAAACTCTTATTCCATTTCGATTTCCTAACACCTAGCAATATATTATACAAAAAAACAAAAATAATGAATATTTATCAATCATATTATTATTACACCTGTCTACTAATCAAAAAAATATTGGATAATAAAATACACACACAAGTTAATTTTCAAACCAATAAAGATAAGGGCAGAAGATTACTTCGCAATGCTAATAACATATACATACCTAAAGTACGGACGAATTATGGTAAGCAAACAATATACTATGATGGTGCAAAATTATTTAATTCCTTGCCTAAAGAATTAAAACAAATTAAAAATTTGAACATCTTTAAATTTAAATTAAAACAATACTTAAATACAAAAAGTCTAAGTACAGCCCATTCATGACGACCCATCATTAGTTGTATCTCACCCGCATATTAAAAATAAAAATTTTTAATTACCCTCCTAATAAAATAATAATTACATTTTTGAAATAAAATTACCAATAGGTACTATTATGTTCGAGCTCGAACCGCCTTAAGGAATAATTATGTTTTCTGTGATAAAATATAAATTATCTAAACCACGATACGCACAAAACTCCTCCTTTTCCATTCTACCTTTGGGATTCCATTATACCTTTGCTTAATATAACTGTATGCTCGCAAAACAATTTAAACATACCTAGTTACTTAAGTTTTCTCTGTAAGTGAAATGTATTATTTCTTTGAGAAATAAAAATGTCTTAAACCAGAAATTATTGCATTTCTTTTCGGTCCGTCATAAAATATATTAGGTAATAGTTCTGCATTTCTTAACATTTTGACCATATTGTAGATTTTTAAATTTCAGTTTCATTTTTATAAAATAATGAAATTTATTATCACAGATTGGGTAATTTGATTGTCTATGATCACTATCAAGTGTAACCGTGGTAGCATACTGGATCATTTTAACAAATAATGAAGTCACATACTTATAAGTGTAGGTAGAAATATGTAAATAAATAATATCATAATAATGAAAACGAAGTTTTACTATCATTACACTTAACTACGAAAAGGAATTGTTACGTATAAACGCACAATAAAACAAACTTTAAGAACAACATCTCTATTAAAATATACTTATATTATATTTACAAAGTCCACTTAGTAAAATAAGAGATACAGTGCCACCAACTTATCCGAGAATTGACGGAGGGCGCTGTCGGACGCATTGGACCAATCATTGGACGCAATTCGAGACGTAGTAAATATCAATGAATGAACACAAAGAACTTATGAATGGGGCGGCATTAGTTCCAATTTTCGCCATCTCACAGATAACTTGGTGGCACTGTATATTGGCAGTATCCGCTGGAACAACAGTTCAGTCGTCATCAGATTCCTCGCTGTCACTATCGGACCCCGAGTCGTCCTCGGAGTCTGAGCCCAGCCAGTCGGGCAGGGACGGCTGCTCGATTATACACTTCCATTCGTTTAACTTGTGGAGATCTGAAATAGACATGTCAAGTAATGTTTTAAAATGGATTCTTATTGCTAGTCACGTAATTAACATTAACAACTATATTCGGATTAAAGTGACGTTCGTTTGTCTTAGTTTACGCGGCAATTTTTCCATAAGTTATGTCATACAGTTTGTCGCCAACTACCATCCGAAAGAGAAATAACATCAGCTCAATGCAGAAACCTTTTACTGCAGTAAATATGTTGTGAACTTATATAATTCAGTAAAAGTCTCAACATCGTGACCCAGCATTGATTTCACCAGTAAATTCTATGTCACTAGCGCCATCTAGTTAGTATCCGAACAAACCTAACGTATTCACTCACCTAAGCTATACATATCGCTGAGATAGAACTGTTTTTCGTCCTTCTCTAACACGCCGCCGTACATGTACAACACGGAGCGCTGCACCGCCAGCATGGCGGACATGCGGCCCGACGGGCCCCCTGCGGCGGGGGGAGCAGGTCGCGCCGTCTCACCTCCGCCCTCCGCGGGGGGACCCGGCGCGGGGGATCCGCCGAGCTTCATCGTGAACACGTCGTCTTTGTACACTGCAAAAATTAACTTATTACATCTTTACTATTCACCATAAATAATGTAACTAATTACAATTGACAGGCTTATAATTAATGGCATTATTTTCCGGTCCACTTCCAATAATGTATTTAACAATACGCAAACGCGACGATACCACTACATGCCAGATTTCGTTTTACTACGCAAGATGCGAACAAGCGGCAACTGACGATAGCGTGCGCATGACGTGCGTCACTTATGGCATTCCCCATACAGAAGTCCCATATAATTTACAATCCTCTGATATGCTAGTCACCTCACATCGCAGCACAATGCCCAGTACTCACCTGTAACAGTCTCCGGCTCCGGCCCAGCCTGCCCCCCGCTCGCCCCGCCCGCCCCGCAGGTCACTGGGGCAGCGTGCGCGGCGGGCTGCTCTCCCCGCAGCAGCAGCGCGCGCCAGCGGCCCGTCTCCAGCTCCAGCACCTGCAGCTCGTCGCTCATCTCGCCGCGGATGTCCTCCTCCGTTTCTTCCACGTCCTGAGATAGTCAACGTGACTGACATGAGACGTGACTCGATGTGCGTGTGTGTTTGTGTGTGTCTGTGCGTGCGTACGTACGCGAGCGCCCGTATATGTGTGTGTACATTTTAGTTGTCTCTTCTAAACTTACTACATAATTATTCAATAAATATGCACATTTCTGAAGTTAAACTATTGCCAAAATTATATAAATATTCAATTAAAATATAGATTTTTTAGAAATAAATAAATTTATTAAAAAATTAGATTTTTAGTCGTAATATTGAAGAAAATGATGAATAGGCTTTTACTAATTTAGTGTAATAAACATCTTGGACTTCATTGCCACTTAATTGTTGTCACAGATTAACTTATTCAATGACTCAAACAACTGTACTCACACAAACACCACCAAACACGTAGCCCCTGTTACTGTGCACGTTGACAGCGGCGGCCTGGCTGGCGCGCGTGGCCAGGGAGCCAGTGGCCAGCGCGCGCCACGCCCAGCCCGCGCCCTTGGCGCTCAGCCGGAACATGTCGTTGTGTGTGTGCGTCCGCTCCGTGCGGCCCTCACGCACACGCGAGAACCCACCATAGATTATAACCTGTATAGAATTAAGATCGGTGGATAGTATTTAGATGTGATATAAATTACCAAAATATGTTTCTTTGGGTGAAAAAAAAAATATTCCTTCTCAATCCTAAGAAGTGGTAATATGGGTGTCTTCCAGTCACGAGTGGAAAACAACTTCATTTCCACTTACTATCAGTTCAAAATCATCAATCCGTGTCGACTAAATCAATAAATTCACATGTTGATTCAATTCAAACACCATAAAGGACATATCACAGAACTATTACCCATGCATGTCTGCAGTATACTCACAGAATCATTCCCAGCGGGCAGCATGACACAAGCCGACCGGGCAGTGGGCCCGCGGCCGCTGGGTGCCAGCTTGCTCCATTCCCTCATATCCAGGCAGAAGGAGTAAACATCGTCGAAGTAGCGACACTCGCGGCCGTCGTCGCAGTAGCCCCCGAACACTAGCAGCTTGCGGCCGAGTAGGACCATGCGATGGCCGGAGCGGGGTGACGGGCCGTTTGGGGCAACTACCTGATATAAAATTGAGGAATATGAAAATATTGCTATACTTTCAGCAAATACAATAGTTGACAACTATGTCAGCAATCAAGATAAAAAAGCATTTCATGCTTCATAATGATGAAAATTGAAAATATAAAAATAATTAACATAGCATCAATAGATTGTTTCAAAGTTTAATACAAGCACTTTGAAAAATGTAAAAGTACTACAGCAAACAATTAAGAGCTTAAAATTACTTTCTTAAAGTTTTCTTGCATACTTTTTCCCATTTCTTTTCAGCAAGTGAAAAGCACCAGAGATCCTTATAGTGGTAGAACTGTGTCTCCGAGGGGCTGGTGAACTCTCCCCCAAACACCCATAATTCACCTCTGGAATTTTATAAAAAAAATATCATCACACATCATCCAATATAGTCATATTATCAGATATATTAATGTCCGATTCACATGCTTTGATGCGTTTAAACAATAATTAATTACATAATTTTATTCTTGACAAAAAATAACCAACTTCAAAATTAGGGATAACTCAAAAACTACTCGTCAGATCTCACTCAAAGTGGGACCACATGACAAGCACCAGCTTTCGATTAATATATTATGCAGAGACTTACTTATTAGCTTGTGTAGCAACAGCCTGGTGGGCACTGCGTGGCGGGGGACCTCCGGGAGCCTTCACCTTCTTCCACACGTTACTTGATGGGTTAAAGAACAGCAACTCATTGTATACTTCTGTCTGAAAAAAAAAACAGTAACAATTTCAGTAATATAAATAAATTTATTAGTATGGGCAAAATATGATGTATGCATGTGATTAATAATAAAATTTTCATAATGTTGCCAATGCAATAAGAATAGATTTCTTGTTTGTTACTACAAATAAATAAATAAATAAATAAATAAATAAATAAATAAATAAATAAATAAAACCATTATTGTTATTCCATTTACTAGTGTCTGATATGTCTATTCTATATGTTACAAAAGCTTTTAAATGCAAATGTAATTAGAATTTAAAACTGTACCTATAATAAATTTTTTCTTAATAAAATATGTTTAAAATATCACCTTTTGTCCATTATGGTATTCACCACCGAATAATATGAGCTCGTTATTGATAGGGTGTGGAGTGAGGGTGGCGTATGCTCGGGCAGTCGGCGGTCCCGCTAGTGTCTTCTCTGTTGCCGCTGATCTCTTCGCCTCTTCACGCTCAATCTCAGCTATCACTTTGGCAATATCCTCCTGATACAAGAAAAAATAACACAATAGATATGAGTTTATATGAGATATGTTGTTGTTAATAATAAACAAGCCTTTCTTCGCTGAGGTAAACCTCATTCAATAATTAAGGAGAAATAAAACAAACTATGCAATGTGCCTACTAACCTCTCCAAGATTCGCGAGTTCTTTCTTCAATTTATTGGCTAATTTCTTCTCCGTCTTGGCTGCCGTCTTAACAGCTCCACTGACCTTGTTTTTATTTTTTTTCTTACCCATTATATTGATTTAATTTTAGTACTTTTATTTAATCAAAATTTTTTTTTTTAATTTCAAAACTGTTTGTATTTGTTGTACACATTAGAGGCTTAGAGCATGCCACCAAAGTGTCACTGTCAAAGTCAATTGTCAAATGAATTTGCGTTTTGAAGTTTTTCACTTTTTAGCACATAATTATCTAAACCCTGTCCACAAATCTTAACACAGGATTTCCATAATTTTAAAAAATATATAAATAATTGTATTCGTAAATTTTCAAACACTACAATAATTAAGGGCATAATAATTTGAGTGAGATTTTGAATATACCTAATATAATTAAACGACAAAACTGTGTATTTTGAACAGACCCTGATTTTCTAAACTGTCAACAAGGCAGCATAATGTGACAGTTAATGGTTTGACACAAGAGCAATTAGGTTATTTTAGTTTAGTTTAATTTCTGCATGTTTCATTAAAGATAAAAACAGTTTTTTGATAAAAACAGTTGATAATTGTAACAGCAATAAGAAAAGTTTCTGAAAATTACATTATACTGAGAACTTTACCTTATTTATTCCTAAATATTATTTAAATATTGAGATGAATCAATGCCGTTAATAAAATGTGTATACGTAGCAACATAACATTCATAACGCATTGCATGAACTGAACGCAATTAGCCAAACTAAAGTTTTCCGTCGTTAACTTCTACTAATGTTTAATTTCTATAAAATAAAATAAAGATAACTATGAAGTGACAAAGTGTATTATTGAACAAGGAATATATATTTATTCTTTTGGTTAAATGTTTATGAAGCTAGGGAATTGATTCATAGAAAATGACTACGCCTGGAACATCGGTACGGCCTCATTTATTTTTTTTCTTTTTATTTTTTGTAATTTTTCTAATCGCAACGAATTCATGTCAAAGTCAATTATTTACTCAGCATTAGGTACATTACCTTTCAAAGTTTTTTAAATACTCATATTTTTGGAGATTTATTTCGAGATAATATTTGGTTCCTAGCAACCGTCCGCTGCAGTCCAGGAGTTTAAGATCCGAGTGCCAAAGAACAAGAAAAAGAAGTACCATGTAATGCGGTTCAATGCCAACCTGAATGTAGACTTTGCAAAATGGACACATGTCAAAATGGAGCGAGAGAACAACATTAAAGAGTTTAAGGGTGCTGAGGAGGATATGCCAAAGTAAGTTATCTTTAATACTTACGGTAGGGAGGCTGGCAAGCTGTTTTAGAGGGGTGGGGGGGTTGGAAAAGTTGTGAAGTACATCTATAAAAAGTTGCTTGGTTGATCATTACAAAGGGTACCATTAAGGTGCTAGTAGGGGACCCGATAAGCTGGGGGCCTCATATAATTGATACGGCTGGTTAGAAGCTATGTTTCAGTTTATTTTTATGAGGCATGAGTGGCTTAACTAAAAAAATAATAGGTGTGACAATTTACTAAGACCTCTTCCCGCAGACAAAAATAGGTTCAAGGCCCCACCCTAAACAAAAATCCTGGATAAGCTTCTGTTGTGAAGACAAATATAGTATGTGAGCATTTAAGTATTTTGTTTTATAAAAATATTAACATTCATAGGTACGGTGCCGGGTCAGAGTATGGACGTGATATAAGAGAGGAAGCTCGCAGGAAGAAGTTTGGCATCATGACCCGCAAATACAAGCCGGAAGACCAGCCGTGGATACTGAAGGTCGGGGGCAAAACTGGGAAGAAGTAAGCTAGAATTCATATTCACATAATAATATTATGCTGGGGTAATACCACAAGTTGAATGTGAAAAGTTTGAGTTTAAGAGCCAGTTTAAATAAGAAGGTTCTTGGCCTATTTGTTTGTTGACCAACAATGTATCTATGACGCCAGTGGTGCTTGACATTCATGCTATAATAGATGTTCACAAGCAACGTGCCAGTTTGCATTATTCAATTTATGGTGACAATTACAAGAATTAAGAATAGAGCCTCCCTTCAACAATCAGCATGTTATATTATGTCCCTGCCGCATTGCTTGAGAGCCATTTCTTTTTTTTTTCTTCTGTCTTCTTTGGTTGGCAACGCATGGCTGATGTCCACGGGCAATGGGTGAAGATGGCCGCTTACCATCAGGTGGATCGTCAGCTCGTTTGTCGGCTAATTCCATAAAACAAAGCAAGATGCATTTGCAAGTGTGTCATTAACGTTAACGCAGATGTATCGGGGCATAAGAAAGGCTTCATAATTTCAGATTCAAAGGTATCCGCGAAGGCGGCGTGTCGGAGAACGCGTCGTACTACGTGTTCACGCACGCAGCGGACGGCGCTATTGACGCCTACCCTCTGCAAGAATGGTCAGTATTGCTTTCTATCGATTATACTTAAAAAATATAGATCCATTATGCCCTTACAAATCAACCAAAAAATCTGTTCCGAAAAGAACTACAACACGTTTATCTTTTGTTTCACTACACTAATCACATTGGTATAATACACGAAGGCATTTTAACGCTGTATGTCAAATGTCAAGCACTTCTGACAACAACAAAAGCGTACGTATCGTCATGTATTGACAGAGCGACTACGAGCAGAACGGTCAATTGCCTGTTCTTACGCTCTTCATCGTCATTCGGCGCGCTAATGACATATCTACCTCTTTTTTTACATTATATCATTACACGTAAATGTCATTGACTTTCTATTGTTTAGATAAACGCTTTTGTTTAGCTCATCCTGTTTGTGAGGGGCTTATCCTTATTAAAATTTTGGAAGCTTAATTAATGAAGTGATGAAGAGTTTAATAAATAATAACTAAAACACTGTCTTTACCAAGCAACAGTTTAAAATACAAAAACATTGCACAACAATAGCAAAAAACAATAATTAGAAAAAATGCTGCATCATTTCAGGTATAACTTCCAGCCCATTCAGCGGTATAAATCATTATCAGCAGAGGAAGCTGAGCAAGAGTTTGGAAGGTAGGTTGACTCTACCCAGTAGTCTTACCTGATGTATAGGGTAAGTCGGGGCAAAATATGACGGATAAAACATTTTTGCCTGACACTATTACTAATCATGTGGTCCCACTTAAAGAACGGGATCTGACGATTAGTTTTTGAATTATTTTGAAGTTGCTTATTTTTTGTCAAGTATTATGTTATTCAGCGGTTTTGTCGGGATTGTTACCCGTGAATGAAGACAATTAACGGATCGTATTGTTCGTGTGTTAGCGCCTTTTACACCTTTTATGTCGACATTGCTTGCTTAGTCCGTTATTATGTGTATAAGAAGATACTTATTTGATTTGAGTGTTGCCCTATCCGATTTTTAAGAGTTTATTAAAGTTTGACATGTGTTGCCATTATCCGATAAACTATTCAAGAGATTCGTCTGATATCATAATGTTTTTTGTTGTCAGACGCAACAAGGTGATCAACTACTTCTCGTTGATGTGCCGCAAGCGCATGCGCGGAGACGACGCGGCGGACGACGGGGACGACCCCGACGACGCCAAGCCCAAGGGCGGGAAGGCCAAGAATAAAAAAGGTTTAGCAATTTTTTAACCCTGGACCACCGACCTAAAAAAAAGACGGACGTAATCCCAACAACAAATTCAATGAAGCACCCATAGTAATACCAACTCTCTATTCGTACAAGTACACACACTCACACATTGACACTTCACTGCTTCAATCGCGAATCAAAAATTACGCACACATGGCAAGCGGTCGGCCATTGCTATGCTTCACTCTCGATTAGACGAGGTAACGTCCGTCTTTTTTTCAGGTCCGTGCCCTCGACGAAAACAGAGGGGTGTTATAAGTTTGACGTGTCTGTGTATCTGTAGGTCTGTCTGTGGCGTCGTAGCTCCCAAACTGATGAACCGATTTTGATCTTGTTTTTTTTTTGTTTGACTTAATCAAGAGTGTTCTTAGCTATGTTAAGTGGCAATAAAACTGTCGGGGGTTTTATAAATTTTAAATTAAGATTAATGCTCGTGACGTCATAGTAATTCGCTTCTTTGTTTATTACGAGTAACCGGCCCTCGCTTTGCTTCGGTTTTCTTATTTTTTTACACCTTTGGTTACATTATTGGAGTTTTATTAAGGATCCCTAATTTTTTTGAAAATATAATATGACAAGTAAAGCCTATGTCACCCGGGGATAGTGTAGCTTCCCAACAGTGAAAGAATTTTTCAAATTGGTTCAGTAGTTTCGGAGCTTGGCTCCGAAACTACTGAACCAATTTGAATTGAATTGGTTTGTTTGCATTGAATTGGTTCAATGCAAACAAACAATCAAATCTTTCCTCTTTGTAATATTAGTAATTAATAATAATAGAACACAATAATAAAACAATTGATATTCAATTCTGTTAGCTGTAATATTTACTGTGCTTACTCTGTGGTGCTTACTCTTATAAACTGAATGGATCGGCGCTAAAATTGCCCAATAGGCATGATGACTGATTTTGAAATACTGTTCTATATTATTGGGAAATATATTATAATTACAACGTATATCATATTTCCGCAAAAAAAATAAGGTTTAGTTATAAAATAAATACATTTCAAATTATAAGTTTAAAATTCGCACCAAAACGCTTCAAACTGTCATGGCGTGGTGGTGACGTCATGCCGCAGGAAAACAAAAGACGATACGTTATTTTTAGTATGGTGATATTCATTTGTTTTAAGACGTGTGACGTAATTTGCGCTAATTGAGACTGACTGGCGTTTTAGCCAAGATGGCGGCTTGCCGTATTTTGTAGTTTTATTTTATCAATAATATTGTTTATCTCGCTAATAATAATACGATAAATAAATACGATAAATACGATAAATGCGTGTTTTGTAATCCATTAATAGGGTTTTATTAAATAAATACATAATTTTAGTGATTTTACTTACTGTCATCATGCCTATTATAAACGTTAAAAATAAATAATCTATTGTAATAAAAATATAATAATTCTTGACAAAAAATAAGCGACTTCAAATTAACTCAAAAACTACTCGTCAGATCTCGCTTAAATTTAAGTGGGACCACATGACTAGCACCAGCTTTCGATTAAAAAAAGAATCATCAAAATCGGTTCACCTAGACGAAAGTTCTAGTTAACAAACATACAGTCGAATTGAATACCTCCTCCTTTTTTTAAGTCTGTTAAAAAACGTTCATAGCTGTTCATAGCAAAAGGACTAATGCTATTGTTGGGACTTGAGCTATATTTCACGTGCATTGTTATTCCGTCGTTTCAGACTTCAAAATATCGGACAAGGACGAATGGATGGACTCGAGCGAGGACTCGTCCAACTCCGAGGGCGAGAAGGACAAGGAGGACAGTGACTCGGGCGCCAAGAAGAAAAAGGCTAAGAAAGGTCAGTCTTACATTCAGCTACAGAGCTGGTTCCCACAAACCGACATATCATAATTAATTACTATTATTGTTAACTTATTGTTCATACATGCATTCCTGATAGACGGACTACCGGGTGAGTATGTAGTCGTAGTGACCTGAGGAAGTACTCTTTTTTAATAATAAGTAATACATAAATTAAATAAATAATAAACATTACATACTATATAAATAAATAATAATTATGATAATTATATTTAATATATAATAAATATATAATATTTATTTTTACTAAACGGTTTTACTTAACTTACCCTGTTTATTTATTTGTTTGTTTGGGTCACATCTTGCAAGCCGAATTAATTTTAAGATGATCAACATTTAATGCCAAAACTAATTTCTGTTCACCATTATTTTTTTAAATCAATTTAAATTAACATTTCCATGAAATGTAGTGCTAAGTTTTTTTACCAAATAAGCCTCGTCTTAAAATATGGATTATACATGTCACTTTTTTGTTATCTGTTAATGACGTTTTACCATTGTGGCTACTAGCGGTAGGTAAGAAGAAAGACAAGGACGTGGACGACGAGGCTTTTGAAGAGAGCGACGACGGAGACGAGGAGGGCCGCGAGCGGGAGTACATCTCCGACTCCTCGGACAGGTCAGACATGTTATCATTATGTTTAGCTTTTATAAGGCTATCCAACATGACAGGTGATCTGTCCCGTTGCCACTTGTAACAACATTCTTTTTAAGGTTCCGAAGTAAAATCGGAAGCGTTATAGTTTCGTCATGTCCGTCTGTCTGTCCGAAGCAAAGCGCCGAGCCTAGTGCTAGAAAGCTGTAATTTGGCATGGATATACATATTTATTAAAACTCCAGAAACGAAGAATAAAATATTGAAAAACATTTTTTTCAGGGTACCTCCCCTACAGGTAACGTGAGGATGAATTTTTATACCTCGCGTACCCTGTAGTGTGGGGTATAGTTGAAAGTCTTTCAGAAATATAATGGGTCTTCTAAGACCATTTTTGGTAGGGGTCCGTTTGCGAAATATTTGGTTTTAAAGTGCTAATTTTGGTTAGTAAAGTGTCCCCCCCCCCCCCCTCCGGCTAAACGGTTGGAGTTGGACAAGTGAAAAAGTTCTCAAAATTAGGTTATATGATGAATTTACAAGGATAACTATCACGGCTATGTTAGCATAAGTAGTAAATGAGTAATAGTCGATAAACTTACTACTTCGGAACCCTAACATTGCGCGTGGCCTGACACTTGCCAACCGGGCAAGGTTTCTTATGTTGTGATGAGTCGGGTCACCTCGTGGTAAGTGATCACCGCACTGGACATTTACAGAGGCGTCACCAATGCAATTGGTGCTAGGGCAAAAAGGAAGCGATGGACTCGCTTTTTGCAGGACCTCATGTACACAGCACATAGCACAGTGGGAACACCCATGTAGGAAGTTCGTTCAACGTTATACTTTTTCCTTTTTTCCTAAAGCACCGGATGCAGCATGGGTGACAGCTAGTGGCAAAAATTTCTTGAGCGCTTCCGTGCTTCGGAGGGCACGTAAAGCCGTCGGTCCCGGTTGTTATCGTAAGATAACAGTCGTTAAGCCATGTCGGAGGACCTCCGGCGGCATGAAAACTTCCGACAATTGGGTTGGCCACTAACCCCTCCACCAATCCGCACTGGAGCAGCGTGGTGGAGTATGCTCTAGGCCTTCTTAAGAGGAGAGACACGTGCTCAGTAGTGGGCCGTTAATGGGTTGAAGCCTAAAGCACTATCCAACAACAATCCGTTCATCTCTTGCAGTGAGTCGGACCGCGAGACGAAGGCGAACAACGAGATGAAAGGCGTGGCCGAGGAAGACGCACTGAGGTCAGTACATCTGCTCCTGCTGAATAACCTAGTTACCCTCTCTTTCTTTTCTTTTCAATTCCGAAAACCATTTTATGGGCATAATAATAGCTTTGTTATGAAGTTCATCAAAGGTAATAATCTTTTTAACTTAATTTAATTCTAATTTCATTTATTAATTAATTAGTTCAGGCATGTATTGTATATTATTGTATTGTATATTAAATTGTATTAAATTAAATTAAATTAAATTAAATTAAATTGAAATTGTAATTGTATTAAACTAACATAGTTTTTAAGTAATAAAATTGTAACTAACAAACTCTATGGGCTAAAATTGCCTGAAATAAATAATTTATTATTATTATTATTATTATTAATAATAATAACGATATATATTACGAGATAATATAAAACATTACATAACATTTTATTTTTTGTTCTCCTATTTCAATGCTACCAACATTATAGTCAAGTGCAGATTTAATTAAAACGCACTATAACGCTTTAAGACGGAGATAGGGAAATAACGTAATGTGCGTAAAATTGACCCGGCAGGAAGCTGCTGACGTCAGACGAGGATTCGGACGAGGAGCAGGAGCAGAAGCAGGAGTCGGAGCAGGAAGACGAGCCCACCAAGGAGGGCGAGGAGCGCGCCAGCAAGCTCAAGAAGAAGAAGAAGCCAGAAGATGCCAAGAAGGATAAGGGTGAGACATACTGACATTTAGTTCGTGTGTAACGGAACTTTGCCAACCGTTAAATGCTGTTGATTAGTTTATTGTGTTGTTTAATTTTTGTAATTACGGTGGTGGAACAAATGATATGTTTTTTATTTGGTTGTTACTTGTACAAAAAAAAACCTCTAACTCCTGTGGTAGGTATTTCGTTAATGTATCCAGAAGTATTGTCAATTTCTTGTTGATATATTTCTATGAAAACTTGAATTTTAGGTATTAAGTTCTGTAATTTGAAATGATAATACGTTTGACGAATATTTTGTATTTATTTAGTTTCTCAAAAGTCATCTTGCATTCGCAGGTTCAAACGAGTCTTATGAATATTCTTTCTTTTCCGTCCAGATAGACGTAGGGTGACATGGTAAACAGTGAACCACTAAAAGTTTAAACATTTATAAATCCACCGTATGTGAATGTAATTAAGAACTATTGGATTTAGACGAAAGGAAATTTATTAAACTTGTGTTTTGCATATCAATTTCAGCACCAATTCTAATAGTTTATTGGTAATATTGTTTTTTTTCAAAGATGGCGAATGGTTCACTGTGTACCAGTGTAAGTACACAGTGAATTGGGGGGTGAGTCGACAGTGGACCAATGTGTATACAGTGAACCATCACTTTAATTACCTACCTGTATCGCATATTTAAAAATATTTATTGATAGAAATGTCGTGAAATAAAACAGTAATGTAGTATTTAATAATTTAATATTTGTATTCGTTAGCAACAACCACATAAAAACAGTACAAAACAAACTAGTGTGTACAAATTTAACTTATAAATCTAATTAGGAACACTGACTATATTATTTAAAGCTTGGCTCTTAATATTCTACATTACTATTAACACTGTTTAAGAGTCTTTTAATCAAATTTTAAAAGAATTAAAGCTTCTTATAACAGTTACCACCAAAAAAAATATATATGACCCCTTGTAATGTAATCCAACATTATCTTGAGTCTCGTGTTTTTTTTTCACATATTTTCTCACAGTTAAATATTTTAAATTAAAATCTTGTGCTGCTTTGTGTATACTCATTCCGTTCTTTACAAGATCTACAGCTTTTTTCATATCTTTTGCATCATGTTCGCCAATTTTACGGTTTCTGTTGTAGTTCGACCCAGAACTAAAACAAAAATATTATTATTATTAGTACTATGTCTTCTATTAACGCCTTTCTTGTTTATTACAATCACAGTTGAAAAGTTTATGCATAAATTGTATCGAACATAATTAATACAGTGATTGGTACACAGTGAACGATGGTTCACTGTGTACCCTACGATTTTGATCCACTGTGTGTGTGCACGACGACAATAATTCGGTCGACCACATGACATATCGCGGAATAACATTATATTTTTATGAAGTTCATTACGTAAGATTAACATTATTAACAGTTTAAGATTTGTAGTTAGTAGGTATATCTAGGTCTTAAACGTCGTAAGATAGTTGTAAAATTAATTATGTAAAGAGTTTTCTACAATGAGAATAGGAATTAGGTACATTTCAAAGTCGTAAGAATAAATTAGCATTTTTATGTAATTTACGTGTGAGTGAAAATTATAATGGATAATAGTGCATAAGAGATAGTATAGTATATGGATAATATAGTAATAGTGCATAGAAGAATCTACATTTAGGTATTGGTTGTGCGCACGCGACGGCAATCGATCTATCCAGAAAAAATCGAAGGACGGAACTCTCGAGACGCGGTCACCGCAGGCAAAATAAATGTTCGCTATTGTTCAAGAACGCGGGTTGTGCGCACGCGACGGTGCTCGATCTATCTAGAAAAAAATCGAAGGACGGAACTCTCGAGACGCGGGCACCGCAGGCAAATGTTCGCTATTGTTCAAGAACGAGCGGCGCCGGATGCACACATTTTGTCTTTATCGTATTATTGTCTTATTGTCTTTAGTATTGTAAAAACAATGTTGAAAAAACAATAAAGAGAAATGCGGGGGCGAGGTATCGAAACGTATCGAAGCATCGGGAAACTTAAGTGGAATCGTATAAATACCGCGACGGCGCGTTCCGCCGTCATTCGTTGTTTGTTCGTTGTTCGTTGTTCATTCGTTGTTTGTTCGTTGTTCGTTGTTCATTCGTTGTTCATTCGTTGTTCGAGCATCAGAACGAAAAAGTCCAAAGTGACTCAGGAAAAGGGAAAACTACTAGATCTGCGACGCCTCACCCCCGCCTTGGATTCGCCTGAATTAAGACGGTGCGTTTTTATTTCCGCAAGAACCTTGAAGCGTACCCAGGATCCTAGGAGACCTATCCGCCACATTTGCTGGTCCTTCGAGCCGGATCTCCTACGAAGAAAATCAGCGCGGATTACTGGGAGTTCAAGAGAAGTCGAGAAAAAAAATGCCTGTCACGCGCTCTATGGCGGGCAGTATCGCCGATCGAGTGGAAAAACGTTCGACTACGAATCAGGATGTCATAAGTGATATGACAGGCGCCGCCGACGCGTCAAGAATGACTGCAGCAACGAGTCACCACACGTCAGAGGGCACCGCACGCACGTTGGAGGACACAAGCGCGACCACGGAATATTCGACCAGCCCCGAAGCCACGGCCACTACCGCGCAGGATAGTACGCTTAAGGCGAAGCGCGCACGGTCGTGCCGCTCCGAGTCTAATAAGAAAAAATTAGCGGAGTTGGAAGCACTAGAGAAGATCGCTGCTTTGAAGCTGGAAGAAATACGTGCATACGGATAAGTGCAGTGCATACGCACAACCTGAAGAAATATCGTCGAGTAATAATACGGTACAAGATAGAAGTTTCAAGAAAAAATTCGAACATACCTACATAGCGGAACGATACCTACATACGGATATGAAAAAAGATCAATGCCCGTTGTGTAATGAAGAACATCAGTTACCCGAGTGCAAGCGCTTCCGCGACGCCGACATTAACCAACGCTGGGAAATTACGAAAAAACATCGAGTTTGCTTTCGATGCCTACGTAGTACACATCGCCGCGCTATGTGTCGTGCGAAGAAGTGCGGACAGGATGGCTGCGAGATGGCTCATCATCGCTTCTTGCATCACAAGAAGAAGGCTGAAGCATCGTCGCTATCGACGCCGTCGGCGGCGCCGGCGGCGTCAGTAGCAACGCCACCGGCGTCCACGCCGACGGCACCGGTCAATACGGCGGTCACGTCTACGGTGGAGATTGTACAAAATGCTGACTGTGCAAGAAGCCGCCAAGCATATTTGAAGATCGCACCTGTAACGCTTACCGGTCCCAACGGAACACGTGTTGACACATACGCCTTGATGGACGATGGCAGCACCGTCACGCTCATAGACGAAGGGCTTGCGGAGATATTGGAGCTTGACGGCCCGCAAGACCACATGTGGGTACAAGGCTTGAATCAAACTGCCAAGTATGAAAATAGCAAGAAGGTCGACGTCAAGATACGCGGAAGACACAGTGAAGAAGAGTACACACTGCGGGGCGCGCGCACTATAGAACGCCTTATGTTTACTCGACAGAACATAGAAAAAAGAGATTTACTCGACTGCACTCATCTCCGCGACGTAGAAAATCGGCTGGTATATAAGGACGCGTGCCCAAGGCTACTCATTGGTCAAGACAACTGGGAATTATTGGTAGCACTCGAGACACGCACCGGTCGTCAAGATCAACCTGTCGCATCCAACACTCGTCTAGGCTGGGTACTACACGGGTGCCGCACGTCGTATCAAAACGTCGTGGCTTTCTGCGGTCACACAGTTGTATCAGAGCGTGAGAACTCTATGGAAGAAATGATGAAGCAATTCTTTGACCTGGAAACTCTCGGAGTAGAACCCAAGAAGCAGAAGAATGATCCAGAAGAACGTGCATTAAAAATATTGCAAGAAAATAGTAGAAGATTACCCGACGGCCGGTTCGAAACTTCTTTATTATGGAAAGAAGATAAGTTTGAAATACCTAACAACTACGTATGTGCGCTGAACAGATTGAAGAACTTGGAGAAGAAGTTGGATCGCGATCCTGCCCTCAAAATAAAGTATGAAGAACGAATAGAAAATCTACTAAACTCAGGATACGCCGTCCCTGCCGACGCCCCCGCAACACCGGGAAGAACATGGTACTTACCTCACTTCGCCGTCTGCAACCCGTCAAAACCCAAGATACGTTTGGTACATGACGCAGCCGCGAGGTCACACGGGTGGAGCCTTAACGACATGCTACTCTCAGGCCCAGACCTATTGCAGTCATTACCCGGAGTTATTATGCGGTTTCGGCAACATACCTACGCAATCTCAGCTGACATCAAGGAAATGTTTATGCAAATCAAGATAAGAAAAGAAGATAGAGATGCACTGAGATTCCTGTGGAGAGGTAACGAACGAGGCAACACGAGGCCCAAGGAGTATCATATGACGTCAGTGATCTTCGGTGCCACCTCCTCTCCGTGTACGGCGCTGTATATTAAGAACAGAAACGCAGAAGATTTCGAAGCTTCGTATCCCCAGGCCGTGAAGGAAATAAAGAAGAATCACTACATGGACGACTACATCTCGAGCTTCCCGAGTAAAGAAGAAGCTGTAGAAGTATCACGACAAGTAGACTATGTTCACCGTAAAGCGGGTTTCATATTATGTGGATGGGTGTCAAACGAACAGTCAGTGTTATGCAAATTCAACACAGACCTAGGAACCGAAACAGTGTCTATCGGCGGGAGCGACACTGAGAAGACGCTCGGCCTACTGTGGGAAGTGAAAAAGGATTGTATCGGTTTCCATTTGAACGAAGCGAAGACACCTACTCAGGTACTAGAAAATTCACGACCGCCCACTAAGAGAGAAGCACTCAGCGTGATTATGTCCCTATTCGACCCGCTGGGCCTAGTCTCGCCACTGACAACACCGGCGAAGAGGCTCATGCAGGAAACATGGCGTTACGGAACGGGATGGGACGAGCCGATTCCAGAACAATTACAGTCACGTTGGGCGGCGTGGTTAGTTAACCTCCGCGCTGTCAAGAGCTTGCACATACCGCGTTGCTATAACAACGGAGCACCAGTCAACGCAAGGGAACTGCATATCTTCGTGGATGCAAGCGAGGAAGCCTATGCCACTGCTATATACATACGCATGGAGCGGTCCGACGGGTCAGCACATGTAGCCCTGGCCGCCGCGAAGAGTCGCGTCGCACCCCTGAAACCCACTTCAATCCCTCGTTTAGAGCTACAGGCAGCCCTCCTGGGAGCGCGTCTAGCACGTCGTACAGAAGAAGAGCACGACTTTGAGTTTCACAGAAAAGTCTACTGGAGTGACTCGCGCACTGTACTAGCGTGGATACGATCGGAGCCTCGTGCATATAAGACGTTCGTCGCGCACCGCCTGGCAGAAATCGAAGAGCTCACTAAGGTTAACGAATGGCGTTGGGTACCAACGAAGGAAAATGTGGCCGACGATGCGACACGGGAGACCCCGAGCGACTTCAATGCGGAACACCGTTGGTTTCACGGCCCGGAGTTTCTAAGGCGATCAGAGGCAGAATGGCCAGCCGAGGCAGAGGGAGAAAAAATCCAGAAGACCGGTGAAGAACGCTGTTGTATAGCTAATGTGAAAAATGTACATGGATACCTACCGAACATCAAGAACATTTCTAAGTGGCAGACTCTTATCCGTGCGACAGGACGAGTATTACAGTTTATCGACATGTGTAGGCGTAAAAACACGCATGTGACAGCCGCAGCAAAACGTAAACGAACATTAAAGAATACACAAAAAGACCCTACGTGGGTGAAAAATAAGAAAATAGAGAAAAACGAAAAGACTCACTACAAGATCAGTGACAATCGAAAATTAATATGTTTAGACGCCCACTACCTCAAACGCGCAGAGAAAATGTGGTTACGTGCATCACAAGATGACAGCTACGCGAATGAGAGGGCACGAGTCGAGAATAACCTCCCTCCCGCCGCGAGAGATCGTCTCGCTTCGCTTAGCGTGTACATAGGAGACGACGGGTTAATACGTCTGAGAGGGAGAATTTCAGCTGCACCGGACATATACGAAGATGCGGTCAACCCTGCGGTGCTGGACGGAGAACACAGGTACACAAGGATGTACATCCAGCACGTGCACGAGAAGATGCATCATGGAGGCGTGGAGCTGATCGTGAATGAAATAAGACAACGATATTGGGTTACTCGGATTCGCCCTACAGTGAAGAGTGTTATAAGAAACTGCTTAGTGTGCAAGTTAAGAAAGGCTAAGCCAGTGTCGCCCTCTACAGGAGACCTTCCGTCAGCACGCCTCATGCATCACGCGCGTCCCTTCACCTACACAGGCCTCGACTACTTTGGGCCCCTCGAGGTGACAGTGGGGCGACACCGAGGGAAGCGATGGGTAGCTCTCTTCACCTGTATGACAATAAGGGCAGTACATCTCGAGCTGGTGACATCGTTGAGTGCGGACTCGGCCATAGCAGCGCTACGCAGATTTATCGCACGAAGAGGAGTACCCACGGAGCTGTGGTCCGACAACGCTACATGTTTTAAGGCAGCTGAGAAGGAATTACGAGAGGCAGTACGTGAAGCGATCCACGCGACTAGGGAAGAAGCCAACGCTCGTCACATCCACTGGCGCTTCGTTCCCCCCGCCGCCCCGTTCATGGGCGGAGCTTGGGAACGATTGGTGCGTAGCGTCAAGGAAACCCTGCGCGTCACGCTACGCGAGAAGTACCCCAGCGACGAAACTCTCATGACTCTTCTCGCTGAAGCTGAGAATGTCATCAACTCGCGCCCGCTCACCCACGTGCCAGTGACACCGGACGAACCCGAGGGACTGACCCCCAACCACATACTGTTGGGGCCTAACAGCCACGTTCCTGCACCAGGTCAATTCACAGAGAAAGACGAGTCAGCGCGCAAAGTCTGGAGGCGCGCGCAACAGCTAGCTGATATCTTCTGGAGACGTTGGGTGAAAGAATACCTCCCCCTACTCCAACACCGGCGGGAGCCTCGATCTGCTGGGACACCGCCCAAGGTCGGCGATCTAGTAATCATCTGTGACCCAAACCTGCCTAGGAACGTTTGGCCACGCGGACGAATTACCCGAGTATACCCTGGAAAGGACAACGAGGTACGCGTTGTGGACATCACTACGAGTAACGGACACGTTCTACGAAGACCGAGCAAGAGGATCGTCGTGCTGCCAGTAGAATCGCAGGATGCGACGGCGGGAGAAATGTGCACGACGACAATAATTCGGTCGACCACATGACATATCGCGGAATAACATTATATTTTTATGAAGTTCATTACGTAAGATTAACATTATTAACAGTTTAAGATTTGTAGTTAGTAGGTATATCTAGGTCTTAAACGTCGTAAGATAGTTGTAAAATTAATTATGTAAAGAGTTTTCTACAATGAGAATAGGAATTAGGTACATTTCAAAGTCGTAAGAATAAATTAGCATTTTTATGTAATTTACGTGTGAGTGAAAATTATAATGGATAATAGTGCATAAGAGATAGTATAGTATATGGATAATATAGTAATAGTGCATAGAAGAATCTACATTTAGGTATTGGTTGTGCGCACGCGACGGCAATCGATCTATCCAGAAAAAATCGAAGGACGGAACTCTCGAGACGCGGTCACCGCAGGCAAAATAAATGTTCGCTATTGTTCAAGAACGCGGGTTGTGCGCACGCGACGGTGCTCGATCTATCTAGAAAAAAATCGAAGGACGGAACTCTCGAGACGCGGGCACCGCAGGCAAATGTTCGCTATTGTTCAAGAACGAGCGGCGCCGGATGCACACATTTTGTCTTTATCGTATTATTGTCTTATTGTCTTTAGTATTGTAAAAACAATGTTGAAAAAACAATAAAGAGAAATGCGGGGGCGAGGTATCGAAACGTATCGAAGCATCGGGAAACTTAAGTGGAATCGTATAAATACCGCGACGGCGCGTTCCGCCGTCATTCGTTGTTTGTTCGTTGTTCGTTGTTCATTCGTTGTTTGTTCGTTGTTCGTTGTTCATTCGTTGTTCATTCGTTGTTCGAGCATCAGAACGAAAAAGTCCAAAGTGACTCAGGAAAAGGGAAAACTACTAGATCTGCGACGCCTCACCCCCGCCTTGGATTCGCCTGAATTAAGACGGTGCGTTTTTATTTCCGCAAGAACCTTGAAGCGTACCCAGGATCCTAGGAGACCTATCCGCCACAGTGTGCAGACACCACTTTTTAACCTATATGGTTACATAACTATTAAACATACCAAATTCAAAGGATATTTATATATCTAAGTTATTAAGGAATAGTTAATTTACACATGGAAATAGTGCAATATAATGTAACTAAATATACAACGATTCTATAAAGAAAATAAATGAAAACACGTGTACTTACTTTTTTTGGCTCCAAGGACAAAACCATGTATTATACTACCGTTACGGGCGGGAGCCCGCTGTCGATTGGGGAGTGCAGGAGGTGGTTGAAGGCAAATTGTTTCGCGTTTGCAGTACGGTTTGGCAACGACGCGTTTTTGGGATATGAGTGGTGGTGCACTGTGTACTACTGGGCCACTGTTTACCACCTGACCCTATGGCATTTGGAGTTTTATTTGTTTTTTTTTTTTACTTACATTAAGTTAATGCTTGACCACAATCCCACCTGATGGTAAGTGGAGATGTGGTCCAGGATGGTGAGCGCACTAACTTTATAAAAGCCTATTCACTCTTTTCTTCAAGACATCCAAGTCATAGGTGGGCGGGAACGCAGACGCAGGCAAACTATTCCAATCCTTCGCGGTGCGCCTAAGGAATGACGATGCAAACCGCGTCGTCCGTACCGGCGGGGTTCACGACGAAAGGGTGGATACCCGTGTTTCACGTGTGATATTAATTTAAATCACAATTATTTGTTATAGAGTCAAGTAGCGAGTTCAGTTCAGACTCCGACACGGACCCAGAGAGCAGCAGTAATAAGAAGCCGAAGAAATCTAAGAATGGACCGAGCGACGCCAAGAATGGTAAAAATTCCGGTATAACTGAATTCAGTTACGTTTATTTTATAGAGAAAGCAAATCAATGTGACGATTTCTTTAAAATTATTTAAAAAATTGACCTTATAGTCAATAAGTGGACTTTTCGTAACAGTGTTGAGGTTTCTGGGAACCATCTGTGATAGTTCTAACATCACAATTATAATTTCTTCTTGATTTTTATTACTACGTCGATATCACCCCTGTGACTTTATTTTAGACCAATTTACAAAGCAAGATTATTATTAGACGGATAAAAGAAAGTAGATTGTTATGCAATTTTGATCATCTGTTTCTTTTTCCTGTTTTCTCCACCTTACATGCTCAATCCTCCCCGTATCTCCTCCATCATTAGATAAGATTAAATGGATTATTGGATTGCAATTTTGATGGTCTATTTCTTTTTCTTATTTTCTCCACCGCATATGCATAACCCTCCCCGTCTCTCCCCCAACATTGGGCAGCGCGAGCAGGTCGCGCGCGGGCTCGTAACCTTCCCCATCTCTTTCCCCCATTTCTACCCTGTCTAACCCAGCGTCTGTGTCTGTACATGTGTGTGCAGCAAGCGCGCCGGGAAGCGTGAGCGGGTCGCGCACGGACTTGTAACCTTCCCCATCTCTCTCCCCCATTTTCTATCTCTGTGTAACCCAGCATCTGTGTGTACGTAGCGAGCGCGCCGGGCAGCGCGAGCGGGTCGCGCGCGGGCTCGCCGGCGCCGTCCGCCGCGCAGGCCGCCGTGGCCGCCGCCAACGCCGCCGCCAGCCAGCCGCCTAGCAAGCGGGCCAAGCTCGACCCATCGTACACGTGAGTACCAAACACTACACACACTAAATGTTTTATGGAAATAGTCACCTGCTAACTAGCCTACGATTCACCTGATGGTAAATGGCTATCGTCGCCCATATACATCAGCAATAACAAAGGCATCATTGATGCGTTGCCGGCCAAGAAAGAGGGGAAAAAAGAAACAAAGAAATATACAGTATACTATGTAATTAAAGAGTGGAAAGTTGGTTGATATAAACGACTGTTTTGGCCACAGATTACCTCCAATAGATTCCGCATACAAAGCAACTGACGCGCGCCAACATATACGTGCATTTGCATGTTCACGACATTAGTGCCGACCAATACTGACCCGTCAGGTCCAAGTATGAATTAGAAATAGCCAATCACAGTGTATTTTTTTTTGTCAACAACAAGCCGCGCCTTTCGCCAAATTTTGTGTGTTCAGTCTCTAAGAAAATTTCACTTATGCGGTATCTATTGAGGGTAATCTGTGGTTTTGGCTCTACAACCCTCCTTAATATAGTCTAGATTATAATATCGTTGTATTTAACTAGTACGTACTTTCCACACGATATTTTTACACAATTCCCAATCTGGTATAAAACCTATCCATGGTCTGTTGTGCCAAGTTACATCTAATTTAGTTAGACGTTACCCGTAACTTGTCAAAGACAGCCCATGTTACAAATTGCCTAATGGAAATACAAGACCATCATAACCATATTGTTATTGTTGTGCAGCGAGTGCGGCGTGACCGAGGAGGCGGTGCGGCGCTACCTGGCGCGCAAGCCCATGACCACCACGGAGCTGCTCACCAAGTTCAAGTCCAAGCGCACGGGCGTCAGCTCCGAGCGGCTCGTGGAGACCATGACGCAGATCCTCAAGCGCATCAACCCGCTCAAACAGAACATCAACGGGAAGATGTACCTTAGCATTAAGCAAACCTGATTAATATATTGTTGTCTTATGAATTCCATTGTTTTATTTGTAATTGGAGCAGTGCCGGATTAAACAAGCGCGGGGCCCGTTGTAAATTCTTTCAAAGAGCCCTTAATCTAGTATGGGTTGTTAAGTATAAAGTGGTAAAAACAATATTGAATACGTTTATTTGCCATCTATAGGTTACAATTTTGTTGATAATTATCATCATAAGTTTCACATTACGTCTTAATAAGTTTCTCTCAAAAAATTACGCTCAGGCAGAGATGAGTGGGTTTAAATATGCGGGGCCCCCTTTCGCGCGGGGCCCGTTGCTACGTGGTTAATCTGGCACTGAATTGAAGTAGTTTACAGCACGCCATACGCTTTATAGTGGTTGGATCGACCAAGTTTTATACATCGAATGCCGTGAAGTGAAGGATCATAGCGCTTTCGCACTTCAAGATGCACTTTTGTATTACTAGAATAGAATAGAATAGAAACACGTTTATTTCTGTGCCACACATGAACATACATACATAGATCAAAATATAAATATAGTAAAAAAAAAATACTAAAATTTACAGACCGACACAAAAAATAAAATGAAAATAAAATTAACAATTTGCAGCATTATTGGTCTGTAACACTCGCATGTGTCGCAGTGGCCCAGAAAATGGAGCTCACTCAGCATAATGCCGTAGTGGTAGCTACGGCGCTGATTTTCAGTGAGTCCATTTAGTGATGTACGGACATCAGTGTCTTAATTACCAGTGTAAGAACAGGTTTATATCAGGTTCGAAGTGAGTCAGTGGTGTGACGCATTCCTGAATTGATATAATCTCGCTAAGAAGCGACGAGGAGGGTACAGAAGTGAGGGGGGTATGCGTTGTGAACCCGTTATGAAATATTTTTCTGACATTGCACACTGCGCCATGGCAGCAGCCGTTACACGCCCGTGCGCTTCATGTGTTTTCTGTCTATTTACCATGACACGAATTTTGCTATTATTTTGAATAATTACTTAATCTATATTTAAAGTATGTTTGCTACAAGTATGTGCATTGTATACAGCCGCATACAAGAAGCACTGAGATAACGCCTAAGCCTATATATTGCTTATAGTCTGCAAACTATGAGGTAAGTTTTATTAGCGGTTAAGTACCTACTACATTTTATTTATTGATAGAATATGGATAATATTATTATTGCATAGGTATATTATACATATATAGGATATTATACGTAATTTTAAAAGTGAATTTTGTTGTAAATATTATGTATTGAATATTAAAAATTGTGTGAATTATATTTATTGTATAATTATTATATAGTTATTGTAAATTTTATTGATTTAGTTATATTTGTAGCTCGTTTATTAAGTTAGGTGAAGTTAATTTGTAGGCTCAGAAGGTGTGTTTTCAATTTAAAACTTTGTTTTAAATTTTGTTTTTAATTTTAAACGAATTAATGGATTTCAGACTCATCACCGGCGGCGGCAGGTCGTTCCAGATCTTGGATGCGGCAAATTTAAAGCTTCCCTTAAATGCATGGGTTTTGTGACGAGGAATGTACAGTGTACTTCGTACCCTGGTTTTACTGGATTGAACATCGCGAGTCCACGTCAGCTTTGCGGCTAGATAAGGAGGTATTTGACTATGTATAATCCCAAACAGAAGATTCGAGTAGCTAAATGTAGTTTCCTACGAGATTCCATTTTTAAAATGTTTGCATTATTTAAATAGGGAGTGACATGCGTGCGGGGGGGAATGGAGAAACAGAATCTTGCGCACGCGTTCTGTACCTTTTGCACGAGCTGGCGACTGCGGGCTAGCAGTCTGGGACCATATACCACATCCATATAGTTAAATTTGGATAGAATTAGGGAATCACATAATTTGATGCGGATGTCAGTGCTCAAATATTGCCGAATTTGGTATAACACCTTTAGCCTGTAAAAACAATTTCTGCTAGTGTTTAATATGTGATTTTCAAATTGTAGCTTTTCATCCATCAATAGTCCCAGATTGCGAGCTTCACTTACACGTTCGACATTCACGCCTTGAATGTGTATGTTCGCTCCCTGCTCGGAGATTTTATTTATCTGATTTTTAGTTCCTAGTAATTAATACTTAATACTTTTACTTAAATAATAATTAATACTTTTACTGGGTTCGTAAACAACCTATACTACTACTAAACTTATAAAAAGTAAAAACAAAGTTATCACTATATTAAAGCTGCGGTGAAGCAATGTCTTAGGCATTCGGACGATACAAAAAATTACTCTGTGACAAAGACCTAAAATCCTCGGATTACTTAGTAATAAATAAATAAATAAAACATGAGCTTTAAATAAATTTTATTAATGCTGAAAAAATATACAAAAATATATTACCTACAGCGAATCTGGGTAATAATGGATATTATCACAGACATGAACATATCTGTGGATACTATTCTAACATTGAATATAAAACAATGAGACGCAAACATTGATTAAATCAGGTTTTAGGCAGGTAAAAGAGATATCGTTTCATTACTCTGCTAATTTAATACTAAGTTTGTTTAACAAAAAAGACATTTAGAGTCGTTCTATCGAGAGATGACTGCATTGTTATAAATGAAGCTAAGAAGTAAGAAATGCGTAAAGTATAATAAAAATTAAATAAACAACAATCTCCTTAATTTGCTTTGCAATTAATAATACAATACGAGGCCTTAAACCCTTACATTTATTCTATTAAATAACTTGTAATAGTATAATTATTTTATGGTGAAATACATAAGTATAATCTAGACACGCGGTAGTGTGTCAAGCCAATTTAACTTTAACTGGATAAAGCTTATGTTTTTATTATGTCTTTTTATTAGCTTATAAAACGTGTTTTGACTGTATAATCCTCAAGTCTTCAACAGTATTTAATCCTTTACATTGAAATAGGTAAATTCTGTTATAATAGTAAGTACTAAAATATTATTGTAATCAATATGAACTATTTTACACAATAATTGTTTGCGATTGGTGTAATCTGTCTAATCTAACCAAATTCGTTGTGTATACCTACATAATCTTAAAATATGCACCATACTATTAAAGATAGATCTAAGAGATACAATAAAATATTCTATCGATACTTAGAAACATTACCTACCGATTGGAATTGAATTATAGGTGAGATAGTCTATCTGACTAAGATAATAATGATATTATGCATAATAATTTTGCATTGCATTGTAGACATATAATATTTAAAAAATGTAAAATGTACTGTGTATCTAGTACCACAGTAAAGATATGGTGCTAGTATTGTGGTATAATGTAAAAACAAATAGAAGGTAGGTATGTACATAAAAATACAAACAAAGTAATCTTTGTTACTATCACAGTCTATATCATGCTATAAAAATGTTACCCTATCATAAAGTGCACTTAATATTTAAAAATACTTAAACCTTACAAACAACTATTAATAAACTTAACTATCTATGCATAACTAATACATAATTCGTTGTTAGAATTTTCACTTGCCATATTTGCCAATCATGCCATAGCGACTACAGTGCACCCAACTTATCTGTGAAGTAGCGAAAATTGGAACTAATGCCGCCCCATTCATAAGTTTTTTGTGTTCATTCATTGATATTTACTACGTCTCGAATTGCGTCCAATGATTGGTCCAATGCGTCCGACATCCCCTTCGTCAATTCACAGATAAGTTGGAGGCACTATAGCTCTCAATCATCATCATCATCAGTATCATCATAAGAACTTATTAATTGTTATTGATTATATCATTATTAACTTGGAAGTTAAAATTGGCGCTTCAAAAATAGTAACATTGTGCGACCACATTATAATGAGTTAGTATTTATTTTAACTAAAATAACAACAATAAAGTACATAATATTGGTAATGTTATGTGTAAAAATATTTTTATATGTACCTACTTGCTTAAAATGCCCCTGTAATTAATGGTGCCTATATTTAAGGCAAATTGTTCAATTTAATTGACTAACCTACTAAAGCTAATAAATAATACCTAATGCTATCTAAATAATTATTTACTAAAAAATATCCCCCTTCCCTTGAGCTTATGGAAATCCGGTATTTGTGGTTTGACTGCAATAATAATATTGTAAGTATTAAAATAGTTTATTCCAACTTAATGTAATATAGACAAAGTTCAATTTTTTTTATAATATTTATTAAATTATCATTATCTTTATGATTTATCAATAATAAAAAATGTTATCTATTATTACTGCTATATTGCTTAAGTACCTTCTCAGTAATTATGGATATATGCACCAATTCATGATTTACAACGCTTTTATATTTTTTGCTTGAATAGTAGATAAACTACTTACACACTAGGTACAGTACGGCCGACGTATCTTGGCGCGTCTGAACTTCGCGCAGAAGGCTGCGCAGTAACACAATTCGGCAATGGTTGGTACGCGGCGTATTATGTCTCAGTCACACGTTAGCATGCTCGTGTCGCTATCTCTGTCTTACATGCGCTAAAGTTCGCAGTGCCTATGTTCAGACGCGCCAAGATACTTCAGCCGTATTGTACCTTGGAAAACATTTTTGATATGTTCATTAATGTTACGTGATGAGAGCCTTTTGTTTATCAGTGTGCATTTCCCTTTCGTCTGCGTCTACTTCTGCTTTCCTGAAAACATTATACGACATTTTACAGTCTCTAACACTTGGACAATAATAAACTTTATCTTCAACCATAATAGATTGATGTCATTAGTGAGAACAGCGGGCTGGATTTAGTCGCCTCTCACGACACCCAATTTCGTAGTGTGTGGAATGTGGTGAAAATGTGGAATTTCGGTTAGTAGGTATTCTAATCCCTACGCCGTCCTAATACACGGCTAAATACGGCGTTTGGAAATAGCCGGCAAACGAGCTGACGATCCACCTGAAGGTAAGTAGCTATCGTTGCCCATGCACATCAGCACTATAATATAAACATATGTAGATATAAACACCAAAGGCATCAGTGATGCGTTGCAGGGAGAGGAAAAAGAAAGAAGTGGCTCCGAAGCCCAAATAATAATTTATGATGTGAGTATACGCTGTTGGTACCCGCAGAGAGTGTAGGCGCGCACGGTGCGCTCTCCATCAGCGATGGTTTGTGGCATGGCGCGGCCCATGGTCTCGGGCAGGCGCAGCCCCGCGCCCGCCGCCGCCAGCGCCGCGCCGCCCAGGATCACCAGCGGCAGCGACCGCCACACGCGCTCCTGAGTGTTGCGAGGTACAGGCATAAATAAATAACCCCACACTAGTATTCCTTGTGTCGTGGGTGTCATGGACAACACAGAAAGACAAGGACATTTAGACCCAGAACGAGAGCAAAAATTCAAGATTTTGTTCAGGAACGCTGCACCCCTAACTTTTGAGCAGTGGCGTAGCTAGCCCTATGAAGGCTCCATATCAATATTTTTTGTGGGGCCCCTTCAACAGGAGTGCCAAATGTAGCGGTCGTAGGCAACTGGCGAGCTTTTTTGGGAGTTTTAGTTGGGGGCCCCTATACGCTGGGGGCCCCGTATAAATGATACGGCGGTAGCTACGCCCCTGCTTTTGAGCGACCCTGTTGTACCAACGCAAATCATACATTTTCAAAATTTCAACGTGGCGCCCCTCTATAAAAAGCTCCCTGTCTCCCCTAGTGCGGCTACTTTTAGCTACCCGTTAATTTCAGCGCCTTTTCATCGACGTGAAATCCGGGACAATCAATTAATTACAGGACACGACAAAAAATTGGATTAATCACGGCTATATCTTAATCCGCTAAGTAAGACGCATTCCGGCAAAGCTATTAGCTATGAACACGATGAACAGTCTCCAGTTCTCCAAAGAGCTTTAACTAAATATGGACAAACGACCCGAAGAAGACAGCGGACATCCGTTGGTTCAGAAGGCTCAGTATCGGTCAGAGTTAGCAGGTTAGGAGAGGCCTACCTCCAATTGTTAACTGGATGGATGGATATTCCATATATTTTTTTTATGGAAATAGCCGGCAAACGAACTGACGATCCACCTGATGGTAAATAGCTATCGTCGCACATGGACATCAGCAACACCAAAGGCATCACTGATGCGTTGCCGGCCAAGAAAGAGAGAAGAAAAAGAAAGAAAGAACTGGCTCTCAAGCCCCCAGCCGGAACACGACGAGTCGTTTGGCGGCTGACTCATGCTCAAGGGTGGTAGCTATCCAGGCGAACCCCATGGAGAAATAATACTAGTAATAATGGTATTAATTAATAATTAAAATCAATATTACTAATATAATCCCTCGAGGGGCCCTTCCACCAGCGGGACGGATTTAGTCGCCTCTTACGACACCCATCCGGCGTGAGATTGGGGTTAGTATTCTAAGCCGCCCCAATACGGCGAAAATACCTACAATGGTTGATTGGATTGATGGATGTACCGTTACTGTTTGTTATCCTAACCAAGTGTCAGCAACTCACCGAGTAGACGATGAACGGCGAGAGCACGGTGGCGACGTACCCGCTGACGTGCACGAGCGAGGAGCCGGACGCGCGCACGGCCGTCGGCAGCAGCTCCGTGGACCACTGGATGGCCGCGTTGTACGACATGTTGATCGCGAACCGCGCCATTATCGCCAGCGATACTTGCGGGACGCCTGGCAGAGAACCGAGAAACACGTAGGAGTAATACAGCGTACCTAGCTTCTGGCTCCGGGGCTAATCAGATTTTTTGTCCCATAGTGGAGGGCAAAAGTTTTTATTGCCCACATCTCAGGGTAATAGATGAACTTCTTCTCCGTACTTATCCGTACCAATACTCACGTATACGTATGTACTCTCAGTGTATGCTCAGTGTTTTATTAATTAGTTTCACTGATAGCTCCTCTAATTAGTCTAACTTACCGCCTAGATTTGCTAACACTCTTACAAAAAAAGCACAACTGCAGCATAGTGCTACTGGCGCAACAAATGCAAAGCTCTCTGACCTTTCGGAACGAAGGCCGCAATCAGACACAGGATTCCAGCAACCGCCATGGGACCACATGTGAGACATCGGCGGCCCCACCTGGAATATTCAAGTTAAACATGACTGTAGCAATCTTATGACCAGAGATACCTATTCCGACATAAATACTTTACTGTCGATTGCATAGTTGACTAGCAACTGTTAGGGAACAAACTGTTAAAAAACTAATAAATTTCTTTCTTCTACATTATTCTTCTTGTAGCCTTAAAAATAATACGTAATGTTTGCCGTGAGAGCTAGAAGTTACCTAAAAAAAGCATTTAATTTCTTCCGTTACAGCACACTTACGCCATAGACAATAACTAGACGATTCTTTCCATTTCACTCCTACCACAAGCCGCGTTAAGAAACTGTTCTAAAAACCTACTTGTCAAGGACGAACGCCAGCAGCGTGACAGAGGGTATCTCCGTGGCGGAGGTGAGCGTGAAGGTGATGAAGAAGTCCAGCCCCAGCCCCTCGGACATGCGCACCAGCCCGTCGAAGATGACGGCGCACGACATGTACACCACCACCATGTTCAACAACATGGTGCGGAGCGGAGCACTCTTGAACAGGTACTTGATTGACTCGTTCGTCTGGCGCGTCTGAGTCGACGATACCTGGATGGAGGAAAGTTAATAGTTTTGAAAGTGGCGTAGCTAGCCCTAAGGAGGCCCCATATCAATATTTGTTGTAGGGTCCCCTCGACGTTAGCTGTCAAATATAAAAGGAGTGCCAACTGTAGCGGTCGTAGGCCGCTGGCGAGCTTTTTTTGGAAGTGTCAGTGTGGGGCTCTATACGCTGGGGGCCCCGTATAATTGATACGCTTGATACGGGGTAGCTACGCCCCTGAGTTTTGTTTTGTTTGCGCTTCAAATGGTTCTAGCAAGTAACCGTAGAGGAAGGGCAGTTGAAAGGTCTTTATGTGGGAGGCCAAGGCTCACTTTGGGTAATGACCCAAAAGTCTCCTGGTGCAGTGACCATGGGAGTATTTTTTTTTGTTTGTGATAAACAATCTTAACTGAAAAATATAATGTAATATAGACGTAACATGCGTAGACGTAGGGCACAGAAAGTCGTCGGTCCCGGTTGTTGTCATAAGATAACTGTCGTTAAACCATGTCGGAGACCCTCGGGTGGTTTGAAAACATCCGACACTCGGGTTGGCCACTAACCCCTCCACCAATTGGCACTGGAGCAGCGTAGTTGAGTATATTCTAGGTCTCCTCAAGAGGAGAGACCCGTGCTCAGTAGTGGGCCATTAATGGGTTGAAGCTATCCCCAAGTAGCAAACTAGTCATATAATACAACTAAAAGACGTATAAGAGTTTTGTTTCAGTTTTGTAGCAACCAAATAATTGTAAAGTGGTATTCAATACGATGCTTTAGTTATATATAATTTAAATCATATAAATACGTCTGGTAAACGTCGTCTCAACGAATTTATATGACGTAATGTAAACGTATCTGCCACTACGTTTACATGATAAAGCTTTGAGTCGAGTTAACGTTATAGTCAGATAATAGTCGGGAGTTCCTATTTTTGTGTAATTTTGGAAACTTTTATGTAACGCTTAAATAATTAACTGTCCTATAATGATTGTATAATAAACTATTATAAAAAAGTCTTATTAAGGCGTTTAGTTCAATCATTATGTAACTTTTAGGCTATAAGTTTATTCTTATATGACTATTATAATTCATGTAATTATTTAAACGATAATAAGTAACTTTTATATGACTCAGAAGCCATTTTTAATTTAATTCATAGTTATGGATCCCGGAAAGTGGAAAAAAAATTAACAAAAGTGGTGGTTTTAGAAGAAAAGTAAACAAAAATTATAAATCATTAAAAATATCAAAAATACCTACAATTAATCTGGAAAAGACATTGTCGTGCGGTCCCAATCAAAAAGAAAGTAGCAAAAATCAAGGTGGTTCCGTATATTTTTTAGCATTAGTACCTACCACTTAGACTATAGGCGATACGACTTAGGCAACCAGGCGCCTAAATCGTGCCGAAGGACCTTTTTGGAAAAGTGTTGAAATTTCTATTTCTTTAAAAGATTTCTTATGCTTATGTCAACTCTATGATAACTTAGTAAATAAACATTAAATGGATGTATGATATTTATTTAATTTGAAATACCCTAAAATACAACTATTTTCCCTTAGATAAAGTAGTAGCACAGTAAATTAAATTTAATAATGGCAACATTATTTTTTCAAAACGAAGATATTAAAAATTGTTTTTTTTTCAAAAAGGATTTCAAAAATAATTTTTATTATTAAATTAAAAACAATATTCAAAAAAGTAAACAAAAAAAACATTTGTAAAAACATCAAAAAAATAAATAAAAAAGAAATTCAAAAAAATATGTCAAAAAATTAAAAATAAATATTTTAAATATTTAAAACGAATGGCAACGTAATATTTATTTCAAAAATTTTCACACGATATATCGGCTACGTCTACGTCACGCCTTGGTAACGCTTTTTCGTGACAGAAAATTCCTAATACCCCTATATAGAAGTCTATATAGAAGTTTCACTTCAAAACAGAACTACTAATAAAGGTTTTTTTCATATTTTTCTGTTCCATAGAACCCTAATTGCAACCGTAATGGTGGACGACAGGACGACATAAGTTGAATAAAATACATGTATATAACCAGTAGTCATATACACGTCGTAAAGCGGTCGCTTAGTGAGTTGATTGCAATATGGCGGAAATTATTAAAGTCAATTCATATATATAATTTTAATATACAATATTAAAACATCAATATTTTGAAGGCCCATTAAAATATGAACAAAGATGTCCATACATATTCTCGAAAAAATTTTATGGCCACTATATCATCACCCTCCTCATCTTCAACACAGTCAGCTTTCTTTATATTATATAAATGAAAATCATGATAACACTTGGCTTAACTTTTTATAAAGTATTTCAAGAAGAAAAAATATTGTCCGTTCGCATAAGAAAACTCATTTAGATGTTGTGTGTTTAACCATAACAGGACTCTTTTGTAATTTTATTTACATCTATATACGGTTAAAGTTATGTAGGAGTATTACTAGACACTATTATAAAACATATTAGTCACACTTGCAACATCTATGTGATTTTTATGTAACGTAATTGACGCCGTTGCGACGACAAAACGACCCTTACACGATGTAAATGTCATATAAGGTGCGCCCAAACCCGCGTTATATAGACGTCTAATATACTGTAATTTTGACTGACTGAAAGTTAATCTAAGACGTTCGTTTACCATTTATATAACTTTATTTTGCTACTTGGGTCGAGATATTCGATCTGCTTCATACCCAAGTAGCAAACTAGTCATATAATACAACTAAAAGACGTATAAGAGTTTTGTTTCAGTTTTGTAGCAACCAAATAATTGTAAAGTGGTATTCAATACGATGCTTTAGTTATATATAATTTAAATCATATAAATACGTCTGGTAAACGTCGTCTCAACGAATTTATATGACGTAATGTAAACGTATCTGCCACTACGTTTACATGATAAAGCTTTGAGTCGAGTTAACGTTAAAGTCAGATAATAGTCGGGAGTTCCTATTTTTGTGTAATTTTGGAAACTTTTATGTAACGCTTAAATAATTAACTGTCCTATAATGATTGTATAATAAACTATTATAAAAAAGTCTTATTAAGGCGTTTAGTTCAATCATTATGTAACTTTTAGGCTATAAGTTTATTCTTATATGACTATTATAATTCATGTAATTATTTAAACGATAATAAGTAACTTTTATATGACTCAGAAGCCATTTTTAATTTAATTCATAGTTATGGATCCCGGAAAGTGGAAAAAAAATTAACAAAAGTGGTGGTTTTAGAAGAAAAGTAAACAAAAATTATAAATCATTAAAAATATCAAAAATACCTACAATTAATCTGGAAAAGACATTGTCGTGCGGTCCCAATCAAAAAGAAAGTAGCAAAAATCAAGGTGGTTCCGTATATTTTTTAGCATTAGTACCTACCACTTAGACTATAGGCGATACGACTTAGGCAACCAGGCGCCTAAATCGTGCCGAAGGACCTTTTTGGAAAAGTGTTGAAATTTCTATTTCTTTAAAAGATTTCTTATGCTTATGTCAACTCTATGATAACTTAGTAAATAAACATTAAATGGATGTATGATATTTTATTTAATTTGAAATACCCTAAAATACAACTATTTTCCCTTAGATAAAGTAGTAGCACAGTAAATTAAATTTAATAATGGCAACATTATTTTTTCAAAACGAAGATATTAAAAATTGTTTTTTTTTCAAAAAGGATTTCAAAAATAATTTTTATTATTAAATTAAAAACAATATTCAAAAAAGTAAACAAAAAAAACATTTGTAAAAACATCAAAAAAATAAATAAAAAAGAAATTCAAAAAAATATGTCAAAAAATTAAAAATAAATATTTTAAATATTTAAAACGAATGGCAACGTAATATTTATTTCAAAAATTTTCACACGATATATCGGCTACGTCTACGTCACGCCTTGGTAACGCTTTTTCGTGACAGAAAATTCCTAATACCCCTATATAGAAGTCTATATAGAAGTTTCACTTCAAAACAGAACTACTAATAAAGGTTTTTTTCATATTTTTCTGTTCCATAGAACCCTAATTGCAACCGTAATGGTGGACGACAGGACGACATAAGTTGAATAAAATACATGTATATAACCAGTAGTCATATACACGTCGTAAAGCGGTCGCTCAGTGAGTTGATTGCAATATGGCGGAAACTTAGATGAAGGACCTTTTATTTCCTTCATCTGAGGGCGGAAATTATTAAAGTCAATTCATATATATAATTTTAATATACAATATTAAAACATCAATATTTTGAAGGCCCATTAAATATGAACAAAGATGTCCATACATATTCTCGAAAAAATTTTATGGCCACTATATCATCACCCTCCTCATCTTCAACACAGTCAGCTTTCTTTATATTATATAAATGAAAATCATGATAACACTTGGCTTAACTTTTTATAAAGTATTTCAAGAAGAAAAAATATTGTCCGTTCGCATAAGAAAACTCATGTAGATGTTGTGTGTTTAACCATAACAGGACTCTTTTGTAATTTTATTTACATCTATATACGGTTAAAGTTATGTAGGAGTATTACTAGACACTATTATAAAACATATTAGTCACACTTGCAACATCTATGTGATTTTTATGTAACGTAATTGACGCCGTTGCGACGACAAAACGACCCTTACACGATGTAAATGTCATATAAGGTGCGCCCAAACCCGCGTTATATAGACGTCTAATATACTGTAATATAACCATTTTGACTGACTGAAAGTTAATCTAAGACGTTCGTTTACCATTTATATAACTTTATTTTGCTACTTGGGTAGTTGTCGATGCTCAGTAGTAGTGGGCCATTAATGGGTTGAAGCCAATGTAGACCTAAACGCACTTTCGATCTACTTCATAATTATCGACGTAGACACGTTGACGTTGAACTGTATTTTTTCTTCATCTTGATGTATGGTTCCACATCTATGTTCCACATATTGCTAATAAATCAAAGCTCACAATTCTATTTCCAATAGTAAAAGTACTCACAATAAATTCATCCAACACGTCCTGAGGAATCTTTGTCCCGTTAACCTTTTCGAACCTTTTGAGAACACTCACAGCCTGGTTCACCCGACCTTTTGATGACAGCCATCTAAAACAACAGTAAAAAAAGTTATTTGCAAGTTAACGCTTCTCGCCCACGTCAGTCTTTTTGTAGGACCGATAATCGGGCCGATTTTTTCTTCCATATTGTTTCTGACCGACTTTTTGACCGACTATTGCAATCAGTATGGAAGAAAAAAATCGGATTATCGGTCCTACAAAAAGACTGACGTGGGCGAGAAGCGTAAGGTCTTTGGTCTAGCCTTTGCGAGTTGGCGGATATTAGTACAAACAATAAAGTGGTGCTAGTTACCTGGCACTCTCCGGCACCACGAAGGGCACGAAGACGACGAGCGCGAGCGGCAGGCTGGTGACCCACAGCAGGCGCCGCCAGTCCGCCAGCCACAGCGCCAGCCAGGGCAGCGCCAGGCAGCCGCCGCCGAAGTACAGCGCGATCGACATGTTCGCTACCCACGTGCGGTGGCTGGGGCCCACGTATTCTAGCACTGGAATATTGGGAAACGTTGGAGTAGGAAAACCTTGTGGAAGTCCGTGGATAGGTAATGCGATAGTGCTCATCGACAGACGTCTAAACAAAGACCACATGGGTATGGCGGTGAAAACGGACTGGGATGTAGTTGGAGGCATATTACATTAGTGGAAAACGTATTTTTTTTTTAAATTCATATTAATTCGATAATATGTTAGTAAGGTTAGTTAGGACATAGGTTTTAGGTATAAAATTTTAGGAGCAGACGAGTAATTTGAACGTTATGAGTATGTAATCATTTCCGTATTAAAAATAACAATAAGTTAAATAAAAATTTCCATATTAAAATGAAAAAGTTATTTAGGTATTACACCAAATTTAAAAACATCCTCAAACTTCAAATCGAATGAGTGTAGGTAAGTCAAGATATTACGATTACTAGTAGGTATGCTTGTACTCACCCAAAATATACATCATCATGAAGATGCTGTCGTAGGACATGCCCACGAGGAACCGGCAGAAGATGAAGTCCCACAGGTCGGTGGTGTAGATGCTGGCGATGCCGCCCACCAGCGCTATTAGCGTCGACCCTGGACAGCACAAATTTACAATAGTAATATGGCTTCAACCTATTAACCCACTACTGAGCACGGGTCTCTCCTCTTAAGAAGCATACTCCACCAGGAATGGAGGTTACAACAGAAACTAATGATCACTTAATTTTTCAATGTAGACAGCCGACAAACCAGCAGATGAGCCACAAGGTGGAAAGCGGCCACCGTTGTTGGACGTCAGTAACATAACACTAAAGGCATCAACGAAATTGCCGGCCAAGAAAGAAGAGAGAAGAAATTCGTTGTGCGTGACCATTGAAGTATTATTAGTAGCATATAGAACCGACAACGCGAACACAATGTATGTCCCAATGAATTGGCGCCGATCGGCTTCAATTTTCAATGGATTCTTTCGATTTTGAAAGGAGAATGGGGGTTAAATTTTGAAAACAGAACCTCCCGGCGGGACACTTTTTGTTTGAGATGTCTGTTCTATGATATTATACTTCAATGTGCGCGACGTACTTTTTTATTGGTCTGAAGCCCTACCACGGTACAAATATTATAAGTTACGCTCTCACCTACTGCTTTAAGCTCAGAATACAGAACAAACTGTTTGTTATGTATTCTGAGGCTTTAAGTAATATTGAAACACTGATGATATGAACTGATAATGATAATATTGATAACATCCATAAAAAAAATCTCGGAATCTCGGAAACGGCGCCTACGACTTTCATAAAATTTTGTATGCAGGGGGATTCATTTTTAGAAAGTCGTTTTATCCGTGTTTTCAGGCAATTAAAAACTGCTACAATATCTTTGACATCTATTGTAATAAAACTCTAATAATAATTATTGTAACAATAATTATTGGGAGCAACTAACTGCTTCAACGACACAGAGCTACTTCAGTAGATGGTGTTGTTAAGCAACACTAAAATACTGAGCAAAGCTCGGTCATCCAGATATTACCAGCAGTACCGGCGTTAGAGTATGGCGCGGTTGGGTGACCGCCTAGGGCGCCAGGTTTGAAGGGGCGCCGCAGGTAGTCATAACGAAACCCTTATATAGTTCCGTCATGCCCGTCTGTCCGCAGCATAGTGTTGAGACACTTAATGCTGGAAACCGGTATCTTGGCATGGATTTACATATTTATTTTTTTCGTATGGGTCAATTTCGTATGGTTTTAATGGCAGATAGGGGGCTCCGTAGAAATCTCGCCTAGGGCGCTGGTAGTGCTAAAACCGGCACTGACCAAGTGACCACCAGATATTATAATAAAGCGAAATCTTCAAACATTAAATTTGCTAGAAATTCATATTTAAATAATTATGTATTTTAAATATATAACTAATTATAAATATTTACTTTAGGGAAAAATACAACTCAATTAAAAATGTCAGATGAAGTATTGTTATTGCCGCTGTAACCACCACATCGTTAGGAAAATAATAATTTATTTTAAAAGATTTGCAATGATTGTTGGTTATTACCTTATTTATAATTACGTAATGAACTTGGCAAAGAGCGTTAATTGTATTTGTAATGTATATTTTCTATTAAAAGATTATTTAAACATATTTTTGCATCACTGTGTAGGGACTTGTCAACCTTGGGCAGGCTGACATAGATCCTAAGTAAATAAAATTGTTTTCCTTAAAAGGCATACCTACTGGATATAATGGCTGTTAAACTAAGGTGTTAATTAGAGACAGAGAAATTACATCATACAACGGACGAACATAATTATTATTAACTAGCGCCTTCCCGCGGGTTTACCCGCGTATTCCAGTGGATTGAAGCTCAACCTACGCGCCTGCAAGATCGGATTTTATAAGTCCTTCATCCGCCATTTAGTTTTTGTTTGTAGAGGTTTATGTTTAAACAAGCAACCATAAGCAACTAACCCGAATAGCTGATGTACTTAATCTAGGCCGCTAGTAACTCTTACCAACCAAAGCGGGCACCCTTCCGAAGTTGTCAGCCGTCCAGCCGAAGAAGACCCCGCCCACCAGCGACCCGCCGAAGAACACCGCTTGCGCCAGGGGAGCGTACCCTGCGAACTCGCACACCCAGCCCCTCTGCAAGGAAAACCAATAGTTGCAGACATGTCGCTGGACACAGAAGACTTAGTGGGGATTTTGTGGTATTTTTTCCAGAAATCCTCACTAGCAAGAACAATTAACTACGGTAATATCTTTTTACCAGAATCGTTCTCTAATTATATTTAATTTCCTTTTTGACTTTATTAATCTCGTAATTTACTTAGAGTTTAGCCTACACATTTTTCTTGAATCCTTTGGCAAGCTTTGGCATCCATACCTAGGCAATGTGAGAGTGAGATGCAAGCGGTACCCGCTCAGGCAACGATAGCTGCGACGGCACGCTTTAGCACGGCTAAAGACGTATCGGAAAATTTTCCGTCAGTGCACTTGCAGCCAGTGATGCCACGATGTCGTACCACCACTGGACGCAGGCCCTAAAGCAAACATATTCCCCTGGCCCCTCACCTCACTAACGACGGTATGGTACGGTATGTCCCCTAGCTCGAACTCCCAGCCGGCGCGGCACGGCTCGGTGGGCGTGGCGGGGTGCGGCGCGCGCATGGACTCCGCCACCTGGCTCCAGTTGGAGCTGAACGTGGCGCAGCGGTCCCACTCCTCGCCGAGCTGCGGCGCCGACAGGTTACGTCTGGAGATACAGAACTTCATTTTTAGAAGTTGGTTGTACAGAATACAATAATAATACAGAACCCCTTTTCAGAATTTGGTTAAAAAGTACTCCAAACAGGATGAATGATGAACATCAGTTACATTTTTGTAATTTTACCAGCTTGCTTGATGGATACTGGAATTACTGGATAGGATACCAAACTACTTACGACAGAAAAAGATGTTAGCATGACATTGCAGTAGACAATATTTTGCCCATGCCAAGCTGGATTGCTACTTAGTATGACAATAACTTGAACTTAAATCTGAGAACTTGAATATTGACAATAGTAGGTACCTTTTATTTCCTTCATCTGAGAGTAGGTATTAACTTGAGTAAGATCTAATATTTTATCGGGACTTCTACAAAATAAGCTTTTTGTCGATCTAAAGCTTCTGTTGTATGTTTCATGGAAGTAATTAGGTATATATTACGTATTATGGTCATGCGACTAGATTTATTTAATTGTGTACTAAAAACGTTAAATTTTTGACTACGTATAGTTTTTACTTAGACACAGAAGATTGATTAGCAGATAAACATCCCCGACATCTAATTGATTAACATAAATTTAAATGTAAAATCTTATCTTTTGACCGTTGACGAAGGATGTGTCGATATTATCCACCTATGCACGTTAAAAATAATTAATGACAACCTTTTGCAGGTAGGTAACAAATTAAACATTTTGACGAATTAGCATACCTACTAGATACTATTGAACCACAGAGAACAGGAACTCATTTTGGAGCATATTGGATATTTTGTAACTTTGTACTACCAGATGGTGATTCATCTGGATGCAATGGTGCTCATGCCTAGCGTGTTCGTGCGGAGTCCGTTCCGCTCGCAGTGGGAGGCGGGCATAGGCTTCTTAACTAGCCACCTACCCCACGCACGTCATCTTGGTTCTAGTACAATAATTTTAGTAGATTTATCGTTATATATTTTTATAACATTCCATACCATTGCTTCCTGCCTTCACCGGTCGGTTCCATCCATTTCTTTCTTTCTCTTCTCCCTTTATTTTATTTATTTAAACTTTATTGAACCATACAAAATGTATTAGTACAAAAGGCGGACTTAATGCTAAAAGCATTCTTTGCCAGTCAACCTTAGGGTAGTTGGGCTTTCTAGGCCGGCAAATATTCAGAGATACCTTTGGTGTTGCTGGCGACGATAGCCACTTACCATCGGATGGATCGACAGCTCGTTTGCCGGCTATTTCCATAAATTATTACAGTCATGTCTCATGACTCACCTAACCGACGGTTCCAAGTGGCTCAACTCCGGCACGACACACCAGTACCGCTGCGGCGTGGCGGTGATGAACATCTGCACGAAGTACACGAAGGCGAAGAACACCCCGAAGGGCGCCATGGCCAGGAACAGCAGCTTCTGGTAGCGGCCCATCTCGCCAACGTGGGACAGCACCGCTTCCAGCGCGTCGCTCTCGCCTGCGTTGTTGTTCAGCTTCTCTTTCACTTCCCCGTCCTGGAACCAATTATTTTTAATTAAGTGTAGAAGATAAGTTTATGAAAGAAAGGACTTAATGATTTGATTTCTATGATGCCAAGTAAAAGCATAAAAGGTTTGATTGAATGACCCAGACGCTATCTGGATAGCCGCTGTTTCGTATACATTCTGTACATAGTGTACATGATGAAATTAGGACATGAGAGAATTAACCCAGTGGCAGGTTGTGTTTACAAGAAATGGAGAAAACTTTGATCAGACATATAACGTCATTTATTATAGCACCGAAGGTCGCAGCAGAAATAACTTTTACTTACACGCAATAATGCAATTAGCTGTGTGAAAAAAAGTTATATTTATTACGTAAATGCTCCTCGAGAACTGTTGCGTAATATAGTTAGGAAATAATTATTTAATAAGGTCGTAAATTATTTCATTAATTAATCAATTATTTCATTAATTAATCAATTATTTTATTAATTAATCAATTATTTGAAATGAAATGAAAAAAAGTGTAAATAAATGGAACAACACCAAAAAAAAAGATCAAAAGAAACATTACAATAATTAGTTCGAAACTATATTTAAGAAGGGGATCTGTGCTGTAGTATAAAGCCCATATTTCATTAATAAAACGCTAACTGTTACTACAGACACGAGATTATGCTCGGCCTAATTCGGCCTATTTTGGCCGTCCAAAAGATTCTTTTAAAATGTGGGGTGCTCCCTTTTTTTGTGAAATTCATTTGCAAAAGGTAAATTAGAACTACCTCCTAAAACGGTAAAATATGGGTTGGATTCCAAGTTCGAAGGCTTCATCAGCTAAAAGTTTTCACATTAAATAATAAGCTTTTTTTTAAGATCAATTTCAGTGTTGAAAAGTAGCCGCTAGACATTCGTTGTGTATTTTTTCATTGCTCCAGTGGTCGTTTAAAATGTAATATTTATTACCTTGAACCTTGAATCCTATTGATGCTGCCACACTGCTGTTTAAGAATGTTTACAAACGTTAGTAAACATTTATAAACAAAACTGTTAATGTTAATTAACAAATTGTAAGAAATAAATCATTTGTTTGTAAACATGTATCCAGGCGACAGCAGGGTATGCGGAGAGTGCGGGGCCCGTTCTAGCGTGCGCATCCAAATAGAACGCTTTTTCTTTTTTTTTCAAACAAAAAATAAAAGCTAATCCAATGGGCAAATCTTCTTCCATTTTCACGTAGACCAAATTGCGAGCCGATATCATGTTTTCAAATGTTATAAATGTTTGTAAACATTTTTCATCAGTGTAGGAGCACTCAAAACATCTAACAATTCCTAACAGAATGTAACATAACAATTCCTAATAGAACATATTTTGTTAGTAATGTATTAGTGTTTGAAAATGTTTATAAACATTTTTAAACAGCAGTGTGGCAGCACCATATGATTAATTACAACAATGGTGGATTAATCTATTAAATTTTATTGAAGTGTACATATTAATATCTCTATTGTTATCGTGTATAACAATTAGTCTACGTGATGTTTCAGTTATTAAATTCAGTTTTAACGGCGTCCAACAATAACTAGGTACCTAAGTACATTGTATTGTACTCGTAGACTGTATTATTTTAATTGCAAACATCTCTACTTAGAGTTTATTGTTACATATTTCTTAGACATTTATAAGCTGATGTTGTATAAAACAGATTACATCATTTAACTGATGTTGCAAAAGTAACCAAATTAATTAATTTACCTAGGTTACAAGTCGCTGAATCGATTTCTACTAATAATGCTTAGTATGCGTACCTGTTACGTGGTAACCTCTGCGTCGATTATGCGGATGTCATTTGTAATTGGAGGATATATTAAAGATGTTGGGAGATATGGGACCTAGCCTAGCCTGCGGACCTAGGGATGCTGGGTTTGACTCGGATAGGGCGAGAGATAAATTATAGATCGACGTGTAATTTTTTGTGGTCAACGTAGGTATTAGGTTAGGTCATATTATGTCTTATTTGTGTTGTCTATATCACCCACTACACACTATGGAATCCTAGGCCCGCACTATGAATGTATTATAAGTGCTATTTTATATAAGACTACCTGTTGCCCGCGACTTCGTCCGTGTGGTATTTAATATTATTAAATTTTTTATTGATCCTATTTTTTTCTAAAATAAAAGTAGCCTAAGTTACTCCTTGTTACATCAGCTGTCTGCCAGTGAAAGTCCCGTCAAAATTGGTCCAGCCATTTCTGAGATTAGCCGGAAACAAACAGACAGACAGACAGACAAAAATTGTAAAAAATGTTGTTTTGGTATATGTATAACCCTGTATACCTACATCCAAATGCACTTCGTAGAAAGCGGTTATTTTAATATTACAAACAGACACTCTTTTTTTATTTTTGTATGTATGTATGTATGTATGTATGTATGTACCATATATGTATGTATGTATGTAAGTATGTATGTACGTATAAGAAAATATAGTATAATTGCTAGAACTTTTATCTGTCAATCTTTTCTCACTTTATTCTCACTAACTTCTTCATTCATGTCTACCAACACGGGGTCACCAATCCAATATTTTCCTCCCTACCTCCCAATACCTTCCCTATAGTAATAGACAGACCCTGCAAAATTTCCCCAGATTCAACCTCAGATTGTTATTCTCCATCGGTTTCCCTTCATCTTCGGATTTCATCATTGCGACTTTACAGATTAATTATCATAAAACCATGAACTAGAAACATTCGGTTGAAAGCTACCGTTGGTTGGAGGCTATGATTATGTTAATCGACATTCATCACAATGACATGCATCAGCATATCACATCGACCGATGAGCTAAATTATAATGAATGCTTGTTCTTGTCAAGGTAATACAATGGCTGAGATACCCACACAGGATTACAATACGAATATATTTAAATTACAGATCCTTTTTTATGTATATGTTACGCTCAAAGACCAAAAGCGCTCATTGCGAAAAAACCAGCTGCGAGTCTTGAAAAATGAATCACTTGCATTCGGTTTCACACTAAAGTCTCTGTTTGTTCCACACGGAGTTGTAGTTTGGACTTTTGTATGAAACCGACTCATTCCACGCGACTGATAGCTCTTAAAACTACAGTGCCACCAACTTATCTGTGAAGTGGCAAAAAATTGGAACTAATGCCGCTATAGTCCAAGATCCCAGAGCGATCAGAAATGACTTATTTTTACATGGGTGAAACCTTAACTACTCAGTAGCGTGAAGAGTACTTTGAATACCTTGCGTACTTATGAAGCTTGCCCTGTGACACCTGGGCAGGTACCAGGTGCGAAAGGTAACTAAAAATAAGAGTTATTTTACTTAAATTAGTATGGCTGATTTTTATACATATTTTGTAGAATATTATTCTAAACTAGTATCATAAAGTGTCAGACACTTCTCATGGACCAGAGGGATTGTCAGACGCTTTAAACGCAAAAACTGGCGAAGTTGTTTATTGCCTGTGAGAAAGTGAAATAACGCTTACTGGCGAATCACTTGGTTTACACGTAAATAGTGCATACGTGCTTTTCACTTTCTCACAGGCACTAAAAAATTAAAAAGTTGAGCAGAAAATATTATAAAATTAAATATGTATAATTATTGCTGTAAAGTTCCAAAAACTAGTAAAACATTCGGACAAAAAAATATATTTAACTGTACAGGGGAATTATTTCTATAGTCGAATCACTAATTGACTGGACCAAAATGATAGAATGTGATGTTATACTTCGTGAAATAATACTGCCGTATTAATAGTACGAGTAATATTGACTTCTGGGTCCCTAAAAAATACATAATTTATCAATAAAATTCACATCAGAATCAGTGTGTCTAGACCTCAGGTCTAGACACTATTTATTTTTCGTCAAAAACTGGTTTCAGTGTAATGGCAATTTGGTCCGATGGATAAGTGATTCGAATAAAGCGTTTTGAACATTAATTTCGCTCTCGGTTATTGGCATGTCGCTTTGTATGTATGTAAATACATAGTTACATTTCGACACGATGCTTATAGAAGTTCATCATGTATGTGTCATCTATGTAGCATTATTATTCTTGTCGTGTGGCATGTGTGAAAATTGAAGCCGATCAGCGCCAATTCATTGGGACAAACATTGTGTTTGCGGTGTCGGTTCTATATGCTAGTATGTAATAACACTTCGATGGATGTCGGCGCCAAAATATTTACAAATCTTTATAAATGTTTAATAATAAAATTATCATTAGAGTTATTCAAGGTCCGATTTCTGTCGCACAAAAAACTCTACAAAAAAATAAAGTTTTATTAAATTATTTAGCTAATATTTGCATGACGTTGAATAAATAATTGAAAATCATCCTAACTACGCATTGAACTATTATTACTACAAGTGAGTAGCGTACGTAATAGGTACTTCAATGTAACTACGGTTGTATTAAAATAGCGAGTTCATGTTAATTTTCAGATTATTCTCAAAATGGAAGTTAATAATAAGGATCATTCATTCTGACTACTTTTACAGAGCAGAATGGTTTTTGGTAGGTTTACCTACGGTATTCACTTAACTAAAATAATATTTTAAAATTTAAAGGAAGGCTAGCAGCAGCAGCAGCAGCAGCAACAACCCATAATTGTCCCACTGTTGGGCTCGGGGTCTCCTCTCACAATGTGAGGGGTACAGGCCATAGTCTACCATGCTGGCCAAGTGCGGATTGGTAGACTTCACACACCTTTGAGAACTTTATGGAGAACTCTCCGGTGTGCAGGTTTCCTCACGATGTTTTCCTTCACGGAAGCAAGTGATAATTAACTTCTAATACGCACATAATATTTGAATATCAGAGGTGCGTGCCAGGATTTGATCTCGGGCCCCTCCGTTCGAGAGACCAACGTTCTAACCGCTAGGCTATCACTGCTATAAGGAAGGCTAGACCTGCTTGGAAATGATGTCTTGTTGTAACTTACATAATTTTCATTCTATTTCCTATTAGTTAAATTTGTAATGAAGTATGTACCTACCTATTTACATACTTAAAAAAGATGTTTGTTTCGGTGGCACGGCATCGCGGCATAATTACGTATGTCGTATGGTTAAATATTGGCACATTGTTGTTACACATGTCACGTACCATTGTTTATGGCGTATTTGTCATATGTACTACCTACGTGTTTCAATATAACTATTACAGTTTTCTTACATTCGCGTATGATAAGACGACCCTGTAGCCTAATTGGTAGCGAGTTAGCGACCCTGCCTGTGAAGCGACGGTCCCGGGTTCGATTCCCGGCCGGGGCAGATATTTATGTGACAGATAAATATTTGTACTTGGGTCATGGGTGTTATATGTAATTTAAAAATAAAGCAGACACAAACAGTTCTGAATAGAACGTTTTCATTTTAATATATATGTCTAACTAAAAGTTGAGTCCATTGACGGCTATTCTAATACAGAATATACCTATTAACTGGCTGTGAGTAAGCTTAATAGTTTCAAATCGAATGTTTCTAGAACTAAAATAATTACAAATAAATAATGTTCTGTATAATACGTAGGTTTAATATCTATATAGCTAGAAGTATTATAGTAGAGCTTATGCTGATTGCTCACCTATGATTTGCGAAGTTGATGTAGGTCAGTCGACGCTGTACATTTATAAGCACATTTGGAAAGGAAAATCCTGCGAAAATGTACCTACTTATTCATTTGTCCAATCTAAGCCTTGGAGATGCGCCTTGCATTATACATTTAAATGATTTAGAAGCGCGAATTAACTTCGCGTGACCTTGGCGTAATTGGCAATTATTATTATTGCCCTCTTCTCCACTAACCCAAAGAACTATGCAAAAAAGGACAAATAAACGAACTTTATAAATTAACATTCATTTCTGCAATCATCATTAAAGTTGTAAACGTACCTAAATAGTTTTTTTATTCACATTAATGAGTGCTTAGTTACCGAGAAACAGGGGAGCGCAGTTCAGGGACTTTGTGTTACCAGTACGTAGACATATACACTTTGTGAATTAAAGGTCGCTGCATACGTACCTACCGTGGACGGGACGGGGACGGGACGTGGACGGGGCAGAAATACATAATAAACGTGCGTACCCTGTTCCCGTCCCGTGCGTGTCTCCGTGGCGTATGCGCTATCGTTTACATTTTCTATCAAACGATGTTTCCAAAACAATTTATGTAAGTAAATATGTAAGTCGACAAAGAAGCTGGACTGGCTGGAAGTAAGGGCCCCGCGTCACCCATGGACTTCAGGAAGAAAAAGATAGAATGAAATGGTTCTCAAGCCTCCAGCTGAAACGGCGTGTCGTATGCCGGCATAGGCGGCATAGGAGATTGGGGTCAGTATTCTAAGCCACCCCAATATGGCTAAATTAAATATGACTGTAATTACTTGTAGGTAGGTACATATTAGCATTTGTTACATAGCAACATACAAGCAAATGTGATGTGACGCTATTTGAATCAAGAGGACTATTCTCTAAAATACCAACTTGAAATCGAAGGTTACTCAAGTGAGATAGCTCACTTCGAAAAATCGATTTAGATTTGACAATTGGACACGAGCTTCGAAGGTGACGTTATTCGATGATCAAGACAAATAAATTCCTTACCGAATACCAAACATGTCAAATTAGGCTGAACAAGTAGTTTTTCTGATCGCCGCATTCTACACTGCGGCGCCACCTGTGCTGTCGAGTTTTATAGAATAGGAATTTTGAAACTCATCGCGGATTCCGCAGTTGAATTACAAAAACATCCTTACAGAATAGCCTTGCAGGTTTAGAAAATTACAAAAACAACAAGTGATTTGTAAACTGTCAATGTCATTTCAATGTGTGCCGAGGAATGACAGCCGACGATAATTTTGACGAAGGAACTATATTATATATTTAGTGTAAAGTGTCCATTGTCCCTGTCCATAGAGACCGTAGAATAACGTACGGCAAGGTTACCTACCTACTACCCACACCATAAATATTTTTTATGTAAATATAAAACGGACAGACGAGCTGTTTGACGGTAAATCGTCATCGTCGTCCATGGACAATAACACTAAAGATTCACCGATTTGTTGCGGGCCAGAAGAAAGAAAAGAAGCGGGTCCGCCTACTAAATGATCGACAAAGTTAATAGTTATGAGTGACTGCTAGTGGCAAAAATTTCATGAGCGCGTCCGTGCTTTGGAGGGCACGCTAAGCCGTCGGTCTCGGTCGTTATCGTAAGCCATGTCGTAACAGTCGTTTAGTTATATCGGAAGCCCTCTGGCGGCATGAAGACTTCCGCATGAAACCCATCCGCACTAAAACAGCGAGGTGGAGTATGCTCTAAGCTTCCTCAAGAGAAGAGACTGCTCAGTAGTGGGCCATTTGAAGTGGGCCATTTGAAGTGGGCCATTTGATTTTGTACTTGAAGCCAATCAAAAGAAATATAGAATACCTATGTTGTTTGATGATATATGTTGTTTCTCTTGCCTACACACTTATACCCCTGCGGCCTCGCAGTTTTTTGCCTGTGTCGCGGGTGGCATGTACGACACATATAACATGAATAACATCACAATAACACCCATGACCCGAGTACAAATATTCATCTGTCAACTGTCACATAAATATCTGCCCCGGCCGGGATCGAACTTGAGACCCCGCGCTTCGCAGGCAGCTAGGGTCGCTGCCAAACCGACTAGGCTACAGGGTTGACGATAAAAATAAAATTACAGGTACAAAAATTTTGTTGTTTATTTTGTGTGTAATACGTCATAGGACAATTTATAATCTATATGACATTTTTGAAATTCGCTTCTGTAAAATATGACAAACGTAGATGTGCCGTTGTTTTACTAGGTGAGCGATATATATTTGTGATCAAACACTTTCCAAATCGGATAGTATTTTTATGTAGATTATTATTCGCTTGTCATTGATTGTAACTTGTAAGCGATTAAATCAAAAGAGGTTCCTTAGTGATATTATTAATAAGCTCACGATGTACTTTTAAAATAAAGAAATATAAATAATGTATTATAACAACCTCTGTCAATAAATGGTACAAACATGCTACAAAATAAACACTTAGTTTGCTTAAATATACCTTCTTGGTAGGTAAACTGTACCGGGCCGGCAGTAGCCAACAAATTCCTCAAAGCTCAAGGGCGCCATTCGTAAAGTAGCGTGACTTCAAGGTCAACTGATAGGAATCTCATGAAGGACTTTAGATCGTCTGATTAAAAGCTTGTGGGAAAGCTTTGATACTTGGAATTTAAAATAATGATGTATGGTAGGAAAATAAATATTTTAATAGCTTTTAACAACGACTTAGATGTTAAGCTTTAGGGTAGCGGAGATGACACTTTTCGGATTGAGTACGATTTTCTGGATAAAACTCACTCTACCTCTATCGTAGCAAAATATGGCGTAGCAGGCATTGAACTTTAGTGCGTTTCAAGTAGGTAAGTCTGCAGTTCGCTACTATGTTGGTAGCATTGAAATAGAATTTTCCAAATTAAAAATGTTTTAACTAAATCAATAAAATGCTTGATCTTGTAATTTATATTGTTATTACCTTTATTGAACGTGACAACAAGGCTATTATTCGGTATCTCCCTATAAATGGTAATTATGGTTTTTGAAATTTTAAAAACACTCATTTCAATGCTACCAACATTATAGCGATCTGCAGACTTACTTGAAACCATATTGCTTGAAACGCACTCTGTTAAGTAAATAATACTTAAGTGGTAGCAGGTACCTATTTGAGTACATACGAATAATTTTACCAGTATCCAAAGCTCTATTTTATGTAAGTCTACCTACATATTAAATAATAACAATACGTAAATTGAGGTTAAGGCCATACTCAGAGGTCAGGCCATAGTACAAATCGCTGACAAAATACGGATTGCATTGCCGATTGGCAGAGGTGACATGAGTGAAATGACACAACTTCGAGAACATTATGGAGAACTCTCAGGCAATGATATTAAATGCAAGCATAAACGAGCTCAAGAGTTTTTCTTTTACCGATGCAAGTGATAAAAAAAATTCTAGGTAAGTACATATTATGTAGGTACGAAAAATAACTGAAGAGTCTGAGCAGTAGTAGTAGGTGGGAGTACATTAGTAGCTCAGATGAAAGAATAATACTTAGTAGGTGGTAGTACGAATACATGTGCCCACACCTCAGGCCCACACAAAATGTGGAACTTAATAATGGTTGCTCCAAAAGTTTTGCAAAATGACATATTTCATTTATTGACATTTTTCAAAATATTTACCATCACACTCTAAACACTTCTGCATACGTACAAATCAACTATTAAAAAAATCTCGTGCTCTTTATCCTTTGGAAGCATAGGCACTAGGGTTGCCAGATGGCAAGACTGAAATATCTGGTCAAAACTTCAGAAATTCGGGATTTGTCGGGACAAAAAAAATGTTGTTTGAAAATAGGCGGCAAACGAGCTGACGACGAAAAAAACGGTTATTTTCGGTTTACACGTATTAAGTAGTTAAGTAGTTAACTAAATTTTAACTAAATTTTAAGTAAATTAATACGTGTAAACGGTCAATTTAGTAGTTTAGTAATTTAGTAGTTAAGTAATCAAGTAGATAAATAATTTAGAATTTTTTCTATTTTCTGTTAAGTAGGTGGGCGGGGCTTACCACTTAACACGTTTGGACAGGCACTTTTAACTTAAAATTTAGTTAAAATTTAGTAAAATGCTTAAGTAATTAAGTAAAATACTTAAGTAGTTAAGTAGAATGGTATGAACTAAAGAGCTTTACTAAATTATTACGTGTGGACGGACACTAAAAATTATTCACTTAAAATTTAGTTAAAATTTACTTAACTACTTAATACGTGTAAACCGGACTTTAGAGCGCGTGCGGCGGGTCGCGGGTACCACAGCGGCAAACACGTTCTGTTGAATAGAGTGAGTTGTCGGGACATTTTGTTTGTATTTTGTCGGGAGTCTGGACATCATTTGAAATGTCGGGACAACCCAGATAATCCCGACCATCTGGCAGCTCTAATAGCCACCCAATAAAATCCAAATTTTTGGCCTTTGAATTTTTTTATGAAAGGAAAGAGTCCGAAATCACACGGCGCAAGGTCCGGGCGGGAGGATGATCCAACAGTGTGAGCCCCGATTGGGTCAAAAACTCCTGAGTAAGGCTTCATCGATGTGCCGGCGCGTTTTCCCGATGAAAATGCCAAGTATTGAGGCGTGACTTTGGTCGAAATCCCTTCAGCTCATTTATAACTTGAGGTAAACAAGTGCCTGTGTACCAGGCAGCGGTGACTGTCTTCTGTGAATCCATCACCTACAATTAATCAATCAAATAAAAACTTGCTAGGTCTCTCATATTGCAAAACTTATGGAGCAATTAACCAACGTAATTTAATGCTATCCACCGCGCTAAGTTTGGAAATAAAATGCATCAGTCTGCAACACTACTCACTAGTATGTCTACACAAGTATGTTTGCCGGTTAAATATGGCATTACGGGTAAACATCTACATATGTACAAATCAGGATGACACTGATTTCACCGCTTCTGGAGTTATGACCAAAGTCGTGGCCGTCGGGTCCGTCCGAACTCCGAACTTAACCTTCTTACCATAAACATGTGATTCATTGTCATAGTTGTTGAGTCTATACTTCTTGTTGGCTTATTTATTACATTCGATTTCTTGGCTGATTGGAACAACATTATAGAATGATAAGAAACTCACGAGACCATTTTTGATGTGAAACTTCTAAATGGACGCGTAAAAAAACGGGGTGAGAAAAAATCTAATATTTGTAAAAGGTTTTTTGTGAAATATTTTATTGCCACGGCTACATACCTATGTATACCACAACAACAAGTCAAAGTTAAAAAATATGTCAAAAAGTAAAAAATATATATATTTTTTACAATAATAAAAAATTCCCTATGAAATGAGTCATCTTAGCAATAGGGATGTTGACTAATTTTATGGTGCGGCACACTGTTTTTTAAAAATGTTTACAAACATTTTCAAACACTAATACATTATTATTAAATGTTAGGAATTGTTACATTCTGTTAATTGTTAGATGTTTTGAGTGCTCCTACACTGAGCAAAAATGTTTACAAACATTTATAACATTTGCATACATGATATCGGCTCGCCATTTGGTGTACACGAAAATGGAAGAAGATTTGCCCATTGGATTAGCTTTTATTTTTTGTTTGAAAAAAAAAGAAAAAGCAAAAGAACGGGCCCCGCACTCTCCGCATACCCTGCTGTCGCCTGGATACATATTTACAAATAAATGATAACAAATAATTTATTTGTTACAATTTGTTAATTAACAGTTTTGTTTATAATTAATGTTTACTAACATTACCTAACATGAAAACATTTATTAACATTGTGATCAAATGGTTATTAACAAAATGTTTACTAATGGTGCTGCCACACTGCTGTTCAAAAATGTTTACAAACATTTTCAAATGTTAGAAATGGTTACATTATGTTAAGAATTGTTAGATGTTTTGAGTGCTGCTACACTGATGAAAAATGTTTACAAACACTAATAACATTTGAAAACATGGAATCGGCTCTCAGTTTGGATTTACTTTCTGAGGCGTTTACACGAAAATGGAAGAAGATTTGCTCATTGGATTGGCTTTTATTTTCTGTTTAAAAAGAAAGAAAAAGTGCTCGATCTGGAATAGTCGTCACTCTCCGCACCCTTTTGTCGCCTAGATACATGTTTACAAACAAATGATAACAAATGTTTTATTTGTTACAATTTGTTAACTAACAATTTTGTTGAGAAATGTTTACTAACATTACTAACGTTTTCTAACAATGTGATCAAATGTTGGTTAGAAAATGTTTACTAATGTTTGTAAACATTTTTTAACAGCAGTGCGGCAGCACCATAACGTTTGTAAACATATTTAAACAGCAGTGTGGCAGCACCATTAGGATTCAATTTTATTTTATAGATAGAACGCTAATGCTCACGAAAAAAAATATTATAAAAATGTTAATGTTCAATTTAAAAACAAAAATTGATAAATAATAATCAATATCAAATTTCCCACCAAAACGTCACATGACGTCACTAACCAATATTCAATACTAGCGGGCTATTGAAGTTCCTTGAATTTGCTTATAAAATATGGACAATGACGTCATATGCTCAAAATGGCGTTTAGAGGTCACATGACAGTGAGTATTTTTAAGATTTTAAATTAATGATATTGATTTTATTGTGATTAATTTTGATAACAGAATAATATTTTAGATTTTTAAATGTTACCAATAGATTAAACATAAATTTATATCGTATTAATTTACGGTTAGTTTCAACATCCCTATTGATTCAGGTGCGAACAAACCGAAAGAAGCATTGTGCAAAGGCATGATAGCAAATAATAAAACAAAAAATTAAAACCGGGCAAGTGCGTGTCAAGCCACACGCAATGTAGGGTTTCGAAGTAGTAAGCTTATAGACTATTACTCATTAACCCCAGAAAGATAACCTTATTTCAACCTAAGTTAAGAGTAACTATGAGTAAAATTTACTCCGATGAAGAAAGTTAATGAAAACTTGATAAATCAATCAAATATATATTTATCTCGGTAATTAACTAAAACAGCAACATCTAGCCGTATTGGGGTGGCTTAGAATACTAACCCCAATCCCACGCCGGATGGGTGTCGTAAAAGGCGACTATATCCGGCCCGCTGGTGGTAGGACTCCTCGAGGGATTATATTAGTAATATTGATTTTAATTATTAATTAATACCATTATTACTATTATTATTTCTCCATGGAGTTCGCCTGGATAGCTACCACCCTTGAGCATGAGTCAGCCGCCAAACGACTCGTCGTGTTCCGGCTGGGGGCTTGTGAGCCAGTTCTTTCTTTCTTTTTCTTCTCTCTTTCTTGGCCGGCAACGCATCGGTGATGCCTTTGGTGTTGCTGATGTCCATGGGCGACGATAGGCACTTACCATCAGGTGGATCGTCAGCTCGTTTGCCAGCTATTTCCATAAAGAAAAAAAATGTAACATAGTAAATGTATATTTTGTTGTAAATATAACAAAGCTCTGTAATTAACATTGACTTTAGTAGGAACTATATTCATAAAAAATGGTGCGATCAAACTTAAAATCCTAAAATATTGAGACATTATATTAAAACAGAGTTATTTATAACAATTTTGTATCCAATAAAATTTAAATACATAAATAGTTACTTTTCAAAACGTTGGATAAAATAATAAGTGGTATAAATGCTTCAAGCTCCTTTCGATATATTTGTCATTAGATTTATATTTTCCCCTTTGTTTTTCTATTTCTTTATTGTACGTCAAGGTAGTAGGGTTGAGTCCCACCCTACCACCAAGGCTACGGCCAGGGGTTTGGTGTGTCCGCAGTGAATTTTACCAATAGTATCATCTATAAAAAAACTAGAAAACATTCTAACGAAGAAAAAGCGTTTCCAGCCAGGGAAGTGGGACTTGGCTGGATATATAATAGATATATATACCGACTAATATTTCTACCGGGAAGTTATGGAAAATCTTTTGTCATTTAGTCCCATCATTTCATGTACTAAAAATAAAACAAAGCCTTAAAAATCAATAATAACAATAATAAATAAAATGAAAAAACCTACGTTATTGGTACTTACTTATTTTACTCTTACTTAAGAGTAAAATAAATGTAAAAAAATTTAAATTACTCCCCTCCTATTCTACAAAAGCGATCTTAGCTGTGATGCGGGGGGGAGGTGAGGAAAGCACTAGTGGAAAAAACTATTTTTAAAAAACCATTTCAACGATACCCCACACTATTGGGTACGCGACGAATAAAAAATTCATCCTCACGTTACCTGTAGGGGAGGTACCCTGAACAATATTTTATTCTACGATTCTGGAGTTTTAATAAATATGTATATCCATGCCTAAATTACAGCTTTCTAGCACTAAGGGTCTCGCCTCTTTGCTTCAGACGGACGGACATGACTTATGGGTTCCGATTTTACTTCGGAACCCTAAAAACTGCTACTTGTCACTTTGCACGTAAAACCATAATAATGTCTGATAAATGTAGTCGTTCATTTAACGACAATGTTATTATCTAATCTTATACATATATATAAAATTCTCGTGTCACACTCACGATGTTAGAAGTTGAACTTCTCCGAAACGGCTCGACCGATTTTCGTGATTCTTTGCGTGCATATCGGCTAGGGTAAGGAATCGGACATCTATTTTCATCCCCCACCCCTAAAAATTTTTTGGCAGAACAGCGTTTGCCCGGTCAGCTAGTTATTAATATAGTAGTCTCTACGCTATTGTACTACGTCCTAACGTCACAGATTATGCAATTTTTATATGAAGCTAATCAGTTGAATCAAATTACAGATACGTTCTCTGTTTTACTTTACTCACTAACCTATTTTTTGCTACAATTTTGTACGCTATGAACCATGAGGCCATTGCCAGGGTGAAATGGAGATATGAAAAATTGCTGCTAAGCAACCATTTACATACAAACACAACTGTGTTCATTGTTTTAATGTTTCTTCTATGATATTTCTTGTTTAGTTTCTTTAAAAAAATATATCGACATTTTACATTGTATGCAGATTGTATCATTGCGGGTAGGTATACTTTTATTTAGTGTCCATTCGCCCCTGCCTCCTGCCAATCCGCGCAGGAGACTTGGATTCAAATCCTACCTTAAATTTCCTCATGAATTTTAAAATTCATTGCTTGTTGATATGTCGGACACATAGTTAATCATTATAAGAAAATAAAGTAAGTTGAAAGTTTTCAACACTGTTTTCAGAGATGAATCAAATCTGCAATTTCACTCTTAAGTAGCACGAGTCACGACGGATGCTCTTTCTTCTCGATCAAAACCCAAACCGGCCAATCAGTTTGGCAGCTGCATAATTGTAAAGAATTAAAGGGTGGCTATGCATCGGTGTGTTCACCAGAGATCTCGGAGACTCATCATATGCGCAGGATGGCTGCCGAGGGGGTTTTAGTATGTAGAAATCCCACATAACTCGCAACCTGTAGGTTCGGGTATCTAAGGAAGATTTCCCCCTCGAAAAAAAGGTACACTATTGATGCCATCATAGATTTTGCTCACGGATTCTTGCAAATTATATTTGACTACCAAACCAGCCCAGGCACCATGACGTCCTCGACCGGTACATGCGGTAAACAGACAAGCTATTTCGACTCGCTGTTGACTTTACGAGATTTGAATATTAACAATACGAATTACAATACATTCAGAACAAGTCATCCCATGACATTGGAATGTATTAGATATGTTATGGATTTGCCCTCGAAAAATGACCTCAGAAATTCAAAATTAGTTGTACTTTCTGCCCCTTTTAATAAGGGCTGCACAAATAATGCAACATTATCTGCTGTTAAGGGAGACTAATGCCCCAACTCAGAGTCCCTAACGGTTACTTTAATTTTAATCGCTCCTTAGTAAAGAATCAACCTTAGGTACACATTATGTACTAAGGAACGATTTAAGTAACCTCAGAGTCACTAAGACTCTGAGTTGGGGCGGAAGTGTCTAAATAGGCCCCAGAGAAGCAAGCACTTTATAGGCTTAAAAATAATTCGATAGTAACTTATAAATTGATTTATATTGCTCTAGTTCTTCATTAGTCCTACCAATTGGTAGGACTCTACGACCAACCACTATGTTGGGCAATTAATGCTTTAAAGTTCCTTGTTTAACTGAACTAAAACATAATTAACTAGATGCTACTAATGAGTAAAGATTTGTCTCTTTTATTTGCCTTGGATAAACGATACTGTTTGAAACAACATTAGCGAGTTAAAGTGGTGGCCACATAGCTCAAAGCCTGAAAGGACTAAGTTTGAGAAAGCAGCCACATAATTATCTCGTAGGACAACTTGAAATAAATGTTGAGAAAGAAAAGCTCTCGAAGGACCGAGTGGCAATCTAGGTTACCTAGGCAAGAGAGAAGGGTTTAAAGCAATTTTCAGTAGAACTCACTCGTATCTCGTAATTATATTGACAACCCGAGTGGCGCAACGATCCTGGGTTCGATTCCCAGCGAAGCGGAAATTTAAATGATGTGTTTGAATTTCTGTTCTCGGTCTGGGTGTGAAGTGTTCCGTCTTTGTGTGTAGTCCATGGCACCCACGATACAGGGAATCCTAGTGTGGGGCTATGAGTGTGAAGCGTTATTTATTTATTTATGTACCTAGCTTCGATAATGCCGGCATCGCGGCACTCCAAAGCGATGCTAGTTTTCCAATTATAGGTTGTCGTCTAATCACTACAACTAGGAGTACGGCTTGTGTCTACTGTCTGGCATGTCCTACTTTTACCAGTACTATTATTTCTTCTGTGCTTTTACAAACAATAGAAAATTATACCTGTGTTATAATTATCTAAGAAGCGCTAAATTGTATAGGAAAGATGCTTCCTAGAGGAATGTCAAACATTTCCTAATTCCTTATTCAAAATGATTGCCGATAGTTTTATTTTTTTTGAGTTAGGTCAGTGTATAAAAAAGTGTATAGGTAGTTACCAAATATTCTTTAAAAATTTCGCTTATTTTTATTGTAGCTGCGAGTTTAATTTATATTTATTTTACACATGTGGACTTTACTATCGTGAATGTGAATAATAATTTTGCCACGTAAGGGAACAAAGAAATAATTTAAGAAATAATTTTCTAAAATTAACATTTAAAAAGTAAAAAATTATTAAATAAATATTAAATATCCGGTAAAGAGTTATTAGTACACAACATAATAAATTAAAATTAATGACGTCATAATAATACAAAAGTAGAAAATTTCCCAACTTACCATTTTAGCAGGCTCAAATTTATTTATAGGCACTGATTTAAAATATTCAACTCGCTATAACACTCTAAGCAATAAGTATATCAATAGTTATTTTTTGCCAGTAATTGTCATTGAACAAATTTTTAAAATCACTTAATTTGAAGAACACAGCGTTAGCGCGACCGTTCATTGCATCGGTTCGAATGTACTGCGAGTCGAACATAATTATGGTGTTATTGGTGTACAGCTTGCATGTTTATAAACTAAGTGTAATAAATTTTTAACTTTATGGTCTTGTATTTAAAGCTGAAAATAGTTTATGGTGTTTCAGCGCGAGAAACACGCGAGTTTAACAGCGACCGGCTCACATGTTTATTCCGGTTCAAATTGTACGGAGAGAGCTCGCGCGTTACAGGTCGACGCACTGCGGCAAACCCACCGAATATTGACCAACGGCACGCTAGCTTGCGGCCTCACTGACGAATCCTGAGCTTTCGAAGAAAGTGTTTTCACGCCAGTGTCGTCAGTTTTTATTATTCATACAAAAAGCTGAATAAACTAGAAAGTTGGTCAACACGGACAAAAATAAAAATTGATCGAAACCAATGCGAACTTCGCTTTCGCAGTACATTTTATTTATTGACTTACAAAAGTTATCTCTTCAATTGTTTTTAAAACAAGTGCTTTCACTTTAAGCAATTACCGATAGAAAAGTTCAAAAGTTCAAAACGAATAGCTTGTAATACTGATTAACTATTCAAATTTAATTACACGACTAATTCTTCATTCAAATAGCTGACATAAAAGCAGATAGTCCAAGAGAGGCAACCTAGACAATGGTCACCGTCGTTTAAGAAACTGACGACAGATTAAAAATGTAAGTATGCCAAAGTTTGGGTTTCGCAGCCAAACCCTATGTGGCTAGTAAACTTTTATTGCATTCCCTCATGCCTCACATCTCGCCCCTCTCCCACTTCCTTGTTTTTGTCTTTTTACACAATACTGACTACGTCTGGCAGACGCACCCTTACTCCATCGACCGCGTCGATTCGATGTGTTACCGGCCAAGGAGAATTTGGGGGAAAAGGGTTGGAGAAAATGAACTTTGCGGAAGTTTTCCTAAAAATAAAATACCTATTATAATGCACGTCGATTTTAGCAGGTAGGAAAATCAAGATGCATGCTCTGGATTCGAACATGGCTGGTCATTTTGCTTCTTCATAAATCAGTGGAAATTTTCAGTATTGCAAGGTTTTTGCAGACTTGAAAAATGTATTAAAGCGATATGTTATTATTATTGTCAATGATGTTCGATTCATCAATTAGTTGTGACTATACAATCGTTTTACTGACATGGGTTTGGAATTGAACATTGCAAAAACAAAAAATAAGGTCACAATGTCGACGACCTACCGCGTGCTTAGCAGCTGTAGGTATGTAGTGTAGGCCAACCTTCTTGTAATAACCTACCTACTTGTTGGATGAAATGAGATCATTCTTCAAAAAAAATTACCGACTTCAACATTAGGGATTACTCAAAAACAACTCATCAGATCTCACTCAAATTTAAATAGGATCACATGACAAGCACCAGCTTTCGAATTTAAAAAGAATCACCAAAATCGGTACACCCAGTAAAAAGTTATAAGGTAACACACTTAAAAAAATACACTCGAATTGAGAACCTCTTCCTTTTTTGTAGTCGGTTAAAAATATAGTTAGGTAGGTACTTGTTTTAATCGGAGTTTTCATGAGCGATCAAAGTTAAAACAGGATAAACTAAAACAAGACTAATGAAACAGTTAAAAGGGTCGCGTTCCAATCAAATGCGCCTAACAAGACAAGTCGACCACCTCCAGCCACAGTCCAGCCAGTCCGAGTATTTAATCAGAACTTTCCAGAGGAAATTACAAGTGTAAACTCGACTCCAGATGACTCGTGTTGTGGAACTTAGGTATTTTCATTCATTTATTTCTTTTATACTTAAATTGCCATTTCGAAAAGGTGCTTATTTAAGAGGAGAAAAAATGGCGAAAGAAACTCCTCTACGCTTTATCTTTTAAAATAAAGTTGTTTTACAATTAATTCTTGCTTAAACAATTCTAGACTTAAACTATTTCTACAATTGGAAATGATTACGTAACACTCGTATTACTGGTTTCCCAGTCTAAGACAGAATGCCCTCCTGGGACGCCATCTCGACCGATCAACATGATCCCTCAACATTGCGCTTTTTGTAACTCTCATATTTCATTCCATTCGAAACCAGAGAAATTATGACGTGTCGACAGACACCGGCGCCGCGAGTGAATTCCCGAAATAATGTCTCCTTGTTGAAAATAAAAACAACATTGTTCGTTATTAATTTGAAACCCTAACAACGACCATCCTGACAACGTATGCGTCCCCGCATACGACACCAGGTGGTAACCCTAACACAAGTAGGGTATATAACATAATTAACATTAAATTAAATAACTTTAAAATAGTTTACTTTAAAGAGATCGATACATTTTAAAGTTCTAATGGTCCAGGAGCCCAGGGCCGCCAGACCTTACTTATTTTCTGATAGATAAAATATATACAATAGAGCAGTATTAATGTGTACAGTACAGTGAACGTACAGACAAGGTGTCTGGCAATATCAATTTCAAATTGTTTACAATATTCCTTACAACATATGTAAGAATCAGTCATCAGACTAAAAGTGAGTAAAATTTTCACGCACCTTAAGGACCAGATATCTAAGAATTGGCCCTCGGTGTGAGCTAGCGGATGTTTATTTTATGTAAGTCGGTGACTGAAGTCTGTGATAAGCAGGTCCGTTGGACTGATATTTTCGTTACTTGCTTGAAACTGAAACTACGTACATAGGTATTTTCTACACTAAAATTACCACCCAACAATGACAAGTTTATAAATAGAGGATTTCCAGTTAATTAGCTACTTAGAACTCTCACGTAATGTATTTTTTGCACTGCGACATTCTCAGGCGACACTGGAACAAATCCCTTACCTATTACAAGGTGACGAAAATAAAACAAATCGATGGTGTCTATTGTTAACACAACGAAGTACCCCGCGGCGATGACGAATTTGAACTTCACAGCCACATAATTAGAAGCTTCACGGTGTTTGAATTAAGAATTGGTCATATAAGAGCAATAACCACAGAACGTACAACTTTTTGTAGTAGGTACATGGTTTAGGTCCTGGGTTCGATTCCCATCCAGGCAGAAATATAAATGGTGAGTTGTAACACAAATCACAATACAAATTCTGTACTAAGGAGCGATTTAAGTAACCGTTAAGTGACTGAGTGCGCCCGTAACTCAATATCATTAGTAGGTACTTCATGCTTCATGTCTCTGCCCCTTCATAATAACCCCACTTTAAACAAAACCTTATTGTAAAATGAAAAATGAGTAGTAGGTAGGTACTTATCGTTTTATGCAAAACGCACGAACCTTCCGTTATGAATCTATTCTATGATGGAGTCATAGGGAGAGTAATTAACTACCGTCTCACTGGAACAAACAGAATTACTAACAATTGGTGTTGTTCACTAGCTATTTAATCAATTATCCGAAGGATAAGCACGTATTTGTCTTAAATCTTAGAAGAATAAGTAGGTATGTTGTTCGCCCTAAGTACATATAATGTAAATATTATAGCAATTGTTGAACGCTTTCATACTCGTAGTAGGTAGGTACTTTTTAGGGTTCCGTAGCCGAATGGCAAAAAACGGAACCCTTATAGATTCGTCATGTCTGTCTGTCTGTCTGTCTGTCTGTCTGTCTGTCTGTCTGTCCGTCCGTATGTCACAGCCACTTGTTTCCGAAGCTATAAGAGCTATACTGTTGAAACTTGGTGAGTAGGTGTATTCTGTGAACCGCATTAAGATTTTCACATAAAAACAGAAAGAAAATAATAAATTTTGGGGGTTCCCCATACTTAGAACTGAAACTCAAAAATGTTTTTTTCATCAAACCCATACGTGTGGGGTATCTATGGATAGGTCTTCAAAAATGATATTGAGGTTTCTAATATATTTTTTTTCTAAACTGAATAGTTTGCGCGAGAGACACTTCCAAAGTGGTAAAATGTGTGTCCCCCCCCCTGTAACTTCTAAAGTAAGAGAATGATAAAACTAAAAAAAATATATGGTGTATATTACCATGCAAACTTCCAACGAAAATTGGTTTGAACGAGATCTAGTAAGTAGTTTTTTTTAACACGTTCGGTGCGGTAGCGGGTTGATTATATCCGATGCTCAACTTTCCTCCGGTGCGGGGTAAAAATTACTGTGCCAACCGCTGGTGCGGGACAGATATATTTGGTCTCCCTGTGGTTATGAATGAGATGGTTAGTGTTTTGGAATTGCCTTGTTAAATAGATAATGTAAATACAAAAAAAATGCATCGGGTTCTTACGACCCGATGCCGACTGAACGTAAAAAATTTACATCTAGTGCGTTTATCGGTTCTTGACGACCCGATGCCCGATGACCCTATAGCCGCACTGGATAACATACTAGTTGAGCTAGTGAGGTCTGTATGGTTAGATGAGTTTTTATGCAAATAAAAAGAATATTGTATAGTTATATTATACAGTTGTATTGTACAGTGTATGTAACACTGTCTGTGTATGTAACATGAAGCTATCCAGAAAAATGTTGTATATGTCATGTAACGGTGAAAAACCTAAGAAAAATTAAGTAAGCGAAGGTTCCCCAAAACAAATAATAATCGGTAAGTGGAATATATCAATGTATATACTAGCCCGTCAACTGGTCACACATTACAAATCCTACAAACTGCATTATTTTATCGCTATCGATGTCTCTTTATCATGCTCAACACTAAAAATGTATCGACAATTTTACTAACCAGTGCGGAGAACGGGTCGTAAAGATCCGCCAGACAATCCCTTTATTTACAAAGAAACCATACAGTGCATCTACCTACGATTTCAGCCTTTTATTGAGTGTTTATTGGTCAATATATTGCTACAAAAAAATACACTATAATCATTATACCTATAAAGATAAATCCTCTTAAACAGATGGAAGTCAAACGGATCTTTTCGACCCAGCAACGCACCAGGAACAATTCGTGCTTCGGATATAATAGACCCCATACCGCACCAACTGAAAGTCATCAAATTTGTCTAACGCAGTGAACGTGTTAATACGTCATAAATCGTAAACCACAAAAAACATTGATCAAAGTTACAACGAACTAAAAGAACTTTTATATTATGTTACTTGCTGCTACGGAACCCTTCGTGGGCGAGTCCGACTCGCACTTGGCCGCTTTTATCTATCGTATTATGTATGTCAGTCACGGGTATATTGCGCTTTAATTATTATAGAACCTATCGAATCGTAAGTTATGAAATGACACAATTACGAACATGTTTTTGAAGTTATACTTCTTTCTTTTTGGAATTGTTTTTTTAATAAAATTGTCTTTTTTCATGCCAGAGAAGTATAACTTCTCACGCGCGTACATAAGTACACGTTTATGTTTTTTTTCTAAGTACCTGAACTAAAGAAGGGAAAAACATCCCCTCAACTGCTTACTGCATAATTTATAAATGTTAAAATACCTTTACAAGTCCGACACAGGCAACAGATTCCGCTACGGAATTCCAGAACCTACCCAATTACGATATTGCAGAACTCGTCGGACAGTACATATCCTGTATCGACATTAGCCGCCGGGCTATCTATGAGCAGTTCTTCAGTAACGGCCGGTAATAATGTACTAACAGATGGAAGACTGTGGATAGGGCTACCATTAGCATGTTATCTGTCATATTTGTCAATTTTTGCGTCTGAAAAATTGACAAATATGACAGATAACATACTAATGGTAGCCCTATCCACAGTCTTCCATCTGTTAGTACATTATTGAGACCGGCCGTAAGTGCATCTACTGTGATCTAAAGATAACAAACTAACTAAACCAAAACTCCGTAGAATACTGACGTAGTTTTCCTTATATTAAAATTTTCCTTATTTACATTCATTCATGACATTTCATGAATCAAATCTGGTTTCACACATGGTAGGTATTTTAAGAAGAGTATCCTCATTATTATGTAATCAAACAATAGATGACAGATACGAAAAAAAATGCAGATCCTGTCGTAAATTTAATTAAAACATGGCGACTGGGGTATGGTCTAAATTAAGAGCGTCTGCCCCAATCGCACACAGATGTTACGAGTGAGGAGATATTTTCCATAGAAGATGACTAGGCTTCATGTATCAGAACGAAGGTTTTGAATTACATCTTTCTTTTTATAGGGCAGCTGTATCGTAACTTTGTCTTTGTGTTGACTTGAAGAGAGCCCTCTTCAATCAGTAGGTACCCACTGTATACTTTAGGCCATCATTCCTTTCACTAAGGCCTGTCCAGCACTATCCACAATTCGAGGATCTTTCTTCTCGATTCCCATTTTTTCTTTGCCAAAATAATTGCTCCAACTCGCTATGTGGCAAAACATTGCTAACTCAGCCACTACGGTACCCCTGTTTCGTAGCTTCAAATGCAAAAACTAGACAATATATAGCTTTATGGACCAACGCTACTTCTTACTACATAAACCAACGTAGTACAAACAAACAGTAGAATAAATTCAAGCAAATCTCTCGACTGTTGCTGGATAACCGCGATGATAAGGCGAAATCTTTTTTAACCGATGACGTGAAGTATCAGCGTTCAGACCTGCTCATTCGATATCGATCATATATATACAGCAGACGTGTTACTTGTGATATCAAAAGTTTGTAGACACGTGAAAAATGTCGCCCAAAGAAGATAGTAATATAAGTGCCATTGAGGTTAGTTTCAGTGTGAACACCAGTGTGAACGAGATACCGCAGTCGTTTTTATTAGGGTTCCGTAGCCGAATGGCAAAAAACGGAACCTTTATAGATTCGTCATGTCTGTCTGTCTGTCTGTCTGTCTGTCTGTCTGTCTGTCCGTCCGTATGTCACAGCCACTTTTTTCCGAAACTATAAGAGCTATAGTGTTGAAACTTGGTGAGTAGATGTATTCTTTGAACCGCATTAAGATTTTCACACAAAAATAGAAAAAAAAAACACTAAATTTTGGGGGTTCCCCATGCTTAGAACTGAAACTCAAAAATGTTTTTTTCATCAAACCCATACGTGTGGGGTATCTATGGATAGGTCTTCAAAAATGATATTGAGGTTTCTAATATCATTTTTTTCTAAACTGAATAGTTTGCGCGAGAGACACTTCCAAAGTGGTAAAATGTGTGTCCCCCCCCCTGTAACTTCTAAAATAAGAGAATGATAAAACTAAAAAAAATATATGATGTACATTACCATGAAAACTTCCAACGAAAATTGGTTTGAATGATATTTAGTAAGTAGTTTTTTTTAATACGTCATAAATCGTAAACCGCAAAAAACATTGATCAAAGTTACAACGAACTACAAGAACTTTTATATTATGTTACTTGCTGCTACGGAACCCTTCATGAGCGAGTCCGACTCGCACTTGGCCGCTTTTATTTACAACTTAGTTGCTCGCGAAGTACTCGAGAAAAAATCCAATGATTAAAGAAGTTATACTTGTTTAGGAAAGTTATTCAAAAGGTCTGGTAAACTCGAGAGGAACTTGAAATATTTAACCTCTTGAAAATTTTATCATTAAATTTCCATGTATAAAAAAAATCTTAAATAGTTTCTATGTTCCTTCTTAATTTCCAATAACTATAAACTTAGTTAATAGTAATCTATCTACCGCTTCACTACCTGTATACACGTTTATAAAACTCATAAGTAACCTATACGTATGTACATTTATACAAAACTATAATTAGTAAACATTAATTATAAAATGTTAATAAAATTACCCAGGAAAAAAATAACATACATTGGTCGAGGTTGACGAACCGTCGCGAGATAGACAGTTCAAGACACTTCTTCCTCATTACTGGCCTTTAGACCAAATCACCATTTACAACAAAATTGACAATGGATAAAGTGAAGATACTCAGGATATTTAGGTTAGGCGATAAGATATGAAAAGGTGATTATGGGTCCGTCCATGTAATAATTTGCGTTAACCAAGAAAGGTCAAATGTGTTTGCTTAAAAAATAGTTTCAATATTTGTAAACAAAATAAAATTCGATAACCTAAACCCTCGTTTTAAACACTGAGCGTTATAATTTAGGATGTACATGTTTTGGTATTACTTTATGTATTGTTACTATTGTTAGTCAAAGAAACATAAAAATATAACTTTATTTTAATTCACCATAATTTTAAATAATTCGAAGACACATAGATTTCGATTCATTAGTAGCCGCTCCTTATTAAGCCACAAAGCTCCAATCCAGTGTAATAGGAGGAAAAACAATATTCAAGTGGGTTACATAAATGTTGCATAAAATTACGTCTTAAAACTTCTTCTTCTCGCCCTTCTCCACGCTACGCGAAAGCTCCAATGCCATCCGGGCATCCTAAAGCTGACATGCTTAATAAAATTAGTCGTGACTAAAATTGAAACCTCTCTTCAAAGCATATAGAAGCAAAGGAGAAGTTGAACAAGAGTACCGAAGACAGCGATGCTCTCGAAGCCGTGCTGTTCCACGTGGGAGAGATGGGCCGCTACCAGAAGATCCTCGTGTGGCTGATGCTGCCCTTCGGCTTCTTCTTCGCGTTCGTCTACTTCATCCAGATGTTCATTGCTGCGACGCCGCGGAACCACTGGTGCCATGTGCCCGAACTGAGTCATTTGGAGCCAGAATTACGGTAATGTCTTATTTCTTGGACAGTTCACAGTTATATCCAGTGCTTATTGAAACATGTAACTGGCATAATCTTAGTAAGTGTAAGACAATTGCGAATTAGGGTACTTTATATTACGGGGCTCAACTTATACGGAAAGAAGTCATATACTCTATATGACTTCATTTTGTAGATGGTGACCGAATCGAGCAAATCTAGCAAACATCACAACAACTTATAAAGTATAAAAAAAATATGTTTGAGTTAGGTCAAAAGCTTGTACGCAGGCCATACCTTACTTATGATTTACCTTACCAATTGTCTGCAAATTATGGGAACATACAAGAAGGTAAATTGGCGCGACTTTTCAGTTTACGTTACTGAAGTCCATCCGTGGTAATCGTATTATTTCGCTAAGTCATTCGGCAGACGAACGAGCTGATGAGGCACCTGGTGGCCAGTTGTCACGGTCACTCATCGACATTATTGATATCAAAGGCATCATCGATGCGTTGCCGACCAAGAAACAAGAGAAAAGAAAGAAAGAACTGGCTCTCTAATTAACTCTTCGCCCGAACTCGTTTGGCGGTTGACTCGCAAAAAACTAATTATGTATCTGTTCATCCTTTGTTTGAGAAGATGAATTTAATCAGTGTTAAAAACTTATCACTGATTGTTCAGACAATAAAGTGACTAAATAAGATAAAAGAAATCGCAATTACGTTATTGGTTAATTGGTTATCGACTCTGCTTTTACCTGATTTATTTTTCCTTATAAATAATGTGATACGTACTGACAAAAAATATTTATCTATTGTGATTATTAATTTCATGCTACATTGCAAAACCGACACACTTTTAGATTTTCATAAATTACAGCACAAAACGATAACGATAACGACACGAGCAATCAGCGTAGCTTGGGAGGGGGGCGGGGGGGCCTGGCCCCGGGCGGCACATGAAGAGAGGGCGGCAAGCCACTCGATTTTTAAATAAAAAAAACTTGAGAGGTGTCAAGGGACACCCGGATGGAACGAAGTTCCTTGCAGTCAGTACTAGGATAGCAAAAACATGCAGCAATTGTGCCAAAAAAAATCTGGGGTATCCTCGTTCCCTTTAGCAACGAACTTCGTTCCAAAAAAATATGTATTAAAATTAATTGTTTTATATTTTTTTAATGTAAATTGTGTTATGAAAAAAACTAGAAAAGTGCATTTTTAATTAATAAAAAAATATTTTAAATAATATGGGGGCGGCAAAGTTCATTAGGGGGCGGCGGCAAATTTTCGGTCGGCCCCGGGCGGCGGGAGCCCACGCTACGCCACTGCGAGCAATAATAGATTGTACGAGCAGCACAACATACCAAACCCTGTATTGATGTGTCCATTTCCAATCCAACACGCACTACTCGTAGTAATTACATACTCTTTGACACACTTTAGATAATAAACGTATGTAGTTTTATTTATGTTATCTTTATGCCGTATAATTATGTTATCACGATTTATAAATTGTAGCATTTTTTAAGCGTTTCTTATCAATTCATTGCCAAAATAGTATTTATTATTTATGTCGATAAATCTCTAAAAAAGCTCACAGTCATGTGCCATGTGCCAATTGCTAGTGCCACTCGTGCATCTGTTATTCTGAAGGCGCCGCAATAAGCAAAAGACTAGCATATTAGATAAAAAAGTAATAACGTTAAATTAAAATTTAAAAATCCAGGACAGTTTCATTTATACTAAACATAGCTAACGCCCTAACCCTAACTCAGAGTCACGAATGGTTACTTAAATCGCTCCTTAGTTCAGAATGTGTATGGTGATTCATCACTAAGGAGGGATTAAAGTAACCGTTAGTGGCTCTGAGTTGTTGTGTAACGGCCGGTCTCAATAATGTACTAACAGATGGAAGACTGTGGATAGGGCTACCATTAGTATGTTATCTGTCATACTTGTCAATTTTTCAGACGCAAAAATTGACAAATATGACAGATAACATACTAATGGTAGCCCTATCCACAGTCTTCCATCTGTTAGTACATTATTGAGACCGGCCGTAAGACTACTCTCGATTAAGTCACCTTTGAAACAAAAAAAAAACTAGATCAAAATCGTTTCATCCGTGTAGAAGCTACGATGCCACAGTTAAACATACAGATCCACAGATACACGGAAACACCCCTCTGCGTGCTAACAATAATAATACCTTACTTTGAATACCCCGCACGCCTCGCGCCGTCAGAGTTTAGCTGGGATAGTAGACAGCGCTCTTCATAACTGCAATGGCTTCATCTTTTAGCATGCAGGGGAGGTCAGCTCCGAAATAAGAATAGAAAGTGACCCTCAAAGTCCAAAATTCTTAATTTCTTATCTTCAGCTACTTCGTTTGAACGATCAATAAATTCCGGCGAATTTTTCCATTTTCCATGTCACAAAAATGTTGAGTATCAAAGACTAGATACGGTATATTTTTTCAGATGGTTACCGTTACTTTATTATTGTAAGTAAAGCAAAAAAAAAATTGTGCTGTGCAGCTGCATTTCTATGGAAATTATACTGAAGTCAATGATGTTGCTGACTGAAGTATAATAAATTGTGTTACCTACTTATGATTAAATTCAACCAAAATAAAAATAGGAACCCCAATGCCCCAATGCTTAATTTGTAATGGTCCTCATGCAAAACGAACAAATAGTTTGACCGATAAATTAAAAGTTTAATGTTTTCCTATGACCATAGACGGAATCTCACATCGCCAAGACTTGGAGAAGAATGGGACAAATGTTCGATGTTTGTAGCCAACTGGACCGAAGTTCTAGCCACAATGATCCCTCCAGATCCTTCAACGCCAACTATACCTTGTCAACACGGCTGGGACTTTAATCTGACAGATATACCCTATCACACTGTCATCAGTGAGGTAAGATAAGCGCTTTCATAGGATATAGATAGTATCAGGCGTTACTTTGCGGAAATCCATTCTTATTAAGTTAGTAGGTATTATTCTGCTTTGCAACAATCCGCATCTATGATGGTATATACTTTAAGACATGCGTGGCACCTCCCTCCCACAACGGAAACATGCACTACAATAATTAAAAGTATATACCAATATACATACCACCAACACGTGTTTCGCCCCGAAACGGAGCATCATCAGGGTAAGTTGACTCTACGATGGTTAGTCGCAAAGTGAACATCGTTCACTGAGCGTGGCGTATTTATACCCAACTCGCCCACTAGTTATCTAATGATGGTGTTGATAATTAGTGATTTACGCCGGCAGAAACTGGGTCTGATGTAATCTGGTGATGTTTACTGTTGAAAATCCTCATAGGAATCATCCTCACTGTAGGATCAAGATAAGTTATGGCAGTGTGATCAGACACAACAGTTATCACACACCTCCGATAGCAGTGAACATAATAATCACCCACTGGCAAGAATCCGGATCGATTTATCCATTTGTTTCAAATACTGGGAACAATCCTGTAATGCAGGATTGTACAAAAATGATAGTGTAGCATAAAGTATTTCTAAATGCTGTTCTTTCCGATGATTACAACTGACCAACTGTCTTATCAACAATTATAACGCATCAACAATCATACTCGTTCACATGGGGTTCTTAAAAATGGTGCTTTTCACCATTGTGGCGACGCATTTCGATGTTTCACATCTGCCAGCCGTCTCATGACAGCTGTTCTTTTTCTATCCCTGTCGCTCTTCCGCATATTAATTGGCATAACAAGAGAAATAGCAATAATAACTTAATGTGCATGATCGTAATATAGATATCCCTGTTGTGCCTATGCTAAATACCGAAGAGTAAATAAGACAGCCACATACTATGATTGTACAGTATCACTGATATCGCACCCTCGAACACTTCTGGTCGCCTAGTAACTCGTTTTAATTAATAAACGACGGCAAAAAGTGTCGTTACAACTTTGCCTCTTAATTTTTTCCGTCTAGCCCCTTTTCGCAACGCGCGATAAGGAACTTCGTTCCAATAGTAAAAATGGTATTCATTAACAATTAAAATCAATATCTATACATCTACAACACCTATACAGATAAATAAAATTGGAGTGTCTGTTTGTAATATTAAAATAACCGCTTTTTACTAAGTGCATTTGGATGTATACACGGTACATATACTACTATTAATCCTAAATAGTACATATACTAGTACTAATCTCTGAAATGGCGGGACCGATTTTGACGGGACTTTCATTGGCAGATAGCTGATGTAACAAGGAGTAACTTAGGCTACTTTTATTTTACAAAAAAAAAAAATAGTTTGTTAGGCGATACGAAGTTCGCCGGGTCACCTAGTTACCAATATAATCCCTCGAGGGGCCCTACCACCAGCAGGCCGGATTTAGTCGCTTCTTACGACACCCATCCGGTGTGGGAGTGGGGTTAGTATTCTAAGCCGCCCCAATACGGCTAACAAAAACGATTCTCATTAAGTTTTGCACATACCTATGAGCCTGTGTTGTACGCAAGGTTGGCCCGGCCGTGACGATAAAAAATTAGATGTACTTAAGCATACAATACAACTAGAGTAAGCCTCATGACAGTATGGAATCATTCGCAAACAGTGAACGAATATAAGTACTTACTAACGTACACAAGTCTCAAGGTGGACTCTTTAACCGTTATTACAAACTTCGTTGATTGGATTTAATAATATATTTGCTTGATTTAAAGGAGGTCCAAACATTAAAAAAGTTACTGCCGTATAGTTTTTATTTTACAAAAGCTATTTTCATAATGGAAGTATTTTATACGATAGCTACAAGAAATTGTGCTCTTTCCCTTGTCCAGTGACTAGGATATAGGCTTGTCCGAGTTGTCCGTGTATTAACCTCGTGTCGTGTGACTTGCAGCGAGGATGGGTCTGCCAGTACTCAGGATACGGTCCTCTCGCGCAAGCTATATTCTTCGTCGGAGCCCTCGTTGGAGGCAGCACGATAGGCTGGCTCGCTGACACTTATGGAAGAGTCATTGCGTTAGTTGGTAAGCAAATATTTTAAATTAAGTTGGCAGGTACCTGGCCTCAACCCATTAATGGCCCACTACTGAGTACGGGTCTCTCCTCTTGAGGAGGCCTGGAGCATACTCCACCATGCTCCAGTGCGGATTCGTGGATGGGTTAGTGGCCAACACAATTGTCGGAAGTTTTCATGCCGCCTGAAGGCCTCCGACGTGGCTTAACAACTGTTTTCTTACGGTAACAACCGGGACCGACGGCTTTACGTGCCTTCCGAAGCACGGAAGCGCTCAAAAATTTTTTGCCACTAGCGGTCACCTACTTTTGCCTAACTTTCCTTTTTAGGGTTCCGAAGTAAAATCGGAACCCTTATAGTTTCGTCATGTCCGTCCGTCCGTCTGTCCGTCTGTCCGTCTGTCCGTCTGTCCGTCTGTCCGAAGCAAAGCGCCGAGACCCTTAGCGCTAGAAAGCTGTAATTTGGCATGGATATACATATTTATTAAATCTCCAGAATCGGTGAATAAAATATTGAAAAACATTTTTTTCAGGGAGGTAACGTGAGGATGAATTTTTTATTCGTTGCTTACCCTATAGTGCGGGGTATCGTTGAAAAGGTCTTCCAAAAACATTGGGGATCTTCTAAAACCATTTTTGGAATTAGGGGTCCGTTTGCGAAATATTTGGCTTTAAATTGCTGACTTTGGTTAGAGTCAAGTGTCCCCCCTGCTGGCTAAACGGCTGGAATTGCACTAATGAAAAATTCACAAAAATAGGTTATATGATGAAATTTACAAGGAAAACTATTGCGGCTATATCAGCATCAGAAATAGTCGATAAACTTACTGGGCGATTCTTTGAAAATAAAGAAATTGAGCGGCAGTTAGAAAATATCATACTTCTTTATTGTTATAGATTATGACAAGGTGCTTTTTACAAACACCGAACAGTCTTTTACTTGGCGCAGTAGATGTTAAACAAAAATAATTAGTCCAAATAGCGCAAATTGTGATGAAACAATCCAAAATCTAATTACCAGTAGTGTCCCTTTTCCCCGATTTCAACAAATGATGCTGTATAAAAAAAATATACCTACAACTGAAGAACGAAGTTTTCTTCAACGATTTCGATAATAGACTAGTATATGCATGCCTTACATTAAAATCATGATGCAAAGAACATATTTTCGTTATATAAAATCATTTTGAATTTTGTCCCTGCATTGTTATATAATTACCATTCATTAGGATGGTCACTTCAATTTTGTTGCTTATTTTGTACTGTACAGCGCTCCTTTAGGTATAAACATTCGACCACCAATCGTGGCTCCCTCTTCGAACAAACGGAAGTGTCAAAACATGCTTCAGCACGACGTAATATAAAATTATTCCAATGCACGAGTGCTTTGTTTCAAAATATTTCTCAGTGCCGTTAAATTTTTTGAAGGTAAGTAGATATGTTTTTCTGCCATAATGTAAGTCTTAGGTTCTTGCATAGACAACTATTTTACATAGATAAATAATAAAAATAATAACGGTCACTAAATACAGAGAAATTCAAGAAAATGTGTGATTTTCTAATCACCGTTTATCTAATTACCGGACTTTACCATTCTTTTTTAATAAAACGGTAATGAGCTTGTTTGGATGGTAATTAGATGAATGAGAAATTTCTAAAGGGAGTCCTTATTAGATAATCAATATGACCTTTAGTTTATGACAACACTATGTTACATGTTGTAAAGGTATATCTTCTGTATAATTTAAAAAATTTTGTACGGATGTCCTTTATAGACTTTAAAACCATTCTACCGATGTGCCCCAAAATGGTTACATTTGAAAGGCAATAATGCGAAGATGGTTTGAGACCACTAAAATAGATCAATTGAGAGCAGGATAGAAGCATTGACTGTAAGTTTGGATGTTGCAAAGGGCTTCGATAGGGTGTGGCATAAGGCATTACTCTCTAAGCTGCCTTCCTACGGAGTACCCGAGAATTTGTGCAAATGGATTGCTAATTTTTTATCCGAGCGGAGCATCAAGGTCGTTGTTGACGAAGTATGCTCGGACACGAAGCCCATAAATGCTGGCGTCCCTCAAGGCTCTGTGCTCTCACCTACACTGTTCATCATGCATATCAATGATATGCTTGACATCAGGAATATCCATTGCTATGCTGATGATATTACGGGTGATGCTCGTTATACAGGCCGAACAAATCTTTCTCGGATGCAGAATGAGGAGAAGAGGATGAAACTTGTATCTGAAGTCGAGACATCTCTGGAGCGGGTCTCGGAATGGGGCAGGCTAAATTTAGTCCAGTTTAACCCTGAGAAGACAAAAGTTTGCGCGTTAACCGCTAAGAAAACCCATGTCGTCATGGCACTTCAGTTTCAGAACACTCCTCTTAACATCTCCAAAAGCATTGAGATCCGTGGTGTCGACATTTCGAATGAAGTGCAATTTCGGGACCACTTGGTTAGTAAGGCCAAACTGCAAAGAAATTAGGAGTGCTCAATAGAGCTAAACAGTACTATACGCAGACGATAAACAAAATGAAAAAATTACATCTAACGTTATAATCAAGACACCATTTGCAGATAATGAGAAAGTAACACTTCTTTCAGCTGTAACTCCTGATAATAAACTACATTTGCAAACTGATGTTAATATCGATGACAAGGTGTATAATATTATTACTGTCAACATTTCATCACTGAATTCTTTTTGATCGTAATCACATAATGTAATCTTATCAATTTTTTTTTACCGAAGACCTTTTTTTTTGCTTTATATTTCAACGGTTTATATTTATTTTCATCACTGAATAATTTTTCATTATAATAACTTACTCCGTTAATTGACACATGTTTCATCACTGGCCGCCGAAACGAAGTTTTTTCAAAATGGGATTTTTTTCCAAAAATAATTGTAGGTATATCAACTACGTTCAATGCCCAAATGTAGTACTACTAATAGTATTAATTATGATTACATTATTGATTTTATTTGTAACTGCTATGTTACTATCCACTATTTTATTATAATTATTTACTTTTAACTATAATTATATCGATATCTCTAAAAAGAAGACTAAATCATTAAATTGTTATTTCAAGTATTATAAAAATGATTATTTTATTATGAAAAAATGATTGAATGATTTTGGAAGTTACTTCATTTCTAATTGCCATTTTAAATTTTCTAATTACCAGTTATTTCTAATAATTACCATTCGTTTTAAATATCATTACCGTTTTCAAAAAATCTTCTTTTGTCTATAACTTTTACAATATTAGTTTTATCATTGTCCCTTTCACATATATAAAAATGTAATATAATAAACTATATAAAAAATCTATAAAAAACAATTTTGGTAACAATCTTTGATGCGTTCTTTGAAACAAGCGAATATGCTTATTTTCAAATATTCACCCTACTACTTCGGAACGCTACATTGCGGGTGGCCTGATGCCTGACAAGCACTTGCCCAGGTTTTTGTCTCTTTTCTTTCTTAACTCGTAATGCACCGGTGGTAACTATAGTGCCTAGATGTTGATGTCCATGGGCGATAGTTTAACCACTTACCATCAGATGATTCGTCTACGGATTTTTTGGCTATATTTTTATGCAAATCAATAACATAATTATACTAAAGTAAGTTTAATGAAGATGTCGATATATACTGGGATAAGACATTTCTTGGAAACAAAAACCCACACATGTAATCATAATACGATTATGATTACATGAGTAGATATTTATTGTAATACATAACTGATTCACGATAGGATAAAGATGTATTAATTAAATAAAATTATCGGGACATGCCTATGATATGAGTATAATTAGATAAAATAATATTTGATGGCTTTTATGCCATCAGACATTAATTTACTAACAGGTCCTGATTTTCCTATGTTAAATGCTGATTTTAATGCATATAGATATATATCGACGTCAATATTTTATTACAGTCGTGAAAAGATATGAAACCAAGAAACGGCCAAGTTTGGTTAGGTTAGGTTAGGTTAGGTTAGTTGAGGAGCCGGTCCACAAGCGCATTTACCATTTCTTTGGGAGGCAACACATGGTAAATGCGTTGATGGTTTTGTTTGCTCCATGCGTTATAGATGCAAAGGAGCGCAAATGACCACTTTTCTGTCTGTGGGTCTGGCTGGTGCTCCTTTGCTGACTACTACTTAAAAGGGCTAGCTTTAAAGCAGACGATGCTTTCCCATTTTAGGAATGACCTTTCATTACCTTCCTAATATATGTCCTCATCAAATTTTAATCCTAAATTTCATTTGCAGCTGCCAATGCAATGGCATTCATCGGTGGAATAGCCACCATCTACACGACCGGTTTCTGGGACTTCGCCCTCGCTCGCTTCATAGTCGGCACTTCCTATGACAGCGTGTTTATGATGATGTATATTTTAGGTAAGTAATATACAAAAAAAACACTATATTTAACTCTTTTTAAGATGAATTAATTTGTTTATCCTATCTTAATTTCAATATCTGTAAGCCCCACACCATGTTCGCGTCTGTAACGCAAAATCTCAAAAAATATGAAACGGATTTTCATACAGTTTTCACTAATACGAGTAGAATGAGTGGTTCTTGAGAACATAATATGACGGAGTTGATAGTTGATCTAAGATTGTTTTTTATCTTACAGACTGTCCATAAACAATCTTCATGAAAACTAAACTTCTCTGTTACAGTTCTAGAATACGTGGGCCCACACTACAGGACGTGTGTGGCCAACATGCCCATCGCAGTGTTCTTCGGCGGCGCGTGTGTGCTGCTGCCGTGGATCGCCTACTGGATCGCTGACTGGAGGACCCTCATGTGGGTCACGACGCTGCCCATGTTGTTGAACGTTTTCATCCCCTATATATTGCCTGAAAGCGCTCGGTAAGAGAAGATCTGCTATTCTAGACCTACTAGACTACATATTCATTGACCACAACAATAGCACCCACACCTAGATACTTAGGCTCGGGTTAGGGCTGAAAGTCCTGCTATTCATACGCACATATCCATGGCCACAACAATAGCACTTGAGCAGCAAGAAACCTTAAAAGAAGGCTTAGGTTTTCCTTATACATGAGATTTACCGGGATCGATTGGTGAACTGCTTAGAAAAATTCAAAGTCGTAACGACTTAAAATGCCTTAAAGCCACAGATATATTATACATGTCTGTGCTTAAAGCCTTTGACGGAGCTTCAATCTATGGCAAGGAAACTGTCTATTTGTGGTGCCTCTTGGGACTTGGAAGGGCTCAAGTCAACATGACTAGTATTCCTATTGCAGATGGTACACTTCAAAAGGCCGCATAAACGATGCAGTCAAAGTATTGAAAAGATTCGAGAGAATCAATGGCACGAAAATTCCGCAAGACGTACTGGATGATTTTATAGTAAGTAAATGATTAGATTTATTTCTGTTATGTCTGTTTGTTTATATTTTTCTTTCTACAAGATCTATGGATTTATTATGTAGCTACAATCAAGGAAGGTAACTTTTTAAATGTTCCCTACCTAAACTACATTATAACGTCTTCGCCAGGTATCATCAAGCCAAATGAAACAGTCTAAAGAATCAATAAAATCGCTGTTCACCAGTGCTCCAATCCGCACCATGTTGATATACATGACGGTGATCTACATGGCCTTCGCCCTCAGCTTCGACGCCATCGTGAGGATGTCCGAGGACTTCGGCATGGACTTCTTCGTCACCTTCACTCTCACGTCCTTCATTGAAATGCCTTCCATCGCACTGCTGACTGTTGTTCTAGATAGGTAAACTGCTCCTTACAAAATGAGCCTTTATTTGCTTATTAAATCAATATTGTGGACAATGTTATGACATTTATGATTATTGTGTGCTCAGATGGGGACGCAGAAACCTGGCGTGTATTCCGGCTGCAGTGGCAGCTACTTTATGCGTAATTGGAGCATTTGTGCCAAGAGGTATCACGAAATTTTATTTTTTTACATAACACTATCGTTCTCAACTTACGTGTTTGTGAGTTTCTCATTTAGATAGTTTCGTCAGATGGTTTGTAATGGCTTTCTGCTCAAGAACAGATTTAAGAACGTTATAAAGGAATTCAGTAAAGAATATGTAAAGAATCACGTTGAAGAACATTGAAACAACGTTTTTGGGAGGAGTAAGTCATCAAGCTGAAGCGACATACTTAGGGGAGGTTTAGATTATATTTTCCAACTACTACAAATGCGGAATTTACAATGACAAGAACGATTAGAAATAGATGTGCCGCTACCGCCTCCGGTCCCACGTAGGTTAGAAGACTTTTTTGCACACCATTTACAAAGTGTAAACTGTGCACAAAAGGCGATCTTATCGCTAAATAGTGATTTCTTCCAGATAACCTTTGGAAAGATGACAAAGGGAAAAACCAAGAGATGTAGGTACGTATATAAATAGATTATTCTAACGTTGACTTTGAACGTTGTTCTTTACAGGTGTCCCTCAAACGGTCCTGGGCGTGATTTCCCGGTTCTTCGTGAACATGTCGTACAGTGCCGCCATCCAGTGGTCGACGGAGATTCTGCCCACTGGCGTGCGCGGCACCGGCTCCTCGCTCATCCACGTCAGCGGGTACGTCGCCTGCATCCTGTCGCCGTTCGTAGTCTACTCGGTGAGTCATTGTTTCTACTGTTTGTATACGGAAATTTTTAGGGTCTTTCCAGTTTGTTATTTGAATGCATTTGAATGATAGACCATAAGTGGAAAAAGGTCCGATAATGGATTTTTGTAATGTGGATATACGATACTATGTATCATTTTTGGTGATACAAAGATGTCAATAGCCGACAAATGAGCTAGCGATCCACCTGAAGCTAAGTGGTAAAACTGCCTCGTCGCTATCGCGTATAGAAGCTATTGGCACTTCAGCGATGATATGGATAAATAAGTACATAAGTATGACTAAATGCGCTTTACATCCCACGACTATGCCACTACTGGATACTGGTGTCTCCTTTAAAAGAATACACGCTATAGTCCACCACGCCGGCCAAGTGTGGATTGGGATTGGGACCACATGTAATATTTTGTGGGTTTTAGGAGCGCGTCTGGCGACCTCTCCCCCTGCTGATCGTGGGCGGCGTGATGGCGGTGTCGGTGGGCGTCAGTCTGCTCATCCCGGAGACCAACGGCCGCAAGATGCCGCAGACCATCGAGGACGGGGAACGACTCTTCAGGGAATACTCTTTGTGCGGGTAAGTTCACACGATCTACGTGTTTTATTGATTACTCTCTCTTCTCTAAGATTATTGATATAAAAATTAAATGAGCTCATACCTATTTCAGTATGGGAGAGATCACATAACGTTAATGTTGTACATATGTAACACGTTGTAATTTACAACTTAAAGTTATTTCTGAAGTTATTAGAAAATGTTTTTTTTTATTTACAGAAAACCCGAAGACTTCGGAGATACAGAATTGCAATATGACGATCGGCAGACAAAGTACGATATAGCCAAATAGATCCTCTATTACGTCATGAAATTTAAATGGAAAATAAACTCTTGATATAATAAGAAATTAGGCTCTACTAGGCTCTAATAAATAAACTTCTAGTCCTAAAATACCTCTAAGGATCTCGGTGAAAATCCTTGATTTGTTTAAGTTAGAGTTAGATACGGTGTTGTATCCTATGGTAAAATATTTTGTATTCTCTATAGTATATTTTTTATAAGCCACGAATTAAAAACCTTTTTTATCCGACTGCCAAGGAAGGGTTATTTGTAATTGGTTAAAAACTGAATTTATTGTTAGCCATTAATTATAATCTAAGATTTTCATTGCCACTATTATAAAAAGCTGTACATTTGATGCAATGTTTTTTGTTATCTACGAAAAGACACCATAAGAAGATAGTAAAGATACCAAAAACAGATAACGTACGAAATCTGCGTAGGCAAACAAGTTCTTAAGAATCTGTCATAGTGATTTTTCCTTATATAAGTAAATATTGATAACATATCAATAATTACCAAAGCAACATAACCGTACGAAACATAATATCAAATAATTTGTTAAATATGGAAATTTTTATGTCAAAAATTATATAAGCAAAAAGAATATAAGTAGAGGAGATTAAAATACAGTTAAAATGCATATCGAGTCTGTTTTATTTGCTTTCTTCTTAAATTATGTGTATCTGTTACCGGAAATCTGTATAAACCAGTATTATATATGTACAATACCTAGGCAATGTATAGGTTATCTAAAACGCTCAGGTAACGTTTGGAATATTATTTATTTCATACTTCGCCCAGGCATTCTATACAATACTCCATGCGTAGTTTTTAATGTGTGTAAAAGACGGATCTCTGCCTTTTCGCCGAAAATTGTTTGGCCGATTATCACTTGCCAACTAACGTTTCGCAGAATTTTATTTCGCCGAATAATCATTTCCCAACTTATCACATAATTTTTTTTTATTTCCCAATCTAACAGTTGCCAACTGTACGTTTGGTCTGCCTTTTATAATGACACTTTTCAAAAGGCCAACTTTCAAGTAGCGAATGTTTCAGTTAGAGTGATATTCATTTAGTTGTATCTATATTCTTTATAAACCTAGGTTTGTAAATTTGCGGTTCTTGTTATCTTCCGGTGATATATGCACTTTTAGGGAGAATTTAGGGACTTTTGATACACAAACAGGCTTCTAAACGTCTCCGGCGCTGCGGGAAGTGCAGCTCCTCCGCCCTTGCGTAACAAACTGCAGGCACTCCATGCTCGCTTACGCAGCTTCGGCTTTTTGGTCGCCTGCGGCGACCAGCCTCAGCCGCTTCGGCTCACATAGTGCCTGCAGTTGGTTACAGCGGGCGGGGGCTGCTCTCCCTCCGCGCCTCCGGGGTTTACATTCACTCTAGGGGTAGGGCAGACTAGTATCACGTGGGGTTGACTAAGTCGGTTCTGTCACCAATTTTGAAAAATCCGAAGCTGCGTAGGCGAGCAGTGTAGTGTAGGAGCCATTAGACTGCATCTCTCCTTACCATCAAGTGTGATTTCGGTCAAGCATTTATTAAAAATGTATAAAAAAATGTCTATTCAAGCAGGTTACAATTTGTTTTGAGTGTGTTTTTAAGTAAATTCTTAATTCCAACCTCCATCCAAGTTGACTACACATACCCAAATCTAACTTTATTCATTGCCGGTGGACCTGCAGGTATTCTGTACAGTAGTTGGGAAACGTATACATTACCTAGACAAAGTATGTAATGGTGAATAATATTCATATAATTTAATACATTGCCAAAAAGACCCAGGTATTATACACATTTCCTAGGAATTGTGTTGAATACCTGCATTATACAGATATCCGGTAACATATCTATCAAATCGTTCATCTATCCATCAGCTTTTATAAGTCCACTGCTGGATATATGACCACCCTAACATCGCTCTGATCGGTTCTGAGTACTTCTGAGCCTGCAAAGGATCGCTGTCTTCTTCAGGTCGTCACTCCATAGGCTCCGGGGCGTCCTATGCTCCTTTGACAGAGAGTGACTCACGCAGCAGTTATTGAGACTTCGAATGTATTCAGCCCGTTGCCACTTCACCAGGCTCATTCTACGAGCTATATGTCGGTCATACTTGTTCATCGATGATGTGGTTGATGCGTTGCCAACCATAACCAAAAAGGGAAGTAGAGGACCCGCATTGTTATTACAATAGCTCCCCGAAAAATGCGGGGAGGATAAAAAACCCTACATTGTTAAGCAGGGTTGTACTTCGAGCCACTTTGCTTCGACTCCAGAAAAATGGATCCCTGTTACCCCTTAGAGTTGAGCATATAAATTAAAAGCAATAGTTTCTGTGTATATCGTGTAATCGGTTCTACAATAAACATTGAATATCACCTGCCCGTCCCCTCCGCTGATGCAGTTTGATTCTTGTTCCTGTTACAAACAAAATAAATATTTAGTTGCATGGGTAAACTATAGTAAATAAAATTTTAAAATTTCTAGTTCCTAGAATGGAGTCTCCTAATTGATCTAAATTTTCCTGTCATGAAGAACAAATACTTTACTTAAATTACTATCCATACATATATGAACTATAATAGTCCATTTTGTTTTATGGTTTTATGCCAGTAGACTATATATGGAACACAAAGGGAAAATATTTTTCATCGTTTTTGACGACGTCATGTTCTAAGACTTCTAAGTAACACTTTGCACCACCATCAATTTCAACATCACTCACTTGCCAAAGATCCGCCTGGAGTTGGCGAGCACGAGCCAGTCATCCATTGTCTGCGGCATCCGCCGGCCCATGGTCTCGGGCAGCAGCAGCGCCACTCCACCACCAACAATGGCCACTACTGCCACTAAGATGAGCGAGAGTCCCTCCCATGCTCTGTCCTGTAAATACGCATTTCTTATCAACATGTAACTTGCTTGAGTCAGACGCCAAACGACTCGTATTCTAGCTGGGGTGTCGGAGGCCAGTACTTTCTTTGTTTTTCTCTGCCTCTTCTTTCTTGGTTAGCAATGCATTCTTACCATATGTTTTAACATAACCCTTTGTCCTAGAGTATTAAGGAAAGTTCTCTAAAAATACCACTCACGACACAACTTACATCAGAGAACTGCGTCTAATACTTACTACTAACTAGTTCATTCCCATACATTTAGAAGGCAGCGTTTGGCGTGAACGTGTAAAGAGTTTTATTTAAAGGCTCTAAAGATGGCACGACGAGACTCACAGAAAACACGATGAATGGCGACAGCAAGAGGGCCGCGAAGCCGCTGATGTGCACGAAGGAGGCGCCGGACGCGCGCACCGGCGTGGGCAGCAGCTCCGGCGTCCACTGGATGATGGCCGCGTACGACATATTGATGAGGAACCGCGCCGCCACCGCCAACGACACGGCCGCCACTCCTGGAGGTCAACTCTCACGTTGTAGATAATGACGAAATCAGACTTTTTTTTCGAGATTTGTCGCAATCGACATAATGTCACGATGACATGAGAATTGGGAGTTACTACGAGACGATACTGATTTCTTAGAGATTACGGGGATCCCGTATTGGACCAGATGACTATCAAAGGGGGCTTAAGTAAATATAATGCCATATAACCTGTTGGAAATCTTCAAATTACTCGTGCAGAAAAAAAAGTTTGACAAGTGGGTCAATTTCAACAAACACGAATTTTGCCTAATTACAGTGGTGAATTTAAATTTGCTGTTTCTGATAAATTTTTTTGGCTTAAATAATAGGTAAATATTAGTACTACTTAATCATATACTAGAGATCGAAAAATTTTTGTTAGTTCATGAGATATTTCCATTTGAAATTATCAAATGCCACCGAAATTATTAAAGGACCACCGGAATTAAAATCCGAGCCACCGAAATTGATTAAATTTAAACCTGCTGTTTCTAATACATTTTATTTGGCATAAATAATTTGTAAATAGTAGTAGTAATTAGTCAAATAGTAGAGATCGAAAAAAAAATTATTAGTTCCGGAGATATTTTGAAATTACACTATCAAATGCCACCAAAATTAGGACCACTGGAATTAGAATCTGATCCACCGAAATTGATTATGCCAATGAGAAATAATAAAGGCAAGATCATATCACTCACCTAGTAATACAACGGCACATCTAAATTTGTCATATTTTACAGAAGCGGATTTCACAAATTATATAAAAATGTTTAAAATTAATTTATGGGTTCTTCTTACGTTTTTTACAGATTGTATGGGTTTGGTTACTAGTATAGACATTAATAAATATTTATCACTATGTAGATTATGCACTTTTAAACACGTATATCATATAAACTCAATTTCGCATTTTTTGCAGATGTGCCATTATATTATTAGGTGAGCGATATTTTAATACTTTAAAGATACATTTTGAAGAGTAGGAGTCTAGATGAACGGACTCCTTTAAGCGGTGATTAGACACGCTTGTGTTTCTGTGGCCTATTAGACCAGTGCCGATAGCTTCAAAAACGGTAAAAAGTGAAAAAAAAATTATAGTAGGATGAAACCCATTGCAAAAGGAAGAGGATAAAACAAAAATTAAAGGAAAAATAATTTACGGGCGATCTAAGGTTGGGAGGGGGGAGGGGGGGTTTAAGGGTAAAAAATGGTTTATCTCGATTTCCAGCAACACTACAAGCCCTATGGAAAAAGTTAAATGGCAAAGTCGTAGGTAATAAAAAGATCTACAACTTTTGTATTTACACTTTTTTACATAACCTCAAAATTTATGTGAAAAATTCAAATAACCAAGTTTTTGGTACCTAATTTTCAATCGAAAATTCTTACGTCAAAATATCTACTTTTTTAAAAAATCGGTGAGATTTTTGTTCGTTGTAATCTCTACTTTCTAATGGTATAAAAAAAACTATAAACCCTTAACTACCACTACTACTAACTATAAACTACTATAGTAAATGTTCTCCGAAAATGCAATGAAACGACAACTATTTTCGCATGTTTTTTGCAATCTTTATGTTTTATGGATTTGTAATTTTTTTTTGTCTAACTTTTTGTAAACGTAAGATTCCATGTTAAAATAACATGGAATCTTACGTTTTTCGATTAATTAAAGTGTAAATATTAATAAATAACTCAAAATTGTACACAATGATTGACAAAAAAAATTAAAAACTCAAATCCGAAATTTTTTTGCGAAAATAGTTGTCATTTCATTTTCACCAAATTTCGTGAGAAATTTTTTTTTTTGTAAAAGATAGAAATAAAAACCAAAAACTTGGTTATTTGAATTTTTCACATTAATTTTGACGTAATGTATAAAAAGGGTAAATAAAAAAGCTGTAGATCTTTTTATTACTTACAACATTGCTATTTAACTTTTTTCTATAGGACTTGTAGTTTTGCCGGAAATTGAGATAAACTATTTTTTACCCTTGAACCCCCCCTCCCTCACCTCCCGATCTCAGATCGCCCGTAAATTATTTTTCCTTTAATTTTCGTTATATTCTCTTCCTTTTGCAATGGGTTTCATCCTACGATTATTTCTTTTCGTTTCAAAAATTATCGGCACTGGTCTATACACGTCCTTATGCGCTTTGGTTTGCCACCGGAGCCACCGAGATTAGGCCACCGGACTTAGAATTAGAGTCAAAACTTGAATTTAAAAAAAAACCGTTACTCACAGGTTAACTTTTATTTCACAGTTATGGCTGAAAACCTTTAATGGAAGCCTCCATAAAATTTCTTGATAATCTGCTTTGTACTTTTACTAATATACATGACATCGGAATTGGATGATTTTGTATTCCTGCGCCACCGCAGTGAGTACTTACGTGTTTGACAGGAAAATTACGCAGCAAATCGGTTATCCTAACACGCAGTTTGCAAGAGCACAACTGAACGGTGCGGGGAGAGCCAGTAAGGTGTCTTCTAAATCGTGTTGTAACAAGTTATGAAGTATACAAAATGCGCCACCGGTATTGCTTTTTTTTGTAGGACATTTTTAAGAGATGTTTTAAGAGCTGTTGTACTATCTTAAATTGCTCCGTAAATATATATTAGTTGTGTTATCTAATGTATTTCTAAAAAACATTCCTTTTCAATTAAATTTATTTACCAAAAAAAATTAAATTAATAAAATATGTAACTAAATGGAGTTCGGACAGTACACCGGAATTAGATTTTAGGTCTTAGATATTTTTTTATTAAGAATCTATGTATTAAATACCTCTGAATACTTTACTATCGTGTAGATCACTATTTAAACTACCTATATAAAATTATGCATAATTGTAGTTTACCTCCACACATTAATTTTCAACCTCGCCGTCTCAAAAATGCACTTGGGAAATTCACCCAAGTAAGGTAATTTCTTTCTAAGTTTTCTCAATTTAAGGATCAGGTTTTGAACAGAATTGATTCAAGATTTCGAAGCATTCACGCGCTAGTTCGGTTTTGATTAGTTGTTCCAGTTCTTTTATGATGTAAGTACAACAATCAAAAACTAATGATTACCTCGTAAAACAAAAGCAGCGATTAAACTTAAAATTCCCGCTACTAACATCGGTGCGCAAACCAACCAACGCCGCCCAAACCTGAAAACAATAATTAGTACCTAAAATTTACTTTCAAAGTAACAAAAACATAATTATTACAAAAGAATGTTGTTAAAAGTTAAAATCATAGTTCTCCTGTACCTATCAAGCAATAGAACTAGCAGAGCTATGGACGGCACCTCCGTGGCTGCAGTCACCGTGAACGTGATGAAGAAGTCCAGGCCAAGGTTCTCCGAGAGGCGCACCAGCCCGTCGAACGACAGGGCGACTGCCATGAACGATATCATTAGGAAAATTATGATCACTCGCAAAGATGGCGTCTTGAACAGAACTAAGAAGCTTTCTTGCTTTTCCTTCGTAGTTTTCGCCACGTACTGAAAATAGTCTCATTAGAACATTTTGAGGTAATGTCAGATACCTTAATTATCTCAGATACCTTAATTAGCTAATTAATCTATCTGACATGGTATATTATGAAACGCCTCTTGCTACATCTGTCGCGGAAACCGAAATACGTATTAGATTAATAGGTCCATAAAACTGAAGATCTCTGCTAATAGTGACATTGATCAAACTCAAAACTTAAACTTAGCGTTAACTTACAATAAATTCATCTAACACGTCCTTCGGTATTTTAGTTCCATTAATTTTCTCGAATCGTTTGAGAATGTTAACAGCTTTATCGACGAAACCTTTGGTAACCAACCATCTGAAAAACAAAACAATTTCAACTTCAGTTGGACATATCTTCTTACGTACTACTTGTTTAACATTAATTTTATCACTCCTCAACCTAGGTGGCTCTCAATCTAGCTTTTTTATGCTATTAGGATGGCTTAGGTCCAGTTTACACTACGTCGTCGTGCTGTGAGATGATGGAACTTTTCCGGAACTTTTCGGTAGAGTATCTTCAAAGAGGTACTCAACCTGAGGTCATCGACGACAAGATAACAAGATTTAAGTCTTTGTAATACCTGGTGCTCTCAGGCACTACGAACGGCGTTACAAGCACTAGCAGCATCGGCAGTGACGTAGCCAGCGCGAAGTACCGCCAGTCGGAGATCCACAGAGCCAGCCACGGCAGCAGGATGCAGCCGCCGCCAAAGTAAACAGCGATGGAGAGATTCGCCACCGCCGTGCGATGCCGAGTGCCCACATATTCTAACACTGGAGCAACAATATCGATATGCATGCATTCGTATAGATAGACATCAAAAAGGTTCGTACCTTAACTTCCTTAACTTCATAATTGTCGAGTTATGATTAGAAGATTAATTGACTAGTAGATGTTGATGAAAATTGAATTTGTAGAGATAAGTGTATTTATTAATCGAGAACTGAAATGGAATACGATAGCACCCCTTTCCGCGTTCACACAGAATTTGTCATCATACTGAAGCAATAATTTAATTTGTATGCGCAATTCTTACCTAAAATATACATCATCAAGAAGCAGCTGTCGCAGGCCATGCCCACGACGAAGCGACACGCTGAGAAGTCCCAGAAGCCGCTAGTGAACATCGTCGCCACCCCGCCCAGACAACCGAGAAGATTGGCCACTGTAATACCGACGGCTTTATGGAGTTATGGACATTTTAAAGATCTTCTATGCAGATACAGGATATTTGTAGGATAAGGAGTCAATACTTAAGGAATATGTTACGAATTAGTAAGTATTCATTCATTTTCAAACCGCTGTGCAACTACCGTAATGTAATTCAAATTCTAAATCAAAATGATTTATTCATGTAGGTATCATTGATACACTTATGCACGTAATTTTTTTAATCAACCAGCTTTTCGCAAAGGTGCTTTGTCATGGAGGAGAAGAAAAGCCGTAAAGAAACTCCTCAGCACATCTTTTAAAAATAAAAATACATCGGTATATTTATTACAAAAAAGTATCAATCACTAGCTTGTACGGAACTGGTTGCAGAGCAGGTCATTTCCATGCGTCTTTGTCATTTAAGTACTCATCTACAGTATAGTAACCTTTGCCTAAAAGTTTAGATTTTACATGTTTCTTAAACAATTCCACTCACAAAATGTTGATCTATCAAGTTAACCTTTGTGTGATTTGGGAGTTTACTAAGTAGTTATGTAAATTTTTATCCTTTATTCCCTAACTTCTTAATAATTAGTGTCAAAGAATATGTCTATGAAGACAAATAACTTACACACTAGAACTGGCACTCTCCCGAACATGTCCGCTAACGTTCCGCATAGAATGCCTCCGAAGATAGATCCGAGGAAGTTGATAGCTTGTGACCAGGGAACGAGGTTTGCATTATCACACACCCATTCTCGCTGGAAATAGATGAAATGAAAAAATCGGCAGTAGTAGAGTAATATGCACAGTAAAAAATTAGCATCTAGATTACTCTAAGATGCAATTTTTATGTAACCAGTAGTCAACAAATGAGCTGAAGATTCACCATATAGTAAATGGCCACCATCATAAATGGACATTAGTAATACCAAAGGCATCAACGATGATTTGCCGATCAAGAAAAAGAAAGAAAGAAAGAACTGTCTTCCAAACCTCCAGCCGGAACACTACGAGTCGTATAGCAACTGACTCGACCAAAAGGACTCGCTGGTAGCCAGGCCAGACAGGCTTCATAGAAAAAGATTACTTTCAGTGCAGCACGTGCATAATTTTTCTAGCATTACGCAGCAGTTAACATTTTAGACCTTGTCCAGAAGGGCCGCGAAATCGCCGCGATTCTCTCGTGCGTATCACGCGCGACCGTTGCGTCCAGAAGGAGCGTACCAACGCACTAAAATTTTGGCGCTCATTTCCCTCGATACGTGCACCTCTCTCTGTTGTTCGCGCGTTAACTGGACGCAACAAGGTTTCTCTAGTATTTAGACGCGCGCGAATCACGCGCGAGCACAGTAGAAATAATTAGTACTTATGCGCGAGTCGAGAGTCTGGCTAAGTGCACGCGATTTACGCGCGTATTTTGAATTCGCGCTATGCTTGTGGATGCGATGTGTTGGCGCCTAGTAACTCGCTAACGCGCGAATGAATTCGCGCGAAACGTTTCGTGGCGAATTTGCCCCTTCTGGACAAGGTCTTACCCATTATCTATGGTCTTACCATTATTATTCTAAGGCCTTACCTCACTAACGATCGTAGAATAAGGAATGTCTTCGAATAAGAACTCCCATCCGTTCTGACAAGGAATGATTGGAGTGGCGGGATCAGGCGGCTGTAACGTCTCCAACACTTGCGTCCAGTTCGCGTTAAACATCGCACAGTGGTCGTAGCTGCCGCCATCCGCTGCACCGGGGATCGACAGAGATCTTCTGTAATGACACAACATTGACGTCAGCTATATGTAAAGTGCAGTTACGGCATTATTTTATGGAACCAGAATTTCCAACAACGCAATGAAAGTCATTTGTTTACAGATACATATATGTAAAGCGCACCCTCTCCCATTTAAACGTAGATATTTAAGTAATCCGAGCTTCAATAACAAAAAATATTTACCTACAATGTGACGTCATGCTTTTTTTTATGGAAATAGCCGGCAAACGAGCTGACGATCCACCTGATGGTAAGTGGCTATCGTCGCCCATGGACATCAGCAACACCAAAGGCATCACTGATGCGTTGCCGGCCAAGAAAGACAGTAGAAAAAGGAAGAAAGAACTGGCTCTCAAGCCCCCAGCCGGAACACGACGAGTCGTTTGGCGGCTCACTCATGCTCAAGGGTGGTAGCTATCCAGGCGAACCCCATGGAGAAATAATAATAGTAATAATGGTATTAAATTAACAATTATTAAAATCAATTTTACCAATTTAATCCCTCGAGGGGCCCTACCACCAGCGGGCCAGTCGCCTTTTACGACACCCATCCGGCGTGGGATTGGGGTTAGTATTCTAAGCCGCCCCAATACGGCTAGAAACTTTTTATATTTAGACTGAAAAACAAAAGTAGGTACCTAACTGATTTATTTTATCTATCGTTTGGTGTGTTCCCGTTATCGTGCTTTATAACGTCATAATGTTTAAAATAATCCATTGAAGTCGATATTTTAATTCAATGAGATCATTACTTTACACGATTATTAAACACACACAGTCATATCCCCGGGTATCATATCTAGGGTTCTCCTGTGTCCAGGGTGGCATGGACAACACTTAGTCAGCAGTAACACACACGACACGAGAACAATTATTTATTTATCGCTCTCATCTGCCTCGAGAGCCCCGGTGTGAATCCAACGCTTCGCTTCACAGGCAGAAGCACTACCAACTTTAATTAATATCAGTTTCTCTTATGTAATTATACTACCTTAGCTCAACACTGAGTCCTGATAGCTCCGGCACTAGACACCAGTGCTCCTGAGGAGTCGCAGTTAAGAACATCTGGCCCAGGTACACGAAGGCCCAGGCAAACCCAAACGGGAGCATTCCGAGAAACAGCAGCCGCTGGTACAGCCCCATCTCGCCAACATGATGGATCACCTTCTCCAATACCGTGCTGATATCTTTTGCCACTTCTAGATCTTGTGTGTCCTGATGTTTAACAAAAATAATGAAAATATTAACATTCAATCCATAATCATCTACACTTTACATGAAAACATTCTTTTGACGACCACGTTTCCCATTCTATTCAGATTTTTCCATCACCACCACGGAAATATATCACGGACCTAGCCAAGCAATACGCCGCATTGGAGGCATAATTGGAGGGGCCCAATCATGACCCCAATCCCACGCCGACAACCCAGGGTGTCGTAATTTAATGGGTGACAGCAAGGCCGTCTTTAACCTAGTGGAGGCCCTGGGCATATTGGATTAACGGGGCCCTAATGACTTTGTCAGAACACTATTTTGTTAGAAAGAAACAAAGAAAGTAGGTGAGCAAGCCTCTACATTTATGCAAATCTAATAAGCAAATTGGTATTGTAGTCAGCAATAATTTAGGCTTGATTTATTCGAATTAACAAAGTTTTTCAGTGATAAATATCGGTTATCGTTTAGTAATCTGGCAGAAACTAGGGGGCCCCTATCGACCATGCGGCCCTGGGCACGTGCCCAGAGTGCCCAATGGGAGAGAGGGGTCTGGGTGACAGAATCCGGCTGGCTCTTGGTAGGGCTCCGCGTAAGAACTGTCAACTTTATTATTAACGAGTAATCGCCCTCGCTTTGCTTCGGTTTTCTTATTTTTTTACACCTTGGGTTACGGTATTGGAGTTTTATTAAGGATCCCCAATTTTTTTGAAAATATAATATAGCCTATGTTACTCGGGGATAGTGTAGCTTCCCAACAGTGAAATACTTTCTCAAATCGGTTCAGTAGTTTCGGAGCCTATTCATTGCAAACAAAAAATCAAATCTTTCCTCTTTATATATTAGTATTAGATTAATTCATTAATATTTTTACTGGTATCTTTTCCGCCTGGCTGGCTACCCTCTTGCTTGGTTTAGTCGACAAGAAGGCTTGATCTTTCTTTCTTCCTTCTCTTCTCTTTCTTGGCCGGCAACGCATCCGTGATTCCTAAGGTAATTGGTTTTGTTTTCACTCATAGCTCGTTTAGCTATTAGTGACTGACTGGCCATTAAATTAAAGTTGAAGGAGAGTCTCCGAATCCTAGATACTTCAATGGCGCTATGCCCATACTACTGTACGTTTATCGACCGTTACAAAAACATCTAATTTCCATACATACCTTTTCAGCAACATTTTTCATTGGGAAATTATCCATGTTTTATTGTATTAATAAATAAATTTTATAGGAGATCATGAATCACTGGTACTATCATCAAGCCGAACACGTACTATCAAGTATTCTGTGTCCGAACTCCAACGAAAATATAAATCTTTGATATAAATTCAGCGTTATCAATTACTATAATTTTAATTTATATCGTTATTATCATCTTTCCATTAATACTTATATCTTTAAAATGTTGTCTCTGTAGATAAACCATTTTGAATGATTAATTATGTACATAATATCGATTATTACGATATTGACATAGCCGTGATGAGAACCCCCAACTAGTACACTAGAAATCCTTGTACTAACTCAATGAACCTATCCTATCCACTCTCAGTAGATACAAAAATTCAAACAATTAATATCGTCAAATAAAATTAAGTAAGATACTATTTATTGCAGAAAGTAGAACTAAATAAACTTTGAGCACCACATTGCTGTTTCATAAACGTCCAAATCATCCCACAGAAGTATAACCGGGATAAAATATAGTACCCCTTTTCTTAGTCTGGAGTTGCTGGACTCTGGACATGGTCTGTTTATGGTCTGTCTCAAGTTTTAAATTTTATTCCGTACAACGGTTAGCGTGTGATACCCAAACAACTAAACTTTCGCATTTCAAATCAAATCAAATCAAATCATTTATTCATTGCTTCAAATATGGTTACAAAGGCTGTTATAAAATAGTTAGTACTTCATACATATTTGGCTTTTGTGAGCATGCAACATCAAGTAAAATTTAATTTTAAAACAATTCTTACTAGGAAATTAAATCACTAAATATATTAATGTCAGATTAAATCAATAATAATATAATAAATAACAATCAAATCAAATTAATAACATATATAACTATCAAATGTCAAGTGCATAGTCAACTTTTATACTTCCAATTTACAAATAAAATACAGTATTAAATCTGAAATTAAAAACAAGTTCTTACATTTTCACATCAAAAATCTTCTACTGAGTAATAACATTTACATAGTAACCATTCAAATAATTCATTTTTAAATAACTTGAAGGATTTACCTTTCAATTGGTCTGGTAATTTATTATAAATACGGACACACATGCCATAGCAATTTCTTAGGTATAGTTTTTGTTACATCTTCTATAATTAATTTATTGGGATGCCTAGACCTCTTACAGGTTACAAAAATATGGTGATGTTTTTTCACAAATATGGCTACTTCATAAATGTACATGCATGGCAGAGGTAGAATATTAATATCCCTAAATATTGGACGACATGACTCCCAGGGAGCCAGACCGACTATGGCACGAATGCACTTTTTTTGCAACAGAAATAATTTATTTATCATTGTTGAATTACCCCAAATAACTATGCCATACCTGAGGTTTGACGCCACATATCCGTGGTACGCCATTACTGCAATTTTATTATCAGCTATTTTGCTCAGTCTTCGCAGTACATATACAAATTTACTAATTTTGCAACAAGTATTTTCTATGTGTTCTTTCCAATTGCAGTATCTGTCTACTTGGATTCCAAGGAATTTTGTGGAACCTACACTTTCTATGATTTCGTTTTTATATTTGATATTTAATTTTATTGGAATGGCATTATGATTAGTGAACTGAATATATTTTGTTTTATTTACATTAACTCTTAAATTATTTCTTTGTAGCCACTCTATTGTTGACGTAGCTGTTAAATTTACTTCTTCGTTATGACTTTCCTTACATTTTGTAACGACACTTATAGGTATGTCGTCCGCGAAGAGAACTGTCTTATGGTTTATAGTTTCAGGCAGGTCGTTAACGTAAAGTTAACGTAAAAGAAGTGGTCCAAGTATGCTCCCCTGTGGGACTCCACAAGCATTATGTCTAAAGCGCGATTTGTAAGATGTGGCAATAGATTTGTCATTTAAAGCGGTGATATCGACCTGCTGGTAACGTTTGTCAAGATAGTTTCTAAGCCAATCATGAGCTAGTCCTCTTATTCCACATTTTTCTAATTTTCTTAATAAAAATTCATGACTTACAAAGTCGAAAGCACTGGACATGTCGAAAAATAGAACCGTATTGTAGTATTTCTTACTTACATTATGTGTAACATTGGCAATGAGGTCGAATATTGCCAACTCGGTAGATTTATTCTTCTGAAAGCCATATTGTTCTTTAACAAGTATTTGATGTCTGTTAAAGAATTTAAGGAGCCTGACATGCATAGCTTTTTCGTATACTTTAGAAAGAATTGGGATCAGTGTAATAGGCCGATAGTTATTTATTGACAATGGATCACCTTTTTTGTACACAGTGTAGCAGAGAATTGCACACAATGCAGTTTTGTAACTGCATGGACGAGGCGTAATTAGGTTGCGCCAGTCGTCACCCGGGCACGGCGGTAGATAGTAGGGTATAGGGCGTGTCTAGTATATATATTATTCATATACATAACCAGTGCACTGTAAAAGTTTAATTAAACAATTCTTCAGAACTTTGTCGTACTTCATTATAAGCGTCCCTTCCCCAAAGTGGTGACCCCGCGTTGAACATTATTTTTTTAGTGAGCGAACTTTAAAACTGAACTTAACTTAGGTGACGACTCACATTTTTTACCGCCGTGCCCCACGCGCTCTCGCCATATTGTTTGGACTTTACACACAAAATTTTCCGCGTCGCTATCGATCAACATGAACCCGCCGGTCCCTGGTTTGCCGCAACAATCACAAGTACCTGGTCCTGTGAAGGAAGAAGTCAAGACCGACATGGCTGCAATCACGGTTTCATCGAGGGTTCCGGAATTTTGGTTGGACCAGCCCAGGTTATGGTTCTATCAGGTTGAAGCCATACTCGCACCGCAAAAGCTGTCGGATGAGGCCAAATTCAACCTCATTATCACGAAGCTGTCGAAAGAGGCCATCCAACAGGTCACGGACATTTTGATGCAGCCCCCGGACTCACGAAAGTACGACGCGCTGAAGGAGAGATTATTGACGGTTTACGAGGAGTCTGAGACCCGTCAGATCCAGAAGCTTATCAGCGAGATGGAGCTGGGAGATCAACGACCGTCACAGCTGCTGAGACGGATGAGGGATCTCGCCAGGGCGAAACTTCCGGATGACACGTTGAAGATCCTGTGGCAGAGCCACCTGCCAACAGCGGTACGAGGGATCATATCGGTGACAGAGTCAGCGGAGCTCGACGTGCTTGCAAGGGTCGCGGACAAAGTCATGGAGACCACAAGAAGCGGTACCATCGCCGAGGTCGGGACAGCAGCACCGCCGGCGAGCGACACCTCCATGATAATCGCGGAGATTAAGAAGATTAACGAGCGGATTGGTCGTATGGAGCGGTCCAGGCAGCGCGCTCGCGGACGCAGTCAGAGCCAGACCAGAGCACCGCACACCAGTGCCACGCGCAAGGGAAAGAGACCTGACTGGCAGTGTTTCTACCACTACCGCTACAAGGAGAATGCGCGCAAGTGCATTCCGCCCTGCAGCTGGAAGAAGGAAAACTGAGCGAAGTACAGCCAGTGTCGGGTGACTGTACTCACGGTGTAAGTAGCAATAGATTATGTGTTACGGACTTTAACTCCGGCCTCAGATTTTTAGTTGATACGGGAGCAAATATTTCTGTGCTTCCCGCGCGTAGTAAAACTATTAGTACTGTTAATAATTTTAAGTATAAATTGTATGCAGCAAATGGTACAGAAATTCAAACTTTTGGTGTAAAGACTTTAGTGTTAGATTTAAAATTACGTAGACCCTATCGTTGGACATTTGTATTAGCGGCAGTAAATCAGCCTATTATAGGCGCAGACTTTTTAGTACATCATAAATTACTAGTGGATCTTAGCAAGCGTAGATTGGTAGATCAAATTACTAATTTGAATATAGTAGGTTCAATAGTTACTTGTACACAGCCTAGTTTAAGCACGGTAGATGAATCACATCCATACTCTGACCTTTTATTGAAGTATCCTGATATAACGAAACCTGTGTCTTTCAAGGAAACCCCTAAGCATACAGTGTTTCACCATATAGAGACGACGGGGCCGCCCGTGCATGCGCGCGCCCGCCCCCTGCCTCCTGATAGATATAAAAAGGTTAGTGAAGAGTTTCGTATTATGCAGGAATTGGGAATTTGCCGACCTTCGAAGAGCCCCTGGTCTAGTCCGTTACATGTGGTTCCCAAGAAGAACGGAGAGATTCGACCCTGTGGGGACTATAGGGCGCTTAACGCCGTCACGAAGCCGGACAGATACCCAATACCCAGATTGCATGATTTCACCTACATTCTAACAGGAAAACGTATTTTCAGTAAAATTGACGTAAATAGAGCATATCATTGTATACCTGTTGCCCCTGAAGACGTTGAAAAGACTGCCATCATCACAAGTTTCGGTTTATTTGAGTTTCCTAGGATGAGTTTCGGACTTATTAATGCTGCGCAGACTTACCAACGTTTCATGAACAACACGGTTTTACAAGGTTTAGGTATACGTCGGGAGGATGGAACTTTCGAGAGTAGTTCCGATTTTATATTCTGTTACATCGACGATATACTAATTGCCAGCGAAACAAGCGCGAAACATAAACAGCATCTCGAGGCTCTTTTTCAACGATTGAATGACTTTGGTATAACAATTAATTTGTCGAAATGTTCTTTCGGTAAAGATAAACTCGAATTTTTAGGTCACGACATAACTGTAGAAGGTATCAGGCCCTCTAACGATAAAGTCCAGGCAATTTTGGAGTTCCCGAGACCGGAAACGGTATGCGAACTCCGTCGTTTCATTGGCATGGTCAATTTCTACCGCCCACACATGCCTAGCGCAATGACGTATCAGGCGGATCTTATTAAATGTTTACCTAAAGCTAAGAAAAATGACAAGTCTAAAATCATATGGACCGATGAAGCTAATAACGCTTTTATTAAGTGTAAGGAAAGCCTCCAGTCCGCAGCCACTTTGGCATATCCTACACCTGACGCACAGCTAGGGTTAATGACAGATGCTTCTAACATTGCTGTTGGAGCCGTTTTACAGCAGTTTGTTGATGGTCATTGGCAACCCTTAGGCTATTTTTCACGTAAACTTTCAGTTACGCAAGTTAAATATAGTACGTATGATCGTGAGCTGCTAGGAATTTATTTAGCTATCATTCACTTTCGTAAATTATTCGAAGGTAGACAATTGACTGTCTATACCGATCATAAGCCATTAACTTTTGCATTTTCCAAATTAGCTAGTGATAAAGAAACGCCGAGAAGAATTCGACAACTTATGTATATTAGCGAGTTCACTACGGACATTCAGTATATTAACGGACAAAATAATATTGTTGCAGATTCACTTAGTAGAATTGAAACAATAACATGCCCAGGTGCATTAGATTTCGTAGAAATTGCAACCGCGCAGGCCGAGGACGCAGACTTTGCACAATACATTCAAAGTAGTAGTCACAATAACACTGTTATAATAAAAAAGATATTTATACCTAACAGTGATACTCAAATTTATTGCGATGTATCAACCGGAAATGTTAGACCTTATTTACCGGATAAATTTAGAAAATTGGCTTTCAGTTTAATTCATAACTTGAGTCATCCAGGTATTAACACCTCACGTAAGTTAGTGGGCCAGCGATATTTCTGGCCAGGTATGAATAAGGACGTAAAAACATGGGCTAAGGCTTGTATTAAATGCCAGAGAGCTAAGGTTCAACGTCACACCGTTTCATTTTTGGGTCAATTCCCGCCGGCCGGACGTTTTGAACACATACATACTGACATTGTAGGTCCATTACCGACCACTTCTGACGGTTATAGATATTTACTAACCGTAGTAGATCGGTGTACTCATTGGCCTGAAGCTTTCCCACTTCGCGATATAACCGCAGAAAACGTAGCTAAAGCGTTATATGACGGATGGTTTACTAGATTTGGCATTTGTCAATATTTAACATCCGATCAGGGACGACAATTTGAAAGCAACCTGTTTTCTGAGTTGATGAAATGTATGGGGATCCATAGGATCAGGAGCACACCTTATCACCCGCAAAGCAATGGCGCGGTGGAACGGTTTCATAGATCACTCAAGGCTGCCCTTAAGGCTCGTTTAGACTCTACATCCTGGCAGGATGAACTGTCGACTATTCTATTAGGGCTTAGATGCACGTTACGTAGCGATACCGGAATTTCGGCTGCTGAGTTAACGTATGGATGTACCTTGAGGCTACCAGGCGAATTTTTTGACTCTAGAAAGTCAGAATCGTCAGACCCTCACACTTTAGTTACTGAAATACGAAGTAATATAGGTAAATTGAGATCAGTCCCAGATAGACAGAGAAATTCACGTACGATATTCATCCATCCGGATCTTAAATCGTGTGAATTTGTTTTTATTCGAAATGATGCTGTTCGTAAACCATTACAGCCTCCCTATGACGGACCATTCCGAGTCTTAAGTAGAGGTAATAAGGTTTATAAAGTTCAATTGCCTACGAGACGCATAACTGTTTCAATAGATCGGTTGAAACCCGCTTATACGCTGAACGAGGAGCATACGGAACGTAACATATCCGATGACACTCCTACGACTCAGTTTGGCGATGTAACCTTTGAAAACGTAAACACATCAAGTAATCTTACGAATACTTCTTGTAAAAAAACTAGGAGTGGACGTGTAGTACGCGCTCCTGTGCGTTTTAATATATGATTTTCGTTGAACGTCACACGTTCAAACCCTGATGAGAAAATATTTTGCACATGAATTTTTACTTGCATTATTATTTAATTATACTTGCATTACAAATATTAGCAATATTTTGTTAAGATCCAATAGACTACTTATGATAAATTGTATTACACTTGATTATAGCGTAAGATAGTTTCGCTTTTGATATAGCAAATACCTTATGTGTGACAATAACTAATCATCAGTTATAAGTAACGATGTTTCACAATTGTTTTTCATATGTTTATTTTGCATAAAGTATTTGTTTAATTGCAATTTACGAAAATATAATTTGTAAATTTAAGTAACAAATTAGGTTATGACGCAAAAAGGTAGTTAACGTGTAGATAAATATGAAATGTTTTATCATTTACGTTTCGATTTTTGTGTGACAATACGCGGCTCATGATTATTACAATGGGTAAAAATCAGTCGAAAGAGCAAGTAGTGATCGCGCAGAACGGTAGCGCGGTGGAGGCCCACATGTCAAGGCAAAACATATTCATGGTGGCCATGGTTTGTTTCTTCGTGGTGGTAACACTGTACGTCCTGTGGCGATATTGCCGCAACCGCGGCAGGAAGTGGCTACAGCGGCAGATAGCGACATGCCAGCGCGCACCGGCCGCGGCGGCACCGCCGCTCGCGCACATCCAGGTGCAACCGGCCACGCCCGCGCCGGGTTCGGTTCCAGTTCCCGTGCATCCCGTCACCACATACGCGTAAAACTTTTGAATTATTGATCAATGATTTAGTGAATAGTCGTTGCGTCATGACATTTTGTTACTCGAATCTTATAACTATTTAATTATATATACAATTAAAATGTAGCTAAGTTACAACTAACTAGTCGATAAAGTTAGTTAGTCAGTTAATTAATTTACAAATTTTTGTATAGATTTGTTCATATTCATATGCGTAATTCAGTGTCAATTTTTCAGTTATATAAAATAAAATAAAATGCCTCAGGTTCAATGTAAACGATGTAATTTTATGCATTTATTGTTTTCATAACTAATGTATAAAATATTAATTATATTTTATGTCATACATTGCATACCTATACTTACGAGTTATCTATCCTTTGTTGTATTCGTAGAAAACTGTGCCCATAGTTAGAACAAAGATAATAATATTGTTTTGAATATATCATGTTGTAATACCAGTGTAGAGTTGCAGTCTACTGCGCTATCAGCATTTTGCTCGCACTGCAACTGCGTTTTGTGCACTCTGGAAGCTACTTTATATATTTTTCTATTTCGTTGTAATCGTTTGAACAATTTCATTTTTTTTCAAAAAAGGAAGGGGTTGTTGTAGCAGAGAATTGCACACAATGCAGTTTTGTAACTGCATGGACGAGGCGTAATTAGGTTGCGCCAGTCGTCACCCGGGCACGGCGGTAGATAGTAGGGTATAGGGCGTGTCTAGTATATATATTATTCATATACATAACCAGTGCACTGTAAAAGTTTAATTAAACAATTCTTCAGAACTTTGTCGTACTTCATTATAAGCGTCCCTTCCCCAAAACAGGTATAACTTTCTAATATTTTAGTTTCGATGGGAAGCATCCGTTTTCAAAAGACATATTAATGAGCGCGGCAAGAATAGGGGATATTTCTCGTACACACGCTTTCAATACTCTTGTACAGACTTCATCATATCCCTCAGAGTTACTATTATTTAAAGATTTTATAATATTACAGATTTCTATTGCATCACAAGGTGTAAGAAAAATACTATCAGATATTATTTTTCCAAAATTATTATCATTAAGCTTACCTAGATACGTATGATTTAATATTTTTGTATTTGTCAGGTCAATAAAGTAATCATTAAATTTGTCAGCAATTTTTTGTGGGTCGTCAATTATTGTGTTATTACTTGTACAGTTGATTTTTATTGAATTATGCTTGTTTACTCTATTTACTCTATTTTGGATAATATTCCACGCTGCTTTACACTTGTTTTTTGAATTAATCATGTAATATTTGTGCACATTTACTTTGGATTTCGTGACACATTTTTTAAGAATATCAGCGTATTTAAGATATTGATATTTAATATCTTTATTTTTATAGGACAAATAACGTAATTTTCTCTTAGTTCTAGAACTTATTTTAATACCTAGGGAGAGCCAGCGCGGCCTCTTATAAGTGTTAATCATTTTGACAATTTTTTGACAATTTATATTATGTAGGACCTCGCCGGTAGGACCTGAATAAGTGTTTTTTAATATCTTCGCCCATATTATGCTTAATATTTGTTTTTCAAATACCGTTGGCCCCTGTATTTTGCCCTATTTCAAAAGATATATATTTTATTAAGTTCCTGCCACACCTGCGACCTTGATTATACGGGGCACAGTCTAGTCCAGCCTGTCAACAAATAGCGCGCTATTAAGGTCCGTGGTCGACGGTCGTGTTAATGTCATTACGAATAACGTATTTATGCGGTATTTATCTCGGGTCGGGTGGCGGTTTTATCGAAACATCAAAGGATTTTAATTTCCGTTGGCCGCAATGCCAATTGAGCATGAAATTGTTTCTGAACGCATCCTATAATAGTTGACATCACGGAACACAGACACCGTTGACATTCGCTTGCAAATTATGTACAGTGCGCCCAACTTATCTGTGAAATGGCGAAAATTGGAACTAATGCTGCCCCATTCATATGTTCTTTGTGTTAATGTCAATGAATGACATTGACATTTACTACGTCTCGAATTGCGTCCCAGTGATTGGTCCAATGCGTTCGACAGCGCCCTCCCTCAGTTCACAGATAAGTTGGTCGCACTGTACTTCGCTTGGTGAAACGTCAAATTCTGACGTTTGCTTGTTTTGACAATTTTGACAAAAAAATTTTCATGAGAGTGAATCAGTCGTAACATTAATTTATCGAATTATTTCTAAAACAAAATCTAACGATACGAAGTCATAATTATTGTTTACGTACTGTCGTGAAAGTGTATAATATAGTACTGAACATTTGTATAATAATTGTGGTACATTTTAAATTGAATTACACGGATGTGGTGTTTGTATTGGAGACAATACCAAGCTCAAATTAATATATTATTGTTAACACGTGATCCAAGGCCATAAGCGGGAGCATTGACGATTAAATCGATGGTATGTTTTGTGTTTTTCTTGTAATCCATAGAAAGTAATGTGTACAATAAATACTTATTGTTTTGATTACGAAACTGCGTTGTTGTAGTTACAAAACATGTTTACGTGCTATACGTACAATACAATGAGATGTCTGTGTAAAACTTATTATTTTGTTCATTGAAGTCAGGACATTGTCATTACAAAGTTAATGGTTTATAGCAAAGTATTCCAAATCAAACAAATAACTTAATAACCAAGATGTAGTATTTGTTAGTTTCTCATAATTCCACTGCTGCACTTCTTACTTAATCATCTTCTACATTTTGCCACTAACCTAACCACTAAATTACTTAGCCACTGGATACTAGAAAACATGTATTACTAAAAATAAGTGTATCTAATTGGTACACCTATGTACAATATTATTACCTACGAGTCAGTAGTCACAAAGTATAAGTTTCATGTGTTCTACTAATTGCATTCTCATTTTCACTACAGTTATTTATAAATATAACATAATAAAACTGCCAAAAACTTCAGTCATCAATTCCTTTGTCTAAGGCCACTTGTTTATCAACCAATTGTGCGAAAAGACATAACCCACAAAAGATAATATTATCTACTTACTACTTTTACTCTTCACAAATATACAGAAAAATGTAATTATGTGTCATAACTTTAAAATTGAACAAGTTAAGACTTTGTTAACATCCAGTTACAATTGATTTAATCAATGCTTTATCCTAACTATATACACCGTGTAATATATATAACTCACATGGAGAAAGTAATTGGTTATGAATCTGTAACTGAATCGATATCACGCATTTTTAATTGTATTTTATAGCTTAATAATTTATTATTTAAGAAATGAGTTATACTAATTTCGAACGAAAAGTGTGAACATTCTACCCAGCGGCGCACGCACACATGAGAGCGAACGAGCGCTACGTATACAAGGTCGGTGCGCGCGTGTGTGCAGTACACCCCGACGTCCCAACGAAAACAGCTGACTATAGCGATCGAGCGATCATTACATAAAATATGTAGTAGGTAATGGTACAAAGATTAAATACTAAACAAATTATGATTCCCTCTTTCCATTACATTTTTCAGGCTTTGTACTGTAGACTGTGAACAATTTTGAACTCATTGTTTAATGAATTAAACTCACATAAAAAAAAAAAACAAAAGAATTAAACAATGTCAGTAATAAGTTTAAGTTTATTTAATACCTACTACAGTGTAAGTGACACTGTAGTAGGTATTTCACTACATTAAATGCATAAATGACGTACACCCTTAAACACCCCGATTAGAATACCTATTCAGTTTTAATCATAATAATAATAAAAATATTTCAGTGTATGTATTATACATACACTGAAATATTTTTATTAGCTTAATAATTGTTTATTCAAGAAAGTTGTTCTCGTAGAGGGATAAGAATGTTTATAATATTCTACGCAAGCATGAGAGTGCGGCGCGGCGCGCAGCGATAACAGCTGATGGACGAAAACGAATTAGACATTGTTAAACACAACATGTTACCTGAGTACTCATTTCATTTAATTGGTAGGTGTGTTATATCACTTACTGAAGGTAAAGATTCAAAGATTTTATTGAACATAAATAAACATTGTTATGCCTAAAATAATAGTTAATCGTACTAAGATAAATTGTTTCATAAACAAATTATGATTCCCTCTTTCAATCACTTTTTACAGGCTTTGGACTGTCGACTTTGAATCATTTTGATTAATACAATGTCAATCGTTTTGGCATTAAAATGATAAGATATTTATTGAAATATTTATTGTTTAGAAGTAGATATGTAGATAACAAAATTTTAAGTAAATTAATAGGTGTAAACGGACAATTTAGTACTTAAAATTTTATACGCAAGTAAACAAGTGATTTAGAAATTTGTCTATGGGCGGGGCTTATCACTTAACACGTTTGAGCAGGCATTTTTTAATTAAAATTAGTAAAATGCATAAGTTTGTTAAGTAGGTTGTGAAGAATTGTATGAACTAAAGAGCTTTACTAAATTATTACGTTTGGACGCGCACTAAAAATTATTCACTTAAAATTTAGTTAACTACCTACATCATACGTTTAAATCGGATTTAAGTAATAATACAACACAATAAAAAAGACTGCGTGTTTAAAAGCTGTGAATTATAAAAATATTTACAAATATTAAACAACCAATTAAATTTTGTTAGTGTAGGTAACTTACAAGTCTGATAATAATTGGTTTCTTCCCTCCTCATCCTCCTATACTCCCATCAACTCCTACGGCGTCGTCTTTTAATGACATTTTCAAAATGTCCACCACCTTGTTCGATACACAAATATGCACGTTTTTGTAATTGTCGTTTAAGTTTATTTAATACATACTACAGTGTCACTTTTCACTACGTCAAATGCAGTTATTATTCTATTTTTAGATCCTGACTGCTAATGGAATGTTTGAAATAAACACGTCCCCACAGAAAATAAATCTAGTGCGGTCAAATCAGCTGATCTAGGAAATCATTGATACGTCCGGCGCGTGCGGCGTGACTGTTTAATTTTTAATTTACTAAATCGTAGATCATAAAAGCCGCCGGTGGCCGGGCCGTGACCGACACCCTCGTTACGTCTCGCTTCCTCCCGACTGTTTTTAAATATGCGGAAGAGAGAAAACGTAAGGAAGTGTGCGAACTTTCTTTATAATATTTTTTTGATCTATTGCGTTTGTAGTGAATTTCTTTTACGTCGTACAACTCGTACATTTGATAGTGTGCGTGTTTGTGGCTGTGGCTAAGTCTAATAATGCTTGAAAGGACCCTATTGCATTGACTTAAGTTTCCTTTTTGTTTGTTTCGACTGTTTAAAGAATTGGGTGACATCATTTACTTAATTTTAATTTCTTTTAGGAAAAAAAAATTACCTACATTAAAAATACGTGGAATCGATTCAGTTGCCTATTTTAAGCCATATACCTTCCTATGTTACATATATTTAAGTGACACCCTGTATAGGAATAGACAAGTAGTCTCTTTTGCAGAGTAAAATATGGCAAGCCAAATATACTTAACTGTTCAAAAATAAAGTTTATCTGTGTAAGTTACGATTTCAGTGATAAACTGATACAGTGATATCTATTGTTCAGACTGGCACAGTGACCTCGGACATGTAATTGGATTCTATATTTAAACTTGTACTACAGTTTTTATTGTACGCTATTTCTCTCCTCCATGGTTTGTGTTATATTGTAGTTAAAGTAATATTGGAGCACTAGCTGATTCCTGCTGTCTGCAGGAATGTAGGATATCCTAGAGATATTGGAGATTCCTATTTGATCCTTAAGGAGCCATCCATAAATTACGTCACGCTAATTTCATGACTGTTTGACCCCTCCCCCCGTCCTTGTCACAGCTAGTCACATTTGTGAGACCACGCCCCCCCTAGTGTGACGTCACATATTTTGAAATTTTACTTACACCTAGAAATTATTACATTAAAGCAGCAGTTCTGAAATAAGTTTTATTTCTATTAATTGTTTTTTATTATTTACCTATACATGCCAATTATTTGATTTTGAAATGTGATGTCACGAAATTAAGGGCCCCCTCCCACCCCTTGTCACACATGTCACACTACATCGATCTCCCCCTCCCCCTAACGTGTGACGTAATTTATGCGTGGCCCCTTATATTGTTTATATATGACCTCAAATGGTTGAGTTGTTCTGCAGTTACAAGATATGTAACACTGCACTAAAAAAAAATATTACAATACAGTTCATTATATTTAATATGTACCATGATACATATATATAAATAACATCAAAAAGAAGAGGTAATAGCGACATAAATTATAAAACAGGTGGTCTTATTGCTATTATGCTAGTTAAGGTCTATTGACACTTGAGCACTTGACAGTAACCAATACTTTGCTACATTTGAATTTCAAAGACTGTTGCAACCAAATTGATTTATTATCTATACTTCTATACTAATATATAAAGAGGAAAGATTTGATTTTTTGTTTGCATTGAATAGGCTCCAAAACTACTGAACCAATTTCAAAAATTCTTTCACTGTTGGGAAGCTACACTATCCCCGAGTAACATAGGCTATATTATATTTTCAAAAAAATTAGGGATCCTTAATAAAACTCCAATAATGTAACCCAAGGTGTAAAAAAATAAGAAAACCGAAGCAAAGCGAGGGTGGTTACTCGTCTATTATATATTTAATGATCTCTATATAATCTATCAATATACTTTATGTAGAAAGTTTAACATAATATCTATCATAGTTAAATAGGATAATGGACCTAATTGTCGCTGATAGTTACTGATTAGACAATAGAGTAATAATAATATAATTATAACACTTATCACTTATTATTGTTTATCCATGTTTACTCAACAACAAGAAAACTTTTTTTTTCTAGTGTTATACATAAATTTAAAGTTAATAGTATTTTTGGTTCTCCTTCCATTTTGAGTCCAAGCCAACCTACCATGCTGTTGTGCATCCTTCTGAACTATTGCTGAAGGGCTGGAGCCAGTTCCCTGGCTGGGTGGAGGTTGCTGGACCATGTACCACTGTCCTTCTAAAATTGACTGCGGAATGTTTTAGTGTTGAGGAGCCAGAAATAATATGGATTCCGGACTTCCCTAAGACCTTTTGTATAACTGATGTTATACATATAGCAGTGATAGCCTAGCAGTTAGAACATTGGTTTCCCGAACATAGGGGCCCAAGTTCAAGGCACGCACCTCTAATTTTCAAATATTATGTGCATATTACAAGTTAAGGAAAACATTATGAGGAAACCTGCACACTGTTGAGTTCCCCATAAAGTTCTCAAAGGCGTGTAAAGTCTACCAATCTGCACTTAGCCAGCGTGATAGACTATGGCCTGTACCCCTGACATTGTGATAGGAGACCACAACCCAGCAGTGGGACAATTATGGGTTGTTGCTTTTGCTTGATGTTCATGGGTGGCAGTGGCCACTAGCCATCAGGTGGCTTGATTGCTTGTGGCGTTATTACATAAAAACAGTAGCATGAGTATTAATAACATTGATTTTTTGATAGAAGCACTTTAGTCCATGGTCATAAATCAAACAACATTTATTTTTAACCTTAGTAGATTACATAACAAGTTTTTACATAATTATGCTTATTGAGTTACTTCAGTCCCTTATTAACATGCTATTAGATATGTATATAAATATAAATAAACGCTTTCACACTCATACCCCCGCAGTAGGTGTGCCTGTGTTGCGAGTGGCATGGATGACACATATAACACATCACTATAACACCCATGACCCAAGTAAATCGAACCCGGGACCCCTCGCTTCACAGGCAGGTACTCACGATTTTGTACTTTATACAGACATTGACATTGTGCAGCTCATGGAGAACTTTATTCCTCTCAGAATTAGACTTACAGATCAAGAGAAGAGTGTATAGGCTTTTACTAAGTTAGAGCATTTTTCCTTCTTGGACTTCATCCCTACTCCATCTGGTGGTATTGTTGTCAAGCAATGATATTTAAACATAGATACGTTATGCCCTTACTAATCAACAAAAAAATTGTTCTGAAAGAGCTACAACACATACATTTTTTATCTTTTGTTTCACTACACCAATCACATTAGTATAATACCACAGAAGAAATAATAGTACTTATAATATGTATAATACACGAAGGCATTTAACGCTGTATGTCAAGCACTTCTGACAACAACAAAATAAATATAAATAAATAAATAAATAAATAACGCCACACACTCATAGCCCCACACTAGGATTCCCTATGTCGTGGGTGCCATGGACAATACACTAGACAAGGACATTCACACCCAGACCGAGAACAGAAATTCAAATTCATCATTCAAATTTCCGCCTCGCTGGGAATCGAACCCAGGACCCTTGGTGCGGCGATCCGGCATGGTAACCATTGCGCCACACGGGTCGTCAGTGCGTGTCGTCTTGTGTTGTCAGAGCGACTACGAGCAGAACGGTCAATTGCCAATTCTTACGCTCTTCATCGTCGGCGCGCTAGTGACATATCTACTTATTTTTTATCCATGTAAAAAAACATCATTTATTTTTTGTCGATATTTCCAGCCAATACAATGCTCGGCTCCCGCCGGCTCGCAGCGAGTGTAACCGCGACGTGAGGCCGCGCCTGCCCCCGCCCCGAGCCCCCGCCGGTGATGCTGTAGCGCTGGCACCATGTGGCGCGCGCTCACCGCCCTCGGCCTGCTGGCCGCCGCCGGCGCCGATGTCATCGTCTACACACAGCAAGCGCCGAATAATGTGAGTTATATGGTACCGCTGATTAATGATGCGTTGTTGGATAAGAGGGGAAAGAAAGAAAGATTATTGTGAATGGCAGATCATAATATCTAATGAGATTGATAGTACAGAGTTAATATCTAATATATACAATTCCGTGTCACAGTGTTAGAAGTTGAACTCCTCCGAAATGCCTCGACCGATTTTCGTGAATCTTAGCGTGCATATCGGCTAGGGTGGAGAATCTGACATCTATTTTTCATCCCCCCATAAATATTAAGGGTGGTCCACCCCTAAATTTTTGGCAGAACAACGTTTGCCGATTCAGCTAGTTTAGTTATAATTGACGACCCTGGAGCCTAGTTGATAGCGACCCTGCCTGCGAAGCGAGAGGTCCCTAATTCGATTCCCGGCCGGGGCAGATATTTATGTGACAGATAAATATTTGTACTTAGGTCATGGGTGTGATTGTGATGAGTTATATGTGTCGTCCATGCCAGCCGCGACTCAGGTAAAAAGCTACTGCGGGGTATGTGTGTTAGCGTTTATTTATTATAGATAAATAGGCTTTAGAAACGAACCTTTAAACATATTAGTTAACGTTCTGTCTCGAATTTGATACCTTAAGGGCTGAAAATTAAAAAAATATAAAGAAAAAATTTTCTTCGTTGCCTGTATTGGGGAATTTTATTTTAAACACAATTGTTTATTAGGTTTAAGTTGTAGTGGTGCATGTAATGCTTGTAGTTACATCGCACGTGTTGGCCAATGCGTTCGAACGTTACTGGTTACGCGTCATTTAGCTGATTATACGCCGAGTTGCCCGCGTTCGGCATTGTTATGCATTGTTACCATTTGACAAACAGATGTAGGGTTCGAAGTATCGGCCTCTGGTATCGATACCCAAAAAGTATCGGCCCTAAAGTATCGATACTACTCAGTATCGAGTACTCACGAGGATGACATTACGAGCTAAAAAAAAAGGTCATCGGCACTCAAATTCATATCACTTTCTTGAGAAATAGAAGCCTAATGACCTTATTTTTTTTTTCGTCCGACCACTTGAACCGATACTAAATATTGGTATATTGGTAGCAGTAGACACGGCCCACGGTAATGTACACGACCGTCTCAAAAAACTTGCATTGACAACACTGAAAAGTACTCAGTATTATAAAAGTACTCGATACCGACGTTTCATATGAGTACTTGCGAGTGAGTACCAGGTGAGAATATCGAGTACTCAGTATCGAGTATCGCGAACAAAAGTATCGATACCTACTCAGTATCGAAAGTATCGTTCGAACCCTAAACAGATGACATGTAATGTAACTTTAAGCGAATTTGATTTTTAATAAACACTTTTCACACTATGCCATCGCTTTAACATTTCAATACCGTACATTCGTAATTTTACTTTAAATCACTAGGTACCATTATAGTTCATCTATTTTAATGAAAATAATCACCAACAGCAACTTATAACTCACCAAATAACCGAAGAAAAACATGTGTAAAATAAACTTTTGTGGGCACGAAACACGTTCACACTCGTTACTTCTTACTCGGGCGCGACTGTGCCAATGGCGCTCGGTATCTCACAGTATTGTAAAAATACTACTACTCGAGTTTTAATGTATCAAATTCATATGCAAGCAGTATTTTCTTTAATTGCGAGATATGAGTGAGTCAACGTTTACTCGTATATGTGATAAATTTTAAATTATAAGACCGTAAAGAAGATTGCGGTAGGTCACTGCGTGGAACCAGTCTAGCATATTAACTCAAAAGACTTGCAGTGAGGCAGGTATTCATGGATTGCGTCATATTTACTCAAAAAAATAAACTTGTTACTCTGTTAGAGAATATCAGGCCACTGGCCAGTCACCTGAGTCATCGCTTATATACTACTTAGTTTCACACTTACTACTACATACCTACCAGTGGCGTAGCTAGCCCTAAGGAGGCCCCATATAAATATTTGTTGTGGGACCCCCTCAACGTCAGCTGTCAAATATAAAAGGAGTGCCAACTGTAGCGGTCGTAGGCCGCTGGCGAGCTTTTTTTGGGAGTGTTAGTGGGGGCCCCTATACGCTGGGGGCCCCGTATAATTGATACGGCTGATACGACGGTAGCTACGCCCCAGATACTTACTACGTACTTCACACTTATACAGATCATTCCGTCGGTTAGAAGTAAACCAACAGCACTTTTTAAACTCTCTGGATCTCTGTAGGTATTTCGCATTACATTGTGAAACAGGTACTCACGATGTTTGAGTGTCATCTTCATACTCGTTTCACAGTAAATTAAGAGAGCACTTTGACATTGAAAGCGATCTTGTTATACTATCTCAGTATGTAGAAGCCCGTAAAGATATCGTACTGCCCCAGTTTACCGAGATTACGAAGGACGTATCGACATAAAATTATGTAGTTTCAAAAAAGACAAAATTTCGTAAAATTCAGTAAATTTCAAATTCTTGAATAAAATGTATATAACTAGACCATGAAGAAGCATGAAACTTTGTACCTACAAGGGTTTCTTATCAATTTTTTTTTTATGCAGAATAATAACTTACGTTACGTTACGTTAACGTGCTTGACCACAAAACATCCTGATGGTAAGCGGAAATGAAGTCGTGGATGGTAAAGCGCACTAACTTAGTATGTATTTACTACTACTCACTTTTACTATTGATGTACATAACAATAAATAATATAACCGTAAAAGTGAAATGAAAATGTCGCTAGGATACAATTTTTAGTATTTTAGCTTTCTGCAATAATGATAATTAATTCAAAAAAAAAACAATATTGGCGCATTTTTTTTTACTTTAAATAATTTTATGTTCCTTCTTTATTTTTAAATAGTATACATACATAATAAATGAATTATGCTTATGTAAAAATTCATTTCCGTACATCATACATGTCACAGCAGATTATAAAATATAATGCGTTAGTAGTTGCCGTATGACGATGTAATTGAATCCATATACTTATGTAATGTATATATATACAAATAGTAATTTTATATATAATTATGTGCCTATTTATACGGTATCTCCCTGTCCCTACTAATGATTCATAATAATATGCTGAGTATTTCACGTACCTACTTACACTTTAATACATAAATAAATTAAGTTAGTCACGCAATACCCCTATCGAAATGCCACCCCTATAACGATTCATTCGTATACGTATTGCTTACTTACATGATACTGTCATAACTTAAGGTGTATTTTTTAAATATGAAACTACATAAAATATTAAATTAAATACTAAATGTAATTATTCACACACTCATAGCCCCGCATCAGGATTCCTTGTGATTCAGGTGACATAAACGTCCCATAATGAGACGTCAGCGTCACACACATTTATATCTTGGCTGGTACACGAACCGGGTATCCCTTGCAGGCAAAGTTACTGGAACTACTATTAGGTGGTCATATTAAAACGTTCATTAGGATGACCTAATTCGTCGTTCACAATTAACTAGCTCCGGCTGTGACACCGTGACTCATCAGTCATCATCACTCATCGGAATATTACGTTATTTACGTTAATACTACATTATTCCGCATTGCAAATTGCCGTTTCCACTTCACTTGGAACATTGCAGCTATTAGCTTAAATTGCTTTAATTAATTTTTATTTAATCAACCGACAATCGAGTGGACGAAATACCTGATGTTAAGTGGTCAACTGCCGTCCTTATAGTTACATTAATGGGAATCACTAATGGCCGCTTCATTGGACACGATAGCGACACAATTTTACAATTCCAGAGGTGCTTGCAAACATTTTCAGACCGGCAAGGACAGAGTTTAGTTTAACCACCTGTGACCTACACCTAGTTCTAGCCGACTAAAACTAGGTGAAACCGCACTTTGGCTTTAAGCCGTAACATATACATATTATACATACGAAAACTTCCCTGCGTGCGTGTGTACACAATACATGGATACATAAGATGTTATCGTGTCGTCCAATTAAGAAACGGCCAATGCTTAGCATATTAAGGAAGCGATGGGCCGGCTACTCAACTGCGACTCTTCTTTGCGACCAAATTATGTAAAATATTAACGCTCACACACATCTCACGGACCTTATCACTCATGGGGTGTCACACTTCGTTGATTCCCTCCCTGCGTTTAATGTTTGACGTCATTTATCGACGACCCCTTGTTTCGTTAAACTTAAATAAGTAGGTTAGTGAAGTCAAAAAAAGGAAGAACGCCTTCATGAGCCTTCATTCTCTTCTCGCCTGATTACTGTTAGCTAATCGTACGCGAGACAAGGGGCGTAGCTACCGTCGTATCAGCCGTATCAATTATACGGGACCCCCAGCGTATAGGGGCCCCCACTAATACTCCCAAAAAAAAGCTCGCCAGCGGCCTACGACCGCTACAGTTGGCACGGCACGCCTTTTATATTTGACAGCTGACGTTGAGGGGGCCCCGCTGCAAATATTGATAATTGATATGGGACATCCATAAGGCTAGCTACGCCACTGTTCATGAGTTAGCGAATGATGCTAACACTGTATACATTACTCTATGGTAAGAAGGATTATTTCTCAATATGTAAAGATACTTATAGATATGTTATCATCCCTCGCAAGGAATATTACCACACCAGACATCGGTACCCGCTCGGTAATTAAACCTGATTACTGTTAGCTAATCGTACGCGAGACAAGTTTGTTCTAACATAGAAAGAAGCGAGGAAAATTCTAGAAAAAAGTTTAATTCTAGAAACGTTCTTTAAAATTAACAATCAAGAAGTATTTTTAAAAACTTATGGCAAATCAGTGGATTATTTTAATGGAAATATTTTGATTGTGTGTAATATTTTAAAGATAAGAAACTTGCGTTCGCTTAGTGACATTCTTTTGTGTATGAAAAGCTTAAGGTTTAGGCATAAGAAAAGTGGAATTGGATGAGAATACCTACCCAAGTGTAAAAAATTAAAAATGTGACTGAAAATTGTTAAAAGTAGACCTGTGTGTAGTTGTGACCTATAAGTTTTTATTGTGACAACATTGGGAGTTCATGATGAATACAATCCTGGTTATGTTCACAGTCGGCTTTCAACACTTTGTTAGTATTTACAATTTTACCAGTAGAGTAAAAAAAAATATTTATTTATTTACACTTTATTGCCCTATACAAATTGAAGAAAAAAATAAAATAAACCATTTAGTATTATTATAAATTAAGATCCTAAATTAATAAGTAAATAAATAATTTTGAGACGGTGCCAAACAAACAAGCAAAATTAATTACATAAAACCTAAAATGAGGGTAGCAGCATGCGATGCACACGGCAGCAGCAGCGTGGCGCACATATTTTCACCGTCTGTCTTAATTTATAATACTAAATGGTTTATTTTATTTTTCCCTTTTCAGTTTTTTTTTTGTTGGTTAAATTTTTTGTTAAAAAGCATATTTTTTTTAATTTTTTGTTGCTATAATTTTAACCAGTAACTCGTAACTGACTTTATAAGTTATGGGTGGTAGATTCAGTTATTAGGTAAAAATGTAGGTGAAATATCAATCATCCCCAATTTTCGTACCTTTAGGGTAGGAATAAAAAAAAAATGGGACCAACTTCAAACCATACCCCATCCATTAAAAAAATAATCATCAAAATCTGACCACCCTGTGCCGATTGCACGATTGTGTGATCATATTAAAATAATATACGTGTCGATTGAGAACCTCCTCCTTCTTTTTCGGTTAAAAAGGCGGACTTAATGCTAAAAGCATTATCTGATCTGCCAGTCAACCTTTGGGCAGTGCGAAAACAACGAATACTATATTATTTTTACTTCAAACTAGTAAAATAAGAAGGCTTCACTTTGTAACAGATAATTGCTACAACGGCAAAAATTTTGTCGTTTTTATCAAGCATTTCACAATAAAATTTTGTCATCGTTTACCTCAAACACATCTAATCTTTCACGTCAATGTAAATTGTAATGTTCTCCGTAGAAGCCACATGAGAATTTGTGCAGTATTATTTTGAGATTAAAGTTCACGTTCAGAAATTCAGGCAAATTATTTTCTATAACCCTGAATTCTTGTGATAAAATCAATCTGTAATGCGGATCACAGTAAGGTGGTTTTAATTCAAGAGACCAAGGACTATTATAATACGATATTATAAAGTGTCGACGGCTCTTATCTTGAAGTGGAGGCGATGTACGCTGTTATGTTATCGAAATGTCTCAAAACAACATTCCACAATTTTTAACTTACTTTGGGTGGTGTTAATTTATCTACGCCCCTGCTGAGTTTATAATGACCCTGCTTATAAATAAAGACTTCCGGGTTCGATTACGACCCGGGTAGACTTTTGTGTCCTAAATAATTATTTTTGGCCACAGCAGTTCAGTTTTGGTCCACGGCAGTAATGTATTATTGTAAGTGCATGGGGTATAAAATTATTATAATACAAAGTATTAAATTTTTTTAAACTTTTATGGCGTGATCTCGTTAAGTATGTATAAAGGGCTCTCCGAAGCGAAAAATTTATACGACAATTATTTAAACAATTTTTTTATGTACAATGAAAATGGAAGTTCGAGAAAATTTTGTTAATTAACAATCGTCTAACTTGTTAAAAATTTACTTTAAGAAACTATTTCCTACGGGAACATATTCTTTGAAGTGTTCCGAATACACCATAATTTTTTAAATTTTTAAATTAATAATTAATACCTTAAAAATATTTACAAACACAAAAAAAACAGTCGAATTGAATACCTCGTCCTTTTTTTAAGTCAGTTAAAAAGAGTATTATTTAGTTTTAAGTGATCTGTTGTTGATGTCAAGATCTAACAGATCTAACAACGTCTTATTTGATATTTTATCATAATAATATCCTCCCGCGACGTGTAAGGTCAAAGTGCAGGCTACTTTCGCTATCTGTTTTATTTGTTTACAATTCAATGTGTTGCTAGGTGACTCGAAGGGGAACACCGTGGTAATGATTAACGGCCGGTCTCAATAATGTACTAAGATGGAAGACTGTGGATAGGGCTACCATTAGTATGTCATCTGTCATACTTGTCAATTTTTCAGACGCAAAAATTGACAAATATGACAGATAACATACTAATGGTAGCCCTATCCACAGTCTTCCATCTTAGTACATTATTGAGACCGGCCGTAAATAGGTTAATGTATCCATATTCTCCAGTATGTCCGCAACACAACTTACGGCCGGTCTCAATAATGTACTAACAGTTATAAAAATGTAGATAAGGCTACCATTAATACGTCAACTGTCATATTTGTCAATTTTTGCGTCTCAATAACCTTCAGTGGATCGAAAATATCTATCGCTGACATTGATCTACCGTTCGGAGGGCCAAGTCATACCGTAGGTATGTTGGTCCATACAAAAATAAATACTTGCGTCTCAATAACGCTTTGACAGCTAACTGTCGGTAATAAAAGTTACCAACTATCGGAAATTTTCACATCGCTCGATTTCGACGGATAATTGGTAGATTTCTCATATTGTAAAGAAAATTTATCAAAACATCATGGATTTATTAATCAGTGATGAGTGATAATGAATTTTGTGAAGCCTGTTTATTTGATTCCGCCTTTTTAATACGATACCAAGATCGCCGAAATTGTCCTCGTATAAAATATATGACTACATATATGACTGAATTGTGTGAATCCACTTTTGTTTATAACTACCTAGATTCAGATTAAACAATCCATAATCTAAATTTTACTAACAAAAAATAACCGACTTCAAAATTACTCAAAAACTACTTGTCAAATCTCGTTCTTTATGTGGGACCACATGACAAGCACCAGCTTTCGATTAAAAAAAGAATCATCAAAATCGGTTCGCCCAGTCCAAAGTTCTGAAGTAACAAACATAAAAAATACAGTCGAATTGAGAATCTCCTCCTTTTTTTTGAAGTCGGTTAAAAACGGCAGTGAATAAGAATTGATAACAATTCCTATCTTTAAAGTTTTAGGTAAGTAGGTATTTTAATAAAACAAGAACACTAAGTTTTTTAAGTTAGATTTATTTTGAAATTATAACAAAAACATTTCGCCTTTTCAGAAATAATGGTGTATCCCTGCTACCTCAATAGCTATTGGCTACTATTTTGGCCTTATGAAGAGGTACTGCATCTTTTGTGAAGGGTCTGGACTTCATCTGAAAAGAAACTTCCTTTAGTACATTTGGCAACATTTTTTTGTTTAAAAGCAAAAACCTCTCGCAATGTGAGGGGTATTAGGCCATAGTCTACCACGCTGGCCAAGTGCAGATTGGTAGACTTCAAACACCTTTAAGAATTTTATGGAGAACTCTCCGGTGTGCAGGTTTCCTCGCGATGTTCATTGTTTTCCTTCACCGAAGCTAGTGATATTTAACTTCTAATACGCACATAATACTTGAAAATTAGCGTGCCAGGATTTGAACTCGGGCCCCGGACATGTGGGAATAAACACTTCGTTCGGGAGACCAACGTTCTAACCGCTAGGCTATCACTGCTACAATTACAACAATTTACAATTACTACAATTTTTTGTTTACTAAACATAATAATATGTTTTATTTTATTAACAAATAAAGTCTATACTCACGGTAATTGTTGAGCTATGTGTTTCATTATATAATCCTAGTTTATTCATAAAACTAATTAATATTAAGTACTAAAATTATGAGAAAATACACGTTGTTTATATTTTGGGCAACCAAGCGACATAAACGAATGTCAAATGACAATAACATGTCATCGTCGTCCGGGATACCCATGAGTGATAAACGTCAAATGCTGCGTTTTGTTACTAGTGAAGCATTGTTCCAGGTTACACATAACATTATTTTATTAACTTCATCCGCGAAATTCACAGTACATTTGGAACAAATTATCATTTTAATATTAAAATGAAATAAGTTTATAATCAAAAACACTGAGTTCCTTTTTATGATAAAAAGTATAAAAAAAGTATAAAAGTATAAAAAAAAATATTGTTATGCGAAAACGGAATTTTCAGAGGGACTTAAAAACCAGAGGCAGAAATGTCACTGAAATATTATCTACCGATGATCTTACTTTTTTTTGCTTACTTTTGATTTGTGAGACGGCAGTTAGCGGGAGATCAATGTTTACTTTTTATCTCTGATACGTACCAGAGTTCCACTGACAGTATAATATTGAGACCGGCCGTTAGAGGCAGTGATAGAAAGAAGTTTTGCAAAAAAAGTTTTGCAAATGTTGCAATTATATTATTGGTCTTTCCCATTCGAGGGTCTAGCTGAATTCGAATCCTGCACGTAAATCTCATTTTTCGAAGTTATTTATCATTCGCTGTGGTGAAGAGTTGAAGATAACATCGTTAGGAAACCTACGAACCTTAGAGCTCGTCATAATGTTACCTAATGCTCGTTTGCCGGCTATTTCCATAAAAAAAATATTCAAAGCTGCACATCAACACAAGACCCAAGCATAGCAATTATGGGTAGCAATGATGACGTCTGTAGTGTTTTAAAGTATGATCATCACCATCACTGCTGTGCGAAATGACAGATCACACATCTTTAAGAAGACGATGGACATCTGTTAGGACCTGTGTCGTCTAGGAAAATCAGCGACATTGGTTTTGTACACTTGTAGCTACGATGAGCATTGAAATTTCAACCTTATCACATACAAATAAGGTATATATCTTTTCGTCAACAGATAGCGGAGGAGTACCGCGACATGCCGGCGTCGTTCGGGCCGGACGTGCCGCTGGAGGGGTTGCGCGGGTTCCTCGTGCACGGCGACCCGCCCGACGGCTGCCTGCCGCTCGCCAAGCCGCCCACCGTCGACAACATCACCGGGAAGTGGTTCGTCATCGTTGCCAGGTGAGGGAGGGGTTTGTTGAATTATAGGTTCTGAGGTGGCATTGACTGTGGAAAGGTGGTTATGTAAAAGGTACAAATATACACCGTGTTACAAAATACCCCGTAAAAAAATAATTATTATCAAAGCCAAAGATTTTGTCAACCCTAGTAAGCTGTCATGTAAGAGAACCAGATTATTTAACAGAAAGGCCTACGTACCTATTTTACCTAATAATTGTCTAATTTAATAGTTTTTCTATTTTTCATTCATAAATGTTTGCTACCTCAATATGAGTATGTCATTATACTCAAGTACTGGTTTCAAAAAATGTCAAGTTGAAAAATAAGATGTCAATTTCAAATCTTCTAATCGATATCTTACAACTGTTTCAAGTTTTTTTCCAAATTTTTTTTGCAAAATAACGATGCTTTCTAACTCGGAATATTACGATATTATGATGTTATGCGTAGGCCATGAAGATAGCAATTTAAATCGTTTGTCGTTTGTCAAAATTTTTGTCATTCCGCGAATTAGGTAGAAATGTAGGTACATTCTGCGTAGTTTACTCTTTGATTTAACTGAAATAGGGTTTGCACATCAGTGAAAATTGTATTTTATTTTTATTTTTTTGGAGTATGTTATACAGCGTTACTACGGTTATTAAATATTGTGAATGGACTCCTTATAAGGCCCCATTTAACCTCCTTTCGGCTTTACGGGTAGTTCTGTAACATCCTGTATAATTAATGTCTTACGGCCGGTCTCAATAATGTACTAACAGATGGAAGACTGTGGATAGGGCTACTATTAGTATGTTATCCGTCATACTTGTCAATTTTTGCGTCTGAAAAATTGACAAGTATGACAGATAACATACTAATGGTAGCCCTATCCACAGTCTTCCATCTGTTAGTACATTATTGAGACCGGCCGTAAGTCGTCCAGGAACATATAACCGGAATAAAGTTTATAATATGTTTTAAAAACATGCAGTGGTGTAGCGTGGGCTCCCGCCGCCCGGGGCTGAACGAAAATTTACCGCCCCCCCCATCCTTGCCACCCTCTTAATATTATTAAAATATTTTTTTATTAATTAAAAATGCACTTTTCTTGTTATTTTCATAACACAATTTACATTAAATTTAAAAAAAAAAAAATATAATTTTTTTTTCGCCTTCTCTTCATGTGCCTTGTTTTCCGTTTTTGTAACAGAATGACTTGACTAAACGGGTGGTAAACAAAAGGCACAATGGTAATGTAGTGTTCGGTTGCGGCAGGTACAACTGCAGCTTCGAGGCGAAGGTGCGCAACGCGCAGGCCGCCGGCTACGACTGCGCCATCGTGCACAACGTCAACTCCAGCGCGCTCGGTAACTGCTACTCTATCTATCTATCTAGCAGCCTTTTATAGTCCACTGCTGGACATAGGCCTCCCCTAATTGGCGCCACTCCGACCGGTCCTGGGCCCTCTGAATCCAGCGGCTGCCCGCCGTCTTCATTCGGTCATCAGTCCACCTGGTCGGGGGGCGACCAGTGCTGCTTTTACCGAGACGTGGCCGCCAACTGCTACTCACGGACCTAAGCAAAAGACGGACGTAATCCCAACAACAAATTCAGTGAAGCACCTATAGTAATACCAACTCTCTATTCGTACAAGTACACACAACCACACATTGACACTTCACTGCTTCAATCGCGAATCAAAAATTACGCACACATGGTAAGCGGGCGGACATTGCTATGCTTCACTCTCGATTAGACGAGGTTACGTCCGTCTTTTTCAGGTCCGTGCTGCTACTACACTACTATTACTAAGGGGCCATCCATAAATCACGTCACACGTTAGGGGGGAGCGGGGGGGGGGGTCGATGTAGTGTGACAAGGGGTGGGAGGGGGTCCTAAATTTCGTGACATCACATTTCAAAATCGAATAATTGGTATGTATAGGTAAATTTTAAAAAACAATGGAAGTAAAACTTATTTCGGAACTGCTGCTTTAATTTAATAATTTCTTTAGTAAAATTTCATGATATGTGACGTCACACTAGGGGGAGGTCTGGATGGCTCCTAACCCAGGGACATAAAATATACATAAAACAGGAAATAAATAAATAAACATCCTACGGTTTGTCTGAACAGTAGGACTTGGCGACCAGATCTAACTCTGAAACGGACACGGTCCTTGGGATGGCTGTCCCATCCCAAGTCTTATATCCCAAATAATTAATGAATGTATGGGCTTAACTTATTTCAGTTTGGCAAATAAATACTTACACACATACCCCCGCATACATACCATACATACATACATACATACATACATACATTTATACCTGTGTCGCGGGTGGCATGGACTACACATAACAACACATTACAATAACATCCATGACCCGAGTACAAATATTTATCTGTCACATAAATATCTGCCCCAGCCGGGAATCGAACCTGGGACTTCTCGCTTCGCAGGCAGGGTCGCTACCAACTAGGCTACAGGGTTGTCAATCTTGTTGTTAACCGCCTTTATAATTGTGTTTACATTAATACCGTACTCTAAATGCGATATTAGGAATCGTAACTTGGGGGTGTAACGTGATGTAAATGTAGGAACATTTATATATGTTGTTATTATTCAAAGATAGTGGAGTGCAATATAATTGTAACAATGTATGAGTAATGCCAGTTATCCGGTCATCCCGGCGTGATAACGTTGTGCGAACGGTTGCAATGTTGCATTAAATACCGGCCATGGAGTACGGCATAGGTGTAACTTTTGATATGCGGTATGTTGTTTATATACGCGGGTATAAGAGGGGTTTTTTAATAAGTGCATTTGACTCATGGCTTGCTGTTAGATAAAGAGTCTAAGCTAGAAGATAAACAGGTCAGGGCTTGTTTTTTCCCTCAGGAGAGGCCTGGATCTAGAAGGGAAAAAAATAGTTCATGAACTTACTATTATTGTAGCTTGTTGCTTTACTAAGTATATAAAAAAAAACGTCAAGGACCTATTCTGTGCAGTGGTGCGAGTGCTATAAAAATATCAATCAATCTTTAAATATAATGGTGAAAGTGACGTAAAAACAGCATAATGTTTCCTTGAAAAATTATAAATAGCAGTGATAACAATACGCTAAGTTATCTGTTCGAGTGGTTCTAATTACAAGTCGCCATGTTGTTTATTAATTGTTATAAATTCCACAAAACAATCAAAATGTATCCTTGCAATGCCATGGAAAGTTAGACCTTAGGTGTCAGCAATGCGTTGCCGGTCAAGAAACAGAGGTGGATCGTCAGCTCGTTTGCTATTTCCATAAAAAAAAAAACAGATAATTATTCTAAAAAAACGACTTCAAAATTAGGGATAACTCAAAAACTACTCGTCAGATCTCGCCTCATCAAATCGGGACACCCAGGATCATCAAAATCGGGACACCCAGAAAAAAGTTATGAATTAAAAAGCGGCCAAGTGCGAGTCGGACTCGCCCATGAAGGGTTCCGTAGCAGCAAATAACATAATATAAAAGTTCTTTTAGTTCGTTGTAACTTTGATCAATGTTTTTTGTGGTTTACGATTTATGACATATAAAAAAAAAAACTACTTACTAGATCTCGTTCAAACCAATTTTCGTTGGAAGTTTGCATGGTAATGTACATCATATATTTTTTTTAGTTTTATCATTCTCTTATTTTAGAAATTACAGGGGGGGGGACACACATTTTACTACTTTGGAAGTGTCTCTCGCGCAAACTATTCAGTTTAGAAAAAAATGATATTAGAAACCTCAATATAATTTTTGAAGACCTATCCATAGATACCCCACACGTATGGGTTTGATGAAAAAAACATTTTTGAGTTTCAGTTCTAAGTATGGGGACCCCCAAAATTTATTGCTTTTTTTCTATTTTTGTGTGAAAATCTTAATGCGGTTCACAGAATACATCTAGCTACCAAGTTTCAACAGTATAGCTCTTATAGTTTCGGAAAAAAGTGGCTGTGACATACGGACGGACAGACAGACAGACAGACAGACAGACAGACAGACAGACATGACGAATCTATAAGGGTTCCGTTTTTTGCCATTCGGCTACGGAACCCTAAAAAAGGAGGAGGTTCTTCTTTTTTTGAAATCGGTTAAAAAGAAAGAAAGAAAATTGCAATCCAAACGGACAAAGGTTCTTAATAATTTTATTTGTTCAAATTAATGGAAAAAAATTGAAGGTAGCAGGTAGAAGGTATTTTCATTGGAGTGAAATGAAATAATCTTTTATTCGTGTACATGTTTCATTCATTACAGAGACGATGTCAGCCAAGGACCCCGAGGGAATAAACATCCCGTCGGTGTTCGTCAATGACGCCGCCGGCCTGTTGCTGGCTGAACAGTATATTTTTACTAACGGGTAAGATCGTTTTGATATTTTACACATGGAACACATACATAGACTGCTCGTGCACGTGTTAATTAAGAATCCGATAAATTTTATTATTTCCTGCATATGCATAAAATTAATATTTTAAATAATGTGGTGTAATATAACGTGTAACAAAAATAAAGAAAATGTATGATAGAAATTCAAAAAATGTATGCGGCTCGAAGGACCAAAACTGGTTTTGTGACAGAGGTTGTTAAACCAATGGCGTAGTTCGACTTTCAAACAGTATTTGTTGAAACCTCTTTTGAAAAAAAAAATGATTTGATGTTGATATTTGTCGGCAGGTTCTATATAATGCTGAACGGCGACCTGCCCTTCAACATCAACACGCACCTGCTGCTGCCCTTCGCCGTCGTCGTGGTGCTCTGCCTCACCGTCATACTCATCTTCTTGGTACGTCTAGCGTCTAGCGTACTGCCGGCTATTCCGATTATATTATTAATACTGTCGGCTTCGCTTCAACTCATATATAGCTCATTACTGAGGAGGACTATAGCATGCTTCAACACTTTGCTCCAGCACGGGTTGGTGGAGATCAGTAGTACTATTTAGTCATTAATATTTTTACTCTTTTCTATCCCTTCCGTAAAGCCCATCTGGCTAGATATCACGTTGATGCTTGTTTCAGCTGCAATACGATTCGTCGTGTTCTGACGGAGGGTTCGGGAGTCAGTTATTAATTTTTTCCTCCTTCTTTATCTTTCTCTCTCTCTCTCTCTCTCACACACTTTCTCTTTCTCCCCCCTCCTCTCATTCTCTTCTCTCTCTCGTGTTCCAGATAGTGAAGTGCATCAAGGACCGGCGGCGCGCGCGCCGGCACCGCCTGCCGCGAGGCGCGCTGCGCAAGATCCCCACGTGCAAGTTCAGCAAGGGCGATCCCTACGACACGTGCGCCATCTGCCTCGACGACTACCAGGAGGGCGAGCGGCTGCGCGTGCTGCCCTGCGCGCACGGTACGGACAGACGGACACAGATAACGGGTGTAGTGCGTCGGATATATGTGAATACATGTCAAGTTTTAATAAACTTTAACATATCTGATAGGGCAACACTCTTATCTGTCATAGTGTAAGTCGGGAAAACGTGACAGATACTACTACAAATCTAATATAAGTTACTTTGTCCCAAAACACAAGTCACGTTTTACCCCGCCTTACTCTACTTCAGATTAGAGTGTTTTGTTTCCATATCCAATTTAATAAAGTTTATTAAAAAATGACATGTCTGTCTTCACATTTATTCGACAAATCATAGTACGTACAGCAACGTACTTGTGCACGCTAAGTACGTGCATTGTGTAACGTACACTAAAGTCCGGTTTAGACATCTGTAGATAACTTAATTTTAATTAAATTTTGAGTGAATAATTTTTAGTGTGCGTCCACACGTAATAATTTAGTAAAGCTCTTTTGTTCATACAATTCTACTTAATTACTTAAGCATTTTACTAAATTTTAACTAAAAAGTGTCTGTCCAAACGTGTTAAGTGATAAGCCCCGCCCACCTACTTAACAGAAAATAGAAAAATTTCTAAATTACTTGTCTACTTGATAACTAAACTACTAATTGTCCGTTTACACGTATTAATTTACTTAAAATTTAGTTAACTACTTAATACGTGTAAACCGAACATAACGTACGGTAACGGTGTTCTCGCGGCCGGCAGCGTACCACGCGAAGTGCGTGGACCCGTGGCTGACGCAGAACCGGCGCGTGTGCCCCGTGTGCAAGCGGCGCGTGCTGGCGGCGGGCGAGCGGCGCCGCCACGCCGACAGCGACTCCGACGACACCGAGCCGCTCGTCGACGCCGCGCCGCACAACGACACGCAGGTACACCGCCGCCGCCGCGCCGCCGCGACACTCACTGGTCCTCGTGTAAAACGTAACGTAACCGTGAAATTAGTGCAAAAATTTCCATCTCGCTTACAACCATCTACCGAAATATGAAAAATGTAAGCAGCATTTGGCTTGAGTACTGGTTACTACTTTTTTTTTATACCGAATAAGTTAGTGCTTGACCACAAAACCACCTGATGGTAAGCAATAATGAAGCCTTGGATGATAAAGCACACTAACTTAGTAGAAGCCTATTCACTCTTGACTTATTTTCTTTTTAATTTCTTGGCTGACATTGGATGACGGTGACCATTTATCGTCATTCATATCATGTGACTCGTTTGATACTTGGCTTCAACCCATTAATGGCCCACTACTGGGCACGGGTCTCTCCTCTTGAGGAGGCCTAGAGCATACTCCACCACGCTGCTCCAGTGCGGATTAGTGGCCAACCCGAGTGTCGGAAGTTTTCAAACTGCCCGAGGGCCTTCGACATGGCTTAACGACTGTTATCTAATGATAACAACCGGGACCGACGGCTTTACGTGCCCTCCGAAGCACGGAAACGCTCAAAAAATTTTTGCCACTAGCGGTCACCCATCCAACTACCGACCGCGCCCGCTGTTGCTTAACTTTTTCGATCACATAGGATCGACGCAAGCCGCCGGGCTATACTTTATACTTAAAAGTACATATTTATTATTGGGTATTTAACATAAATCTAGAATACAATTTCCTTGAGGTGAAGGCGTCGAATGTAATATTTTATACATTTACTAATTTTCAATTTACTATGTAATTTTTTATACATTACACAATAATGTAATGATGGTGGTATCCCCAGGGCGGCACGTTCGAGCCGCAGCGGGAGAACCCGTTCGTGCGCGCGGCGCGCTTCGTGGCGCGCATGCGCGGCCGCGGCGACGCGCGCGACTCAGAGGTCAGTACCACTCGCTCACGTCAGCCAACAAACGACTCGTCGTGTTCCGGCCGGGGCCGCGGGGGCTCGAGTCAGGTTTTTCTTTCTTTTTCCTCTTTCTTGGCCGGCAACGCATCAGTGATGCCTTTGGTGTTGCTGATGTCCATGAGTGACGATAGCCACTTACAGTCTGGTGGATAAAATATCTTTATCTTTAACAGACTTCAAAAAAAGGAACAGGTTCTAAATTCGACTGTATTTTTTTTGTGTGTCACCTCCAAAATTTACTCTTTGGTTACCTCATAACTCTTCACTGGGTGTTCGAAAGCTGGTGCTTGTCATGTCCCATTTAAATTTGAGATCTGACGAGTAGTTTTTGATATAATATCCCTAATTTTGAAGTCGGTTATTTTTTTAGAAGAATGATTATTGTATCTAGAATAGATTGCATAAAAAGTATGTCATAGTGTAAGTAAGTGTTTTATAACTTTCAGCAAGTAGCAGAGCCTTCAGAAGACAACGAGCAAGCCGAACATAATGAGGACAAGTAAGTAGCGCGCGGCACGGTAACTTAATCTACGTTATCTTAATCCGACGTTACTCGTGCATGAGGATACGATCCGCCGGTACCCTTCTTTTTAAAATCAATAGTGATTTTTTGAAGTGAAAGTTCTGTATAGACGAGGGGGGGGGTATTAGGATTTTTCTGTCACGAAAAAGCGTTACTACCGCGTGGAGGGGGTAGACGATATATCGGGTGGTGAGAGACGGCAACGGCGGAAGGAAAGAAATGAGAGGTAGGGAGAGAAATTTTTTTTGAAATATATTTATCGAATCTTTTTTTGGAATGTTTTTTCTTGAAATATTTTTTAAACAAAATTTTATTGAATTATTTTTTTGGAAATTCCACTTGTCCGTTAAAGTTTCACTTCTACTACGTGTCGCAGCACACATTTCGATTTAGTTTAGTTTGAAGACTCCTGTCTGGCCTGAATCGTGTTATTCCTGGAAGTATTTATGATCGGATCAACAGCCACTCAGCTGCAGTCGCCTCGTCTGCTCGTCTGTTGGCTATTTAACAAAACACATTTAAAATTGCTGCAAATAACACTGTAAAATTCTAGAGTATCTGAACACTTTATGCGTGTTAATTACGGCTTACTTGTCCACACTTGCGTCATGTCTTTCTGTCTTTCTTGTTCTTCTCTCTTTCTTCGTCGGTAACGCATCAGTGATGCTTTTGGTGTTGCTGATGTCCATGGTTGACGCTAGCCACTTACCATCAGGTGGATCGTCAGCTTGTTTGCCGGCTATTTCCATTAAAAAAATGACATTCTTAGCGCATAGGACACAGGTATGGCAAGCAGATAAGATGTAGACATTGAAAATGTTTAAAACCGTGTGTATGTGTGTGTGTGTGTTTGTGTGTGTCAGTGTGGAGACCGACGAGCGCGCGCCGCTAGTGCGCGTGGTGTCGGAGCGCCGCGGGCGCCGCGCGCGCCGCGCCCGCCCCTCCCGCCCCGCGCGCCCGCAGTCCGCGCCGCCCGCCGACGCGCTCGCGCGGGCTGAGATCGGTATGTAGCGGTATAGTTTACCATCCTGTATATATTAATGATAGCCTTGAACATATTTTTAGGCAACCCATTCGCAATACTTTACATATAATATTTGATAAAAAACATTTTTTAGCCCGTTAGTAGATGGGTACAGAATCGCCTCTAATTCGAATCTTAAACTATTACACGTATGCCCCAACTCAGAGTCTCTAACGGTTACTTTAATCGCTCCTTAGGACAGAATTACCTTACAATTTCTGTACTAAGGAGCGACTTAAGTAACTGAGTTGGGGTGTCAGCAATATTGCACACGGTTGAGGTTGTGAAGTACCCCGGTCAGCGAATAAGCCCTTTCATTCGCACCAATAATACTACTATATCGACTATACTACTGACAATTACATAATAATTGGAGGGTCCTTCGAGCAGGCTATAATAATATAATCAATCAACTAATATTTTTTGTATTATTCGGAAACAATGTTATGAATTTGTTAAAACGTAACGAATACGCATTGTTAACGTTATCGACAGGTGTGGCCGCCCTCCCCGCGCCGCCCCCGCCCCCCGCGCCGCCGCTGCCGCCCGCAGACCTCCCGGACGTGATGAACTTATGAATGTACACGTAACTCATCAGTCATCACTCACCACGCGGCCAGGGACGGTCGTCAACGAGAAGGTTCTCGCAAATTATGATACTTTCCGCCTTCTGTGAAGCTGTTAGACACCTTCCGGTTTTGATCCGATTTCAGAACTGTTAATTAAATTTTGTAGCAACAAAATTACTCAATCAAAAAATCACGTCGAATGAATCCAAATAACGGAAGGAAATCGGAAGGTTGAAACGTGTCGGATGAATCTATGAGCAGTCGCTCCGACACTCGTAAATAAAGCGCGCGTCGACCGCGCGTTTTATACAATAATATAGGTACGCTTTAACTCCGGAGAAAAGATGATATGGCGTTGTCATTTTTGTATATAAATGATGGAGTGAAAAGTAGATAATATAATGTACGAAATGATTTATATACTTACCCAAATCGCTTTGTATTATACCCGATACTAACCATATTCAGTTTAAACATATTACAATATTATACACATTGTATATTTTTACAGAGATCATCTAATAAATTGTTATGTAATTCCTGCACTCAATTATGATGCTTGACGTGAAGGGGTTTAAGTATACAACAGCTTATAAGGCGTCATTATGTTATCAAATCATGTAAACCTAATTATTGTTTTTTTATTATTCTGTCAACTTTCATTTCTCATCGTTACTTTCGTATTAAAAAAATTCAGGGTTTACTACAGTTTAATTCATAATGAGTAAACTATCACAATTATTATCTCGTTTCTATTCTATACTTTCGACATGGAGATCATGTTTTTAACTTAGGCTGTGTTCATACTAACAATTTCATAATTAGTAATATTTAATATAAGAAATAATCAGTAAAACATCACTGAAGAATAAAAATTTTTGTAAGTTAGTATAAAGTAGGTAGCTTACATTCGTGCAATAAATGAATATCTCGACGTTTTCTAATGACGCTTACATAATAATGATAAGGACTCCTACGCAACGTTTGTTCAAACTTGGTGCTCGGCTCAAAAGGCCTCTCTATTCATGACTTCACGAAATGTATTTGTTACTTAACATCACAATGCAGGCAACGCATCGGTGATGTGTTTGTGTCACTAATGTGACTCGTCGGCTCGTTTGCCAGTTCTTTAAATAAAAATAACACCTGGGAGCTGATTACAAACATTCCCCCTGTAATCTTGATATTTGACGAAGAAATATGATTGACTCATTTTTGGAAGGCTTTACTTCTATTATTCTGTCTCGCAATTGCATCGCGTTCAACATACACGCAACTCATACTAGTACTCTGTTAATTTTCAAATCAAACTACTATACTACTGCAATGTATACTATATACTACTGCAATGTTTCGAATGCCTTAAATTCTCGTTCTGAAGTATCTCCACTAAAATATTCACTATATTTATATAAAACATTTCCCGCTATTTCCTAATGTCTATTTTATTTTTAAAAAAAACATCAATTTTTGTAAAATCAGATTCATTTGTCGACCCAATACTAACACAGCCGTATCTAGGCACATACAATCTCTATGAACATAGTTGGGATTAGTGATACTGACTTTAATTTAATAAAACAATGTGTACGGAGAGCGAAGCGTTCTAACCTCTAAGATTAAAAGGGCCGTTTTCAATCATCTATCCATAATTATATTGAGTAGGTGAAGTAATCAACTATGCTATGATGTTACAACTTTTGACAGTTCTTAGCTTAATACTTGAGTATTATAGATAGATAGAATATTGAAAAGGGCCTCAAATCGACGTGTATAGCATAATTTTAATTGTAGTATCGTCTTAAGGCATATAGTTATTTGGTTGGAAACACCGCTTTGTTCGGTTATAATTATTTTGACTTTATTTATACTAACATTGTTAATAATTTAAGTTGAAAATCGTCAAGTTTTCTTCCAACGAAAGATTGTTGTTTAGCAATAAGTTTAAATATTCAGCTTTGAAAATGCATAACTGAAGATGATATGAGGCAAATTTTATTTACGTAATGATGTTCAGATATGCATATAAATTATGTCATATATTTACCTGTCTTGTCCAGTAATACGTAATATACAAGTTGTGGTCCTAAGTGTAAGTGGGTGGATTTGTCAATAACATAACAAAAATTTGAATTGAAAGTACATATTGAGCCTAAATTCCTGGTCTCTGTCAAGGCCTGATGTTTCATGAGATTTTTTCAAATGTAAATTCAATACTTCTTTTTTCAATATAACCACCCATGACACCAAACGATGACACCTGTATAGTAGGTACCTACATTTTTGTTTTGCCCATCTGCTCGCCTGAACCAGAGTAAGAGCTACACAATATCTGTTTATTATTTAACATCACTTTAGCTGCAATATTCATGCTCGTTCGAACATATATTTAAATTCTGTGGTAAAGTAAAAAAATGTATTGTTAATTTACTACACTATATAACAAAACTACACATGTTTAGATTTCCAGTAAATCAATTTGAAGAAGCGCTTGTAAATTGTTTGCAAACTGTACGTACATATTGTGATAAGTTCCCAGTCAATTGGTGACGGTTGGTTCTGACGGGAAGATGCGGCTCCCGACGTCTTTAGGGTAAAACCAAAGAAATAAAGTCATTTCACAATGATACATTATCTTTTCATTTTAACCCTCGACGAATGAGAAGTTAAATTGTTGACTTAGGGTCAACGCACATTTATTTAGCTCTATTCAGGTTTTGTCCATAGAAAACAGCGATTTTGTATGGAGAGGCGTACGCATACGTTCAGCTTTCCGCGTCTATTCAGCTTTCGCGATCGTTGAAAAGGTCTTTCAAAAATATTATGGGTCTCCTAAGACCATTATTGGATTTAGGGATTCGTTTGCGAAATATTTGGCTTTTAAGTGCAAATTTTGATTAGTCAAATGTCACTCTCCCCCTGCTGGCTAAACGGTTGGAGTTGGAAAAGTGGAAAAAAATATATCAAAAATAGGATTTACGTGCAGGATAATGTGAAAACGTGCAGGATAATGTGAATCTTGTGAACCCAGCTTTAGTTACGATTTTTAGGGCGTGTGATGCAAATATAACCCACTAATTTACATTACAATCAGTGTAATTTAGGGAGTTATATTTACATCCCTAACCCTAAAAAACCATTAATGAAAAATGTTAGTCTGCCAATATACAGGAATCCCAGATTATGTAAGCCGTAAGGATTTCGGCACACTTCTCCCCATAGTCAATTTTTTTCTAAGACATTTGGTAAGCAATATTGATACTACTTTAATTAAATAATGATGTCTTTAAATATATTTCGTTTTATGCCAGCCTTATTTTAAAATAAAAGATACGACAATAGATGATATTTAATGGCTTAAAGGTAGATGCATACGTAACGTGGACTGGACGGGAGGTGAAGTTTTGGAAACATCGTTTCATACAAATGTAAACGATAGCGCATACGCTACGGAGGCACGCACGGGACGGGAACGGGGCACGCATGTATATTTATGCCCCGTCCACGTTACGTATGCACCGATCTAAGTTTGTTTAATACGACTCTTCTAAAAATGGAGTATACAATTCTAGGAATTGCCAAAATTTATACCAGGGGTATTTATTTACAAGTAAAACAAAATTTTGTTTCCAAAGTAGCTTTATTGACTAGCAATCGCTGTCGAGCCGCCATATGGGCGTCCGACCCGGCGGCGTGACGTCAGCGCTAGCCAGCGGCCACAGACAACGCGCGACTACTCGAGGGAAGGTGTACACGTGTGCAAAGATGTCGTCTTGCAGTAGTCGCGGTATGGATGAGCTTAGTCGAACAGGCCAAAGCCCATATCGTCGTCGCTCTCAGACTCCTCCTTCTCGGCCTTGGCCTCCTCCTTCTTCGCCTCAGCGGGCGCGGCGGCGGCGGGCGCGGCCACCGCGGCCACTGCTGCGAACTTGGATGGATCCTAAGGGGAAATTCTTATATTAATACTTTGTTCAAATTTATAGTTATTCTGCCTAAATCTAGAACGGCCTTGAGTAAAAGTTACATCATAGGCTTATGTCATCAGGACTTCTCAGTGGGGTCCGTGGCATGATTGCTCCACATGCACTCAGTTTACTTTAATTACTAATATTCTGCAGTAATAATCCCTCCCTAAAGTGATAACTTGAACTTTGAACTTGATACTTTGAATGCATCATTCTTACCCACATTTTTCAATTGTAGCCTACCATATTTGAAATTCAAACACCTTCACGCCTCAGTTTTAAATAAATCTAACTTCATCATCAAATAGGATTACAGCCTTACTTTACTTTAATAAGATAAAAACACCCCAACATTACCTTAATGAACTCCTTGATAGTAGTAGCCTCCTTGAACTCGACCTCGGTGACGGCGGCGATGGCGAGCAGGTTCTTGAACCCGTTGGCGATGGAGTGCGGCGCGGACGCCACGGTGGGGTAGCCCATGGCGAGCGACAGCGCCGCCACGTTCGCCACGCCCTCCTGGAACTTGGCGCGCAGGTCCTCCGGCTTGATGTCCAGGATCGCCGGTGCGAAGATCGTGCCCGAGTCGTACACCTGGGTTCAATAGTTCACATATGGATAGAAATTCTTATTGAACAAGTCAGACAAATATAATGAATAAATTCATACAGCTTATCACTTCCTTTAGTGGCTATAGACATAAAAATCAGGAGTGAATGATGTGTTGCAATAATTATTATTTTAAATTAAATTCATTGTTGTCCTATACTTATTGCTACAATATTATAATAAATCCTCTAGTATCTTATATAAATTTAAATCCATATTTAACTACAAAAGAATGTTGAGAAGTCGATAAGAAAAATTATTTTACAATTTTATTATTAAAAAATGTTTGCTTGTGGTCAAAACCATAATAATTCATTGAAATTCTATAATCAACCACATAAGCAGTTAATATCCCAAAGATAAATTATCAGAGTGCACAAAATAAATGCAAACTGTACTCAACACTTTGGGGTGACTAACCAATAATTTTCTAACATTATATTACATGTCGTTCTTTTTTTTTTTTGATGTTTAATAATAACTTTTAATCTTTTCTGCATAGTTTATGCTGTTAAATATGCAAAAAAGATTATGCGTAAGATTCAATTATTCAACAATGATCATACAATGTCTGCCAGTTAGGGATAGTATTAGTTTTATTTAACTCCCAATAATGACCCTAGTGGGAGTCACATAACAAGTTTAAGAGTAGTAAGAACTTCACCATACCTGCTTGACCACAAGACCGTACGAGAAGGGGGAGATGTTCAGCATGTTGAGCAGGGTGGCTTCGGAGGCGCCCACCTTGTCACCCGGCTTTAAGATGTGCACATCATTGATGATTTCAATAGTACCTGTCAATCAACAACATTATTATACATTGTATATGATTTAAATATATCATTGCGGACACTATAAACATTTTAAATGCAATGGGTACTCAATATTAGTTACTTAATATCGATATTTCGTTCAACCCAGGATCGTGGTCACGTGAGACACATGTTCTCAGTATAAATATCGGTAAATACGAATCGTGATTATACATTACATTTAAAATGATTATACATAACCCGCAATGCACTTTACACTATAATATATTTATTGAAAGAGTACAATGTATCTTCAAAATGCCAGTGCAATGCTTATACATTAACAATACACTAGGATAAATTTGAAGAGTCACTGTTGTCTGAAAGCGAAACCATTAGGCTAATGTTACGCCCACTGGTATTAGAACAGACAGAGCGAGGATCTTGTTACCCTTATTAACTTTAAAAAGTATAGTAAATAAATAATTTTATTGTACAAATGGGATCGGTGGGCACAACACAAACCCTAAAACGGGCATAAACAGTTGTATGTGAATACTTGAGTGAAAGATCAGCAACTTTGCGCGCTCCACAGCCTAAGATGGTGAGCGTATCAACTTATCTAACATTACAAAGAAACAAGATATAACAATTCGCACCCTTTGAAATCTTGGTGGGGATGGACAGAGCTTGGAAGAAAGAAGTCTTCTCGGGCCCCAGACCGGTGTTGTGTGCCGGGATGACCACAGACAGGGGAGCGATGGCGCCAGGCCTGGCAGGGGCACGCACCTTGTTCTCCAGAAGCTTGTCACGGACCTACATGATACAAAAAAAGATTTGTGGTAAACTCAAAATGGATTGGCACATCTCTGTGTATTAACAGCTGTCAATAGTATTGTATTACTATACCTAAAATCAGTTGCCTAGCAGTCAACAAGTTACATTAGTTTAATTTGTTGTTACTTTAACACAGTCACTAACGGTTACTTTAATTGTTTCTAAGTAAAGAATATCCATACCAATTCTATACTAAAGAGTGATTTAAGTAACCATCAGTGACTCTTGAGTTGGGATATAACACTATCAAATACATATGAATATCTTCCAAATCATTATTTATTGTTGTGGTTATATAAATATGGTTCTACAACAAGAATTTAGAATATTGTCAATTTACTTTCTAAGGCAATACTAAAGCTTAGGCTCATCATAAGACAGAGACAAATTTTTAGAATGTTCGAGTAGAAAATGAAATATTATTATATTTATAACTGAATTAATGTCCCTCCAAAGTGCCAGTGCATAGTTAAAATTCAAACAACACACTAGGATAATATTAAAGGAATACTCTTGTCTGAAAGCGAAACCAGAGTGTTAACATTACACACAATGGTATTAGAACAGACATTCTCAACAGAGAACATTTTAAACAACAGTTTAGTTGTTAAAGTGATAACTCGAACTTTGAATGCATTGTTCTTACCCACATTTTTCAATTGTAGCTTACCATATTTAAAATTCAAACAACACGCCTCAGTTTCAAATAAATCTAACTTCACCATCAAATAGGATTAAAACCTTACCTTAAAAACATTACCTTAATGTACTCCTTGAGAGAACTTTTTAAACAACAGTTTAGATGTTCCCTCAACATTTAAAACTAGATCTCTGAAGTCTGGTTTACACATATTAAGGAGTTTAGTAGATAACTACATTTTAAGTAAGTTAATGTGTAAAAAGAAAATTTATTAACTTTTTAGTTAAATTTAGTTATCTAGTTAACTACTTATTATGTGTAAACCGAACATGAGGCTAAAAATCAGTATCACTTATTCAAATTGCTCCAATTAATATCATAATCAACCACAACTATCAGTTAATTAACTAGTAAAAATATACTGCTATGTGAGTACAATATATTTGCCCTTATTATTAGTGATTTCAGGCTTGATGTGGCTAAGGGTCACAGCGACCAGGGTTGAGCTACTGTAGCCATACCAGTTTTGCGAGTTAGATCTGGTTGCCAAGTCCCACTGCTCGGACATGCCGTCAGATGTTCTTGGATGTTTACCCTTATTCATTTATTGTTTTGTGACAATGATGTTATGTCAATACAAACCTCAACAAGGTCTCCACGAGTGAACACAAAGCCAATGTTGCCCTTGATGTGCGGCAGCAGCTTCTCCAAGTTCGGGTTGTTCTCCAAGTGGTCCTTGATGGCCTTGCGCATCATCGTGTTCTTCCCCATGAGCACGATGCTGTGCCCACGCAGCGAGATACGGATCTGCTGCATCTGGGTCGAACCCACGTTGTCTGCACCCACTAGGAAACATTTTGGGTACTCGTCTAGGAGTGTCTGAAAGGATCACAGTTTACTATTAGTAATTGTAATACGAGACATAATCTAGTTGATGTAAAAACAACTGTATACATGTTTAAATACTCTACTACTAAAATAAAAATAACTTACAGGTTGAAGGTATACCAAACATTAATTTAAGGTTATGTTTGTGATAATTCGGGGGAGACACCGGAGACAGACTTGTATACAGAATAATACTTACGATGATTTTGGAAAAATAGTTGGTTTTCCAGGTACTCTTGTCCTCCCTACCCATCTTGAAGTGGTGTAGGGACTTCGTAGAAATTTAAGGACTGAAACAACATTCCCACGTAAAGAAGTCATATTGTTGGAGACAAAATATACACAAGAAACTAGACATGGGCGGTAAAAACTATAAATAGTTTCAATAACCCTTTATTTGTATAATACCTTAAATATGATATCAGGTGCTACAAAAACTGTTTATTGAGAGAAACCATTTATTCGTGAATACAAGGTATTGCGCGGAACGTGGTATAAACTATAAACAGTTTCAATATTTCAATAAACCTTTACTGGTATAATACCTTAAATATGATATCAGGTGCTACAAAAACTGTTTATTGAGAGAAACCATTTATTCGTGAATACAAGGTATTGCGCGGAACGTGGTATAAACTATAAACAGTTTCAATATTTCAATAAACCTTTACTGGTATAATACCTTAAATATGATATCAGGTGCTACAAAAACTATTTATTGAGAGAAACCATTTATCCGTGAATACAAGGTATTGTAAGGTCAGGTATTCCGATTACGCCCGAAAGACAAACTCAAGCGCTGCTGAAATAATACGATTGTGACACAATAAGACACCTATGTTAGAGCGAGAGGAGAGTAGAGGAGTAATAGGAGAGAGCGAGACTGAGCAGCAACTAAACAGTGAATAATATTTTTACACGCTTTATATTATTTTAGATGCAACAGGATATCGCCTTTATTCCTATTTCAATAACTATAGTAATTAGCTGAAGGACTTATAGAAGTTGGTTTTAATATTAAAAAATATAGAAATAGAAATAGATACCAATTGCACATGCACAATCTTGAATGTTCCGTATTTGCAGGCGGACTGCTGTGAGCATTTAAAATTATTCTCAACTTCTCGCGCGCGAAATTGATTTTTTATTTTCTTCGTTTGTTTTTATTATTAAGTAATTAGGTACAGTTGTGTAGGATTTACGTCTTTTTACGTTTTAGTTTAATTTCTTATATTAGGAAGTAACCGAAGTAAGTGTGTAAATAAATAATGTATCGAGTAAATAGTAGCGTGTTGTGGGACTTTTTTGAAAAAACTAATAATGTGGACAAAAAAACGAAATGTAAAATATGTTTGGACTTGTATAGTTATAAAGCATCAGGTGGCAATTTAAAAGCCCATTTAAAAAAAAACACCCTGACACATATCGTCGTGTTGTGATTGCGTAGCAGCAGCAGCAGCAGCAGCGCCTTAACGTTGAAAGGCTTATGAACGAACCAGGTTGCTCAATATCGGCTGCATCAGAGGAGATCCCGCCACAATCACCAACAGCTACGACGGTTTTTAACGGACTTCAAAAAAAGGAGGAGGTTCTCAATTCGACTGTATTTTTTATTTTTTTATTTTTTATGTTTGTTACCTCAGAACTTTGGACTGGGCGAACCGATTTTGATGATTGTTTTTTTAATCGAAAGCTGGTGGCTGTCATGTGGTCCCACATAAATTTTATTGAGATCTGATAATGGCATCCATGAGAAAACCACATAAGTCGTAAATTTGTGTTAAGATTTGCGCGACAAATTGACGAATAACTCAATATCACGCCAACCGATTTCAATGATTCTTTTTTTCATCGAAAGCAGGTGCTTGTCATGTGGTCCCACATAAATTTGAACGAGATCTGAAAAGTAGTTTTTGAGACTTTGAAGTCGGTTATTTTTTGTTAGTAAAATATAGATTATAAAACCCTTTATCCTTAATACCGACTTTGCCGAGAATATGAGAATACCGATGATACCAGAACCGTGAAACAGTGAACAGTGAACGTTTCAATAAATAGTTATTAAAATAAATAGTTTTAAAACCCTTTATCGGCGGCAATACCAATAAATAGTTATGGTATTACGAAAACGCGTACCGACCCATGTCTACAAGAAACGAAATAATCTAATATATGAATGTAATTAATCGATGAGCATCCTTTTAAGGTCACATTGCATTACGATTATAAATGATCACAATGATAAAGTTGGCTATTCCACTCACCAAGAAAAATTAACACGAACGCACGACACGCCGTGCGGGACAAGAAAGATCTATAGACAATAATAGACAATAGATAGACAGTACTTGACAGCAGTGTTGCCAATGAAAATTTTTGGAAGGCCGTGTACATTAGATAAAAAAGCCGTGTTTCTATGAAATGAATGAAATGAAATGAAATGAAATGAATGAAATGAAATGAAATGAATTTTTTTTTTTTGAAATGAAATGAATTTTTATTCGAAGTAGGTTTGTTACAAACACTTTTCGAAAGTCACTTAACGCCATCGCTTCAACAAATCCCTAACGTGAGTGGTCCCGGGAGAAGAAGCGGCAAGAAACTCCCGCGATAATTTTTTTCCTACTCACAGTTACAGACAGCACTTAATTCTACTTAATGCAATATTTAATATTAAAAAAAAAACTCATGTCCAAGCAGTCTTGGCATTTAAATACTCATTAACTTTGTAATATGCTTTCTTCATGAGAATACCTTTTACATGAGTTTTTAATTTACAGTATGGCATTTCTGTTAATTCTAACGGGATTTTATTATAGATTTTTACACATCTACCCATGAACGAGCCACCAGTTTTGCTGAGTCTAAAACTAGGCACAATCAGTCTAGCCTTATTTCTTGTGTTAATATTGTGAACATCACTCTTTTTAAGAAAATTATCGAAGTATTTTTTAACATACATAATATTATCCAAAATGTATTGTGAAATAACAGTTAGTATATTTATTTCTTTAAACAATTCTCTAAGAGAGTCCCTAGGCCTGAGGTTGTAAATAGCGCGAACTGCTCTTTTCTGTAATACAAAGATTGACTCAATATCTGCAGCTGAGCCCCACAACAACAGACCGTAGGACATTACACTGTGAAAGTAGCTATAATAAACTAATCTTGCTGTTTCTACATCAGTTAAGAGCCTTACTTTCTTAACAGCATAATCAGCGGAACTGAGCCTCCCTGACAAGGCTTCAATATGAGGACCCCATTGTAGTCGAGAGTCTATGGTAATGCCGAGAAATGTTGTAGAATTTACTAGTTCTAGTACTTCCTTATTTAGGACAATTTGAGCTGGAATATGTTTCACATTTGGTAAGGCAAATCTGACACATTTAGTTTTTTTCGCGTTTAACATCAAGTTATTACATGTAAACCAGTGTAATACTTGCGAAACAGTATTATTTACGTCGTCATAACATTTTTTCCTCCTATCTACTTTAAAAATTAAAGATGTATCGTCAGCAAACAATACCGTTTCACACATGTTCTTAGTGAAATAAGGAAGATCATTGATATATATTAAAAATAGCAGTGGTCCTAATATTGATCCTTGGGGCACACCCATGGTCATGTGCACTCCAGGTGACTCTATTCCATTAATAATTACTTTTTGTCTACGTTCAGATAAATAAGATTTTATAAGACTAACTGATTGTGTTGAGACACCATAATGCCTAAGTTTATTTATTAATATATTATGATCAACACAATCGAATGCCTTTGAGAGGTCACAGAATATACCGATAGCATCATGCTTATCCTCCCAAGCATTAAAAATGTGTTTAAGAAGTGCGATGCCTGCATCAGTGGTGTTTTTCCCTTTTGAAAAACCAAACTGATTAACATGAAATAATTTGTTTGTAGAAAAATGGGATAGAAGTTGGTTGTAGATAATTTTTTCGAAAATTTTACTGAGGGCTATGGAAAAAGATCAACTGTGGGCCGTGTCCACAGCTGCCAATATATTATGCTATCCAATTATGCCATTATATACCACGCTCGGACGCTCGGACTAAAAAAAAAAGGTCGTTAGCAGTGAATTTTATGTCCACAAAACAAGGAACACTTTTGATATTAGCCTATTGGCGCTGTTTTAAGGGTTTTAACATTCGTTAAATGTCTGCAAAAATAATAAATAACAGAAAGATCGTAGAATTTGCAAAAAGTCGTAGAATTTGCGAAAAGCCGTAGAATTTGCTACGGCCCTAGGGTTTGGGCCGTAGGCCGTAGATTTTGTGATTTTTTGGCCTGAAAGCCGTAGAACACGGTAATTGCCGTAACATTGGCAACACTGCTTGACAGTAGGTAGATTCAATAATAAAGTATGAAAAAAAATAGAAGTGTAAATCACAGATTATGTAGAGATTGGTCTTTATGCTCGATGAAGTCGCAGTCTATGGATATTATAGTAGGATCACAGAAAAAATAATAGTAGGATACCAATATTCGTAGAAAAAGTACAAAGTATGAAATGAAAAGAAAAATGCTTGAAGATGGATGCTACATTTTCATAATAATTGCTATATTATGCATCCTATAATATTTTTGACCAATCATAGGCCGGATAGTCGACCAATCATGGGCCGGATTGAGGTTGTCCTTCATAATAAAATTGTAGGGTGTCCATAATGTCCTTTTAATAATTTAATGCGCTTTACCATCCATGACTTCATTTCCGCTTACCATCAGGTTGTTTAGTGGTCAAATTTAAATTAACATAATAATATTCTGCATAAAAAAATTACAAATATGTTCCATAATTGCCTAGTACGATTTTTTGTCAACCACCTTACGTCAAAGTTTTGTAGAAGATAATCTAAATTTTACTAACAAAAAATAACCGACTTCAAAATTATTCAAAAACTGCTTGTCAGATCTCGTTCAAATTTATGTGAGATTACATGACAAGCACTTGCTTTTGATTAAAAAAAGAATCATCGAAATCGGTTGGCGTGATATTGAGTTATTCGTCCATTTGTCGCGCACATACTCAATGCAAATTTAAGACTTATATGATTTTCTCATGGATGCTATTGTCAGATTTCAATAAAATTTAAGTAGGACCACATGACAAGCACCAGCTTTCGTTTAAAAAACAGTCATCAAAATCGGTTCACCCAGTCGAAAGTTCTGAGGTAACAAACATAAAAAAAAACACAGTTGAATTGAGAACCTCCTCCTTTTTTTGAAGTCGGTTAAAAATCAAAAACAAAAATATGCAAAGTAGACGCTATTTTTCAGGGTTCCTGATATTCAACTAAATTACATACTGTTGATGATTCTGTGAGTTCTTAGAAAAAATAAAAGCTATGCAATAGCTTAAAAACATACTAGGTATCTACTCATTTTTGGACTCAATAGGAAGTAGGCTAAAGGAGCCGAAATTTCGAAATTTAAAAAAAGCTCAAGATCTCGAAGATGGAGACACTTTTACTTAGATAATTTTTTGACATATTGTAGGTCGACTCTCGAGCTATCTGCCCTATACGGTTGATCTACTAGTAATTATTCTACTATTTACGGGACAACCTGTATGTCCTGGGAATATAGATGACATGGAGATCATAGAAAAAAAATCATCCAATGTTACTTTATTCATCTTCAGGTACCTCTACGAATACTGATATCTACATAAAGTTTAATATCTTCTTCATAGCTTGCCGTCCAGTTAAACTATAAAATTCTTGTTTATTTAAATAGTTAGATTCTTTGTCAGTCTGTGGTACGCTTTACTTTAGTTGTCAATGTCAACTCAAGTAAAATGTCAAATTTTAATTTTCAATTAAAAAAAAGTCAAATTCTTAAAGTGAGGGAAGGGAAACGACCAAGCGAAACTCAACAAAAATTAGTACTTAAAATTAAGTTTTGTTTGTTATCCCACTCAACATATTTAGCATTATTGTAACGATAAAGTGCCTTGAATTCAACCAAACGATGTCCTTATTTCGTAAACCGAAGAAAATTCAACGTCGCATGTTTTGCGCTGACGACGATGAAGACACGGGGGATCCGGAGCCCCCGCCGCCGCCAGTGATCAGCCAGAATAAGAAAGAAAAGTCTTTAAAACCCACTTTGTTAAGTTTTGCAGATGAAGGTAAATACAGTGGTCAGTGATATTGAGATCAGTCTTCGTGACGTCTAGTGTGAAATTAGGGTTATTTGGGTCGCGTCCGTGGTAGCGATTAATACACAGGTTAAAGAGCGATTTTGTCTGGAGAATGTGGTTGTTTATCATAAAAGTTTATTTTGTGTGACATTGTTTTACACAAAAGTTTATTTGAAAAAGTTTCTTTTGTGTGACATTGTTATACATAAAAGTTTATTTGACTATTGTTGAATTCCTTTATATACACAAAATTGCAAAATAATATGATTTTTGTGATTAGCTAGCCTTATGCTGTTTAGTTGCATAAATCTAAAGTTTACACTAAGTAGTGCACTTCAAGGACCATTAAGAATGGATGCAAGAAAAACTTTGATGGTGGCAAGTCAATATATTTATATTTCAGTTAAAAACTACAATACTCTTGTGTGTTATTAATTGCTTGTTGTTGTGCACATGTACATGAGAAATAAGAAGTATTAATGTGATACAAAAACTTAAAAAATAACAATGTTTGAAAAATAACTTTTTAATGTAAAATATTAAACTTAATTAAAATGAGAATAGCTTGCTAATTATTGGGGCAATGTCATGTAATAAGCAAAGAAAATCTTCAGGTAAATTAAATTGGAAGCTATAGTCTTGGACCAAGGATGGATGATTTAAAAGACAATTTTCTCAATTATTGGTGTATTTCAGTACAGAAAGCAATTGAATTGTAAACAGAACTATGCTCGGGTCACGCAGGAGTCCCGGAATTATTGTAATAATACGAGAAGCGCGCATAACTCGCATTTGCACCGCGTACGTCATACACCACAGATTACTCTGTAGGATTAGGGTTGTGCTGTCACTCTAGTGCTGCGAACGTTGTACTAGTCTAGTAGGCGAGCGGGGACACGACGTACCCTTGAGGTACGATTAGACGGTTCAACCACTGTGGGTGCTATAAAGCCACCTAAAAACCAGACATGGTATAAAGATGTGTGAAATAATTTGTATTACAAATAATTTATTATTAATAATACAATCAGTAGCGAAATACTTTTGGTTATGTTACTCTTATGCTACTTAAGCAATTATAATATATCTATGTGATTGTTTGTGACAGAGGATGATGGTGAAGTATTTAAGGTGAAGAAGTCGTCTCAGAGCAAGCGTCTTTCCAAGCGCCGGGACAAAGAAAAACGCCGGGCGCCAGATGGTGATAATAACAAATTAGACACTAATGGATTTGAGGTAATGTGTGTTTCTGTATGTTTATAGATCAGTCAGTGTCTAGTCCAATATTTATTTGAGACGAGTAACCACCCTCGCTCTGCTTCAGTTTTCTTATTTTTTTACACCTTGGATTACATTATTGGAGTTTTATTGAGGATCCCTAATTTTTTTGAAATTATTATATAGCCTAGGTCATCTGGGGATAGTGTAGCTTCCCAACAGTGAAAGATTTTTTTAAATCGGTTCAGTAGTTTCGGAGCCTATTCAATGCAAACAAACATTCAAATCTTTCCTCTTTATATTATTAGTATAGATTAATTATGAGAAATTGCTCACAGCTACTTCTTGTAGGATTCAGTGCAAATCAAAAATACCTTGTTAATTACTACTTATGGCAAATAGTTTCATTTCCAATGAGCATTACTCTATGACTATGGTGTGTGAATATGCTATTGCTATAAGGCTACTTACACGCTAAAAGTAGCTGTGGGTAATCTCCCTAAATGGTGTAACTGTAGTTAATTATCTGTTAATTTAAATTAAACTTCATACACAATTCATCAAAAACAATTTGATATTAGGAAAAACAGAGCACACAGCCAGAGAAACCGAAGGAAGAAGAGAAGAGACCGAAGAAGAAGATCACGTTGGAAGGGCTGATCCTGTCGGGGCGCGAGGCGCTGGCGGCGGACGGCGCGGGCGACGTGTCGGACGACAGCGCGCACTCGGAAGAGGACAGTAGAGGGTTCCACCAGTACCGGCCCGAGTCGGTGCGCGCGGCGCTCGCCGTGGCGCCCGGCCTCATACCCGACGCGGCGCTCATCCACGCCGCACGCAAGACCCGACAGCAGGTATGAGAGGTGAGGGCATAGGAGGAGCCGCAGCGATACCGATTCCAGTTGTCACTTCGTCAGTTATTCGGTGAATGTTTTGTTTAGTTACTTGATCAGCTGAGCGACGAGTAGATCGAGCTGAAAGTGGTAAGATTAGATTGTAAGATTCAGATGTTATTGTTTGGGTATGATCCAACTAGTTAGAAATTATTGTGTTACTAATATGACCAAACTACATAATAATATAGTGTTATTAAATTTCAATGTAAAAATATTAAAATTAAAAAATATTTTTAACTAGATATTGATTGAACATGTCATGCAATACAATATAAAAGGAACAGTAATTCTATCTACAAAGACAAAATCTATTAAAAAAAAATTAATTCAACTGCTTCTCAGTGATTATGAAGTAACAGCTTTTTCTTAAGCTACTGTTTATAAAAATTATGCTCATGCTGTGGATGAAAATGTTCAAGAGTTAGCGAGAGATATTTGAACACAGTAAAACCAGTGCTCCGTGCAGGTATTTGAACAGTATAAAACCGTCCGCAGGCTCGCGAGCTGGGCGACTTCGTGCCCGTGCAGTCGGAGCCGGCGCCGGGCTCGCGGCTGGTGCGGGACGATGATGGTGATGATGACGACGACGAGGACGGCAGGATACAAGTGCGCGGACTGGAGCTGCCCAGCGATAAGCCTGAACGTTTGTATCGTTTGATATTGTATTTGACGACCCTGTAGACTAGTTGGTAGCGACCCTGCCTGCGAAGCGAGGGGTCCCGGGTTCGATTACCGGCCGGGGCAAATATTTATGTGACAGATGAATATTTGTACTCGGGTCATGAGTGTTATTTGTGACGTGTTATATGTGTCGTCCATGCCACCCGCGTCACAGGTGAAAACCTACTGCGGGGGTATGAGTGTGAAAGTGTTTATTTATTATTTATTGTTATGAAATTGAGAGTTAATTGCTGTGCAATTAAATAGGAGTAGGTTCGAAGCGCTCATAGCCCGGTGGCTTGTGTCGATGTTAAGTGAGTTAATATTAAGCAACAGCGGGCCCGGTCGGTATTTGGATGGATGATCGCTAGTGAAAAAAATTCTCGAGCGTTTCTGTGCTTCAGAGGGCACGTAAAGCTGTCGGTCCCGGCTGTTCTTGTAAGATAACAGTCGTTAAGCCATGTCGGAGGCTCTTTTGCGCGCATGAAAACTTCCGATATTGGGTTGGCCACTTATCCCTTCACCAATCTGTACTGGAGCAGCGTGGTGGAGTATGTTCTAGGTCTCCTCAAGAGGAGAGACGCGTGCCCAGTAGTGGGCCATTAATTAATGGGTTGAATTGAAGGCAATAAACTTGCAGTAAAAATCAGTCAGGTAACCTGTGTGGCATATTGCTATAGCCTTCTATGGTGGGTCAGGACAATTTTGGGAATTTAAATCATTTTAACCGACTTCAAAAAAAGGAGGAGGTTCTCAATTCCACTGTTTTTTTTTTATGTTTGTTACCTCAGAACTTTGAACTTTTGAACTTTGGACTGGGTGAACCGATTTTGATGATTTCTTTTTTAATCGAAAACAGGTGCTTGTCATGTGGTCCCACATAAATTTGAGCTAGATCTGACCAGTAGTTTTTGAGTAATTTTGAAGTCGGTTATTTTTTGTTAGTAAAATTTAGATTGTCAAGTTACTACAAACTACTAAAACTACGGCACGTGTTTGTATGACGCTCTGCATACCTAACTCTGTGGCTGTGTGTACACAGGCGGCACCGCGGCGGCGTCGGACGAGGAGCTGGACAGCGAGGGGGAGCAGTGGGCGGAGCAGCAGCTGCAGAAGGCCATGCCGGCCATCATCGACATCACTGGTTGGTACCACACACGCTACTAACATACTTGCCATAGTATAGGTTATTATAAACATCATTATAGCCATTGGAAGTATAATGTACTAATACTAGCAAAAAAGCGGTGCTTTAGGAGGGCTCGCGAAGTTTATGGCCAGTTAACGTGCGTTTTCGTGGCATTTTGATGACCTCTTGTCAGTCGCGCGACCGTAAGTCGGTTTGGATCTACGCGTACGAACGACACATGATGTTATTTCACTGTGGGGAGGGAAGGGACAGGAGAGGGGGTGGGGCAGGGGTGAGGGAGGGGAAGAGGGAGCGGGAGGAGGGGAGGGGCAGGGGTGAGGGAGGGGGAAGGGCAGCGGTGAGGGAGAGTGTGAGAGAGCGGGATTTTAATTAATTTTTTATTCTGTTTTTTCAATGCAATAATATAAATTCGTAATTTTGAAGAAATTTTAATAAAATATATTATTTCATTATTATAATGTAATCAGAGCCATCTACAATTACGGAAGGTAAACTTACTTATATATATGTACATGAAAGTGAAGTTATGTGGAAGTGATTTTTTACTTTTCCGATAGATGGCGTTAGTTATACAATAAAAATCGAATTTCTGAAAAAAAAATAATTAAAAAGTGGACAAAATAATATTTTTATGATTGATAACATATCTAGACATGAATAGAAATTACTATGTCAAAACTCAAACCTGTAAGTGTAATAGATTCTCAATATAAGGGATAACGAAATGCATAGATTGTCGACTATTATTTAGGGTTCGCTTCGCTCGCCCTGATAAAGCACCAGGGAGGTTCTATTTTCAAAATTGAGCTCCCATTCTCCTTTCAAAATCAAACAAATCCATTGAAAATTGAAGCCTATTGGCGTCAATCATTGAGACAAACATCGTGTTCGCGGTGTCGTTTCTGTACGCTAGTAATAATACTTCAGTGATTATAGCACTTATTTTTTTTTCAAAATGATGACAGTAATATGTAATGAAAGTACTTCACAGTCTCGAATTTCCAATCTTATCTAACTAGTCCTTGCTTAATAACCGATAAAATTAGCAATTTTTTTATTACATAGATGTTGAGACGGCTATGTATGAATTGACAACAGATGGTAAGATACAAGTTGTTTGCAGTAGTCGCAGTATCTCGCTGCACTCATTGACTTAAAAGTGCGAGGGCGAAGCATATTGCGCCTAAGTGCGAGTGAGCGCGCAATATGCTCCGCCCTGCCAACGAGTGCAGCAAGATACTGCAACTACTATAGTATACATTTGAGATATTCTCAGTGTATTATACACTCTCAGGGTCGCCTCACTACATTAATATTGTAGTCATGCTGACTTATAAAGCTACAATAATCTTAAATTAAACTTAAAAAACCCCTGACAGTTTTATTTACACTAAACATAGCTAAGAGCACTTGATTTAGTCACCTTTCATGCAAAAAAAACTAGATCAAAATCGTTTCATCTGTTTGGGAACCACGATGCCACAGACAGACATACAGATACACAGACACACTGACACGTCAAACTTATGACACCCCTCTTTTTACGTCGGGGGTTAAAAACAGTGCAACAAGTGTCGCTAACCTCGTGTTCTCGTGCAGGCGAGGGCGGCGTGGAGTTGAACCCGTTCGCGGTGGCGCCGCCGCCGCCGCGGCTGGCGGACGGGCCCCCGCACCTGCGGCCGCTGTGCGCGCCGGGGCAGGCGCCGCCCGCCACCGCGCGGGAGCTGCTCGACGCGCTGCACATGAGGTACGGAGCTGGTCTTATGAATGGATGAATAAGCCTTTATTGCTTTATAGTTTAGCAATTGTTTTAATATGAATTTAATGTTAATTATAAAGTATGAATCTGCCCCCGCAACAGCTGTTCTTTCGGCAAAGGCCACCTCCAAAGATTTCCTATTTTCTTTAGTGTATCTTTCTATTACAATTATTGTCCATTTTTCTGTCTTCTCATTCAAATGGGTCACATTTCAAGGCAACTTGAAAACAGTATTTACCAACCTTAAACATCTATTGTTCTAAGGGGTCTTCATTACACGACAAAAAAGTTTCGTTGTCTCACTGCAGTTCTAAAAATATGTTAAATCATTACTTTACACTATTCCGTATTGATGTGGCGGCCTTTAAGCTCCACGCCATTCGAAAATACATAGAAAGAGACAAGGCTCCATCAAACATTTATTTCGCTAATTTATAATGAAGAACGTTAACTAATTTTGATTATTAGCACTCCATATTCTCGGTCAAAAATAAAAAATACTAGTGAAAGAATTACTTCGATACGTCAATTAGTTTCCGATTTACAAGTAAAACAAGTTGTAACCGCACGACGCGGGCTGCCGTGACGGTGTGACGTCATCGTACAACACGCTCAATCTGGCTCACTCAGTCCGCTCGCGGTCGCGCGCCCGTGCCGTCGAAATTATACCTAAATACTTTCAAAAATATCCAATCCAAATAGTAGGAAATCATGTGTTGTGCCTAAATCTATACTATAATAAAACTCAAAGGGCAAATCTGTCAATGTACAGATTTTACATACATACGTACAGACGTTTTTTAAAAATTTCGATTAGGGGGCACTTCAATAACGTGTTAGAGCACAAAAATATTTTTTTTAGAATTATCGTGTGTCTGTCTGTCTGTCTGTCTGTCTGTCTGTCCGTCCGTCTATCTGTCTGTCTGTCTGTCTGTCCGTCTGTTTGTCTGTCTGTCTGTCCGTCTGTCTGTCTGTCTGTCTGTCTGTCTGTCCGTCCGTCCGTCTGTCTGTCTGTCTGTCTGTCTGTTTGTCTGTCCGGGCATCTCATGAAAACCCTTGAACGGATTTCGATGAAATTTGGTAAAGTTGTTACTAATACTCCGGGTCATATTTTAGCATTGAAGTATTATTACTAGCGTATAGAACAGACATCGATTCCAATGAATTGGCGCCGCGCGGCTTCAATGTCCAATGGATTCGTTCGATTTTGACAGGAGAACAGGGGCTCAATTTTGAAAATAGAACCTCCCGGCGGGGACACACATTTTGTTTGAGATGTCTCCTCTATGTATTTACCTCAATGTATTTTAGGATATTTTTTATCCCGGAAAATAAAAAGGTTTCCCCGAGAAACGGGATGAAAATTTGTATGGAATAGTTTTAAAACACCAACCGATTTGCTTCAAAATTGCAACAAATGTTCCTTGCTTAAATTGATGGAACAAGTATTTTTCAGTTTTCCAAAATTTTGCAAAAAAGAAGAAAAAAATACAAATTAATGTGAATATTGCTTATTTTTCAAAACCCGCTCCTGGAGGAATCCTTTGTGGTTTTATCGTGGGTTTCAGTATATACATAAATTACTAAACATAAGTACTTCAATGTAATTTCACCGTTTTTGTAATTTTTTTCTGCAAGAGGTACAAATAAGGTAAAACAATATTTCCGTATGCGAAGCTGTGGGCAACAGCTAGTGTAAAAATACAACTACCAATTCGCCGGAAAAGTTGTTTTTTATAGTTCCAAAGGACGTTAAAATGCGAAAAAATTGATAAAAGCTATGATTAGACTATTAGCTTAATACGTGGACCAAAACACAACAAAATACTGCGCTAGATTACACCTTCTATAACCGCTGGCGACTTGATTTGATACTAAGCGGGCCGCGGCCCGCGCGGCGCGTTGTGATATGACGTCACAAGCGGTCACGTGACTGGTAGCGGGACTCGATATTTTTCGAAACTTTGAATGCCTATAAAATCAAAACTACTAGGTATTTTTGACTACAACAAAAACTAGTGTATTTGTAGTGATACAGGCTTTACTGAGACAAAATTTCAAGCGATTTGGCATACCTAGTAACATTCTCCATTATTTTAATTTGATAATATTGAATAAATTTTATTAGAGTCATGTGTAACAATTTCCATGCCCAAAGAGGCAGAACATAAGGTCAAATCGTATTTTTGTGAACCATCTTTATGCATGTACTATGTTCTAGCAATAAATACATTATTATTATTATTATTATAAACGTTATAACTGTACTGTATCGTAGTCACGTTCGCCAGGTTAGAGGAGCTCCAAATGAACCGTTCCGCGATGGCGGCGAAGCAGCAGGCGCTGAGCGCGCGGCTGCTGGAGGCGGCGCGCGTGCGGGAGGCGCGCGCGGCGCGGCGGGGCGCGCTCGACGCCGCGTACCGCCGCGCGCAGGCCGCGCGCGGGTACGTCACCGACCTCATCGAGTGTCTGGATGAGAAGGTTAGTTGGATGACACTGGCACGTTGGTTGGTGGTTTCTATTTGGGTATTGCATTCGTTTTCTTTTTATATGTGACGAGTAACCGCCCTCGCTTTGCTTCGGTTTTCTTATTTTTTTACACCTTGGGTTACATTATTGGAGTTTTATTAAAGATCCCTAATTTTATTGAAAATATAATCTAGCCTATGTTACTCGGGGATAGCGTAGCTTCCCAACAGTGAAAGAATTTTTCAAATCGGTTTGGTAGTTTCGGAGCCTATTCAATGCAAACAAAAAATCAAATCTTTCCTCTTTATATATTAGTATAGTATAGATAAGTTAATGGTTGACTGCAATTTATGTATGTGACGAAGTTCTGGATAGCATTAATTAACTTAGTAAAACCCTATTCTCTCTTCTGAAAGTGTAATCTTTTTTTGTATTATATGAAAGTTTTTATTATTTTTTTACTTACATTTTAGATTTTTAATTTTAACTCTTAAATCTTATAAATATTTCGGCGTAGCTCATCATGCAACCAGAACGGTAAAATGTTTTGCACAAAACAAAGACTGGCTCCTAGAGCCACCGATTTACTCTGCTTCCGATTGTCATTATGTTGTAATTTTATTATAGTATGGCAACATTTGATATTAATATTAAGACAATAATAATTGTGTTTTACTTAATGACTAAAAAACCACACAGTAAGTAGATAAGTGTCGTGGAGAGGGTTGGGGTTCCTAGCTCCAGGCTCGTATCAATTCTTCAGTACTGCGGACGCTGCAGACGCTCGACAGCGGGATCTCGTTTCACTGGACTTTATGACGTGGATATTTATGCAGTGAAAATCTATTTTTTAAAACGTGTTGACTTCAGTAAAGAAAAGATAATTCTTGGATGAAAATTAACTTTAATTGTCACTGGTTAGTAAGTACACTGATTAGCATTGATTAGCAATTCTTTACATAACTCAAAGCCCTTGATGTATTCATTGTTTAGTATAATTTTGGCATCCCTTTTTAAAGCGTTTGTTAGGGGTTTTGTTATTTTGGGAAAGTCTTTTATAAATTTTCGATAGTATCCAATTAGTCCTAAACTTGATCTTATTTGCATGACCGTTCGAGGTAGTGGGTAATTCTTGATCACTCTAATTTTATCATTATTTGGTTTGAATCCTTCTTCCGTTATTAGATGACCCAAATAGAGAACTTCTTTCTTTAAAAATTCTGATTTGTCCAGCTGTACCTTTAATTGGGCGGATCTTAAAGTATCAAATACTTTGTGCAATGCTACAAAGTGACTTTCGAGCGATTCGGAATAAATTATAATATCATCTAAATCATTCTTAACGGCGGAGGAGTTATATATATCAGGTCTTCTATCAGACCTTCAGGTCTTTTATATATAATCTATATATATAAAAGAAAGTCGTGTTTGTTACACTATTTATAACTCAAGAACGGTTGAACCGATTTGGCTGAAAATTGGTGGGGAGTTAGCTTAGAATCAGGAGACTAACATAGGATACTTTATCCCGGAAAATAGACCTGTTCCTGTGGGATAAGGTAAATTTTTGTTATATGTAGTTGATAGATTAGTTATTTATACAGATATCAAATAAAGCTCGGGGATGGATATAGGATACATTTTATCCCGGAAAATAGACCTGTTCCTGCGGGATAAGGTAAAATTTTGTTATGTGTAGTTGATAGATAGCTATTAGCGGGAACGGGAGCGGGAGCGTGAGAGGGAGAGGGAGAGGGAGGAGCACACAGAAACTGTAACGGCTAAGAACGGCTGTACCGATTTTACATTCTTAGGCGATACGAAGTTCACCGGGTCAGCTAGTTATAAATAAAATTTAATTCATAAGCAAAGCCACGGGTTTCACTTGTTAAAGTTGAACCATAAATTACAAAGTCATCCGCCTCGCGGAAGCTGATAGGCCTTCTGGAAACAAACAAATTTTACGACATTTTAATGTCTGCAACAATGTTGAACCAGTTCACCACTAAAATCTAATCATTTATGGATTTACCCATTGTCATGGTAAATTAGACCATGAAAAGGTGCGTCAATCAGTTTAATGGTTGTACGTGCCGGAACACTGATTTCCTCGGTGGCTTCTGGAAGGACTCTCAGCCAATATATAAGTCGAAACTAGACTCCTCAGGGCATTCGATTCCGAGCACTGTGAGAATTAAAGTTAATTTTCATCCAAGAATTATCTTTTCTTTACTGAAGTTAACATGTCTTAAAAAATAGATTTTCACTGCATAAATATCTACGTCATAAAGTCCAGTGAAACGAGATCCCGCTGTCGAGCGTCTGCAGCGTCCGCAGTACAGAAGAATTGATACGAGCCTGGAGCTAGGAACCCCACCCCTCTCCACGACACTTATCTGGCGCAGTCGGTAGGATCAGCGGCGACGAAGAAGAAACCAGGATATCAAGTAAGGTCGTTCAAATTTGTACGTCGTGTCTTTTTCAAGATGTGTGCTGATACATATAAACTGTTGAAAGGGGAACATCTCATTGTTCAACTGTGACATAGTGGATACAGGCGAGGAGGCAGCTCTCTTCACGTCTATTTTAAACTCGGATCGAATCGGGAGGATCCATATGTTCTAACAAAGAACCCTCCTTCCTTAAAAAACTGAAGTGATGGGAATCTCATCGGAGAATTAATCACGGAAATCTAGCCAGAGCTAACAATATGAAATAACGATAAAGAAATAACGAAGATAAAGAAGAAATATTGTAAGGGCTCTACATAATATAAAGTAACGCATAATATTTTTTTGTATTTTTTTTAATGTATGCGAATTGAATTAGCGAATATATTGCAGATGTTGCAAGTATTGCGAATTTGTATTGTGTAATTTATGTAATCGCGATTTGTACAATTGTAAATTGTATTTGTGATGCAAAGGCTTTACCCGCTTTATAAAGGACAGTAATCAATAAGTAATAATCAGTAATCAGTAAGAAAATAGCCTTTTAGGTCCCTAAGGACATAATCCATTGTCCTTTGGAATGTCGCAGGAGCAGTTTTTAATCCGAATGGCATTCTAAGAAACTCAAAATGACCATTATTAGTTGTAAAGGCAGTTTTAGGTCTGTCTTCTTCTGCAATTTCTATTTGGTGGTAACAGCTTGCTAAATCTAATGTGCTAAAGTACTTGGCCTTGCCTAACTTGGCGAACAAGTCTGTAATATTGGGAATGGAGTATTTGTCATCAATGGTTTTATCATTTAGTTTCCGGTAATCAATCACCATCCGAAATTTTGTTCACCTGAAGCGTCCAAGTTCTTGGGCACAAGGTGAACGGGGCAACTCCATGGTGAATAACTGGGTTAAATGATAATTATCTAATAATAGTTTTTTTTATCTGATTTTTAATTTCTTCAATTTGTGAAGGGGATTGCCTATACTGCTTAATATATATGGGGATATCATCTTTGGTACGAATGTAATGTTTAATGTTATTAGTAAATGTTAATGGGATTCCGTTACAGTAAAATATGTAACGGTATTCATAACATATACTCTCTATCGCTTGACGCTCGCGTTCGCTTTCAATGTGACTTAATCTTAACTTGTTTAAATTGTCGGTTAGTAAATTTTCTTTAAAACGAAAGTAAAATACTTGGCTAGTATTAAAAATTATTAGTATGTTAATAAAAGAGGTCGACAATATTTGTTTATCCAAATCAATGTTGGCCTTCACTGCTTTAAGTAAATCTATGCCTATCAAACCGTCATAAAAGTCATCTATATCATAAACATAAAATTTATGATATCTGGTGTGACGACCGAAGGTGTTATAAATGGGTATTAATACGGCTTCCGTATGGTTATTGCAGCGTGCGTGCTTATCACACTGAATGGCTCATAAAAAAATACTTGTTAGCAATTTTACTGCTTACTAGCTGACCCGGCGAACTTTGTATCGCCTAACAAACTATTTTTTTTTCTAAAATAAAAGTAGCCTAAATTACTTCTTGTTACATCAGCTATCTGCCAGTGAAAGTCCCGTCAAAATCGGTCCAGCCATTTCAGAGATTAGCCGGAACAAACAGACAGACAGACAAAAATTGTGAAAAATGTTATTTTGGTATATGTACCGTGTATACATCCAAATGCACTTAGTAAAAAGCTGTTATTTTAATATTACAAACAGACACTCCAGTTTTATTTATTTGTATAGATAAATGATTTAGCACTGCCCGTATCTATTAGGAATTTGGCTCCTATTTCGGACATTACAATGTATGGTAAAAAGTTGTGTTGGTAATGTACTTTTCCTTGGAGGACGCAGAGGCATTCTTGTGAAAATTTGGATCATGTACTACTGTTGACACATCGCTTGAAGTACTCGGTTGAGATTCCGAATAATTGTGATAATAATTGTTTCTCGAGGCACTGGGCCTATTATTATTCCTTTGCTCTGAGCTATAAGGTGTCACAGAAGAACTACCTCAAGTTGTTGGTGGACGATATTGCAGTCGCGGTGAATAGGAAGGATTCCTTACGGAGAAGGATGAAGATGCACCAGCAGAGAGGTTAGAATTATTCCTTGTGGAGAAAGTTAAATTATCCCGCGACGGCATATACGAATTATGCGAATTTTGTGGAGTGTTAAATGAATTATTATTATGCTCCATAATATCATTGCGTTTAAACTGATAATTATACTTTTGTCTTGGATTGGGATTAAAATTCGATCGGGAACGAGGAGTAAATGATCTTTCAACATTATAATGATATATCGTGGGGACTCCTGGTTTTACATCGGGTTTATGGGGAATCTGTTTATTGTGAACAAACATATTTCTCATTTTATATTGTAATTGGAAGTTTTCTTCCTCAATTACAATCTGAAGAGCCTGTTCCAACGATGTGGGGTTCTGCAATCGGACGATGCGAATAAAGTCGCGAGGCAGATTATATAGAAAAACATTTAAAGCAGTATTATTATATATGATGATTTAGCTATTACGCAACGCTACGTCATCAGTGATAAATTTGGAGAATAAGTAATTGCGTATGGCTTGGATCCTATTACAAAAATCAATATACGATTCGTGGGGTTTAATTTTTAAACTTTCCAATTCAATCGAAACACAATTCTCTGACTTTTGGTTGCCAAAATGTTGTATCAAAATAGACCTTGAGACCAAGTGTTAAATGTGAAGTCCAATTCACTTACTAGCGCGGCAGCTTTGCCTGTAAGTTGACTCGTTATTATTTGTAGTAGATATTCCGGGTCAGATTTGTCTTCGTAAATACTAAGGACATAATCACATTTTTTGTGAAGAAATTGAATAATTTCGTATTACCATCAAATTGTGGAATTAATTTGATGATCTCATTGTCCCTAAGGAATGGGCCAGATGGTCCACACTCTTGGTATTCATGATGATCTCTTGGATTAATAGTTGGGATAGTGGGAGTTGCTTTTTCTTGCGATGAAGATGGATGGTCTTGTTGTATGTGATCTTCCGGGTTGACGATAGAAGAGGGGTTGTGTCCGTGTTGTAGCCGAGCGATCGTTTCCGCAACTGCGTTGACTACATTATCGGCCGTACTGCCTGCATGATTTAAATTATCCGTTGCATGGCGAAGAATACTACTTGCTACATTGTCCGCGGTGATGGCTGCTTGACTGGCAGAGTCAGCGGCTTGACGGAGTAAGCTACTCGAAACATCCGGAGTAATACCTGCATGACTAGCGGTATCCGCGGCTTGCCTAAGAAAACTGCTCGCTATATTCTCGGAGGAAATGCTTGCGTTTTGTACCGTATCGGCAGCTTGACGTAGTAAATTCATTCTTAAAGGTGAATACAAAGTTGCGCCTTTAAATATTTATAGTAAGTTCCTTGTAGGTTAGTGAACTAGGTTCAAAAGTAATAATAACGTTAGCAATACAAGTTTATGGTCAGCCTTACGTTTTCTGCTATTTTCGCGTGTTGGAATAATCGGCTGGTGTATCGTTATTAGGAGCACAAGACGATTACTGTCCTTATAAAGCGGGTAAAGCCTTTGCATCAAAAATACAATTTGCAATTTTACAAATCGCGATTACATAAATTACACAATACAAATTCGCAATACTTGCAACATCTGCAATATATTCGCATTCAATTCGGATACATAAAAAAAAATACAAAAAAATATGCGTTACTTTATATTATGTAGGGCCCTTACAATATTTCTTCTTTATCTTCGTTATTTCTTTATTGTTATTTCATATTGTTAGCTCTGGCTAGATGTCCGTGATTAATTCTCCGATGAGATTCCCATCACTTCAGTTTGTTAAGGAAGGAGGGTTCTTTGTTAGAACGTATGGATCCTCCCGATTCGATCCGAGTTTAAAACAGACGTGAAGAGAGCTGCCCGCTCACCTGTATCCACTATGTCACAGTTGAACAATGAGATGTTCCCCTTTAAACAGTTTATATGTATCAGCACAAATCTTGAAAAAGGCACGACGTACAAATTTGAACGATCTTACTTGACGTCCTGGTTTCTTCTTCGTCGCCGCTGATCCTACCGACTGCGCCAGATAAGTGTCGTGGAGAGGGGTGGGGTTCCTGGCTCCAGGCTCGTATCAATTCTTTTGTACTGCGGACGCTGCAGACGCTCGACAGCGGGATCTCGTTTCACTGGACTTTATGACGTGGATATTTTATGCAGTGAAAATCTATTTTTTAAGACGTGTTGACTTCAGTAAAGAAAAGATAATTCTTGGATTAAAATTAACTTTAATTCTCACTGGTTAGTAAGTACACTGCTCGGAATCGAATGCCCTGAGGAGTCCTAGACTTCGACTTATATATTGGCTGAGAGTCCTTCCAGAAGCTACCAAGGAAATCAGTGTTCCGGCACGTACAACAATTAAACTGATTGACGCACCTTTTCATGGTCTAATTTACCATGACAATGGGTAAATCCATAAATGATTAGATTTTAGTGGTGAACTGGTTCAACATTGTTGCAGACATTAAAATGTCGTAAAATTTGTGTTTCCAGAAGGCCTATTAACTTCCGCGAGGCGGATGACTTTGTAATTTATGTTTCAACTTTAACAAGTGAAACCCGTGGCTTTGCTTATGAATTAAATTTTATTTATCTAATATATAAAATTCTCGTGTCACGGTGTTAGAAGTTGAACTCCTCCGAAACGGGTTGACCGATTTTCGTGAATCTTTGCGTGTATATCGGCTAGGGTTGAGAATCGGACAACATCTAATTTTCATCCCCCTACCCCTAAATTTTTTTGGCAGAACAACGTTTGCCCGGTCAGCTAGTAATTATATATAAAAGACTTGAAGGGTCTGATATATATAACTAAGTGTCAACAAAATGACGCAATAGTAGAGTGGTGAACAGCAGCGGTGATAGCATACTGTCGTCTGTCCCAGATGCCGCAGCTGGAGGCGCTGGAGAGCCGCGCGCTGGCCGTGCACCGCAAGCGCTGCGAGTTCCTCGTGGAGCGCCGCCGCGCAGACGTGCGCGACCAGGCGCAGGACGTGCTCGCCATGGCCGGTGAGAGAGATACACTCATACACGCAGAGAGAGATAACAATACATGTACACGCACAGAGCGAGAGCGACATACGAGCGTACGTACAATCGCACGAGCGTACGTACGTGGTACTGATAAATAATTCATGTCAATAAAATAAATATGCAGTTTATTGGCTTCAACCCATTAATGGCCCACTGCTGAGCAACATGTACTGCTGAGTAGACCATACTCCACGCTGCTCCAGTGCGGATTGGTAGTAACCCCTACTAGCCAATCGAAGTGTCGGAAGTTTTTCATAACGTCTGAGGACTTCCGACCTGGCTTAACAACTGTTATCTTATGATAACAACCGGAACCGACAGTTTTACGTGCCCTCCGAAGCACGGAAACGCTCAAGAAACGCCCGCTGTTGCATAACACTTAATCTCTTAGGAACGACACATGCCGCTGGGATATGAGGGCTTCGCTGTAATAGACTAACAGCCAAGTGTTAACAGCTCGTCCAGGCGCGGCCAAGCCCGCAGACTCCGAGGAGAAACGTCGCCGCGCGGCGGAACGCGAGGGGCGGCGGCGCGCGCGGCGGCTGCGGCGCGAGGCGGCGGGGGGCGCGCCCACCGCGCACCGCGAGGGGGACTCGAGTGACGACGAACTGCCGCCCAATGAGCAGCAACTATTTAGTAGGGAGATTGGTGAGTGCTGCCTATGTACGCTAATATGTCTACCTTTCCAGGGTAGTAGATTTATTAACTTTTCAGTGTAACAGAACACTCTTTGCTTAGTTATGTACTTTTACATAAAAATTAAAATTATTTTAAATTTAGTACGTTTTCGGGAAACGAGCAAACCGCTCGTGCTCACTACCATTCATTAAACAACATCTTTATTGGTCTTTATAATTAAACTTTATATCAAATCAACAACGTCCATCTTTCATTTAACTATCGTATGGTAGCAACAACCCGTACATATTTACTTACAATACAACACTAATGTACTCCTAGAACATGAATGTCTGCTAAGTATAAACTCAAGAGTGCAGAGATTTCCACATCGTTTGCTTGGAAAATGCACCCAGTTCGGTTATAGCATGATGACTATAGTCCATTTTTTTGGCGGAGTCCAAACTGGTAAACAAAAAACAGTCATACGAAAATCTTATTAGTTTCACGACACGCACAAACTTTGAGTGTTGTATACCTTTAAGATATGTTTATTGCACAAATAACTATTGATATCACACTGAAACTTCTTTAGATTCACCGTTTAATCACATAAACTCTGTAAAACACGAAACATTGTCAAAATTTCTTTGCACAGAAACCAATATATCGATGACAATTTGACAGCTAGGAACTTAAGATTGTCATTGATTCATAAGGATTGCAAGACAAATCGATTATCTAAATCGTTTGAATGATTTCTTGATCGATAAAATAATATTTTAACTTTACGCTTGAAAAATTAAAGACATATTTTTAAAACTGTGTAATGTTATTTTTGTCTCTTTTTATTATTCAAGGTCTTAATGACAATGATTTTTCTTTCGTATCATGGCAAATAATTTTAAACAGAAATATTTAAGTAGGTACTTATCAATTCGCATAGTCATTTTCTTTAACAGACACTGAATTTTAGTCGCTGTGTCAGATGAACCGACTCTAAGTTTCATTATATAGGTGCCAGAATCAGATAGCAAAGGTGAATCAACTGAATTCTGTGAATATATATTTTTTTCAATATCTTGTATCATTTGTTTATGAAATATGAAAGGTTTAATTTAAAATCCATTTTTAAAGTATAATGCTATGATAATATAATTCAATTCAATTAATCGTGTTCGTTAACAGATAATCGATTTTAGTTCGATAGTTGCAAACCTTATTCAATCGTGAATATTGTCTAGTGCAAACTGACATTAGAAGTCGGCCATATTTGTTTACTACTTTAGACTCGACCAAAAAAATGGACTATACAGTTCTTAAAGTTTAAAGAAAAAAGTGATTTATTTTTCTGTTACAAAGAGCTCTCTATCTCGTAAGGCGTCATTCTAAATGTGACTAAGGAACCGTGAAACAAAAAGGTGCATTATAATGAAACATTATGGATTCGACATTTTAACAATTTTAACATTAATTAATATAATGTTGTGTTTCCCAGCGTCGATCCGTTCAGAAGCAGCCGCGCTGTTCGCGGACGCGCTGCCGGCGTGGCGCGGCGTGCGCGGCGTGTGCGCGCGGCTGGCGCGCTGGCGGCGCCGCGAGCCCGCGCTCTACGGCGACGCGTACCTCGCCGACTGCCTGCCGCGGCTCGTCGCGCCCTACGTCAGGCATGAGGTGACGTGCGATTTACAATAAATACATATATACAGGATGAATTTTTGAAGTGTGCGTGGATGGTCAAATTTGAAACTATGAGGATTAGCGAAAAGTGGTCAGAGGAGGCCCGTGGCCGATTTTGATGAAACCTAAACTGCATCATTAGATTTTTGAAAACTTAATAACCTGACCAGTCAGGAATCGACCCAGTTGCTTTTGACACCATTCGATAGTGTTGCTAACAAGGATCATATTCTGGGAAGTAATGACATACGATAAATTTAAGGAAAATGTTGAATTTAAGAAACTGCTGAATTTTAAATGTTTCTCTTAAAAATGAGCGCATGGAACCACTCATTAGATCTGAATTTTGATAACTCCTTTACACAAGGAATGTGTGTCGTATGCTCTATAAATAATATTTAATTAATTGAGTTTCCCTTCCACAGCTCATCCTGTGGAATCCATTGGCCGACGAAGACAATGAGGATTACGAGAAAATGGACTGGTACAAGTGAGCGACATATTGTTATATTCATTTAACTATTTTAGTACTTAAGTTTACATGAAGAAACATAATATCAAAGAAATCTCTTCATTTATACACGAAAAACTTTTTCCGTACTTATCATTGAACAGTAAAAATGTTTTTTTCATCTCATGTAAAGTTGACTTTTTTTAGACAGACATTGATTCTCATCCGTCGCTATGTCTATCGACCCGCAGATGTCTGATGATGTACGGCACCCGGAGCGAGCGGCTGTCCAGCGACTCGGAGCAGTCGTCGGAGGAGGAGGGCCGGGCGCCGGTGTCGGAGGACGCCGTGCGGGAAGACCCAGACCTCTTGCTCGTGCCCACCATCGTCGACAAGGTGCTGCTGCCCAAGTTGACAGGTAATTTGCTACTTTATTGCGAGGTCAGAGAGTGCATATTTCCTTCAGGTACCAGTGGATGTTAACGGTTTTGTATTTTATGGCAAGGTCAGAGGGGATTTGACATCCGGCTCGAAGGATCAAAGTGATTGTAGGATGTATTTTCATACATTCAGTATAAAGTTTGTTGGATGTAATCGGTGTTAAGAATGACTGTACATTGACGTATATTTTCAAGGTTCCGTACCCAAAAGGTACCTAACAAAACCCTATTCATAAGTCTCCACTGTCCGTCTGTCTGTCCGTCCTGTTACATGACTCTATCTCTTCAACCATAATAGACACTTTATTTTTAAGCAGAAAATTTACTACTGTATATTATTATTACATTAATACCAGAAAAAAACCTTGAACCAATCAATTATCAATCATCTATTATTAGTATAATATTAAATCAATCATCTAACCAACCATCCCCTTCCCCTCAGAGCTAGTCGAGCAAGCATGGGACCCGATGTGCGTGCGCGCGTGCGTGCGGCTCCGCACGCTGCTGGTGCGCGCGGCCGCGCTGCCCGGCGCGCGCTCGCTGCCGCGCCTGGCCGCCGCCGCGCGCGCGCGACTCGCCGCCGCGCTCAACGCTGACGTGTTCCTGCCTGCGTTGCCGCCGCAGTTAGTATACAACTTTCATTTATTTATCTAATACATACTCGTACATAATAATAACAACAATAGTTAAAACCGCTTTTCGTGCATATCTGTTTGACCTAATGGTTAGCTGGTAGATAATGCATTTAAGCATTAAGCTCGCCAATTGTATCGTGATTTTGTGGTCACCACAATAAAGTTTTAATAATATAAATAATAATTTTAAAGTAAAATTTAAAAAACAGTTTTATTAACACTAAACATAGCTAAGAACACTCTTTGCCGTTTGCCGAGTCAGGTAGTTTCTTTATAAATAACTAGTAACCGCCCTCTCTTTGCTTCGGTTTTCAGATATCTATTTTTTTTAATGTAGCCCATGTTACTCAAACAAAAGCATCCTATTAGTGAAAGAATTTTTGACATTGGTCCAGTAGTTTTTGAGTTTATCCACTACAAAAAAAAAAAACAAAAACTGAAACGTTCCTCTTTATAATATTCACAATATTAGTTTCGATTGTAAATAATTAAACCTTACAGATTATGTTATCAATCCAAATAGTATAACTAGCTACGACTCACTAATTACAGAATGAATAATTCTTCTGACGGTCATACAAAATACAGCTGGTGTTGAACAGAATAGGTCGAGACTGGAATCCCAAGACAACACACCAGCAAGAGGAAACCTACAGGTTGAAACCAAACAACTTTTGTTGACAAGTTATAATATATTTCTCCGGGGAGTTGAGCGATAGTTCTAGCATTGTGGGATTAATATATCACCTCTGATTAGATGATAAAAATACTCCATCAACATATATTATGCGTAACAGGGCCAAGGCGCGCTCAAAACGAAGCAATTAGATTGGATTAATGCTCACCCATTAAAGATATGACACAACTCATTATAAACAAAGTACTGAAATATATATAGATTTATAACGAGACGCGTCGCGTGACAATGCTCATCTATTAAAACGGCAGATATTATTCAACTTCAGCTCATAACATGATCTATTTTTATAAGCAAAATGTTTGTTAAAAAAAAAACTAGTTTTATCGCATACATTTGTTTTAATCTTGTATTGTTGGAGATTAACTTCCTATCTATCGATTTTCATATTTAATAAAAAAAAATCCGTTACGTTATGCGTTATGTTTGCAATTCGTAACACAGAATCTAGATGGCGTTGGATGGCTGATCAGTATCCACGCCATCTAATGATAATAATAATATTGGTACATCCTATTCTGATGTGAAACGTCATCATCATCATCATCCATCATCATCATTAATTATCATCGTCCGTTATTACTGATTTGACGATTGCAAACTAGATGGCGTTAAACTCCAGTCGTGCGTCGGAGCTGACACACTCAATTTTTTTTTTTCATTTTATTTCAATCTAAATCATAGAAAAATAACGAAGTTAAAGTGTATTTTCAATGAAAAACTCGATGTTGAGTGCGAGGCATTGCTGACTGATATCCGTGGTATATTCCAGGGTGATGGAGGGCGCGGGGGGCGCGTTCTGGCGGCGCTGCCTGGGGGGCGGCGTGCGGCTGCTGCGGGCCGCGCTCGCGCTGTCCGCGCCGCCCGCCGCGCTGCGGGCGGACCCGCTCGCACTCTCACTTATCGGTAAGGTCGCAACGCTCCTTATTTATCATGGAATTTTATAAATAGTTATCTACTTTCTCTTCGTACAACTACGAAGTTGCTGAGTATTTATCAGTTATAAAATTGATTTTTTGAAATGTGAAATCGTATTATTCCCTGTGGTTGTCCAAGCAATTAAGCCGTGTGGGAGCGCCTTAGAATACTAACCCCAATCCCCCGCCGGATGGATGTCGTAAGAGGCGACTAAATCTAACCCGCTCGTAGTAGGGCCGTTTGGGGGCATTATATTGGTATTATTGATTTTAATTGTTAATTACTACCATCATTACAATTATTATTTCTCCATGGGGTTCGCATGGATAGCTACCACAAACGACTCGTGTTGCGGCTGACCGAAATGTCGAAAGTTCTCTTAGCAAACCCGCGTCTTTACAGAGACGTTGTGCTGCGCGGCGGGCGCAGCGCCCGGGCCGGCGGCGGCGGCGGCGTGCGCGGCGCTGGCGGAGTCCCTGCCTCGGGCGGGGGCGCTGCGGGCGGCGGCGCTGGCGCGGCTCGCCCGGCTGGCGCAGCTCGCGCTCTCCCGGCTGCAGACCGACAACCCGCTGCACTTGTATGTACATTTTACAAGCTTTTGTTTAACTTGCTTTATCAGTAACAATATTTTTTAAACACCTTTTATTACGCCTTAAAAAATTCAGAAACAAACACTTAACACATTGAAGAAAAACAGTCATATGCATGGGCATTTGATGACCGTGTAACCTAATTGGTAGCGATCCTGCTTGCGAAGTGACAGGTCCCGGGTTCGATTCCCGGCCGGGGCAGATATTTATGTGACAGATAAATATTTGTACTCGGGTCATGGGTGTTGTTGTGATGTGTTATATGTGTCGTTCATGCCACCGCGACATGTAATAAAATAACCTACTGCGGGGGTATGAGTGTGTTAGCGTTTATTATTATTATATTAATTAAGAAAATATTCCATAATTTGAGCAAAGCCAATTCTTGCCAAGACGAATTTGGACAACTCGTTACTTAATAAAACTATTTTTGATTCCAGAAAAGCATTGGAACAGGCACGAGGTGTTCTGGCTGAGGCGAAAAGCGTGGAGTGACGTCACTTAGCGCGGATAGTGGCGCAGACTTGATGTACGGAGACTTGATAAACTTAATGCGCAGAATACACGGTTCAACCAAGTTTTGATTGACATGTATAAAAGTAAATAATGATTGGTTCGCCCAAAATGAAAAGCAATAATGAACCTTGTATATTTCTGTGTTACTGCCACGATTGTGTCCAATATTGTATAGGTAGATGTTTGGGTCATTTGCCTTAAATATAGTATTTGTCCAGGGGCGTAGCTACCGCCGTATCAATTATACGGGGCCCCCAGCGTATAGGGGCCCCCACTAACACTCCCAAAAAAAAAAGCTCGCCAGCGGCCTACGACCGCTACTGATAGTTGGCACTCGTTTTATTTTTGACAGCTGACGTTGAGGGGATCCCATAACAAATATTGATATGGAGCCTCCTTAGGGCCTAGCTACGCCACTGTATTTGTCGTAAGTAATATACAAAACCTGCGTTGTTGGATGCGGTCTGGTTCTTGGATGGTCCGGCTTGATCCAATAATCAGTGCTATTTGAGGTTTGTTATCAGTGGATTTCGTAGGCAATAACAGTTCTATCAATTGCTTTCACACGAATTATAAGTAGGTAATAACAAGCAATTTTAACGATACTGAATGGTTGCCTTTTATTCATTAATTTCTGTACTTGTTAGTACTTTGAATTTATGTAATAAATCCAGCACAAACAAAGATCGAATTCACCTTGATTTAAAATAGATGTTCTGAACATAAATCAGTGCAGATCATAAAGCATGATTTAACCTTGAAAGGTCAATTAATTTATTGCAATGACATAGAAATTGAATCCAAAATTACTGAGTTGAAATAGAGATTATTTACATGGAAATTGTTAATGTTTAACTTCAACTGTGTCTAGGACACTATCAATTATTTTGTAGTTAGTAGAGTAATTACTAATTAGAGGGCTACTAGTAAAGGGGTTCGAACATTTTTGTATGGAATCTGGTATACCTACAAATTCGCTTTTTTGAGAAAACCTCGTTTCGGCGGCCAGTGATGAAAAATGTGCCAAGTATTCAGTGATGAAGTGTCGTAAATGATATACTTAATAATAATGGAAATGAAATGAAATAAGTTTTATTCGAAGTAGGTTTGTTACAAACAATTTTCGAGTCACTCAACGCCATCGCTTTAACATTTGTTACCTACCGTGAGTGGTCCCGGGAGAAGAAGCGGCAAGAAACTACCGGGGTTATTTTTTTTCTACTAATTATTAATAAACTCTAATTATCTCAGGACTTTTTGTTCGTAGGTAATCAGTTTATCGATTGACATATATTTTATCAATGTCCGCCAAAAAGATTTTTTCCTTTATTTTTTTACGATTTTGAACTCAATTTACCTTGAAAAGTATATCATTTACGACATTTCATCATTGAATACTTTTTGATTGTAATCACTTATTTCGTCGATTAACACATGTTTCATCACTGGCCGCCGAAACGAAAAATTTTCAAAATGGCGGTACTTGTAGGTATGCCAAATTTTTATTTTTAAATAAATCTACGGCTATTCCATTGACTACAGTAATGTTGTTCCATCGTAAGTTAGACATTGATAAATTTCAATAGCTAAATAATAATTTTGTTAAAGTTATGAGAGGAATAATAAACCACTTAAAAAAAGAAAGCAATTGTTTTATTTTAAAATTTCACTACCAATTTTCCTTCCATATTTTATATCAGTCTACTAAAACATGCTCGCAAGTTAAGCATTAAGTTAATGCTTGACAACATTCCCACCTTGATAATATAATTATAATTTGGTCACAACTCAGCCGTCGCCACTTCTTGTCCGGTAGAACCTGCAACTGCCTCAGGAAAGCGTTCCAAATCAGTATTTAAGAGTACCTATCCATCTGTAACATCCAAATAAGCATCTAAGGATGTTATGTTATGCTTCGAAGGTAAGGTGCAAGGGGTAGATCATTTCTCTACACACAGCACACCTATAGGGATTATCGTAACACTCATTTTAAGTGCAGTATTAGGAAGCATGGTGATTGTGCATTGCGATGGACTCACTGTTGAATATTAGTGGTGTTATGCAAAGGTAAAGGTCATTGCAAAAAACACGGCCTTCACTTATAAATAGCAGGCCGCCGGCACATGCGGTAACAACTAGCTGGTCGCGCCCACGCAGCACTCAACATTGCGCCTCCCTCGTGTCATATTACCATCTCCGCACTCATCGTAGTTGAAGACGCGGTGTAAATGTGGCTTTTACGTAAGTGCGCTGGCAGGCATCCAGTCCTCTGGCTTGCGACAGCAGGAATTTGCTTTACAATAACAACGGAGGTAATTGAGGTCGCACAGTACAAAACGAAAATACATATTACATGATCAGACCTTGACGGAACTGAGCTTTGCTGGTCCATGGAATGAACACTGAGAAATAACGCAGTTACAGTACCTAAATTGTAATACTTATATCTTACTCATCATTATCGATGTCAATTATAAACCTAAATGATTGATCTTCGTCAACGCAACAGATAATGTCAGCGACGTCACCAGCTGCCAATGGCAACTCAGGGTTAGCCAGGAATGCTACAGCATCAATAAAGCTATTTGATCTTCTGGTGGTAATATATCCACAATTCTGCAGTAGCTCGATATCATACCAACACAGTAAAGCATTAGCGCAACCATCTTTCAGAACTTTACAGTCAACAATACCAGGTTTCATGCCTCCACACACACCAAGTCCCACCGGATCAGCTAACGCTGTAAATTCCAACAGAGTGTAATCAATCCCATAGTTAGCTGACAATTGAAACTTATTCACATGATGAGCCATTTTAAAGCCAGTATTTTCATCATAGACTCTGTTACATAAATCAAGATTTGGGCTATTTATAAGCTGGCCCATCACACTGATGCAATATGGCATGAATAATCCTCCTCGTATGAGGTTATCTACTTTTATACTGTGCGTTTTTTTCATTTGAACCCTATCAATATCGCCGCACACATCAAATATATTGAAAAATATGGCATGAAATTTTTTGTTTCCTAGAGATTCTTCACAGTCAATTATCTTGTATCGCTCCTTATTGATATTGTTGGCATCAAATACCTTCTCAAAGAAATCACGATCCTCTATTGTTTTACCTTGGCAGTACAAAATTTGAATTCCTCTTTTTAGCATCATCAAACCAAACAATGGAAAAGGAGACAGATCCGCAATGGCCACTGTGGATATATCAACTAAATGTTGCAGATATGCAAATGCTGTGTCAACACAGTTAATAATCATATCCATATATTGAGTATCATTTAAAAATCGCATTGTTATTTCCGAAATATTTGCATTAGAAAGAGTGTCAGGTAACAAGTCTAATCTTTTTCCCTTAAACAATCTAAAATTTACAGTCAATGGGGAATTTTTCTTGACCTGCTTGGGAATAAAGTTACAATAAATTGCTTGTTGCCAGGCATTTGAATAATCTGGGGATGTGGGATCTGTTGTGAGAGATATTTTATCAGTCAAGTGAAGGGTGAACCACCCCACAATGGTATCGACCACCCCATCCATTAAAGGATTTAACTCTACACTGTACTCTGAAATTTGACTCAATTTATTCTCTAAATCTTTAACGTCATTGAAGTCGACCTCAACAACAGATCGTGGCTCAGTCATATATTTCAATGTTTTGTACTGATATATATCGCTACAATCATAAAAGTCATTACAAGTTAAAACATGGGCTAATGGAATGTTCAACAGTCTTCTAGCATGTTCAGTGAGGTAGTATTTGGTCATTAAGGAACTACATTGCACCCCACTAACAAAGTACTCCGCTCTGTGAGGCAGTACTCGGCTGTTGCTGCTCAGCAGATTCAACCAAGCATGATGTAACGATGGGAGGACGCCCTCTCCAAACAATCCTGCATCAAACAATTCTGTTATCAGTAAGGTATGCCTTCCTCCAATATCAGCATCAGTGATGTCATAAGATGCCTTATTGATAATATTAATATTTTGAAAGTTGTTTTCTTTTACAACATGCTCAGCAATTTCACATAATGTGTTATTCATTTCGATCCCTGCAACGGTCTGAGGATTACATTTAGATGCGTACATAGCGAGCAAACCTGTCCCAGTACCCAGGTCCAGCACGCGGTCGGCCCCGGCCTCCACACTCTCCTGGATGGCAGCCCGGTACAAATAGTTTCGTCGCTTGTCATTTAACATTCTGTAATGCCAACGATGCAGCAGACTAGCTTTAAGTACATTAATTTGAAACTCAGCAATGACTGACTCTGGTTTTTGAATTAACGCTTTTTGGAACTGACTCCATGCCTCCAAGTAGTAGCCCTTTTGTAACAGAAATCTGCCAATATCATTAAGTATGTCGACGTGCCCATGAAATACGCTGAGAGCTTGTCTGTAAACCTGGAATAATGCATCGTTTTCTTCTTTCTGCTCTAGATGACTAACAAGTTGCGTGAACACCGCGCGGAACTGCCTTTCATGGATTGTCTTCAATTCCGGATTAGTATTAAATGCTCTTGTATAAAGATCGAATGCTTTACTTATATTTCCAGCAGCACATTGGTTTTCCGCTTCAGCAATATAACGTCGAGCGTTTGCTGCTGACATGGTATGATTCTTCTTCAGCACTTCACCTTTTTCCTTCTTTCACTAAATTTTGAAATAACACAGTCCGTACACCGAAAAAGCTAACATATACTGCTGCAGTCAGTCAGTAAGTGTCAGGGATCCTTAATGATCAGTACGGACAAGTATCCTCACTTTTATTTCCATGTTAGATCCTAATTTGAAATGCAGGTGTTAAAACTTTTGTTTTCCTATACCTTCATGCACCGAGGCTCAGAACAATATACCTTAAATATTTTCTCATGCTGAGCTATGGTTAGGGCCGACTATTTATAGGAGTCTTTGAGTCTTGTCGAAGGGTATTTGTATCATTATTTTGTACTTTGTACTTTTTTATTCTTTGAAACTCTTTGTTTGTTTTGACTTTTCTTTTCAATTGATTGATGTATTTGACATGACACTTGACAGTGATTAATGTAACCGTAGACAGTAGACTAGAATCACAGAGTACTTAATCACTACGACAAGAATCAAATATTTAAGCATAGAGTTTTGTACTCTATTAATTAGAAGAAAATTAAAAAATGAGTTTCGGCCAAGAACTTTATAAACAAACTGCATCATGGTACAGTCGGCCGCAGAAGTAGCTTAACATTTTAGTACCTTGTCACATTACATTTCTTGAATTTGTCATAGATGTTGCTAGGAAACCGTCAAAACAGTTACTATTACAAAGTATTTAAATGTTAAGCAACTTCTGCGGCCGATTGTACAAAAATATTCATCTAATGTCACGTGATCCGTTTTTAGGTAGGTTTTATGGAGTCCGTAATCTATATTAAGTCTATGATAGTCCGTTATAAATATTTAAATTCAAATATGCAACATACTAACGCCCTACCGCCAGACATACTGACTGTTGCCGGGCAGTGGAATGTATAATTTTATTTCAGTATTATTCCGCGCGCTTTCAGTGTTGTCATCCATTAATTAATTACTACGCGTTCACTCCATAGATTAAAGTATATACGTTCACTCTAAGTTTGCCCTCGTCGACCGTTACGATTTAACAGCTAACGGTACTGTAGACAAAAAAGTAATCAAATAATTTCACTAACTTAAATAACAAATTAAGTTTGCCACTGTGTAAAACATTTTCTATTTTAGTCATTGTAGCGACAAAAATCAACGAACGTAAAATAAATCGATAGAAAAATAATTTAACGAAAGTAACATCAAAATCAACAACGAACTCAAGAACGCACGTGCCGCACGGGACCTCAAAAATACGCGACTAGCGTTGCTGTCCGTACTAACGGCCGGTCTCAATAATGTACTAACAGATGGAAGACTGTGGATAGGGCTACCATTAGTAGGTTATGTGTCATATTTGTCAATTTTTGTGTCTGAAAAATTGACAAGTATGACAAATAACATACTAATGGTAGCCCTATCCACAGTCTTCCATCTGTTAGTACATTATTGAGACCGGCCGTTAATGAGCTGCGGTATGAGGAAGCGGGACGGGAGGTAAGGGCAAACTTAGAGTGAACGCGTAGTATATCAAACTGAACAGACCCGCGCTTGTTCCGACCCGTTCTGGGTTTGTTTATTTATACACTACACTTTAGATAGATAGATAGATAACTCTTTATTGTTTGCACACCACAAATTATACAATCGTACAAGAATAACAGTAAAGATGGAAGTACAAAACAATATGCGGCCTTATCGCTTTACATCCTAGCTACCATTCTTTAGGTATACAAATTTAATAGTCTTTGTATTCTCTCTTATCATAGAGCAAAGTAATTAACACTGAAGGGAAGGAAATAGTACCGACAGATTCTTGACAAGTTTTATGCTAAATTATCACGTATTTTTATTACCACCCAAGGATTTTTTATAAAGAACAACTAAAGTCAATCATTTTTCCTGTCACGAAGAGACCGAAGAACACAGTAAATCATAATACATCGACCTCAGACATTGACATACTGGACTATGGCGTCGTTGAATAGAATTCTTCCAATAGTAGATCTTTCTTTCTATCTTTTTTTTTTCCTGGACGGCAACGCATCAGTGTTGCCTTTGGTGTTTCTGAAATCCATGGTCGACGATAGCCACTTATCATCAGGTGGATCTCAGCTGTTTATAAAATCTAAAAGCAATTCAACTTTATTTTTCTACATGACTGAAATTTATTTTCTTGAAAGTTCATAACAACTATCATAGATTATTCTATAAGTAGTTTAACATCTAAATTATGTACATATCTATGGAAATTATACAGATACATTAAATCTTGTCAAAAATTTTTTTTTCATTAAAACTTAACCTAGAAGCCTAATTTATGTTGCAAATACAGTTATTGTATAATTTATGTAAAGACTTTAAATAAATTAAAGGTAATTAAAAACTTTCACTTCAAATTCTGGCACGTTACAGAAAATTTTCCCAGTTAATTCTCAATGATAGTTGTCCAAGGTCCACATCGTAAAGTTGTATCTTTTGTTCCCTGAAACACTTTAACGAAATGTTCAACGAGGGGATAGTCTTTAGTTGGCAAACCCAACTGTCCATATTCATTACTGCCTGCAGCCCAAATACTGAAATCTGACAGCATAATGACTGTATGCTTAGAACCGCAGGCCACATCAATAACATTCAATGTAACAGAATTTAACTCTTCATCATATATATTGACTACTGTTGATATTGGATGATTTTTATTTTTGATATTGGTGGGACCTTCTCGGAGCTCCTTTCTTCGTACTGCACGAGACTTTATTCCCAGCTGGCCAACATCGTTCCAGCCCCACATGTACAGGTCCCCAAACTCGCTCACAACAGCCGAGTGCCATCCGCCAGCTCTTATCATCTTAATGTTGAAACCAGACAATGCACGTACTTCACGGGGTCTTGGCACATTTTCAATGCCACCATGCCCTAATTGAAGCCTCCTATAAATAACACAGATAATTTATAAATTAAAACTATTCATCTACTTCATATACATCACTTCACACATGGATTATTGATATGAAAAGCAAATTTATTTATTGAAAATTAACTAACCGTAATAAAAAGATTTCCTACCTGCCATTACCCCAGGTGTAAACTTTTCCTGTGTCTGTGAGCAACATGTAGTGTTCATATCCACATTGTACATCAATGATAGTGCCCATGACGTTGTTGGTTCGCACGTGACATGGGATTAACCCTACATAAATTCTTACTTCTCTGTTCACAAACCTCATAAGAGCGGCGGCATTGTTTGTCATAACAGCCTTTATAATCTGGTTGTTTTTCTTGGCTTTTTTTGAAACTGGTTCAGTTTCTTCTTCATTTTCGTCGCCCGGAGTTACTCTTTTAATTTGTGTATCAAATTTTAAATCAATAACAAAAACTTCTTGCTTCTCTGCGTCGATCATCACTAGGAAATTATCGTTACCGACCATCAGCATGGTGACGCAGTCTTTGGGAAAAACCATGGGCAAAGGCACCTTTTTCAGCTGCTTCTCCTTCTTCGCCCATGATCCAGAAAGGAAAAACACTCCATCGATTTCAAATATATTGTATGACCAATTAGCTTGAACTAGTCTAGCTTTATCCAGATCAAAGTTAATGTTTGGGCATTTTTTGGATACCCGTTTGAAACCTTCTATAATAATTTCATCACTAAACCATTGTCCGAACAAGTTAGCGCCGGCAACTGCATATGTATACATTTTGAAACTAAACAACTTTACTCAGGAGTTAAGCCATCCACAATCAATGGATAAACAATAATATTCTATGCGCTAGATTCACCAAATTCCAAGAGAGAGGGTTGAAATTATAAACAAATCAAGTCTGATTTCAAACGACGCAAAGCAAGCAAATGTATTTTGAATCAAAATACAAAATGACAAAATTGATGAAAATTGACATGACAGTCGACAGAATCAAAATCAATAAACCAAAGTCAAGTCAGAGATATTATGTCAAAGAGCCATGTCAAAGAGACAGATGACAGAGTAGAAGTAGATTAAATAAAAAAAATAGCAAATAAGCACAGATTTAACTTAGTACAGTATGTAGATGTATATTCGCACGCATAATCATATACTGACATAACTCAAAAAAGATGTTTTTCAAGAAATCGCAAAAAACGATTTAGCAAACCTGACTTACCTTACAAAATGGCTTATTAATCAAAGAAAATAGCTTTATTTATTGAAATAATGTATTGAAGGGATAGTTGATAAAGTGAGTATTGTATTTAAATATATTTTTTTAAAAATTTAGATTTTTTAATATAAATTAGTCGGTTAAAAAAATTGTTCCTCAATATGCGTCAGTTTAATATAAAAGCTCAGATGAAGGAAATAAAAGGTATAAAAGATAAAGTTACATTAATTTAATACTAATAAAACACTACCAGCAAAACGGAACAGTTTTTATAAAATATAGGCATAATACACAATCAGTCAAAGAATTGAGCATGTTTTTGTTTAAAACAGAACTAACACTAAATAATTCGTGAATACTTGGATCCTATTTTGTACTAAATAGGCCAATTCAACAATTGGCCACACTTGTATAAATTATTTCACTAAAATTATAGCTTTGATTTATACACTAATAGGGACTTAACTACTAATTTGACACTTTTCAATAAACACACGTGATATTTACGATGTTAGTTCTTGATGCATACTGATATCTGTCTCTGTCTCGTAAAAACGTTTGCCGAAACGTTTGCGTGTGAAAGAGACAGACATAGGTATAACTCCGCCTAGAAACAAGATATCAAAAAAATTCCGAGATAGGCCGAAAGAGGGCGTTAAAATAAACTTCTTGGTTACTTAACTTTGACCGAAACCGGAAACACTAATCGGTCAGTTTAAGAATTACTAGCGTTCGGTATGTCGCAGGTTAATGATATGATCAATGAATGTTGTATGTATATGATTTTGCTTTTGTAACCAAAAGAAGACCAAACTGGTTTATGCTTTAAAAATGAACATACCCCCACTAAATTACTTAATATTATTGTTATAATCCTAAATATGTAAGTGGAAATATTTTTATAAATAAATAATTCAGATAAAAATGTTTCCACACATTATAACATAATTTAATATTGCCACTTACGGGTAACAACGTTAATACAACGTACCATCATGTTAATTTTTAAAGCAGACAATTTCTACTGCTAATCTATTTTATATCAATCGTAAAAGAATCCAGTTATGATATAGAAGTTTTTTTTGCATTTTAATATTTTAGGTGGTGGTATAATAATATAAGGTAATGGTATAATTAATTTGAAATTTATATTTAATAATCCGGTCTACAATCCCTTGGAGCTGTGAAAATCAAGCTTCGTAAACAAAATCAAAAGATACGGTCGTTTAGCCTTATTTTTTAAAACTCTCAAGGGAATCAAAACTTAGGGTACTTCCTGTTGACCTAAAATCATGAAATTTGGCAAGAAGTAAATGACCTTTAGCCTATAGCATAAGTAAAGAAAAACCGAAAACAAAATTCTAAATTCCATAAGTTTTAAAAAATCTTTAATTATTTGCAGTTGTTGGTAAATAGAATAGATCGCAACCTATGGCAATGTATGGAGGCGACAGTTTTTCAACGGCAAAGTTATGTTTGCATGGCCGTAGCTAGGGGGGGCATTGTGGGGCAATGCCCTACCTTGAAATCACAATGCCCTACCTTAAAAATACCAAAAACTAAGATAAAATTATTATAATTAAAATGTTTGTTCATAGTTTGAGATAAAAAAAATTTAGAGGTCAGTGATATACATGGTGATTGATTTAGGAGCCCGTGCTTCGGAACAAATCAATTAAGTATGATATTTTTTTTTACTTTCGCCCTACCTGTAAACAATGCTGCCCTACCTCAAATTCGACTCTAGCTACAATACTGTATGTTTGTGATAGTTCAGTTTTTAACACGTTGTGTGCGAAACAGTTTTAATAAATATAATCAAAATAAAACTTATCGGTATTTACATTTCCCATTCATAAACTATGTGAAAAACTCCCATTTTTCAGTGCGGTCGCGGTACGAGGTGTATACTATCCCACATTTTATTTTCTGTACAGATTCTAAACTAAATAACGCCTTAACCACGGACGGCGGTAGATTTAAATTAATCGATTCATAGTTAATAATACTCAAGACTAGAATCCATTTTTTTTTATTTCACGCCAAAAAAAAAAAGATTTTACTCTGTTAAGACCAGCAAATGTGGCGGATAGGTCTCCTAGGATCCTGGGTACGCTTCAAGGTTCTTGCAGAAAATAAAAACGCACGCGGAGGCGAGGCGTCACAGATCTTGTAGTTTTTTTTCCTTTTCGGAGTCACTTTGGACCTTTTCGTTCTATAAGGGCGGTGGGGTTTAATAAGCCTCGCGCCGCCATAATATCTGGTTTAGGGCAAGGTTCAAAACTCCTCACCTCGCATTAATAGAAAATATAGCAAAAACATTGCCGCAGTGAAAATGTTAGAGCACTGTTTAGTTCTATTCTAGATGTATTCTAGGTACTTATATAGAAGTTTATACAGAACCCTCAGTACGTAAGTACGACTCGCGCTTGGCTGGTTTTTTCCTGTTTTTGTAATATTATTCTAAAAGTATTATTAAAAATCATAATAATTCATCTTATCAGTGATTAAATCGAAAGCTAATTTCCCTGAATTATAAGCAAAATGTGTATCCGTTAATATGGCAACCCAGTTGCGTTTACCCGACAATGGTGGAGTACGCCGGTTGCGAGATTTGCAAGGTATTTTCTTATTGCTAGCTTCATTTTCGCATTATAATATTGTTTATCTACATCGAAACATAAGTAAATTCGATGCGAGTAGTAAAATTATGGTGTTATTTGTCGTCAGATGTGATGTTTCGTTGATATGAAGTTCTTCAAGATCGATTCAATATGGCACTCAAGCTGGGAAAATGCAGGCTCTGCCTCAAGCTTGGCGACTTCTACTCCATCTTCACGATGGACAACAATTTGCAGCTCGCCGAAATGGTTATGGAGTGCACAAAAGTGAAAGTGAGTACAAATAACGTTTAAATTCATGATCACACTGTTAAAACAGGAATCCAACATATTATCATCTTTCGTAGACATTTTGTGTACCTCGATGTACGATCGAACTGTCTCGAGAAGATTTACGACTTCTCACTTCATGTTTTTCATCGAAAACATTGAATTTCAACTTAATGTAGTCTTTATTATCTAATAAATTAAGTTTTGTTGCGCTTTTATCAATTTCGGTAAATTTGATAACATCTTCTTAGCCGCTTAGCGACAAGTCCTCATTGGTAGTGGGTTATAAATGGCGTAGGAATGTTACTGGACGATGCAGTTTCTGAATTCCAAATGGATAATCTTAGCTTAATTGATTACTTTTTAAAGTGAGTGAAAGTATTAAATTCCTTTCCATAAGTGTATAAACCTGTTCATTTCTTTTCGTCGTGAATGGCATGTTGAAAACAATCGATCTGTATTGCTTGTAAATTCTGTTAATTTAATTACTTCTAAAGAATATACTTTTAAGCACATAATTTATGATGATAAATATCGAAGAGAGAAGTCAAAATGAAAATGAAAAAGAAAATTTTAAAATTGAAGAAAATAATCTGTGTCATGTTTATCTTTAATTCAGCAGACTAGTTATCAACATAGTAATTGCTGATGAGAAACATTCCAACACTGTTTACTTTTAATGATACTGATATCAGCAATATAGCTTAATGAATGAGTAATTTTTTTATTTATTCATCAATTTCTTCATGTTTATTTTTATACTGAGCTATGTTTGGTTTTTGAGTCAGTTGTCATCTAGCTATTTCATATTTATTGGTTCAATATTTATTGACCCACAAATTAGATACATCATAATAATTATATCAGACTTCAATATTAAGTCATTGATGTATTGTAATACATCAATGAAAACTTTATCCAAATTGGTTAAGCTATTTCTGAAGATAGCAGAACCAACAGACAAAGAGACAATAAAATAAAAATGATCATTGATGACCCATGTGGCGCAATTGTTACCACACGTGATTGTCATGCTAAGGGTCCTGAGTTCAATTCCCAGCAAAGCAGAAATTTGAATGATGAGTTTGAATTTCTTTTCTCGGTCTGGGTGTGTGTCATTGTCTTTGTGTGTTGTCCCACTGCTGGGCTCGGAGTATTCTCTTGCAATGTACGGGTATAGGCCATAGTCTACCATGCTGGGGCCAAGTGCATATTGGTAGACTTCATAGTTTACACCACATGAATAGATAAGAACAGAATGAAAACTTCCTAACAGACACAAAAAATCTTACCTACCTTTTATAGGGTTGTCACTCGGTTACTGAAAATAAAAATAAAACGGGCAAGTGCATATCGAGTGACAGTCAGCAGAGTACAGACAAACAGACAGATGGACAGTTGTGTGGAAATTTATTATTATGTGTTTCATTTTCAAATTTTTTGCGTGTCCTTGAAATCAAAATAAATATTTCAGAGGGGCGTTCACCTCACGATTCTCAGCCCGAATACGTAAAAAAAATCTGACCTTAATTTTTACCCAAATTATCCTTTAAAATACATTAATCGAAGACATTGCGCTCGAGAAAGCAGCGACCTTATTTTACGATACATGAATGAATTTCGCAATGCTTTGTATTCGCCGCTATTAACGAAGTTAGGCTATATTATGGCACCGCCGCGGTCGTTAGTATCACAATATAGGAATCTAACAGTAACGTGACTCGGGCCGATTCTCGAAAAACTTGCCTACCTGTAGCCGCGCACTAGGGTTGTCCGCCGACAGTATTTTAATTTTATCAAACGACTTGAGTTTCTTTGTAGTTTTGTATTTATAAATGTTATATTTTCTATTTTAATAAATGCAATTCATTGTGAATAAAAAGGAAGTGTTCCATAAAAATATATGTTTTGTTTTTATTAGTACTGTGAAGGTTCGTAAGCCTTCAGTATTGTCACAATATAGGAATCTAACAGTAACGTGACTCGGGCCGATTCTCGAAAAACTTGCCTACTTGTAGCCGCGCGCTAGGACTGTCCGCCGACAGTATTTTAATTTTATCAAACGACTTGAGTTTCTTAGTAGTTTTGTATTTAAAAATGTTATATTTTCTATTTTAATAAATGCAATTCATTGTGAATAAAAAGGAAGTGTTCCATAAAAAAATATGTTGTGTTTTATTAGTACTGTGAAGGTTCGTAAGCCTTCAGTATTGTATTAGAGACAGAGACTCTTAGGGCAGGGTAAGTTCTTCTTGTAGGTTAAGGTAAATAAAATCAATATCAATATTACCAATATAATCCCTCGAGGGGCCCTACCACCAGCGGGCCGTATTTAGTCGCCTTTTACGACATCCATCCGGCGTGGGATTGGGGTTAGTATTCTAAGCCGCCCCAATACGGCAAAAGTAATAAAAATCAACCATTTGATTTTTTTAGCCCCTTATTTATAAATCTTGGCATGAAAAATAAACAATTTAGGTACCTACTTATTGCAATACGTACTTGTTTTTATTTATTTATCCTACATGCACTGATCTCCTTCGGCAGGACCGAAGACCTTGAATACAATAATTTGATTTCTTATTAATAATTACAATACAATAATAAAGTTAATATTAATCAATAACGCAATAATTATACAATACCTACTACCGAAGTTACCTACAATAATTATATATACCTACCTACAACTGCGTATTATATATTATTATATATTATATTATATAGTATTATAATATACTATATAATACGTACTAATAGGTGTATAAAAATAGTGTCTCACCTTTCGGAGTCTCCAGGTAACGTAAAAAATGATAATCCTGGGTGACTTAATGTCGAATTAAAGCACCCAAAAACAGCACAATATTGTCTATTTCTGTTGCCTTTTTCTTCTGCCATCTTAAATATTTCTAAATCTATTTTCTAAATCTATTTTCTAAATCTACAGCCGCACACGACCATATAGCTCAACCAGAGTAGAAAATTAAAAAGTTTGTTATTTGTACCGACCGGACCGTGGTACAAGCTCCGCTCGTTCGCCTGTCGGCAATCGCCACGCAACGGCCGCAGACTCCTGAATATATTTTTGATAAAAAAATATATAATTCAACAATAAGTACCCATGAATATCGCCTAATGGTATTTAATAAAAAATAACTTAATTCCATTATAAGTGATATAAAATTGAGCAAGTTTTGGTATGTTTTGTACCGTTTCGTCATAAATCGCTACATCATTTACCGCAAAATTCTAATGACGTGAATGATTCCTGTAGAGGAAAATGACGAATCTAAATAATATTAACAACCTGATTGAGTGTAGCCACCAAGAAATTAACTCAAAAGATGCCGTTAATCCATAAAATCAACCCAAAAGTGCGTATATACTTGATAAATATGCAATTTTCTGATTTTCTTTGCATTTTATACTTGTAAATAGATCTGATTCGCTTTTAAAGATCCGTCGATTTGAAAGGATGCTGTAAACGAAGTGGTTCGTCAAGGACTATTTCATCCCTTTTTCTAACGATCCTAATGTTGGTGAAACTTGTCTATGGGTTATTGTCGAAAGCATTTAAGCTGAGAAGCGCAAACATTTCTCATATCTTGCCTGGGTCTATGCTCGAAGCTAGAAAGCTCCGGATTTTATATGTAAGAAGAAAGCTTTTAACTTTTATTTCTTCATGGGGTTCGCCTGGATAGCTACCAACTACTACCACCTACCCTTGAGCATGAGTCAGCCACCAAACGACTCGTCGTCTTCCAGCTGGGGACTTGAGAGCCAGTTCTTTCTTTTTCTTATCTCTTTCTTGGCCGGCAATGCATCGGTGATGCCTTTGGTGTTGCTGATATCCATAGGCGACGATAGCCACTTACCATCAGGTGGATCGCCAGCTTATTTACCGGCTATTCCCATAAAAAAAACTATCTGCTTAGTCCTACAAAAAGACATTCAAAAGAGAACTTACTATCGAATTGACCGTATTAAACAATGGCACAAAGCCTCTGGCCAACCAATCTGCCAATAGAGCTTTTGGATTCCTCATCAAAGCTAAGACTAACTAACGTTATGGCATACTTAGAACAGAATGACTTTCTCAGTGACTGGCAGTACGGGTTTCGCTGAAACCGTTCGACAAACCTTCTACCATATGACACTCACACCTGAGGCGAAGTCCTCGTTTCTCTTGACATCTTGAAAGGCATCATCTTCATCATAGGGTTTGGCAAGCTAGCCTTTCAGCTGAGTTGCTCGACATTAGCAATGACAACCTTTGCTGGAATTCCAGATGTCTGTTCCCCCTCAACTCTATTCTTGCTGCACATCGAAATCAGCTCATGCTCAATGTGTATAGGTCCGCAGATGACAGTACAATTGTGGAGAGGTAATTGTCTACCGCTCGGACGGTCCAATAAATACAGTTATGAAGAAGTGGTCTTGGTCGAGCGTGTGAATCTCACACTTCTGGCACTCAATGGAGCGATACCAACTCTTTGAGATTCAACGCCACAAAAACATAAGCGTCTATATTCACTGCCAAAAAGGAGCCCGTTCATCTTCTTCTTCTTCATTCTTCAGAAGGTATCTTTCGAATACATCGTCAGCCTTCGGTTGTTGGAAGTGGAGATACACTCGAAAATATATTCTGGCCGGTTTATTGAATCCAAACTATGGCAGCTTCTAGAATTCTGGGTGTCCTAGAGACGAACGGAACAAGAAGAACCAAATGCCATCTATCAGCGTGTGTTTCCATGTAGGGGCATGCTTTAAAGGTGTATTGATGATCATTGAGACCAACTTAGAAAGCCTCAAGCACGTGTGTAGAGTAGTCAGTTTCTAGTTTTCTGTTTTTTTTGTACCATTTTGGAGAGTCTGCATGGGACAATATTATGACATAATCTGTCAATCTCCACAATCGAATGTCCAGATAAAACATCATTATCTTGCCTTCGCTATAAGCATCCCTATGTCCTCTATGTGCAAACGATCCTTTGCTTGATCATTTATTATGCGAACCACGAAGGTCAGGAATAAAATTCCTGCGATTTTATCTTGGGTGTCTTCAAGTTAAGAGTAAATAGGCTGAATAAAGTAAGTGTGGCTTATCAATCAAGCAAGTCTTCATTACCACTTACCATTGATTGTAGTCTTGCATTAAGTTATAAAAGTCATGTTGTTTTTAATTGTATCGTATTTAATTGTAGCATGTTGTATTAAAATGCGTAATCAGTCATTAAAATACTACAATACGTTATGTTGATTTTATCAAATCAAACGAATATTGTTATTTTTCTTGATAAAAAAGTTGATTACACATTGGGATTTAAATTTTCGTCATTACCCTCTACACCTCATCATTTACGTCAATGGGCTATATCATTTTCCTCTACACAACATCATTTACTTCAACAGGGCTTTTCCTTTTTTCTGGATTTTCTCCTGAATTTGCTGTTTAAATCATAGTTGCAATATATAACGAGCTTTCTCTATAAAAAACTAATCTAATTCAGTTGTTATTCCTTAATTTCTTGGACAAAATAAAAAGTTACCTAAAAAACGTCATAAAAATGGCAAAAATGAAAATTCACCCGCCTGCACACTATCTGGTCCGAGTCCGTAGTTTTTAAATACCATTTCATTTTTTATGGTATGCCAGAAATACTTCAATTTTGTATTCAACGTTTACGATGCCTATTTTATGTAAGTAAGTAAGATATTTGTTTAGTGGGTAGATACCTAAATATGTTTGCCTGTCCTAAGCCAGGGTTTAATTAAATATTTAAGGGAAAACGAATCATAGGTACTTACAAGTCATTCACCTACCTACATCGCGAGTTCGACGCGCTGCTAGGGCGTCCATACGTTTTGAGATTTTTCATAAGTTTGATATTATTATCTGTGATTTATGGGTGTTTTTTATTTATTTCTATAATCGGGCTGAGAATCGCGAGGTGAACGCCCCGCTGAAAAATTTATTCGGAATTAAATGACACGCTAAATTTAAAAGTTTGTTTAATATTAATTAGGTACTTACACTTTATTGTTACAAATGAAAAAAAAAAACATTTGAATCAAAATATTTTATTTAAACAGTATAAGTAGGGTAAAGCAACCTGATAAGGTAAAATAAAACTAACAGGAGACGAACAATAATACTTACGCCAATATACGATAAGAATAATTATTAATAACCTTATCGCCACTTCAATTATTTTGGATATTAGGAACCTACTTCGTAACTAAATTCTAAGCATGTGTACAATTTTATTATTACCTGTCAAAATCCTTTGGATATACAAAAAAATCAATCTCTTTGGTTTTCTTCCCATTATTTAAACAAACAGTGCAACAGTTTGGCATTTTTAAAAACAATACTTCGTCACTAAACGTCGCTCGTGTCACCGCCGCCGCGCTGCTGGCACACTTGAACGTGTCCGCTTACTGAAGCGGTTTATACCCGAGCGGGTGCCGGTGCACGCTCCCCCCCTTTTTGGTGACAGGTCACGCACACATAGCTGTGCATGTAGTAGTGTTCTCGCGCATGGCGTTAGTATCAAGTTTTCATTCTGTTCTTATCTATTCATGTGGTTTACACACCTGTGAGAACATTATGGAGAGCTCTCCGGTGTGCAGGTTTCCTCTTGATGTTTTCCTTCACTGAAGCAAGTGATAATTATCTTCTAATACGCACATAATGTTTGAAAATTAGTGGTGCGTGCCAGAATTTGAACTCGGGGCCCCTCCGTTCGGGAGACCAACGTTCTAACCGCTAGGCTATCACTGCTACCCGGTAATGTAACCATAAATGTCTTTGTTAATGGGATAAAATATGAAATTTACGACAAAAAAGTTACACTCAGGATAGTATGTAGTGTTTATTCATCAGCATGTAAGGGATAATAATATCGTAGGTAGCGCACATTCCCACGATTAACTTCCTTTGAATTAACCACAAAAACATGAGATAACATAACCGGCCATATAATGGACATCCGATGGTCTAGAAGCTCCATTAAACAACCACTGCCATAGTACAATTTAACAATCAATATGTTACGTTAAATAAGAAAACATGTTCCTGTGTTAGATTTCAATTCTGTCAATAATAAAGTAAGATTTTTTTATATTGGTTCAGACTAATGGTCGTAGCACACATATCAACTCGTAAACGTATCAACTCTTGCATTTCAGTATTCTTTGTATGAAACTCCCTACCGTAAAGCACACTTATCGGAATCGTAACGTAATCGCCTCGCCTCGAGACAAGCTCACGAACCGCGGTACGGTGCGTGGACGACTTGCCGTACCCGCGCTTACGTCTCACCGTACGCTATCCTTCGACTTTCCGTTTCCTCGTGCACGCCCCGCACGCCGCCGTCTCAACCAGCGGCCGGCGAGCCGTAAGCGCGGCGTCGCCTAGCCGTAGCCGAGTCGACTCGGAGCTGCTGGTCGGTTGGTAACGCGCTTACGTTAGGTTGATGCTTGGTTGACGGCGAGGCGATCCGGTGACGATCCCTTTCCGAGTTGATATGTGTGCTACGACCATAAACCTTTATTTGTTTCCTATTTCTTACATAGGAGTTTTAGTATCCTTTAATTCAATAATTATCGAAATATATAAAACAAAGTGTTAAGGTTAAACTTTTTCAATAGATTTACGAAGGCGATGGACTCCCAGATAAAATCTGCTCAGAATGCATCCAAAAGTTGAGCAGCGCACATATTTTCAAACAACAATGTGAACGAGCGGATGAAGAGCTGCGTCGAAACTATGTTCCACCGCCCGGTACGTCGCTCGAGATGGTACTTGAATATTTTTAAACAAAACAGATCATTTACTAATGAATCGACTTATTTCAGGATTCAGTATTTCTCCACCACCAGTTGCAAACAGGCAAAGCAGCGATTCAGCTTTTTCTAACAATACTGATGTATCTAATAAGCCTTCACCGTCAACTGAAACGATACCCACACCAATCAGCCGTAATAGGAAAAGAAGCCACGAAAGCTTAGACAATGCTTCTACGAGCAGCCAGTCTCACGACAATCGACCGGGCCCCACTAAGCGTGTTCAGGAACTCAGAAAAACGCCAAAGAATCAAAAGAGACCGAAGACTACGAGTTACTATACGGATTCTGATTACGAATACAACAGCCCATCACAAGTCTCTGTCGAAACGGACTCCGATGACTTCCTGGAGCACAGGTGCAAGGAATGTGATAAACGTTTTGATACTAGCAGAGGCTTAATTAATCACATGAGGATGCACGAACGATCAGCGAAACAGGAAACTTTGAGCGAAAATGAAATTACTAGTACTCCGAAAACTTCTGAGGACGCCACCGATGTAGATGACAAGCTTAGCTGCGACAGATGTGGGAAAACATTCAAGTTAAAGATAATGTTGAAGCGACACCACGATATTTGCGTCTCACCACCCTTGAAGGAACTTAAAGTGGCCCTCGAACCGATAGACGGGAAGGTGGGGTCGAAGATTGAATGTGAAATATGTAATGCGAAATTTAAGTCTGTAGATAACCTCGATAAACATTTGCGAGTGGTTCATGCTGCTGCTCCTAAGAAGGAACAAGCTCCTCAAACACCAAAACCAGAAAACGGTAAAATTATTTTACCGTGCATGTACTGCAATAAGAAGTATTCCGATTACTATTCCCATAACGCTCATTTTAACGCATGCTGCAAAGGAAAGTATACTGGCTGCTTCGATTGTCCATTGTGTCACAAAATGGTGGTTAAAAAAGCATCTTATTTCCTTCACATTAAGGCTCATTTTATGCAAACAATTTCGACCACGCCTGGGTCAGCAGAATCACGTAAACGGTACGACTGTCGGATTTGCAAAAAGAAATTACCTACTGAAGGAGAACTGGTGACTCACTTAGCAGCTCATATGTCTAATATGGAAGATCCTGACGATGAAGGATCAAGGTGATTTGGTTTTTTGCTGATATTTTTTTATGATCTTATCTAATCGTAAACGAAAATAATTTGTTGTTGATAATGTTGTACTGATTCTTAATGTTTTTTTTTCCAGGGCAAGTACACTTGATGATTCAGCATCTATACAATCAGAATACAGTAGCTCTAAAATTACAACTGGGCCATTGAGTTGTAGAATTTGTGACAAGAAATTCACTTACAAGAAAGCTTTAGACTCACATATTGCAAAACATTCTCAATCAGAGATAAATATTAAAACAGAACCTCCAGACAAAAACTTAAATGAATCATCAGAATTGTTGACTGAAGCCGCACAACAATCAGAATCAGAATCTAGTCAAGATGAGGGCGATGACAATACCTGCGACATTTGCGAGAAGCAGTTCTCCTACAAGAGGCTTCTGATACAGCACAAGAGAACGAAGCATCCGATGACGGCGGGAACGAAGCGGGCTAAAGTCAACCTCAAGGACTGCTCCGTTCGCTGCCTCATCTGCGACATCGAGATGAAAGTGAGCGCGATAAACGAACACAATCAAACTCACATATCGGTGAACATAAAGCCGAGGAACCTCTACACTTGCATAATTTGCGAGGAGAAGTTCAAGAGTTGCAGTTCGTTAGCAAATCATATAAAGCTGGTGCACCGGCTCAAGCAGCAGTCGTCGAAGCAGGAGACGATTGCGCCGGACCTGGCGGATTTTTGTGAAGTCGTTGTGACGAAGGCGGAACCCCTGGACGTGCTCCAGAGTCACAACGGCTTTGGTGAGGTTTCCGCCCAAGGAGGCAAGCCGCTAGTCAACCTCAGCGGCTTCACTTGTCCCATTTGCAACAAGCAGATGCCTACTTTGATTTCGCTCAACAGACACGTCAACTGGCATACTAATGTCGGCAACAATATTGAGAAGAAATACGAGTGTTTTGTTTGTAAAGAGGTGAGATTAAATTAAAGTTATAAAATGACCATTTGTCAACCTCTACAGTTCTTATTTTCATTTAATGTATATTTTTATAATTTATTTGACGTCAGTGTTTATTAATGTTTTTATCGTATTTTTCCAGACATTCCGGTTCCATTGTCATTACAAAATGCACATGCGAGTCCACTACCACGACACCAATCTGGATCCCAAATTTCTAACCTGTTCCATCTGCAATCGCAAGAGCAAACACTTGCGGGCCGCGCAGGCTCACATGAATTTCCACAAGCAGACCCGCTTCAAGACAAAAGACTACGAGTGTTCCATCTGCAAGAGAGTCTTCCAGTATCGGAAGGTGTATCTCTCTCACATGGCGATACACTACAAGCGAGGCGACAGCGCCAACAACACCATCGTTGGCTCCCAGCTTCCCACTTCAGCAGACAAAACAATATTCGACGGGACTCACACTTGCCACATATGCAGGAAAATCTGCGACTCGGAGACATCTCTCAAGCACCACATCATCTGGCACAGCTCCAAAACTTCCTTGTACGGTAATCGGCACACATGCCACATATGCGATCTGCAGTTCACGAATAAGAAACGATTGGAGCTTCACATCAGACTTCATTATGAAGATGAGAATGGTCCTTACAAGTGCACGATATGCGGCAAAGGCTACACGGATGAGGACTTTTTCAAGCGGCACGTGAAGGGCCACAACTTTGACCATCAGTCTCATAAGAAGCGTATCGAGAAACTGAGGAAAGATAAGGTGAAATGTCCGATATGCGCACGGTACTATCCGGATCTTGTGAAACTCATTAGACATTTAAGACGAACGCATCCGGAGAGCAAGATGATCAAGGAGGACCCAGACGCTCCACCTCCGAGTTACTTCTCGTGCAAGTTGTGCGCCAAGGTGTTCCTCGACGAACGAAGATTGCAGTTCCACGAAGAAGCTCATCTGAGGAAGCCGGAGTTTTTCAAATGTAAATTCTGCGGCAAGAAAACAATTTCGCTACGAAATCACAGAGTTCATATCAAGGGACATTTGGCACAGAAATTTTTGGACAACCCGCTCGGCTGTCCCCATTGCGATCAGAAATTTACTAAGGGGTACCATCTTCATCATCACCTTCGGGACGCCCACAACATTAACGAGACCTGGATCGCGGAGCGCACCTCGCAAACATTGAATGGCCCCTTGAAGGAATTCCAGTGCTCCGTGTGCCTTAAAATATTAGCCAGCAAGGGCAACTTCGAGAGGCACATAGATTATCACAACTCATTGAGATGCAACTACTGTTTCGATTACTTCAGCTCGTTGCGATTTTTAGAAGGTCATTTACAATTCAGTTGCGATAAGAAAAAGCTAATAGGAGATACAGAAATTTATCCCAGAAGGATAAAGTGTCAAGTATGCTACAAGGCATTCCATTTGCAAGTCAAATTGGATTGTCATCTACGAACGCAGCACGGGATCAAGGTGTTCAAAGAAGCCTCCGAGGGCAAGAAGGATTGTGTATGCGATTACTGTTTCAGAGTATTCGAAAATGAGTACGCACTGAATACGCATAAAATTTATCATCGTACGATAGGATACTATGGGTGCATCTACTGCGACAGGAAGTTTAACACCATGACAGTGTATCGGAAACATAAAAATCACCACTTTTCGCAACTGAACGTCGACAATCCAACAAAGTGCGAGCATTGCGATGAAACCTTTGTTGCTTTCCGAGAGTTCATATATCACATGAGGGACGTGCACGGGGACGACAAGGAATGGATTGTTTTGCCTAAGGAGTCCATTGAAGAAAAATGCCCTATTTGCAACAAAATTTTCTTCAACCTCCATAGGCATCTCGACTACCACGAAGAAAACAAGTGTAAAAAATGTAACGAGTACTTCTTGTCTCACGTAGACTACGATAACCACTTGTGCGCCATCGACTCCGATGACGAGGAAGCTATGAACACCTGCGCTGACAATGGAAACATGCCCAAGTACGAGGAGTGTCGATTCTGCTTCAAGCCTATAACTAGAACCAGTTCCAAGCTTAAACACGATCAAATTCACAAGAGCTCCGGATCTATTTCCTGTCGGTTTTGTGATCTGAAGTTTAAAACGATAGACGCGTTTAATATTCACGCATTCTCGCACAGGAGCAGAAAATATAACAAGAAGCCGATAAAGTGCCGAATTTGTGGAGAGAAGTTCGTTAAGTACGGACCATTTATGAAACATATGAAGGCCATTCATAAGAATATGAAGAAGTTGCATTATCGGGCAGTGGTCAAGGAGGAGGAGTGCGTAATTTGCGGGGACTTCTTCCCGAATTTGCATAATCACTATCGCGCGCACTTGCAGAACCAGTGCCAAATGTGCCACAAGTATTTCACGTCCTTCAAGGTGTTCTCCAAACACGCGTGCGACAAGGAAGACTCCGATCCCACGAAAGTGTTCACCAGTGAAGTAGACCTGCCGACGCTCATCAACACCTATGTTCCCAAAGACGAGAAAGATGATGAGAAGTATTACGGATATACCGATGATGAGGAAGAGGAACCGGAAGCTGAAGCAGAGATGCCAGACGAGGAACCGGAGCTCAAGGTCCGGGAGAGCAAGCCGCTGCTGTTCGACGAGAACAGTCAGATAACATTGGACGATGAAAGTCAAAATTCAGTGGACGAAGAAGAGAGTAACATGCATTCGATGGTGCACGCCCCGATAATATCGGATGTTCTATCTCTTTATCAAAAGAAGGAAGACGCAGGGAACGTTGAGCAGGAAGCTGACGATGACGTAGTTAACTTGATCGACGAGGATTCGGTGGGATTTGAAGAAAACATTGTGACAGTTATAACAATCGAGGATTGAAGTGAATTTTCACTTGTGAACATATTTTTATTTGCCGGTACGGCGATTGATGCCGTTGCATTGCCAAATATGCATCATATTGGCAGTATAAGAAGTGTATAGTGATTGCAATTTATTTGATTGTAATTTTATTTTTAATAGAATTTTTTTACACATTTGAATCATGGTATTGTGTGTTTAATAGCGAGATCTAAATGGTTTAGATATTATAGTATGGGTATGTAATTGCTAAGAATTTTATTATAATAAAAATAATTTACGACGCACCACTGCGCTTTTTCAAACGTCAGTGTTTAAAAATTACATTTGTGGATACGTCAATTGTGACAAGATTTATATGCAACTATAAAATTAGGCTACTACAAACTTTCTTATATGGAAAAAGTATGCAATTTTTTTAAACAATTGGGTTGACACTGTTCACAGGTATTGATTACAGAAAATGCCTTTCATCTTAAATATAAATTCTTCGTCATTATATTATTTCTTCGGTTCATTAATTTTTAATTTGTGTGATGTAACATCCACAATATGTTGAATGACCTTTATACATTGAAACAAAAAAAGCATTATTATACCCAAAATAATACCCAATTAAATATTATTGAGTGACGTGACCACGTGACTACGAGACCGATGGTTCGGGAAAATCAGTGATAGCAAGTTTCATCCCATTAAAAATGAATCTATTTAAATGTTGCCTGCCATATTATTATTTCCAGAGGGTCACGAAGTTACGGAGTCAAAAATACATTATGTAACATAGTGAGTAGTTACGCTGAAATGGAAGTATTTTGTATCGAACACATTTATTAAGAATTATCATTGTTATGTATTTCATTTGCATTTAATTTGATAGTTTATTATTTTGGATTCCTTTTGTGAAAACAAATTTTGTATTTATGTATTCTGTATGATTATTTGGGAACTGAGTGAGTTGACACTGCGCCTCCCTTACAGTGATATAATGTGTTTAGTTAGTGTTGATTGTCATATTTCTTAACTATTCCTACTTTTAGTAATAATGTGTAAATAATTAATGATTTGCCGGCTAGTAGGCTGCCATATTGCATTGAATAGTTTTGTAGTATAAGTTTAATTGAGTTAGCGTTAGAATAGTATAGTATAGGCGACAAAGAATCTTACTTCCTACTTTCTGTTTTATATGTGTAATATTAGAATAACGGAATATTACCAACTTTAAGCTACAATAATCCGATGTGAATATACTACGTACTTTATAATATGTTTAGTAACAAATTATCGAATTTAGGACAGGAAATGTACTGATACACTGACAGTATTACTTTTACAATATTATTATATCATCAGATCTGTTCTTTTCGATCGATATAATCTTTGCCGATATAGTTACGGTCATATCCCTGTATGATAATGTCATGGTCTACATTTCACCTAGCCATATTATAGGGTGAAGACTTTTCTTAATTGTTTGTTATGTTGATTTAAATTTTCTATTAATTTTGAATACACTTTAATTTTATTTGATTATAATTAAATGCATGTTGGGTGGATACACTGAAATTTACATTGCTTTAAATAGCTAACTATTTTAGCTTATAGGTTTGTTAATTTCATTGTGGTTCAGTAGTTCAAAATAATTGATAATGATTAGAGTCCGACCGAAACTGGTTTTTCAGCCGAAACCGAAACCGAAACCGAACCTTCGGCCTTAGGTCCAGTTTCGGCCGAAACCGAAACCGAAACCGAAACTTAGGGTGAGGCCAAACGAGCGTATTTTTGGTGCTGTGAGTCACGTGAAATGAGCTGGTTTCATACAAAAGATCTAATTCAATTCTTTGAAATTTGTATTTTACGCGATTTTACGATTTACGCTATTTTACGCGACGCACAGCTCAAAAAATACGCTCGTATGGCTACACCATTAGGGTATTTTTTGAGCTGCTCATTTGTGGACCCAACAGAAAAAAGTAGGTTAAAGGAGCCGAATTTTTTAGGTCAACCTTCAAGCTATCTGTCCCTAAGTTTGACCCACTACTTACGGGACACCCTGTATAGGTACTTGAAATCTTGCGTGTTTTTTTTCACATTTTTATTTGTAGGTACATTTTTATGTGTATTAACTGCCTTCAGTTCGGTAAACTTATCTTAACGTAAACGACAAAATTCGAAAAATGTGGGTAACTATAGATGAACGCTGTTTTTAACCCCTGACGAAAAAAGAGGGGTGTTATAAGTTTGACGTGTCTATGTATCTTTATGTCTGTCTGTGGCATCGTAGCTCCCAAACGGAGGAACCGATTTTGATCTAGTTATTTTTTGCATGAAGGTGACTTAATCGAGTGTGTAATTAGCTCTGTTTAGTGTATATCAAACTGTCGGGGGTTTTTTAAATTTTAATTTAAGATCATTTAAATAGATCATTTAAATCTTAGCCCCATTTTACTAAAATACGTCAGTGAAAACCGCATGCAAATTGATTTAGCCGATTTTGAAATTACCCTGAACAAACGCACATAAAATACAAAGAGACGAAAATTCTAAAAATAATTGCTATGGTCTCTTTTGCGTTGATTTTTGTGTACAGACATATGTCTGTACACAAAAATGAAACGGTAAAAGTAATGAAACGGTAACTGATCGATATCGATCAGTTACCGTTTCATTGTAATTGATGATTTGGGATTTAGACTTCGAAAATACTACTAGTGAATGCCCTCGCTTTGCTTCCGTAAACCTTTCTGTAAGCCCTCACTCAATAAATGTAAGTATGGGCGAAATTGACATAAAGTAATTTATTTATTTGTAAACCGTTTGAAATAAACCAACCACTAAATGTTAACCAAAGCTCACTACAATACGTATGTATTGTAAGTTATAAGGGAGTGAAAACCGCAGGTAAATCTGTTATGTCGTTCCTGAGAGTAGCCAGAACAAACGCACAGATAAATAGACGAAAACTACTTTTTATATAATCTATTACGTCTAATTAATACCCCTAGTAAAAGTTTTACTTAAATATCTTCCAGGTACAGTTTCTATACCATGCTTGGATATGAGTTCCGTATCATTATCTATACAGCATTAGACACTATATTATATCCTTTTTTCTACCTGTTGCCGTTATTAATATCGAGCAAAAAACGACTAAAATCAAGCGCCAAAGCACCCTGTGCCCTGTCAGACACTCTTCAGATTAATGAACAAATATAATAAACATGTTAAATCAATGACTTCACTTGAAAAGTCAGCACCCACGGGTTAGCCACGAACTTAACCGAACGACGCACGAAAATTCACGAACACAGAGTTTCGGTTTGGCCGAAAGTTTCGGCCAAATTTTTCCGAAACCGAAACCGAAACCGAAACTAGATTTTTTGGCCGAAACTGGCCGAAACCGAAACCGAAACCGAACCTTCGGTCGGTCTCTAATAATGATTGTAATTATAATACTGTAAGGTAATAATAGCATTTCCAGTGATCGAACAGCACCTTTTTTCAATATAATTGATTACCAAAGTATGTTAAAACACACATTATTATTAGATTTTACAATTCCTATGTATTAGGCATATTTAAATATCTGTGTATTATCGCTGATATGGCTGCATTTGACGGGACTTAAGTTTATATTTTGTTGTGATATGTGGCATGTCTATTGTTATTTGGTTTTTGGAAGAAATTTACATTTAAGAAAGATTAAAGTAAAATATTAACTCTTATAGGTTGTTTTGTTGTAAACTTATCCTGATGTTAGGACCGGTTCCTACAAGAGACAGGAACAATTTCATACTTAACATATTAATCCTAATTATTATGGCTACACCATGCTAGGCGAATGGGCATTACTCCATATTGTTATTACATTGATTGTATTAGTAGAATGATGTTAGTGGCACTCTGTGGTCGAAGTCATGCGTCATGTTGCTTAGGTGGGCACCAGGCCTTAGGAGTGATACCCTTGCTAGAAGCTACAGTGCCTCCAACTTATCTGTGAATTGGAGCAGGGCGCTGTCGGACGCATTGGACCAATCATTGGACGCAATTCGAGACGTCATAAATGACGAATGAGCACAAAGAACTTATTATGAATGGCGCGGCATTAGTTCCAATTTTCGCCATTTCACAGATAACTTGGTAGCACTGTAGTATGCCAGGTTAGGACACAATGTTTCAACACCGCGGCACACGCACACGCACTCGGGAGCTCTCAGCTTGCCCCCTTCCACCATTAAGAGACGGCTACAACAACAAACAAATCATTAATTCGCAAGTCTGATAACGAATACGAAACAATAATTTCTGAATATAAGCTATAATACATTAATGCTCCAATAGACTGTGACGTAATATAGTACTAGACTCTTAACCAAAATTAGCACTTTAAAACCAAATATTTCGCAAATGGACCCTAATTGCAAAAATGGTCTTAGAAGACCCATAATTTTTTTGGAAGACCTTTTAAACGATACCCCACCCAATAGGGTACGCGACGAATAAAAGATTCATCCTCATGTCGCCTGTAGGGCAGGTACCCTGAAAAAAAAATGTTTTTCAATATTTTATTCTACGATTCTGGAGTTTCAATAAATTGTATATCCATGCCAAATTACAGCTTTCTAGCACTAGGCTTGGCGCTTTACTTCGGACAGTTCGGAAGGACGGACATGACGAAACTATAAGTGTTCCGATTTCTCTTCGGAACCCCAATAAAACCATAGAGAAATAAATTAATAATCATTTATTTAGTCAACATGTGGTACATTACAGGTGGTACATGATAACATTACTCCGTTAGTGGCTCGCGCCGTATACGCCGGATTAACAATAAAAAACATAAATTTCAATATTATAAAAATAGCTTTGCGTCTTTTTACAATATACAAGTTTTAAATGCTACATAGTCACAAGCCCTTACGGATAAATGAGAGGCGTGGAGGTGGAGCACAGTTTGACGTGAACACTGTCTGGTGAACAGCTCAAAATAGCAGGCACTGTATAATTAGTAATTACCCATCAATTTAAAAAATCGTAAATTACACAAATTATTAGCAACATTTTTCTAAGTACCTACCGATCGATTATTTAATCATATTAAAATTACCGGACCCTCGGCTAAACCGAGGAGGTAGATTGACGGTAGTATAAAAAAAGACGCGAAAGATATTTTAAACTAATCGTTCTAAACAATAATAACCATACAAAACTCTGGCACCTTCGTTACTGCTAGCTAGATGGATATATCTATATAGTCTATAAGGGGCCTTACAGCTTATACTTTCCATCGGTCCTACGGTACAAACAAAGCTGCGGGTACACTGCTAACATTTATGATAAAAAAACTATATTTTTTCGGTTATTTTTACTCTTGTAAACCCTCAACTCAATAATACTTTTCATGTAAAGTATTAACATTATAAAACGAAAAATTACCCTATAATGTTAACTCGTTTATTGATACAATGCTAAAACTTATATTAATAAAATAAATAATACGACGCTACAATAATCTCCTTTTTAAACAATTGTAAATAATCCACTCAGTAGTCTGTGGCATACCCGTAGCTTTGCTGTAAAGGCGATTACATACTCGTTTTAGACTTAGATTAAATCACATAAAATAATTTGAAAACTCCCGTTAAATTACTCTATACTTTTTATCTACCTACAATTTACTTTAAATTGCTAGTTTTTAGAATCACCATTGTTTCTCCTCAGTCGTTCTCCTACCCACATTCTATATATACACATATACACGAAAATATATTTTACGTACATCATAACGAATAAACTGTTAATTAAATGTCAAAACAAATTTAATGTAACATAATATAGTAACGGTTAGTTTGTATTAAGTAGTATTACATAATAACTAGAGGCGTTACTTATACTTCAAGAGTAATAAATATGTTAAAAGGACACTTGTTTAAATAATACTCGTGTGACATCTCAATATATTATGACGATTTATATTGCTTTTAATTATTCTTAATAAGTAAATAAATAACATGTATAGTAAAGTCACCTGCAGAGAAAGGTAACCCATCTGTTACTGTGTTTATAAACAGAGGGTTACTTTTCTCTGCAGGTCATTGTACAAGCAAAAACCGTCGCCAGAGAAGTTCCTACATCCTAGTTACAACATGTTGAGCGGATTTCGATATAATTAATATTGTATGAATCTTTATAAGGTCCAAAGTTATATTTCAATAAATGCCTTACTCGTTCGGAGTTTTGATTGCGAAAAACGTGTTAGAAAATTTGAGCAATGTATTGGCGATATGTATACTTCGGCCGCTGTATCTTGGCGCGTCTGAACTTCGCGCAGAAGACTGCGTAGTAACATAATTAGCCAATACTCAATGCGCGGTGTTTTATGTCTCAGTCATACGTTAGCATGTTCGTGTTGCCATCTCTGTCTTACATGCGCTAAAGTTCGCAAAGCCTATGTTCAGACGCGCCAAGATACAGCGGCCGTACTGTAATAGAAGTGTTTTCGTCGAAGAAATTTTCGTAGCTTCATTAGGAATTACGATTTTGTAACAATTCGCTCAACGAATAACAAATTAAAAACGAACATTTGATAGTTAAGCTAAATTCACGTCACAAGGAAAATAACACTTTGAAAGTCACGCGTGGGTTTATTTAAAACTGTTGCTTTGATTTTCTATAATGTAGAAAAAGATATGCGAAGAATACGCATTACGCTTCTAACAGACATTGCCCGATGTCATCGATATATCCGAATGATACACAATATTTTTCAAGGGCAGTGATACAGCACATTATCGTAAATAACATCAAGATTAAATCATATTTAAGACGGAAATTATGTCTCTTGCTTGCTTTTTAAGTAGCAATAACCGATCATTTAAAGTATTGCAGTCTACAAAATTGTAAACTTATTTTGAGATATAAATAACGTGATCACTCGAAAAAAAATATTTAATTTTTACTATTAACTTTTGACAGAACAAAGTCTGTCTGGGCAGCTAGTTTAAAATAAAATAGACTATAGAATATCACTAATATTGTGTCTCGTTCGGTGCACCTTACCGCAGTGTGAGGTGGCCCGGTGCGAGTGCAGATAGCAACCATTTCTCTTTGACTTCTTGCGTCGAAAATAAATCTCCCTGTAAAGTAGTTGTAGTTTAGTATAAATATGTTGTGTGTGTTAGCCAGAAATAAATTTTTCTTTCTTTCTTCAAAGTGTATAAATACAAATGTGTGTTTATTTTACGGTTAGAATAACGCATAAAACAATACGACGAAATAGCACATTTTGTTATGGTAATATTGTATCACTTAATTTCAATAATAATAAGTTTGTCATGAACAATAAATTGTTTTCTCCATTTACTAGGTAACGTTGGAGCGAGGTTCCTCAACGAATACTAATACAGGGCCCGCTTAGAGTAACAACACAATAATTGACATATCCAACCAACTCACACAATCTCCAATCATTGCGCTGTGTGTCTGTCTACGTGCTCTACGGCGACCACTCTCCGTCGCTGGTAGTAGCGTCGCTGAGGTCGGAGTCGGAGTCCGAGTGGATGGCCCGCGAGCGCTCCTGCAGCGCGCGCGCCAGCGCCCCCGCCAGCCCGCTCGCCGGGGACGCCTCCGCCGCGCGGGACCCGCCCGAGTTGCTCGTCGATCGCGACACCTGCGTCGCACACACGTGTGTTATAACTTGCACTGAACCACTCTAGTATACATGTCTGTGCACTGAACTTTGTGGTTTATTTAACTTTTTGCACCATACAATTTGTATAATAGCAAAGGCGGACTTAATGCTAATAGTATTCTCTCCCAGTTAACCTTCGGATAGTGTGAACACAACGATATGGCGGTATATCTAAGTTTGTAAGAAAAAAACACTTAGGATCAAAAAAATATATACACGATAAACAAACATACATACATACATAAAAAATACTGATAAACATATCAGAAAAACCACATGTATCAGACAAACGTGAGTAAGTAATAAATGATGTGATTATGGATGATGATGCCCTACATATTTGATTTATGTGTAGTAATGTGGTTCCTCTGAATCATAGATTACCCCCAAAAGATACCGCATACAAGGCAACTGACGCGCGGCAACATAGAAGTGCTTTTGCTATGCACATAAAGCTATACTAGCATTCACGACATTAGTATCGACCAAGACCTTCGACCCGTACACACGCGGATCTTTCAGAATTTAATTAATTTCAAAAAAGAATTTGCTGATGAAACCATGGCTTATTGTAGTGTTAAATGGTATGGAAAATCAGTTCGAAAAAACAGTTACCCAAAAGATGACATATCATATAATAAGTTAGTAATTCATATTTATTTTACAAATTTTCTTATAATGAAGCAGAGTTCAACTTAAGCTGGTTTTGAGAGTGACATTTTGTAAAAAATTCATTCCTAATTCAAAATAGTTATCTTGTTTCTGACTAAAGACAATACTAGGGAAGTGAACTTTTCATTTTAAAGACGTATCGATATTCATTTTGAGGATATTGCTATGAAATCGATAATTTTTAACAGGTTACAAGTGGGACAAAGGTTGCTGTAGTCAAGGATAACATTATTTATTATATGAAAAAACATTGTGGTAATGGTTTTATAGATTTCCTAGATGCCCCGAGAGGAAGGAAAAATGGAAAGAATCAATACACCGTGGACAGGCCATCCCTGTAGGAAACCATTTTCCTACCAAATACAGTGTCGTTTGTTCAACACACTTTTCAGATGACAGTTGATGGATTCAGTTGTATCATAGTTATGCTTGCCAGTTTTGTTATGGGTCTTATACTTCTTATCGAGAATAGAATAGAAAAGAATAGAATACATTTACTTTGTCTAAGTATAAAAAGTAACAATGTTATTGTATGGAAACTTTCAAATTCGTGTGCTTTCCTATAGTTATGGAGAAATTATGTGGAAAATCAGCTAAATATTTATTATATTATTATTTGCGCGAATATCAGGTAGGTAGATAGGTACATATTATATATAGTACTTAACTCGATATGTTATACATATTTTCGTATTATAATTATAATTATTGTTCTTTTCTTTCCTTTTTTATACCATTTTGCCTACTAAGCAAAAGTTATTCACTGTAATGAGAATTTAAAGTAAAATAAAAATGTAATAAAACTAGAGGTCTGAAGTTCTTGATGTGGTACATTAATAAGGGTCCAGCTAACAGTTAGAGATATTGGAATGCTGTTATAACAAAAGTAATAAATTGTGATTAGGAATTACTATAATAAATTATGGTTTGTTATACTTCATTTGGAAGTTAAGGGATTAGCCAAACAATAAAATAATAATAATATGAAATGACAAACATCGAAATTTTGAAATCGTAGCAGAAAAAACATCAGTGTGATGAAAATAATATACACACGAAAGGAAAAGTAACAAACCTAATGAAATTTAGATATGACAGCATCTGTCGGGTCAACTAGTTTGTAATAAAAATAATTCATAAAAATGATGTCTTAAAAACACAAACATATAGTTTTTAAGTTCATGAAGCTAAGAAGCAGTCCTACTACGAACAGTTATGTTATTATTTTAATGTAATTAGCCGCGAATAGCATTGTATATTTGATTTATCTAATCGGACATTGTATAATATAAACACTGTTAATATTATATTATTAAAAGTATCGATATTTATATTGTATTGTTATTCATTATAAATGTGATGAAAGTAAATAATGATAATCACAAACATTGATCGTACGATTTATCGATCATACATACTCAGTCACTATGGACAGTGTTGAGCTCGATAAATTCCAAGTTTGAATTTTAAATATCCAATCACAGCGCATCTGTTTCGTACCCCGCAAACCGCACCTTCCGCCAAATTGTGACTTTGAAGTCTAATGGCCGGTCTCAATAATGTACTAACAGATGGAAGACTGTGGATAGGGCTACCATTAGTATGTTATCTGTCATATTTGTAAATTTTTGCGTCTGAAAAATTGACAAGTATGACAGAAGACATACTAATGGTAGCCCTATCCACAGTCTTCCATCTGTTAGTACATTATTGAGACCGGCCGTAAGAAATATTCACTAATGCGGAATCTATTGGGGGTAATCTATGCTCTGAATTAAGAGTTGGAAGCAATTTTAAGGTATCTTTGGAATGTTAGAGCGAGTTAATTTTATTAAAAGTGCGTCGGATAAATGTGAAAACATGTCAAATTTTAATAAACACGAGTAATCGCCCTCGCTTTGCTTCGGTTTTCTTATTTTTTACACCTTGGGTTACATTATTGTAGTTTTATTAAGGATCCTTAATTTTTTGAAAATATAATATAGCATGTTACCCGGGGATAGTGTAGCTTCCCAACAGTGAAAGAATTTTTCAAATCGGTTCAGTAGTTTCGGAGCCTATTCAATGCAAACAAAAAATCAAATCTTTTCTCTTTATATATTAGTATAGATTAAAGTAGGGTAAGTCAATACAAGTACTACTGCAAATGTGATATAATATAATGTACATATAACATGTGTCTTGGTGTGCCCCGACTAAAGGTAACGTACGTAACGTGGACGGGACGGGCCGTGAAGTTTTGGAAACATTGTTTCATATAAAATGTAATACAAATAGCGCATACGCCACGGAGGCACGCACGGGACGGGAACGGGGCACGCACGTATATTTATGTCCCGTCCACGGTACGTATGCATCGACCTTTACAGAGTGTTGCCTACATATATTTTTAATGTTTATTAAAATGTGAAATGTCTTCAGATTAATTATCCCACATACTATAAATTGTTGTCTAGCTTTAAAGAAGTCTGCTAAGGAGTTTATTTCGTATTTTCTCTTCAATGATAAAAAGTATTTCCAAAAAGAAACCAACAATGTAATGGTACTCACAGAACGCAGCTCGATGCCCTGTCGGATCTCACTCAACAGGTTGCTGCGGCTGTCCTCGTTTTGAGGCGGTTTCGACGCCACCTCCACATGCTTAAATAAAGAAAAAAATAAGTAATAAAACAGGTGTCATGGGATATTTATCACACCATAACATTAACTGGCGTGGCAGCTCCTTTCTCCACGCCATTACGCACACAGCAGATTGCGTGTGTACATAATTCTTCTAAAAAATAACAGACTTCAAAATTCAGGATAACTCAAAAACTACTCGTCAGATCTCGCTCAAATTTAAATGAGACCACATGACAAGCACCAGCTTTCGAATATAAAATCATCATCAAAATAGGTACACCCAGTAAAAAGTTAACACACATAAAAAATACAACCGAATTAAGAACTTTCTCCTTTTTTTGAAGTCAGTTAAAACTACATACAGTACGGCCAACGTATCCTGGCGCGTCTGAACTTCGCGCAGAAGGATGCGCAGTAACACGATTCGGCAATGATCGGTACGCGGCGTATTATGTCTCAGTCACACGTTAGCATGTTCTTGTCGCTATCTCTGTCTTACACGCGCTAAAGTTCGCAGTGCCTATGTTCAGACGCGCCAAGATACGTCGGCCGTATTGTACATAAGATCATAAGATGTCGCTATCGCGTACGATTACTATTTCCTACCTTCAAGTTCTTGTTCCCGCTGCGGATGCTCTCCATGAGGGCGGCCTTAGCGTCCACCGCGGAGTTAGCGGCGCTGTCCGGCATGGGCGGCGGGGGCGGCGCGGCGGGCGCGGCGGGCGGCGGCGGCGGTGGCGGGGGCGGCGCGCCACCCGGTGGGGGCGGCGGCGGGACTGACGGCGGACCGGACGCCGGGGCTGGGGATTAGTTAGATATTACTCTTAGCTCTTGGTTGGTTAACGTTATGAGTACATTCCATCAGAATGTAAAGAAATGCCATATTGCTTTAAGTATCAGAATTTAAGGAAATATTAAAGTACCTGTTATTTATGTATCTGTAGGATGGCAACGCCTACAGATACATATATAACAGTACTAAAGCCATTTCTTTGATGCAAAGTTATTACAAACTGGATGATTACTTTGAGGACTTATAGATATAAGTTTAATATAGAGCCAAGTAGCAATAACTACGGTAAATGATTTTCCTTCTAGAAACTGACATTTAGGGTAGAGAGCTACACAAACTGATCATAATGAACTAAACAACATTTCAAAGTTCTTCAATAAATAAAAAGAGAAACACAACGCAAACGATTTTAAGCGTTAGACACAGGATCTTTAACTCCGAAGGCTATAGTACCGAAGTACGCTCGTTACCGAGACAGTACTCACGTTGCGAGGGGCGCGGCGGCGGCGGGTTGCGCGGCGCCTGCAGCGACGCGGGCGGCGGCGGGGGCGGCGGCACGGCGCGCGCGGGCGGCGGGGGCGGCGCGCGGGACGCTAAGGACACGAGGCCGGGAGTTATTACTTATATGCATGTCACGAGGTGTCTCAATTTCAAATAATGCCTTTTGGTTTTCTTATGAAAAATCCATCTGCAAACTGGGCCTTTCAATGGAGAGTCGATTTAATGATTGTGAGCCCAGTAATTTTTTTATGCAAATCGCTTGATGGTAAGTGGTCACCACAGCCCACAGACATCAGTAACACCCAAGTCACCGAAATAGAAACAAAATGGAACTCTTCATTAATTTGTCTGTACACGTATTTTTCTTTACAGAAATAACACATAGTAGTAACAATACATTAGTAAACCGTCAAGTCATTAGGACGATGCGATCGTGTATCAGATGTTTCTGATACAGTACAGCGCCATCTCTAATCAAGCGCCAGTAATTTGTCAAGCTAACAACATTGTGCATGGTACTCACGCGGCGCGGGCGGGTGCGAAGGGGCGGGGCTGCGCGCGGGCACGGGCGGTGCGGGTGTGGTGGGCGCCGCGGGCAGGGCGGCGGGCGGCCGGCTCACTTCTGTAAATATTTTATATAACCATTCAAATAGTTTGTCGGATAAATGTGAAGACATGTCAAATTTTAATAAACTCTTAAAGATTAGATAGGGACACCCTCTTTTAACTGAATTCAAAAAAAGGAGGATGTACTCAAGCCTTTTTTATATGTTTTACCTCAAAACTTTTACTGGGTTTGATGGTTACCGATTATGATGATTCTCTTTATATTCGAAAGCTGGTGCTTGTCATGTGGTCCCATTCAAATTTGAGCGAGATCTGACGAGAGGAGCAGTTTTTGAGTTATCCCTAATTTTTAAGTCGGTTATTTTTTAAGAAGTATTATTTTACATTACGGCACGTTTATGTACGCGTAACTTTTTTGCTGACTGTACGTGTCGGACGTACCTTTAACGGGCTTAGCGTCATGCAGCTCCTCCTTGACCGCGTCGAGCCCGCCGTGCGTGTTGATGAAGTCGTAGATGAACTGGCGCGTGGCGTGGTCCTGCAGCTGCGTCTCCGAGATGCCCGCCTTGCTGAAGAACGAGCGCATCTCCTCTTCGGGGAGGTCCACGTCGAAACCTGGGGAAAAACGTCGGAGTTACAGATTGATTACCGGTTCTTCCTGTGTCAATTTTAATACCGGTATTTTGAATTTCGGTACTGGAGGCAGTACATGAGAAGGCATAAGGTATCCTCCATTTTGCTGGTCCAGTGCGAATCAGTGGAAGTGTCAGTGGCCAACCCAAGTGTCGGAAATTTTTATACCACCCGAAAGGCCTCCGACATGGCTTAACGTGTCATAATGCTATAATCGATCATAATTACCCTTGTTGGCATCCCAGCCGACGTGCGACACATGCTTGAAGTTCTGCGGCAGGCCGATGTCCGCCTTCGTCAGTTTGCGAGCCTTCGGCTTCTTGCCCGTGCTCTTTATGTTGTAGCCTGGAAGCAGGACCATTTGAGTTCATTGACTATGTTACAGCATAGGTAGTGAAGTATCACTTCACTTCATCACTTACTTCGGCGAAAAAAACCTAACGAACAGTACGTTTGGACACGCGCGCCAGTGGCGAGACGAGCTGCGCTTGCAGGGCTCGCATCGGAAGCGATTTTTTCAGCACGAATCAAAGGGGCTTGAGGGGACTTGTGGGCGGTATTTATTGTCCACAACTTGCGAGCCAAGCCATGAGCCACGTATATAAATGAGCAAAAACATACATATACAAAAACAGTTCCTTATAACGTGTTCAAAGAATGTGAAGTTACTGCACATATTGAGTATACGCCCTTATTCATATAAACAAGCAAAGTTATAGGTTTATAAAGTGTTTTGTTTCTTTCACTCTTATAAAAACGAAACATTATAACAGTGCAATAGCTACAATAGGTTTATTAAGCGTTTATGAATAAGGCTGGTAAATTATAATTTATAACCTGTACCCTCAGATTGTGATCGGAGATCAGACTCCAGCAATTACAGTTAGACCATGTTTACTTATTATTACTGAGCGTGGGACAGTCAGAGTATGTTATTACCACTAAGCGTGTTGGTCTTGGCGGGCGGCGGCGGCTGCGGCGCGGGCGTGGGCAGGCGCGCGGGGGGCGGCGCGGCGGGGGGCGCGGGCGGCGCGGGGGGCGGCACGCCGTTCACCTGCCCCGTCGCCGAGCCGTACGACGAAGAGCTGTTCGCGCGCGCCGCGTTTATTGACCGCAACCTTCGTTCTGTACAAGCAGAATAACGGATTATTTAAAAAATCAGCAGCCGTATTGGGGCAGCTTAGAATAACTAACTAATGCTAACCCCAATGCCACGCCGGATGGGTGTCGTAAAGGGCGACTAAATCCGGCCCGCTGGTGGTAGGGCCCCTCGAAGGATTATATTGGTAATATTGATTTTAATTATTGTTAATTAATTAATGAATACCATTATTACTATTATTATTTCTCTATGGGGTTCGCCTGGATAGCTACCACCCTTGAGCATGAGTCAGCCGCCAAACGACTCGTCGTGTTCCGGCTGGGGGCTTGAGAGCCAGTGCTTTCTTTCTTTTTCTTCTCTTTCTTGGCCAGCAGCGTATCAGCGATACCTTTGGAGTTGCTGATGTCCATGGGCGACGATAGCCACTTACCATCAGGTGGATCGTCAGCTCGTTTGCCAGCTATTACCATAAAAAAAATCGCCACAATATTTTTCAAAAATCTAATAAACATATATTTTTTTCTTTTTTTATGGAAATATCTGACAAACGAGCTGACGATCTACCTAATGGCAAGTGGCTATTGTTGCCCATAGACATCAGCGACACCAAAGACATTGATGCGTTGCCGGCCAAGAAGGAAAGAAGGAAAAGAAAGAAATGGACGCTAATGGATAAGTAGCGTACCTATTATCTTGCATTACATTAATATTTACTAATATAATTGACAATCATTACTGTACCTACAAGCCAAGAGTTGTAAATCAAATTTATATGCAACATTTCGAGAGAAGGAGAAACATGATTAAATAATGGCACCTTCATTGTTTACACAGATGTTTTAAGAGTATCTTATATATTCTCCTATACAGACCAGTTAGGTATCTGCGGGGAAGTTACAAATGTTTTATTTAACATTTAGGTTGGTACATACATCGATTTATTTTTATGCTTTAATTCATGTATTCGTAACAATAGAGGGAATAGGCATTGTGGACAATCAAAACATAATTTATTTTGTTTCTCCTTTAATACCTCATTGCCTACTACAATGCCGTACGACATAAACATATTTTAAAATAATATAAATTATAAAACTTGTTTATTGACATAAACACTCATAGCAAGAGGTACATATTCGCGTCATATGTACTTTCCATGTCGCTGGATTACTAGCGCAATAGCTACTCCAAAAGTAATCGCGATATTTCGAGTGTACTAGACGTAAAATATACCGTACGTTCGTACACGTACGTTTAAAGTTCGCATCTGACGATATTACTCTTTCTGATACGATCAAAGAGTCAACATTTACACAGGAGCAGAAATGGATGATGGTGGAACGGTCGACGTAACGTCTACAATAGATTGTGATTCTTTAGGTCTTTGGAATTGAATGAGGTCTTTAATCTCAAATAATCTTTCAGAAGAAAGAAAAAAAAAACGTTTCACCAGACGCAATTTTGTGTTCAACATTCGGAACAATAATTTTTTGATCTGTTGATTACGAAAAATTAATCTAAATTTGAATATTTCAAAACACAAACAAAAAAGCGCTGTTGTATGGTGGTCTCTTATCACGTGATTGCTTAAATACTTTTTAAGTAAAGTCACAGAAGAAATAATAGTACTTATAAAAAATGATTTGAAAATTTGGATAACATCAATGATATTGTATGTTTGGATAACATCCAAACTGCCATTTGCAGAAACTGATTCTATCGACCCGGCTTTGAAAATTGGTGCACTAGACGGAACACAGATAAAGGTCATGTGTTATAATATTTCATTAAAATAAAATATAATCCATATAATATAAGTCCATTCTCCTCTTGGCCGGTAACGCGTCGGCGGTTTGTTGATGCTGACGTCCATGGACGGCATTGACTACATATTACCTTCTTTGCCTGTTAGTTTACAAAAACTTAACAAGTTCAAATAATGTCTCATTTATGTGTTCACTCTACCCATGACGTATAAGTACAGAGTCCTTAGTGCCGGAATGTGAATATGTGAACGTTTCAAATCTAGTCTTTGTATGCGCATTATTATTTTCTCTCTAATTGCTCCATGCATCCGTATAGTATGCAAAACGTGAATCATTCACAAACGATTGGGTCTTTTCATTAATGTCAACAATAATTCCATTGATATGAGAGCATCGCTCATCGGCCGTGTTAGTAAATAACAATAACTCCGGCCGCCGGCGCCGTCAACAAACATACTGGCAGGATCGTGTATCTTGTTACATTACTTACATCACAGCATCATAGGGATCTGTTATGAATACCACGTCCATGGAAGTTGTACTATTTGTAGATACACGGTTCAAACACTATAAACCTAGTCGTAGCTAAGCCGAGAGAAAGAGAAGAAGAAGAAGACGAAGAAGAAGAAAAGTGCGAGTCGAAGTTATGCATAGAAAATATTTGACCATTTACAAAAGTTGATGTGCTACGAAAAATTGTCACGAACATTTCCGCCAGTGCTAAACTATTATGCAATGAAAATCAAGTAATCGTATTAACGGATATTATGACATGACTTACATCTATAGTTTTGCTATCGCGAACATTTCTGGTGGAAAAGCAGCCTTAAAGCCTATTGTTTCATACATTTCTCAACATGTCGAGCGACATGTGGCGAGATTTTTATCCCTAGTGAATACACGGATTTGCCACTTACATTTAATTACCTTCGCTGCATAGACTTAAATATACATATAGGTCTATGCTTCGCTGGTCAAATTTTCTAAAAAGGGTAGCGGCGCGCGGCGGCTTTTCAGTGAAAAATATTACAGAAAATTTTTAATATTACGAACTAACGGAAAAGTTCATATTTATCTGAGATAAAATTATTAGGCAGGCGGGGCGCCGCGATATGGCTCGACGCTCGAGATATAAAACTAAAGCTCACAAAATATTTTGCACTGAAAAGCCGCTGCTCTTTCAGTGGGAGTTGAACCTTATCCGTCTTTGATGTTTACCTGTTCAAGGATTAGCTGTCAAAGAATGATCATCATTAAGCCAAGTAATAGGTAGTTTAGATGAAAAATCTCCTTTGAAGTCTGTTAATAAAAACCATTTTTCCTTCCATTGACCGCCGTTTATGTACAGAGTATCTGATTATTTTTTGGTCGTTTTTCCATATTTTGGGATGTTAGAAATTTTATTCAATTGGAAAATAAATCGGACAGTGAAATAACATTTCCTGATTCAAAAGGTAATATGATTTCCCTCATAATAAACGGCCAATGAAAATCATGATTTCTTTAATCAACGACTTCTTATACTGGACTTATTTGGAGTCAGTGACTATGTAACTACATTCTAAATGCACTGTTCTGTTCTCAATAAATTAATTGAATTCCAATAAATTAACTGAATTATAAACGAACGAATATTATAAACGAACCTTCTCGCCTCTGTTTCCGTAGCTCGATCTTTTCAATGAGAATGTTCCTAAGTATTTTTGCTTCATCCTCGCTCGCGAAGTTGAATGCAGTCATATATTCCTGTCAAGAAAAAGGGTTAATTAAGATAAGTAATGTGTCATTCGTATTATTGATAACCAGAACTTTAATTAATTTTACTAGGCAAGATATAAAGGGTTTTCCATCTATTCTGGAGGATATTTTGCCAATCCTGCAAAACAACGAATGATTTATATTTAGCTTGCCCCAATGATTTTATCATGTAATAATCTAAATTTTACTAACAAAAAATAACCGACTTCAAAGTTAATCAAAAACTACTTGTCAGATCTCGTTCAAATTTATGTGGGATTACATGACAAGCACCTGCTTTTGATTAAAAAAAGAATCATCGAAATCGGTTGGCGTGATATTGAGTTATTCGTCCATTTGTCGCGCACATGACATACTTAATACAAATTTAAGACTTATATGGTTTTATCATGGATGCCACTGTCAGATTACAATAAAATTTATATGGGACCACATGACAGCCACCAGCTTTCGATTAAAAAAAGAATCATCAAAATCGGTTCGCCCAGTCCAAAGTTCTGAGGTAACGAACATTAAAAAAAAATACAGTCGAATTGAGAACCTCCTCCTTTTTTTGAAGTCGGTTAAAAAGAGGTAGATATGTCACTAGCGCGCCGACGCGCTATGAACAGCGTAAGAACAGGCAATTGACCGTTCTGCTCGTAGTCGCTCTGTCAATACAAGACGATACGCACGCTTTTGTTGAGATGTGCTTGACATTTGACATACAGCGTTAAAATGCCTTCGTGTATTATACCAATGTGATTGGTGTAGTGAAACAAATGATAAACGTGTGTGTGTTGTAGCTCTTTTCGGAACAGATTTTTGGTTGATTTGTAAGGACATAACGTATCTATATTTTTTAAATATCATTGGCTTGCCCTGTTTGTTTGGGTCAAATCTAGCAAGCCTAATTACCTACTTTCACTTATCCTAAGGAGTTAAAATTTTACATATTGCTTAAGTTCTGATGACAATACATTTTTGTGATAAGTAATACTACGCACAGGTTTAGCTCCAGCCGAGGGAACTCCTTAATGATGAAGAGCACAGTCACAATTTTTTTTCTGTAGTAGATAATGTAAGTATCTACGTACATTGACACTATAAAACCGTGTATTTAGTTTTTTAACTTGTTTTACATACTTTTTCATTTCCTGGCTTTGCAGGTTTTTAAATATTTACGTTATGTTCGTATTATATTTAAAATCATCGAATTAGAAGGAAAGATTTGTCGGACATCTTTAACAAATCGGTTGACTATTATAGCAAAGCCATACAGCACAATGAAATCGAACAGACAACTTTTATCCAGTAAATTTTTAATATCTCATTCAGACTGACTGAGTCACAGCTAAACGACCGTCTCTACATACTAATCCCCGGTCGCCGGTTGCGGATGGTTCAAGACTAGGGTTGCCAGACGTCCGGATAAAGCCGGACATGGTTAGGCTTTTTGAATGCGTGTCCGGCCAAATTTAACGGTGTCCGGCTTGTCCGGCTTTGTTAGGCTTTTTACATTTTACCAACTTATACAAGGATACAAAACAATTTATATTGATGACTGTTACAAGACGTTCCTGCATGTAATCAAGTTTCCGAAACTATTAGTATGCACGAAGAAAACGTTAAAATTGACGACAGCAAAGGTTTTGATCAATTACAAAACCTTAAATATTTTCTGATCAAAAATGGCGATGTTGATGGTTAATTTCAAGAAGCTGTAGTATACAAGAAATGAGTAGCCTATTTTAAATCGATGCGAGTAGTCCAGATGGCTTTTAATTTAAAATATTTGACGTTTAAAGATAATTACAACTTTATTTTGAAAAATATTGAGCTTTTAAAGCACGTTTCTGCTAATTATTTAATATTTTTAGTTTGTTTACTTTAAATGTTATTAATTAGTGAAGAAGTTCTAAAAAAATGTCTTAATAATATTAATAAATAAAATTCTTGATAATTTTGGGTGTCCGGCCTTTTTACCCAAATGTCCGGCCAAACTGGCTGGTCTGTCCGGCTTTTTGGTTGGCCGACCTGGCAGCCCTATTCAAGACAAGTGTCACTCGAAGAAAGTTGGCATTCGCGACAAATATCGATTCGGACTAACATTCAGCATTCAGCCTCGTTCTCAATCGTTGTTCGCATTAAATCAGTTACGTTTTCTTAGTACAAAGTCAAAAACATATTTATTTAGTACTAGCTGACCCGGCGAACTTCGTATCACCTAACAAACTATTTTTTTTGTAAAATAAAAGTAGCCAAATTTCTCCTTGTTACATCAACTATCTGTCAGTGAAACTCCCGTCAAAATCGGTCAAGACATTTCAGAGATTAGCCGAAACAAACAGACAGAAAGACAGACATACAATTATAAAAAAAATGTTTTGGTATATGTACCGTGTATACATCCAAATACACTAAGTAGAAAGCAGTTCTTTTAATATTACAAACAGACACTCCAAATTTATTTACTTGTATAGATGCTGATGCTGCTTGATGATGCTGATTTATGAAAATTACCTTACCTACGAGATGCATAAAAATTGCATCCATTCATCAGTTTCGTCAACGCGATAAAGCATCTTAAAAGTACTGCATTAACTTTCGAAGATACTAAATAGATAGAATGATTGACAAAAAAAGTTGGATGGGTAGATGCAATTGTAAGAAATATAAAATGCACGAAAAAAAATAATTCTATAGTGTGCGAGTAGTTATTTATGGGCGTGTTTAATTTCCTTCTATTTAAGAACGTTTAAAAAGTTAAACAAACAAAGAACAAATGATCGAATATGAATCATAACAAATCATTGTATTATTGAAAAGTAGTAAGGACGTAATGAAATCTGTTTTCCTGTTTCCTTTATGAAATACTGAGTTTGATGAAAAAGAAAGGGTCTTGTTTAATTGTTTATACTTTATACCACTATATACTGTCCGTGCGTGACGCGCATTACGTACATAAATAACTATAATGTATACGTATAATAGTTTTGTTACGTACTATTAGATAACAATACATTTTTGTGGTTTTCTTCGTTACGCGACATTAATGTGTTATAAAATTTCTCAACAAAACTATTAACTTCATATCAGATTGACCTGTATTAAGTTTGCAATGGAATTTTTTAACTCAATTTTCACCAAGTTCAAGACTTCCGAGTTCGAACTACCTACCTATTCAAAATTGTGTAGGTCGGTACAGTACTAAAATTCCCAATGGACATCTAAACAATTGTCAATTTTATATCTCTGATCTATAATCTGGTTATCTCACTAACATAATTAGAATTCTTAGAATAGCTAGGTACTTTATGAAATTTAAATTTACTATTCTAATAAAAGCATGTTGTTTCCGACTTCAAAAAGAGAAAATTCCGATAGAGCTATTTATTATATTTGGTCTATTTTCAAATAAAAAAAATGGTTGTCTGTAAAGTCGGTTTACGGACGGTAGTTTAACGTGACAACGTCATGACAAAGCTCCGCTCCGCTAAGCTCCACCTCGCTCCGCTCCGCCCCGCCCCGCTTCGCTCAACTACGATCGCCTACGGCTCGTCTATGACATCGGCTACGATACGCCGATCGTGCCTCTCTCTCTCGCTTTTGCCGCTCTCTCGCTCGCGGAACGGGACACTCTTTCGTGCATGCAGCCCGTGTTCATCGATTTATAAGACGTTATCACGTCAAAATGGAACATGCCGTACAAATCTATCAAACCTGTTCTCACGAGATTGTCAGATAAAAATAATCAGTAATCCTCACCTCAGCTTCGAACGTGTGCAGGTAGGGCCGGGGACTTTTGTACTCTATCTGCAGGTAGACCTCGTGCTCCCAAATCATCGACTTGCGGTATAGGCAATAGATGCGGAAGAAGTACGACCGTTTGCTGTTGTCCTTTATAAGGCACAGCACCCCGGTGTCCTTTTTCTTCCATTCCGAGTGCGCTGGGCCTTCGGTTGTGAAAAGCTGTACTACTGCCGTCGCTAGGCTCTGGAAGAGGAGATTAAGGGTTCAGTTCAGGCACTGAAAGATAAATAGATCGGTTGTGTATTGACCTGAAAGTCAGCTGTCAGTCGGCCTTTACTGCTCTTGTCAAGATGTTAAGGTGTCTGTGTTTACGTGTGAAACCGAAAAGAGTGTATCGATGCAATTTTCAAATATTTTTTCCTGTATTAAATTGATTACTGTTGTATAGATGGCTAAGGTGTAACTTGAATGTAACCCGTAACTCACATGACAAGTTTGCTATGCCCTACCAGGGTCATGTTGATATCAATTGAATAATGTTATCCTAACATTTGTGAAACACATGTTATAGCCAATAAATAAATAATTTAGTGCGTCACAGTACATCACAGGAATATTTGGTAAAATAGCGAATTATTTGCCACGAATTGGTTTCTTTCTGTGACTTACGTGACCAACCTCCATAATTATATCCATTATACCACTGACACTTATTAGACGGCATTAGAGTATAGTTAGTTAATGAGAACCCGGGACAAGGCAGAAATTTTACATAATGATGATAAGTTCTCGAGTCTGGAATATTTATGCCACCCGCAATTTAGAGATAATCTTAAATTAAAATTAAAAAAATACCCCGAAAGTTTTATTTACACTAAACATAGCCAAGAATACTCGATTAAGTCACCATTCAAATAAAACAAACTAGATCAAAATAGGTTCATCCATTTGAGAGCTACGATACCACAAACAGACATACAGGTAAACGGACACTTCAAACTTAAAACACCCCTCTTTTTTCGTCGGGGATTAAAAAACCTAATCCGGGATGTTAATGCGTGAGTGGTTGTACAGTCACCTGCAGAGAAAAGAATCCCATCTGTTTACAACGCAACAGGCAACGGAAACGTTGCTGTTCGTATATTTATAAACAGATGGGTTACTTTTCTCTGCAGGTGACCGTATAAGTCCTTTGGAATAATATATCAAAAGTCCCTTCGGTTTCATGCTTTCGAATTGAAATTGTCTCTCTAATCACTGCGAAGCTCAGACGCTAGAGCCTTGAACACCGAGAAAACAAACCTCCAATTTATTGTCACTTTCACCAGCTGGCTGTTGACATGACTGTGTTACCGCACTTATATAGAGTGAAACTACGCTGTATGCAATTCTACCGGCGTCAGGACGAGGGTCCTGGTTCTTCTAGTAGCGATATCAAATATTTATTTTTATTATTTTTCGAACAAGATCTCGTTGACGAAAGACTACTATACAAACGGTTATTCGATTACACTACAAATTATTCGGAAGCCGTTTCATTTTTACAACCCTACAGCGGCATTCATGAGCAGAATTCTTCTTTTCCAAAAACTCAGCGATTAAATACGTCTACATCATAAGTTTTATAGATCAAGATCTCGACGTATTTAATAACTTTTGCATGGGGATTACTTATGTTTTATGTAAATTTAATGTAGCTCGATTACATAAGGAAACAATAAAATTGTCAGTAGAGAATGGCTTAAAAATTCAGCCCACGCTCCTCGTCGTTACTGAAACTGGTTATACCACTCGAGTGAAATTTAGCAGACGAGTTAGGTAATACATAAACTGTACAGCGAGCACGAGTTTTTAAAACATTCGTAGCGTCTCCGTATCGAATTGACGATACGTAATTTACGTAGACGTAAGTTGGCAGCACGAGTTACTTGCGTCGTGCTAGCGTCAACTCGCAAGTGACGTCATCCTATCGTAAATAAGAAGGGGACCAAGTGAATGAATGAACGAATGAATGGTGCGTTCAAAAGTTACATGTAAATTGAAAAAAAATAATTATGTAAAGAAATTTCATTAAAACTCTATGAAATCACACTTTTTACATCAAGCTGTATTAACTTTTCAATAAAAATACAGTTTACATTAAGAAACATTAAGTTAATGATATATTTTACACAAATAAAAATATTTCCGTGTCTCTTGAACTTTGGTATTCGAACGCGTACATTGTCAAGCTGAATCTCTACCGTTTAAGTACTCTGTGTCCCTATCTAGCCTGTGGTTTGGCGCCTTTAGCGGTCTGCGGTACTACGTTTGTTATTGTTGTCAAACTAATATTTTGTGAATTTTATAATTAATTATGTACCTTAGTTAAAGTAATTCAAAATACAAATAGGTACCTATGTAATACTTAATAGTGATTGCGGCGTTAATGGAAAAGTACCCATCATTAAAAGACTTATTTGTATATAGGATACAACGTCCCAATGACCTATATGATATACAAAGTTTCTCGACTTCATCTCCATTACATTGCGAAGGTCTCCGATGTCGTTGAGTAGTTGGTGAAGAAGACGAAGTAGTGGTTGATTCTTGACCATAACTTGGATTCGCGCAATGCAGTGAACTTCAACCCATTTATTGTGCGCTTTACAATAGAGCTCTTGTCTACAATGCTGAAGTTGTGGCCGAACGACTGACGACCATCAGCCACCGAATGCGCGTCTTTCTACGTCGATAAAATTAGTGATTTAGTTATAAATGATGTGCAATGGAAATATTGTATGTTACTTTGTACGGTATTTATATATGACCTCGTTGCTTGAAATAAAGATATTATTGTTTATTATCTTCTTTTATTTGGTGCCTCAAGTGTGACTTGTTATTTAATTACATAGATGTTGGTGTATATTCTAATCGCTTCTACTCGTAATAACTGAAAACTAATCTTGTGATACTAATGGAAGAATTAATTAATTAGGAAATGCATTTGTATTTCACATAAACCTATTTATCACTTCACATAAGTAGCAGGTAGGTACAAAACCTTGACTTTGAGGATAATTCTTTAGTTTGATTTTAAAGACGACGAAGTTAATTGCACTAGATTTTAAAACCTGCATTGCTAAGAAGATATCAATTTTAAATACTATTTCATTGCACCTGGCAAATTAGAGATTATTCTACTCTGCAATTTATTTCACTGGAAACAAATTAAATGAGACAATCATCATAATTATGACAATCATATTATTATTATTATTATTTTAGTTATTGGATTAGTCACACAATGTTAAACTTATTTTCATTTAAACAAATTATTTTTTCTTTAGAAACTATTCTATATTTCATCACTCCGCTGCTTCCAATCAATCGTGCAGCAAGGTAATAATAAATTGTGATACGTTCAATTATACGTTTTTCATGCATTTTTACTTAAATTTAGTTTAAAAATCAATGTAAACACTGAAATTCGCTGTTATAAAGTGATACGAAAGTTTTCTCACGCAACATTTCTCCGTGAAAAAACATTCGTAAGATGACGCTAGCCAGCTATCGTCCGTATGTCAAAAAAATACTCGTGCTACCGATTTCCATACAAAATGCTTACGTAGCGTTAGGCCGCCTCCATACGTTGGTGGAAACGTTGGCCCCAATGCTACTCGTCCAACGTATGGATCTAGGAAATAGCATTGGCGCCAACGTTGGGGCGAGCGTTGGTAGTTGGCCGGCGCGTGTCGGTTTTATCAAAGGAATCTGCCTCCAACGTTCGCGATCCGTCCACACATTGGAGATTGACTCAGTCCTGTAGCAACACGCATCGAGTGCACATGTTGATCGAGAATGGCATCCTCGTCCATAATAACGTCGCCCGCGTGGACAAATGTGTTTTATGATGTGTCGTCATCCACCATCTTCTTTGACGTGGCTTTTTCTTTAGTAATAAATATAAATTAAGAGATGCACTCACTACTGTAAAAGCAAATCAGACATCTTCACATTGGCTCTGACGGTATAGAACTGGTATACTAGCCAACGTGTGTACACCTCACCAAATTAACGGACCAACGTTGGTACTAACGTTCGGACCAGCGTGTGGCGCCCCGGTTACGCGGCGATTCGCTTGCGATACGCAAGTTTGACGCAAATATTCGTGCTGCCAATTTAGTACCATTTACGCACGATAGGGGCGCTTTTGAAAAAATTCCATACAAATTGCTTACGTTAACCATACGAATACTTTCTCGCAAATATTCGTGCTCAAGCTACTGCTCCGTGTTTCGGACGTGATATGTTTATGAATGATTTCCTAACACATCTTTTCTCAAAGGTTCCCAAAACATGGAAAGTGCAATAAAATAACGATTTCGATATGGCATTAATGTCACTATCATGGAACGTAAAAAAAATTGGGTTTAACGTATTCGTAGTTAACTTGTTAATTTGTTTTATCTTGAAAGTAACACACGCTCAGTTAGACCGACATTCATTTAATGATATATTATTATAGAGATAAACGCAAGTGATCCTTTTCACGGTTTTCTTTAGTTCTGAACTTCTGAGTTTAGTTTGTTGAGCTAGATTCAATGCATGAGATTGATAGAAAGAAATATTTCTGAATAAATCAAAATTGTTCTGACCAATCGAATATCGATTTGTCTACCTATCTAAAGTGCATTCAGTAAAATTTATTTTTATCCTGTGTCCCTAAATATTTATGATTTTTTGTGCAGATATTATTTATTAAAATAAAAGAAATACCTATGAAAGTAATCGGAATCTATTTAAAGTATACATTGAGATTCACGCAAAGCATCTACTTGTTGTTAAATATAAAATTGACCGTTAAAACGAGTTTTCGCACGATCGGCTTTATCTTCAAATTTTATTTTAGTTGGTGATAAAAATTGTACTTTATTTCTAACACAATGAAAGACCAAAGTTCTCTGCACTTAACCACGTCCCAAAATTCCCAAATCAATCTCTGGAACGATGTGCTCAATCGCTTATTCGTGCGAGTAAACTAGGGGACATAATGGCAAAAGGGGACAGGTTGACCTGTTAGTGAAGATATTTATTAGTATCTAGATCTAGCTACTTTGTATTGTTACACCAGTACTTCTATTTGGATGAGTTCATTTTTTTTTATCAACGTGTCTTCCCTACAGACGCCGCCAGGTTTATTTTCAGGGATAGGGTTGCCAGACGTCCGGATAAAGCCGGACATGGTTAGGCTTTTTGAATGCGTGTCCGGCCAAATTTAACGGTGTCCGGCTTGTCCGGCTTTGTTAGGCTTTTTACATTTTACCAACTTATACAAGGATACAAAACAATTTATATTGATGACTGTTACAAGACGTTCCTGCATGTAATCAAGTTTCCGAAACTATTAGTATCCACGAAGAAAACGTTAAAATTGACGACAGCAAAGGTTTTGATCAATTACAAAACCTTAAATACTTTCTGATCAAAAATGGGGATGTAGATGGTTAATTTCAAGAAGCTGTAGTATACAAGAAATGAGTAGCCTATTTTAAATCGATGCGAGTAGTCCAGATGGCTTTTAATTTAAAATATTTGACGTTTAAAGATAATTACAACTTTATTTTGAAAAATATTGAGCTTTTAAAGCACGTTTCTGCTAATTATTTAATATTTTTAGTTTGTTTACTTTAAATGTTATTAATTAGTGAAGAAGTTCTAAAAAATTGTCTTAATAATATTAATAAATAAAATTCTTGATAATTTTGGGCGTCCGGCCTTTTTACCCAAATGTCCGGCCAAACTGGCTGGTCTGTCCGGCTTTTTGGTTGGCCGACCTAGCAGCCCTATTCAGGGAGATGCATCTGGCTCAATTTTCGGTCTTTGAGCGTAACATATTATGTAATAGGGTATAGAATCGGGAAATTCCGGAACCGAAAATCCCGGGATTTCTCGGTACTTTTTACTAGGTAAAGAACCGGGAAACAAAATAAAAGAACCGGGACTTTCGAGACTTATGGGAAATAAAAATTTGTCGCGTGATACAATAGATAACGATAAAGGTATATGGTCTATTGGTCCGTGAGCTAGCGACAGATTTTCCTGACCAATTTCCTCTCAAGCAATAACTCGTGAAATACTTCAGAGAGTTGCATTATATAGCATGGTGAACGTCAGCTGCCGCTCCAAGGGTGGGTAGGGGGGCGGCAGCCTTTCAATCATGTAAAAAAAAAATTGTTTTCAGTCATTTCCTCCCGACTGAAAATTTGTTAGATGATAGATAACGTAATTATTTAAAGGTAAAAAAAAGTCAGCTGGCCATACCGTGGTGGATTATACGTCAGCTGGGCGCGCGCACAGAGCCTAAAGTAAAATAACTGTAGTTACGTAATTTCCTCTCACTTGAAAATGTGTCAGGTGATAGTTTACGTGCTATTTTGAATAAACAAAAACATCAGCTGGCTCTAAGTTGGTGGAAAACCCGTCAGCTGACGAATGTAAATAAGCGATCGGCGCTCACGCCTGGCTTCTGAGCTCCACCATTCACTGCATCAGCTGACGACCTTTCCACCAACATACAGCCAGCTGACGTTTTTATTTACTCAAAATAACATGTAAAGTATCATCTGACGCATTTTCAAGTGAGAGGATATCACTGAACAAAAAATTTTTTTTGCATGTTCGCGTGCCCAGCTGACGTATGTGGTAAAAAGATCCCGAAAGAAACGGTAATCCCGGTTCCTGCATAGGCGAGTACCGAAAATCCCGGTTCTTTAAAACAGGCTGCTTTTCGATACCCTAATATGTAATATATAAAAATCTCGTGTCGCGGTGTTTGAGGTCGCACTCCTCCGAAACGGCTTGGCCGATTTTTATGATTTTTTTATGTATATATGGTAGATATGAGACTAGGCCGTAAACTATATTTGATACCGCTAGGTGATTACTGTGTACCTATCCAGAAATTTTTTGGCAGAACAATGTTTGCCGAGTCAGCTAGCTAATGTATATTCAATTATTTTTTTAAGTTAGGCACAAAAATATTGTATTTTCAAAACATTTAATAATATAGATACCAATCATACTAGGTGGTGGCCAATTAGCTATTTACCAGTTATTAATATAAAACTTTACTTAATACATGTCTAATTCATATTTGGAAAAATAAAACTCAAATTAACATTCTCAGTGAAGATATTTTATAGTAGAGACTAGACAACTTAAGACATGTAAATGTGACGATATTAAACGTGGAATGTGAGTGAATGTGGCACTGCAGAATATGAATGAAGCATTGTTTGCATTACATAATGCCACTGACCTGAGTATTACAAGTTTTTTGATGTGCAATTGTTGTGTAGATTTACACTCTAGGGTTGCCATTTATCTTGGTGAATAATATTAAATTGTTATTAAGGAAATACATATTCATATATAATTCTTATTGGTAGGTTTTGAGTCTTCTTGTGATACATAGAGTTCACCATAATGTAACATTTAAGTTAATGATTGACATTATGACAGAATCTATGTATATGATATGATAAGCTTATACATTTCTTTTCACGAATCATACAGTAAGTACTGGGTCTGTAAGTATTAAAATTGAATTATTAAAAATATTCTTAGCTAGGAAAGGCTAGTGTAATGTAATCTCTAGTTCTTAGAAGATAAAGAATTAAGTATTTTAATATTATCAAAATTTTGGCAATGGGTGTTATTTTTTAGCAGCTTTAGTGATAAAAACAATCAATTAAATTGTGACATGGAGATAATTTTTGAATTGATTACCAATTTCTGTATCATAAGGCTTGGCTATGGTGACTCAAACGTGTGACTCATCATCATACTTAATAATTATATAATTCTAAAACTACATTTATCTTTTTGATGTTGGAGTTACATTGTAATCCTAGTGATGTGGTGGGCATTAAGGATCTCATTGTGTTCTGGCTGGGACCTTGATTGCCAGTTCTTTCTTTTTTCCTCTCTTTCTTGGCCGGTAAAGCATCGGTGATGCCTTTGGTGTCACTGATGTCTATGGGCAACGATAGCCATTTAGCATCAGGTGGATTGACAGCACATTTTTTAGCTTTTGCCATAAAAAAAGGAGAAGTGACTTGGCCAAGGATGGATGGATCTGAAACCTCTGGGTAACCTTAACAGAACTAATCAGCAAAACAATAAATGGTAAATGGATGTGTAATACCATTAAATGCACATGGAATTAGCATAGTAACTTGTGACCAGTCAAATGGAGAACTGTAAGTGCAAGGGCAGTGATCTGTATAAAAATAAATTTTGTTTTCCATTATTATCATTTTGTGTATTTTTCTTTTTCTTCATATATTCATACCAACGTAAACCAAGGCATCATGAAGATTGTATGTATATGTACCTATGTTTACAGAGCAGGTGAATCAAATCCTTATTGTTATTTAGAAATCTGTCAATAAGCAGTTGGCCACTATATAATTCAGTGTCAATTAAGGACTTCTCCAGCCCTGCAGTGATCAGATGAGAATTATAATGATTATGAATGTAATTATGACCATTGAAGGATATTGTTAAGCTAAAAGGATGTTTAGCAACAGAATTTTCACAATTTGAAATCATTTGTGTCAAAATGTTTCAATACTGTTGGAGTGACGCACGAAAACTGGTCTAAAACAATGTTTTTAAATATATAAATATAAACAATGTACCAATTTGAGGTGCAGGCACCCTTTATCGCCGTATTAACGAGTTATCACGGCCAGATATGGACAGATAAATGTAATCTATGCCTTTTAGATCACGAGGAAGGCCACGACAGGTGTCCTGCGAAATTTACCTGGCACTTGGAACCGATGAGACTAAACACCTGTTCATTCTCGTCCTGGGACAATAGAAGGCTCGATCTATTCTCTCCTCTCGGCATTTTGACCACTGACTCCAAAAAGCACTCATAAACTCACTTTAAACAGGCACGGAAAAATATATCACTCCTAATAACTTTTAAGCATTTTGGCGTTAATCCGCATAGTTCATTGCAACTCCTAGTAATTTCCGACGATAACTTAAGCATTTCTCACTAATCGAAATTGTTCATATCACAGTCTGAAGTAAAAACTGTAAAAAATAATGTAAACTCACAAATTACTTTCTCTACATCCCGTCCCGAAACATCACTCATCAGACTGCTTGCTTCACTTGGTGTTTGGTGTTGCAAGCGTCATAGCGATTACAAGCAGTTGTCACTTAATGTCAATTACGTCATTAATTTCGTTAATTTAGTACTAATAAAAAGTAATAACAGTTTCTTTATACATGTAAACATAATAAGCATTTCATTAATTCCGAATAAATATGTTTGATACCCAGACTCTTTAATTAAATATTATTAAAAAAATTATGAAGAACTAGCATAGAGTGAGAATACGTGAAATAGTGGATTTTATCTGTGAAATATTTTTTTATCTATACCCATGGAGTATTGAGGTAGAAAGAGGGCCATCTCATATGAAAGGGGAAAGATGAAAAAGTGTCCCCAGATGTATACAGAAAATAGATGTTCTAATAATGGCCATTTCTGAATGGCACTAGTATGTGACAAATAGCAATATGAACGTAGCTGTTGTAGACGGAGAGAAGTTTACTGAGTTCAAATATTTAAAAATTTTCTTGGTACCCTCCTTAATGCCAGTATACAAAACCTCAACTATTAACGTAGTCAAATGTAATGTTAGACTTAACAATCTTTTAGTAAATATAACCAAATACTGCTGTGAGAAAACATAATTTTTAGTAGTGTGAATTTTTTAAATAAATGACTACGATATGAACATAGCTGTTGCGGAGTGAAGTTTGCTGAGTTATGCCTAGTGCATCTGCAGCGTCACTCGTAATGAATGGCGCTAGTGTCTGAAAAAAAATGAGAGGTGTCTAGGGACACCCGGATGGAACGAAGTTCCTTTCAATTAATACTAAGCGACCAGAAGTCTTCGAGGGTGCGACATCAGTGATACTGTACAGCCATAGTATGTGGCTGTCTTATTCACTCTTCGGTATTTAGCATAGGCACAACAGGGACGTCCATATCACGATCATGCATATTAAGCTATTATTGCCATTTCTCCCGTCATGCCACTCAATATGCGGAAGAGCGACAGTGATAGAACAAATCCATCACTGCCACTCTGACTAGTCTTGTCAGAGCGACAGTGATAGATATATTTTATCCCTGTCGCTCTTCCGCATATTAATTGGCATGACAAGAGAAATAGCAATAATAACTTAATGTGCATGATCGTAATATAGATATCCCTGTCGTGCCTATGCTAAATACCGAAGAGTAAATAAGACAGTCACATACTATGATTGTACAGTATCACTGATGTCGCACCCTCGAACACCTGAGTACTCGCTTTAATTAATAAACGACGGCAAAGTGTCGTTACAACTTTTCCTCTTAATTTTTTCCATCTAGCCCCCTTTCGCAACGCGCGTTAAGGAACTTCGTTGCAATAAATATTCGATATCCGTAATTTTACACGTTTTTACGGACACTTCATATACAGAGGTTGCCTTCCTTCTCTCCATCTTCCATGTCTATACCATAAAATATAATACCAAGAAACCCAAAACTATATCTGGAGGCCACGCTTGGAAGTGGTATCTGAAGACAGATCACGTAAAATTGGATGAACAATAATCATGAAAGCGTTTTCACATTATCCGCCCCTTTAACGGACGACCATTTTGAACTTGTTTCAGTTTGGTTGTTAAATAAAGTTTTCTATAGTTTGCCATAATAATTATGTACCATAACCGTGCCCGAACAAAGAGAAAATGATTGAATCGGAAATATCACATGATATCGGATGTCGAATATCGGCTACCAGTGTCCGACAACGATATCGGATCGGATAATGTGGAAAAGCTCTAAGACTGGATTTGATGTTGACCATTACACAGCTTGTGCTGGAGGTAAGCACCAGTTTTTTGAAAACGACTATTTTAGTGCACAATTAACTCACATATATTTTTTGTACCCTTGATCTATAGTTTTTGCTCAACTTCTCGCAGTGAAAAAAATTCTGGCTCCCAGTGTTGCCAGTTAATTAAGATGAAAATGGTCAAATGTCATTTTATGGCTAAACCTTAGACCTATTATCACGGACCTGAAAAAAAAAGACAGGACGTAACCTCATCTAATCGAGAATGAAGCATAGCAATGACTGCCCACTTACCATGTGTGCGTAATTTTTGATTCGCGATTGACGCAGTATGGTGTCAATGTTGGGTGTGTGTACTTGTACGAAATAGAGTTGGTATTACTATGGGTGCTTCACTGAATTTGTTGTTGGGATTACGTCCGTCTTTTTTTTAGGTCCGTGCCTATTATGTACTATAATTTCTTCTGTGGCTAGACATTCTAGAATGTAGATCTAGGCTAATGGCACAGATGACATAATAGTACTAATGGATCAAATCGCACAAATTTGGTACCTACATACTTAGGAAAAACTTGAGCAAAAACAACCCCGTTAATAAAACAATATTTAGTGTAGGTATATATTTTTAATGACATTTTGTTGTACATTATCATACAAAACTTATTACAATATCCGCGCGCAAAAAAATTCATGAATATGGATCATGATTCATTCTATGTTGCTGCAGTTATAAATCGCGCTAACTTTTTGAGGTCTCTGAGAACTGGTTGGATCTGAGGATGGATGAGGAGGACTTTCGTACCTCCGAGTGCTTCAGAGATCCTATAAATATTAGTTTGAGTTATACTACTATGTATAATGAAATGATCAGACATGATAGTCATTATAACAAAATATCAGTTAAGTCGTAATTAATAACACGCGGCGCATCTTTTGTACTTAATTTAAAATTAGATTAATTGACCTCAATATCTTTGAAACACAGTTTTTAATCATAATTAAGCTGCTATAGAATTCTATAATATATTATATAAACAGGACTAGGATATTAATAACTGTGATTTATAAAACAATATTTGGTTTGAAAAATCTATGTAGCTTTATTTAAAAATATATTTACTTGTAGGATTTTTGCGCATTTTACTGATAGGATTACAAGTAGCTTTGATATGTGGTAAGTAGATATAGATACACGGATATTAGTGCATTAATTTGCTGTTCCGCGCGTACTATTAAGCTACCTATGATGAATGATCCAGGTCATTATAAACGTACAAAATAATGCTAATCACTAGTGATTACAATTAGTACACCGAACACACATCTAGGTAAGAAATATCTACATTTAATTTTGAGTTAAATAGATAGTATTCTTTAGCAAAGCAAACAGTGTGACAACAATCATGGAGTAACTAATGGAGCATCTCCACTAACCTCTTATGCAAACCAAGTCACTGAACGAATCTTGCCATGTAAATTTATTGAGATCGACTACATAAATTCTAGTTTTCTTCGAACATTTTATGCTCTTCGGAAAAAAGACAATCGTTTGCATCTCTTGCCGATTCATTTCTTTACTACGCCGTTTTGAACGTATTTGTTGAAAGAGACAGTAGAAAGAAACGTGTTAGAATTCTCCATTTCGTTTACTCCATGGTCATCCAGAAAGATTTCAGTCACTTGGATGTTGTTTAGCAGTATGACACAATATTAAGGCAACCTTGTCGTTGAAATATTGTTTGTTTGTTTGTAATACATATGAAATATCAAATATCAAGAGTAATTTTTAGAAACATTAGCAAATATACATTTAAAAAGTTATACTACATAAGAGTTGATGAATACTAATTGAAACGTGCAGTTTTGCTGTTACTACTACACAGTAAGAATGAGAATAATACATAACATACCTACTTGTTTACCTAAATTTATTGTTTTCTTGTAGGAATACTGTTGTAATATTACTAAACTTATTTACACATACATACAACTTATAAGCTAAGCAATACACAAGAATAGTTGAATAGCGGTATTTAAGAACGAATTAAGCGGCAAAATCGAAAAATAAGTTGCTGACAGAGATCAATTGAGGAAAAGTTTTTTTCATGTTCAAAAATCACCCTTAATTAAAATATCTTAAAAGTAAAGGAGTCGATTTATGGGACGTGTCAATATTTCTTTGAAGCTCATTTTATATTTTCTTTTAGTGTCGCTTAATTACTTCTTACATAACGCAGTCCACTTTATGTAAAGCTAGCTGCTAGTAACGAAATGACAGTCAGTACTAATATAATTCTTCAGAAAAAAATAACCGACTTCAAAATAACTCGAAAACTACTTGTGAAATCTCGCTAAAATTTAAGTGGGACCAGCTTTCGATTAAAAAAAGAATCATCAAAATCGGTTCACCCAGTCGAAAGTTCTGAGGTAACAATCATAAAAAAATACAGTCGAATTGAAGAACTCCTTTTGAAGTCGGTTAAAATTAACCCACGCCATGCCAATAAAAATATGTATTGATTACATTATAAGTTTGGCCTTTCACCCGTATCACCTACTCGTAATGGATAACATTAAATGTATTAATATATTCATATTATTATGCCATCTGTTGATATGTGTGGTAAGGTCTCAACTACTTGTGCTTTTAACAAAAATAAACTTTATCACTAATGATAAAATGAATCTCGATTCACACCTTAATCATTTTTTAAACAAAATCTTAAAAATAACTTATTTGTGTTAAAAATAGCACTCAAGGATTTAAAAAAAATACTGTTACTTTTTTGTACAGTAATTGAAATAAATATTTACGTACCCTATTGTCACCAAATCAAAAAAATCACGATCCACTCATTTTAAATCACTTCTACCAGCTTTATATTGCATTTAAATAATAAAAAAAGTACACCAATAGCAAGAGGATATTTCAATTAACACTTCTGACGTAGTTATAAGATTGTTTATTTCGATTATCATAAAAAAAAGTTAGTTGAAAAAAATTTCACTTGGACGTCAGTTGGTCTGTATGGATGTAAACAAGATATCTTTCGAAAAACTCAACTTATTATGTACTTCGATTTTTTATTAACTTTAGATTATAACCCTTAGGAAGCTTTTGAATTTCAGTATTGTAAACCGTCCCGTTAATTTTTTTAATGCTTCGTTTTATAACAATTTATTTTAGAATAATTAAGTTGACTGACATGTTAAGATTAACTTAGAATAAACAAAAAAAAATGATAAAAATTTTGTAATCTTATAATCGCGTTCATTAATTTCGCTTTATGTTTAAGGACTATTTATAAGAGATTCCCCAATTTTGAGGCATTTTAAAGTGTATATTTAATAAAACAAAATACATTTTGTACTGCAATATGATTTTACATAATGATGTGAGGATACCTTAGGAGTAATGGTGTGCTACATCATTTCATTACTACAGGCGTAATAAGTACAGATAAAGTAGTAATTAAACCAACCCAACGTAACCTATTCGTCAATGATCTCACTCGTAAAATCACATTCAAAATTATAATTAATATCTATTGTACTATAAATAAAATTAACCCGTTATCGAGAGTTCAAAGTATATCGGTGAAGTAGATAAATATTTTTGTAATTAAACATTCTAATGTAATGTAAACCGAAACTAAAAGCGTTGTTGACATCGACCTCTATTTAACGGCCAGCGAGTCACAAAATTTCAAGCTAGGTGCTCTATAATAACGCTGTCCATTCAAAAATAATATAATAAAGTAGTTATTAACTGATAGGGTTGATGACGCTAATCCACTCAGCAATAAATTGCAATGACCAATAATAGAATTGACATCGCATCTAGTCTACGGCCTTTCCGTCTATAACAGACGATCCAAACAGCATCTTGTGGATGGCATCTCCTTTCATGACTATAGAGACCTTGCTGGGAGCGACAGTTTCTACCGCAGTGGCGACAGGAGAGTGTAGAGTGGGCTGGTCTGGAAGCCATTTTCTGTTTCTTGCCTCTCCTGTCGGATAGCAGTCTGAACCAGTCCCTATCATGATGACCAACAACGCCATAATCATAAAGTTTAAGCGCCATTGTGCACGACAGATCACCCAGTTACCCAGCTCAATAAAATTGTCGAACAAACTCAATGCCGTTTTATGGCTGGTTTTAGAATAAATATCTATGTAAAATTTCTAAGCAATATGTATTAATAACATATGTTTAACCATTAACCAATGCTTATGTGCCTACGAATTCTCAACAATTTTTTTCGTTTTTATTTTTATTTAAAGTGATGGTTCATTCAAATGCCACTACACATAAATTAAACAGGTACTTTATACCAAAGATAAGCGTATTCTATTGTATAGGAACAAAACGTGAATAATCACTCAAGTATTTAAAATATTTACAGGATTAGATAAATTATATTAATGGTTATAAAACAACATAATTAAATGTAAAATTTAATGATTCATACAATACACATGTAATAATCTATAACCAGACTATTAAAAATTGCACCCGAGTGTGCGTGGTTGATTTAAGGCGCGGTATGACTACGATTTAAAAACGTTGATTTCACTCATACAACCGCATATTTGCGTCAATCTAATGTTACATTTACGTGACGCTGAATAGGGTTCAAAATTGCAAAGCATATTTTTGCTAACAATGTAATTAGATTGCGAATAAACATTTAATTTGAGGGTTTTCCTTAGGTTATTCAAAATATACACATTAAATTCAATATCTGTCCGGTTTAATTTTTAATATACCATATACGTATTATATTCTCAAAAAAAAAATGTTGTTACCGCTGAAAATACAGAGAACTTCGACGATTAAGTTTATTTTTGTATAGCAAATTACGATTTTTTATTGGGAATATCAAACAACTATTTAATATTCTATTCGGTTAACATTTTTCTTTAGACCTTTTTCTATGCTCTGTATTTTTTGCGTGCAATATTTTCATTGGGTTTCCTCGTACTCAAGCAATAAAGAAACCCAGTTTTGTGAATATTGAGATCACACCGCGCCTTAACTAACAATCTAGCATTACAAAAAAATCACACTCAAAGCGTTTCTATATAAACTCGTCGTCATTTATACTACTACCCTCTAATTACTACATTTCAATTCATGAACATACGTGAAATATTGATCTTAGACGTTTATACTCAACACTTCACATTCTCCCTAAAACGTGACACAATTCGAAATGCTACCATTATCACACAATTTTCTTTGATATCATAAGTGCAGTACTAAAAGATGTTAACAAAATGTAATTATCACATCAACCCTGCTTCTGTATTATGTCGCAATTAAATTAAAAAGTTTCTTCCATCAGCAATTGTTCACATCTTCGAGTACCCAAATTAAATCTATGTTGTACAGCTGCTGAATATTTCTCGTAGTCAAATAGTAAAACATATTTACAAGATTGGAAACATAATAATTAAACATAAATTTGTAACATTCACAGTATAAAATCTTAAACCGATCGCAATACTAATGCTATCTACCGATCTAACGCAGTGCTATACACATTACACAATCCCCAACATATATACGTCATTACTCATTACGTTCCTGTAAACATTGTGCTTCCATCGCTTATCTCCACTCGGCTCAAACAAACAACACGTCCAACGCTTTATTTACAGCTCTCACTAAATTAAACTAGCTGAGGACAGAACCACCACACAGTATGGACTACACGCAGCGTCAACATTAATATAACATAATTACTATTTCTTAATAGCGATGATGATAAAAATATTACATATCACCGAAAGGACGAGGCATCTTGAGCTGATATGGGGCCATCCATAAATTACGTCACACTAATTTCATGACTTTTTGACCCCTCCCCCCTCCTTGTCACAGCTGGACACATTTGTGAGACCTCCCTAGTGTGACGTCGCATGTTATGAAATTTTACACCCAGAAATTATTAAATTAAAACAGCCGTTCCGAAATAAGTTTTATTTCCATTAATTGTTTTTTAATATTTAACTATACATACCAATTATTCGATTTTGAAATGTCACGAAATTTAGGACCCCCTCCCACCCCTTGTCACACAATGTCACACTACATCGACCCCTCCTCCCCCCAACGTGTGACGTAATTTATGGATGGTCCCTATCATAGATTCAGTAATAAGAACTTGGACTGTCTAAATTACAACTTTTTGCATTATACGCAACTTTCTAAGTTCAAAATTTCAGAATCGACTTATTAGTTTTCGGTAACACTTTTTTAATATCTTCATACAAGTTATTGCATTAAAAGGTTTGCCTATCGACGAAACGAGTAATTTATAATAATTATAATAATACGTTAAGGTTATGTTAAGTCGTACTGTGTGCACAATGTCCTCGCCACAACAAAACCTATTGGCCATACTCAGTACAGTAAAGTTTCTTATGTCACCTGGTTGAGATTACTTTAGCTTTGGGCAGATTGGGCAAGTCCAGTGTAGTCCTGTGGGACCGAGGCGCAGCCAGCTCAGCTGCAGCCTTCCTTAGCGGTCGGCGTCTCGTCGCCCTTGCTGCCGTCGATATCGCTCTTCGATGGACCCGGCTGAGGGTTGTCAGGGTCTGGAATCGAAACAATACTCGTCACACCCTTTCAGAGGAAACTGATGGTCAGGTCACGGCAAAGACGATCATTTAGTAATGTTTCAAGACGATTATAAGAGGTACATAAACACGTTATAATAATATTAACTACAGAGAGGCAAAAGGTGAATTATTGTTTTGTAACCTTGATCTTGTACCTTAAACCATAACATTAATTATTAGAGGCCCCGGAATTTAGGAAATCATGATAAAACGATAGGAAATACATAGTCTTGCCAGATATACTGTTACAGCCTTGTTTAATTTAAGTACCAAATACTAGCGAGAAATGTTGCGATTGATTACGAATGAGAAAATTTTGCACTATCTTAAAATAAAGAAATAATTGATATTGTGTCACTTAATAAAAAAGCGGCCAAGTGCGAGTCGGACTCGCCCATGAAGGGTTCCGTAGCAGCAAGTAACATAATATAAAAGTTCTTGTAGTTTGTTGTAACTTTGATCGATGTTTTTTGTGGTTTACGATTTATGACGTATTAAAAAAAAAACTACTTACTAGATCTCATTCAAACCAATTTTCGTTGGAAGATTGAATGGTAATGTACATCATATATTTTTTTTAGTTTTATCATTCTCTTATTTTAGAAGTTACAGGGGGGGGGACACACATTTTATGACTTTGGAAGTGTCTCTCGCGCAAACTATTCAGTTTAGAAAAAAATGATATTAGAAACCTCAATATCATTTTTGAAGACCTATCCATAGATACCCCACACGTATGGGTTTGATGAAAAAAACATTTTTAAGTTTCAGTTCCAAGTATGGGGACCCCCAAAATTTATAGTTTTTTTTCTATTTTTGTGTGAAAATCTTAATGCGGTTCACAGAATACATCTACTTACCAAGTTTCAACAGTATGGCTCTTATAGTTTCGGAAAAAAGTGGCTGTGACATACGGACGGACAGACAGACAGACAGACAGACAGACAGACAGACAGACATGACGAATCTATAAGGGTTCCGTTTTTTGCCATTCGGCTACGGAACCCTAAAAATGAGTGGACGTTAAAATAAGACACACACGGGTTATTAAGTTGCACCGCTACAGCTATGCAGCTTGAGGTTTTTAAATTGCTGAAAATTTGAAAAATAACTCATATATTTTTTTTATCGTACTATCAAATGATTCCCTGAAGTTTCGAGCTTCGAAAACCGTAGAAGAAGCGCCCAACCTTGCACGGTTAGAACGCCAGTGATCACCAAAGAGGTACAGGCGCGAATTAAAAGAATTCCCGTCCGGAAGCAAAAAATTTTAGCTCTTCAGGTAGGGTTAAGAAAAACTACCATCAAATGAATGTTAAATGAAGACCTTGTACCCAGAGCTTATCGACGACACACAGGGAATTTCCGTAATGAACCTCCAAAAAAATTAAGGCTCGAGAGATGACCAGCTTTGTTAAGAAGGTACGCGAGAAAAAAAACCGCCAAATTCTTATTTCAAACGAAAAAAATTTTGGCACTGAAGAAAGTTACAAAAAACAAAGTGATAAAATATTATGCCCACGTGAACAAAGAAGCAACCAGGCGTATACCAATAATCCAGCGTGGGCATTATCCTGCGTCAATCATGGTTTGACTTGGAGTCTCATATTCGGGCTCATCTGTGATATTTCTCTGTAAAAAAGAAGTGAAGCCCAGTATTTTTGAGTATCAAAATACTGTCCTTGCAAAGATTGTGGAACATCTTCTTCAAAAAATTATCGAAAATCCACAATAAGTATTCCAATAAGATTCAGCGCCAGATCATCAGAAAGCAGGATACAAAACTGGCTGATTGGTCATAAAATTTACTTTATAGGGCACAACGAGGGGCCCTCTTAAAGCACAGACTTACATCCGTTGGAAACAAAATATGGCAACAATGGAAACAGAAAGCATGCGCTAAATCTCACCAAAATTTGAAGTTTCTGAAAGCATCCATGATTAAAGCAGTGGCTGATATAGATACGAACCTTGTACATGCTACGATTGACGACTGGCCTAAGAGGTTGAGGCCCTACATTCAAAACCAGGGCGGGTATTTTGATTATCCTAAGCAAAACTTTAATTAACATTTAATTACCTTTGTTTTTATATAATTAATTTACAGATTTCTTAATTCCAAAAAAATATATTTAGTGAAGTGTTTGTAACAGTATTTATGGCTAGACTAGGTATATTCACTGTAAAAAAACCTTCAACTGCGATATACGAACACGCACGTAGCGTGGTCAGTGACGTCACTGAAACACGCATAGCATAACATTTGTCGCTTACGAAACTCACTTCTAAGCACGCTATACTGATATACGAACCTTCGAAGGGTTGTTATGGTACAGGAGCCGTATTAGAGGCGTTCCTGCACCCGTCTGCTTACCGAAAAAGCGGCCAAGTGCGAGTCGGACTCGCCCATGAAGGGTTCCGTAGCAGCAAGTAACATAATATAAAAGTTCTTGTAGTTCGTTGTAACTTTGATCAATGTTTTTTGCGGTTTACGATTTATGACGTATTAAAAAAAAAACACTTACTAGATCTCATTCAAACCAATTTTCGTTGGAAGTTTGCTTGGTAATGTACATCATATAATTTTTTTAGATTTATCATTCCCTTATTTTAGAAGTTACAGGGGGGGGGGGGACACACATTTTACCACTTTGGAAGTGTCTCTCACGCAAACTATTCAGTTTAGAAAAAAATGATATTAGAAACCTCAGTATCATTTTTGAAGACCTATCCATAGATACCCCACACGTATGGGTTTGATGAAAAAAACATTTTTGAGTTTCAGTTCTAAGTATGGGGAACCCCCAAAATTTATTGCATTTTTTCTATTTTTGTGTGAAAATCTTAATGCGGTTCACAGAATACATCTACCTACCATGTTTCAACATTATAGCTCCTATAGTTTCGGAAAAAAGTGGCTGTGACATACGGACGGACAGACAGACAGACAGACATGACGAATCTATAAGGGTTCCGTTTTTTGCCATTCGGCTACGGAACCCTAATAAAAATTGCTTTATAACCAATATCATAATATGTAAAGAAAAGCATCGCGAATGGGTTGCCTAAAAAATATGTTCAAGGCTATCATTAATCTACATACAGGGTAGGGTGGTAATCTGAAATGAAATGAAATGAAATGATTTGAAATGAAATGAAATGATTTATTAGAAAAATGAGTTTCACAAATTATTGTAAGAAATTTTACCTGTGCCAGGATGTCCCGCTCTTCCGTAGAAAATTTATACAGTTTAACTCAGGTTATTCAGAAAACTTTAACTTAAATTAACATGAGAAATGTGTGTCTGTGCTTGCGGATGTTTGTGTGTGTGTGTATCTACAATAATATCAATTTTCAACTAACTCATATTTTTCTTGGTTTACTTTCAACAACATTCTAAACTACTAGGCTTGTTTTTTTTTAGTTTGTTTTAGTATAATAAGTAGTTTTGTAGGCAGTCGGGTTTTTGTTTTTTATTTTTTTTATTTAACATTTCTTAGAATTCACTGACTTCTTTATTAGAATTATAATACGGTAAAATTCGCAATCATTCCATTAAGGGAGTCAAAAAATTTTTGAAGACATAATATGGCGCCAGAAACCAGCCGTTTTTTTTTTCAATTTTGATTACCCAGTGTCACTCTCACAATTAAGACGAATCTAACGGCACCTCTCAAGCTGAAATCAGTCAAGCCGTTGAGGCTACAGAGCATGCCAAAGAAATATACATACATACATACATACACTCGAAAAACATAACCCTCCTGGCGCAGTCAAGCAACAAAAGACAGGAAACAGCTTGTGTAAGGTTGACTGTCCGATTACGAGATAACTTGAATGGTCTTGAACGATGTCGACGGTCCTGATAAACATTTAGTTTCTGTTTGTTGTTGACAATTTCATTAACTATTTACTTTTATTTACCAGTCTTACCACTAATCTTGGATTAAAATAACTTGCGCACATCGCCGTTTCCACCCACCTATGATGTGAGGGTCTTTAAGAAAGTATTTAATTGTTGGCTAATAATAAAATTATTCGCTCATAGCCCGGCGGCTTGCTCGATCCTATGTGATCGACAAAGTTAAGCAACAGCGGGCGCGGTCGGTAGTTGGATGGGTGACCGCTAGTGGCAAAAATTTCTTGGGCGTTTCCGTGCTTCGGAGGGCACGTAAAGCCGTCGGTCCCGGTTGCTATCATAACAGTCGTTAAGCCATGTCGGAGGCCCTCGGGCGGTTTGAAAACTTCCGACACTCGGGTTGGCCACTAACCCCTCCACCAATCCGCACTGCAGCAGCGTGGTGGAGTATGCTCTATGCCTCCTCAAGAGGAGAGACCCTTGCCCAGTAGTGGGCCATTAATGGGTTGAAGCCAATGAACTTATTCTGACGACTGATCTTAATATGCTTGTAATAAAAGTTCATTATGTTCTAATGTTGCAATGTTGTTGGAAGCAACAATGACAGTTTAAACTCAGAATTTAGTTTAAACTGCTATTGATATTACGGGCCTAAGCTATCTACAATGATAATTCAAAAAGCGGCCAAGTGCGAGTCGGACTCGCCCATGAAGGGTTCCGTAACAGCAAGTAACATAATATAAAAGTTCTTGTAGTTCGTTGTAACTTTGATCAATGTTTTTTGCGGTTTACGATTTATGACGTATTAAAAAAAACTACTTACTAGATCTCATTCAAACCAATTTTCGTTGAAAGTTTGCTTGGTAATGTACATCATATATTTTTTTTAGATTTATCATTCCCTTATTTTAGAAGTTACAGGGGGGGGGGGACACACATTTTACCACTTTGGAAGTGTCTCTCGCGCAAACTATTCAGTTTAGAAAAAAATGATATTTGAAACCTCAATATCATTTTTGAAGACCTATCTATAGATACCCCACACGTATGGATTTGATGAAAAAAACATTTTTGAGTTTCAGTTCTAAGTATGGGGAACCCCCAAAATTTATTGTTTTTTTCTATTTTTGTGTGAAAATCTTAATGCGGTTCACAGAATACATCTACTTACCAAGTTTCAATGGTATAGCTCTTATAGTTTCGGAAAAAAGTGGCTGTGACATACGGACGGACAGACAGACAGACAGACAGACATGACGAATCCATAAGGGTTCCGTTTTTTGCCATTCGGCTACGGAACCCTAAAAATATAGATACATTATGCCCTTACAAATCAACCAAAAATCTGTTCCGAAAAGAGCTACAACACACACACGTTTATCAAACGCTGTACCTATGTTAAATGTCAAGCACTTCTGACAACAACAAAATCCTGCGTATAGTCTTGTATTGACAGAGCGACTACGAGCAGAACGGTCAATTGCCTGTTCTTACGTTCTTCATCGTCGGCGCGCTAGGGACATATCTACCTCTTTCTATTTATTTATTATATTTATTATAATATCATTGGCTATCTATAGTTATGTTACAATCTATAGATTTTCAATACACAAGTGGGATTTGAAATAAATTCGAGTTATATTGACAAATACATCATCAAACGTAGGCAGACATATCGTTTTTCATTGTTCATTGATCTGTTTGTAGACCACAAACAAAGAGTAGCTGAGTGGGTACGACAAGAGGGTGGGTATCCATGCGGACAGTCCGCTTAGGGAATTTATCTCAAACTGTTCCTAGTACTGATATAGGTTATTTACGTATGGCAGGCCTCGTAATCAAACATAAAGATATTCATGCGATAAAAAATTACATCTTTATAACATATCGATAGTCCCTAAAATATGTAATACCTTTAGTAATAGTCATATCGCGTGTCTCATTTCAAACGCTATTGAAAACATTACTCCAAGTGTTAAAGTGTAATATTTTTCCTTTTAAATTCATCATAATTACTACACGTTCACTCTAAGTTTGCCCTCGTCGTCACGATTTAACAGCTAACGGTACTGTAGACAAAAAAGTAATCAAATAATTTCACTAACTTAAATAACAAATTACTTTTGCCACTGTGTAAAACATTTTCTATTTTAGTCATTGTAGCGACAAAAATCAACGAAGGTAAAATAAATCGATAGAAAAATAATTTAACTAAAGTAACATCAAAATCAACAACGAACTCAAGAACGCACGCGCCGCACGGGACCTCAAAAATACGCGACTAGCGTTGCTGTCCGTACTAAATGAGCTGCGGTATGAGGAAGCGGGACGGGAGGTAAGGGCAAACTTAGTGTGAACGCGTAGTACATGCTATTGCCGTGAATTTTTCACAGGCTCAACAACCACCGTTTTAGGAAGGAAAACATGTCTGTAACCAAAATTAACACTTCAAAGCTAAAGCTGAATATTTCGCAAACAGACCCCTATTTTTACAAAAACTTTTTCAAAGATGCACACTGTGGGCTATACGAGAAAATATTCATCCCCGCGTTACCTATTGAGGAGGTACCCTGAAAAAATATTGTAATGATTTTTGATTATTTATAATCTGATAATATCTGGGCAAGTGCGTGTCAGGCCCCGCGGAATGTAGGGTTCCGAAGTAGTAAGTTTATCCATGCTGTCATAGCCGTGATAGTTTTCTTTATAAATTCATTATATAACCTACGGACGGACGGGGACGGGCATGACGGAACTATACGGGTTCCAATTTTACTTCGGAACCCTAAAAAAAGGAATTTTTATTAAGCAGCTTAAATGTGTAATTAACTCCACAATGTATTATTAAATATATTGTAAGCTTATTCTCGTTCTCCACTATGGTTCTGAAGCCAGAGGACCGGAATAAAGTTCCTTTGAAAATATTGCCTAAAATGAAATAAAAAAAAGTGAAACAAGAAGAACTATACAATTTGTAACTGTACTTAACCTATACATTATTTTCCCTAAAATCATTTTTTATACGTAATCTAAGTAGGGCAGAAGCTATGCAGTATACTGTCAAAAGTTGTTTTAGTTTAAAAATCTAGGTTACATTATCACAAGAAAGTGCTCCTGTAATCAAATCTACTCATCGCGCGTGTGACACCCGCAAATGCTATCGTCGACAGATTAGATATTAACATTTTAATCAGTTTATTGCTTATTAACAACCAGATTTAAGCCATAATACGACGTCAATTAGATAAAAGCTAATGTGCTGTCGTCATTCCATCACATTAGTTCACACACCATGCTCATATCATGAGCACAAGCACGCTATTAACGCACATAAATCAAGGCACTAAAGGACAATAAAATTATGCTTCAAATAACTTTTTATGGCAAGTTGCTGAGTAGCGCTGTTTATCTACAATAAAGGAATTCGAGATAAATAAATATGTTTTACGTACATTATTCATAAATTATTTTATCTCTTCCAACCCGACAAATGATATCGGCGAGAAAAAGTCTTATGAAAAGAACAAAGAGAACGATCGAAACGAAAGAGAAAAATCGTAAACTAGATACGGTAATTCGAGTAGGTAGGTACAAAGACGAATGTGAAAAAAATGTTAAAGAGGATGTATTTCGTAATAGTGGCTATCTCAAAGTAGCGTCATAATGATACTGTAGAGATAGTGTGAACATTGAAACCATTCATTTGTCTGAACTGAAACATATCGATATACACCGTTCAGTTCTGCATTTGAATTTAGATGGTAAATGACACTAACGCCCCCACTCAAGAGTCACTAACGGTTACTTAATCGCTCCTTAGTGCAGAATTTGTATGGTGATTCTTTACTAAGGAGCGATTAAAGTAACCATTAGTGACTGACTTGAGGCGTAACTGTTCTTACATATTGAGCTTGTCGAAGCATTTAAAAAAAGATGTTTGGAAATTCATCCTACAAATGGTTACAATGGAGAATAAAACTTTGCTAGAGTATAAAAACTAGAAACATGCTAGAAACTGGTAATTTACTTTTGTGAAGAAATCAGTGGTGATAGACTGAAAGAAATATATTATTTGTACCAAATCATTTAATTATGTATTGAGAACAATAAAAGAAAAATTTTTTTTTTTTGGGTTTTTAGAGTAGAATCACACCGAGACGCGACGCGTAATGGCGCGCATTTGTTTTTTTAATGGCAATATTGACAAAGTTAACATACTATAGGTAGAGTAAAAAAAGTAGGGCTAAACAGTTAAACACGTACAGTTATACTGTCCGCGCACTGTACGGCGCGTGCGCATCTCGTAACAGCTGGCTTCTTCGTGTCAAATGACGCATAGCCTCTAATTTTCATTCATTCAGACATTGTCACCAAAAATAAAAATGAAAGAAAGTTGTCAAAATGTCTATAGAATCAAAAACATGTCATGAAGAAAATCTTGTGTACAAAGAAAATGCATTAGAAGCTTATTGTTATTGTGTCGTATCGGACCAGTAGGCAGTGTTCTATCAGACTTGCGTGTCTAACAGATTGTATTAATGTAATTAAAATAGTTAATTAATATCATTAAAGCTGGAAAATACAAGAACGAAGTGTGATGAATGCAAAAAAAAAGATACAATGACCACGCGAGGTCTGCCGCCAATTCCGATCCGAACAAAAACTTAATTATTTATTTACCAGTTTTAATGCGTTTGTTACTTAATATTTTTCCAATAATTAAATACATATGTAACAAAATATGTAACTGCATTGTAACTTCCACAGTTACAACAATTATAAGACAATTATATAATTAAACATAATTTCCTATAAATAATTATTAAACCCTGGCATAAGGGCATTGTTATGTTACGTGACGAGTTCTAATCAGCGAATTGTTGGCTGCAAGGCCGGACGTAGACTATGACGATGGAAGCTATGTCATGACGCAAGTATATGGATTATAAAAGATTTATCGGCACTCCTAACGACCCAGTGCACCTATTATCCGGGCATTAGCGTTAGTTCAAGCATTAGCTCATTAACAGAACAATGCTCACCTAGGTGCCTAGACCAACTGAAATGCGGAGACTGTGTCGTAACCACGTCGTAACACCAATGCAGCAATGATGTTATAATATAAAAAAGAGTAGATATGTCACTATCCCGCCGACGACGAAGAGCATAAAAACAGGCAATTGACCGTTCTGCTCGTAGTCGCCCTGTCAATACACGACGATACGCACGCTTTTGTTGTTGTCAGAAGTGCTTGACATTTGAAATACAGCGTTAAAATGCCTTCGTGTATTATACCAATGTGATTGGTGTAGTGAAATAATCTAAATTTTACTAACAAAAAATAACCGACTTCAAAGTTACTCTAAAACTACTCGTCAGATCTCGTTCAAATTTATGTGGGATTACGTGACAAGCACCTGCTTTCGATTAAAAAAAGAATCATCAAAATCGGTTGGCGTGATATTGAGTTATTCGTGGATTTGTCGCGCTTACTTAATACAAATTTAAGACTTATATGGTTTTATCATGGATGCCATTGTCAGATCTCAATAAAATTTATATGGGACCACATCACAGCCACCAGCTTTCGATTAAAAAAAGAATTATCAAAATCGGTTCGCCCAGTCCAAAGTTCTGAGGTAACGAACATAAAAAAAATACAGTCGAATTGAAAACCTCCTCCTTTTTTTTAAGTCGGTTAAAAAACTACTCGTCAGATCTCGTTCAAATTTAAATGGCACCACATGACAAGCACCAGCTTTCGAATATAAAAATAATCATCAAAATCAAAACACCCAGTAAAAAGTTATGAAGCACAAGCAAAAAAAGTCGAATTGAGAACCTCCTTCTTTTTTTGAAGTCGGTAAAAAAAAACACGACCAAGTTTAGCAGAATTGCAACGACTGAGAAGCGGTACCTACTTCAATAGATTTTGTACAGTTGTGTATGTTTTAGGGACAACTGATTTTTCCATAAGACAATAGCTAAAAAGACAAAGCTTTTGATTTAAAAAACTGCAGTAAAATCGGTTTAATCGTTTACTAGCTACGATGCCAGGATGCCACAAGTAGACACGTCAAACTTATACTTACCTATGTTTTTTGTCGGGGATTGAAAAGAGCCTACTGGCTGACTTACTTTGAATTACATTACAAGAGAAAACTCCACGTTGAAAACTTGTTAGGTAAGCTTAATGAAAACGTCATCTTTAATTTCGCCGCAATTTGTGGGCAATATTTTATGTTATCGGAAATCCTGGAAATAAACATTAATTAAAAAAAACAATTGCATAGAGTGATAGATACTTAAAGCTATTCATAATATTTTTTGTAGTAAATCTTATTCGTAAAAAAACAATATATTATTGAAAACTGATGGCTTAATTCCCTGAACGTAAACAAATAACAGTTTGACTAATGAAAATAGACATTAAACTATTGTTTAAAGATTTAACTAAATGTTGTCATATGAGAATTATGAGATGATTTGGGACCGCAACCGCCGAGCGGCCACAATAAACACTGGACAAAACATTCAGACTGGAACAAATATTTATCCGGAGTAACAAGCCCACAGAGGATCACACGATACGAGGTCACTACGACATGTAGTTAAACTAACTATGTGCGCCGCCATGAAAAAGTCGGCGTTTTCGTCGGCGGCGACTTGGTGCCGCCGCGCTGCACTGGTGGCGTGGATGTTCCTAAACTTTTTAAGAAAATCGTAATTTATCTTTACCTACATACTTAGTAACGCTAAAATTTCTGAATTTCGCCCTAATTTTTATCAGATGTCGAACAAAATCAACCTAATTTCGGTTAATTTTCATAATCGTCCGAAATAAACCGAAAATACTGAAAATCTTAATAATTTTTAGAATACTTTACCCGAATCCGGTAACCAGCTCTACTACCGGGAAGGCAAATACTTGTACCAAGATGGTTTCGGGGTCCTCGTCCATATACATATTATGTCTAGGTGACGTGATCGAGATGGTTCTTTGCTTCAATTTATGTAGATCTCTTCAGGCGTTTCAAGGTTACCAGCTCCTACCATCGGGGGATTTTTATTTAAATTTAAAAAATTGGCAGTTATTTTACAGTTGTGATCTATCCATCAGCCTTTACAAGTCTCAATGCAAGACTGCAAGATTCTTTCTCTAATTTCCTTCAACGGATGTTTTCAATATATTTCAAATATATCCAAGAAAACAGCTTTTATTTTGGCGTCGTAAAATATGTTTACGCTAAATTTTCCCACACCTATTTTAACTCCGTCATTACACAATATAATTGTAATTACATCACGTAATCGGGATAATCAAGCCACGTAAGAAATGCATAACGCAAACCACGCAAACATTCGACATTTAAAATCAAGGCGGTATTGACCTTCGAGAAACAAAAAAACATGGCATAAATTTTAGAATTTAGAATTTTAGAATTTAAATACAACTCAAGGAAGTCCTGACTACGACGAAATCCAAAGCATGAGATGTATGTACCTTGTGAATAATTTCAATCTGATAGGAAGTCTGGTATAACAGGCGATTTATTTGTACAAAGGTTAATTGTAAACATTCTTGGTATTCCTGCAGTTAAAATAGACGTTCTTACGTAAACATAATAAACTACGTTCAAGAAGAGTACTATTTTCACTCCAAACTATGATGATGCGCAAACCTTGGAATTTAACGTATGCCGACGTACATATATAATCTCTGAGTGCAGGTATTTCAAAAAGCTTTATTAGGTTAGTTCGCCAATACACTATCTATTAATAATTATCTCTAAATGAGTTAGTGCATACGGCCAACACGTTTTTAAAGATACTGGGGAGTCTACAGTACATATAGTCTGGGGTCAAAATCCGACCGTAAGTGTCAACCCTTTGACATACAATTAAAAAACAATGTTATTATTATTAACGAGTAACCGCCCTCGCTTTGCTTCGGTTTTATTAAGGATCCCTAATTTTTGAAAATATAATATAGCCTATGTCACCCGGGAATAGTGTAGCTTCCCAAAAGTCAAAGAATTTTTCAAATCGGTTCAGTAGTTTCGGAGCCTATTCAATGCAATAAAACAGTCAAATCTTTCCTCTTTATAATATTAGTATAGATTACTTTGGTTCTGTCTCTACGATAAACGTACCATTGTAGATCTTTGTATGTGTAAAAGATTTGTATTGTAAGCAAAGGTCAGGGCACTGAAATCTATATGTATAAACACATAGCTGGACAAAAGACATTAGCAGCGCGGGGTAAGATTTGTACCGTAATAATTACCACCCAGTCACTTTCCACAAGGTTGATTCCAATACAATGCCCTCAACATAGGGGGTGTTTCGGTCTGATAAGAATCGGACCATTTCTAATGGTAATGCTGTTACAGGGCACTTTGACGCACATTATCATTTTAATCCTGTACATATTAAATTAGGTGTATTCAAAATTAAAGATTACGTACTATTGACCTGGGTAAATATGAAATATGGTAAATATGAATATAATAAACTGTGAGTTGAATTCCTTTTTAAGGTTCATGTATCTGTTTTGATTTAACTTAATGTAATTTAACACGGTATAATTATTTTAAGCCGAATTCGCCGTCAGAGAAAATATCTAGTACATTTACACTGAATTCAACTTTATCCATGATAACTAATGATAATCTTTTTATAAGTATATATATCCTGAGATTGATGAGGAAGAATAGCTCAGGTTCAAGACGATGAAATGTGCAACAGATAACGCAAAATAACTCAGAAATCGTTTTGTTTTGAAACATCCTTAATTTCAATTCAATTTCTGTGCTAATTATTAATTGGACCACGACACATCCACACATATTTGATTGTATTAACGTTGAATCACTAGTTTACAGATCAAGACAGAACAAGATAGCGCAACCTGAAGTACTTGCAATTTTGCACAGCGAACATTTGCGCAAAACTAAAAAATCATTGAGTTGCTTTAAAGAGGGAATTAGTAACGGTTTAATACAACTGTACGTTGCATAACTGTAGTCATCCTAAATAGATCTAGGTAGTCGTCAGAACAATGTATCCTCATTTCGAAAGTTGGCCTAACACTTTCTTCAAATCAGAGACTAATTTGTTTTCTGGGTTAAGAAATTGCAAGGTTAGCCTATGAAAAAAGCATATGTTCTCGCGATAGTTTCCTTCGTCAAAGCGTTAACAAATAACGCTAAATAAGTAAATAACGCTACACACTCACAGCTCGACAGTAGGATTACCTGTGTCATGGATGCCATAGACAACACACAAGAACATACCCAGACCGAGAACAGTAATTCAAACTCATCATCCATATTTCCCAATGGATCCAGGACCCTTGGCACAGCGGTCTGGCACGATAACTATTACGGTAGATCGTCAATTATTTTATGGTCAGTTATTTAACAGGTTTCAAAACTTACCAGTGGTGACCAGCTGCTGCAACCTGGAGGGCAGGTCGGCGGTGGTCATCTCCGCGCCCTGCGGGTGCAGGATGTCCGGCATGGCATTCCGCCGGCCCGTCCTGCCCGTCTCCAGGAACTCCCGCGGCACCTCCTCGTTATTTCTGTCCTGCATTATTGCCATCATTCTCCGTACTGAAATTGTGAAGGAGTTATTAGAACACCTCGTTGTTGACTGTTTTTTGTTTCATAAATGATTTTTAAATTGTAACATTTAATTGGACATTGTTCAATGCCCAATCACAACAAATATATCTTTTAAAAACGAAGTTATAGGAACAACGAATGATAACGAAAACTGTCTTAACTGTAATGAAAAGATAAAGGAGAATGCCCAATTTGTTTGGGCAAATGCACTGATCTCAATATTTTTGTGCCCTGATAAAAATGCCTTTATTTGATTATGTTATCAAACTGAATTACACATAGGTACCAACTTTTGTTAATATTCGTCTTAGGAGTTATGAGATATTCAACATAATAAGTTTGTTTTTAATTAATAATAGACTCATAGTAATATGGACTCTATGCAGGTGTATTAGTAAGTAGTAACATTTGCGTCGCTTTTTTGGATGTAATTAAAACATTGCAATTCCCCTAACTAATAATTTCAGAATGTACAATTAAGACTAATCGAAACGTTTCTAAATAGGTTAAATGTAAGGTAAAATCGAAGGGCAGCATAGTCCAAATTCCGTCTTAAAAACGCTGAAAGATAAATCAAATTAACGCAGAAAGTAAGCTGTTATAATCATAATTACGTGAATGGACGTAAACAGTATTATCTTTTTACACAAAAGTAAAGAAGTTATCTAATATTATACTCGTGCTTGTCACTATGAAAATAAATAAATTACGTCGAATGTTATCAGTAGCTCGAGCACGAATATTTGCGAGAAAGTATTCGTATGGTTAACGTAAGCAATTTGTCAAATTTGTATGGCATTTTAGTACCATTTACGTACGATAGGGGCGCTTTTGAAAAAATGCCATACAAATTGCTTACGTTAACCATACGAATACTTTCTCGCAAATATTCGTGCTCGAGCTACAGTTCTTTGGATTTTGTTTTACGCATTGACGTAATAGAGCATAGTAAGCATGAGCATAGTAACCAATTTGTTGAAGTGTCAATTTGTTTGATGAAATTACTGATAGAGAACATGATATCAACATACATTTGTCCTGATATTTCCGGCTCCGGTTATCGGCACGCACATCATTTTACATCGACAATCTATCTGTACTACAATAAAACTCAAGGGACAAATTTGCTGTACATTGAATATTTTTTTTAAATTTCGATTAGGGGACACTTCAATAACGTGTTACAGCAAAGTAAAGTAAAGTAAGTTGTTGCAAAGTAGACTAATACTAGCTTAATAACAATGGATTTCCGCAAAGTAATGCCTGATACCGCGGTTTCCTAACGGACCAACTACGTACGCACAACTAGTGGAACGGCACAACTAAGTGTTCCCATCGGTACAACTATGTACAACTAAGCACAACTATTTTACTAAAACCATTCCTAACGGTACAACTAAGTACAATCTGATAAATACGATTAATAAGAACCTCTTCAGACATTAACTATGATGTTGGCTACTTCTGTCATATCTTTGAATAAATTAAATAAGAGAATTTTAAACGTCACTTTATGTCATTTCCTATAGTAAAGTGAAATTAGCATAAAAATATTCGTGTACATTTATTACAGATGTATTACAGAGAATAGGCACTTAAAAAGTTTAAAAAAAAGCCGTGTGTAGAATGTTCCCAAATTTGGGCAGGTGCAGCCAAATGTCACTTTTCTTTTTTTATCTATACTAATATATAAAGAGGAAAGATTTGATTTTTTGTTTGCAATAGGCTCCGAAACTACTAAACCGATTTCAAAAATTCTTTCACTGTTGAGAAGGTACACTATCCCCGGGTAACATAGGCTATATTATATTTTCAAAAAAAAAATAGGGATCCTTAGTAAAACTCCAATAATGTAACCCAAGGTGTAAAAAAATAAGAAAACCGAAGCAAAGCGAGGGCGGTTACTCGTCTCTTATAATTTAATGCTTGACTGCTATCCCACCTGATGGTAAGAGGTGATGTAGTCATAGATGGTAAAACGCATTAACTTAGTAAATGCCTATTTACTCTTGCCTTGAAGACACATTATAATCGAGCGGAAACACCGACGCGGGCAATTTATTCCAATCCTTCGCTGTACGTATAATAAATGGTGAAGCAAAGCGCGTCGTCCGTACAGGGGGGATGTTAATAACGAAGGGATGGATACCTGCCGTGCGTCGGGACGTTCGATGATAGAAAGGGGATGGCGGAATCAAATTATGTAATTCCTGTGCACACTCTCCAAAATGTATCCTGTTGAACACCGAGAGGCTGGCAACTCTGCGCCTGTGCTCGAAACTTTGAAGATTGGTCTCAAACAATTTAGGGTCACCAGTAAGCCTCTTAGCACGCCTTTCTATTGAATCCAATGCTGACAGGTGGCATTTGGCAGCATCAGCCCAAATGTGACAGCAGTACTCCACACAAGGCCGAACCTGTGCTTTATACAAGGTTAAAAGCTGTTGTGGTGTGAAGTACCGCCGCACCTTCGCTAGGACTCCAAGCTTCCTAGCAGCTACTTTAGCTTTGGATTCAATGAACCGCAAAATATCTCCATATCTCAATGCCCAATAACTGAAGGCGGTCAGTGTAATTCAGGGATACATTCCGAAGAGTAGGAGTCAAGATGATCGGACTCCTTTTAGCGATGAATAGACACGCCTGTGTTTTTGTGGCGTTGAATCCCACTAGGTTGGCATTGCCCCATTCGGAGACTGCCTGAAGTGTAAGATTCATACGCTCCACCATAGCCTCTCTTTCAGACTGTATATGGTCTTTACTGGCCCGACCCTTTGGCAGGTATCTCTCCACAACCGTGCTGTCGTCTGCGTACCCATAGATACTGGGCATGAGCAGATCGTTAATGTGCAGCAGAAATAGCGTTGCAGTGAGAACAGACCCCTGAGTAACTTCGGCATTGGTTGTCATTGAATGCGACAAGCAACCTCCGACAACCACTCGGAATGAACGGTCACTCAGGAAGTCTTTGATCCAGTCGATCAGGCCAGAAGTTTGCTCATAAGGCTAGTGTGACAAACCCTGTCAAAAGCCTTCGAGATGTCAAGGGAAACAGCAAGTGCTTCCCCATTTTTCTCGAGGGCTTCGCTCCAGATGTGAGTGGCATACGCTAGAAGATCTCCTGTCGACCGGTTTGGGCGGAAACCGTACTGTCGGTCACTGAGGACTTCGTTCTGTTCTAGGTATGCCATGAGCCGTGAGTTCAATATACGCTCCATAATCTTACAGAGTAAAGAGGTTATTGAGATAGGCCGATAGTTAGTGGAGTCAGCACGACTGCCTTTTTTAGGCACAGGCTGCACGTTGGCAAGCTTCCACGATCTAGGAACTATCCCAGTCTCGATAGAGAGGCGAAACAAGCGTGTCAACACAGGAGACAACTCGGGTGCATATGTCTTTAGTACTACCGCTGGAATACCATCTGGTCCGCTGGCTTTCTTCACGTCTAGACTTCGCAGGGTCTTAAGTACCTCTTTATTGTGAATGCGGACTTCTGACATAGAGGTACCGCAATTAGGTATCTGTGGTGGATGGATGTTGCTAGTGTCTAGACGTGAGTTCTCAGCAAACAGAGAAGCGAAAAGGTTCGCTTTCTCTTCAGCTGTATGAGCCAGAGAGTCATCTGGTTTCACCAGCGGAGGCAGCGTGGGACAACAGAAGTTACTCTCGACCGCTTTGGCGAGGGACCAAAAAGCTCTACTGCCACATGGCTGGCGAGAGACTTTTGCGCCGATATGTCTAATGCAGTCGATACCTACTTTCTGTAATGCCTTTTTGTTGGACTTCGCGGCAAGGTTAAAGGCTTTCTTCTTAGATCTAATATCCGGAGCTTTGCGGCTTTGAGCATCAACCCAGGCAAGATACGCTGAATGTTTACGCTTCTCAGCCTGAGCGCATTCGGCGTTGAACCATGGGCGAGCTTTGCTACCAATGAGAACGTTGGAAAAAGGAATGAAATACTCCATCCCTTAACGAACCACATCGGTTATAGCATCCGCGCAACTCGACGGATCTCCAGGAGAAAAACAGACCTGTCGCCAAGGATAAGATGCAAAAAAGTGTCGCATCTCATCCCAATCTGCTGACCTGTAACGCCATACTCGCCGAATACCTCCCGAGTCATATTCGGGGGCTGAGTACGACGAAACAGATTTCACCAGACAGTGGTCGGAGGTTCCCAGCGGGGAGGAAACCTGAACAACGTACCTGTCTGGATCGGTTGTCAGCAGAAGGTCCAGGCAGTTTGCTGTGTGGCCCTGAATATCGGGCACCCTAGTCGCTTGCTTTACCAGCTGGGAGAGGCCAAGCGATAAGGCAAAGTTCCTCGCTTCTCTCAATGCATGGTCGGTTTTCTGGTATGGGAACAGCCAGTCCTGATGACAGGCGTTAAAATCCTCCAGAAAAACCAGCTGCGCAGTAGGGTACCGTTGCAAAGCCACATCAGCCGTCACGCTAAGGTGCTTAAATAGACGAGTTGTCTCCTGGTCACCGCTGTGCGAACGATAGACACAAGAATACAAGACTTTGTCTGTACCTGTGTCTACCAAAACCCAAATGGTGGAGAAAGTAGGGTCTTCGGGATGACGGAGGCGCTGGCAACAGATGTCATTGCGGGCATACACACAGACTCTGGCGCGAGGGTGAAAATAATGCTCCAATGTGTAACCAGGGTAGTCTAGGTATGCCGCGCTCAATGGACATCGGATCTGTCCTCTCTCCGGATCTGCCATCTCCGTCAAAAAAAGCAAGTGCGGCTTCTCAGTGGACTGAGGTGAGGTTAGAGTGCATACCTCAGATTTTGGTAAAATGCACTTCGAGCGAGGGGACGTGCAACCGCTGTAAATGACGTTTACTCTTGCTCTTTTTCTCATTAGGTTAAAATTGGGAGTGAATAGGATGGAGGATGGCAGTTGAACGAGGCGTTGCGTCGTAAACCAAGTGACAGAATGAGAGTCACTATGTTATTGGGGGCTTAGTCTGGACACCGTGGGGACGTCTGAATCCCCCCGGAGATCGCCATCATGTCCCCTCATCCGGTCGCCAACCGGCATGATGGAGCCACTCCGGGATTTTTCGCAGATGGCAGCCTTTCTTGGGTAGCTTTACCACTACTTGGGCTCCCAACTGTCTACGGTCGGCCAGCGGTGCACCGTGCTTCGGATCTCGCTGCCCTCTGCGACTAAGTTTCCGACACAGCAAACACCAACCCGTCACAACCGGTACATCAACGAAAGCAACTGTTCAGACCCATTCTCCATTCGGCTTCATTAGACATCACGCTGGAACAAGACGGATCGCTTGGCGGCATGGCTTTGTCTAATGGGTGGTAACCTAAGCCGGCAGCCGATGTTGTGGCCTACCACCGGAGTTGCTGCTCGTTTAGCACTACCCAGGGGACACGTGTAGGGTATTCGGTATCCAAGTAACTTCCTACAGACGCGAGCAGCCCATCCTCCTTTCTGCTTTGGATTCGATGGAGAGGCATGCGAAGAGGCTCATTGGTGACTCAGATATGGTCAGATATAGTCCCCTTCCCCGTTCCTCCATCGAACGACACGACGCACGGCGGATATTCAACGTTTCGTGGTGAACATCCCATCGGTACGGACGACGCGGTTCGCATCGTCTTTCGTTATGCGCACCGCGAAAGATTGGAATAGCTTGCCTGCGTCTGCGTTCCCGCCCACCTATGACGTGGATGTCTTCAAGAAAAGTGCGCTCACCATACTAGACCACATCTCCACTTACCATCAGGTTGGATTGTGGTCAGGCATCATTAAAGTATAATGTCATAGAACAGACATCTCGAACAAAATGTGTGTCCCGCTGAGAGGTTCTATTTTCAAAATTGAGCCCCCGTTCTCCTTTCAAAATCGAACGAATCCATTGAAAATTGAAGACGATCGGCGCCAATTCATTGGAACATACATTGTGTTTGCGGTATCGGTTCTATACGCTAGTAATAATACTTCAATGTCAAGCATTAACTTATTGTAAGTAAAAAATAATAAAAATAAAGGATGATTAGAAAATGCTATCCCGGGATACCAGCATCCAGAAATACCGGGATGCCGCATACATTTTACGCGGCTAATCTCGGTCGAAATTTTTGCGTGAAAATCATACTCTGCGCGCAGTAGCGCGCGCAGTGTTGCAAAAGTTAAATATTAAAAATCGGTAACATTGCCAGCTAAAAATCGGGAGAAATCGAGAGATTCTTAATCTGAATAAAAAAAGAGTTTTTTTTATGTTACTATTACAGTAATTTTATTCATAACTAGCTGACTCGGCGAATTTCGTATCGCCTAAGAATGTAACAAATCAAAGATCATTAAAATCGTTCTTAGCCGTTATAGTTTTTATGTTCATATCTCCCGCTCCCGCTCCCGCTCCCTCTCCCTCTCCCTCTCGCTCTCCCTCTCCCTCTCCCTCTCCCCTCCCTCTCCATCTCCATCTCCCTCTCCCGCTCCCGCTCCCCTTCTCTCCCCATGTTACAACTATAACAATTAATTTTTGTTTCTAAATATAAGCTTACACATTAATTTTCACATTTCTGAGTTCAAAAATAACTAATTATTATCCCTTAGGGGATGAATTTCGAGAAAACCGTGATACAGTTAATTTTATATACAAGCTTAAATACAAATTTTCACTCTTCTTACTTCAAAATTGACGAAGTTGCCAACGCATTATTATTAAATTTTGTTTCTAATTTTGAGCTAATAAATTTTAAAATAACTCTAAAACTGACGAAGTTGGTTTGTATGAAAGTGACTTCCAACCGCTATTTTTACCCCTTAGGGGATGAATTTCCAAAAATTCGATAATATAACATAGCCTGTGTTACTCAAGAATAATGTAGCATCCTGATGGTGAAAGAATTTTTAAAATCGTTTCAGTAGTTTTTGAGTTCATTCGTTGCAAACAAACAATCAAATCTTTCCTCTTTATTTAATATAATAAAGACAATCAGTTATTATTTTTTTTAACGCTACTCAATCTTATACCCACACTAGGATTCCCTGTGTTGTGGGTGCCATGGACAATACAACTCACAAAGACACTTACAAATTAGTTGTGCCATATCACTAGTTGTGCATATGTACCTCTAGGGTATAAGTGTTCTGTGGTATGTACGTAGTTGGTCCGTTAGGAAACTGCGATTAATTGACAATAATGTAGTTGTACCGATGGGAACACTTAGTTGTGCCGTTCCACTAGTTGTGCGTACGTAGTTGGTCCGTTAGGAAACCGCGCCTGATACTATTAACTATACAAAAATACATTTTTTTTAATTATTGTCTGTCCGTCTGTCTGTCTGTTTGTCTGTCCGGGCATTACATGAAAACCCTTGAACGGATTTTAATGAAAATTGGTAAAGTTGTTACTAATACTCCGGGTCATATTTTAGGACATTCTTTATCCCGGAAAATTAAAAGGTTTCCTCGGGAAACGGGATGAAAGTTTGTATGGAATATTTTTAAAACATCAACCTACTTGCTTCAAATTTGCAACAAATGTTCCTGTGGTGCCGAGAATGGAAACCGAGGGAAATATTCATAAAATATGGGTGCTATATGTATGTGTTAAACAACTATAATATGTATAACGCAGATAACACTACTTTACAAAATTTCGCAACAGAGTAACCGCATATATTTTTTGATTAGTTAGGCATTACTGATTTATTATAGTATTAACAAATATCGCCATCACGTCAATTTAAATAAATAAAAAATAACAAAAATAAACTGTTTATGGTCGAGTTATATACAATGCTGTATTTTATTCTTTTGTTTTTGAGGGTACATAGAAAATTAAATATGTGTAATCATTTATTACGTTTTATTGCTTGATCTAACTACACAATCTTTTATTGCTTTTCTATTCTTGGCTATTTTATAAACTTTCTAAGTACGAAATGAGTAAAATCGCTAATCGTGGTTGTGTTAATTCTCCAGAGTCATTTTGTTTTATATGTGGCTCGTTTACACCTTCTAAAGAAAGAAGAGTAATAAGTGAGAATGTGAAAATATTATACGAGACTTATTTCGGTTTTACTGTTGGCCACCAAGATAAAAAATTGTCACCTCATTACTGTTGTATAACTTGTATTGCAAATTGTATTGCCGTTTCGAAAAAAAACTCAGTGCCATCGAATTAAAAGCTTAGAAATCGTTCAAAAACGTAGCAACGCAATTTTTGGGGAATAATAAATTAGAAAACTCTGAAAGTATTGTAACTGAGTTATTAGAAAACTACCAAAAATGGGATGTAGAATGTCGTAGAAAATTCATTTCTTACACCTCACTTGAATTTTTTTTTCACAAAATTTTGGAGATGTTAGTGACGAATAGGGTGAGAGGTTCCATCAGGACATCCTTAATATGAAACAACGTTACCAAGGTCGATGGGACCCAGGGATGTTGGGAAATTACTGTTGGTTCCTCATGAGAGAGAATGACCAAGATTTTAAAAGAAAATCACCTTATGCTAAGAAAAAATCAAGCAATTTTTTTTATTTAGTATTTATTGTTTCTTTAGAAATAGCTTTTTCAAATAAATGTAGCTTTTTGTAAATTTAGTTGTAATATCAATTTATTTTTTCCAATAAACAACAAGACGTACGTAGATATTTGAGAAATAAAAAAATAACAATAACTAAAAATCCTGACGTGATGGCATAATTCTGATATTAGATTTAGCTTCAGCATTAGCGTTTTATCCAGGATACAATACTTTCGTTTCTGTTGCGAACCAAAACTGTGTTTTTGTAGAGTAGTGTAATATAATCTATCGCAAAACACATTTAGTTAACTTATCTACTTTATAACTTATTGTAAGTCATATTTCGGCGGAGCGGATCGGCTCATGTTAATTGTTAATTACATAAATTGATGACTCGACGAAGTGAAAATTGAAAATGTACTTGGGATAGTATACCTCTGGGATAAAAAGTTCGATCAGTGTAGATATTATTTGGCCATGGTTCAAAATAATCCATTAAAACTATACCTAGTAACTTACTTACCTTTTTAAAATGAAATAAGGTCATGTGGATAAAGTGAAGTAAGGTAGCACGGATTATAGTTGGAGATAAGTATGCTATGTGCCACGACATTTTCCGGAGCACTCAAACAAAAGATCTTTAGAAAACGTGGAGTTTCAGCTTTCTCGACTGCGCGGCAAAAAACTCATTATCAGTAATGGAGGTAAAATCCAATAACGCGAAGCTTTACGAAGAACTTTCATTTATCAACATTTATGGTAACCGACAGCAGCGTTTGTAAAATAGTATACAAAATTTCATTCGTCACGTTAAATTAGAGGTGGCGGAAAATATGAGCGATGAAATCTATGGGGTGAGGAAAATCAAATAAATATGCAGAGAATTTGAGTAAAACAAGTTGGCCAAGGACAAAAGAAGTGAATGTTGATCCAATATTCGTTGAACCCTATCAGAAAAATAAGACACTGCGCCAAGCCAAGAGGCTAACAACCAAGGGCAAGATCAGAATTGTTAGTCCTTGACATTTTCCAAAACGTTGGTCTCTCGATAAGTTTTGAGATGCTCGCAATTTAAAAATGGAACGCATCTGTATTATATATTTTTAAAAAGCAAATTTATTTATAAATAGAACGCAAATACCCAGGTTGCTTGTTTAAAAACATATGATATTCCAGTCATTTAACAACGACGATTCCCGCGTTAGCAACGATGAAGCTTAACCGCGAAAATTTGTGTGTATTTTATGATTTTAATATATTTTATGATTTTAAATTTGGTTTAACTGAAAAACTTAGCCTTCAACGATTATAATCAGCGTCAGGGGAGTCTGCCCCATCTCGAGCAATAGTTTTTAGATGGTTCAGTGACTTTAAAAGGGGTAAAACAAACCTCGAAGATGACAATAGAAGTGGTCGCCCACAAACGGCAGTAACTGCAGAAAGTGTGTGGAATATTTAAATGATGGTGCGAGAAGACCCACGATTTACTTATCCGGACATCGAGAAGATTCTTGGCGTTAGTTCGGGGAGCGTTAACATTATTTTGCACCAGCATCTTTTGCTCTCAGACACTGAAAAACAGGCCCGTGTGGATTGATGACGCAAATTGCGTTTACGATTTGAAAACGGTATGTCAACACGTGTTTCGGAAATCATCATAGGCGACGAAACGTAGATTTATCAATATGTAGTATAAAGTGTAATATAAAGAGATAGTATTTATTGTCTGGATCATCATGGATCTTTTCAGAAGGAAAGTTGCAGACAAAACTGCAAAGACCTCGTAACGTTGGTAAAAAAATGGTGGCTAGTTTTCTTCTCGCAGAGGGGATGTGTTGACAACAATATTGGAAAATCTGTTAACTCGGAATGGAATACAACCATTGCCGTAAGTTTTCCAAGCTCTGCGACAGAGGAGACCAAAGACTGGGCTTCGGGGAATCATGCTGCATCACGACAACGCTTCGTCACATACGTCGTTCAGAACAAAGGTGTTTCTTGAAGAATCCGGTATAGAAACCTTGCTCCATCCATCGTACAGTCCTGATTTAGCTCCCTGTGATTTCTTTTTGTTCCCGATAATGAAGGAAAAATAAAAGGGAATTTTTTCGTATGCCGAAGAGGCCTTGGCCGCCTACAAAATCGCAATTTCGGACCTATCGGACTGGCAAGTGTTTTAATAGTTGGTTCAGGCGAATGGAACTTTGCATTGAGAATGAAGGAGTATTCCGAAAAAATGTAAAGTAAATATTGTCGCTAAAGGTAGATTCATAAAAAAAATGTGTGTGCCAGCTCCAACTCCATTGGAGAAGAAGGTGATGATGATGATGATGTTGTTGTTTCACATCATCAGAATAGGATGTACCAAGATTATTATTATCATTAGATGGTGTTGTTACTGATCAGCCATCTAACGCCATCTAGATTCTGTGTTTCGAATTACAAACATAACGCATAACGTAACGGAGAAAGTTTGATTTTACTCCCTATAAAATTTCATACCACGGGCTTCAATATGAAAATCGATAGATAAGGAGTTAAATTTTAATAATACACACTGAATAAGTGATGAGATGAGAATGACGCATACCAATACCATATTAATATCATAATATTCCGCTTTTTTTTCAAGTAAACAAGTATAGACGACTGGTCACGTCATTTTAACCATAGATCAATTTTTAACCGACTTCAAAAAAAGGAGGAGGTTCTCAATTCGACTGTATTTTTTATTTTATTTTTTTATTTTATGTTTGTTACCTCAGAACTTTGGACTGGGCGAACCGATTTTGATGATTGTTTTTTTAATCGAAAGCTGGTGGCTGTCATGTGGTCCCACATAAATTTTATTGAGATCTGACAATGGCATCCATGAGAAAACCACATAAGTCGTAAATTTGTGTTAAGATGTGCGCGACAAATTGACGTATAACTAAATATAACGCCAACCGATTTCGATGATTCTTTTTTTAATCGAAAGCAGGTGCTTGTCATGTGGTCCCACATAAATTTGAACGAGATCTGAAAAGTAGTTTTTGAGACTTTGAAGTCGGTTATTTTTTGTTAGTAAAATTTAGATTATATTGGTCTGGAAATAAAATATCGCGCGAACAGTAATTAATATTACAAAGTGAAGAAACAAATCAATTACCACACCTTAACTTATTCCACCTAGCCTAGTTACATCCAAATAAATAAGGGTTCCGTTTTTTTGTTTTTTTCGTACGAAACTCTAAAAATCTTAAAATGTTGAAAAGAAGGATCAGGGCACCGATCAATGAATCGTCCAAAAACAGACATAAAAATTCAAGTGGATTCACGAATAAAAACTAGCCGTGTGTATAGCTATCCAATTATAGAAGCTCCTGTTACATATTTTACCAATTTTGCTAACCACGCTACGTTAATACTATCGTCGAAGGCCAAAGAGTACAAGTCTTATCTTATGACGTAAAACCAAACTTGAAAGAACGTTGAGCGATTGAAGATTATGGTTCAGGCACTTCCAACGTCATCACTCAGTATTTTCGCCAAGTAATAAAATTATTTCTTTCAAACACGATCAATAATGGACAAGGACTTTGTGTTGTAGTTTATCTAGCAATACATGGTGTATCTTCATGTACTTAGATGTTTTAGAACAATAGTATGAGCTAATAAGATAAGCCACTTTGGTGTTGCGAAATGTGACTTTGTTGTCATTGAAATTTAACTAATAATATGGAAACTACCTTTTTTATGGAAATAGCCGGCAAACGAGCTGACGATCCACCTGATGATAAGTGGCTTTCGTCGTCCATGGACATCAGCAACACCAAAGGCATCGTTGCCGGCGAAGAAAGAGAAGAAAAAGAAAGAAAGAACTGGCGCTCAAGCCCCCTGCCGGGACACGAGTCGTTTGGCGGCTCACTCATGCTTAAGGGTAGCTATCCAGGCGAACCCCATGGAGAAATAATAATAGTAATAATGGTATTTATTAACAATTAAAATCAATATTACCAATATAATCCCTCCGAGGGGCCCAACCACCAGCGAGCCGGATTTAGTCGCCTCTTACGACACTCATCCGTTTTTACATCTCTGACAGCTTAATGATGACAGACTATTTGTCTCTTGCTTTACTTTAGATGACGTGTCTTTTTTGTTAGTTGTTTGCAGATATCAGCATAGATAAGATAAAATGTTTGATCTCGAATCTCGTTAGTTCCGCTGGGACTCACAGCATCTCCTCACAGTGAATAGTGCGGGGATGTGCTCGTTAATTATATTTACTCTAAAAATAGGTTAAGATAATGTATTGTAATTAACGACGCGTTTTACGAGGTGATCAAGACAACGAGTCAAGACAATAATTGGCAGGAGCGAGCTCCGATTGTGATGCTAATTACGAGGCACGCTCGAACCGTCTATCTGGTTTCCTTGCATAGCCCCGATAACAACCGCTTCTTACTGGATGACGTCATTCTTTGTTCTGTGTAATTTACACACCTTCACATATTTACGTTTAAAATAATAAGCAATTTGGTAATGAGTCTATTATCACTGAAACTTATCCACCTAGATACACGACTCAGCGTTACTAAGTTAAACATGCAATCCTACTAGGTATAGCAAATTCTTTGTTTGTTTGTCAAGTCTTCCGCTATATTTTGATTACACGGAAGCGAAACGTGAAAAGTACTAGGGCTATAAGAATAGGTGACAAATTAGAATACTGAAATTCTATGACATTCAATTCATTATTTTTGGTGTTTGTATCAAAGCCATTTATTTACATTGCTCGAAGAAAATTGGTTATAAACTTTTTGTCCGTGTATAAAAACTATTACAGGTTTATAAATAAAACAATGAAAATTTAAAGAACCAAAAAGATATTCAACTAGTAGTGATTGTGTACCATTTGCTCACTAGTTATTCTAGTACCTAACAATGAAGAATACAAAAAGTTTGTCGTCGAAGAATTTGTTTAGAATTCAGACTTATTCACAAGGTTTTCCCGATATCTTAACCTGTTAAAAGAAAAAATTAAATACAGTCTAGTTCTATAAATAATTAAGTAGGTATATTATTTAATCTTTACTCCTTCCAATGGTAAATCTAGGTTATCCCATAAGGACGTTGCCACCATATGCGAGAAGAAGCGGTAAGAAACTCTTTTAAAATATTTTTGTATTCACAGATGAATTATCTGCTGTTTTACTAATTTTGTTCATTGTTCCATCTTGAATTTTTATTGTATTCTTTTCTTTTTGTAATTCCTTTCACTGTGTTCATTTTGAACGACGATTCATGACACGTTAGCATTGACTTATATTATATAGACAGGCTGTTCAGTACTTACATTTTGTTCACCTGTGTTGACCCCAACTGGGGCCAACTCAGTTTAGGTCACTTTAGTCGGCTGCGAGCAAGCTACACAAGTAAATGTCACGTTAGAAAAACTCCGACTGTTCAAAAACACTTAATAACGTATTATTGTTTATTGAGCACAGTTAAAACGTTCTCATTATTTACGTTTGAACTTTATTTCACTTTATTTAATCATAATTGGTAAGTAACTATATTTTTATTTAGTCTTAAAAATTATTTAGTGTCAAATATTTAATACCGACATCTTGAACCAAACTTGACAAAACGAACACAGAGTACTTAATCACTACGGAACAGGGTTGCCAGACGTCGCGGAGTGAGAGATCGTACGGTGGGTAAATAAAAGTCGTATTTCCTAAGATGGCTCCAGAAAAAAAATAGTACGATTCATTTAATGTAGGTACTAAAACTTTAATTAGTTTTAGATGGCGGTCTACAAAACGAAATTGAAAGAAAAGTAATAAGTAAAACTATAAATTAAAATAAAATCTTCTTATCTTTATATATATAAATTACGTGTCACGTTGTTTGTCCGCGATAGACTCCTAAACTATTTAACCGATTTTAATCAAAGGGCTTCCGACATTTTTGTATGGAACCTGGCATACCTACAAGTCCGCCATTTTGAAAAAACCTCGATTCGGCGGCCAGTGATGAAACATGTGTCAATCGATAGAGTAAATGATTACGATCAAAATTTTACAGTGATGAAATCTCGTAAGTGGTATACTTTCTGAGATATTTGAGTTCAAACCCGTAGAAAAATAAAGTAAAAAACTTTGTTTCGGCGGATATTGATAAAATATGTGTCAATCGATAGACTAAGTGATTGCGATCAAAAAGTATTAAGTGATACAATGTCGTAAGTTATATACTTTCTGAGATATTTGATTTCAAAACTGTAGGAAAATAAAGTAAAAAAACTTCGATATACCTATCTTCAGCTTACGTAAGTATGACCACATTTCCCAGTTTGATTCCTAACTTAAATGGCTACCAATTCGACACAGGTGAAACTTCAGAATTCTCTCAACATTTTATGCTATTTTGAATAATGTGTCTTCTCCTGTTTATTTAAAGGAAACCCATAGCACTGCTTATTTCGGGAATTCCTTTGCAATACTGTTCTGGAACTCCTTGCTTGTAGACATCAAAAGACTACCAAAAGTTCCTTCAAGAATCACGTCCGGCAGCACTACCTGAAGCAATTAGAATGTCCTCGCCCGTGGTCTTCAACCACATGTTATATACGTAGTTATAAATATTTATGTACTTAATATATAATATAATATGTATATATGTAAATATGAATAAATATGTATTTATTTAGTTTTGTTAATGATATTGTGATATTTTATATGTATATAGTTATAGTGTTGATCCACTAATAAATAAAAAAGACAATTACCAATGTTTTATTTTTCTACTGGTTTGAACTCAAATATCTCAGAAAGTATATCACTTACGACATTTTATCACTGAATACTTTTTGATCGTAATTACTTAGTCTATCGATTGACACATGTTTTATCAATATCCACCGAAACAAAGTTTTTTACTTCATTTTTCTACGGGTTTGAACTCAAATATCTCAGAAAGTATACCACTTACGACATTTCATCACTGAATACTTTTTGATCATAATCATTTATTCTATCGATTGATATATTTTACATCACTGGCCGCCGAATCGAGGTTTTTTCAAAATTGCGGACTTGTAGGTATGCCAACTAGGTTCATTGCCCTTTGCACACCGTGTGCAGTTTGATCCAACTTGAAAGATAGGATAGCTTACATCTCAATGTATAGTCGCAATATTATTTTATTGCAATTTTTTTTGATAGAACGAAGTCTGTCCGGGCAGCTAGTTATAATATAAATTTACATAATAAAATACAAAATTATAAATGTTGAAATATCGGGACATAGGTAATTATAATGTGCGCCATCTATTGATAAATCTATGAACCTATAATAATTATATCATTAACCTATTATACTCGTACATAATTTTCTAACAATTCATACAAATACATATTTAAATTATTAATGTTTACTTACGATGTTAAAAAAAAATATAGTAGTCACTCCGAGATGAACTGGAAAAAGGCATAAATCGTATGATTGTCGCCATGGATATAATTATAACTTTTAACTGGATACATAACTTCGAGGTACTTGAAGACAGATGACGTCACAACGGAATGACTATTTGACCAATCGCAGACCGGATTCAGATTATCCTTCATAATTGTGGGGTGTTATGTCCTATTTTCCAAATGTTTTCTAATAATTTTTCTGGTGGTAAAAAAAATATATTATTGTATTAACACATTTTATTATAATTTCTTTAAAATTGTCCTTACGTCATGAAAACGGATGTTGAATGTGATAATGAAATGAAACAATGTAATTTATTACGGTACATTTCTTTTATTTTAAGTGCACAACACTTATAAAAAAAAATTAACACAGCTGAATGATATCCTGGGATTACAGATAACACAATGATTGGATGAACACAATGGTCATTCCGTTATGACGTAATTAATCCTCAGGTACCTCTACAAAGTAATCCAGACAGAGTAATATATCCATGGTATATGTCCAGTTATAGTAATGTATCCATGATCTCTTTCGGAGTAGGGTGTTGGCAACACTGGGCGCATAGTGACTCTGTGATTGAGTTCTCTGTGGCACGAAAGCGTGACACGAAATTCCTTAGAAACAGCGCGTCCATATAATATAAGTCAATGCACGTTAGCCTAAAAAAGGCACTTCGTTTGCATAATCTGAAATGCTTAGACGCATTTTCACGTACCGCAAGACTTTCACCGCAATTTGCCAGTGGATATTCCGTATAAGGTAACCACTTTAACGAACATAGTTACATTGGAACGTTAGACTTTCGTAGTCTCAATAAAATGTTTGTATTGACCGACCGGGATTCGAACATGGGACATTTGACTGCAAGCAAGTTTATAATCCGGTTACAGACATAATAACATTTACCTAGATCGAAATAGAAACGGAATAGTTTTTTACTTGTAGCAAAAATGTTATTGTCAGTTTAAATAAATTCGCAGATAACATTAAATTATTTACATACACAATGTAAAACAGCAATGATAGACAATAAACTTACCTAATCATTTTATCGTTTCTTTCAATGCCCTTTTAATTAATTGCCTATTAGATACACAGTAAGTACAAAAAATATAATTTAAAACCGCATGCGTCATCTATGTGGCAAGAGGAAATTGTAAGATAATGGGTGAAGATTGGTGACAAAGAATAAACCCACAGACAGAAAATGATTTGATGAAATGAATTCAAAATATGAAGAATGCCCTTAATTTAAAATAAAAAAGCATTGCATTTACTAACTGAAATGCAATTACAATGGTGCAAAATCATAGTGCATAGAAAAATATGCTATGAATCAGCATAATAATCAGACAAGTTACTAGAATGTTACATCAGTTTACTACAAAAATAATCTGTTATGCTGAACGCACATTTGTCCGGATATATGCCTATACCATATAAATACTTTAATGAGTAGTTTGTCTAAATAAAACGCATTTGGTGTACAAATTCATGTCAGTTGGTGAAAACCTTAGAAAACGATTTTAATGGTTTGTTTGTTTTTATCGGCTGCAAATCGTCTCTATTATGGGAATGAAATTTTTCAAAAGTAAAATGTGATGAACCATTGCATGCATATGTTATAGAGGGTGCATAGTGCATACCTTAATAAAAAAATCCCCCAAAATTTAAGTGAAAAATCATTGTTACTTGGATTAAAAAATTAAGAAAATATAAAAGACTAAATTTTAACTAATAAAAAGACAACGAAAAAAGAGTTACAATTAAAAACAATGTGTATGCAATCATCAGATATTTATGTATGAGTATTATAGATATTATTATGTAAATACTATGCTTTCATCTATTTCTTTGTGCAGTAATTATTCAATTGAAAATTAGCCAAAAACACTCAACTTTCGAAGTCTTTTGATTAAAGAATTTTGAACACAATAACTTAAACATACGAGCAAGTACTGTGCAATAAATGTGTTTGACATGTAAAGGTGTGTGATAAAAGAAATGGCGATGTACCATAACATTCCCGAGGTATCTTCGGCGTCAGTACCGTGGCACTCTGGCTGGAGTTACGTGATCATCACTCTAATCTCATCATGCACCTTAAAATCCTGGATCAATGCAAGTCACTTGTTAGTACATCAAACCTATGTTAGCCGGGATCCTTTATGTGGTGGGAATGTGGAAGAATGATTTCCAAACTAAATGTTTTGCTCTGCAAATGGAATGCTAAGTTGTTTTAGTTCTATTGTGCATTTGTACAGTTCTTTAATTTTTAGACATTTTGTCCAACTTCTTTGGAAATAATTGTCTTTCAATTTAAAATAGCAATATGAAAAATATAATAATGAAGTAGTAATATCTAGGTAATCCCACTAAATGTAAATTGAACCTTGAATTGATTGAAATATAAATTGACTTTTGTTATAATCTTATTATAAGTTTATACAATTAATGTAAATGAATCATTTAAACATATTTTTGTATTTCCCAGCAGACATATTTTTAGTAATATGACCTACTCTAACATTGCAGTACCTAAATAAAAAAATTAAATCAATTTTCTTTATATTCACAGCATTGAAATATTATCTTTTGTTTCATCGAGATCTATTATCATCCTATTGTTGTTTAATATCACTGCAAATAGCTACAATGGTGCATTTGAATATTATGGATTGTAATAAAACATGACATCATTGCAGAAGCATGACGGTTAATGGGCAATCTTAAACAATTACACACATTTAAATAGATGTATTATTCTAATTATTTTCAAGGTTGGCAATATCACAGTAATCATAGGTGACAATTTTTCTTTTAAACTTTCATACTCAAAGGCTTCACCGAAAATTGTGTTGCACTGTGTTGTTTCCACAGTAGCATACAGTGACTTTTTCATTACAAAACTAACAGTACATTAATTGCTGTTTTTTTTTAACAGACTTCAAAAACGGAGGCAGTATTCAATTCAACTATTTTTTTTTATGTTTGTTACCTCAGAACTTTCGATTGGGTGAACCGATTTTGATGATTCTTTTTTTATTTGAAAGCTGGTGCTTGTCATATGGTCTCACTTAAATTTTAGCGAGACCTGACGAGTAGCTTATAGTTATCCCTAATTTTGCAGTCTGTTATTTCTTATCAGGAATTATATTTTCAGTGATATTTGTATTTTTTTTATTTTGTCTGCTGTAACTGTCAAGAATATTAAATAACATTCTTTAAGTATGCTCTTAATTAAGGATATTAAAACTTGATCAGTGTTATGCAGTTATGAAACCAAGTAGCATTCCATTCACCAGAGCTTGGAAAAATGAGGTTCAATTCAAACAAGCATCTACTCTAGTCTCCAAGCAACTGAAGCCGCGGTCAGTGACTGCGGCGGCGAAGCTCCTCCATGCGGGCCCCGCTTACCTGACCGAGTCTTCGCGCGCTTGTTGCTGCTGCGCTTTGGCACACGACCGACACGCACTCCTGACATCTTATATTTATAGAATAATAAATCAACAGCTACTCAATTTTCAATTTAAAGTAAAAAATATTTCATCTTTATTCAAACCGTACTCACAGTCACGAATTTATTCGTCAAACTTTTCACGAAAAATAATTTCTTGACCCGAAAAAGACTCCGGCATTGAATGTCGACCGATACGAGATTATGTTTTTGTAGGAATAAAGCAATACTAATCTGAATATTTTTCACTGTGATTATAAATGGAAATTAATAATTTGCACGAAATTCACAGAACATTACAACGGAGAACACAAGAACAATGAAATGAGAGAAAATTTCGTTCGCTCGTCTTCGTAGTTCGTAAATCATTGACACTTGACAGACTGACAGTATGACAAATGACAATAGTCACAACAAAGATGGGAGTTAACGTCTTGACATGACAACATTCTGACGTTTAATGACCTTGGATATTGTACTTTTGGCCAAACTTAAGGTTTTATAATCTTGGTTAAAAATCACAAGGAGTATCCGGAAATATAATAATGTTACAATAGGGTTGTTTAATATATAAACTAATTTCCATTCCAAATAAATCGCAATTTCATTTAGAATTGAGATTTTGAGAAACATGATAGATACTCTATGGAATACAAGCAAGTCTATGTATAGTACATCTGTGTATTTTCAAGGTATTCACACTTACGTAACGTCAATTCACTTACTTGACAGCTGTCAGTTTGAAGAGACCAACCAGCTGATTTGTGGGGAGGACCTTGGCTACTTGTAATCGGCAATATTTATGTAATTTTAGAATTTATAACATCTCTGTCGAGGTAAAAATATTTTCAATTAAAGTGTTGTCCAGGTTTGAAAATTATTGAATTTGTAATGCTTCTATTTTTATTGCAGATGCTTCGAAAAGTCGTTTTAGGTTCTGGCCTAGTGGCTTTGATACCAAGTGTTAAAGCAGCTACTCCAATAAATAAAACGAATAAACCATCGAAGCCGCCACCGATGCGGCCCTCCGACCTCCCTATATACGATGCTCCCCATGCCGATTACGGAGAGTACGTGTCGTAAGAAAAATTATATTTGTTTACGTTTTATATCCTTTCATATCATTGAAGTATTATTACTAGCGTATAGAACCGACACCGCGAACACAATGTATGTTCCAATGAAATGGCGCCGAGCGGCTTCAATATCCAATGGATTCGTTCGATTTTGAAAGGAGAACGGGGGCTTAATTTTGAAAATAGAACCTCCCGGCGGGACACATATTTTGTTCGAGGTGTCTGTTCTATGACATTATACTTCAATGTTTCATATGTCTGATTTTTGAGTAATAGCGTTTGAATATAAGGTTATTTAAGCCCTGTGCGAATGAACTTGCTTTATTATGTTTTGAGCCTCCTGATGGTCAATACTGCTGCCCTGTGAATTCTCTGATTTTCATTATATTTGTTCCTTTTTACCATACCGTCTTTCCTCAACTTTCAGATACTTAGAAGCTAAAGAAAGGGGAAATAAGCCCAATTATCTCAAGTCAGTGCTCCAGCCACCCGTGAGTGCTGTTCGCGAACAGGTGCAAATAGTCTTGGGCCACACCGAGTCAGTAAAGAGGACCGTGATGGACAACTACCATGAGTTTGAAGACAGGAGTTCATGTTAGTAATTACAGTTTTTTGTAATACCTCCTAATAAATGGTTCTCGATATGACAACATGATTGATATTTGGATATATTACAGACTAGAATACTGACCCCTGCTCTATACTGGCAGACCAGGGCGTTGTAAGCTAGCCTGCTTCAAGTCATTAATAATATCTTTCTAAAGCAGACCTGCAGGCCTATTATGAACGTTTATAAAACCATTCAGGTTCCAGGCAATTCATTTATCGGGCTTGGAACGACGTATGATTGGCTAAAAAGTGTCACGTGACTGCTTTGGTAATACGAATTTGATGTTTACACTGGAATATGGCTGGAATTAAGAGTTCATAATAGACGGCCTGGCTTGCTACCACCCTGCTTAAGTCAGCCCTCAAACTTGTCATATGCTGAGCATAAAAAAAAGTTTACACAATTGTTGTATATTTTATTTCAGTTACATACAAGTAATCACACCTTAAAATAATTTCAGGGATAATTCAATATCTAAGGGAGGAAGAGAATAAGGATGTGCGGTATGGTGCTGTGGTGATGGGTGGCTTGACAGGGTTCATTTTTGGTCTCCGAGGTGGCATCATAAGAGTAAGTAATAATTTTGTACACATGATCTACTTAGCTCAATAATTGATTTCACTACTAGGGTAATAATTTCAAGAATGAAACATGTACTGGTAATAATTTTAAATTAGTATCCTGGTGGGATTGCAGTCCTCTAATATTTTTGTAGCTGCAAAGCCAGAATCTCAAAAACCAAATCTATTACCTGGCCACAGTGTGGAAGTCAGGCCATGTAACCTCTATGAGCAGTTAATAAAAGACTTGGATGATTCTTTCTTTCTTTTTCTTCACTCTTTGGCCGGCAACGCAATGGTGATGCCTTTGGTGTTGCTCATATCCACATTTATTTCCTTAAAAAAAGATATAGCTGAAATCTCAAGGGGAAGTGATAAACGTGTTTTGTAATGAATTCAAAAGAAATCCTGTTATTTTCAGAGGTTGTTCTATGCCGGTGTGGGTACAACAATTATGGGTTCAATATGCTTCCCTGAAGAAACTAAGCAGTTAGCTAAGAGCAATGGTGCCCTAGCGAAACAGTACATTAATATTGCATATAACTTCTTATATGGAGGTAAGTTTGTACCACACATATACTAATGTAAATGAGTAACATAGTATTTTTTACACTATAAAAAAAACTGTTATATATACTGAACATTTTGTTCCATAATACATCAATTCGCTGACTAAAAGTTTTACTGTGGAATGATTTTTCCATATTTTATACCTAGGTATATCAGCATCAATAGAAAACCCATTATGAATCAGTGATTTTATAGCAGTAATACCTATCATATTGTTATATTTATTTATTACTACAGATTTATCTTGATGTTTTAGTAAAACCTGGGGACCCGCAACTAGAGGTGAAATTCCCTGAGTTGTCTTTCCCGAAAGATTTCTCACAGTTTGTCGACTTGACCGTATCAATGGCTTCCTCAGTTAAACAGGCCGTGATGCCTCCGCCATCGAAAGAGGAAATCGATTCTAAAACTAAAAAGGATTAGGTACACATTTGTGGTCAATGCATGGATCTATTATTTGGTTTTGTTCTTGCATGTTGTCCTCGTTGGTAATCTGGTTGCTTGACATGGTTTAATTTTTTCCTTAGTTTATTTCAACCCCTGCTGATATGATTCTAGAATTAAATATTCATTAAGCACCATGAGCTAATCAATAAGTTTTGTGTTTCTTTTGTCTATGTTAATTTATTAATTACTGTGTTTCACTTTAATGAGTTGTATTTTTGCTAATAACTGTTTGTTGCTATTATGTAGCTTGTATGGTTTTAATAGAGCATTTAAAGCTAATAAACGACTAATTATTACTTTAAGCTAATGACTCACGCACGTGTTTTACACTAATAAGGTACCTACACTTGCCTCCCGCACTTTCACTTTTGGCCCATTTTCAATAATCTATTTATCCATAATCTCTGGATAAGTTATTAGGTAAAGTGATAACAAAGACTATTTAAGATTTTGACAGTTGCTAGCTAAGTGACTTCTGGTTATTAGATAAATAGAATATTGCCCAGGCCGGGCAGCCGTTAGTGCTGTTTCTACCCGACATGTCCCATTGGCTTCAACCCATTAACGGCCCACTACTGAGCACGTGTCTCTCCTCTTAAGAAGGCCTAGAGCATACTCCACCACGCTGCTCCAGTGCGGATTGGTGGAGGGGTTAGTGGCCAACCCAATTGTCGGAAGATCATTTGGATATATTTTAACGTGAAAGTATAATTTTTTCAGACTTTGGCGTCTAACACCACGCATAACAACGGTTCCCAGTAAGTTTTTATATTAGATGTATTTTTTGTCAAGATTTTTAATATTGTTGCGAGATAGAGACTTCTCCCATTATACCTACCTTTTTTGACTACCTTTTAGCCTAGTTGATGGCGACCCTGCCTGCGATGCGAGGGGTCCCGGGTTCGATTCCCGGCCGGGCATTTATTTATGTGCCAGATAAATATTTGTACGCGGGTCATAGGTGTGATTGTGTGTGTTATATTTGTCGTCCATGCCACCCGCGACACAGGTAAAATAACCTACTGCGGGGGTATGAGTGTGTTAGCGTTTATTTATTTTATGCTTGTGCTGCACACTCCAGGAAAATAGCCGAACCTGTAAAATTGTAGGTTGCTGAGATTTCAGTAACCTGGTACCGCGGTACAGATTTTTACCACCCAGTAAATGCTACTGGTGTATATGGTGGTTCATAGAAGTAACATTTATAGTATTGTCCAGTTATGTTAGTTTCAAATTGATTTCTGCCTTTTATATTAAGTTTTAAATGGTTAAACACCTTAACGAAAAACCAAAAATAAAAAACTGACTGTTAATTTTTTTCTTTTCAGCTCCAGGTCTTCAGAGAAAAGTAAATGAAAAAATAGTGCAACATATTAGTAATTTATTTATTGAAATAAGTATGACACACTAAATAAATACATTGTTATAAACAATCTTTTTTATTTTCATACTTCAAAAAGCAATTTCACTTAGTAACTACGCAAATATCATTTCCTCACGTCGTTTCTTGGTGACGACTGTGCCAGGCTTATGCTGGGCCTCTGGATGGTTCATCAGTTCAGGTGGACATGTGGACACAGAACTCTGAAGCAGAACTTGCTTCAGGTCATAGAATAAAGCAGAATCTTCTTTAGTAACAAACGATATAGCTTTACCAGTCTTGCCTGCACGACCCGTACGTCCGATACGATGAGTATAATCTTCAATGGTCTTTGCCATATCATAGTTTATAACAATGCTGACATCCTTAATGTCGATACCTCGACCGGCAACGTCGGTCGCCACGAGAATATCTTTGGAACCATTTTTGAGACTTGCCAAAGCAAAGTCACGCTGCTCTTGTCCCTTACCACCGTGCAATGTACAAGCATTGAATCCCAGTTTCTCCAAACCCTTCGCCAGTACGTCAGCGCCCTTCTTTTGGTTGACGAATATAATGATCGGCGGCTCGACACCTCTCTGCAATATCTCTGTAAGTTTTCTGCGTTTTTCATTTTCGCCTACCATGAAGACCACCTGTTCGGTTCTGTCTACTGGTTTACCGACAGATCCGATGTACACAATCGCAGGTCTTCGGAGGTAGGTTCTGGCCAATCGCTCGACTGCCGGCGGCATAGTCGCCGTAAACATCACAGTTTGTCTGTACTTCTTCTTGGTGTTATAGTTGGCCAACAAAACGGAAGCATCCTCGGCAGCATCTGAATCCGGTTTTATGTTTGACACTGGCATATATTCCAGAATTTTTTGTACATCGGGCTCGAAACCCATGTCTATCATACGATCGGCCTCGTCAAGTACGACGTAAGTACAACGATTCAGTACCAGGTATCTGTTTTCCAGTACGTCAATAAGACGACCCGGCGTAGCTATGACAACTTCACATCCCAATCTAAGTTTGAATCCCTGTTCTTCCCTAGAGAGACCACCCACAACTACGACAGAGGTGATACCAAGAGGTATACCAAATTTATTTGTTTCTTCCTCAATTTGCTGAGCCAACTCTCGGGTTGGAGCCAGAATAATTGCATAGGGACCTTGATCAGCGTCCTCCATACGCTCACTTTTCGGCAACGACTGAATCCAAGTCAGCAAAGGAATAAGGAAAGCTAATGTTTTACCAGAACCAGTTTCAGCAACACCAATGATATCTCTATTTTGTAACCCGATCGGTATGGCCTGTCGCTGAATTGGTGTGGGGCTTTTATACCCAACTTTAGTTATGATTTCCATGATGTCATTGTGGAAGCCAGCTTCCTTCCATGAACGGATCGGATTGGGAATTTTACCACCCTTTAAAGTTATGTTGTAATCCTCCCTGAATATTCTCCAATCTCTTTCAGTCATCTCATCTTGATCCTTTTCTGACCAATGCCTATCATCCCATTTCTGTTTGTCTTCCTTCTTTTTAACTTTCTTCAACCGTAACTTCTCTTGTTCTTTCTCAAGTTCAGTTCTCCTTTTCTCAAGTAAGTTTCCGTAAAATTTGCTGTAATCTTTTTTCTGTGACTTAATGTCAATGCCAGCAATATGTCCACGACCAAAAAATTGGACTTGATGCCTTTCTTTGTACAGTGAGTTATAGTCATTAGATGTATCCTCCGATGCATCCCAATCAAATACAAATTTTCTGTCATTCAGTCTCCTTACTCTACGTTTCTTTTTAACAATTCCCAAATAGCGTGCCTTTATTGCCTCCTCTTCTCTTTCCTTGTCTTTACTCTTGCCATAATCGTCTATCTTATTAATTTTGTCTTCTCTCCTTTCTGCAGCAGATTTTCGCTCTTCATACTTGCGTTCTCTCTCCCTCTCTCTTTCCCTTTCTCGCTCTCGCTCTTTTTCTCTTTCTCTCTCCCGTTCTTCTCTATGTTTTTTTTCATCTTCTTTTCTTGATGATCCTGTCAGGTCAATTGTTGTAACAGTAGGTCTCTCAATGTTAGCTCTCATGGCTTCCACTTGTTCTTTGCGTCTCTCTAATGCTAATGCAGCTCTTTGCTCCTTTGTTAAAAATACCGGTTTACTCCTGGCCTCCTCTTCAGCTTTTTTCTTAGCCAGAAGTTCTTCTAAAGATAACGGCTCCCGCTTTACAAGTTTAGTTTCCTCTTTCTTATCCTCTTCATTTTCAGGTTTCTCATCTTCTTTCCTACTTTTGCTTTTATCTTTATCGTCATGTCTTCTGTCTTTATCTTTACTTTCCTTACCATCTCGTTTCTTAGGACTACGCGACCGTCCACGATCTTTTCTTGTGGGACTACGATCCTTATCTTTCCGAGGGCTCCTAGGACGTTCGTTGTCTTTCCTTGGGCTCCGGGAACGGTCACGTTCCTTCCGAGGGCTTCGCGATCGTTCGCGTCTTTTAGGTTTGTCGCGGTGAGATTCGCGTTCGTCGTGGCGATCTCTGTCCCGTCTATCTCTCGACCGCGAACGCCGCCGCTCAGGACTCCTATCCCGAGCCATGGTAATTATTTAAATAAATCTCACCAAAACATTAAGTAGGTCTAAGTGTGTTTTATGAACAAATTTTATCCAAACACGCAGAAGCCAAAATTACAATTTTGACTTATCTGACGTTTTGCTTTTGACAACACTCAAGCTCAACAGACTTTATACAAGAAATTGTGCAGAAATCTAATATATTGTAGTCCGTATTTACGAACAGAATGAAATAAAATTTAGGCTTTGCATCTTTTGGCTATGGCCTATGGCTTTTTCCATGAATATATTACTCTATCTGGATCATAGACTTTGAAGAGGTACCTGAAGTTCAATGACGTCATATCGGAATAGCCATTCGACCACTCACAGGCCGGATCTTGGAGTAATGTTAAACATGGAGAGGTAATAATAAGTTGAACATTCTATGTGCTATCTGTCTTTCTCAGATTTATGTCAAGTTGGCGTGGGCTAAAAAAAGACAACTATACGTCATCCACTCTGTTCCCAAAACGTCAAGCGGTGTATGACGCCGGTTTTTCGAGCATGAGTTACCAGTCTGATTAAGTGGCATAAACTTTTACGGCAATTTTTGAGTTAATCTTTCTAGTGTTTGCTAAAAATTACGACGTAAGTCATGGTGTGTGTGGTTTATGGGTAGAAAAGTCGTAGTTCGAAGAAATTAGAGAATGACCGAGAATCGATGTTTCACAGATTTGCGTTTTCAATATTTTCCTCTGATTATTATAGTTATTTAGGGGAAAATATGACATATTGTTGTGTAAATAAAATCTTATGGAGCGGAATAGGTATATTATACACTTTAACTGGATGGTTAGCTTCGTACTCGTACCTGATGATTGATGAAGTAATAACGGAATGCTCATTTTTGTATTGTGTCCATATTATCTATAGTCCCAGGATTCGATACATTTGTGATTTTTTATACTGGTATAAAAACATCTAAGATGATCAATATATATTATTATTACATAGATGTACCGTAATTGTGTACCTTAATTTCCAATTTACTCTTAATGAAATTATTTTAATTCAGTAATGTTAAATAAATTTTGATAAAATGTATTATTTCAATATTATAATTTTTACCTCTAGAAAAAATACCTACAGAAAGTAATTATGAAGAACTACAGGGTGTACCCGCGCCAAGTGACCGCCCGGCGTCTATTGATTATTTGGACAAAACTATTAACAAAAAACCAATAAAGTACAGGTCTAATCGGTTCGGTTTTTTTTTATTAGCTTTTTAATTTTTTCGGAAAGAAACCTGACTTGCTACACTATTTTCGACATATTTTTTTGTTTTTACATTTATTTTCATTCTGTTTTTTTTATTTACCAGTTGTTATCATAGTTTATCTATTCGAGGTATAAAATCTACCGAAAATTAAATAGGATATATTTTTTAAAGACATTAACTGAAATTATTTTGAAAAAAATTACCTGTTTTTATTTAATTTCACTAAAAAGTTGGGAAAATGCCCTATGAATATTATTATTTTATCAATTATTATTAAATTACATGATATTAGCTACAAAATCTCATCAACCCTCTGTTTCAATTGTTCTCTCGTAGCTATTGGCACAGCATACACTTTTTGTTTCATGTAGCCCCAAAAATAATAATCAAGAGGCGTTAAATCAGGAGACCGAGAGAGAGGTGGTCCAGTAGCATGGTCCTCCAAGGTCTCAATTGAAACCGAGGATTAATGCTGCTGCTACAATAATAGGAGCGAACCTTTCGAAGTGCAAATAACGAGTCAAAGGATGTCATTTAGAGCCTTAGCCTGTATTAACGCCAATGGCGGTCATTTCGAAAACGTTATGAATTAATTACTGTTTTTTTTTTAAGTAAATGATTTAAATTTGCACTTGTTTTTTTTGTTTCCTTACATTTAAAATTATTCTATCAAAGGGCAAAAGGTATTTTTGATAGTAAGACACTTAAATGTTCCACTAGCCTGGTTTTAACAGTCTAATCTACTTATTTTCGAAAATAGGTTGCATATTTCAAGAGTTTGTAGTTCGGTAAATGATTAAGATAACTACAAACATATGCATGAGAGTTTGTACCTAATATCATGTAATTTAATAATAATTGATAAAATAATAATATTCATAGGGCATTTTCCCAACTTTTTAGCGAAATTAAATAAAAAAGGGTAATTTTTTTCAAAAAAATTTCAGTTAATGTCTTTAAAAAATATATCCTATTTAATTTTCGGTAGATTTTATACCTCGAATAGATAAACTATTATAACAACTGGTAAATAAAAAAAACAGAATGAAAATAAATGTAAAAACAAAAAAAATATGTCGGAAATAGTGTAGCAAGTCAGGTTTCTTTCCGAAAAAATTAAAAAGCTAATAAAAAAAACCAAACCGATTAGACCTGTACTTTATTGGTTTTTTGTTAATAGTTTTGTCCAAATAATCAATAGACGCCGGGCGGTCACTTGGCGCTGGGACAGCCTGTATATCAAAATAGGACATAATTTTTGTAAGTAAGTGTGGACACTCTACAATTATGAAGGACAACCTCAATCCGGGCTGTGATTGGTCGAATGGTCATTCCGATATGGATGTACCTCTACAAAGTCCATGATCCAGATAGAGTTTATTGTATTCATGGTCAATACCACAAAGTACTCTGTGGTCAATAAGTTACTCTATGCCTTGTCCTGTCGGCTTGTCACTCTTGACGTCTTGACAGAGTTGTCAGTTATCAGATGGTTGTCAGGTCAGACAAGACAAAATAATTTGTTTTTTTTTTTTCTGTTAACTTCATGATATAACCAGGGTCCTCAAACTTAGTACAATGAATAGGGAAAGATGACAGATATAATGATACTAAATTAAGACGCATGTTCATTACGTACAGTAAACCATTGCAAGAGGCTTTTTCAATTTAGTAGCATTATAACAGTAGTTATTTAAGGCAAATACAGAGAGCAGCACTTACACCTAATTTTTTCATTCTTGAGAGATAGACGCAACACAGATAAGATTTATTTTTAGAATAATATCAAAATTGTTATAAATAACTTCTATATTATATTTTATTGAAGCTGAAGTGCTGAAACATAAATTAAATAGATAAATATAATTAGAATTATTGTTAAATAAAATTATTGTTATAATAACGCAATGACCGTAGACAAGAAAAATGCTTGTTGTAGTTGTTTTAATTTTGTCTTTGGATGGCACATACTTGTCATCTTGCGCTTGCGTTGGTTATGTTTGTACTGATTTTTGCTTAAAAATATTGATTTTTAAGTGCTTTGTGTGTAATTTCCGTCGAGTCGATTTGTAATAGTTCCTCCGGTTATTAGTACACAAAAATCCGAGATTTAGTGTATACTGTGTATAGTGTTGTGCGTGGGTTTGAGACAAGACCCTATTTCCCCTTGTGCATCTTAATTTTACAATGTCTAAGGTTAGGCGATGCGTTGAAATTGTTGTCATAAATGCTGTAAAAGAAAACTTAAATAAATTCTAAAAATGATTCAATTTTTTATTTCCAAAGTTGCCTCCTTCAAAATACCAAACTAGCAATGTTGGTATAGACTATATTGTCAATTGGTTAGTGTTGCCAAGTCATAAAACTGGATGTATGATCTAACGTAATTATATGATACCTGGCAACACTTGATATTAGTTCCTCAAGGCACTGTAAGAGGCGCCACTGATGCTCATTTCTCATTTTAGGCGCGAAGTTTGGTCTCTATTTCAGTATTTAACAAAGTACTCTGTGGATATAACTTTTAACTTCATCCAGCAGTACTTTTGTGTTCGTGTTGTTTTGCTTTTAAATCATGCATATTGTAGGCTTAACAAACTCGTTTGTTCCAGGAGGATACTATGTTTAGTATAATTTTTTATACCAATAAAGTGCGTGAACATGGGTACAACAAAGTTTAAAATTGGGCTAACATCAGCTTTTGCACTTGGCTGCGCTGGTCTTACATACCTGGTGGTGAAGAAGAAGTATGGGGTTCGACAAGCTGTGAATGCATTTACTAATTTAAATATTGAAATTATTACAACTGAAGTCCAATGTAATCAAGTTGTGGAGGAAATGAGAAGGTTAGATTTGTAATGAGATTTGTTTAAATTACAAACATGAAAGTATGCTTATAGGCATGAAGCTGGCTTTTAACAGTTGACAAGGAATTTATCTTTTGGTACACATACATATATATGCCTGAAATAGAGCAACCATATTATGGTTCTTTTAATTTACCAAGTCTACAAGTGGTATGGTTAACCACAGAAATGTCAAATATGTCACATATTTTTTGGATTGGTTTTAGAATCCGGTAGCTGGGAGAGGTTAGAAAAGTTATTTTCCATTTGCTCGAAAATGGTGCGTTACCGAGATTTGTGAGTGGTACCATTGTAATCAGCATCAAACCCCCTATCATTTGCCCCCTCCCTTTCCTCCTGCTACCGGATCCAAAATTTCATTCATGGTAACATATTTGCCTAGATAATAAATTAATCAATATTTCATCATATTACATTGGTCAATCAGGAGATGTGTCAGACATAAAGCGGTAGGATTTGACTGTGAATGGGTGACAGAACATGGGAAACGACAGCCTGTGGCCCTCGTGCAGCTGTCCAGCTTCGACGGCTACTGCGGCCTCTTCAGGCTTAGCCACTTGAAGAATGTTCCACAGTCATTAAAGGTTAGTTTACAGCTTCAGGGTTTGAGATAAATGTGAGACAATTATTTGAAGTATTACAGGCTCAATCCATTGTTGATTCCATGTTTTGAACTTTGCTGATTGACAGACAAGTCACTGTCAATTGTTTTTATGCATGATGGTAATTTTATATTGTTTGCATGGCTATTTATCACCCTTTTTTTTAATTTAACTGAAATAATTTTAAAGATTCAGTGTAGGTGATCGCACATATGTCAGCATCGTAAGCGCCACACGCGCCGTACGCGCCACATTTATTGATAGCCTCGCACATTTGCGCCGTACGTGCTATACATGCCGTTTAGTATTACCAACAATTTTTGCAGTTTTTTCTAACCTCTAGTGTGAAATGGTGCAGTGACATTAGTTTATTCCTACTTGTCCTGTTAAGTAGTCCTGTTGACAGAACTAGTGGGAAAAGAATCCCACTAAGTTCTGTGTCACTTTATTTCCGTGTATACGTATAGTTTGTTATTAGTCGTCACATATTGGCCACTGTGTATGTATTATTAATTTCATAGCAAATTTCATAAACTTCATATTTTCCTTTGTTCAACTGGCAGTTGCCAGACTCAGATTCTCAGATTGCAAAAGAAAAATATTATTACTAAGACGAGATCTCCTCACAGGATTCATTTACTGTACATTTCTCATAAGATAATGCATTTGTCAAAAGCATCGCGGTATGGCAACACCGTAAAATGGCATGGCAAAACGTAGTGTTTAAGTACTCTGTGGGCAACACTGAGTACCAGCACGTGCCCTACGCACCTACGCCTACGCGCATATGACGTCATCATGCGTTCTATTAGTTTGGATATCTACCGCATTTTTTTAAATACGGCTCTTACAGTGCGGATAAATGTACGGGATCTCTTAAGATTTCATACACCGAATTCTAAATGCGGGGCGTACGGCGCGTACGATGCTGACATATGTGCAATCACCTTTATAATGTAGGAACACTAGACCTCATCATCACAGAACCCATTATTTTAAATTATATGTTTTTATATGGTTTACAATACTTTTTTTTATTTTTTTATTAATACTTTTTAATCCACAACTTTAACGTATTACACACAAAATAACTAATACTATACTTTAGGTTTACAATACTTGTTGTAAATATATAAATGCTTACTTACATAAAAAGAAAAACTATATCATTACCAGTGCAATGAATTAGTACATATTCCACAAGTTTTTGATACATTTTCAGTACTTACTACCCTGTCAAAATCTAACATGACATCACAATGACACAATGAATGTGTTTTGTTGATTGTTCCATTTTAATTAAATTTTTTTAATGACCAATGTTTGCTCTAGGATCTTCTGGAAGATGAGAGTATTTACAAAGTTGGTGTGGCCCCAGCTGATGATGCAAAATATTTGGCCCAAGACTATTCTGTCTTCCTTCAATCGAGTTTGGACATCAGGCACTTGGCTCAGCTGTGCGGCCAGGATCCTGGGGGCTTGGCTGCCCTGTCCAAAGCTATGTTGGGAGTAATCTTGGATAAAAGTTGGAGGGTTAGTTATACAATTGTCACTTTTAAGCCTAATTCAAAATGTCTTTATATAACCTGCCATTGTATTTCAGAGAAGCAGGTTTTTTGCTAATGGCTAGTAAGATTTTAGTAAAGTATAATAAACCTTTTAAAGGTGAATAATTTTGTCCCAGATCCGGTGTAGCAACTGGTCTGCGGACGAGCTGACTGCCAGACAAGTGCAGTACGCGGCCACGGACGCCCATGTTGCTATAAAGATCTTCGACAATCTCATTAATGAATACTACAAAGGCGGACTACTCTCTTGGCTCTACAGGGGAGAGAAGAAAGATTGCTGGGAGAATCTCGACGAGATTTGCTCCAAGTATGCCGATGTGACGTTCAAGACCAAGCAGACTGTTAAGAAGAGTGATTTAGTGTGAGTTTTTTCTAATGATTATTTGTTAACGGATTGCGTACTCCCGAACCAGTAGAGGAAATTAAATGTATCTTATTTTGCCTTTTTTCTTTTTGTTAGTTTGGGGGAAGCTTGAGCCCCCTAGCCACATATGTATGTATGTATTTATTTAGCTGGTGCGGTTCTGAAAAAAAAATGAAAATCTGTTTGGTGGGGATTTCTAGAATAAAGATTTCTTGAATAAACCGACAGAGGTATGAAAACTTACCGTTCGTATTGGCGATGACTGCGAATTTGCATTAGGTTTGGTGGCAGACTATCTTTTTAACTTGACTCCAATCATGCAACTTGGAGACTTAAGCTATAGAGCGAGAAAGTAGTCCTTATAATGATTTTTAACACTGGTAGGAAAGAGAAAGAGATTAAGAACTGCAAGGAGCTAACGTTAAGCAAGCGGTACCCGCACGCGACGCGCTCCAAGCCACTCTACCACAACTGCTTTCTACAGGCGCCCGACGGAGAGCTGCTCTGCACCTGTGACAATAAGAAAGCCTATTGGTAAGTAGCACTCTATCCAGCCTGTGAATTAAATTGATTAATTGTGTACACATTTGATCAGAGTTGCATTATTTTGGTCAATTTGCTCATGTCCAACGTGATGAACGTCATTTATTTTATCTGAGAGCCTTTCAGATATTGAGTAACCCAATAATATACATTGTGATATATAAGTACCCCATAGATATATGAATACTCGATGTAGCTTTGTACTGCGCTGTATTGCGCACGAGACATGTGTATACCGAAGATCCAAAATAGCGAAGATTGTATGCCCTATTTCCAATATCCTTGACACTCTTCCACTGATTAACAAATTCTATCATTGTTCAGGTACGTAGAGAAAGAGCTAGCAGACATAGTGCAGGAGTCCCCGCTGACCGTGCGACTGCGGTTCGAGCCGTCGGGGCGCTCCGTGGGCGACGTGGGCAAGTACTACCAGCTCGCCAAGGAGAACAAGTGTGTGGTCTGCGGCAGCGGCAACTCCTACATACGGAAGAACGTCGTGCCTAGAGAGTATAGGAAGTACTTCCCTGGTAAGGATGAGGGTACTTGGAGGTTGCGTTTGAAGTGTACGGAAAACTTAATTTTTGGGGGTTTGTAAATGTATAACTCCGTTTTTAGGGTCACATAGTCGAAATGGAATCTTTATAGTTCCAGGGTACCTGTAGGGATTACAGATAAATGGATAAATATTTTTTCTCGTCTACCCCATAGAGAGAGAGAGATCATTGAGATCTTTCAAAGATAGTATGGGTCAGCAAATATTATTTTACGATTTATGGGTCCGTTTGCGAAACGCTATTCAGCTTTAAAGTGCTCATTTTGGTGACTCCCTAAGTCAAGTTAGGAATTACATAATGAAAAAAAACAATTTGAGGGTAATAAAAACCTTAGTTTTGGGGGTACTCAATTTTTTTTATTAAGGACAGGCGTATAAAGGGGATAGAATTGACTCAATTTACATAGTTCCCATTGCCCCCCAGAGGTGATGAAGGACCACTCGTCCCACGACGTGGTGCTGCTGTGCGTGGGCTGCCACCAGCGGTCCAACATGCTGGACCGCGCCGTGCGGGAGCGGCTGGCCCGCGACTGCCGCGCGCCTGTCGCCGCCAGCGACAACGGGAAGTACATTGAGGATGCTGACTGCAGGTTGGTACCGGTTGGATCTAGGGCATAGCGCTTGAGTCATCGTGTTCTGGCTGACGGCTTGAGAGCAAGTTCTTTTTTTTCTTCTCTTTTTCTAGGCCGGCAGCGCATCAATGATGCTGGTGTCGCTGATGTCCATGGATGACGATAGCCACTTACCGTCAGGTGGATCGTCAGCTCGTTTGCCAGCTATTTCCTTGAACAAATGTTGTTTACAGCACGGCTACCGGGAGCATAGGAAAATGAGGAAGGTTGTGATAATTAAATGCCGCTGCCACTTAACACTGAAGTTAGAAACACATTCGTTATTGTTTGATATGACAGGTACACCGCACATGGTTGTGATCGCAACACATTTGTGTTTACAGAAAAATCAGATCAGCTGCGCGTGCGCTGCTATTCAAGTCTCGGAACCACGTGCTGCCCGAGGCGCGGCGCAAGGAGCTGGAGAATGTCCTGCTGCAGCACTTCCCCCAGCAGGACGAGATCACGCAGCAGCTTCTAGAAGAAGCCAGTGACATACAAATTGTGTGAGTTGGGACCTTGTGTATAGATTTCGACCCGAAGCTTTCCTATAACTGCTACAGTCCACAGGTTTTATGAGTATTTAAATGTCAATAGTTGACTAAATAAATAATAAATAAATAAACGCTTACACACTCATACCCCCGCAGTAGGTTGTTACCTGTGTCGCGGGTATCATGGACGACACATATAACACATCACAATAACATCCATGACCCGAGTACAAATATTTATCTGTCACATAAATATCTGCTCGGCCGGGAATCGAACCCGGGACCTCTCGCTTCGCAGGCAGGGTCGCTACCAACTAGGCTACAGGGTCGTCACTAACGGGCAGAAGTGGTCGCGGTAGTCCGTGGACATCAGTGACGTCAAAGCCCGTTACATTGCTGGCCGAAAAGGCGCATTAGTACCGTCTATATTAAACTGGGTGACCCAAATTCCAGCGACCTGCAATAGGAGGAACCGTTCATCTTCCGTCGACTGTTATTGAGCAGCTTCTACAGACCTATAAATATATTTCAGATTTGAGAACGCGGACTACGAGTCCCACGGTCACAAGGTGGTGCAGCACTTCATGGAGGGCGAAGGCCTGCTGCGACTGGAAGAGGTCTGGAGGGAGCACTTCCTCGATAGCATGAAGCCCAAGTACATGCCCGAGCTGTGGTCCCTCAAACATAATGAGGAAAGGTCAGTACGGTTTATTATATAATGCTTGCGACGTACGAGATCTACTAGGACTACATAACGCATCGAAGGTTATATGAATGATGAATGATAGATGATGCTTACACTTTTGGAGTTGGATAAAAAAATGTTTCACCGCTCATTTACACGCGCGTGTCGCGGACCGTCTCGTGGCGCGTCCGTAAGCCACGCCCCCTACGCGCGTGTGAACACCAAGCGAGCGCTCGCGTGAGCCCCTTTGGCGCGCGCCTATAAAACCGCTCCCGACGCACGCGAGCCCTGCGAGCGCGAGACGCGCCGCGGTCTGGTCCGCGAGCGCCCTGTTCACACGCGCGCGTATGCGCGCGTCTCGCGGATTGTCTCGTGGCTCGCGCGCGCGTGTAAATGGGGTATCAGTGTTTTCAATGAGTAAATTAATTTCCTTATTTCAGATTACGCGTGCGAATCAACGAAGGACGATTGTCCGAAGAAGATAGAAAGCTGATTGGCTTGTGATTGTATGAAAAAGTATGTGGAACTAGTGTGGTTTTAACAAAATGGATATTTACTGAAATGTCATATTTTTTTACAAATAATATACTTTAAGTAAAGTGTTTTCTTGTTTTTTATTGGGTATCCCTAATGAAATATTTATGTAAATAAAGTACATTATAGTTTTTCCATTAGTAAAAGCGCTCATAGCCCGGCAGCTAGTGTCGATCTTGGATCGAAAAAGTTGACCTCTGAATCGAAAAATGGTCTGTGCAAACGGGAGTAATTTGTGGTGCAAACCCATAATATTTTTAGGGGTAATCTATGATGACGGAGTACGACAGGAAAAAAAGATTTATCCCCGCTATACGTATAGGGGCTTACCACATAAAACATTAAGATTACCACTACGACTAAAATAATTGGTCTTATATAAATTATATGGACACCCTACGATTTTGAAGTCAACCTCAATCAGGCCTGCGGCTGCCGTGGTCGGTGGTGGCAGTGCCGCCTGTAGTTGTGACTTAAGACTGGTCGAAAAGATTCATCCAACAATATCACGTGATCCGTCTTCAGTTACTCTTCTAAGCTTAGAGTCCAGTTGTTTATATAAAGTTCTTGGTAACAACACTGTCAACTGGGTGAATTCGCCAAAGTCACAAAAAAGATGTTCCGATTGATAAAAAAATTAATTTACTACTTTTATAATTTTTTATTTTTGAAACTGCTTTTATACATATTTTTACATAAGCGCCCACATATTTCATTACATTATTTGAAGTAATTTATATAAAAAAATTGAATAACACACCCAAAACGTCATTACCATTTGTAGGGAAATTGCTGTTATAGATATTCCAAAATATATTTTGAAAAACCTGCCTTACACATTGCGTGTTTAATTTTGTATTTTGAGACAATATTTAATTAGGTACATTATAACATATAATATTATGGAATCAGCAGTGCAGAGCTAGTAAAAAACATCAATTAAAATTTAGTCACGAAAATTCGTCAACTCCATGTCAGTACCGTCAAACGTTATATTTCTCAAATGTTTTTTGGGCTACGCTATAAAGTACCCCTCGTTTCTCCTCGTCTGGTCCACTGTAAAAAGTGGAACAGGCCAAATTTTTACTGCTGCATGGAGAAACAACTTTTATTCATGAAAAACAACGACGAACAGTACTTTGTCCCGATTTTGAATCATCGCCATTTACTGGACTTACAAGGTAAATATAAATTATACATTAATTTTAATACTCCACACGTATGTGTAATAGGAACATGATTTTCACTGGCATAAAGAGTTCATAAATTAATGATTAACAAAATGAATTTTAAGCAAAAAAGAAAAAAATATCATTACCATATGCATCATTCCCATTTGTTTTTTTGTAAATGGGAATGATTTTGTGTGAATGGTAATGACGATTGGGGATTTTGAAATCAACTTTGATCGAGTCATTGATTAAAGAAAAAGTAGAGGATATGCCCTAAATTGCATATACATTTTTTCATTATACATATATTATGCAAATATGACCCGAAATACCAAAAATACATCTGTCCTGTTCTTACACGCCACAATATGTACTTAAAGAAAGAGTACAATACATGTGGCATATTTCAATTTTCTGGCAACATTTTAAAGAAATCTATCTAAGCTCCGCCTTCATAGATATAGTACTTATAGATTCAGCCTCGTCGTGGCCTCACATGAGACAGCGTTAGTATACTATACATATATGAAATAGTTATGCAATAGATTTTGTAGTGTTACCAGGTTGATGAAATTTCCCATTTTCTTTGGAGGTGCAGGCAAGAACAGTCACGGAGTTTTCTTTCCGAAAATAGTTGTTTTATGTCCTGTTTACATATTCGGAGAACAACTCGCCGAGTGAAAACACGGTGTGACCAAATAAATACGACGTTTGATTTTAGATAATAGTATAATTTTCAAATAAAACAACAATAATATCAACATAAGATACAATAATTAAAAAATACATTGTTGTGCTCTAACACGTTATTGTAGTACCCCCGTAGTAATCGAAATTTAAAAAAAAATATTTAATGTACAGAAAATTTGCCTTTAAGTTTTATTATAGAATAGATTCTTACACCAAAGAAAACTTAATTGAGTCTGTCTAATGTCTCAAGAAATGAGTCTTCCAAATCCGTTTATGAGGCATAGTGCTCAGAATGCTGCCAGCATCGTAATTTAGATTTCAACTCTGCTATAATGTTTTCTAAAGATGCTGTTTTCTTTAACAGCCTTCTTTTAGATTCACGCAAAGCCCGTATTTTTTTAAGTCGAATAGATGATCTGGTTGCAACTTTTTGTAACTGTAACTCAAGGTTTTCTTTCTGTTGTTGACTCCAAGCCCTTGAACTAGGTTCTGCTGATATTTGGATATTACTGGGACCTGTCTGAAAAAAAAAGAGTAATAAAAATAAAGATGTAAACACATTAAGTATTAATAATCCTTTAATAGTAATATCACTCCCTCGACTGACAGTTATAAAACAAAAAAGATATGCTGCTACAGGTTACATTAGAATATGGTCATTAAGTTTCCTTAAATTTTCTAATTTTCCGCACAACTTTTTTAGTTTTTTCTTCTATAAGAATCTCCTCCTGACAATAACGAACAAAATAAAAAAGAATTAGCGAAAGCCATTCTGAGTTTTGTAGCAACACATTTGGCGATTCATTTTTATTTATATAGATATAATATTTAATGCCAAATTTATAATTATGCAATATTTGACAATTGTCAATAGTGAGATGACCTGCTTTATATATCGATTAAATTGAATTAATATATGCAGACTTCCATAAATCGTGAATTGAATACAGTTATTATCGTATATACATATATATACTTTATAGTAACCAATACATGTAATAAAACTGTGACTGATCGATTTCTGTACATGGAAGATCAGTGAAAAACTTTTACAAGGATATTTACTAACACAATAGATCCCATAAAAATTAGTTTTAGAATTTTTGTCTGTATATCTTTGTTTGTTCTGGCTAATCTCAGGAATAGCTGAACAGATTTAGATGCCATTTTCATTGATGTTTTGTTGTAAGCACATTTAGTGTTTTTTATTTTAATTGGTTAAAAATAAGTAACGTCAATTTAAAGAATATTATCCATACATTTATGGTGTGTGGGTTTTACCGCAGCAAAGCGAGGACATTCACTAGTATTGTAACATAATAAAGCATATTTTACTATAGATGTACTCACCAAACTTAGGGTCTCGGGTTGAACATTCTGTACTTGAAAGATTCTGCTTCTTTTCTTGGAAGAATATATATTATTCTGGCACTGCATTTTCTTTTAATAGAACTCTATTTTTTCCTTTCTTAAACGAATTATCGTTAAAATGAATGGAACACATTCTAGAATTTTTCTTTGGTATCCAATTTGAGCGTCTAGTTGCGTCCAGCCATTTTTTTTTATTACCTCATCGTGGGGAAAACTGAAAAGCAAAAATATATTAAATCACGGCGTAATGTGTATAAATTATATAACCACCAGTATAACCTCATCTTGAAGCGCACGCAATAGCACACAATACAATTTTGTATTAAAATGGGAAATGTTTTAATGGGAAACTTGGGTAGTTTATGTTCCTTTTATAAGGCAATACTGAATTTACTTTTCTTTGAGGTTATTTTAAAAGTAATATACGAAACGTCTCATAAAATCTTATTTTCTTAGTGTAAATCTGTCTAGTCTCATTTCAAAACATTAAGATATGCAATCTCACAGCATTACAAATAAAATAAAACACGTTTTCTTCATACATACTGGTGGAACGATATTCCTTCAATTTTTTTCTCACTACGGCTTTTGCAGCCCAAGATGCAGCAACCAACCATTACTTAAAGTAAAACAAAACTTTATAAAACTAATAATTGTCTCAAAACGCACTGAATTTGACAAAAGTCCCAAAAATCTTAAAAATACGCCAAGTGACGTAACACAATCATAATATTTGGCGCCGACTGGGTGCCAAAAAAGAAGCCAAAGTACTCTGTGAAAGAAGCCACGCTGACGGGGACAGCAAATAACATTTTTTTCTCTGTCTTTCACGTAGATTTTATAACTGGCGATCTCGCTCTGTCAAATGTATGGGAGAATCTATAAGTACTAAATCTATGTCCGCCTTGAAGCCTGTTTTCGGATTCGGACGCCATTTTATGAAAACAGTTGCTTCTAGGGATGTTCGATCCAGGTGCCTTGTATCGATACTCTAGATCGATATAGATCGTATCGCAGTGTATCTTTCCAGGTATCGATCCTAGTGATTTGGTACGATACTCTGGATCGATCCAGTATCGAATGAATTTTTTTTTTTATGGAAATAGTCGGCAAACGAGCTGACGATCCACCTGATGATGAGTAGCTATCGTCGCCCATGGATATCAGCAACACCAAAGGAATCACTGATGCGTTGCCGGCCAAGAAAGAGAGAAGAAGAAGAAAGTAAATTTTTAAATAGGAATGTTTAATCCGGGTGTTTTATGTATCGATACTCCGGTTCGTCATGAATATCCCAATATAAATAATAGTCCAAATATCGATTCATATAATTAAATATACCTGTAAGTGGGTATCGCGGCCAATGAATATCAGCGACCAAAGCGTTGTCAGCCAAGAAAGAGAAAAAAAGAAAGAAATATGTTAACAAATAAAACATGATACATATTTTATATTTTATTTATATTTTATACGTATAATTTAATACGATGTTTTGTATCGATTCATAATCGAATAAAATATTTTAAATATCGTTATATAAACTATCGACAAGCTTAATTCAGTGGGTTTCTAAATAAATATACATATCTTTAAGCCAATATTAAGGTTAATCGTTTTAGATAAAATTTTATATTAGATTTAATTTTATTCAAAATAGTGTATAATTAAATATTGAAAAAGTTACTTAAGGTTTTAAAACAATGTGGTATGTAGTAGGAACATCATATAAATAATAATATCTCACTCTTTAACATTATATTTGATTTAGAACTTTTGTGTTTTTTAAATTAAATAATCAAATATATTCTTCATCATATATTTTTTTCTTAAAATATTATATCGATATGAGAAAAATACAACACTATTTTGTGGGCGGAGTTGACGCCATATTTGAGAAACTTTTGGCTTCAGATCACGTGACCTTATTTCCTATCCTCTTTTTTTCTTTAATCAAAGGATTGAGTAATGAGACCTAGACTGACATCCATCCAGTGTTGCCAATGCTACGGCAATTAGCGTGTTCTACGGCTTTCAGGCCAAAAAATCACAAAATCTACGGTCTAACCGTCTACGGCTGGAACCCTAGGGCCCGAGCGTAGCAATATCTACGGCTTTTCGCAAATTCTACGATCTTTTTGTTATTTATTATTTTTGCAGACATTTAACGAATGTTAAAACCCTTATAACAGCGCCACTAGGCTAATGAAAAGTGTTCCTTGTTTTGTAGACATCAAATTCTCTGATCAAATTCACCTTTCCCATTTTCATTGGCAACACTCTATCCATCTGACATTTCTGACAATGTCATGTCATGTGAAGCGTTTGAATTTAAACGTGAACCGTCAAAACAAAACTGAAATTACTTTATAATCAAATTGCAAACAAAATACTGCAATTAAAACACAGTAGAAGTAATAGTACTTTTAATAAGTAATTAAGTGAAGTGAAATTTAACTCTGAAACTAATTCCATCCCATTTGTAGAGTTTTTAAAACAGTTGCGATGACAAATACAAAGAAACAGTTAAAAATAACTAAGTTGTTTCGGAAAGGAGGTGGTAAGTGTTTTGATCGGTTTATTTGACTATAATAAAAGTTTTAATAAATGTCCTACTAATGGACTCGATAAAGAACGGAAATTATTCGTTTTAAGTGCATTTGCAGTGTAATTTGTGTAGTACTTTATTTGGAAATTATTGGTCAGCTACCAGGTTGCCAGAAGACTGTGATGATATTCAAGAAGAGATACAGCAGCTTGAACAAAAGCTAAAGGAGAAACAGGATGAGTTGTTTCAAATACAAAGAAATAAAATCAAGCGCAAAGTCAATCCACCGGAAAAGAAAAATGATATATTTGTGAGACCTCAGGTAAGTGAAATCAATTTAAAAAGTAAACCATATTATTCCTTTGCCTTATTTTAAAACTATACTGTGTTAAGGTAAAAATTAGGATAAAGTAAGCTTAAAGGTTTCCTCAATCATAAATTTATCTTATTTAACAACTATTGACATCTATCCAGAAAATAATTCTGCACAACTCGGTGGAGAGCTTGAAGCGCAACTTGGAGCTGATGAGCATGCTGACGGGGGTGGAGGTGAAGTCGTACGTGGCGGAGGACCACTGCTGCATCGTGTACCACATGCAGAACAACACCCGGCTAGAGGTGAAGCATGGATTGAGGATTGAAATGAAAACTGGTAGGTGGATTCACTCATGTTAGAGGTTAATAACTCATTATTAAATATTAAAATCGACATAAAATCATTTAACATAAATTATTTGTAGTTTCAGGCGAACATGAAATATCTAAATCGTCACTCCCACTTGGTTTCAATTTGAAGGCTGTATTGGATGGCTTTCAGAATGTGATGATGCCAGAGTGCCTCTGTGCCATAAGAAAGGCTCTGGTTGCATACTATGACAGGCTAGATCAGTTTGAAAAAATTAAGGTAAGCCCAAAACACCATATACATCACAAACTGTTCAACAATAGTGTTTTTAATCTGTATTTTCTACCAGTACCTGTTAATTTCACTATGCAAGTTGCTATGACTTGCTCGTTCACGCTGCAACAAATAAACTCATTCAGTATTTCAATAGTCAACTATACCAAATACTATCCACAAGTACATACTGTTAGGATCAAACTGTCATTGTATTTGTTGACTTTAGTAATTAAAATAAAATAAGAGGACTTACAAATAACTTACTAAACATGATTTTCACAGAGTACTTAATCACTACATTTTATGATTTTTCACAGAAACTTTTAAACATAGAGGCTCAACTGTTCAAATTGCTGGATGGATCTCACATTGAGATATCATTCTTTGTGCAAAGTGAAGCAGATAAGGAGGAGGACAGCCAAGTCCATGTCACCCTAATACTGGATTACAGAGTCTATGACATTAGGCCGAAGGTTTACTCATTCAAAGAATCAGGTAAACTCATCATTTACTGCTGACAACATTACCCAAAACCTGGTGTCAGTAATTTTGAAAATAGTTTTAAATTATTATGCTTTCCTTTATTACCACAGATCTTCCAGAAGGAGTATCAGATATCTTGAAGCAGCAGTGCATAATATTTAAAAAGAAACCTCTGCATAAGGCATTTAAAGAAGCCTTCATTAATGGAGTGGGAGTTTACAAACTTGTTCAACAGGTGAGTTATGAGTATCCATTGATGTGTGTATTGAATACTTGTTATGCATAACTTTTGGTAAACAAGCGCAGGTAGGCCAACCTGATTTGATGTTTAACATGTTCGGTGCGGTAGCGGGTTGATTATATCCGATGCTCAACTTTCCTCCGGTGCGGGGTAAAAATTACTGTGCGGTAAAAAAACAATTCGTGCCTCGGATATAATAGACGCCATACCGCACCAACTGAAAGTCATCAAATTTGTCTAGCGCAGTGAACGTGTTAATTACTATAAGTTCTTGACCATAGTTCCACCCAGTGGTTCCATATGTGTGGAAGATGTCACTCTTGCCTTGAAAACGTTCAAGGAACTCATTTTCGAACTCTGTCAGGCACTGTTACACAAATAGATATTCTACATGACATTAAGCCCCACGCTCTACCCAGATGGGTGCAGAACCGGAACAACACGCGCGCCCCCAACGGCGGCCGCGCCCCCCGCGCGCCTACCACAACGACGACACCTTCCTGCCAGAGGACTGCTCCGACCAGGGGGAAGACGAAGCCATGGAAGACTGATGGCTGATGATACTTGTGTTTAGTAAATTTCTTAATGTAACTGGTTGTTTTATTTTAATCTTCACTGGGTCAAAGTTTATAGTATTATAAAAATTATAATTATTGCAATGTAAACTATACAACAGAATAATTAGCTCCGTTCACACTAACAGTACATAAATCATACATGATTTTAATCCAAACTTCTTGTGGATCAAGCAAATTTTAATCACAATTATGGGTAATGAGAAAAAGAAAAAAAACTTATTTATATTAAAATTTATTTAAAATAAAATAAAAAATGAATTATACAACTCTCTTAACATTCATTCTAACGATGTCCTATTTAAATTAAGATCTGAGTGTGACGTCCCGCCTAGCGAACTACTTGATATACCAACAAGAATCTATTCAATTCGCAACTATCATTTTACTGCTTACAATTATATATCACTATTCAGCACGTTTAAGTACTATCATAGCTTTTTCTTTGTGCGTTAATTTATTGAATTTTATTATTTATCTGAAATTTATAAAAAAAAATCTAATATAGGTAACTCAGGTGTCAACACAAACATGGAAAAATCGTTATTAACGTTATAAGATAGTATTAAATGCAATGTAAGACACTTTACAGACAACATAGTATGTTATTCAATAAACACTTGTATCATAAAATCATTTTATCCTTCTATATATTTTGGATCTTGAAAACTTGTGACAAAAGAAAAAAATACATGCGAAAAAACATTAAAATTTTTATGATGTAAAATAATTTTATGCAATGTTTTGTAACTTTAAAATCTCATTATGAATTTTTGTCGCCTTTATATATATATATTTACTAAATAAATAACGGCTTAATCAACATGTTATCACCAGGCAGAAAGATTGACGTGAATAAGCTCTCAATATTATAAAATATGTAATATGACACTAAACATTTTAAGTATTCAAATGCATATCAAAATTGTATTTTAAGCGTGCTTTGTGACAACACAAACTAATAATGCAATTAACCCGTCGGTTACCAAGAACGTTCCAGAACGTCGTAACTCAAAGGTGCCGCGATCACGCGGATCCTAACGGGTTAATAAATTAATGACCAAAAATTTGTGACAAAATTGTTTAAATTCCATAATGTATATAATTTTAAATCACATGCACTATTAAGAAAAAATACAATATTATTATGAAATTGGTAATTTGAGAATAAAATAGTCCATGACATTACGCTTATTTTATTACATTATTTATTATCTATTTAACTGTATACTATGCAATGTTTGTGACACTAAAATTACAATTAAGTGCTAACCCTGTTATCATGCTGTCTTAATACAGTTTAGAATTAGGATTACAGGTAAAACGAACAAACTGTACATTTAAGTAGAAATAAATACAGGGAAGCCATGCAGCACCGTTAACATAACCGTTCGCTCTTAACTCTTATAATTATAAAGATAAGGCTTTCATTACTGATAAGTAACTTTCATATACACCATTTACTGCTCGCACACTCAACTGTCTTCATATGAATAATTCTTAATTATGTGGTTGTAATTTCATTCTCATGTAATATACAACAACTGAAAAGGCCATTTATTGAACACAGTATGAATTGGGAAAATAGTCAATAGTCTATACTAATATATAAAGAGGAAAGATTTGATTTTTTGTTTGCATTGAATAGGCTCCGAAACTACTGAACCGATTTCAAAAATTATTTCACTGTTGGGAAGCTACACTATCCCCGAGTAACATAGGCTATATTATATTTTCAAAAAAATTAGGGATCCTTAATAAAACTCCAATAATGTTACTCAAGGTTTAAAAAAATAAGAAAACCGAAGCAAAGCGAGGGCGGTTACTCGTATTAAATATTTTAAATAGGAAAAAGTTAAGTTTGGTTCTTTATACCTTGCTTTGCTTTAGAGGAAAAGATGCTTACATTAACAAATAACTACTGTCAATCAAAGCTCGCGTCTTCTGGTACAAAACTCGCGTGATTTTTAATAATTTTGACACCTTTTTTGCCTATGGTAACAAGACGAGCTAAATACAAGTTTGGTTTCACTAAATTGTTTTTATTTGGATGAAAATGTAAAAGTATAAATTATCTCAATAATTTCTGCATTAATGTGTCATTTTGTTGGTCTTTTTTGCATTTATTTTCCACGCATTTAATAAAACTCAATCAACATGATTGAAATGCGTATGTGTACACTGATCTCTTATAACATAATATTATAAACTGGATAGGCTGATGATATTTTTATTGTTGACCGCTATTTTGTCGTTATTGGCTACGATATAGACGAATAGAAAAATGGCTCAAGAAGATGCCGCAAGGTGGCGATGCGGATATATACTCAGCAGAATAGGACATTATAAAATACAACCTATCCAGTGTTATTTACGTCATAGAGTTCATTGTAGTGTTGCGGCGGCAACGTAAGGCCCGGTGCCCTCCTAAGTAACGTGAATGATCGCACTCCAGTGTGTCATATATAATGTGAAAACATGTCAAATTTTAATAAACATTTTAAAATTAAATAGGGCAACACTCTTCTGAAGTAGGGTAAAGGTGGATGCATACGTAACGTGGACGGGACGGGGACGGGACGGGACGTGAAGTTTTGGAAACATCGTTTCATATAAAATGTAAACGAGAGCGCATACGTCACGGAGGCACGCACGGGACGGGAACGGGGCACGCACGTATGCCCCGTCCACGTCCCGTCCCCATCCTGTCTACGTAACGTATGCATCGACCTTAAGTCAGGGCAAAAATGTCTTGACAAATACTACTGCAAATTTCATATAGCATGTTATATTTTAATCCAACTTAGGTACTATATTTCAGATATGTGTTGTCCTATTTGATTTTTTTTAGATGTATTCACATTTAATTTTATCCGACGCACTACACATTGAATATTGAATGTATCAGTGTGCGGTCACGTGTCACGTTACTCAGGGTGGTAGGGTGTAAGGCGGTGTTCACACGCCGCGGTTGGGCAGCGGCTTGACCTTGTAGACGCGCACGAGCCAGTGCTCGGTGGTGTAGGCCTCCTCCAGCACGTCCAGGTTGAAGTCCTTGTTGCCGATCTCCGCCGCGCGCACGCGGTCGAAGCCCGGCGGACGACCTGCACGACGACATTATAAATAAATAACGCTACACACTCATAGCCCCACACTAGTATTCCCTGTGTCGTGGGTCCCATGGACAACATGCAAAGACAAGAACACACACAGCCCGAGATCAGAAATTCAAACTCATCATTCAAATTTCCACCTTGCTGGGAATCGAACCCAGGACCCTTCGAACGGCAGTCCAGCATGGTAACCAGCACGCCACGCTGATTATTACACTGTCTTACTTGTTAATGACCTGGGGGTGACGTTATCTTACTACATACATACATATTACTAGTTAACCTTGACTTTAGTAGAAGTTCGTATACCAGGTTAATAATCAAAGGTCGCTCCATACGTAACGGGTTTTTTCCTGTTCGGGACGGGACGTTAAGTTTTGGAAACATCGTTTCATAGAAAATGTATACGATAGTGCATACGCAGTGAAATCCCGTACGGGACGGGAACGGGGCACGCACGTATATTTATGCCCCGTCTCCGTCCCGTACGGGGTAAAAACACGTTACGTATGCATCGACCTTAAGGTAGATTTTTCATTACATCAAATCAACGCTTCCTTATCCTTCCACGATAACAATCACAAATCACTTAGATAATTTGTCCACGTGAAGTTGTAAAGGCCGCTAGGGCCAAAAGCAAAAAAAAGGGTGCGTGTACTTTTGTACCCGCGTGAGACGTTATACTTCTTTGGCATCATTAAATAAATATTTATCTATAGTATTAATTATATCATATAATAATATTTTACGTTATATCAATAAATAATACTCTCATATAATTCTCAAATAAATATTTTCCATTTATTTCATAACGCGCCTAAAAAGTATAACTTCAAAAAAAAAACACTTAGAAAAACATCGCCGCCACTCACCGCCCTCAGTATACACCAGTCCAAACTTGTAGTAGCTCATCTTGTACATGAGGCAGTTGAGCAGCGTGGGCGAGCCGTCCGCGTCGACGCGGAACTCGCCCGACGGCGTGTAGTAGTCCGCCTCGCGGATGTGCGCGCCGCGCTCCGTGCTGCCGCCGATGCGGACCATCCACAGGAACTTGTTTATGTCTGGGGAGAGTGGGGTATGGTGGTTTGCTGAGTGACTCATAGCCCGGCGGCTTGTGTCAAACCTAAAGGAGTCCACCGAGTTAAACAGCGGGCGCGGTCGGTAGTTGGATGGGTGAATGTCCGTGGCAAAAATTGACCGTTAGTGGAAAAAATGAAGTTGATCGTCAGCTCTGCTCTTATATAGAGAAGTTACATAGAAAGAGTTTGAATGGCAGGATACTACTGACCAAGTCTAAAAGTTGTCATTTCTGTTTACGAATAAATTTATCTATACTAATAATTATAAAGCTGAAGAGTTTATTTGGTTGAACGCCTTATCTCAGGAACTACTGGTTCCAATTGGAAAATTCTTTTTGTGTTTGATAGTCTATTTATCGAGGAAGGCTATAGGCTACATCATATATTTTAGTAGTTAGTTTTTTCCACAAATTTACGCGGGTGAAACCGCGGGGCACAGCTAGAGTCGGGACGCGAAGCAGGAAGAAATTCGCACATTGACCTGTTATTACCTGTTTCTGTCACTCACGCGTAAATAGCACGGCGACCATTGCACTGTTCGAGCGAGACGCATTATATTTACGCGGAAGTGATAGAGACAAGTAATAACAGGTCAATGTACGAAATTCTTCCTGCTTGGTCGTCGTTTATTAATAAAAATGAAAAAATAAACAGTAACATAATAAAACATGTAATTAAAGAGTATGAAATTATCTCACTTACCATCAGACGAATACCCAACCAGCCCTCCGAATATAACCAGTACATAGTCCACGTCCAGTTCCCTCATGATCTCGTAGGCCTTCTCCTCAGTGGAGGCCATGGCCTGCCCCACGCGCGAGATGTGCGTGTTGTTCCACGTGTTGTTGTCCACTATCACCGTCCGGTTCGCCATCGCTGTTATCTGATACCCGTAGTCCCACCATGACATTACTTTTGCGTCCTGCAATATAAAGATAGCTTTGAATACCCGTTAAAGTAGGCAAATTTTATTATTCTTTGAGTAAAATTATGGATGGTAGAAGTGTTTTTCTTTGGTAATATTATTGAATTTTTAAAGCGGGCGTGAGCCAAATCTGTAACTATGAGGAATAGCGAAAAGTGGTCAAAGGAGTCTTGGAATCAATTTTGATGAAAAATAAAACTGCATTAGATTTTTGAAAAATCTAATATTCCTTGTCAGGAATCGAACCCGGTGATTTTGAAAAAAAAAAACCGTAATCTGTATAATTACACCACTCGATAGTGTCACTAGGAAGGATCAAATTCTGGGAAGTAATGATAAAGTTGGATTTTAAGAAACCGCTTCATTCTACATACCTCCGGAGTATTCATCTTGAGCCAGGTATACGCCTCACGGAAGTCGTCGAAGATGATCCGTGCGCCGTCGTGCGCGCGCGCCGACAGCACGATGGACGGCGACGAGTACGCCTCGGACGTCACCCACGTGCAGTGCGCCACGTACGATACCAGCAGCGCTCCGAGCACGACCACGAAGAGGGCTCCCACCTGGGGGGTTTAGGTTTATTAGTGTTAGAAGCCAAGTTAGTTACTTCTAATTATAAAATTCACGTGTCCCGGTATTAGAATTTGAACTCCTCCGAAACGGCTCGACCGATTTTTATGAATCTTAGCGTGCATATCGGCTAGGGTGGAGAATCGGACAACATCTATTTTTCATCCCCCTAAATGTTAGGGGGGTCCACCCCTAATTTTTTTGTTTTTTTGACAAAATTTTTTGTTGTTATTTTTTTATGATACAGCATATATAAATATTAATATAAAAAAAAAACTTTTGACAGAACGAAGTCTATCGGGGCAGCTAGTATATATATAATAATGGACGGGAATAATGTCAGTATGTTTGAAGTACTGTGAACGAGATGAATGAACGTGATGTTTTTAATGAATGTAAATAAATAAATAAATAAATTTTCAAATATGATTTTCTTTACATTATTTCTGTACCCTTGTATGGTATAAGGGGTACCTTTCAACTGTCACTTTAGAGAGCATCTTAGTTAAGAGTTCACTCTAGGGAGCGAGTAAACGAAACAACAGTCTTCAAATCGAAATGCAACGAAAGAAATAATAGGTATGATGGTGGAGACTGTCCGTTAAAAATGTGTAAAACAATCGTTACACTTTTATTATTTTCCACTACATCAATTTACGTCATAATTATGCAGAGTTAAATTAAGTTAAATTTTCAAGCATTCTACAAGACCTCAGTTCAGACCTAAAATAATTATTCAATTTATTTCTGCAATAAACTTACTATCATTCCACAAGACCTCACCTCAGACCTGAACACCAGGTTGTTCTCATGCTTCTTCTTCTTCTCATGTTTCTCCACCTTCGGCTCGATGTCTTTCACGTGAAGACTCAACAGACTGGAGGCTGCCACGCCCGACACTATGCACATCACGGGCGCAAGCACCAGCATAAGACGGACCATCACCCCCTGGTGGTGATTAACAACGGGTCAAGTTATGTTAGCAGCGGTGGAGTAGGAATGAGTGAGTGAATTGTTATCAGCGATCAAAGTGTAAAGATCATAGCGCGGAGTCTATGGAATCAGTGAATGACTCGACATGTCTCGACGCGCTCAAGCTTTCGAGTATCATCATTGAAACTAAGATCAATTCCTATATTTTTCATTAATATAAATCGGTATCATTAATTATTACATGATGGCTAGAATAGCTAGGGTAGATGTATCAATAGATCATGTCAGTATTCAAGTCATATTTCTTTCACCATCTCTTTTTTTTCACGTCTAGGCACATAGGCAACTATGTTTTTGTAGCTACAATGAGCATCATTGAAATTTATACCTTATTCATACCATTTAGGAGTATTTCTTTTCGTCGTATAAAAATGCCTATGGTGACATGGAATGACTGTAGCCATTGATCAATCATGTTATGTATGGAGTTGTGCACTGCTGTCGCTAGATGGCGCTTAGCATGATCTAGTTCATTCTATCGTTCATTCGATTATTGTATTAATCGATTACTCGATCTTATCTAGTGATTCACAAGTTAACTCGATACAAGATAGTCAGTCTTTACTGGGAGCTCGGAGCGGACGGTTGTGTCTCTACAGTGTTGTGCCTACTTACAGTGAATATCATAAAACTTATAATATTGATTTATTATAAATAATAATACTTGTGGTCCGTAGAACATAACAAATCATTAAACAACTTAACATAATCTATTCACAAATGAACACACACCGCAAAGTATATGCTGAGCACGCCATACAGTATGATGAAGATGTTGGCGTCCGTGAGCCGCGCGAAGCAGAAGTACAGGCCGGCGGGGAACAGGAACACCAGCACCTGCAGGTCGAAGTAGAACGACGACCACGACGTCGGCTGGTGCTCCGACACCGACGCTGGGGGAGACAGACTGATTAACTTTCTTTCTTTCTTTTTAATACTCAACGCAAGAGGCGTGTTATAAGTTCGCCGTGTTAGTCTTTCCGTGGTGTCGTAGCTCTTACTAATACGTTTTTTTTTGTTTGAAAACTAACGTGATTGTGATTTGTTTATAGCTACAATTTATGAAGATCTGTTCAGGCGTTTCAAGATCATCAGCTCTAACTGTCGGTTTTTTAATTTTAAAATTTACTGTTATTCATCTCTCCTTCTTGGCCATCAACGCATCAGTGATGCCTTTGGTGTTTCTGATGTCCATGGGCGACGATAGCCACTTACCATTAGGTGGAGCTCGTTTGGTGGCTATTTCCATAAAAAAATCTGATAATTTACAGATCAGCTAAAAGACATTCCCAATATTCAGTCTATCTATTATCCTTCAGTAAGTTGCCTGGCAAGTGTCTACAAATTGCAGTATTTGTTATTATACCTATTAACTTATCCACATTATTATATAAAGAACGATAGATTACTGAAAACAACCATAAGAGAAAACAGTTAAACTTCTCTGATTCTCCTTTTCAGTAGCTTTTATCAAACTTTGGTCAATGTTCCCTTAAAAATATTTAAATACGAGTAACCGCCCTCGCTTTGCTTCGGTTTTCTTATTTTTTTACACCTTATTGGAGTTTTATCCCTAATTTTTTTGAAAATATAATATAGCCTATGTTACTCGGGGATAGTGTAGCTTCCCAACAATGAAAAAATTTTTGAAATCGGTTCAGTAGTTTCGGAGCCTATTCAATGCAAACAAAAAATCAAATCTTTCCTCTTTATATATTAGTATAGATAAGAGAAATTTAAAGCATTTCCCTCAAATATCATGGTTGTATATGTGTGTTACTGTAAACTTACCAATGATGGGGATGTGGTTTTTAGCATATGAAGGGTCCAACAGTGAATAGAATCTTCCTGTCCATGGTGAGATTTTGCCTGCAACAAATATTGTACTTTAGTTAACAGTTGCTATACATAATCCTCAGTAACTAGCAACTGTCCAAAACTCACATATTTTGTAGCATTGTTACCATTTCACCTTTAAACTTCACCAGATATTTTGAAAACATAGATTTTATTGGCCGCAGCACATCAGTAACAGAGCTTAATTTTTGTTCCTACGAGCATCATTGTAATTTCAACCGTATCATCATTCACCTAAGGTTCATTTCTATTTATACAGTACTTACCGGTGACAGTTAGCGCGACGACGGCGTTGCCGAGCATCTTACGACGATCGACATTGTAATTTCAACCGTATCATCATTCACCTAAGGTTCATTTCTATTTATACAGTACTTACCGGTGACAGTTAGCGCGACGACGGCGGTGCCGAGCATCTTACGACGATCGACATTGTAATTTCAACCGTATCATCATTCACCTAAGGTTCATTTCTATTTATACAGTACTTACCGGTGACAGTTAGCGCGACGACGGCGGTGCCGAGCATCTTACGACGATCGACATTGTAATTTCAACCGTATCATCATTCACCTAAGGTTCATTTCTATTTATACAGTACTTACCGGTGACAGTTAGCACGACGACCGCGACGGCGGTGCTGAGCATCCTACGACGATCATCATTGTAATTCCAACCTTATCTTCATTCACTTAAGGTTCATTTCTATTTATACAGTACTTACCGGTGACAGCGTGACGACGGCGGTGCCGGGCATCCTACGACGATCATCATTGTAATTCCAACGTTATCCTCACACCATTAAGGTATAATTCTGCACAGTACATACCGGTAACAGTGAGCGCGACGACCGCAGTGCCGAGCGTGGCGAGCAGCGTGGTGAGCAACGCCTTGAACAGCAGTTCGAAGTGTGCGGGCGAGAGCCGCGCGCGCAGGTACTGCGTGAACGCGTACAGCTGGCACAGCCCGAACGTGCCCAGGGCCTGGTGAAGTGATGACAAGAGGGTGATATTAATACATTTAATACTGTTAGATTGGGTAGCTTTGAACCTCACTGCTCAGGAATCGTTATTTTAACACGCTATTATTAGCTTCACTTGTAATAACTAAATAACTGATTATGAAACTTGGAAGTGAATTTCAACCTACTTCAAAATTTTAAGATACTATTGTATTAATATGAAATGTAGTATATATGTTATTTGGATGACAATACAATAATTTTGTATTTCAAAGCTGATCTGATGATGAAGCAAGGACCTGAATAGTGTAACTCCTCAATGGTTACTAGTAAACCCCTCGAGTTAGGGCTCATATGATTACTCTGCGTACATTGACCACAGACAACATTGGACTCTATAAAACCATATACATATTGAATATTTTAATAGTCAATATATTTTAAGTACTTTTTCAACTCATAAACACAGGGTTAAAGCTAAAAAAAAGCCATAACTCACCAGCATATGCTCGGAGCTCTGCACGGGCTGGAAGCCAACAAACGAGATCTGCATGGAGAGGATGGTCCCGACGCAGTACAGCGTGCTGTAGGCCACGTACAGCCGCGCCGAGAACCGGCCCAGCAGCATCAGCGCTAGCACGTGGAGCGGGATCAGGTTGATCAGGAACACGTAGCCGCCCCACGAGGACACCTGGAATGCATACCATTGTGGCGACATCGCACAAACGTCACACGGTGACGTCACACTAAGTATTCAAGATCGCTAGTAACGCTGCCACCCCCAGGCATCAACACCTCGCCTGACGGGAGATCTCCCTTCTCCAAAACATGGTCACATGGAATCAAATGGCCATCTTCCTGAGTTAGCCACCAAGCTCGTCATGTTCTGGCTGATTGCTTGAAAACCAATACCTTTTTTTCTGCTCCCAAAAATGTATTATAAGTGCCAACGAGCCACTATTGATTTTGATGGAATGTGCAAAATTCATTTTATGATAATGGCAAACAATACAATCTTAAGCCCCAACTCATTACTAACAGTTACTTTAATCGCTCCTAAGTAAAGAATCACTATACAAATTATGTATTAAGGAGCGATTTAAGTAACCGTTAGTGACTCTGAGTTGGGGCGTTAGTCTGTCACTCCAGTCTTCATATTTAAAAAATCGATATGAAGGGGATTAATTGTACGAAAGTAAAAACCAACCACATTACTGTCAATGGCTGGTGTGAAGCTTTCGTCAGATTGTTCTACGACAGACTTTAAAGGTTGCTGTCAATATAGATACAACAATCTCATAAGGTGAATCAATCGAATTGTTGTTATCAAACAGTGATATTGATTAAGAATTCTAAATTATATATTTGTATTTTATAATTTGTGTATTGAGATAAATATAAATTAATTCAAGATTACAAATAAAGTATGACATTTATTTGAACAATACCATTGGAAAGTACATTCTAAGTAGAACTAATAAGTGTTAACTTAATCTGTAAAGCAATAAAAGCAGTTTTATCGGAGTGGAGTAAACATACATATTATGTATATTACAAAATGTTACATGTAGAATTTATCACAAAGAGTGCATTGAATGTCGTATTTTACGTTCTTTCTCGACATGCTTTAACAATATGAAATAATATTGATAAGCTTTACTACTAAATTTACTCTCTATTTTCTCTTCTATTCAATTCTCATAAGAGTGGTGCGAAGGAAGCCTTAAACCTTCCTAAATTCTAAAGACACTCAGAAACCTTATATCAAAATCATACCATGTAGAAGTAAGCCAGCGCAGTCATGGTGGCCCACAGTATGGTCCCGGTGTTGACGGCCTTGATCCAGAAGTAGTAGGTGAGCAACATGCAGAAGATCGCGATGCCCTCGTTGTCGTAGCTGCCGGCCACCGAGCGGCTGATGTAGCCCGGCACTATGGCGATCATGGCAGCCGCGACCAGCCCGGCGCCTTCGTCCTGACGGTTACGATAGTTAGGTTAGGTTAGGTTATATTTGAAAGTATAACCTGTCTTATACTATTACTAAAGTCAGACACTTAATTGAACGCTACGCTAAGCTATATAATAATGCTGAAGAGTTTGTTTGATTGCAATAATCGGTAGAATTGTCAATTGGTTTTGAAAAAATATTTTTGTGTATGTTAGCCACATGAGGAAGGCTATATAACTATAATCTCTGGCAAAAAGGAGTTGTTTTAAGGGTATGGGAAATAAAGTTTATTAGTATTTGAAGCGTAGAGAAGATGAGTTATTAGTTAATTCTAAACCCCAGATCCGTTACTACTAATTAAATACACACTGCCACAATTTGTACCCAAGTTATGTTGGTGGAAAAAGAATGAGATATGTATTTCCATCATCTATAACAGCTCATGTGTTTATTGAATTTTTTATGTAAATAGCCAACCAACTAGCAACCTAACGGTAAGTGCACACCATCATTCCTATATCTCAGCAACATTGAAGGCATCATCAACAAGTTGCCGGGAAAAAAGAACTCGCGTATTCTGGCTCTGCAACCAAACATGTATATGTATATCATTCTACAGCCCAGTTTAGACAGAGGGTGGAAGTTAGCAGGTGCAAAACGTACCACCATGAAGACAATACACATACAATAACGTTATCGCAGGCTGTTATGGGTAACCTGACACAACTAAATTACATACATTTACATTGTGACCTAAAACATTTTTTAATGGGAAATACGTCGCTCATAAAATTTACGACTATGTACAACTTTACGAGTAAAGGACTTATCCGTGGCGTTCCACATTTAAAAAACCCGTGAAATCAATTTGACGCATTGTACACACATTACTTATAGTATAGTTCCTATACTGGTAGTGATAACATATCTCACTTTACACATGCATGAAACGATCGTTAAAGTTCAGGTGACATTAACGAATGACGATAAATTTATTCCATATACTAAAACTTATACTTCGGTATTTCATTGTTTTCTTCCTGGAATGTCTTTAATTAAATTTGAAATTTGACACTGTTGCACCAAAAAATGTTAACTAAGTGTTGGGGACACCACAATAAAAACTTGCTGAAAGTTATTTTTATCGGATTTCAGAATCAAAACCATAATACTATTATTACATCCAAAACACAAACAAAATATAGGAAAAAAGGGAAGATCCTGACGACAAAGATACTGCAAAAGTTTTGTGAAAATACATCATAAAAATATGTATACATCACAAATGTCAACGGGACCCCGCTCGCGTGGTTCCTATTTCCAGGTAAGTAAGAATCTAACTCAATTCTTAAATTATCAAGCTCAATGAATAGTAGATAGATGCTAGTGTTGATGGTACCTTGAGCTCTTTAGTCAGGTGGTAAGTGACAATAGTAGTGAGCGAGGAGAAGAACGGAGCCAGGAACACGCACACATTTCTGATGTCGATGGTAATGTTCAGGAACTGCATGATGTTGTACAGCGTTGCTGAAGTCACCATGAGGCCTGGGTAGATTGTTCCTGCAAGAGTAATGCTAGTTGTAGAACAAGTTCAAAGAAATAAGTTAATATTTCTGATATTATTGGTTATAATAAAAGGTTTTGTTGGGCATGACAAAAAGAACTGGCTTTCAAGCTTCCAGCCAGAGTCTGTAGTTTGGAGGCTGGCTCAAGACATATGTGTACATCAGAGTCCACATAACTTCTTTAAACTGATTTTGATTCTGTTATTTTATTTTGTTATTGATTTAACTCGTTAGGATCCGCGTGATCGCGGTACCTTTGAGTTCGAACGTGCTGGAACGTTCCCAGTAACCGACGGGTTAATTAAGTCTTTTTCATGCAGTATGCACATCAACTGAACGGGATAAAAATATTATGCCATTGTTTATTGGTACATAATTAAATTAACATTTTACATTTTGCAAGCTTCAAAACATATTCTGCACCATATTGACCTCTCTTATCATAGAAGAGGTCAAACACTGTTTATACCCATTATGAAGTCAATTACTGAGTTTTCAAACTTACCACCTATAATACGCCCGAGAGGGTACCATGCTCTATCATCAAACCAGTTGTGGAACTTGTAGAACCCTTCCTCTGTGAGGTACCTGGTTGTTCTATAGTTGAAGTAAGGGTCAAACTCATGGATTACACTCTCAAATCGAAGCACAGAGAAGAGGCGAGTTGCAAATGCTAAAACATAAACATTGGGTACATTACATTAAAAATTACAGCTGAAGTCTAGGAGAATTATAAAAAATAGTTTAAATATAAGTTACTGTTTGAATGGGCAATGTTTTTAGTATTATTGAATTACACAATTATTTTGAACTGCTTGCTTATGTACACAACAAACCTATTGGTTACCTTAAGGTGCTCCCTCACCGGGAGCATTCACGTGTAATGTAACATTATAGATTCGTCTTTGAGCATTACATTACAATACTACCTCCCTGACTGACGAGCATTCGCGTGTAATGTAACATTATGATTATGCATTGATGTTACAAGTTGTATCTAGATATTACACATTGTATCATTACAAGGTGCGCATTATAATTCTCGGTTCTCCTCTTTCACTGATGTAATGCTCAAATCTGTAACGTTACATTACAAGGGAATGCTCCCGGTGAGGGAGGGTGCTCCCTCATGTAACAATAATTGTGATTAATTTCGAAAAGTATTTGTCACAAATTACAAAATTTGTAACATAGACAATTTAATAATAGCAAAGTCAGCAGGCAAGGTGGTTTGCAATCAGTCCGGTTCGACCACGTAAGTCATTAAAAAATCGAAAATCTTCAATGATAACACTGACTAGGGGTTTAATACCCTAGCTAGCGTTGTGTAACGAGTAAAAAATCATAAATATAACCATGCTTCCTTACATAAAATTGCTGCCATCGATAAAACAGCCAGTTTAATGAACGTTAGTTGTTTATCCGATGTGAGGTGAGAAAGCCTCGATTTAGTATGCGTTTCGGCAGTCATTGTTCACCGATTTAATTGAACACTATTTCCTAAATTTTACATAAATAAATACTACAAACGAGATCGCTGAAAAAGAAAATGTTCACCGGCAACCTAATAAAATTTTGTGGACACAAACGCAACTTCTTTTTTGCTTGACGTCGCCGGTGACAGCTCATGGGCAGCGTGGCATTAAAAGTTGCCAGCTACCAGCACAGATTACTAATAAAAATGTTGCCAACATTAAAACCATAGAGTAAATGGTGAATGAACGGTACGAGATAAACTGAATTGTGTTAAAAAGTTCTAGATGTCATAATCTGACATATGAAGTAACAGCTGACAGAGGTCAAATGTCAAAAATCAAAGAGGATGGAAATGTCGGTCCTTCGCCTCTCACTCAACATTTTTTGATTGACTCATTTAAAACAATGGTAGTTTAATAATAATTGAAGGTATGATGTTGTTAAGGAGATTCTCAAATAACTTGCGGGTACATAGATCAATTACTGCTCACGGGTAATTAAAACTGTGCCAAATACGGATAAATCTTGTCAGTCAGTGACCGCTCACTGGTTCGCATTGCTCATTAGCTTGGTGACTAATCAGTTTGAAGCAGACAGAGTCCGGTTATGTCGTGCTGTAAGCTGTTTCTGATTTAGTGACTGACAGCGAGAAGTGATGTCCGACGGTGATCCATCTCTCGAAGAAGACATCCCGAAACCTTTGCTAGAGAGACCTCAGGAGCATGTGTTTACGCCGAAGATAACAACTCCGATCTTCGCGGGCAGTGTCAAGTTACCCCACAGGAGATCCGACGTGGCGGAAACGGAGTCCTTCCTGTCAGATTCGCAGAGGAATGACCTTGCGTTCCAACAGCTATTCCAGGATGGAGATGAGGAATTTACAGGGGTAATTATTTTTTAATTATACCTAATTAAGTTATTATCAAAGAAAACTGGTATTTTCATTCATGTGTTAGAGACATGGTCTGTAAAGGATATTGTTAATTGAAAATGGAACTTGGTAACTGAAAATGATCCTTTTTTGCTGTGGCGCTGCATACTAAATGAAAGGCCCTGGATTTGATTCTCTACGCTATCTCTAATGCTCATACCCCTCGTTAGGTTCTCACCTGTGTTGCTGGTGGCATGGACGACACATATAACACATCACAATAACATCCATGATCCGAGTACAAATATTTATCTGTCACATAAATATCTGCTCCGGCCGGAAATCAAACCTGGGACCCCTCTCTTCACAGGCGGGGTTGCTACCAACTAGGCTACGACCTCGTCAATTGTATGATTCATGTTTCCTGAAACACAGGCTACTGTGCAGTATGGGTGACAGTCCCAAAGGCCACTGCAAACAAAAGTGATCTATTCTTACTATGCCAATGGATATAAAGTCCAGTTTAGACATATCAAGTAGTTGAGTAGATAACTAAATTTTAAGTGAATAATTTCTTGTGTGCGTCCAAACGTAATAATTTAGTAAAGTTATTTAGTTCATGCAATTCTCCACAACCTACTTAATTACTTAAGCATTTTACTAAATTTTAACTAAAAAGTGCCTGTCCAAACATGTTAAGTCATAAGCCCACCTACTTAACAGAAAATAGAAAAATCTCTAAATTACTTATTTACTTTGCGTACTAAATTTTAACTACTAAATTGTCCGTTTACACATATTAATTTACTATTTAGTTAACTACTTAATATGTGTAAACTGAACATTAGATCTTGTCATCGAGGTTTACAAACAAAATTAATGCTTCCCGCCCACGTCAGTCTTTTTGTAGGACCGATAATCGGGCCGACTTTTTCTTCCATATTATTTCTGACCGACTTTTTGACCGACTATTGCTATCATTACGTTCTATTTTTCTCCTACAAAAAAGCGGTCACCGATTATCGGACATGGGCGGGAAGCGTAAACCATAAGATACTCTAGGGTTCTTATACTTACTATACTAGTTACCTGCGACTTCGTCCGCGTGGTATGTAATATTATTAAATTTTTCATTGATCCTATTTTTTTTCTAAAACCATTTTTTTTTCTAAAATAAAAGAAGTCTAAGTTAATCCTTGTTACATCAGATATCTGCCAGTGAAAGTCCCGTCAAAATCGGTCCAGCCATTTCAGAGTTTAGCCAAAACAGACAGACAGACAAAAATTGTAAAAAATGTTGTTTTGGTATATGTACGGTGTATACATCCAAATGCACTTCTAAGTGGTTATTTTAATATTACAGACAGACACTCCAATTTAATTTATTTGTATAGATATATAGGGTTCTTATGCTTAATATGTTTACCTTTACATTTCATAATAAATACTAGTGTTAGACTTACTATGGATGAGTAAAATATACTGAAGCAACAGACTCTCCTCTAGATACTGTATGGCAGGTTGCCATTGCCCATTACTATCACAATAGAAAACATACTTTAGGATACTTACCTCATTGCCAATAAGAATATTTAATTACCTACTGATAATTATGTAGGTACTGCTATAATTTTTTTACTGCCAGGAAGAGTCATGTTTTTCGCGCGTATGTTGTTTGTATGTATGTGTGTAATATTATTTATTACCTCAAATCTTTCAAATTGATGAATGGATTTAATTAATTAAGATATTGTTACATTTGTTTTAATAGCCCAAGTGTTCTTATATATGTGAAATTAAAAAAAAATAAACATAGTGGCTGTGAGATGCCATTGTTTGAAGTATCAAAAAATAAGAATAAATTGAATAATGCCAAATGGGTATCTAATTAAAGAGCTCACTGTGAAGATTTCAAAAAGGTATATCATGATAGCTTTTTTGATGGCAGGCAGGTTATTTTTAATTTTTAAATTATACTTGATTAGAATAAAATTAATGGTCAGATGCATACATCAGCTGATGTTTGTTTTTTAATCCTGTAAAGTAATTTGAAATTTTGTATTTGTAAGTACCATATTGCCATTTTTTTTTAATATATAGGTAATGTTAAATAAGGTATTTTCTGTATTGTGTGTTTAAAACTAGAAGTACCCGGATGACCGAACTTTGCTGGGTATTTTTTTTTTTGGTAAATCATGTTTTTTGGAACAATTGATTTTCTTGGTCTAATCTCAAACCAAACACTCATTGGCTTAGTGTTGCTTGTTGCTAACGCCATCTACTGAAGCAGCTTTAGTGTTGCTACTCTCCAATAGATGTCAGGAAGAGTCTATTGTAGCAGTTTTTCATTGCCTAAAAATACGGATAAAACAAAATTTTCTTTAAATGAATAGATTTATCGCCCCTGAAGCCCCCTGCATACAAAATTTCATGAAAATCGTTGGAATATACAAGAATTGCTTGTTTAAAGGTATTAGATTTGAGGTAATTAAAAATAAAATTTGATCCAGACTCTGTCAAAACTATCGGTGTCTGTTATAATTTTTTCAAGGATTTGTTAATATTATAACAATAGACAAAACATATCTCGGAAAAGTCAACCAATTTATGAAGGTGTCTTTTTAGTTGGTTTCAATTTAGTAGAGATCATAATTTAAAATGTTTCACTACTTGTTTACTTAATTTCTGGTACCAACTGCTAAATATCTACTCATTAATTATGTTAATATTTAATGAGATTAATTTAGTTACATTATTCTTTTTGTTTCTAAGAATTTCTCTATAAACAACAATCATTCAGTCACTGAAACAATCAAGGATGCTTTTTATTTTTCACTAATAAAAATATTTTTCGTTTAATATTCCTTGACTTCAAACCTATGCTTCAAACAATACAATAGGATAATTCAATTCACTCAATATCTCTCTGTGTAAATGGGTGTTTATTTGAATTTGAACATGTTTATTAGAGCCAATAGCATTGTTAATGGTAGTCTTCTAATAATGATTTTTTATTTGTATTTCATTTTAACTAAACGACTAAGCAATTTCTTTACAAAGTCCTTCTTTTGTATCTCATTAAAAAACTCAACTCGGAAGAAAATTGAGAACAGATTATAATGGTTTTAGTTTTGTTGGAGTACTTATTTGATTTTTAAATTTAAAGGCTACAATAAAATCTGCTGTACAATGGAAACTCACCACTAAATAACTGCGCGAACTAGTTACAAGTAGATCACTTAAACAACAGGTTATTTATAGCCATTAGTAATGGATCTATTGTTTTCCTATCACATCCCACAATATTCATTTAAAACTTCCTTACTCTTAGGCTTACTTCTGTATGCATTTGTTTAGCAAGTAATTAAGGAAAATTACTCTTCTGGACATTCATAATTTGCTTTTTTCTACTACCTGCTCTTTCAATTTATAAGTGGTTTTGTTTTGATTACCTATTATTTCTGCACAAGGATGGGGCAAATGCATTCTCAGAAGGTGGCCAACTATGTATGTACAATTAGTTGTGCCATCTCAGGAAGTGTTCCTATTGACAACAATTTTTTTTGTTGTTATTTTTTATTCAATCAGCGGCGTTTCTTTTCTATTTTAATATAGATAGCTTTCTTGTGTAGAAGTTAATATGGTTAAAGAAAATAATAATGCTTAATTGTGCGTAGTTGTATGTATGTAGGTGTGTTAATAGGAACACTTTCTGGGATGGCACAACTGATTGTGCATACATACGTAGTTGGTCCACGAGGAAACCGCGGTAGGAGGAGCAATGCAACCGTACATAATGTGACGCTGATCTCACGTAGGTTATTCGTAAAGTCTGGTTTACATGTATTAAGTAGTTAAGTAGATAACTAAATATTAACAAAATTTTAAGTACATTAATACGTGTAAACGGACAATTTAATAACTTTTTAGTTAAAATTTAGTTAATTACTTAACTACTTAATACGTGTAAACCGAACATAAGAGAGAGAGAAAGAGAAATTGCGCTGCTTTTTGCTTGTGTGTATTTGAATCAAATGTTCCTACGGGCTTATACTTCCTATTGAAATCACTACATAAGATATGAATATAGTATATATGAACATTCATAACTCTATAATAAGAAATGCTAGAAATTAATATTTATTTTTAAATTATCTTGTGTGTAGTGTGGTCGTCACGATATTATACTTGGACATGCAGCATGCACGGGAAAGATAAATTTTTCGCCCAGGGATCCACTTATCAATGACAATACATCAAAATATACTCACTCCCTCGGCAATACAAACTTAATTTACGACCGTCTGTCTTTCTTAATTAAATTGAATTTAGAAAGGCTTCAAATTAATGTGAATTGTATATTACTCCATGGGGATTCGTCGATGGCTTTTAATAAACCCTCCATAGTGTGGGGAGCGCCCAGCGGGGTTGCTGGAAGTGCTTCAGTTTAACAAGAGCTGTTAGACTAGTTACTTGTTGGTGAAGTGGTATTGTTAATAAAATATAGCGGCTTTTACTAGTGGAGTGTGAACACATCAATACATTTCGTAAATGAAAACGATTAATGTAACAGTTTGTAAATCCATATAAAGATATTTATTATCAAAGTATTGATGAATATGATTTAAATTTGCATTTGAAAATGATTTAAATTTGAATATGATTTATTTTTCCCTGAGTATCTTCTAGGTCATTAATCTATACTAATATATAAAGAGGAAAGATTTGATTTTTTGTTTGCATTGAATAGGCTCCGAAACTACTGAACCGATTTCAAAAATTCTTTCACTGTTGGGAAGCTACACTATCCCCGAGTAACATAGGCTATATTATATTTTCAAAAAATTAGGGATCCATAATAAAACTCCAATAATGAAATCCAAGGTGTAAAAAAAAAAAAAAAACCGAAGCAAAGCGAGGGCGGTTACTCGTCAGGCATAAAGGGATAAAAGCAGAAAATACTGTTTAGTAGAGAAGCGATGCTTCTAAACAGGAAGTTAAAAATACCGTTCCAAAGTGTCAGTGGTAAAATATGAGCATCATCTTGTAGCTGAATTGCGAAATCGTTAATGTTAATATGTATCGGTTAATGACTTTTTCTGTACGTTTGTGTTATATTTCCATATGGCTTACATCATTAAGAAGAATGTAAGTGTTAAACTTTAAATCTGTTTTTAGTTTAGTGTTGGAGAGATTAGGAACTAGATATTATTATATACAGAAGAATTTATCAAACAGTTCGCCAGATTTTAAGAACCTAACCTTGGTAAAGTTAAATTAAAACACAAATCGGAACCCTTCGCTATGAGGTTCCGCTGTATTCTGAGCGTCGTCGTCTAGCTCTACTGGTAAACGTATTCAGCCACTCACCTTTTCTCTTATCCGTAAAGCGGCTTGTTAAAAACTGGGATCATAGTTTCCGCTACGTTCTTGGCAGCCAGCCAATACACAGGTAACCCTTGTGGTTGGATGGGAGTTTATCATCTTCAGTGATCGTTTGCCGGTCAGTCCAAATAGAAGATCCGTATCGCCATGTTTCGTATAAAACCGAGTGTTCAAATGTATTTTAATCTAAAATAATATTTAACGTGCATTCATAGTTCTCAAATACAGTGTGGAGTTTTGAGTCATAAACTAAATACAAACTAATTTAGAGGTTTACGTAAAAGTCAATATCAGTAATTGTAATGCAAATGTCTGAAGAGGTTGGGTAAGAGATAACTTATTTGTGTTAACTTATCGTAAATTTTGTTTGCGACCGTTTTTTTGTGTATTTTTTTCGAGTTAGTGGAAAGAAGAAGATAGTTGGAAAGTGTTAGTGGTTAGAAATAGATGGAAATACCTGGTTAACTGACAATTAAGTCGTGAAAGCACCAAATGAATTGCTCAAAAAACCCTTTAGTTTCTACTCTCTTGAGTAGAAGTCCTATTTAAGGTATAGTATACCATTAATACGTGAGTTTTCTAAGACCATTATTGAATTGTTGAATGGGTCTTCTAAGACCATTTTTGAAATCACGGGTCTGTTTGCGATATATTTGGCTTTAAAGTGCTAATTTTGATTAAAGTCAAGTGTCCTCCCCTCTGCTGGCTCAACGGTTGGAGTTGGACAAGTGAAAAAATTCTCAAAAATGGGTTAGGTATATGATGAATTTACAAGGAAACTATCACGGCTATGTTAGCATAAATAGTTAATGAGTAATTGTCGATAAACTTGCTACTTCGGAACTCTACATTGCGCGTGGCCTGACACGCACTTGCCCGGTTTTATCTGCTCTCTTACTAGCTTTTAATTGTTATTATTTATTTTATAAAACAATATTCTTAAAATGTTACAGCACTATTTCGACGCACAATAGTAAATATTGTACTTACTTTCAACGTGTAATTCCTTTATCCGCTGTATAAACAATGAAACATACACCTTATACACAATTATGTTCATACTAAGGATGAGAACTTGTGTTTAACTAATTACACGTAGCAATTAGCAGTCGTTTGTTAACACTTCGGTAACGCGCACGTAAAAATTCGTCTCGCTTGTGACAATGATCGAAAATAACACTTACATAATGTGAAAGAGATGAATAATTTTTTGAGATAAAAAATTTAAGTTATCTCATGATAGCCAACCGAAGTAATGAGTCAATCTCGTGCCGCGTCGGTGTGAACCAAGGTCAGTTTCGATTGAAGTTTCCATCTGCAGTGCAGTTTCCACCAACACTATGCCGGTCCAAATGATAAGGTGGATCGTCGATGCGATCTTTTACCTCCTCCACGATGTGATATTAACTAGTAACTTCAAACCATCGCAACCTCGAACTTGCAAAGTATGACAATTGTCGGAGCCTCGCTTATCGCATTATCTTTTAAAGTTCGTCTAAAGTAACATTCACTATTATTTGCAGCTATGTTTTTCGCAAGGCTATTTCCTATTTTACTCCGATTGAATTTTGACCGCGGTTTCAAGTTCGTAATGCGACAGATTGTGTTTTGTTTATTTTGTACGATTGAATTGGCAAGTGTGTCTGATAAGAGATTCCTCTTTGAAACAGAGGGAGAAGGAGACGCAAGAGAGGATGGGAGATCTCCAGGCGATGTCCGTGCTCAGCACATACCAGGACAATCTGTCCCAGGACATGAACACCGACCGGTGAGTCTAGTTCGCTTAGTTCAGTGTCGTGTTGTCCATTAACTTAGTTAATGTTTTGTGTTTTCTATTAATGTTATCGGTCTAATTTACATGACTAATAGGCCCTGTATTTGCAACTTTGATAACAGCTTGATCCGCTGCTCGTTTCAACTTTATACGAGCCTTTAGTCATGTACATTTTTCATTTCGCGTCTAATGTGGATGTGTCATTTGCATCTCGTATTTGTTTGTGTCGTCGAACTGTGCTTGCTAACTTGTCAGTTTGTTCAGTGACGTCAGCATTTGTCATTCTTCATGTCGTAAGTGTGTTGTGTTACTTAAATCCTTTAATTTTGGCAAAGAGCTAACAACCAAAATCTGTTCTTACTAGTCATCTCAATGAACTAAGGAGGAAAGAAACTCCGCACATTTTAGATTAAAATAATTAGTTGATTTAATTGTCACTGTATTGCAGTGATTTAGTTACGACGATTATTAGGAGGGCATTTTATCAAACGTTACCAGACTCTAGACTTAATAAAGTTTGAAGACAAATTCTTTGTGAAGCGATGGGAGTATTGAATACCTCATCGTCCATTGTTGAATGGATTCAAATATCAAGATAAAGTCGGATTTTTAATATGCGAAGGTTTAGAATACACAGGATCACGAGTAAAAACTATTTTGAATTTGTGGTTTCAAGTACATATATAAATTCTAAAACGATGATAACATACAAACCTACCTATTAGTATGTTGTCTCTGACATTTCAAATAATTTATTATTAATGTACACTAAATATTGCTGTAACTATTCTGCGTACATACAAACACTGACCCAATAAGTTGTATCATTGTGCTGCACAATTACTAATTTCGAACACTGCACGAAATACAACGTTAACAGAATGCTAGCACCAGTGTGATAGCATCATATTAACAGGACACCAACCAAACTAAATATTTGAGCACTGCATGGCAGGTTTTCTCTCTCTCCTTACTAGTTGGCAACACATCGGCGATGCCTTTGGCGTTGCTGATGTCCATGGGCGACGGCGGCCACGTACAATCAGGCGGATCGTGAGCTCGTTTGTCGGTTAGTTATACGAAAAAGGAAATTTTCGAAACACTGCACTTCGGTGTATACAATAATAGTAATGGTAAAGGAACCGTATAATGGATATGCAGTAATTTACGAACTCGATGGTAAGGACTGTCATGGAGTAGTTAGAGGTGCCCTTTATTTATTGATTGATTCATCAGCGCTCATTGATTCACAGCTGACAATAGAAAGGGGTACCAGGGATACCAGGGGTGGAATTTACATTTTTTTTAATGGAAATCTTTTAGACTTATAAGGACTATTTCCAAAATCCACCACTTCCTAAAAGTATCAGTTCATAACAAGACCACTTCCACTTCTCAAAACGCTTATTCCCAAGGGGATTAAAGTAGGAACAAGATTGTATAAAATATTGTTTTCGGCTATATATTCTGACGCTTTACACAAGCGAAGCAAAGGTCTAATTAGAAAATAGAAACACATACATTTGTGATAGTATTGCAAAGTACTACCAATATGTTAGGTTCAGATTCTCAACTCTCTTGACCGAGTACTTTTTAAGTTATTCGAGGTTGTAATTATCTTCTAGATTCTAAATTCTAGTTTTCACGGTTTAAATTTTTTTCATTGATCAATAGATCTCAGACGCTAGAATGTGTTCAAAGTAGTGTACCTACCACATACGAGGAAGCTGGTAATTTATTGTTTGTTGTAGCTATCAGCGGCACGTTAACCTGGGGCTGCTATTGGATGGTAATTGAGTGGCGTCACCACCACGTCCGCCGTTCACGCCGTACCTACTGTCTGAGTTGAGAGTTACATCATGTGTTTTTCCTGCATATAATACGGGACAAGCGGCTCTTCCTTTTTCACATTGATTTCTTGATCAATTAGTTTTTCTTCTGTTCCTCTAGAAGAAGAATTCATATCTTTCAAATATTGTTTGCATGGGAATCTTTGATCGTCAACCAAATTCTAAATGATTTGTTTCGAATTTTTTTTCACCGTTCCGGCTCCTCCGTTGAGCACTTTTGCAATCTAGAATCTAAATTATGACGTCCATAACCGATATGAGTCTATGAAACACATGGCAATGTGTTTGATCTATAAAGTTTAAATTTTCTTTAATTTTCAACTCTAAAATTATTTCGATTTAAAAGCGTTTTTAAGGTTAATAAAAATATAGAAAATAAATATCACATTTATCTTAGTCCAAATAATTATGATTTATGTAGAAAACAATAAAAAACGTTGTGCCTAATTAAAAATATAAGTACCTACCTATATTTACATATTAATATGGGTCCTCTTGATAACAAAACTTTATTATCGAGGAACGTGTGGCAATTACCCAATTTAGTTGTACACTTTTATACGTTAATGAAGGGTTTCTAGGGCACTGTGCCGAGGGCAGATGCATGCGGGAATGTTCCGTGCGGTATTGCTGGATGCGGGTTTTTACTACAATGAGGCTGGTCAAGGTTATGATAAGAATGTTCCGACATTGATCTTTCGCATTGAAGACCAGGATTTTAACCCGGTTTTTATGCGCACACCTATTTTTCAATCGTTTTAGCAATAGACAACGGACTTAAGCTCTCATTGGGAGTAAATATTTGAACCCAGCAGTAGGAATGTTTAGAGTTCTCGTGTCCTTGATCTTATCAGTCCTATACGTCGAATTCATTACTATGTCCAGTGGGTTTAACTGAATGTACAATAGAGCACTTACTATGTTATGTTTATAAAACTTTGAACTTTTAAATAACACTACATAGAGGACTAATTTCATCCAACATTATCGTGTAACAGTTAACTAATGTGGTAATAAAATGCATGAGAGCAAAGTATACAGACTAATGCATAGGGTAGAGCATGTCTTACAAATAAGTCCACAGATTAACGCTGCATCTTTCAGAGACAATGGAAGCGAAGCGTCGACGCGCGCCGCCGAGGAGTGCGGCTGTTCGGAGCCGGCTCTCCCATATGACCCGTCCAATAACAATGGCAAGCCCACGGCTAACCACTGCTCGTGAGTATACGTAGAGGGAGACTAGATGTCGCAGCACAATATCACAAGTATCCAGCACCTCTGTAGATTAGATCATTAATGTGTCTTACATTTTGACCATTCAATCCACTTCATTGTTCTGGACGAGTCGGTTTTACCATTCATTGTTCAGAATTAAATTGTGTGCAAAATCGGTCGACATTACCCACCAATTTAAGTAAATACATTTTGAATACAGAACGGTTTGAGAAGTTACTAGTGCTGCCACCTATTTAAACTCGCGTATCCCAGCAGAAGAATGTGATTGGGTATTAACATACCTTGTTTTTCAAGCTATTCAGTTATCTTACAATATGAGCGCCTGTATATATGTTACCGGCAAAACCCGATTTCAGGTTAAACTAGTTTGGCCTAGGCCACCAGCCTCAGCCGCTTCGGCTCACATGGTGCGCCTGTAGTTTGTTACGCAAGGGCGGAGGGGCTGCACTTCCCGCAGCGCCGGAGACGTTCGGAAGCCTGTTTGTGAATCAAAAAATGAATTACCATCTTTGGTTATAATTTTACATTAAAATGCGGTTTTAATTTTGGTGATCATTTACTACTTTTGGGTTATTAATGATTTATTTGGTGGTAAGTTAAACATAAGCCAAACTTATTGACGAGAAACTAGTTTTGCCTAATCGTGTCGCGCCAAACTAGTTTGGCCTGGGCCAAACTAGTTTAACCTGAAATCGGGTTTTGCCGGTAACATATACAAGGTATTATTATTGCCTCTAATGAGGTAAATGGTAATTATAGGTAATTGAATGTTCTTACTTTTCAGTTTCGTTTAGTAATTAGAAGTCATTACACCATCTGTGTATTGTTACTAAATATTACTCTTATCAGATGAGATGAGATATGTCTATCCGTGTTCATAATCTTAGTGATTAAACATGGTAAAATGTATATCATTGCCCTGATTAAAATTAAAGAAGTAGTCATGTAATTAAGTTTTTGCAAGAAACAATTCCAAAAATGAATTCAATTCGATTGTTGATAATTTCAACAATAACTATTTAAAATGCAACATTTAATTACATGCGTTTTATCTTTCCAATTATGGCTATTATTACCCTATTGCAACTGCAATTAGTTGAAATAAATAAAAAATAATACAAATAAAGATTACAAATAAAGAATACACTGAGGACTTTGGTCCAGTGAAGGTTAAATATACAAAATATTATTTTAATAATGTAAATTAATTTTGTCAGTCATATTAGTAGTGTTCCATAGGGTGTAAAATTTAAAGAATATATTTTTTGGCTCATAATATTTTAAGGCTTTTGTCAATGTATTGTAAATGTTTTTCATGGTGATGTGTTTGTTGTTTCATGGTGTTTGGTAAAGGGTGGTTGAGGGGCGCTACACATAATGCATTTACAACGGCAACGCTTACCATAGTACTTACAACTTTATAAGCACGGGCGCCATCGTTTACACTATTAATCCATTCATAAGCTTTTGGCATGTAATAACGCGAAACTAATTGAATAGTACCTAAGTAAATCTGTACAGAATCAGAAAATACCCGTTATTATGGTGACGTCGACTTTATTCACCTGAGTTAATTCACCCAGTAGCTCGAGCACGAATATTTGCGAGAAAGTATTCGTATAGTTAACGTAAGCAATCTGTCAAATTTGTATGGCATTTTAGTACCATTTACGTACGATAGGGGCGCTTTTGAAAAAATTCCATACAAATTGCTTACGTTAACCATACGAATACTTTCTCGCAAATATTCGTGCTCGAGCTACAGGTGTCTTAAGTCTACTTTTAATGTACTTTATTCACCTATATACCCAGGTGATTTAAATCTACTGGCCGCAGGTGAATTAAGTATACTAAATCGGTAGACCTAAATTCACCCAGGTGATTAAGGCCAGCTTTAAACGAGCCTTCATTGAGGTAATACATAGAGAAGACATCTCAAACAAAATGTGTGTCCCGCCGGGAGGTTCTATTTTCAAAATTGAGCCCCCGTTCTCCTTTGAAAATCGAACGAATCCATTGGAAATTGAAGCCGCGCGGCGCCAATTCATTGGAACATACATTGTGTTCGCGGTGTCTCCTCTATACGCTAGTAATAATACTTCAATGGTTATTATGGAGGTATTTATGTCAGAATTATTGTCCACCGTACGTTAAGTCCATGTTTGAAAACAAATTATCGAATCTCTTGATAGTACGATTGCTGGAACGCTGACATCCTATTTTTACATTTACTGGTGATAGTTTATTTTTAATCATTTGATTTCATAGCGAGCCCAGTGCATGATGGGCGCTGGCTCCAGGGCTTCAATATGTATAATTCTATGAGTTGTTAACATCGACTTGTGAAGTACTATTTTAAGTGATTTATACAGTGGAATGACAATCGTTTATTGAGAGACTTCTATGTAACCATGTATGTATGTAACATTCAAAGAAAACTACTTGTAGAATAAAATTGTTTTACTGAATGAAAATAATGGTAATTCTTGACAAAAAATAACCGACTTCAAAATTAGGGATAACTCAAAAACTACTTGTCAGATTTCGCTGAAATTTAAGTAGAACCACATGACAAGCACCAGCTTTCGACTAAAAAAAGATCATTAAAATCGGTTCACACAGTCAAAAGTTTTGAGGTTAAAAGGAGAGGCGGTTAAAAAATACACATACGTATACATCGATGTATTTTTGATTCAATTTAAAATATGCATGTACCGAAAATTATTTATTCGTGAACCGTATTTCAAATGTGATACCATATTTGTAACTTATAATCCTGAATATCTCAGCCGATATGGGCCAAAACGATACTGTCCAAGGCCTTCAGAATTGATTTTTCCTTACATACACATACTTACATTACTATATATACATACTTATATACATACATACATTCATACTTTCATCAATATCAACCTGAAATCCTCGAAAGTCGCACCTGTTTTCTATTATTTTAAAGTACTAAATAAAACGTTTCTAACCCCAGGATAGTGATGGGGGGTATCCTGAACAACCCGTCGTTGAGGTTCAACGACGGCGTGCGGTCGGTGGACTTCGTGCTGGTATGGGAAGCGGGCAAGGAGAACGCAAACTCGGCGGAGGCGCGCGAGCATCGCCGGGTCTTCGAACAGAATCTGGAGAACGAGGGGCTGCAGCTCGAGAGGGAGGCGCCCGAAAATCTGTATGGGCTGCATTTTGTTAAAGTATGTCATAGTTAATAATAATATATAATAACGCTTCACACTCATAGCCCCACACTAGGATTCCCTGTGTCAGGGTGCCATGTAGGTGCCACGGACAACACACTAGACATGGACATTCACACCCACACTGAGAACAGAAATTCAAACTCATAATTCAAATTTCCGCATCGCTGGGGATCGAACCCAGGACCCTTGGTGCGGCGATCTGGCATGGTAACCATTGCACCACACGGGTTGTCAAGTTCTTTGTTTCTTTCTTTTTTCTTGCTTGGTCTGCATTGGATGACTGAGGTGTTACTGGTGTCCTTGGGCGAAGGTGAACACTTATCATCAGGTAGCTCGTCTGCTCGTTTGCCGGTTATTTCCATAAAAAGCCAAATTTGGGAATATTAATTTTATATTAAAACGAGTGCTGCTCTGTGCCTCTTAATAAATAATGTGCACAGGCAGTAGTGAAATACCGTCGAAAATGTTACCCTTGAAATAATGTGTATAAGTACCATATTTGTGTAGCAAATTATGACAGAGACCTAAAAGTCAATATGTTTTTATGGACCTATTTTACGCAACCTTACCGTTAAGGATTCGATGTTCCCAACCCTTTAGAGAGCACACGCATTAAAGAAATAACGTTTTATTTTCCAGATACACGCACCAGTATCGGTTCTCAGGGATTATAGTGAAGTGCTGAAACTCAGGATGCCAATGAAAGTACGTACAGTTTGTATTTGTTACGGACAATGTTCTTGAGTGTTACGTACTGAGCTGAATGTTTAGATACGTTCGATAGCATAGAGTAACATGCTGGCACAGTGTAGCGAGGAAGAGAGATTAGGACACGTACAGAGTAATAAGGAGAACGAGTGCGAAGGAGGGCATACTATAAAGTTACGTAGGTAACAATGCCTTTTAACGGTACCTAGTACAAAAATTTACTTTAACAGTATGTCATAGCCCTTTGATGATCTGTTTTAGGCATTGTTTACATTTGCCAGGATTGTCACTTGATAAAAAACAATATAAAAAAATATATATATAATCTTAATGAGTATACGGCACCTCGTACTGAGCCTTTCTGTCTCCATTGGTTGACTTTATAAGTTTGTTAGGCTTTGCCCGTTACACTGTGTCCTTTTTGTTGCTCGGTTCTTGTGTTAGGTCTTAACTTTTGTAGTGGTTGTTTGGGGAAGGGACGCTTATAATGAAGTACGACAAAGTTCTGAAGAATTGTTTAATTAAACTTTTACAGTGCACTGGTTATGTATATGAATAATATATATACTAGACACGCCCTATACCCTACTATCTACCGCCGTGCCCGGGTGACGACTGGCGCAACCTAATTACGCCTCGTCCATGCAGTTACAAAACTGCATTGTGTGCAATTCTCTGCTACAACAACCCCTTCCTTTTTTGAAAAAAAAAAATGAAATTGTTCAAACGATTACACAAAATAGACAAATATATAAAGTAGCTTCCAGAGTGCACAAAACGCAGTTGCAGTGCGAGCAAAATGCTGATAGCGCAGTAGACTGCAACTCTACACTGGTATTACAACATGATACATTCAAAACAATATTATTATCTTTGTTCTAACTATGGGCACAGTTTTCTACGAATACAACAAAGGATAGATAAATTGTAAGTATAGGTATGCAATGTATGACATAAAATATAATTAATATTTTATACATTAGTTATGAAAACAATAAATGCATAAAATTACATCGTTTACATTGAACCTGAGACATTTAATTTTATTTTATATAACTGAAAAATTGACACTGAATTACGCATATGAATATGAACAAATCTATACAAAAATTTGTAAATTAATTAACTGACTAACTAACTTTATCGACTAGTTAGTAGTAACTTAGCTACATTTTAATTGTATATATAATTAAATAGTTATAAGATTCGAGTAACAAAATGTCATGACGCAACGACTATTCACTAAATCATTGATCAATAATTCAAAAGTTTTACGCGTATGTGGTGACGGGATGCACGGGAACTGGAACCGAACCCGGCGCGGGCGTGGCCGGTTGCACCTGGATGTGCGCGAGCGGCGGTGCCGCCGCGGCCGGTGCGCGCTGGCATGTCGCTATCTGCCGCTGTAGCCACTTCCTGCCGCGGTTGCGGCAATATCGCCACAGGACGTACAGTGTTACCACCACGAAGAAACAAACCATGGCCACCATGAATATGTTTTGCCTTGACATGTGGGCCTCCACCGCGCTACCGTTCTGCGCGATCACTACTTGCTCTTTCGACTGATTTTTACCCATTGTAATAATCATGAGCCGCGTATTGTCACACAAAAATCGAAACGTAAATGATAAAACATTTCATATTTATCTACACGTTAACTACCTTTTTGCGTCATAACCTAATTTGTTACTTAAATTTACAAATTATATTTTCGTAAATTGCAATTAAACAAATACTTTATGCAAAATAAACATATGAAAAACAATTGTGAAACATCGTTACTTATAACTGATGATTAGTTATTGTCACACATAAGGTATTTGCTATATCAAAAGCGAAACTATCTTACGCTATAATCAAGTGTAATACAATTTATCATAAGTAGTCTATTGGATCTTAACAAAATATTGCTAATATTTGTAATGCAAGTATAATTAAATAATAATGCAAGTAAAAATTCATGTGAAAAATATTTTCTCATCAGGGTTTGAACGTGTGACGTTCAACGAAAATCATATATTAAAACGCACAGGAGCGCGTACTACACGTCCACTCCTAGTTTTTTTACAAGAAGTATTCGTAAGATTACTTGATGTGTTTACGTTTTCAAAGGTTACATCGCCAAACTGAGTCGTAGGAGTGTCATCGGATATGTTACGTTCCGTATGCTCCTCGTTCAGCGTATAAGCGGGTTTCAACCGATCTATTGAAACAGTTATGCGTCTCGTAGGCAATTGAACTTTATAAACCTTATTACCTCTACTTAAGACTCGGAATGGTCCGTCATAGGGAGGCTGTAATGGTTTACGAACAGCATCATTTCGAATAAAAACAAATTCACACGATTTAAGATCCGGATGGATGAATATCGTACGTGAATTTCTCTGTCTATCTGGGACTGATCTCAATTTACCTATATTACTTCGTATTTCAGTAACTAAAGTATGAGGGTCTGACGGTTCTGACTTTCTAGAGTCAAAAAATTCGCCTGGTAGCCTCAAGGTACATCCATACGTTAACTCAGCAGCCGAAATTCCGGTATCGCTACGTAACGTGCATCTAAGCCCTAATAGAATAGTCGACAGTTCATCCTGCCAGGATGTAGAGTCTAAACGAGCCTTAAGGGCAGCCTTGAGTGATCTATGAAACCGTTCCACCGCGCCATTACTTTGCGGGTGATAAGGTGTGCTCCTGATCCTATGGATCCCCATACATTTCATCAACTCAGAAAACAGGTTGCTTTCAAATTGTCGTCCCTGATCGGATGTTAAATATTGACAAATGCCAAATCTAGTAAACCATCCGTCATATAACGCTTTAGCTACGTTTTCTGCGGTTATATCGCGAAGTGGGAAAGCTTCGGGCCAATGAGTACACCGATCTACTACGGTTAGTAAATATCTATAACCGTCAGAAGTGGTCGGTAATGGACCTACAATGTCAGTATGTATGTGTTCAAAACGTCCGGCCGGCGGGAATTGACCCAAAAATGAAACGGTGTGACGTTGAACCTTAGCTCTCTGGCATTTAATACAAGCCTTAGCCCATGTTTTTACGTCCTTATTCATACCTGGCCAGAAATATCGCTGGCCCACTAACTTACGTGAGGTGTTAATACCTGGATGACTCAAGTTATGAATTAAACTGAAAGCCAATTTTCTAAATTTATCCGGTAAATAAGGTCTAACATTTCCGGTTGATACATCGCAATAAATTTGAGTATCACTGTTAGGTATAAATATCTTTTTTATTATAACAGTGTTATTGTGACTACTACTTTGAATGTATTGTGCAAAGTCTGCGTCCTCGGCCTGCGCGGTTGCAATTTCTACGAAATCTAATGCACCTGGGCATGTTATTGTTTCAATTCTACTAAGTGAATCTGCAACAATATTATTTTGTCCGTTAATATACTGAATGTCCGTAGTGAACTCGCTAATATACATAAGTTGTCGAATTCTTCTCGGCGTTTCTTTATCACTAGCTAATTTGGAAAATGCAAAAGTTAATGGCTTATGATCGGTATAGACAGTCAATTGTCTACCTTCGAATAATTTACGAAAGTGAATGATAGCTAAATAAATTCCTAGCAGCTCACGATCATACGTACTATATTTAACTTGCGTAACTGAAAGTTTACGTGAAAAATAGCCTAAGGGTTGCCAATGACCATCAACAAACTGCTGTAAAACGGCTCCAACAGCAATGTTAGAAGCATCTGTCATTAACCCTAGCGGTGCGTCAGGTGTAGGATTTGCGTCAGGTGTAGGATATGCCAAAATGGCTGCGGACTGGAGGCTTTCCTTACACTTAATAAAAGCGTTATTAGCTTCATCGGTCCATATGATTTTAGACTTGTCATTTTTCTTAGCTTTAGGTAAACATTTAATAAGATCCGCCTGATACGTCATTGCGCTAGGCATGTGTGGGCGGTAGAAATTGACCATGCCAATGAAACGACGGAGTTCGCATACCGTTTCCGGTCTCGGGAACTCCAAAATTGCCTGGACTTTATCGTTAGAGGGCCTGATACCTTCTACAGTTATGTCGTGACCTAAAAATTCGAGTTTATCTTTACCGAAAGAACATTTCGACAAATTAATTGTTATACCAAAGTCATTCAATCGTTGAAAAAGAGCCTCGAGATGCTGTTTATGTTTCGCGCTTGTTTCGCTGGCAATTAGTATATCGTCGATGTAACAGAATATAAAATCGGAACTACTCTCGAAAGTTCCATCCTCCCGACGTATACCTAAACCTTGTAAAACCGTGTTGTTCATGAAGCGTTGGTAAGTCTGCGCAGCGTTAATAAGTCCAAAACTCATCCTAGGAAACTCAAATAAACCGAAACTTGTGATGATGGCAGTCTTTTCAACGTCTTCAGGGGCAACAGGTATACAATGATATGCTCTATTTACGTCAATTTTACTGAAAATACGTTTTCCTGTTAGAATGTAGGTGAAATCATGCAATCTGGGTATTGGGTATCTGTCCGGCTTCGTGACGGCGTTAAGCGCCCTATAGTCCCCACAGGGTCGAATCTCTCCGTTCTTCTTGGGAACCACATGTAACGGACTAGACCAGGGGCTCTTCGAAGGTCGGCAAATTCCCAATTCCTGCATAATACGAAACTCTTCACTAACCTTTTTATATCTATCAGGAGGCAGGGGGCGGGCGCGCGCATGCACGGGCGGCCCCGTCGTCTCTATATGGTGAAACACTGTATGCTTAGGGGTTTCCTTGAAAGACACAGGTTTCGTTATATCAGGATACTTCAATAAAAGGTCAGAGTATGGATGTGATTCATCTACCGTGCTTAAACTAGGCTGTGTACAAGTAACTATTGAACCTACTATATTCAAATTAGTAATTTGATCTACCAATCTACGCTTGCTAAGATCCACTAGTAATTTATGATGTACTAAAAAGTCTGCGCCTATAATAGGCTGATTTACTGCCGCTAATACAAATGTCCAACGATAGGGTCTACGTAATTTTAAATCTAACACTAAAGTCTTTACACCAAAAGTTTGAATTTCTGTACCATTTGCTGCATACAATTTATACTTAAAATTATTAACAGTACTAATAGTTTTACTACGCGCGGGAAGCACAGAAATATTTGCTCCCGTATCAACTAAAAATCTGAGGCCGGAGTTAAAGTCCGTAACACATAATCTATTGCTACTTACACCGTGAGTACAGTCACCCGACACTGGCTGTACTTCGCTCAGTTTTCCTTCTTCCAGCTGCAGGGCGGAATGCACTTGCGCGCATTCTCCTTGTAGCGGTAGTGGTAGAAACACTGCCAGTCAGGTCTCTTTCCCTTGCGCGTGGCACTGGTGTGCGGTGCTCTGGTCTGGCTCTGACTGCGTCCTCGAGTGCGCTGCCTGGACCGCTCCATACGACCAATCCGCTCGTTAATCTTCTTAATCTCCGCGATTATCATGGAGGTGTCGCTCGCCGGCAGTGCTGCTGTCCCGACCTCGGCGATGGTACCGCTTCTTGTGGTCTCCATGACTTTGTCCGCGACCCTTGCAAGCACGTCGAGCTCCGCTGACTCTGTCACCGATATGATCCCACGTACCGCTGTTGGCAGGTGGCTCTGCCACAGGATCTTCAACGTGTCATCCGGAAGTTTCGCCCTGGCGAGATCCCTCATCCGTCTCAGCAGCTGTGACGGCCGTTGATCTCCCAGCTCCATCTCGCTGATAAGCTTCTGGATCTGACGGGTCTCAGACTCCTCGTAAACTGTCAATAATCTCTCCTTCAGCGCGTCGTACTTTCGTGAGTCCGGGGGCTGCATCAAAATGTCCGTGACCTGTTGGATGGCCTCTTTCGACAGCTTCGTGATAATGAGGTTGAATTTGGCCTCATCCGACAGCTTTTGCGGTGCGAGTATGGCTTCAACCTGATAGAACCATAACCTGGGCTGGTCCAACCAAAATTCCGGAACCCTCGATGAAACCGTGATTGCAGCCATGTCGGTCTTGACTTCTTCCTTCACAGGACCAGGTACTTGTGATTGTTGCGGCAAACCAGGGACCGGCGGGTTCATGTTGATCGATAGCGACGCGGAAACTTTAGTGTATAAAGTCCAAACAATATGGCGAGAGCGCGTGGGGCACGGCGGTAAAAAATGTGAGTCGTCACCTAAGTTAAGTTCAGTTTTAAAGTTCGCTCACTAAAAAAATAATGTTCAACGCGGGGTCACCACTTTGGGGAAGGGACGCTTATAATGAAGTACGACAAAGTTCTGAAGAATTGTTTAATTAAACTTTTACAGTGCACTGGTTATGTATATGAATAATATATATACTAGACACGCCCTATACCCTACTATCTACCGCCGTGCCCGGGTGACGACTGGCGCAACCTAATTACGCCTCGTCCATGCAGTTACAAAACTGCATTGTGTGCAATTCTCTGCTACAGTTGCAATTGAGAACTTCGCATATGTAGGTTTTTGTTCAAAATACACGAAAACTTATATATGCAATGTTGGCATAGCAAGCAGGCAAGTATTTTTTAAAGCTAAAGAGCATAATTATGTCTAAAATGGATAGATCAAGAGAATTATTACATTAACTATTATGTACCTACCCATTAACTGTTGACTTACTATGCCAAAACATTCGGTATTTTGAAATTAATCTCTCTTTAGACGACTTCTCTTTTCCTTTTATGTAAAACAGAATTGTGTTATATCTTATCTATATATTTCTCTATGTTGGTATCATTGATGTGTTTGAAACGCTTCCGTCTGTTACTAGATACACTACGGTGGTATGGTGTGAACACATTGTATGTAGCCATGACGGCACACATGGACTTTGTTAGTTAATCGTACTAATTGGTTACATCAGTTTTGGTGCTGATTAGATTTAAATACATATATTTTATACATTTGGAACATTATCATCTTTAAACATAGCTCTGTAATTGGGTCAATGGTTATTTGGGTTGAATTTGTTTTAATAATAAAAATAATATAATTAATGTATGTATGATACAAAATATACATATAATTGTTATATGGTATTCTGGTGCGTTATATTATTATGATATAACTATAATATCGTGTCCTTTTTTGTTTGCTTAAACTTAGACGGTTTTTCTTGTTTAGAAAAATTGTAGCTTGTTTTACGTCGAACTTTGATCAAAGTGCGATTCGCAATTCTAATTGTGTTCTATTAAGTCAATAATAATCATAGAACTCATCAATCGATATAGGTATCCATATAATTATACTCAAAATTCGTATTGTTTTCGAAAATAATCCCAGAAATATTCACTCACAGACGTGGAATTCCTATAGTCAGGAGTCACATTTTGATCAAGATATAACGTGAAATAGTTTACAAAATAAGAGGTAATTTCAACCAAGGACCTTATAGAAGCCGTATATAGAAGTCGCGAATGTTGTGATTAAGTCGTGACTTAAAGTGACTGATGAGTGTTGCATAAAGCATAGTTTTGGACGCAGGCGCCGGCGCCGGCGGTCTCTCGCCAGTTCCGCTGGGCCGTATCCATTGTCAATGTCTTCACGCCATACGACACACACGCCCTGAATGTAGCACAGCAACGGTGTCTAACTGTATGTACTCGTGCGTCCGTAGGAATGCAGTAAGATACGGAAAGATGGGAGGACGAATGCCATACTGAATGCCGCCATGTATATGTCTAAGGTATGCAGATGTCGTGACCGCGTATGCATCGCTCGCTTCAGCTAATTCATGCTTTAGGTCGATGGTGCTAAGGTTCAGTTTGAAGTGGTGGCATGAGGGTGGAGGGGTGGAGGGCGGAACTTCTAATAATGTATCTTGTCTAAAATTTTAAATTGGTATCTATATTTTAATAATAATAACTTTTTGGATTTTACATAATTCTTGGTTATCCTCTTCCATATTTATTTTATCAGCGCCCATATTATTATTGATATTTACATTCGAAAGAAATCTGATCAAAACAAATTATCAAAATTTTAAGTTTATCTTTGATTTTTACACCATAATTAAAATGTGGACGTGGATACGAAATTATTAGTTGGGTATAGTCGCGCATAGAAGATGTTTATAAATATTTTTTTGTTTATAAAATGTTTATAAGTCGCTAGGTATAGCACAGAATACTGGACAGTCTGGACACTATTCATTCTATGCGCGTCTGTACATGCATGTAAGCATTGTGTGTAACAAATGAGCTCTTGAATAGAATAACATAACTGTTTAGCGTTTCTGTTGAGCATCATCGCTTGTAGCCGATATATTATGTTGTTCGTGGTGTAAAATCAATGTTTGTGTTATTGGTGTTACGTCATATTAACTTGTATAACTGACTACCGGAATTAAATAAGAAATGCTTTTCTTGGAAATGAGCCAAGTATGCTGCAATCGTAACTCTCTGAGATAATAATGAAAATTCTTTATTTTATTGTATTCTCTTGTAAGCAATCATGACAATGTTACCATAAACGTCTCAGTAGATGCTACTCAAAAAAGTGATTTAAAGTTAGTTTAAGTGTCACAAGTTTTTATTTTTATTTTGAGATGTAAGCTGTCCTGTCTTTCAAGTTGGATCAAACTGCACACGGTGTGCAAATTTGATTAAAATCGGTTCAGTAGTTTAGGAGTTCATCGCGGACAAACAACAGTAATTATTTGATTTATTAACAGTACTATGGGTTTGGTTGTACGGTTCGCTTGGATACTATACTGGGTATTGGATATAATTTTTTTGGGTGATGGGGACAAGTGACGCTTTCTAGATTCTAGTCTATATTCCAACTGAGTTCTAACGGACTTAAACAGCGCTATTTAACTCGGTTGTGAACTGCATGCCTTTATGAACTTAACAAGAATATAATTCGTGGTACTCTGGTATCCGCTGCTCTCAAGTTCTATTTAGTATTTATTTATAATATAAACGATCTTATAACATTGTGGTAAGGGTGATAATAGCATGTACGGGAACTACGCTTTAATTCTGGTCTATGCTACGTAGTCCGACGCTGTCATATCATCGGCAACATAATTATACTGTATCAGGGATTGCACAAACATGGACCATATCACGTTGCATTAGGGTGTATAATACTTAGTCATTGTTTGGTGTCTTTGCATACATTTGTTTCTAATATTTATAGTCGATTATTAACCGTAATAGAACGGTCAGTGTCAATTGAAACAATATTTCAATTGAAATATAGCTTTTTGTTACTTTTGTTCAAAGCATATTATTGTCTGTAATTTTTTTTTCATAAGAGTTTATACCCAGAACATAATATACGACAGTTAGGCTCACAGCGACGAATTAAAGGACAATGCCCATCTGTGCCCCAGAAATGCCCAGATAAAGTATATCACAAATTGCTCTAATAAATAAAAACTAGAATTATGTTGTTAATTTTAAATCATATGAAGCACTGGATAAAAAATTAAAAATTAAATTAAATTAATAGAAAATTAAGTTCCTAGTGAAAAACTAATAGCAATGATGTTTGTAAACGATAAAATGTATAAAAAACCAGTAGGAAGTTATCATGTTTAATGTCCAATATCTTTTGAACCGGTGCTTTATATGACATTAAATCTAGATATCATATAAATACTGTTAAAAAGTTATCATATGACATAGAACTGCAATTTGGGCATTGCATGGTATTGCTGACTTTCTGCTCCATACTAATATGGGCATGGTCCTTTAGGTTTGTTCCTTATTGTAATAAATCCTATGAAATAAAATGTGAAAATTTAAACGCATTTTCCCGCATTGCATTTAAGTTTGTTATTAGTCATACTTGCAATTTATTTAATAGAAAAGAATAGGTTGATTCGATTTCACGGAAATCGCTGTTACTAAAACTGCCATTAATAAATTGATAATTGACGCACATTTATCTATTTATATATATTTATTAAGAGTCAATAACAATATTGTAGTATTCATATTAACCATCATTCATGGGTTTCTTATAACTGTGTTATGCTATTGTTACTCTCTATAGTCAGCTACTAATTACCTCATGCGATATTGAATCTTAAACCGTTGTGAATAAAGTCGTTTGGGTGCAGTACGCAATGCTCAAGGACGTACAGGAGAAGACGAACAGCCTGTTAGACCGCGTGGATGCGTGCTGGGAGCGGCTCATGGCCCGGATCAGGGTGGACCCGGACAAGTTCCCCGAGAGGAAACACAGGCTCACTGCCATATACTCCAAGGACAAGGAATATTTGTAAGTCACGTTATATACTATGAGTTTCTTGTTAGCCTAGTACCCTGTAGCCTAGTTGGTAGCGACCTTGCCTGCAAAGCGAGGGGTTCCGGGTTTGATTCCCGGCCGGGGCAGATATTTATGTGACAGATAAATATTTGTACTCGGGTCATGGGTGTTATTGTGATGTGTTATATGTGTCGTCCACCACCCGCGACACAGGTAATAACCTACTGCGGGGGTATGAGTGTGTTAGCGTTTATTTTTGTTAATGTTTGCACATTTTATTAATGTTTCTTGTTTATTCGATTGTCCGTTAATCGACTCTGCATTCGCATTATATACGGCGAAACGAGCCGAAAAACCCCGATGTCCTCCAACAGGCGACGTCCTAAGCCGAGGTCTAAACTTCACAGGGGGTGCCCTTAGGACGTCGTCCTACTTCTCGAGATGTGGAGGTGTCACTCCCACCTCGCAAATATGTCTTCTCGGCTGAGTAGGGTTCGAACGATACTTTCGATACTGAGTAAGTATTGATATTTTTGTTCGCGATACTCGATACTGAGTACTCGATACTCTCAACTGGTACTCACTCGCAAGTACTCATATGAAACGTCGGTATCGAGTACTTTTATAATAATGAGTACTTTTCATTGTTGTCAATTCAAGTTTTTAGACGGTCGTGTACATTACTGTGGGCCGTATCTAGTGCTGCCATGATACTGAGTATCGGTTCAGCGCTCGGACATAAAAAAAGGTCATTGGGCCTCTATTTCTCAACAAAGTGTTATGAAATTCACTGCCGATGACCTTTTTATTAGCTCTTAATGTGATGCTTGCAAGTACTCGATACTGCGTAGTATCGATACTTCAGGGCCGATACTTTTTGGGTATCGATACCATGCCACACGAGTACTCGGTATCGATACCAGAGGCCGATACTTCGAACCCTACGGCTGAGCCTCCAGTCTCGCCCAACTGTCCGCGTGAATCTGTAAAGGCCACTAGGACCAACAGCAACTATCCATTCGAAAAAAAGAGCCGAAAAAGCTAAGATTTCCAAGTTGCACGTGCGTATTATCATCTTAATATTAATACACGAATGGAACAAAATTGGTATAATGTGCAATAGACACACAATTTTAACATTAATTTAGTAAACAAGAAATTATAATTTAATTTATTACCTCACATTCAGTTTATAGTTGCGCTTTAAACTATAGTTTTAGGGTGTAAGAGCTCCATCCTCTCTCTTCGAACTACCTACCTCATAAAATCGACCATGAAGCATTTTTACCGTTAAGCCACGTTTGTCTAATCAACTACAACATAACCACATTTTCTCGTCAGATTCGACACGACAGCAGACTGTTTCTGGACGCCATCCATCCGGTCCCGGATCGTCCAGTTCATCCTGGACCGCAAGAAGTTCTCGGAGACCGCCGACGATTTCGCCTTCGGGGTCGCGCGCCTCATCTCCAATGGCACCTACTCCGCCGCGTATCCGCTGCACGATGTACGTACCAGAACTATAATTATATCATTATAATTATATACAAGGTGTCCCAGGGCCAAGTGACCGCCCGGCGTCTTTTGATTATTTGGACAAAACTATGAACAAAATTCCAATAAAGTACAGGTCTAATCAGTTTGGTTTTTTTATTAGCTTTTTAATTTTTTTGGAAAAAAACCTGACTTGCTGCACTATTTTCGACTTATTTTTTGTGTTTTTACATATATTTTCATTGTTTTTTTATTTACCAGTTGTTATCATAGTTTATCTATGCGAGGTATAAAATCTACCCAAAATTAAATAGAATATATTTTTTAATGACATTAACTGATTTTTTTTTAAATTACCCTTTTTTATTTAATTTCGCTAATAAGTTGGAAAAATGCCCCATGAATATTATTATTTTATCAATTATTATTAAATAACATGATATTACCTACAAAATCTCAATAACATGTTTGTAGTTATCTAAAACATTTACCGAACTACAAACTCTTGAAATATGGACCCTATTTTCGATATAAGAAGAGTAGACTTTTAAAACCAGGCTACTGGAACATTTAAGTGTCTTACTATCAAAAATACCTTTTGCCCGTTGATAGAATAATTGTAAATGTAAGGAGACAATAAAAACAAGTGCAAAATTAAATCATCTATTAAAAAAAATGATAATAATTAATTTATAACATTTTCGAAATGACCGCCATTGGCGTTAATACAGGCTAAGGCTCTAAATGACATCCTTTGACTCGTTATTTGCACTTCGAAAGGTTCGCTCCTATTTCTGTAGCAGCAGCATTAATCCTCAAAGCTACCTAGTAAAGCTTTAGAAACGCATTGGGTAAATATTATGTCATGTTTTTATAAGCAACTTGTGTAACTTGTGTAAATAAATAAATATCTCCAAATATTGACAAACACATGTTAATAACACTATGTGTTAGATAAGTCAATATTATTCGTCGTTGGTACCAGGGCGACCTGAAGACGCCGGGCTCGATGCGGTACCTGCTGTACGAGGAGTGGGCGAGCGTGTCCAAGTGCCTCAAGTACCAGCCGCTGGACTATGTCAAGGATTACTTCGGGGTTAAAATTGGTTAGTTAACAATTTCCTCAAGTGCTCTACCAAAGACTTTACAAGAAAGAGAGTTAATAGTTTCGAGGCTTTTTTAGCTCAGTTGACCTTGTCTGTTAAGCGGTTTTGGCTTCGATCTCTGGTCGAAGCAGACGTATATTTGGCAGATTCCGTTTGTTGTTTATTTGACCACATTGCTTAATTTTTATCGGTTATTCATCCTATTTTCATAGTGAATCCTTGTAAGAATTATAATTATGTGAGCTTTTTTTTTGTTATTATTTTATTATTTTGTACTGAAAACTAAAAAACAAAACAATATGAGGCCAGTAATTTAAATTTTTTTCAGGTCTATATTTCGCATGGCTGGGCTTCTACACGCACATGTTGATTCCGGCGTCTCTGGTCGGCCTCATCTGTGTCATATACTCTGCGGCTACCGTGTACTCTAATAAACCCAGGTAATGTTTATTAGTGTACCAATCTTTTGTCATGTAGTGTATGTGTTAGTAATGTGAACTTCATAAATAGTTTTTATTTTGCTCTAAAGTTGAAAATTCAATAGCAGTGTTCGGTTTACACGTCTTAAGTAGTTAACTAAATTTTACCTAAATTTTCAAGTAAATTAATTGTAAACGGACAATTTAGTATTTAAAATTTAGTAAGCAAGTAAACAAGTCATTTAGAAATTTTCTGTTAAGTAGGTGGGCGGGGCTTATCACTTAGCACGTTTGGACAGGCACTTTTTAGATAAAATTTAGTTAAAATTTAGTAAAATGCTTAAGTAATTATGTAGGTTGTGAAGAATTCTATGAACTAAAGAGCTTTACTAAATTATTACGTTTGGACGCGCACATAAAATTTGGTTAAAATTTAGTTAACTACTTAACTACTTAAACGTTTAAATTGAACATGAGGAACGCTATATAAAGCTCATATTACGATACTTTCAAATGAGTCTTGAACTAGCTGCGAAACATCAGTATTTTACACATTTGAGGCGTTCACACATTACACCAATGCGACGTCAACGCGACTCTGACTTAACTTATTGGCATGCATTCAAGTATGAGCTTTATATCGTGCTACTGAAGGTTGAGTTTTGAAAAAGTCCAACAACTAAAGCCTGTACTGTGTTCAGCGAGGAGATCTGCAACTACAACTCGTCCATCAAGATGTGCCCGCAGTGCGACTACTACTGCGACTACTGGGACCTGCGCGCCACCTGTCTGCAGTCGCGGTTCACCTACCTCTTCGATAATCCTACTACCGTGTTCTTTGCTATTTTCATGAGCTTTTGGGGTGAGCAAGATTATTATTTTTGTATATATTATTTATTTATTTATTACCCTTTATTACCATAATCAATAGTCAAGAAAACCATACTACACTAGAATTAACCTTAATTGTGTACAAAATACATACGATTTTTTTACTAAGTAGCGAACTTATCTATGATTATTCCTGCCATTAGTGAATAATCAAAAAACAAAAAAAAATATCCATTCGATCACTTACACACTTCATATAATTCAGTGGGCTAATCTAAAAATTGCCTGAAAATTTACTTAAAGTTCGACCAAAAACTAAATATGCTGTGATCTTCTAGCGGCGTGTTTCCTGGAGATGTGGAAGAGATACTCGGCGGAGATGACGCACCGCTGGGACCTCACCGGCTTCGACGTGTACGAGGAGCACCCGCGCCCGCAGTACCTCGCGCGACTCGCGCACGTTAAACGGACGCAGGTGATTACACACGCTCAACATGTTATATAGTGTTTATTTGCGGTTATTACTGCTATAAAGGTACTACTAGTACTTGAATAATGTTGAGGTATCAAACCAAAAAACGTCAAGTCATGTCGAAGGTCTTCGGGTGACATTAAAATTTCTAACAGTTTAGTTGGCTGCAAACGTCAAATCAAATCAAAATCAACACTGGAGAGGCGGTCGAATATGCTTTAGGTCACCAGAGTTTTTGTTATCGGGTTTCGGTTTATATATTATCTGTGTATTATTAGGCTGTTTATATAAACAATGTTTCTTGTACACATGGAATAGAACCATGATGGGAAATACAAAACAAGCAATCGATTCTAGTGATTGGTCCTTCGGGCAGGATTTTTTGTTTAATTTTTGTTGACATAATCATAAACAATAAATATACTTTGCAGTCGCCTACCATTACCTAAAACCTGTCAAAAATACGGGTACTACAACAAAACTTAACCGATTCCAGTTAAACGTAGTAACGGGTGAACGCGAGCCAATGGTCCCGTTCTGGCGCATGCGTCTCCCAGCAACCCTGATGTCGTTCAGCGTGGTGGCGCTGCTGGTGCTGTTGGCGCTGGCCACGGTGCTGGGCGTGGTGCTGTACCGCATGTCGCTGCTGGGAGCCAGGATCCTGAGGGAGGAGGACTCCATCATCACGTATAGTCCTATCATGTTTACGACGGCCACCGCTGCGAGCATCAATCTTGTGTTTATATGCATCTTTAATTATGTGAGTCGATGATACCTATATTAATAACTAGTAATAGTAACCTCTATCGCTTTGCTTCGGTTTGTGTACAGATAGCAATTTTTTTAATGACAATAGTGTATATTACTTAGATATAAAAGAGCATTGTATGGGTGAAAGAATTAAAAAAATCGCTTTCATAGTTTCTGTGCCTAAACGGCACAAACGATACTGCAAAAGTTCAATTGAGTTTTTAATATATTTTTTTCAACATATATATTTTGCAAGAAGTTAAAGATAAAAAAATCGATAATACATATAATAATTTATTACTTTCTATTTCCTCTCTTCTTTCTTTCCCGGCATTTTATCGGTGATGACTAACGTTACAGATGTTCAAAAGCGACGGAGACCACTTACAGTTACTTTTTTTTTATTCCAGTGGCCCGTCTGTTGTTCGTTGTTCTTCGGTTATTTACTCCAAAATCTGTTCTCCAGGTCTACCAATACCTCGCGGAATGGCTGACAGAGAAGGAGCTGCTCCGCACGCAGACCGAGTTCGACGACTCTCTCACGCTCAAGATCTATCTACTACAGTTCGTCAACTACTACGCATCTATATTCTACATCGCGTTCTTCAAGGGCAAGTTCGTGGGCCGGCCCGGCGCGTTCCTTACCTTCTTCGGACATAGACAGGAGGAGGTCAGTCGGTTGTTTATTTTGTTATTGCGAGTGTGTTGTTGTTTTAGGTCAATCATACTAATATTATAAATGTGAATGTAAGTTTGTTTGTTACGCTTTCACGCGAGAACTGCTTAACCGATTTGGCTGAAATTTGGAAAGGAGATAGCCTATACCCTGGATTAAAACATAGGTTATTTTTTATCCCGGAAAAGTTAAGGGTTCCCGCGGGATTTGTAAAAATCGATCTCTACCGCTGGCGAAGCCGTGTGCAACAGCTAGTAGTAAAATAATGAAGATGTCACAAACATTATAATGATTATTTAGTTCTATTATTTCGATACTAGTTATTTGGTGTATGAAATACATATCGGTTGGTGAAAACCCTACAAAGGAAGGTTTGTTTACATCGAGTCCAAACCGAATGTGACTGGAGTATAGGTATTATTTTTTTAACTGACTTCAAAAAAAGAGGAGGTATTCAATTCGACCGAACCGATGAACCGATTTTGATGATTCTTTTTTTAATCGAAATTGGTGCTTGTCATGTGGTCCCACTTTGAGTGAGATCTGACGAGTAGTTTTTGAGTTATCCCTAATTTTGAAGTCGGTTATTTTTTGTCAAGAATTATTTATTAATTGTTGTTCGCGTAATAGTCAAATATGATCATTATTAAAAATTGGGGGAGACTATTTGAATTCTTTTGGCTCCTCATTTTTTATTGAGAAGTCTATGTCCATTTGTCTGAAGAGAAAAAATAATAAAAATACTTTTTTAAAAGAAATTGTGCTGTACTTACTTTTTACTGTATGTAGCTTAATTAATTCATAAATATATGTTATGTTACACGATATGAATAGATGTAATGTTGTATGATTTTAAACTTAACTCATCGTGGATTGAACACATTTTATTATAATTATAATTCTTGACAAAAAATAATCGACTTCAAAATAACTCAAAAAGCGGCCAAGTGCGAGTCGGACTCGCCCATGCAGGGTTCCGTAGCAACAAGTAACATAATATAAATGTTCTTGTAGTTCGTTGTAACTTTGATCGAGGTAAATTGCGGTTTACGATTTATGACGTATTAAAAAAAAACTACTTACTAGATCTCGTGCAAACCAATTTTAAGTGGAAGTTTGCATGGTAAAGTACATCATATATTTTTTTTAGTTTTATCATTCTCTTATTTTAGAAGTTACAGGGGGGGGGAACACACATTTTACCACTTTGGAAGTGTCTCTCGCGCAAACTATTTAGTTTAGAAAAAAATGATATTAGAAACCTCAATATTATTTTTGAAGACCTATTCATAGATTTCCCACACGTATGGTTTTGATGAAAAAAAATTTTTTGAGTTTCAGTTCTAAGTATGGGGAGCCCCCAAAATTTACTGTTTTTTTCTATTTTTATGTGAAAATCTTAATGTGGTTCACAGAATACATCTACTTACCAAGTTTCAACAGTATAGTTCTTATACTTTCGGAAAAAAGTGGCTGTGACATACGGACGGACAGACAGACAGACAGACAGACATGACGAATCTATAAGGGTTCCGTTTTTTGCCATTTGGCTACGGAACCCTAAAAACTACTGGTCCGATCTCGCTCAAATTTAACTGGTACCACATGACAAGCATCAGCTTTCGATTAAAAAAAAGAATCATCAAAATCGGTTCACCCAGTCGAAAGTTCTGAGGTAACAAACATAAAAAATGCACTCGAACTGAATACCTTCTCCTTTTTTGAAGTCAGTTAAAAAGGGGTACTCGCGACATTTATTCTGTACATCAATTAATATCGTGACAATAAATATCGTGAGTACTATTATTATAATAAAAAACGACCAAGTGCGAGTTGGACTCGCCCATGAAGGGTTCCGTAGCAGCAAGTAACATAATATAAAAGTTCTTGTAGTTCGTTGTAACTTTGATCAATGTTTTTTGCGGTTTACGATTTATGACGTATTAAAAAAAACTACTTACTAGATCTCGTTCAAACCAATTTTCGTTGGAAGTTTGCATGGTAATGTACATCATATATTTTTTTTAGTTTTATCATTCTCTTATTTTAGAAGTTACAGGGGGGGGGGGGGAACACACATTTTACCACTTTGGAAGTGTCTCTCGCGCAAACTATTCAGTTTAGAAAAAAATGATATTAGAAACCTCAATATCATTTTTGAAGACCTATCCATAAATACCCCACACGTATGGGTTTGATGAAAAAAACATTTTTGAGTTTCAGTTCTAAGTATGGGGAACCCCCAAAATTTATTGTTTTCTTTCTATTTTTGTGTGAAAATTTTAATGCGGTTCACAGAGTACATCTACTTACCAAGATTCAACAGTATAGCTCTTATAGTTTCGGAAAAAAATGGCTGTGACATACGGACGGACAGACAGACAGACAGACAGACAGACAGACAGACAGACAGACAGACATGACGAATCCATAAGGGTTCCGTTTTTTGCCATTCGGCTACGGAACCCTAATAAAGGATGTTATCTTTATCCAGTGCTCCCCGGGCGGCTGTTTCCTGGAGCTGTCGATCCAGCTGGCCATCATCATGATCGGCAAGCAGGCCATCAACACCGTCGTGGAGATGATGATGCCCTACCTGCTCAAGTGGATCAACATCATACGGACTATCGGCAGGAAAAAACGGTGAGTAAAATGGTGTTTGTATAAAAAGTGGATGGTATGTTGCTCTCTGGCCGCACAGAAAACTAGCGTCGACGTTAAACTATGACTAAACTGATGGGTATTTTTGTTAGGTTTAGTTATAGAGTAATGTAGCATGTTCTTCGTGTTATTTAAAATCTAGTAATAATTTGTAATTTTACATATTTACTTGTGATTACTTACGAGGATTTTTCAACTTGATTTTAACCTATAAATTTCTACCTTGAATCTTGAGTAGTGATTTAAAAAAAATGTCGCTCTTTGCATTTGTTCGTGAGTTTGAATGTTTCGGGAGGAATAAATAGAATATCTTAAATCTTGTATGATAATATTAATATTGTTCAAATGTTTCAACTATATGTATGTAAAATGTGTAAATTTTCAGGATCAAGAGTCCAATGCAATGGGTGAAAGACTTTAAGCTCGTCGACTTTGGTAACATGGGCTTGTTCCCGGAATATCTAGAAATGGGTAAGTAACTATATTAATATCGTAGTAATGGCGTGGTATAATTTATTTTTGATTTAACTCATTCAACTCATGATACATCTCACTTTGCAAATTAAACGAAATCAGAAACATTTAAACGCCCCAATCATCCCAGGGGAACATGCAACCGAAATTAAATCTGTGTTCTTTTTTTGGAAATGGACTATCTATGTGCTAAGTTCCAACTGAATCAGTACAACTGTTATAAACATTTAAAAATCCATCCTAAAGTAATTTCTGTTCACCATTAATTATTTTTTAAATCTATTTAAATTAATATTTCCATGAAATGAGGTGATAAGTTTCCTTACCAAATAAGTCTCTACTAAAAAAATGGAGTATACAGCATTGAAGTATTATTACTGGCGTATAGAACCGGCACCGCGAACACGATGTTTGTCCCAATGCATTGGCGTCAATGGGCTTCAATTTTCAATGTATTCCTTCGATTTGAAAGGCGAACGAGGGCTCAGTTTTCAAAATAGAACCTCCCGACGCGACACACATTTTGTTCGAGATGTCTGTTCTATGACATTGTACTTCAATGGTATACAGTGATGTTCTGTCCCCATCCAGTGCTCCAATACGGGTTCGTAACGATCTTCGTGGCGGCGTTCCCGCTGGCGCCGCTGTTCGCGCTCATCAACAACGTGTTGGAGATGCGGCTGGACGCCAAGAAGTTCCTCACGTGCTACCGCCGCCCCGTGCCGCAACGCGTCAGTGACATCGGCGTCTGGTTCCGCATCCTCGACTCTATTGGGAAGCTCAGTGTTATTACTAATGTGAGTTTGTTTTATTGTTGTTGTTCTAGCAGGCCTGGCGCACTCCGCATTTCAGCTATGGCGTTACAAGTACATGCCGCGTTCGGCGTGCCGGGCTAATCCAGAAAATTCATAATGGCTGTTACACGTTCGTAATCTATCACACAATATTAAAAAAAATAACTTTCAGAAAAAAAAATATTTTTTATAAATGTCACTTTTCTCCATGTCATTACACATGTCACACGTTAGTTCGATACAACATGCTGCGTCGCGCTATTCCTATGATAGTAACTAAAATGAAGGCAAAAGCATATTGCGTCGCATTCTGTTGCTTAAACAATAACAAAGATCAGAATCTCACGTTTTTCACCATTGCCAGAGAGGATAAGCGATAGTGTTAGAAAGGAAGCCAACTCATTACGCGTTTTTGATTAGCGCTGTGCGACCTGAATTACACTTTATTGCGTTGGAGTAAGAGTCGCTATTTATTTAAATGATTTTGTGGAGTGCGCCTTCTGTACTTATTATAAATGTCCTTGTCTCTGTGTGTTGTCCATGGCACCCACGACACAGGGAATCCTAGTGTGGGGCTATGAGTGCGAAGCGTTATATATTATATTATATATTATTAGTACTATTATTTCTTATTATAAGTGTTAATATTTTTTTATTATAAGTACTATTATTTTTTCTGTGGTTCTAGTGAGATAGGGTCTATAAAAAATCAATAGAATTTCTTCACTAATGTTTCTATTTAATACGAAAGTATTTTTCAGTTCTAATTTTTAAGGATGCTGAGTGTATGTTTTTCTACCAAGACTTACTTATATAAAAAAAATACATTAAATTTTAGGAATATGTTACTATTTTTTTTCAATCATCACATAATACCAAGATTATGTATGATTTAGAAAGCGAAACCTACTACGAAAGTGTCTTTACTTGCAACGGTAAGTTTATTACGTAAGTTACAATACGGTCGACGTAACTTGGCGCGCCCGAACTTCGCGCAGAAGTGTGCAGTAACATAATTCGGCAATGCTCGGTACGCGGCGTATTATGTCTCAGTCACACGTTAGCATGTCCGTGTCGCTATCTCTGTCTTACATGCGCTAAAGTTCGCAGAGCCTATGTTCAGACGCGCCAAGATACGTCGGCCGTACTGTACAACGTTTAAAAATGACAATAACATAATCAGTCATCCCCTATTTTCGTACCTTTAGATTTTAGATAGAAATTTTCAAAAAAAATATGGGACCAACTTCAAGGCATACCCTATCCATTAAAAAAAGAATTATCAAAATCGGACCACCCTGTGCCGATTGCTGCGTGATCATACATAAAAAAATATACGTGTCGAATTGAGAATCTCCTCCTTTTTTTTCGTCGGTTAATAACGAGTGATGATTGCAGGGGTTCATAATAGCGTTCACGTCGGAGTTCATCCCGCGACTCGTGTACCAGTACGCGACGGGCTCCATGGACAACTACGTGAACCACACGCTCACCGACTTCAATACCGCCGTGCTCATCCAGCCCAAGGCCACCAAGTACAACGAGACTCTCTGCAGGTTGTTATACATCTTTATTTTATTTATTATTAGCTTATTCAATAAATGTGTTTAGGTACTTTCCCAGATCTTATGAAGTATAGTAAGATTATACCTATTTTTAAATCTGGGGATAAAACAGACGTTAATAATTTCAGACCTATTTCTATTCTACCTACTCTCAGTAGTCTTCAAAAAAATTATATTAAATCAAATGCACTTCAACACTTGTAATTTACTCCACCCTGATCAATACGGCTTTATCAAAGGCCGTAGTACAACAGATGCTGGTGCTAGGCTTCTCAAACACATCTTTGAGGCCTGGGAGAATTCACAAAATGCCATAGGGGTATTCTGTGACCTGTCTAAAGCATTTGACTGTGTTGAACACGAAACACTTCTACTTAAGCTCAGCCATTACGGTATCAAGAATAATTCACTTAACTTGATTGCGTCATACTTGAAGGGTAGAATACAATGTGTTAGCATAAATGATACCAAGTCATCGGGATCTCAATCTGTTATGGGTGTACCTCAGGGCTCGATTTTGGGCCCCTTCCTTTTTCTAGTATATATAAATGATCTGCTGTATTATATTAAGAAACATGCAGAGATTGTCCTGTTTGCTGATGACACTTCCCTTATATTTAAGACGAATAGAAATAAAACGAATTTTGACGATGTAAACAGTGCTCTGTCTCGTTTATCACACTGGTTTACAACAAATAATTTGCTGCTTAATGCTAAAAAAACTAAGTATGTTGAATTTACACTACCTAATGTACGGAATGTTAGTAAAAGCCTCAAGTTAAATAATGAAATTCTAACTATGGAAAAATCCAAAGTTTGCTTGGGTGTCACCTTAGATTCTAAACTACAATGGGGCACCCATATAACGGCTCTCGCGAGTAAGCTAAGTAGGTCAGTTTATGCCATTAGAAAGATAAGACAGTTTACCGATGTAGAAACTGCTAAACTTGTTTATTTTGCATACTTTCATAGTCTCATGTCCTATGGTATTTTGATGTGGGGCTCAGCGGCTAACATTGATTCTATATTTGTTTTGCAGAAAAGGGCAATCAGAGCCATTTATAAATTAAAATCACGTGATTCTCTGTGTGAGAAATTTAAAGAAATAGGCATATTAACAGTAGCCTCTCAATTTATTTACAGCAATATTATATTCGTAAAAAACAACTTAGGTATGTTCAAGCAGAATAGTGATACGCATAATCATCTAACTAGAAACAGACATAATTTGGTGACGTCATCTTTTCGCTTAAGTAGGGTACAACGCTCTTATATGGGGCTCGGTGTACGTTTTTTCAATAAATTACCCAAGTCAGTACGTGATTTACCTATCCAAATGTTTAAGAGATATGTGAAATCTCAGCTAGTAGGAAAAGGATACTATAGCATAAATGAATATATTAATGACAAAGACGCCTGGAAATTAGTGCCGCATCCAGTTCCGCGTGGGTTAGAAGATATTATGTAACTTTTCTTGATTTTAAAAGATGTGCGAGGAGTTTCTTTCGGCTTTTCTTCTCCTCCATGACAAAGCACCCTTCCGAAAAGCTGGTAGATTAAAAAAATGACGTGCATAAGTGTATCAGTGATACCTATATGAATAAAAGATTTTGATTTGATTTGATTTGATTTGATTTGTTTTTGAGAACCAGTACTGTATTTTTCTCGGTCTTGGCGAGTAATGAATCGATGATGTGTTTGGTGTTACCGATGTTCGTGGTTCATGGTGACTACTTACCTTTTGTTTGTTCCTTTTTTGTTGTTGTTCTTCCTTTCGTGCCTTGAGCAGGCAAACGAACAGACAGGTCATCTGATAAGTTACCACCGCAGCTCATGGACATTGTCTACCGACCGTATGCTGATTTGAAGCTGGAATACTGATCATTCGTCGTTTTTCTCTTTTATAAAAGATAGTGCTAGTGACAAATGTCGGAATGTAAATTCGTCATGTTTCTCTTTCCTAAAACATACCGGTGACAAATATTATATGTCGGAATGGCAGCTTTATAAAACGACTCAATCAGTTCGACTGAACAATAATAATTAGTATTGTGGCAAACTTGTAGTTTAGTAAGTAACCCTGTCTAGAACCATCATCAATGTAGACGTGTTGTGTAATATATAACATGTTGCCCGTCAGCTACCCGGGCTACTGGTACATCAAGAACGACGGCGGCGTCGGGAACGACTACGAGCACACCACCTGGTACTGGCACGTCTTGGGCGCTAGATTCGCCTTTATTGTCGTCTTTGAGGTAATCATCATCAACATTATCATCACCAACATCATATGGGTCGGCTATGGACATTTAGATCTGGTTAGTCATCCGTGTTGCCCAAAGTAATGAAAATATTTTAATGAATACAAAATCCAAAACTAGGGAAATGTAAATTTTGCCGTAGAATTCTCTGTTAAATATGACTTATGGCATAAATCTCTCTTTCTTCTCATTTCACTTAAATTAATTTTATACACTTACTAGCTGACCGGGCAAACGTTGTTCTGCCAAAAAATTTTTAGGGGTAGGGGGATGAAATATAGATGTTGTCCGATTCTCAACCCTAGCCGATATGCACGCAAAGATTCACGGAAATCGGTCGAGCCGTTTCGGAGGAGTTCAACTTCTTACACCGTGACACGAGAATTTTATATATTAGAAATAATTTAATACACTAAAATAAAATTGTTTTTATCATACATTGATCTGAGGTTGTCTAAGCTATGTAATAATATTGTACTAATTACATCATTATCCCTCACACCTCACCGTCCCCAGAACGTGGTAGCGCTAGTGATGATAATAGTCCGCTGGGCGATCCCGGACATGTCTGGGGAACTCCGGGACCGCATCCGGCGCGAGGCGTACGTCATCAACACCTTCATCATGGAGGAGATGCGCACGCGCTCGGTGGCCGAGCGCACGCCGCAGTCCGCACGCCACGAGCCAGGTCACTGCCCTCGAAGCCCCGCCCACACCACCGTTTAGCTTACGGTTACGGTAGCGTATCTGGCTGCTCGCTTCTTATGTTTGATCTCTTTGTTTTTACTAAAACCGTTCTTAGTTTGTTGTTTTACGTACGGTACGATAGATTGATCAAATGATTGATTAGTGTATTGACCTAAGCTGATCAGTGGAATGATCAAATTAAAGGTCGAATGTTTCGTGGAGTAATTGTAATTAGTCGAGTAATTAGTTGAATTATCAGTATTATTGTACGATCGATTGATATTAGAATTTTATTAGTAATTTGATCAGTATTTTTTTATTATGAAAACAGTAAACTAAGGACGTTGAAAAGACTGTGTTTTGCGCGTTTCTGATAAATCGTTAATTTTTTTCAGTTTAGTTAGATTAACGTTTTTTAACTCCAATCCATTCATGAACGTTTTAACCTGTTGAAAAGTTTTAGTTTTTTAAAATGTTCCTATATTTGTAAATTATGCTGTGAAATAAGCTGCGTTGAGCAATATAATGCCAAATGCTACTAGCTAACAGTCGCACACAATGCTAGTAGTAAATCATCTATAGCCAACCGCAGACAACACTAGTTTACACGTATACAAGTGAACTGCTTCCCTGTTTGCGTGTTATAAAATAATTTTGTAATAATTATATGTAGTAAAATTTAATACTGTAGCGCACAGTATTAAATTTAGTGAGGGGAATGGGCGTAATGATATTAGTTTCCTAATGGTTGCTTAAGCTTTGTTAGTAGATGAACGTAGGGTAACGCTTTGTAGCATAATGATCAAAACGATCAAATTAACAAGGGCTACTGTAGGAACATTCAGTCCAAAATTTCTAAGAATAGGCATGATGATAGTAAGTAAAAATCATTAAAATTATGTATTTATTTAATGAAACCCTATTAATGGATTACAAAAAACGCATTTATCGTTTCATTATGGCGAGATTAACAATGTTTTTGATAAAATAAAACTACAAAATACGGCAAGCCGTCATGATATCTTGAGCGCCAATTAGTCTCAATCAGCGCGAATTACGTCACGCTTCTATAAATAAACGATTAAGATTATACTAATAATGACATTTTGTCTATTATTTTCCTGAGGCGTGACGTCACAAGCGACGCCATGACACTTTGAAGTGTTTTGGTGCGAATTTTAGACTTATGAATTGAAATGTATTTATTTTATACTAAACCCTATTTTTTGAGAAAATATGATATACGTTGTACCTAATTATATTTCCCAACAATATCTAAGAACAGTAAATTATGAAGTCTACAGTCGGGAGATTTAGGGAAACTTAAAATACTGGTAAAACTAATTTATTTTAAATTTAAAAATTACAGAAAGAGTGACAATTGCTCGAGGTTTGAAACAAAAGTCGCGCGAATCATATGTAATGTGGGAGCGCCAGGGCCGTACTTACAACAGGGCCGTATTGTAACAAGTATTTCAAAATCTGTCATCATGCCCATTGAAGCAGGTTAATTTATAGGAAAATATTGCTTGAAGCAGCACAGTTTAGAGAACCATAACCGTAAAGCGAAAGAAGCATATTAGCATACAAACCTTTTGTTAGATGTAATCTTAGTAACATGTATTTTTGGTTCTTAGGCCAGATACTAATACTCTTTACATATTTTGGTATAAAATGAATAAGAGCCAGCGTCCACTGATAGGCATTTTTATGTGACGAAAAAAAAGATCTTAATTGGAGAACGATAAGGTTAAAATGCACGCCTAGGCACATCGGCAACTTTGTTTTTGTAGCTTCAATTAAATTTTAACCTTATTGTCATAAAAATAAGGAATTTTTCTTTTCATCGCATAAACATGCCGTGCCGACATTGGATGCCGGCCTTAACACACACATCCACTAGGATTTGATGTTTGCATAGACATAGGTCAAATTAAATGAGAGAACCAACACCTACAATCCGCGAACAAACTTTTATTTTATCTGTCAAATAAATATCTGCTCCGAATAGCCTTCAAACTTATCCCTTTATTCATAACAATAACACATAAACAAGTAATAGTTTAAAAACAAATACACGGTTTTATTTTGTCAATGTAGATACTGAAGAAAAAAATTGGGACCGTGCTGTTAACTATTAAGGAATTCTCGGCTGGAGCCAACCCTGGGAGTAGTATCAGGCCAAGCTTGTCACTACATGCATTGTCATCAGAACTAAAGTAATGTGTAAAATTTCAACTCCTTAGGATAAAGTCGTAGGTCTAATTAGGCGCAAGATTTGACCAAAACAAATAAATAAACAGGGCAAGCTAAATAAAACCATATAAAAACCTATTACATCTAAGACAGGGATTGTGTCATAAACGCAACACAGTCTTTAAGATCGTATGCAAGAATTTTAAAAAGGTAACATTTAACACTAGATTAATAGAGATTTATTATGTTTATGTATGTATTTCGTACACAAAAACTTTTTCGTCTTTTGGATATTAATAATAATTTACTAAAATCAGATATCGTTACGTTCCACCAAGGAGGAGAGGAAATGTGGAAATAATTATATCATAGGTTGTTTACAAAACGTGGTGGAAACAGCCCCGTTTTCATTTAAAATTCTTGCAATGATCGTATTTTTCTTACTAAGGCGTGCTTAAGATTATTAACAGTGGTGTGATATTATGTTATTGTAATGACGAGTGTAGCAGAGCAGCAGCGGCCGGTCCGTGAGTGACTTCACATTGTTACAGACTAATTGCATGATATACGCAATAACACTTTGATATACACGAGTATATTATTATATACTCACCCACAAACACTGGTTTTGATTTAAATATTAACCGGGTGATATTCAAAATGCATGTCAATTAATATTTAACTTAAATACTAAAAACTATTTAGTTTTAACTTTGCACCAGTACAATTGATCAATCCATACCTGAGAATCGCGTCGGCGGCGGTACTTTTGAGTTCGAACGTGAATTCACGTTCCCGGTAATCGTCGAGTTAATGTGTAACGCTTTAAAAATAACAACAACACTCACAAAAAATTATAGCTTTACGGCTTATAATTTTCATTATTATAAAGTATCTATATATCTATGGTTCTATTTATAAAAAAATTAAAGCGGGACCTAAATTTGTCAACAATGTAGTCATTTCACACATAATGTAAAGTTTGTATGTCACAAAACGAATAATATTTTTTTTTCAACCGTGGCTGCTATATTTTGTAAATATAAGCATATTTTTTGCAAAACAAGGCCAGTTCAATAGTTTAACGTAAATGTCAGCACCTTTATTTTTATTTATTTTATGCTTTGGTTGACCTTTTTATATCTTTATGAGCTGTCGATGTGATTAAATATATGGGGTTAAATATTTTAATGTCTTTTTTAGGCATTAACATTAAAGTTACATTTATAACGACACCGATAACATTTGATATATGAATCATAAAATAATGCATTTTGAATATCTGAAAGTTGAACACACGTACAATGCATTTTATCAAGGTTTCGCAATGCCAACACTTTAAAAGGCTTTGCTTATCAGTAGAGCTGGGTACGTAAAATTTTTGTACACTAAATAGCGTACGCTAATACTTTGCCGGGTACGAAGACTTTGAAGTTAAGCGCTTAGGATACTTTAGGTTGAAGTTAAAAAAATATTGTGCAGTAGTTATTATAATCCGAACGCATTATTAATATAATTGGTGACAGAATTATACATTAAGGGCTTATAACTTAACCTGACATGAATGATAACTTATAAGGGGCTTTATCTTCTTGCGTCCGCACCGCCGTCCCTTGCTCGTTAACATCGAAGGGTTGTGATGACGCAAGGTCTCTTCTGTAGAGGTCGATGGAGTCCGGTACCACTCAGTTTAATCTCGATGGCACTCGTGTTCCGCCTGGCTAGTGAGTCTGCCGTAACATGGTTTTAATCATTTTTTTGTCTTAAGGTCGCTGCATACGTAACGTGGACGAGGCATAAATATACGTGCGTGCCCCGTTCCCGTCCCGTCCGTGCCTCCGTGGCGTATGGGCTGTCGCTTACATTTTATATGAAACGATGTTTTCAAAATTTCATGTCCCGTCCCGTACCCGTCTCGTCCACATTACGTATGCATCGACGTTTAGTCTCCCATGACAGTCCCCTGTAATCAGTATCGATACAGATTTTTAATTGATGAGCGCCAATAGTGTCCAATTATTGGTACTTAAATTAGGCCTTGCTAAGAGATATGACTGTGATGATATTAAATTTTATGCTTTTATTAACTCTTAACATTTTATAACTATATCAACTGTGGATTGTTAGATTTTTAATTTTTTTATATGCCGTTACATGCATCTGAACGGAATATTATATGTAAGTAATATTCGATTGGCATTTTTGTAATATTATATTTGTATAAACACAATTTTAAATTTTGTTCTGTTATTTTTTTATAAAAGTATATAATATTGGTAAAATTTTGTTCCTTGTCCATGCTTAAAGGTGCTGTATCGAATGCTCATTTCTTATCCAATGATACAGATTATATTTTAGTTAAAATATTTAATTACTCAAAAGGCAAAAATATTAACGTACGTTTGTCTTGACAGGTGGCACAACAGAGACGCACTGGAACCACATCGCGGCGATGTCGGGCTCGGACTTCGACCTGGCAGCGCACACCACGGACGAGGGCCTGCGCGAGATCACGCGCCACGTGGTCGCGCAGATGCCCAGTGAGAACGCGCCCGGGCCCGCGCACGTGTGACGTCACCGCTGTCACCGGAATTGCGGCCTGTAACGTCACCGCTGTCACCGGTACGCAACGTCGCGCACGGAGTTGCGGGCGTGTGACGTCACCGCTGTCACCGGTACGCAACGTCGCGCACGGAGTTGCGGCCGTGTGACGTCACCGCTGTCACCGGTACGCAACGTCGCGCACGGAGTTGCGGCAGTGTGACGTCACCGCTGTCACCGGTACGCAACGTCGCGCACGGAGTTGCGGCAGTGTGACGTCACCGCTGTCACCGGTACGCAACGTCGCGCACGGAGTTGCGGCCGTGTGACGTCACCGCTGTCGCCGGTACGCAACGTCGCGCAAGGAGTTGCGGGCGTGTGACGTCACCGCTGTCGCCGGTACGCAACGTCGCGCAAGGAGTTGCGGGCGTGTGACGTCAGCGCTGCAGACGCACGGGAAATAGTATGTCTAAGGGTTGCTTGAACTTGGTAAAAGATAATATCGCATATTTTAAATGAGAGAGAGTTCATGATTAGCAAATAGTTGTCATGCGCCACGTGGTGGCGATAATATCCAGTGAGTATGCGATTACCTGTATCTGGGTGACGTCATCGCTGCGTACGCAAGGAACGTCTTTCTGGACCGCACATGTTGCCGTACTCTGTATTTCGAATATATATTATTTTATACGGGAAAATAGTTGACGATTAGCAAAAATGTCATAATAACAGTTCAATTTGATGTGAAATTTAGCTCTTATTTATACATTTGTGTTTTTCTGAACAAAAAAATTAGAGCTAAAAACATACCACACCACAGCAAACCGGGCAACCCTGCTCACAGTTAGACAGACAATAAATATAAGAAGCTCAATAAAAGAACGTACCAAAAAACCGCTGCGAGGAAGTTCCTCCATTAGTTCTCGTTATAAAGAAATACCGTAACCAGGTAGCGTGAAAATATCATTAGACGCCACTAGAAAATATCTCCTTATAAAGTTAGAACCTACTAGGAAAAAGATCCGCCAAAAATTTAAGTAATAGCTACACAATACTAAAAAAATTAAGTAGTAACGCTACTTACTTGAATTGTTCATACGTAAGCACAACAAGAAAACATCAATCGTACTGTGAAAGTATTTTGGTTTCTAGATGGTGAATGTTTAGTACCAATTTGTTTTTTAAGATGTATACAACTTTTTTATTTGTAGATATTGAATGTATGAATGTAACTTTAAATCGCCCTGGAAGTGTTTGAAGAGTAGATAATGCATTTCATTATATAGACGAATGAATGAGATACTTATCAATTGTTTAGGAACGTAAACTGTGTCGCTATATATGGAAACGACTCCCGAAAATGTCTCGAAGAAATTTAATTAAAATTTCTACGGCCGGTCTCAATAATGTACCAACAGATGGAAGACTGTGGATAGGGCTACCATTAGGATGTTATCTGTCATACTTGTCAATTTTTCAGACGCAAAAATTGACAAATATGACAGATAACATACTAATGGTAGCCCTATCCACAGTCTTCCATCTGTTAGTACATTATTGAGACCGGCCGTTAGTAATTTTATTATTAACAGAGGATAGACAAAATTATAGAGAAATGTAAATGGTGATTTGATTATAACAATTCCATAAAATTATGTTCGACTTTTTAAAAATACACCATAACAAATCAATCACATCATAAATGTTCGATACGATAATAAAAAAGTAAATCTTATATTATTTAAAAAACTATTTATTTATCAACACTAGTTACCTATTATACTAGTAGTAGAGCAATATAAAAAAATAGATATTGAATGATGTAAAACTATTTTCAGGTTTATATTCAGGTACATAAAATAAATAAAAAACAATGAAAATATTTCCAATAAATAGATGAACTGAGTACAGAGTGTAAGTAGGTTCTATAGTGTCTGGAACTGTCTCGAATTTCTCCCGAAAACCCATTTTGGATTTTCAGTTCCAAATTCCTATCTGTTTTGTACTTAAATAGAGATGTAGACGTGTATTTTGTTGTGGTACATAAAATTCCTATTATTTCGTTAAATGTGTATTAGGAACGTTTTAGGCTTAGAAAAAGGGTGAGGATCTCTTATCAGTCATTCATGGACCATGTAATAGTGTTTCATTAATGTTTTCCACTCATAATTATAACATAATTGTTTGTTGAGCCCACACTATTGGCTCTTTGCGATATAAACTCTCACTTTCATTGGGTATCTCTGGGTAATGTGGTTTGGTAATGATATACACTAGAGTCCCTTTGTAACCTCAACGTTTACTTTTAAATTGTTTGTGAATGACTCCAAGCCCTTAGCCTTAAAATAATTGTATTAAGTAAAGTTAGAACGTAGGCTGAAAAAACATTTTTTTATTCTGTAAAGATAACAATCAGCTTAAAGTTTCGTTAGGAAAAGGTTCGTAATCTATGTATGTATATTTTATGAAGACTAAGTGGAATCTCATATCGCTTTACAACAGATTATATTTACTTCTAAATATAATATTAATTTATCACTCTATATCATTATATGTAAACGTATTTATTGACTGTGAAATGTTTTTGAAACGTGCTATTTCTTATTTATTGATAAAAAGTGCTGTATTGTAATGAGAAATACATGTATTCTAAAATCAGACCCTACATGGAAGGGTGTAGAGTATAGATTGTGTTCTAAGCAAGGGCTCGACATATTGCGCTTTAGGTACGAGTACGTAAGGATGAATTTCGCTTGGAAATATTTGTGTTCATTAGAAACAATAAGACATGGAATTTGTCGACATTCGGCCGTCCATTTTAAATGGGTTGAATTGTTTCTCGTTCAAATTTCTTCGATGCCTATGAATTTTGAGTTTTGTAAATTTTTTTTTTTAGTTTTTTAAGCTTGGTTATCAAATAACTTTTAGCGTAAAAAGATATACCATTCGCTTGATAACTAACATAAAACTTAGCTTCGATAATACGTAATTCTATATTAGGTAATTTTTTTATACGCATGTAAATTGCGTATGCGTACGTAACCGATTTCGTAGACTGTCGAAGAAGTTTGAACTACCTATTGTGTATAGCTGTGTGTGTTGTGTGTAGCTGTGTCGGCTACTTGTCTAGCTATGTAACATAGAAACATAAGCGTTTCTACGAAACTAAAAAAACATGGAGGCAGACGATTAACATTTTGTTAGCGTTAAAACGTTGCCAAATTGCAATGATTGATCAAACGATGACTTATTTATTACATTATAAAGATAAGTAACGTATATAAAAGTCATAAAGAAAGTCATTCAAACTCGGTCATCGTTCGCAAGATACTAAATTGTCTAGGCTTTGGATCGTTTAAACTTAAAACGATAGCTTGTGGACGTATTGTTGCTAGTTAAAATGTAGATTAATGTGTTTAGTACGACGCGACAGTAGCACAAAATTGTGTAATTAGATTATAAAACTTGATAAATCTTAAGCGATGCATACGTAACGTGTTTTTACTCCGTACGGGACGGGGACGGGCCATAAATATACGTGCGTGCCCCGTTCCCATCCCGTGCGTGCCTCTGTGACGAATGTGCTATCGTTTACATTTTCTATGAAACGATGTTTTCAAAACTTTAGTTTTTTTTTTAGTTTTTAACGCTTCACACTCATAGCCCCACACTAGGATTCCCTGTGTCGCGGGTGCCATGGACAACACACTAGACAAGGACATTCACACCCAGACCGAGAACAGAAATTCAAACTCATCATTCAAATTTCCGCCTCGCTGGGAATCGAACCCAGGACCCTCGGTGCGGCGATCCGGCATGGTAACCATTGCGCCACACTGGTCGTCAAACTTCACATCCCGTCCCATACGGAAAAAACCCGTTACGTATGCATTGACCTTTAATCGCTTTTTTGCGCATATGAGCGATATATATTTATATTTATTAGACAGACCGTTATAAATTGCAGTCGGTAACTAGAATGAGGATATAAATGTAAGGCATTGCCGGTAGCGTTCAGCTGTTGATACACTCAATGTGATTCATGTCTCGCGGTGCTTTATATTGTTGCGACGCATTTTGCCGTTCGATGGCTGTAATTACGCTAGTCAAGTAAGTGTCTTTTGTGGTTTTAAATTATAAAATGTATTGCTGGTCGTCATTTTGTTTTATTGTATGCGCGTGTGTGAAACGATTCCACGTTTAACGTAGTTAAAATTTATTGTTTCTAGAATGGTTATGTGTTACCTATTAACAAGCACAAGAAATCGATTGATTTGTTTATTTCATATCTGCAATTTCAATTCGATTGAATAAGGCGGTAACGCGGGAATGAATATTGAAGTATTCAGTTAATGTTAAATGTAAATACATTAAAGTTTTACACGGTCTTCCATGTGGAATCGTTTCAGATGGCATATTACATTTCACTATAAACTTTTTTACGATCGTGTTTGTTTGTGAACCAAAAATTTTAATACGTTGCGCTTGTTATGTTGTTTAATGGTGAACCGAGTTCAGTAAAAATATATATCAATTTAGGTATAATTTAGTGGTAACATATAATGTATATTATATATCGCGTTAAAGGTTTGCGACCGTTCCGATTTGCGCAGGTCGGTGCGCAGTACGTAATTTTAGTATGCAATACGCTCTAGGTGTCGAAAAGTTTGGCTATACGTAGACGCGTACCCGCACAATTTATCAATATGTAATATGTTATATTTTGTTAGTTTCTATCCAGACGTGCGACAGCGTCACGACATCGAGCATTGATAATTAGAATCTTGTCAATGTACAACTAGCAATTTTTTTATACAAAGCGCCTTCCAAAGTTGTTGTGCGACATTTTGTCGTGACTGTCGGTCATGTGGATAGAGCCTTAAATGTTCGTATGATACAGTTTTATTCAGTTTCCTTGGCACGCCACTACCAAAGACTGCTCTTTTATATGTATATTATCACGTCAAATCATTACTTCCTTTAGATTTGTAAGAATGCATGAATAGATCATTTTTTCTTTATTATATCTGTTCAGTTGAACAAGGATTATTTTTGAAAGGCTGTTTATAAAACTTAAATAATAATGAAATGTTATAATATACTGATTCTAAATCATTTATTTGAGTCACTATTTCTCTATAATATACACTTGTTTAAATTACTTTCTGGTTAAGATAAAGTGATATTTTTACATGTCATAAATACAAATGAATGTTTGCCTCAGACAACATAAAAGTAAACTATTATAAGTTATTATTAGCTTTCGTATTTTGCGGAATTGTAAAATTTAAAACCAACATTATAATGTGAAAAAAGACTAAATATTTGTTTATATAGAAGTCCACACCAATACAAAATATATAATTTAATCGTTTTGTAGCAACGTTATCCTGTTTGGTTTCAGATGGTTGTGAAATTCATTCAATTCAATATAGCAGATGTAATGTACTATCGTGCAAAAGATTATTCAGATCTATTGATCGTAGTCTGATATATCATAGCCGGATCTATCAATCCCAATCAGATCTATCAATTGTAGTCGGATCTATCGATCTATTAATTTTTCACGGTAGTGCATGTCCGATAGAGATATACTAAATAGGTACTGCTACTTGATATGTTGAGACGTAACGTTATAATAAAATCATAATTCCTATTTTGTTCATGTAACGGTTTGTGAGAAGTTTATACAAGTATTTATTACTTTTATATATACACTGAAGTATGAGGAAAGTTGTATAAATTAAGTATAAGTCGGTGTTGCCAGAGTAGTGAAACGCTTTGGATATTTTTAATATATTGTTAACCATTGCCCTGTAATATTTTGAAACGCTTCTATTTATAATGTTTACATGATCAATAAATGGAAAGTTTAACTATAAATGTTGTTTTTTTATAGGAACAACACACCCACACTCAAAAAAAGATAAGATGGAATTTTGAAATAAATTATCTATTCATCACGGACCTAAAAAAAAGACGGACGTAATCCCAACAACAAATTCAGTGAAGCACCCATAGTAATACCAACTCTATTCGTACAAGTACACACACCCACACATTGACATTTCACTGCTTCAATCGCGAATCAAAAATTACGTACACATGGTAAGCGGGCGGCCATTGCTATGCTTCACTCTCGATTAGACGAGGTTACGTCCGTCTTTTTTTCAGGTCCGTGCTATTCATCTAGTATTTGTCAAATGATTGAAATAATACAAAAGCTTCCCCGAACTTTTGAAATTAGCGCGAACAAACGCCCAACAAACAGACAAAAAATTTAAATATAGTTATTACGGTATTTCGTTAGTAAATGCTGACAAGTTTTTCACACCAACTTTCATGTTCATTCATCGATCAACGTAGCCATAGATTACGTTACACAGTCTTAAAATAAAACATTACAAATTACACTTGGCAGTCTCTGTTTAGTTTAACGAGACTCATTAATCCATAATGCAAATTGTTGAAAGCCTTATTGTATAGGTACTGTTAATTTGATTTGAGTTCCTTTTGCTCATGCTCGTACTACAATTATAAGACAATTAGCAAGTTTAGATACTCTGTTCTACAGAAGGTTGGGCCTGCCTGATGTCTTGAGAGTATTAGAGCGTTGGTATTAATCAACTGTAATACAATTATTGTCTTACTGCTATGCAGTGGCGTAGCGGGGGGGGGGGGGGGGGGTGCATGGACCCGGGCGGCACATGAATTGATGATTTATTTGCACTAAACAATGCTAAGAACACTCGATTATGGCTTTCAAATAAAAAAAAACTAGATCACGTCAAACTTATAATACCCCTCTTCTTTGTTCGTCGGGGGTTAAAAAGAGGTAGTAGAGTAGGAATATAACTCTCACTACACTTTAGAGCCTCGACTGCACACGGCGTATTTTTACAGCTGATTCCTGGCGTTTTCGGCGCCGAAAACGCGATCGTACTAGGCCATCCGCCTCGTCATGTGCAGCGCAGAAAACGCGCAGATCGCGCAGAAAAATACGCCGTCAGAAAGGGCTCTTAGTAGTAGAGAATCTCTACCATAGTTTATTCGGGAAACTAAATATTAGTGTGACATTTAAAACATTTCTGTGGCGGGGGGATTGGCCTCACGTAAAAAATATGATTTGTGAAATAAGTTGGTCCTGTCAGGTTAGGTAAAATTAATTTAAAACAGAAACGCGAATTGGGCTCAAAGTTACACTAAATTACCAAGTTGGGTTGACTTTAATAGAATTATATTAATCTTTAATCCAAGATAACCTCTTCTGCTTGTTGGTACTATTCTGAGCTACGGACTTATATTGTTGAGGGGCCCCCGCTTCAACTTTAGCTGTCTTTCGGAAGAAAAAAAAGGGTTGCTGACTGTAGAGGCCTTAGGGCCAGTGGTGAGCTTTTTTTGGGGGGGTGCCACGTTTTGAAATGTAGCGAAGTATGAGTACGTCGATTATTAAGGCCATTAAGCTGTTAGACGGGGCCCCTATATGCTGGGGCCCCTGTATAATTGATATGGCTGATACGGCAGTAGCTATACCCTGGTTACGGACAGGTTACCACGTGTTCTTCCTGCTGGATTATTAAGTATGATCGAGATCGGTATTTTGGTATCGTGGGAAAATTATTAACCTAGTTACCTAGTAACTGATTAGGTATTAGAAATAAAACACAAAATGGTTTTCAGTGATACAACACAACCCGCACACTTGACGGCTGGATGGTGACTGCCTCGTGTGCGGGTAGTACAGATACTCTTTTATTATTATGTATGTCACATCTCTCCCTTTCAACAAAATTTTAATTATGTAATTTGTCCACTGATAAATAACTGATAAGTTCAGCTTTGATTAAAATATTATTTGTTCAAACAAAGTACACAACTTATTTCTAACATTCGTAACATTTTATATCTGCAAAGATTACCTTTTTTTCCAGTTAAATCACTATTTTTACAATATACAAAAAAAATAAGTTACTATTATAAGGATTTATAACATTATTTTCTTATAATGATTTATTCCTATTTAGTCTCTTTTATTCTTATTATACGGCCCTCTCTGCTTTCCCTTGTTTTTCCCTTTTTTATTATTATTATTTTTTTATTTTTCCTAACGTAACTGGTTCGCTATGTGTTATCGTTGTGGAGAAGAACCAGTTGAAGAAACTCCATAACAACACTTTTTTATTAGGTACAAAATATTTGATTATTTTGTATACTTTTTAGCACCTGACCCAGTACATCGTCGCAGCACGGCTGGACCAAAGGGTATATTTCACACTGGATGTGACCTGCAACAAAACACAACGAGAGCATTTCTCCAAATTTAGTGCTGACCTGGCCTTTAATGTAGTTTAGTTATCAAGTTCTGGTCAGGAAATTCAAACAGGCCTGTCAAACAGTGAATCAATTCATCCGGAAGTGAATAAATTCATCCGGACTAACGTTTGATTGACTGTGGCGTATTTCATTTAAAATTATTGCGTCAATGAATAACCCAAGTTAATTTATAACCTTATCATTGACTAATTATAAGTAATTTAGTCTATCGACAAAGCAATATTCACATTCTATGGGCAGAGTATGACTTTGAACTCATTTTTATACTTTTACCTTGCTTGTAATACACGTAAAGAACCTTCCATGAGCTTGTGCGAGTATCATCAAGCGCTTCGATCTCGTCTCTTGGTCGAGCGTCTACCACCAATGCGTACGTGGAGTGTTGAAACACCAACGCTTCTGAGCGTCGTGTTATGTCAACTAGAAGCCCAGCGGCCTCAAATTCTTCGTTATTATCCAAATTCCCCTTTTTCCTTTTCTTACATTTTTGCGGTGTTACACATGGGGATGTTAATAGGATTATAATTTTCTAAAACTTGTATTTCACACTTGAAATTCATTATTGTGATTCTTGAAACTTAGAACGATTAACGTCATTTTTTTCCATAATTAAATTATTACTTCATTACTTTCAATGCAATTACGTATCAAGTACTGGCGCTGTGCTTACACGGCTCATGTTGTGCATCACGGCTTATGCTGGGTCTGGGCCTGTTCGGTGGTCACACAGCACGCTGCAGCACTGACACTCATAAGATATATCTCGTGTTACTTATTAACATTTATTTTTGTTATCTCTTTTTCTTTCTTGTAACTATTTTTTTTTTGTCATTAGTACCCTGGAATACATGTATTTTCATTTCATTTCATTTCATTATACTCGTATTATAACTTCATTTCATTTTCATTTCATTTCGTTTTCGTTTCATTTCAAGTAAGGATTTTATTAGTTACTCCAAAGTATCTTTGTACTTGTAATTGATTAATAAATATTTTTTGTTCGTTGGAACAATTAAATAGTAGGTCCTGTACATGTCGGTGATAACTGTTTTATCACTTATTCAAACATGATTGTTTTTAATTATCATTGAATTTTCAATATTTAGTGAGCAGATCTGGTCCACAACAACAAATGTTGTGATTCCATTTAGCAGGAATTCAGGCTCTAACTAAGTTAATTTAGGCTTATTAATATGATATGTAATAAAATAAAGCGATAATGTGCAAATATATAGATATTTACTTAGACAGCCGTACAGTGATATCGGTTTGTCATTGATCATTCGGAGCGGTCGATATGAGGTGCGCGTGTGAATACCTTTAATAACAACTTCGCACGCAAATACATTAAAACGATAAGATTTGTTAATATACATGAATACCTATAGGTATTTTAACCATAAGAAACATTAAATGGTATTCCATTAATTTATGCGTTTTGTTTACATATCCTCCCATTAATAGCCATATCCTCATATTTGTTGACCAGCAGGGGTAATTGGTATATAAGTTAATAGTTTCGATACTTATCAAAACGTTCTTTCAATATTATAAAACTTTTGTTATTGGTCAGTACTTAACTGACGTTTTCGTGACCATGTCATATTTTGTTTTCGATATCATTATTGATATCTTTAGTATTGGTCAATAGTGTAAGTACTCAACTGACGTATTACGGTAAACATTACCTCCCAGGGTTTAGTGCAACATTGATTTCGAAAGCGGTTCGATACCACAATAGATATCTTGTATTATTGGTCAGTATTTATCTGACTTTCGATACCATAACAGATATCTTTTATTATTTTTCAGTACTTGACTGATTTTCAATACCATAACAGATATATTTTATTATTTTTCAGTATTTGCCTGATTTTCGATACCATCACAGATATCTTTTATTATTTGTCAGTACTTGACTGATTTTCGATACCATAACAGATATCTTTTATTATTTGTCAGTACTTGACTGATTTTCGATACCATAACAGATATCTTTTATTATTCGTCAGTACTTGACTGATTTGACTTGATCGATACCATAAATACCTTTTATTAATGGTCTATATTTGACTCAGTTTATAAGTATTTTATGCTTCAACCTTTGCATTTCTAGTACGACATTTAAGACATTTTGCAGCAAAATATTTGATTACTGATAATATGATTATTGGTTCCCATGTCTACTCCATTTAGTTGTCGTTTGATCTCGTTCCAGTTTTATGTAGGTACGTGAAAGTTAGTTTTCGTTTTTTAATGCCTTTCATTACTTAACGGTTTAACTGTTTGTTCAGTTTCTCAATTCATCACGATATTATTCAGCAGATGCAAAACTAAGCTTATAGGTTGCATTCTAGTACAAACCAGGTAGAATCAGTATTATACCGGCCAATGAAGGAATGTTCTAAATTATTTTGTTAAAATAATTTTGACTTTTTCCGTTTTTGACCTTAAGAGTATAATCCATTTAAAACATAAATTTATTTACAATCTTGATTTTAGTTAGGAACAATATTACCCGGAATGAACTACTTGGTAATCATGGTGATACGGTTCCTATAACTGGTTTGTACTTTACCATGAATCAACTTATGCAAATGGTGTAACCAACGCATGTGGTGTATATCTTTTTTTTTCAAAAACACAAATAATTCGATTGCCTTGCACTTATCCTCGACTACAAAATTTCATCGAAATATTTAGAGCATTTTTTCGAGATACTGATTAATGTTTTAGCGACGAATACGCAAGATCGTTTCCACCGCGATTTGGAAACAGTAATAATTCAGTCCCTTCGATATTTTAGATTATTACAATTGTCCATTTGACGTTAATAATACATATTTTCAAAATGAGATAGGCGATATGCAAAATTGCTCGCTTATTTAGTGAAATGTTCCATCAATAAAATCGGAAACACGTTTCGATACGATATAAATAAACAAATACTTATTAATTATCATTATCATATTTTTGTATCTCAGAAACTAAATATCATTTGTTTATCAAATCTGTAATGTATATTATTATTTTTCCCCTACGTGATCATTTTAATAGCATTAAAGCATAATTAAAATTGGAACGACTTCTTGATTTACATAATCCAATGTTTTACACATGTCAAATATATTATGTTCTTGACGAGTTTTCACTCATCTGACAATTTTGCAGTGTATTTGACTTGATTACATATGTAGTCATTACATATTTGTATGTATGTTTTTTCTTTTAATTTCGAAAATGTAAACAGGTACAGTTTCATGTATGTATGGTTAGGATCTTCACTTACAACAGGATCTATCACCCTATTATGGATAGCCTCAGGGATCTCAGATTATTTACAATAAAAATACAATTATATTCCTTCTCTTTGCAAGTTTATATTTTCAATATTTCCAATAATACAATATTTTTCTATTTTTATAGCTTGACAATGAATGACAGTGGTGTTATTCTCAAATACTATGGTAACCAAAATAGGGTTGTTCATCTACAATGTACAAATGTAGGGCCGCTAACATTTATTTATAAAAATAGGCTTACAGCTCGGCCTTCCTGCAACAAGCGAGTCCCTTCGCTTTTTTTTCTATTTATTTTACATACAACACTAGTTATACCCAAAACAAATCAATTTTAACCCCAAAAAAAATATTTGTTTCATTAATAGCCTCAATATTAATGTTATTTGCATAACATAACGCAGTTTTCTTACTTTCGCTTTCATTATTAAAGCAATACGTATCGCTGCGACTGTAGTGCTGTACATCGACACGCGTCCGTCGAATCAGTACTGCGCCTAACAGTTCGGCCATCCTGTAATCCTTCGACCCCGAAGGATCCTTATGTCATTAAAGGCATGATCCCGGCAGCGCACTGCACATCAGCAGACACATTTTCCTAACTATAGCCCCTGACGGCAAGATAGAATATCGCGACAAATCACAACTCCTCTTCCTTTTACATTTGCTCCCAAATCCTTGAAAACCTTTGTCATGTTATAATCTGAAAGCTCTTTATATTCCCATGTAAATTGCATCTATCAAAATCTTATGAAAAATCCTCCTCATTACAAATACCGACGTATTTATTCAAACTACACGATACAAACGTTACCGTGATTTACAAATCATTGCCATGTATTGTCCAATATTTAAATCAATAAGAGTTTAATAGCACTGATTTTATCAATACATAGAGTCACGTATAATTGTAATCCATCAATACAATTAATAACTGCCTGATCCAAAAAAATATTTGGCAGTTCCACTTGCAGTCAGTGTATTCGGATACTGAAGTTGAGTGCCACAATACTCTGCTTTCTGCTAGCCCAAGTAACAGGTCCATCATTCATCAAAAAGATATATCAAGTGTTTGATTTACATCTGAGGTAAAATCAGCATCAGAACAGCATATCAATTCTTCATTACAATCATAAGTTATTCAAAGCTGATTCGTCTTTGACAAGTCATCTCTATTGCGATTGTTTAAATATCCATTAACTATATTTAATGCATAAGAAATGTCAGGCCCAGATACGTCCTATATGAAAAATAAATAGTACTCTCATCAACATTTTTCTTAAAAATTATATTATTATCAGCAGGGGCACTACAAGGATTGATTTTTGACATATTAAGTCTACTTATTATTCATTCTTTAAACTGTTTTTGACTTAAAACAATTGATCCATAAATTCCAGCAATCTCCATGCCAATAAACATACATTATTGCAACTCAACACTTTTGTCTCAAATATTTCTTTTAAATCATTAACAATAACAACAATAGCAACAGCATAATATCTTTAGTTACCTTTCGATAATAGGCGTCAACATACATGATAAAAACAAGTTTATGATTATTAAATTGGCCAACAAAAATACAATTGTCTTAAGGACATAATATCTCAAAACCATAATGTACTCGTACATTTTTTTTTTGTTACAAAAGCGTGATATCTGCATTAGACCATATAAAGATTTTATTAACCCACATATTTTTCCCGGTTCAGCATGAATTCCCTCGGGTACCTCTATTATGTAGACATTCTCTGACAACTCACCATTTAAAAAATGCTGCTACGACATCAAATTGTTGAATTTCATAATGTTCTCGAGCTGCAAAGATAGTAGTATTCTTATGAAGGAATATCTTATTGTTGGTGAGAATGTTTCCTTATCAGTCTTAGTCTACATCTTTTATTTGTGTAAAACCACATGTATAAAGACGAGCTTCCTCTTTACACAAAATACCCATTTTGACGTCACTGTCTTTTTGTCATCTGTCTCTGTCTTTTTTGGCTATGAGTGTGAAGCGTTATTTATGATATGCCTCAAAATGGTTTTTTTGAAGGGCAATAATCCGAAGGTGGTTTGAGACCACAAAAAATGCATTAGGCACAATCAGTTCTCTTATAAAGTTGATTTTCCACTTTTCCCATACAACGATTTGAAGAAGATGGGCCTTAATACATACTTTCAACACAAAAACACTGATCTGTCTTGTCATCAGAATTTTTAGAGTAGTGGAACACGCCGGATATCCACTAGTACTCAATAAAATTTGTCTCTTCATTCCTGTCTCTTCCAGGTCGCAATGTAATATTACTTCTGTCATTTACAGAAATCGTTTGTGAAGGTTTGTAAGTCACATCATAAGGATCCTTTTGTGTTTCTTCACTTTCAAAACTAGATTATAAAGTATCTTGGTTTTCTCCTGATGAGACTGGTACATAATCTTGTATTTCTTCACATTGTTCTTTCTCATTCGTAATAATAATCGAAGTGATATTTTCCTTCAGTACTGGTATGTTGTTCTCATTGAACGCACGCCACGTATCTACTTACTGTTATCTTCTCACTTTCAACATCAAACATTCTATAATCTTTATCATTATATCCCACCAATATTAGTTTTATGCTTTTTCTATCCAGTTTCCTTCTATTTTCGTCAGTTATATAGATATATTCTTCCGAACCAAAACGTATATCTGTTCAAGAGCTGACTTCTCTCCATTCCGTTGCTCATATGGATCAGATACGTTTTTTGTTTGACTAGAAGAACTTCGATTTAATAAATAAACAGAAAAGTTCACATCTTCAGCCCATAGATTCAATGGGATATCATGAGAATATTACATAGACCTTGCGCTTTCCATCATTGTACGCATTTCTCTCTCCTTCTCGTCATTTTGTTCGGGCATGTAAGGTGCTGTACGTTCACAAACTATCCCTTCCGTCCATTGTCTATATGCAGTATACAAATTCCATGACCAAACTTATCATTTACTGTTGCATTAGATTTCCTGAAGCATTCCAGGACATCACCTTTATGCTCAGTAATAAATACATTTTATTTATTATTATAAAATATCTTGCTCCAGATATCTGTGTTCCATAGGTCCACATAAATCGCTGTAGGTTAAATCACTAGCTTCTCATTGACCGCTACAAGATTTTCTTATGAAATGGTAAACGGCTCCATTCACATTGACATGTCTCACAAATAAAATTGTTATCATCCGTCAAAGTCACTGGAATTGTTATTCATGTTCCAAATCTGTTTCAGGGTCAAATGCCCCAAATTTTCATACCAAATTCTCAAACTGGATTGCATTAAACTGTAGTTCATTTACACTGAGTTTAAAACTTTAATTCATAAATATTTCTTTCTTTCAATACTGCTGTCATAACAAGAATACTGTCTTTCAACATTACGGCTTCTATGTATTTCTTATTAATGACATAAACCTTTTCTTGTTGTCATACTTTCTGAAAACAAATTTTTGTACAACTTTGGTACATAAAGAACATCTTGTATAATACTTTTCTTCGACTTTCCGATTTACATATCTATAAATCGGAAACGTATTGATACGTTTCCATGTCCTTATACCAAGAGTTTTTTTTTTTAATTATATTTCCCAATCTCATAGTTCTATCATAACTATTCTGGCCATACTCTTGTAACTCACAAAAATAAGCGTGCCAGTAAGACATGTGAGTAGGTCTACCACTCAGTGTGAACGATCCATACATCTGTATCAGGTTTAGATTGTAAACTTTGTTCATCACTAAATGCAAACGTTTTTTGCGCTTGAGATTTCCTCTCGGAGATCTTTGCTGTTCGATACTCTCTTGCGAAAGGCCATCTCTTGTTGCAATTATAACATACAAATCTACGTTTTGATTCGTAATCGCTACTATGAACCTCCGTATCGCGTACCCGTGTAACCTCTCGTGGCTCTAAATACTGCATCCAAGTTTTTGGCTGACCCTCACACCTGGTTCTTCTTGGCCAAGTTGTGAAATTATATTCACGCCTCGCAGTCTTGTGTTTCTCGACCCTGGCCCTAAAAACCTGGACGCACCTGGGTGTAATGTTTATTGACCCTGTTCCTCAAACCTGGACACACCTGGGTTTAATGTTTATTGACCCTGTTCCTCAAACTTGGACACACCTGGGTTTAATGTTTGTCGATCCTGGCTCTCAAATCTGGGCACACCTGGGTTTAATTTTTGTCGATCCTGGCCCTAAGATTTGGGCACACCAGGTTTAATGTTTAAGCTTCACAGTTTTTTCGAACCATATCAGTAACTGAAACTGACAAATCACAGCTTAGTAAACCATAAGGCAACATAACACACACAGAAAATAATTTTTAGTTGCTATAAAAATTTATATTAAGTTATGGGTGGTAGATTAAGTTGCCAGGTAAAAATGTAGTAGGTGAAATATCAATCATCCCCTATTTTCGTACCTTTAAGGGTAAGATTTTGTTTCCAATTTTTAATGAAAATAACTTCAAGGTATACACTATCCAATAAAAAAAAGAATCATCGAAATTGGATCATCCAGTACAAAGTTATTGGGGTAAAGGGTAAAAATTCCTTGGGTGAACAATCAATCATCCCCTATTTTATGACCTTTAGGGTAGGAATAAAATTTTCTAAAAAATGGGACCAACTTCAAGACATAACCCCATCCATTAAAGAAAAAAAAATCATCAAAATCAGACCATCCTGTGCCGATTACTGCGTGGTCATACATTAAAAAAATATACACATACGTGTCGAATTGAGAACCTCCTCCTGTTTTTCGTCGGTTAACAACACAAAGCCAAATACGCTAGTCTTTACTAATCAGCTGTTGTCACTTTGCCCCAAAGAATCAAATACACTCTCTTTGCAAAGGAATCATACCAATAGTCACTAGGGCACGTGGATTGCAAATATTTTTTTACACCATGATAACGTAAAACTCTTTTGCAGGTTTATTTATATTTTACAAAGTTAGCGTTACTCACGTTAGTCTCTTGTAGGCGTAGTTCGAAAAGAACGATTCTTTTCGTCGATCCCGCTTCTGAAGCTATGGATAGCCTCAGGGATCTCAGATTATTTACAATAAAAATACAATTATATTCCTTCTCTTTGCAAGTTTATATTTTCAATATTTCCAATAATACAATATTTTTCTATTTTTATAGCTTGACAATGAATGACAGTGGTGTTATTCTCAAATACTATGGTAACCAAAATAGGGTTGTTCATCTACAATGTACAAATGTAGGGCCGCTAACATTTATTTATAAAAATAGGCTTACACTATATTCTACTAATAGGTACCTACCGGCAAATTAATGTGCTTAATGCATTGTTTTGGTGGTCTCAGACCATCTTCGCATTATTTGCCTTTCAAATGAACCCTGTTTGGAACACATCGGTTGGATAGTTTCAGTCTAAAGGACATGGCAACAAACATTGTTTGTGGTTTATTATATAGATTTTGCTTAGAATCAATGATATTCAAAAATATATTTTATACATTATAATATCGTTGCTTAGAATAACATCAGTAAAATAACATCGTTGAATAACATCGTTGAATTTACTTGCTACGTAAGTACTATACTTTAAATTTAAATTTGGTACCCACGACACAGGGAATCCTAGTGTGGGGCTATGAGTGTGAAGCGTTATTTTAAATAACATAGTAAGTTAGTAAGTATCTCTATTTTTGAGACAAACTATGAAGATACCGTATAGCAATATCGCTATGATATTGTTTACGATTATCTTATTAAGATATTTGATATATTAATGTGAAGACTGAATTTGGATTTATATTGACATTTTAAATTATTATTATCATTTTGGCAGGTAGAAGTATCAAACATTTTTCAACTTACTATAATTATCTAATAGTTATCATTGTAAACTAAATATTACTTATTTAGTTTTTAGCCTATCACACGAACAAGATCCTTTTAATCGCATTTTATGATCCCAAATAATCCCAATGCTTGTACATTTCAAGTAAACTGGCCGTGTCGATACCGACCATACAACAATGAAACAATATCTTAGGTATTGTTACCTATTATTACCTATTATTGCGCCAACATGCATTGTTTTTATTTTGTACCATTAATATGTGTATTTTGTAACCTATGTGTTATCAATACGAATATCAGGCTACAATATATGGAATGTAATTTAATGTACTAGATGCATTTGTTAAGAAAATACCTTCGTTAATTCAACAATCAACTTTGTTAATCAAGAATCATCAAAGATTGAACACAAATGCATTTGTAGGTAGGTACTTAGTATTTTATCAAATGTTCTCTTGTCTTTTCTTTTTCCGTAAAAATATACGATTCTTTTAAAACTTTCCAAAACTAAACATAGCACGCGTTTCCAATATTTCAAATAGCACCGACATTTTCGTATGATAACTCAAGGTTAACATTTTGTGAACTTAAAAGAACCACAAATTACTCACACTTTTTCCTTTTGTTTTATTTTTTACCTCGGTCGCCAAATGTGGTGTCTAGGTTTACCTGATTAGGTATTAGAAATAAAACACAAAATGGTTTTCAGTGATACAACACAACCCGCACACTTGACGGCTGGATGGTGACTGCCTCGTGTGCGGGTAGTACAGATACTCTTTTATTATTATGTATGTCACACCGTCCTTCCAGAAACTAGTTTTTAACGTGTGACAATGCAGTTTCTATTATAGGTACTCGTAGATAGCTTTATGCCGTGTTGACTATTTACCATCAGGTGGTTCCTCTATTACATGTACCTACTAAATGACAAATCAATTTATACAAAAAATACAACTACAACGTTAACCATATTATAGTAGGTTGTAGGTACCGACTTTCTTTAAGCAGCAAAGACTCATCAACGGTTCTCTTAGCGTAAGCATTTCCTACAATTTCTCCGGTGCCTCTGACATTTGTAAACAATAACAACATAAATTTTAGTGACATAAACTGTAATAGCCAATGTAAATTCTCGTATCAGCCGCTCCATTACTTACAGGTAAGGATGTCGTTGTGAGATTTATAGCGTCATTTAGAAATCTTAAGTGCTACTTAGTCGTGAGTACCTATGTGTGTAGGTGCAGTTCAATGTTTTTTAATTTCTGTGTCGTGCGATATGGAACCAGAATAATTTGATTTGTGTGACATACAATTTTTTCACAAAATTTAGCTGTTTTTCTTTTTTTTATGGAAATAGCCGGCAAACGAGCTGACGGTCCACCTGATGGTAAGTGGCTATCGTCGCCCATGGACATCACAAAACATAACCGATGCGTTGCCGACCAAGGAAGAGAGAAGAAAAAGAAAGAAAAAAAGAAATACTAAAGAAAGAAATAAGAATAATTCTTATACTGATTGTTTTAGTTTGATACAGAATAACTAATTTTACTAAACCTTTGACCTTACTTTGACTCCGTTATTTTACGCAGGAATTAAGTTTCCGCCACCAAAGCCAAGTGGAATTTTTTACGTGTATTTATGTTAAACTATTTTCTCATTGGCTGGCATGTATTTCAACTTTTGTATAAATACGTATGAATACATTTTGTAAATAAATGATTCTACTTGCAACCTTCTGAAGAGTCTCATCACTCTCTCCAACATCTTTTATGCGCTGCGATAGAGCGAAAGAACACATAGCAGCAGTCAAAAAGAACGACGGGAATAAATCAGCTGTTGCAGAACATCTTCTCGAATCGGGTACTAACCATTGGATCGAGCTTCACAATCCTCAGGTGATTGCCAAGGAACGTCACCACATACCACGGCTAGTGCGTGAAGCCATCGAAATCAAAAAACACCCCAAAAATTTTAATAGGGAGGACGGTTTTAAGTTAGCACCGACGTGGAATCCAGTAGTTAGTTTATGCAAGTCCCGAAAAGTGTCTAGTGTGGTGCGGCAAGATGTGGTCAGTGTTGTGTGTCGTGATAAGTTTCACAAAGCTCAAAAACGATCGAGACGTAAGGTAGATAGACTGATGTATTAGTGTCACACGTCATCCGACATCTAACATCCAGTTTCTGACATACGTCATCCGTCATAGACAAATTAATCAACGTCGTCTGTCAACCTGTCAAGAGTTTCTCCGCGCCACCACAGTCTAGCCGTGACCATGATCCATGCAACTGGGTCGAAATATCGGCGTATGGAATATATATCGTGAGTACCCGTATCATAGTAAAAATGTGTTCAGTCCACGATGAGTTAAGTTTAAAATCTTGATATTGACAGTCAGAATAGTTAATAAAGTACCCTGCACCAAACGGACCTACACATTAACCTGCGTTGCGTTTTAAAGTTATGATTACCAAAATAGCTTCATGTTACCAAATTACAAAATCAGGAGCCATTGGGTGTGTTATGACCCTTATGTTTGCAATTAGCGGATAAATGAAGTTTACGATTTAATTTTATTCTAAATGTTCCGATCTCGTAATTCCCATGACATCACTGCAAGTTGCGTTGCGTTTTGTCAGTTCAGATAGGCAGGCTTCCCGCGCGAACGTGCCGGCCTCACAGATAACAAAATACGTGTTTAGTATGAAACTTTTGTGACTTAGTTGCGATACTCGCGATACATTTATTTTCTCATTATCAGCGTTCCGTAAATGGATATTGCCCGGCTGGTGAGTGATCGTTAAAGTTTTACAGCCACTTAGTTATTAGCTCCCTAACAACAGCAAGACAACTAACGAATCAATCACTAATCAATATAATGCTCATACGTAGGTAGCTACATGACGTTTTGTATGGAAATAGATAATTTTTTTACGCTTTTTGTGCATTGAAGTATTATTACTAGCATATAGAGCCGACACCGCGAACACAATTTATGTCCCAATGAATTGGCGCCGATCGGCTTCAATTTTCAATGGATTCGTTCGATTTTGTAAGGATAACTGGGGCTCAATTTTGAAAATAGAACCTCCCGGCGGGACACATTTTGTTCGAGATGTCTGTTCTATGACATTATACTTCTATGTTTTTGGGTAATTTTTTGTAGAACTTTATTAACAGCTCTTATTATAATGAAACTGTTTTATATCATTGTACTGAATACAATAAACGTTACAGGTTTGAAAATTGTTCTAATTAGAAAACGAACAATTTTTTTCGCGGAAATCTGTAACAGGAAAATATAAACGTAATTGGTTTCTGAAAATACGTAGGTAATGTACCTAATACAATCATTTGGAAAATTTTAAATCACCGAGGGGTAAACTTAAGATAAAAAAGCAATTTTCTTTTTCTCTTCTTTCCGTGGCGGTAGGTAACGCATCAATGGTGCTTTCTGTGTCGCTGCATCGGCGGCCATTTACAATAAATGGCTAATCTCCTCCTAGGCTCGTATGTTGGCTATTTGTTAAATAACTGTAAATTTTAAAATACCTCGACTCTTTTATTTTCACCAAAAAGCGCTTTTGACTTTGAAACGTAACTACAGTTCTTTATAAATTATAGCTAAGAACCATCTCGATCACGTGAGCTTTTAAATAAAAAAAATCGCATCATAATCGGCCCATTAGAACTACGATGTCACTCAGATAGATACACAGATTACACAGACACGTCAAACTTATAAATGGGAACTAATGCCAATATGGAATGTTATTCCGAAATAAATAAATTATTACTAGCTGCTCGGACAGACTTTGATCTGTCAAAAGTTTTTTTTTATTAAAACCTTCCGTGTGCCTTGATGTAAGCTATCCTATCTTTCATGTTGGATCAAATCAAGCAACATTACGAAAAGCAAGTAACATTACATTAGAAAATGTGAACGCGACGTTGAAAAATAACGTTAAAATTTCATGCAGGAATTACCGGAGTTAAATAGAAATGGGAAATGTAGGAGAAAAATATAAATATACAAACAGGCAAGAATTGCTTTCTCGCTGGTTTTTGGTCACTCATGTGAATCATGTTTAAATGAGGTCGTCCTTTCGGATCTATGGAGCCAAGGTTTAGCCCAAAACTTATTAAAAAAATTATACATACGTTTTTCTATGTAGCTTTATAGGTAGGTAATAAGTTCATGGACCTAGATAAGTTACAATAGTACCTACTGTAACTGATAACTGATCAATGTCTGTACATGAAAGATATCTGAGAAAACCATACCTTGTGGTTTTTATAAACGCAAAGATCCTGTTACAATGATTTTTAGATTTGTTTGTTTATCTGTTTATGTGCGCTTGTTCCTGCTAATCTCAGAAATGGCTATCGATTTGGATGCAATTTTCAGTAATCTATTAGAGTAAGCTTGGGGTAGCAGTTTGGTCTTTTATTTCAATCGATTCATAAATTAAAACTATAATAAAAAAATATTTTACTTAAAATAACTTAATGCTTGACCTAAATCCCACCTGATTTACGAAGTGGTTACTTAGGTACTAAGTGTTTTTCCTCGGTGAAGAAAGGGCGGTCATTCGTTTATTTTATTTTATTTTATTTTAAGTAAAGACAATAGTCATGCCTCGTTATTAGGTAATATTCTCTTTAATAGTAAAATCGATAAATACACCATGGACCTAAAAAAAAGACGGACGTAATCCCAACAACAAATTCAGTGAAGCACCCATAGTAATACCAACTCTCTATTCTTACAAGTACACACACCCACACATTGACACCATAATGCTTCAATCGCGAATCAAAAATTTCGCACACATGGTAAGCGGGCGGCCATTGCTATGCTTCACTCTCGATTAGACGAGGCTACGTCCGTCTTTTTTTGAAATACACATAATAGTACAAAATGTCAAGTATTAAACTTGGAATGGTATTAAAGAAAAGGAGGGTGAGTGAGTCATCCATCATCCGAGCATCCATGAACTCGGTATGTGGAGAATGTGCTTACCGACATTATTTTGTCATTCCTGTTATCATAATATGTGTATTTCAGGTTGTAATGTAAGGCACGATTATCGATAGTAGTAAATGCTAACATAGACGATGATATTATAATGTAAAAAAGAGCATGAGCGAAGCCAGCCATGGGCTCAGGGTGGGGCAGCAGCCTAAAATAATTATGTAACTAGCAAACTACATGTACCTACGCGCGCTTTTTGTTTTGATCGCATTTTTTGTGTCGACTGACGACTATCGAGTGTAAACTTTCTTATAGATATTAAGTATTGTAGTTAGTACCTGGATAATTAAGTTTTTTAAATTTGATTAGGTACCTTACAGGTCAGAGCCAGAGGTCAGAGCAAGCGCCCCACCCTGCCCCACCGTGGCTACGCCCATGAAAAAGAGGTAGATATGTCACTAGCGCGCCGACGATGAAGAGCGTAAGAACCGGCAATTGACCATTCTGCTCGTAGTCGCTCTGTCAATACAAAACGATACGCATGCTTTTGTTGTTGTCAGAAGTGCTTGACCTTTGACATACAGTGTTAAAATGCCTTCGTGTATTATACCAATGTGATTGGTGTAGTGAAACAAAAGATAAACATGTGTGTTGTAGCTCTTTTCGGAACAGATTTTTTGGTTGATTCGTAAGGGTACGTACGTATCTATATCTTTTAAATATCATTGTTCCTATTATCGTAATGTGCATTTCAGATTGTAATGTTAGGCTCGATTATCGATTGTAATAAACGCCAACATAATAGGTGGCAAAGACCGCGTCAGTTAGTGCGGCTAGTAGCTGGTACTCGTATATCCTTCAATGAGGATCAGTAAAGTTATAGCAAATTCTATAGAACTAGTATCCACGCGATTCTTTATGGCATATGAATGATATATCTTTTTGAATCATCCAAATCGGACCATTACTTACGAAGATATTAAGTAATAAACATTGCCGTTCCGGCCGCTAAAATTCAAAATACGCGGGCGCGTGTGACGTCACGATTACGGTCGCCGCCAGTTAGCCGCTGGCAGCGATACGGCGCGCAATGTTTTGTTTCGATAATTGTGACTTTGAAACAAATTAAGTGTCCCATTTGTGCCTAATTCACCTTTTAACTATGTATCAGTATTGTATAGTGCTTAAACGTTCAAACACTTCTATGAAAACGCCAAAAAAAACTATTTTTTAACGTGCCGAAAAACTCAAAACTTCGTAGAAAATGGTATTCCGTTGTAAAAAGACAATATATGATTTATCTTCAATAGTAACTGAGCTGGGAACCATATCTTTAACTTATATAAATTTCGTAGTTGTATCTATATAGCCAGCTGTGGTTGGGCTCCGTAACATTTTTTTTCAGTGGCAGATGGCTCCTCGCTGCGTCTATGGAGCCACATCAAAAATGCTACGCTATGTTTGCAGCCTCCCTTTTGAGCAGCACAGTCATGGAAATCCACCTTCTCTACCGTTCAGCAGCAATACGCTTTACTTTTTAGGGTTCCGAAGTAAAATCGGAAGTATCGGAACCCTTGTAGTTTCGTCATGTCCGTCCGTCCGTCTGTAATTTTGCATGGATATACATATGTACACATTTATTAAAACTCCAGAATCGTGGAATAAAATACTGAAAAACTTTTGTTCAGGGTACCTCCCCTACAGGTGTGAGGATGAAATTTTTTATTCGTCGCGTACCCCGTAGTGTGGGATATCGTTGAAAAGGTCTTAGAAAAATATTATGGGTCTTCTAGGACCATGTTTGGATTTAGGAGTGCGTTTGCGAAATATTTGCCTTTATAGTGCTAATTTTGGTCGAGCCCCTACTACTACTCAAAGGATGATTTGTAACGATGAGTGAGAGGGAAATAAAAGCGGCCAAGTGCGAGTCGGACTCGCCCATGAAGGGTTCCGTAGCAGCAAGTAACATAATGAAAGGTAATTTGCGGTTTACGATTTATGACGTATTAAAAAAACTACTTACTAGATCTCGTTCAAACCAATTTTCGGTAGAAGTTTGCATGGTAATTTCTAATATCATTTTTTTCTAAACTGAATAGTTTGCGTGAGAGACACTTCCAAAGTGGTAAAATGTGTGTCCTCCCTGTAACTTCTAAACTTTAAAAAAATGTATGATGTACATTACCATGCAAAATTCTACCGAAAATTGGTTTGAACGAGATCTAGTAAGTAGTTTTTTTAATACGTCATAAATCGTAAACCGCAAATTACCTTTCATTATGTTACTTGCTGCTACGGAACCCTTCATGGGCGAGTCCGACTCGCACTTGGCCGCTTTTATTTCCCTCTCACTCATCGTTACAAATCATCCTTTGAGTAGTAGTAGGGGCTCGACCAAAATTAGCACTATAAAGGCAAATATTTCGCAAACGCACCCCTAAATCCAAACATGGTCCTAGAAGACCCATAATATTTTTCTAAGACCTTTTCAACGATATCCCACACTACGGGGTACGCGACGAATAAAAAATTTCATCCTCACACCTGTAGGGGAGGTACCCTGAACAAAAGTTTTTCAGTATTTTATTCCACGATTCTGGAGTTTTAATAAATGTGTATATATGTATATCCATGCAAAATTACAGACGGACGGACGGACATGACGAAACTACAAGGGTTCCGATACTTCCGATTTTACTTCGGAACCCTAAAAAGTAAAGCGTATTGCTGCTGAACGGTAGAGAAGGTGGATTTCCATGACTGTGCTGCTCAAAAGGGAGGCTGCAAACATAGCGTAGCATTTTTGATGTGGCTCCATAGACGCAGCGAGGAGCCATCTGCCACTGAAAAAAAATGTTACGGAGCCCAACCACAGCTGGCTATATAGATACAACTACGAAATTTATATAAGTTAAAGATATGGTTCCCAGCTCAGTTACTATTGAAGATAAATCATATAATAATATTGTCTTTTTACAACGGAATACCATTTTCTACGAAGTTTTGAGTTTTTCGGCACGTTAAAAAATAGTTTTTTTTGGCGTTTTCATAGAAGTGTTTGAACGTTTAAGCACTATACAATACTGATACATAGTTAAAAGGTGAATTAGGCACAAATGGGACACTTAATTTGTTTCAAAGTCACAATTATCGAAACAAAACATTGCGCGCCGTATCGCTGCTAGCGGCTAACTGGCGGCGACCGTAATCGTGACGTCACAGCCACGCAGTGAACTTTGTAAGTAATTTGGTCATAACTTCGTCAATTTTTGTCGTAGAACAAAAATTTTTTCACTGTATGTTAAGGATTTCTTAGCTCTATAAATCTGCATTCTCAACTAAAAACGTTACGGATCCTCATTCAGATCCATAGCGTAGATTTATGGCTGAATTACGCCCAAACTCAGAGTCACTATCGGTTACTTAAATCGCTCCTTAGTACAGAATTTGTTTGGTGAATGGTGATTCTTTACTAAGGAACGATTAAAGTAACCGTTAATGACTCTGAGTTGGGGCGTTAGTAGTGTATTTTTTAATAGCCGACACTGAGTTAGCCTTCACCATGACCGCCGTCCGTCCATATAGTAATTATTCAGGCCGGATCTAAGGGGGGGCCGACCGGGGCACCCGGCCCGGGCGGCAGTTTAAGGGGGGCGCAAAATAATATAGTATGATTAAAAATAAGAGAACTTGCTCCACAAAGCGCCTAGAATATTAGCCTGAGCGCTTGATGACGACTTTTTTTTTAATTTGAGCGTTGAACCGATTTTGATTTCTGTACGGATAGACCCCTGATGAACTTTTTTTTGGAACCGATTTTGCAATTCATAGTAATAATTATTGTACACAAAACTCCGTCGGCGCCACTAATCAAAGTTCTGCCCTGGTTCGAAAAAATTGTAGCTCCGGACCTGTAATTATTACGGGCAACTTTGAAGACAGTCAAGACATTCGTAAACATTTGTATTGGTTGAATTTGTGGGCAAACAATTAAAAAAGCGAATTTTAGTACGTTCTAAGTTAATCTGGTTCAACAGAAGGGAATTATTGTCTCCAAGAGAGAGATTTTACTTATCTATTCACTAGCAAAATATCTCTCTAAATACGTCCCGAAATAGCCCTACTACTATTTGTATTTCAGTTTATGCACTAAGTTCGCATTTCGATCTGCTAAACGAAGCAAAACATGATGAACCGAAGTAGCCGTTGATCTGTATTATGTAAAGCTATTAGCAGATATGTTGCGACGGATAAATGTTTATAAGTTGTTTGTGGTGTGTGTCAGCGTTTATAATTTATTTTTTCCTTATCTAAGTAGCCAAGCAATAACATATTGTGATGAACGATAGGGCAGAATCTTGCGTTCAACACGCCCCTGTCAATGATATTTAAAAAATATAGATACGTTTATACCCTTACAAATCAACCAAAAAATCTATTCCGAAAAGAGCTACGACACACTCACGTTTATCTTTTGTTTCACTACACTAATCACATTGGTATAATATACGAGAGCACTTTAACGCTGTATGTCAAATGTCAAGCACTTCTGACAACAAAAAAAGCGTGCGTATCGTCTTGTATTGACAGAGCGACTACGAGCGGTCAATTGCCTGTTCTTACGCTCTTCATCGTCGCGTCGGCTCGCTAGTGACATATCTAGCTCTTTTTTACATTAACTTGTTATTTGTGTAAACCCTATTTATTGTGTCTGGGGATAACATCATCTATCAGATTTGTGTCGGGGCTGACGTATTGTGGGAGTACTAGAAAAAGATTCCCTTTGTATATTTGTATCTATTGTGTAGTGGTTTTTAAGGTTTCTTCGATTGTAATATAAACCAGAACTCATTATTACTTGTATATTTGACCTTTTACCCAAATGTTTAAATAAAAGAAGTCGATATTACTTCATGCAGAGAAGACAAGTTCTCTAACCGTGTAGTGGTAAGTTTATTGGCTAAAAATAAAAGTCTTTTACCAAAATGCATCTTGTTTTAGTTCGTAGAAGGGCTAGCAGTAACAGATTGTCAAGTTCTGTTTTCAAATCCGAAACATTTTCAACTATAACCTAAATTTTACTAACAAAAAATAACCGAATTCAAAGTTACTCTAAAACTACTTGTCAGATCTCGTTCAAGTTTATGCGGGATTACGTGACAAGTACCTGCTTTCGATTAAAAAAAGAATCATCGAAATCTGTTGGCGTGATATTGAGTTATTCGTCCATTTGTCGCGATTACTTAATACAAATTTAAGACTTATATGGTTTTATCATGGATGCCATTGTCAGATCTCAAATTTATATGGGACCACATGACAGCCACCAGCTTTCGATTAAAAAAAATCATCAAAATCGGTTCGTCCAGTCCAAAGTTCAGAGGTAACGAACATAAAAAAAATACAGTCGAATTGAGAACCTCCTCCTTTTTTTGAAGTCGGTTAAAAATGTTTAACTGTCTGTAAACACTTGTGATGATATCGTTATATATGTATACATAATACCGGATATGATACGTTACGGAAGACGGAACCATAAACAACTCGTGTTGATTCGCTGTTGACCAAATGGTTGATAGCAGAACATGTGGACGTTCAGTTTAATCATTAGATAACAGACATAATTGCGATAAGGACTGGCAAGATGTGGTGTTCAAGGCTTGCGTACACTGTATTAACTCTAGAGTACACAACGTTAATTTATACTGACCTGTGTGAAACCTCGTAGCTTATTGTTAGTTGCGGAGTGAAGCGTCCCGGGTTTGATTCTCGGGTGTGACCGATGTGTATGTTCAATAATGACTCTCGCAACATACAAAAATTAGGAAATCGTTTTTCGCTGTTGTGTAGTGTGAGCTTTTGTTGTCTTTCACGTCCAGCGAATAGGTTGCCGGGCAGAAATTAGAAGTCTAATTAAACGTTGTTTTTACTAACAAATATGTTATTAACAAGTTAAAAATTTATACTTATACTAGCTGACCGGACAAATGTTGTTCTGCCAAAATTTTTTAGGGGTAGGGGGATGAAAAATAGATGTTATCCGATTCTCAACCCTAGCCGATATGCACGCAAAGATTCACGAAAATCGGTCGAGCTGTTTCAGAGGAGTTCAACTTCTAACACCATGACACGAGTATTTTATATATAAGATTAATTATAAGTAAATAGAGTACCAATGATCAAACATCGTTTTTGGATTGACAGTTGGAGATCGTTGAGCTCCACATCGCCTAATTTCGTGGAAGCGGAAAAATTCTTCATCTGCACATCAACGTATCATAAAGTCAAACGAATGCATTTTTTTACTAGACAGTAGACACTATTGTTATTATGTCTTTTCAGATGGCCTTAGAATTTCCGAATTTTGTATCATGTTCATCCTAATATCTGAAAAAACGTTATACATATAGGGTATCTAGTATGTATCTATGTCTAGTCGCGCGCGGTTATGGTTATATCTCTGTACCCTACAGTGGGGCATAAAATCCTTAGCACAGGATAAAAAAGGTTAATCCTCGATTTCAAGGACCTCTAAAGCTTAAATTATCACTTGACGCAGTTACTTACTTAGGTAGGTAGGTAGGTACTATTATTTAAATATTATTATCTATTTTATTGGACATGCCAGCCAAAATGGCAGTGGCGGATTTATGTTTGATGTCGCCCTAGGCCCCAAAGGATATGCCGCCCTTTTTGCTCTCTAAGGAGGTGAATATCGAAATTAAATGAGCAATTAAAAAAATATATTACATATCAAACTTTATTAATTTAAATACAACGTTTTATTAGTTAATATATAATTATCGTGTATAGTTTTTTTTTAATTATTAATCTGAGTATACCGTCTCAGAGATAAATAAACTTTTTTAAATTATCATTTATTACATTTTCTCCTTTCAGGCTTTGGTTCTACACTACATATTATATTATAATCTAGTTTTTGTATTAATTGAGCTTCAATAGATAATAACGCAAGGACTTTTTAGGGTAGAAAAAGATCTTTCTCCAGAAAGATTTGTTGCTGGAATTTATTCTCATAAATGCTTCTAAAACATGTCTAAAACAGTCAATATGTTTGACAGGCGATTAGGAAAAAAAATCTAATGTCCTTTTAGCTTTAGCACAATTTTTTTTTATTTCTACAACCAAAAGGGCGTACACACATCAAATAAAGTTTGAGATCACTTACTTGAAAATACGAAATCTTTTTTGTTACGTTGGAATAAAACGTTTTTTTTCTTTTTCTTCTAAGATTCTTCATTTAAAATCAAATCTTTTAATAACAAAAGAATTTAAAATATCAATTGTTTATCGGCATAAAAAGAGATTAAATCCTTGTTTACGCTCATCAGAAATCTGACCAACTTGATTCAAGCGTTTTTTCTGACTTTTCGAAGAAGGAGTTCATTCAAAAAGATGCCGAGGGGATTATCAGAAGTTTTACGAGCAAGAATTGTTACTTTGGGGGAAGAAGGACATTCTACGAGAGAAATAGCACGCAGAGTGGCTGTAACCCAATCCTGTGTCGTGAACACGTACGGAGGTATCGCGGCGTGGATAACTTTGCTGATCAACCTCGCAGTGGTCGGCTAACTGTTCTTACTGCTGCTCAGAAGCGTTACATCAGATTGCTGACTACACGAGACCCAAAAATCAATTCCACTAAAATAAGAGTTGAGTTGCGAGCTGCTACTGGACTAGAAATTAGCACTCAGACCATCAGGAATTGCTTACACCAGGTTGGATTACGAGCGAGGTGATCCTAGCGAGCACCCCTGAACTCACAGCAACGACAGCGACGCAGATTGCAGTGGACTAGACTCCGCCAAAATGAAGAAGACGAGGAAAACATTTGGCGGAATTGTCTCTTCGTTGACGAGTCCAGAATTAGCACTCATCCGGACAACATGGGACTGGAGAAAACATGGGAACGCTGAAAGACAAAGAACTGCCACCGGAACCGTTCAACAAGGCGGGAAAGCTTTGTACCAAACCATTGCTATTGATGGAATTGTCAGATCATTTAGAATTTTTTTTTTTCATTTTTTCACTTAAATTTTTTTTGCAAAGCGATTGGCAAAAAAAATATACGCCCTTCTGACATTCGGAACACAATATTTCGAAAAACACATCAGTTGAATGTTAAATAGAATTTTGAAATAACAAGAATTCTTGCTTCAACATATCCGAAAATAATTTAAATTTACAAGTTAGGTTGATAACTTTTAATTTAATTATAATTTATTCATAAAGGCTATCGAGAAATAGTATATAATCTTTAACTATCCGCTATAAAAATTAAGAATTTGCGAAAAATCAGAAAATTATTGTTTTCAAAGTAATGTACATCAAAAAGAATTCATATTGCACCGACAAATTAAAAGGTAAACATTTAAAATATTTTATATTTTTTCATTAATTTGAAGCGAAAATATATAAGTATTTTAGATAAAAACAATTCTGACATTTTACCACTCCTAAGTTTTTGGGGTTCTGAAAATTTTGGCGCCCCCAAAATCATGGCGCCCCTAGGCCCGGGCCTCACGGGCCTAGGCCTAAATCCAGCACTGCAAAATGGTCGGACGTATCCACTGAAATACAGATTTCCCCCCTGCAGCCCCTCTCGTAGGTACCTATAGGGCCCGGGCGCTTCGGGTGATTGCCCCTACGCCCTCAGGAGAATACGTCCGGCGTAGACTTAATAAACCTCACTTAGCATTCTCTATATTTACATTAATCTGAATTTGAATGAGTTTAAAACACTTAACACACTTAAAGTTTATTTGCAATAAAGCTATTTCAGGCGACTTTCGGCTTCTTAAACACTTCCAAGGCTGGAACAGTTGGTACACATATTATAGCCCGCGGTCACAGTAACTTAATTAATATTATTAAGCTGTGTCGGACGCCTTCATGAAGCATAAGAACTTCTGACAGGAGTTGGCCATATTGCATTGGTGGTATTTCCACACTGATCACAAGACACGATTCTCGATGTGCACCGCTAAACGATGAAGACGCTAAAATAGAACAGATAATCAAATATTTTTAATGTGAATAGCCGACAAAGTAGCGATTGTAGGCCACCGTCGTCCATGGAGACAGAAACACCAAAGGCATCATCGATGTCTTACCGGGTGTCCTGCGTGAACGACGAATACGTCGCGAAGCGACGCTGCGAACGCGACGAACGCGATCAACTCAACGGCATACCTTGCTTGCGGCCTATGTGGCATTGTGGCAGTCTGCGGCGAGACGCGACGTAACGCGTACTTGTTTTTATGGCGACCAGACACGACACCACAAAATTTGTTATTTTTGACGTGATAACGTCTATTAAAACGATGAACGCCGGGCGCACGCACGAAAAAATGTAGCGTTCCGCGAGCGAGAGAGCGGCAAAAGCGAGAGAGAGGCACGATCGGCTACGATCGGCATATCGTAGCCGATGCCGTAGGCGAGCCGTAGGCGATCGTAGTTGAGTGGAGCGGAGCGGAGCTTTGTTATGACGTTGTCACGTTAAACTACCGTCCGTAAACCGACTTTACAGACAACCATTTTTTAATTGAAATTCAGACTTAGTAGCAGCACTAATGTAATCGAAAGTAGACGGTAACACTCCACAATATTGTTTAAACATTTTAGAATCTTTTGTCAATTTCCGATGGAACTCGCCAAATGTGTTTCTTCGTAAAAATATTATATTTGTTTTCTTTCTGTGTTTTTTACGATATTATTTTAAAAGTCTGTACTTTAAATATGAACTTTCAAGCAAAATTGTACTGTACTTTTCCTTGATTCGAGAAGTAAATCATGTAGTAGTAATCACGTAGGACATGTGTCGCGTGTAGTATCGCGTAGCATTACGTCGCGTCGCATCGCGTCGCGTCGTATTCGTTGCCCTCGTAGGACACGGCCTTACTGCAGACGTCAGAAGAGAGAAGTATAAATTTTCTAGGTCACAAGCTCCCAATCGGACTATGACGAGACGTTTGGCGGCTGAGTCAAGCAAGACTGTGGTAGCCAGGCAAGCTTCACGAAAAAATTTTAATGTACTTACAGAAGTTACCTAATAATAATTCTGTCCGCGTGAAGCTACAAAACTGTGACCCAATATTGATAATATTATACATTCCTTACACGAAATAAATGGCATGAAGTCAGAGCTGAAAGAAGCAAATATATGTTTTCTTTGTTTATTATTTGTTTTTTCGCACTGAGATGCCACCCTTTATAACTCATTAAACCCGAGAATTATGGGCAGATTACCTAAATGACTGACAAAACAAGAGAATAAAGCTTTATGTAGCGGCATATTACAAGCACACGACCAACGCGGACGTGTGACTCGTCGCAAAAATATCGACACAGATATTGCGTTCTTCGCCGACAGCACTTCAACGACAAGTAATGTTTGTCGTCGGCACAGATATTACGTTCCTTGCCGACATCACTACAACTACAAGTAGGGTTGCCAGATAGCAAGACTAAAAATATATAAAAAGGTCGAGATTTCTCGGGACAAAAATTTTTTTTTGGAAATAGCCGGCAAACGAGCTGACGACGAAAAAAAACGGCTGAATCAAATGAATTGTGGGGACATTTTATATTTTGTCGGGACTTTGGACATCATGTGAAATTTCGGGACAATCCAGATGCATCCCGACCATCTGGCAACCCTAACTACAAGTAACGTGTGTCGTTGTTAGTGTAGCGTGTGTTATACTGAGGCTGGCTGGATGCTACTATTTTCCTAATTGAAAGGGCATTGACTCGGCTTACATGTGGCTATCGCTTGGGGTTGCGCGTTACGACACCCCCGTGCGTGCTTTAAGGACTTAAAAGATCAATTTGCTGTATTGAAGTTTTACTGATGTCGTAATAGAGTATTATACTATTGACGTAATGGTCGTATTTAAGGTTCATCGCTTGTGTAAAAACATCGCATATACACTGCTATGATATAGTACACACTTACATGATGATAACAAAGTTAAATAAATAAATAATAAAATAATAATAAACGCTTACACACTCATACCCCCGCAGTAGGTTTTCACCTGTGTCGCGGGTGGCATGGACGACACATAAAACACATCACAATAATACCCATGACCCGAGTACAAATATTTATCTGTTATATAAATATCTGCCCTAGCCGGGAATCGAACCCGGGACCCATTGCATCGCAGGCAGGTTCGCTACCAACTAGGCTCCAGGGTCGTCAAATAATCAACTAAAATAATCATAATAATCAAATGGTGACATAATAAAGAAATCTCTTCTTACCAGAAAGACCTGGCATATTATTTTATAAAATCTTAGGAAAATTGCAAAAGACTGCGTAACTTGAATGTGAGGCTTTTCGCAATCATTCGAGCTACTTTTAGTATCAAAATTCCAAGTTTGTTTAGGACATTGGAAACTTCAACGCTGATTGATTACTATCGTCGTTATTCTAATTGGTCAGAACTTGGCTATTCATGAAGGTCTGTCTATCAGACGTAGTATAGGTACATACATAAAATTAACAAGGCAACAACAAGTAAATAAATAAACCAACAAAGATTTAAACTTACAAGAAACGACCCCTGAATTATACAAAAAGCTTTCTTACAAAGTAACAACACAAAAGAACAATATTGTTAACAGAAGTAAAATGCTTGTCCATAAATTTGAATGGCGGGATAATTCCACGAAACGTAATATAACTCACTTACCGTTCCGTAGTACTTAATTAGCAATGATTTAAGCCTCCGACGCTACATTGTTTTAAACTGACTCATCCATAAACACGGTTCATGGTTTCACTCATAAATCTCATTTATCTTAATGAGTTAAAACATGTGTACACAGACTTAAAATTATTTATGTTTTAAGAATACGCAACTCACGGTTACGAGATACCTAGTAGTTAATTGTTTACAACACATCGATTAAGCTTTGTATTACGTTAGTATCTAATGTCGACGAGTGCAAAGTGAAAAGAGTTATCTGCAATATAGCTACTTTGTAGATGACTCTTTTCACTTTACACCCGTCGATAGAGAATTAATAATGGTCAACTTGGTCCAAATTATTCGTGTAATACCTACAAAAAATGGTTATATTATTTTACTTCTGTATACAAATATTCGTTTATTCCCTCTTGTCCTGTTGAGTAGTTCTGTTGACAGGACTAGAGGGAAAAATTTTTCCACTAGTCCTAAGTGTTAACAGAACTAGTGGGAATGTTATAACAATCCTGGTACGAGTATCTATGAAATAAAGTTTGAGAATCCTGATGTGTGAGGGGCTCCTTCAATTTTGTCCATTGAAGTCCAGGTGCAACCTGCCCATGGACCTTGCTGAACAACGATCGAGCATATTATGGAGGTACTTAAATTTCGACAATACTCAAACGAGCTAGATTTGTTTCACCCACCAAGTTAGCTGCCCTCCTAGAAATAATGTTCTTGTGTTTCGATGGTAATGAAACCTCTACACAACGCCGTATGACATACATAACACTTTAGAAGTGTGTTAAAACGTTAAATAACTTTAATTATTCATTGATTTACAAGGTGTGACAATGTTTTTATTTTACACTAGCTGACCCGGCTAACTTCGTATCGCGTAACGAACTATTTTTTTTTCTAAAACAAAAGTAGCCTAATTACTCCTTGTTACATCAGCTATCTGCCAGTGAAAGTCCCATCAAAATTGGTCCAGCCATTTCAGAGATTAGCCGGAACAAACAGACAGACAAAAATTGTAAAAAATGTTGTTTTGGTATGTGTACCGTGTACAAATCCATATGCACTTAGTAAAAAGCGGTTATTTTAATATTACAAACAGACACTCCAATTTTATTTATTTGTATAGATTCAGGATGTGTTAATAAGTAAAACAGTTTAGTTTACCACGCAATCATTATACACAGATAAGGCGTTCAATTTAATCCACTTTCGATCGTATAAAAGCACTTATCTGTAGTCTACGGTGACGTTCAACCACTCTATTAACTGTAACCACACCCTCGATGGAGTTCGAACACCAGTTGATAGCCAGCGATAGGTTTCCTTAGGGTCTGGCGTGCCTGCTAGCGAACAGACGAGCGACCTAGGAAAATTTTCATCATTGTGTTCCGTTCCATACTAAACAAATCGCTTATTCAAATGGAATGTAGATATATATAATACAGAAAAGATGTATTATAAAGCAAAATCTCTGTCTGGCTTTTAGGATTCTGTTGTCAAAACGGATCCCTTATAATTTCTCGATGTCCGTCCGTCCGTCCGCAGCTTAGGTTCGCAGCATAGCGCAGAGTCCATTACTCATTAATTCATTATCCCTAGAAAGCTGTAAATGGCGGTGGCTCCATATAGGGAAATATTGGGAAATATTCGTCAATTTCTCCCCACCCCCGCCAGCTAAGGGGCCATCTATAAATTACGTCACACTAATTTCATGACTTATTGACCCCTCCACCTGTCCTTGTTACAGCTGGTTACATTTGTGAGACCTCCCCCTCCCCCTAGTGTGACGTCACATATTATAATGAAATTTTACACCTAGAAATTATTGAATTAAAACAGCAGTAATTTACGGATGGCCCCTAGACGGTTAGAATTGTAGTTGTGAAAAAAATCGCAAAAATAGCTTGTGATGAATTTGCGAGGAAAACGATCAAGGCTACTAAGGGTTTTCAGATTAAAGAGTTATAATCGATCGTCTACATGTGGTCTTCGCTGTAATTGGCACTTATGATATCGCCCTAGTGCTCGACAAATATTGTAATAAGTTAATAACAGTGTACATTATGTTGGCGTTCAATAAATAAATAAATAAACTATCAAGGCTACTAAGGGTTTTCAGATTAAAAGGTTATAGTTGATCAACTTACAACTACGTAAGCCTACATTGTGCGTGGCCTGGCTGACACGCACTTGGCCGGTTTTTTTAAATACCTGGTTTTTCAAAACCTTTCTTGCCGCTGTCGCATCGCTGTCGGTCAATGGTGAAACAAACACCTAACGACAGCCAAAACTGTTGCGGCTTTTAAACTTAATGAGGGTCTTCTGATATTTATTACGTCAAATAGGTACCTACCTAAATATTTTGTCAGTGTTCGATACATTGAGCTTTTAGAGGCATCTGTTCGATTAATTATTGCTTTTTAGAACCCTAGAAGAGCAATAATTACCCCACAAGAAGAAAAACGGAAACCTTATACCTAGGATCACTTTGTTGTCCATCTGTCTGTCTGTGTACTTTTATGAAGTATCTTCAGGTGGAATTCTTGTCACAACTTATATAAACTTAAAAACTTATATCGGCAGAATCTTGATGTACTAGAGATCTTACTAAAGATAAAGTAGGAACCAAATCATTGCTAAGACTCAAATACTTGGCCTTTACTACTCTACGCGACGCGGCGACGCCGCGACGTACATAAGCGGTTTATGTCACGAAACACAAGACGCATGCAAAAATACTGAACAAAAGACGAGCGGTCCTTTCTAAACATCCCTTCTTACCATCCATCCCTCTCATTCTTACTCAGCGATAAAAATCACCCCGGCTTAAGAAAATTACCTCTAGCAAGATATATGACGAGTATAACAGTAACTACCCTATAAGTTCCACCCAAGAGATCCCATAAGGATTTTCGGTGGAATCACTATCCCACATGTTAGTATCTATGATATAAGCCGTATTTAGGCAAATAAATTATGTATACTATGACTATAATGTCCGGAAAGTATTATGAACGTGTGTAATACATGCGATAAGATAACTTATATTTAAAAGACGATACCTACCTTATTTTTTACTTTTCATAAGGTTTTTTGACGTGATAACGTCTATTAAAATGATGAACGCCGGGCGCACGCACGAAAAAATGTAGCGTTCCGCGAGCGAGAGAGCGGCAAAAGCGAGAGAGAGGCACGATCGGCTACGATCGGCGTATCGTAGCCGATGCCGTAGGCGATCGTAGTTGAGTGGAGCGGAGTGGAGCGGGGCGGGGCGGAGCGGAACGGAGCTTTGTCATGACGTTGTCACGTTAAACTACCGTCCGTATACCGACTTTACAGACAACCATTTTTTTTTAACATTTTACCTTTATTCATTTATCTGAAAGTTCTCGTGTATATTTGCTAAAAGAAACTAAGTACATAGTTTATGTTATTATCATGGTTAACCAAATATAATTATTTTGACAATACGCAGAGACATAACAATTATCTTTATTACCTACGTTGATAAACTTTGGCCTAGTTGGACATATAATTATTTACTTACATATTAATGTGTCCACAAGTCTCCTAGACGTCTAATTGGTCTAATGTGCAATTAGTTCCTATCTAGTTTGCGGCCGAAGTGCGACGTCGTATAGCAAAGCCCCTGGACAACGTAATTAATGAAAGCTTTAATGCATAATATACAACACGAGTAATCGCCCTCGCTTTGCTTCGGTTTTCTTATTTTTTTACACCTTGGGTTACATTATTGGAGTTTTATTAAGGATCCCTAATTTTTTTGAAAATATAATATAGCCTATGTTACTCGGGGATAGTGTAGCTTCCCAACAGTGAAAGAATGTTTCAAATCGGTTCAGTAGTTTCGGAGCCTATTCAATGCAAACAAAAAATCAAATCTTTCCTCTTTATATATTAGTATAGATAATGTCTAGCCACTGCCGGTGTGCTGTACGTCCTGTACGTCAGTCCATGGCGACCGGTGAACCTGCGTTATTTTTGTCGAGGGGGAAACCTTCGAAAGATACCCGTAGCTCGAGCACGAATATTTGCGAGAAAGTATTCGTATGGTTAACGTAAGCAATTTGTCAAATTTGTATGGCATTTTAGTACCATTTACGTACGATAGGGGCGCTTTTGAAAAAATGCCATACAAATTGCTTACGTTAACCATACGAATACTTTCTCGCAAATATTCGTGCTCGAGCTACAGATCCTAGAGCCGCCTAGAGGTTGCGATTTCTACCCACTAAAACCGAGGGCTCCATCCGGCGCATATGGGGAAACTTTTCAGTCCGTGTTAGTTTCGGTTTGAGATGCTGAAATATGTTAAATCATATGTAAAATCTGAGATTTGTATTTGTACGATCTGAGTTCGCGCTCTCAAAATAAGGGCTATAAATCTCGTATGAGTGCTCCTGTATCCCTTGCTGACCTGTCGCACCTAAGTGACGGACGAAGCAAAGCAGACATAAAATTTAATGTATTTTATGATTAAAACCGGGCAAGTGCGTGTCAGGCCACGCGCAATATAGGGTTCCGAAGTAGTAAATTTAATAAACTATTCCTCATTAACTATAAAGGTTTTGATTTTACTTCGAAATGCGCGGAAATGATACGAACATGTTTCGATAAAGATGAAAATGATGGTGTCATTTGCTGTTTTTGGACTTTTTTTATAGAAATACGCAACCAAAGGAATCATCATCGTCATTGACACGTTGTCGGCCAAGGGGAAACGGGTGACCCGCTATGAGTCGTAGCTAGTAAGGCAAAGGAAAATTCCTCATACATGATTAAGTAGTCTCGATTAAATGTATTAATACAGAACTGAGACTAACTTAGCTACTTCCATAGAGGCGACAGAACGCCATTGAGCAAGGGAAAAATTTAATAGCATAATAATTTGTATTTAACACTAGCCGATCCAGCGAACTTCGTATCACCTACATAAAAGTAGCCTAAGTTACTCCTTGTTACATCAGTTATCTGCCAGTGAAAGTCCCGTAAAAATCGGTCTAGCCATTTTAGAGATTAGCCGGAACAAACAGACAGACCAACAGACAGACAGATAGACAGACTGACAAAAATTGTGAAAAATGTTGTTTTGGTATATTATTATTATGTACCGTGTATACATCCAAATGCACTTAGTAAAAAGCGGTTATTTTAATATTACAAACAGACACTCAAATTTTATTTATTTGTAAAAATGTATCTATAGATTAGTTTCGCTTTCGCTTCCTTTAAAATTCCAACTAGGTGCTTAACTATTCTCAATGTGCTCTGTATTAACTTGAGATCGGCCCTGTCAGGGTTTTCCTTTATAGGCGAATCAGATTTGCAGATAATACACGTAACTCCTTACCTAGGTAGGTACTGCAGCGCTCTTTAGTAATCAGTTCGTGGCAGGAGTTGAACCGGCGACCTACTGCATACGTGATCTGGTACCGCAGCTTTAACTAACACAAGGATATATTGACTTGATGCTAGCAGGTAATGTGTAATCATTGTACTCAGATTTGTAAAGTACAAGATACAAGGTTTCATACACTACCACAATAATCTGAATTTTACCAAGAAAAACATAACCGACTTCAAAATAACTCAAATACTACTCGTCAGATATACCTCAAATTTAAGTGGGACCACATGACAAGCACTAGCTTTCGATTAAAAAAGAATCATCAAAATCGATTCACCCGGTCAAAGAGGTAACAAACATAAATAAAATACAGTCGAATTGAATACCTCCTTTGGTATTAGTAAAATGGTTATTCAGATTTCTCACTGAATCTCACCTCTGAATCAGATGTGAGGCTGTCTTTAATTAAAATTTCCGCGCAGGTCGTGTCTATATCACAAGTAGCTAAAGAAACTTAAGAATTGCTGTTTAATAGGTACTTAGTTAATACATGAGCTTGCATTGTTTTAACGTTAATTAGTGTTATAACTATATAACTAAAGCACCTATTGGTTCTATATGTAGTACCTACAATAATTGCATTTGTAAATAAATGTTTCTGTGCGCCTGTGCGCGTCATTCGGGCGCTATTGTCAAAATAAGGCCATCTTTTAATCAGATAAAAGGTTAGACAACCTCCATTACATTATTACGTCACCAATAATGCGAAGTAGTTGGCCGACAGTCGCGGCCGTGTCGCCACTGTCCCCCGCGGGCACTCCGGGTACCCACTTGTAGGGTTCCCAACTATACTGTTAGAACTGTATTTTATTGTTCACTACATTTTATACCCAAGGCCACTTTATACCAAAGGTTCCCAGACTTTTTCTCATAATAATATATCACTTTCAAAATTTAGCTGGTTCCGGCGGACCCCCTTGCAGCTACATTTCTACCATATTCCCAAAACTCGTAATTCTAGTAAAAAAGATGGCAACCCTACCCACTTGTCCCGCTACCGGTTATACATAAACTGACCATTTTTTTTCGTGTCAAAGTGGGACGCGTATGGAATTTTATATATATTTATACAATAATTACTGTCGGTTCAGGGCTCGGGGAAAAAAAAGGTCATCGGGCGTCTATTTGTCTACAAAAAGAACAGCTGTCATGGCTGTCACGGCTGGCAGATGTGAAACATCGAAATGCGTCGCCACGATCACCAAGTCTAAAATCAGGTTTACACCTCGCGTAATGTTTCACATCAATAATTACTATTTATAGCTAAAAAAAGGTCATCGGGCGTAATCCTGTAGTTTAAATGAAATTAATGTAAACAAGTAAAGTACAATTATACATTTAGTATAAAGCGGGACTTTTGTTCTCGCGGGAGACAGCGGGACAGACAGCCTGAAAGCGGGACAATCCCGCCCAAAGCGGGACGTACGCGGGTCACCTTAGTTATACATTGTGACTGACGATACAACAATAGTTTTAATATCGATTAACCACTGCTCTACGGAAGTATAGAGCGTTGAAAAGTGATGATTGGTATTATTCCAGATCATATCACACAAGTCGAGTGTAATAAATTTAATGAAAATCCATTTTTAGGTATCTTTTGCGTGAATGAGTAACAAACATAAGTCCACGGACGTAAAAAAAGACGGACGTAATCCTAAGAACAAATTCAGTGAAGCACCCATAGTAATACCAACTGTGTATTCGTACAAGTACACACACCCACACATTGACACCATCTTGATATGACATTGACACCATCGCGAATCAAAAATTAGAAAATTACGCACACATGGTAAGCGAGCTGTCAGCTTTCAGCTTCACTCTCGATTAGACAAGGTTACGTCTGTTCTTTTTTTACGTCCGTGCATAAGTCATACAATATCTGGATGACCGAGCCTTTCTCGATATTTTAATATAACGTCATCTACTGAAGTAGCTCTGTGTCGTTAAAGCAGTTAGTTGCTCCCAATAATAATAGTATTATTACGCGCCAATAGATGTCAGGAAGAGTCAATGATATTGTAGCAGTTTTTCATTGCCTGAAAGCACGGATAAAACGACATTTTCTAAAAACGAATTCTAGCTAGATCGATGTATCGCCCCTGAAACAACCTGCATACTAAATTTCATGAAAATCCCAGGCGCCGTTTACGAGATTCCGAGTATATATATATATTTTTATACAAGAATTGCTCTATAAAGGTAATACATAGATACATCCTCTCAAACTTTCACATTTATAATATTATTAGGATAAATGAAAATATTATTATCTCTACAGTAACGTCATCATTGCTTCGTTATTTTAATCTTATCTATGGGGAAATTAATGTTTTTATATAAATAAGTGAAACTTTAATATCCCACGAGTTGTTTAAGAGGCAATAGAAATCAAGAAATATAGTTAAAATTAAGTTAAAATTAGAATCAATAACCTGAATTCTTCATATGGCGTTCATGATTAGACTTACAAGAACGTCTTCACTTTCACATAATGTTAGATTCTTTTATTCCTAAAAATACATTGCAGAATGTAATATTCTACTGTGTAAATTAACATTGTGAATTGAAATTGAACCAAAACGACCCGTGTTCGTTTAATTCCACTTGGGTTTACCGACCATTTACATTTTTTAGCATAATCCAACTTTATAGCGCTTTGTGCAATGTAGCTTTAACTTCAAAGAAGCTTAATGTTAAGATTTTAGTTTAAAAACTGCTTGATTAATTCATGTAAATTTGACGAACAACGCTAATGGTTCAGTGGAATGATTATTTTATGCGAAGGCATAATCTTCTGTTTAAAGATATTAACCTGTACAACCTGCTTCATAACGTGCCACTCAATCTAAGTATTTACACTACCTACTATGAAATTGTGAAAGTACTTTTAGCATTAAAGACCATACGTAAACCGGGTGGTCATAGAGTTGATAGAGTTTGATTCCCGGCCGGGGCAGATATTTATATTTGTACTCCGGTCATGGATGTTACCTATAGTGATGTCTAATTTGTATCGTAATGTCACGACGACATAGGGATTCCTAGTGTGAGTGTGCTAGCTTTTATTATTTATTTATAGGACTAATTAAATACCTACATGTTTTATGTATTTAATACATTTTTGATATTGTATAAATTTCCTATAATTAATGTTCTGAAGTTAAGTGAATTTATAAATTGTTAATGAGAATAAAATACCTAAAATTCAAAAAAAAAAATTAAAGTGGTGAAGGATATGAACAGAGCGTATTGTAGTTTTCGTCTTCAAAGGCGTAAAAATGACAAAAGGAGATGGGATTAAACTAATTCATAATTTACAGAGACTGCACTTTTAACACCTCTGATCTAAGTATACTAACGCCCCAACTCAGAGTCACTAAGGGTTACTTTAATCGTTTCTTAGTAAAGAATCACCATACATAATCTGTACTAAGGAGCAATTTAAGTAACCCTTAGTGACTCTGAGTTGAGGCGTAAGTGTAGTCCACAGCACACAGTAAAAACCACTATTCGGCTCATAAATGTCATGAAAATGAACTTTAGAAATGTGATTTCTATGTCGTGGACCATCGTTTAAGGGATTGAAAATAACATGATATTCAACTATTTCATGCTCTTTACGCATTTGCCTAACCTATTTCACCTAACCTTACCTAACTAAACAATTAAAAATTATGACAAACAGAAAAAAAGGGTGCGTGTACTTTTGTAAGCGCGTGAGAAGTTATACTTCTTTGACATAATTAAATAAATATTTAATTTAATAACTTGAATCAGTTTTAATTATCTTTCAAAAACTATTTTTGTACTAAATAAAAATAAACAAGGACAAACTAGATGGCGTTGTTCATGAACCTAAATCAGGCTATTGAGACTCTGTGAGATTTGTTTAAGTAATAACATTAAATTTTAAAAGAGGTAAAGATAATAAGAAGCTAGAGCCATCTATCCAGTGCTTTCATACCCCCTCCATGGTAGTCCAAACGTTTAACGCAACCGTTAACGCAACCGTTTAACGCAACCTTTTTGCAAGTCGCATAAGAATTATAACTTCAAAAATACTGTTTTGTACTAAACTATTTATAGATAACACTATATAAACAGTTCCCCGTTGTTTCCACCGCATCTGTGCATGAGGTTGGACAAGCTTTTATAGCGAGGTGAACAGTAATGGATTCAGGCGGCGTCTGTGTGAACACATGATTCAATTACCGACTACTCCTAACTCGAATTGTAATAATTGAGTTTATACTAACACGATTCTCAACAGGCTGTCATGGTGTCGTAGGGTGATCAAGTATAACTACTACGCTTAAGTGTAACTCTAGGTCCCAAAAGTCACAAACAAAACACACTTTTCTGACGTGGAACGCCATAAAAATCATACTGAAATGAGAAAGCCTATCTATATCGTTTTACTGTGACAGACGGACAGAGACGCATACAAGGGTCCGTTTTTCTCTCGACGTACCGAAAAAAGCATTAAAAAAGTTTACAAGAATAACTTGTGCAACAAAAGAGCAATTTCGTTTATACTTTTTGTTGCCAGTATCGAGCTAGTAATGGATTTTAAAATTAAACATAATAATTATCTGCAGTTTACGGAGCTTAGAGATTCAGTGCCACAAAAAGCGAGTCAAATTACTCGTAAAGCTCGGTAGCAAGAAAACATGTACAAGTTTTAAAAGAAACTATATGTAACCAAATTGTTATTTAAGCATTATGTACACAGAAAATTATTCACATTTACCTGTAATGATCTTGAAATACAATCTCCTTCATCAGTTGAAACATTTTTATAAAAGTATCTGTTAGTATTTTAGCTTCAAGAATTACATTTACGGCTTTAGGTTTTTACTAGATTTTATTTAACTTGCTTTGTTCGTAGTTTCTCAACATGTAAAAATAATGTACGGGTCAAATCTTGCAAGCTGAATTAGAACTACTTCCTTTAATCCTATAGAGATGATATTACACATATTAATTTGGTTGGTGGTTAAAAAAAACTTTTGCTAAAGAAACTTTACTTGGTACTGATGATCTGATACTATGCTCAGGGATGGTTTTAAAAGAGTTTTTAAAGTATTAATTTTTAAGTTATGACTTTATGAGTGATGTAGCGGCTTTTGCCATTAAATAAATATTCCACAATGAAATAGGTAGATTGGCAACTAAATTTCGGCACACTCATTACTTTTTATTCTTTTTACAGATTTTGCTTTGATCTCTTTTTTACGTATAATATCATTAGCTTTGATGGGTTGAACACAATTTTACACCATTTATTTTTCGAAAATATATGAATTTGTTACAAAAAATCATACTTGATTAGCGTGGTGGACACCTGGCCTTTGTTGTTGTAACAAAACTGGCTACAGAAATGGAAAATTCTGGGTTATAATGATGAATTACATTTTATTTGACCAGTTCGAGCTACTCTAAAACCTTTTAACACTAACAATTTATGCACATTGTTGATATAATATTGATAAAAAGCTTATTGATAAACGCGAACTGAAAGTTGGTTGAACTCGGCAGATTTACCAAGTAATTTGACGCTAATATGATGCGGGTAAATGATGGATGGGCCGCAGCCCGCACTATTCATGTTAAACGACGCAACTAAAGCCCGCTAAAGGATTTTTGCACCGTCTGCTTTTTGTGCAGGCGACCCTTATATCTGTAAGCCGTCTATAATGTGTCTTTGATGTCTACGAAACTAAATATAAAACCGTTCGTCACCATCGAGACGTGGAACTACTTTTAGACACATGGATCTGTTAAGTTGACAATAGTTGTATAATATGCAAGGCATGGACCTGAAAAAAAGACGGACGTAACCTTGTCTAATCGAGAGTGAAGCATAGCAATGGCCGCCCGCTTACCATGTGTGCGTAATTTTTGATTCGCGATTGAAGCAGTGAAGTGTCAATGTGTGGGTGTGTGTACTTGTACGAATAGAGAGTTGGTATTACTATGGGTGCTTCACTGAATTTGTTCTTGGGATTACGTCCGTCTTTTTTTTAGGTCCGTGATGCAAGGTAACCTAATTGTAGATCAAGAATTCTCATTATAAAACATTAAGAACTAACCTGAAGGATGTTGGCAGGTTTTATAATCTCACACATTTGTGGCTTAACGTGCTAATTTACGCGTTTATTTCAATAATACTTAGCTGGTGCGCCACGCCGCCAGTGGTGTGGCCAGCAATCTAGCACGTTAAAAGGTGCGTAGCCTGCGTTGCTTTGGTAATACAGTTAGACGTTTAAGTGATAACTCGGGTAGCAGTTTTTTCAACACATCAACGGATTTCGCGTAAAAATTCACGATAAATTTCATCAGAAATTTTTGGCCAACAGGCATCAACTGCGGCCTAAAACGTGTCATTGACACGCATTTTGGCGCAGCCGTTAACACTAACGTATGATGTGACAGGGGCACAAAACGGAATAGGAAAATGTATGAAAATGAAAGAATAAAAATGTATGGGCGCATCTATTTTACGTTGACATTAGAAATGTGTCCGCGTACTGCATGACACAGCACTTTTGCGTTTTTATTAAAAACTTTATTTTATTTCAGCTGTCTGTGTGTCATCTTTTGCAAGTTAAATTTGATCTAATTCGTGGTGTTCGATTGAGCTTAATTTACTTATATACACGTGTAAATAGAATAAAAATGTAAATAACGATGTTATAAAACTGGTATGAAGATAGTCGGTTGATGGTGATAGAAACTCAGAAATGAGACTATTACCGGCTTAGCGCTCGTTCTACCTATTTGTCTCAATTTAAGAAGTACCTTTACTTACTACTTTAGTTTTAGATCATCAGCATCACTGAAGCCGGAAGGATAAAGTCCTGTTTTTTTTTCACTTTATTTGGGTCAACCAACAGTACACGCAACGGCGGATCCAGGGGGGGGGGGGTCATGGGGGTCATGACCCCCCCCTGGGCTGGGTCCAGGACCACTAATTAAAATTGTTAAACATAATGTTTTTATATATTTTTTGTCACAATATAGATTTTATTTAAGTACTTTCAATATTTAATTAATTTAATATAATACAAACATAGTATTCGGGAACGTAGTCTAGTCAACAAGTTCAAAAACGTGTTAAATAGAAATAAAGCTCCTAAAAATATGTGCGATAGCTCATTCGATTCGGAATGACGTCTAGAAAAATATTTTTAAGGGCTTATTAGCACATAAAAAATTGCGATTGTTATTAACAAAATAAGATTTAAAAAAATATATTTAGTTTTTAATACATAACTTCAAAAATAATGATATTTAAGGAATTTAGGAAAACGATCCTGGGAGAGTAAGGAATTTCCAATAAAAATGTCCCAACCCCCGGAACTTTATCTTTATTATTTATAAAAAAAATTTAACGCTGAAAATAGGGCTCCGCGAGGTCGTTACGTCATTTTTTAAAAAAATGTTTATAAACAAATAGACTATTTTGAGATTTTTTTTAAATTGTTACCATCTTATTGCATAGGTGAAATAATGATTTTTTGAAAAAAAAATTCCTAAATTTTTTTTTTTATTGTTTGTAATCGTTTTTTTTTAAATATTTTTATTGTTTAAATAATTAGTTCAGAAATTATTTTATTTTTAAAAATCATTATTGACCCTTTTCAATAGATTAACAGAAAAAATATTTTTTTTTATAAATAATTTCATTGTTTTTTAACTTAATAATTTGCTATTAATAAATAATATTAACAGTTATATTTTTTTCGAAAACTTTAAAAAATTACAGAAACAAACATATGTAACAAAGTATAGAAAAAAATATCTGAAAAATATTTTTTTTTAATATACGAAAAAAAATATATATAACGGTCAATATTATTTTATATAACAAATTATTAAGTTGAAAAACAATGAGATTATTAATAAAAAAAATATTTTTTCTGTTAATCCATTGGAAAGGCTCAATGATGATTTTTAAGAATAAAATAATTTCTGAACTAATTATTTTAACATTAAAAAAATAAAAATAAAATGATTATAAACAATGAAAAAATGTTTAAGAAACTTTTTTTTTCAATAAATCATTATTTCACCTATGCAATAAGATAGTAACATTTTTTTTTAATCCCAAAATAGTCTATTTGTTTATAAACATTTTCTTAAAAAATGACGTAATTTTTTTTTTCGATGTTAAGTAAGTAGGTATTAAACCTATATTAGATGCAAAAACAGAAATAATAATATATTACTAAAAAAATCTTTTTCGATAACGTTTTTTATAAATTTAATATTTTGTTAGCTTAAGAAAATTAGAATTAACAAAATAATAAACTTTAATATTTTTTTGCATAACTTTATTAAGTACCTAAATAAGAAGAGCTCCACGAAGCGAAAAATTTATAGATCAATTATTTAAACTTTTATACCGTAATTTATAAAAACAGAGATTGGAAAAAAATTGTTAATAATTAACAACGGTGTAACTTTTTGAAAAATTGACCAAAGATTTTTTTTCACCGAGGTTTTGTTCGTTCAAGTGTCTAGATTACACCATAATTTATTCAAAATTTTAAGTAGTTATTTAATACTATAAAAAAATATTTTATGTGATATACCGGCTTTTTTAGGCAGCACGCCTATGCCGTAACGACCTCGCGGAGCCCTATTTTCAGCGTAATTTTTTTTATCTATACTAATGTTAGACCAGTGCCGATAATTTTTGAAACGAAAAAAAATTATAGTAGGATGAAACCCATTGCAAAAGGAAGATAATATAACGAAAATTATAGGAAAAATAAATTACGGGCGATCTGAGGTCAGGAAGTGGGGGGAGGGGGGGATTAAGGGTAAAAAATGGTTTATCTCGATTTCCGGAAAAACTACAAGTCCTATTGAAAAAAGTTAATTGGCAAAGTTGTAGGTAATAAAAAGATCTACAACTTTTGTATTTACACTTTTTTACATAACCTCAAAATTTATGTGAAAAATTAAAAAAAACACGTTTTTGGTTTTATATTTTTCTTTTACAAAAAAAATTTTTCACGAAATTTGGTGAAAACTTACCTCTATATGTCCTTAACATACTGTAATTATTTTGATTCAATAATTATTTTTTTTTTCACCTTATTTTGACCTTATATCGAAAATGCACCCTTATTTCACTGTTGGAAAGCTACAATATTCCCGAGTAACATAGGCTATATTATATTTAAAAAAAATTAGGGATCCTTAATAAAACTCCAATAATGTAACCCAAGGTGTAAAAAAATAAGACAACCGAAGCAAAGCGAAGGCGGTTACTCGTAAATAATAAAGATAAAGTTCTGAGTTGGGACTTTTTTATTGGAAATTCCTTCCTCTTCCAGGTTCTTTTTCCAAAATTCCTTAAATATCATTATTTTTGAAGTTATTAATTAAAATTTATGTAATTTATATAAAATTTATAAAGTATGCCATTCCAAATACAACCAAATTTTACAGTGGAATGTACAATACCTGTAGGAAGCAAGTCATTTGAATAAACAAATTGGATTAAAATGCAACAACAAGATGAATCGAACCATGTCGTTTAAATGCAAAATAGTTACGGACGCAATCCCTAGTCCATCGGTTATCTGGCACAGGTTGAATAACTTTCACTATTCATTTAAGTTATGTCTCTGATGACTAATACCATAAATATTGTTGTTCAAGTTTTAATTTTATTATGTGGAGAAACGAACAGGTGAGACGCCAACGACGCGCGACGCGGCGAAGATGGAAGTGGGAAGCGAAGTTTTCTAGAATCATAAATTATATTCACATGATGTTCTTGTGTGCTACGATTTTACTTGTTTGGCTAGTTGCCATGTCTCCAAGCATGAAGTGATTACTTGATTCAGTTTAATTTGAATCCATTACACATAACGTACTTAAATCGTTTAAGTTTCATCTATCTAATACCTTTAAACGAGCAATTCTTTTATATATGTACCTATATATATTTTCTGAATCTCGGAAACGGCGCCTACGATTTTCATGAAATTTAGTACGCAGGGGGTTTTGGGGCCGATAAATCGATCTAGCCAGGATTCATTTCTAGAAAATGTCGTTTTATGCGTGTTTTCAGGCAATGAAAAACTGCTACAATGACATTGACTCTTCTTGACATCTATTGACATGTAATAATGCTATATTATTGGGAGCAACTAACTGCTTTAGGGCTTGTTTCACCATCTTCAAGTAGAGTCCTGAATAAGCTATTCGCCGGTTAAAGTGACGTTAAAGTGTCATTTTACATACACGAAAGGTCAACTTAAACAACGAATAGCTTACTTCGGACTTACTTGAAGATTGTGAAACAAGCCCTTAACGACACAGAGCTACTTCAGTATATGGTGTTGTTAAGCAATTCTAAAATACCGAGCAAAGCTCGCTCATCCAGATATTATTTTATTAGATGTTACCCATATCCGTGTACTACACTAAATTCATCTCACAATCAAAGCAACTTGAACGAACTTGTTTGGGGTGAATTTAACAGGTGTGAATTAATTTGCGATGCCTTTGATCCAACTCTTGTCCTGAGAATATAACTAACTTCAAACGTGTTTTGTTCTTATGTTTATTACCAATGTTTAAATAATAATTTTTTCAGTAGCTTTCAGAGGTTTATGCATAAATTTTAAAAATGTTTTGTAGTTAAAATAAGTAAAATCATCACACTTCCAGATTACCAAACTTCAAACTTCTAATCAGGATCGCGATTCGGGCTAAGTAAGCAATACTATCTGACCAGCTTCAACCTTATGAAAATCTGCCGATTCAAACTATCCGGTCCTTTGCCTTGGTCTGAATAATTCCGAATTCCGAAGAATTTTCACAATGATCTGATTATTCAAAGACACATAAATTGTCGTTGAGATTAGATCTAATGATAACGCGAAGAAATTTTTTGGTCGTAGACGAGTTTCGGTCTACTGAACCTCAACTCTTGTTAGCGTTATCCAATGGCGAGTCACCATCCATTTGCGTAAAAATCTTCTGTAAAAATTTACAGATATGATACTATACTTTGTAAGTATAAAATACTGGATTTGTGACGTTGTAAGAAAGGTATTTAAAGTTTTCATGTTAACGGCGATACACCTATTTTACAGGTGACCTCAGGTGAGACAGGGTGAACCGAAATTGTGTTTCCGCATTTTCGGTACGTAGGTCTTAGGCTCAGTACACATAGAAATTACAGACTATGCGTCATGTAATGTACAGTACGTACTGCTAACTTAATTAATCAATACTACAAGTAAATTAATATTATAACTTAGTTTGCAACCGAGTCCTGTGTAGTATTTTGCAATTGTATTTTTATTTAAGCTTAATATTTTCTTGTATGGCTTGGTATACATGGTATGATGTAATGATAAAACGTTCGTATTCTTTTAATGTCACTAATATATAACTACCAACTTCCGAAAAATGACCATTACATTTGAATCTTTTAATTCATAATATAACTCTGTCATTTGGTTATGAAACTGAAAATATGGTAAATTTTGGTTAATAAAATTATAAATAGGAAAGCTCTTATGTGATACATCAGATTACCACTCTGTGGTACCTAACAGTTACACCTTATAGTACGATTACGTTTTTCATGGACTCAAAAGTTTTTTTTTTATGTAAACTCCCATCACGTTACTCACATGCGTTTGATTGTTTACATATTATATTCACCTCCGATACAAATTATCACACCGTGATTAATAATTTACAGGGTTTATACTAAAACCGTACATGCATGAAGTTATAGTATGAAATTATTAACGTGGACATACTTGTACGATCGTACAAATGCGATTTTCCGTATAAAAGAGTCAAAGTAAACAATATCCTTGTTCGAAAACTGGAAAATACGAACAATTTAAACTATGTGCAAACAAAGTGCTGCGAAGTTATTCCCATGATATTATTGCGAATATTTATTATATTCCCTGTATAGTAGTGTTGAAATCAGCTTAATGCCGTTAGGTATTCACAGTGAATTCTCAACGGATTTTAGCTTTTAGTACAAATATAAGGTTTCTATGAGTAGACTATAAAGTTATAAACTTCAAGTCGTTTTAACGGTGCTATGTGTTGTAAAACGTTTTCACGTCCGGACAATGATATTAAAATAAAAAAGAGGTAGATATGTCACTAGCGCGCCGACGATGAAGAGCGTAAGAACAGGCAATTGACCGTTCTGCTTCGTAGTCGCTCTGTCAATATAATACGATACGCATGCTTTTGTTGTTGTCAGAAGTGCTTGACATTTGACATACAGCGTTAAAATGCCTTTGTGTATTATACCAATGTGATTGGTGTAGTGAAACAAAAGATAAACGTGTGTATAGCTCTTTTCAGAAAAGATTTTTTGGTTGATTTGTAAGGGTATAACGTATCTATATTTTTTTAAATATCATTGCGTCCGAAATGTTACGTTGCAGACGCGTAAAATAAGATCGACATTTTACTTTGAAGACTGGGTGGCTCCCGGGAATCCAAAACATCTATTATACCCAAACATTTATTGAATACTCCTGAGTGCCACTGAGAATTAAAATAATGATCATAAAAATGTTTTATATTTATGCTTCCATAAAGTAAATAAATTATTTCGCAAGTTACAGTAAGTTATTCTAGAGCATACAAATTTTTTGGCTTTGCTTAGATTCACTGTATCGTCGTTGCGACTTTAAGACCTCTTATGTGTTATGTGTCACTTTTGGCAAAATCACTTTTCTACGTCAAACGATTCTACATTTTGAAGGACTATGGAATTCAATAACTCTCATGTATGTACGACGTTTCCATCGTAATTTATTCACCAAATTCAAAATCACCTATGTGCTTGCTAAACAAAACTTAATCGATTTCCTCAAAAGCTGATTTTTTACACATAAGAGGTTTTAAAGTCGCAACGACGATATTTTGTTTCTGTGATTGCATCACTATGTCATCGGGTGAGTAATTGAGATAATTTATTAACCCAGCAATCCTTCGTCCTATCTGTCACACTGTTAATTTCTAGTCTTAAGGTGGCCACATTCGACCACATACCATGGATACATCATAAAACTTATGGATAACAGAACTCTCGTAAGGTTTCTTCATAACGTTTTTCTTTATTGCTGTAAGTGATGAACAAACGACTCGTATTCCGGCTTGAGTCTTTAAAAGTCAGTACACTCTATCTTTTTTTAGAGTTCCGAAGTAAAATCGGAACCTTTATAATTTCGTCATGTCCATCCGTCTTTCCGTCTGTCCGAAGGAAAGCGCCGAGACCCTTAGTGCTAGAAAGCTGTAATTTGGCATGGATATACATAATTATTAAAACTCCAGAATCGTAGAATAAAATATATTTTTTTCAGGGTACCTCCCCTACCGGCGACGTGAAGATGAATTTTTTATTAGTTCATGTCTTAAAAAAATACGGAGGACTCTTTTCCCTCCTGGGAGCTGACATTTAAATTAAGTACTGGGCTCTGTATGTACGTGATTAAGTACCTGCGTGAGTAAGTACTCATTGAAAAACATAAACTTCTAATAATAAAAAAGTCAACGCTGTATTCAAAAGTATTAAAGATGAGTAGACGGAATATTTAGTGTTCGTAAAATCTGCTCAACAATTTGCCAAGTTTTGTAGTCTTTCAAACTTCGTGTCTTCAAAAATTTAAGAAGACGTAAATAATTAAATATTCCCAGGGCTCCTTGGGAAGGTAATTTCTAGTGTTGGGATGAACTAATGAGCTCTTGATTCGTATTCGTAGAAACGACCGTTTCCTGTTGTTTTCAAGAAAGGTTAGGTGTATGATTTACAGGAAAACAAATACCTTTGTTGAGGAAAACGCCATTAGTAAGGACGAAGACATACCGAGCTTGTTATGGATCTGGGCTCCTTTAATGAACTTTTAAGGGTACCGAAGTAAAATCAGAATCCTTATAGTTTCGTCATGTCCGTCCTTCCGTCCGTCTGTCCGTCCGTCTGTCTGTCTGTCCAAAGTCTGACCCTTAGTGCTAGAAAGCTGTAACTTGGCATGGATATACATATTTTATTAAAACTCCGGAATCGAAGAATAAAGGTTTGAAAAACATTTTTTTTACATTTTTTTTCTACAGGTAACGTACGAGGATGTATTTTTTATTCGTCGCGTAGCCTATAGTGTGGGGTATCGTTGAAATGGTCTTTCAAAAATATTATGGGTGTTTTAAGACTAGTTTTGGAATTAGGGGTCCGTTTGCGAAATATTTAGTTTTAAACTGCTAATTTAGGTTAGAGTCAAGAGTTCCCCCCTCCTGCCGACTAAACGGTTGGAGTTGGACAAATGAAAAAATTCTCAAAAATAGTTTATAGAATTTACAAGGAAAACTATCACGGCTATGTTACCACAAGTAGTTATCTAATGAGTAATAGTCGAGTAACTTACTACTTCGGAACTCTACATTGCGCGTGGCCTGACACGCACTTGCCCGGTTTTCAATTAAATTATCTTCTTTCCTATGACTTTGAACTTTCTCATTACACGATCATTCTCCACGCTTCACTTTAAGATTTGAAATTGGTATTGTACCTATTATATTACAAACGGAACTGGACTTCTTACCCACCAAAAAAAATATAGTACAAATTTAAATCAGATCGAAATACATAATATTTGTTAACTATACGTAAAAATATATAATTATAGCGAGTCTACGTGTATGTGTGCATCTAGATTGAGGGCCCACTTTTTTTTCTTGGCGTAGCAAATTGAAATTTATAGGGGATTTAGTAAAATTTGTTAAAACTTAAAGCAAACACTCATAAATTTCTTAAACGTGAATTAAAGATGTTATGGGCAAATGTTCTGGGCCCTCAGTTCAGATGCTATAGAAAGTGGCATAGTATAAATCTCAGAAAGTACTTACCTTTGTCTCAATACACTTTTTATTTTAGAACTAGCTTCTACCCGCGACTTCGTCCGCGAGAATTTAGAATTAGATCCAGATCCTACTAAAATTTAGATGTTAGGTTTAGATGTTTGGATGTTTGTGAATTAAACTTACAGTATCCTGCTTTTCATCCCAAAGAATGATGTCGACAACATGCTTATCATTTCGTGTTCTAGCAAGTTGCTAAAGATTCGAAAAAATCAAAGGAAACGTCGTGAGGAATAATTTCAGCAAGCTTGAGAGCTGCTACGCCGGAACATGCAGGTAAACGACGTTAGCAACATGCTCATGAAACAGAATGACGGAGATGGGCTGTTGCTAGAGTATGAAGCGAGTCACAACACGCGAATCTCAGTAGCCAAAAGCTTATAAAAAGGGATAAAATTAACAAAGCGTGTAAATTTTGTGATGCGAGGAAACTGGAGGAAAACTATAAAGTTATTCCGCAATTAGAACAAACAGCAGAACCATTAACAGAATTACGTTTACACAAACGTAACACAAACGAACCATATCATTATTTAAATAACATCGGTATATTTAATGGATGCTTCCATATAATATGACATCTTTATTAAGGGCATTGAAACGAAACGAAGAGACTCAGTGTTTTATGTACTCCATAGAGTGGCAAGAGGGAGGTTGCCCCATGCATATCTTTTAGTAGCTAAAAATTATATAGCGTCTTAGCCATATCGATTATATCGCTAAAAAATTACACGATTCCGTAGTCAAAAATAAGATTTATTTGTCTGTGGACCTTATTTACGCAGATGAAGTTGCAGTTTGTTATATCGTTAAACTATGATTTAAAATTAAAAGTATGCCAAATTAAGTATTTTCCTTGCAATCATCGCGGGTCATCGCGAAACATGATCATTATCATACTTAAAGTATGAATGGTATAAAAATATATGTATATGTATATTTATGTACTAAATAGATCCTATAATAAACCAAGACTACATCGCTACTTACCATCAGGTGGAATTGTAGTCAAGCATCAACTTACAATTTAAGAAAATAAAATGTGTGCTATTCACACATAACGTGGTAGAAGTGAAACCTTCAAATTTTTTTTTATAGCCTGAAGGGCAGACGAAAAAGCTTACGGGCCACCTGATGGTAAGTGGTTACCGTCGCCTATGGACATGAGCAACACCAGAGGAATCGCCAATGCAACGCCGGCCCTGAAGGAGAACTCTTTTTACACCTTTTTTGAAGAATCCCATGTCATAGCGCTCAGGGAATACCTCAGAAGGAAGTTCATTCCACAGCTTGCACGTACGTGGCAAAAAAGTTCGTGAGAATCGGACTGTAGAGGTTCTCCACAAGTCCAATCGGTGTGGATGGAACTTCAATCTTCGGCGAGTGGTGCAATGATGAAAAGGAGACGTAGGCATCATGTCAAACAATTCCTCGGAGCACTCACCGTTGTAAAGTCGGTAGAACACGCAGAGAGAACCGATGTCTCTTCTGAAACTCAAGTGTTTTCAAGATAATGAGACGAATACAATTTCGGGAAGATGATAATAAAATTGTAGGTTTTACTACTCCACTCCACTCCAGTCTCCACTCAACTCCAGTCTCCACTCAACTCCAGTCTCCACTCAACTCCAGTCTCCACTCAACTCCAGTCTCCACTCAACTCCAGTCTCCACTCAACTCCAGTCTCCACTCAACTCCAGTCTCCACTCAACTCCAGTCTCCACTCCACTCCAGTCTCCACTCCACTCCAGTCTCCATTCCACTCTTGGAGGAATGATAAACATGGAGTAGTAGCAATAAGTAGAACATTCTATACGCTATCTGTATTTCTCAGACTTATGTCATTTTGGCGTGTGCTAAAAAAAGACAACTATACGTCATCTACTCTGTTCTCAAATCGTCAAGCGGTGTATGTCGCCGGTTTTTCGAGTACGAGTCACCAAGCTGGTGACTAAGTGGTATAAACTTTTACGGCAATTTTTGAGTAAATCTTTGTATATTTGCGAAAAGTTACAAATTAACTAACAAGGATATACATTCAAGAAATCATGGTATGTGTGGTTTGTGGGTGTAAAAGTCATAAGTTCGAAGAAATTCGAGGAAAACCGGGAGTTGTCATTTCACAGGTTTGCTTTTTCTATATTTTTCTCCGAGTATAAGAGTTATTTAGGAGAAAGAACCATAATATGACCAATTGTTGTGTAAATAAAATCTTATTGACCGGAATAGACACCCTATTTCGTCTTGGTTTTCGAAAAATTTACAAATATTTGTTTTTAAGTGTTGTAGACAGCCATGTTTACGATATCGATACACTGATACTTAATAATTATTTGCAAATAACTTGTCATTACGTTTGTGGGATGCGTGTTGATGATGTAAAAATAAACAGTACTACAATTACATTAGGACACAACATTGTTATAACATGAGCCAACTATGCCTGTACAAAACATAGTCCATGGCCAGCGTAAGTCAGACTAAAAATATTATTAAGTTTTCAATAAAACTCAGTAAGTTAATTTTGCTTTGACATTTCTCTAAAGTTGTAGCATATAGGGAAGTGAAAGACTGAGCTAAATGTAAAACGAGCTCGCAATTACTCCCCAGAGAAAAGCTTGAGTCTCAAAGTGATAATTTCTTGATTGCAGATTTCCATAGGATGAACACTTGAAAAATCTTTGGGTAAAGGCTATACACAGTGAAAATTGGAAGCAATCACCAATACCATAGACTTAAGAAGAAATACAAGTTGTTTACTAAGGCAGCACCAGTCCAGTCGGCACAACCAGTCCTAGGCCTTCAACCTTCAACTTCAAAAGAAGTGTGTAAACCAGTAGCTACTCTGTGTGAGCCGTCTGTTGGTGACACTCCAAGAAAAAAAAAGCTGAGGAAAGTTCTTGCAAAACAAGTAAAATTGTCTGTGTCTCGTCTCAAAAAATTAAAAAGTTTACAAGGGAAATGCCGTAGATTTAAACGCAGAATATTATCATTATAAAATGTACTAAGTGAATTAAAATCAAAATCTATCATTAACGACGAGTGTGCTCAATTATTGTCAAATATAGGTGTAGAAAATCAAGAGTTCTTATGTAGATATTTCAATAAGAAAAAGGGTCACAGTCTACCTCGAGAGTATAGTGTTGAATTTAGAAAGTTTGCTGTTACATTAAACTTTTTATCTCCGCGTGCATATAATTATATCCGTCAGCAATTTGAAAGCATATTGCCAAATCCCAGTACTATATCAAAATGGTACCAATCCATTGTATGTTTGCCTGGTTTTACAACAGAATGTTTTAATACTATAAAACAGAAAACCAGAACAGGAAAAAAAATATTTTGTGCCCTAATCATTGATGGTATGGCAATTCGAAAAATCGTTGAATGGGATGGAGTTAGGTACTACGGATACGTAGATATTGGTAACGGATTGTCAGGTGATAGTATACCTGTTGCAAAAGAGGCTCTTGTATTTATTTGTATATACATGTCTGTCGTTCAATGTTGTTGATGGATAACAGTAAAAATGGTTGTGAACTTTTGATATTAATTATGTAATTAACTAGATTTATACTTATAAATACAAAACCTGTAAAGGTTGTAGCGTTCACTGTTTTATTTCCCGGCCTGATTCTAACAGGTCCCACGTAGGTATAATTCAAATTATCCAAAACAATTTCTTATTGCTCACCTACCTACACCACGAAATCTTCCATCCAAAAATCTAACTGCAGCCGTTTGGGCTCTGGGCGTAGAGGTTTTTATCTATCTATAGATAGTACTTTCAAGTACAGTAAGTAAACAGTTACACATATGCATTATAGGTTTTTTGTTTTGATCGCATTTTTTGATATGAAACATCTGTATATACATATATAATATGGGTCTACCTACCTGACTGTGTAACATTACTTTTAAATAAATTATTGTACAGTTTGATCTTGTCTTTTTTTTATAAAAATACTTCGCTCTATATATTTTTCATAAATAGAATAAGCTGGTGTCGTTGGGGTCTTCGCTGCTGCGTCGTGGTAAGTAAAAAAATCGCGAAAGAATAGTTAAATTTCATATTATTTGTGTGGGTTTTAACTCTTAATTAAAACGAATGACTTAAAATATTGCAATATACAATCAATTCAAAATACAATCTCAACCTGTAACGTAGTTTTCTATATGTACATAATTTATCGATAGCTCAGAGGAATAATATCGATAGAATCTAATATTTCCGTATCCCATCCCTTAACTCATGCCGCAAAAAATGGTTACATCAGTATTTGACGTACATATGGATTATATATGTTTATCTCTTTCTGACACGTGCGGCCGTGCGTAAGTTAAAAGACTACCGCTATAGAGAAAACATTCATTTTATTGCTATTACTCCATGTTTATCCTTCCTCCAAGATTCCACTCCAGTCTCCACTCCACTCCAGTCTCCATTTAACTCCAGTCTCCACTCAACTCTAGTCTCCACTCAACTCCAGTCTCCAATCAACTCTAGTCTCCACTAAACTCCAGTCTCCACTCAACTCCAGTCTCCACTCAACTCCAGTCTCCACTCAACTCGTCTCCACTAAACTCCAGTCTCCACTGGACAGTTTCGTTTCATCGAATTTCAAATCACCCCCGTACTAAAGAAGTTTTCACTTCAAAAAATCTATTTGTCTATGCGTCTGGTTTTACAGTGTTAACATTCATCATCATCCTGCCCATTTCTCAATTTTATTTGGGGTTGGCGCAATATGTTTTCCTCTTCCACACTTCCCTATCAGCCGTCATCTTTACACTATCTCTCTTATCTTTCATATCATCTGTATCACAATCCATCCATCTTTTCTTTGGTCGTCCTCGTCCCCTTCGTCTATCCATTACATTCATATCCATCACTCTTCTCGTCACATGCGTTTCCTCTCGCCTCATCTCGTGCCCATACCGTGATATTCGGTTCCCTTTTAACTTTTTTGTAATTTTTGCCACTTTCAAACTTTCTTCTAATATACTCATTCCTTACTTTGTCCATTCTCGTCACTCCACACATCCACCTCAACATTCTCATATCTATGATATGCAATCTTCTCTCATCCATCTTCTTTGTAGCCCAACATTCTGATCCATACATTACGAGTTACGACAAGTCTTATGACGGATTTGTAGATTTTACCCATGAATTTTACCCTTAAATTTACGAACAACAAATATTTTTGAAATTTGTTTAGTTATTTGAATTGTTCCGTTGAGGAGTCATATTTCGTCTCTGACACACATCTTGCGATGTCAACGATAACAACAGCGAACATATTTAAACACGATTCAGTTATTCCCTACGACTGAGAAGCTCACTCTTAACATCCAGAATCCATAGTCTCACTATATTGACCAAGTTGAGTAAATTCCCAATACAATAAAAAAAACATGAAAATCGCTTCTTAAACAACGAATCTATTCCTACCTAAACCCATTGTATACTAACGGTCTTGTTCATTAAAAACTTATTTAAGGTTTGTAGTGTTCGGCTAAAGCACTGGTTATATGCATGCACAGCAATAAAAAATAAAGAAATATTGACAAGGCCGAATTGACGTAAGGCCGACACCACACTAGGATTTTATAAGCGTACGCGTTCATCCGACACACGTGATTAATGATTTGCTAAATAAGTTAACAAAATCTATATTTATTTCTATAAGGTAAATGAAAAAATATAGGCAGATATTTACGAATGTTAAAAACCAAATTTGATGATTTTTTGACGTGACAACGTCTATAAATTGGTTGACTCGGGTGTCATTCACGAAAACTGTGTAACAACCAAGTAAGATTTGCCGGAACGTTACCATGCACGCGCAGCATTAAAGAGAGAGGCTCGCTCGACCGGCGCGCGCCTTGCGTCTCTCTTCTACGCGAGCGTTTCTGGCGTCGGAGTTGAATAGACTAATTAGTGAACTTATGTTCCAAAAACTTATACCACGAACAGACGTTGTCACGTTAAATCTCCGTCCGTATACAGACTTTACAGACAGCCATTTTGATATTTTTGCTATTAATTAAACCTGATAAGATATAATATAATATTTCAATTGCAATTTATATTTAGAGCTAGGAAAAACCTTGATAAGCTACGAATACTTATTCAACGTAAAATTATTATTTTTTTATAATTCATCGATCAAGCGTCTAGCGCTAGGAACGCTCGACAAACGCTGATGTGTAAGCAGCCTTCATTTTGCGTAAAAGTTTGTTTTACTTGATTTTACACGAGATCGATGGTTACTAAAGCTTCCATTGCATGATAAAAATGATCACAATGTGCCTCACCGCAAATTTTTATATTATGTTTGTAAATAAACATATTAAAACAATGAACCAATTATAATTTAATCACTCAATCAGCTGTTTTGAGTTTTCTAATGTCACTGTGATGACAAACGTCAAAACTGTTTTCCTATTACCATTTAGTTTACTTGTTCTCTCTCGGGAATAGATCAATATCTCGGGATAAAAAGTATCCTATATATTATTCTAGGTATTAAACTATCTGTGTGCCAAATTTCATCTATATCCGATCAGCCGTTTTTGCGTGATTGCAACACAAACATCCAAACATCCAAACTTTCGCATTTATAATATTAGTAGGATAGGATTTAGTTAAGAATTTCTTTAAACGATTGATATCATTCTCAACTGGCTAGAAAATAACATTACAGATTTATCGCATCGTTTTACTTGGGCCCATAGATAACATCCCTATGAATTAGTTAAATAAAATAATAGTGAAAAAACGTGTATTGTGTGCTTGGATTTGGAGTTCATTCACGTGTATTTGGAGTTCATTACATGGATCATGATCACGGTGGGAATGCGACAGCAGGAAAACACTCGAAAAAGTTATAATAAAGTCCAAGTACATGTACCATTACATGTGTATAGGTAGTTAGTTACATTTAAAAATAATGTTGAATATACACGAGGATATTTTAAAATCACAGAACATTATATTCTTTAAATTCTTTATATATACTCTTAGCGTTTTAAAAGTTAAGTTAGTAGCTAACTTAACTTTTAAAAGTAGATATCTTATTCATTTCTTATCCGTTTTATCATTAAGCATAAAATTTACCTCAGGATCGGCCAGAGTGGCGCAAGCTAAGGGAGTCCTATGTCCAACAGTGGACCTCCAAAGGCTGATGGATGGATGAATTTTTTAACGCTTTTTTATATTTCCGTTTATGTCCTTACTAGATGTTACGTTGTTTATCATACATTAAATAAGTATTTCCATCATTAAGAGGAACCAACTGTAAAAAGTAGTCTAAGACCCTATTCAATAACTAAATAATTTGTATCAATATTTACTTTAGTGTTATATTAATATTATGTTATCGATTACGAAGTTATAGAAGAAAAAACACATTGTTACTTTTAGTATGGAGTGATTCAAATAAAGTGATCCTCCCGCGGGAATAAGATGCTTTACCGCGGTAAAAAGTAGCCTATGTCACTTTCCAGCCTCTTTAACTATTTCCACACATAAAAATCACCATAACATCGCTCCGTTGCGACGTGAAAGAAGGACAAACAAACACGCTTTCGTATTTATAATATTAGTAATGGATTTTATCCTGTGAAAGCTTTTTTAACTTTTTCTTTGATCTCCATCATATCACTTTTATAAACCTGTTTGAGTTTGGGCACATTAGCTTGTCTTGACTTTTATACATTATACTTGGTAATGGGGTCTACTTTTTACCTGAGAGCGTGACGCAAAAGAGGGGTTTTTCATTCACTTCTTCAGCTATAGTAAATGGTATAATATACCACGCACTGTTAAACAATCAGTCGATGCAAGTGTAAAGGACTTGTTACAATTAACTAAATTCAGAAAGTCATTAATTCCTAATATGTGATACACTGTCACATTCCTAAAAAACTGACGTTTTTGCATGTTTATACGTTTATACATATTTATGACGAATAAAGGTTTTAGCGAGTATTAAAAACTAGCTGACCCGGCGAACTTTTGTATCGCCTAACGAACAATTTTTTTTTTTAAATAAAATAGCCTAAGTTACTCCTTGTTACATCAGCTATCTGCTAGTGAAAGTCCCGTAAAAATCAGTCCAGCCATTTCAGAGATTAGTCAGAACAAACAGACACAGACAGACCGAAAGATAGACAGACAAAAATTGTTAAAAATGTTGCTTTTGTATATGTACCGTGTATACATCTAAATGCACGTAGTAAAAAGCGGTTATTTTAATATTACAAACACACTCCAATTTTATTTATTTGTATGGATGTATGGATTAGGAAAATGTTTAAATAACCGGCAGCCTATATGTCTAATCGGACTGGCCCCTCTCCGCGTGGGCCAACAGGAAGTAGGTACAGCAACTATTCATTCGATGCAGTAGAATACAAATACAGTACTAATTTTCTAATGTTTTCCTCAGTGTATCCTCGGCTGTATAACTACTCTCGCTCGTCCACGCGAGTTGCGTAAGCTGATAAGGTGTTATTCATTGATACCCAGCAGTCAGCACGTCGGTGATTGCTATTCTTGTGGCTTGTTATTGGCTTGGCGCCGTAATACGACGCGCTTTGTAATGGACGCAAATGATAGCTTACATGTAGGTAGACACAACACATCAATTTACAGATTTATTACTGACGGAATAATATATCTGACATCAAATTGTCGTTACGCGGTCTCTGAGGTTACCGGAGCAAACGCACAGATAAATAGGCAAAAATTCTAAAAATAATTGTTGATATGTATTGTGTTAATTCGTAATACCCAATTACCTCCATATATTTATGATTTACACATTGAAGTATAATGTTATAGAACAGACATCTCGAACAAAATGTGTGCCGAGAGATTCTATTTACAAAATTGAGCCCCCGTTCTCCTTTCAAAATCGAACTAATCCATTGAAAATTGAAGCCGATCGACGCCAATTCATTGGGACTTACATTGTGTTCGCGGTGTCGGTTCTATATGCTAGTAATAATACTTCAATGGATTTACATACAGTTTTATTATAGGTATGTAATGTAATTACATGTATGCAACTGTATACGAGATGCATGTTTACGATTAAATTAGCAACAAAGAAACGTCTACGTGGTCTAAAGTCTCCTCGCAAAGCCATATTACGAAGACATTTTGACCACAAAAGCTAGTAACATATTGTCTGGTAACAAAGCTAGACATACAATAAAGGACGTGGCGGGTACTCGGTTGCGGTCAAAGTGCTGTAAACTTTTACTACACGGTCGCTTCACACGACATTTTTATTTTGTTCACCAGTGCGCGGACACATTGTATAACCACTAACCAGTCTGATAAACATGCGAAAGGTTACAGAAATCAACTGCTGTGTCAACATAGACACATACGCGGAGTAGCTGACGCTCTTAACCTGATAATTTGCGTCAACAGTAAATACTATGGAGCGAGTTAAAACATATGGAACTAATAGGTGTAGTGTAGTACGTATGTACTACACCTGTCCGCTCTATATGTATAGAACTCTATTGTAGAATCCATAATTCGACGGACCACTTTGACAATTACAGTGTTGCTATATATTGCAGAAAATTAATAGCAAGGGGTAAGTGTCGATGTTTTATAATCGACGCTTGATCCACCGAAAAGTGAGCGGCAAAAAAATGTATTGTCTAGACGTATAATAGAAAACCGTTATAATACATTGTCAAAATAGTGTTCGATCAGTACGTTTATGCTTTTTATCTAATTAAAATACCTTTTATATAATGATTCGATACTAGCCAAAATCAATAAAGATAAGTTGTATTTAATTCAAACAAAATACAGTTACATTTTATTAAGAAAAATACATTAAAATGGAGTTAATTTGATTTTCAAAGTCATGCAAAATATCGATAACACTGGAGATTCCCTTGCATTTCTGTACCAACACCCTCGGGAATGGTTGATTAGGATGTTACTGTTTTGTTGGTCAGATATTGTTTGGTTTCCATAGGTAATGTATGATCGGTACGATTCTCCTATGGCAAGTCATAATTATATCTTTGTCTTTTTGGAATGAAGAGCTGTTCTTTCTATCTTTCTTTTTTTTCAATTTAGCATGTATCGGTGATGCTTTTGTTGTTTCTGCATACAATTTAATAATCTAAATTTTACTAACAAAAAATAACCGACTTCAAAATTACTCAAAAACTACTTGTCAGATTTCGCTCAAATTTATGTGGAACTACATGACAAGCACCTGCTTTCGATTAAAAAAAGATTCATCAAAATCGGTTCGCCCAGTCGAAAGTTCTGAGGTAACAACCATAAAAAAATACAGTCGAATTGAGAACCTCCTCCTTTTTTTTGAAGTCAGTTAAAAAATAAGTACCTATTGTTTGAATAATACACATCAAATGCGACGTTTTAAAAGCTAACCTCAGAAGACGTCGGCGGTTTCATTTATATGAAGTAGGCTTCAATCTTTTTGTAATCTTATAATGGCCTAAAGCACAAGTACGTCTGTTGTGTCACCGGGATTGGGAAATGTTAAGAGTGGATTACCTAGCGGTCCATCCCACTTAGCGGGATCACTCGACGGGAACATTAAAGTAATATTCCCTGCGAGCACAATATAGAATACGATTCCTTGAAAAAAGTTCGACCTACTAAACAGATCTATCTAAACTAAAACAGTCCCAGACACTATCGAAAATAAAACTAAAAAAAAATTGTACGAAACAATAGTTACATAAATTAAGGACCCTAATTTTTAAATCTTTTTCCTGAATTTTTTGATTTAATTTTTTAATACAGTATTTATATTTATTTGGTTTTAACCTTAACACGTTCTGGATTATCCTCATTTTACAATACTTACGGCCCCTACGGGTACTTATGAAGTATCACGACTCATGTTTACAATAGGGATGAAATATCGTATCAAATAAGCACCGTCATAGGTTTACTTCAGGGACATGAGTATGCAATATGTTCTGTGCAATAATTGAGGTATAAAGGTCGTAAAAAAATCGTAACTGCCCTTAGTGAAATTTTATGTTCGACAGAGGTAAAGTTGCGCCTCTCTATTAAACTTATTAAATGAAAGTGAGAAACTTTCACATTGTTAGTAAATTGCAGTTGTTGTTACTAAATATATATTTACTAAGTATAAATTAAATTAATGCTTCACTACAATGGAACAAAAGCGTTGTTTTCTATGATAATGTATTGAATAAAAATAATATTTTTAAATGAAAATCATATTTTTGGGAGTGCTAATGCCAGCTAAAACTTAATTCAAATTAGACGTGATACGAGTGCCTAAATGTGTACCTATTTGGTAAAAATACGTAAAGCGTGAATACCCTACTCGTTACAGTTAAGTAAAATGATTCGTGACTTGATTGATTCGTGTCCGCGACGATAAAAGATTTTAAATTACAGGATAGATTGTTAGTGGCCAGTAGGTATTCAATATTGTCCGAACCTCTTTCATTCTGATATGACGTTATAAATGAATTTCTTTAAAGGTTCAATGAGTTCCTAGAAGACTCATTATTTTGATTATATATACAAAGCTCCGAGCTTTAGTCATTAGGGAAATTTGATTAAACGAATATTGTATAGGGTTGCAACACACGTATGCAATACATGGTTTTCCACTGAATGACTTCTTATACCTTAATTAATTAGTCTGCAGTTCTGCACCTTACATTTAATTAAGATAGTTTTGAAAATATTTTGTTACTTTACAGCTGTACAATAAAGTGATTGTATTGTATTAATGTAGAAAAGATTGACTATTACTATAATATTATTATGAAATAAGACGTAGTATTTATAGCATAATAAACTGAAATCCAAAATCAATTCGTTGTGTGCATTACAATCAATGTTCTTGTAACATTAATAAAAATACCGAGCTGCGGTACTGAGTATTTCAATTGAGTATTGGCAAACATATGTTCTTTGTTTTCCATTAGCAAGCGTTGTCTTGTTTGTGTTCTATACAAGTTACGAGCAACGCGAGAGTGTAATCTAGAAGCACTTGCTCTTAGGAAACGGTTAAGTATTTTCGCGTTCTGAGTGCATGATGAATGGCAGATGTGTGCTCGCAGATACGATGAATGTAGCTTACGTACGAGTTACTTGGAGCTGTTGTTACATTAGTAATTTTTTTCATTAATAATAATAACCATTAAGTCCTGAACTATTTGCCAGAAATACAGGCTTTGATCCTAGTTCAGGCATCAGACTGTTTCAAATTCATATAATGTAAATAGATAACTATAACTTTGCAACACTGTCAACAAATGTTTATTATTATCGATTAATTCAATTATATCAGTCAGTCATTACATCAGTTTAACTCAGTTAACCAGAGTATAAATTATTATGAAAATTAATTTGTTTTTCTTAAATTTTAATAATTATCTATTATAGAGAACTTAAAAAGAGAAAAATGAAATGAAAAATGATGAAACCCACTCTATAATAACCTATTTTAAAATGAGTTTCGTAGAGCTCGTTTAAGTTTTAAAATACTGATAAAGGTAGTTTTTCTATTAGAAACAATATGTTTCTTGCTTCTGAGTTTTACAGCGCAGGAATTTTATGCCTTAGATGAAGTAATTAATATTCTTTCAGGACGTGGTTCCGCAATATAGATGTAGCAAAGTTTAACTTCCTGCTAAGCTATCTATCCAAAGTGCCGGAGGTAATTTACGTGTCCTTGTGTACCAGGCTGCCAGCTTGGAAAAGAGGAAATTTCTAAGTTTCTTAACTTTAGTTTTATCTTCAGATTTCATCCGCTTAGATTAATCTGTTGGTATAAGTTGCTCGTCGTAGATTCTTCTTTGTGTCAAGTTGAATAATAAATCAGTTAAGGCTTCTTAGAAAGTTTTTGTGTTCATGGTAAGTAAGCAATCACAATGATATTCGTCATCAATTGTATCATGGTATAACTATCCTGTTACCGGCGAGAATCAGGCGGAAAACACTGTGTCAGACACTAAAAGGTATTGCAGAATTCGTTTTCAATGGAAGGTGGTAGCTCCAACAGATAAACTATTATAGTAAACTATGGTCCCAAACCTATGGGGAAATTACTGCCCATTGAATAGTAAAACGGTTAGAGAAGATATGGAAGAACAGAGGAATCAACAAGACTGTTAAAAGAAAGCTTATGCGCACCCTTGTCTTCTCTATCTTTCTCCACCATATGACCACGACCCTCAGTCATGAGGAAACGATGAAGAAGAAGAATAGTTTTCAGAAAAATTATAGAGTTCAATGTAAGCCCGCCCACACTCGTTCAGCAGAGCTTGTTAGCAATTACTGTCGGTACACGATTCGTCCGCGTGGAAGCCTCTTAACAGATAATGCGAGGTACAACAATCCGTTATTAATGTCTGTAATGGCGGTGTCGTGATAAGCTGTGGAAGCTTCGCGATCGATTCAATCAAATTCAACGTGATTATCGGAGTTTATCGCAGGGAAAAGTGTCAGAAGGTCCTAGTTAACGTTATAGTTTCCTGAAATAACTATACTAGGGGCACGGACGTAAAAAAAGACGGACGTAATCCTAAGAACAAATTCAGTGAAGCACCCATAGTAATACCAACTCTGTATTCGTACAAGTACACACCCATACATTGACACCATCTTGATATGACATTGACACCATCGCGAATCAAAAATTACAAAATTACGCACACATGGTAAGCGAGCCGTCAGTTGTCAGCTTCACTCTCGATTAGACAAGGTTACGTCCGTTCTTTTTTTACGTCCGTGACTAGGGGCCATCCATAAATTACGTCACACTAATTTCATGACTTTTTGACTCCTCCCCCCCTCCTTGTCACAGCTGGTCACATTTGGGAGACCTCTCCCCCCCTAGTGTGACGTCACATATTAAGAAATTTTACACCTAGAATGTTATATAACCTATAGCCTTCCTTGATAAATGAACTATCAAACACAAAAAGAATTTTTCAATACCAGTAGTTCCAGAGATTAACATGTTCAACCAAAAAATTCTTCAGCTTTATAATCCTATCTAGATAAAAAAGGTAAATAAATCATAATTTAAAACTAAAAACACGCTTTTACCTGCTGCTCTCTGATCTCAAAAGAAGAACTCAGAAGCCAGTTTCCTCTATTTAGCATTAAGGCTTAAGGTTTAAGTAAAATTTATTTTTATAAATACAAATTAATAGACAGTTCTAAGGTCAATAAGGTTTTTTTTTATGGAAATAGCCGGCAAACGAGCTGACGATCCACCTGGGTGGCTATCGTCGCCCGTGGACATCAGCAACACCAAAGGCATCATTGATGCGTTGCCGGCCAAGAAAGAGAGAAGAAAAAGAAAGAAAGAACTGGCTCTCAAGCCCCCAGCCGGAACACGACAAGTCGTTTGGCGGCTGACTTATGCTCAAGGATGGTAGCTATCCAGGCGAACCCCATGGAGAAATAATAATGGTACTAATTAACAATTAAAATCAATATTACCAATATAATCCCTCGAGGGGCCCTACCACCTGCGGGCCGGATTTAGTCGCCTCTTACGACACCCATCCGGCGTGGGATTGGGGTTATTACTCTAAGCAGCCCCAATACGGCTAAAACGTTCCACAGCTCGACCTAATAAACCGTGTTAACCTTACCGTAACTTGTTCTTGTATATGTTACCGGATATCTGTATAATTCAGCATTCTATACAATACCTAGGCAATGTATAGAATATCTAAAACGTTCAGGTAACGTTTTGAATATTATTTATTTCATACTTAGCCCAGGCATTCTATACAATACTCCATGCGTAGTTGGTAATGTGTGTAAAAGACGGTTCTCTGCCTTATCACCGAAAATTGTTTGGCCGATTATCACTTGCCAACTAACGTTTCGCAGAATTTTATTTCGCCGAATAATCATTTGCCAACTTATCACATATTTTTTTAATTTCCCAACCTAACAGTTGCCAACTGTACGTTTGGTCTGCCTTTTATAATGACACTTTTCAAAAGGCCAACTTTCAAGTAGCGAATGTTTCAGTTAGAGTAATATTCATTTGGTTGTATATTGTTTATAAACCTAGGTTTGTAAATTTGCGGTTCTTGTTATCTTTATTTATTTATTTTTTTATTTATTTATTATAGGATTACCAACATAAGATACAGTTTCATCATTTGCAATACAATAAATTACAGGTAACCACAGCATGCTTTGCAAATAGTCATCTTCCGGTGACATATGCACTTTTAGGGAGAATTTAGGGGTTTTTGATACATAAAAAGGCTTCCAAACATCTCCGGCGCTGCGGGAAGTGCAGCCCCTCCGCCCTTGCGTAACAAACTGCAGGCACTCCATGCTCGCCTGCGCAGCTTCGGCTTTTTGGTCGCCTGCGGCGACCAGCCTCAGCCGCTTCGGCTCACATGGTGCCTGCAGTTTGTTACAGCGGACGGGGGCTGCTCTCCCTATGCGCCTCCGGGGTTTACATTCACTCTAGGGGTAGGGCAGACTAGTACCACGTGGGGTCGAGGTTGACTAAGTCGGTTCTGTCACCAATTTTGAAAAATCCGAAGTTGCGTAGGCGAGCAGTGTAGTGTAGGAGCCATTAGACTGCATCTCTCCTTACCATCAAGTGTGATTTCGGTCAAGCATTAATTTAAAATGTATAAAAAAATATCTATTCATGCAGGTTATAATTTGTTTTGAGTGTGTTTTTAAGTAAATTCTTAATTCCAACCTCCATCCAAGTTGACTATACATACCCAAATCTAACTTTATTCATTGCCGGTGGACCTGCAGGTATTCTGTACAGTAGTTAAGAAACGTATACATTACCTAGGCAAACTATGTAATGGTGATAATATTTGTCTATTTTAATACATTGCCAAAACGACCCAGGTATTATACACATTTCCTAGGAATTGTGTTGAATACCAGCATTATACAGATATCCGGTAACATATACATAATATTTTCTTATACTTTCTTGCTAAGCTTCTAATAGTTCTTACCTAAAACGATACTCCTATCCTGCCGTGACTCTTAATATCTTTAACTTTCTGTAAACATGCCACGAAGGTTAAATAGATAAATATACATTTAACCTCAAAGGGCCCGAAGCCGAAATAAAAATATTTAACCCCATAAAATGTCCATTTATATTATTTTCCTTAAAGTCATTTGTAAATAAGTAAATCTCACGTACTATCGGCTCGGTACAGCGTTGAGGAAAAAGTATAAACAAATTGAGTTAGTGTGTAGTTCGTGTAGTTCGTGTAGTTCGTGATACGTAGTAGTCAATTATAGGAACTTGGACCACGGAAACTAACTTGTAACGAATCTTGTACGTTGTAAAGTTTTTTAATAATATAATGTTGCTAGTCAGCAAATTTAGTCTTAGAAGTATCGATTTATACTCTACTACCTGACCCGGCAGAGGTTGTTCTGCAACATGTTTTATGTTTATTTAACACGAGTAACCGCCCTCGCTTTGCTTCGGTTTTCTTATTTTTTTACACCTTGGGTTACATTATTGTAGTTTTATTAAGGAACTCTAATTTTTTTTGAAAATATAAAACAGCCTATGTCACCTGGGGATAGTGTAGCTTTCCAAAAGTGAAAGAATTTTTCAAATCGGTTCAGTAGTTTCGGAGCCTATTCAATGCAAACAAAAAATCAAATCTTTTCTCTTTATAATATTAGTATAGATAAAAATATTAGCTCATATCACTCAGAAATAATGTAGCTTTATATTGAAGAATTTCAAGTTTATCCATTACAAACAAACAAAAATTCAAAACTTTTCTCTTTATAATACGAAATCATTGCTATAATTTATATACTTATTTTCGGAATCCAAACAAAATGTTTTAATTCGTAATCCAATCTATTTATATTTATAGCCAAGCGCACTAATCTTTGATTAAAAATCTACAAATCCGCTACGCGGCTACGGGCTACATTCGTCGTTCTACGTTGACCTAACTCGTAGGCTTTTGGACAAACACAACACGTGTTTCATCATGAGAACATGACACGTCCGTATATACTATGTTTTCAATGTCTATGTGATAAGTTCGTTTCAGAATTCAGTTAGTAACTAACTCGTCAGTCCGTGGCTAGCTCTGGTTCAGAGCGCACGCGCGTTCGTGGTGTTACTTACGAACTGAAAAGTTGTGATATTATTTGTTATTATTCTCATGCGTGTAATAGTGTGAGAAGTTTTTTAATTTCGTATGTTTTAGTATGGTGTCGTGAAAGTTGTGGTTAAGTGTTTGATTTTAATAGATAGTGTTCAGTGAACTTTAAAAGGTAGGTACGTGTTTTTGTAATTATGTAGTGTAATATATATAAACAATAAACACGTTGTGAATTTTTAATTACTAGATATAATTTTATGGGACCGTCAATAGTCGCAGTTAAATAGGTGACTGAGCAATTAAATTGTATTATTTTATATATTTTTTTAAACATTATGTAGTGATCTCAGATATTTTTATTAAAAGGATAAATGCTTAAAAGAAAATAGAACTTGTTTTTGGTCGGATTGAAATTCCCGACCGCAATCTCGGACGTAGTTTCCCGGTTTTTTTAAATAGGTACACTAGTATATAAGTATATACATATCAGAGATTTTTATTTATTAAATAAAGCTTGATTGCATCTTACAGCCATACAGGATACAAAAAGGTAAAAGGCGTACTTGATGTTAAAATCATTTTCGATCGTATTTGATTAACTTCCAGTCAATTTAGGGCAGTGTGTTGTAGACTGTTACAAATGGGTAGACGAGAAAAAATAATTCATCCCTAATTTACCCGTAGGGGAGGTACCCTAAAAATATATTTTACGACTTTATAGTTTTAATAAATATGTATATCCATGCCAAATTACAACTTTTTTATCACTAAGGGTCTCGGCGCTATGCTGTGGACGGACGGACATGACGAAACTTTAAAGGTTCCATTTTGAGTACGGAACACTAAAAATATAGATATACCTACAATAAAATTTGGGATAGATCCTACATCTCATTCCCACTCTAAAACAAGCCTAATGCATCCTGCCCTTGTCCGTCCCAGGTACGGCCGCTTAAAATACTATATAAGTAGGTATGTGTATGCCAGTGCATGTATTCGAATGAATAGCAATGATTGAAATATGCTTCACAGATTCTCAAATATCTTATTCAGTTAAATACAATGTTCAGCACTGTTAGATATTTAAAAATAATGTAAAACATAAAAAAAAATCAAAATATTTACTTATTTCTAAAGCAAAAAAAAAACAAGTCCAAGTTATAACTGCTTATCGTTATAATTGGCAGACTTCGAGATAAAACAACGGTATCAAAATGTTGACCATAAGTTAATTACGTACCTACTCTATCTGGGTTATTGCTAAAAATACCTCTATTACAAGCTTGAATAAATATTGAACCGATATTTATTGTTAGGCGGCTTAAAAACTGATTTATGACAAAATAAGGTAAAAAATATAGACTTATACATTGTTGTTTACATTTTATTTGTTAATACTTCAATGTCACACAATAAAATATCTAAAACACTGTAGAATACTCAAATGACGTGTGACAGGGTCACCATCGTCACTACCAACTGGATATCGGGGTCGTCGTTTTTAACCGACTTCAAAAAAGGAGGAGGTATTCTATTCGACTGTATTTTTTTTGTTACTTCATAAGTTTCGACTGGGTGAACCGATTTTGATGATTCTTTTTTAGTAGAAAGCTGGTGCTTGTCATGTGGTCCCACTTTTTAAGCGAGATCTGACGAGTAGTTTTTGAGTTATTTTGAAGTCGGTTATTATTTGACAAGAATTATGTTTACAATAGGGGCTTGTTTCACCATCTTCAAGTAGAGTCCTGAATAAGCTATTCGCCGGTTAAAGTGACGTTAAAGTGTCATTTTACATACACGAAATGTCAACTTAACCAACGAATAGCTTACTTCGGACTTACTTGAAGACTGTGAAACAAGCCCTAGGCCTAATACTTACTAGTCTAAGCAATAAGTTCAAAATGGTGAAAAATAGAGATACTGCTATTAAAAATACGTGCGATAGCTCATTCTGTCCGGAATGATGTCTAGAAAAATGTTCCGGAAGCGTTTACCAGCACGTAAAAAAATGCGAAAGTTCTGAGGTAACAAACATAAAACAAAAATACAGTCGAATTGAGAACCTCCTCCTTTTTTGAAGTCGGTTAAAAAAGATTCTTAAAAAGGAGGAAATTTCCAAAAAATAACTCCCGACTCTCGGAACTCTATCGCCATTATTTATAAGTTTTTAACGCTGAAAATGGGCCTCCACGCGGCATTTTTAAGGTTGCGCGTGCGGCGTCAAAACCGAGCAGGTACGTCACACTCAATAATTTTTGAAGGTATTAATTATTAATAAAAAAAATATGGTGTATTTGGAACACTTCAAAGAATTTGCTCCCGTAGGATTTTTTTCTTAAAGTTAATATTTCAACAAGTTAGATTGTTAATTAACAAAATTTTCTCGAACTTCCATTTTCATTGTACATTAAAAAAATGTTTAAATAATTGTCGTATAAATTTTTCGCTTCGTGGAGCCCTTCTTATATACGTAATTAACGAGATCACGCCATAAAAGTTCAAAATGTTTTAATACTTTGTTTATAATATTTGCAAAAGTGCAAAAGACCAGCTATACTCAACGTGCGGTGCCACAGGCTTTTGTAGTTGGCCGATCTGGAGTTACTTTACTTTATAATAATCGCAAAAACCTAAGAAATCAATACTATTTTTTTTTCTTTGCTTTGCGGCCCGCGACAGCATTACTAACACGTGTTTGTGGCCCGTATGAAAAAAGGCTGACTACCACTGGTTTAGAATGTTGTTAAAAGTAATACTGAACAACTACACTATTAAAGGATTTGTAAGACAGTAGTATAAAAATATATTTTTTTATGTTAATTGCCATCAAACGAGCATGTAGGCCACCTGATGTTAAGCGTTTATCTTCGGTCATGGACATTAGCAACACCTTGGGTATCACCGATGCATTGCCTGCCAGGAAAGAAAAAAATATAATATTTAAAGAATGTTTTGTTTTATGATGTTTCTCTTACTTCCCGAAGGTCGACTGGTAGAGAATGCTTTTAGCATTAAGTCCGCCATTGTACCTCTTACATTGTTTAAGGTTCAAAAGTTTAAATAAATTAAAAAAAGAAAAATAAAATGAAAGAAAAAATAAATAATACCAGGTAGAAGTTAGCATGGATTATTGTTACTCTTTCATGTAAAAACTACATGTAAGGTTAAGGTAAGTTAGCACACAGGTAGACCATGGTCTGGAATAAGACATAGCTTACTAGGTTACCTATTATTTCAAAAAACGCTGGCAGCCGCGCACTGGGGCAGAGCACTAGTAACTAATAGAATTTGTAAGTTGACTGCGCAAAGTATCGTATGACAATGGTTCATAGCAGTGCTAGGACCTGATTATCTTACGGCATGGAACGGAACCTACGCCCATTGAATCTAAAAAGCTATTATATACACAATGCCATTGACAACATCTACTTAAATAAAGATGAAACGTTTGATTTACGCAATTTTTATTAATCTATAAAGCGCCAATAATAATACATTTTAAAATAAATTGATGTAACCTGAGCAATGACAGGTAAGAAAGGACGAAAAAGCAAAGCAAAAGCAACAACCCATAATTGTCCCACTGCTGGGCTCGGGGTCTCCTCACAATGTGAGGGGTACAGGTCTATAGTCTACCACGCTGGCCAAGTTCGGATTGGTAGACTTCACACACTTTTGTGAACTTTATGGAGAACTCTCCGGTGTGCAGGTTTCCTCACGGTGTTTTCCTTCACCGAAGCAAGTGATAATTAACTTCTAATACGCACATAATCTTTGAAAATTAGAGGTGCGTGCCAAGATTTGAACTCGGGTCCCTTCGTTCGTTCGGGAGACCATCGTTCTAACCGCTAGGCTATCACTGCTATCTAGAAAGGACGATATGAAAATATATTTTTGGCTATAAGCGTTTTGCAGTTATCAACAGTTTACTTAGAAATATTTTAACCTCTACTCTATTCTCGTTTGTTCTAGAAACAATATATAATGCTAACTCTTTTACACATAATGTAGCTCGAATGCGGCTAGGTGTCCTCAGTCCCTCAGGGACATCATATTCCTAAAATAAATATATTCCACGCTTCGCCCACAAAGACGCTTAGCGTTGAGTAAGACGTGAGAGGTGTCTCTAGGGTGAACATTACGGTGAAAAGCCGAGTCCTGGTCTAAGGCAACTTAATGGACACTAAGTGTAAAGTCATGCTTACAGAAGCGCATAATCGTTTATACTCTTTCAACTCCCAAATTCTCTGAATAGTAGCACAGTCACACCTTTCGATTCAATTAAGTCATCTTTCACATAAAATGATTGACATGAATTATTGTTTCTATTTAAATAGGAATCAAACCTGTTATTCATTCTTCAGCACAGATGGTTCCACTTAAACTACTAAAAAAGTCAAATAAATACAAGTTATTATTTCTATCACATTTATTTTAATAATCGCAAAATTCATTTATGCTAATAAAATATAAGTAGCGTTCAGTCCCCTGTAAATTGGAACTTGCCTAAAGAGACCGTATAAGTATTAACCAAACACAACAGGGTCAATAACGCTTGGTAATATATTATGGAAATAATTAACAATACCCATAAAACTTAAAACTACTTTATTTATAAGAGTTAGAAAAGAGAAATCAATCAATATGAAAGAGATGAAGCAATATATCTCTGGTCCTTGTTGAAAGATTTATTGACCTCAGTACGTTGAATCCGTGCAATAAAGTTGATACAGTGATGGATGGATCATCGATGCTACTTGTCTCCAGAACGGAAGAGCACAGTTTCAGGGTCACGCGTTTTATCCATATTGTACGAGTTTTATCCATACACTATGTTATAGTCAACACTTTCCATAAGACTTGAGCATGGACAAAAACGTTGCGTATTAGTCTAGTACACAAATACTTGCTGATTTTTGCTGCAGAAAAAGGTTTCTTAATTAAATACTGATAAAAGAGCAGGTGGGTTGGCTTCAACCTATTGGCCCACTACTGGGCACGGGTCTCTCCTCTTGAGGAGGCCTAGAGCATATTCCACCACGCTGTTCCAGTGCAGATTCGAGGAGGGGTTAGTGGCCAACCCGAGTGTCGGAAGTTTTCAATCCGCCCGAGGGCCTCCGACATGGCTTAACGACTGTTATCGTATAATAACAACCGGGACCGAGGCTTTACGAGCCGTGCAGGTGAGTTTCCTGATGGTAAGTGGTCACCGTCGCCAGTTCGCCACATAAGACACTCCACAGGTATCATCGATATGTTCCCGGCCAAGAATGAAAGAGAAGAAAGAAGGAAAAGATTGTGGTTCACGTCCCCAGCCGAAATACCGCGAGTCTTTGGCGCCTGACTCAAGCACGCAGGTGGTAGCTGGCCAAACAGGCTTCACGGGAATATAATAATATCATTTTTAATACGAATTATAATATTCATAATATAATCTTTAAACGGAGCCCCTTTACCCGCTTCTGTCGTCTCGCTGTCCCAATAGGCCTGAAAATTCTATAGAATCCGGCTTATTAAATGCGGTTTATTTCGCTGGTGGTAGGGCCCCTCGAGGGATTATATTGGTAATATTGATTTTAATTGTTATTTATTCCATTATTACTATTACTATTTCTCCATGGGGTTCGCCAGGATAGCTACCACCTTTGAGGATGAGTCAGCCGCCAAACGACTCGTCGTGTTCCGGCTGGGGGCTTGAGAGCTAGTTCTTTCTTTCTTTTCTTCTTTCTTTCTTCGCCGGTAACGCATCAGTGATGCCTTTGGTGTTGCTGATGTTCATAGGTGACGATACCTACTTACCATCAGGTGGATCGTAAGCTCGTTTGCCGGCTATTTCCATAAAAAAATTTAAAAAACCTAACGCTAACACACTCATACTTTATGCCTCTTAAATAGTTCGAAGATTTCACGGATTCGTTGATGGAGACATAGGATGCAGATGAGGGGTCTCTATTTCCACCAATTCCAGCTAGTTCGATCCTGGTGGTACTTGGATAGTGGTGAGGTGCTTATTCCACTGGCATAGTTGTAACATCTTCTACAACAGTAAAATATTATTTTTGGATTCGTGCTTTGACCCACTAAGAACCTTGTATAATATCTATTCAAAAATCCACAAGAAATTCAAGTTTAACCAAATAGTTTGATTTATTCACGACAGATTCGGAACTTCTTAAAACAATTTTTAGATTATTTCGCTACCAAAACTATTATTTATGGATGATGTTACCGAAGTATATTTGCCTTTCGAAGCGAATATTTTGTATAGATGTCTCTGATGACTGTCTCTGGGGAAATAATATCGAATGTTGAAAGTCAAATAATTTTAATCTATATCATTCACGCGGACGGAATTAGGTTTAGAGTTACTTTAGAGTTTCATGTTAAAGCTTCATTTATTTAATATAATGAGTATTCCTATTTCGGTGAAAGGTTGAATACGCTCCAGTGAGCCTCTAAAGCATTTGTTTTGTACGCAAAAGACGTATCACCCAACCGTATCCACCAACCTAACCTTTCGAGTATTATTGAATGCCGATGATATCAAGAATTTTGTTATCCTAAAAATAAACACACCGGCATATTTAGCGGAACATAAAATAAAGGTTTAATATCAGTATCATATAAGGTTGCTGGCTGGTTTATACGTCATTTAATTTAAAAAGAAATATTTTCAAATTAAGAAAACAACTGAACATCACATTTTACGCAATTGTTTCAATTTTATTCAAATACACCTTATCTGGAGCGAACTTCGAGTATTGCTTCCTTCTGTGTTTGATTTAAAATTTCATTGAAATACTGTTTTTGTTTTTTTTTTAATCGCGTTCATCCTTCAAACCTGCATAAAGCGGTTTCATCAAACACGTAAGGTTTGAATCAAACCGTTTGATCGTCTCGGGGGCGCTTAAGTCAGGCATAATTCAGTCCTTAAAAAAAAACTAACAAAAACAGTATTTCAATGAAATTTTAAATCAAACTCAGAAGGAAGAAATACTCGAAGTTCGCTCCAGATAAGGTGTATTTGAATAAAATTAAAACAATTGCGTAAAATGTGATGTTCAGTTGTTTTCTTAATTTGAAAATATTTCTTTTTAAATTAAATGACGTATAAACCAGCCAGCAACCTTATATGATACTGATATTAAACCTTTATTTTATGTTCCGCTAAATATGCCGGTGTGTGTATCTTGTGTTTCTAACAAACATAAGTATCCAACATAACTTAATACAAGTGTTAGAAAAATCGTCTTCATTGTTATGTCCGCGTACGACGTGATTTGGCGTCGCGTTCAGAGTATAATTAAAATTAATTAACTAAAAAAAATATTCAAAAAATGTAATTAAATTGTTATAATTGGAAAAAATCTTAAATTTCACATTTATTTTTTTAATTAATAAACAACTGGATTTTGAAATTTGTATTATCGGTCATGGTAACGATTTTGATGATTGATTTTCACTAGGTGATATTGTCGAAAGTATTCAACAGAGCCATTTCGGAAAACCACTAACAATTCAAAATCAGTAATTATCTTGAACATAAATCTATTAATCATGGGATTAGGCGCCGAGCGCGAGCGTGTCCTGCTTGTCTGAAGACACAAATCTACTTCGTATAAGAGGGTGAGATGAACGCAATGCGTTATTCTGTGTAACTAAGATTAAATGGGCTAAATTAATTAACTAAAGCTTCACTTAATTAATTTATAGAAGCTATTTTGACTTAAGCCATTTAGTTTGTTTCGGGTCACCATCTATAACAAATTTTATTTCAGATCAATATTTTTTTTATGTTCATATTTAGGTCTTTGGATTGCACAGTGTTAGGATTTAGTGGCTGGCCATTAACTTCGCAAAGGAGTAAGGTGAATTACTGTGTAAGCTTTAGGATCTTTGTAGAGAATCCCATGAGTAGTGTTCAGCCATTACTGATTTGGATATTATTATGTCATTAGCGCGTCGACGATGAAGAGCGTAGGAACAGGCAATTGACCGTTCTGCTCGTAGTCGCTCTACGTAGCGCGTAGTGATTAAGTACTCTGTGGTCGCTCTGTCAATACAAGACGATACGCACGCTTTTGTTGTTGTCAGAAGTGCTTGACATTTGACATAAAGCGTTAAAATACCTTCGTGTATTATACCAATGTGATTGGTGTAGTGAAACAAAAGATAAACGTGTGTGTGTTTGTAGCTCTTTTCGGAATAGATTTTTTGGTTGATTTGTAAGGGTATAACGTATCTATATATTTGGACCCAATTAACTAATATCATATTGAAGCAGCTATAATTAGTCGTACATCATACTACAGGCCATTATTTCGAACATAAAGCAAGACATAATTTCTGCGCAGTTTGTTTGGTTTAAAATCATAATCAACGTCCTACGTAACCAAGAGAAAACCGTAAGAATAAATTTTAAAATTAAGTTTATATTTTGTTTTCCTCGTCCTTTTATTATTAGATTAAAACTGGTGAAACAAGCTGGCATTTGTTTTGAAAAATTAAGTTAAACGTATGTTATTATTATTATCTTTATTATTATTAGATATTATTGTCTATTAAGTATCTATAAAGCTACGATGCTACAAAAAGATATTATAACATCGTTTACGTCATGGGTCAAAATACAAGCACCATAGTGGAATACTTTTTTTTATATCTTCTATATAAATAAAAATTAGTGTTGCTAAGCGCAGAACTCGAGAATGGCTCGACTAATTCGGCTATTTCTTTATATTTTCCTTAAGGCACACGGAAGGTTTTTATAATAAAAAAAAAACTTTTGACAGAATGAAATCTATCCGGGCAGCTAGTATATAATAATATTACTTAGCTTACCAAAACCGACGTTACAGCAAAATAAAATAAAGAGAGATGATAGCATCGCTGATTTACGTCGGGGTTAAAATTACAAGCACCTTAATTACTTACCAAAAACGAAATTATAGCAAAATAAATTGAAGAGATCTAAGTATTCCCTAATTTGACATCGTCTGGCACCGGATATTGCGTAGGGAGCGCGACAATTGCAAAGGAAATTTCTACTGTGACTTGTTACTGCCAGAAGCTTCTCATTAGCTCTCAGTGCAAAGTTTTCGATCTAATTTAGAATCTAATTTCAGTAGAGATGGCGTTCCGACCAAAGAAGTTATTCTGTGTTACATAGGAGTACGTGTTGTCAGTGCCGGCGTTAGGGCCAAAGATACTTTGGACGTACCATATTATTGTGGTGCCCACTTAAGGAAATCAATATAGAGTGTTACATTTTTGCTTTTTTTTATGGAAATAGCCGACAAACGAGCTGACCATCCACCTGATGGTAAGGGTTATCGTCGCCCATGGACATCAGCAACACCAAAGGCATCACTGATGCGTTGCCGGCCAAGAAAGAGAGACGAAAAAGAAAGAAAGAACTGGCTCTCAAGCCCCCAGTCGGAACATGACGAGTCATTTGGCGGCTGACTCATGCTCAAGGGTGGTAGCTATCCAGGCGAACCCCATGGAGAAATAATAATAGTAATAATGGTATTAATTAACATTTAAAATCAATATTACGAATATAATCCCTCGAGGGGTCTTACCACCAGCAGCCGGATTTAGTCGCCTCTTACGACACCCATCCGGCGTGGGATTGGGGTTAGTATTCTAAGCCGCCCCAATATGGCTAATATTGCTATATAATAAATGCTGAACCAATGTAAACGTATATTAACCGGTTTTATATCTTGAGTGTAATTTCACTCTTCCGACACTAACGAAATGCACAGGAAGACATCCACGGATGGCAGGAGACCATCCAGACCTCGGCGCCCCCTAAATTTCGCGCCCTGGCTGTCGTCCCTTCGTGCCCGCTCCTAACGCCGGTACTGCGTCTTGTTAAAGACTGATTTCTAAGTTTTGGTTCATCTATTAGTCGAGAAGTTGGATCAGTATTTTTAAATTTTTCCAAAGTGTCTAAGAACGTTTTTTCGATTTCTAAAGGTATAGACTGGTGTGTTGTGCTTGTATACTTGGTTCAAGCTAATCTCCTGTACTAAAGTACACATCATTAAATAAAAGTCGGACGTTGGTATCGCGTTGACTTTGGCATTATTGATGTCTTAAATAACATAACGTTTCACCATCAGGTGGCAGGGGATTTTCTTTAGTCACTGTGTGGGAGGCAGAGAAAACTTAGTTCAGACAGTAATTTCGAACCAATTTTACCAAAAGGTAAAGAAAATTTCACTGCTATAATTGCGCAGTGACCCGCGCAGTTTGTTAACAGTTTATAATGACAAACTTTTCCTGTTTCAGATACCCGCCATGAAACTACTTCATCAAAGGGAGTTTTTAACTTGAACGGTATGTATGTGTGAGTTAATTAAATTTAGGTTAAGCGGCACATTTTAGACTGTCTTTACTCTTGTTTATTGAGGCGTTATAATATTTCGTCTAAAGTTTTTAATCGGGTAACTTGGTATGATGCTAAACTTACTTTTATTTAACTTCTTAATTATTAGATATTTTGGCCTTGGATAAAATTGTCAACTGTTACTTTGAAAACGTGTAAATGATAATAACGTAACAAATTCAATTTTTCTGAGTCGTGACTGTAAAAAAAAAACACAAAAGTGTAAGTGGTCTCCTGACATGTAGTTGAATGAAAGATATGTCGAAACGATTGGTCCTCACTTGTGGAGACCCGTAGGCTGGCAGCTAATTAGAGCTACATGCTCAAACAATTAGTTTAGCAATACAGCGGGGCTAGGCAATGCTGCTAGCGTTCTGGCTCGTAATGTCCTACTTAGGAATTTTTGATGGTATACAAATAAACAACTATAAAACAAAAAAACACAACAAATAAATAAACATAAACATAATAAACAATAACAAATAATATAAATAATAAATCTATATATATAAAATTGAAAAGCGACACACCGCTGATTAAACAAGAAATCTCAGAAACTACCGAACCGATTAAGATGAAATTTGGCAGGTAGATAGTTTCTGCTAAGGAGACGTCCACTAAGAACGGATTTTTGGAAATTCATCCCCTAAGGGGTACAAATAGGGGTAAGAAGTCACTTTCATACAAACCAACTTCGTCAGTTTTAGAGTTATAAATACGAAATTTTTTATGTAAGTTTATAGTAATAAACAAAAGTTAACTTTAACACATTTTTTTGGAAAATCATCCCTTAAAGGGTTAATTTATTCAATTTAACTTAGTACGCAACTTCGTCGTTTTTGAAGTCAAAAACATGAAAATTTATATATTAGTTCAAGATTAAAAACCAAATTTAAAAGTTATGTGTTTTTTTGGAAAATTAACCCCTAAAGGGTTGAATAAGGTTGTTCAAGTTTGTATGGGAACTTTGTCAGTTTTGAAGTTAGAAGGGTGAAAATGTGTATATAAGCTTATAGTTAGACACAAAAAATAACTGTATCACTGTTTTCTCGAAATTCATCCCCTAAAAATAGGGGTTGGAAATCTTTTTTAGCTACTTTCATAGTGTCATGTCTTATGGTCTGTTGTTGTGGGGCTCAGCTGCAGATATTGAGTCTATATTTATTTTACAGAAAAGAGCAGTCCGTGCCATTTACAACCTCAGGCCTAGGGACTCGCTTAAGGATCTCTTTAAGGAAATTAATATTTTAACTGTGGTGTCACAATATATATTGGATAATATTTTGTATGTTAAGAAATATTACGATAGTTTTCTTAAGAAGAGTGACATCCACAATATTAATACGAGAAATAAGGCTAAACTGATTGTACCAAATTTTAGACTCTGTAAAACTGGTGGCTCGTTCATGGGTACATGTGTAAAGATTTATAATAAAATTCCATCGAAATTTACAGAAATGCCTTACCTTAAATTTAAAACTCATATTAAAAGCATTCTTATGACGAAAGGATATTACAAATTAGATGATTATTTTAAAGACAAGACTGCTTGGACATGAGTTTTATGAATATAGATTGTAGTAGATGATAAGTGCTATCTGTAACTGTGAGCAGGAAAAAAACAAACCCGGGAGTTTCTTGCTGCTTCTTCTCCCGGGCCCTCTCACAGTAGGGCCTTGCCTGAAGCATTGGCATAACTTGCATGACTTTCAAAAAGTGTTTGTAAACCAAACCAATTTTGAATAAAAACATTTGATTTGATTTGATTTGATTTTACATATAAATCAGCTTCGTCAGTTTTAGAGTTATAAGTACGAATTTTTTATGTATGTTTATAGTAATAAACAAAAGTTAACTTCAACACATTTTTTTTGGAAAATCATCCCTTAAAGGGTTAATTTATTCAATTTAACTTAGTACGCAACTTCGTCATTTTTGAAGTCAAAAACTTGAAAATTTATATATTAGTTCAAGATTAGAAACCAAATTTAAAAGTTATGTGTTTTTTTGGAAAATTAACCCCTAAAGGGTTGAATAAGGTTGTTCAAGTTTGTATGGGAACTTCGTCAGTTTTAAAGTAAGAAGGGTGAAAATTTGTACATAAGCTTATAGTTAGACACAAAAAATAACTGTACCTCTGTTTTCTCGAAATTCATCCCTTAAAAATAAGCGTTGGAAGTCATTTACATACAAATCAACTTCGTCAGTTTTAGAGTTGTAAATATGAAAATTTTTATGTAAGTTTATTGTTATTAACAAAAGTTAAAATTTAGCTGAAAATCATACCATAAAGAGCTAATTTAGGGGATGGAACTTACTACGCAACTTCGTCATTTTTGAAGTTAAAAACATAAAAAATATATATTAGCTCAAGATTAGAAACAATCAGTAATGTGTTTTTTTTGGAAAATCATCCCCTGAAATGTTAATTAATTAGAGAGTGCAAGTTAGTATGGCAACTTCGTCAGTTTTGAAGTAAAAAGGATGAAAATTTGTATTAGACACAAAAACTAACTGTATCACGGTTTTCTCGAAATTCATTCCCATAAGAGGTAATATAAGCGGTTCTAAATATTTAAGAAACTACGTTAATTGTAACAGGTTTTTTTGGAATTTCATCCCCTAAGAGGTAAATAAAAAGCTTGCAAGTTTTTCCAGAACTTTGTCAATTTCAAACTCAGAAATATAAATAATAATAATAATAATAAAAACATTTATTGCCTTTAAAACACAATTACAGTTTGTTTAAAAACAAGAAAAAATAAACTAACAAAATTAAGGCAAAAGGAGACGGCTCAGCTTAGGCTGACACGAGAAAAATATCTCATGCAGTGTTTTTTTTCAGCCGGTCCCTTCTCCCTGAGCTCTTATGCGGGAGACAAAAGTTGCTGGTTCCCCATTTACCTGACTTAACATACTAACATATTTACACGACGTACCATAGATTTAACAAACAATTAAACAAATCAAATTAATTAGACAAATCAAACATCTTAAATTTAAATTAAATTAGAGAAAAAACAATTATTGAGACTACAAAAAAGTTAAAAACTATAAAATAAGTGTGTGTGTGTGTGTGTGTGTGTACACAAATTTCATATAAACTATTTTGTAGCAAAAAAGTCCCTTAGACGTAAATACTTAACATAGGGATGTTTCAAATTCTCTGCAGCGAGTTGTCTTTTTAATAAGGCAGATTTATATTTGGCTTTGAAGCATTCCGTAGACATATTTTGTGTTCTTATGGGTGGAGGGAGGTCGTTCCAGATTTTCGTTGCAGTGAACTTAAAACAGCCCCTATATCTAGCTGTCTTGTGTGCGGGCAGGGCCTGATTAACCCTTAGGCTAATTAGGCTGCAGCCTAGGGCGCGAGGATCGGGGGGGCGCGCTAAAATCGTGTCTTCGCATGCACTAATCTAGCATCACTGCATCTACCCTACATAGGCTACACATTTCAACTAGACCGAGACAGTCTAGTCCCTAGAGACGAGTCCCTGATTTTACCAATAAATTTTAAAATTTTAAAAAGCGCGCATAAAACAAACACTGACTTGTTACTCGAATCGATCGGTGGTCAAGCGAGTGGGTGAGCTGGCAACGGAGTGCCACTTGCCAGGCACTCAGTGCCTAGTGCGCGTTTTGATTAATCCGCCTCGCAATAAGTTCGGTTTATATGTACTAAGTAGTTAACTAAATTTTAAGTAAATTAATACGTGTAAAGTTGTAAACGGACAATTTAGTAGTTAAAATTTAGAAATCAACTAGACAAGTAATTTAGATTTTTTTCTATTTTCTGTTAAGTAGATTTTTATCACATAACACGTTTGGACCATTGAACTATTATTACTAGCGTATAGAATAGACACCGCGAACATCGGGTTCGGGGGTGTGCATTGCACTTATCATCGGTAAGAAAACAAAATATTAACTTAAATCAACTAAAACGAATTTAATTAAATTATTGTGCAATGTTCCCACCATTTTTTAAAAATCATAAATCATAAATCATAAGGAGCCTTTGAACTTGGCAAGCCACTAGCGTGTAATGGACTAAATAAGCTTGCTTACGCGCTGTCCTACGTGGGCGAATCAACGCGAACGCGAAGCGACGTGGCGCGAAGCGAAAATAACAAACAGTCGAGATGTATTGAAGTGTCCTACGTGACCAAAAGCACGTAGAGGAAGTTGCGGTGTCCTACGAGGGAACACGGTGTTAGGCTTGCAGTCTTGGTTCGGCAAGTGTCATATACAAAGTTACTCTATGGCAAGTGTGCAAACGAGGCTTCTAGTTTGAAAAGAGAACAGAGGGCAAGCCGGCGGTGGAACACATATTTTGTTTGAGATGTCTTTTCTATATACAGGGTGGATTTTTGAGACGGGTCAGTAAGGGCAGGTACCTTAACCATTATAGTTATAGGAAAACGTTCCTACGAGACTATCCATAAGTTTTTAAGATATTCTGAACTGCATTCACAGATTTTTGAGAAAATGTACGGTCAGCGAAATACTCAAATAATCATAATAAATCAAAATACTCTATGGGACCATTTATGGTATGAGCACTGATCGCGTTCGCTTCAAATCGCGCCGCACCGCAACGCCCCCTACGTGCTTTTGGTCACGTAGGACATTTCAATACATCTCGAGTGTTTGTTATTTTTGCTTCGCGCCGTGTCGCTTCGCGTTCGCGTCGATTCGCCCACGTAGGACAGCGCGTTAGTGTGTCCGTGTTTTTTTAATGAGGTACTTTGCCTTTATGTACGATCAGCTTAAAAAATGGTTTGCCACCCTAAGGTTGAATGTCATGCAGATTAAAGGACAACGTTAGTTTCGCTTGCAGATCGATCTGAAAACTTTTATGAACCATCTTAAAATTTTCACACTACTACTCTATTCACTACTTTTTTGGCGGGGGCGCGCCCTCATAATTAGCCTAGGGCGGTCAGATCTCTTGATCAGTCGCTGTGTGCGGGTGTCTGTAGGAGCATTTGCGTGTGAGACCGAATACTTTGTTGACAGATATCCTTAACCCAGGTAAGCTTATCGAATAGGTATTCTGGCTTTTTATTCCAGATTACCTTTTGAACTATTGAAGCATAGTGTAACTCTCTCCTGGCGCTCATATTGAGTATACCTCTCTTATTTAAATATGGGGTGATAAATTGTCTCCTTGGCACATTATAGCTGTATCGAATACATGCATTTTGTACCCTCTGTATTGCTCTTTCGAGGTTAGCAGACAACTTAGGGCCAAATACTGAGCTGCAGTAATTGAACTGTGATAGCACCAGCGAGTCACACAAAAGTAGGCGTAAATCCTCTTTAATACAAGATCTTATTTTGTATAAAGTTTTGAGCTTAATGAATGCACTCCTGATTTTGTTATTAATGTGCTCTACAAAATTTTGCTCTCCGTCCAATATCAACCCTAAATTGCGAGCGGATCTTACTTGTTTCAGGGGTTCATCTTGTATTTTAATAGTATCCTCGCAGGTTAAAACAGTTTTTATTTGTTGTTTTGTGCCCAGGACCAGTACTAAAGATTTGTTTGCGTTTAGAACTAAGGAGTTGTTCTGTGACCAAGTGCAGATATTACGAAGATCTTCATTTATTTTCTCAATCGCCTCTTTTGTATACTTGGGGTGAAAAGAGTAATACATCTGAGTATCGTCTGCGTATAGATGGTATTTGCATGATTTTATTTGCTTGGGCAGGTCTGCTGTGTACAAAGAGAACAAAATAGGACTGAGTAAGGAACCCTGGGGTACACCTCGTTCAATTGTCCGGAGGGTGGAGAATTTTTTGCTACCGTTACTTTCGTCTGTTACCACTAAATATAATAAATAACATAATAAACAAATATGAAAATTAATATGTAAGCTTATAGTGAGAAACAAAAAAATTGTGTAGAGGACTTTACGGACGGGAGCGGGAGGTGAGAGGGACAGGAAGTGAGAGAGGGACCGGTAATGGGAGAGGGAGAGGGACAGAAAGCGGCAGAGGGCCCGGGAACGGGAGAGAGAGAGGAACAGGGCGCAGGAGAGGGAGAGGGAGGGAGAGGGACAGGAAGAGGGATAGGGCCCGGGAGCGGGATAGGGAGAGGGACAGGGAGCAGGAGAGGGAGAGAAAAGGACAGGGGCATTATTGTCTGTTTGTCTGTCCGGGCATCACATGAAAACTCTTGAACTGATTTCGATAGAAATTAATTAAGTTGTTCCTTATACTTTGGATCACGTTTGAAAAACTTTTCGTCCCAATAAAATTAAAAGTTTTCCCAGGAAACAAAATGAAACTTAGTATGAAATATTTTTAAAATACCAACGTCTTGCTTTAAATTTGAAACAAACGTTCTTCATTTAATTGATGGAATACATGTTTTCGAGTTTTTCAAAATTTTTCATAAAAAAGAAAAAACAAATTAATGTTAATGTTGTTTATTTTTCAAAATCCGTTCTCGAATCCGTTTTCAGTATATAAATTCCCAAATATAAGAACTTCAATATAAATTAACCTGATTTTAAATTTTCTTCTGCAAGGGGTACAAATATTCAATGATAAGCATAAATTCCGCATGCGAAGCTGCGGGCAACTGCTAGTAACATAATAAACATATTATAAAAGTAAATTAAGTTTTTTGTATAAGTAGAGTAACTGAAAGTTTTTTTTATTATTTTGGTAATCATTTAATTATTACAAAAATTGCTCAATTTATATGTGAAGCTAATAGAAAACGTGGGAAAAATTAATGTTTAAATCAAACAAACAAACAAACAAACAAACAATTTTTATTTGCTCTCACAGTACGATACAATGTTTAAATCAATTAGAATAGTAATTAAATAAATATTGAATGGTACAACTTACGAACAAATTGATTTTCTTAACGAGTTAATTACTTGGTAGGTACATTTCGCTGTGTGGAGTCCGTTCTAAAATCTAAATTGAGGCAGGCGCCTAGGCGGTCTCAATTACACATGACTTGGTCGGACGGGTTACACTCTAGTTCACTCATAAACCCATTACTGTACTGTCGTTAGGGCGTACTTGCGAAGATTTGGAGACGAAGTTTGCCTGCCACTTAGTGGTAAGCTACACATATTATGTGAACTCAAGTATACAACAAAGTGTAGAGTCATTTTTTTAATCGAAAGTTGGTGCTTTTCATGTGTCAACCTAAATTTGAGCTAGATCTGACTAGTAGTTTTTGAGTTATTTTGAAGTCGGTTAATTTTCGTGAAGAATTATGTCTAGAAAAGGGTGCTATGTTTTTTTCTCAAATCTTTGCTACGTTTCTAAAGAAAAGTTTGTTATCTCCTTTCCGCTTGAGCTGTGTGAACCAACGTTAAACGCAGATAAGAAATGGCTAACGAAAGCACTACTACTTTTTTAATGGCAAACGTATCATCGAGCTTTACTATTTATGTACTATTATTCTTCTGTGGCTTTACACTTTACAGAGATCATGGCTGCACATAGGCTTTTGTAAACTGTTGCCACTTTATAAACCTCTCCCTTCTCATTCGGAGCTCTTACTTTATTTAACGTGGAAGTAATCGTTACCATTAGTTCCAATTCTTCCAAAACTACGATGTTTAATTAAGTTGACCTTTGTCTATCATAGAAATATTCCACAGATGATGACGATAATTCGTATTTTCTGCTTATAGTTGGCATAGTTGACTATACTGCCCTAAAATAAGTTTCCACTCCGCGCCCGGCAACAATCTGTCACCGAGCCACCGCGAAGGATAATTAATTGATATAAATAGCACGTAGGACGATAAGTGACAATTAAGACGGCGGCCAGCGGGCGGCGCTTGTCCATTTCATGATTAGCGCAGCGGGGAGCCGCTTGCCTGCCAGAGGGGGCTTCAGGCACAGAAAATAATTATATGGGATAAAAGACTCATAAAATGTGTGGGCAGTGGATACAACAAAAAAATGGTTGTCTGTAAAGTCGGTATACGGACGGAGATTTAACACGTTCACTGCGTTGTGAGGTCATATTGACTCACAGCGAACTTTCATGTGGTGCGGCGAGCAAAATAGTGTTCTTTCCCCTGGTGCGGAAGGCTTAACTTTGAGTATTTCTATCGTAGGAAAAAGATTTATATACCATTGCAATTGCCGCTTTAACGTGAACAATCCTATATTTTCAAACACTCGTGAGACAATATGACCTCACCCGCACTTAAAGAAAATTGTTTCACTCTAGTGCGGTGTGAGGTCAATATGACCTAGCGCTCCGCGCACCTCACACCCGCACTGAACGTTGCGCTAGCGCCATTTCGCGCGCTTAGTGTTGTGCCACGCGATCGATAAGGAAGACGTCGCTTTGAGCCATTTTTCGCACGTACGAAATATATGTTTTGCAACTTTTAATTTGAATATTATGTTAGTTATATTAGTAAAGTAATATTATATAATATTATATTAGTAAAGTCGTGTGGTGTTGTCGTCAAGTGTAAGATATGCCATATGTATGATAGATATGATATGATGAACTATACTGTTGAAACTTGGTAAGTAGATGTATTCTGTAAAGCACGTTAAGATTTTTACACAAAAATAGAAAAAAAAAAACAATAAATTTTGGGATTCCCCATACATAGAACTGAAACTCAAAAATTTTTTTTTTCATCAAACCCATACGTGTATGGGTAGGTCTATGGATAGGTCTTCAAAAATGATATTAAGGTTTCTAATATCATTTTTTTCTAAACTGAATAGTTTGCGCGAGAGACACTTCCAAAGTGGTAAAATGTGTGTCCCCCCCCCTGTAACTTCTAAAATAAGAGAATGATAAAACTAAAAAAAATATATGATGTACATTACCATGCAAACTTCCACAGAAAATTAATTTGAACGAGATCTAGTAAGTAGTTTTTTTTTAATACGTCATAAATCGTAAACCACAAAAAACATCGATCAAAGTTACAACGAACTACAAAAACTTTTATATTATGTTACTTGCTGCTACGGAACCCTTCATGGGCGAGTCCGACTCGCACTTGGCCCCTTTTTTATGTTACTAACAATCTAATATATATTAAAAAAATGCTAATGTTAGTACGTGAAGACACGGTTTTCTCTATCACCACCAATTCCAATCGACTCCCCGTTGGGGTAGTAGATACCCCTTGGTCTCCTGGTGAAAGTAAGAGAGTTTGGTGACGGGGGGTGGAAGGGGGTGGTTGTGGGGGGCGAAAATGTGAAAAATCATATATCTGTCCTTTTCTAACCTATGTGAAAAACATATATCTGTCCTTTTCTAACAACACTAAAGTTCTCACTTTGAAAAAGTTCAAAAAGTTTCTGAAATGAATAGGAAACTCCAGAATGTGTCTGTTGTCACGATCTGGAATGTTCTAGAAAGTTCTAAAAAAATTTAGAATGTTCTAGAACTCCAGAATGTGTGCAACTTGGTCTCCTGATGAAAGTAAGAGAGTTTGGTGGCTGTGGGTGGAAGGGGGTGGTTGGGGGTGGCGAAAATGTGAAAAAACATATCTCTGTCCTTTTCTAACTCATGTGAACTTTGACAAAGTTCGAAAAATTTCAGAAATGATCTAGAAAACTCCAGAATGTGTGCATCTGTTGTCATCGATCTGGAATGTTCTAGAAAGTTCTAAAAAAATTTAGAATGTTCTAGAACTCCAGAATGTGTGCAACTTGGTCTCGTGATGAAAGTAAGAGAGTTTGGTGGCTGTGGGTGGTTGGGGGTGGCGAAAATGTGAAAAAACATATCTCTGTCCTTTTCTAACTCATGTGAACTTTGACAAAGTTCGAAAATTTCCAGAAATGATCTAGAAAACTCCAGAATGTGTGCATCTGTTGTCATCGATCTGGAATGTTCTAGAAAGTTCTAAAAAAGTTTAGAATGTTCTAGAACTCCAGAATGTGTGCAACTGTTGTCATCGATCTGGAATGTTCTACAAAGTTCTAAAAAAATTCTAGAATGTTCTTCAAAACTTCAGAATGTGTGCAACTATTGTAATCGATCTGGAATCTTCTATAGATCCTTACATATTTTTATACCATCAAACATGTGATATATTTTAACCCGAGCAACGCCGGGTTTCGCTGCTAGTAGTTTATAAGAATTTTGTACTTACTAACATCATATGGACTTTGTCCGAAATAAAGTTTTATTAGTATTATTATTATTTTTCACGTATGTGACTTACAAGGTTAAAAATTAAACTGTCAATAAAATTCTGGGAAAATTTGTCGAGTGCTATACAACAAAGGTGTTTCCCATCACTAGTGTTTTGATATCTTCAGTGCGTTGTGTGGTCAAATTGACCTCTCAAATTATTTCTCTTTTAGAGGCTAAATGAAACAAGCGAGCTAAAAACGCAGCTAGGTATATATTGCTTGGTTATTAGTCTTTGACCTCAAAATAAAATATATTCAATAATACATATCCCCATTGAGAAAAACCTATATCAAGACAGAACTGAATGAGAGCTTATTTGACCTCACGCCGCACTGTAAAAAGGTCCTCTGTGAGTCAATATAACCTCACGACACACCAGCAAAAAGTACACTAAAAATCCTTACGCAGCGAACGTGTTAACGTGACAACGTCTGTTCGTGGTATAAGTTTTTGGAATATAGAATTAAATGAAAATCACAATTTTAAATTCATAATTCACTGACATAATTCGTTGACGCCAGAAACGCTCGCGTAGAAGAGAGAAGCAAGGCGCGCACCGGTCGAGCGAGCCTCTCTCTCGCGCGCGCATGGTAACGTTCCGGCAAATCGTACACAGTTTTCGTGAATGACACCCGAGTCAACCAATTTATAAGACGTTATCACGTCAAAAGTATTTTAAGATACCAATTTGTCGGTTAATTACATAAAAATATACTTGGAGTACAGGCGATGTGCTTAACTTTTTATTTGTTACCCTCAACACTTTTCCCCAAACAATCATAGAGATTCGGGAACGGTTTTAATCCACACACTCCACAAATGACCTGATCTAGAGGTCCTGGCCTTACGACATCGATAGACCATGTATTTCGTAGCTTACAAGTACTTAATTTCGCTGTTTCACGGAGACGTGGCTTAATAATATTTGTCATTGTTAGTGAAAGATGTCGACATAAATGTTTTGTAATATAGATAATATAGAGAAATAGAAATACAGAAATGTCTCATCTGACTAAGTGAACGCGTACCTACCTATCTGCTTGTAAAAGGTACGTTATATCTTATTTTATACTAAGTAACAAAGAACTCATTACCTCAGCAAATTGTGACACATTTCTAAGAACCAGATATGAGATTCGTGACTTTTTTGCCAATTCCTTGTCTTCATCAAAATGAAGGTCCGCTTCATTAGGCATCAAATTAACGCTAACGAAATATAATTTTTCTATCAAGTTTTATCTCTTATCTTTTAACTTTATCTCCACTGGTAAAAATGTACCTACTAGGCAAGGTATTTGGATTCAACCCAATAAGGGCCCAGTACTGGGCATGGGTCTCTCCTCTTGAGGAGGCCTAGAGCATACTCCACCACGCTGCTCCAGTGCGGATTGGGGGAGGGGTTAGTGGCCAACCCGGCAAGGTATTTACTTAGTAGAGTATACCTACAATACTACCCAAGGTGTGGGTTGCTATTTACAGAATTAAAAATGTACTTCTGAATATAAGATGGAAATGTACGTATCTATATTTTAAAAGTTCCAAAAATGTATATGACTTCGAAGACATTGGTATTTTTTATTGTTTCATAAACAGTTCTTTTTTTCTTTTAGAATCTAAAATAAGGACAGTAAAACGTTATTGTTCACAACGGTTCAGGATAACATAATATACAGGACAATATAAATATCAATAATTATATTATCCCTCTGCTGAACTCGTTCTCGTTCATGGTAAGGCGTGGTTAGCCTCGATTTTTCTACAATGGATTCCATACAGACAAAATGAAATTGAAATGTTTTGTTATAAATGTTACAATTATTTCTTTTTTCTCCACGGACCTAAAAAAAGACGGTGGTAATCCCAAGAACAAATTCAGTGAAGCACCCATAGTAATACCAACTCTCTATTCGTACAAGTACACACACCCACACATTGACACTTCACTGCTTCAATCGCGAATCAAAAATTACGTACACATGGTAAGCGGGCGGCCATTGCTATGCTTCGCTCTCGATTAGACGAGGTTACGTCCGTCTTTTTTTCAGGTCCGTGTTTTTCTCATTGTTCATTTAGCGAAACAGCATTCTTAACATCCATCGACTTAGGTTTTTTATTTATTTTATGTACACCATTTTCCTATAAAAATCACGATTACCAAAAACACGAGTAGTAAAAAAAATTATCCTTGTTGCATTTACCTGTAGTGTTAACGTACCCCCATACCAAAATGTACTGACAAAACTGTTTTAGCAAAAAAAAAATAGTTGGCCGCGCATTCTTTTAAAGTTATTCATGAACCAGTCAAATCGATGTCTGCAGCGGGTGATCAGAGGACTGGCAGGTGGCAGCTCAAATTATGTTTTTTCTGAAAAATTTATAGCATCAAAGACTGAAAACTGCAAAGTGCCTCGGTTCAATACCTCATGCCGCGTGCGGTCTATTGGAAGAGGTACGATGATATCGACCTTTATTGTTTAAACAAAAAATATATTATACTAGCTGCCCGGACAGACTTCGTTCTGTCAAAAGTTTTTTTTATTAATACCTTCCGTGTGCCTTAAGGGAGATGTAAGCTATCCTATCTTTCAATTTGTGGTGTGCAAATTTGATTAAAATAGGTTAAGTAGTTTAGGAGTCCATTGCGGATAAACAACGTGACACGTAATTTATATACATATATTAAGATAATTAAGTAATATTTAGCTAATTATTTACCTATTGTATTCTATTTGCTTGTATCTGAGTATCTGTTCATATACATATAGCTACATACATATATTGGAACTTTCCAAAATTTAAACATATAAATTTCTAACTTTTAACAATATTGTACCGCCTTTAACTATTCTCTGTACATCCAGAAGATTGAGTGTTAGAGAATGCTATTTAGCATTAAGGCCGCCAATTGTACCACTCTTTGGGGTTCAGTAAAGATTAAATAAATAAATAAGAAACAATCACAATCAACAATCTTACTTCCTTCCACTTTTTTTTTTTTTTTTTTTTTACTTACAATAAGCTAATGCTTGACCATAATCCCACCTGATGGTAAGTGGAGATGTGGTCTAGGATGGTGAGCACATTATACACTTAATAAAAGCCTATTCACTCTTTTCTTGAATACATCCACGTCATAGGTGGGCGGGAACAATATAAACATAAACCCACTTTGCTTGGGTGGATGATATCTGCATTATCTGCTTATCATTTGTTTATTTATTGTAAACTTTTCAGTTGGATGTTGATGACTCAGTCATTGATACGTAAAAAGATTTAGGGACTAAAGTTATATTTTCTATCTTACAAGTCCCAACCTTCAACAAATTAGCCGTATTGGGGCGGCTTCGAATCGGCCGCCAAATGACTCGTCTTATTCCGGCTGGGGGTTTGAAGAGACAGTTCTTTCTTTCTTTCTTTCTTTTTCTTCTCTCTTTGTTGGCCGGCAACGCATCAGTGATACCTTTGGTGTTGCGATATCCATGGGCGACGATAGCCACTTACCATCCGGTGGATCGTCAGCTCGTTTGCTGGCTATTTCCAAAAAAAATCTACATAAAACCTTTGTAAGTACCAAACTTATTTAAGTTGTACAACTTATATAAGTTAGGTAGGTACTTCAAATGTATAAGTAAGCAAATCTATTGAACAAAAATTATACGGCTGTACTAATCCTAATCCTCGGTTCCGCGCCACCAGCACTCCCTTTGAATCGAATTCCGCTCTCTGAACACTTTGATCCTAATTCGTTTGTGCCAATCCTTACAGATCACTTCTGTAAATAATATTCTTACCGTAAGCCTTCCAGATTGAAACGTATTACTAAAAGTATGAATGAAATATGTATTACGTAAAGTATGAATATTTAAGTACTTATCGTCGTTGCGACTTTAAGACCTCTTATGTGTTATGTGCCACTCTTGGCAAAATCACTTTTTTACGTCAAAAATTCTACGTTTTGAAGCACTATCGAATTTAAAAACTCTCATTCAAAATCACAATTATGTGCTTGCTAAACAAAACTTTATCGATTTTTATCGATTCCCGCAAAAAGTTGACATTTTTGCACATGAGAGGTCTAAAAGTCGCAACGACGTTATACTTTATTATTACGTTTGGCAAGGTATTGATCGAATTGATTTATATTATATTTATTATTATTTATTTATTACTCTGTGTATTGAATTCTTTTTAGGTTCAAACCTCAGGTGAATAAAGGTATAGAGAAGCATTATAAAAATAATATACTATTATTTGTTCTCTTTGAGCATAGAGACGGCTAAACCAATTTAGATGCAGTTTTCACTGTTGTATTGTTGTTTTATTTCAATCGGTTCCAAAATAATAATAATACATTTTCGTTTAAAAATAATAAATTAATTATGGCAAAATAAAAAAAAAACAACAGCAAAAAATGGGTAAACTTTTTAGTATTTCATCTATAAACCATAATAGAAAAAGTGTCTTTTAATACATTTAAAGGATTGGATTTAGTTTGGGCTAATAACTTTGGGTCCTAGATTCGATTCCCAGCAGCCGAAGCAGACATAATAGGTATCACAGACAAGTGTGTGTTTATCAGCGCTCGATTTTATTGTTATCTTGTACTACAATCGTATCATTGTAGGCTGTACTGAGATACCGCAGAGCTGAATGATACACCGTCATTTCCTTCCTACATTGCTATGCCAAAGCTATTTTTGTTAATTATTATCTTATCTTTGTACGAAATATTTGATGCAGTATCGTGTAATTAAAATGGTATCATTATCAGGTATTTCTTTGCGGAAATCCATTGTCAGCATTGCGTCTAACCATCGCTGAGTCAACTTACCCTGATGATGCTTCGTTTTGTAGCGAAACACGTATTATTGTTGGATTTTATGTTGATATTTACGTACTTAGTTTCAGTTTTATGTTTCATCTACCGATTCAAACTGTGTGTCCTCACCGTTAGCCATTTTATTATATAGATTAACTAACTATTACACCATATAAGCTTATAAGTCTCGTTATATATCAAAGCCTCGTTAATCATTCTACCTTTTGATAAAAAGTGCTGTAGTTTTTCAGACATGTTATTTTATATTGCGTAGTTATATCGTACCTATACATCTTCAACGAGGTAGAGAAATATAGAAATTGAGTCAATAATATTAGTTGGTGATTGTCAAATGTCCGGGTTCGGAATACTCGGGAGTCGAGTAATATTGGTTTTGAACCCGGATTCCTAAAATGGTTACCAACATTTAACCACCACGAACGAAATATAGGAGGGTAGAACCCAAATAGATGCATAATAAATTATATATCAATTGCGAATGTATTGCCAGAATGAAAATTAAATACAAAGATATTACCGAACAGTTTGTATGATTGAATTGAATTGGATTTAAATGACATTTTCCCCTTCATTATTTCTTAATTAAATTCAGGTAGATACTGAAAATAATCGTCGACAATAACAAAAATAACTCGACGATTTCTGACACTGCGGCATGGGAGTAAAATTAATACTTTATTGCCTGGCAACCAATAAAATCTTTTCGATCCGATGAGCAATAAACAAAAAATATTAGAACTCTTATCGTAAAACCGGGAATGAAACGTTAAAATGGCTGCAATAAAATTATATTTACAATCACTTTCGTATCGTATTTTGAGGTTCTTTTGTCTTTACCCTTACGCTTCCCGCCCACGTCCGATAATCGGTGACCGATTTTTCGTAGGAGAAAAATAGAACGTACTGATAGCAATAGTGCTCTCATATTATTTCTGCCCGACTTTTTGTAGGACGTGAGCGTTGCACTATTACTGTCAGTACGTTCTATTTTTCTCCTACAAAAAATCGGTCACCGATTATCGGTCGTGGGCGGGAAGCGTTAGGCATATGTTAATTATGTTATAACAATCAGCACGCATTATAGAGACGTTTCAGAGTTTTCAGTGAACTAGAGACCCGTGCTGCGGTCAAAACTCGACACCGTTCGGTGTGGGATTGGGGTTAGTATTAGTTAGTAATAGTAGTAGTTGTTGTTAGCTTAAAGATAACTAAATACTTACATAGTGTGATTTAGTTCACTCTTATGGCACAGACAGTAAATAAACAAACGACAATAATAGCTGTAGTGAGGAAACAAATAGACATGTACCTAATAGGATTTCCAGCCAAGTGGACATGCAGAGTGACAATATAAACTACCAAGTAAATCTCTAGACAAATGTTTGTTACATTTGCCTGTATTTCACGCTCAAGTTGTCAAAAAACAATCGTGGTTGTATGTTTTGAAGATTACCTCCTAACTTAACAAGTTTAGAGTACAATGGCCCGTGACTGTAATTAATAGGTACTTTGGTTAAATAGGTTCGCGATAAGACCGCAGTGACCGCGCTGAACTAATTAATTAGAACTAGCGAGTTCATTTACAGCGTACGGCGTGCGAATTGGTTTAATCTATTAGAGCAATTAAGGGTTCTATCACGGACCTGAAAAAAAGAGACGTAACCTCGTCTAATCGAGAGTTAAGCATAGCGATGGCTGCCCGCTTACCATGTGTGCGTAATTTTTGATTCGCGATCAAAGCAGTGAAGTGTCAATGTGTGGGTGTGTGTACTTGTACGAATAGAGAGTTGGTATTACTATGGGTGCTTCACTGAATTTGTTCTTGGGATTACGTCCGTTTTTTTTTAGGTTCGTGGGTTCTATCTAATGTTCATTAGATTTTGTGCATGTAACTCTCTCTTTCAGATAATCGTGTCTCAATACTCAGTAGAGTGTGGTGAGAAGCTTCGTCCATATTTTCATAGTGCTGCCCGTGGCCTTCTTCGGATTTTCCGGGATTTTTACATCCCCTATTCTACAATGTTCATGGTCTAATTCTAATACGTATCCAATATGATAAATAATACGAAGATAAACGCTTACACACTCATACCCCCGCAGTAGGTTTTTACCCGTAGGCCGTGTCGTGTCGGGTGGCATGGACGACACATATAATACATCACAATAACATACACAATACCATATGTACATCACAATAACACACATGACTCAAGTACAGAAATAAGAACGTAAGGGATCGAACCCGGGACCCCTCACTTCGCAGGCAGGGTCGCTACCAACTAGGCTACAAGGTCGTCTCTCTAGCTAGAGAGACGATTCTGACTAGCTAGTCAGAAAGCATATTATTATTTACGCAATAAATATAACATGATAACACATTATTATTGACAAAGTTCGTTAACCACCACCACTTGGAATATTTAAGTGCTGCACTTTGGCCTGACAACACAGTTCAATACAGTGTATTGCGCCTGATACATAAGAGTAACTATAATAATAAAAAAAGAACAGCTGTCATGGGACGGCTGACACATGTGAAACATCGAAATGCGTCGCCACGATCGCCAAGTCTAAAATCAGGTTTACCCCTCGCGTAAAGATGTTTCACATCAATATATTTCATCCATATGTCACCATATTATGTGTACAGTACAGTCACGAGCATAAATATATTACTATGGACACGTCAGCAATAATATCTACCCCAAGATGCGTTCAATAATATCTGTCTGCACGGACGCAGCAAAAATATCTGATATTCATAGACAGCATAATAAAGTGACAACAAAATTATCTGACGAAAAAAGTACATCAAATAATTGTGACAACCCCCAAAGCAAAAATATGTGACGACATTAGTTACAAATTAATGTGATCACTCTTTTAGTGCAAATATATGTTTGTCGTTTACTAATTCTGTAAGCATTTGCATTGATTCCTCAATCATATAGATAAATATATTATGACGTTCAATAGTTGGGAAAACTCACCGCGGTGTTACATATTGTGAGAATAAGTGCTGTGCCTCACCGGGACGCCAAGGCGATGTCGCCGGCAACGTATCCAAACAGTTTATGTTGAAATGCATGGCGGCTACCTCACTTGGCGACGGTGTGGCAATGTAGCCAATTTGGAAGCGTAACCACATAACGGCTCCCTGAGTGGAGACTGGCTACGTCCACTCCTGACATCATAATCGAACTGACTGAAGAGAAGTAGCAGAGCCCTACCTCACCGGGACGCCATGGCGACGTCGCCGGCGTAGTTGCCACGGCTACCTTTGGCGTTCGAAGGTAGCCAAAAGAGCAGATTACCCTCTGTCAGTCAGTTTTCTCAGATCTCATATATTTTTTAAATTATTTAAATAAATTGACTATTTCGTCCCAAAATCTTATTTTTAAATTGCGGTCGGAATAATCAGTTCTTGCGGTATCCCATAAACATGGACGATTTTGTATTTCTGCAATAAACCTTTCTGTATCGAAACTCATTATTGAAAAATGGAACCGTGTTAAGTGAAAAACATAAGATTAATAAATAAAATAGTTTTGTAAAAAAACACGCGTGCGCGTCCGTCTTGGCAGCCGGTTTGGACACTGAGTGAGTGAGATGCACCTGTACATTTTACTGGCGACGTCGCCAGCTCGCTACGCTTCCAAATTAGCGACGTTGCCAAACCGTCGCAGCTGCCTAATGCAATGTCTGACCGCAAATAAAAGTATTTTAGGAAAATGTAACAAGAACATAGAGTAGTGTACTAGTAGAGGATATGCAATAAAAGAAAGATAAAAAAAACATATGAGATTTTTTGATGGGTTTAGAAGGACCATACATAGGCAGTCGGGACAGTTAGTTTTTTTACGCTGTCGGGTTTTTTGTTTTTTTTTTTAACTATTTTTTTTTACACTTTTAGTTAGGATTCATTGACTTCTTATTATTATCATATTAGGATTATAAGACGGTAAAATTCGCAATGTTGTTATTTCAGGGAGTTAGTAAATTAACGAGAACGGTTGTTTAACCAATTTTAAATCGTTACATGTTCTAAGCTGTAACTTAAAATTAAAAATGATGAAACGAACCTAAAAATAATTTTTGAATACCTATTAAGCGATACCTCACTTGACGTAGGTCGTCAAATTTTTTTTTCATTTAGACAATAGGTGTCTGGTTGTCCCTGTGGTTTTTGATTATTGTCATGTCTTTAATGACACTCGCAAGGTTAAGGCGTATCGATTGATATAAGATACATCAAAATCGGTCAAGCCGTTTGATCTCTATAACGCCACATACGAACATACATACATACATAGACTGATAAACACATTACCCTCCTTTGCGTCGCGCAGTCGGGCAAATGTATAAAAATAATAAAAGATTTACGTCAGATATTTTTGCCAACTATTGAACGTCATATATTAATGCATATGAAACAATGTAAATGCTTACAGAAACGTAGAATTAGTAAATGGCAAACATTTATTTGTACTCCAAGAGTGATCACATTATATTGTAACTAATGTCGTCACATATTTTTGCTTTAGAACGTCATACATTTATCTATGATTGAAGAATAAATGTAAATACTTACAGAAACGTAGAATTAGTAAACGGCAAACATTTATTTGTACTCCAAGAGTGATCACATTATATTGTAACTAATGTCGTCACATATTTTTGCTTTAGAACGTCATACATTTATCTATGATTGAAGAATAAATGTAAATGCTTACAGAAACATAGAATTAGTGAACAGCAAAAATATATTTGCACTCTAAGAGTGATCACATTATTTTGTGACTAATGTCGTGCATATTTTTGCTTTGGGCGGTTGTCACAATTATTTGATGTACTTTTTTTATCAGATAATTTTGTCGTCACTTTAATATGCTGTCTATGAATATCAGATATTTTTGCTGCGTCCGTGCAGACAGATATTACTGAACGCATCTTGGGGTAGATATTATTGCTGACGTGCCCATAGTAATATATTTATGCTCGTGACTGTACGTACTGGTTCCAGAGTTACAGTACAAAATTCTTTTTTTTTTTATAACGCTTCACACTCACAGCCCCACACTAGGATTCCCTGTGTCGTGGGTGCCATGTAGGTGCCATGGACAACACACTAGACAAGGACATTCACACCCAGACCGAGAGCAGAAATTCAAACTCGTTATTCAAATTTCCGCCTCGTTGGGAATCGAACCCAGGACCCTCGGCGGTGCGGCGATCCGGTATGGTAACCATTGCGCCACACGGGTCGTCAAATTACAATGTAGTAATGTACCTACAAAATTATAGAATTAGAGATGCGTGCAATTTCGGTTCGGGACCGAATGGGAGCTTCAATCCCAACCCTCTAAGTAATCATAGCTCTAAATTATTCATACAATTACCTTGTTCACCTCGTGCATCATAATGCTTACAGTTAACAATGTAATTATTGTAATAATTATAGTAACTGTGGATTAGTTCGTGTTCGTAATTATTCGTCTCATTTACCTCCAACTGATGTCATTGTTTTTCATTGATCATGGTAATTATTGGTAATGTATATGTAAATCCGTTTTTATAGTTGTAAACGATATGTGTAATAGATATTCATGTTTCATAATTATAATATTTAATAACTAATTTTATTTATTAAATAGGTACATTTGATTAAACTATATATTTAATATAATATATTAAATGAATAGTTAAAAGTAACTGATAACTGATTTCAAACAAAGGTTTTTAGGTAAAAGAATTCATTATCATCATCATCACAACCTATAAAATGTTCCACTGGACTGACCCCGGCTTTCTTCTCACAACTGAGTTCCTGTTCATTGTTCACACACCCTCTGAGAACATAGAGAACTCTCAGTCTACTCTCAGGCTCCGTATAATAGACTCAGGAGTCAACTTGAATGATGCTGTACAAGTGCGACAACTTTAATAAATAATTTCAACTCTTCCTTGCTATGTAAAAATTGTCTTTGAATCCTATTAATCTATACTAATATTATAAAGAGGAAAGTTTTGATTGTTTGTTTGCATTGAATAGGCTCTGAAACTACTGAACCAATTTGAAAAACTCCTTAACTGTTGGGACGCTACACTATCCCCGGGTGACATAGGCTATATTATATTTTCAAAAAATTAGGGATCCTTAATAAAACTCCAGTATTGTAACTAGGCTTGCCACCCGTACTTTATTATAAAGTATTATACGTTATTTCAGATAATAATTGTACTCTATACTTTAGAGAACAATAAAGTTCACAAAAATACTTTATTTCGTATGATTTGATTTCTTTGAGATTTTGAAATGTTGATTATTTTGTTAAACGAAATTTATCGATTGGTGATTTGATACTGAATCAATGTTGCTACTCACCAGCGCAAGAAATAAAATAAAAAATGAATTACTTATTTATTTTAATTTAAATATAGAATGTAAAGATGCTGTGCAATTGTTTAGTAAAGATGCTAATTTGATACAAATTGCAAAAGCAATAAAAAATGTTTTTAAACATAATATTAAAGAAAAATAAATTATACTTTATTTTGATACTATGTACTTTTTTTTTCTTACCTATAATAACCAATGTACTTTAACTGCAAAAAAAAAGTGGCAACCCTAATTGTAACCCAAGGTGTAAAAAATAAGAAAACCGAAGCAAAGCGTTACTCGTTAATATTATAAATGTGAAAGTTTGTAAAGATGTTTGGATGTTTGTTCCTCAATCACGCCACAACTACTTAACTGATTTGGCTGAAATTTTGAATGGAGATAGCCTATACCCTGGATGAACACATAGGCTACTTTTTATCCTGGAAAAGTTGAAGTTAATCTATGATGATGTAACGTGTACAGTCGGCCTCAGAAGTAGCTTAACATTTTAGTACCTTGTCATATTACATTTCTTGAATTTGTCATAAATGTTGTTAACCATACCGTAACCGTCGAAAAAGTTACTATTACAAAGTAATATATAACTATAATGTTAAGCTACATCTGAGGCCTACTGTACTGCTTTTCTGTAAATGAATTCTTGACGTAAAGACAATGTTAAATATCTTTGGAATGCTAATAAAATGCTTAGAGTCGATCAGTTACGATGAAATATGATGAATAATACATGATCGGAGAAATTTATTCAGAATTTATTTTACTTTAGGTCGCTGTAATGTTGTTACGAATAAGTTTGTTTTTCTGAATGTCTCACCGACTGCTCATGCCGATTTATTTCTACAGCTGAGCACAATCCAATATTTTTTGTGAAATTTGGTGCAATATTTTTCTGAAGTTTGTGAATATTTTTGTGATCGTTTTCTCTGCCTACATTTATTAGGTAACCTGTCATGTTGTTGGAAACCTGACGACTTGCGTTAGTATAATATAATATAATAACACGGACCTGAAAAAAAGATCCGTGTTATTATATTATACAATCTTTTTTTAGGTTCGTGTATAATAATAATAATAATTATAATTTATACTTAACAAATTTTTTTATATAAAAATATGTAGTGTGTGCTGCATGCGCGTGAGTGTGAGTGTGTGAGTACATGTATGTGTTTGTGTGTGTGTGTGTGTGTGTGTGTGTATACATTAGTTATCGATTAGTAGTTTATATCTATTCTGTAGTAGTAACTAGTGACAGTAGTATTCGAATTTCAAAACGATGAAAGGGCCACATAAAGCTATTTAGGATGTTTGCAAATAAAAAAAAAGCGGTCAAGTGCGAGTCGGACTCGCCCATGAAGGGTTCCGTAGCAGCAAGTAACATAGTATAAAAGTTCTTGTACTTCGTTGTAACTTTGATAAATGTTTTTTGCGGTTTACGATTTATGACGTATTAAAAAAAAACTACTTACTAGATCTCATTCAAACCAATTTTCGTTGGAAGTTTGCTTGGTAATGTACGTCATATATTTTTTTTAGTTTTATCATTCCCTTATTTTAGAAGTTACAGGGGGGGGGGACACACATTTTACCACTTTGAAAGTCTCTCGCGCAAACTATTCAGTTTAGAAAAAAATGATATTAGAAACCTCAATATCATTTTTGAAGACCTATCCATAGATACCCCACACGTATGGGTTTGATGAAAAAAACATTTTTGAGTTTCAGTTCTAATTAAGGGAAACCCCCAAAATTTTGTGTTTTTTTTTCTATTTTTGTGTGAAAATCTTAATGCGGTTCACAGAATACATCTACTTACCAAGTTTCAACAGTATAGCTCTTATAGTTTCGGAAAAAAATGGCTGTGACATACGGACGGACAGACAGACAGACAGACAGACAGACAGACAGACAGACAGACATGACGAATCTATAAGGGTTCCGTTTTTTGCCATTCGGCTACGGAACCCTAAAAATGGGTATTGAGTACAATTTTATAAAATACGAGTAACTGCCCTCGCTTTGCTTCGGTTTTCTTATTTTTTTACACCTTGGGTTACATTATTGGAGTTTTATTAAGGATCCCTAATTTTTTTGAAAATGTAATATAGTATTGGTTACTCAGGGATAATGTAGCTTCCCAACACTGAAATAATTTTTCAAATCGGTTCAGTAATTTCGGAGCCTATTCAATGCAAAAAAAAAAACAATCAAATCTTTCCTCTTTATAATATTAGTATAGAAAATATTTTAGAGCTTTTCTTTTACGAAGGAATTTAATACTAGTCTTCGCGTCAGTTCTATGTTAATTTCATCATTTCACCTTTTCATCTATATTCCAACTAATTATAAACTAAGTGTTAATAACGTTGCATTTTTAACGAGGTAGTAATTTATTTTACAATAGAATATTTTCGAGATACCTACGACGTACTCGTACGTATAATAAAAAATATATATGTGTGTGTGTGTGTCATGACCCGGATGAACCGTACAATTGTTTTACACATCAAACGTCACTCAAGGTCTATCAGAATTCAGAACACACCCCGAAACTTTATTTAAAGTTAGACATATTGTAGGTATAACCTTTTCTTGTTATAGAACTTATACATTATTTACACCACTCGAATTTTCACCGACGTAATAATTTCGGATACGGCCATCCACGCCCACTTCAAAATTTCACTCTGTTTAACAAAACAAGTCGGAATTGTAGTAATTCTTGACAAAAAAATAACCGACTTCAAAATAACTCAAAATCTACTTGTTAAATCATCAAAATCGGTTCACCCAGTCGAAAATTCTGAGGTAACAAACATAAAATAATCTAAATTTTACTAACAAAAAATAACCGACTTCAAAATCTCAAAAACTACTTTTCAGATCTCGTTCAAATTTATGTGGGACCACATGACAAGCACCTGCTTTCGATTAAAATAAGAATCATCGAAATCGGTTCGCCCAGTCAAAAGTTCTGAGGTAACAAACATAAAAAAAAAATACAGTCGAATTGAGAACCTCCTCCTTTTTTTGAAGTCGGTTAAAAAATACAGTCGAATAATACCTCCTCCTTTTTTGAAATCGGTTAACAAAATAGATATTAAATATCACATACTGGAATATCTGGCCTGGTACGATATCTACATCGTTGAATACCTATCACATTTCAATAATTTTCGTCAATAAGTAGAAGTAACCCGAACGTTTCGGGAAACATGATTAGAGCGGAAGAAGCGATCGCTGTTGATGTTGACTCCTAAGGGGGCGTCCATAAATTACGTGAGATGTTTAAGGGGGGAGGGGGTCGAGTCAAATCTCATCTAATCTTACGTTGAAGAAAGGGGGGGTCTCGGCAAATATCACGCAATTTTTTTCTGATTGAAACAAAAAAAATATACTATTTTGGTCCATTTTAATCCAGATTGTACATGTTTAAATTAATTTTTTATTACACTTATAATTAAACTCTCAGCAATATTGATTACTAGTCTTAACCAGTCGTAAATAAAAGCACGAAGCAAATTTTTCTTTTCTTTTTACAGTAACAATCTAACGCGTTTACGTAAGAAACCCACATTTTGAAAAATCTCACGTGAGATTGGGGGATGGGGGAGGAGGTTAAATAAAATCTCACGACATCTCACCAGGGGGGAGGGAGGTACAGAAAATTAAAAAAAAACACTTCACGTAATTTATGGACGCCCCCTAAATCTGCATGCAGTCTTCGCCTATAATTATGGTGGTACTTGACAAGCTAGTTACATACATAAAATGATTAGAGTATTAACAACGTATTAGTGTTCACTTTGTTGGCGTTCATTTAAATAAATGAATCGCTTTATGCGCCTGATAGCAATAAAGGGGGGCCCGAGCGCCAACAGCTGTAGCCCTAAAGCGGTGCCTTGTATTTTTAGAGGGGTACCATTGATGAAATGAAACTAGAACACAATTTACTATGAAGTGAAGTAAAAGCTTATGAAAGCATTAACCGAAAGGTGCTGAATGAAAATCACGCTTTGCTGTAATTAAGGGCAGAGGCCAACGGTAATTATAACGTTCACAAGTACCTAGTAACTGAAAAAGAAACAACTATTACTCATTTTGATCATACTTTTCATGTTTCTTCACTCTCTAAGTAAAAGTTGTATAAAAATCCATAAATATGACTGCTTGTTAAAGTTATATGTAGCGCTAATTTGACTACGTACATAGTACCATCGATAGGAGTGTTCCATATCCATAAACTATGAAACATAGTCTCCACTCCACAAACATCATAATAAAATTATGTAGGTACTCAGTACATTGTACAGTCTAATAATAACATTTAATAAATCACAGTTACCTGATTTGAACTTTATATTTCAATACAGTCAGTGCCAAAAGATTTTTTAAATATTCAAGCGCCTAGAATATTACAATATTTATTTATTTTGCACTTATTTAAACAGTGGGCAGTACGAAGTGTTCTTTTAGTTTCTTTTCATTGGAAACCTCTTTTCAAAGTCGAGAGTGCTTAAAGTGGCCTTCGATAGCTGAAGATTCCTTGGCATCAGCTAATTATGTATAGGCTGCTCTGCTACGACGTTTTGGATTTATAGAATATAGGACAATAATTCAAGTTTCTGAGGATTTAAGGCTTAGTTCAAAATAATTTATTCATAGCTGTATCCTACCTATAATAATTTTATCAGCCTCTAACAATCAGCACTTTGGATGAGTATGTAGGTCTCAAGAGAAACGACCCTAAGAAAGTGCTAAGTCATTAGTGGGTTGAAGCCAAACGCTCATTAATCTGTCTCATGTCTGCCCCGGCTGGGAACCGAATCCAGAACTTTCCGCTCGGGTAGAGTTACTAATTGAGCTACAGACAGGTTCATCATTCTCAATTTAATAAAAACAAATTGATTCCTTTAGTATAAAGGGTTGGGATTTGCGGTTGGGGCTTGTAATTTTAATTCACATGTAAATTAACAAGTGAAGTATGTTATTAGATTGGAGACGAGTTTGGAGGATTGGAGGAGGCGTCGAGGATAGCTATAATATGTGTATGGTTATACTGTCCATTACCAGCGGCATAGTAAATCCTAGCGCGGGATTGTGAGTGTGTAAGCAATAAGGACGTATTATTATTATGATGACCTTTGTTTCACTGATACGCACTACAACGGCAGTGAGGTGAACGTAGTTATTCCACAAATACGTTCTCCCCGCGCCTCCCACGCGACTGTTAGCGTTGGGAATGAACCGCTTTGACGGTACATCCGATACGTTGTTATTACACTTGACATTGATAACGATAACATTGATAACTGCTTTCGTCTTGTGCTACATGCATAGATAGCCATACACCATCAAGTTTACTGAATGGTACATCAAGTCCGGTGCAAACTTGACAAGTAGGTATACTTGATCGTGTATGGCCAATTGGCCAGCTTTATGTTGCTGGTGATTATGTTATTATTTTTGGCTGTTTCCTCATTAGGAAAGTGAAGTCTGTGTTAGCAGTGCCGGATTAAACACGTAGCAACAAGAGTACTGTGTGTTAGGAGGACGGATTTTGATCATCGCTGCAACTGTGTTATTTTATTTGTTATCTCAATGGATACCTTTTAAGAAAATGCACCACCGTTGTATGTTGAATGTGTGCTTTTTGGTTTTAGAGGTAGAGAAGATGGTACTGTACCTACCTATAGATGTCAATGTATTAGTTTCTCTAACTTCAATGAAATGAAATGAAATGAAATGAAATAATAAAATGAAATAATCTCTTATTCATGTAGATATCCTTGATAGACTTATGCACGTCATTTTTTTTCATTTACCAGCTTTTCGCAAAGGTGCTTCGCCATAGAGGAGAAGAAAAGCCGTAAAGAAACTCCTCAGCACATCTTTTAAAAAATAAAACTTATTACAAAAAAAGATGTTTCTAACCTAACCTAACCTTCACAACGAAGCAGCAATGTTCCGCATTGCATTGCAGGCCTCCTAATACTTATGAGAAACTCATGGAATAGCTTGATTTAGAGGATGTCGATGAGTTGATGATAAGGTGATCAGGTTTTCTGACCCTGCGTTTTAAGACACGAATACAGTGTGAATATTTACTCATTGTAAAAGATCTTAAAAAGTTCTCAACTTGCTAGGTATTATTACTTATAATATTTCATCAAACATTGTATAATGCAATGGCTATAAAACATTACATTAGTAAATTTCAATGTACTCGTAATAGTACTAATCTTTTTGAATATAATGTGTGCATTTGGAGATAAATACTCATCTTTAAACAATGATATTTAAAAAAATATAGGTACGTTATGTCCTTACAAATCAACCAAAAATTTCTGTTCCGAAAAGAGCTACAACACACACACGTTTATTTTTTGTTTTACTACACCAATCACATTGGTATAATACACGAAGGCATTTTAACGCTGTATGTCAAATGTCAAGCACGTCTGACAACAACAAAAGCGTGCGTATCATCTTATATTGACAGAGCGACTACGAGCAGAACGGTCAATTGCCTGTTCTTACGCTCTTCATCGTCGGCGCGCTAGTGACATATCTACCTCTTTTTTACATAATAATATCATTGCTTTAAATACTTACTCTGCATAACCACAGTAAGACAGTGTTGAAATCGTAATGAAATCTACATTACTTTTATGTGTTTATAATTCTTAAACGACTACTATACTATATACTATATATATAAATTTTTATATAAGTATACTTAAATATCGATCCTTCGTATAAAATTGTAACTGTAAAAAACTCAAGCTTTTTTATATTTAATGCTGACGAGCAAAAGTAGTCTTTAAGGTGGTACGTTGAAGGTCTATACTTCTGTGTTTACTCTCTTGATTGCACATGGGCAGCGATGTGAAGCCTGACACTGTCCGGGCGTCGGATGCGGTGTCAGGCTGTCAGGCTGTCCATTCAACTGTCTGGCCTGTGTCGCCTTCGGTTAAATAATTTAGCTAAAAGTTTATACTGAAACAGACATTTCAATCAGGTATTTAATTAAAGTACTTAGCAAGGTACGGTTCCAAGGGGATTTATGTCTTTCATTACAAAATCAATTGAACGTATTAGCCTGGGGCCGGCGAATTAGTCTGAGAAGCGGCCACTACATTATTATAAAACATAAAAATAAAGTAACATCTAAGAATCTTTCTATCAATTTCAAGTACTTCATTGAAAATGTCTTTATTTCTGTGAGTGAAACATGTCACTAAATGGGTCCAGGGAAGGCTCCTTCTCCCTCAATTCATTCCAGTGCTCTATCCAGAAGTTCGGGCAGATGGTTTCGAAGTACCGCTTGAATACCTTGCAATCATCCACGTCGCCCAGCAGGCGAGTACACTTGAAGTAGTCGCAGTAGTTGTCATAGCAAGCCTTGGTTTGATTTTGAAAAGGATACCGGGGACCGATGTGTAACGTTCTGAATTTCTCATTACACATGGCGGTTTTTAATAAATTAATAAAAAATAAAATTACAAAATTTTAATTAAATTTACCTGGGGTTACCATTAAGTTGGTGAGTGGTTTTGGAAATATGAAACAATTCACGACAATACGTAACTACGTTAAAAGTAAAATGGTCACAGATAGAAATAGTTGATCGATTGCAACTACGGAACCAATAGAGCGTGGGCTGGCACGCAATTTGTCGGTTTTTGTGATAATCACTTTGCTATAGATTTATAGAAATTATGTTTTATATTATGTAGTGATTAAAATAAATAAAAAGTTCTTTTAATAAACAGCTCTTTTAAAATTATTTTTTATGCGTGTAACTTTTTATAGATATTTTTTTTATTTTCATTAACGTTACATCTCTTTTCGACTCTTGAATTTTAATTGAGTACGCAGAGCGATTGCGCTCACAGAAAACTAAAGGACAAACCATTTAAGGAGATTTAAATATAAATTGTATTAGGTATTTCATTTTAAATATGCTGGCATTAAAATTAGCAAGTCAAGTAAGTTTATTATTACAATATAAATATAATTTTAATTTAAAAAGGGCAGAAATTTGCGTTCATGTTAATTTACGTCGTGAAAGGATTTGCACAGCGTTAAACAACGAACAGGTCTGAGAGGTTTTTAATATTAGGTAACAGAGGTTTTAAACGCATTAGAATTTTATTAGCATACCTAAATTGGTTTACAGTATTGACAGTATGTAGTAGTTTGCAGAAATTAAAATGCGTTTTTTTTTCATTTTAGAAGATGGCAAACGAGATTACGATGATTGTAAGAGGTCATCGTCGTCCATGGACATTAAAGACACCAAAGGCATCACTGATTTGTGTGTGTGTGTGTAGTTGTTGATCGTAATTTACCGAGTTTACATCTCAGACACGTTAATTTATTAATGCGTCCACTATGAATATTTCTTGACCATTTTCGTGCTCCGAACAGCACGTTTCAGCAGTGCTCCGAAGTGGAAATGGTTTTAAAAATTCAGAAAGCATCTGCCTGCCATGAATATAGATCGAGCTTCGCGTGCGAATCAAAGACGTTTTATGTTAATAACCACGAATTGTTCTTAGTAAGCGCCTAGACTATAAACGAGGTTCCGTGAAAACATTATGTAGTACGGGCAATCGGATAAAAAGCCTTGTAGAGAGGATGAAGCGATCGCAACAAGCAACAATTTGGAAACAAGTCCACTTCCGGAAGCGACTTAAATAAGGAAAATATATTAATTGAAGAGAGATGCTCGTATTGTACACTCGTTCAAACGAACTCTATTTCCCGATGTAACGTGGACTGAATAGTATAATATAATGCGTAGTTAATTTACCGTTACGAATTTATTAATAACTATTAACTAATTGATGATGATTTATAGGTAATTCTGATTCATACAAAACTTAAAAGGCAGGCTTCTTCAAGAAAGAAAGAGAAATTATTTAATAAAATTTTAACCGACTTCAAAAAGAGAAGAAAAGAGGTTCTCAATTAGTGCTTCTCATGTGGTCCCATTTAAATCTGACGAGTAGTTTTTGAGTTATCCCTAATTTTAGAGGCATTTAATAATATGTTTACATGAAGCCCTACCACCAAGCCAGGGGCGGCTTCTTCGGCATGAGATTGGGGTTGGTATTCTGGGCTACGAAATACGGTTATTTTGACCGAATTACGTAAAAACATCCTTGTTACATAAAACTTTTCTTGTCAATCGCTCTATTTAATTAAAAACCGCATGAATATTAGAGCAGTATTTTTGAGATTGTCGTGTATAAACCGAAAAACGCGCTTCACCGTGCTTCAAGCTCATTGACACACGAAGTGTTTGAGAGCATGAATAAAATTATAGTGGGAGCATTTGAAGCGCTCATTTCTCGCAAGCTTGTGTCAGCATTTTCACTACGGCTGGTCAGACTACTTTGAAGGCTCACAGCGGAACGTTACTAAAAGTAATAATAATTTCAATATAAGAGAATATATACAACGTTTTCATTTTACATTCATTGGTAATCAAAAGTTATCCAAATTGATAGCACCACAGCGATTGTCATTAAACAACATTAATCTTTTACTTTTTCGACGACTTTTTAAGTAGGTCCTCAAAATAATTGGGAGGATCACAGAGTCATCAATAGTTATTACTTATTATTATATAGGTTATTACTTTATACAGGTTCCACAATTTTTCTTATAAATAACATCGGTAATCAGACAAACACTCATAAATATATCAGAAAAACTGTGCCAATCTCCGCCTCCGTGCCAATATATTATTTTGGTGTGAGCCGATACTCGATTTATGGAGAGATAAACATTCGGAATTTGAAGATACTCGTAGATCGGATATGAAAGTGTTTGCGTGGTCGACGTTAAAAGCCATGTGTTCCGTGCTATCACACTAAAAGTTATAGTGTTCAACAAGACTCTTCTATGCATCATTTACGTTGTTTCATAAGCACCTAGCTATGTAAGTGAAGTGTTGTACAATTTTTATACAGTCTAAACGTATTATTATTAATATAGTATTATATTATTTTATGGTAATTATGTATATACCTACCTACTTGCTTTAATATTGCTAATATAGCGGGTTTGATATCACACATAGGTACGACATAATATATATTCTCTGAATTAGGAAGTAAATACCTGGATTAGTGAACACTAAATCGTGAACTAAATAGGTACATCAATCATCACTCAACTATGAACTAAATACAACAATATGTGAACTGGATTTTTGCGGGAAGTTAAAGAATTGGTGACAATAAAACACTACCTCTCCGCTTCGCGTTCGAGGTATGCAATAATGGTTAATGACTAGATGAGCTCTAACTGTGCTGACTACTGTATAAGGTCGTTAAAATGTCGGTGCATACGTAACGTGGATAGGACGGGGACGGGACGTGGAAGGGGCATAAATATTATACGTGCGTGCCCCTGGCGTATGCGCTATCGTTTACATTTTCTATGAAACGATGTTTCCAAAACTTCACATCCCGTCCCGTCCCCGTCCCGTCCACGTTACGTATGCAGCGACCTTTAAACAATCAATTCACAAACAGCACTTGAGTTGTTAAAATCAACGCATAAGTAAAATAGCTGCCGATCAGCAAATACATAAGTGATTCTCATAAGTGATTCAGTTCTTTAATGCGCAAATGACAACATTATATGATTTCATTCTACATTTTTTTTCACTTTACAAGATTCACAAGTAGTGATAGCCTAGCGGATAGAACGTTGTTCTCTCGAACGAAGGGGCCCGAGTTCAAATCCTGGCACGCACCTCTGATTTTCAAATATTTTGTGCGTATTAAAAGTTAATTATCACTTGCTTCGGTGACGGAAAACATCGTGAGGAAACCTGCACACCGGAGAGTTCTCCATAAAGTTCTCAAAGGTGTGTGAATTCTACCAATCCGCACTTGGCCAGCGTGGTAGACTATGGCCTGTACCCCTCACATTGTGGGAGGAGACCCCGAGCCCAGCAGTGGGACGACTATGGGTTGTTGCTTTGCTTACAAGATTCAATAAATATATTTCAAACATACCCGTATAACAAATTGGCAAAATTTCCATAACGAATTTCATTCCCGATCTTGCGGAAACCCTAAATGTCGTTTCATAAATTGATTCATAAAAATCAGGAAAAAATATTTCTCGTGCTTCATATACATATTATGTATATTCTGTAATTTTCACGTTACTTCATTATAGAGACATAAAAAAACAACTGGATTGAGTTAATTTTAACCACAGATCATAACAATTTTTCATTTGTATGCTTTTTCATTCCTATCATAGATTTTGAGATAAAATATTTAATTGAATACTATGTTTAGCAATTTCAGTTTTTTTTTGATGTGAAACATCTTTACGCGAGGGGTAAACCTGATTTTAGACTTGGCGATCGTGGCGATGCATTTCGATGTTTCACATCTGTCAGCCGTCCCATGACAGCAGTTCTTTTTTTTTCATAGTTTTACCTAATACAATATTTTGTTTGCTTAAGTTACTATAAATAAAATTGTAAGCTTTACCTACTTACCGCATACTACTTCAATGTGCGTGGTTCTAACAAGCATTAACTTTGTTTTATTTAAAGTTTAAGTTAAATCACCTTAGTAGGCAACTCGTTTTAAATGTGTTCTTTTTCAGGGCAGCGCTCACTGAAGATGGTGGAAATACACTCCGGAGGCAACGGGTGTCAAGGCCCCGGCGCTCCTTGCGATGACGTGGTGAGTGAGAGCCATAGTATTCCAAACACGGACCTGAAAAAAAGACGGACGTAACCTCGTCTAATCGAGAGTGAAGCATAGCAATAGCCGCCCGCTTACCAAGTGTGCGTAATTTTTGATTCGCGATTGAAGCAATATGGTGTCAATGTGTGGGTGTGTGTACTTGTACGAATAAAGAGTTGGTATTACTATGGGTGCTTCACTGAATTTGTTGTTGGGATTACGTCCGTCTTTTTTTAGGTCCGTGGATAGGTGTAAAAGATTTGTGGTAAAACAAAATATTTATCTGGACATTTTAGTTACACGTTTTACCATTTAGACGTTTCCAAAAGATTAGCTGTAATTCTAATTAAGTTGTCCGAATTAAGTTAACGTAATACCCATTTACGGCTTATATAATATTATAAAATGAAATAACATTAGTAATAAAATAATGCGGGATAGATCCCCCCGGGCCGAATTTATTAAAATTTTGTTGGGGAATAATTCGATTCACGAATACGAATCCATTACCGTTTTGAAATCCAATTTAAACGTCAAAGCCACTGCCTATTATTTTTGCAAAAAAACAGAAAGCTAAGAAAGGTCCTCTTCACCATTTCGCATCAGTAGTTTACTTTTAATAATTGAGAAGAAAATCAGTATTTGGTTTTATGATAACTTGAGCTCGTCTGCTTTAAAAATGAATGTGCCCCAACTGTCTTACTTTTAAACCTGTTCTAGCACTAGTAATTAAGACACTGACGTCCGTGCATAACTGGACTCACTGAAAATCAGCGCCGTAGCTAACACTACCTCATGCTGAGTGAGCTCCATTTTCTGGGCCACTGGACACATGCGAAAGTTACAATGTAGATAGTCATAAATATTTATTTTTGTTTCTTAATTTTTGTCTCTTTGTGATTATTTTTTTGTTAATAAATGATTTTCTTTATTTCTTTAAATATTATTGTCATGACCTGTAAGTGGAAATATTTATGTTTATTGATATTTATTTAGCAAGAAAAGTTTCGTAATATTGCCACTAACATGTTACGCATATAATAAAACGTGCTCTGACGTTCATTTCTAAAGTAAATAAATCGATATAAAATACACTCGAGAGCAAAAAATCGCATACCATCGACATTTTTTAACCAAAAGTTTTGTTGCAATTGTTGCTATTGTTTGAAATCTCAGGATTATGGCAAGGGTTGATTACCCATTTGCAAGCCTAAATTGCATACTGTAATATAAATAAGGATAAGTTTTTGGTAAATAAATGTATTAAAAATAATTCACTCTTGCTTAAAATGCAGGTGGTGTGCGATTTTTTGCTCTCGGGTGTAGTTTATACGTGATGTGAAAAGTTACCTGTAGCAGCGTAGCCGTTTTCGTCGTGAACCAACGTAAACAAAGCTACGAATACAATCAATGAGTGGGGCGTGTCTGTTTGCACGCCTGTACTCCTGTAGCCGCGCGCCCTACAGCCCCACTGCCAGAGTAGCCATCTCTACAGTTTTAACTGTAGATTTACAGTTTTTTAAGTAGAATTTTGCAGTTTTCTACAGCTTTTTGAAAGCAGTTCTACAGTTTTAATTTAGGGTTGGCAACACTGCCCACTGCCCAGTGCCCGCTGCTCACTGTGGCGGACTCTTGCTTTATGGACAAGTATTTACTGTACAGTACAGCATTATGACAGAAAACTTATTTTTTTAAGGTGGGTTAAAATGGTTGGTGAGATCGCGTTTTCGCGCTCGTAATCTCAGACCTAATGTAGTTCGCTTTGGAATACGCTCCTTTGGGCAAATTAAAATTCAAAATCATTTAATAATATTATAGAAAGGTATCTCTAGCTTATAAACTTATAATCAGTTGTTTTCTATCTATCTATATCTACATCTGCAAGGGGCGTCCCACAATAGTTCTAATTTTTTGCTCTAATAGAGGTAAGTATGCTCTATATGTTTTAGAACTTGTTATGTGATAAATATTCACAATGAAAAGCTTTACACTGTTGACAAGTCCTCATTTATTGTATTGATTTTATTTCTAAGGACATCGGTGATATGGTACTAAACAAAGACAAATGTTATCTATGTTCAAAATATACATACATACATACATACATATATACATAGGTAGGTACTGATGGATACACTTACCAAACACTGCGCTCTCGTAATTTTTTGCAAAGTAGATTAATACTAATTTAATAACATTGGATTACCGCCAAGTAACGCCCTGTTACGTATCATTAACTATGTCTATTAATTACTAACAGACTGTCAATATCGGGATTCAATTAAACACGCTACGAAAACCACCTTCATCTATTTGTAGTAACGTTCAATAGTTACTGGTTTTATGATTTACTAGTAATCGCCCTCGCTTTGCTTCGGTTTTGTTATTTTTTTACACCTTGGGTTACATTATTGGAGTTTTATTAAGGATCCCTAATTTTTTTGAAAATATAATATAGCCTATGTTACTCGGGGATAGTGTAGCTTCCCAACAGTGAAAGAATTTTTCAAATCGGTTCAGTAGTTTCGGAGCCTATTCAATGCAAACAAAAAATCAAATCTTTCCTCTTTATATATTAGTATAGAGTATAGATTATGGGTTTGGTGACCAATGCCACTATTGTTGAGGACATCTATACTAATATATAAAGAGGAAAGATTTGGTTGTTTGTTTGCATTGAATAGGCTCCGAAACTACTGAACCGATTTGAAACATTCTTTCACTATTGGGAAGCTACACTATCCCCGGGTGACACAGGCTATATTATATCAATTATTTTCAAAAAGTTAGGGAACCTTAATAAAACTCCAGTAATGTAACCCAAGGTGTATCAAAAGAGGAGTGCAAATATAAGAAAACCGAAGCAAAGCGAGGGTGGTTACTCGTATTTTATAAGTTGAAGTCATACATTTATGACTTCGTTTCATTCTTGGTAGCCTGTCGGTGATGTTAATGAAGTTACATAAAATATTATATTTCCAAAATTGAAATTCTGTTGAATTGGACTTAGTTATTTACCTCGCTCTTATTTACTTCGTTAACGTTCTCTATTTTAATTGTCTCTCGACTACTTTTCTGACTCGATTTACTTGTCCCAATAGTCTGAGTTCAATCAAATCATCAACCTGCTAAAATCATGTAGTGAATTAAAATAATGATGAATAAAAAGTCATCTATAGCTGACTAACGGGCAGATGTGCTTCATTATCTCCTGATACTAATAGTTACTATAGATTAGATACTATACCTATATGTTCTTTCTTTCTTTCTTTTTCTTCTCTCTTTCTTGGCCGGTAACGCATCAATGATGCCTTTGGTGTTGCTGATGTCCATGGGCAACGATAGTCACTTACCATCAGGTGGATCAGCTTGTTTGCCAGCTATTTCCATAAAAAGAAAAAAATCGTTACGGTAGTACATTGTTATTGTACAAAGTTCTACCAGTCATAAGTCGACGGCTAGTAGGAAGCAGGAAACCCGCATATTACTAGTTCAAAGAAACTGAAACCAAACCACAGAACCAAACGATAAAACATTTCACGGTCACTAAATCGTAATTGTTTCTCTTTTTATTTCTACGTTTCTATTACAGAGACATTTTGTTACATTAGCACGTCGTCAGGGAGATCGTAAAATTATTTTCGCTCATATTTACGGGATGGACGTCGTACCGGTCGTACGCCACGTTACGTTACGTCGCAAATCTAAAATTAGGGTGTATTATCTAAAAACAATTCTGTCAGAACACTTGTTTCATCATTGGAGATAATCGAAGGACGAGGGGAGTGTGTGAAGAGTAGTTGGAAAGGGTTTATAGGGGTAATTTCGTCACGATGGTGTTTGGTCTGACTATGGTGGCCAGCAATGCATGACCGATCATGATACGGATAGCTACGATAATCCTTCGCGATCACTGAAGTACATATAATGTCATAGAACAGACATCTCGAACAAAATGTAGTAGTGTCCCGCCGGGAGGTTCTATTTTCAAAATTGAGCTCCCGTTCTTCTTTCATACCCCATTTACACGCGCGCGCGAGCCACGAGACAATCCGCGAGACGCGCGCGTGCGCGCGTGTGAACAGGGCGCTCGCGGACCAGACAGCGGCGCGTCTCGTGGCTCGCGGGCTCGCGGCGGGAGCGGTTTGTTAGGCGCGGCCAAAGGGGCTCGCGCGAGCGCTCGCGTGGTGTTCACACGCGCGTAGGGGGCGTGGCTTACGGACGCGCCACGAGACGATCCGCTACACGCGCGTGTAAATGAGCGGTCAAAATCGAACGAATCCATTGAAAATTAAAGCCGATCGCCGCCAATTCATTGGGACTATACATTCTGTTCGCGGTGCCGGTTCTATATGCTAGTAATAATACTTCAATGTTCGCGATAATCTTATTTTCGTTGCTAGCCACCAGTGAGACAAGTGTCGAGCCGAGGTGAATCTCGTCTGTTGAGCTGTGAACATCGGCCGCGCGGTACATAAATCTGTTTTATTGGCAGCCGAAAGCTTCATAAACCGGTGTTGGACACGCTGTACACTTACAGAGCCTACATTTCAGTTGTATCGGTTACCGAGGGAGTTATCGAGAGAGTTATCGAGGGGGGGCGTCGATGTAGTGTGACATTGTGTGACGATGGGTGGGAGGGGGTCCTAAATTTCGTGACGTTACATTTCAAAATTGAATAATTGGCATGTATAGGTAAATATTAAAAAAAAACAATTAATGGAAATAAAACTTATTTCGGAACTTCTGTTTTAATTTAATAATTTCTAGGTGTAAAATTACATAATATGTGACGTCACACTAGGGAGGGGAGGTCTCACAAATGTGACCAGCTGCGATAAGGATGGGGGAAGGGGTCAAAAAGTCATGAAATTAGTGGGACGTAATTTATGATTTCTAGCTACATCAAATATTTATTTCGCAGGATGTTAGCACATCTTCGTTCGTTTTGGTTTAAAAATAACTCCATTAATTTACTTACATATCTTAGTTCATAATACTACTTCAAATTCATAGAAATTTTGAAATGTGAATAAATCTGAGCAGTGTGAAAACACTCAAGTGTTTATGTTGGAAATTATATTAAAATTAACAAGAAACATCCAACTGAATAGATGACAGAGTATATTAATGAAAGGTAGCAAGTTAACATTAGGTACTTACGGCTCATTGGATTTGATTAGTGTTAGGAACACACTATAATGGCAGTTTTATGTTAATTAGTAATGGCTTATTTAGAACCTACAATACAGTGAAAACAAATAATTAACTAACAACGTACGTAGATGGAATATGATATTGTAATTATGTAATAAAGTAAAAAAAAATTAAATGTGTGCTGGGAAACATTGAAGAAGTGAAACTTCAACGGACAAATGGAAAAACGAATCGCAACGGACAAGTGGAAAAACAAATGGCAACGGAGAAGTGGAAAAATGAATCGCCTTCAAAATATGAAGTTAGATAATTATGGGTCTCTTGAATCACTCGTTGGCATAGATAAACTAATTTACCGGGCTATAGTTATAATATTTTTGTCATCAATAAAATAGTACCTAATTATTGAATGCACTATTTAGTACCCAGTAGATATCGCATAGACTTTTTATACTTTTATGTTGGCTTCAACCTATTAACGGCCCACTACCGAGCACGGGTCTCTTCTCTTGAGGAAGCCTAGAGCATACTCCACCACGCTGCTCCAGTGCGGATTGGTGGAGAGCTATTATGTTAATTATATTATTATGTAAATCACTTATATTTTTTTTAATTTGGAAATTGCTTTAAAACAAAATGCTACATCTAGACCTAATTATAGTATCTACTTATATTAATTCGTTAAAATATCGGCGTGTCCTTTGAAAGGTTGGTTTCCGGTCATTTGTCCCAGTGGATGGGTTCAATCGGTTATGAAATCCGTAATCACGAACAAACTGCAATAAAAGTGCCTTTTGATTCCTTATTCCATTGTAATAAGGTTTGTTTTTGATTACTGCTTTTGTTTGATGTCGTTCGATATTTAATAGTAAATGGTGATGTGTGTTGTATAGAGGATACACTCCCTAATAAAATTTCTGAGAAGCGTGTTTTAAGCAAATGATACAATAGTTTATTTTTTTGTCTGCGTGCGTGTAGGTACTTAGGTAGGGTCCTGAGTTCTATTTCCGATCAGTTGCCGGTTTGTTCTCGGCTTCCGGATTTATTATGTACTGTCATAATTATTTTTGTTGAGAACTAACTTCTCGGTGAGAACTAACTTACTTTGAAAAGGAAGCAGTTCCTGTATCCGTATATTTATAACAACCTGATATTAAAATACTTCGTTGCGATTACGGCCGACTCTTACTTAGGACTAGCTGACCCGGCGAAATTCGTCTTTGTCTAAGACACTATTTTTTTCTAAAATAAAAGTAGCCTGCACTGCCAGTGAAAGTCGCATCAAAATCAGTCCAGCCATTTCAAAGATTAGCCGGAACAAACAGACAGATAGACAAAAATTGTAAAAAATGTTGTTTTGGTATATGTACGGTGTATACATCCAAATGCACTTAGTAAAAAAGCGGCCAAGTGCGAGTCGGACTCGCCCATGAAGGGTTCCGTAGCAGCAGGTAACATAATATAAAAGTTCTTGTAGTTCGTTGTAACTTTGATCAATGTTTTTTGCAGTTTACGATTTATGACGTTTTAAAAAAAAACTAGTTACTAGATCTTATTCAAACCAATTTTCGTTGGAAGTTTTCATGGTAATGTACATCATATATTTTTTTTAGTTTTATCATTCTCTTATTTTAGAAGTTACAGGGGGGGGGGGACACACATTTTACCACTTTGGAAGTGCCTCTCGCGCAAACTATTCAGTTTAGAAAAAAATGATATTAGAAACCTCAATATCATTTTTGAAGACCTATCCATAGATACCCCACACGAATGGGTTTGATGAAAAAAATATTTTTGAGTTTCAGTTCAAAGTATGGGGAACCCCCAAAATTTACTGTCTTTTTTCTATTTTTGTGTGAAAATCTTGATGCGGTTCACAGAATACATCTACTTACCAATTTTCAACAGTATAGCTCTTATAGTTTCGGAAAAAAGTGGCTGTGACATACGGACGGACAGACAGACAGACAGACAGACATGACGAATCCATAAGGGTTCCGTTTTTTGCCATTCGGCTACGGAACCCTAAAAAGCGGTTATTTTAATATTACAAACAGACACTCTAATTTTATTTATTTGTATATGTTACCGGATATCTGTATAATGCTGGTATTCAACACAATTCCTAGGAAATATGTATAATACCTGGGTCGTTTTGGCAATGTATTAAATTATATGAATATTATCACCATTACATAGTTTGCCTAGGTAATGTATACGTTTCGCAACTACTGTACAGAATACCTGCAGGTCCACCGGCAATGAATAAAGTTAGATTTGGGTATGTATAGTCAACTTGGATGGAGGTTGGAATTAAGAATTTACTTAAAAACACACTCAAAACAAATTATAACCATTATAACCTGCATGAATAGATATTTTTTTATACATTTTAAATTAATGCTTGACCGAAATCACACTTGATGGTAAGGAGAGATGCAGTCTAATGGCTCCTACACTACACTGCTCGCCTACGCAGCTTCGGATTTTTCAAAATTGGTGACAGAACCGACTTAGTCAACCCCGACCCCACGTGGTACTAGTCTGCCCTACCCCTAGAGTGAATGTAAACCCCGGAGGCGCGGAGGGAGAGCAGCCCCCGCCCGCTGTAACAAACTGCAGGCACCATGTGAGCCGAAGCGGCTGAGGCTGGTCGCCGCAGGCGACCAAAAAGCCGAAGCTGCGTAGGCGAACATGGAGTGCCTGCAGTTTGTTACGCAAGGGCGGAGGGGCTGCACTTCCCGCAGCGCCGGAGATGTTTGGAAGCCTTTTTATGTATCAAAAACCCCTAAATTCTCCCTAAGAGTGCATACGTCACCGGAAGATGACTATTTGCAAAGCATGCTGTGGTTACCTGTAATTGTAGGAACAGTAAGATTTAATATGATAAGTAACAACTTGTATTGCAAATGATGAAACTGTATCTTATGTTGGTAATCCTATAATAAATAAATAAATAAATAAAGATAACAAGAACTGCAAATTTACAAACCTAGGTTTATAAACAATAAATATACAACCAAATGAATATTACTCTAACTGAAACATTCGCTACTTGAAAGTTGGCCTTTTGAAAAGTGTCATTATAAAAGGCAGACCAAACGTACAGTTGGCAACTGTTAGGTTGTGAAATTAAAAAAAAATGTGATAAGTTGGCAAATGATTATTCGGCGAAATAAAATTCTGCGAAACGTTAGTTGGCAAGTGATAATCGGCCAAACAATTTTCGGCGAAAAGGCAGCTTACAGAACCGTCTTTTACACACATTAGCAACTACGCATGGAGTATTGTATAGAATGCCTGGGCTAAGTATGAAATAAATAATATTCAAAACGTTACCTGAACGTTTTAGATATTCTATACATTGCCTAGGTATTGTATAAAATGCTGAATTATACAGATATCCGGTAACATATACATGTATAGATAGTTTAACTTTAACCACACCTTATTCAGAATAAAATAGCACTTTTCCATGTATCCTAATCACTATTGGAGACACGTCGGCTAGAGGACGCTGGACTCAACCATATTTCATGCTTTACGTTGATTGGATTACGTCAAATGGGACTTTATTTATTCCATATCAAAGGAAACTCCCCTTTTTATTATATTGAGTACTACCTACCTATGTTAAATACCGGAATTAAGTTTTCGCTAGTTTTGTCCGGATTAAAATAAAGGATTCAAAAATCGTCCCGTTAAAATAGTAAAGAATCCGTCATGTCCGTCCGTCCGTCCGTCCGTCCGTCCGTCCGCAGCACATACATCTTTAAAGTGCTATTTTGGTCAGAGTCAAGTGTCCTTCCCATCCCGGGCAGCTAAATAGTAGGTTGATCTTTAAAGGATTCTACTCACTATGCCTACATAAGTATATTAATAAAGCACTATACTATAGCGTATCCTACCATAACTGTGCTAGGACCGCGTGAGATCAAAAAAAACATTATTATAAATTAAAATATATAAATAAATTAATGCTTACACACGCGGGTGGCATGGACGACACATATAACACCCACCCGAGTACAAATATTAATCTGCCACATAAATATCTGCCCCGACCGGGAATCAAACCCGGTACCCCTAGTTTCGAAGGCAGACTCGCTACCAACTAGGCAACAGGGTCGTCGAATATATCCCAGTACCTATAAGTCATACATAGGTACTATATTTTTATACTAAAGTTTAATAAATATGTTACTAAATAGGTAAGTACCTAGTTTAGTAACTTTAAGTTAATTAATTTTGCTTGTATCCTTTGTATTAAAAGTTGATACTTTTATCACTATTCCCAATAGTGACTAGACCGTATCATGCACGGAGTGTCAAGAATTGTCGACAAAAATTGAATTTTTCAAGTGTGCGTGGATGGCCAAATCCAAAACTCCGAGGAATAGCGAAAATGCTGGTAAAAAGTCTTAAAAGAAGAAAACTAAAACTGCATCATTACATTTTTGAATAATTAATTTTTCTAGCCAGGAATCGAACCCATTGATTTTGAAAAAAAAAAACACATCCTGTATTATTACACCATTCGATAGTAACTCTAACAAGGATTGAATTCTGGGAAATATTGACTTACGAAAAATCAATATTCCAGGCCCTGGCCTAATCTGAATCCTGAATCCTGAATCGAACTCGTTGATTAAAAAAAAATCACCTGTATTATTATACCATTCGATAGTGTTTCTAACAAGGATCAAATTCTGGGAAGTAATGACATACGGCAAAATTAAGGAAAGAGCTTCTAATTAACAAAAAAAAAAACGTTTAAAATGCAGCACTTTCTTAAAATTCCACATTTTCCATAAGTTTGCCGTATGTCATTAGTTTCCATAATTTGAGCCTTGTTAGCAACACCATCGAGTGAAGTAATAATAGTGTGGGTTTTTTTTCAAAATCAACGGGTTCGATTCCCAGCGAAGATTTTTTTTAAATCTAATGATACAGTTTTAGTTTTCGTCAAAATCAGCCCCGAGACTCCTTGAACCATTTTTCACTATTCCTCATATTGTATGCATTGTGCCTTACTCTTGTCATTACCAAGACTCGTAGAAGCAGTGAACGATTATAGTTCATTGCGTAGAAGCGCTACGCTTCACAGAAAGAATAATCATTAAGCATGTTTGCAAGTCTGAAGGTGACTGACGACCGTGAAACTCGACGATCAAATCAATAAATACTCAATAATACACTCGGATTATTACGATTATGATAGTAAGGTACACACTATACAACTATCGTCAACTTCGGGGTCTCTTATATTCATAGAAACAATATTGATTTGCACTTCCACAAAATCAATATTACGTGAAATCTAACGTTTCTGTGTACAGTCGGCTGTAGAAGTAGCTTGACATTTTAGTACTTTGTAATAGTAACTGTTTCGACGGTTTCCTAGCAACGTCTATGACAAATTCAAGAAATGTAATGTGACAAGGTACTAAAATGTTAAGCTACTTCTGCGGCCGACTGTACACTAATAAAAGCCTGTGTACACTAATAAAGCTTTGCCTGCGCAGATGATTTTTTTTTGTTCACAGAGGAATAAAGTACTCACAACTGTAAGTAGTTAATCAAAATATTTGAAAAAAATACCGACCGACAAAAACACAAATCTATCTTCTTATTAAAAGCACATTGCTGAAGACAGATTTATTTATTGTTTAAGTTCGTATATAAAGTTAGTGGATATAATTTAGCGCAGCATATTCCACAACTTATTTGCTTCAGCCCCGCCCGCCCAAAGCCGGCGTCGCTACGAACTTATTCAAAGTTTGCTCAATTTCATTATGCGGATTTCACCTTCAATTTTTGTTAACTCACAATTAAGGAAGGTAAATGTACTTTGATTTTCCTTTTTGTTTTGTGGCTAGCCTAGCCTAGCGTAATTCAAGTCGGTTTACCTGTTAAGTAGATTCACGAACAAGACAAATATGAACTGACACCAGGATTTAAACTTATCTGCTATGTAAAACATTCTTTCAACTTCATTGAATTATGTATTATTATACTACTTAACATTCATTAGCAGGTATATTCATCAATAAATAAAACAATAGAAACAATTTCTTTCGTATACTACACATAAAATAAATACAAGAAGAAAATTTTATCAATTTTTTTAAAGAACTTTCTCATATTTAACTAATGTATACAAATAAAGATAAATCTGGCCGATATATCACAGCACGAAATTCAAGTAACTACTCAATTGAGATAATAAAATGAATCGTTTCACCAACTTACTTGTTATTCTTCAGACGTCGCCCACATCGCTCCTCTATTAGGCTCTCGACTAAACAACATAATTTACCCGAAGTATCCCCCGCCTTTTCACTGTACCTACACTCTTCTGTCGATTCAATGTGAAGCGTGAAATTTGTCTGCCATTTAAATTGCTACCTACAATCTTGATTGAATGTTTTAATCACTATAGCAAATCTCCAACGACGAAAATTCTTATTTACTAAAACAAATGCCACACGATATTAGGACACCATTTTCCAATTTCTTATCTGATGCGTATTATCAATTTCGTATCGGCTGGCAGATTAATTATTATACTGGGGATAATCTTAAATTAAAATTTAAAAAACCCCGACAATTTCATTTACACTAAACATAAAAGGAAACTCGATTCAGTCACCTCTCAGACAAAGAAAACTAGATTAAAATCGGTTCATCCGTTTGCGAGCTACGATGCCACAGCAGACATACAGATACACACGACACATACATACACAGACACGTCAAACTGATAACACCCCTCTTTTTTTGTCGGGGGTTGATAAAAAAGTTCCTAACGTGAGAAAATTAAGTTCTTGTTACGTAAATCATGGTAAAGTGGGTATAATAAGAGCAGTGATAGTGGAGTCCCGTTCGCGTTAAAAAGGCCTAAACCTTGGAATCCAATTACCTACTTTGAAAATATTAAGATGAAACCTTTTGAAACATGATTTAGAGGCAAAGTACCTACTAAAAAAGTTAAGTAGTTAAGGTACATAGGCGAAATTAATTTAAGGATGCTTGTGAACCAACTGAAATAAAAGAAATACTAAATATTACGTTGTATGCTGTAAGCTTTGGATGAGTGCTTGAAGACTCGCTTTGATACATAAAATCTAATATGAGTCGATAAATCTGCCAGTAGCCTATTTGTACGTATTCGGTATAATATTATTGTCATTTAATTTAAAATCTGTCTCGTAAATATGGTTACAGAGCGATTCAGATTAGAGCGAACAGTGTGACAGAATCGATCAATGTTGTTACTACGCTGGGAACATCGCGACCGCAAGAACAAGACGTCGACAGACGTGACGAACCACGCCGCTTTCGAATACATCTTGATAAATAATTACATAATATTATCACTTAATGTGCCTACGTGCTCTGAGCTCTGCGCCGCGGATCACTGATCTTGAAAAGATTAACTCCGTAGCAATAATGGCGGGCACAGACGAGGGACAAGCCTTGGCATATTTTTCTCCCAGTCATAGGACGCTAACTGTATTGACTAACGCATACTAGGATTACTAGGTAGTGAGTACCGCGTATGACGGACATTCAGACTGGACGGTATTATCTATGGAAATGTTCCTCCGTTTACAAAATAAAAAACTCGTCTACGCAGTTCTTTGTTTATTATTATTTCAATCCAATCAAATGGATATTGGTCACGGCGGTCAGTCGTGAGTGTAAATTACCGCAAAATGCGTAATTTCCGCAATTATTTTAATTAACACTAATCCTTGTTTTCCGAATATCCGTATATAAACAGTGTGCGAGTGCTCTTAGCCTTAGTAACCTGAGCGTAAAGGAAAAATAATTGAAATCACGAGTTTATCGGATTTATTCACATCAAAACGTTTTCGACATCGCGTCGCGGTTTTGCTACATTACATTCGCTTTATTGATGAAAATGTCTCAATAAATATGTACAGGGTAATCGAAAATATTTTTCATTTCATAAATAAAATTGACAGCACTGGAAATAACGAAAATAAAAGCTTTATCTTTTATCTCTCGTGGTACGTGGGCCGTCGAATAAATTTTGTTGATGCCCGTACGGTACAGACATGTTATCTTTGTTTGACGCACGTGTTGGTCTTCCGGCTCAGTTGCAGTGCTTGCAGTAGATTATTGATTGTGTTGTGTGTGTGTGTGTGTGTGTGTGTGTGATCTGATCAATTTGATAAAGAAATGCAAGGCTTGTAAATTAAATATGTTAATTGTAAATATGAAAAAGTGCTTAACAAATAGTTACTAAGGTAAACTACCTTTTATATTTTGATAACTCTACTAGCTAAAAATAAAACATTACTAATGACAAGAAATAAGTATTATAATGATGTAATGGCTTGGCTATTTTATCTTATAAGTTAATGCTTGACTACAATCCCACCTGATGGTAAGTGGCGATGTAATCATGGGTGGTAAAACGCATTAACTTAGTAAAAGCCTATTTTCACTCTTGCCTTGAAGACACTTACATTATAATCGGCTTGGCTTTAACCCAGAGGTAATCGTTGAAGTATTATTACTAGCGTATAGAAAAGACACCGCGAACATCGGGTTCGGGGGTATGCATTGCAGCCGGCCGGTTTCATTCCATTCTGTCACTCGGCTGCGCTCATGGCGGCCACATGTCAAAACTGTGACAAAATAACATATCAAGAATGCCGTAGTACGTTATATAAAGGATACGAAAAAAAGGATAGGTGTCCTTATCATCGGCAAAGAAACAAAACATGAACTTAAATCAACCAAAACGAATTTATTTCATTATTGTGCAGGTTTCCGCCATTTTCAATTGAAAAAATCATAAGGCTCGTTTACATACTTGAATGATACTTGGCAAGCCGCAATCGTGTTAATGTACTAAATAGGCTTGCTTAAGCTTGCCGATGCGACGCTTGTGATCAATTTAAGGTGTTGGATTTTTGACACAAATCAATGGTAAACGTTTGAAAATCGTTCAAACGCTTTTGCACGATAAATAAAGTTAGAGTAAGAGCTTGTAAAGATTTGGAGTCGGTGACTGCTTGTCTTGGTTCGGCAAGTGTCTTATACAAAGTTATTTTATGGTAAGTGTGCAAACGCGCCTTCTAGTTTGAAAAGAGAACGGAGGGCAAGCCGGCGGCGGGACACACATTTTGTTCGAGATGTCTATTTTATGTCATTATACTGCAATGATGGTAATCTACCTTTTTTTCATATGGGCCACAAACACGCTGTCGTGCTGTCATGCTCTTGGGATACCATACTCATGGGATACTTGGCATACCTCTTGGGAGATTTCAGTTGCCTATATTACAGGCTTACGCCCAGTTTAGGCAGCTGACGATCATTTAGTTTGGTCAACATACTATAAAAATGTATTACCCAACACCATGTACATATGTAAACATTTTCTTGATGAATAAATGAATTATGAATTATTATTATGCTGTCGCGGGCCGCAAAAATGAAGAATATTTGGTATTGATTTGAATATAGCTGCATGTTGAATATAGCTGCTTTAACCCATTGGTGGCCCACTACGGTGTACGGTCTCCCCCCTTGAGGGGGCCTAGAGCATGGAGCATGACATGCTGCTCCAGTGTGGTTTGGTGGAAGGCACAGACATTTATCAAGGAATAAATTATTATTCATGTATTATACATGAACGATTACACCTTTGAAATTTTTATTCTTGTAGATAAAATCTAACTGAATTTAAAATATTAGCTAATGCATCTGCTACTGATAGATGTTTTGATAACTTTATTCAGAAGCAAATAAGTTATTACATTACGCTAGTAATAACATAGAGTAATAATACTTCAAAGTTACCTACTAATGTAATTTTGATTTAAAAGCCCGGTGTCTTTTGTAACCAACATTATAATTGCCTTGTTTTTCACTCATTAGGCTCATTACTTCGGATTCAACGAAAGACAGACCCTGTTACTTCATTAGCACCTAAAACTAACAACTAATCCATAATAGCAGGCCTGACCAGCACCCGTTTCACGATATTTAATATAACCTATTACATAATATTATGATATTTTTGCGGACTTTTCAAGTGCAATAAAAATGAACAATAAAAACATAAACAGTGACTTTCAAGTAATAAGCAGGCGCCCAGCAAAACAAACAACAAAAGGGGAAAAATAAACAAATTTGTTTACAGAGTTTTCCCCTATGACTGTTGGAAAGAGCGCCATTTTCCTGATGTTTCATAATCAGTGATTTCCCGCCTAAAACCACTGACACATCGAGTAAAGATAACGAATGGCGAGGGCGCTGCGACTACAGATAACGAAACTAATGCATTTGTTTAGTGATAACTACGCGCACTCTCAAAACGTCACACTCGCAGAGAAGAGTGAAAGCGAGGTGCCGTCGACTTTATTCACCTAATTAACTCAAGTAAAAGAGCGAGGTGAAGGGTAAAAATAGATGTTTTTCCTGTAATAGTATGTTAAAAATATTTTTTGTGAAAATTAAAACTTGTCAACCGACTTCAAAAAAGGAGGTATTCAATTCGACTGTATTTTTTTTGTTTGTTACCTCAGATCTTTCGACTGGGGGAATCGATTTTGATGTTTTTTTTTATCGAAAGCTGGTGCTTATCATGTGGTTCCACTTAAAGGGCGACATCTGATGAGTGCTGAGTTTACCCTAATTTTGAAGTCGGTTATTTTTTTTCACGAATTATTTACATATCAAGTATCAAATAGGTTCAAGCTGAAAATCCACCTGATAGTAAGTGGCCAACATCGACCATTGATACCAATAACACCAAAGGCATCACCGATGCGTTACTGAACAAGAAAGTTAAAGAAAGAATGTATATGCCTTCCAAGTCTCCAGCCGGAATACGTCGAGTTTTGGTGGCTGACCCAAACAAGGAGCTGGTAGATATATCATATGAATTAATTTGATGAAGGGATAACTAACTACTTTTAGGAAAGCGATTTTTATGCAGACGGAATTTAGCTTTATTTATCGAAAGTAACAAGGACTTTGATTCAAATAAAGAGAAGTATATATTTTTATTCGGCGCATAAAAGATTATTATTCCCGTTCTTGAGTTCTTCCTGCGGCGTGGCAGGAAATAAGCTAAGAGAAGAATTAATGCGAAGTTCGACAGTTTATGATCCCAGTTTTATGATTCTCGTCTGCTGAATTGGAAAGTTATTATAAGTTATTTTATATCTTCCCTTTAGTAACATGATAATGTTGATTTCACAATAATAATATGTATTTTTTTTTATGGAAATAGCCGGCAACGAGCTGACGATCCACCTGATGGTAAGTGGCTATCGTCGTCCATGGACATCAGCAACACCAAAGGTATCACTGATGCGTTGCCAGCCAAGAAAGAGAGAAGTAAAAGAAAGAAAGAAAGAAAGAAAGAACTGGCTCTCAAGCCCCCAGCTGGAACACGACGAGTCGTTTGGCGGCTGACTCATGCTCAAGGGTGGTAGCTATCCAGGCGAACCCCATGGATAAATAATAATAGTTATAATGGTAATAATGTATGAAGGATTGTAGGTAATTTTTAAATCTTTACATTTTACAGTAGGTAATGTTAAAATATACCAGCAGTGCACAAATGCCCTTACATGTTTTCCAAAAACCATTGCTAAGAGTATATTGCGTTATTTAAAAAAGATTTGTTTTGATTAAAATTAGGAAAGCGACTGCTGATGACAATCATTTGAAGACGTAGCAAAAAAACTATAACGTAAACGCTCCTATTACCGCCAGTTTAAGCTGACTTTGGATGAACTTCAGAAAATTAGATATACGCCGTTATGCTAGGACAGGCGTTTTAATTTATTCTTTATCATAATTAAATATTCTATGACATTCAGTACTTAAATTTAGTATTAAATGACACAATATTTAATAAATAATAATTTAATCTGAAATAGCGGCTGCTTCTATTACCGACCGATGGGACGATGTTGTTTCTATTACCGTTTTTCATGTTTCTATTACCGACCACTAAAAAAGGAACACATTCTCCATACTATTAAATAATAAAAAAACAAAATAAATATTTATTAAGTTGGTATAAAACATTTGAGATCAATAATTACTATTAAAAACTGAGCTTTCTTCTTAATAATGTAGTTAAAGTACATATTATTAAAAACACTCTCTACTGAAATTTTGTAAGATGGAGGTTAATATCTTAAAACAAGGTTTAGTTATTCCAATCCGTTGGAGTTACACATTTTGCCATCAAATCGCATCATCAGACCCTGAGATAGTCTATGATGTAGGTACTAGTTTTGCAAAAATAAAGTTATTGGCAAAAAAATTCTTAAAAACAGTTCCGATTCTCCTATTCAAGAGTTACACATTTTGTCTCCAGGGGATATCATCAGACCATAGAATGGTCAATGATGTACTGATTTTGCTGTGTAAATATTTACCAACAACAAAATATACCTTTTAACACGGTTCAATTATTCCAATCCGTTGAGGAGTTACATATTTCGTCTCCAATTCACATCATTACACCCTGAGATGTCAACAAAACGTTGAGGTGTTCCACTCTATATGTCCAGAACCCATCATAAGATCCTCACCATGATGTTAATGAGACCACCCTGAAGCAATCCCCTATTTAATACCGTTTAAACCATCCAAATTGGTCGAACATATAAAGAAAAAAAAACATATACGATGAATTGATAACCTCCTCCTTTTTTGAAGTCGGTTAAAAACTTATGTGTGGCCTATAGAACATTTATGAACACAGGAACTTATAGCAGGCTTATCAGCATTTTAACTACAGTACGCTACATACCTACAATAAGAGACTTTTATAAATAAGACCGTATGGGTCGGTAATAGAATTAAGTATGAAGATTCTATTACCGACCTAAAAAGAAACAATAATAGGCAAAAATCCATAAGACAAAATATATGGCGTTAATTGATCCAATTATGTAATATACTCTTTAGAATGAAACAAGTTAAAAAAAAAACATGTAAAATTATGTATTAAAAGAAATAAAAGCTAAAATACCAACTATTGTAAAACATCTAACAACGCCATGGGTCGTTAATAGAAGCGACTTATAAAAATTATGTTTCTAATACCGCTCCAATGTAAAATTCGATTTAAACGACAAGCCATGGCCAGAACGGGTAGTATTAGATGTTAATCTAAAAAACCAATGTATTATTTATTATAGTTACATATTTACATGTACGTATACACATTTTATTTGTGTTAATTTCTCTTAAGTAATAACGAGGTGTTCTTATGTAGCTGGGAGCACAACACTATGACACAAAAGTCCGTTGCGGCCGCGTCTCAATTATTGGCTATTTACTCTGTTTGCTGATTATTTACGCACACAAACTTTATTATTTTTGTTTCTCAATATACATACCTAAAATATTTTTAGGCTACAACTTTCGTGGAATCTATAACATGCCTTAAAATAGTGATTAAAAAAACTGGCGGTAATAGGATACAAATTTTGGGGGGCGGTAATAGGCGCGTTTACGTTAATCTCTGCTGCAAATTATTCATTTGTAATACACACTATAACTCAAATAAACAAGGCTTAAGTAGCCGTATTTACTTAGGCCTCGTTAGGATTTCTGTAAACTTTAAGCTCACATCCAAAGACATTCTAGATAAATTAGTCTCCAGTTTAACAACACCCGACACGTCTTAAGACCGGCGCAGATCTGACGAGGCCAAGCGCATTTTTTACTGTCATACTATTGTTTACATTCTTAGCGTTGAAATAAAGTCGAAAATGAATTATCATACATAATCCCAATAAGACAGGCAATGAGAACTTAGAAGCGGCCACAGAAAGTTTGGCTTCATCGTCCAGCCATACCTATACTTGAGTCAAACTAGTATCATAATACTTGTCAACAAATCATAAAAATTCCTTTATAGGGTTTTCACAAACTGATTTGTATTTCGCACACCAAATAACTATTAAAGAACTAAACAATCATTATAACGTTTGTGACATCTTCATTATTTTACTATTGACCTATAACAACAACACTCTAAGAGAAAACGACGTAAAAACCAACATCTTAAAACAATTTTCATCATTGAATAACTCACGCTCGCACATCCTTAATTTCGTGAAGGGACTTGTAACCTTTGCAAAAAATTATTATTTACGGTCCCCCTGCCTATGACTATAAATAGAAATGACTACGAAAACCTCACAGCTATAATGGCGCTTACATGCTTTGCAACTTGGTCGTATTATATTTCGAAATACAGTGAAATCAACTTATCTGTGACTATAAGGAGGGCGCTGCCGGACGCATTGGACCAATCATAGTGCGCATAGTAGTAATTTATGAATGGGATGGCATTAGTTCCAATTTTCGCCACGTCACAAATAAGTTCTTGAGAGATGGCACTGTACAGATTATACAGATATTTCATTCCACTCAATATGCATGAGCATAAAATTATTTATAAGTTAAATTTCATTAAACAAAGCCGAATAACATTTTATATTTATGTTTATGTATTTTAAAACAGTCTATATCGATTTTATACGTAACTATTCCGTGTTATTTTAAACTTTTGCAAAATAAATATTATGTTTAAAAATAAAATAAAATTACAAAGAGTGGTACAGAACGCGACTTGCGAACTCCAGATTTAGTTCAAACGCACTTTATACGACCAAAAGTTTCATGCACCTGTTTGTTTGTGGTTGCTAGGCAACACAGTGATTACGTAAATTCTGATACGAATGTGAATATAGTGTAGGCCAATTTCTGAAGCCAGGGTAAAGTAACACTCTCACATCTCTTAAGTTTCCACTCATTTTAATTCAAATCTATAAACACCATGAATTTTGGCAAGAGTACCGCAAATATTGGGTTTTATCACCATTAGGGGTACTAAAAATTTATTTGTTATTCGTAGGGCACCTGGTGTGAAGTGGTGAGGGATGGCGAAGGTGACGGCACCCCCAGTCCTGATGGGGAGCGGCTGCCAGGCGACGGAGCCAGTTGCTCCGTTCCAGACGATCAGGTAAAGCCAATATAGAGGTAGACGCCAGGGTTTCTTAAGGTATGTTAAGCGTATCCCTAGGGGTACGCCTGGAGGTATGCCAGTAAATTTTAGGGGGTACGCGAAATATTTTACGTAATGATGGCTGCTCATAGGTGGGCACTCAAGCATCTAATCAAAGATTGAAATTGCTTAAAATTTTCCCAAGATTGTAACTTTTATTTCTTATCGCGAGGTCTTTAGGAGGTAATGAGGATATTTGAGCTGACAGACGGACGGACATGACGAAACTATAAGGGTTACGTAGGACCACAAGAAGAACCCCTGTAGCGTAGTAGGTGTCGAGAAAAGAACTACATATACGAGTATAAAGTATTCGCTGACAAATTATTTCACGTACTTGGCACATGTGTAGAAATGTTTAATTAGAGACCCGTTTGAAGATCATAATTATAGAGCTTGTTGCCTCCTCCAATCAAACTGTATAGTGATTGATTAATTTTAAAATAATTACGCGTGTACAAACATTATGGCCAGTTTGGCCATTGACATTGAGGATATGAAGGAGGATATTAAAAGGTTGATACAACAGTATTCTGAAACAAAATCGTATTGTACTCGTAATTCACAGCACGAATAGTTTTATATCACTCAAACAATATGAATAATTTACGACTGAAAAATATAGATTCAATAAACAACCGTCTCCAAATACGTAAAATTTTAAGATATGTTTTTAATTTTAAACATTTTAAAGAGTTCTACAGAATAAAAAACGATGTTACAATAAAGTCATGTATTCACCGAAATACAATCGTTTTAAATACTGTTTCAGAGATTTAGCCATCGACACCAGTAGTTATATTGATAGTGCATAGTTCAAGCAGCGTAGCGCGTAGACGCTTCGCTACGCTGCTACGAGAGTGACTTACGTGACTGTGATTTTACATAAGATTAAGATACTTTATTATCATAAGGATTACAGAATCCACATATTTATTAAGTATTCCCTGTTGATAGCTAGTAAGAATTTATACTTTCGTTTTTAGGGTTCCAAATAAAATCGGAACCCTTATAGTTTCGTCATGTCCGTCCGTCCGTCCGTCCTTCCATCCGTCTGTCCTACTGTCCGAAGCAAAGCGCCGAGACCCTTAGTGCTAAAAAGCTGTAACTAGGCATGGATATGCATATTTATTAAAACTAATAAAATATTGAAAATCATTTTTTTTAATTTAATTCTTCGCGTACCCTATAGTGTGGGGCAGCGTTTCTTAACCCCGGGTCGCGACCCAAATTCGAGTCGCTGGCGATACTGGGATGGGTCGCCTTATTAGTCACTTTAGTACCTTAGTTTCCAGTGGTCCAGGTGGACCCCCAAGGGTCCACGGGAGACTCGACGGGGGTGTACGTAGGCATGACAAAAAACTATTAATTCGTGGTTGGAACCATAGAGTAACTTATACATAGGGGAAGTTGGAACTCAGCCGCAACGCAAATTTCCATAGTTAGATCTAATCTTCACATTTTTTTCGAGTTTTGGGAATATGCTAGAAATGCAGGGGCTCCACCGGAACCAGCTAAATTTTGAAAGTGGTCTATGAAAAAACCTCTGCTTTAGTAGATAGAAAATCAAAATTAGTAACTTAGATGGCATAAAATAGATTAGAATAGATTATTAATTTCGAGCTTAAATGACGTTGGTCGTTTTAATTCGGCTGTAATTGACGACATCCTGACTCGGAATGCACCGTACTATCACTCCTGCTACTATTGACTATTGCGGAGTGGTAGCACGTGGTAGACTGCAGGCCGGGAGGGGGTGACACTTGACACGGCGAACGCAGGGTGCAGGCTGACGGAGTATTAAAATAATTTAAGAAAGATTTGCCAGAATGAGCCTCACGAAATTGGCAGAATTATCTGGGAAGCCTATTCTGAATAATGAAGCTGAAAAGGCTCTGCTACCTTTTCCAACCACTTATTTGTGTGAAGCAGTATTTTCATGCCTTGCTGTTTTAAAAACCAAGTTTAGAAATAGACTTGATGCACAGCATGACATGCGGTGTTCACTTGCAATAAGCATAACACCACGTATAAATATTATTTGTTCTAAAATACAACAGGATAGTCACTAATTATAATTAAATTGTGTCAATCCTAATTAAATTAGTGACAACGCTCGGGTTATATTTTACTTTGATTTTCATGTTTTACTTTTATTTGAATAATGAAAAATCTAATTATCTCTTTTTTAAATTTTATATTGACATCAATTTTAGCAAACCACGGGCTATTAGTTTAACCTATTATTGTATTATCGCTGGAAGATAAATGAAACATTAGGGTCGCGGGCTTCAAATATATTCATATTTTGGGTCGCCAGCTAAGAAGGTTAAGAAACCCTGGTGTGGGGTATCGTTGAAAAAGTCTTCCAAAAATATTATGGGTCTTCTAAGACTATTTTTAGAATAAAGGGTCGGTTTGCGATATATGTATGTGACTTTAAATGCTAATTTCGGTTAGAGTCAAGTGTCTCTCCCCTACGGGCTAAACGGTTGGAGTTGGACAAATTAAAAAATTCTTAAAAAAAGATTATATGATGAATTTACAAGGAAAAGGTTAATGTGTAACAGTGGATAAACTTACTACTTCTGAACCCTACAATGCGCGTGGCCTGACACGCACTTGCCCGGTATTTTTCAGATTCGCACAAGTGACGATGACGGCTCCGAAAACAGCACGCGCAACAGTATTGGACCATTCCGCGGGGACACCGACCCAGGTATGAATGTCGACACCTTAATGTACTTAATCCACTTACGGCCGTATTGAATATTCTGTCTATCCATAATCCTTAAGCCAGTTTAACCTACTGTCAAGAAGTTACAACATTATGTTGTTTTGTTGTTATTACTGTACCTGCTAACTTACTCTAACATACTCAGGCACACCAACTCAAAGCTATTTTAGGAATGTCTAGATGTTTTATTTAAGTCTACATTATAATTATATTCATGTTTATTTTCAAAAGTATATTCTTAAATCTGTTCCACATTTGTAAAGGGGATTCCTGGAGTACCAAAATACAGGCTTCGGCTTAGCTTGGACACCAGATCTCCCACAAAACAAATTACCAAAATATACCTATGTAATTTTAGATCATAAGAACATCTTGATTGTAATTTTTTGTGTGGAGATGAATAAAGAGTTATTGTATTGTATTGTATTGTATTGTAATGTATTGTATTGTATTGTATTGTATCCAGAGATTATGAATATATTATACATTATTGAAAACGGCTCTTATCGTTCTTTTTCACTCTTCGTCGTGTTATTCCTGTGGTTTTTATTCTCGAGGTATCTTGCTCTTAATTTTGCGAGAGTTACCATGAGCTTTTCTAATAATGTTTCCAGTGGCAACGGAGCGTATGCTGCGAACAGGGCGGTACTACAAGGGTATATATTGGCCTTCCATCACTAATAGCTTTAAGGTGAGCTGCTATTTTAGTTAACATGTCATAATTATATATTTAGATCGAATAAAAAATATGAGACTATATTTTTTTCCCACAATAATTATTATTTCGAAGTCAAAGTCAAACATAATATTTATTAAATTAATATTTGTCAACTTTGCTGCAATCCACGAAACTATCTCAAAAGCATATGCACTAGCATGTATTTCACACTAAATAGGAGCATCATTAGCATAGATTGACGCTACAAAGGAAGAATGTACGAGTATCATCATACGTCATGATCGCAGATTGTTACAAAGTAGCCTAATACTAGGCTTAATGACTTTGGATTCCCGCAAAGTAACGCCTATAAAAATAATTGAATTAGCTAATTATCTGTTATCAATATCGTATTTCACTGTTTTACTGCTGTGCTTGCCACGAGCCAAGAGCCGACGCGCTTACTAAAATAAGGAGTACTTAGTGATCTATACTATCTATACTAATATTATAAAGAGAAAAGATTTGATTGTTTGTTTGCATTGAATAGACTCCGAAACTATCGAACCGATTTCAAAAATTCTTTCACTCATGGAAAGCTACACTATCCCCGGGTGACATAGGCTATATTATATTTTCAAAAAATTAGGGATCCTTAATAAGACTCCAATAACGTAACCCAAAGTGTAAAAAAAATAAGAAAACCGAAGCAAAGCGAGGGCGGTTACTTGAAGCGGTTATTTGATTTCAGGATGAAACCGTGGAGCTATCATACCAGAGGTACTCGCGGAGACAGCGGCAAAGGTCTCTCATAATGGTCAACGTGGTAGATTTACTATTAAAGGTAATTAACCGACTTCAAAAAAGGAGGAGGTATTCAATTCGACTGTATTTTTTTATGTTTGTTACCTCAGAACATTCGACTGGGTGAACCGATTTTGATGATTCTTTTTTTAGTCGAAAGTTGGTGCTTGTCATGTAGTTCCACTTAAATTTGAGTTAGATCTGACGAGTAGTTTTTGAGTTATTTTGAAGTTGGTTATTTTTTTCTTGGTACAATTCAGATTATATTGCTATAGAATTGTGGAATTACCATTGGTCGGCTAATTCTGCATTGAATTCTTTTCAAGTAAAATACTGAGGCTTACAAATGGAGACCTCTGTCTATATTGAAAACAAGCTATTATAACGGATAACATTAGGTATATCATAGTCATATAAAATTGTACCTGGCATAGCACACTCTTAGTACAACTTTTAACTCCTCGAACAGACAGTCTCAATGCCTACTGTTTGTAAATAGAAGATTTAAAATATTACAAACATTTAAAGATCTCTCATGCAATAATAAATTTGTATAAACTATAAAAAATTACCTGTATAATTATATAATAAGAAATCATTTTTCATTTCAGATTTGTTTGGCGCTAATTTATTCATTATCAAGGCGGAACACTGGTGCGTTCAGAAACATGTTGTTTTGGTTTCTACAGCGAAAATAAAATATTTGATATAAATATATTTTTAAATTAAAGCTCGGTATATGATAAAAAACAATCTAAAGAAATAGTTAAAATGTTCACCATTACTCACGCGTTTATGAATAGGTAATCTTTTAGAAACACAAGCATTCTACAATTCTATAATAATTATTAAACATTACCGAACGTTTTTGTATCATGCCTTGCATACCTAAAGGTGCTCCCTCACCGGGAGCATTCGCGTGTAATGTAACGTTACAGATTTGAGCATTACATCAGTGAAGGAGGAGAATCGAGAATTACAATGCGCACCTTGTAATGATACAAAACGGGCTTACATCAGTGAAGGAGGAGAACCGAGCATTACAATGCGCACCTTGTAATGATACAAAACGGGCTTACATCAGTGAAGGAGGAGAACCGAGCATTACAATGCGCACCTTGTAATGATACAATGTGTAATATCTTGATACAACTTGTAACATCACTGCGCTCCACTTCCCGCATAATGTTACATCACACGCGAATGCTCTTCAGTCAGGGAGGTAGTATTGTAATGTAATGCTCAAAGACGAATCAATAATGTTACATTACACGTGAATGCTCCCGGTGAGGGAGCACCTTAATACTTTTGCTTCGTGTCAAGAAGTATTTGACATAACAGTCGCTATTTATCAGGGCGCAACTCGGAGTCCGACATGTACCAGATAGCGTGGACGGCTGCGTTCGGGCTGCTGAACGTGGCGGTGTGCCTGCTGGGCAGCTGGCGGTGCTTCGCCAACAACTACCTGCACTGGGCCGCCGCCACCACCTGGATCCTGCTCATCGCGCAAGGTGGCTCCCAACTTCTACTCCTTGTAACCACTTAACCTTGTAACCGCATAACTCCATACAAGCGCTCGAGGAGTACACATAAACATCGGTAACGGACCAATGATGTTTAAAAAAATATGCCCTTACAAATCTACCAAAAAATCTGTTCCGAATAGAGCTACAACACACACGTTTATCTTTTGTTTCACTACACCAATCACATTGGTATACTCGTAATACACGAAGGCATTTTAACACTGTATGTCAAATGTCAAGCACAATAGGTAATAACAACAACAAAAGCGTGCGTATCGTCTTGTATTGACAAAACGACTACTAGCAGCACGGTCAATTGCCTATTGTTACGCTCTTCATCGTCGGCGCGCTAGTTATATATCTACCTTTTTTTACATTATAATATCATTGTAAGGTGCAGCGCAGACGGCACACTGTCCGTGACGCACTTTTAAGTCTGTGAAAATAGAACCTTTGCAATTATATTATGCAGTAACGCATACGACGCGCAAAAAAGTGCGGCTGCGCGCCATGTAGATATTTGTGCGTCCGCACACTCGATCGCACAAAAAGAGCGTCGTCTGCGCTGCACCTAACGGACACGATAAATCAGAGAGATCATTCAGTGGCGGAATTCATTCGGAGCAGAGTGAACATTATCTGTGTGTGTGTATGTGCGCTTGAGTACGCTGTGTATGGAGTTCTACTCCTATTATCTCTGTATTTTCTGGTGGTTACCGCTGCAGATCACTTGCCTTCATCACTACTAATATTATATTAATATTATAGTAAAAAGGGCAGGACTTTTTCGTGTGACTGATTCACTAATGCAGTACCGAGACTATTGACGCTAGAAAGAAATTTAGATAATTAGTATGTTCCTTTTATGGCCTAGACAAGCAATAAGGTCAGAAAGGATTTTGGAAAATTTTAAGGTCTAAAATAGTATGTAATTGAAAGTTAGTAGAGGGTGGGCGAAAAAAACATTGCATTTTTCTAGGTAAGTTTACTTAAATTCCTTTTCTTATATTATTCCTTTGCCTTCTAAAGCCCAATGCATACGTAACGGGTTTTTTCCCGTACGGTATTCCGTTGCGTATGCACTATCGTATACATTTTCTATGAAACGATGTTTCCAAAACTTCCCGTACGGGAAAAAAACCCGTTACGTATGCATTGGCTTTAGTGTTCTTTATCAACCCCGTAAGTGACTGTCGCCATCCTCCACAGCGCTAAGCGGCAAAGGCATAGGGTTCCAGAACCCCGCCAACCAGGTGTGGTACATGCTGTTCATCATGTTCGTGCCGTACGCCATGCTGCCGCTGTCGCTGGGCTGGTGCATCTGCATCGGGCTGCTGTCCTCGCTGGCGCACCTGCTGGCCACCGCCGTCGACATCAAGCAGATCATGGCCGCCATGCCAGAGGTGGTATGGACTTTTGACAGTAGCTGGGGAGTTACCCTTGTAGGTGAAATGGGTATCGCGGTAGCGGTAGTGTTTTAATCGGTAGTATTTTAACCGACTTCAAAAAAGGAGGAGGTACATCATCGCGAACAATTTTTCTTTCGAAGTTTTCACACGAATATGTGCACCTTTAAGCATTTTTGTACTTATAAAAAGTAGTATATTATATACCTATAGGAATATACACTTTATAGAAATGGTTAAAAATTGTAACTCGGCTGAGGCTATCCAGGCTCGCCAATCTGTCCGCGTGAAGCTATAAAGGCCACTAGGGCCAATAGTAACTAACCATTCGAAAAAAAATTTCTCATTGCTCCAGGCAATGCCAAGTTTAAGATGTGGTCTAGGAACATTGAATTACAACTCAATCAACACGTATTCCCAGGCGGAATCGTGCGCCATCCGCATCCTGCTGGGCAACGCGTTCCTGTACACGGCGGTGAACTTCGCGGGCATGTACACCAAGTACCTGGCCGACTGGGGGCAGCGCAAGGCCTTCCTCGAGACGCACCGCTCCATGATGACTCGCCAGAAGACCAAGCGGGAGAGCGACCGACAGTGGCGACTGTTTCAGAGTGGTACGCTACTTGTAGCCGGCCTGTAGTGGTACGCTACTTGTAGCCGGCCTGTAGTGGGCAGATTCCTTGGAGTCTGCCCACTACATGGTATCATGACTGAGAAACGTGTCAGACCTAAATAATATTTTTAGTATAGAAAAGAGACTTCATTTTAGACCATTTTGTCACCGTTTCTTATCCAACCAACAGCGCTTATCATTGACAGAGCGCCAAAAATTGAGAATACAAATGTACGTTATATGGAGCAGACTCCTTAATTGGATGTATTACTTACTGTTACATTTGCATTGTACAAATTGTATTGTATTGAAATTCAACATCATTCGCTTTTTGATGCATTGTTCGAAAAGATGCTTTATCGTTGAGGTACCTAATGGTGAAAGATTTCTTCGACACATTGGACTTTTTTATTTTTGCTGATGCATAGTTTAGAGGGGTAAGGCAACGTCGACACACAAACAAACAAATAAACATTTTGTGATGTTTCAGTGATACCAGACTTCTTGGCCAAAGAGATATCCAGCCACGTGTCCCGCGTCAAGGGAGAGTTCCAGGAGCAGCAGTTCAACAACCTGTACATCCAGAGGCACGAGGACGTCTCCATACTGTACGCTGACATCAAAGGATTCACTGGTTTGTAGTCTTCTTCATCATCATCATCATCATCATCATCATCATAAACATAAGGATTGATGCACTGGTTTTTCGGGTTTCCTTAGCTCTCTCTGCTCATAATTTCCCCTCCCATAAGCCAAAAGCCGACCAAAATCCAAGAGCAAACTTCCCAAACCTTTCCTATGAAAGTGAAATCTCACATGCCATGTTTTCTCCACGGAATCAAGGGATAATGAATTTATAACACAAAAACTTTGGGAAATTGGAGGAACATGCAGTATTCGAAGCTGGAACTCTTCTGTTTGGGACCAAGGTTCAAACCCCTACGTTTCGTTTTTTTTCATTCCCTCATATGGTATTGACTTGGTAAGTATTGATATTATTAGACTGACTTTTACTCAGTAAGATTTGAGAATGGTTTAATGGTGTGTTCGTGTTTCAGAACTGTCAAGCAAGTGCAGTGCGCAAGAGCTCGTCAAGTTACTGAATGAACTATTTGCACGATTTGACAGATTGGCATCGGTGAGTTGTCTCTACACTACCTCTATAGCAAAAAATGAATATAGCATTAGTACGAATGCAATAGCAATTAATAATTATACATATTATGATCAAATATCGTGTGCAGGAGAACCACTGCTTGCGCATCAAGCTGCTGGGCGACTGCTACTTCTGCGTGAGCGGGCTACCCGAGCGGCGCGCTGACCACGCCTACTGCTGCGTCAACATGGGCTTGCACATGATCCGCGCCATCCGCGACGTGCGCTACAACGCACAGGTAGACATTATACATTACACATACACTGCACTACCACTACCTCGGCATCAGCTACTATAGACCCTAACACTGTGTCGCTAGATAAACTTATTGATGGTTCAGGGCTCCATCCCTCTTGAGTTCAAGTCAAGCTGCTCATAGTGCACTTTGCACAAACGAGGTTATGGTGTCAGGTTCTCCCTGTTCACTTTGCTTTGTATTGGTTCAGGGCTCCATCTCTCTTGAGTTCAAGTCAAGCTGTTCATAGTGCACTTTGCTTAGTAACAAACGAGGCGTCAGGTTCCCCCTGTTCACTTTGCTTTGTATCACCCAGTTTAATCCCGACCGTTCTCATGCGTGGTGGTAGCGGTGAACTCTGTCAACTACTGTCAATTATTTACTTAAATAAACCTCTCAGGTTTTTTAGTTCTCAGGTTTCCAGGTGTGGCTGTATTGTGCAACGTCAGACCCAAAAGAAACATTGCTCGTGTATCAGCGTTAAAACGCGAAATACATTGTGTCGGTTGCAGGTGGACCTGGACATGCGCATCGGCATCCACAGCGGCGCCGTGCTGTGCGGCGTGCTGGGGCTGCTCAAGTGGCAGTTCGACCTGTGGTCGCATGACGTCACCGTCGCCAACCACATGGAGAGCGGCGGACTGCCCGGGTATACCTCCGGAAAACTGTTTACTTATATCGATCTATATCGTGTTTGATCAGTCAAAATGTTTATTGTCTGGACACCAGATAAATGATTACATCTTGAAAACCACAGACATAGGTTTGAAAACCATTTTTCATATTGTCCATTGCTTCAATAAAATTGATCACCCTGTTGGGAGGTTATCATGATGTTACTTATATACTGCATATTTTATGTGCGATGGTTACAACTTACCATCAGCTCATCTGTTATTTTGTCTTCTACTGGCAGTCGCGTCCACATATCGGCGGCGACGCTGGAGTGCCTGAACGGCGCGTTCGAGGTGGAGCCCGGCGCCGGCGACACGCGAGACCCCTACCTGCGGGAGCTCAACATCTCCACCTACCTCATCAAGACCAGCGAGCTGCCGCGCTCCACCAGGAACAAGCCCAAGATACTGTGAGAATACAGTACAGCCAGTACAGATACATTGTATAACATCACCAAACATTTTCAAACGTCACGAATACGGTGGTCATTGGTGGGGTGGGACATGTCCTTAACGAGCATTGAAGAGAGATCTCCTCGTAATTGAGAAGGCCTGTGTATACGTAGAGCGGACTCGTTGATCCAACCGATAACTTTGTCTCCACACTTTTGTTATAAAAGTGCATAAATAATTTGGGCAATTTTTCAAGTAATTTTTGAACTAAAACTTTCTTGCTGACAACGAATGCATTACGCATTCATTAACCTTTATATAGAGGAGCACGAAAAGTGGCTTGGCTGACCAATAATAAGTAATAATGTATTTTTTAGATGCCAGGGGGCCGCGCAACCAAACGACGCAACCTTCCGACAACCCAGCAACGGTGTCGACGAAGAGACCACGACCGACTGGACACCCGAAATGCCGTTCCAAAGTGTAAGTGCTGGTTTTAACTGTCTATCTCCTTTTTCTATTCTCCCTGGCACAGGAGGTAACTATAAACAAAGTGCGCATATCGTGCCGTGATTTAGGCAAATGATGTTAGTTTGAAATTTAATACGAGCATAGTTTATATACCAGTATACAAGTGAGTTATATTTGCAGTATTTCTCAAGTAGCGTCAGCACCGCAGTCCGCCGCATCACGCGGCACGAGGACACCGAGCAGGGCCAGGAGTTGGACATCGCTTCCATGTCTGAGGTAACTACAACGAACTTCGATCACACTTGTAGTCAAACTGGTCATTGTGTGTGCAGAAAAAACTTGAGAAAAACATGCCTCACTATATATTATTCTTCGAGTTTCGTTCTCGATATTAGCATAGCAATACTTGTAGTAGCCACGTACCACCCGCCATTTCGCACTGAATTTTAGAGGTAGATAAAAAATAAAACATGAAATTATCAATTTTTGTAGGGTAGATTTGTAAAACCTCACTTAGCTGGGGCGCTCTCCTCCTCGGTTCGCCATTCACGTTTCAGTGCTTCGCTGTTTCGCACGGGCGCAAAATTGAAGTTAAAAGTGAAATGCTTAAAATATAGTTTAATAGTCAGGAAGAAATCAATTACTTTTGTAAAAGAATAAAAAGTTTAGAACGAAAAATTTTACCATAGTAAAAGTGATCTGCAGTGTGTATTGTTGGATCCGTACAGGAAATCGTTGGATTGGATTGGATAGCGATTCATCAACGCTTGTAATCAGCAGGTAGGTGGATTCCAGTATTTAAAGAATACAGCAAGTAACTTAAAATCATAAATAACCCTACTTTAGTAGTCGGTTAAAAATTGCTTGCAAATTTAATTCGCAAGGAATTTACACGCAATTACGAAGCAGAAACAGAATATCTGTTATATATCAGTGAATATATGGTTTTTATATGGATACCTTCAAGGATTCCTCTTTTTTCTCTCCATTACTAGCACGTGTTTTTTCGTATGAAAAATATATTACAATATTATTTAAATACCATATATAACTGGATTGTCCTTGGGGGGCTTCCAAATAAATACCTGCTAACCGGAATTACCTGTGGGGTTCTTCCGTCGCTAGTAAATGTATTCCGTAAGGAATTTATCAATTTATATTGCAACAATATAAATACAAACAATCGGATTATCCTTTGAAGGATTCCAAATAAAAAAGTACCTGTTAATAGCTAGTATATGTATTCTATAAGGGATTTATATTGCAGTAGTGTACAAATACAAAACCTAATCGGGTTTTTTTTTGAAGCCCTTCTTATTTAGAAGGAAAGAAAAATAAAAAAGTACCTTCTAACAATAATTACCTATAGGGTTCTTCCATCGCTAATATGTACTAGTACTAGTATTCCGTAATGAATTTATATCGAAATAGTATATAAATACATAACATAATCGGATTGTCCTTTGGGGACTCCTGTGGGGCTCACTGCTCGCATTACATTCGAATTAGTGTTACGCAGACAACTGCAACAAGAAGTACTCGCAATTCGGATCTACTTGTGGGGTATTTCCTCTGCATTGTACATGTATTCCATGAAGAATCCTCACAGTGTTACGCAGACAACTGCAACAAGAAGTACTCGCAATTCGGATCTACTTGTGGGGTATTTCCTCTGCATTGTACATGTATTCCATGAAGAATCCTCACCGTGTTACGCAGACAACTGCAACAAGAAGTACTCGCAATTTGGATCAACTTGTGGGGTATTTCCTCTGCATTGTACATGTATTCCATGAAGAATCCTCACAGTGTTACGCAGACAACTGCAACAAGAAGTACTCGCAATTCGGATCTACTTTTGAGGTATTTCCTCTGCATTGTACATGTATTCCATGAAGAATCCTCACTGTGTTACGCAGAAAACTGCAACAAGAAGTACTCGCAATCCGGATCAACTTGTGGGGTATTTTCTCTGCATTGTACATGTATTCCATGAAGGATCCTCACCGTGTTACGCAGACAACTGTAACAAGAAGTACTCGCAATTCGGATCTACTTGTGGGGTATTTCCTCTGCATTGTACATGTATTCCATGAAGAATCCTCACCGTGTGACGCAGACAACTGCAACAAGAAGTACTCGCAATTCGGATCTATTTGTGGGGTATTTCCACGACATTGCACATGTGTTCCAGAAAGAATCTTCACCGCATTATGCAGCTGATTAGCGTATATTCCATACGGAACTAATACTGTACGCTATTCGTTGAACAAAGTACTAGATAACCGGATCTACCTTTGGGGTAACTGTTTACTCAAACAAAAAAATATACTTACATATATATTTCTGAAGGAACTCACGTCACGCTGGAAAACATACGGTGAACTGAAACAAGTACTTATTTATTCGCATGAAACTGCGAAGGATTTCTATTCAATGAGCAATAGCTGTATATTATTTATTTACTTATTTATTTCACAATAAATGTAATTTACAATTTACACCAACCAAGGGGATTCTCTCGCCAACTGCAAATTGCATCTTAGTACTGCCAAAAACCTTCGTCGACGCGCTTATCGGGGTGACAATTGTACTACTTTCATCGATCTAGAACTTTGAAGTTCACCGGAGTGTTATCGCCGACGGCGAAGTAGTGTGAAGTTGTTATAACAAATATTATAATATCAACTTTTAAAAGTTTTTTGCTAACCGCACCACTGCTACGGTGGTACTGAATACCGACGGTGATACCTTAACAACAGTAGCTGTCTATTCTGTCGACAACGCGTTGGTGACGCCGTTTTTTTTTCGTGGCTTGTGAATTAAATTCCTCTTTGATAATAAAGTTTGCGACTCAATAACCAGCTAAGCCTGTCATCAGGCTTTTAAGCAACAGTAACTTTTCAGTAATGTTTCCGACAACCGCAGTAAGGGGCGTAAAAATTGTTCGACATGCTAGTCTAATGATGCATGTGACTCTCACACAAAGCCAGCCTAAAAACCGCCTAAAACTGTCAGCCGTAGACGTAAGTTCTAAATGGATATATAATATTAATAAAACTAAGAGATTTTATCTATCAAATCTATTGTTGATTCACGAAAGATTCTCTTATTGATAAATTCGGGAACATACCATTCTTATGTCATCGTGGAGCAATTGACATAAATGTACCTAATTATAAATACAATAACATCGCACATGTTTCAATAAAAAAGACAATAACAATTCAGACAATGAAATATAATGTAGTATGGATTTAATTAGACTGAAAGTAAACTAATAAATGTATGTGTACAAATTGATACCTATATAGGCATATGAAATTATGAGTACTAATTCCGAATTTCAAATTATATTTGATTATCTGAGGACAACTTAATTCAAGTTTTTATAAACTCTTATAAATTGATGTGATCAGTTGTTCAGTTTCAGCCGAATTGAAGAGAATACTAAGCTACATCCTGTTTGTACACCGTAGCGTAGGTACATACCGTTTGGCTTATTACCTATAGCTAATATTTTCAACGGGTTTTTAACTTACTGAGGCGTACGGAACAGTTGTCTTTTTTCTACTTAATAATAATAAACAAACTTGAGTGAATTATTTTCTGGTTGGCCTGCCGGTCAATGATAATGCAATTACAAATAGTAGGTATACCACTGTATACCCCCTGTATATGTACGATTAATTGTATTAACCATTGCTTAATGTATTAGTTAATTTATTTGTTGCTTCATTAAAAGTAAATTTTTTGAATATTGCGTATTTTTGAATATTTCCGTGCTAGCGGACGATTGATTCATTTTTGCATACTAGGCTAGAGATACAAACATATTCTATACATGCAAAACATACATGTATACCGTAGATTGTATAATTATACAATGTTATGCTCCTTATGTGCATGCCTCAACAACGGGGTTCCGCCTCCAAAGTAACCAGACATTATCACTATGACAAAATTATACTCAACAAATGAGCGGTAAACTTTGCCATCAAGTGATGTTGTAAAATAAGACAAACAATAATGTATTTATTATTTATTTATTTCAACAAACAAGTACAATTGCATGATTTACACGTCTGTCAAACTGCAAAGCAGTTTGTCGCCAGTAGTTCTCGTGGATTACAATATACGAGTACGTACTCTCAACGTACTTATTTTTTACTTACTTGTTTTTAATGTTGCAGGTGTCAGTTCTAGGACGGAGGTACACTTAGGGTATTGTGGTTTGATTTTATTATATTCAAGTCTTACGACTGCGGTCCGCCTATATGTATATCTGTCATCCTATAAACTTAACAATGAGATTGTTTCTTAATAGCCTCCACCCAAAATTTTTTTTAACATTGAGTAATTTTATTTTGGGTATTATATACTTAACTAATCACACTATCGTTACCGGATTGAAGTCCGGATATTGTTTCACTTATAAAAACATCCCAACTGCTTACGCATATTACTGCATATGTGATGGAATACAGTAGTTTGCGTATCGTCAATTCGCCACGAAAACAATTTTATCCTTACAACACTTTGTAATCGAATTTCCCTTATTGTTTCACACAAGTTTTAATTCTACAGATCATAAGGTTACCGCAGTTCACCCAGGTCCTTGCTAATTGGTCAAATCAGTATAGACAAATAAGGATTATATTTTATATATTTTTCTATAGAAAATATTTTCATTGCGGCCTACTACTTAAATACTAATTAATTTAGAACATAATAATATCCAATGTTATTCAATTTAGTATTTTTTACAGCACATATATTTCATCTGATTTTCGGCCGCAAAACTCTAAAAGAAGTCAATACATTGATTTCGTTTTTTATACAGGACTGGTGGTGGATGCTCTGTGTGTTCCACTACACTTACAAAATCTCTGATAACAATTATAGATCAGTGTTTTTTGTGTTAACAATCTTGTTGTATGGAAAAATGGAAAATCTACTTTATCAATGGATGAATTTTAGTGGCCTCAAACCACTTTCGGATTATTGCCTTTCAAATGAAACCATTTTAAGGCATATCGGTTGGATAGTTTCACAGTCTATAGAAAACATGAGTATAACCGTTTTATGTTTTATATACATATATAGATAGATAATGTTTTAATTAAAACAGTGTTTTTATAGATACTTTTTATTCCTACTTACAGGTTTGGAATTACTTGTGGTTGGCGACATAGTTGCTGCTTTCGTTGCTACACTCGCTGTAGTAGTGTGACCAAAAGCTACAAAAAAAATGGATCTTTCGGGAAAGAACAAATTTCAGTCAACACAATTATCATCAAATTACTTACTCTCTTAGTACTGGCAAGGGTTACATAGAAAGGATACCATATAATTATATTATCGATAATATTGCCAAATCTATATTTACCTCATTTAAGTAATTTACTTATTATCCTTAAATATTTTAATGAATATTTTACATAAAAATTTCAGAATTCAGTGGATATTCCACTTTATTCGGTTAACATTACACTCGTCATGTTCATAGCAAATACAGTTAACTACTTATCAGTAGCATAATTACCGAGTGTGTTATATATACGGTATTACATAAGTATATACTGTTGTCACCAATATATTGTTCAATAGATTGAAATTAAAGAGTAAAATATTGCTATCATTATTACAATTAAAAATAATGATAAGCTAATAACATCATTAGTTTCACGACTACCTTCTCTAAACGTCTACAAGTATTGCTATGCTAATATCGAGAACGAAACTCGAAGAATAATTGATGATTAAACGAACTTACCTGTAAGTGAAGTTCAATCCCAATTATTCGAGAGCTTCGTTCGAAGATATTAGCATCCCTCCCTCCCTAGTGTAAATGTCATATACACTACACCCCTAGTCGTGAAACATGAAACAGCTCAGCAAATCTCTGAACTGAATGACGAACCGAGGAGGAGAGCGCCCCAGCTAAGTGAGGTTTTACAAATCTACCCTACAAAAATTGATAATTTCATGTTTTATTTTTTATCTACCTCTAAAATTCAGTGCGAAATGGCGGGTGGTACGTGGCTACTACAAGTATTGCTATGCTAATATCTTCGAACGAAGCTCTCGAATAATTGGGATTGAACTTCACTTACAGGTAAGTTCGTTTAATCATCAAATATACTAGCTGACCCGGCGAACTTCGTATCGCCTAACAAACTATTTTTTTTTTCTAAGATAAAAGTAGCCTAAGTTACTCCTTGTTACATCAGCTATCTGTGCTATAGTGAAAGTCCTGTCAAAATCGGTCCAGCCATTTCAGAGATTAGCCGGAACAAACAGACAGACAGACAGACAAAAATTGTAAAAATGTTGTTTTGGTATATGTACCGTGTATACATCCAAATGCACTTAGTAAAAAGCGGTTATTTTTATAGTATTACAAACAGACACTCCAATTTTATTTATTTGTATAGATACATCCATTTATCACCAGCATCGCCACCATTTATCACCACCATAGTTGAAAGTGTATGTAGATTACCACCCTACCCTGTATGTAGATTAATGATAGCCTTGAACATATTTTTTAGGCAACCCATTCGCGATGCTTTTCTTTACATATGATATATTTTGATATAAAACAATTTTTATCCGGTAAGCAGAAATGCTTCTAATACTGATCCTGTACTATTATGTATGTTAGTATTGGAATTTGCAAGCCAGTCGCCATACAGTTCTCCGAAATATTTTGTTAAATGTTGCTGACATCTGATATCGCGTTCTGTGAGCTATCGCTCTAATCTCCTAAGACTGTATCAGGAGAACGACATAATCAACCTGTCGATCGAGGTGAGCAGCAACCGGCGCATGCGCGAGGAGTACATCAAGCCGTGGTCGCTGCACTTCCTGCAGCCCGAGCTGGAGCAGCGCTTCGGCGAGCTGGACGAGAAGACCTTCAAGTCCAACGTCATGTGCTGCCTCGTCACCTGGCTCTTCATCGTCGCCGTGCAGATTGTTATACACTTCAAGTGAGTCGAGTGGACCAAGGTTACGTGAACAGGTTCTTTCAGAACTCTATAATATATCTGTATCACGGCAGTAGCTTCAGTCTTCCAAGCTTACGGCGTTACGGCGTAAAATGTCCCATTCGAAACGTGAGCAGAAAAGTAGCCAAATAATGATGATGATAGCCAAATGATGGGGCATTTCACCGGATTAGTATCGGCGCTCTCTATGCTTTTCTATTTTTCAACTTCTCAAGAAATAACGTTTTTCACCTACTGTCCATCAATAGCTTTAGCTTAGAGCTTGGAATTTCTACCTGATGTGACAGACATTTGTTTATCAAGCCTAGGGCTTTGGTCGTTAGAGTTAGGTTGTGCTAGATACGTGACAGATAAACATTAGTTCTCGGACTGGCATGTGTTGGTGTGGTTGGCAGTTGCACCATCCTGATCGCGGTGCTGCTGGGCATGACGGTGCCGCTGCTGCTGTCGTTCCTGGTGGTGATGGCGGAGGAGTTCCCCGGCGGCATGCCGCGCCTCGCGCGCTTCTCCGCCGGCCTCAGCGCCAGCCGCCTGCGCCGGAACGTGCACATCTGCTGCTTCGTCACCATCATGTCCATCTCCAGGTATAGTGAATTTTTTAAAACGAGTCTTAGTATAGTAACGTACCTATAACCATGTCCATCCTTACGAGTCTCAAGTAAGTAGTCAACATTGCATATAGACATCAGCAAATGTTTCAGTGACGCCAACATTGAATCCCTTAGTTGTTCAACACTGCTATCAAATTATATAAAAAAGTTATTAAGTTAGTATTTAGCCTACTTTGCAACAATCTAATTACCATCTACGATGGACCTGATGGCAGGTATGTATAAACTTTAAGACATGTTGGTTCCCTCACACAAAGGAAACACTTATTTTCATTATAATGGAAACCTAGATTCAGCTTCATGGGTTTCGGGCGATACCTCAGTTAGGCCTGGCCTATGTTAAATACCGTGTAGATGAGTATTTGAATATTTCAGCACAACAAAACTGTATTCGTGTCCAAAATCGATCCGCGACCCGGAGTTGGTCAACGGCACGTCCGAGTTCCCACTCGCCGAGACCGAGGAGTGCTATAAGCCGGAGTACGTGGTATTCACGTGGATCCTGTGCCTCGTGGCGCTCACCACCATCCTCAAGGTCTACTACCTGGTCAAGACCTTCATCGCCGTCCTCAACGTTGCCATGTACTCCGGCCTGCTCTTCAAGTTCTACAATGATACTGATAAGAGCCCGGATAGCAGGTAAGTCACTTGCGAGTTATGTATGCTATAATTGTTAGGAAAGATACAAAATTACGTTAAAGCTTTATCTACATAATATTAGTTGAAGATTTAAAAAAGCCTTTAATGGCCCATTTCAATGCACGGGTTCCTCCACTTGCCTAGAGCATACTCCGTCAAGCTACTCCAGTTCGAATTGGTGGAGGGGTAAATGGCCAACCCAAATGCGAAATGGTTTAAGACTGCTATTTGACGATAGTAATGCGCTTTACGTTCCCTCCGAAGTCCGGAAATGTTCAAGATATTTTTGCCCCGGGCTATAAGCGTTCGGAAGCATTGCCGTTGCAGATACCTCCAGAGTGGTTAACAAACAGTCAATGTGAGTCATCACTCATCATTCCAGCGACCTGCCGTTCTACGTGCAGATGTTGATCCTGATGCTGATGTTCCTGGTGATCGTGGTGTACCACGCGCGGCTGGTGGAGGTGACGTCACGGCTGGACTTCCTGTGGAAGCTGCAGGCCGAGAACGACCTGGACGAGATGCGCGACACGCAGCGCACCAACCGCCACCTGCTGAAACATATCCTGCCTGATCACGTCGTCAACCACTTCCTCAGTAAGGACAGGTGTCCTGATGTGAGTGTTACTCATAGTGTTTCTTCGGTTACCTTGTGGTGACATCGAGGATCACGGTAGCAAAGTTTTCTGCATCGCTTGCATACATACAACGTTCCGACTAGATCAGTCGGGGGCGTCGGGGCTCGGCCACTCCCCAGGCAACACCTTGTCTGACGGGAGATCTCCCTTTGTTAAATCTTTATTCATATGCAGTACAGCATTTTCGTTATTTCATCAAGGGTGGAAAATCGTCACATCTTATGCCATCAGTAACACCAAAGGCATCACCCATATGTTGCTGATCAAGGAATCACAGAGAATAAAATACCGGCAAGTTGCTAGCCAGAACACGACGAGTCGTGTGGCGGCTAACACGAGCAATAAGGTGGTAGCGAGCCAGGTTGGCTTTACGGAAAGATTATAATACCAGAGTAGGGACACAGGTTTGGAATTGTTGAGGTACTGACTCACCTTTTAGGCTGATCCAACACGGTCAAAAATGTTCTTAATATTCCTGATATAATACTTTGTTTTATATGTTTTTTTTTATAACAAATAATAAAAAAAATACCTGATTTACTGTAGGAGCTGTACTCGCAGTGGCGCGACGAGGTGGGCGTGATGTTCGCCGGCATCCCCAACTTCCACGAGTTCTACTCGGAGCAGAAGGCCGTGGACTGCATGCGGCTGCTCAACGAGATCATTTGTAATGTACCCAGACTAACTCACTACACTCATACATCTTGACTAAACTTCTACACACTCTCACATCTTGAATACCATGGTCCATGTCGGAATACCGTCCGATATTATTCAGCTTCTATCCTCCTTTATGTTTAGCAGAAAGCCAATTAGGGACCATCCATAAATTACGTCACACATTAGGGGGGAGGGGGGGCGATGTAGTGTGACAAAGGGTGGGAGGGGGTCATAAATTTCGTGACGTCACATTTCAAAATTGAATAACTGGTATGTATAGGTAAATATTAAAAAACAATTAATGGTGGCGCGGGGAGTAAGGATTATGAAATAATATGGACAACTTTACTTATTGGTATCCGGTTTATTATTGACTTAAAAATGGTTCTACAATTTACTTTTATAACGTTTAACACATACACTACAATGGAAATAAAACTTATTTCGGAACTGCTGTTTTAATTTAATAATTTCTAGGTGTAAAATTTCATAATATATGACGTCACACTAGGGGAGAGAGGTCTCACAAATGTGACCAGCTGTGACAAGGAGGGGGGGTGGGGTCAAAAAGTCATGAAATTAGTGTGACGTAATTTATGGATGGCCCCTTATGAAGCCACTAGGCTCCCGCCGTCAGTTGTGTGAACTGTCGTCTGTTTCCCAGTTGACTTCGACAAGCTGCTGATGCAGTCCCGCTTCAAGAGCATAGAGAAGATCAAGACTATCGGCGCCACCTACATGGCGGCTTCCGGCCTCAACCCCAACCATAAGGTACCCAACCCACCAACTTACTATCTAAAATTGTATCCTTCTTACGGCCGGTCTCAATAATGTACTAACAGATGGAAGACTGTGGATAGGGCTACCATTAGTATGTTATCAGACGCAAAAATTGACAAATATGACAGATAACATACTAATGGTAGCCCTATCCACAGTCTTCCTTCTGTTAGTACATTATTGAGACCGGCCGTTAGTAACACTGAAAAATATGAATAGATGTGTGAGTAAAAACTTTTAGTGAAAAACTATTTTTTTACACTTTTTTAACCAGTCATAAACTTTCAATATTATGCTTAGATGTTATATTGTTTTCATCTGGACATCACAGTTTGGCATCTTTATTAATTTTCCTATAGTGTGTTTCACATAAGTCTGCACTTCGCTATTATGTTCAACCATTTACTAAAGTAATAGCGTAATGAAGACTTACGTTAAACGCCATATACAGGGCCATTTGTAACTCGACGTATTCCTGGCGGGAGGTGATGAAGGAGCCAAAATGCAATATATTTCGTTACAAATAACCCTCTATATGAACTACGTCAGTTGGGGAACGACGAGTGCGAACACATCTGCGCGCTGGTGGACTACGCGTTCGCGCTGCGCGAGGCGCTCGAGGACATCAACAAGCACAGCTTCAACAAGTTCCGCCTCAGAGTCGGTACGTCTTGCCTAACATACTGACCAAATCAGGTCGCATTATATTGATATTGAATACAATATTGCGTAACAATTTGAACAAATCTCAGCATATTGGCAAATATAAATAATGAACCTTTTATCTACAAGTTAATGGCTTCAACCCATTAATGGCCCACTACGGGTCTCTCCTCTTGAGGAGGCCTAGAGCATACTCCACCACGCTGCTCCAGTGCGGATTGGTGGAGGGGTTAGTGGCCAACCCAATTGTCGGAAGTTTTCATGCCGCACGTGGGCCTCCGACATGGCTTAACGACTGTTATCTTACGATAACAACCGGGACCGACGGCTTTACGTGCCCTCCGAAGCCGGAAGCGCTCAAGAAATTTTTGCCACTAGCGGTCACCCATCCAACTAGCTGCCGAGCAATGAGCGCTTCAACAAGTTAACGCTTGACAGCAATTCCACCCAATGTGGTAATGAATTCGTGGATGAGTCGCACTAACTTAGTGATACGCATAACAAAAGACGAAGCAAAGTGACATACCTGTATAACTGTGAGCAGGTATAAGCTGCGGGCCGCTGGTGGGAGGCGTGATCGGCGCGCGCAAGCCGGTGTTCGACATCTGGGGCAACACGGTGAACGAGGCCTCGCGCATGGAGAGCACGGGCGCCATGGACCGCATCCAGGTCACCAAGTACACCAAGCAGGTGGGTAGCAAGCAGTAGGCTCTCTTGAATTGATAAATGCGTAACAAATACATAGGCAAAGTGATCATCAGAGAATTTCAAAGTACGAGTATTTAATTTGGAACCTTTATTTTATAATGTACAGTCAGCAAAAAAACAGTGCATGATACAGAAACGTTTCGTAATGTTAAATATTATAAAATGTTTATGTATTTATCGATGTCAAATCATAGTTTACATGGGTCACAATTAACATTGATAAATACAAACATTCTATAATAAACTTTTTGTATAGTGTCTGACTTTAAAGCTATCTAGCTACTTATCCAGTCACGTAACGTTGTTACTTCAATAAGAAGATTTAATTAATCGAATATCACTCCAGGTGCTAGAAGTACGCGGCTACGGGCTGGAGCCGCGCGGCGCGGTGGCCGTGAAGGGTAAGGGGCGCATGGAGACGTGGTGGGTGTCGCGCCGCCGCGCGCCGCGCGCCCGCGCCGCGCCCGCGCCGCCCGCGCCGCGCTCGCTCGCCGCGCTCGTCTACACCATGCTGCAGGCGCGCAAGCGGATATACACGCACCCGCTTGACAATAATGCTCGTACGTATACACACGATCAACAAACCTTTACGTATCAACGTACAAGCACCCCCTCGACATACCTGTACCTATGTATAAGTAGCCTCTCGACAACAAAATTAAACGAAATAAGTATATCATGTTAATTAGTTTAAGTGTTATGTACTATTCTAATATTCTAATAAACAATAAATTAACTTGTTTGACGGCGTAGCGACGTGCGACGGCGCCTTTTGTCTTTATATTCTCTTTCTTATGCTATATATGACAACGTCGATACATACGTAATGTGTTTTTACCCCGTACGGGACGGGGACGGAGCAATTGTTAATCGATCATTTATTTTGTGAGCTAGCAACCTTGCCAGGCGACGTAACACCGAGCACTGGGGAGTAGACATGGGTCGGTGCATCGTCAGCTCGTTTGCCGGCTATTTCCATAAAAAAAAACGTAAATTATAAAGGATACTTCGCAAAAAGACACTAACGTGTCTTTAAAAAGCAAAGCAACAACCCGTAATTGTCCCATAGCTGGGCTCGGGGTCTCTCACAATGTGAGGGGTACAGGCCATAGTCTACCACGCTGGCCAAGTGCGGATTGGTAGACTTCACACACCTTTGGGAACATTATGAAGCACTCTCAGGTGTGCATGTTTCCTCACGATGTTTTCCTTCAACGAACTAAGTGATAATTAATTTCTAATACGCACATAATATTTGAAAATTAGAGGTGCGTGCCAGGATTTGAACTCTGGCCCCTTCGTTCGGGAGACCGACGTTCTAACCGCTGGGCTATCACTGCTATGGTCGTGCCTTTATGTTAAGTTAATGTCAACAACGTCTTTACGTACCCATTGCGCAGCTCTTCGATAACAATAACCGTTGCCAGTGGCATTTTTGTTAAATTTTATGTATCTGTACTACAATGTTTTCTTGTAGCGGGGCGGCCGACCGGCGCGCTGCTGCGGCACCGCAACACGGAGATCCGCCGCGCGCGGCCGCGGCACGTGCAGTCCTGGTGAGAGCTTTCGAGATATTGTTGACAACGCCGTGACGGCATTGAGCTGGCTTAGAATACCGACTCTAATCCCATATACCCGATACTAGGGTGTCTTAAGAGGTGATAGAAGCCTGCCCACTTGATAGTAAGACTCCATTAATATTCTTAACCTGCCTGACTAGCTATCAACCTTTTGCTTGACACAACCAGACTCGTATTCCGACCGGGAGTTACAGAATTATGTTTTCTTTCTTGACCGGTAATACATCGGCTATGTCTTTGGTATTGATGATGTCCATGGTCGACGGAAACTACATACATATTTACCATCAGGCGGTTCTTAATTCCAGCCACGTTCCAGTGTAAACGTCAAATTCGTTTTACTAAAGTGGTCACATGACATTTTTTAGCCAATCATACGTCGTTCCAAGCCCGATAAATGAATTGCCTGGAGCATGAATGGTTTTATAAAAGTTCATAATACGCCCGCAGGTTGATCATAAAAACATACACACAGCGTGTGTTCAAATATTGCAATATTATGTTATGATCACTTTTTATGATATTAGGTATTTGTTTTTGAGTTTCGCCTGCGATTATACTAAATCCTAATTAATCCCAACACAATGGTCACATTTATAACTGTAGTGTGTCGTTTCCCAGCAACGAGCACGGGCACGGGCGGCTGCACTCCAGCAGCATGGTGGTGCGGCGGCCGGACATGGCGCCGCCGCTCGTCGGCTCGCTGTCCGCGCCGCACACCCCCACCGCACCGCACGCACCGCATGCACCGCACGCCGCACCGCATGCACCGCACACCGCAACGGACAACGGACACGAGCCGCCCGCTAAGCTCGGTATTAGCGCGAGGTAGGTTCAACTTGCATCAACCCTAAGGCCCCGAGACATTGCAAACTAGTTTAAGGCGCGGTATGACTACGATTTAAAAACGTTGATTTCACTCACACAGCCGCATATCTGCGTTAACCTAATGTTACATTTACGTGACGCTGAATAGGGTTCAAAATTGCACAGCATATTTTTGCTAACAATGTAACTAGATTGCGAATAAACATTTAATTTGAGGGTTTTCCTTAGGTTATTCAAAATATACACATTAAATTCAATATCTGTCCGGTTTAAGTTTTAATAAAACCATATACGTATTATATTCTCAAAAAAAAATATGTTGTTACCGCTGAAAATACAGAGAACTTCGACGATTAAGTTTATTTTTGTATAGCAAATTACGATTTTTTATTGGGAATATCAAACAACTATTTAATATTCTATTCGGTTAACATTTTTCTTTAGACCTTTTTCTATGCTCTGTATTTTTTGCGTGCGATATTTTCATTGGGTTCATTCAGTTTTGTGAATATTGAGATCACACCGCGCCTTAATAAATGTTTTTTAACTTGTGAGCACATACTTAATTATTATAAATGTATAGACACATTTACGTTTTGACGATAGTGTGTATTCAATCGTACTCATAATCATACTCGTATTATTATATTAGGTATAGTACCCTCAAGGCAATAATTTGTCAATGCCTAAGGTGTGTTAGTTGTGCAACTTTTTTAACGGACTTCAAAAAAGAAGGAGGTATTCAATTCGGCTGTATTTTTTTGTTTGTAACCTCAGAACTTTCGACTGGGTGAAACGATTTTGATGATTCTTTTTTTAATCGAAAGCTGGTGCTTGTCGTGTGGTCCCACTTAAAGAACAATGCCGAAAAATTATTAATTTTTTTGTAGCGTTTTAAAACGTCAGTTATACCGAAGCAATTCAATATTTTTCTACATATTTTAAAATTAATATCTGTACCCGTATTACCCAGGGTAAAATAATTTTATTAATAAGTGATGAATTGACTATAATAATAACAATGATGTCGATATTGTCGTAATAAGTAACATTCTGCTTGAAGTTTTTTATTTTTTATTTAAAAATATTTCTTTTCTTCATGTTCATGAAATTCTTATATGTAATTTAATCTTTCAGTAGTAGTAAAATGGCAACTTTTGAATCGTTTTTAAAATTGACGTTGACGTATAGTGGTCAAATATACTCTTCCGGCATCGTTGTTTTGTTGTGTACCAGGTATGTATAATACTTCCATGGTTATAAAACATTCAATAACAAAATAATTTGGTTCTGGGGTGTGCCTGCTGAAAATTCTTATATATCTAAGCTCAAAAATGAATGCTGTATTTTTTAGATTTTATTTTATTTTAAGACGCATAATTTGAAAATGAAATAAAACTATGTATGGCAGTTTGGCATTGTTCTTTGAGCGACGTCTGACGAGTAGTTTTTGAGTTATCCTTAATTTTGACCGCTCATTTACACGCGCGTGTAGTGGATCGTCTCGTGGCGCGTCCGTAAGCCACGCCCCCTACGCGCGTGTGAACACCACGCGAGCGCTCGCGCGAGCCCCTTTGGCCGCGCCTAACAAACCGCTCCCGCCGCGAGCCCGCGAGCCACGAGACGCGCCACTGTCTGGTCCGCGAGCGCCCTGTTCACAAGCGCGCGCACGCGCGCGTCTCGCGGATTGTCTCGTGGCTCGCGCGCGCGTGTAAATGGGGTATGAAGTCTGTTATTATTTGTCAAGAATTATTCTATTACCGTCAGGTTGAAAGCGGCCAGCTTCTCGTACCGGACGCGGCCGGGCCGGGACCGGTCGCCGCGCATCCGGGAGGAGGCGGAGGTCACGGAGGCCCCGGGCCACGAGGCCACGGTGGCGAATGGCGCGCCCGGCTCCTTCCGCTTCCGGTCCGTCACCACCGGCTCGTTCTTCAGGAGCCGGAAGGGCAGGAAGGAGAGCAAGGAGAGCAAGGACTCCAACGAACCCGTCAAGGAGAATGGAGACTCCGTCACCACCAAGATGTGAAGGACTACGTAAACACTTTTATATACCTATCTTCTCTCGAAGACGAATTAAACTTACATTTTTTATAAATTTTTTTGGTGCGTCACTATCGCGATATTTCCCGATGTATTGACGATTGATTTATATTCCAGACTAAATAGCAACCATTTTGCTATTCTGTATAGGGACGCATACGTGTTTATATTACTGCAAAAAGTTGACATTATCCTTTTAGCCTATAGAAATTAAAACTTGTAATTATTTTAATATAAATTAATCAGTACCTAAAAACACAAATTTCTAAAGCACGAAAAATTATTTATATAAATAAGTACATAAAATAGAATGATTACCTTACAAATATATTGATCAATTATGATTTATGAGATAATTTTGCTACCATAAGTTTATTATGTAATAAAGAAATATTTTAATTTTACTTTATGTATTTAGTTTTATATTATATAATGTAAATATATAGTTTTAAATAATTATAATAAACATTACTATCTGTTAAAAAAAAAAGAAATATTTATAATGTAACAGCAGCATGTATGTATAGATAAATAGATATTGGAGATGTGTATGAAATCTAAGTGATATGTAATCTAATTGTCTACATGTTAATAATTGTTAAAGTAGATTAAAAAACGCCAAAATTTAGAATCCCTCAATAAGTACGTACCGATTTAAAGAACAAAGTCCTGTACCTATCTACCTATGTAACTAATTTATTGTGTACGGTAATATTTAATACTAATTATAAGCTAAAGTAATATTAATTAATCATGTATAGTTCGTTATTTTAAAATCATAATATATAATAAATAATGGATGGAAGTGATTTGGCACCTTAAGTAAATTAAGAGCTGTCAAATGTTTAAAATAAGGGGTTAAAACAAAAAAAACGCTAAGTAGTCTTCCATGGGAAGATTATGTTAAATAGGATATTTATTTACTATATACTTACTTATAGAATAAGACGTATTTATTTTATGTTTGTGTGATTCTTAACAAATCATTTTGATTTGTAAATTTGTAATACCTACATACCTACCTTTCTGCAAATGCAGTTGCATATTTATTATGTATTACTTTAAAAATGGAAGTCCCTAATCTGTGAATTTTACTGAAAAGGTTAATGATTATTTTGTATACCTACGCCTCACACCGTTTTTAGTTCTGATCGCATCATGATTTTCCAATGGGACCAACAGTGAACTGGGCAGCGATAAAATATAAAAACTAACAATTTAATTGCTGTTCTATCTCGTTACCGATGCGTGAGTTGCGTCCAGTCAATCTTCAGAATAATAATAATAAACGCTAACACACTCATACCCCCGCAGTAGGTTTTCACCTGTGTCGCGGGCGGCATGGACGACACATACAACACATCACTATAACACCCATGACCCGAGTACAAATATTTATCTGTCAATGAATATATGCCCCGGCCGGGAAACGAACCCGGGACCCCTCGCTTCGCAGACAGGGTCGCTAGGTCGCTACCAACTAGGCTACAGGGTCGTCTTCAGAATGAATCGAATCTCTATATTTATTGCTAAACTCCACAAAATGGGAGACCAATGCATCGTAATGGGGCATTAATGGGTTGAAGCTAGTGTAAAACTATTGATTGATAATGCCGAATGAAGAATTTTTTTATCAGATTGAATAAATTCAGCGTAACAATATTTAAAGTTACGCCCCAACTCGGAGTCACTAACGGTTACTTAAATCGTTTCTTAGTACAGAATTTGTATGGTGATACTTTACTAAGGAGCGATTAAAGTAATCGTTAGTGACTCAGTTGGGACGTAAACATTGTATATTATGTGACAATCTAGTCATCATTATGTAGTGGCAATGAGGTGCAGTATGTTGCCTTATTCTTAACAAAAAGGATCATTATCACTATTTATTTCGTACTAGACTAATAATGCCCCAACTCAACTCACTAATGGTTATTTTAATCGCTCCTTTGTAAAGAATCACAATACAAATTAAGTTATTAAGGAGCGATTTAAGTAACGGTTAGTGACTCTGAGTTGGGGCGTAAATCCTCGCGTTAACACAAAGCCAAATATAACCTTAGTCGTTATAATATAAGGTCGATCTCACTGAAGCATTTTGTAGGGTAGTTGTACAAATGTATAGAATGTAGGTACTTATATAACTTTATAAGTGTTTAATAGATATTTTAAATGGAGATCTGAAATACGTAACATTCTAAATCTATTTTACTAATAATATTAGTGCTGTACAAATTTTAAGCTTATTTAGGTGATACCTTAACACCAATCACAAATTAATTATATTTTAATGCACAAAGTAAGTGATTGGTGCAAATGGTATATTGTAGTCGGTCAAGAATAATGAGCAATTAAATGATTTTCGCTGCCTGACGTATTTCCCACGAGATGGACGGGAATAAAGTTAATATTTGATCTACTTTGTTGACAAATAAAATAAATGTTCCAGTAAAAAAATACATAATACATTTAATTAACAAGTTTATATTTGAAGATTTACTTTGTTTCTAAAACATTTTAAATAGCTCATTATTATTGGCTTATTAGTCTCGATGTCTATAAAAACATAAATGTTACCAATGCCAAAATTATTTATTATTTATTGATGTAAACAACTTAAAAAATAAAGAATTCAATTCTACTTATGTTTTTCTTTGATATTGGTAAAGCTCACTCACAAATTTGCTTAGCAATTTGCTTCCCAAAAATCTCCCCAAAAACCTTACAAAAAAAACTTTGGGTAGTCCAGTAGGCACATCAAGCCCTGGTTGGCGAGTGAATGGCCTCAAGATTAGCTTCCGATTTTAATTATTAGCACGAATATAAATGAAACAGAAAATGTACCAGGTTCTATGTGTTAGCAATGTTTTTACTGTTAATTTATCCGTCACAATGCAAATTCTAGTCCAAAATAAATATTAAAATGTTCATGTGTTCTTGAATGAGCAAAAGCAAACGTCATATTTGGATGAATAAAAAAATTTTTGTACGCAAAATCGAATTTATTTCACGAAATACTGTCTATCTACATAAAATATTGTGTTGACATTTGTGATGTACAATACAAGTAAATATTAAATAAATAGTACTAACATACATGCCTACAGTTCAAGTAAGGTCGGTGGTTGTTTTACATTTCATTGCAAATAAGAAATCAACCGAGGGTACTATCATGGAGTGGATACATGATAATGACATGTTGAACTGTACGCCATACATTCCACCATTAAAATAACGTTACTACGACACAGCCGACATATATTTTGGAAACAGTACAATAATTATAAAAGACATTTTATATTTATTGCCTTCAATATTTACCATTTACCTAAAATAGTAAATGTTTTTGCACTAATTAACAGTAATAACGTTTCAGGATATACTAAATAATATATTATAATGGAATTTAAAATAATATGTGAGCGTAGTAATAGCTAATAATAATTATTGCTTTTATTTTTCGTCACGATTCATCGCAACCCAACTGCCGCGAGCTGTCCCTTCGGAATGAGAGTTAATGCCACTTTCTACCGCAATAGTATAATGAGGTACAGCGCATACCATCGGAATATTTAGAAGCGAATTATTATTTCATAAAAACACTACAGTTTTACCATAGTATTCTCAAATAGTTCGAATACGCACTAACTTTGAAGAAACTGACAAGCACGCAGAGTTTCAACCCCGGCCTTTAAGCGTCGTCGCAACTTTCTAACTACTGCTACTACAACATAATTTGTGTAAAATCAGCAAACCAATAAAGTACGCAGGGCATGATAATTGAAGGGGTAAGTGTAAAAAGGGTTCAACTGATGAAATTACTGAAATAGAGTTATTGGTATCGTTGAATTCGTCTTTCGATTCTTAATGTTATGGCATAGGTTTTATAGTGGAAAATTCAATATAATATAATGTTATTTAAATCATTGTTTCGTGAAAAACGCACAGACGTGGCGCATTTTTAATTGCGAAACTGACAATATTTGCTTATTACAAAGTAGTAATTAAAAAAATACTTTATTTATAATAATTCGAAGGTATCTTAGATAATTTAGAATCATAACAACATAATAACATAACAACATAATAACATAAACAGATTTGAAGTTGAATACTAAGAATATAACGAAAATGAAGTCTTGAATTTCAAACGCATTTATCTCTAATTATTGTTTTTGTTACTTAAACCCTTTTTACACTCACCCCTTCAATTATAAAAACGTTACATAATGTCTAATAGGACCACGGAACACAGACACAAGTGGAAATGGTACAAGTGTTGATTAGTATGGGAACCGTGCTAGCCAAGTAAACACAAGGAAATCCATAATCGAATTATTTACAACTAAGAAACGCACATTTTAATTGGTTGTTACTTGTCAACTACGAATAGTCAAAGAAACTCGCTGTTTATAGTTGAAAATGCACCTTAATCTTTGATGTTAATTCTTATTTTTTCCATGTCTTATTCAGTGACCTTAGAACCCTTTATCAATTATGATCATAATACTTTTCAAGTTTATCTATCCACCGCTAGATGGCAGTATTCTGCGTTACAAGTAATATATACTTAACTTCTTTAATAATAAGGTTGACAATACAATATAATACAATGTCAATCATATGGAAAATAATTAAATAATTCCATCTACTGAACGCTAGATGTCGTGACTGGAGTCTACAATAGATTGAATAGCAACCTTACAAGTATTTCGGTAAGTTACATTTTTGGTTAACAACATCATACTGTGTTTGGTTTAGGCTTAGAGATGTGCGTTGTGCTTTTTGCCGCGTTATCGATATTTATATTGAAACTGGTACTGCCCGAGTGTCCGACATCATAAGATGTAGACCGGTCATATTGATACTTAAACTTCTTGTTTTTGTACTGCCTATGTGAACACTTGATCATTATTTTGAAAGCTTATATCTCAAACACACGGATCTAAAAAAAGACGGACGTGATCCCAATCACAAATTCAGTGAAGCACCCATAGTAATACCAACTCTCTATTCGTACAAGTACACACACCCACACATTGACACCATACTGCGTCAATCGCGAATCAAAAATTACGCACACATGGAAAGTGGCGGCCATTGCTATGCTTCACTCTCGATTAGACGAGGTTACGTCAGTCTTTTTTTCAGGTCCGTGCTCAAACATTACGAGGCGTAGAGGTGACCGTAGCAATTTTTTATCAACGTTAGCTATCTAAACAGTCACGGAATACCAAGCCTAGGCATTTTTAGCAACGAAAATAAATATAATTTAATTATAATATGTCGATAAGTGAAATTTCAATGAAGCTAAACGTAGCTACAAGAACAATGCTGATATGAACTGGGATGCATTTCAACATCAACATTATACAAATAAGGTAAATTTATTTTCTTGGAATTACATTTCTTATACATGCTGTGCCAGTCACGCGCATGCGCTTATATTCCTCGTCAGGATCCTAGATTATGTACCAATGATTTGAAATAAAAAAATTCATTCATATTAATTTTATACATTTTTATGATACAACACAATACTTTATTGCACACCAAATAGCAGAACTGTACATACATATGACACATATCCCTAAAATAAAAAAAGAATATTATTATTATAATAATAACAATAATAAATTGTAATATTCATACTATGAAATACTTTTAACTAAAAATAAAATTACAAAACTGCCGATATTCATATATTTGTACCCCATCCCTGCCCGAGTAGCAGAAAATGTTTTAAAAAACAATAGCCGAGTAGCAATATTATCAAAAACATAAAACGAACCTTATTGCCAAGTGACTGAGTAGCTTTTTGATCATAAATTATATTATTTCCTTTATTTATGTGTTTTTAATTTGAATTATTACAAAAAACTAGGCTTATTTGTGGTATAAAACATGGCCATTAAATAAATTCATTGCTCGCTATTATTCCTGCCCTCCAAAATTGCACAGTAAGGCATATTTACGTAATTTAAGACAAATTTTATTTTACGTAATGCACAACCGACGCAGCTCAGTGACAGTTAAGTTATGCCGGCAAGTATGCGGAGCTCCTCTTAATGTTAGTCGCTGTGCCACGCCCACATCGCACTTCCACTGGTGTCTGTGTTCCGTGAATAGGACAGAATTTTTGCAATTTGGTAGCATTACACATGTCATAACAATAACATAAAATGCTGTCATATTACACACTAGCTGTGCCCCTCGGTTCCACCCGCGTTAATTGTGGAAAAAACTAACTACTAAAATATATGATGTTATATAGCCTATAGCCTTATTCAATAAATGGACTATCAAACACAACAATAATTTTTCAATTGGAACCAGTAGTTCCTGAGATAAGGCGTTCGGTATGTTTTTTACTATGCCCTGCATACCTTTTTTGCTGTCTGTTATGTAAGAACAAAATAAAATTGCCTGGATTCCCTATTAATTTCAAAGATTATGAATTTCCACAAAATAAAAAAGTATGGGCAGTCATCATTGTTTCGCATCATATCCTTTGATACAATTTATAAATGTGCATCAAGAACATTAACTTCAAAGACATACCAGTAAAATACGGCCGACGTAATTTGGCGCGTCTGAACTTCACGCAGAAGGCTGCGCAGTAACATAATTCGACAATGCTCAGTACGCGGTGTATTATGTCTCAGTCACACGTTAGCATGTTCTTGTCGCTATCTCTGTCTTACATGGGCTTTCGCAGAGCCTATGTTCAGACGCGCCAAGATACATCGGCCGTACTGTATGTAACTTAATAGTCTTATTACAGCGTTAATATTTAGGAAAAATATATTACTTTATACAACTTCAATAAGTTATTGCATTAGAGTTCGGAATTATTACATAAAAGTCGTCTATAGTACATGAGTAATCGATTAATGTTACATTAGTCCTTCTGGAATGTTCCAATGTCATTTATGTAAATAATACTTACTTTTGTACTTTGTTTACTTATTATGTTCTTATGTTATAAACACAAACATATACAATATTGTAACTGAAGTATAACATAGGATAAAACACGCATTAAATGAGCACATGCAGCTCATTTAATGGCCATTCAGATAAAAAATAGGTATACGAAATAAATATTTAGTACAATTCAGGTAAGAAAAACAGAGTGTCTGTTTATTAGTTCAGTGTTTGGACAGATAGTTACAGTACGATTTTATCGAATAAAATTAAGATTTCCACATCTCGCTACTACCTCAAATCATTGGAACAATGTCAGTCTAATGAATAAACTAAACATAAATATTTCATCATTTAACTAAAGCACTGTGGTATTGGACTGTTTTCATAATTTTCCCATGACATGTGAAGTTAACATATTTTTAGGGTTCCGTACCCAAAGGGTAAAAACGGGACCCTATTACTAAGACTCCACTGTCCGTCCGTCTGTCCGTCTTGTCACCAGGCTGTATCTCATGAACCGTGACAGCTAGACAGTTGAAATTTTCACACATGATGTATTTCTGTTGCCCCTATAACAACAAATATTAAAAACAGAATAAAATAAATATTTAAGCGGGGCTCTCATACAACACACGTGCTTATTTTGCCATTTTGTGCTAGATATGAATAATGGCAACAGCTAGACGCTTGAAATATTCACAGAATATTTAGGTTGTATAGATAATAGTACAGAACTGGAACACACTTGGTCGGTTTTTATTCATTACATTTAATACTTGACTACAACCCCACTTGATGGTAAGTGGGGATGTTGTCTTGGGTGGAAAGCGCAGTAACTTAGCAAAAATGTGTTTACTCATGACTTCAAGACAAACAAAAAAATATATATACTATTCACAGTAAAAAAGCCAATACATCATAATTTTATTTTTTGGTAAATTTAGTAACATTTTTTTATACAACATCTTTTTTGTAAAAAATATTTAAACTTATACAATAGCTCAATACTTGAGTTACTTTAATTTTTATTAATGCATTCAATTGACAGAAACATATTCCTCCTCCTTCTTTCTATTGATTATCTTAAATTACTGTTAAAGGCAGTCCTTACACTTTTACTTTCAAATAAATACATACCCCAAAGCCGCTATTTAAAGCGTCATCCAACTAGATCGACACCAACATCAATAAATATGGGCAAGACTTATTGCTTCATTCAAATAACGTCATTATACATAATATAAACAACCATGGCACCATTGTTGTAAATCGTCGTTGCGACTTTAAGACCTCTTATGTGTAAAAAGTCAGCTTTTTGAGAAAATCGATAAAAATCGATAAAGTTTTGTTTAGATGATTTTGAATTTGGTAAATAAATTACGATGGAAACGTCGTACAAACATGAGAGTTTAGAATTCGATAGTGTTATACACAGAGTACTTAATCACTACGTTTTAAGAGACGCCACTTAGAACATTGTCTCTAGCTAGAAGATTTAAGTAAAGATTTGTACCAACATTACAGGATAAACGATGAGCCATAGTGTTTTAAATACTCTGTGCGATAATGATGTTTTATTCATATCTGTGGTAAACCGGAAACAAGGCCGCCAACATAGCTATCAAATGACATTGTCAACTAGTGATGGGCTTAATATTATCGATAACTAGTGTTGTGCTTTTATACTGTTCATGGCTGTTAGACTTTAATACCTTTTTATCCTTAATTATAGATTAAAATAAAAGCCACACTTGATTAATATTATAATTTTATTTAACAATTCCAAGTATTTGTTAACACCTACCTTTAAAGGAGCTCACAACAAGGTACAAGTGCTATCAGATCGACTACATGAAATAATTAATTGTTAACATACTCTTACATATTACTCAAAAAAAATCATTAATTACAAACTTTTTACACTTAACAAGGTTTTACCTCTTTATTTCGTAAGTTTACATTAGTCTGTTGCTTTCATATTATTCCTGCAATAATAGAATACAAGGAATAGATAACATGATATTAATATGACTTTAATAAGACTTCCTATTCTTAATGGGAAATTGGTTAATAGGTTGTCTGCTAGAGGTGGACGCGTCAAGTTCTGGAAGGCACTGCATTTTTAAGTAATCTGCTTCGTTGGGTATTAAATGCTGAAGGTGCGAAGTGACGTCCGCACACAAATTTTAATTGGTGTAACTTTTCAATAGGCATATATACCAAATCTTCGTCTCCAATGGCTTTAACCCATTGTCGACATCTAAAAGCATATGAAAAGAATATAGCAATGTAAAGTTCTAATGAATAAAGTATAAATTCAATAATTGTAAGCTTCATACATTACTCATAGTATGCTTATTCATATTATCAATAATAGTCATGAAACTTACCTATCAGGGTCTGCAGGAAAGGCCGCGAGAAATAAATTTAGTGTTGATAGGGGTTTACGATAACAAATATAACATTTTCTGTTAGTTTTCCCCATCAAAATTTTTATTTTATGAGTAACGTCTTTTCGATTGACAACCGGAAACGGAAACTTGACATCATTACATTTGTCATACCAAAAAGTTGCTACCAACATTTATGACGAAATTCTGTAATATTGGCTAAAATTTTTACTAATGTCATAATTGACCTTGAAATCGAAGTGAGTAGCCCCTGGTGTTATACACAGAGTACTTAATCACTGTGTTATAAACCATAGAATCGCTTGATTTAAAAAAGTGATGTTGTCAAAAGTGACACATAACACATAAGAGGTTTTAAAGTCGCAACGACGAAATTTTCTTTATGCCTTTAAATTATAAAGTTCGTAATAATGTCAGTCGTCATCAGATTGCACCATCGGTGTTTGGAGAACTTCTATCCACCTGGAGACAAGAAATAATAGTGAAAAACAAATAAACAATATTTTTTTCAGTTGTGTTTTTAGTGAGCGTACGACAAAGTATGAAGTGTGTGTATATTCTTCTATTTTTGTCCCAAAACGTTTCGCTCGATTCGCATTTACTTCAGACAAGCCTATAAAGAAGTATTTTATATTTTTTAAAGACTCAATTATATCACACCTACGTATAGTCTGAGTCTGTCATAAGTAATGCAAATATTGTTAAAGGTTTATTGGTTGCGATAATTTTGTCGTATAGTGTAGTGTAGTATAGTATCGTGTCGTGTCGTGTCGTATCGTTGGTGTCATGTCGTGTCGTGTCGTATCGTTGCTGTCGTGTCGTGTCGTATCGTGACGTATCGTGTCGTATCGTGTGGTGTCGTGTCGTGTCGTGTGGTGTTGTAGCGTGTCGTGTCGTGTCGTGTGGTGTCGTGTCGTTTTGTGGCGGTGTAGCGGCACTAGCGATACGCACCTACTGTACGTGAAGTGCGAGTCTGCGCGGAAGAAGTACACGTGGTTCTTGAACTGCAGCTTGAACACGAACTCCTTGCCGATGCCGTCGCGCTCCGCCGGCGGGCCCACCGTGTATCTGACAGGGTAGCAGATGATCGTAATGACCATTGTACACAGCGTCACTTACTATCAGGTGGGTACAACCTTTAACTCTCATAAACAAAATGAATGTGAGCCGTAGCCACAAATTACCCCCAATAGATACCGCATACAAGGCAACTGACGCGCGCCAACACGAACGAGCGTTTGCGTGTTCACAACATTATTGTCGACTAATAGCCAGCGCATTTTTTTGTCCCCTACAAGCCGCGCATTGCGCCAAATTTTGTGAGTTCAAACTCTAAGAAAATATCACTTATGCGGTATCTATTGGGGGTAATCTGTGGCCGTAGCCTAACAGTATCAAAACATCGACCGATCGTCTCTTTGTATATTAAAGGAAATATCTTGATTATACATATTATAACTTATAATTTCTGATTTGAACAAAACCCACTTGATATTATCAGTATATAGTATATACACAGCAAAAGAATTTCGTATGCAGGACATGATTCAAAAACCTTCCGTAATGTTTCAAATTACAGAAACTTTATTTTACTATCCATGTTAAGTTATACCTTACATATATAGGTAGCATTTAACACTGATGATAACACAAACATTGTGTAACATTCAACAATGATATTATAATGTAAAAAAGAGGTAGACATGTCACTAGCGCGCCGACGATGAAGAGCGTAAGAACAGGCAATTTATCATTCTGCTAGTAGGCGTTCTGTCAATACAAGACGATACGCACGCTTTTGTTGTTGTCAGAAGTGCTTGAAATTTGACATACAGCGTTAAAATACCTTCGTGTATTACGAGTATACCAATGTGATTGGTGTAGTGAAACAAAAGATAAACTTGTGTGCGTTGTAGCTCTTTTCGGAACAAATTTTTTGGTTGATTTGTATGGGTATAACATATCTATATTTTTTAAATATAATTGCGTTCAATAATTAACAACGTTTTTGTAGCATGCCCTGCATACCTAACTCTATATGTCACGTGCGGCACTCACCCCAGCAGCGGCAGCGAGGCGAGCGGCGCGTCGTCCTGCCAGCTCTTGTAGAAGAAGAGCGTGAAGGCGGCGAACACCACCCACAGCTTCTGCCAGCCGTGCGAGTTCTTGAACTTGCGCAGCAGGTAGCCCGACAGCTGCGTCTGGGGCGCAACGTTCAATGTGCACGTTTACACGTCGACGCTGGAAATCAAGCACGTAGTAACCCGCAAAGATCAAACTGTAAATCAGAGCCGAAAAACTGATTTCTCGAAAAAAAAATCATTACTTCTCTACTAAAACAGAGAAAAATTCAAAACATCTCTACTACATAGAGAATTTATATATATTTTTCGAGAGGTCATAAAGTTTTTCGGCTCTGATTAACAATTTGATCTTTGCGGATTACTACGTTTGCTTTCCAGCGTCGATGTGTAAATTAAATATAGTTCGGATGAATCAATCTAGATGGCGTTACTAAATTATGTGGTGTAGATATTTGAGAAGTGAAACTTTTATCGACGTCTTGGAGGCGGTTGAACAAAATAATGCAACGTATGTAAAACAATGTAGAGTATAGAATGGTACGGTGAGGGTAGCTAAAATAGAGCAACATACAAAAAAGATGGTTTCAACCCATGTCTCAGCACTCACCCGCATGGCGCGGTGCAGCTGCGCGCGCGGCAGCGAGGCGGCGCGGTGCCAGCACACGGCGGCCAGCGCGCCCCCCGCGCCCCCTGCGCTCCCCGCGCCCCCCGCACCGCACTCCACACCCTCTGCACACAATGTCATTGTTAGTGAGGTTGAATTTGAAGCCCATAGTAACAATACTGTGACATTAAGACCCGGGACTGAGATGGAATCCCACCTGATGGTAAGTGGCCAAGAAGACCAGGATGTTGTGCGCTCTAATATAATGTAGCCTAGTCATGGGCAGAATGGCAGACTCCACACACCGTTATGAAAGAACCCTCTAGTAAGTAGGATTCCTCATCATTGTCATCAAATCATTTAAAGACCAATTAAGACCAATTCCTAAATTAGAATTCGTAATAATTAAAATCATCGTACTGTTTTCGTCGAGTAACAGTTCGTTCGAAAAACACACAAGTCACGAAACATTAATACCAACTAACTAACTAACCTGCATCATTATCGCAGTGTGTGATCTCGGTGTCTAGCGCGGTGTCGGGCGTGTCGGGCGCGTCGGGCGCGTCGTGTTCGCGCGCGCGCTCGATCGCGCTCGCCAGCGAATCGCGCCAGCCCACGTACTCCTGCTCCGTGCTCGCGCTCAGCAGGATGTTTACGTCATCACCTGTAACATACATATATGTACCATGGATACATTGTAAGTTACACTAACAGTTCATCCGAGTTGTGAGCGTTTTATTCGCTTTTATTAAACTTGAAACATGTTTAAATACACTCAACATATTAGTTAATATTTTAGGATATCTCAACCCATAACGGGATAAAATCCAGAGTATTTTTATAAAATAAGGCGATTCTAAACATAAACCATAATAAAATAATTGAAGGGGTAAGTGTAAAAAGGGTTCAACTGATGAAATTACTGAAATAGAGTATATATTGGTATCGTTGAATTCGTCTTTCGATTCTTAATGTTATGGCATAGGTTTTATAGTGGAAAATTCAATATAATATAATGTTATTTAAATCCTTGTTTCGTGAAAAACGCACGGACGTGGCGCATTTTTAATTGCAAAACTGACAATATTATTTGCTTATTACAGAGTAGTAATTAAAAAATACTTTATTTATGATAATTCGAAGGTATCTTATATAATTTGGAATCATAACAACATAATAACATAATAACATATAAACAGATTTGAAGTTGAATACTAAGAATATACCGAAAATGAAGTCTTGAATTTCAAACGTGTTTATCTCGAATTATTGTTTTTGTTACTTAAACCCTTTTTACACTTACCCCTTCAATTATGATCCACATTCGGCATTGGTTAAGAACAATTTAATTGACGTAATATGCATCTGATCACGTGTTATGCTAGTCACATTAAGTCTTGCTGCATAATGTCACACAGCGTCTACAGTGTCAAGTCATCTTACCACTTACCGGCTATCGCTATGGAGTGCGGCAAGTCGGCGTCACGCAGCGCGAGCGTGCGCAGCGGCAGCGCGGCGTGCGCGCGGAACTGCCCGCTCGCGCACTTCGAGCTGATCACCAGCAGGTCGCTGAACTGTACACACATTACTGTTATGTTCGGTTTACACGTATTAAGTAGTTAAGTAGTTAACTAAATTTTAACAAATTTTTAAGTAAATTAATACGTGTAAACGGACAATTTAGTAGTTTAGTAATCAAGTAGACAAGTAATTTAGAAATTTTCTATTTTCTGTTAAGAAGGTGGGCGGGGCTTATCACTTAACACGTTTGGACAGGCACTTTTTAGTTAAAGTTTAGTTAAAATTTAGTAAAATGCTTAAGTAATTAAGTAGAATTGTATGAACTAAAAAGCTTTACTAAATTATTACGTGTGGACGCACACTAAAAATTATTCACTTAAAATTTAGTTAACTACTTAACTACTTAATACGTCTAAATTGAACATTAGGGCCAGCTTTGAGGATTCTATCGGTTCCTCTATCTGTGGCAATGGATCGGATTTTCGTTCAATGTTTTGTCTGGAGGAGACCGCTGTAAGCGATCAGGCCTCCCATTGTTTACATCGTGTTTTCTGTTATTTACATGTGTTTTTTGGTGTACAATCAAGTGTATTGTATTGTATTTAAAAATAATTAGACTTTCAATTATTTTAATAAGTGACTTGACTGAAAGTTCATAAATGAGTGTTCATATCTAGATCCCTACGCATCGTACGTTTTTTATTGATGAAAGAATGTGACCATTGGAAACAAAAAAATTCAAAATTTATTATTTTAAAGTTATATGAAATGTATTAGTTTTTTGGTTCAATTAAATTATTTATTTATTTATTTATTTAATCTTTATTGAACCACAATAAAAATATTACGGTACAAATGGCGACCTTAATGCTTAATGCATTCTCTACCAGCTAACCATTGGACAAAAGAGAAATGCACGAAAGGCGGTTAATAAAGTAAATTATATACATACATACATACAAATACCTACATAAAATATACATACCATAAATACACATAAATACATATATACATTTACAAAATAAACCTACATAGATACATATATAGGCTTAAATAAAAGATCTAAGATGTAAACTTCTAAGCTGTCAATGACGATCAAGGAAAAGAGTCCTGAGGTCCTTTTTGAATGATGCTTTACTAGCAGGTCTTCTGAACCCTTCAGGAAGCGCGTTCCAGAGGCGGACTGCCTGAACGGTGAAAGAATTGGAGATGAACCCAGATCGGTGCAGCGGTACAGAGAGTTGGTAAGATTCAGTAGAGCGAAGCTGCCGAAATTAAGTAAGAATGGAACATCTTTCATGTACGAAACATACCAGGAACAACATCCTCTGCTGCAATCCTTTAGAGGAGTGTTTGTAGAGGCAGCCCAGCCGGATGAACTCCCGCCCGGCCACCAGCAGCTTGTCGTAGCCTGGGCATTGTTCAATATGTTAGCAACAGGACCAAGCCGCGATTGTCACGTGTGTCAGTACTGTAGTAGACGTATAAGTATATAGTATTTAGATAGAATAATATGGTTGACTTGCATTAGCTCGTTACGACACCAGTAGCTAGGGTAACACGTCCACTCTCGTCTACGACTCTCTCGTGACTGACTCAGTGTCGCCCCCTCTACCCGTGTTCCCGAGATAACATGATTTCTGCTATAACTATAATAGTAGTACAAACACTACAGGTACCATCGGTACAGTTGCTAGTGTCGGTACTCCTGATACAATTACAAGTGTCGGTACTACTGGTTTTTTAAATAGCCAGCAAACGAGCTGACGATCCACCGGATGGTCAGTGGCTATCGTCATCCAGAGACATCAGCAATAGCAAAAACATAGCCTATGCGTTGCCGGCCAAGAAAGAGAGAAGATAAAGAAAGCAAGAACTGGCTCTCAAGCCCCCAGCCGGAACACGACAAGCCGTTTAGCGGCTGACTCATGCTCAAGGGTGGTAGCTATCCAGGCGAACCCCACGGAGAAATAATAATATACTGGTCATCAAAAAAATCCGGCCCACCTGCAGTTTAATAAACAACCATGTGTAACAGCTTTTCTGTGAAACAGACGATCATGTGAACAAAAAATGGGTGGGTCGATTTTTTTGTAGTAATAATACTATTAATTGACATGTGAAATAGCTTATCTGTGTAACAGTCGATCATTATTGAACAAAAAATGGGTGGGTCAATTTCTTTGTAGTAATAACGGTATTAATTGCCAATTAAAATCAATATGACCAATATAATCCCTCCGAGGGGCCCTACCGCCTGGTACTGTGTGCAGCACTCACCCACGAGGTCCCGCTGCAGCTGGCACAGCGCGGCGTGGTTCTCGACGTGCCGCAGCTGCTCGGCGGCGGCGGCGGCCGCGCGCTGCGCCAGCTCGTACGCCGCGCGCGCCGCGCCCGCACCCCCCGCACCGCTCCCACACCCGCCCGACGCGCACAACTCTGTCACGAGAACACAATGCAAAAGAGTTTAAATATTTTGTAATAAACTAACTTTTTTGCGGACTGTACATGATATGATACTTATTATGGTCGTTAGAAAACACTCGAGAAGTGGTGACTACGTTATAAGTATGATTTGATATTGGTCGTTACTCGAAGCAAGTTCTGTCAATTCTATTTTATGTTTACATACAAAATACTAGCAAATTAAAAGCTTATAAAAACGATTGAATAACAAGCAAAGTAGCTTTGCGTTTAAATCGTATTAATACGCCATTTTCGGCACGTGACATTTGACACGTGTCATGTACGACATGCGCCCCTCACCGTGCGCGAGCCGGCGGTAGTGCAGCAGGCGGTGGAGTGGACGCAGCAGCAGGCAGGCGAGCGGCAGGGGCGCCTCGCGGTCGAAGGCACCCGCCTCTCGCGCCGCCGCCCCCCCGCGCCTCCGCGCGCTCTCCACCAACGCGACCAGCGCACCCGCGTTCAGTGTGTACTCCGAGTATGCCTACAAACCTTATTTGCTTTATAACCGTATTTGTTTTAGGAACACTATCGAATGGTGTAATAATACAGGGCTGTTCTTTTTTTTCAAAATCGGCCCCGAGATTCTTTTCAGCATTTTTTGCTATTCCTCATAGTTTCGGATTTGGCCACCGACGTTCACTTAAAAAATTCACCCTGTATACATCAAAACCATGTCCAACTAACGATGATATGTACAAATATACTCACATCAAATGTATTAGATAAATAGTCATACAGCAACTCCGCGACCTTCTTGTACTCTGGTTCTTCAGTATCTAGTAAATACAAGTATCATAATGAGAGAGGAATCATTATACCTATACTTACAAAATAAACAATTCTTGTTTTTGCAACTATCAACTTCACTGTGTAATTACGTCATATTAAGCGGTGGGTCAATATATAGGCGGAGTCACGTTAAACGGTTTGTACTAGAGTGGGTACCGTCAGTGCGTTGCGGCTGCGCGGCGAGCGCGCGGTCGAGGCGGGCGAGCAGCGCGCCCGCGGGCAGCGCCAGCGGCTCCAGCGCCAGGCAGCCGCGCGCCAGCGCCGCCGCCTCCGCCCCGGACGACGCCGTGCGCCCCAGCCGCCCCACGCGCTTCGACCACGACTGCGGAGGGGGTGGGGAGTGGGAATGTCATTCGGCTATAGCAAGTAGGTTAAGTCAGGGCAAAATATGACAGTTAACACAAATACGACTGCAAATGTCAATAATCATGTTATTGTGCCCCATCTTACTCTATTACAAATAAGTATTGCCATATCTGATTTTTACGAATTTATTAAAATTTAACATGTCTTCATATTTATCCGACAAACTAGACTTGTACTTCAGTACACGTTAACTATTTTTATATTGTGTGAACCCGTCTTTACGCTTTTTATTCAAGTCGCAAGCGAGCGCTCGAGGCGATATCTGCTGTTCATAACAGGCCATTAACTAGTCAAGCTTACCCGAATACCAACCGAGAAAAAATACGAGTAGCGTATTCAAAATCAAACTTAAACGCCAACTGTCAAATATGGGGGAACAACTGAAAAAGGATTTTTTTAAATCATGCCTAAAGCCTGTTTTTTTTTCAATAATTTTACTCATCATGACAATCCATAACCGTCTCGCAGCGTCCCCAACATACCACAGTGATGAGGTCGAGGTCCCGCTTGTAGGTGCGCTCGGTCATCAGCAGCTCCTTGGCCACGTAGTACGTGACGTCCGCGCCGCGCCGCCGCCCGCACTCGCCGACCGCCGCCACGCTCGACGCGATACTGACATTAAACATTTATTGCCATTCAACTGTTACAGATATTACTAGCGTATAGAACCGACACTGCAAAATCAATGTTTGCGTAATGAACTGTAGCTAATTGGCTACAGTTTTCACTGGATTCAGTCAATTTTGCTTCCTGGCGCGACACTTTTGTTCGCAATGTCTGTTCTGGTACTTTAGTACATTATACTTCAATGTTTACTGTCCGCTTCTTCATTGGCCGACACGATAAGGATCTTACGTACTATGTATAGTATAATAATTTTAATGTTGGTTGCCAACATATTCACACGCACACACTAAAGCTTTCGTGTAAAACTGTAAATAGGTACAATACACATACATACATATTAACTGTTGTCACGACACCAGTGAGAGCTTTGTTGTAGGTAGAAGATAACAACAATATTATCGTAACGTAGCTGTCCAATGAGAAATACGTATATGCCTCTACTGCTGTCGTTGCCGGTATGAAACATTTGAAATCGTGTCGTTATCGTTTCGTCTATCGAAGAAACGGCCGTTGCTTTACATAACCTTTAAAAGCCTTTGCAGGTCTGAGATTTTTAAGAGCATTGACAGGTCTTATGTTCTTGAAGTGATTCATAATCTTCATGATCGGCGTGCGGCGTTATCCTTATCAAGTCCTGGTACATATTTATTTATTTCTACTTCAATTTATTTGAACATTATATTATAGTAAACCCACGGACCTAAAAAAAAGACGGACGTAATCCCAAGAACAAATTCAGTGAAGCACCCATAGTACTACCAACTCTCTATTCGTACAAGTACACACACCCATACATTGACACTTCACTGCTTCAATCGCGAATCAAAAATTACGCACACATGGTAAGCGGGCGGATTTGCTATGCTTCACTCTCGATTAGACGAGGTTACGCCCGTCTTTTTTTCAAGTCCGTGAGTAAACCATACAAAATACATGTGAACAAATGCCTGACTAAAAATAAAACATATCCATACCTATTATTATTGTTACGCCTGTTGAGAGTGTCGCCCGCGTCGCTCTCCCCGCCGCTCAGTACGTCCATACTGTTCGTCGACTCTGACACCAGGTTCACTGTCAATAATTTATTTATTTATTTATTTATTTTTGCACTACCTTAATCTAGGGTATACAAGGGCAAAAACATAATGCCTAATGCGCAAAATAATCAAGTTTATTAAAAAAAATAGCCTTCAACAAAATGGCGTTCGATAAGGATCACTAAAATTATCGCCAAACATATAATCGTCATATGAGACATTCCTCAATTCCTCATGGATTACATAATTAGATTTGAATTTTGATAAATATGACAATATATGGTATTCAAGTAAAAAAAAAAACTTAATTGGGAACCTGTGCTTTTTTGAAGTTGATTAAAAAAACAATCCAACCATCAAGCATCTCTGGTTAATTTGCCACTTGCGATTACGTCTACAAATTCTGATCTTAATTTCATTCAACTGGAGTAGGAGTTTGGACCTTAATCTAAATTCTAATAAATGCCAGGCTATCATAATTGGTAGTTCACGACTGATTGCCAAAACTGACTGGTCCAAATTGTCCAATTACAGTTGCTAACACAACCATACCTTACACTGCAAAGGTCAAGAATTTAGGAATTGAGTATTAAGCGTGACGTGTGTATTAAGCGTGTAAATAGCCAAGTGAAATATAGATCTTGAATTACATGTCGTTGTGACTAAAATTTTAGGATTTTCTACACAGAACTTGTCACCCATTTAGATCTCAATTCTTTTTTTTTTGGACTTGGCTCTCATTTCACAGTTATATTTTGGATGAGGTAACAATGACTAAAATACCAACCCTTAGCATTACCATTGACGGTATCATAGTCATCGATCCGTTTCAATACTTTGTCGCCGTTACCCTCGTCACTAGTGATTCTATTATCAACGTTACCGACGCTGCCAATTCTGTCTTTAGCAACGATTCGATTCTCAATTCCAACTCGATTATCGACGCTATCGATTCCGTTATCGATACTTGTGGTTCGGTTGTCGTTATCGTTGTCCGTTGTTGGGTTGTCGTTGTCGTCGTGGCTGTCTCTCCGATGGATGTCGTTGTATCCGTTGGGCAGCGGGCGAAGGGGCGTGGAGCAGTAGAGGGGCGCGCTCGGTCGGTCAACATCGGAAGTCGGCGACATGCAGAGACTCGCTGACGATACTGTGTTGTCTTCCTCCGGTGACGTCCCGTCTGTACAATGTTTAATATATGTTTTATTATCTGTATTAAAAAAAACAATATGTAAAATTTAAAACAAAAAAAAAACTGATCATAATAGAAAATATGTGTTAAAACATAAGTAAAAACAAGTTAAATTAGCTTACATTAAATAAGCTGACGATTCGAAAGAAAAACATTATAATTATGGAATACTACAAATTTATAACTAAATGTTACATGTAGTGGTTCTACGTGTGTAATGGCTGTTTTTATGTATTTTTTATACTAAAAAAATAAAATAAAACAGAAAAATATAGTGGAGTGTAATATTGAATGCAGTGTGTGTAGCTGCAAAATAACATAAAAAAATCAAAATTAAAAAACACAAACCATTATAAAAAAATAAAATCAGGTAAATGATAAAAAACATAGTTGACACTTACACATTTTAAGAAAACTTAATCTGTACATATTAGTGGAAGCGTCATTAAGAAAAAGCGTATTTAACAATTACGAAACTTAAATTAACTAATAAAACATTAACATTACAAAAACTTGACTAAGTAATAAGTATAAAATTGAAAAAAAAAAATGTGAATAATAGTATAACATGATCAGTATTTATTTCAACTTACTTGTTCATCCCTGGCTGCTTATTGCTAACTATAGGGCAGGGCGAACATAATACAAATTATATGAAAACCAAATTGACAACATTGATATCTGTTTTTAAATTATTTATTATTTAACTATCCCCAAACGCGGGGGGGTAGTGTGTCGCGGGGTACACGTACGTTATACATATAAATCCAAAAAAGGAAGTAACAATCCAACCTCTTGAAACAATAATAATACTTGACAATAAAAATGTATATTCCGATGGCGAAAAGGAAAACCAGATTACGTGGAGGCCATCATTTTAACAAATGTACAAACTATATGAACATTAAACAAAAATCACAAACAAAATAACCTAAAAATGTATATCTTGAACATAGATTATGAAATGAAAATGAAGTATGCGTTATTAAAATACTATTATGATAACAATTCATAAATGTCGAATAAGATCACTTTATTACGAAAAAACGATTCGATTACATTCGCCGATATAATAAAACATGAGATGGCCTATCAAATATTATATCAGGTACTTAGAGACAACTTGTTTAAAATAATTATTGCTACAACTTGACACTGGCAAGATACGATATATCGATAAAGCGTTTACCATCGCCGGCGGGCTCAGTTCAGTTCGAGGTAACATTCAGTCGAAACTTACAAAATAAAACACCCTAACACCATCGGTCTATACAACACAATCAAATCGTAACATTACAGTCTATTCGGATTGTACAATCTCAAAAGTCCAAGTACTTAACACTAGAAATTATTACTTTAATTCTCGATACCGTTTTATTGCACTAACTATCGAGGCACGTGAACCTCTTACATCTAAACGTCTAAAATTGTTACGCTCACACGACCACGAACAGGTGAATGTTAAATTATTTACAATTCGGTTACACTAAAATGACATTAACATTTAACAGTTACATTGTCATTATTGTATACTCTTCATGTTTATGATAATTTACGTTTAGTTTTCAGGAATTTAGCGTTTTTTTTTACCTTTTCACCATCTTTACCTTGGTTTGATTTTGTTATTACATTATTTGTACTACGCATTATCACCCCCTGATTTTACAAAAAGTATGCAAATAATTCACATTTTAAAAGCACGTTGAAGTACTAAAATTGTAAACTGACTGCAAGTCTTAGTAACGAGAATGTTATTTCCGTATTCGGATATTATGACGATTGTGAATGTTAATGACAATTTAGTATATCGAATTATAAAATCGATTAAGGCATTGTAAAAGCTGGCGAACAAATCCATATAATTTACACGAAGTTAACTTTACAATAGGACCAAAACAACTAACGCCCGTATTCAGAAATAACACTGAGGTCTCAAGCAATTTAACTAACGCATAGGGTTGGTTTGACTTGCATGAAAATAGAAAGAAAGGATCCTTTGTTTGTATTTCCATCTTTGTCTTTTATTTATGTCAAATAACTGACGTTTGTCGCACCATATGGTTCAATTCCAGGGCTGTATACAGCACTATGCGTCCGTTCCGCCAAGTAATACTAAAGTGAGGATTGTGAAGCACAATGCTCGACAAAACAAACGCAATGAGAAACAGCGTTTTTCGCATAGCATTGCTTCCTTGTCTAGGCAAGTGACATTTAGGAATACGAGGTTAAATGTAGTTATTAATGTGCATAAATAAACTAGTAAACCACCCTCGCTTCGCTTCGATTACCTAACTATAAAATACCCGAATCCCTGATAATAATGCAGCCTCCTTCACGAATGCAGCCTCCTTCATGGTTGCCGTACAGAAAAAGAATTTATCAAATGTAACTGGCAGTTCCAGACACTAGCGCCTCTGGCGACTACCGACTAACTAACGAATGAACTAGAAAAAAATCTTAAGCTTTATTATACGAGTAGGTATTAGTATAGATTAATGTGTTATTTCACATTAACGTTTTGAAACAAATCGCGAAACCTTGCATTAATTAGGACTCATATTTAGCGGACAAAACATATTCGAATTCTCATTAATAATATTGAGACCATAATTATATCGATTTGTTCGCCATCACTTATTTAATAAAATTCGACATCATTCGCCGCGGCACTGGAATATCAACTCTATTGCTAAATAAACGTACCAATTTAATATTACGAACGTATGGAACTAAATATATATAAAAAAACATCAATAGGTATAATTATCACAAGAACTAGGGACAACGGCAGGTAATTATTTTCTTCATTTAAATGGCAACAAAATAAAAATGGATCATATCTATCTTTTCTCTATACTGATCAAATCATTTTGGATAATGTTTGATCTAATTTTAACTATATATACGGCATATCGTATACTGAACAGTTAAGTAGTAAATAACTAATTTGGAATTAATAATAGCCAAGGTAAGGTAATTTTACTCACATTAACATTTAATAATAATATATATTTAAATAAAATAACATTAGTTATAACATTAAAAATACAACAAACATACTAAAAATATCACAAATTATTAAACTATTCAGACTGAAACAAAAGTTTGTAGTCTCGGTAGTTAACGCATTCGAGATAACTAATAAAATATAACAATCAATATTAAATATTATTTTCTAAAATTTGGGCAGCTTTGAACTTTGTACGCCGAAAATTTGAATAAATTTAATAATAAAAAACTTATGGAGCTAATTTACTTTGGCTTGCAAATTGACTAAGAAACAAGTTTTATTAAGAAATTAGTTTATGTTTATAATTACATTTGCGTCTACACTAATTGATGCATAAGTTTACTGAACACATTGTCACAAAGAGAACCTTCATACTTAGTAATATTATTACGTAATTAACATTCCACTGTTTAGTGCAGTAGTTCGACGTAAGAATTGCAAAGTGTACTTATGTCTGTCGCGTTAGATGTTGATGTTGTAGCCGTATTGGGGCTGGGCGCCTTAGGGATGAATAATGCTAGACCGTGCTGGGCACGAGTCGTCCTCCGTACGACGCAAGGACGAGGCACGGATTCGAAACTTCACTAATATTTTATATGACGCCGACATCGAGCGTTTATGCTATTCCTATATTGTGGCTATACCGTACCGTCCGCGACCGAGCCTCGTAAAATATTAGTGAAGTTTCTCGTACGGGGCACGGTTCGTGGCCGGCAAGGTCTAGCATAATTCATCCCTTAGAATACTAACCCCAATCCCACGCCGGATGGGTGTCGTAAGGGGCGACTAAATCCGGTCCGCTGGTGCTAGGGCCCCGCGGAGGGATTATATTGGTAATATTGATTTTAATCGTTAATTAATACCATTATTACTATTATTATTTCTTCATTGGGTTCCCCCAAATAAAGAAAAAACAAGATCGGCAATATTTTCAGTAAACATACAACTTAGGACGTCAAACACGGAGCAAGGACACTACAATATAAATTCCTCTGTAAGTTTAACACGAATATGTACTTTAAAGTCATAAAAATCTCAAAACAAAACAAACAGTTGTAACAAAAGTATCTTTATATCCTTCTACAATAAATACTATTCAAAAAATTTGTAAAGATTTATTTGACTAATTGTAAGTTGCAAAAATTTGGCAAAGTTGCAAAAAATTGGCAAATTACGTAGTAAAATGATTTGCGTCTATGAGGATTGTATTCAAAGAACAAGACCACGATACTTAAAATCTGTGCTAACAATGAAATAAATGTTTCTTTACAATTTTCTTTTTATCATAGCACATCTGAAACTATTATCCATTTAATATTTTTTTTAATTAATTAATCAACGAAGCTAAAGAATTATTCGTATTTTTAATTGTTTACAAAAAAACATACGTACTACAACAAAATAGTCTAGCTACTGACGCCGTGACTTCGATGCTTAATAATGATTTAGATTATTATTCACTCACACACATGTAATTACCGATTAAATCTGAATACATACTATATATACTTGACTATTTCACACCTAAGAGTAAACACCAGTCAATATTTGGATATAAATAAAAATTCTAAAAATTATGAAAAATTTGAGCAAAATTGTAGGTAAAATGTCCTGAATGTCATGGATGAAAAAAATAGGATATCGTTAAAATTTTATAATTAATGTCCAACAAATAATGGTTTACAATTATCTAAACCAAAACAGATCTAGGATCCCACCACGCAAAGTAAATCACAGCCTTTACATAATACTACTTGTATGGATTCACTAATACAAATTTAATGTATCAACCAACAGTAATTTAATATTTGTAACGAATAACGATAGGAAGAATCGCCACTAACTACATTCCAGAGATCTGTTTTGTGAACATTGATCGATTGGAGTGAAAACAGACTTCATAACATAATTATACATATATTTGCCCTATACAATGAAACAGTCAAGTAATAATTGATTTAAGTTGAATACACTCGACCAATACACATATGTACGACTACAACTAGATATCTTAATAAGCTAAATGTATAGGATAAATCCGCAATAAAGTTTACAGGATAGTAAAGGGTCGCTCTATCCGGAATTGGCACTATATAATTTATCTAAATATTTAAAGTGACGATGTAAATATTCAATATAATAAGTATCCTAATATTAAATATCGATAACAATTGCGTATTAGAATTTAAACTCGAAACGCATAGTGAGTAGTCGCACGCGCGCATACTGAATAGTGAACATTCACACAACAAGGGAGTCTACGACGGGGGAACTAGTGTTGATATTAATTTAAACGCGATTAATCATTCTCGTCGTCGGAGCAAAGAGGCGGCGGGAGCGTGGACACGTCAAACTTTTGCTCGGGACTATCGCTCGAAGCTTGAGAGTCTACGTAATGACTGGAATAGAATCTCTCCACGTTGTTCAAGCTGAAGCGCTGGTCGAGGTTCCTAGCGTACCGGTCCTGGTTGCCGTCTGTGCCCTCCATATCCTGATCGTACTGCGGGTAACATTCCTGCGTTTGGAACATGGCCTCCTCATATTGTTCCGGGTACGGACTGCCCCTGTACGCTTCGTACTCGTCTTTATCCTGGGGTAGTTCCGAATCAGAGTAAGCCACTGATTGGCCGCGTTCAAATAAGTAGCTCCCTGACTTTGTCATCTTCGGGGCACGCTTGATCGTGTCAATAGGGTAGGCGTAGTCATCTGAGTCATCTCTGTCGCTCGGCTCATTGTAATACAATGCCCTTGGTTGGTGCTGACCTGAGGATTCACCGAAGGACTTGTCTTCCGCAGATTGACGATACCCGGCCGTCGATTTTTGCTTTTTTAAAGACGACTGACGGCTACTCTTATTAGAATATGATATCCTAGGAGGACTATCTTCTGGAACATAAGGCGGTTCCTGAGTATCAAGATAAGGATGACGTAGCCGACCTAACCTATCAAAACGCGGGAAACCAGTTTCATCCTCGTCAGCTGAAGACCCAAAACCTTGAAACTGCACTGGTGCTATATGAGTAACAGGGAATTGTTGAGATTCATAAGTGGGACTCTTATATTTCGCATATTCAACTTGTTCTTCATCTTCTGAGTAACTGGCAGGCTCTCGAGCATCGTAATTTTTAGAATCTGCTTTAGACATTTCTGAAGAACCTGATTCTACTTCTGGAATATAACTATCGGAACATTCAGAACTTTCCATTCGTCGTAAAGGATCGTCAACTGTCAAAAACCTTATGCCTAGCATTTTATGAATTTTGTCACTCTCAGAAGAACACTGGCTCTTTGTAGAGTCTTCTTCTAAAACATCTTGTATTTTTTCTTGTTTCTTACGAGCACCAGTAACTTGTTTCTTACGCCTGAATGTCCTCATTCTTTCTCGTGGATCCCTAATAACATCTAAGGAACTGTCTGTGTCGTTACCACTCGGAGGACTTTTCAATGATATATTTCTTACTAGGAGTGATTTTTTGACTGGGGCTTTCAGGGGTTGTATGGGAGGAGACTCGGAGCTCAAACTGCTAGAATAATATGGAGAACATCGAGAAAGAGGCGTCTTTCCAGATCGATCCATCGCTTTCTTTTCTTGAAACTCTCTATGCACAGGCGGTATCTCTGGGACAGCTATAATAGGCAAATCAGCTGAACTAAGATAGTGTTCGTGGAAAGACCAACTTTTAGGTTTGCTCCGATATTGTTGTGATGTTTTATATTCCTTAATTTGATTTTTGGAAAGAGTTTTGTCATCGTAGCTTGCATGTTTTGCCAAGGGCTTATAGTCGGATCTAACAAACTGGCTACTGCTCTCTTCGCGAATAATATTAGAAAACTCTTGACTTTGATATCGCTCACTATGCTTTTCTTCTTGACTATAAAGCTGAGACGGAACTTCAATGTCTATCTCAGGTTGTGGTCCTACAATATAAGGCTGATAACCGCAGTCTTCGCTTTGACAACGTGTTGCTGGTCTTGAAAATTTGTGCGTTTGTTCTTCATAACTTAAACTTTTTGGCGGTACTTTCGTATACCGTTCATGGTTTGCATCGTTTGGAGGAAAACCTTTCAATCTTTGGTCAAATCTCAGCACACCATTAGTATGTTTTTGTAAACTACTTAGTGAACTGGAACTAGATTTATCGGATTTATCACTGTAACTGATCGATGAAGATTTGTCATTCTTACCCACGTACGACGCAGTTAGTCTGAGTACCGGTTCTTTGCTCTCAAGTTGTTCTTCTTTAGGTGATAACGATTTCCCATCCATAGTAACTCCTATGTCATGCTTCTCTTCTACGTTAGAAATAGATTCTTTTACTACAGTAGCATCTGACTTAGTATTATCTACTTCTTGTTGATCTTCTCTAGCAGTCGCCACGAGAGTGTGGCTCGTACTAGCAGACCAATCGGATATGGACTGAGCTAATGTCAAAGTACTATCACTTTTTGTACCAGAACTACTATCGATACCTTTTTTAGAAATTGTCGTTTCAGAACTACATAACTTATCGTATTTAATATTTTCTGAACTCTTATCCAAACTGCTACTTTTAGAACTAGCTTCTGTTTGAGAACCTATTTTCGGTTTTGGTTCAGACTTTTTCGCTGCTTGAGAAACTGAATATATTTTTGCTGTAGCATTTTCTGACTTTTCACTTTTCGGCACAGATACTGCTGAAATACTTTCAGATGCTGACAGGTTAGCATATTGCCGAACTGTATTTGTCCCAGTGGACCATTCAGATATACTTAAACAAATAGAAGTATCCTCTGAATGTGAACTATGCGTGCATTTTTTCTGTGGCAATCCAATCTTGACAGTACCATCTAAATCCGTACCAAAAGAACTTGTTTCCTCTTCAGAATGGCTGCTGTGACTACATCTTTTACAAGTTCCTGCACTGCCAATACTTAGCTTAGCTACTGCTCGTACTGTCTCTTCAGCATTCGTTTGAGATAAAAGATCATCAATAGAGGTGTCCGAATTATTGGAGCCACAAGAAAACTTGTGACATCCCAGTTGCGAAAATCCTTTATCAAAGTCTGGTGATAAGGATTTGCTGTCACCGCCAAATACATCGTCTGTATACAAATGATCATCATCCAATATTGGGCTATGATTTGTGGGAGATTTCTGTGGTTGATTAATTATTACTTTTTCTTCAAAATTATTTTTGATGTTGAAAGACTTATTTTCGGCGCGCGTACAACAAGAACCCATATCCCCCATTAAACAACTCGCTTTACTTATGGTTCCACTTAAACAAGATTTATCATAATTTGGTACGACGCCTTTGTTGAGACACGTAAAATCATCATGTTTCTCTAAAGGTTCTACCATATATCCCGACTGATCATAAGGAATAACTTTAGATGTTTTTGAAACTTCCTTAGTAGGCTCATTAATTTTTTCTGATTTCGATTCAGGAATATCTCTTTCTAAGTCCTCATCATTATTCAAAGTATCACTGTCATCATCAGAACCTATATGACCTTTGGAACTCTCAGATTGTATGGTTACTTTCATAGCTTGTTCTGGTTCATTGCTCATATAGTAAATATGTACTTTTTCCACAATTGGAGTCTCTAAAAGGCTTGAAGGTAGTGATGGCCACTCCTCAAATTCACTAGATTTTCGCCTAGTAATTTCTGCAACATCTTTAACTGCCGCTTGAGGCGGTAGTTCTGGCAAAGGCCAATCTTCCGAATCTTGACTTGAACTAGATTGCTTTGACTGTGCCCTCAAAGGACTAACCTTATCGCTTGATTTCCTTGTTTCATCTTTTCTTTTATTCATCTTTTCAAGGTCTTTCTTAGCTTCGGAATACATTTCACTTATTTTAGTCTGATCGATAGGAATATCCGGCATCTCGGCCGATGTCCTTCTGTCAGTATCTGATATGTAAGCAACGTTAGCATTGCTTGGTGGGTCAGAACTCAGACTTGCTTGATGGTCACTCGAATTCAATGATTCTTCATTTATACTTTCGGATCGTGAACAAGCTTTGGTCGAATCTTCATCTGCACTAGTTTTTTCAGAGGCAGTACTCCTTTCTGAAATACGGGACAATGTTCTCCCAAAATTTTGTCCATAACCAATAACGACATCAGAAGTATTGGATGATGTAGCAGGATATAGAAAATTGACAGGAAAATCATTTAAATCATCCGTGAAATCTGCCTCAGTAGAATCTTTGGAAGTATTTGATGATAGAGGAGGATTTTTTGAGAATGTTTGGAAATCATCTAGTATGCGCTGATTATTATATTCAAAAGCATCTCGAGAAACATTCAAACTTTCATAACCTTCATGATCTTGAGGTATCCAAGCTTCTTCAATACTAGTACTATTTTCACTACCTGATGCACCAAAGAATGGTCGCCAAGTTGGTTTTAACTCTTCCCCGCGTCGATAAGCTTCACCTAGAGAACCTGAAGTAGACTCAGTAGTTTCGAACGATCCTCTAGATTCTACACTCAAAGATCCTCTCGAATCTATGCTAGATTTTGATGAACTCTTCTGCTCATCAAGGCGTATCTTTCTTCTTGAAGAGGAATCGTCGACACTTAACGAACCTTTAGATGGAGTAGTTGTAGTAGTTGTATCCATACTAGACTTGGAGGAGCTCTTTTGATCGGTATCTTTCAAAGCCCTCTTTTTCATTATTTCTTTTTCAAGTGTCGGTGTTATAACATTTCCATCGTCATCGAAATCAATAGTAGTATTTTGATCTTCTTGAGATATCGTAATAGAAATTTTGGTTTTCTTGACTGTACTCTGCAGCTCTTTCTTCATATCAGAGTCTTTTGATGCTGCCGATTGACTTGATTCAGATTCCTCAATTACGCATTTACCTATTTTATCTAAAGCGCTTTTTCTTACATTGGGTCTGGACAACTGTTCTACAGTTCTATCTATACTCTCTGAGCTGGATTCCGAATCCGATGGACCTTTTTGTGAGTCTACCGGTCCTTGTTTTTCTAATGTTGGTGTAGGTGATTTTCTAACACCATACTTAGAAGGACTTCGAGGACTTTCGATCCTTCCCAGTTCTGGCGTTGGTGAGGGTGATTTAGAATTTGATTTTGAGTGTTCGCTGGATAAGATATGTTGAGACAACAAATGCTCTTCGCCATACTCCATAGCCTGTTTAAGTTCCTCTAGACATTCTCTGTCTTTCTTGTTCAATTTTTCAATATCCTGCGATATACCTAAAGGACGTGCAATTGAACAACTTACGCTAGATTCGTCGTCAATTGAGCTACCCTTTATGTTAGCGCTTGAAGGGCTGACATCTTTTTCAATGCTTGTCCAAGAAGTGGATTCTGAACTTCTGGATCTTTCTGCACTTAGCTTTAATAATTCACTCCGTCTAGATTTTGTTGTTAATAATGCTTTATGTTCAGCCTTTTGTTCCGTTGGAGATATATCATTAGCACTTCCTGAACTACCAGTTTGTTCTCCTGACTCTGACTTATGAATAGATTTTGATAAACTTGAATCGATAAAAGGAATATTCTCTATAGTTGGACTATTTTCCTGCGGTGGCGTTACAATTATTTTATTTTTATTTTTGAACTTCAATGCCAAATCAACTGATTTTGTCGTATCTCTCAACGGCTTCGTTGAGTCACGTTCGCATTCAGTTTCTGTAAGTATTTGTGACATTGATTCGTGTTTCAAAAATTCCACCAAACTTGCAGAAGATTCATCAAATGTGCTTTGTGGATCAAGTGTTTTTCTGCTTTTGCTTGTTTTATTACTTGTATCTGATAAAGGTAGTTCTGTGTCTGCAGTATGTTCTTCGTAATCTACTGTCATCCAAGAACCGGTATCATCACTTTTCCTTCGATTAACTTTAGATTTTTTGTCCCTTCTCGAAGTTTGGTCTTGATCAGAGGAGCTGTCAGCATCAATATAAGGCAATGAAATACCCAACATATTGCTTTCATCTGACATTTTTAATTCACTCACTTCAGTCAATGATTCCTCTTCACTGGTTAGTCGCGTTACTTCCGGTTTTTTATCTGTAAGTAAACTGTGTACATCTTGAGAACTTCTACTTTCTTGTAATTCCGTTTGTCGCTGTTTATTATACAAGTCAATTTTTCGTCGTTCCATAATAACAGTTTGTGTGTCATTTTCTACCACTGTGTGCTGAGAACTAGTCATCCATTCTATTGAAGAATCGTCTTCCGTTTTTTCTTTATAACTATGAGTTGGCGATATTGCTTTTTGTTCTGACTCTTTAAGTGAATCTTCTTCCACTACTGTCGAATGAACATCAACTGTTACAACTTCCTGTTTGAAATATTTATCAGGTATTGGTAGAGGTTTATTCGGTATAGGTTCCGTAACAGGAGTAACATAGTTTCGGTCAAGACTTTTAGATTTCACCTTGGCATCCAAATGCACATCTACTTTTCTATCTAAACTTTTCGACTTCACACTAGGATCAATTTTTTGATAAACGACTTTCCCTTCAATCTGTTGTTTAATTTCCTGCTTTTTAGACAATGTTTTGGGTGATTTTTGCAACGCTGCAAGATCATCCAATTTGTCTTCCAGTGATTGACTAGATTTATTATCATCCAAACTTTTGTTTATTTTATTGTTCGATTTAGAATTTTTTTGATCTTCAAAACTCCTACTAATTTTTCCACCTAACTTATTATCTAATTTCTTTGGAGATTTTGCAATGAAAACATGATCTTCTGCCTTGCTGTTGATTTTAGTTTCAATAATTATTTTATCTCCTTCAGTTTTTACTAAAATTTTATCCTCAGGTGGAGGGAACGGTGGCATTGTATCTTTCACGGGACTAATAAGTGTCTTGGTCTGTTTTAAAGCAGCCTCAAAAAGCATTTGTTGTTTTTCCTTCCTCTTAGCAATTTCGGTATCGCTATCTTCTTGTGATTTCGTTCTTTCCTTACTTCCGCCACGCTTTATTTCCATTTTTTCTAGCGACTTCGATTTTTCTTTGGAAACTTTCTTAGCAGCTTGTTCTAACTCTTGACTCTTAGCACGTGCCATGTCCAAAGGAGGAACAGTTAGAAAATCAGGACGCTCCTTCAGTGATGAGGGTAGTGATTTCTGTGTTTGAAGAGATTTCACTCGTGTAGCATTTGTATCCAAAGAACCTCCTTTATTTAATTTACTACTAACTTTTTGCTTGTCATCAACCTTCGGTTTCAATGTCAACTTTTTCTTTTCTTTGCGTTTTATTCTTTCTATATCAGGAACTATTTGGTCTTCACTTAAATCTGATAACTTCCTAATACTCCCTCGTGGAGAATTTAACGAAGACGTTGGTGATCTTGAAGGTGATTTAGATAATGGAGAACGAGATATGGGAGATCTGCTTAAAGGAGATCTAGATGGTGATTTTGCTTGTGACTTTATTTTTGTTATATCATAACGACGTTTGAATGATCGCGGCCGACGTTGCTCAACTAAGTCTTCTAACAACTTTAGCTCTTCGTTATCAATCACAACAGATTTAATTTCCGAAGGTGGCTCTCCTGTATGTTCTTCTTCCACTTCTACAATTTTATCGATTGTCTCTTTTTTAATTCCATTGATCTTAAAATTTTTATCGTCCATCAATGGCTTTTCTTCTAAAATTTCTCCTTCTTCATTAATATCTTCAACAGTATCATCCTTTGAAGAAAAAGCGTTCATAGGCGGTAATCTATGCAATTGTATAACAGGAGTGTCCAAGCTTTTAGCTCTGCGACTAGCTGTTGGGGAGTCTTGAGTTGCTTTTTGTCGCTGCAGAGAGAAGACTGATCCCTCGGAAAGATTCAATCTAGCATGAGCAAACAGAATAGGAGTCCCACCAGTTTTACGTAACATTGGGGAAATCAATTCATCACGTAAACTTTTTTTCACGTCTAATTTGGTAATGTCTTTTTTATCCAGTTCACCTTTTTCCTCTGATTGTGTTCTTATTCCCGTAACCTTTTGGATTTCCATGTCTACTAAAAGTTCATCATCAGATTTAAGAAACTCCGTACTTTCTAAGATTGGTGATGGTATATTTTCATTATATTCCCAAGTAGAACTTTCCTTGCTTACTTGCTTTAATTCGGGAGCTATTTTAATGGCTACATCATCTTCAGAACTAGGTATGGAAATTGACCGTTCAGATATACGTCTGAGCTCTGTTGCATTGCAGCTTGTATCTAATACCTGGGGATTGTATTTAGCTTCAAGCTCCGCCAGCTTCCTACACTGTGGAGGAGATCCCTCTATTTCAGTTGAACTCATGGTTTGGCCTCTATGCCAAGCACCCGACGTAATTTTATCATACTCTAATTGTAATATCGGCTCAAGATCTTTCCGCGATTGCGGAGGAGAAAATTCAAGTTTTGGCGCAGCTTCTGTGGTGCCAAAGACATCATCAGAATCCACGCTTTCATCATCCGAAGAAAATGATGTGATACGAATTTTGTTGTTATTCTTACTTTTTACTTTTCCGCATACACCCTTTTTGCTAGCTCCCCGACACTTCTGACCTCTTTTCGGAGGAAGTTTTTCTGATTTAGATTTAATATCAGCGCGTAATTTCTCTGCAGCAGTAAGTGGTTTAGGATCTTTAGATATGGGAGCCTGTGACACATTACGCCCATTAATAGCGAACTTAATATCGTGAGCATATTGAGGCTCCTGTCTCATGCTATCAGTTTTAGAGCTTGTCGCAGAGTCACTTTCAATTTGACTTAATTTGGAATTCAAGGTTTCCAATAATACAGAATCTAAGGTTTTAGAAATATCTCTCTTAGGGCTTGGTAGATGCTGCATTTGGCTGCTTTTATCAACTTCTAACGTAACTGGATTAACTTTAGATAAATCAATATTTTGGGTAAAAAGAAAATCACGATTTTCTACTTCCAAATACTTTGATACATGATCTGACTGAATACTTGATCTAGGTGACTTAGGCGATTTAGGAGATTTTGGAGATTTTGGTGATTTCGGAGACTTCGGCGACTTAGGAGATTTTGGGGATTTAGGTGACTTTGGCGATCGCGGTGACTTAGGGTGATCATGGTATTTGCATCTTGGGTGAGCGTTGACAACATGACGACCATTCTGAGAGGGAAGCATAATTATGTCAGGAGGTGGTCGCTTATCATCCATAGGCGACGGTGCCGTACCATTCATAACATGTCGTTTATGTAATACGTAAGGGATATCATATCCATCATCAATTTTTTTGGTGTTTGTAAAACCGGCTTTAAATGCGTCGAACTCTTTAAAATAATTTTTCGGTAAATCGAAGGGTGGGCGGGTATCTGGAAGTCTTGAAGGAAGTTCGAAATGAGATCGCTTAGTTGCAATAGGCGGTGCACTGGGAATTTGTCGAAAAATATAATCCTCGTCGCTCGATTCCGCCGGAGTTAAATCTATAGATTTTTGATGCATTAAAACATGCCTTCTAGAATTGACACTACTAAATCTAGGTCTATTTGCCAAACTATTTGGATCACTCTTAGTTCTTTCAACCGTGGGATGTGTATAAGGCGCAGCAGTGTCGGCAAGACGACTACTTGAACTAGTTTCCAAAATCAGTTTAGGATTATATTCATCAAAATGTGTCTTTGCCATTAACTCTTCTTTTAAATTTTCTTTTCTCACTATGTGCGTGTGAACTTTGCCACGCATAGACTTATCAAATTCGGATTGTAAAATAGAAGGCGTTCCAGATTGCATTGCTGCTGCTTTGGCTTTATTTTTGGCATATTCAATGCTATCCATTGCCGGCAGAATACGAACATTAACTTCTGACTCGTTTGACGATTCCTTCACTAGATGTGACGTTGGTGGATTTTCTTTGCTGGTGGATCTGGTTAAGGACTCTATTTTATCCTTATCAAAGCTGAATACGGTATCAGAAGAACGACGACGTTGATAGCTGTGTATTTTAGCAGCTCTATTATTATCGATTTCTGTGTCCAGGCCCAATATTTTTTCCGGCCATATATGCGTCGTATGTGGACCGATGTCTTCTTCCTCGGTGGATATTTCTTCAATTTTCTTTGGTGGACTTAAATCGGAATAATGGCAGTATTGTTCGAGTTCTACATTTTGCAAACTCGCAGAATGCATTGGTGTTTGTTCCTTGTGCTTATTATTACTCGGAAATGTAGAATATGGAGTAGGGATGTGGTAAAAATTAGGTGAGGTAGCAATGTTATTTATAAGATCTTCGTGGGATTTATCGAATAATGTTTTCTCTCTGTATTCGGGTTTCTCCATACCAATAAATGTGGACTGAGTGTCATAGAAGTCTTTGGCAGAATCGGGACTAGATGACGGTGATATCGGTTCAAACGGACCTAAGTAAGCATTCTGAATACTCGTAACGCTCCTACGTCTTATACTAATATCTTCTGCCGTTTCATACAAATTCTTTTTGCAATCATAATAATCTGACTTCGAATCCTGGCTGGAAGTTCTCGAACCTGATCTATCGGAGCTTTTACTTTTTAAAGTTTCACGGGATTTCTTACTATCTGTATGATAAACACTATCTCGAGATTTCTTACTAGATTCCGCGCTACTTTTAGACAACTTAGAATCATAGATATCGCTTTTGGATTCTTGACTGGAAGTCCTAGAGCCAAACGCTCTCTTGATTTCCTTATAGAAGTTACCATCGGATCTAACTGACAACTTTTCACGTGGTAAAATCCGTGGATCGTCCAAGAGGAACGGATCAAGCGGGATGTCGTTATCGCTTTTGTACTTGACGCCCACGAGGTTGAGATTAGTCTCCTGATCGTCGCACTCTGACAGATGAGATATGGACTGATCATCATCGGATGGAAGGTCGTTGCCAGAGTCCAGGGAGCAGGAGCGGGTGTGCGCGATCGAGCCACGCGGACGGACCCTCGCGTACCGACGGTTTTCGGATTCGTCGTCGGAGCGCTCGATCACCTCGTAGCTGTCATGCGAGATGTCGTCCTGCGACCCGCTGCGGACGAACGTCGGGACGTCGAGCCGCGGCTCGCCGACGGCGCCGGGGAACGAGGAGGAGTACGCGCGGCCGATCATCTCGCGCTGGGACTCAATCGAGCCGCGATTACCGAGGATGAAGGCGAGTGTGCGCGCGTCGTCGTACCGAGTAACGGGTGAGTCGACGCGGCGGGGACAGTACGCGTCGAGATCGGCGAGCATGCTCTGCGTATCACGCTTGGCGTCCCGGCGCTTCGCGCGACCGGCTTCGTCGAAGCTGAAGTCGCGCAGGTTGCGGCAGGAGGCGCTGCGACGGGCGGCGAGGCGCGGCGGCGAAGCCTCGGCCTCCACCTCTTCGAGCAGCAGCGAGCCGCCGGAGCGCGACGAGTGCGTGGAGGGGCACGCAGAGTACATGTTGCACTGGGAAAGCTCGTACTCCAGCCGCTCGGAGGACTTCTTGAAGCTGCACGACTGCTTGGCAAGGACGAAGTCCGGATAGACGCTAGAGGGGTCGGTGGTGACAGGGCGCGTGGCAGTGTGCGTGCGTGTGTGTGTGAGCGTGTGCGTGTGCGTGTGCAAAGTCGGACCTGGCGCGGGCGACGCCGGGCGCCCACGAGGCGGCGGAGTGGGTGCGCGCGCGCGACCACTGCCGCCCGCATTCACCATCCACGTACTCTCCGGAGAAACCTTGAGCGATCACACAACGAGCATGATTGTTAATGTGTTTATGAAAGTAAAGTCCCACAGAAAATAATGATACAGATAATCGAATGAATAATTGCAACATTACTACTGAATAATTTGTAAATATTTCCTCGCTGCAGCTGTGTAAACTGTCTAAACAACCAAACTCAAAAAATTATTCATAAATTTATAAAATGCCTAGGCAAAGTATGGAATAAATGATACTTCACCCTGCCCGAACATTGTAGGCGTTTTATAAAATGCGTAGATATTCTATAGAATACTGGATATACAAATTGCCAACAACACAAAGATTGCAATGGTATACGTAAATTACTAATGCACTCACCAATTGTGTCGTCGTCCGATGAGGCAGAGGCGAACCCTCCGTAGGATGATGATTGACCTCTGCATGGGTCACTACTTCGGGACCCGGCTGCAAAATTACCATGACAACATAGTACGCCATGACAACATAGTAATTGTCAATAGGGCTTCTATAATAAATACTAGTAAATGCCCTCACTTCGCTTCTATAAACCTTGGTAAGTCCACACTCGTAATATATGTATGGACGGTATTCCTTAAATTTACTTACTTTTTTATTTGAACCGATTGAAATAAAACACTAAATGTAAACCCAAGCTCACTACAATACATAAGTGAAAAGCGCATCTAAATCTGATAAACTCTTTCTGAGATTAGCCTCATAGACAAACAGACAAAAATTCTAAAAATCATTATAAATACCCCTACTCAAATATTTTCCATGTACAGACATTGATCAGTTACGGTTAAATTATATGTATTAATTAATAAATATTAAAATGTACCCGATAAACGTGGCGAGTGCATTTAAGAAAGTGTGTGAGGATGACGTCTCGTGCATGTCAGTTATTTTAAAAGTTTCAGGAGTTGCCTTTTTCGTACGTGACAACAATAAAATTATTTTATTCTTTATAGTTTCATTCTAAAGAATGTACAGAATAAGACAACTGCCACTAACACCAATATTGTACGACACAAATGAGTTAGAACCACAGATGAGGGAAGAGCGATGAAAATAGTTGAATTAATATTCGCAACTTTTTTTGTTATGAAAACACCGACATGCTGACACCATCAAGACATCTAGTGTCTAGATATATGGCATATGATTAGCTCTTATAAAATGCTGTCCTTTTATAATCATATCAGAACGGATCTTTGACAAAATACCAATATCGCCATATAACTACACTTAAAAAAGTTGTCTATATTGAAAGGGACACAATGTTAGGAGTGATCTGAAAGATTAGACACATAAATAACAATTTAATTGCCAATGGGACTCTTACGATTTGATCGGTGTACAGTTTTCGTAGCTGAAAGAGAGAAACAAAAATCTTGATGTCTTACAAAACTACGAACTTCAGAAGATACTTTCACAATGACATAGCATCAGAGAATAGATCAATTATTGTACTCCAGTTTTTAAACTTTTTACAAACAATTAACTCCCTAATCTTTGGCACATACATAATTATACACCTTAGTATGTACAAGCTTTAGTGATGCTCTAAAGTCAGTTTGGACCGCTCAATAGTTCTTAATAAAATCTATATTGAAAAGTAAAGACTATGTTGATGTGAGGGTCTTTTAAACAACTGGTATCGACTGAAAATACTAATGTCTTGTATTTGCGTGTACGTTCACGTACGAGTATGCGTGCGCGTTTAGTGGTACGCACCTTGTCCCTCGTGGCGGCATAGGCGGTAGGAGCGAGCGGCGGGCGACGTGGGCGAGGGGGGGGAGCGCCCTCCGAGCGCCGCCGCGCTTCCTCCGCGGTGTAGCCCTTCATCATCAGAGAAGCCTCCAGGTAGTGAGGTTGCTTGTCCCACTCCAGGGAAATCGCTGAGAGGACAACATTTTATCATAGTGGTTACAATTCATGTCTAATCGATAAGACACAATCGCAACGTAAAATACTATGGAATATAAAACTATCAATCAAGATGAAAATCTCTTTATTCTTGACACCCAATATACTTGTTAATGTCAAACTAACTAGCTCTGGCACTACTTCATATCGACCACCAACGCTATGCACAAAATACCACTCCCTGAAGTCAATTCGTACGCTTGATACTTGTTTACGACTTTTTGATACCATACTTTAAGATGCTAAACAAGCTGCATCTATCCTTTTTCATTCCACATTCACGACAGGTATCCTCTAGCAGCACGTCTCAGCCTTACCACAGCACTACAAGTGCAAGAGAGAAGACACGATCGTCCACGCCGCTCCCGCATGTTTCAGCGGTGGCACGATACGTACCATCGGATCCGGGCGGCAGCGGCAGCAGCGGGTGCGCGGAGAGGCTCGCGTTGAGCGCTGGCGGGGCGGCGGGGGGCGCGGGGGGCGTGGCGGTGACGCCACCGTGCGCGCCCGCCACCGTGGCGCGCGACGTGCGGAACGACCCCGACCTGCGACAGTCGGACAGAGGATGGTGGATCACCAGCTTTTGGTTCACACGGACTAGTACACTCGACGCCCCCTAACACATACAATAACCTACGTGTATATTATCCCGATCTATTGAATGAACCCTAGCTGATGTATGCATCTCTTTTCAACTCAATCAATGAAGCAGATGTAAAATTAATTCTTTAAGAGCTTAGAACGCTACCCCTAAATACCTTAATTAAGAAATGCCTACCTAGCCCGATGTTCCAATATTAACTAGTTATTTCTACCTTCCTAGCCCTGACTTAATATAGTTTTCTAAGCAAAATTCAACGTATCCTTTGATACAAAGATAGAACATAATAGGACGGTCAGCTTCCCAATTCTACAACGGCACCAAGATGTTATACGACATGTGTATTAAAGTATTAAATTGCCATTTACTCAATTTAAATATTTAAATTACAGATAATTAGTTATTACGACGACGCTTTATGAATAATAAAAGCTTCAAGATGCGCAAAGAAATATATTCCCTAATTAAATTAATAGAAAAGAAGCGCTCTGATGTTTATTATTCTGAGGGTGAATTATTAAAATATCGAATTTACAATTTCGAAGAAAATTTCGAAGTCGAAATAGGAAAATATAATCGAACTAATATCGGCAACAATTTAAAAATAAAAAATTAGAAGGAACATTAATGTATAGTTGCAATATAAACAAACACGGGCAGGGATACCACGACAACCAAAATAAACTGTGCAAAGTGTTTATCATTCACGTGCGACATGGACAGCGACCGTTACACAAAGCGTCACGTGACCGCGGGGCGAGCGCGGCGCTGTATCCGAGACAATCGACAAGTGATTCTGAGTCTTATCTCCGACGCCTAAGGTATAACGAACGATACTGAACCGAAACCGCACCATCCTCCGACCGAATGTCTGCGTCGACCGACTACTCGACGTTATGTTTTGGAAGAAGCAAAGTCTCAACGTATACAGCGCATGCTCGAGAATGCACCTCGCGGTGGTTGTCCGACCGGCCGCCTCAACGCATGCAATCGTTGCACTCGTCTCTATGAAATAAATACACTGGATTGGCTGCACTCTACCAGTCGCGCCACCGTGCGGGACTTCGACGAACTAATAATTAAATAAATTTTCTGCACTTATTTTCTAACTGTCCGAATCAGCGTGAATTAATTCCATCTCACTACTACGCTAATATAATACTATGGGCTATGGCAACCTATCCAGTGTATTTATAATATCGAGATAAATGAATCGTTGCGTTGGTATCCGACAAGTTCGGTACGTCACTACGGTCTCGACTCACACAACGCCCGCAACGCATAACCAAAAGCTAGTTTCTCCCAACCCATGCTGACCACTCACCTTACATTATATAATAAGCCTCGACTAATTATTATCTAAATTAAATATCGTTACCCTATGATCATTATAACTACATCCAACCTTATATGTATACTACATTATCTCTTATAACTTAGTCTACTTTCAAAACTACTTAAATCAGTGTGAAATTTCATTCTTACCCAGTTTTATTCAAATACGATTATAAGCACACACATCAGCCAAATCTACGCACAGTACAACACATACAAAAAAAAATCTGTATAAAAGCGTTTTGTGTGTCTCGAATGTCCCGATTCATCAACTATGTATCACATTGTACAAAATATAAAAGTGCTTTTATCAGTCATATTTCTGCACTTTATTTTTAGTCAGAGACTTTGTTTTGGTATCTAAAGATTTTACTTACATTTTTTATTTCAATTTAATACATTTATAATTTATTATTCAACGAAGTAACGGTTAGTAAACGGTCAGTGCCCGAATATACCAAAAATTCAATGAATATCAAACCAAAACTGAGCGAAAATTCACACTGAACACAACAACACATCACAGTGCGGGGTGCTACCGACACGATCACTACACGATCACTACACTACACGACGACTACACTACACTACACTACAGCTACACGCGGCATGCAGTGCCCTGCACCCACCTCTGGAACGTCTGCCGCTTCACGTAGTTGTCGCGGACGAACTCCACTATCTGTTTCTGTGTCTTGCCGCTGTACCTGGCGAAGTCAATTGTAAAAAGTTATTTACAACACAATATTATAAACAGTATAAAAACAATGCTATTTCTACGTATATTAATCAAAGCTGTGACACCTAAATGCCTTATTATGTTGTTTTGTGGTGTCACAAAAACCGATCTCTCTATTGCACGTTACCAATGTGATGTGCGTGAAAGATATTCTTATACCGTACGCAATATAGTGTTATTTTGATTGAAATCGCACATTAGTTAAATTCAACATCGTCAGTTACGATCAATGTGACATAACTGAGCACTGAGGAATTCGATTATTGATTCCCAGCGAGGCAAAAATTTGTATTTGAAAGAGTTAAGGTTGCTGCATACGTAACGTAGACGGGGCATAAATATACGTGCGTGCCCCGTTCCCGTCCCGTGCGTGCCTCCGTGGCGTATGCGCTATCGTTTACATTTTATATGAAACGATGTTTCCAAAACTTCACGTCCCGTCCCGTCCCCGTCCCGTTTACGTTACATATGCAGCGAACTTAAAACTTCCATTCTCGGTCTGGGTGTGCGTGTTCTTGTCATTGTGGGTTATCCTCGGTACCCACGACACGGGGAATCCTATTGTAGGGCTATAAGTATGTAACTTTATGAAGTTAACCCACCTGAAAGACGACCCCCTAGACATAACCCTGGTCTTGTGTCTTGGCAGGCGCGGCACGCTGGTGCAGCGGAAGAAGCCGTGGTTCTCCACGCACTTCTTCCAGAAGTTCTTGCACTCGTTGCGACCCTCAAAGAAGAATTCCACCACGTCCCGGAAGTAACCCTGTAGGTAGAATGTATTGACAACTTGAAGAGGGCCAACAAGTAATAGTCAAAAAAACTAAATACACAGTTTTATATGGTTAATGTAGATACTAAAAAAAAATTGTGGCTGTGCTGTTAAACCATTAAGCAGTTCCCTCGGCTGCAGCCAGCCCTGGGAGTAGCATCAGGACAAGCTTCTCACAAACATGCATTGTCATCAGAACTAAAGCAATGTGTAAATTTCAACTGCTTAGGATCATCAGGAAATAAACAGGGCAAGCTAAATAAAACCGTTAAATAAAATAAAAAAAACCGCCTGCTATCAAAAAAGCTATCATGATATACCTTTTTGAAATCCTTATGATGAGCTCTTTAATTTGATACCTATATAGCATTATTCGAGTTATTTTTATTTTTTGATACTTCAAACAATGGGCATCTCACAGCCACCATATTTGTTTTTTTAATTTCACTTATCTTAGAACACTTGGATTATCAAGACAAATCTAATGATATCTTAATTATACAGATCCGTTTAGTGGTTTAGAAGATACGAGGTAATAAAGAATATTATCTGTACATGCATACAAGATACGCAAGAGATGCAAAAAGAGGGGTGTTATAAGTTTTAAGTGTCTGTCTGCGGCATCGTAGCTCCTAAACGAATAGACCAATTTTGATGCGGTTTTTTTGTTTGAAAACTGACGTGATCGTGACAGTTTTTAGTTATGTTTGGTGAAAATATGTTTTTTTTTAAATTATTCCAATGATAAACATGTGCGTTTGTGTGTGCAGACACTCACATATCCCTCCGGATGCAGCTTGATGAGGAACTTCTTCCGCTTGAAGGAGATCTTGCGGATCTTGGCCCAGCTGAACGTGTTGATTTTGGTGAAGTGCTGGAACACCACGATGCCCATGTGCGCCACGGCCAGGTTGAGCGGCACGCCCTCGTGGTCTTTAGCCGGGTGCATCTTGATACCTGGACGGGATACAATGACATGGTCCGTGTCATGTACAAATTTGACAAGTTTATAAATATTATTTAACGTAATGAAATTAAAATATAAATCAAACTATTTTTTTATGAATTGCGCAAAACGCTGAGCAATACGAAAACAATTAGGCCGCATTGGATCAGTCCGATTACAGTCCGATTCAGTCCGTTACATTTACATAATATAAATAAATCTTGCAAATTGCAGTTAAACATATTAATGACGCAAGAAACATTGCATGGTTGAGTCTAAGAGGGTGACAGAAAGCCAGCCTGGTATAAACCCTTATCAAATGCCATCTCTGTAGAGTACAACGTACAACTTACGTCAAACAAACTTACCATACAGCTCGCACCTCCGAGCAGTTTCTAACAAATTGAGATCTGCCTCTGCTGGACTTTGTCCTCTGAAACACAATTAAGAATGTGTTTAGTAATAAAAATTAAGATGAACGACAATACAGTCATAATTTCGAATACCAACATCCTTAAATGATTAACAACTATTATGTTCAGATGATTAACTCAGCTCAATCAATTATTTAACGTGTGTTCATGATACGAAACTAGATGGCGCTACAAGATTCCTGAATCACGCTAACGTTTGCACCTTGGCAGTTCTATAAGAGCTGAAATACACTATGTTCCAGATTCCAGCGTACTCATCCTTGAGTCCAAGCCAACCTATATAAAATATTTTTGGTACGATTAACTATGCAACTAGCATAGAAATCGTCTTTAACAGAGATAACGTATAACCAAGATTCCATAATATCACTAACATACTTTAAAAGAAACCACGATCTACGATTATTATTAATGTAAATTAATCACAGTTATTATTGTTTTCTAATATAACAAAAACTACATACGAGTCAACAGATAGTACAGTAGCCGCGTGAGTTGAATGCAGCTAGTGTTGTGACCTAATTGGTAATCTATACTAATATATAAAGAGGAAAGATTTGATTTTTTGTTTGCATTGAATAGGCTCCGAAACTACTGAACCGATTTGAAAAATTCTTTCACTGTTGAGAAGCTACACTATCCCCGAGTAACATAGGCTATATTATATTTTCAAAAAAATTAGGGATCCTTAATAAAACTCCAATAAGTTGTAAAAAAATAAGAAAACCGAAGCAAAGCGAGGGCGGTTACTCGTTACTGATATGTTGATAAATTAGAATTAGAAATTTAACATAATATAATCATAAATGTAAATAAGTTTGTTACCACGTACGTGTCCTCGTAACTACTAAACTAATTTTGATAAAAAATAAAATCTGACTAAAATGAATTGAATTGCTTGATCTGATGTTTGGTATGTGGGTAAATTAAACCCTAGAAAAAACCAGGGTTCGGGGTCAAGCTAGTATTGATTAAACGTAAGTTTCTAAGCTTTATTTTCAAGCACATTAAATATAACTGAATCGATATCAACGAATGCGCGCGAACACTACTTTGACACTACACGCCGGGCTTTCGAGGCAAAAAGTAGCGGGTGGCGGGGGCATGCTCCCGCCCCTCACCTCAGACCCCGACTGCATTCAACTCGCACGCCTACCGTAAGTGACATTAGCAAAACCAAAATATAATTTAATTAATAAAAAGAAATGAATGTAATACATGTGTTTCTTATGGTTCTCCATGATGCGGCGCTCCGACTCCGCGTCCTGGCCGGGGAAGAACTTGTACCCGCTGAGGTACGTGTGGTCCGGGTAGTCTTCCGGCACGAAGTCACCACACTCCGCTGCAATCATTACTTACATTACCATACATTTACTATTCCATTTTTAATGGATATCCTACTAACATTATAAATGTGAATGTTTGTGAAAATTTATGGATGTTTGGTATTCTTTCAAGCTAAAACTACTAACGGTTTTCATGAAATTTAGCATATAGGAAGAACACGATCTACAAGATTTTGGATACTTATTATCCCGAAAAGGGCGAACAATCGTTAGCAGAGCGCTAGTAAGCTCTATTGTTATTGCATGTCGGAGTTAAATTAAATTGATATTTAACAAGCTTTATTTTTGTTTATCTCTACTTCTGAGGTAACGTTCTATGCGTTCGATTCGGTTCGTTATTTTAGTAAAAACTAGCTGACCCGGCGAACTTCGTATCGCCTAACAAAGTTTTTTTCTAAAATAAAAGTAGCCTCAGTTACTCCTTGTTACATCAGCTATCTGCCATTTCAGAGATTAGCCGGAACAAACAGACAGACAGGCAAAAATTGTAAAAAAATGTTGTTATGTACCTTGTATACATCCAAATGCACTTAGTAAAAAGCGGTTATTTTAATATTACAAACAGACACTCCAATTTTATATTTTTGTATAGATCATATTTGTTAATCATATTTGTTAAAAACAAAACACTTTAACATTCTGAGGAATATATAGGTACACAGCCTCTGTACCCATGTATCTAGCGATCGATGGGTCGTCACTCGTCATAAACAACCAAAAATAAGGTGAAAAGTGTCCATAAATTAGTTACTAGCGCACATAAAGTAAAGACAGTGCAAAACATGTGGGTCCTGCCGACCTCCGCTATGATTCAGTAATGATGCAGCGTTGTTGGGCTCGCGGGAGACAACGGAATGAGCGTACATGTTTAATACCATCTCACCCTTGCCAGCGAGCCTCTTACGTGCAAGCCAATTATAAAGACCATTCAAGACAGAGTTTAGTTAAACTTTAAACTACACGATACATGAATATTTTAACATTTTACTTTTTTATTTATACATACTGTCATAATAATGGGTGAAAAGCACAGACAAGGTATACATGTCTGTGGTGAAAAGCGACAATATTGTATTAATGCCAATTGCATTGCCAGTGGCGTAGCTAGCCTTAAGTAGGCCCCATATCAATATTTGTTGTGGGGCCCCTCAACGTCAGCTGTCAAATAAAAAAGAATGCCAACGGTCGTCGGCCGCTGGCGAGCTTTTTTTTGGGAGTGTTAGTGGGGGCCCCTATACGCTGGGGGCCCCGTATAATTGATACGACTGATACGGCGGTAGCTACGCCCCTGTGCATTGCCAATGATTTAAAAAGACATGATATCATCTCGCAATATTCAACAATTTATAACAAAATCAAGGTTCAAATATGAATAAGAAAATAATCCAAAAAGTGACCCCTCCAATCCCTTGGACATTTTATTGATATATCATGCTTAAGATGAAACACAGAAGTCACAGATGTCACCACCATGTCATGTACCTACTATAAACGTACCAATGGTTTATGGTATCGAAGTATTCCGTCGTCTTCTTTCGGAAATGCCACTATAATATAGTCACGTCACACTCCACGGTATCGACAAATCGCAAACACTAGAGCGCGAAAATCCAAATCCATTTAAAAATTCACAAGAACATTCAAGCACGATTTGCCACTCAAAGCTTAAATGGATATCCGCGAGTAGTAGATCACACACTCGAGTGGAACACGACATTGCTTTTCCCCTTATTTAAACACTAAGTGTATTGAATTGCTGCGGTGACATGCCCTACAGTTAAGGTTAGACTTAGATTCAGAATTTGTCACTTTCATTAGTATTTTTGCTCTTCACATAAGCAAACGGACATGACCTAAACCCGTCTCAAAGCCTCAACACGGCTTCAGAGGAAACTTTTTAAACATCTATAATTCTGAATGTTATGCTCTGATTGTATAAAGGGGTGTAAAATAATAAAACACCAGGTGGACCAATAAAAACAATGAATTGCAAACAGCCATAACTGGAACCTATTTTAAAAAGTTTGTACGGGTGAAGTTAGCTCCGCGGCCTCGGTCGCCACACTAAAACAATAATAGAGCGCAATAACATTAGGTCAGAGCTATTCGAAGTTCACGGCTCTGCACTTTTATTACGAACAATCACCATTCGAAAGAACTTGTCGAAATAAAATGAACGATCTACGCCGAAATTGTAGAACGCTCGCAAAGTTTTATACTACTTCAGCGATTTGAATTATTCGAGGAAAACTATCAGAGGATCTGCTGCTAAGTGCTGCAGTTGGTACGTGTTACGTGAGTAAATTATCAGTAACCTACAATATCTAATATCTACAGCAAACAAAAGGTATTTTTTAGTGATATGAACCACATAAAATTTTTCGCACTGAATAAATCGTGAATGTCTGAATACGTCAGCAACTATACAAATAAACTCGGCGCTAACTATACAAATAAAGAGGGAAATCATTTTAAATCTAAGCCGCCACTCGCCACAGTAAGCTTAAGATCTATAATCAACGAATATAGTAACTACAGTCCTATTAGATGTTGTATTGGATATAAGAAATAATAAATCTCCTTGTATTCCTGGACACTTGATTTCGAGGAGATACAAGTTAGCTATAAGACACAGGCTAGTTACTGTTAACAAACGTAGGAGACAACAATGTACCCTCTCCGCGTCTCGCTACATAAAATACGATGCGCTCCACGACATCTTAACACGGTTGCCTAGAAGGAGCCTATTCACCTGTGTCAAGGGGGCCCAGTTCTAAAACGGGGAACTTGCATTGTGTTCACATACCTACACTCTTAGTAAGACTTATTAAATTATAAAAAAACCGGGTAAGTGCGTGTCAGATCACGCGCAATGTAGGGTTGCAAAGTAGTAAGTTTTTCGACTATTACTCATTAACTACGTACGCTGACATAGCAGTGATGGTTTTCCTTGTAAATTCATCATATAACCTATTTTTGAGATTTTTTCACTTGTCCTACTCCAACCGTTTAGCCAGCAGGAGGGGGAGGGGGAGACACATGACTCTAACCAAAATTAGCACTTTAAAGCCAAATATTTCGCAAACGGACCCCTTATTCCAAAAATGGTCTAAGAAAACCCATAATATTTTGGAAAGAACATTTCAACGATACACCACACTACAGGGTACGCGACGAATAAAAAATTCATCCTCACGTTACCTGTAGGGGAGGTAGGTACAGTAAAAAAAAATGTTTTTCAATATTTTATTCTAGGATTCTGGAGTTTAATAAACATGTATAATGTATATCCGTGCCAAATTACAGCTTTTTAGCATTAAGGGTCTCGGCGGTTTGCTTTGGATAGACGGACGGAAGTGACGAAACTATACCTAAAGGTTCCGATTTTACTTCGGAACCCTAAAAACGTGGAATACTAAAACCATGCGATTCCATTACATATGCACGCAACAACGCGAAAACCACGCGGATTACACATTTCAGCACTTCAGTACTACATATTCCCTTTTTTTGTCGCGTCATTTTATTTCGGGCTATTAGCGTTACATCCGAATGGACAGTTTTTCGCGGCAATTATGCTATGAAACTTTTCTCATACATATGTATTTATCTCAGTGTGAGTAAAGCGGCTTGATTATCAAATGAAATCAAATGTTTTTATTCAAAATTGGTTTGGATTACAAACACTTTTTGAAGTCATGCAAGCTACGCCAATGCTTCAACAAGGCCCTGCTGTGAGAGGGCCCGGGAGAAGAAGCAGCAAGAAACTACCGGGGTTGTTTTTTTCTGCTCACAGTTACAGATAGCACTTATCACCTACTACAATCTATATTCATAAAACTCATGTCCAAGCAGTCTTGTCTTCAAAATCATCATCTAATTTTTAATATCCTGTTGTTTTAAATTTAAGGTAGTCCAGAAGTGTATTGATCCTTACCTTGCACGATGTAACTGGCCATCAGCGCCGCAGTGTTCTCGTTGCACTGGATGCAGCCGTACGCCAGGTCCCGCTTCACTTGCAGACAGAACAGGTATCTGGTGAACTCCTCCTCCAGCCGCGCAGGGTCCGGCGTGTAGAACTTAACGCAGAACCGGAGGGTCGGCTCCAGCATGGACAGGCCCACTTGACGACACATCGGCTTTTCCACGTCCAGCCAATACTGTAGGGAAACGGTTTACGGAAACATCAAAAGCTGATTATTTGTGTACGATTTCCTGAACCATAAACATAATTTTCATTCCTTTTATCAGTTGGTGATAGTTTTGATACGAATAATAATAAGACGTATATCTTATTAGGTTCATTCATTCGTTTGTTTTATTCGATTAGATTACGAGATTAGAGAACGAGTGTTATGAGAAAATTATCCTCATGGGACAATAATAGACTGATATAGCCTACAGAAAGATAAAAATAATTCAGCACATTCAGTTGCTTCCTATAGCAGCATACATTAAAATTTGCATATCAAAAACGCATCGTCCATCTACACCGCACTTAAAATCTCTCCGCAAATCTCAACTATTTAAAAAGCGTAATTGAAAAACCCTGCCCGACGCATTTTTTCTTTTGTAAGTAGTACCGTGTTATCCCGGCATTAAGTCTTCTTCTTTTATTTGCTGAAAAGGCTAGACAGTGGCGTCCTTTTGTCTGTTGTAACGAACAACAGTCTTAACAGAATCGTTTCCCTTCAGGCTCCACGTACGCCGCTGAATGGAGTCGCGATATTAAAACTACGGCAGGAACGATCTCACCAAGTTAACAGTCTTGACAGTTTCCTTAATAACAACTATTCCAAGTGCAAATTGCGAACAATCGAAGACAATTAAAGTATTCCAAGACCTAAACTACCACACTGATGTTTGTTTGTAAACATGAACCGAAAACTTGTAGACATCTAAGTATAAAACGTTCGGCTTCATTTCCGTCATTAAGAAAATTGGACGAATTAACCTTGCTTCCAATTTTCTAACTGAATTGAATTTCCTTTCTACGATAATTTTGATTTTACCTTCTCTGTAAACTAGAAAAAGTTCCATATTTAGTGGTTTTTAATGGACATTGAATGAACACTCATATTGATTAGGAAATTCCCGCTGGTGCAATTGAAGCCACAGGAAACCGACAAAAAAAAATACAATTTGGAACATGAGGTAACGATCTTACGGTGGCCTAAAAGGTGGCAGCCTCTCATTGCCTGACCGATACTTGACCTCATTTCATAAGGTGAATTCCCGAAGGGTCTTGTTTACCAATTTACGTAAGCCTACGTGGGCTAGTTGAAGCTCTAGTAAGTTCAATAACAATTACTTCAAACTAATTCCCTCAAATAGCGTCAGGAGAATAAAATTATTAAAACCGAACTTATCATTTTCGGTAAAACAAACATGTAATGCTTTGTGTTTTGACAAAAATGGATAAATACGCATCGTTCTTCATTTATCTCGATTTAATTAATCATTGAATGTCTAAAAAATATTCCCCGTGCTCTTCCAAATATTTGTTCAGGCATGCATCTAAATCTCAATAGCGACGCGAACAAACATCGTCCGCATAATAATAAGGTGAGTCGTTGGGAACATTACGAGTTCTAAAAAAACATTATTCCTAGAAAACATTTGTTATTTTTGTCTTAACATTATAAAGTCATGGACTTCTAATTAAAGTCAACGCTTCTGTTGATATTTCAACACTACTTCGGTCCTTGCTTTTATATTTAACTCCTCATGGATTAAATAACATTTATACCATATGGATGGCTTCAACCCATTAACGGCCCACTACTGAGCACGGGTCTCTCCTCTTGAGGAGGCCTAGAGCGTACTCCACCACGCTGCTCCAGTGCGGATTGGTGGAGGGGTTAGTGGCCAACCCAATTGTCGGAAGTTTTCCACCCGAGGGCCTCCGACATGGCTTAACGACTGTTATCTTACGATAACAACCGGGACCGACGGCTTTACGTGCCCTCTAAAGCACGGAAGCGCTCAAGAAATTTTAGCCACTAGCGGTCACCCATTCAACTACCGACCGCGCCCGCTATTGCTTAACTTGGTCGATCGCTTAGGATTGACGTAAGCCGCCAGGCTATGAGCGCTTCATACCATATGGATACTCACGATTATTTTGGTTCAATAAAATAATTAAGTTACGATTTAACCACAGTATATGGGGTCATCAATAAATTACGTCACACTAATTTCATGACTTTTTGACCCCTCCCCCCGTCCTTGTCACAGCTGGTCACATTTGTGAAACCTCCCCCCTAGTGTTACGTTACATATTATTAAATTTTTCACCTAGAAATTATTAAATTAAAACAGCAATCCGAAATAAGTTTTATTTCCATTATTTAATTGTCTTTAATATTTACCTACACACACCAAGTATTCGAATTTGAAATGTGACGTCACGAAATTTAGGACCCCCTCCCACCCCTTGTCACACTACATGGACCCCCCCCCACTCCCCCCTAATGTGTGACGTAATTTATGGATGGCCCCTATGCAACTGTCAAAATATCGACGCAATTCATATCGTGAGTACCCGTATGATTGTAAAATGAATACCCTATCTATCGAACTGATGCTTCATGAAACTGCATGTATCCTATTGTATAGAGATGTGTGCTGAGTGGAGCTACCCGATAACGGGTAATGAGACATGCCGGATATAAAGCGGATATTACGGCTCATGTTAGAAGCGTTCAGTAGCCTCGATGATGAAATCTGGACTTAAATGATTAAATAATAAAGCCTAATGTGAAACCTCTGGCCAAAGATTTTGTTTCATTAATGCTGAATTTTATGTACAATGAACTAATATACCAACGTTTCATGTATCATTTGATTTCTAGACCAGTTAGATAATTCGCATGAATTAATAAGAACAGGAAACGAATGTAAGTACAAACTTAAATAGTAAAGAATATTACATGCATACATACAAGATAAACGCGAAAAACATAACCCTTTTTTATGGAAGTAGCCGGCAAACGAGCTGACGATCCACCTGATAGTAAGTGGCTATCATCGCCCATGGACATCAGGAACAGCAAAGGTATCACTGATGCGTTGCCGGCCAAGAAAGAGAGAAGAAAAAGAAAGAAAGAACTGTCTCTCAAGCCCCCAGCCGAAACACGACGAGTCGTTTGGCGGCTGACTAATGCTCAAGGGTGGTAGCTATCCAGGCAAACCCTATGGAGAAATAATAATAGTAATAATGGTATTAATTAAAAATTAAAATCAATATTACCAATATAATCCCTCCGAGGGTTCTACCACCAGCGGGCCGGATTTAGTCGCCTCTTACGACACCAATTCGGCGTGGGATTGGGGTTAGTATTCTAAGCCGCCCCAATACGGCGAAAACCTTCCAGGCAGTCAGGTAAAAATAATATTTATCTAATCAAGGATTCGTAGAAAGACATCTTACATTTACTCAAAGCTAGTTACAACGACAGTACCATCAAATTAGGTTTGATAACTGGCTGCCGCTGCATGTTTGTCATCCTAAATGGAATCTTTTGCAATCTCTTCCTCGCTCATTAAACTTGTTCATACCTTAGTACTGTTGGCGTCCTGGTACTCGAGGCCGAAGTAGTCCGCCTCCAGTAGGTGCAGCTGCCGGCAAACCTGATCGAACAACACCCGTCCCAGCGCCTTTGACTGCAAATACACCACGTATGTTTATAAAGATAAGAAATTAGAGTAAGAAAGAAAAAATACATTTTATCTTTGTCCAAAGTGACGACTACTTTATTAAATTATTTATTTATACATTACAGGGATTCAATAAGAAGGTTAGAACACGAAATCAGATAGCTTGTACAAATAGACTTGCAGGAAAATGCTACATTAAAGTCCTGCGTACAGGAAACCAGCTTAAGTGTAACACGTTCTCTTTAAAATCCCATTAAAACTGACTTTAATCCTGTAAAGAGCTCAAACGCTCCACATCCAATAAGGACACAAAGGGATTGTAAAAGCGCAGAATATGTCCTGGAAGCCAATATGTTTACTACTTATACTACTACGAGTATTACCACAGAAGACATAATAGTACTTATTGCTATTACTACTACCTTTGTAATTTCAAATTTAACACAGCTGTTTTCAATGTATTTTGTTGTAAGATCAGAATCGCATCACATAATAGTGTCCTACTGGCGACGGGTTCACAAATAAATTGCTACCTCTGAGAATTGAGATAGAACGTGACATTTGTATTTGTCGCTTGCTCATTCTTCAGACCGAAAGGTAATGTTTCTGTCCGGTCTCACATTTTTATTATTATCGCCGTCAGTCCAATGATGATAGAACTGTAACTGGGGTCGTGTTAAGTCCATTTCTTTACGTGCTCAACGAGAATGAAACGTAACCGCGTCGTGATATACGTCTCTTTTCTCAATTTAATATGCATTGCTTTGTTGTTATTATTCTGAGAAGACTCCTAATTTCGTAGCAGAAGTCATATTTTTCAATATACTGACAACTTAGTTTATAAAAAACTTATCCTAGTGTAATTCTCCTAAGGGTACCTAATGTTACCACTCTTATACCTGGTGTAGTAACATGCCTTTTCCACTTTTGATAAAATGACATTGCGCGCCAACTTTAGGGTGCAAGCTTTGAGGTTAAACCTAATATGATATGCATTATACCTGTGCATTATAGAGTAAAATATTGGAAGACAATAATGTCACCAGCACCGCGGGTGGGCCACAGGAATTTCAATTTAGTATCACATGTTTCACGGGCCAATGTCCTGTTTGTTTGTTTACATACTTGTTTATAAGTTTGTCGTGGGTGTAGACTGTAGAGTGTAATCAGGCTTACTCTTCGCATACAGTTTACTCGTTTAGCAAAATAAGCGTAAATGGCACTTAGAAACCCATTACATAAAACCTTAAGCGATAACGAGGTTAATGTATTAAATATGTAAATTAATCAGAGCGAATATACTATTATTTAGTGTGATATAAAAAATGAGTTTTGTATATTAGTAATTAATAGAATCAACGATGAACCTAAACCACAAAGCACAGAGATTGAAACCGAGTTATACACCGCTAACCGCATAGAGAAACTCGACGCGCGGCTCGCAAATCAACTTCGCAACACAACGCAAACAATACAATACACGCTCTTGCTATTGTTAATTTAAACAAACAAGTTGCTACCGACAATCACTGAACTCAACGCTTCAGTGAATCCATTTCTAATGATACCACATATCGTTATAATTTTGGATTGTTGTAATCACACCCATTTCGACAAAATTTACAGTATTTATTTTGCTGGCTCCAAAATTCGAATCGAACTTGGGTCGGTTCGGACTGACTTCTTGCTTTTTACTAGTTTTTTTTTTTTAAATCAAGTGTATATTTCGTTCAAATGTCAAGGCGAGAAGGTATTTTTAGCATACGAGTAAAACTTGTTCATTTCTCACATTCCCATTGAAGTTCCCATATGAATAAAACTCAATAATGCGCTGCTTACTCTCGAAACTGATTCGATTCAAGGCATTGCATTGTTTAGTTGGGATTTGTGCAAACTTTCAGTGTTTTTCACTAAGACACTTTTATTTTTGTTCATTTTGCGACAATAATCAGAATCTTCAATAAATTATTCTTTGCCAGCCTGCAGGATTAGAACTTTTTTTAATTGTGACAATGGAAAAAAAATTGTATTCTATAATACAAGAAAAATATATTACATAGCAGATTTTTATGCTTTCTGTTCTAAATCTAGGTCACATGTTAATAAAATAGTTTGCAACACTTTATACGAGCGCAGACAATACTTAGATGTCATATAAACTTTGTATTTTCATTTCGCAACATAGGAATTGCGCAACGATATGGACTGACAATATAGTGGATAATATATCCTTTATGACAATTATAACAGGCAGTATTAGTACTAAACAGTCTGTTGTATTAGGACTTTGCATCATAGCTGAGTGGATGTTATCTTGATACTGTCCCTAAATTACAACACTGTAAACAAAGCGTGGTCGGGCGAGGAGGAAATGATAGAACTGCTTCTTGAGAAAGCCCATATCATAGCACTGGAATGTTCCACAGTCAACACGAATTACTTCATTAAGTAACTAGTACTAGGTAGATAGTAGACCAATTGACCCGACTTGCTCGCTCCTGGCTAGTTACTACTAATAACTCAAGTCTCGTACGTTCAAATGGACCTAATCTTTATTTTTTGGAAACATTCAAGTGAATTAAGCGTTTATTATCGACAGTTGCAAGATTTCAAAGGAAAATCTTCTCAGCCATCTGGTCCATCGACGCTCATAAAAACATTTTTTAATTCTGCAGGTACTAACAGGAAGCGAGCTTTCCCGTGATTTTATTCCGTATGTCAATAAAATCTTTATTGGTTGTCTGAACCTTACTTTTTTGTTATCTGGGGTTTCGTACCCAATAGTGATTTCGTACCCAAAGTCAATGGTATCAGACATCCAGGATCCAGGAGACATAATTGTCATGACCGCATCGGGTCTTTCAAGTTTCGCCAAGTGAGCACACGGGAGTTTCAAAAAGTGTTTTAGCATTGTCCACCCGCAAAATCTGTGAAAAATGTCTATGCAATGACCGTCAGATTTAAATATAATTCATAAATTATTTATCTTTTTCACAAATCGTTGCTTCATTACAAGACATAAAATTCTTTCTTTATTTCCAAACAACTAATCCTTTTTTTTCCTTCCCCAGTGCGAAAACGAAATGAAATTTATCTATCAATAAAATTTTCAGTTCGGATCTCTTGGATTTTTAGGTAATTATATACCTTATTTACATTACATTAAGTTTACTACTCAAAAGTCAGCTTAAGGTACAGATAAAAAACATCACTAAATAGGGCGGAACTTGAAGTCCACGAATATTGGAACTAACTGATAACAAAATCAGCCAACATTAATAGTTTTCGTGAAATCAACTTTTACTTTTCATTAAACCTTACAGTACAATAGGAACAGTTTTGAACTAAGTTTTTTCCCTACGCTATATATTTTTAAACATGCAGCAACAAGAACACTGCCCAAATATGCCAAACATGAGGAATTAAGTGAACGGAAAACAATACTAATTGTATTTAAGAGCAAGAATTATTAAAATAGGGTAGTGGTCTTAAAATAGCCATCCAACTGACAACCAATTGACCACCTGCAATAACAATCATAAGTCAGATTGTTTGGGGGACGCTTGCTGCGGTGGCGTCGGCGACATACAAACATTCACGTTGCACGCGACTGGACAATCTAAAGTAATGAGTGGACAGTGGGGTCAGTCAGGCTGTTTCCTTCCATTATCTGCGACCTCGAACAACTTCACTGAAGACAATCGACTGTGCGAAACATGAGGAGGTTTGAGTGGTTCGTGGATTTCGGAGTCTAAGCATAGATGACTCCTAAAAATCTTATATGTACAAAAATTTTGGAATTTATTTATTTAGCTGTACACCGCAACTTATAACGCATATCGGGTGGGTAGTATTCCAGTATTCGAGTATTCCTAGCAGCCCATCTTGACGATCTTGACTCACCTTATTCACGAGTGAAGGAGAAAAGGAAAAAATACTTTATGATGGTAACTGTATAAACATTCAAAAGATTTAAATATATATATATATATCTATACCTATATTTATATATATCTCTTTATTCTTTGAAACTTTCTCCTTGTAAATATTGTGGATCTCATAAATTTAGACTGATAATGCTTCGATCAAGTGATCAACAATATTTAATCGATTAAGTTCGAAAAACATTAGCGAGGATCAACTTAAATGGTATTGGAGAGTGTAGCTCTAGGGGATCCACCTATATATATAAAAGCGTAACTAGTGTAAGAACGATACGCCACACGGGACGCGTACCGCGCCGCCGCCATATTCAATATGCAAGACAGAAACTGCGGAGTTTGCTGATCAGTTCAACGGGAAACAGACAATATTTATTTACTTCGTGCCTCCGCAGAATCCAGTTAATTTTTAACAAAGAAACCGACACAAAGACTGGGGTACATACGGGATACACCTTACGTTGATCAATAGAAGAGAAAATTAACGAATAACTGAAGCAGTTGACAAAAACAAAAAACGTCAAAGCTATTTTTCTTCAACGTCGTGAAAATTCGGGTGAGGAAATAAAATTAGTATAAAGATGAACGTTCGTAGGAAATGGAACAGACTAATGATTTAGTGCCGGTAGTGGATGTAAGTAAAATATTTTGTAACGTTCTATTTGAATAAGCTGTAGAATTCTAATAACAGAGGGATCGAGCAGAAAGTGATGATGAGGTAGATTCGATAGTTAGTGGTGAAGTGAGTGATGAACGACGAAGCTATATTATGAAAGTTACATGCCAAGTGTGACTATCCACGATTTTTCGATTTCATTCGTTAAGGTGCAAGGTTAGTTGACGACAGATAGTCACGTGGTGAAGTGAGTGATGAACGAAGAAGTTTTTTAGAACGAAGATTTATCAAATAGCTGACTAAAAACTTTTTTTTCGAATATTTATCGCTAACTTGTCTTATATCTGTCAATTTCGATTGATCGAGTTTCAACAAAACACACTGTATATTATAACGTTAAAATTATCTTATATCGTATTACAAATCTCATTCAGAGAAATAAAGGAGAAATAAAATAGAGACAAGTGAATAGTGTATCACAAATTTTTAATAGGCAAATACTATTTTTACCTAATAAATTCAATAATAATGTTTCAACACTCAGAAGAAAGTTAAACGTTGCAAAATTGGCGAGTAGCTTGAAGAACGTAAAATTAAAGATAAATACGATATATCGAGACGAGTTTAATAATCATGAAAAATTGGATGACATATACGACACAACAGTGCTGGAGACTGGAAAGTCTCTCTTTCTGTCGTGTAATTAGAAATAATATTATTTTCCTGGACAGAAATATTTGGCCGAGAAAAATTCCAGCTAACTAAAATCAACCTTGGAGCGAAGTTTAACAATATTCTAATGGAACAACTTGATCGTTCAATCATTGTTATCAAAAGAAAATGAATGGGTATCTGCTTTATAGAAATATGTTTTGAACATCTGAATAAGTTTTGGACTATCGTAAAATGTGGGACTTGTGAGTAGTTATTATAATTTTAAAAGTTCATCTTATGATTATCGACAATTCTTGTGTGGCATTTTACATTGTGTACTAGTGCGCAATTAGGACGCTTGTTTTATTTCCAACCCCATCTATTTACGGGCCCGAGGCCCTCTTTGACGTCAAAAAGGTGAGCGAAGTTACAAAGGAGCGAGTCGGGCACAACAAATGGATTTTTTATCGCCTGCACTTTAAGCTCTTAGAACCAAAACTCTGTTCTCGAAGAAGTTAGGCAGGCACATGAGCAAATATCGTACATAACAAAACTATGTAGTTTGTTAATCAAAGGTGTACACGCAAAATTACATTAGTATTTATTATTTTTAACTGAGTTATATTTTTTTGAGAACTTCAGAAGTCAATTTCATTTTATTATTTCCTTTTAGGGTTCCGAAGTAAAATTAGAACCTTTATAATTTCGTCATGTGCGTCCGTCTGTCTGTCCGTCTGTCCGTCCGTCCGCCCATCCGTCTGTCCGAAGCAAAATCACGCGAGATTGCATCCTCTAATTGGCTCTAATGGAAATAAAAAAAAACTACATAATACTTACGACATCAAATAAGGAAAAAATAACATCAAATGGCATCCAGATCACAGAAAAATAAGCAAAATGAGTAGCCCAATCGACATGGATAGATGGCGCAATTAATATTGGGAGAAGGGTTGAATTCAATAAGGATAAATTCAAGATGAGAATCAGAACCGGTCAGAGTGGCATCAATTAAATTATATCTACAAGACAAGAGAGTAAACTTACAAATCTGTAATGCACTTGAAACGTCGTAGGCATTACGCAGGCTTTGAATTAAATAAAACCTTTGCAATAAAAACCTTTTCTATTGAAAACTTAACCCAAAAATAAAGATCGTGATCTTTAGCAATAAATAGTATTTCTACACTTCTTAAGTACAATAAAACGAGGCAAACATCCAGGTGTAGATCACTAACCCTGTTTGTAATTCCATTACCCAAGGCGGCTTAACGAGAGCTAAATTCCCGCTCAATGGGGGCGTTCGGTACGCGACATGCGCGCGGAGGAGCTCAACAAATTGAGGCAAACAGTAAAATCCTTTGAACGTCCGGTAAGTTTGAGTCTGAGAAGAACAATCTGAACAATAAAGCTATCGAAGCAATCAAAGCTGACTGACAAAGCTTTTTCTTGATAAGTTCTGGCGGGGAGCCAGCTGCGTCACGTAAGGCGGTGCAGACCTCAAACCTGCCGACCATCGACCCCACGACTCGCGTACGTTTCCTCCGCTCGCTGCGTCCCGGGAAATGTTGACCTATTTTTCGCTAGCAAGTTTAATATCAAAGTGTCTTTTAGATGAAGAATAATTGTTTGAGTGCATTGTTTACTAAACACTTGGTGAACCTGTTCTTGATATTAAATCTATTTTCACTAATTGACCTACTTAAACTACCTAATTTTACTTGCTCAATACTCAACCAAGAAGCTATTACTTAAAACTTGGAAATTACCTAGTAAATTACCTTCACATTTAACCCCTTTAGGAGATATATCTTAGTGTTCCCTCACAGTATACAAAAAAAAATGTATAAAGCTTTGTGCTTCTAGGTGCATCTTCCACTGGTTTACGCTGTACGTTATCTGTCACTCGGTAACAGTTAGCGTTTCATTAAAGAGAATGTCTTGATACTTGAACAGTAGCTAATTGCTGTCCGTTTATATTACTGAACTCTAACGAGCATACCTAGTTAGAATAATATTCACGAAACGAACAGATCGTGAATGCGTTCTTAATTAAAATGAAATGTTTGCTTTCATGATATAAAATCAAAACAAACTAAACTGAGGGCTGCAGATACATTTAAAGTATTTCGTAAACATTGAGCAATATTTTAATGACCCATCAAGTATTTCCAACCAAAAGAAAAACAGGTATTTTTCTAGTTTTTCCAACTATTCAATCCAACTGTATTTTTTATGAATCATATTTTTTTATGCTTTTTACAATAAGTGGAAGTAATAACATCAAATGTAACCTAATTCTAATTGAGACTACTTCCCGTTTACTTGTGTTCTCTCTCTTGCGGCAAATTCCTTAAAAATAAACCTATTATTATTTTAACTAGACTTTTTAGGGTTCCGAAGTAAAATCGGAAACGTTATAGTTTCTTCATGTCCGTCCGTCCGTCTGTCCATCTGTCCGTCCGTCCGTCCGTCTGTCCAAAGCAAAGCGCCAAGACCTTTAGTGCCAGAAAGCTGTAAGGCATGGATATACATTTTCTGGTTACCTCCCCCCCTACAGGTAACGTGAGAATGAATTTTTTATTCGTCGCGTACCCTATAGTACGGGGTATCGTTGAAAAGGTCTTTCAAAAATATTATGGGTCTTCTAAGACCATTTTCGGAATTATAGGTCCGCTTGAGAAATATTTGGCTTTAAAGGGCTAATTTTGGTTAGAGTTAAGTGTGTTAATAAAACAATGAAGTTATTAAACGGTCGCATAAATCAGCCGCATTGCCGCACAAAATCGTTTAAAATTATGAATTCCATTTTGAACACAGTTTAAAAATTGGCAAGCGGCTGGGAAGAATAATGGAATCAGCTCAACGGCAACTCTGCATACGGATATGCAAAACAATTTGTAATGCGGATGCATCTGTACCACAAGCAAGGTGCTTACGAAAATGGAACTCGTATTCCGGTAGCGAAGGTATACCTTATGACGGCAGTAATAAAGTTCCAATTGTCTGTTTTATAGTAGCTTGTAGCACCTAAGCGATTTGGTCGTACGCCGCAGTGAATGTTAACCACAACCACAGCCCAAGCCATGTGTGGAATTGTTATTCATTGATAGTAGAAATTTCGTTTTAAGAGAACAATGAAATTTATGGTTACATGGTTTATACACTGTCCGTCTTGGATTTCGTGTAACCAGTAGCCACGTACCATCAGGCTCGTCTGCTGGTCTTTCGGCTATTCACATAAAAAATATGTGAGAAAGACGGGGCTAAAAGTAAAAATAAGTACTATGTTACTGTACTGTATCGGACCCGCACGGTAGGTCCGGATTTGAATTCAAATTGTAATCAAATAATAATTATAAAGAGCAAACTTTTGATTTTTTTTTTGTTTGTTTGTAATGCATAAACTTTAAAATATTTTTTGAAGACCTTTTCAACGCTAACCCACACTATAGGGTACGCGACGAATAAAAAATTCATCCTCGCATTACCTGTAGGGGAAGTACTCTGAAAAAAAAATGTTTTTCAATATTTTATTCTACGACTCTGGAGTTTTAATAAATATGTAATATGTATAGCCATGCCAAATTACAGCTTTCTAGCACTAAGTGTTTCGGCACTTTGCATCGGACAAACGGATAAACGGACAAACGGACGGACAGACGGACATGACGAAACTATAAGCGTTCCGATTTTACTTCGGTGGTCATTCATCGAAAATGCTTACTTTAGTAAACCAATATAAGGTGTATAAATTCAGCTACAAACTTAGCACCGGCGTGGTGTAATAATTATGATCTTTACTCCACCATTGACGGTGATGTCAGCATGGTGATGTATGTTTGCTATACCCAAAACTATTGGATAGCTTACAATAAACTTATATGACACTAGCTTTTGCCCACGGCTTCGCCCGCGGTAAAGTAGTTTCGAAACAAAATTTTTAGTTAATTAATTTATAAACATTTAAAAATTTTAATAAAAATTAGATATTAGATGATGCCAGTGGCTTCGCGCGTGTGTGTATCGATTTCTTACAAATTCCGCGGGAACCCTGAACTTTCCCGCGATAAAAAGTAACCTATGTTTTATCCAGGGTATAGGCTATCTCTATTCCAAATTTCAGCCAAATCAGTTGAGTAGTTGTAGCGTGATTGAGGAACAAACATCCAAAAATCTTCTCAAACTTAAACATTGATAATATTAACAGGATTGAAATTTTACGTAATTTCGTTTAATATATCATTTAGCATTAAACACAACAATGTAAACAAATTAAGCATAGCATAAACCAAAAATTAAACATGACTCGGCACAATAAACAATAAGTACACAAACCACAAGAACAACATGGTGACGTTAACAAATGATTCATAACTCTGAACAAATGAGAGCGTTTTAAATTTTCCATTTATATATTGTTATCCTCTCCTCACACGCGCTGGAAAATTAATTAATTAGTCGAGGAATTCAACTGATAAAATTCTTAAAAGTTTAAAACAGACCGTAGGTAAAGTTGGGAAATGCAAACATTTCTAATTCAAAACTTGTTCCATCAAACTTTGCTCGCTATTTAGAAAGTAGACAGGCATCTCTGGAATAGCAAGTCTAACTTTGAGCCTCGTTTCAGATGGTTTAAGTCTTATTATTTTATCTAACAAGGACTCCTGGGCACTGCTTGAAATACTTTACATTTTTAATAATTACCAACTAAGATTTTACGAATCAATGTGTACGTACGTTTTATATTATAGCCTTTCTGTCTTTTTATCAATATTTTTATGCCTACGTATTAAAGTTAAATTAAGTAAATTATAATTCTATAGGGTATGAAATTCAAAAATTGTCGATTAGGTACCACAGTTTTATTTTAAAAGTATCTACTCAATCCGAACTCCTTTGACATTAAAACAAAAATATTGGAAAAACAATATTTGAACAAAAAAATTAGTTGCCACCAATGTATGTGTATGACTGTTTGTGACACCCACACACTACCATATTATTATACTTGAAGCGGTCATTGATACTCGTATTATTATGTAAAAAAGAGGTAGATATGTCACTAGTGCGCCAACGATAAAAAGCGGAAGAACAGGCAATTGACCGTTCTGCTCGTAGTCGCTTTGTCAATACAAGACGATACGCACGCTTTTGTTGTGGTCAGAAGTGCTTGACATTTGACATACAGCGTTAAAATGCCTTCGTGTATTATACTAATGCGATTGGTGTAGTGAAACAAAAGATAAATGTGTGTGTATTGTAGTTCTTTTCGGAACAGATTTTTTGGTTGATTTGTAAGAATTTGTAACGTATCTATATTTTTTAAATATCATTGAAAGCGGACCTATAATTTGTCAGGCTTTGACTCTGAGTATCCCTCATCCCCATAAGGTCGTTACGTCACGCACCCGCGTACAAACAAAGTTCCGAGGACATTAATTACAGAGATAAGATAGACTCCCACTAAGTCCATGGGAACAAAGAAGAGACGGTGTCGCGGTTGTGCAAATAGTTATTTACGAAGATAAATCGCAGCGCCGACTGCGATGACATCACTCAGGTGTTTGCTCGCCCACCTATATAACTTCATATAACATAACTTTCAAAATGGGTAGGGCTGCCAAAAAATCCGGCAGTCCCGGTCCATCTCACAGTCTTTGGTTGTGGCCAAAATCGATAAATTCCGCCGTATCGACATTATTTATATCGCAGTCGAAAAATGTCTTCTCATCGTTATACTACGCAGCCTTGGAAACTCGAGCTTATCTGTTTACAAATCATGGTTCGCTTACAGGGCCCTCACAAATAAATTCAAGGAGAATCTTGTGACGTTAACCAATACACTTAACCGAACTAAGTTAGCAACTTAGCAACCCTACGAAAACAAGTGACTGATGAATGAGTTAAGACTACATAAACTTATTTGTTGGTGACTCATGATTTATTTTAGACCTTATTTTTGCTGCTATGTTGTTGCTGATTTTTGTGAAACAATATGTACCTACTGGTGGGATCCATTATGGAGAATGAAAATGTTCTGCCGACAGCTCGGCACACGCGACGTGCCATTTGGTGAACTTCAGCTTTTAAAAATTAAGAGTGTAATATTTTTGCTCGGAATACACGTGGTAGAAAGTCTAATTGAAATGATTTTTTTATCACTTTTGGTATGCTAATGGATGGACGGCAAACTTCAATTTTAATCCCGTTTATTCTCGAGATTATTAACGTAGAACTATCTTTAAAAAATACTAAACAACATGGTCTGAAAGGATGCGACATCGCAATTTAGTGTCTTTTCGAAGAACAATCATTCAGGAAACCTCATACCGGAAATAAACTTTTGACTTTAATCAATTATTTCTAAGAACAAACATATAAGTTAAATATTTAAGGAATCAGAAGTGTCCTGTAATGTCATAAAAAGTTTTATATAGTCCATAAACAGATACGGAAATAAGGTATCAGTACAGTGTATATGTATGTTCATTGTAGAAGGAATTTGAACTGTTAGTGTGTGATATGCGACCCGAATATACTCAACAATTTCAACCCTTCAGAATACGTGCCAAACACTGCCAATATCGAAGCTACGAGCTACAGTGGGTCGTCGATAGACTTCATTAATGCTACAGACTGCTAAATATAATTTCTAAAATCAAGAACGCTAATAACACGGAAAAACTGTGTTCTGGATAAAAATCATTAAAGATACATTGAATTAATAATTATTATAATCTGCCATATTATTATTGTTTCTACTAGATTTATTTTTATGATTTTTTAACAGACTTCAAAAAAGGAGGAGGTATTCAGTTCGACTGTATTTTTTTTATGTTTGTTACCTCAGAACATTCGACTGGGTGAACCGATTTTGATGATTCTTTTTATAATAGAAACTGGTGCTTGTCATGTGGTCCCACTTAAATTTGAGCCAGATCTGACGAGTAGTTTTTGAGTTATTATCATAGAGCAATTTATTTTTGTAGCATTAGTATAATCATGAGCAATTATAATTTCCTTACCCATGTGTTCTTGCTAATTACCGTGTCATATAGTGAATGCCGAACTGAATGCGAAGCGATAATTGCCCCGGTTAGCGACCAATGTACAAAGTACATACCTACATACAAACAGGTACATCCTTATGTATTTAAAGTTGTATGTGTTTTGTATCATGTTATGTGCTATAAATAATTAGTTATTTTAATTCTGAAGATTTAAGAAGAGAGATAATAAGAATATCAAAACATAAACAATACATGCCATAACCTGTACACCTGACTGGCAAAACGAATTTAAACCAGAGAAAATCTCTTCTCGGTATTAAGATTATGGAGATAGATAACGCTAAAGCAACACTATAAACTGAGTTGCGCAAGAAAAGCTATACATATAAATAAGATAAGCCTCTGCAAACTTAATATAAAGTGTGTTAAAGTTCGTTCCGTTGTGAACGAAATGTTACTTAAATGAAAAACAGCTTCTCCTAAACAATGTTGTTACTGAGCCAAGAGCTTGCTATCGCATGTTGGGCTGACAAATGCTATCGTTATCGGGATCGTCCGCGCTGGACATACTGGCGAGCGGGGATTTACTTGTGAACCTTGTATCCTATCCTATGTTACATATTATCCTGTGCAAGGTCCAGGATCTTGTGAAAAAATTTAATGACCAAAAATCCTGTGTCTAGTACATCAAAAAGTTTTTATCACAAATGTATTAAACAGTCTGTCATAGTGTGACAACATAAAATGTACTTATCTTATCATATAAAAATACAAACAAAAGAATTACACCCTTCAAGCAGGCCCATAAATCTTAGTAGACATAAAACTGGAAGAAAATAAAATGAAATTCTTGTAAGAATGTAAGACTCTGAGACGTTAGTTTTTCTTCAAATTGAAATCATAAAATTTTATGTTCAATCCCAAATACCCAAGTAAAAACAAAATTCCTCTCCAGAAGTAAACTCAGTATAAGAATTAGAATTGTTAAAACGATATGAAACTCAAACAGAAAGCATTTATTATGCTAATGCATAATAAGCTTGAAGACGAATCATCAATGTGACATAAGGAAAAGACGAAAGAACATCAATAAATAATCATATAACGGAGGCTTGAAGAGTTATGAATGAAAAATTACAGTTAAAAAATTGTAAATATAATGAAGATTTTCAAGAGTATTTTCGAAATTATTATATTTGTTCGTCAAAAGAAAACAAAATAAAAAGAAACAAAGAACAAAGAAAAGAAAAAAGAGGTAAGTGTATATTACAAAATGCAATTTATCTTAATTTAATTGTGTTTCAATTTCAGTTATGGATTAGTAGTGCCCATGATTAATTTGAAGCGCAAAATTTATGATACAAAAATAACAAAGTTGTAAGTAAAATGAAATGTTTTACAACGATCCATTTATTACTAGGTACTTATACCAAAAGTCTTAAGAGTAACACTACCTTTGATTAACAATATCATCAGTGGGTCTGATGGATACATTATTTTTTTCAATGTCGCACAATAATGTTGGCCTTTAAAAATGAAGACTGTAACGTCTATTCAAAACAATAATCATATATAGGTTCGAATTAAACTCTCAACACTAATATATTACACAAACAGTAAATCGAGCAAACATTTATTTCTCGAAAATCAAACCAAACCTCTTGACAAGAAAGATCACTACCACATAGGCTCCAGGGTCGTATTCATATGATCAGTAGTTTCATGAGTGGTGGAGTAAAACGACGGAGCTTTTGATTATGAAAATGTATGCAAAGCGTACTTTATATCCCTACGGAGTAACACATGAATATGATACGTGGAAAATGTACGTTATCCGTCTTATAAAGAGCAAATGTATTTTTCATGACGCTTTACGAATAATTAGATCTACATTCGAGAATGTATGTCATGAACACGCACTAAACTGAACAATATGTTCATTTATTATCACAAAGAATTACCAAGTACCGAGGTCTGAAAATTATCACCTTGTTCCCAATCGGTTTTTACTAAGTTAATAAGCTTACCATTCTGGACAACATCATCAGTTTCCATTTATATAATTGTAAACAATTTAGTAATTAACGAAACAAACATAACAATCGTCGTGTGAGTGCGTTTGGCGACGGAGGGCTCCGAACAGCACATAGACAATGAAGTATTGATGTTTTTACAACACGCCATCGATACGATGGATGAGAGCAGTATCATCCAAATCTGCAAGTTAAACTTCTCGTGTGAAGAGATCGGAGTTGCGAAGAAACTCCTGTTTCAGTCGTTCGGGAAGATCGACCGGATGTCAACGCGCCGGCAGGATGATAAGGATGAGAAACTGAGAAGAGTCTCTAGGATATTATTAATCTCCTAAAGGTGACTTATCTTGAAGACATGTTGTCGTTCGTGGCAAAAGATTTAAAACAAGTTGCCTCCCGTCATTTACGACCACGTCGACGTCACCAGGCTGCTTAAGGACATAACAATCCTGAAGACAAGTCTGGCGGAAGTGGTGCTGAAGCCTGAAGCCTCTCAAGACACCATCGGTGAGATACGGGCTGAAGTGGTGATATTACGCAACGCTTTGGCGGTCGGTAGGTCACCAGAAGCCTTCAACATCAACACGCGTTACGGGGCATGTACGGCCTCGTCAGCGAGTTTAAAGTCAGCGAAACTTGACTCATCGCCGGCCACTGTCTCCGCACGAGTAAGCAGTGACGTGAGCGTTACCGGCCCCGCACCTCCCCCCATGAAGGTGTCACTTTGCATTGTTGCATCAACGCCTCAACGTGACTATGCTGCAGCTATGACCCACCAGCAACCCGAAAGTCGGCATAAGAGGACCAAGAGGAATAGCGGAACCTCCCGCAACGAGCCCCCTCGCAGTGCGTTGCCCGTTGGTCAATTGGATAAAGACGGCTTCACTGAAGTGAAGAAATAGAAGAGGAAGCCTCTTCGTCGTCACCGATATGATAAAAAAACTAATAATCCACATGAAAAAACCCCAGCTATTCTACATGTTTTAACATACAAATGTTCTCAAGGCAACGTATCAGACAAAATTAACAAATATGTCCTAAACACTGCAAAGTTAAACGAAATTCACACCTTGATGAAATTGAAGGCGAATAAAATGAAAATAATTGCTCAAAGCAAAGTTTAAGTGGCGTCGCAAGTTACAGTGTTAGGTTGGAGAGTTTTGTTTTGTCCCGACGTAAAATCCAGGTCGGGATAAGAGAATGGCTTATTCAGGCTTCGCGGACTGACACTTTAGTGTTTCCGGCCGGTTTCTTTGACATTTGAAAATTTTGCAACAATGAACAACACTCCTTACTAGTACGCACTCTTATTTCAGGTGACTTTGTTACTTCGTTTACAGTGTCGGTGTTCAGTTAAGCCGTATCCGGCTATTACCTTATTACATACTCATCGTTAGATTTTTAAAGTCAATAACAAATTAAACCAAATACGATGGATCATATTTTCATCGCCTATTTTAATCTTCTGTAAGACTTTTTTGGTAATAAGGCTAAGGTTAAATTAAAAAAGATTTTTGGGCATTGTATCGGCCAAATTGTAGTGACCCACACTACTCATCAGTTCACCATATTATTGAAATTTCACCCGCCTCAAGTGCTCCTGTCATTAAAACTATAGAATTTGCAAAAAAAAACGTAATTTTTCCTAAATTTCCGTAAGAAATTCTATTCAGAAACAACAAACTCTTCAGATTATTAATTAGAATATAATTATGACCTCGCAATCACAGTTTTGCGTGGAAATAATGAAACTAGATGACATAATGGGAAACTATTCAATTAAGGCTTGCAATCAGTCACAGAAAGTTTTTCACTGGCAACTCTGGAAAAAATTGTCAAAAAAAACTTTGCAAAATATAATACTTTACAAAATAGAATAGCATGTGTAATCAACAAGGCAATACAAGTTGAAATTAATAACGACTATATAGTACCAAAAGAAGGGCATTTTCAACTAAATGAATGTGTAATAGTAAAATCAAATTCGAATAACATGAGCTACATCGATCAGAAAACCACAATTACTGACAATCATTCTAACCGAACTTTTCCTGTGAATAACCAACGCAATGCGCAGTAACATTAATGAGATGACTAGATTTACGCGATCAGCGACAGACAATGCCAATAATTACCAGTCGATAACGACAATTAGTGACTTGCAAACTCCACGGGCCTTAGCGTTGAACAATACAACGAGCCACCGAAGCTGAAACTTGTAAAGTATGAAATTACGTTCAAGTTCTATAATAACGCAGTAAACCTTGGGGATATTTAGATTTTATTGAAGGCACATTAATCGGTGAAAAATTAATAGATATTATATTTTTTTAAGCAAAGATTATATTTTTGACGTCATCAAAAGCCTTTGGCATAGTTTTATATAAAAAAACTAAGATTATTATATTACAATATCAAAAACTTAATTCTCAACGGAACCGCTCTTGATACGATTGCCAATACAACGAGAAGAGTAATATGAGTCAAACTAATCTCAGAGAGAATCGCTTCCGAAGACTGTAATAAAATGCTAATCATTGAGACCTTGGAAACCATATCTTAAATTCTAACGTTTATATCTGAATGAAGTATTAAGTAGAGAATTAAGTGGTTAGTTTAAAACATATTAACACCCAACTACAATGTTTCTCTTCGAAACGAAGCATCACAAGATAAGTGTAAATGGAGATTACCCTGATTCGAAGTATATTCATTAGGGTCAACGCAGAGGGAATGGTGGCAGAAGCGGCCACTCGGTTGCATAGTAAGCTGATTGGGACACGTGCGGTGAAGCGAATAGACTTAAACGGCTTTTTTGGACTCTTGAAGTCAAGGTTTAGCATCGCTTAGGGCCTTTTAGCTTTAATCTATACAAATAAATAAAATTGCGAGTGTCTGTTTGTTAATATTAAAATAACCGCTTTTTACTAAGTGCATTTGGATTTATACACGGTACATATACAAAAACAACATTTTTCACAATTTTTGTCTGTCTGTTTGTTCCGGCTAATCTCTGAAATGGCTGGACCGATTTTGACGGGATTTCACTGGCAGATAGCTGACATAACAAAGAGTAACTTAGGCTACTTTTATTTTAGAAAAAAAATTGTTAGGCGATACGAAGTTTGACGGGTCAGCTAGTACCAACATAAGTTGAAAACATCATTTTGTTACAAAATTAGTTCTTTGCCACCTCGTTGGCAGTTTTTCAGCAAAATATGGAGCGTTTGATTCGTAAAAAGGAGAGGTTGACGTGTGATTGATTGATTATGTGCTCACATATGGGGCATAGCACATTAGTGTCTTGCAACCTAGTAGATACAGATCTGGGACAGATCAACATAAGAGCGTTGAAAGCGTTGCTGCTAAAGTGGAACGTATTCTCGCGATCGCCAGTTTTCGTAGAGTTTTGACGAGGCATGTTGTAGAGGTTTGTACAAAGCATGAAACCTGATATCAACTACATCATCATCGCAGTCCATAACTGTCCATAACTTGCATGGAGGATCTGAGATAGTAAAAGGCCATTTTCCACCATACCCAAATGCAAATTGAATTATTTCACACATCTTTGAAAACATTATGAACAACTCTTGGTACGTCTTCGAACAATGTTTACCTTCACCGAAGCAAGTGATAATTAAATCTAATGCATACATCAATTTAAAAATTAGAGTGCAGTAATCGAGAAGAAGTTTCCTGGGAAAACCTGACGTTCTGAATATTGTGCTATAATTGCTCCGATCAGTTCAGAAGTCAATTATAATGTCAAAGAACCCGCTACGATTATAATGAATATTTCTTATCCTTAAGCACCATAATATTATTAAATTAATTATTATAATAAGATACACTGTTTGGCCTGTCTGCCTAGTTTTGCGTACTTGAAGCGCAATGCAGTAAATCCGTGTAAACGATAATAAAATCCACTTTTAATGGTTCGCTTGACGAACAATCGTGTTCTCATCGTGTTTTTCGCCGGCGAATCGTAAAAGCGACCGCGGAATGAAATGCAAAAGATGAGTGCTATTTCAATCGTCCCGGCGCCGCAGCGATGCGTCAAACTGGTTTTGAAAGCATACGATTATTACACAAGATCTGCTGATATTTTTTTATCTATCTAATACCTTTTAACGAGCAATTCTTGTATGTATGAGTGTATAATATATTATTATCTATTAGCTACTTATCAAAACTTGAAAAACTTTCTTTAACTAACTAATCACCTATGGCTATTACATATAGTATCAAAATTATGCAAAAATTGAGGGGCAATCAAAGTATACTGTCAATATTACTCGATCGTGATACTTAACGAGCCCTCAACAACCGCTTACAAAACCTCAAAGCTTCTCAAGCACGTCGCGATTAAAATAGACGTGTAAAATCGATACTGACACCGAGCTGAATAACGGCTTTGCTCAAGTGTCGTTTAAAACCACTAAACTCGTAATTTACACAGTCGCAAGAGACCGAAGGGATCCGATCCTCTGGTTCTCACACTAATATACCCGCAATAAGATTGAGACAAACAACGAAGTGCCGAAAACATATTTTCGACCGTTTACAATTTTATAAGTATCAGTTTCTACCCAAGGCTTTACCGACGGACTTGAGTTTCACAAAAAACGAAATCACATACATATAAACGTCCCAATCATCCCAGGGGATGGACATGCGACAACTGCAATACAAGGAGAAGCAAGTTTGTTCAATGTAAAGTACCTAAATATATTGCGAGTCAAGGAGTTGCAAGAAATAAAACTTGGGTCAGGTTCTGATTAGTTTATCGACCTGGTAGCCCAGTTGGTAGTGGGACCAGATGCCCCGGGGTCCGGTCGTACGTCTTTGTGATGCCACAGAGGCATGGCACCCGCAACACAAGGAATCCTAGTGCAGGATCTAATAATTTATCGAATTGACAAGCATTGATAACATTTCAATATGTGTTGATGTTTTCGGTGAAGGAAAACATCGTGAGACAATCCGCATTTCGCCAGGGTGTAGGAAGTTAAGGCATTCCCAATGTGATAGGAAAGTAGGGCCCAGCAGTGGGAATCCTTTAAGGATTGATAGAATTAATGATATAATAAATGGACTGATAGTAACGATTACAAATGCTAATTGATCGAGCCCAGTTTAAAACTAGTTGACAAACGAGCAGACGAGCATTTGATAATCAGTGGTCAACCGATGCTACATAACTGGTTCACGAACACTGTGACGTAACATGTACAAATTTTTAGAACATTAGTGCATTTTAGAAGGATGTGGTAGGTAGCTAGGCGGCTGATACCACGACATACGATACCATGCAAGACAGGTTAGTAGTAAACTGGGTGGTACAGAGCCTCGAGAACTCCAACAGGAGGATCAAACGCCATAACGACGTTGTTCAACAGAGTGCAGAGAGAGAGCAGGAGAGGCTGACTCGAACACTAGACTTGATCAAGACCGTAATGCCCCAAGAGATCTTGCATAATACGGAACCATTATCGAATAAGGCTTACCAACTATCATATTATAGTACACATTATATGGAAAAAAAATCAGTTTTGCGTTTCAGCAAAGCTGTTTCGTTACGTGATGTCGAGTGTGATATGATGTTCGGTTCGTATATAGTAACATTAGACTTTAAATTATCCCCACATATACTTTTCCGTTACGCCTTTCCACCTACATCCTCAAATACCGCTGGCGGAAAGTATGTTAAGCGATTTGATATTCATGAAAACATTTAATTGACGGCCCTCGTTATAAACCTTTCCCATACCAAATGGGTCAACCCGATTCAAAGACTAAATCGGACAACCAACTCCACGATTGAGGTTATATTTAATACGAGTAACCGCCCTCGCTTTGCTTCGGTTTTTTTATTTTTTTACACCTTGGGTTACATTATTGGAGTTTTCTTAAGGATCCCTATTTTTTTTGAAAATATAATATAGCCTATGTTACCCGGGGATAGTGTAGCTTCCCAACAGTGAAAGAATTTTTCAAATCGGTTCAGTAGTTTCGGAGCCTATTCAATGCAAACAAAAAATCAAATCTTTCCTCTTTATATATTAGTATAGATGATTGAATTAAACAATTCGGAATATGTGCGAAATGACTCATGCGGCACTGATATACAATGCTATTTTGTAATTCTTTTAACAAAACTTTTTATTATGTGATTAGCAAAGTAACAAGCAGATGAGCCCCATGATAAGTAGATATAATTTCATGAGGGCATCTGTTATATCCAAAGCCATTATTATTGGACAAAAGATAAAGAGGAAACTGGAAAACGGCCTCGAGACTGCAAGCGAAATGTGAGAAACATTTATATGTCGAATCAGAAGGAAGACTTTAGTCGGAACGACAATGGACGATGCAGAACTCAGCGACCTCTAACAGGAATATCCTATTCCTATCTCCAGAGGAACCTAGAACTGTATTCCATTGGTATTGGTTACAGAATTGAAACCATCCTACTGCTCATCCATATCCATACTTAATATTATAAATGCGAAAGTGTGTTTGTTTGTTTGTCCCTCTTTCACGTCGTAACGGAGCGATGTTGTGGTATAATTTTTTGTGTGGAGATAGTTAGGGAGGCTGGAGAGTGACATAAACTACTTTTTACCGCGGTAAAACGTCTCATTCCCCTGGGATGATTCGTTAAGATGCATATTTGAATTACTCCATACTAAAAGTAACAATATTTTGGTCCTTCTATAAGTTCATAAAGGATCTATGAATTTATATCAATTTATATTTAGAAATATTAATATAATATGTATATAAATATTCATATAACTTTATATTTATAGTTGGAAGCTTGAAGAGGGTTATAGGTTTTACAGTTGGTTCCTCTTAGTATCTTTTAAATTTTGGAACTGTTACTTATTTATTCTTGCACCAGGAATCTGTCATGTATGTTAAAGAACTCATTGTTACTTCCCTTTGAACACGCGAGCGAAGCCGCGAGTAATAGCTAGTATTGTATAAATCTCCGGTGTGTGCGGAAAGGCCTACCATTCTTGAGTAAACACACTTGTGCTTCTCCATAGCAGCGATGTTTAACGCCCCAACTCGGAGTCACTAACGGTTACTTAAATCGCTCCTGAATACAGAATTTATATGGTGATTCTTTACTAAGGAGCAATCACTAAGGAGTTGGGGCGTTAGTCTTATAAAATTGTAATAATGCATTTGCTTTCCTGACAAAGTATCGAGCCATCTTTCTTTTTTGAAAGAGGTTGTTCCATTTTTCGTGCCCAGTAAAGGCTTTGATAGCCCCTGATTAAAGATCAGACCTGATCCTTCCACCGAATGTTATCCCATCTATACAATCTATACAAATAAATAAAATTGGAGTGTCTTTTTGTAATATTAAAATAACCGCTTTTTACTAAGTACATTTGGATGTATACACGGTACATAATACCAAAACAACTTTCTTTCTGTCTGTTCTTTTTTCTGTCTGTCTGTCTGTTTGTTCCGGTTAATCTCTGAAATGGCTAGACCGATTTTGACGGCACTTTCACTGGCAGATAGCTGATGTAACAAGAAGTAACTTAGGCTACTTTTAGTTTAGAAAAAAAATCGTTAGGCGATACGAAGTTCGCCGGGTCAGTTAGTCTTACATATAAGTCGGCACTCACCTGTATCTGAAACATGGAGATGGAGTCGTCGAGCATCTGTACGCGGACGGCAAGCATTTTCCCGCCTTTTTTCGGCGTGGCGGGCGGCGTGCGCGACCCGCCGCCGTCCACGCCCGCGGGCGTGCTCGCCGAGTGATGCATGCGACCTGCACACAGGAAACTAACTTAGCCGACTGTGAAATATAACTCAACTGCACGGACCTAAAAAAAAGACGGACGTAATCCCAACAACAAATTCAGTGAAGCACCCATAGTAATACCAACTCTCTATTCGTACAAGTACACACACCCACACATCGCTTCAATCGCGAATCAAAAATTACGCACACATGGTAAGCGGGCGGCCATTGCTATGCTTCACTCTCGATTAGATGAGGTTACGTCCGTCTTTTTTCAGGTCCGTGCTCAACTGCGATAAATCACGGGTACCCTGATAGCAGTTTATATTCGATGCAATGAAATGCTTGCGTCTTGGGACTTGGGCCTAAAGCAGGGTCGTGAGATCAGATATTTTTTGACGACAATAGCCGTCAAATGAACAAATAATACAATAAAGTCACTAAACTTGCTTTTTACGTCCTACTAAGAGAAGTAAAAGAAGTAAAATAAGAAGTAAGAAGTAAAATTCATAGTCCGTTTTCCGCTTTCGAAAATTATGAAACTGGCACCACAATTGGAATAAAACATCCCTTCAGCATCAGGATATAATCGAGGCAAAATACATAGCTCCGATTTCAGTAAGTCTGATCATTTAACAGAAAACAAGCAAAGCGATTAATTTTCCAGACGCGCTAAGAAATCTGACACTCAGGATGGGGCTAAATGTCTCGCATCAATCAATTTTTTTAGTCGATTGGTTAAGAATTATTTTCCCGATAAGTATTTAGGATTATCGCAAACAATGAAGTAAATACGTAAATAATAATTGAATCCGCTTAACGTAGTATTTATAACGCTATTTTTTGACTACTCCCCAAACGGAATTGGGCTATGCTAACAATTATAAATAAGAATAACGGGTGGAAACTCGTAATTGCCGTGTTGATTTAATATTGGTTATGAACAAACTTTTAATTTAAACTCGAATTTGAATTCTGCTTACCCTGCATATCGTAGCTTTGCCAAACGCTTAAGTAATTTACTTTATTTAGCACCTGCTAGGTTTGACTAAAAATAGATCAGACAAAATCAGTAGAAATCTATTTCGGGGTTTGTCTAAAGGCGATGGTTAATCCTGTTGAAAACTTTGACAATGCAATCCTAGGAGCACCAGAGATTTAAAGTTCCTTTAATCTGTTTTCTTATAAACCACTGGCGTATACTTAGGGGCCATCCATAAATTACGTCACACGTTAGGGGGGAGGGAGGGGGTCGATGAAGTGTGACATTGTGTGACAAGGGGTGGGAGGGGGTCCTAAATTTCGTGACGTCACATTTCAAAATCGAATAATTAGTATGTATAGATAAATATTAATAAACAATTAATGGAAATAAAACTTATTTCGGAACTGCTGTTTTAATTTAATAATTTTTAGGTGTCAAATTTCATAATATGTGACGTCACACTAGGGGGGGGAGGTCTCACAAATGTGACCAGCTGTGACAAGGGGGTGGGGAGGAGTCATAAAGTCATGAAATTAGTGTGACGTTATTTATGGATGGTCCCTTAGCTCATTCTTCTGGGCCTGTAAACTCGAGTTATCAGATTCTTTACACGTTCAAGGAACTTTCACAGAATCGCTAGGTATTCGTGCTGTGAATACTTCTTCCATATGGAGTACTCCATAATCATTGCACGCTCGGTATGAACGCGACAATAGGATTCAATTTATCCATTTCCAAACAGGACGCTACTGGACCTATATCAATGAATATAAATCCAACTTTAGGCGGGCTCCGTCACCCTTTGCAGTAAATCGATTCAATCCGATGTCCTGGACAGATTCTAGGTCAGACGTTTTAGGGTCAAAGTACTCTGTTATCCCTGAGTCGTATGATTATATTATAAAGTAGTTGCATCGGCGCGAGTGTTAGGGCTTGTTTCACCATCTTCAAGTAGAGTCCTCAATAAGCTATTCGCCGGTTAAAGTGACGTTAAAGTGTCATTTTACATACACGAAATGTCAACTTAACCAACGAATAGCTTACTTCGGACTTACTTGAAGATTGTGAAATAAGCCCTTAATCTCCAAAGATCAAGTACATCCATAGCTCTGGCAATATATCAGCGTGGAAACATACGGTCTTCGGTCATGAGTATGACTAAAGATTCAGATGTAGACCTAAACTGAATAATAATAATTTTAGATATATTTTTGTCCTTGAGAGATTATCCGCAAGTTGCGGAAATAATTTAGATAAAACATTCAGCATGTTCTCTCTAGGCGATCTCGCAAATGGAGGCGAAATAGTACACTTATAAAAGTTAAATCTACAAATTAGCGCTAAGTACGCTTTCGCGAATGTCTCTGCTGAAAGAGATGAATGAACCCCTTCTGTTACTCTTTGCATTCACGAAAGTCGTTGACCCTTTGACAGTTTCGCTGCACCGCAATTTTCACAAAATTCAAGAGGCGACCCTCTCTGTTACGATTTTCCATTATTATTTAAGTGTCGTAACGTTTTTAGGTCCTATTATTATTTTGTATTTTTTATTTTTACCATAACGATAGCAAACAGCACCTTGCTTTTTGATGTTTAAAATCCTCTAGCATAGACTATGAAATATAATTCACTGCTCTTAACTTATGTAATATCTTTCATGTTTAATTTATCATTTTGCACTGTGTAAGAAAAATACTTTCTTCAATCTTTTTTATATTCAATACATGTACCTATCAATCAATGATATTATAATGTAAAAAAGAGGTAGACATGTCACTAGCGCGCCGACGATGAAGAGCGTAAGAACAGGCAATTGACCGTTCTGCTAGTAGTCGCTTTGTCAATAGAAGACGATACGCTTTTGTTGTTGTCAGAAGTGCTTGACATTTGACGTATAGCGTTAAAATGCCTTCGTGTATTATACCAATGTGATTGGTGTAGTGAAACAAAAGCTAAACATGTGTGTTGTAGCTCTTTACAGAAAAGATATTTTGGATTTGTAAGGGTATAACAACAAAATTAAGTGAACTAATATTAAATGCATGTTACCTGGTAGATTCCATCCAATGGTGGACAGGTGTCCAGTTGAGTTACAACTGCCCGGCGGTAACTCCGATTCCATCATACTTCTCTCTTCCCAAACTCTTTTAAGTCCGAACCCCATGAGATATCATTCATTGTCACCTCCGTCACACTGAACATGGATCACTGTCCACTCCTAGCACTACCTGTAGACAACCAAACAATAGTATTCATTACAATGGTGGTGACTGATGAATGATGAAGTGCTAGCTAACCTAATGACTCAATTGTTTTACCTAATGTATGCATAATTATATTTTTTCCATTTTACTATTTTATTATAGTAAACACTGTTTAATATTAACAAAATATTATTTTTTGTACTCTGCACTCACATCTCTGGGTCATTAAGGGATTGATGCATTAATTAATATAGGTAATCAAGGGATATTTTTGTAGTATTTTGGGTATTGATATAATTTTAATTTGTTTCTTCTTTGGCTCTTTGTCATGTTAAGTACAATAACAATAGTTAAACTTAAGCTATGCATCATATGATGGATTTGTAATTCCTCCAAAATAGTGTGATTGTAAGCAAGCAAACAGATAAAAAATTGTTGAATTGAATTAAAGTATACAGTCACGGTCATCACTGCTTAAACTTACATGATTTTCATATGAGGTTTCATTAAATTAATACAGAAGAAATGTTTAACACTTATCAAATTCAAATACATCGCAATCATAATGTTTTAGACATTTTTAAAGTTTGCAAATAGTTGCACAGGCAGTTCATACTTAATCTATATTTACTCTAACAATGAAAAATATTATGAAGCCACTCAAAAATAAAGAAACTTATAATTTTGCTATCACATTTTTACTAATAAGATAAAGTTTCTGACTTCGTTGAAAAACATTCACGGATAATCTACTTATTTTAACAGCCATTATGCTAATTTAAAGATAGGTTTAAAGTTTAAACTGTACTTGCCTAAAAATATTTTATTGATACTAAAAAAGAAAACTACATGTAATAGTTATTACATAAAACACCATTATACTTGAAAACATGTTGAATGTCACGCATTCCTGATTAAATGATAAACAGAATGTTGCTTGGTACAACTACAATATGATACAGCTACAATATCATGGGGTAATGATAGCAACACTGATTATTACAAACATTAGTCCACAAACACAGCTGATCAATTAAGTAACAAGTTAATAATTATAATACAACTGTTAGCCACTAACATATTTTTAAACTGACTTCAAAAAAGGATGAGGTATTCAACTGTATTCTTTTTTTTATGTTTATTACCTCAGAACTTTCGACTGGGTGAACCGATTTTGATGATTCTTTTTTCAATCGAAAGCTGGTGCTTGTCATGTGGTCCCACTTAAATTTGAGCTAGATCTGGCAAGTAATTTTTGAGTTATTTTGAAGTTGATTATTTTTTCTTGGTAAAATTCAGATTATGTTAAATATAAAAACATGAATATACAAGGAGTGTACCGTATGTAATGATGTAAATTATTATTCAAAATAAGTTATTTTTCATTAACCATCAATATAACTGTAAAAATTCTACATTCTGAGTATGTGTAAAATGGTTTTATTTATGTAACAACCATGAATTTGATTATTTTATTTGTAATTAGAACGAATGAAAAACTTACAAATCATCAAAAATTTATGAATTTGAAATGTTTTTTTTTTCATGACTAAAAATCAAATGATGCTTAAAATACTTTACTTTTGACAAAATTTATCAGTAATCCTATTTAGTAACCTACCTGCTTCAGTAGCTTGGATGAAGTCATTGATGATTAATTAATCATTGCTAACTTTTCTTTATTAACACTTGCCTAAAGTCTCATCCACTGACTACTCACTTGAGCACAACTTTATCAGTTATTAAGGATTTAATAGTGAACCAACTAGACGCAGTCAATTAAGATACTGCATGGGGACGGGGTGCAGGACTGGCGCCCCACTTCACACCCCCAGACATAAATAGTAGCTTAATGCAACAATCAGAAAATAGGTCACAGGAGGTGTGCCCACCGACAGCCGGCCGCGCAAACGCCGATACCCTACATCATTGTTTAATAAGATAAGCCCCCCTGCAAATTAATTACACCTGCACAAAACGACGGCGCACTCGCGTATCGCGTATTTTAACGATAAACCTCTTTCACGTATGTATTGTAGTAAAGAACAATATACATTTATATAAAAACATCTTATCTTACTTTCTAACACTGCCAGTAAAACGAGAAGGCAGACGATGAAACGAAGCCCCGATTCCCGACCTGTCAACCACCACTGTTTCAGTCATTGATCTAATTTAAAATTCGATGCACCACCACTATATTTCTCTTTTCACACTATTTAACCACTACAAAAAAAATAATCCTGCACAAATTTTAAGTTACACTTGAATGTAATGATGTAGTCATTGATTTTTACACAGAAATTACTAAATTCACTTCACACACCCAACCGTTCGTAACGTAGTCATATCATCGCCATATTTATTTACCTGTAAAATGTTGCAAGTTGCAATTAGCTTCTATGAACACTTCTGTTCTTGCCATATACAAAAACAATATACATTTATTTCATAGAACATTTTTTTCTCGTTATTACAGCTTACAGTCTCATACTCACTAAAAATTTACACAAAAATAACAATATCACATCAAAAATGTTGGAGTATGTAATTTATACGTAACGTTGCCCAATAAATTAAAATTGTATTTCCTCTGTATTGCTTGGATAGTTGGTAGAATTGCTTTCATTGATTAATGCGTCATTGACATTGGTCGTCACTGTCATAGGTGTTATTCTGCTGTCATGGAACATGTCAATGTCAGCTCAGCATTGTTTTATCTCTGTAATGTAAAGATAAGTAATGTAAAATAAATATTAATTAAAATCTTGTGTTATGTTGTGTTTACGCCTGTACGTCAATAAAATCATGAAATTGTTATGAAAATTTGATTGACTACAGTTTATTTAATCGCACAATGGAAAGCACACCGCTTCTTGGACGACCTAAAAAGAAATCCGTATGGTCAAGGTACGCAGCCCGCAGTGTTTAGTGTGATAATTAACAATAGCTTCTTTGTGTTACTGATGTGTTTGTTTGTAGGTTCGCGTTCTCGAAATTCCGCAAAAGGGAGCTAAGTTCAAGGGTTATATATTTGGGGCAGCTGCCTGATGAAGAATATCCAGCAAATTATGTCTGTAATCAGGTGAGAATGACCTCGATTATTTATTGATATCAAGATGTTACATAGTCCGAAGTTTCTCATTTGATAAGACCAATAGTACCAAATAATAGATTATAAAATATTTGGAGATTCTGTGAAACAAAATTTAAAGTAATGCAGATGACGCCAGTAGTATCCTTAAAATATGTTGTAACAATTTGTAATTAAGTTATTTGTTTCATATATATTGGGTACATAAATAAGCCCTAATGATGAAATAAGATTTTTTTCTTGGAACACTTAAACCCAAAAGGGCTAACAATAAGGTAAATTAATGTTATGTTAACTCATTAGTATCAGTCTGCACCATGAACAACAATTTAACAATAAAACACCAACAGTGAAAAACCTTGACTTAACACATAACATTGTCTAACATTGTTACAGAAATACAATATCATTACATTCCTCCCGCTGGTGCTGTTTGAACAGTTCCGGTTTTTCCTCAACATGTACTTTCTGGTGATGGCTCTCAGTCAGTTCATACCGAGCATTCGTATCGGCTATCTTTACACCTACTGGGGGCCATTGTGCTTCATACTGACCATTACATTATTTCGAGAAGCTGTTGATGATTTCAGACGATACAGGTAAATAAAACACTTCAATACATGCTAATTTAATTACATTGTACTCAGGAAACCTGAACATAATCCTAAATTGTATTAAACATTTCAGTATAAATTTCAAGTCAGGAAAATTTTTGTATAGGAAAAGTCGAAAATCCATTTTACTAATGGATCGAACATGCCTAATGCATGGTTTTTGTGATCTCAAACCATCTTCGCATTATTGCTTTTCAAATGAAACCATTTTAGGGAATATTGGTTGGTTTAAAAGTCTATAAAAGACATCCCTACAAAAAAAATGTATTTTATAATATATTTATAGATTTCTAGCAAACAATACTTCAAATATGTGTACTCCTGTGCTAACTCATCTCTGTGGTATCAGTTGTCTTATTCTGGTATATATACATACTGGTATATAACTGGTACCAGTACCTATCAGTATTGATAGGATAAACACAAACAAAATGTAGTAGTGTATTTCTGTATTTCGTTGGTCAAGGCCAAAACACATTTCATAGAATATAACACTTGTTTATTCAAGAATGCTCTTTATCATTGCAATGAATGAAATGAGTAATCAAGGGTTCAATAAGATAATGAATTATGTATTTTTGCTACATATATAAATATTTCTATATGCATAAAATGACAGACTGATTAATTATATTATTATTATCAATCCATAAATTAACTTACTCTGAGAATATTTCAATGTGGAAAATTTAATCTAATAATTTTATATAATTTTTGACATTCATCTTTTAAGAGTCCCTAATGGAAAATGTGTGTGTGGAACATTATATTTTGCACATAATTATAACAATTGAAAGTTGGCATACATATAAGTTTTATATTTGTATATTACTGATGGAATAAATATTGCAATGCTAAATTTTAATAAGTGTACTTAATTATACAGCAAAGTTGAGGGCACCTGAATCACACAACAAACAATAATAAAATGTTATTTATCAGTATCAATTATAGTTTTAATTGAATACAACTTAAGTAATAAACAGTTTTATATCCCTCAGTGATACAGCACAAAACAACAGTTGATATAATATACATAAAAATAGTAAATTTAAATTATTTTTACTACTAATTTTTATACATACATACTATGTTGTGTGACTGTGTGTTCATGTCAACAAAAACATAGGGAAATCCTAGTGTAAGGGGCTGAGTTTGTATGCTTATTTTACTAACCATAATGTATTACTAAGTTATAAGTCTGACAAATCATTTACAGGCGGGACAAAGAGGTGAACAGACAGCGTTATGAGCGCGTAGTACTAGGGAATCCAATGAGCCCGTTTATAACAGAACATGTTCCAGCCTCGGCTCTCAGAGTGGGTGATATTGTGATGTTACACAAGGGACAGAGGGTCCCCGCTGACATGATACTGCTGAGGACTAATGAGACCATGGGAACAGTGTTCATCAGGACTGATCAGTTGGATGGAGAGATCGACTGGAAGCTGAGGTGAGTTTTCTTGTAGCTTTTGGCGGAGGTGAGCGGTAGACATTGCTATCTAGTTTGTGAAAAGAACATCGTTTGGTATGTGATATTCCATGCTGAGTTTAGAATTATTCAAATATATTTTTATATTTGAAGTTATAGAGTTTTAATTCTTATCAAAGAATACAAGGAAAAGCTTATATTATACAAAATGATTTTCCGTTTAAGTTTGTAAATGGACAGTGGAGCTATAGTAGCTATTATATTGTGCTGATATCTCACTTCTGCGAAACTCCAAGGGAAATTCCAGTTTAAATATCATATAAATGTTGTAACTTCGCAAACAAATTGATATTGAAAACAAAGGATCTAGATGGAATCTAAAAAAAATCTTTTGTGTTATAATTAACTTGGAAATGAATATTAAAGTATACAAATATTTAACTACCTGCAGAAATACACATGGAACTAGAATATAAAACACTATGAAAATAGTTATATATTCAAAGATGTTATATTTATATTTCTATGTCTAAAAATAGGTATAAAGAAAACATACATAAAAAAACTTATTTCAGTATTTCTTCAAATTTCTTCATGATTATAAAACATTTCTTTAACATGAGTTTAAAATCTTGTATATCTAAGTAGATTATAATATACAAAGTAGTATACTAGGTCAGTGAAATACATCTACATGGTTATCAGGCTTGATAAGAATAGTGATGGACTTTAATAAGCAGTAGATAACAATGAAATGTTCACCTAATTAAAATATATTAATTTTTTTTAAGTAAACAAAACAAAATATATCATAGTTCTATTAATAAAATAACTATAGTTTTCCCCAGCCGAAACACGAAGATTAGTTTGGCAGCAAGATGCAAGCCCAGAGTTTTTAAAGGGTTTTGTTTAGCCTGCCCTACTTATTATTTATTTGTTTGGGTCAAATTTTGTAATTAATTCCAATTTTATTAAAATCCCACTTCCTGTTGACAGCGTCGGATCTGATGTTTGGTACACACCTCTAGATCCGATGACAATGCATTTTTGAGATAATCATGACCTTATACTACACACAGGATCGGCTGCAGGCGAGGGAACGTTAACGGTTAACAGCACAGTCACATTAGTAAGACCGTCTTTAACCTACTGGTGGCCCTGGGCATATTAGGATAATGCGGCCCTTATGACTTTGTCCGAACACTATGTTACAATAGGCAAAGAAAGTAGATAAGCAAGTCTCTAGATTTATGCAAAAGCTAATAAGCGAATCGATATTGTAGTCAGTAATTTAGGTTCGATTTGTTCAAATTAAAAACGTTTTTTGGTAATAAATATCAGTTATCGTTTAGTGATCTGACAGGAAATAGGGGGCCCCTATCGATCACGGGGCCCTGGGCACGTGCCCAGAGTGCCCAGTGGGAAAGAGGGGTCTGCACATTAGTACCTATACTCTAGTCGTTTTGCAGCTGATACAAATGTAAACAAACCATTAAAATAGTTTTCTAGGGTTTTCACCAACTGACATGAATTTGTACACCAAATGCGTTTCTTTAGACAAACTACTCAGTTAAACGTTTCAAATCTCTTCTTGGAAATAAGATTGTCATTGCAAAGTGTTTGAATGATGACGGTGTTATTTAATTTTGTTTATTACCACATTTACTCGGAGTTTATAATTTTATTGTTATCGATCAATATGATATGATATGATTTATTGAAGAAATCACAAATACCTTAATGAGGGTTTGTCTAAATAAAACGCATTTGGTGTACAAATTCATGTCAGTTGGTGAAAAATCTAGAAAACGATTTTAATGGTTTGTTTACATTTGTTTCGGCCGCAAATCGATCCTAGTATAGTAAACTATTAACTTGTTTACAGAATACCTCTAACATCGACCCAGAAGCTGCTCTCCGACGCGCACTTGCTGAACATCCACGCGCAGCTGTTCATTGAGAAGCCGGAGAAGGACATCCACTCGTTCACCGGCACCTGCACGCGGCTCGACGACGAGGAGAGCGACTCGCTCGACATCGAGAACACGCTGTGGAGCGGCAGCGTCGTGGCCTCCGGGCAGGCCACCGGGCTCGTAATATATACCGGTATGGACTAATATAAACTTCATATCGACGCTTGAAAGGCAAAATTTACCAAGCGATATGTTGACAACTTTATAGAGCATTTTATAGTTTTTAATTTTAGAAAAAAATCGTAAAAAATCGCCTATTAGTCATAGCCACTTAATTTCAATGAATTTCAAATGCGGTTTAAATGCTTAGTCAAGCGATTTTTTACGATTTTTTTTTCTAAAATTAAAAACTTAAAATGCTCTAGTGTAAAGTTGTCAACATGTCGCTTGGTAAATTTTGCCTTTCAAGCGTCGATATAGTACGTTTTTAAACGAATCCTATTTGGTACTTTAGGTTTTTTTTTTTTTTTAGACAATAGACAAAGATTAATAATATCTGTGTAATAAGCAAAAAAGCCAACAAATCATGCTGAAGGTGACGGCTGACTCAAGGTCACATTGGCGCTAATCAATGCCCCATTACTCTCCTCTCCCCGTTCTAATCTGGAATAATGTACAAGTCACTATTGGACCAATTTGCAGTTAGTCCAATGGAGCTGGACCAACCGTGAATTGGAACAACTCCCGCCCAATCACGTGACGTCACCCCTCCTCTCCCCCCGCAGGCAGTGAGACCCGCAGCGTGATGAACAACGCGGCGCCGCGCTCCAAGGTGGGCAGACTGGACCTGCAGGTGAACGACTTCACCAAGGTGCTGTTCGTGGCCACCATGTTCACCTCCTTCCTGCTCATCGTGCTCAAAGGCTTTGACGGGCCCTGGTACGCGTTCATGTTCCGGTTCATGCTGCTGTTCTCCTATATCATACCTATCAGGTGAGTTGTCTGCTCCGGAGTAGTAAGTTAGGTTAGACATTGGTGCATCTGCCTCTATATACTGCACAGCAACTAAAATGTTCTTTTATTGAAGCAGTTACTTAAATTTAAAAGATCTTATAAACTGCACTTGTTAACTGTACATAATCTTTAGCCGTATTGTGACGGATTAGAATACTGACCCCAATCCCATGCTGGTATATTGAGGTGTCGTAAGAAGCAACAGAAGTATTAATAATAATATTCATACTCTAATCCGTGTTCTGATATTATATCTTTATGTAAAGCCCGTCTGGCTAGCTACCACTTTCTGAGTCAGCCGGCAAACTACTTGTCGTGTCCTGGCCGGAGGCTTGGGAGCGAGTTGTTTCTTTTTTCTTCTTTCTTTCTCTCTCTTCATCTAATAACCCGCTAACCTTTTAGTCTACGAGTGAAGCTCGGCATAGGCAAGGTGTTCTACTTGTGAACAGCCCAGTGCGACATACTTTTATTTTCTTAACCCATCTCTTCACTACATCGACATAAAAGACAATAACCCTGTATACCTAACTAAACCAGTCCATAACTTGTCCAGTCTGCGAGTGAACCTGGACATGGGCAAGGCGTTCTACTCGTGGACGATCCAGCGGGACAAAGCCATCGCGGGCACGGTGATGCGCTCCACGACCATCCCGGAGGAGCTGGGCCGCGTGCAGTACCTGCTGGCCGACAAGACCGGCACGCTCACCAAGAACGAGATGATGTTCCAGAAGCTGCATCTCGGGAACGCGCTGTTTGATAATAACAACTTTCATGAGGTGAGGGGAGAGGAGGTTCCGTTGGTGCAACCTTGAGCGACGAGTGAGGTCATTTTCTAACCGCCGCACTCAAAGTTACTTAACGGTTACTTAAATCGCTCTTTAGTACAAAATAACTATACGAATTCTGTACTAGGAAGCGATTTAAGTAACCGTTAAGTGACTCTATGTGCGGCAATAAGAATCGTTAACCGCGTTGGCAAGCAACCGCGCAGCTAGGCTAGCAGGCGCTTTTCGATATTACGGACGGGCTCTTAGGTCTTTCTAATTGGAGGTTGCTGTTCTCATATAAGTTTCCGATTTATCCAAATCAATTCTGATAAGATCTTTACTCCTAGATACCTTATTATAGCTAGCCTAGTGAGCAGTCACACATTATTTATAATCAATATTAGTTAGACATTTTTTATTTATCAGACCAACTCACAAAGCTTTGTAAATTGTTTTCTATCCCAGGTAGAAGCATACCTTACCCAGTACATAACAAAGGAGTCGGTCTCCCTGCCGACGTCGCCCACGGGGGAGGGCAGCGAGCCCCTGGCGCCCACGCCGCGCCAGGTGTGGCAGGCGGTGCTGGCCATCGCGCTCTGCCACAACGTCACGCCCGTGTATGATACGGACGAACAACGGGCGGATGAGGCGGAGTCGGGTTAGTGTTGCAACGTTGTTATTACGTAACGTAACGTTTTCTCCAATGGTTTCAAAAGGATGGATAAGGGGCCATTCATTAATTAGATAAGGGTCTAGAGGGGGATAAGAGTTCTCAAAAATGTATTTACTTTTTTGACATTTCTCTCACAATCAATATCTATGTGATCCGAATACACCCCTAAATGAACGAGACATATTCATGTGTGCCATGTCGTATTGACAGACATGGGCAGCTCGGTGATGTCGGAGAGCTGCGGCGGCGCGGTGCCGCAGCAGCAGCTGTGCGACTACCAGGCCGCCAGCCCCGACGAGGTGGCGCTCGTCAAGTGGACAGACATGGTACTACACACACACACACACACAGACACACACACACACACACACACTAACACACACACACACACACACACACACACTAACACTCACACACACTAACACACACGCACACTAACACTCACACACACTAACACACACACACTAACACACACACACACACTAACACACACACACTAACACACACACACTAACACACACACTAACACTAACACACACACACACACACACACACACACACACACACACGAACACACACACACACGAACACGTGTCGAAAGCATGTACGCACGAATCCATTCTGAAAAAGGCGGCAGCTTATTAATTTACTAGATGAGTGTGAAGTTTTTGTTCCTAAAAACAATTATTGTAGCCCGACCCAGACGTTATATCTGGTTGCAAGTACGTATCTTTATGGTGAACGCACATATATCCGCACATAAATCACATAATTATATCCGCATATAAATCCGGATGCGGCCGCATATGTCATCCGCATCGGGCTCTCATATGATTTCATACAAATGCGGTGCGTCCGGCGCGTACGGTGCGGATAAATGTGGGTTCAGCATTAAATTAACCCGTAGACGTTCTTGGATTCTAGATTCTTGTCAGGTGAAACTAGGATTCTGTCTAACTAGACTGTAATCAAAAGTGAATGATTGGATTGCAGTGAAATTGCTGCAAAAAAACCAACCAACCAACCTCAACTTAACCAAATTAAAATATTATGCTGCTTTTTATTTTAAAAATATATTAAGCCGGTGACAGGTATAAATCGAGGAGTAACAATGTTCGTGACGTGTTATATCGTGTGTTAGATGGGCGTGTCGCTGTACCGGCGCGACCTGCACAACATCTCGCTGAAGCTGCGCGCCGCCAACGAGATCATGCAGTTCCGCATCCTGCAGGTGTTCCCCTTCACCAGCGAGACCAAGATGATGGGCATCATTGTGCAGGTTTGATCTCGTTGCTTTCATCTCTAAGGCCTTATAAATAAATATCTCTTAAGATACATATCTGCGATCTCAAGATTTGGTTAGAGATGCTGAAATATGTCAAAATATATTATGTTAAAAATTACATTTATAAAATCTCAAACTGAATTTTGAGAGAACAGAGATGTTAAGATCGTTTGAACCAGCGATCTATTGGTCTCGAACCGCCCTTATTACTCATAATAAGATTCCATTCCAATCTCGCACTAATATGATTCCATATCCATCACGGCTGTCTTAAATCCGGCTTGAAGGACCATACAAGGGATCATTGTCTGACCTTAGTGCGAAATTGATACTTTACGATGATGTCGGTCAACACTTGATGATCCCAGGAGGAGACGACGGGCGACATCACGTACTACGTGAAGGGCGCGGACGTGGCGCTGGCGCGGCTGCTGGACTCGGCGTGGCTGAACGCGGAGTGCTCGCGGCTCGCGGCCGACGGGCTCCGGACGCTCGTTGTCGCTAAGAAAAACATGAGCAAGAACGAGTATTTGGAGTTTGAGGTGGGCGATGTGATAATACTTTGAGGAATTGTTTTATTTTTACGTGGTTTGAAAGGTTAGTTTTGGGTTGCCCTTCAGTCTGAGATGTATTGGTGTAAAATGGCCTTACTAATCACTTCGGGTTATATTCTTGGGTGGTTACATTTACGTGACAGAAATATTTGTTTCAAGTTTTTGTTTACTTTTCGGTGTGTTTTTAATAATAGTTTAAAGACTATAATACTTGTGTACCATAGAGCGAGTACAAAGAGGCCCGTCTGAGCGTGCTGAACCGCGCCGAGCGCACGGCGGCGGCGCTGGCGCGGCTGCAGCGCGGGCTGGCGCTGCTCGCGCTCACTGGCGTCGAGGACCGCCTGGCGGACGACGTGCCGCGCACGCTCGCCATGCTGCGGACCGCCGGGATTAAGGTAAACGGGAACAGCTGTGACGGATCCGCCATCTTGAATTACATAAACAGCTCTGAATCATTGAAGTATAATGTCATAGAACAAACATCTCGAACAAAATGTGTGTCCCGCCTGGAGGTTCTATTTTCAAAATTGAGCCCCCGTTCTCTTTTCGAAATCGAACGAATCCATTGAAAATTGAAGCCGATCGGCGCCAATTCATTGGAACATACATTGTGTTTGCGGTGTCGGTTCTATATGCTAGTAATAATAATTCAATGCTCTGAAGTGAAAAATTGTTTCTATGGCTGTTAAAGTTTGAAACCATCCATCCGATATGCCTTAAACTGGTTTAATTTGAACGGCAATAATGCTAAGATGGTTTTAGACTACTAAAACAATGCATTACGCACATTCGGTCCATTTATGAAGTCTGTTTCGATTTTTCCACACGCCGGGTATCCGTTCGTTTTGAATACAATCATGTCAAGCCACTGTCTGATCCACAGATCTGGATGCTGACGGGCGACAAGCTAGAGACGGCGCTGTGCATCGCGCGCTCGCTGCACCTGGGCGGCGGCGCGCGCTGGCTGGTGGCGCCCGAGTGCGGCTCGCGGCGCGACGCGTACGCGCTGCTGCACTCGCTGCGGCAGGCCGACGACTGCATCGACCTCGTGCTCGAGGGGGAGACGCTGGAGGTAATGACTATCGCTTGGTATGTCAACGGTGATGTTAGACAGGTGTGGACAACAGTTGGCACGCTGAAAGGGGCGTGGTCGTGTTAATGCTAGAGGGGGAGACGTTAGATGTATTGCTTATAACCTTAACATGCGGGTTAGTATCTGTGCCATTCAACTTTCTTGTAGCATACGTCTTTATTGTTCTCCGCCTTCTGCGTCTATTTTCATTTTAAATTTAAATTACTTCCATAATTAAAATTATGCATTGCATTAAAATTGTGCATTGATAGGTAAGTTTCATAACAGATCGCAACACATTAAAGATCTTGGTAGTTTACCTTTTGGCCGTTTTGGTAGTACCATAGATTATCTATGTACAAACCTATCAACTAAAAATTCAAACTTCAACTTTCTATTTTAGGTGTGTCTAAAGTTGTGTTCAGAGGAGATGGTGGAGCAGCTCCGCCGCTGCTCGGGCGTGGTGGTGGCGCGCTGCTCGCCCACGCAGAAGGCGCGTGTGGCGCGGCTGTTGCGTGCGCGTGGCTTGGCTGTGGCCGCGGTCGGCGACGGGGGGAATGACGTCGCCATGATACAGGAGGCGGATGTCGGTGTGTATAGCGGTTTTGTGTAGCATTTGTGTGTTACGAGGTTGATAAAAAATGCAGGTACACTGTTTTGCACGTATAAAGTCTAAAGTACATACAGTAATTAAATCGTAAAATGCAGTCCACTTTGTATGTATTTGGTTTGAATAGTGTTTTCATTGTACAATTAACAAGATACGTAAAATTGTTAAGTGGATACGAAGACGTTAGCTTGTTGTTGTTAGCCTGCTCAAAGGACCATTTTAATACAATGTTGTTCACTTCTCACTGTAATTATAATGTATTGTTACCTTACCTTCATTTTATAAAAATCATAAAACTATAATTGAAAAGAAGTTCCGCGAAAGACTGGGATAAGTTTTCCACTTACAAATGACCGTCCACTCACAAACACCGCATTATGTTGGTACATAACCTCCCCCCAGGCGTGGGTATCGAGGGCGCGGAGGGCCGCTCGGCGTCGCTCGCGGGCGACGTGAGCGTGCGCTCGTTCGCGTGCCTGGCGCGCCTGCTGCTGGTGCACGGGCGCCGCTCCGCGCTGCGCTCCGCCACGCTCTGTCTGTTCATTGTGCATCGGGGGCTCATCGTGTCCACTATGCAGGTATGGGGCGGACGGGGTGGGAATGTAGATTAATGTTCGGCTTAGACTTATTAGGTAATTAAGTAGATAACTAAATTTTAAGTGAATAATTTTTAGTTCGCGTCCACGCGTAATAATTTAGTAGAGTTCTTTAGCTCATACAATTCTATTACTTAACCATTTTACTGAATTTTAAGTAAAAAGTGCCTGTCCAAACCTGTTAAGTGATAAGCCCCGCCCACCTACTTAACAGAAAATAGAAAAATTTCTGAATTACTTGTCTCCTCGATTACTAAATTTTAACTACTAAATTAACCGTTTACACGTATTAATTTACTACAAATTTAGTTAACTACTTAATACGTGTAAACCGAACATGAGTGCTAATTTCACAGGCTAGTTCACTTTAGATCGGACCGACAGTTTTATCAGGACTACAGAAGTGTCAGAGGAATATTGGCATACGTATTTCAAGGCGCTGTTCATTTTACGCCGACCCGAAAAAACTGTCGGTGCACACATTGATTATTATTGTTCAAAGCCACGGTTTGTGTAGGATTACTCGTATTGCGCCTTTCATATTTGTCGGGTTGGAGCGGAACTCAGTATTACGAAAGAACAACAAATACTTACGTCCGTATTTAACCCACTTCAAAAAAGGAAGAGGTATTAAATTCGATTGTATTTTTTTACGTTTCTTACCTCAGAACTTTCGACTGGGTGAACCGATATTGATGATTCTTTTTTTAATCGAAAGCTGGTGCTTGTCATATGATCCCACTTAAATTTGAGCGAGATCTGACGAGTAGTTTAGTCAAGAATTATAATTATTATGCTTTAATCAGGTTAACGGGCGTTACTTGATGGTAAATGCTCACCGTTCATGGATATAATTGTTTTTTTTTTTAAACCCTGTCTTGAATATGATATCCACACATCGTGTTTCGGTTGGGGGCTTGAGAGCTTCCTAGGAGTTCTTTCTTCTTGATACCTATGGTGTTGCTGACGTTCATAGGCGACGGTGGCCACTTACGATCAGGTGGATCGTCAGCTGGTTCGTCGACTAGTTACTAAAAAAACGTGTGTGTGTGTGTGTGTGTGTGTGTGTGTGTGTGTGTGTACTTATGTACGCACGTAAAAAGTTACACTTCTTTGGCGTAACAGAACAAAAATAGCTAAAGATTTCATCCCGCATGCCACAACTCTTTGTTTGTAAAATGAATCAGTTATCAGCAAGCATCATGTCGCTTTTTAGCTGTCGATGTACGCGCCCATCGTAAAAATTTGACTTCAAAATTATTATAAAAGGAAGCTATATTATGACATGTAGACAATATCTGTGCACCTACGACGCGAGTGATCGAGTGTGTAATGTGTATGTGTCAGGCGGTGTTCTCGGTGGTGTTCTACTTCTCGTCGGTGTCGCTGTACCCCGGCATCCTGATGGTCGACTACGGCACGCTGTTCACCATGCTGCCCGTGTTCTCACTGGTAACTAGCTCCTTTATTATGACTTTATTGTGAATAAAATGCGTATATCGCAAACTGAGATTTGATCGAATCCCGCAGTGCTTTAGTGAAATGAGAAAATCTTGTTTTTGAGGCAGGGGGGTTCCCCGCTAGAGGTATCGAGACGCAAAGCCCTCCGCCATAAAAAGTATACGCAATTAAGTCTAAAAATAGCTTTAGTCGCTAATTTTATTTACGTGGAAAAAGGAACCCTGCCAAGCGGGGTTCCTTCGACATAGACGTCCTAGTTACGTTATTATGACGTTACTAATGTAGACAAAACAGACCCTGTGAACCAGTTTTTCATCTCAAAAATAAGATTTAATTATTTCATGTTTTGTTTATATATTGCTTTGTGCGTTCTACAAAACGGGCTGTCATTTATCCGTCAGCCATTACGATTCCACTACTGGACGTAAGCCTCTCCTAATTTGCGCCACGCTGATCGGTTCTGAGCCTTCTGAATACAGTGCATACCCGCTGTCTTCCTCAGGTTTTCAGTCTACCTGGTTGGGGGATGCCTTATGCTCTTTTTTTTGCTTCAAAGCAGACTGTACGTAGTAATTAATCACCTGTGCTGTTGTTCACCAGGTATTGGACAAGGACATACCCAGCTCGACGGCGCTGCGCTACCCGCAGCTGTACAAGCAGCTGACGAAGGGCCGTCAACTGTCCTACAAAACGTTCTACATCTGGGTTGGAATATCTATTTATCAAGGTACACGTTCGTAGAAGTCAATAGTGAATCCACAAATTCGCACTGGATGGAGGAATTGAAGTCAAAAGTGACTAGACGTTTAGAACGTAATGTTAGCATTACGAGTTACTCTTTCGATTTTTGGATTTGTAGTAAAATATTAATTTGTAAATAAAAACAATAATAATAAACAATAAGAAAGAAAGTTGAATCTAAAAGTAGCACTCATCTCTGGAGCGGTCCCTAGACGAGAATAGCTGTTGCAATCTATAGACCGCAATATGAAAAACTGGGCGCGTGATTACTAAAGGCCGATGCATACGTAACGGGTTTTTTCCCGTACAGGGCGGGGAAAACATCGTCGTTGACGACGACGTACCACGTACGAGATTCCGCTGCGTGTGTACTGTCGTATTATACATTTTCTATGAAACGATGTTTCCAAAACTTCACGTCCCGTCCCATACGGGAAAACCCGTTACGTATGCATTGGGTTTAAGTCCATTGTTCAACAAAGTAAAACCATGACAATGCTTTCAATCCAAGTGACATACATTGCTTCGTAAAATACTTAGTAACTGTGTCACCAGGCGGCGTGATAATGTACGGCGCGCTAGTCCTGTTCGAGGAGCAGCTGATCCACATCGTGGAGATCAGCTACACGGCGCTGATCCTCACCGAGCTGATCATGGTGGCGCTGACGGCGCTCACCTGGCACCGGCTCATGCTGCTGGCCGAGCTCGCCAGCCTCCTCATGTATGTGGCCACGCTGCTCGTCTTCACCACGTATTTTGGTGAGTTGGTTGTTGGCGTTGTTGGTGATGGTTGGTGAATGCTAGGCAATTGGCACTACTACATGGTGAAGTATGATCTAGGCCTCCCCAAGAAAAGAGGCCCGTGCTCAGTAATGGGCCGCTAAAGCCTACTAAAGGTCGATGCATACGTAACGTAGACGGGGCATAAATATATGTGCGTGCCCCGTTCCCGTCCCGTGCGTGCCTCCGTGGCGTATGCGATATCGTTTACATTTGTATGAAACGATGTTTCCAAAACTACACGTCCCGTCCCGTCCCCGTCCCGTCCACGTTACGTATGCATCTATCTTAAACCCTGCCTGCTGAGTATGAGGCAGATATTTATGTGAGACATAGATTTATGTATGTGTGTCCTTACCACTCCCGGTTGTGTGTGCGTACATACGTCTTTGCGTGCGTGTATGCGAGCGTGCATTCATTTATCTGGTTATTTATTAATTAACCCTTTTCCCTTCTAGCGGGCACGGCTCTACATTTAGTCAAAGACGCCTTTATCCTTCTGTAGGCCCTAGAATCTGCTGTTTATTCTGTCTTAGCGATCTCGCCTTTGTAGACTGTGACGTGCAAAATGTGAAAATACTTTCTTTGTTAACAGATGCAGATTTCATAAGACACTGGGACTTCTGGTGGAAAGTGACAACCATCACTCTCCTGTCCTGTATGCCGCTGTACGTAGTCAAGTACATGCGCAAGAAGTGGAGCAACCGACAGTACAAAAACATCCGAACGTGAAGCTTACGCCACAAGATATTAGGTTCAAAATCAAATACGCCTCTAGTACGAAGTTACTATTAAATTTCGTGACATAATTACTGTAAGTCGCGTTAATATTATTTACAATTTAAATGTTGCTGTTATGGGTTATTTTACAGCGATTAGATAATACAAATAAATTAACGAATGAATAATTAATAATAACCCACTGTTGTAAGTTTATTGTATTGGAACGTACATTGTTGTTGTTTATGTCAAAGTTGGTTTGAAAATGCTCTCTTGATTCAAGTTCTCTTAGTTCATTTATTTGCAGTCTATAAATGTATGCTAATTCTTGAACTTCTGTTGCTGCAAACTATTGGGGTCACCTTTTTAGGATTTGGAAATGGGGTCACCTATATTACAATATAAAACTTAAAGGGGCATTATTTCTTTTTTGGATAATATTTACCTGTTTTAATTGAGATGTTTTTCAAATATTTATTCCGTCCAAATCAATAATCATGATTCGGAAACGGAGAAACTAATTCAAATCATGTGTCAGAATTAATGTGACGAAATCATTTTGCCGTATCGCTTTAATTTTTATTCCTTTATGTAAATAAAGTGCACCTAAAGTATTGTTTTAAATTTCTTAAAAAATAAAAATTCTTTAAGCTTTATTCTTATTTTTTTTTACGAGATATTAAATGAAATGTTACTGTGATGACAATTTTAATGTAAGTTAGGGTATTTTACTGTTAAGAATAAATATTCCATAGGTAAGGTTCATGTATAACATTCTCTGTTGGAGAGTGAATTGTGAAAAGATCAGTTTATGAACGTGGTACAAACAACGTAACATGTGATATATGTATTTTATTTAACAGTTTATGTGCTTGTTTTATATTTATTTTAAAGTATTTATTGTGTATTATTTTAGATGTTTAATGATGTTTATTTGACTCAACTGGATTTATGTATAAAGTCGAAGTGACCAAGAAAATAATATAATTAACGAGATATTTTTTGTTTTATTTTATACATAAAATTCCTGTAACACCTGTGTTTATTATCAAACAAAACATTAAAAATGTCAGTTCATCACCAACAAAACACCTTACCTTAAAAATGTCGAATACGTCTTAAATAAAGTAAATGTAACTTAATAAATAAAAGTCTTACTAATCGTTATTCTAAAACTACCGTCGGGACGGCGGCGTGGTGAAGGAGGTGTAGTCCAGGTCGGTCCCGGACGTGGTCTTGTGCGAGGTGTGTGTGTGCTTGGAGACCACACGGCGCGCCCAGGCCAGATCGCGTGAGCTTCGGGACTGGCGACACACTGACTTGGACGTCGTGGAGCTCGGCGACTCCGAGGAGCTGGAGCCCGACCACTGGGAGAGCTGAGAGTCCGACACCCGCCGCCGGTACGTCACGTCCGACCGAGTGGCGGAGCTCTCGAACAACGGCAGCCGCTGCGTGTTGCTGCACCGCGACAGCTGCACCTGAGACACGTCCGTCTCTATCTTGGCTATCGACCGCTCGCCCGCAGACCCATCCGACGCGTTCCCCGTCTCATCGCCTCTCGTAAACTCCGTGTCGGAGCTGCTGTTCTTGTCGCTCACGATCACTGACATCAGTTTCTCCGTGTTCTCATTCAAATCGTACACCTTTTGCGTCTGGAACGAGCCGAGGGAGGAGGTCTTGGTTTTGGAGAGCGGACCCATCGTCCGCTTCTGTTCGCTGCAGTACACGGCGCTCCGGTGCGACGGCAGCATCGCCGGGATGTTGGACTCGATGTTCGCATACTCCACGTCATGCGACGCCTTTCGCTTCGAACCCTCCGCACACGTGCAACCGTCCTCGTCGCCCAAAACGAAGTTGTAACACATCTGAATCAGGAATATGGATAGGCCGGCCAATATGACGACTCCGACGTAGAGGTGCGGCGTCCAGTCGGTGTTTACGTAGACGTGCGTGTCCGTGAGAAGCTTCCACGGCTGCCATTTGGAACTCCCAGAGTTTTGTATGTCGAACAGGTTTCGTCTGGACAACCCTTTGCCGTAGCTCTGCACGGCCGCCGCTATCCTCAGCGCTCCCCCGTAAGCGGTGTATACCTTTTCGTCGACGAGGTGAGGAGCCACGTTCCTCTTCATCCAGTGCCACATGTCGTTGTTGAAGTTAACGAAGTCCTTGTGTCGGCACGAAGCCGGCGAGCTATTCAGGATACATCGTGACGCGGTCGTGTAATATTTTAATAGAATATTTTCCGACACGGGAGACGTGAGGCTGACCAGCCCGCCAGTCTTTAGTGGTAGGGAAATTGCAGATGGTTCGTGGTCATCGTCCAACAATGGTAAGGAAAGATGCATGCAGGAGGAGGAATCCCGTTTTATGACTAGACTTCCACACGGATTAAAGTACTTCCCTTGCCCGATGAGAATTTTGGCGACCGTCAAATTCGACCATTCTGGAATTCTTTCGGGCTTTCTCCACCCGAGACCTTGCGTGTTCAGAATGTTCCGTATATTATCGTAAAAGTCATGCAATTCTCTTACTTTAAGATAAGGTACGTACCCGGCGTAGTATGCAAATCTGGCCGTTGGAAGAACTTCACTTCGGAGATGTCCGCCTATTGTATCGGCCAACGCTTCTCTGAGTATCGTAGATGTTCGCTCGTCGTCATGTATTTGTACTGAACGTATAGCACGTCGATAGTAATGTATGAGGTCTCTAATATGCTTGCTATTCATTCTTTCTGGAGGAACGGAAGAGGGCACAATTTGTTCAAATAATTTTCTCGCCCGTAACCTTGCTATGTCTCCTTCGTTCCAGCAATTTTCGCGCACAAATCTGTTATAAAATAAAGTACTGCCTCCATTGAAGCTCCATGAACAGGTTATATTAGATAACATAAATAAAAATATCAGAAAAATCATGGACTTCGGAAATTTCACAATTAATAAGTTTATTGATAAATGATTTCATTGTAGATAGTATTTTAAATATGGCGCGATACGTAGTGATTAAGTACTCTGTGGACGCGATTCAAAGACAAATTTTTGATGTTATGTTCGGTTTACACGTATTAAGTAGTTAACTAAATTTTAAGTAAATTAATACGTGTAAACGGACAATTTAGTAGATAAGTAATTTAGAAATTTTTCTATTTTCTGTTAAGTAGGTGGGCGGGGCTTATCACTTAACACGTTTGGACAGGCACTTTTAAGTTAAAATTTAGTAAAATGCTTAAGTAACTAAGTAATTTAGTAAAATGCTTAAGTAGTTAAGTAGAATTGTGTGAACTAAAGAGCTTTACTAAATTATTACGTGTGGACGGACACTAAAAATTATTTACTTAAAATTTAGTTAAAATTTACTTATCTACTTAATACGTGTAAACCGGACTTTACTGTCATTTATGAGTCATTCTTGCATGCTTCATGCAGAATCATGCGTGATTGTCATGCATAATGAGTGGGTAAATCCTAGCCTCCCACGACACAGGGAATCCTAGTGTGGGAGCTAGTGTACATGATTTATTATGTAAACAATGTTTATGAAATAAATAATTTTCATTTTCAGTTTTCATTTTTCATGCACGTAGGTATAATGCACGGAACACGTGTCTGTGTTCCGTGGTATAATGTACTCTCTGGCATGCACTGACGTCTGCGTTATGACATGAACGCGAACAAGGAGTAAGGACATGAACTCACCCCCGTATTCAAGAACAATACTATGAGGTCTCACAGTGCTCACGGACGCATAGGGTGATTCAAACCATTTCGTAAACAATACTTGATTGAAGTCCTTCGCTGTGCGTTTGTCAAAATCGATAAAGTAGCTGCCGAGCTACTTTACCGAACGCATAGTGTTGCTTTGACTTCTATCAAAATAGAAAGAAAGGATCGATTATTTGTATTGTTATCTTTGTCTTTTGCCTATGTCAAATGACTAGAGTGAAGTTAGCCGCATCAAATAGACCAATAAAAGGGCTGTATACAGCTCCATGCGTCCGCATAGCCAAGTGATACTTAAGGGTCGACTGTGAAACTGAAGGCTTGCCATGACCAACGCACTGAGAAATGCCTTACTTCGCATAGTATTGCTTCTTTACTTAGACAAGTATTGTTCTTGAATACGGGGGTTAATGTTTTGCCTGTTTACTCAACGCTATTACGAGTGTATAATATAAACTTTATGAAATTCGATACGGCAACACCCTTAATGTATTGTTGACTGTTCGTCTAATGCCGGTCACTCACATTCGCGCGAATATGCGAACCCACAAGTGTGGGACGACCTTCGCGAATGATTATGCGAAGTTTTCGAGGCATTCGGGGTTTTCCAAGCTGTGTCGGTTTTTTGTCGCACATCAAAGCGCGCGAACCTCGAACCTTCGTGTAGTCTCCCACACATTCGTGCGACCAGTTGCGCACACGACTAACCCCCGTATTCAAGAACAATACTTGTCTAAGTAAAGAAGCAATACTATGCGAAGTAAGGCATTTCTCAGTGCGTTGTTCATGGCAAGCCTTCAGTTTCACAGTCGACCCTTAAGTATCACTTGGCTGTGCGGACGCACAGAGCTGTATACAGCCCTCTTATTGGTCCATTTAATGCGGCAAACTTCACTCTAGTCATTTGACACAGGCAAAAGACAAAGATAACAATACAAATAATCGATCCTTTCTTTCTATTTTGATAGAAGTCAAACCAACACTATGCGTTAGATAAAGTAGCTCGGCAGCTACTTTATCGATTTTGACAAACGCACAGCGAAGGACTTCAATCAAGTATTGTTTACGAAATGGTTTTAATGCCAACTATGCACTCGCAAGCACTGTGAGACCTCACAGTGTTGTTCTTGAATACGGGGGTAAAAAGGTGACGTATGTCTTAATTTTTCGTGATTCGTGGCGTCTAATCGTACTACCATTTATTTTCTGCATTGAAAATGGATTTGAATGACAACAACATATTAAAAACAACAAGATTGAACATTCGTGAACAAAGTGTAGGAGGAAGCGGAAATGGGCTTGTATACTCATATGCGAACCCATTTGCCTGACCGCCCTTCACATATGTGCAAACATTCGTAAAAATGTCAAACATTTGCGCGTATGTGAGTGACCGGGGTAATAATATTACAAGTAACAAATCGACTTAGTCTGGAATAAAACTGAAATACTTAATTTCTATGATTTTTTCCCTTTTTAGGGACTAAAAAAGGTCACTATTGCAATATTATTTCACGAAGTGACATTTTTTTGTGTCAAATTATTGGTCCAATGGATTAATGATTCAACTATAGGACACCACTCTTCGGCAGGCAGAACCGCGGGTCGAAGCTGGCCGCAGGCTGAGGCGAGACAAAACGTGACTTATTAATTATGTCACTTTATTAAGCGTCATTTTTGCGACAACTTTATCTATCTAATTCTATTCTATTCTATATATATAAAACTGAACAAATATCTGTACGGATGTCCTTTATAGACTCTGAAACCATCCAACCGATATCCCTCAAAAGGATTTAATTTGAAAGGTGGTTTGAGACTACTAAAACAATACATCGGGTACATTCGGTCCCTTGATAAAGTCGATTCTGCACTTTTCCGATACAACAATTTGAAGATAATTATGTTGTGTTAACAAGTTATATAAGATGGCGCATCAGCGTCAGCATCAACACGAAAACACTGATCTGTTAATCTCATCAGAAAAGTTTTGAGTGTAGTAGAACACGCCGGGTGTTCACTAGCTAGTTATTTATTTACAATCACGGACATAAAAAAAACCAGACGTAACCTTGTCTAATCGAGAGTGACACTGACAGCTGACAGCTTGCTTACCATGTGTGCGTAATTTTGTAATTTTTGATTTGCAATGGTGTCAATGTCGTAGCCGTATGGTGTCAATGTGTGGGTGTGTGTACTTGTACGAATACAAAGTTGGTATTCCTATGGGTGCTTCACTGAATTTGTTCTTGGGATTATGTCCGTCTTTTTTTTAGGTCCGTGTTTACAATAGATACTTTAGTGGGTAAACGCCGATAATAAATTACAACACCATCTAGTTTACAATGGAGAATGTTACTAGGTATGCCAAATCGCTTGAAATTTTGTCTCAATAAAGCCTGTATGTATACAAATACACTAGTTTTTGTTGTAGTCAAAAATACCCAGTAGTTTTGATTTTATAGGCGTATGTTATTAGTGTAATAATAGTAAATATTATTCCATTTATAAAATGGATGATTCATAACGTTTATGCATTTTTTTCGCATTTTAACGTCCTTTGGAACTATAAAAAACAATTTTTCCGGCGAATTGGTAGTTGTATTTTTTAACCGACGAAAAAAAGAAGGAGGTTCGGCACAGGGTGGTCCGATTTTGATCTTTTTTTAATGGATAGGGTATGCCTTGAAGTTGGTCCCATATTTTTTTGAAAATTTTATTCCCACCCTAAAGTTACGAAAATAGGGGATGATTGATTATTCACCCACGCAATTTTTACCCGCTACCCCATTAACTTTGTACTAGATGATCCTATTTCGATGATTCTTTTTTTATTGAATAGTGTATACCTTGAAGTTACTCTTGTTTAAATTTGGGAACAAAATTTTAAAGCCCTAAAGGTACGAAAATAGGGGATGATTGGTAACTGAATCTACCACCGATAACTTATTATTAATTTTCATAGCAACTAAAAATTAAAATATAATTACTTTTTAACAAAAAATAAAACCAGCGAAAAAAACTTATAAGCGAAAAATAAAATGAACCATTTACTATTATAAATTAAGATCCTAAATTAACAGTAAATAAGTAATTTTGAGGCGGTGCCAAACCAATGAAAAAACAAACGGTGAAAAGATGTGCGCCGCGCTGCTACTGCCATGTGCATTGCATGCCGCTGCTCTCATAAAATGATTTTTATGTAATTAATTTTGGTTGTTTGTTTGGCACCGTCTCAAAATTATTTATTTAATGTTAATTTAGGTTCTTAATTTATAATACTATACTCTGAATACAGCTTGTGAAATCATAAAACATCTTTTAATGAGCAACCATCGCTCCAGTGTTGCTGTAATGTTCGGTTTACACGTATTAAGTAGTTAACTAAATTTTAACTATATTTTAAGTAAATTAATACGTGTAAACGGACAATTTAGTAGTTAAGTAATTTAGTAGTTAAGTAATCAAGTAGATAAGTAATTAAGAAATTTTTCTATTTTCTGTTAAGTAGGTGGGCGGGGCTTATCACTTAACACGTGTGGACAGGCACTTTTAAGTTAAAATTTAGTAAAATGCTTAAGTAATTAAGTAATTTAGTAAAATGCTTAAGTAGTTAAGTAGAATTGTATGAACTAAAGAGCTTTACTAAATTATTACGTGTGGACGGACACTAAAAATTGTTCACTTAAAATTTAGTTAAAATTTACTTATCTACTTAACTACTTAATACGTGTAAACTGGACTTAAGCGACAATATTATGTTCTGTTGATTTTTTTTATATTTATAATAAATTGATATGAGTAAACTGTAAGAGTGAGGGTATGGTCTATTATTTTTTAGTTCTAATTATTAAATGAAAAAAAACCGTCGGCTAACTTTAGTATAATAAAAAAATCATGCGTTGCTTGCTCAATAAAAGATGTTTTATGATTCCACAAACTGTATTCAGTACTTTTCCTAATACAAGTATCATCTGATTTAGGTTTCGTTTTAAGAAGATGAGCTCGTGCCCCGTATTGAAGGCGATTACGAATCACTTCACTTGATTTATATGAAGGCTTTACAAAGAAAAAATATTTTAAAGGTAACGACACTAATCGACTCCTGTAGAATTCGAGGAGCAATCAAACTGCGCGGTTAAAAATTTCTGTTTTGGTGTAGGCGCGAACATAACTAATTATTTTCGGAGATTTAAAGCGTCTGCAAAGCAATATGGCCGACGGAAAGTGTCTGGAAGCATTGATTACTTATTTTTAACTATATTTTCTAGAACATACGTGAAAATCAGCCATGAGAATTTACGTGAAGTTTGTAATGTTTTTATGTACCTTGATCACCTGATACCTGGAAATTGGCCGTTTGACCAAGTTAGCAGGTAGGCATACGACCACAGTACATACTAACCCCCGTATTCAAGAACAATACTTGTCTAAGTAAAGAAGCAATACTATGCGAAGTAAGGCATTTCTCAGTGCGTTGGTCATGGCAAGCCTTCAGTTTCACAGTCGACCCTTATGTATCACTTGGCTATGCGGACGCACAGAGCTGTATACAGCCCTCTTATTGGTCCATTTGATGCGGCTAACTTCACTCTAGTCATTTGACATAGGCAAAAGACAAAGATAACAATACAAATAATCGATCCTTTCTTTCTATTTTGATAGAAGTCAAAGCTAAATCACTATGCGTTCGGTAAAGTAGCTCGGCAGCTACTTTATCGATTTTGACAAACGCACAGCAAAGGACTTCAATCAAGTATTGTTTACGAAATGGTTTGAATCACCCTATGCGTCCGTGAGCACTGTGAGACCTCATAGTATTGTTCTTGAATACGGGGGTTACACTACTCAATCGTCCACATTTCGTCCGTCAGAAAATACGTGACGTCAGTTGGCCTTGGGATCTTGGACCATTAGACTCTACTACAGTGCGACCAACTTATCTGTGAACTGAGGGAGGGCGCTGTCGAACGCATTGGACCAATCACTGGGACGCAATTCGAGACGTAGTAAATGTCAATGTCATTCATTGACATTAACACAAAGAACTTCAGAATAGTTCCAATTTTCGCCATTTCACAGATAAGTTGGGCGCACTGTATAAACTGTGACCGCTCATTTACACGCGCGTGTCGCGGACCGTCTCGTGGCGCGTCCGTAAGCCACGCCCCCTACGCGCGTGTGAACACCGCGCGAGCGCTCGCGCGAGCCCCTTAGGCGCGCGCCTAGAAAACCGCTCCCGACGCGAGCCCTGCGAGCGCGAGACGCGCCGCGGTCTGGTCCGCGAGCGCCCTGTTCACACGCGCGCGTATGCGCGCGTCTCGCGGATTGTCTCGTGGCTCGCGCGCGCGTGTAAATGGGGTATCAAGATATCGAAAAAACTGTAACCGCTCATTTACACGCGCGTGTCACGGACCGTCTCGTGGCGCGTCCGTAAGCCACGCCCCCTACGCGCGTGTGAACACCACGCGAGCGCTCGCGCGAGCCCCTTTGGCGCGCGCATACAAAACCGCTCCCGACGCGAGCCCTGCGAGCGCGAGACGCGCCGCGGTCTGATCCGCGAGCGCCCTGTTCACACGCGCGCGTATGCGCGCTTCTCGCGGATTGTCTCGTGGCTCGCGCGCGCGTGTAAATGAGGTATAAATGTACAGTTAAAATGGAAGAGTTGGCAACTCTGATCTGATATCTGACATTTTTCGTCAGTCAGTCAGTCAGTCAGTCTGAGTCAGTGTTTTTGAAAGTGTTAGTGTCATAGTGTCAACTGTCATTCATTTCAAATCTTTTTTTACTCACGACACGTGTGTTTATCGTTATATTTATTCAACAGTTTCAACACTGTTTAAAATTATTTAATTTCACTTATACATCTTCCTACATGAAATAATAATTTATTTACGATCAACCAATATCATTATACGATACTGAAAACGTAGCATTTTAATATTTTTAATTATGCAGTGCGTTGTCCCCACTTGCAACCAGTGTGATTCGAGCCGCACTGCATCACAAGAAACAAAGTATTTCAAGTGAGTACTATAACTATTATCTAATAAATTTATCGACAGTCACATCAGGCCGTAATTTGAAAAATTGTCCCACATGTGTAGCACTTCTTCCGAGTCTATACTAATGTTAAAAGAGAGTAGGATTCTTAGGGTTTGCATGTGTGGGTGGGGAGGGTAAGCTTCAGAACCTCTTGCTTAGGTTTAATAAATTATTTATGCTGTATTAAGGAAATTAATTATAATCATGATATGTCTCCAGATTGCCACTGGACCCATCCCTCCGTGCCGCCTGGCTAGAGACCCTACAGAAGACAGACTGGCAGCCTGAGGAAGACAGTGCAGTTTGTTCCAAGCATTTCCTGCCAGGTGACATAGTGGAGGACAGTAATGGACTGCAAACGCTCCGGGAGAATGCTATACCTGTGGTTACAGTGCAGGTTCTATACACTGATACTTTATTACTATTCTTTTATTATGCTGTATGGGTAAGGGTTACTTTTTTAATGATACTATTATGTAATGAATTTATTTTTTTGTTGTAATAGGCATGCAGGATATGTTTTGCTACGGATTGCGAGCTGTACCCTCTGACAACATATAAAACTTTAAATATGGCTTACGAGACATTAACAGGATTATCGGTAATAAACATACACATTTGCAATATTTTTGTGCTATAACATAGTTACAACACAGTCAGGAATATTAAGGATCATAAGCATTTGCAGTTTTTGGAATATTTAAGCTATAAGCTTTATTTTGCTTTATTTATTTTAATATAATCATAATTGATCACCAATAGCCAATCACTGCAGCAAAAATGATTTTTCAGCACAATTGACATAGACACATCAACTTAGTTGCTTGTCAATAAATAGATAATAATAATAATTTTGTTTATAGATACAGAGAGACCAGATACCTCACTACCTGTGCAATGTGTGTGCCCATAAGCTGCTGGAATGTGCTCGATTTCGGACCAAGTGCTTAGAGGCACACGCAGTCCTGCTGGAAATAGCTACAAAAAATAACTGTGTATGTAATTGTTATTTTTTTAAGAAAATGCTACTTCACAATTATCACAATATTCACAAGTCATTCATAGATTATTATAAACAGTCTTACCATTAACAGTATAAAATTTATCTTAGCAGTGATGAATGTTAAAATGAGTTGCTAATTCAAATATAATTTCAGATAACACTAGAATCAATACAATCATTTCATGGCATCCAGAATCCCATTGCCTCAAATGAGGATTGTGAAAACTCTGAACAGTATGACATAGACATGGAAGTGGCAGAGATGGAAAATATAAATGCCACTGAACAAACAGAAACAACACAAGTAAATGTTTCCTTTGAAGAAATTACGATTGACTGTGTCAAATTGGAAGCGGATGATGATAACGAGGAGATCGATAGTTATAAAAGTCTGACCAACAATGTCATGGTACATATAGCATCAGAGCCAGACGATAAAGCAGAAGACACTGATGTGATGAGCAGTGATATTAATGACAAATTAAAAGACAATGATGTATCTAAAGATGCAGAAGGCAAGTTGAATTTTTGCTATAATTTTTTTTGTAAAAAAATATAATTTAGTGTGGTTGTAAAAAACATTTATTTATTTTTTGTGAAACAGTTGAACAGGATAATCAAGGTGATGTTTTGGATGAGCCTCAATTAGAAGATGATACACAAAATGAGCAGAGCAATACTAAAGATGATATTCCTGAATTAGAAGATGGAAGACTAAATAATGAGCAGGGCAATACTAAAAATCAAGAAGACACAATGGACGATAAAGTAGAAGTTTTTATGGTGGTAGAAGAAGAGGACTCTACAGTGGAGGATTCATTTGAGAAACCAGAAGATGAAAATACACACTTAATTTATGGTAAGACATCTTATTATACACATCCTTATCAACAATGTTCAGTAATTTTTAGTAGATGTTTAAAGTGAGATATGTATGTGATTTATAAAATCACCTGATACGACATTCAATAGGCATGATGACAGATTTTGAAATACTGTTCTATATTGTTGGGAAACATTATAATTACAATGTATATCATATTTCCGCAAAAAAAAGGTTTAGTATAAAACAAATACACTTCAAGTTATAATATTATAATATAATTAAACTTAAATTAATAAAATTTATCACTTCAAAGTGTCATGGCGTCGCTTGTAACGTCACGCCTCAGTAAAATAATAGACAAGATGTCATTGTCAGTATTGTCATATTCGTTTATTTACTGAGGCGTGACGTAATTCGCGCTGATTGAGACCGATTGGCCTTCAAGATAATATCATGGTGGCTTGCCGTATTTTGTAGTTTTATTTTATCAAAATATTGTTAATCTCGCTCATAATATAATAAGATAAATGCGTGTTTTGTAATCCATTAATAGGATTTCATTAAATAAACACATAATTTTAGTGATTTTTACTCACTGTCACCATGCCTACTATTGACGTTAAAAAGCATTTTTGTTTAAACATAAAATAAAAAGACCTACAAGAGAGCATTTAGATAAAAATATATTCCCGTAACATTTGTAAAAAGAGAGTAGTGAAAAAATTGATCTAGATATTTATAAAATAATTATGTGAGCGATTTATGTAAGTTTCTTGGTTTAATATAATGCATACTATTTTACTAAAGTAATATTTTCTTTTAGATGACACGCCAAGTGAAAGTCTTGTATTAGATGAGAGAGATCCAAATGCTAAACAAGGGACTCAAGAAGAACAAGACGTCAAGAATGTACCAGAACAATTGAACAAGGTTGTTGACACAGCAAGGAGCCCACAAGTTGAAGGTACCTCACTTAGTAATAAATTTTCCTGCGACATGTGTAAGTTTGAAACTAATATTGATACTCATCTGATGAGTCATTTAAAAGCTCATGCTGCAAATAAATCGTATGATTGTTCTATGTGTGATTATAAAACGATTTATAAGAGAAGTTACATTTGGCATATGAGAGTACATTCGGGCGAAAAACCGTATTCATGTAATATCTGTAATAAGGCATATGTTAAAAAGAGCCATCTACAAATTCATATCAAAGAACACTCAAATAAGAAGCCGTATTTATGTGACTTATGTAATAAAGGTTTTAGTCGCAAAGACTCTCTTAAAGTACATTTGAAAAATCATTCTGGTGAAAAACCCTATTCGTGTAACATCTGTAATAAAGCATTTGGTGAAAAATATACTCTTAAAAAACACTACAAAATACATTCTGGTGAAAAACCATTCTTATGTCATATTTGTGTCAAATCATTTACTGGTAAAGATCATTTACAACAACATTTAAGAAAACATTTTGGTGAGAAGCCATATTCATGTAATGTCTGTAACAAAACATTTATTAGTAATGATTCTCTTCAAAGGCATTTGCTTGTGCATACTAACGAGAGACCATATTCATGTGAGGTCTGTAAAAAGAAATTCACCACAAAAAGTAATCTAAAAAGTCATTTTAAAAGACATTCAGATGAGACACCACATTCATGTCAAATCTGTAGCAAAACCTTTATCGGCAAGGATAAGTTCGAAGCGCATTTGAAAATTCATTCGGTTGAGAAACCATATTCATGCGACACGTGTCACCTATCATTTACACGAAGCTGTTATCTAAAAAGACATATACGAGTACATTCTGTAGTTAAACCCTATACGTGTAATTTCTGCGAAAAAACATTTATTTCTAAGGATTATCTAACACAGCATATAGCAATTCATTCCAGTGATAAACCATATGAATGTAATATTTGCAACATGGTATTCACTATGAAAAGTTATTTACGGAAACATAAGCGTAAGCATTCTGGAAACAAACCATATTCATGTGATATATGTAAAAAATCGTTTACCACTAAGGATTATATACTGGTACATATGCGTGTGCATACTGGTGAGCGTCCTTTTCCGTGCAATGTCTGTAGCAAAGCATTCAGAAGGAAGTATCATTTACAAAAACATTTACGTATACACTTAAGAGATCAAATAAACATAACGGTTACAGATTCTGCAGGACTGCCAGCACTGCCTAATATTGTGATATGATTGTGGGTAATTTTTTAAAATGGTGAGTCAAGTAAATGTAAACTGTGATATTATTAAGATAACATAAACATATTTATTCATAATACAGGTTCTATGTATAGTAAACATGCTTCTAAGGCACAGGAATTATCAATATAGGACCCAAGATTTAAGGATGGAATAGATATAGCTAAATTTACTATTTTTTTCCAATTTGACACCTTAATCGTGTTGCCATAAAAATATTAAATCATTTATTCATATGGAAAATCATAACGTAACATAAAATCATACACATGGAAAAGTATATGTACGGGTGGGAATGCATATAGTGCCCCCACCAAGACAAATACAATGCATTCAAAAGTTTGAAAAAAAGTTAAATGAGAAAGTTATTTCCGCGGGATTTTGGTGTATAGTTAAAAAAAATTAAAATATGTGCAATTCACACGTGGTAGAAGTGAAACCTTCAAAAATTTTTGTTTCAAAATAATGAGACGAATGTAAAATTTCGGGAAGATGATAATTGTAGGTTTTAGTAAGTACCTAATGATCATTGTGATGCAAAGTTAGAAAATAAAAATAAAACAGTGGTAACTAACGCCATCTCTTAATATAATATGAAGAGTAAAATGAGTAGCTAGCGCCATCTATCCAGCAATAAAACGAATCTTTTATCTTGTTCCTCGCGCCATGTATGAATACAACTTAGCACTTTTTAAAGTAACACAAAGAGAACTCATTTTCTCCCACGTAAAATCTTATGAATTTATACAATGTGTCTCTTTTTACTGTCGCTTTTTCGTTTCATCGACTTTCAAATCACAACGATGCTAAAGAAGTTTTCACTTCAATCAAAACACTGGTTGTAGAGTTCTTTAGCAAAATAGTAAAACGTAATCCTTTTTGTTATTTAATAGGGAATTCTACTATGATTGAAAAAGTACTTCAAAATATTGATTTTCTTATAAAAAGCCACAAAAAATATATTTCGGCAAAATAAACACGCTTTCTTGCCATAAAATTAAATTAAATTTTAAACCTTTTTTATTCCCGCAAAAACGCTGTCAGCCATTTTGGTGGCGTAATACTGATAAAAACAACAGTCGTGTATGTACGACCGGCACTCATTCAACGTTAGACCATAATCTGAAATAAGACATGAGGTACTTATTATCCTGGAACACCCGGGCAAAGCCGCACTAGTTATTAATAAATAAAATAAAACAGAGAAGTGTTGTTGAGCACGTAATGAGAACAAAGTTCCTTTTGTTACGTACATTACAGTACGGCCGACGTATCCTGGCGCGTCTGAACTTCGCGCAGAAGGCTGCACAGTAACACAATTCGGCAATGATCGGTACGCGGCGTATTATGTCTCAGTCACACGTTAGCATGTTCGTGTCGCTATCTCTGTCTTACATGCGCTAAAGTTCGCAGAGCCTATGTTCAGACGCGCCAAGATACGTCGGCGGTATTGTAACTATTAATAATATTTGATCAGAAATAAGTTAAGAAATGGAAAATAATAATGATTGTTAATGTTATGAAAATAAAAATTTTATTAGTCATAATTATATTAGTTATGATTCGTTTATAGTACCTAGAATAAATTTATACACTACATCTATATATATAAAAATGAATCCATATTTCCCTTGGTCATGGCAAAACGCGCGAACGGCTCGACCGATTTTGCCAATTCTTTTTTGTTGTGTTCATTATTGTCAGGAGAAGGTTCTTATGTAAGAAAACTTAACGATCATACTAACTTTTCTAATGTTACCTTAACAACATAATTTCTTTATTTTATCACTGTCAGTCGTTTGACAGTTGGCGCGATTGACAAACTATGTGAGGGTAAGAGAGACGGAGTGAGTGATAGGCGGTACAAAGTTTGCCGGATCAGCTAGTATATAAATAAATACAGCTGATGTGCATACTACACTTCTGTACTTCAGTTATATGGGTATAGGCACATAATGCTTAGAGGTATACCTGTTTTAGTTAATATTTGTTTAAAGATTTATAGATGATGCTATTCGAAACTCTTAATTATGTTAACGACTACGCCGTATTTACAATAAGAAGGCTTGTTTTAGTGAGTTATATTACATATGTAATTATATGTCTGAGTGCAATGACAGAGGTCAAAGACAAGTGTTCTCAGGTACGATTAAAAAAGACAAAATGTTATAAATTTTTGGACTAGAACTTATTTGTAACTTTTGATGGAACTATGTTCCACTATGGTTGTAGTTGTTTAAAATATATTTATGTAAATGGTGATACCATGTAAATGTGATTGTGTTCATTCTTATACATAATTTGACTTATTATTGATGTTTATATAGATACAGGACGTATAATATGTACTCGTATATGTAGATTATTATATGTGAAATGTTGAAATAAAACATAGATAAAGATATATTCAAATTTCTTTTATTTACGACTACATAAACCATTTTTAATCTTCTAAATATAACAACAATATTGAAATAAATTGTAGGGAAAAATATCTCGTTATAGAGTGGTCCAAACTAAACACGCTAGGCTTTCATCATTGGGTTAGGTCATGACTTTCGTTAATGAAAAACGTTCTTTTTATATAACATGTACTGAGACTATTTTTATTTTAAACATAGGTGAGAACTCTTCGACCCTTCCATTGGGAGAGATAAGACAAGAAACTGAGGCGAGCCCCAAGGCAGTACAAGAAGTAAGGATAATCCTTGAGAAGTTGAAATACTCGAATGTTGAAATACATGGAAACCTGGATGGTATAAGCAATCAAGTATTATTATGTGACAAATGCCCGTTTCAAACTATCAGTAAAATGCAGATGACAAGTCACTTAAAAGCCCACGCAGCATCTAAGTCATATAATTGTTCTATGTGTAATTACAAAACAATTCATAAGAGAAGTCTGGCATGGCATTCTACAATACATTCTAAGGAAAAACCATACTCCTGTGATAAATGCGATAAAAAGTATCGTCATAAATGTAGACTTCTAGTGCATATGAGGCAACACTCTGGTAAAAAACCATATTCCTGCAGCATCTGTAAAAAAAATTTTAGTGAATTGACTGATTTACGACGACATGTGATAATACATACCGGTGAAAAACCATATTTGTGTGACGTATGTAATAAAGCATTTCGTCAAATAGGTCACCTGACAAAGCATATACGTATGCATGCTGGAGAGAAACCATATGTCTGTGATTACTGCGAAAAGGCATGCAGTCAAAAAGTTCATCTAATAAAACATATGCGTATGCATATTGATAACCTACGATATGCATGTAAAATATGTAATAAAATATTTAGGCATGATGTTACACTCGAAAACCATATGAGGAAACATTCTAGTAAGAAAACATATTCATGTGAAGTGTGTAAAAATGTATATAGTCAAAGAAGTCGCTTATTAATACATATGAAAAAACATTTTGTTTAGATAACCTCATTTATAATGCCTGTAATACAATCATTACTGTCATTACTGTAAAAATAGGAATAATTGATTTTATTGAAAAATGGTGATGATCAGTTTAATAATATAAAAAAATTGGAAGCCATATGATTTTGTCTTTGACAGGAATGAGTTACAACGAAGAGAACAAAATTTGTTACTGTTATTCATATTACTTGAATTATAATTAACGTGGAAATTCAGATTATTTTAAAATTCACATAACTCCTGATTGCATTAATTATTTTTAAAAATTAAACATTGTATTGTATAGCAAATAGTTTGTCATTTGACGAAACATTATTACGTTTATTTATTTACATATTGATATTAATTTTAATGGTAAACACTATCTAGTAAAATGTATCTAGAATGTAAGAAAAACTTAACAAAATATAATGTTTTTTATTTTTTATTTCTTTTTATTAATACAAGGCCATATTAGCCATATGTATCGGAGTAATATACGTGACCCCGACGCTGCTAATACCTACAACTCCATCGCCAATACCTACTCGCTACTTCAAAGATTTGTCCAAATTATTCTCTATATTTTCCCCTGCACTGAAAGCAATCGGCCGGCGGTTTTAACTCATATTTTAATAGTAAAGCTCATTTCGTCTTAATAAATAAATAGAATCGGCATCTACGAGACCACCCTATCATATGCCTTCATGAGTCATCCTAGAATCTATCCTTGGTCCATTTCTGTTCTTGATCATGACTCCCAAATGAATTAACGGATTTTGGTCTAGTATTTTTTTGTCTGAAAGGTGACTTAATCGAGAGTGTTTTTAGTTATGTTTAGGGCTTGTTTCACAATCTTTAAGTAAGTTCGAAGTAAGCTATTCGTTGGTTAAGTTGACATTTCGTGTATGTAAAATGACACTTTAACGTCACTTTAACCGGCGAATAGCTTATTCAGGACTGTACTTGAAGATTGTGAAACAAGCCCTTAGTGTAAAGAAAACTGTCGGGGGTTTTTTTAATCTTAATTTAAGATTGTCATAAGAAACTATCTATACTAGATTGCTTTTACTAAAGTCGTTTTCATCAATGTTTAAATTAATACAGTGTTCCTCATTCTTACGAAATTAATAAACGATCTAATCACAAAAATTTAGATCGAAGGTGGAAGATTATTCCGAGAATGGCATAAAGGATATTAATATATTTTAGGGTTTCATTTGTTACCAGATCGACTAGCTACCATCTACATTTTAAAATTAAGCGTCAAAAGTGTTTATATATCTACGTGTTTTCATCGCAGTGTCGGAAGAGGCAACGACGATGTTGGTCAAGTTAGATCTCAGCCAGACTCACTATCACATTCCAATTCAACAAGAACACAGACCTTTCCTGCATCAGCTACAATAGTTGCCTCCTACAAATAATTTTTTTATCATTTACTATTTAATCAATTGAAATTTTTCAATTCGTTAATTTTTTTGCGGGAAATATCGAAAATGGATAGATCGAATGTCCCTAATGCATTGTTTTTGTGGTCTAAAATAATCTTCCCATTATTGACTTTCAAATGAAACCAGTTTAGAACCCATTAGTTGGATGCTAAGATGCTATCAGAGTCAATAAAGGCTATTGCTACAATTTTTTTTGTCTGTTATATTATAATATAGATTTTGGTCTGGCCTTTGCGCCCGGAATTTTGAGAAATTGCAGAAAAGGGCAATAAAGAGAGCCATTTATAAATTAAAATAACGCGATTCTCTGCGTGAGAAATTAAAAGAAACAGGCATATTAAAACAACTTAGGTATGTTCAAGCAGAATAGTGATGCGCATAATCATCTATAATATAATATAATATTAATAGAAAATACAGAGAATTTGGTGACGTCATCTTTTACGCAGTAGAGTACAACGTTTTTATATGGGGCTCGGTGTACGTTTTTTCAATAAATTACCAAGTCAGTACCTGACTTGCCTATCCAAATGTTTAAGAAACTGTGAAATCTCAGCTAGTAGGCAAAGGATACTATAGTATAAATATATTAATGACAAAGACACCAGGAAATTAGTGCCGCAACCAGTTCCGCGTAGGTTAGAACATATTATGTAACTTTTCATTATTTTAAAAGATGTGCCGAGGAGTTTCTATACGGCTTTCCTTCTCCATGACAAAGCACCCTTCCGAAAAGCTGGTAGACTAAAAAAATTACGTGCATAAGTGTATCAGTGATACCTATATGAATAAAGATTTTGATTTGATTTGAATGATCAGCACAATCATACACTGGATCACCGAGATGCTGCGGAGGAAGCTTCTTCATTTAATACCTCATCTGGACGACAACCTGATATCTCATCAATGCGAGACTACTCTCAAGGCTCAGTTGAGGATGGCAATGAAATTCTTATCCAGTGTAGGATGGGGCATTTAAAGCATTGCCGTATTGAAGCGGCTTAGAATACTAACCCGTCTCACGCTGGATGGGTGTCATAAAAGGCGACTAAATCCAGCCCGCTGGTGGTAGGGCCCCTCGAGGGATTATATTGGTAATATTGATTTTAATTGTTAATAAATACCATTATTATTATTTCTCCAAGGGGTCCGCTTGGATAGCTACCACCCTTGAGCGTGAGTCAGCCGCCAAACGACTCGTCGTGTTCCGACTGGTTTCTTTCTTTTTCTTCTCTCTTTCGTGGCCGGCAATGCATCAGTGATGCCTTTGGTGTTGCTGATGTCCATGGGCAATGATAGCCACTTACCATCAGTGGATTGTCGTAGTTTGCCGGCTATTTCCATAACAAAAATTAGGAATACAAAACATGGGATGGTCTTATCGCTTTAAAGCAATTTCTTTCAGTCTCTTTCCATTTTTTATTTACCTAAACCGAAACAAAATAAATCTGTGAATCCATAGATTACGCACCGTTATTGGATGAGATAACATTTAATAAATAGTCTGTGATAAATTCTGTATCTGTCATGCACTGCACAACGGCGTTTTTCTATTCTAAATAACAATGACAACGACATTGACAATGACATAAAGAACTGAAAAAGACAAAAGTTGATTGAGTTTAATTTGTGATTAAAACGAATAAAATTGTTTCTGTTGTTTAAAAGTAATTTAATGAAACGTACGTTCTTACCATACTAATAATCATATTATGTTGATATAAATAATCATTGATTGACTACTACATTTTGTTCTACAACATTTAATATTTGCACTTTGAATACAAGTGCTAATCATGTTTATAAAAATAGAGGCGCGAGAATAATTTTTGTCAAAATGTCCAGGGTAAGTACACTAAAAACATAAAAGTATGAAGTTAAATAATATAATTTAATAATTATATTAACATTTAGATTAATGTTAACATTAAGATGTTAACGGTTAGAATTTAGAATCCGGTAGCAGGAGGAGGAACAACTCGTGTGATCATTCACACCTTGTGTTTCTCGGGATTACAAGTTTAATTGATCCAACATTAAAATTAACTGCTCTGGACAAGGACCATACAAACTTTACTCTGCAAGTCTATTAGTCTGCAGGCCGGCAATGTCAGCAATTGCAAAAATATTATTACGCATTATTATTTTCGTTGTTGTTAATTTATTTTAAACGAGTAACCGCCCTCGCTTTGCTTCGGTTTTCTTATTATTTTACACCTTGGATTATATTATTGGAGTTTTATTAAGAATCCCTAATTTTTTTGAAAATATAATAAAGCATAATATGTCACCTGGGGATATTTTAGCATCCCAACAGTGAAATAATTTTTCAAATCGGTTCAGTAGTTTCGAAGCCTATTCAATGCAAACAAACAATCAAATCTTTCCTCTTTATAATATTAGTATAGATACCTACTTTGTAATTTTATGAACTTCATTTTATGAACATTACAGTTAAAAAGTAATACTTATAACTAATATAACTAATAACTAATATTTAATAAAAATTTTAATTATTTTTTACAGGATATTAGATCATTCTTTGTTTCAAAAAAAACACCAAAGCCAAAAGAAGATGATGATGATATTATTCCAGAATCACCGGATGTTCAAATAAAGAATAAGGTATGTTTCAGTATAATTACATGCAACATCTGGCTGCATGGCAGTATGCTTCCTAATCCTTGTCAGTATGGTTTTTGGGAAAGTCTCTGAAATTTTGTTGTGAGTCAGATGTTTAACAAATAACATCTACTACTTCAAATTATTATAAACAAGAGTTTTTTTTTATATTTCTATGGCAAAAATAGCACATAGGTAAAATTATAGCAAAGCGCTAACCCTTAATTGTCCCACTACTAGGATTGGGGTCTCCTCTCACAATTTGAGGGGTACAGGCCATCGTCTACCATGCTGGCCAAGTGCGGATTGGTAGGTTTCACACACCTTTGAGAACATTACGGAGAATTCTCAGGTGTGCAGGTTTCCTCACGATGTTTTCCTTCACCGAAGCAAGTGATAATTAACTTGTAATACGCACATAATATTTGAAAATTAGAGATGCAGGATTTGAACTCGGATCCCTGGATTCGGGAGACCAACGTTAAAACCGCTAGGCTATCCCTGCCCTTAAATTATAGTAATAAGAATTATTTAGCTATAACGTAATGTTGTTGATAATCTTTTCAGAAAAAAGAAAGTCGAAAAAGAAGGGTTTTGCAAGACGATTCAGATGAAGAAATATTTTCATCCAAGAAAAAAGCATCTAGTAGTGAAAAGAATAAACTACCAACTTCTAAAAATAAACAGAAGTCTCCACAGAAGAACAGTCTCAAAGAAGTTAAAGCTGCTGATTTATTTGGTGGCCCCATTAAACGGACAGAACCAATTGTAACCAAGGCAAAGAAGAAAAACACAGAAGTTGGTATACACTCAGATGATGAGTTTGATCAAAGCTTGTTGGAATTAGACATAACAAATGACGTAGAAAAGTGTGAGCAAAAAGATAAGGACTCCAAAATTAATATTGATAAATCAGTAAAAACAGAGAAACTTAACAATATTTCCAGTATTAAGGAAAACAATAAATCTAAAATTAACAAACCATCATCACCTATAGTAAGTAAAGAAATTGACTCAAGAAAAACAAAAACAGAAAAAATTGAAAAGGAAGTAACTAATGATGGCAAAAAAAAGAAAACAGATTTTAGTGAATTCCTTCGAGATGAAAAAACTGCCGACAATGACGAATCTATGAACAAAAACAAAGTTTCGAATTTTAAAACTAATCACAAGAAGATAAAAACAGAAAAACATATAGCTGAAATAAATCCAAAAATTAATCTTAATGACACTCATGAAGATAATGACACCAAAAATAAAGTTGAGCGTAATAAAGACGACAGTAAAAAGATAAAAAGCGAAGTATCTAAAGATGAAACAGACAGGAAAAGAGACTTCAGTGAATTTATTAGTGACCATGATACACATAATGATTCTCATGAACCTAAGAACAAAAAACGTAAACAAAACACTAGTCTTAATGAATCTGGTATGTTATAAAATTTATTTTTTATCTTAGCGTTTATTACACTTAAAAAAAGCTAAGTCATAAAGTTGGTAAATTAATTATGTGGACCACAATTCTTCAGAATGTAAAAACTTCTAAATATACTAAGATATTCATGTAAATTCTTTAATTCCAGTGCTCACTGATGAAGAAAGGCATGAAAGGCGAATGCAGTCAGCGGCTTTGTACCAGAAATACTTAAACAGATCAGGACCCAAACATTTGGGATCTAAAGAAATCCCAGAGGTATGACTTATTTTTAAATAAAGATATTTATATTTGTCATTTATACTATTTTGTGTTTATTTTCAGTAAGACATGTTTAAATAGGTTAAAACTGTTTCTCCAACTTTACCACTAGATTTGACATAGACATGAGTTTTTATATTTATACATTTTTACTTTAAGGGTAGTCCAAATTGCCTGAAAGATTGCGCTTTTCTGCTAACGGGAGTGTTGGACTCATTTGAAAGAGAAGAAATTGCTGAGGCTATCACCAAATATGGTGGTTGTATCAAGAATGCTGTCACTAAAAAGGTAATGTGGCAGTTGCATGAAAACTGATGCAACTACTTCTTTGTTAGTACAATAAGAAGTATTCTGTCTATTTATCTATCTTTCCGTTATCATTGCTGCAACTCCTAATAATATACATAATAATTACAATATGAATATCACATTATGATATTAAACTTCTATTCCATTGTAAAATTGATATTGTAGGTAACACATGTGCTCGCTGGCGAGGAGGCGGGACCCGCTAAATTAGCCAAGGCGCAAGACCTGGGCATCAAAATTATTAACGAAGATGACTTCCTGAAAATGATCAGAAACTCATCCGAAAAAACGCATAATCACAATTTAGATGTTAAGAAAGAAATTAAAAGTCATAAGAAATCAATAGAATCAAGGAACAGTACAAAAGAAGATAATGTTAGTAATAGGAATGATAAAAGAGTCAGGAGTAATGATAGGGAAAGAGTTAAAGAAGAAAAATCTAGTAAGGAAAGCAATAAAGCAGCAGAAAGTGATATGAGAGAAACAATGGACAGTAAAAAAGAAAGAGATAAACACAGCGCAACGAAAATTTCACCAAAGAATGAAGCAAAGTTAGAAAGGAAAGTGAGATCTGAACCTGTGATGAAACCAATCAGGAATGAAACAGAATCCAAAGATAATGTGAATGGTGAGTACAATTTTAATAACATTGTCAATTTTAAATAAATTACCTTTATATAAGCAAATGTGCGATTATATTTTTTTATGTAAGTAACCAGAAAACTCGGTTCGTCATTGTCGCCCATGGACATCAGCAGCACTGATGCGTTGCCGGCCAAGAAAGAAAGAAAGAAAATAATGTTTGCAATCTTTGCAGGTGAAAAACAAAGTCCAGTGAAATCAGATAAATCGAATTCCTTGATGTGGGTGGATAAGTACAAGCCACAGAATCTTAAACAGATCATTGGACAACATGGGGATGCTAGTAATGTGAAAAAGTAAGTTATGTAAAAAATACCTAATACGAATACCTAATACGAGTTTATGTAAAAAATACCTTCGTTAAAAATTCGTAATAAAATCTTAATATATATAAATTACGTGTCACGTTGTTTGTCCGCGATGGACTCCTAAACCGATTTTAATCAAATTTGCACACCATGTGCAGTTTGATCCAACTTGAAAGATAGGATAGAATTATATTTATTGTAATAAAAAAAGACTTTTGACAGAACAAAGTCTAGCAGCTAGGGCAGCTACTTAGTTTTAAATTATAGCCCAGGTAGTGTCCCCGCCTGTGAGGTGAAAGGTCCTGGGTTTGATTCCCGGTCGGGGAGACTTTTATGTGACAAGTAAATGTTAGCTCTTGGGACGTGCGTATTTGTGATGTCTCGTGTTGCCCATGCCACGCTCGATGCAGGGAATGCGAGAATGTAAAGTAATTACTTATTGTTAGTATTTTCTTTTTTTGTCAGGTTGTCAAATTGGTTAACTAAATGGTACGTGAATAGAAAAGCCAAGTTGCCCAAGCCCAGTCCGTGGGCGAAGAATGACGACGGAGGGTACTTCAAGGCCGCCCTCCTTTCGGGACCTCCTGGTGTTGGTAAGAGCGATAATATTTTTTATTGCAATTTTAAACTTACTAGCGGTCACTTCTTATAACTTAACTCTAACCGTGACGAACCTCTTCCATTTTTGTATTAACTTAATTATTTTTAATAGATACATATGTAATAGCCATTTAATCTCCTGGGTTAGGCAAAAGTGGGCGCTGTCGATAGTCGGATAGGTAACTTTGGAGGGCATGTAAAGCCCGAAGTCGCAGTTGTTATCGTTAGATAACAGATGTTAGGCCAAGCTGGTTTTGTACCTATGGATACCTGAATCGAAGTGAATAAGACTAAAATATCCATGTTTGTCACCAGGCAAAACAACAACGGTGTCGCTAGTGTGCAAGGAGCTGGGCTTCGACACGGTGGAGTTCAACGCGTCGGACACCCGGAGCAAGAACCTCATCAAGCAGCAGGTGGGCGAGCTGCTGACCACCACCTCGCTGTCGGGGTATGCTAGGGGTGAGTCCACTGGTGTACTGGTCAGGTTAACCCCATTCAACCCCCATACCCATTCGCATAAGGTCCCATTCAATGTGAAAATATTTATTCATATACGTATCCCTAATACAGGACGTAATTTTTTGAATTGGAAACTTCTTTAGACGCGTTGAGGCATTTTTAAGATGGGATAAAGCCGTACAGTTCACGATATGTCAGATTTTAATCGACACGACACCTACATACCTGTGGCACCATCTCTGAGAGAAGTGCAAAACTGTAGTTACTTAATTTACAGCTCGTATTAATAATTATCAAGATTTATAGTTTAGCCGTTCACTAAAAATGAATAAAAAACACTTCATTTAAAAGTATTTCCTGCACAATAAAATATTTCCTGACGATTCAAAAAATACACACGTAATTGTTCTAATTTTACACTTCTGTCGGCACTACCGGAGTGCTTTTTTTAAATCTAGGCATGTCGAAGAGCTTCTTTGTCATAGAGGAAAAGAAATGCCGAAAGAAATTCCTTCGCAAAAGGTCCCATGCACTTGACCAAATCATGTTTTTTTTTTCAGGTGACACGGGAAAGCAGGCAGTAACGAAGAAACACGTGCTAGTAATGGATGAGGTGGACGGAATGGCTGGCAACGAAGACAGAGGTAACATTCCACGGTATTCCTGGTATACGATTATTTTATGCTGATATTGCACGCTTCTGTGCGTTAACCATTTACGCCCCAACTCAGAGTCACTAATGGTTACTTAAATCGTTCCTTAGTACAGAATTTGTATGATGATTAATTACTAAGCAGCGATTAAAGTAATCTTTATTGACTCTGAGTTGGGGCGTTAGTTTTTAAGTTCTCATGTTAATTAATTGTGTTATAATTCGTAATGAGAATAATGTTCTTAAACCATGATATTTCGATCACTTTTTTCGAAATGACGGCCTGAGTACAATAAACAATTAAATTGTAAATGTAAAAATGTTCTTGTAGTGTGTAGCTAAGGCACCTTAATAAGTTAGGTTAATTCATATTAAAGGAAGTACCAAAAAGGGTTCATACGAACAAACGTTCTCAAGCGGTCCAACCAATATAAATTATATAAATATGTGTTCCACTAACACAGGCGGTCTCCAGGAACTGATAGCGCTGATAAAGTCCACGTCGGTGCCCATCGTGTGCATGTGCAACGACCGCAACAGCCCCAAGATGCGCTCGCTCGTCAACTACTGCTACGATCTGCGCTTCAGCCGGCCCAGGGTCGATCAGATCAAGGTTATTTACCCTTAACTATTTGTCACTTACAGTATCTCGCTGCACTCGTTGACATATTGCGCGCTCACTCGCACTTAGGTCTAATCTAACACTAACACTTGTCTGTTTGCTCCCCAGTCGGCGATGATGTCGATCTGCTTCAAGGAGGGCGTGCGCATCCCCCCAGACACGCTGGCGCAGCTGATTGCGGCCGCCGGGCAGGACGTGCGGCAGACGCTGCACGCGCTGTCGCTGTGGGCCGCCGACACGGGGCGCGCCGCCGAGCGCGGCCGGAAGGACGTCAAGATGGTGAGTGGGCGTGTGTGTGTGTGTGTGGCTGATGGCGACGGTCGGCCAGGACATGCGTCTATGTGTGTTTGTGTGTGTATTTGTGGTGGTTACGGGGCGCAGCGCCGAGCGCGGCTGCAAGAACGTCAAGTTGGTGAGCGACCATGAATGAATGAATGAATGCATTTATTTATTTAATGAATGAATGCGTTTATGTGTGCAAGGTAGGGTGTGTGTGTGTGTGGCTGATCGTTATAGCTGACCAGGACGTGTTTGTGGCGGTTACAGGGTGCAACGCTGAGCGCGGCTTCAAGGACGTCAAGATGGTGAGTGGGCGTGTGTGCGGGGGAGGGGGGTTGTGTAACTGATCGTTCCGGCTGACCAGGACGTGTGTATTTGTGGCGATTACGTGGCTCAGAGTGCTGAGCGAGAACGTGAAGATAGTGAGCGTGCGTGCGTGTGCGTGTGCGTGCGTGTACGTATGCGTGTGCACGAAAGACGCTTTTCGCGCTATCTTGGTTGCTGTTGACGCTTCTTTAAGATAAAGGTATTAATTTGTTGTCCAGGGCCCGTGGGAGGCGATCCGCAAGGTGTTCTCGGCGGAGGAGCACAAGTCGATGTCGCTGAACGACAAGAGCGACCTGTTCTTCACCGACTACAGCCTCATGCCGCTCTTCGTGCAGGAGAACTATCTCTCGGTCGTGCCGCATTGCAACAAGTTAGTTATTGTCGGATAGATGTGAACACTTGTCTAATTTTAATAGTCTTATGCCCCAACTTAGTCACTAACGGTTACTTTAATCGCTCCTTAGTAAAGAATCACCATACAAATTCTGTACAATGGAGCTATTTAAGTAACCCTTAGTGACTCTGAGTTGGGGCGTTATAAATAAGGTCACTCTATAGAGTAAGGCGGGGAACAAAATGACATTATATGAATACTATTTGTCATAAGTGTCATATTTTACTCTATCTGATTTTTCAAGACTTTAAACGAAGATAAAAAAGAACTCTATTGGATATTTTTGCCATAAAATTGTCTGTTATTTAAGTATTGATTATAATTAAATTTATTTACTTAGGAAGGACATCCTTGACCGCTTCAGCAAGGCTGCGGAAAGTATAAGCATGGGGGATCTCATAGACTCGCAGATCAGAGGCAGCCAGGCCTGGAGTCTCCTACCTCTTCAGGTATTCCATACTTACAATATGAAGGTTTTTGTCAGTGGGAAGCTTGTTGATAGGGAAAATGTGCAGATTGATAGCAATAATTTGTATAATGTAGTTTGAGATAATTCTACTATCCTATTGTAATAAATTACTATTGGATAGTATTAACTAATCTATGCTAATATTATAAAGAGGAAAGATTTGATTGTTTGTTATAATAGGCTCCGAAACTACTGAACTGATTTGAAAATTCTTTCACTGTTGGGAAGCTACACTATCTCCGGGTGACATAGGCTAGGCTATATTATATTTTCATAAAATTAGACGATCCTTAATAAAACTCCAATAATGTAACCCAAGGCGTAAAAAAATAAGAAAACCGAAGCAAAGCGAGGGCGGTTAGTCGTAGTTAATAATCACACAAACCCCCTCTCGCCTGACACAGGCAATGTACAGCTCGGTGATCCCGGGACACCACCTGGCGGGCCACGTGGCGGGTCAGATCCAGTTCCCGGGCTGGCTGGGTAAGAACTCGCGCGCCAACAAGATGCAGCGCCTCTGCCAGGAGATACACGCGCACACGAGGCTCAGGTACTGTGGATGTGGACACTCAATACTGGGTGTTGCAAGTTGCAACATCGACTTACCAAAAAAGGTTCTCAACTTGTTTTGAAGTGAAAACTTCTTTAGCATCTTTGTCATTTGAAAGTCGATGAAACGAAACAGGGACAGTAAAAAGAGACAGACACATAAATTCATAAGATTTAACGTGGGAGAAAATGAGATAAGAAGCATTATACAGTGTTTCTTATGTTCGTGATAATTTAAGTGCTAAGTAGTATTCATAGATGGTGCAAGGAACAAGATAGAAGATTTGTGTTATTGCTGGATAGATGGCGCTAGCTGCTCATTTTAATCTTTATATTATGTTTAGAGATGGCGTTAGTTACCACTGTTTTATTTTTATTTAGTACAAAATAGTTTTTTAAAGATAATTAAAACTGATAAACGTTTACACACTGATATACCTTTATTTTTGATTTTTTTATTGTTTAGTTTGTAACTTTAGAATTCTGTCGCTTATGAACTGATTTGAAAATTTCTTTTTTTTACCCCCGACGCAAAAAGAGGGATGTTATGTTTTACGTGTCTGTCTGTGGGATCGTAGCTCATAAACGAATGGACGATATGAGGCGGTTTTTTTTTATGAAAGCTGACGTGATCAAGATTGTTCTTTTCTTAGCTTATTTAATGTTATTTTTGACTGTTGCCACAAAACTCTGTCGCTTATGATTTATGATCCAATTTGTAAATTTCTTTATTTTTTTTTTCTCATGTAGTTATTGATATTTACGCTTAGATACCTAGTAGTAAAATAAAATGTTTCAAAAATTGTTAAACATAACATAATTTTTCAGCACATCTGGTTCCAAATCCTCCATCTTCCTAGACTACGCGTCTCACCTGCGCGACGCGGTCCTCACTCCGCTCATCAAGGAGCGGACGGACGGCATCCCCAAGGCGCTGGAGGTGCTGGAGTCCTACCACCTGCTGCGGGAAGACCTGGACTCCCTCACCGAGCTGTCCTTGTGGCCCGGACAACGGAATCCTAACGTGTTGATCGATGCTAAGGTAGGCTTGAGTGTATCTATATACAACACATGTGATAGTTTTTTTCGAAGTTTATTCACATTATTATCTTTTTAACCGACTTCAAAAAAGGAGGAGGTATTCAATTCGACTGTTTTATTTTTATGTTTCTTATCTCAGAACTTTCTGGATGAACCAATTTTGGTGATTCTTTTTTTAATCGAAAGCTGGTGCTTGTCATGTGGTTCCACCTTAATTTGAGAGCAATCTGACAAGTAGTTTTTGAGTTATCCCTAATTTTGAAGTTGGTTATTGTTGTTCAGGATACAAAGTGTAAAAATATTTTGTATGCAATGCAAAATTTAGTTTTTTTTTATGTAAGTAACGGACAAATAAGCTTGCGATCCACCTGATGGTAACTGGCTACCGTAGCCCGTTAGTAAAACCAAAGACATCACCCATGCCTTGCTCACCACGAAAGAAGACTTGCCGACCAAGAAAGGAAATATTGGTTCCTAAGCCCTCAGCCAGCCGGAACATGACGAGACGTTTGACGGCTAGCCAGGCAGACAATAATATTAATGACTTAATAATAATGATATTAATAATATAATCCTAAAGTGAAGCTTGAAACTTTCAATTATTTCATACAAGACGCTTACACACTCATCAGTAGGTTTTCACCTGTGTCGCGGATGGACGACATGGATGCATATAACACATCACAATAACACCCATGACCTGAATAAAAATATTTATTGGTCACATAAATATCTGTCCCGGCCGGGAAATGAACCCGGGACCCCTCGCTTCGCAGGCAGGGTCGCTACCAACTAGGCTACAGGGTCGTCAACGGTCAAACGTCTACAAGTCTAAATCTGGTAAAATAATTCATCAGGTGAAAGCCGCAATGACCCGCACGTACAACAAGCAAGCGAGCGCGCTGCCGTACGCGCCCGGCGCCGTGCGGAAGGGCCGAGCGCGCGACTCCAACGATGATGAGGATGATGAGCAAGAGGATAATGACGACGACCCGGATAATGATGATCCGGAGAATGATGCGCTTATAAAGGTACAGCTACATACGGTCTTACTTATAAAAATCTCACTAATCTATTCTTAGGCACCGCTTAGTTAAACCGCTCTTAAGAAGTTAATCCACATTTAACTTTTCATTACTTATAAACATTGATTAGCTGTTACTTAGTTAAGAAACGAATAGATAACGATACATAAATGGTTGGCACAGATTATACCTAGAATAATCGATTTGATAGAGAAATTGAATGAATGAAATTGCTAAAAGTTCTATTTTTTCCATATTATGTCATCTATGACAGTGTCAGTGTCGTGAATTTGACTGATAACGGTCAGTTATTAAATTTAAAAAACTCTCCTTATTTTAATATGAGTGCAGTCTATAGCACCGGTTATTTCCTGAAGCCCGCAAATGGCTTCAAATTTTCGGATCGCATTAATCTCTTCCGATATTATTATATTTGACGGCATTTTGATATAATGCGAGCTTTTCGAAGCCAAGGCTATCGCCACTTTGCGGGACAAGCGCGACAGAGTCTGCTGGCTCATGCCGTGAATGTCGGCGTTGTCCTCTTGAATCTGAAAATATAGTTAGGTACATATAGTAAACATTAGTAAGGTACAAAATCTTCATTATAACCTACTCTTAAATATACGAAAACTTGAAAAATAGTAAGTAGGCGATTTACCTCATGACGGCCCCAATATCTGATTACTGCCATTACTTGCAGTTCTACAGGAATACTGCCACCTCGAGTATCGCCCTGTATATCAGGTCTCACTATTTCTATGATACGACCACGGACATAAAAAAAGAACAGACGTAACCTTGTCTAATCGAGAGTGAAGCTGACAGCTGACAGCTCGCTTACCATGTGTGTGTAATTTTGTAATTTTTGATTCGCGATGGTGTCAATGTCGTAGCCGTATGGTGTCAATGTTTGGGTGTGTGTACTTGTACGAATACAGAGTTGGTATTCCTATGGGTGCTTCACTGAATTTATTCTTGGGAATACGTCCGTCTTTTTTTTACGTCTGTGGATACGACTCATGTTTTCTTTATTAAATCGGTATCTAAGTTTAAACTCCTCATCCGATAAATTTTGTAGCGGATTAAAGCGAACTCGTAATTCTTCGTCTTTCTTCTCCTCCTAGCTCTGAAACTGCTTAAATCAGCTACGTCGTTTTGGAAATCACGAAGATCTTCCAATCCATCCACGTTTTATGCACAAATATAATTTTTTTTACTAACAAACAAACGCAAGTAAGTTGATCAGACGTCACAATAGAACAGCTGATTTATGTGAAATCCGCCATCTTGCCGCTTAGCGAGAGTTAAACTATGTCTCGGCAGTGTTTAATTTTGACAGCTATTTAAACCCTACTTAACGACTTCTTAACGCTAAGTAGTTTTTATAAGTGAGGTTTTTGCTAATCCGTTGCTAAGCAATAGATTAAATATTAAGTAACGTTTATAAGTAAGACCGATACTGTTTTGTAATATTTGGTGTATAGTGTTTATGTAAAAGTTTTAGTGTTTATGATGATTTCAAAAGTAAGGATAGGCCTGTTGAAATATTTCACTCAAATGTTCTTTATACAAGGAAATAGAATTTTTCATCTTTCTCACTCTTAACATCTATGCGGTTTGTCAGAGAGCATTGCCATGTCAAATGATATGTACTGTTGAGCGAGTGTTTGCCGTCCTTACACAGGAACATATTATGTATAAGTAAGTGTGTTTAATTGCTGATGAGTTTGCAATAAACATGTTTCTTTAACATCATAAATTCATAATATGCTTGGGTTTAAGATGTCCAACAGGGTTGTGGCGAATCTCTTGTGTTATTTATTACAGTTGTCAATTTGAAAGTGTACATAAATTCTCTATCTTTTGCAGAAAAAGACCAGTAAAACTGCTGAAAAAGCCAGTAAAGATAAAGCAAGCTCCAGTAAAGATAAAGCAGACTCCAGTAAAGAAAAGAAAAAAAAGAAGTAAATTGAGTTGTGATTATTATGTTGTGAAACTGTTGAAATTAAGGATGCAAATGTGATATTCAATAGTTCATGTTGATATGTGCCAGTGACTTTATTTTTTCATTTTCAATTCAATAAAATTATGTTACAGAACTAATTTAGCTTTTCCTTTTAAAAAACCTTGCCTTGCCTTAATAACAACTTTTATCCTTTTTACTTTCATTGAATCTCAATCTTGGCCAAATTAATTAGTCTTAATTTTCAATATTACGATCCTGTAGCCTAGTTGGTAGCAACCCTGCCTGCGAAGCGAGGAGTCCCGGATTCGATTCCCAGCTAGGGCAGTACAGTAAATATTTGTACTCGGGTCATGGGTGTGATTGTGGTGTATTATACATATGTATAGTTCATGCCACCAGCGACACACACTGACTTTGCTGTTAACAGTAATTGTTGTATACAAAAATCTATAGGCACAACTATCAACTTTCTGTCTCGGTTCGAAAAAATCGTAGAGCCGCACCTGATTGATCTCAATATATTATACGCTTCAAGGATGGTTTTTATAAATTCTTCGCATTAGTAACTTATCTGCAACCAAAAATGGTTGTGCTGCAGACCGTCTGCGGGGTCAGCTAGTTGTATATAAATACTGTCTTAAGTGACTTCATCCCTGACTGGCTGGCTCCGCTGTTGTTACAACTTGAGTGTTTATGTTTGGCTAACAATAACTTTAAAAAGTTGGCTGAATTTCAATGGAGACAATTAGTAACATAAACAAAACAGTTACTTAACACATTTTATTAAATTGATTGTTCTTATTCACAAATGGCATGCTAACAACACTAACCGCCAAATTATTACATAATTGCAGCTATAACTTGTAATCATCGATTTCTCTAATCTTTCCGGATTCTCGCCACTCGCGGGTCATCTGGTCGCATTATAATGTACGCATTCTTGTATCTTCGGTTGTCTCCGTCGTTATTCACATACTTGTAGCACCCAACAATTCCCAAGGCAATACCAACTAAGCCAAGCCCCGTCGTAGCAACGATCTCGGGAATCTCATTACAGGCCTGTTGGAATAGTTGGCCCAGAGTACGCCTCGCCGCCGGTGCAGCCATTGCTTTAGCACTTCAATAATTTTTTGATTAATTACGGTATCGGATTTTTCTAACTATTCCTACAACCCTCTGAAAAATCTGATCGGAACAGTGATTAAGTACTCTGTGATCGGAACAATGAAATTGAAAAATATAGATGACAAACTGCAAATATTGACAATGACATTTATAATTTATTGAAGAAACAAACATATGTGACGTTACGTCAGTGTCATTTCCATAGATAATGTACAAGGGACCTAAAACTAAAAACCTTAAAAAAATATAATACAATAATAAAATTAAAATTATTATTATAATATGTCCCTTTAGGCAAGGTTCCGAACATACTGGCAGCGTTCCTCCTTTGAATAGCAAGATTAGTTAAGCATTTCCATAGATTAGTTATAACCAAGAATTTTAAACAACATCTGGGAGAACAAGCTTCCAAGGAAGGGGTACCTGAAGATGGATTACGTGACATTGGATAAATATAGACTGCCACGCCCTATCATCGAAAAGACGTGAAAAGTGTTAAAAGTTTTCGACCACCGTTCTTTAGAAATGTTAAATTTTGTGAAGATGTTTGGATGTTTGTTCCTCAATCACGCCACACCGATTTGGCTGAAATTTTGAATGGAGATAGGCTATAGCCTGGATTAACATATAAATTACTTTATATCTTGGAAAAGTTCAGGGTTCCTGCGGGATTTGTAAAAAATCGATCTCTGCCGCGGGAAAAAGCTAGTATAAAATAATGTCAAACTTTCAATAAAAACTTCTTGTACAAAAAATTTGTCAGATATTGATTTTTTTTTTCTTAAATATTTTTGATGCATTTTTCAATGTACTAATTGTCAACGTATTGTCAATATTGTTGTCAACAAAAATATTATACGACGGATCAATTAAACGTATTTAATAGTTAGAATTTGATTTACTGTCGCCGTAATCATGCCTGAACCAAAAGAAATAGGGCACCAAGTCAGATTCAGCAATACATTAATAGGACTCTTCAAGCGTGGTTGTTGGGAAATACCGGAAGTAATGGGTACATCCTTCCTTGCATTACTGGGAATCGGTTTGGGGGTGATGGGATGTATAAAATATATTAAAAATGATGGTGACAATCGAAAATACAAAAAAGTGTATCTTATAATGCGCCCTGATGATCCAAGGGCTTGCCGTCTGAGGGATCCTGTGCACACGCAATACAGAGGTTGATAATTGTAAATAAATTATTCATACAAATATAATTTTATTTCTTAGTTCTGGTTTTCTAAATACTTTGTAAATCTAGTGCTCAGATCTAGTGTATACTTATCGGAGGATACGTAGGCTTTTTTCATACTGAACTACAAGCTACTAAGTGCAAACCTTGAAGCAAATAGCAATCTGTTGTTAACTTAAAAAAATGTTCAGTACAGCCAAGCGCCAATATAATTAATGACTAAACGAACTTACCTGTAAGTGAAGTTCTATCATAATTATACGAAGAGTTTCGTCCGAAGATATTAGTAACTAGAATTTATTTTACAAAATGTAGTAACGCAGTAAGTGTTACCACTCATCACTTGTTTAGAGAAAAAAGTAGCCAAATATGGCAACCCTTTTTTTTTTTTAATGGCTCCCGCGCCTCTCGTGCCAACCCCGACTCGGCAGCTCCTTCATTTAGTTCAAAGCTTCTAACAGAACATTATGATATTTCCGAATGGGTTTGGGCGGGTGGGAGTACGTTAAATAAGTTCGTTTAATCATTAATTATACTCGAGTTTCGTCCTCGATATTAGTAACTAGAATTTATTTTACAAAATGTAGATGTTGAGAGTTATATGAGGAAATATCAAAATTAATATGAACACCGTTTTACAAAATAATAAAATGTTTATTATTTAAACAACATAATCAGTAACATTCTTGAGAGGTACATTAAGTATTATCTAAATAAGTACCTATCATCACACTTAATTTGATCGACAGATAGTTCTAGCTAGAACCTTGTTATCATTATCTATGTTAACAATAGTTCTGTTGTAGAATTTGGCGAATGTAGTGGAATTGCCACTCCATCCGGCAGATTTTTTAATCGTATCGAGGCTTACACCTGACTTATAGGCTAAAGAAGTCGCCGCATGTCTTGTGCTATGCGACGAGAAAATGGAAGTGTCGATTCCACTATTTTTCAAAGTTAGTTTAATCCAGCGACTCAGCGTTGGAGCTTTTATAGAATTGTGGGGTTTTTTAAGCCCTATAAAAAGTAAATCAGATTTGCACAAATCTCTTGTTCTATTTATGTACGCCATTAATGTTTTGGCTGGACATATTTGAGGTCGTTCTTCAAAGAATGGTAAATAAAAAGTTGGTTGATTAATACCTGCTCTAGAGGTTTTTATAAGTTCCGAGATTTTAATTATTATTTGATCTGACAGAAACATTATATTATTTATATTGATCTTAGAAAGCGTTTGAGCTCTATGAGCTGTCACAAGCGCAAGCAAGGTCGTACATTTCATGGAAAGTTGGTCTAATGGCAATAAGTCATTTGGAAAAAAGGATTCCAAATAATTAAGAACTTTTGCCACATCCCATGTGATATTATAGCGTGGCATCGGAGGTCTAAGTCTAAACACACCTTTACAAAATCTTTTGATACGGTCATCATCAGATATTGGCCCTAATATAAGTGCGAGGGCTGACCGGTAACTGTTTATGGTACCGTATTGGCTACCAGAATTAAAGCAATCGGTAAGAAAATCAATAATTATCGGAACTGATGTGTTATATTAATCAACTTCATTTTTTATGCAAAATTTATACCAGCGTCTAAAGCACACATCATATTGTTTCAATGTACTCTCTGATAAGGACGCTAACATGATATTTACGGCGGAAGGGGGGACGCAGCGCTGCAGCAGCGCCGTGCTGATAAGACTCCTGCAACCAGGGTAACGCTGGACTTGATGTTCCGGTTGCTGGAATTAGATATTATAATATGGTTAGGATTTAATCTTATTATTTAGTACAAGGTTCATAAATACAGGGTACCATGGTTGTGTAGGCCAGTCTGGAACAACCATTATACCTTCAGCCTCTTCTGAAATTATTTTTCTTAGGGCCTTAAGAATTATAGCCACTGGAGGGAAGGCGTAAAAGAAAAAACAGGACCATTCAATGGTAAATGCATCGTATGCGTATGCGTCAGGGTCCCTGTTCCAAGACACATATACGTCACATTTTTTGTTAATACGGCTCGCAAATAAATCTATATTGGGATTTCCAAATGTTTTAGTTAACTTTTGATATCCATCTAATGAAATTTCCCATTCTATATCTGGGTGAGAACGTCTAGCTAGATTCTATATCCGCGGTGACGTTATCAGAGGATTTTATGTAAGATGCTACGACAAATATTTTGCGAGACTCACACCACTGCCATAAGTCTTTTGTAACTTTCGTCAAATGGGGGTACTGAATACCACCCATCCTGTTTATGTAAGATACCGCCGTGGTGTTGTCTACCCTTAAAAGTATTTGACAGTCATAGCAGTTCTTGGCAAATATTTTAACAGCAAAAAAGGCTGCCAGCAGCTTGAGCTGGTTAATGTGTAAAGAACATTCTGTTTCAGACCACCTACCACTAGCTGTCTGATCACCGCAGGCCGCTCCCCACCCCGTAGTTGAAGCGTCAGAAAAGATTTCAATTGAAAAATAATCTTCTTTTATTCGATGGCTTGGTTTGCGTAAAGCATTGAGCCACCAATTGAAATCGGCAAGAAGAGTGTCAGGAATATTCATAAATCTATTGTAATCATCATGGCCAAGAAGATTTAGATATTTAACCCGTTCCATTTGTTTAGTATATAGCCAGCCGTATTCAACGCCTGGGCAAGCGGATACTAATAGCCCTATTAGCTGCGCGAATTTTCTGATTTTACAACGTTTTAGTTTCTTAAAATGTTCTATTTCGCGTACGATTCGATTTCTTTTTTCGGTTGGCAGGCTTACTGTCCATTTGTAAGAATCTATTATAAAACCGAGATACTTGCATGAATGGGATGGAACACGATTACTTTTTTGTTCATTTATAATAAATCCAAGAGCCTTTAATAATCGTTCAGTAGTTCTTATGTTATTTAAACATTCCTGACGAGAATTGCCTATCAAAAAAAGATCGTCGAGATAAATTGATGAAACCAATCCACAAGAACGTAATAATTTGATTACTGGTTTCATCAATTTGGTGAAGATAAACGGAGCTGTACAAATCCCGAAAGGGAGGACATTAAATTGATATAGCTTGGAATCTAGACTAAACCTAAGGTATTTTCTAGAACTGGGATGAACTTTTATCAAAAAATATGCATCTTTCAAATCTAAGGTCGCCATAAAAAAATCTTTTGAGACTAATTTTAAGGCCGTTCTTAGGTCTTCTAACTTAAAATGCTGTGTAGGTATAAACTTATTAAGCTCTTTTAAGTTGAGAATAAATCTCATGCTCCCACTGGGCTTAGGTACCAAGAAAACTTTAGATACGAATTCATCTGAACATGGTTCACATTCTGAGATTGCGCCTATTGATAAAAGATTGTCGATCGCGTCAGAGAAATTATATTTTCCCTCAGTGTCAGTTGATACAGTAGTGGGATAACTAGATTGGTAAACTGGTGACTTAAAGGTTAATTGGTATCCGTTTACCCACGATAAGACAGTTTCGTCTTGTGTGATCAATGACCACTGTTCGTGAAAATCTGCAAGGCGGCCAGCATAACGTACCGGGTCTAGCGGCGGCGAGTCGACTTCTGCCGATGTGATGACTTGTGCGACGAGGTTGCGCGCCGACTGGCTGGTGCTGCAGGTTGTGTCTTCTGTGTCGGACCCTTCAGCTGGCTGCGAGCTGAGGGTCCCGCCTTCCAGTTTAAAGTCTTCGGTTTTTGCTTCTGTTTCTGTACATCCTTCATGTCAGTGCCAGATTTACAAACGGCTTTAGCTGTTTTTAAAGTTTCTGGTAAATCCACACCGAAGAGATATTTATCTATCTTGGTAGTCGATAACTGTTCTCGGAAATCCTTCTTTAGCGAATACAGAGCAAAATTTCTACGAGAGAACGATTCACTGTGCTGTATGTCGCAAAGTATACGTCCAATCTCCATCAGTTGCTTCGAAAGGTTGTTGTTCTCCTTGTTCCTTAATTGAGATGTCAGCATATGACCAATGCCAGCGATGGCTGCTGTAAGCTGTTTTTGTCTATATTCAATGGCTTTGTCTCTTTTTACAACGGTTTCTCCTGACGCTGCTCTTATTTCGGCGTTAAGCACTGGAGCAGCAATCTTTGTGCAGTTAGAAGGCACTAAAAACTTCTGTATTAACTCTTGCCTTACTTGCTTTTCTAAACCTGTTGTGGCTATATGTTCAAATCTATTGGCCACCTCCTTGTTAATTTCGTCACCGAATTCTTGAGCTACTGATGGATCAGCGCCCAATATATCTAGTAAATCAGATTGACCAGTACCATCTTCATTTGATTCGCCCGTTTCCTCAGTACAGGGAATCGAGGGCGCTGGGTAATTAATTGGTGGTATTACGTTTGACGGACCAGCGATCTGCTCGGCGGCTCTGGCGTTGCTGGGTGGAGCAACAGCCGGTGGCGGCGGTGGCGCATCGGGCAGTACGTCTTCGTGTGCGGGTGCGGCTGCATCACGGTCTGCAAGCACGAGGGTATATCTATGTATATACATGTAAGCACTATGCCAAGGCAAGATAGATCATGTGGCGAAACAGTCCCACAGACTGATCTGAGTACATGATATCTTTGTTAAATGCGGCGGAATGGTCCTATAGACCACCCTGAGTGCATTTAGGAGAAGACGTACAAATAGGATGGCATTTTTATTGTAATGCGGCGGAATGGTCCCATATACCACCCTGAGTGCATTATTTTTGTACATATGTATATGCCGATAAGTACCATCTGGTGAAACAGTCCCGCAGACTGATCTGAATACATGGGTTTCTTTATAATGCGGCGAATAGGCTATAGGGGTATAGGCTACCCTGAATGCATTATTATTTTTAGTACAAAATTATGAGGGTAGTTTTAAATACTAACCATTTTGGTTATCCGGAATTATCTGCTGGCGCTGCGAAGATGACGACGAGGAACCCGATGTGGAACCCGAGGATGATGACGAGGAGGATGATTCCGAACCAGGTCGTATACGACGTGTTACGTTCACATATCTTTCGAGTTCCTTCAGGCGTTTCGAAAGGAATTTAATGTTTTCCTCGTTTCTCCGTTTCGGCATGTTGAAACACTCACGTTGCACCGTCGAAAAACACGAACTTTTGATTCAAGTGGAGTGGTTGAGCACTAAAATGCGAATGAAGGAGCTGCCGAGTCAGGGTTGGCACGAGAGGCGCGGGAGCCATTAAAAAAAAAGGGTTGCCATATTTGGCTACTTTTTTCTCTAAACAAGTGATGAGTGGTAACACTTACTGCGTTACTACATTTTGTAAAATAAATTCTAGTTACTAATATCGAGGACGAAACTCGAGTATAATTAAAATTTAAATGGTACTATAATCAATAGAACGAATGAAATATAGCAGCAGCAAATGAACAGACATTTTGATATTTTCTCCCAAGTACTACTCTTAGATAGGTAAATGTTCTACAACAGCAGTATGTAATTTGGTATAAATTCAGGGGCGTAGCTACCGCCGCGCCGTATCAGCCGTATTAATTATACTGGGCTCCCAAAGTATAGTAGCCCCCACTAAACTCCCAAAAATAAGCTCGCCAGCGGCCCACGACCACTACAGTTGACACTCCTTTTTTATTTGACGCTGACGTTGAGGGGGCCTCACAACAAATATTGATATGGGGCCTCCATACAATTCGTTCACTGCCTCCATAGGGCTAACTACGCCACTGTGCACGTTACCAGTAGCTCGAGCACGAATATTTGCGAGAAAGTATTCGTATGGTTAACGTAAGCAATTTGTATGGCATTTTATCAAAAGCGCCCCTATCGTACGTAAATGGTACTAAAATGCCATACAAATTTGACAAATTGCTTACGTTAACCATACGAATACTTTCTCGCAAATATTCGTGCTCGAGCTACAGGAAACCCGTCTATTTTGAATATTTTTTTTCTTTTACAAAACTTTAGTACCATGTGGTCAAAAAAATATAGTGTGCAATTTAAAAATTGCATGCTAAGGCAGATTTTATCTCTGCCTTATTACAGGTACAGGGCTTTGCTATAATTTATATCTCTTTAGAAACATGACCGTAAAACTATACAATACAGCTTAATACAGGTTTTTTTTTAAGTTTAAGCCATTTCAGTATTAAAGATCAAAGGAGTTTATTTAAAGCAAAAGTGATTTTATCATTTACTGCTGTGGAGGCTGGTCTTATAATAATTATAACTGTCATTTGCTTATTTAAAAAAAAATACGCTCACTTTTAACTGTCCAAAGAATGTACATATATCAGAAGTTAATTTTCACCTGTCTGGGTGAAGGAAGAGCCCTCCAAAATGTTCTCAAAGGTGTGTGAAGTTTACAAATCCAGCACTTGGCCAGAGTGGTGGAGTGGAGTATGACCTTTACCCTTCAATTTGTGAGAAGACGACAGAGTGAGAGGTCACAAGACAAGCCACCTGTAAATAAAATAATCATCGTCACACATGTCCAGACATCCTACAATAAACATTTTTTTTAATCAAAACAATACTCCCTCATTGCAGCGTTGCGGCAACAACCACATTCACATTTTATATCTGTGAAGATTATACCATGTAGGTATTTACTATCTGTGCTTATTGTCACTGTCAGTGACAATGACAACGTCGTTCAGTGATTATGTAAATCATTTTGTTGAAGTTTTTTTTGTTGACATTCGCGACATTGGCGGGCCCAAAGGTCACGGTAATCAGATAAATCATAAAACTCTTTGAAACATTTATTTTGCTAAATACGACAGCTGCAAAAATATAGCCGGTACCTTAGCTCAACTAGTTTAATAGCCTAACTGCCGAAGCTAATCAAGCTCGCATTCAGTACCAAAACGTTTGTGAGTGTGGTCGTGTGCGGTTAAATTAAATAACATGTCTCGATTCCAAGTTGTAGAACAGGGTCCGCCGATCGAAGTTTTCTTACTTAATAAACTATGTACAGACGATACTTTTAAAAATAAAGTGAACTTAGGTGTTGGCGGTGAGTATTCGCCTACAGTTTTTTACGCTTATGTATTTTTAGAGATGTATGAATGGTTATCGCAATTATGTAACCTTTAATTGTTTATTTTGTGTATTCCGCTTGTTTCGAGTTTCCAGGCTTTAGAAAATAAGTGAAATAATATTGATTAGTAATTAGCTTTACATTCTATGATTAAAATATAAAAGATGTACACTATGCTTTTCTTCTCTTATAGCTGTAAAACTATCTTAATATAGAATATATTGTTATGTAGATTGAGTTTAAAAGTAACAGTGAAATTTCTTGGTAGCGTACAGAGATGAAAATGGAAAACCATGGGTTCTACCAGTTGTCCGTAAAATGGAAAAGAAAATGGCTGATGACAACACCCTTCTCCATGAGTATCTGCCGGTGCTTGGTATGTATATGTTTTGGTTTAAGCTTTAAAAAATTATAAATTTTAGTTAATAATCACTCATATTTAAATAAACCAATTTAGGCATCAGCTATGACCCCTCTTAGTTGGAAGTGAGATTCACTCTTACTTATCAGAAAGCTTCAGTATCGTTAATTATTATGCTAATGAATATTATATTTTATTATTATTAAATGATTATAGTCTACAATATTTACTAATTTTGAAAGAAATTCCTGTTGTAAGTCTATTTTTTTATTCTTGATTCATCAACTTGTATTATTCAAGTATATAAATCAAATACATAAAGTAAAGATTGTGCCTGATTGAATGTTAGATAAAATAGATTGTTTATCAATTAAGATTGCAATCTATTGCATATAGATTCAGTTCACATCAAATAATCATTAAATTATGAAAGTTATTTTAAAGGAACATAAAAAGAATTTATTAATGTAGGTATTAGTCTCATCAGTTTTCATTGTTCAATGAATCTCCACTATACATAATTATAATATTTATTGTTGAACATAATGTATTTTTGATAATGTGGTAATGTCATTTATGATTGTATTATGCTGGTAGTAAAATACTAGTATTTTTCATCATGATTCTCCCAAAAATGGGCTTTTACATTTCTAATATGAAGAAAATTGCGTCAAATATCTTTGAGCTGTTAAGCGTGATTTGGATAGATCTGAAATGTGATTGTGTTAGTGATATTGATAAATTAGGAGTTCTAATGCAGTGTTAAATAATTCTTGACAAAAAATAACCGACTTCAAAATTAGGGATAACGGGCCATCCGTAAATAACGTCACACTAATTATATGACTTTTTGACCCCTCCCCCCATCCTTGTCACAAGTTTCATTTGTAAGACCTCCCCTCCTAGTGGGACGTCACATATTATGAAATTTTACACCTACAAATTATTAAATTAAAACAGCAGTTCCGAAAAAAGTTTTATTTCCATTAATTGTTTTTTAATATTTACCTATACATACCAATTATTTGATTTTGAATTGTGACGTCATGAAATTGAGAACCCCCTCCCGCCCCTTGTCACACAATATCACACTACATCAACCCCCCCCAACCCCCTAATGTGTGACTATGGATGGTCCCTAACTCAAAAATTTCTTAGTCATATTATCTCCCCCAAATGTAAGTGGGACCACATGACAAGCACCAGTTTCGATTAAAAAAGAATCATCAAAATCGGTTCATCCACTCAAAAGTTCTGAGTTAACCAACATAAAAAATACAGTTGAATTGAATACCTCCTCCTTTTTGGAAGTCAGTTAAAAATAATGCATCATCTGTGTCAACTAACTAACTAACTGTGTTTCATGGCTACTAACTGATTTCCATGGATGTTTTTGTGGTCATTTATCATAAATTTGTACCACACTAATTTTTACCTTTTTTTAAGGGATTGCAACTGGTAAGATTAGATAAATAAGTCATAAAAATAATCGAATGCATGAGGCATTGAAATGGTTTGATAAAAAGTTACTTCTTTGGAGTGTAGGGCCTTTAGGAAATTGTTTAAGCTAATAAAATTGGCGATGGCAGGGTAAAGGGGCCAGTTGTAAACATAAGTTTTCCACTCTTGGATTGGTTTTTTGGATCAAGAGCCAATAGTTTGTTTTAGGTCTGTGGAGATTCGAGAGATGCATACTATAAGAACTTCTTTCATTGATTGTTGTCGATTCCTTGCCATTTAGCCTGAAATTGATTTGGAAACATATTTTTTTAATTAATTCATGTGATTAACTAAAAAAAATAGAAATTACAAGCTAAATACAAACATGAAAAAAATGGAAATTCTGTGCGACAGTATGGTGTTATCACAGCAATCAGTGATGAGGTTATCGGCGCCCCACGGCCGCGGTGATCTATGAAGACGTTACAAGCTGTGTAAAATGACTGCCACTTAATGAGTATTACGTGTCTATTAGCCGTGACCTCGTAAATTCACTAAGTACTTATATGTATGTAAAATGTTTAGAAGCAGGTAGGTATATGTCATGTACAGTAGTAATAAGTGAGGGTGAGAATAATTATGATGCACGTACATTTGGTGCCTACTGTAATAGTCACGTTTCTTCTTACTTGAGGAGGCTTCAGTATATTCAGCGCGAAGCGGTTCAGCAGAGGGGGACTGGGTTCTCCCACTCCTCACCAGGGTTTAATTTAAAGTAATTAACATTCCCGAGACACGCATAAAACAAAAGAAAAGCGGTTGTTGAAGTTTTTACATAATTACACTTACGCCCACTAATAAGTAGTTATTAGCTCGAAGATCACATTTCAGAATATTATTGTCTTTGAAAGAAAAGCCGACATCGCTTATACATTGCGTCATTTAGAGAAAGTTATCAACTTATCACATTAATAAAAAGTACCTAATATGATAAGAGATTATTAAATAATTATAGTTCGACATATTTTTTCGAATAGACAGTGGCCCTAGTGGCCTTTACAGATTCACGCGGATAGAGGAATTATACAGTATGGCCGACGTATCTTGGCGCGTCTGAACATAGGCTTTGCGAACTTTAGCGCATGTAAGACAGAGATAGCGACACGGACATGCTAACGTGTGATTGAGACATAATACACCGCGTACTGAGCATTGATGAATTGTGTTACTGCACAGCCTTCTGCGCGAAGTTCAGACGCGACAAGATACGTCCGCCATACTGTACATCATCACTTTGCTTACCTCAACTTTCTTCCCTGAATGTTAGGGTCTCCATTTGGCAACTTTGCCTTTCCCTGTAACAGTCTGCTTAGATCAGGAAAAGTCCTGGTGGAGACTGTTTTGTCTGTCAAAATATTATGTATATCGCGCACAAAACCTATTAACGCCCATAAGAGACTAACGGCCGCATCAGAGTCACTTAACGATTACTTAAATCGCTCCTTTAGGCGATACGAAGTTCGCCGGGTCAGCTAGTAGTAAATAAACATAATAAAACCATTGACACCAAATCGAGATATGAGTGTTTTATTTATTAAATAAAACGTTCGTTTGACTGCAAAGAAAATGCTTGATTTATTAAAAATTTAAATTTCGTGTGCTAATGTGATGCCTGAAAAATGGGCGCGTGATGATACTAAGTAGTTCACATGAATAACGCACAATAAAATTTAACGAGCTAAATCCGGTAGAAGTGTTTGTAAAAATGTTTGTCATGTATTACATGTTAGAAGAAATTCTTTGTGGGATCCTCTTATGTAGCTTAGTGACCTGTGATTGAATCGCCTTTCCGTTATTTTATTTGACCACTAGCTGACCCGGCGAACTTCGTATCGCCTATTTTTTTTTCTAAAATAAAAGTAGCCAAAGTTACTCCTTGTTACATCAGTTATCTGCCAGTGAAAGTCCCGTCAAAATCGGTCCAGCCATTTCAGAGATTAGCCGGAACAAACAGACAGACAGACAGACAAAAATTGTAAAAAATGTTGTGTGTTGCCAACCAGTGTTGCCAAAGCTACGGCAATTACCGTGTTCTACAGCTTTCAGGCCAAAAAATTACAAAATCTGCGGTCTACGGCTGGAACCCTAGGCCGTAGCAAATTCTACGGCTTTTCGCAAATTCTACGATCTTTTTGTTATTTATTATTTTTGCAGACATTTAACGAATGTTAAAACCCTTAAAACAGCGCCACTAGGCTAATGAAAAGTGTTCGTTGTTTTGTGGACATCAAATTCACGGCCGATGACCTTTTTTTTTAGTCCGAGCGCTGAACCGATGGTATAATATTGGCATAATTGGATAGCATAATATATTGGCAGTTGTGGACACGGCCCACAGTTGATCTTTTCCATATAAACACGGCTTTTTTAGGGTTCCGTAGCCTAATGGCAAAAAACGGAGCCCTTATAGATTCGTCATGTCTGTCTGTCTGTCTGTCTGTCTGTCTGTCTGTCTGTCTGTCTGTCTGTCTGTCTGTCTGTCTGTGTGTCTGTCTGTCTGTCTGTCTGTCTGTCTGTCTGTCTGTCCGTCCGTCCGTCCGTCCGTCCGTCCGTCCGTCCGTCCGTCCGTCCGTATGTCACAGCCACTTTTTTCTGAAAGTATAAGAACTATACTGTTGAAACTTGGTAAGTAGATGTATTCTGTGAACCGCATTAAGATTTTCACATAAAAATAGAAAAAAAAACAATAAATTTTGGGGGCTCCCCATACTTAGAACTGAAACTCAAAAATTTTTTTTTCATCAAACCCATACGTGTGGGATAGGTCTTCAAAAATGATATTGAGGTTTCTAATATCATTTTTTTCTAAACTGAATAGTTTGCGCGAGAGACACTTCCAAAGTGGTAAAATGAGTGTCCCCCCCCTGTAACTTCTAAAATAAGAGAATGACAAAACTAAAAAAAAATATATGATGTTTTCGATGTCTTTACTATGCAAACTTCCACTTGAAATTGGTTTGAACGAGATCTAGTAAGTAGTTTTTTTTAAATACGTCATAAATCGTAAACCGCAATTTACCTCGATAAAAGTTACAACGAACTACAAGAAATTTTATATTATGGTACTTACTGCTACGGAACCCTTCATGGGCGAGTCCGACTCGCACTTGGCCGCTTTTATTATCTAATGTACACGGCCTTCCAAAAATTTTCATTGGCAACACTGCTACGGATATCTAAGGGGACGATGAGCAATTATCAAATAGCTCGACTATTTTTTGTTGACTAATTATATTAAAATAAATAAATGGTTTAGACTCCTTCATTTCATGTGTTTTGTATAGGCAAGTATGAATCTAGAAATGTATGCTGTTTTGTTTATTATTATTACGTACATCAACAAGACAACCTCAGAAAATAGTCGATAGTTGATAACTGTAGAATCTACTACCTCATAGCGGACGAAAACGATTTACAGCTGATAGAATGACTTATTGCATGTAACAAATTGCACCAGTTGCTTCACGCAAATATTTATCCTAACACATTAGATATAAGGTTTAAAATGTTATTGTTATTTCTGCGAGTGCAAATTATTTGAGGTCAATAGGTCGCGCACGCGACGTCAGACTGCTGAGAGCAATTTTGTTTTCTCACAACAGCCTATGACGCAATATTGATTTAAATATATACAATACGAGTAACCGCCCTCGCTTTGCTTCAGTTTTCTGAATTATTAATACCTTGGGTTACATTATTGGAGTTTTACTAAGGATCCCTAATTTTTCTGAAAACATGATATAGCCTATGTTACTCGGGGATAGCGTAGCTTCCTAACAGTGAAAGAATTTTTCAAATCGGTTCAGTAGTTTCGGAGCCTATTCAATGCAAACAAAAAATCAAATATTTCCTCTTTATATATTAGTATAGACAAGTATTAGACAGAAGTATAGAGCAGTATTATACAATACAAAACAACATGTTATTAATGTTACTTACATCACGATACCTATAATTTTTACCTTCCTGGCTAAGATTGTTTCACGAACGTCAATGTATCGACAGTACTATGATATATCGTCGTTGCGACTTTAAAACCTCTTACGTGTAAAAAATCAGCTTTTTGAGGGAATCGATAAAAATCAATAAAGTTTTGTTTAGCAAGCACAGAGGTGATTTTGAGTTTGGTGAATAAATTAGGATGGAAACGTCCGTACACACATGAGAGTTTTTGAATTCGACAGTGCTTCAAAATGTAGAAACATTTGACGTAAAAAAGTGATTTTGCCAAAAGTGGCACATAACACATAGGAGGTCTTAAAGTCGCAACGACGATATGTAATTGATGAGGACCTTATGGTAAGTGGTCTGCGTTCCCAATGGCATCAGTAACCTTGGCCAATCAATCTGTGTAATTTCCCGTTGTTTCTTTAGTCTTACAAAGATAACGTTGTTGCCAGGTATGGACCAGTTCTCAGCCGCCTCGGTGTCGATGCTTCTCGGTGAAGACAACCCAGCCATAGCTGACGGTCGCGTGAGTGTGAAATAGAATAATGGCTGACTCCCAAAGCTGACGATTAACCTGATGGTAAGTGGCTATCGTCGCCATAGACATCAGCAACACCAAAAAGGTATCTTCATTCGGGCTTGCGGATGGTGAAGCTTTTAATCTTGTTTGATAATACCTACTATGAAAGAGTTGGTTTTAACCTATTAATGGCAAACTACTGAGTACGGCTTTCTCCCGTTGGGGTAGTCTAGAGCATACTCCATCGTGATGCTCCAGGGCGGCCAATTCGCATTTTGGTGTAGGAGTTAGTGGCTAATCCAAATGCCGGATGTCTTCATCCCGCCCGAAAGCATGTTTGAAACAACCGAGATTGGCCGTTTTACGTGCCCCTGAAGCACAGAAATGGTCAAGAAATTTTTGCCACTAGCAGTCACCCATCCAAATACTGACCGCACCCGCTGTTAACTTGTTCGCTTAACTTGTTCGCTTAACTTGTTCGATCTCTTAATGTCGTCACAAGTTGCTGGTATGAGCGCTTCTATCTAAAAGAGAAGAGTTCCTTATTGATAACTATTGTTTAAATTGACAGGCGTTTGGTGTTCAAACTCTCTCTGGCACGGGCAGTCTCCGTGTGGGCGCCGAACTGCTCAACAAACATCTGAAATACACCACCTTCTACTACTCCAGCCCTACTTGGGGTACGTGCACATTTACTTGGATTGAAACAGAGGATCTAACTCGAGACCCTTGTAGGCAGCGTCGCTAGCAATTGGACTAGTTCTTCAATAACTTTTTGTGATAAATAACTGAGAAACCAGTAGAGACGCCATCCGATGGTACAGTACGGCCGACGTATCTTGGCGGGTTTGAACTTCGCACAGTATTGTCTCAGTCACACGTTAGCTTGTTCGTGTCGCTATCTCTGTCTTACATGCGCTAAAGTTCGCAGAGCCTATGTTCAGACGCGCCAAGATACGTCGGCCGTACTGTAAGTGGTTACCGTCGCCCATTGACATTTAACACAAGGCGTCATCGATGCGATGTCGGACAAGAATTAAGGGAGAAGAAAGAAAGTAAAAAAATTACCTTACAAGCCACCAGCCGAAACTTGAATCGTTATTCAAGAGGGTATTGTCACCAATTGGGCTTGGCCGTGGTTAAATGTAATCGTATTATTATTATAATGTTAACTTTAGAAATGAATGCTACCACCCTTGAGCATGAGTCAGCCGCCAAATGACTCGTCGTGTTCCAACCTGGGGCTCGAGAGCCAGTTCTTTCTTTCTTTTTCTTCTCTCATTCTTGGCCGGCAACGCATCAGTGATGCCTTTGGTGTTGCTAATGTCCATGGGCGACGATAGCCACTTATCATCAGGTGGATCGTCAGCTCGTTTGCCGGCTATTGCCATAAAAAGATAATAATTCGACTTTGTTCTCATACATACATAGTAGTTACACTAATTGCATAGCGAGCGGCGAGGGGCGGGAAGTAATTAACGCGCGCATTCATGAGCGAACATTTCAGGTTAAAAATAATACATACTTTTATTATTTTGTGGAGAGAGAAATTCTTTACAAATATAACTTTACAGTTATGAAACCTGCATAATTATATTATACAAATGCGCTCTATTATGCACGATTTCGTGTTTCGTCATAACATTGAAGATTGTTTTAAATTTGGAATCGCAAAATATTTTTGATATCCGCTATTTATAGTGCTTCGTCATAAGATATCTGGAAGAATAAAATAAAATGAATATAAATAGTCGATAAGTCATGTCGAAGAGAGCCACACTAATACATTCTCACACTCGGTCATTAAATATGTACTTCTTCAGGTCAGAAACGCTTCAGTGATCTGCAGTAGGGTAATGAGTCTAAGCCGGCCGTGTCTTATAGCTAAGGAGCTTTTTGGATAGATATAAAAAATGATGTAGGTACGTCAAATAACTTATTGTTACTTCAATTGTTCAAAAAAATTAAAACTCTTATTTACCATAATTGTAACACAATTAACTAACTAATGTAATGTAATGATATCGTGCAGGTTAAATTACTAACTACGAAATTGTAACTACTAACTTTAAAAGTGGGTTATATTGGTAATAATAAAAAAGTCAACAATGCTGAGGAGTTTGTTCCGCCGTTTCATCTCCTTAATGATAAAACACTTGACTTTATACTTTGGATGCGTTTATTTTCTCCTTCCACTTTTCGATAAGTATGTCCTGCATGGCTTATGTCAGAGGAAATTTTAATTGGTTTATTGATTGTGATTTTGTAATTAGACAGCACAATTTCCCTCTATTTAGTTGAAAAATCTACATAGTTAGTACCTAAGTAGTTTCTTTCGTTGTTTTGTCTCTTTAAAAAGTTCCAAGAAAAAGTTCCTTTCCGAAATGCTGGTAAAATAAAAAAAAATCGTCCAAAAGTATATTCATAAATACCAACAGGAATAAATGAAATACAATATGGAAATCTGGATGTTTGAAAACTAAATGGCTTTCAACATCCATTCAGCAAACATTTTATTATTTTTATTTATTTATTTATTTATTTATTTATTCATCACACACATCTATCATTACAGGTTATAAACCCAATGCGACAGAGTGGCCCTTAATTTTTCATCATCATTATAGAACACAATTCAACATTAATTGTACTTGACTGTAAAAGGTTAAATGAGTTGTGTAAAAGCATTTTATAGCGATACCAGATAACAATATCACGCAGTTGTATTTGAGTGGTAGATTACAGGAGATATCCCATTTATTGCGTAGATTAAACGACGATGCTCATATCGATATTATTAAATCGATCTTAATGAATTGTATTATCGGTACTTAATGTACCTTTATCCTTAATGCCTTTATAAGCCTTTTTATACCTACCTTGTTGGCTTTGAATGGTGCCACAATCATACCTGATATCACACGGACATAAAAAAAGAACGGACGTAACCTTGTCTAATCGAGAGTGAAGCTGACAGCTGACAGCTCGCTTACCATGTGTGCGTAATTTTGTAATTTTTGATTCGCGATGGTGTCAATGTCGTAGCCGTATGGTGTCAATGTGTGGGTGTGTGTACTTGTACGAATACAGAGTTGGTATTCCTATGGGTGCTTCACTGAATTTGTTCTTGGGATTACGTCCGTCTTTTTTTTACGTCCGTGCCTGATATTTGAGAAAAATTGTTATTGGGCGTATTTATTCTCACTATCTTTATACACATACACAAAAAGCGCGTGCAGCCGAGAACGCACGCTCGACGTGCGCGCACGCATATACATTTTTACATGATATATTGTGCTCAGTAAAATATTTATTATTTTCATTGAATATCTCTATCTCTCAATAATAATGGAGTACCTATCTCCCCCACCAGAGAACCACCACCTGGTGTTCATAAACTCGGGCTTCACGACGCCGCGGACGTACCGCTACTGGAACGAGAAGACGCGCGCCATCGACTTCGACGGCCTGATCGAAGACCTGCGCAGTGCCCCCGAGGACTCGGTGGTGATCCTGCACGCGTGCGCTCACAACCCCACCGGGATTGACCCCACACAAGACCAGTGGGTGAAGATCGCTGATGTCATGCAGGTCGGTTCTTTCTTTCTGCCGGCGGTGGTGACTTTCGTGGTACTGATGTCCATGCGTGATGTGATGGGTGCGATGATCAGTTTTTATGAGATGGTTCGTCTGCTATTTTGTTGTTCTTCCGTATGATGACCAATGTATGTTTCTATCTAGGCTAATGGTTAGCAGTTAGATGGTGTATTGAGGTTAAATAAAGGTTAAATACATAAATGGTTTCATGCAAAGCTTTTCGTTGGTGGCGTTGGCACAAAGCGGGATAGTTTTTTTCACCCTCGAATTTGAATTTATGTTAGGACTCTGGCCACGAAACAGTGCGTTGTTAAGGAAGCTGAAAATGCTAATTACGCCTTTATACTCAATGCATGTCTATAGGAAAACTAATTCCAATGTTACGTACAAATCAAATCAAATGTTTTTATTCAAAATTGGTTTGGTTTACAAACACTTCTTCAAAGTCATGCAAGCTACGCCAATGCAACAAGGCCCTACTGTGAGAGGGCCCGGAAGAAGAAGCAGAAAGAAACTACCGAGGTTGTTTTTTTCCTGCTCACAGTTACAGATTGCTATCTGTCATCTTATCATCTACTACAATCTACGTATATATTCATAAAACTCATATCCAAGCAGTCTTGTCTTTAAAATAATCATCTAATTTGTAATATCTTTTCGTCATAAGAATGCTTTTAATATGAGTTTTAAATTTAAGGTAAGGCATTTCAGTAAATGTCGAGGGAATTTATTTACTTTTATGTATTGTACAGGAGCGCAAGCTGTTCCCGTTCTTCGACAGCGCGTACCAGGGGTTCGCGTCGGGCGACCTGGACAAGGACGCGTGGGCCGTGCGCTACTTCGTCAGCCGCGGCTTCGAGCTCGTCTGCGCGCAGTCCTACGCCAAGAACTTCGGCCTCTACAGTCAGTGCACACTGCACTTAGGGGCCATCCATAAATTACGTCACACTAATTTCATGACTTTTTGACCCCTCTCCCCGTCCTTGTCATAGCTGGTCACTTTTGTGAGACCTCCCCCACTAGTGTGACGTAACATATTATGAAATTTTACACTTAGAAATTGTTAAATTAAAACAGCAGTTCCCAAATAAGTTTTATTTCCATTAATTGTTTTTTAATATTTGATTTTAAAATGTGACGTCACGAAATTTAGGACCCCCTCCCACCCCTTGTTATACAATGTCACACTATATCGACCTCCCCCTCCCCCCTAACGTAATTTACGAAATGCCCTTTACATACCTACTGATATTTTTATTATACCTAATTTGAGATTACTTTTACCTAAGTCGGGCTTGGGTCAGCTATCCCAAGAGCACTGCGACCAGATCTATTGTAGCCGTACCCGTTTCGGAATTTGATCTGGTCGTCATTCCCACAAGTTACAGTCAGTGTACACTTCTATGCAGATACATATTGTTTTGTTCAAAGTAGTTAAGTAAACTAGTTTAGCCCGGTTGCCTGCAACGGTTACTATGGTAGTGGTATACCGAATTATAATATTACAGTCCCTCCATACTTTATTTCAGGCCAACCTCCATTGTTTGTGCTTGCTAGTTTATTATCCGCTTGGCCAGCTACTTTTTAAAATGATTTATTTTCTTTTTCGAGAATAATTCTTCATGCGTATAAAAGTCTTACCGAATAAGGTGTTTAGGGAAAAAGAAAAGGCCTATTGCTAAGTCATGTATGTCTACAAATTCAGTTTTCTACTACATCTTTGTGCGTGCGTGCGAGTGTTTGTGTGCGTGCGTGAATGTTTGCATTGTTGCGTGCGTGCGAGCGCACGCGGTTGCTTTTATGGTTATATTGGTTTATTCAGATAAACAAATAAAGCCCCTGGGCCGCCTTAACGTTACTAAGTTTTCCTCACGTTAATAACTTACTAAATAACACTTTATGAACAGACGAGCGCGTGGGTAACCTAGCGCTGGTGGTATCGGACGCGCGCACGGTGGCGCCGCTCCGCTCGCAGCTGACGTGGGTGGTGCGCGGCATGTACTCCAACCCGCCGGCGCACGGCGCGCGCGTCGTCGCCAACGTGCTCGCGGACAAGGCGCTGTTTGATGAATGGTGAGTACCAAGAACTTTATATGCAACTGGACTGCAAGTATCGATGTACTTGAAGACGGACGTGACATTGGATCAATATCTACGCTCTATTGGGTGAAGTTATACATCCACAGCAGGCTACGAGTGTTAAGGCCAACGACAATCAGGCATATAATTGATCCAAATTGTTTATCTCAATGTCACGTGATCCGGCTTCAGGTACTTCTGCGAACTTGCAGTCCAGTTGTATATATGTTACCGGATATCTGTATAATGCTGGTATTCAACACAATTCCTAGGAAATGTGTATAATACCTGGGTCGTTTTGGCAATGTATTAAATTATATGAATATTATCACCATTACATAGTTTGCCTAGGTAATGTATACGTTTCTCAACTACTGTACAGAATACCTGCAGGTCCACCGGCAATGAATAAAGTTAGATTTGGGTATGTGTAGTCAACTTGGAACCTGCATGAATAGATATTTTTTTATACATTTTAAATTAATGCTTGACCGAAATCACACTTGATGGTAAGGAGAGATGCAGTCTAATGGCTCCTACACTACACTGCTCGCCTACGCAGCTTCGGATTTTTCAAAATTGGTGACAGAACCGACTTAGTCAACCCCGACCCCACGAGGTACGAGTCTGCCCTACCCCTAGAGTGAATGCAAACCCCGGAGGCGCGGAGGGAGAGCAGCCCCCGCCCGCTGTAACTAACTGCAGGCACCATGTGAGCCGAAGCGGCTGAGGCTGGTCGCCGTAGGCGACCAAAAAGCCGAAGCTGCATAGGCGAGCATGGAGTGCCTGCAGTTAGTTACGCAAGGGCGGAGGGGCTGCACTTCCCGCAGCGCCGGAGATGTTTGGAAGCCTTTTTGTGTATCAAAAACCCCTAAATTCTCCCTAAAAGTGCATATATCACCGGAAGATAACGAGAAACGCAAATTTACAAACCTAGGTTTATAAACAATATACAACTAAATGAATATTACTCTAACTGAAACATTCGCTACTTGAAAGTTAGCCTTTTGAAAAGTGTCATTATAAAAGGCAGACCAAACGTACAGTTGGCAACTGTTAGATTGGGAAATAAAAAAAAATTGTGATAAGTTGGCAAATGATTATTCGGCGAAATAAAATTCTGCGAAAAGTTAGTTGGCAAGTGATAATCGGCCAAACAATTTTTGGCGAAAAGGCAGCTTAGAGAACCGTCTTTTACACACATTACCAACTACGCATGGAGTATTGTATAGAATGCCTGGGCTAAGTATGAAATAAATAATATTCAAAACGTTACCTGAACGTTTTAGATATTCTATACATTGCCTAGGTATTGTATAGAATGCTGAATTATACAGATATCCGGTAACATATATAAACTTCTTGGTGAGAGTGCTAAACTTTTGATTGTATGGACCCCTTTTTATTTTTGATTTCAGAATACTTTTATTATTTGTTGCTATAACACATATATTAATACACATTTAGAAAATTTTATGGGAAACCCTTCAATTTAATTTGGTGGAATAACATTAATATCTTTGTGTTTCTCATTACTGCATTTGTATTATGTAACAGGAGGGACAACATCAAAACAATGTCAAGCAGAGTCATCCAGATGAGAGAAGCGCTCAGATCTGAACTAATTAAGTAAGTATGGTGGGATTTCAAGACATTGTCTTATCATAGGTTTTTTAAGATTTTAGTGCATTAGGGTAAGTGTGATTTAATTGTTATATTATTGCACGACGTGAAATTAGCGCCCGAAAGCAGAGGGTGCTAATTTAAGTCATGCGTTTATGCACGATAGTAAAAATAATAAGGTCATCGAAGCGTGACATAAGCGCGGGTTTAGTTCACACAGTGCTATAAAAACATTACTGAAAACAACAACGCATAGTAACGTCTAATAAGACGTCTTAAGATGTCTGAAAACCAGTGGCCGTTGGTATGTCACCACGATACAGCTGAGTGCGGCCTTTTTCATTGGTTCTTACTGCAATTTCTCTACCTCGCCATGCTGTATCATGTAATCTAGATAATGTTTGTAAAGGCTTTTGTAGCGAAATAAATGTGTTTTCTTTCTAATAACTCGTATTATCTCCACCAGACTCGGCACGCCCGGCAACTGGGATCACATAGTGAAGCAGATCGGGCTGTTCTCCTACACGGGGCTGAACCAGCGACAGTGCGAGCACCTCATCCAGCAACACCACGTGTATCTCCTCAAATCCGGTCGGATCAACATCTGCGGCCTCAACCCCGGCAACGTGGAATACGTGGCCAGAGCCATCCACGACGCCGTCACCAAGTTCCCGGCTGAAGAGTAAATCTATTCTAAATCCTACTACTGCTACTCATTTTGGGAGTATCTGGGAGGGTGGGTGTGTCGGTTGTAAATGCACTGGATATAAAAAGTAGTGTAAGATTGTTTAACGGGTGGTAACTAAGTAAGGACTCATCTAAATGGACTGTAATTAGTGAGTTCAAACGCAAAATTTGAAGCGAAAATAATAATAATGGAGTCTTCATCTGACTCTTGTTGCCTATAATGCTCCAGGTAAACTTCAGGTCTGTCGAAGTTTTCAAGTTATCAATTGTCAATGTCAGAATTCCGGAACACGTTTGTTCATTATACCTGTCCAGTGTATTTATAACAGAGACGAAATTGAGGGTTGCTTGAGGGTGCGGTTCGCTTGTTAAATCTATTTGTTTATAACATCTTAACACATCTTCTTAACTACACTCAGAAAATCAAAACATACGTTGCTCGTAAGCAAACCGTTTTATTCAATCTGTTACGTGTTATTTTTTACCAGATTACTGCGAATACAAAACGGGATTATGATTATAGGCTGTATATATTTCCAACTATAAAGTAATCATAAATGGGCAAATGAAGTATGATTAAAATCGTCTGGATATTCCGATGGCTATAGTCTGTGTGATGTCACAATCATTTCAATACGGTTCCCTCCTAAAGTAAAGCCATAAAGTATAAAAAAAGTTTATTTAAAAACAAGAGATCTTATCAACTTTGTCGCGTTTCAAGCAACCCTCCCCAGATTATATGCAGCTTACACTGTCGGCACAATGAAAGGTGACTTGTGTAATTATTTGAACGTGGTCGTAAAGAAATTATATCACTGTTAATTAATCCTATCGTCATTAATATTTCTTTACCAGCTTATTCTCTTTGCTATATTCTCATCAGTAAGTATGTATAATTAAAATTATATACTTTATGTACATATTTGCAAACTACTGTCCGGAGCATACAAATTTATTTTTCTAGATTGCATAATTTGTAAAAAAAATATTGCTTTCAGTGTAATAAACTATTACACATAATACAGAAAATATTATCTTTATATATATCTATTGGTGAATATCTGTTCCTACTGACTAGGAATAATAGAAGTGATATTTACACAACATGATGTATGTATATTCGTCGAACGGTAGTTCATATAGCTAAATTTAATACAACGAATGGCGATGTAATTAAGTCTGAAATTGGAATGGAAGCTAACTTTATGACTGTTTTCTCATTAATTACACAATAAACCTCTCGTAATTGAGATTAAGCAACAGAACCACGAAGAAATCGTATTTATAAAGTTAGATGATATGATAGTTGATATACGCTATTTTTACAGATTTCATCTTAGATGTTTTTAAATACAATTGTATTTATATATATATACAATATTTGTATAAGATTATGTATTATATAACAAACGGCAGAAGCGTTGCGATTTACTGATATTTAATATTTAGGCAGCATTACGTAACTAACGCTAATAGATGATTTTTATTGAATAATTAACTTTTTTGTTGGAAATAGGTGAAATTAGGTGTTTTTTTTACTTTTTTAGTGTCACTAATAAATCTTTTTCATGAATAGGGTTTAGCGACCGACTGAATATACAAAATTTATTATGCCTTTAACACGACTGTAATGTTTTAAATCAATTTCTACCCTTAGTACAAAATACGTAAGCTCCTTAAATATACTAGATAATTTTACTAGAATAATGGAAAATTTAATTGTTTTTAGCAGATATTTTTTATTAATACTTTGAAAGTTGAGAAGTTTCATCAACTATTATTTTTTGATTATTTTGTCTTAAATTATAAATATATACAATCGTGACACTGCCAATATATGTGGCTTAGATCAAGGGTGTCGAACTCAGATAATTATAATGTAGGCCAATTTAAAATTGTAGTTTAAATAAGCTAATTTAAAATTATTGCATCGAGTCTGACACTTTTGACTTAGTATGGTCTAAGCAATATGGTGTTCGAGTATGCGATACCATCGTATACCATTTTGGTAAAATATTTTGTACCAATCTAGGGTTTTTGGATAGCTATATTGTTTACTTGCATTACACACTCCAGTATTAAAAGCTTTTAATTTGTTATTATAACCACTTGTTTATACAGAAATGCTTAGCACAGAGCCGTTAGCTTAATTTAAATAGATATTGAAGGCTTGTAATATGTTACAAATATATATATTCTCGAGTTACAACTGGTTGTTTTATTTTGTTCCAGTTGTCAAACAATTTTCGTAAATCAAGTCTAGCAGTTTGGTCCTCATTTACGGTGGATTTACATTTTGTTTAACCCAAATGTTTTGTTGAAGTAATTAACCTTCGAAATAATCAAAATTAAAATACGTTTATAAAGATTGTATGTACATTTTGAACATACTGACAGCAGGCATTGAATCTATATTATACACATGCAATTTACACCACTTACGACATAATTGATAATTCGTAGTAAAAACGAAAAGAAATGCACTCTTTTCTCGGAAATCCGATAAATATTGAAGAGAGGTAAGCTTCTAGAATGGCCCCCGTGTAATTACGTGACAATGCATGAAAGTGGCAATGCAATGGTTGGTGAGGCTCAGAACGTTGTGGTGAGGCTCGTTGACACTGCTTGGTGCACAGGTCCTGGATTGAACAGATTCGTAATGCGGCAGATTATGAACAGTCAGTGCTGGCGTTAGAGCCACTGACGCCCTAGGCAAGAATATTGTGGCGCCCACATAAGAAAATAAAAATCGAGCTTTTTTTGCTCGAAATTTTTTTACTGAACCAATGGCAATGTTTATTAAGAATTTTATTTAATCTTTTTTTTTTGCTCTTCACCCCAAATGTGGCGCCCCTCTAAATTTGGCACCCTAGGCCGTCGCTCCACCCCCCCCCCCCCCCTAACGCCGGCTCTGTCAGAACAGTCGTTTACAAAATACACTTAACTGGTCCTCACTCGATTCTTCGTATTCTAGATGTCTTATTCGCTTATCTATCTATTGCTACGCTTTGGTATTACGTTGCCTGACCTACGCGACTTACGTTGGGTCGATGTAATGTGGTGGCTAGCCCTTATACTTATCCTTGTCGAATCAAGTTATTTGCCTACTGTATTCTGTTTGATTGTATGGAGACTTTCTCAAACCTTTACCGACTTAAACTAACTCTACCTTTACATCCCGATATTAGGAAGGAAAGTGATCCTTCCGTTTTTACATTTAAATCTACACATGACAATAAAAATATTAAGTTATTTGGCAGTTGATATTGAGCACAGTACAAGAGGCGTAAGGAGTTTGGTTTATTGGAATTTAACTCCTTATCTATCGATTTCATCTTTAAGCGCGTGGTTTGTTTTATGGGGAGTAAAATAATTTTTTTCAGTTACGTTATGTTAACTTATGCGTTATGTTTGTAATTCGCAACACAGAATCAAGATGGCGTTGGATGGTTGATTAGTAACAACGCCATGTAATGGTAATAATAATCTTGGTACTACCTATTGTGTACTGATGATGTAAACCATCATCATCATCAATTTTTTTTGACAACTTTTTTAGGTCATTTTATTTTGTCAAATTATTCTACGTCAATTTGTTTATGTTATGTGTATTTTTTATTTTATCATCATCATCATCACCATAGTGTTACTCCAGTCGTGCGTCTCGGAGCTGACACACATCCTTTTTTTATTTATATTTTTAATACTTTGCAATTAACTGCTAATGTTATGGATTATGGCTACTGGGAATATTATAATTATTATCTTCACGTTTTTATTTGCAGTGACACGCGCGCCAAATTATAAAGTTCGGTGTCATCGGGTCGAAGCTCAGCGTTCTTACGTATATAAAATATATAAAATAATATACTATAAAATAAATATAAAATAGAATTGTAAATAATATGGTGTTAAGTAAAATTATCTTGAAGAACTAAATGATTTATTTTTAAACCTGTATTATCCAAAGTTATTTAAGTAGTCCAAAGTATTACTTGAAATTAAAAAAATATTTTATAGTTGCAAATAATAAATGTTTATATAATTATTGTGGATAGCTTGCATGTTCAGTTGAAGCCAGCCAAACATTGTAGATTATAATATGGATACACTCAATATGTATAATGTTGCAAAACACACGTCTTGTTTAGTCGCCAAACTTAATATAAAATGAATTTAGGTAAATTATTAATTTGAATGTTTCCTATAACTTTTTCTTATTTTAAAAGAAATAAATAAAAGAATTGAAACACTTAAAAATAATATATTTTTTACATTTAGACCAACAGTTTGAAAGGACTATGACTCCATAGCGGTGGGAGGCGGTTGTCTTGAGCCGAAGCGATTCATGACTGAAACAAAAAAAAACATAAATATCATTACATACTAGTCTAATTTAGAGAATAAACAATTTTAAAGCCAAGATTGTTTTCTCTAAAATTCTTTTTTTACATAGAGGAATGGTATTAAAAATAATTATATTTTATTCAAGGTACAATGGTTATGTTCTCTACATAAGAAAAAAGCGATCCATGGCCACCAATAGGCCTGTGTACAACAAAAATAAATTAAACTTTTTATGGAAAATGTTTATTAAAAAATTACAGTATTTGGTAATGAAATTGTCATTTGACGTGACTTATTAGATCGGGCTTTATAATCCGGATAATCGCGAATCCGTATAACTGAGGGCCGTATAATTGAGGTTCCTCTGTACAGATATATTAGCTACTGACCGTTCTCATTGATCGCCAAGTCGACCATCTCGATATGTTTCTCCCGGTTGTCCCCGCCCACCGCGACCGCCAGCGGCGCGTCCGGGCACGCAGCCGCGCACAGCGCCGCGCCCACACGGCACGCGCGCTCGCTCACCTGCGTCGCTGGCGAGCTGCGTACGTACGTCGTACATGTTTAATGTAAGTAAAACTGTCAGGGGTTTTTTAAATTTTAATTTAAGATCATTACTGATTTCGGCTCGTTTATCTAGTCCACATAGTATTTACATATCAACGCTAGACAGCAAACACGTAGTAACCCGCAAAGATCAAATTGTTCATTAGAGCCGATAAACTTTTTGACACTTTCGCATTTATAATATTAGTATGGAAGTATGGATTACTGCTTGGGTATGAGTGTGTTAGCGTTTATTTATGTATTTATTGTGGTACATACCTGGAAGTATCCCACGTTTTCAATTTGCCATCTGTGCCTACTGTTATCATCAAGCCAGGTATGTTTTCACTTAGAATGAGACCTGCAAAATACCAAAATGTAGTTTTAAAAATAATCTGTACCAAGCCTGCCACACTCCACTCTTTGGCTATGAAGTTACAACAGTAGTATATTAGTTCATTGAGTTACAAATACATGCCGCGTTCGACGTAGCGGGCTAATTTAGATTCAATGTCAGGGCTGCCGGTGCGTACTTAAACACCTAAAAGACATAAAATTTGTTTCATCGACAAGGTAAACACATACTTACACAGCATGGGCATATAACTGGTAATTAAACTTTCAGATTAATTATTCTTTAAAAAAAGACCCCTGACCTTGCCAGAGAGGATAAGAGATAGCGTTAGAAAGAGAGGCAACTTATAACTGCTTCTGATTAGCGCTGTGCGACCTGAATTACACTTTATTGTGAATTACATTTTACTTAAATGATTTTGCAGAGTAACTCTTCTGTACCACTAGTTACTATTATGTATTCTGTCCGTACTAACATTTTTTATATGAACTTCACAATATAATACCAATAGTCTTGTTAGTTTGAGTGCAATCTTGTAACACGGATAAGAGCAAATACTCGTAAGTAAAATGACCATCAGCAAAGTATGATTGATATTGTCACTACTTGTGATCTTTGTTATGACGTTTCACGAAGCGACACAAATGCGAATCACTAGTACATAAATAAACACAGATATTGTATAGTGTAATAATGTAGATTAATTACCTGTAACTTCCTTTTCATGAGCGTTGATCGTCCACAGCGGCTCGTCCTGCCTGCAGTCTACGTACGCTACTTTGCCTTCATTATTGCTCATCTGAAATAATATCGGTAACATACAATAAAAACAAAAATGCACAAAAGTGCACACATAGTCTACCTTAGCATACACGTCAGTTAAATCAGTTGTACGTTCAACGACCTGTGAGCTGTGATTATTATTATTACTGACAAGCAGATAAAATACACAAGTTTTATTTGTTTTATTTACATAAATAGCTATAGTCACCGCGAACTAAGAAGCCCAATTTGTCGTTTGCCATCACAGTGACATTAGAGATATACAAAAAAATCGGTTCACGAAAGAAACCAATTTTTACAACAAATCGATTCAAAATTATAAGACCTTTTAATCGATTCGATAATTAAATTTTAAACTAAAAACTGTAATATTTAGGTACATAGTTACCTACCTACTACCTCGATTGAGCTATCTCATACCGCGTATTCTCAATATGTACCTATTTACGCCTTCAATAAAATATTATTTTATCCATTCGCCCATGAACATCAACAACACCAAAAGCATCACTGGTGCGTTGCCGGCCAAGAAAGAGAAGAAAAAGAAAGAAAGATAGATCATGATAGAATGAAAGTCCCGCTCAGTTTCATAATAATATTTTGACATAATATTATATTATGAGCGTCAGGAATAAACTACAGTGAATAAATTCTTGCTTATTTCGTAAGACACATTCATGTATACATAATTATTATTTTGTTGAAAAAAAAATGTTTACCGCAGCCTTAAATAAATAATTACATATAACATATTATATGCGGTTACTGTCCATGGATGGCGAAGTGCCCATATATAATGGAAAATGTCCTTTGTTAGCATCCAATTCGTCGTGGTATTATTGGGTACCTAATTTTAAATTTAAATGCAAACAAATAATTTTTAACAATGTAATTAAATTAATCAATTTTCATTTTTAAATTTCGATTATAGTAATGTATCGATTATGATTGGTTTTATAAACGGTTTAAAGCCGTCACATCACCCTACGTCAGATTAGATTTAGGCTTCTTCATATAAGATTGTTTCGACGTCATATATTTTTATTAAATTTTGCATAAATTATGATGTGATGGGATTTTTACTAGATTTTAACGTATAATATGATTTATAATCAACGCCAATGAAAATGAGTAGGGATTTTTAACAAATTTTGGCAAAATCCTTTATCCGTAACTCCGTAAGTATCCAACTATTCATGTCAAGTAAATGAATATTCCATTTCGCTCAAAGACACCCATACAAGGTTAGTTCATATTAATAAATAGCAGCTATCATTATGGGCATCTTAGATAATTTTGACTATAACTGTTCTAACTATTGTATCGTAAAAAGAGAGAAAGAGAGAGAGAGAAAGAAATAAGTGTTACAAACCGCAAAGCTGAAAGGATCAAGCGGTGCGTTTTATCTTTGTCGGCAGAGGGTCTGTGCGCGTCCGGCGACCACCAAAGGCATCACCGACGATGACCAAGAGAGAAGCAAGATAGAGAGGAAGCGAGAGAGATAGAGACCGAGAGAGACAGTGTTACAAACCGCAAAGCAGAAGGGGTTGTTGGGGTCCCACACGACGCGCTCTATCTCCGGCGGCAGCGGCCAGTGCTTGTGCGCGGCGGGCGAGCGGCAGTCCGTGACGCGCGCGCGCCCGTCGCACGCGCCCGACAGGAGGGTTTGCGCCTCGCGCGGGTGGAACGATAGGGATTGGACCTGGACACATTTCAAATTATATATAAACTAGCTAACCCTGCAAAATTCGTATCGCCTATTTTTTTTCTAAAATAAAAGTAGCCTAAGTTACAGTACGACCGCTGTATGTTGGCGCGTCTGAACTTCGCGCAGAAGGCTGCGCAATAACATAATTCACCAATACTCGATACGCGGTGTATTGTGTCTCAGTCATACGTTAGCATGTTCGTGTTGCCATCTCTGTCTTACATGCGCTAAAGTTTGCAAAGCCTATGTTCAGACGCGCCAAGATACAGCGGCCGTACTGTACTCCTTGTTACATCAGCTATCTGCCAGTAAAAGTCCCGTCAAAATCGGTCCTGCCATTTCAGAGATTAGCCGGAACAAACAGACAGACAGACATAAATTATAAAAAATGTTGTTTTGGTATATGTACCGTGTGTGTATACATCCAAATGCACTTAGTAAAAAGCGGTTATTTTAATATTACAAACAGACATTCCAATTTTGATGTGATAAGGTCTATTAAAACGATGAACGCCGGGCGCACGCACGAAAAAATGTAGCGTTCCGCGAGCGAGAGAGCGGCAAAAGCGAGAGAGAGACACGATCGGCTACGATCGGCGTATCGTAGCCGATGCCGTAGGCGATCGTAGTTGAGTGGAGCGGAGCGGAGCGGAGCGAAGCGGAGCTTTGTCATGACGTTGTCACGTTAAACTATCGTCCGTAAACCGACTTTACAGACAACCATTTTTATTTATTTCTATAGATGTATAGATACTACCCGGGTTTTCTAGGATAATAAGTACCCTATAATCTATTCCAGATCATAGTGTATGTGCTGAATTTCATGGAAATCCGTTCAGTAGTTTTTGCGTGAATAGTAGAATAGGAAGCAGGATAATTAGGAAATGAAAATCTTTATACTTTTTGAAAAAAAGGACAGGAGTCTGAGATTTTCTTTTGCGTTGGGGGTTAATAAGGTTTAACGGTAACTCGGGTGGCAGTTACTTCGACGCATCAACGGATTTTAATTCTTTTGGCAACGTCAGCGGCGCGCAATGCCACATGCTATTCCAGGGGCATTACAAATGAAGCGTGACATCTCACCTTGTCCTCAAAGTAGTCGAAATGAAACGTGACATCTCACCTTGTCCTCAAAGTAGTCGAAATGAAGCGTGACATCTCACTTTGTCCTCAAAGTAGTCGAAATGAAGCGTGACATCTTACCTTGTCCTCAAAGTACTCGAAATGAAGCGTGACATCTCACCTTGTCCTCAAAGTAGTCGAAATGAAGCGTGACATCTTACCTTGTCCTCAAAGTAGTCGAAATGAAGCGTGTCATCTCACCTTGTCCTCAAAGTAGTCGAGCTTGGTGTGCGGCGCGCCCTGGTCCAGGTCCCACAGCAGCACCGTGCTGTCCGCCGACCCGCTGGCCATCACGTGGCTGTACGTACAAGACTAGTTCAAATTAAAAGGTATATAACAAAATACTAGATACCATTGAAGTATAATGTCATAGAACAGACATCTCGAACAAAATGTGTGTCCCGCCAGGAGGTTCTATTTTCAAAATTGAGCTCCCGTTCTCCTTTTAAAATCGAACGAATCCATTGAAAATTGAAGCTGATCGGCGCCAATTCATTGGGACATACATTGTGTTCGCGGTGTCGTTTCTATATGCTAGTAATAATACTTCAATGCTAGATACAGGGATTTACTTATATTGGCTAAATACTAGTCACTCGACGCAAACCTTGCTTCGGTTCGAGAACATGTGGTTGATGAGTTTGTTACGGCTAAGCTCAGAAATGGCTTAACCGATTTAGATGCGGTTTTCACTTATGAATTCTAGTAACTTTGGGGTAAATTTTTATGTTTATATGAATAGATTCACTAAAGGGCCATCCATAAATAACGTCACACTAATTTCATGACTTTTTGACCCCTCCCAGAGGGGAGGTCACAGGCTTTTCACAGCTGCTCACATTTGTGAGACCTCCCCCCCCCCTAATGTCACGTCACATATTATGAAATTTTACATCTAGAAATTGTTAAATTAAAACAGCAGTTCCGAAAAGGTTTTATTTCCATTGTTTTTTAATATTTACCTATACATACCAATTATTCGATTTTGAAATGAATTTAGGACCCCCTCTCACCCCATGTTTCACTACATTGTCCCCCTCCCCCCTAACGTGTGAAGTAATTTATGGATGGCCCCTAATAATAATATGTTAAGCCATTCTACTTTTATATGCGAAGAAAAGAAATATACCTTAAATGTATAACGATAAGGTTGCCTAGGCAAGGCCGCCAGTCTGCACATGCCCTAAGGCTTAGATCGCCCAATACAAAGCGAGAGCAGTTTCAGTAGCACACAAAGAGCTCACGTAAAGTTCCTGTTCCACGAGAGATCCAGCACGGCGTCCTTATGCCCCACTCGCTTCGTCTTCTTCTTCTTGTTGGGCTTGCGGCCCAGCTTGAAGGCCGGCTCCAGGCAGTTCTCGATGTCCAGGTCCCACACCTGGATCACCGGGTCCATGCCGCCCAGGGCGCACAGGTTGCCTGGGAATAGTATCATATACTCATTGAACTATACTAGCGTATAGAACCGACATCGCGAACTCGATGGTCGCGCAATGAGTTGTAACTCATGAGACCAACTCTTTGATTTATGTCGGATTTTTCGGTAGAGGAAGGATAAGGAATTATTTCTTGCAATTATTTCAATAATAAAAAATTGTCCTGCTTTCTATCTTTTAGAATCGTTTCATTCTGTGAATTATTTTTACGTGTTTCATTTATTTCATTGCAGATACGCAATAAATAAATTTACTAATTTTACATCGACTATTGATTGATATTTTATTTATTAAGTTTTAACTTAGTTGTAGTATGGGAACATAACTTTTCCCAATAACAGTACCTGGTTGTGGATCTGAAGGGTCATGGCTTAGCCACTCAATGCACAGCGGGAACCATGGCAGGATGATATCGTGATGGACGTAGAATGACCCCTCCTCCTTATTGTATACTGCAAGATAAACATAAAAATTAGTTTACTTTGTAGTTAAAATTATCTTTCTCTTAGGCTACGTTCGCACAGACATGCGGCTTGCTTAGCGCCTAGAGCCTAGCGAGGCACCTAGCGAGTAGCTTAGTAAAACAAACGTTCTAGCGTGTTCGCGACTGGCCGCATTGCGCGCTTGGTGCCTAGCTAGTCGCTTAGTGTGTATCGAAGTAAACAAACGTGTTGGTTTTTTGTCACTAGGCGCGAGGCATTTTGGAAGAAAAAAATGGATGAAATATTAATTATTAATCCAGCTAATGAACTCCATAAAATGTTTATACAGAACATTAAACTCCCCATGACTTGACAGTGACTTATTTATTTCATGATCCCAACATGATGGATAAGGCCATGAAATAGTATATTTTAAAGATGAATTTTCTGTAAGTAGCAGTTTTAGAGCTATTTTGAAAGCGACATTTCGTCAACGTGCCGACAAGCAAAATGACCAAGGCACCTAGCGACCCACCTCTCAGTGCGGCCACCGTGTATCCTAGCAAGTAACCAGAACGCAAACCACTAGGCTCTAGGCGCTAAGCAAGCCGCCTGTCTGTGCGGACGTAGCCTTAGAGTCAACTGTGAAATGTTTGTATGTCTCGATTGCAATATCGAAGAAACAGTAATAGGGGTTCAAAAATAGTTTTAAGTTTACAAAAATAAGAAAAAATCGCGAATCTCAGAAATGGTAATTCTTAGGAACAAAATGTAAAGTATTGCTGAGGTAAACAAAAACATAATAATCTTACTATAAACCTCGAGTACACTGGCATCGCTCTCCACGTGGCCCACGAGCAGTAGATTATCATCCGGCTTGATTATGTCGTCCTCCTCATCACTATCTGGTCCGTCGGTCTACATACAGGAAAACATATGTACTTATGTGGAAGTAGATGGGTAAATAAACTGATGGGTGCAGAAACGCCTCTACTATGGATCTTACGCCCCAACTCAGAGTCACTAACAGTTACTTAAATCGCTCCTTAGTAAAGAATCGCCATACAAATTCTGTACTAAGGAGCGATTTAAGTAATCGTTAGTGACTCTGAGTTGGGGAGTTAGACTAATAAGCATTATGTATAATTTGTTATTATAATCTATTTTTTTTTAATGCAAATTATTATTATTACCCTATTATTACAATTATTTACCCTAATTTGCACATTTTCACTGAGATCTCCTAAGTTTGGTAATGTTGCAACTGTTCCAATACCTATTGGATTACCTGCAACAGAAATAAAAGCAATACAATAACGGAAATCAGCATGTAACTCATGGAAAATGAAGTTAATTAAATTATATACAAATTATCTGAAAATATATATTGTAATATAGATTGTATTTTACAACAAAAATGACAGCTGATAAGCAAAACTTGGGGTTATTCTATTAGTATCCTTTAATGCTCACATATACACAACATACATATATTATACACACATATATGTATTTAACAGCATAAATGTAACCACTGCCAAATACATATGCACAAATTATAATATACTAATAATATTTTAGTGACGTCCTTATACCTTGATGGTTTTTATATGAATGCCCAAGTTAATCAAAGAGGATTGAAATACATAAAATCTTTTTTTATATAATATTTAGTACACAATCAATAACAAAAAAAATTATAGAAGTAAATTTAGTACTAGGGCACTGCTTATTCCATACAGGAATCTCTTCCAGCAGACCCGCAAAGAGGAGAATTGTATTAGTCAGGCAAACTCAGTGTGTATGTGGTAGAAAAATATTAATATTTGTACTATTTAATAAATTAAATACATTTATATTTAATTAAGTATATAAATATATGTATTTATATATAGAATAGATAATATTAAATAGATAATGTCACTAAATACTATACTATAGTATAGCAAGGGAACAGAGATAATGTTTCTTTACACATTCTTTAAATTTATGGACAATTTTAACCTTCAATTCCAAAGCCATACTGAATGCTGATAAGTCTTCCATTAAAAGGGCCATATTTTGTGGTCTTATAGATTATGGCCAAAGATATTATGTAAGTGTAACTCACTTGTGTCCTCCTCATCATAGTTTTCAAAGTCAAACTCATCATTAGGATTAGCCGGAGGGGCCGGGGCTGCACTGGCCTCCGCCTCCCCATCATCACTTTCATCATCACCTTGTTCTGTTAGTCTGTGGGAAGATTGAGTTTTAAATTAAGAATGTATTGTTTTTTATTGCAGCGCATAATATTTATGCCAATAATTATTCTATAAATGTCTCCAGAAGAAAAAAAATTATAGTTTAAATAATAATCTAAATTTTCAGTATTTTATTGCCTTTACTCTATAAACATAATTATACATATTTATATCTATATATATAAAAGAAAGTCGTGTTTGTTACACTATTTATAACTCAAGAACGGCTGAACCGATTTGGCTGAAAATTGGTGGGGAGGTAGCTTAGAATCAGGAGACGAACATAGGATACTTTTTATCCCGGAAAATAGACCTGTTCCTGTGGGATAAGGTAAATTTTTGTTATATGTAGTTGATAAATTAGTTATTTATACAGATATAAAATAAAGCTCGGGGATGGATATAGGATACTTTTTATCCTGGAAAATAGACCTGTTCCTGCAGGATAAGGTAAAATTTTGTTATGTGTAGTTGATAGATAGCTATTAGTCATTATTATTAGCGTCTTTTACGACTCCTTTTTTTACTTGGGAGCGGGAGCGGGAGCGGGGGCGTGAGAGGGAGAGGGAGAGGGAGAGGGAGGAGCACACAGAAACTGTAACGGCTAGCGATACGAAGTTCGCCGGGTCAGCTAGTTTATTTATAGAAGATTCATAACTAACTGCTGGGTTGTATTGTATCTGGTTAGGTTGTAGTGGCAATACAATGAGTGTTCAAATTAATTATGTTCTATAACCCAAATATATTTACCTTAAATCCTCGGCAGTTTGTTTTATTATCTTCTCTAATTCTTTTTCTGTTAATTCAATCTGAAAGATGACATATTGATACATAATTATGGATTTTAGTGGAATTAACATTTATGGCAAAATCTAAATGTTTAATACCAATTTACTATTTCATTTGAAATTCAAACATAAGTTGGAACATTGTTGGAAATCTGACAGTAAAATATGTTTGGGAAAATCTTGTGGATACCCTATCTTTCTTTTTTTTTCTTCTCTTACCATCAGGTGGATCGTCAGCTTGTTTGCCAGCTATTACCAAAAAAAATCCACAAGACTGCCCCAAAACCTTTTACAGTAAACCGGGGTTTATGATAATTGAATAAACACTAAACTTTTATATTGTCGGAAGTGTAAGGTGTTGCAAGTGGTGACAGAAGCCGGCCCATGTGGTGTGTAAGGCTTCATAAATAGTACATATTATCAATATTACTATTAAATCGCTTATATTATTACTGGTATTAATATCCTTTTGTGAAGCCTACCTAACTACTCTCTTACTTGGGTCAGTCGCTGACAATTTATAGTATTATTGTGGGCTTGAGAGGTGGTTTGTTTTTTTTTTCTCCCGTCTTTTTTGGTCGACAATACACAGATAAATGCCATGCTGATGTCTATACGCGACGATGGCCACTTATCATCAGGTGGATAGTCAGCTAACTACCATCCACGCATTTATGGAACGAATCAAACTATCGCACTACATAACTTAATCCGGTATTTAATTTCTTCAACTTTTGGAAGTTTAAACTAGCACATATCACAAAAGTAAAGATTGACCATGTGAAACGATGGCTGTAATAGGTTACCTTTTCTGGGACTGCTTTTGCAACGCCCCGCCGCACGAAGTGCATACAAGAAACCAAACTAACTGTAGGTGTGTTCTCCTCCATGTCTTACGTTTTGTAGTTTTATGCAGATTTTATATTAGAAAACTAATAAACAACACGGTTTAATGGGAATAAAACATAATCCACAAACTGATATCAGAAGTGACACTGACAGATGACATTAATGACATTCCTGGATTTGACAAAACACTGGTTGTGGTTGTGGTTGACTTGAAAGACTTATTCAAGACAGTTTTACTTTCACGTACAGTGCGACCAACTTATCTGTGAACTGAGGGAGGGCGCTGTCGAACGCATTGGACCAATCACTGGGACGCAATTCGAGACGTAGTAAATGTCAATGTCATTCATTGACATTAACACAAAGAACATAAGAATGGGGCAGCATTAGTTCCAATTTTCGCCATTTCACAGATAAGTTGGGCGCACTGTACGATATTTACAATTTACATTAGTACTCTGTGACAGTTTCGCCTTTCATCATCTCCTCTCCTCTCATCCTCTCTCCACTCCATACACACCAATAATAATAAAATTAAAAAATATATTATTAAGTAGACTATGTGCCTAGTGCTCGTGTGGATTGTGTTCACTTGAATAATCTAGAACAGGTATTTATATTTAATACGCTGTTGGTTGTGGGTCCGTGACTTTGTCTTCACTGTGCTTCATCGTATTTATCGTATTTATTAATATTCTCAACCTATCCTGTGCTGTCTGTGTGTTTTTCAATGCAAAAGGAAAAAAGGTATCTTATCGTCATCTGCAAAAATAATAGATTTAACATAGACTTAAATAGATAGACAGGCTGTTCAGTACTTACAGTTTGTTCACCTGTGTTGACCCCAATTGGGCGCAACTCAGTTTAGTCTGCTGCGAGCAAGTAGCTGTCACGTAGAAAAACTCCGACTGTTCAAGAACACTTAATAACGTATTATTCTTTATTGTGCACAGTTAAAACGTTCTCATTATTTACGTTTGAACTTTATTTCACATTATTTAATCATAATTGGTAAGTAACTATATTTTTATTTACATTTTTAAAAATTATTTAGTGTCAAATATTTAATACCGCCATCCAAGTACTCTGTGCCGCCATCTTGAAGTCTTGAACCAAACTTGACAGAACGAACACAGAGTACTTAATCACTACGGAACTATGGTACGGAACGAAGCGCTGTCACAGAATACGAAAAAACAAAAGGACAAAGATGCGGAAATTGTGGTATAATAGAAACTTGAAAGTGATTTCAATACGTGACTTGTTTATGAAATTGACTTACTTTATTTGTTTTAGATATTATATGTACCTATTGAATTAACGAAAATGCCAACTTGTACATTGCGGTATTGCAAAAATTATGAGCAAAAAACGAAAACATTCTCTGACAGGATAACTTTCCATAGGTAAGCTTTACACGCTTTATATTACTTCACCTGTATGTTTGTTTGTTGGTTTGTTTGTTTGTAACTTCTCTTTAGACTTGATTTTGGCTCACTTGAAACGGTCAGATTTCTTTCAAACTTCGTGGACTTATTGAGGACCAATGACAATTAAATATTTAGAGAAAAAAAAGAAAGAAAAAAAACAATTACCTAAATTTCATTTCAAAAAATCAAGCTAAAATGAATAAATAAATAATAGTTTAAAAAACTAAAGAAACACACTTTTATAGAAAATCCAAGTGCATGGTTTTAATGGTAGAAGGGATATTAACATTATTATTAATATTATTATTATTATTATTTAAACTTAACTTTTAAGTTAAAGCTCGTCCTCTTGGGACGGTATTTAGGAACCTAGCACGGGCCTAAACCAAGTGACTAGGTAACTTAATATTATTATTATTATTATTTTAGGTTCCCTCGGCCTGGACATCCAAAAAGAGAGCAATGGATAAAATTCGTTCAGAATGAGAGAAGGGAAGACTCATGGCTACCATCAGAGCGTACATATATTTGTTCTAAACATTTCCGTGAAGAAGATTGCTACTTAACTAAAAATGGACGTCGGTTTCTTAAAAAAAATGCTATTCCAATTTCAAATCCTGAAGATACGAATGAAAACCTGAGCCAATCACCTACCTCATCATTACAAGTATACGTATCTGATTCAGAATCCATATTTGACACACCAAGAAAAATTAAATTGAAAAGAGACTTACGAAAATCTACAGGTACTAAAAAAATAATTAAAACAAACAGAAAATTAAAACGCCAATATAGATACCTTAAATCAAAAACTCTAAAACTAATGGAACTTAAAAAACTCAAATCAAATCCTGTGGAATATTTAGTGGAAAATGAAAACAAACTATTAAAACAAGCTGCAGGGTGAATTCGCGTTTTTGAATTATTTTGGTGTTTTTTTTTTAAAGTATGTGGAAATGCGTGCAAAACCATGAAAAAAATTAGCACATAAAATTTCCTTTCTAAGCCTACAAAAGTCCTCAAAATTCGTTAAGCTAATCAAAAGTTATTGGGTCGTAAAATTTTTTATAAGAAATGGTAATGATATTGAACAGCCTGGTAATGACTTTTATTTAACGGTAATGATTTTTTGTTAATGGGAATGACAAAATTTAATGTTATTCAAAAAAATTTTAAAGCCGTGTGTATTATAGTTATGTCTATAAGTTGCATATGAAGATAAAAAATGTCAAGCTAAAACCACTAATTAGAGTATTATTGGTAACGAGATTGGCAGTAATAAATTACGCAATTCTAAATATGAATTATTAGTTCATGGAAATAAAATTACCTCTTTTAAAGGGGGGGCATATGAATTTGAAATTTTGTGGGGAATGTCTGTTAAAATTATAATTAATATAAAAGATGTGATAGTCCCTTATTTAGCTAGGTTAGTAAATAAATGTGTAAATCTAGATACTTTCCCAGATCTAACGAAGTACAGAAAGATCATACTGATTTTTAAATCTGGGGACAAAACAGGCCTTAATAATTACAGACCTATTTCTATTTTACCTATGGTCTTCGAAAATAATAAAGTTAAATTAAACGCTGAAGCACTTCACCGCTTGTAATTTACTCCACCCTGAGCAATACGGTTTTACCGAAAGCCGTAATACAACAAATGCAGGTGCTAGGCTTCTCAAACTTATCTTTGAGACCTGGGAGAATTCACAAAATCCCATAAAGGGTATTCTGTGACCTGTCTAAGACGTTTGATTGTGTTGAACACTAAACATTACTACTTAAGCTACTACTACAGCATCAATAACAATTCACTTAACTTGATTGTTTCGTACTTGACGAGTAGAAACCAATGTGTTAGTATAAATGATAACAAGTGATCGAGATCTCAATCTGTGATGGGTGTACCACAGGGGTCGTTTCTGGGCCCCTTCCTTTTTCTAGTATACTTAAATGATCTGCCGTATTCAATTAAGAAATATGCAGACATTATCATAGTTGCTGATGTCACTTCTTTTATATTTAAGACGAATAGAAATAAAATAAATGGCGATGTAAAAGTTCTCAGGTTTGTTAGTCACACCGGTTTACTACAAATAATTTACTGATAAATGCTAAAAAACTAAGTATATTGAATGTTTGCTACCGAATGGAATAATACGAGACAGTCCCCTTTAACACGTACAGCAGTACCAAGCGCGTCACTTCACTCTACGACCAGTAAAAAAAGTCCGGTTTATATTTGTGAAATTATAACTATGGAAAAATCTACGGTTTTCTTGGGTGTCACCTTAGATTCTAAACTACAATGGGGCAATCATAATTATATCGGCTGAGTCAGTTTATGCCATTAGTTTATTTTGCACACTTTCATAGACTCATGCCCTATGGTATATTGATATTATTGATGTGGGGTGCAGAGGCTGACATTGATGCGATATTTGTTTTGCAGAAAAGGGCAATTAGGACCATCTATAAATTAAAATTACGCCACTACCTGCGGGAGAGATTTAAAGAAATAAGCATATTAACAGTAACATCTCAATTTATTTACAATTATATTTTATTCATAAAGAAACAACGGCGGTTGGTTCAAGCAAAATCATCAAATTTGAAACAGACATACAGGATTTTTTTCAACTACGTAGAGTACAACGTTCTTTTGAGGGGCTCTATGTACGTTTTTACATTAAATTACCTAAGTACATGATTTGCTTATTCAAATGTATAAGAGATCTCTGAAATCCCAGCCAGTAGGCAAAGGATATTATAGTATAAATGAATATATTATTGACAAAGATGCATGTAAATTAGTAATGCATCCAGTTCCGCGTCAGTTAGAACATCTTGTGTAATAATTTCATTATTTAAAAAGATGTGCTGTGGAGTTTCTTTACGGATTTTCTTCTCCATGACAAAGCACCGTTCCGAAATGCTGTTAGATTTAAAAAATGACGTTCATAAGTGTATCAGTGATATCGACATGAAGAAAAGATTATTTCATCTTATTTCATTACATTTTTTGGAACGAAGTTCCTTAACGCGCGTTGCGAAAGGGGGCTAGGCGGAAAATTTGGTAACGAAAAGTTGTAACGACACTTTTTGCAATCATTAGTCGTTACAACTCGTGCGGCGTCGTTACATGTCGTGCGGCGTGCGCATGTTTCTCTGTCTGTCTCTCTCTCTCTCTTATAGAAAGCAAGCCAGATATTTTCGTTTCTTGCAGTAAGTACTAGGATAGCAAAAACATGCAGCAAGTGTGCCAAAACAAATCTGGGGTATTAAATTTCTAATCGGCTTTGTTCACCTAGTAGCTTGCTACTAACGAGGACACTTTAATTTCTTTTTCTTTTCAGATATTTTTTTCAGAAACTTTTCTTTATTTTCTTTTCTTCTTATCTCTTTCTTTGTTCTCCTCTTCGTACAATGCACAATCTCCTCTGATTTCGGTTTATCTCCTCCGTCTAGCAATTTTTTGTTTCTCTTATCGGTTTTTACCTTTATTTGCATTAAATTTTCGTTTATAATTTATTTTACTAAAAAGATATTGCAAAATTAAAAAGTTTTGTAGATTCTTTACCAACAACTTGTAGCTCAAATTTAATTTACAACACACATATCAAGAATTTATCGTTGAAAAAGAAATTGCTAGGTCTCATTACTCAATCAAAATTGATTTCAAAATCTCCAATCGTCATTACCATTCACACAAAATCATTCCCATTTACAAAAAAACAAGTGGGAATGATGCATATGGTAATGATATTTTTTTCTTTTTTGCTTAAAATTCATTTTGTTAATCATTAATTTATGAACTCTTTTTGCCAGTGAAAATCATGTTCCTATTACACATACGTGTGGAGTATTAAAATTAATGTATAATTTATATTTACCTTGTAAGTCCAGTAAATGGCGATGATTCAAAATCGGGACAAAGTACTGAACGTCGTTGTTTTTCATGAATAAAAGTTGTTTCTCCATGCAGCAGTAAAAAGTTGGCCTGTTCCACTTTTTACAATGGACCAGACGAGGAGAAACGAGGGGTTACGTTTGACGGTACTGACATGGAGTTGACGAATTTTCGTGACTAAATTTTAATTGATGTTTTTTACTAGTTCTGCACTGCTGATTCCATAATATTATATGTTATAATGTACCAAATTAAATATTGTCTCAAAATATAAAATTAAACACGCAATGTGTAAGGCAGGTTTTTCAAAAAATATTTTGGAATATCAATATCAGCAATTTCCCTACAAATGGTAATGATGTTTTGGGTGTGTTATTCAATTTTTTTAATTAAATTACTTCAAATAATGTAATGAAATATGTGGGCGCTTATGTAAAAATATGTATAAAAGCAGTTTCTAAAATAAAAAATTATAAAAGTAGTAAATTAAATTTTTTATCAATCGGAACATCTTTTTTGTGACTTTGGCGAATTCACCCTGCAGTTGTTGTTACCTTTACAAAGTAATCCAGATAGAGTAATATATCCATGGTATATGTCCAGTTAGAGTAATGTATCCATGATTGTCGAATCTGCGTTTAAGCGTCGCCCTTGTATTCTGTGCCCGCACCATAGGCAAGCGCGTAGTGACTCTGTGACTGGCGAACAGTCCACGAAATTGGTTCGGAACAGCGTGGTCTATGAGAGAGGTCTATGAGATTTATTAATATTTTAATCCAGTAATTTTATTGAGAAATTAGTTTAAAGTAGATATCTGTGGTGGTGATAATAAATGAATAAAATTGCATTATTTTTTAAATAGACATACCTAGTTTTAATTTACATTAAACTCCATGATTTTTATGTAAATGTTTCATGTCACTGATTCTAAATTAGAATTTCTAATTTTCTAAATCTATGCCACAGAGTATTTAATTAAATTTTTAATAAAAATTAAAAATACTGAAATTTCATCACAGACTACATGTGGTCTGTGAATTTCGTGTTAACCACAGACAACATCACAGAGTATATAGTTCCAAGTGGCGTCAAGGCGTGCTTTTCGTCAACTTTTCGTTGTCTACCAAAGTCAATGCAAAATTGATTGTTGCAACGTCTTTGTGAGCCTTGTAAGGAGATGTCGTTGCAAGATTTCGTTCTCAGATTTCAAACGGCGTCAGGTTTTACTTGCTCGTTGTATATAACTGGATTTTAATGTTTTTCCGCTTAATTAATATCTGTATTCTGTATATCATTTATCAGTATGGTTGTCTATGGTCAAGTCTACAACGCGGAATGAAAATGAATGACAACAAAATTGACATTTTTAAAAATCTAGTATCTACTTGAAGTATTTTCTTTTGTTGTTTTGGTCTCTTCTCCACAGCCTTGTCATTTATATTTTTATTTTTGAATTTTAAAATGTATTGTGAATGAATTATGTATTTATCGTTGTCGTTTAGGAACTATGTGTGACGATACTACTCCAATACAAGAAGTAAAAAAAGAAATGAGTTCGGAATGCCGTACTTGCCTTCAACCCCTCAATTCGGAAGAAGATCAATATTATATTTACCAGAACTGGGTTCCGCCTTGGGAGGGGGTTGAGGATACGATAGCAGAAGCTTTGCAAAGAGTAGCTCATGTACAGGTATAGTAAAAAGTTCTCATTATACTTTTGGTTTTGTCACACTTTGCTTTGGTTGAAACTCGTCTCTCGCTCGCCAAATAGACTGCCGGTCATTTCAATTGCTGCAACATATGCATAGTCTAAAACAATGTAGTTTTATATGCATTTACAACACAGTGGCCATACAAAGCTGGCCTCCAGATTTTGGAACACTATTTAACTAAGTCACATTAATTTTATTCATTGCCTCTTTGATTTGAAGTTGATCTCTCGCACATTAGGTCCTGGGTTTGTATACTGTACATACCATTTAATAAGATTAATAAAAGTTGCAACCTTTCTCAAACCCATAATATTTAATCTAAGATTACAGACTCGAGTCAGTTTGTATGTCAATAAATAACATAACAGCTATGTTTAAAAAAATGCTGGCACACTCATTGACATTGATGACAAGCATGTTCATCATTATTTTCAGGTCTCTGATATGGATCCACATTCCAAAGTTATTTGTAGAGTATGCTGTCAAAAGCTACATGCTGCATGTTTATTCGCAAACCTTGCACAGCAGAGTGACTATATCCTGTGGCAGAGGAACCCGGTACCCTCAGACACATCCATAGATAAAAAATGGCCAAAGCCGATACAGATTGATAAAAATATACCCTTTGATGAACATAAGGAAATAAAACAAGAGGAATTGTCTGATGAGGAGTATAGTGAATACAATGTGGAGACAGTCAATAGTGATGTGGGTATGGAGATCAAAATTGAGCCCACAGAGATTATTCCTCAAGAGATACCAGTGGAAATTAATGGTATGTTAGCAGTTTCATCATTTGCTAGCTTTTTACCCTTATTGGCTTATAGCTTTTACCCTAACAAAAATACTCATAAAATGTTTACTTCCCGTTTTACATATTAGGGGAAGAATTTTCAAAAGTCCATATTTAGTGTAACCCAATAATATAAATAAATTGATTTCTCCCATGCATTGGGTTCAACCACAAACCACTCAACAATGTAATTTTATTTTATTATATGTAGAATTGTAAAATCCAGTCACTATTATTATTTTAAATAGAAAACATGATATGCCACTTACTGTACAAAGATGTTTACATCTATAATTAAGGTGACATTTATCTTGTTATTTAAGTAGCTATAAAAATTACTAAAAAGTTCTTATGTTCACTTTGTTGATGTAACTGATAATAATAAATAAATAAATAAATAAAAACCTATTAATTGCCTGCTACAGAGCACCAGTCTCTCCTCATAAGGGGCCATCCATAAATTATGTCACACTAATTTCATTACTTTTTGACCCCTCCCCCCCTCCTTGTCACAGCTGGTCACATTTGTGAGACCCCCCCTAGTGGGACGTCACATATTGTAAAATTTTACACCTAGAAATTATTAAATTAAACAACAGTTCCAAAAGCAAAGCTTTTGCTTTGCTTTATACATATCAGCTATTCAATTTTGAAGTATGACGTCACGAAATTTAGGACCCACTCCCACCCCTTGTCACACAATGTCACACTACATCGACCCAAACGTGTGACGTAATTTATGGATGGCCCCTAACTGAATAACTGAGGAGGGGTAGGGTACACTTTACCAAGCTGCTCAAGTGAGGATCATTGGCATGCAATAGTGCATGCCAATAATCCACACAATCACAGATAGCTGTGAATTAGTAAATATTGTATTTATATACCTAATTAATAAACAAATTATCTGTTTCTCATATTTTCATAGGTCACTGTGAGAAAATGAGCCCAGAAGAAATAATACCTGACATTTCACTAAATGGTGATAACAGTCGTGAGGTAAGTTGTTTTATTTACTTACATTGGAAACATAATAATGTTTAAAACAAGATATCAGTTTCATTTCTGTTCCTCAGTCCAGCAGAGTCAAGTTATCTAAGCCATTTATTTATTGAATTATTCATAATTAATGTTTACATTTAGTAATAATTTATGAAATTGACTCTGGTAATTTTTTGTCCTTAAACTCAAATTTTAATATTTTTTTTCATGTAGGTATTATTCAATACATATAGGTACACTATGAACGTCAATTTTTTAAAATCTACCACCATTTCTGAAAGGTGAAATAGAAATATGACAGTGATAGAATAATTTTTTAACAATAACTAATACATATACAGCCATATATGTATACCAATAACTACTAGATACATTAGAGTGTGTACATATTTAATTTCTTTTATTTCTAAGCTTCATTTTCGTTTTTCAGCATTTAAAAGTGATGGTTAAGGAGGAGCCAGTGAGTGACAATGAGTCTGTAGGAACAGATATGTCCCTCGACTGCATGCTCTGCACAAAAGTGTTCAACAGCGTCAGTGGACTCAAGGTAAGAACTGAATGATTTAGATTCAATTGAATTCAAGCCAACCTGAACAATGATCACTCCGGCAAGGGTTCCTTAAGGGTTTATACCTGATGGTACTTGTTGATGGTAGGGTATTTTATCGCTGTCCAGTCGGCGGCCTAGCTGGTTCGGTCTAGTGCCAGAGAACTTGAAATAATGCGGGTTTTCGCTTCCTTTTAAGCTGGCAGCACAACAAAGATGCCACTTGTGGCTATCACTGGTGAAAAACTCTTCTTACTCAGTTATTTATGTTTTAAAAAGCACGTCAATTTGTTATAATTTTTGAATATTTATCAAAAATTTCTTTCTTTTTATACCTTACTTCTTTCTTACCTCAATTGTGTTAACTAGATCGTAAAAGATCTATTCCTCCCGTTATTTTTTTTTTATGGTAATAGCCGGCAAATGAGCTGACGATCCACCTGATAGTAAGTGGCTATCGTCGCCCATGGACATCAGAAACACCGAAGGCATCACTGATGCGTTGCTGGCCAAGAAAGAGAGAAGAAAAAGAAAGAAAGAACTGGCTCTCACGCACCCAGCCGGAACACGACGAGTCGCTTGGCGGCTGACTCATGCTCAAGGGTGGTAACTACCCGGCGAACCCATGGAGAAATAATAATAGTAATAATGGTATTGATCAACAATTAAAATCAATATTACCAATGTAATCCCTCGAGGGGCTCTACCACCAGCGGGCCTGATTTAGTCGCCTTTTACGACATCCATCCGGCGTAGGATTGGGGTTAGTATTCTAAGCCGCCCCAATACGGCACCAATTTTAATATGTAGTAAGACACTCACGTCATTACATTGTTTTGCTTCACAGGCTCACGTTATCGCGCATCATTCCTACAAGTCGGTGAGGAGAAAGGCCGCGAACGAAACGTCGCCCGTGAAGAGGCAAAAACACGAACATGTCTGTGCCACGTGTAGGAGAAGTAAGTAAATTGTAGCACAATTATAATCTAATATATAAAATTCTCGTGTCACGGTGTTAGAAGTTGAATTCCTCCGAAACGGCTCGACCGATTTTCGTGAATCTTAGCGTGCATACCGGCTAGGGTGGAGAATCGGACAACATCTATTTTTCATCCCCCTAAATGTTAAGGGTGGTCCACTCCTAAATTGTTTTTTTTATTTTTTTGACAAAAAATTTTATTTTTATTTTTTTATGATACAGCATACAAAAATAAAAAATAATATAAAAAAACTTCAGACAGAACGAAGTCTGTCGGGGCAGCTAGTTATCTATATAATTGACCAATGCCCTCGAAAGTTAAGGTGATTTTTAGAGAAGAATTTTTTTAGGGAACGATCACTCGCATTGAAACACATTGCACGAATTACTGACATATCATGGAATTTTCATTATGGAAATATTAAATAGACTGTCGAAAAGACTACCTGCATAATTTATAATGTTTAGCGAAGCATTATTTCCTACCATCATCATTTCTTTCATTTCTTCATAAAAGGTGCTTTACACTTCGAAACGGTGATAGATTCAAAAAATTTACGTGCATAAGTATATCTATACTAATATTATAAAAATTCTTTCACTGTTGGGAAGCTACACTATCCCCGGGTGACATAGGCTATATTATATTTTCAAGAAAATTAGTGATCCTTAATAAAACTCCAATAATGTAACCCAAGGTGTAAAAAATAAGGAAACCGAAGCAAAGCGAGGCCGGTTACTCGTCAGTAATAAATTAGCAATAGCTATGATCGATAAGTTTTGAATTTGAATATCATCTAAATTCCACAACGTTAGAGCGCTTTCATACGAACGGCACTTTGCAGTCGGGAGTGCCAACTGCAAACATCGACGCTTGCAGTTGGTGCAAAGTGCCGTTCGTGTGTAAGAGCGCTTAGCCACTCTTTAACCACCCCACTATGTCTGATGGCTGCAGGTTTCGCGACGTCGACCGACCTGATGGTCCACGAGACGTGCCACAACAAGAGCGTGTGCTACGGCTGCAACGAGAAGTTCGACTCGTTCGAGCTGGTCATGCAGCACCGGCTCACCTGCAAGGCGGTCAACAACCGGGAGCAGGTGCCCGTCAAGACCTTGGAGGATGTTCAGAGGTCAGTCTAACGTTTTTTCTTTGTCAGTGGATCAACCTTAAAAGGCAGATAGCAACAGAAAAATTAGGGTATAGGCATTGAAGTATGTCATAGAACAGACATCTCGAACAAAATGTGTGTCCCGCCGGGAGGTTCTATTTTCAAAATTGAGCCCCCGTTCTCCTTTCAAAATTGAACGAATCCATTGAAAATTGAAGCCGATCAGCACTAATTCATTGGGACATACATTGTGTTCGCGGTGTTCTTTATGCTAGTAATAATACTTCAATGGGTATAGGAACCGAATTTCCGAAATTTTAAACAAAGGTCTCTCAAATATCTCAAAATGGTAACGCTTTTACTAAGGTTATTTTTTGACATCTGATAGATCAATTTTCAAGTTATCTGCCCTTTGGTTGATCCCCATTAGGGGACACTGTATACCCAATAAGTGAGCAGAGGAAACCTGATGGTAAGTTGTTATCATCAATAAATATTGTTGTGTTGCTGGTGAAGAAAGAAAAGAGCAGAAATAACTGGTTGATTGCTCCAATGTAGACATTTTTTAGTTCCACTATGATACAGAGTGCTATTATAAGAAAATAATTATTCTTGAGATGTTTACAAAAGGATGTTTCCTAGAGTGGTGCGCAACCCACACGATTAAACGAAATTGAATTATCAATTACTTAAATATCTGTTTCAGGCCACAACGCTCAATTTCATCCAACAGCGAAGACGCTTCCAAGGACAGTGTGAAGTGTACACTCTGTGGAGAGAGCTTCACAGATAACTACTACATGAACATTCATTTGGAGATTCATCACCCAGTGCCAGTGACCGCTGCTGCCAACGAAGAAGAGATGGAAGTGGAGGCACTGGAGAGTCTGTTCACTGAACGAGCGTGACAGTTCCGTCAGCTGCTCGAGCGGTTTAATGAGTCCCTTGAGTAGCTTACGAACTGGGATATCTAATTTGGAGGTGTGCAGTGTAGCCTATTGAAGGTCTAAAGAAATGCTGTACTAAGGAGTGATTTAAGTAACCGTTAGTGACTTTTAGTTGGGGCGTAAGTGATGTGAATTGTGACTGAATTAACCGGTTTACGGATCTCAGTGATTTTGTGAAATAAATATTCAAGTTAGTGCTGAAGCAAGTGTAACATGATGGCAATCACTTCATTGTATATTCCAATTTACAGTAAATATTAATGTGATGGCTGATTTATGGCCTAATAAGCATAGACCTATATGTATAACTATACTAGACAGGCTGTTCAGTACCAAAAGTTTCGACACCTACACACCATATGGTGCCAACGCATTTTAGTAGGCTGCGAGCAAGCAAGACAAGTAGATGTCATGTGCACAGTTAAAACGTCTTCATTATTTACGTTTGAACTTTATTTGAGTTAATTTAAATCATACAGTAGAACCTCGTTAAGTCGAACCTCGATAAGTTGAAAACCTCCAATTCTCGAAAAAATGTTTTGTTCCCTTCATATATAATATCCCTTCATATATCAAATAATCAGTGAGTCCCTCCAAGCAATTTTGGTACATATTTTCCCTCCATAACTCGAAAAATTAAATTTTACCTCTGTATCTCGAATTACTTTATTTTACAACCTTTACAACTTGATTATTTGAGCTTCTTTACCTCTATAGTTCAAAGAAAAATAAGTTACCGACTTTAGAATTCGCCGACAGTGTAAGTACACCATTGTTTTTTAGAAAGCAATTTAGGAGTATACAATGAATAGAATTACTACGAACTTATGACTCACGTTAACACGTGTTTGCTTGCTTGGTGTCAGATGTTTAATTGTATAATTTTTTATTTCATTTGAACATTGAAGCAAGACGTTTGTCTCAACCTCTTTATGTCGAATCAAAATCCGCTTAACTCGAAATTCTCTATAAGTCGAAAACTCTATAACTCGAATTTTTTGGCGTCTCCCTTGATTTTCGACTTATAGAGGTTCTACTGTAATTGGTAAATAACTATATTTTTAATTGCATTTTTAAAAATTATTTAGTGCAAAATATTTGATATCCGCCATCTTGAGCCAAATTTGACCAAACGAAGCGCTGTCACCAAGCTGTCAGTGAGTACGAAAAATGTGACACGGATTTTGTTCGGAACAGCCCGTCTATATACTTAAGTCTATGCTAATAAGCTCTGGTATGTACTTTTGTGAACATGCTCACGCAAATGTTTTTCCCGGGATGCAATTTGTAACCCTTAAGCTGCCAAGTTTGAGTAATAGAGCAATATAGAGTATACTCTGTAATGAAGTTTGAAAAAGGAAGATAGAATGACATAACATAAAAACTTTTAAGTGAGAGTATTCTGTATTTATGTGGCTATATTGTTGATGGGCGAAAGTCAGGAAGCAACAATAATAGAATTTAAACTTAACGATCTGTTATAATTAAGTTGTAAATAGGTTCACCTGTTAAAAATGTCCCTTAAGATTGTAGAATGTAATTATTGTTGGTATGCTCATGACTCTGAAAAGTAACAAGTTTTGTTATGCTCCTGCCTTACGTCTGCATCCTAACGCGTTTAGAATGAAATTATGCAGGCGTGGACAACAGTTTACGCGTCAAAAGGGGTGTACGATGCCATTAGACGTTAAACAATAACTTATTATCTGTTGCTAATAACTTGGAAGGTGGTTTCTCTGCACACACTACATGCAAGAAGATTTTAATTCTGTTAGCCTCTACGGCCTAATGCGTTATGTAAGGCGCATTCCGGCGCAGCCGTTAACATTGTTAACGCAGATGTAGTAGGGGCATTGCAGGTACTCTCGTGAATAAAGATTTTATTATGATATGGATAATATTACCGTCTTTCAGTGACATGTATCTGTAATCCTCTCAAAAAGCTCTCCTTTGCCACTGCAGTTAACCCAGACCACGATTTATGCTATGCAGCAGAAATTTCGTTTCAGTTTTACAGATTTTGTTATGTTTCAAAGCAAAATATGTACTATGTACACCGAGTTAAGTTGAAAATTCAATGTGTATATTATTAAAACAACAGCTACTACTATTTTATTTGAAAAACCTATGTATATCTTAAACCAAATGTAGTCAATGTATAATGTCTAAAATGCAGTGTTAATTATTACATCTGCACATATATGATGATGATCTTATTTATTGCGTTTTAAAACATAATTATATTATCTGAGAACTATGTATAAAAACAATCATGTTCCTTTTATGAACCTTTATGTACTTAGCAACAGAATTTTGATTATAGTTCTGTTAATAGTATCAACATCAATTGTTTCTTTGCTCAAATTCATTGGTATTAATTGTAAGTTAGTGTTAATTTACTCTGCCACGAGTACTTCACAATGGTTTAAACACATATTACGTTTAAAACGTTAACAAATACATACGTAATGGCCGCAAAGTAAACTAATTCTAACTTGATAAATTTCAAATGCAAATAATTTGAATAAACGACAGTTTAATGATATTAGCTTCTGGTCGACTGAATTGTGCTATTAAATTCTGATATTATAGCAGATAATTGAAGTTTTTTATTTCTAATTGATATTTATTTCTGTTTCTGAGACACCAGTCTTATTGATAGACAATCTTATTTCTATTATATGGCTAAAGATACTGTTAGGATTTATCTATACTAATATTATAAAGAAGAGTTTGTTTGGTTGAACGCGCTAATCTCAGGAACTACAGTAGCTCGAGCACGAATATTTGCGAGAAAGTATTCGTATGGTTAACGTAAGCAATTTGTCAAATTTGTATGGCATTTTAGTACCATTTACGTACGATAGGGGCGCTTTTGATAAAATGCCATACAAATTGCTTACGTTAACCATACGAATACTTTCTCGCAAATATTCGTGCTCGAGCTACTGGTTCCAATTGGAAAATTATTTTTGTGTTTGATAGTCCATTTATCGAGGAAGGCTATAGGCTATATAACATCATAGTGTAGTAGTTAGTTTTTAATAAAGATATTAGGTGATAATTAAGATTATGATACGTGAAAATAATATATTTGTTTATTTAAGACCTGCGAAATCTTAGGTACCTATCTACTATTCGCCCATATCATCACATAATTTTTGATATTAAGGATGATTACTGCTTTTTGGATGCCATTTTATCTGTCGTCACTTCCCCTATACCATAGAGTTATTGTCTATCTTACGCCATACAAGGGTACGAAACATTTCGCAATTCAAATAAAATGCAAATTATTTGAAACAATTTTATTACTTTCATTACTTGATATAATACAACAGTGCGATGTTTGCTGCACAAGCTAAGATCATCAATTTAATACGTAGTCAAAGTGAAAAAAACGTGATTCAAAACGTCTCGTCAAAAGCAATGACCTTATTTCCTACAGCTATATATAAAGTTTGATATTTTGAAAGGATTGTAGAATGTTCTACAACAACACTCGCATTCACAGCCTAAATTATCATCTTAGGTACTTTGAAATGTGCAATAGTTACGATACATAACCATAAATGCATAATTAAATACAATACACTTTACACGCGTCAGTCCAATTTAAAATATAAATAAAATAAAATAATATAAAAATAAGATATTTTTTTTTTCACCGGAAGTAACTTAATAAATATTTAAATACAAAACCATTTCCTTCATTTCAATTTAAAGAATAAACAAAAAAAACTTGACTGAACTAATAAAAATTTAAAATAACTGCCATGTAATAAGTAGTAGGTATACATATAAAATATAAATTCAAATCGCTTTACCATTCACTCACAAAAATACTGTTTGAATACTAATTCCTGTTCATTTCATTAAGAATCCGTAAGATGTACAGGAACAGGTTCAGGATGTCCATGTAGAGGTTGATGGTGGCCAGGATATACTCCTCGGGGGAGAGAGTAGTCATCATCTGCTGGGTGTCGAAGACGAGGAACAGGCTGAAGAACACTGCACCGACAATGGACAGGGCCATTTCGAAAGCTGAGCTCTGCAGGAATATCTGGATTATCCCGCCGACTATGAGCACGCTGAGACCGGCGACGAGGCTGGAGGAAGGGAGTAAAAATTATTGAAGTGACACTTCTATATAGAGGGGGTCTTAGGCGATTTCTGTCACGAAAAAGCGTTACCGCGAAGTGACGTAGGCGATATATCGGAAATATTTGAAGTAAATCTATACTAATATATATAGAGAATAAACGAATAAACTCAAAAAGTACTAAACCGATTTTAAAATTTTTTTCACCATTAGTTTTTGTTGATTTAAATGTTGATTGAATTTATCGTCAATATCATCATTTTATGAATGTTTTTCATGAAATTACCAGTAAAGTTGTCCTTTGTCAATACAGTTTACATCTGATTTCTATTAAAAAAATACATTTCAACTCTAAATTAGCAAATTTTCATCTGTGTTATCATTAAAGGTAACCTTGATTATATTATTAAAACAGTTTTAATTTAGATGCTTCATAATATAGAAAATACATCATCTAATGCTAAGTGGGACCCAATGGTAAGCATTTAAAAACATTTAACATTTGATTGATTCTAGCAATTTAGCAAAGCTAGTAAGCAGTAGGTAAATCTTCTAGCAAGGCAGGCAAGAAAACAATGTTACCCTTATTTCATGGATAACTCTAAACAATTAAAGCCAGTCTGTAACACGCAAACTCCTCATCTCTTTTTATCTAGTAACTAGCTGACCCGACGAACTTCGTATCGCCTAACAAACTATTTTTTCTAAAATAAAAGTAGCCTAAGTTACTCCTTGTTACATCAGCTATCTGCCAGTGAAAGTGCGTCAAAATCGGACCAGCCATTTAAGAAATTAGCGGAACAAACAGGCAGACAGACAAAAATTGTGAAAAATGTTGTTTTGTTATATGTACCGTGTATACATCCAAATGCACTTAGTAAAAAGCGGTTATTTTAATATTACAAACAGACACTCCAATTTTATTTATTTGAATAGTTAGATGTATAGATGATCAATCAAAGGCAAGCTCACTCACCCATATCCAATGAAAGAGAAGTCCCGCTTGGTGTTGAGCGTGAAGAGTGTCAGCGCGAACACCACAGTGAAGGTGAGCGCGAGCGCTTGCAGCACCACGAATGTGTTGTAGTAGGACACCACCACGCCGATCGTGTACGCTTGGATCACCGTCTAGAACACGTTATCGTCGTTGCGACTTAAAGACCTCTTATGTGTTATGTGCCACTTTTGGCAAAATCACTTTTTTACCTCAAATGATTCTACATTTTGAAGCACTATCGAAATCAAAAACTCTCACGTGTGTACGACGTTTCCATCGTTATTTATTCACCTAATTCAAAATCGCCTATGTGCTTGCTAAACAAAACTTTATCGATTTTTATCGATTCCCTCTCCCTTTTTTTGCTCCTCACCCCTTTGGCGCCCTAGACCGTCGCCCCACCTCGCCCCCCCCCCCCCCCCCCGCCTTCCCCTAAGACTGGCTTTGAATGAGACAGTATTACACTAGAAACTATTGAATTTTTTACTTACAAAAGCAGCGAGGAGATATAAATTAGCAGGGTGGTCCCGCCTCTTAGCAATGAGCGCAAACAGTGTCCCCATACTCAGGATGAACGCTATGAATACCATCCACTCACTGGAATTCAAACAAATTAAAATTTTTATTTTACGAGACAAGACTCATGTATTACTCCCACCAAGCTTTAAGGTCCCTCTAAATATACAGGCAAGAGATTCAACCGGAATGTAGGTATATTAGTGGCTATAGTTTCGGCAACCATCCCTTCTAAGGGGCCTGTTTTTTGTTAAAGGGCCCTCGCTCCCATAATTAATACGGCCATAGAGCGGTAGAAACGTTTCTGCTGCAACCATAGTTAAGTAGCTTGGTGTCCTTGGTAAACTTTAACTATTCATTAAAATAAGTTCATTTATTCATGTCTGTAATTTGTTCTAGCATCATTTTCGAAAGATGCCTAGTTAATGAGGAGAAGAAATAGTGAAACAAACTCCTGAACACATTTTTTTAACTGTCCTAATATATTTATCAACTTACTTGGAGTGTATAAAAGCCTGGACAGGTTCGACCAGCAGGAAGACCGCGGCTATGGCCAGGGTCGCCAACAGCTGCACAGTGAGCAGCCCATACACTTTCCTGATGAATGCAAGACGGATCTCTTTTCCTGCATTCATCACATTGTTGCGGTATGCAAAGTCCTCCTGGAATACAGATATAAAAGCTCAGTAAGAAATACCTTTCGATGGGTGCAAAGTAAGAAGAGTTATATACGAAATATCTATATTGCAGATAACTTTTTTACTTTGCACCCGTTGCTTTTTATGTAAATAGCCAGTAGTAGTTTTTGTTGCCCGTCTTTGTCGCCCATGGGCGTCTAGCAAACCAACACCAAAGGCATCACTCTTTGCTGATCAAGAAAGAAAGAAAAAGATGAAAGAAAGAACTGGCTCCGAAATCAAATATTAATATGTGTCCTAAACATTTCAAGATTACCATTCTTGATTAAAAAACAGTCAAAATTTAAAAGCTTCCAAATTGATTTTTATTTTGATAAGTTAATGTTTCCCAGATGTTAATATAATAAAAATTATTCATAAATTCAAGTAGCTGTTATAATCACATCAAGACTTAGTATTAATATGGTATTTTTTTCTTTTGTTGGTTTCTAAATGTCCGCTGGGAAGAGATATTAGATGTAGCAAATACCCTAACACTTTGCAAAGTAACAAGATTTACTTAAAAATTATCAGGATTAAATTTTGAGAAACAAAATCCAGCAATGTTAATTAAAGGGGACTTCCATTTTTTCAGATTGTGGCACACATAGGGAAGTTTGATATAATCTTTTTGTTGTGTCATCATGCTATGAAGCAAGAGGAAAAATATTTATGTGCTTCTATTTTATTCATTCACATTGCATTTTGTGTTTTCCTCAATATAAAAAAAACTATATCTAAAACACAACAGTAAAAAGCATTAACATTGTTAAGGAACTTTAATAAAGAACAAGGTTTGTACAAGGCTGTTAGTCTTTTTATGATGTGTAATTAGTTGCAAATTACAATCTTATCAGTTTGAGAGTGAAGCATTTATTATCACTCTACATTTGATAACTTAATATTCTACCATTCAGGTTTTTTTTATGGAATTAGCCGGCAAATGAGCTGTCGATCCACCTGAAAGTAAGTGGCTATCGTCGCCCATGGACATTAGCAACATCAAGGCATCACTGATGCGTTGCCGGCCAAAAAAGAGAGAAAAAAAGAAAGAAAGAACTGGCTTTCAAGCCCCCAGCTAGAATACGACGACTTGTTTGGTGGCTGAGTCTACTCAAGGGTGGTAGCTATCTAGGAGAACCCCATGAAGAAATAATAATAGTAATAATGGTTTACAATTAACAATTTAAATCAATAATACCAATATAATCCCTCAAGGGGCCCTACCACCAGTGGGCCGGATTTAGTCGCCTCTTACGACACCCATCCGGCGTGGGATTGGGATTAGTATTCTAAGCCACCCCAATATGGATACCATCGATTCATTGTTTCTAGTTTAGAAGGTATTGCAAAGTGTTTAAAAATCGACTGAATAAAACTAAGATGTTATTTACATCAAGATAAGCCTAATAAATGGGACAGTGAGCAAAATTTAAAGAAAATATATGCAATGTTGTACACATCTGTGAACTAAGCCAGTTCAATTTCATAATATATTAATATATCAAGTTTTTTGATTGCAACAACCCAGTTACACTCTTCATTTTTACAAGCACCATTTCCGACTTATCGTCACGTTTAAACTGTGTTTTTATTCAACGATAGAAAAATAATTTCAAGAAATATTTTAAAGATAAGGTTCTTTAGATATTCTAAATAGTTGATTCGAATAGATTTCCGTGAAATCGAATTATTTGCGGTCTGATAACTTAATAATGTCAATGGTTTGAGACGAATTTAATGAGAACCTCAGAGAACATTCACAAAACAAATTCGAAGGTCTTTCATGTTACCTCAATGGATTCCTTGCCGCCTAACTCGCAGTCTTCTTGAGCATACATCAGAGGTATTGAAGCCATCTTGATGCAACACTACTGTTTATTGAAAGCAATTGTAGAATTAACTATCGTTCGATTTTATCTAATGTGTTTTAGCACTTTTCACTGTTTTCCTGATGACGTATACGTAATTTTTCTCGAGAGGAAGGTTTTATTGACCGTTTTGATTTGACTTTTGACGGATGATTGACGTTAGTGACGTTACGTCTGACACTAGTCTATGCCTTTTGTTGTTTGAAAACGGTTTGAAATGACATGGCATCTGACATAAATGACATTCTGCAACAGTGCTGCCAACCCTAATCTAGATAAAAACTGCAAAGAAGCTTTCAAAAAGCAGTAGAAAACTGCAAAATTCTATTATAATAGCTGTAATCAATAAAACAACTTAATATAGTAAGAAAATTAAACTTGTATTCAAAATTAATTAAATCTTAACAAATTTATACAATTTTTACCAAAACTGACTCGTTTTCAATCTGCACATCCTCTTGATTTTCACTTTCATCTTTATTTTTAAAATCGTACATATTTTTATGAAATCTCTTTAAATGGTCATCGGTAGCATTGAACTCATAACAATTTTTAATTTCTGACTTTGTATTTAAAGTGCCTTTTATGGTGGTGGTAGACCGTTTATTCCTAAGTTTTGGTTACGCAGCGAACAAAGTATTAAAGATGGCTTTATAGACCAGTGCCGATAATTTTTGAAACGAAAAAAAAATATAGTAGGATTAAACTCATTGCAAAAGGAAGAGAATATAACGAAAATTACATGCATTAAGTATTTAAGTAGATAACTAAATTTTAAGTGAATAATTTTTAGTGCGCGTCCAAACGTAATAATTTAGTAAAGCTCTTTAGTTCTTACAATTCTTCACAACCTACTTAATTACTTATGCATTTTTACTAAATTTTAACTAAAAAGTGTCTGTCCAAACGTGTTAAGTGATAAGCCCCGTACACCTACTTAACAGAAAAATAGAAAAAAATCAATTTTTTTTTGTTTACTTGCGTACTAAATTTTAACTTATAAATTGTTCGTTTACCGTATTAATTTACTTAAAATTTAGTTATCTACTTAACTACTCAATACGTGTAAACCGAACATTGCGGAATAACTATTCAATAAGTAATACATTTACAACCTTATTAATAAAAATCGCTTAATCCAAGCATCATCTGAAGCTACACTTGGACTAGTTAATTCTGGATTAACTAAGTAATAACTTCGTAATTGCAATGTTATTAATAAATATGGAGTAACGTCGAACTAACAATACATTTCTTAGTCCGGTTTCAGCGAGTAAAATATGGCAACCTTTGTAATTTAAAAGTAAAAAGAGTGAGTCAGTGAATGACTTCATGCATTAAAATGACAGTGACAACAATATTTTGGGATTGACAACTTCAAACGACGTGATCAGCTTTCAATTTCAAGCGCCTAATTTCGCTCCTCGCAGTTTGTTTCATGCTATGGTTACTTGTTAAATTTAAAATTGATTTACATGAACCAAAAACGTGCTCACTCAGTTAACTGGGATGAAGAAGAAAAGGTCAAAGAAAATATCAATGTGAATGACGTTTAGTTAGAACAACGAAGTACTCTTGATATGCGTCAAGTCAACGTCAATGTCGTCAATGCACGCCTAGTCCACGCCTAATCAGTCGCTAAACTATGTAGCGACATGGACTAACTTTGATTCTGAGATTAGACTCGGAGTAGCTTACTTCTTCGTTACTCTATATTTATTAATAATGAATTTAATTAAATCTTATTTACGACAAGTTTTAAAGTTACTCTTGCTTTAGTCTATGTTTATTAATATGGCCGTAAGTGTTTATATTTTACTACTACATAAAGAAAAAATGGGGAAATGTTCATATTGTGGTAACCCCAAAATTACGCACACGTAGTAAGCGATCGGCCATTTAATTTTTTATGCTTCACTCTCGACACAGAACTCTCGATTAGACAAGGTTACGACGGTTACGTCCGTTTTTTTAACGTCCGTGGTTATGGGCAGTTTACTCTCACTTGCTTCGATTGAAATAATCGCGACGGAATCTGAACACTGGAGTTCCCATTACAAAATTATTTATATTCATAAAGGCAAGTGAAGAACAACAAATCCGCTTATTATGGCTTTTAATCTGCGTAAGAAATGACGATGAGGACTAGGTAGGTACCTATTGTAGATACGTATGCGTTGACCAACTCGGTTCCACATATTTTACGCAAGGCTTTGGGCGATACTTGCATTAAAAAAGATATTGCACGAAAATGTTTAAAAACAAACGGTGAAATAAATCACTCCTTGATACATTCAAAAGTGTTTCGAGACTCGAGTCCGAGATACAAATGATTTAAGGTAATTTAATTGAAATTTTATTTAGCGCAGAGTCAGCGCGATGCAATGCGGCGGCTATGCGGACACCGTTGTTATGTATATTTAATCTGTGTGAAATATATTATTGTTTTAAATTTTAAAAAGGCAGAAGTAAAGCTGTCTTAGGAAGCGTGCAGTGGCCCTCCAGTCACTAGTGAAACATGGTAATTTATGTACTTATCTCTATTAAGCTCAGTGTCGGTTTTAGCTATACCAGCGCCCTGGGCGAAATTTCTACGGTGTCCCCCTTCTGCCATTAAAAAACTCATACAAAAATAGTAAATACAGTTATTTAAATCCATGCCAAGTTACAGCTTTCCAGCATTATGAGTCTCGACGCGAAGCTGCGACGGACTGACATAAATAACAAATGACGGAAATAAAAAATGCATTCATTAAAATGTACCTAATCTAACCAAATCATAATTTGTAGTAAACCTGCGAAAAAAATCGAAATATGTGCTGGGACACATAGAAGAAGTGAAACTTCAACGGACAAGTAACGCCCAAGTGGCAAAACCAATCGCAGCAAAATTTTAACTTGAAGTTTTACAGGCAGGTTTTCAAATTAGACAAGTACGTGTACAATCTGCCTGTAAAACTTCAAGCTAAAATTTTGTTGCGTTTCGTTTTGCCACTTGTCCGTTGCCATTCGTTTTTCTACTTGTCCGTTGAAGTTTCACTTCTTCTGTGTCCCAGCTATAGGTGTAAGGCTGGTTTAAAACCAATTAAACCAACCCGTTTAAGACGAAAAAACCCGTTTAAAACCGAATTCAACCATTTTTTCGGTTTTAAACCAAACTCACACTCTCGCAGACCTCGCAGACCTTGAAGACCTTGAAGACATAATGTTGTCTCCTTGTCTCTTGAAAAACAACTTTGAAGTTAGGGGTTGCAACCCCTATTTTTAAAAAACTAATGAAGCTACTAGGGGTTTGAAAATTGGTCAGAAGTTATTTCTAACAACTAGCAAAGTAATAAAGGCACCAATGTTGATAAACAGGCCAGTGCAGATTTCATATAGAAACCCGGTGAGACCCCGTCAATTGCTTACACTGCGACATTGCTACACGTTATCTCCGATAAATCTTAATCTTAATACTCGTATATTATATAAATTACGTGTCATGTTTGTCCACGATGGACTCCTAAACTACTTAACCGATTTTAATCAAATTTGCACACCGTGTGCAGTTTGATCCAACTTGAAAGATAGGATAGCTTAAATCTCAAAATAAATAGACGGAATGTTTAAATTAACAAAGTCTATTGACACATTTATTGAGTGTGGTAGTAGTACCACTATTTCTATTTTAGACAAATGTACTAATATTTGTACAAGTAATAATTTAAACTAGATAAAAAGACAATGGATAAGCCCTCTTATTTAAATATAGTTCATCAGAATATACAAGGCTTAACCGGCAAAGAATTAGAATTAGAATTATTTACTAAACATAACATTATTAATGTATTATGTATTACTGAACATTGGATACCATACTTACAAGGTCATGTTAGTTTGAATAATTATAGATTGTCAAGTGCGTTCTTTAGAAGGACTGCTATTCACGGGGGATCTCTAATCTTAGTGCAGGATAATATTTCTTTTAAAGACCGAAAAGACATTGTTAGTTTATCTATTGAACGCACTATAGAACTGGCCTGTGTGGAACTGGAGCGGTTTATTATAGTCTGTGTATATAGGCTCCCCTCTGGGGACTTTAGTATTTTCGAAGATACACTGGAGGATGTACTTAAACGGTTAGTCTCTAAAAAAGAAGTATTGATATGTGGTGACTTCAACGTAGACATTTTATTAGATAGTACTATAGCTACTAGGTTACTAAGTTTGTTTAAATGCTTTAATTTAAATCCAGTATTCAATGAGCCAACCAGAATAACTGAAACTACAGCTACATGCTTAGATAATATCTTTTGCAATTGTGAGACTTTAAACAAAGAAATATTCAGTAAGTTGAGGTCAGACCACTGCGGACAAAAAATTTCACTGTATAATTCTGTCAATAAGAAAAAACAATTAATAAAATGTAGACCAATAACTAAAAAAAAGATTTCAACTTTTAAAGAGAAAATTCAATCAAAACTACAAACGGCCTTAACGTTACAACAAAGAGATCCAATTAAACTCTACAACACATTGTCAAATAACATAAATAATGAATTTAATCAAATTTTCAAGTTTAGGTACATAGATATAGCTAAAAATAGTAAATTTAGTGATTGGGCTACTGTAGGTATTTATAAAAGCAGGAACAAGATGTACGACCTCTATCCCGAGAAACAATACAATTTTTCTCCAACTTTCCAGGACCATGTAAGAAATTATTCTAAAATCTTTAAAATCGTTTGCATTCAGGCGAAATCAATGTACATAAAGGACAAAATTATTAACTCGGATAACAAAATAAAAACGGTTTGGAATATAATTAGTAGTGAGAACGGTAACGCAAAGTCCTGTGATTTCAATTACGAATTGTTGATTAATAAAAATATAATCACTGATGATAAAGACGTGGCAAGCGAGTTTGAAAATCACTTCCGTAATATTCCTATAACGTTAACCAGTTCATTAGCTTCTTCACCGACGGAAGCACTTTCTATATTAAAAAATCATGTCAATGAATGTAATATTTTATTTGAATTTAAACATATAACCACTAGAGACTTAATCAAAGCATTTCAGTCCCTGAAGGTAAAGAACACGGGTGACTTGTGGGGCATTTCGGTAAAAATAATACAGCATATTATAGATATTATAGCTCCATACTTGGTCATAGTTTTTAATAAATGTATAGATCTAGGTATCTTTCCAGATCTTATGAAATACAGCAAAATTATACCACTTTTTAAAACGGGCGAGAAAACCGATCTTAATAACTATAGACCCGTTTCTGTTTTACCAACTCTTAGTAAGATTTTTGAAAAGATAATATTGAATCAAATGCTAACCCACTTCAACAATAATAATTTATTACATTCTGAGCAATACGGTTTCACTAAAGGCCGTAGTACAACCGATGCAGGGGCTAGGCTTTTAAAGCATATATTTGAAGCATGGGAGTCATCACAAAATGCCATAGGTGTATTTTGTGACTTATCAAAGGCATTTGATTGTGTTGAGCACGAAACATTGCTGTTTAAACTTGGCCACTATGGTATAAAAAACAAGGCCCTTAGCTTGATCGCGTCTTATTTGAGTGATAGGATACAAAAAGTTAGCATAAATAATATTAAGTCATCGGGGTCACCGGCTGTGTTGGGTGTACCGCAGGGCTCGATCTTGGGTCCGTTTTTTTTTCTGATATACATTAACGATTTACCACATTATGTTAAGAACCAAGCGGATATTGTACTATTTGCTGATGATACATCATTAATATTTAAGTGTGACAGGAATAAAGTAAATTTCGACGACGTAAATAGTGCTCTTTCGCATGTGTCGCGTTGGTTCACTATCAATAATTTACTTCTAAATGCAAAAAAAACGAAATGTATAGAGTTTGTACTACCTAATGTTAAAAAAGTCAACAAAACTCTCAAACTGAATAATGAAACATTGCATATGGAGGAATCCACGGTCTTTTTAGGGGTGACCTTAGATAGTAAACTTCAATGGGGCCCACATATAGCAAATCTCGCGAATAAACTCGGTAGGGCTGCTTATGCTGTTAGGAAAATAAGGCAGTATACTGACGTCGAAACTGCTAGGATAGTTTATTTTGCTTATTTCCACAGTGTTATGTCCTATGCCATATTGCTGTGGGGCAAAGCAGCCAGTATAGAACAAATTTTCATACTCCAAAAGAGGGCTATTAGGGCTATTTATAAACTTAAGTCTCGGGAATCTTTGCGTGAAAAGTTCAAGGAAATAGGCATACTTACAGTAGCTTCCCAGTATATCTTTAGCAATGTAGTTTTTATACGGAAGAATATAAGCGCGTATAAACAAAATTATGATATTCATAATCGCCAAACAAGAAGAATGCATCAATTAGTTACGCCTTCGTTCCGCCTAAGTAAAGTGCAGCGATCTTTCATGGGGCTTGGTGTACATTTCTATAATAAAATTCCAAAATCAATACGTGACTTGCCAATAGAATCTTTCAAAAAACGTGTAAAAACACAATTGTTAGGCAAGGGATATTATAGAATAGACGAGTATTTAAATGACAAAGATGCATGGAAATGACCAGTTCTGCAACCAGTTCCGCTCAGATTAGTAAATATTTTTGTAATATTTTCTTTTTTTGTAATATTTTTTTTAAAAGATGTGCGAGGAGTTTCTTTCGGCTTTTCTTCTCCTCCATGACAAAGCACCCTTCCGAAAAGCTGGTAGATAAAAAATAATGACGTGCATAAGTGTATCAGTGATACCTATATGAATAAAATATTTTGACTTTGACTTTGACTTTGACTTTGAAAATAAAAGAAAATTTTTGACAAAACGAAGTCTGTCCGGGCAGCTAGTCTTAATATGTATAATATAAATTACGTATCATGTTGTTTGTCCGCGATGGACTCCTAAACTACTTAACCGATTTTAATCAAATTTGCACACCGTGTGTAGTTTGATCCAACTTGAAAGATAGGATAGACGGAAGGTTTAAATAAAAAAAACTTTTGACAGAACGAAGTCTGTCCGGGCAGCTAGTATAATTATAAATAATAATAATATAATTTTGCATTTACCGTAGTAACCAACAGTAGAAGTTCCTTATGTTTACCAACAGTAGAAGTTCCTTATCCTTAATCCAAACAGTTGTAAGTTTATGAAAATCTCGTCCTGTAATTAAATCTAACGAAGAACGCGGAGATAAATATTTAAATTTACAGGCCAGCAATGGAAATGATTTGCGCAGTTGCAACACTTGTAAGCGATGCAATGCAGTACCACTGCAGGCATCATGACATTTGATACACCAGGTCTTGTAATTAAACGTGTTTAAATCATACCATTCGGTGCAGAACACCGGAATTAAACGTTGACTCCAAACCAACCTCTCCTTTTCGTAAGCACTGCACTCTGTCCGTAAATAAAGCAATACATTATGAAAAAAAAATTTGGGTTTTTAAATATGATTTAGTTAATTTTATTTCAAATAATTTGTGGCACTCAAAAATTATTTGTCGACTTTTTTGTAAAAAATAATGAGCACATTTGTACTATTTGGTTTTTAGGGTTCCGTAGCCAAATGGCAAAAAACGGAACCCTTATAGATTCGTCATGTCTGTCTGTCTGTCTGTCCGTCCGTATGTCACAGCCACTTTTTTCCGAAAGTATAAGAACTATACTGTTGAAACTTGGTAAGTAGATGTATTCTGTGAACCGCATTAAGATTTTCACATAAAATAGAAAAAAAAACAATAAATTTTGGGGGCTCCCCATACTTAGAACTGAAACTCAAAATTTTTTTTTCATCAAACCTATACGTGTGGGGTATCTATGGATAGGTCTTCAAAAATGATATTGAGGTTTCTAATATCATTTTTTTCTAAAGTGAATAGTTTGCGCGAGAGACACTTCCAAAGTGGTAAAATGTGTGTCCCCCCCTGTAACTTCTAAAATAAGAGAATGATAAAACTAAAAAAAATATATGATGTACATTACCATGCAAACTTCCAACGAAAATTGGTTTGAACGAGATCTAGTAAGTAGTTTTTTTTAATACGTCATAAATCGTAAACCGCAATGAGGATCCGTAACGTTTTTAGTTGAGAATGCAGATTTATAGAGCTAAGAAATCCTTAACATACAGTGAAAAAATTTTTGTTCTACGACAAAAATTGACGAAGTTATGACCAAATTACTTACAAAATTCACTGCGTGGCTGTGACGTCACGATTACGGTCGCCGCCAGTTAGCCGCTGGCAGCGATACGGCGCGCAATGTTTTGTTTCGATAATTGTGACTTTGAAACAAATTAAGTGTCCCATTTGTGCCTAATTCACCTTTTAACTATGTATCAGTATTGTATAGTGCTTAAACGTTCAAACACTTCTATGAAAACGCCAAAAAAAACTATTTTTTAACGTGCCGAAAAACTCAAAACTTCGTAGAAAATGGTATTCCGTTGTAAAAAGACAATATATGATTTATCTTCAATAGTAACTGAGCTGGGAACTATATCTTTAACTTATATAAATTTCGTAGTTGTATCTATATAGCCAGCTGTGGTTGGGCTCCGTAACATTTTTTTTCAGTGGCAGATGGCTCCTCGCTGCGTCTATGGAGCCACATCAAAAATGCTACGCTATGTTTGCAGCCTCCCTTTTGAGTAGCACAGTCATGGAAATCCACCTTCTCTACCGTTCAGCAGCAATACGCTTTACTTTTTAGGGTTCCGAAGTAAAATCGGAAGTATCGGAACCCTTGTAGTTTCGTCATGTCCGTCCGTCCGTCTGTAATTTTGCATGGATATACATATGTACACATTTATTAAAACTCCAGAATCGTGGAATAAAATACTGAAAAACTTTTGTTCAGGGTACCTCCCCTACAGGTGTGAGGATGAAATTTTTTATTCGTTGCGTACCCCGTAGTGTGGGATATCGTTGAAAATGTCTTAGAAAAATATTATGGGTCTTCTAGGACCATGTTTGGATTTAGGGGTGCGTTTGCGAAATATTTGCCTTTATAGTGCTAATTTTGGTCGAGCCCCTACTACTACTCAAAGGATGATTTGTAACGATGAGTGAGAGGGAAATAAAAGCGGCCAAGTGCGAGTCGGACTCGCCCATGAAGGGTTCCGTAGCAGCAAGTAACATAATGAAAGGTAATTTGCGGTTTACGATTTATGACGTATTAAAAAAACTACTTACTAGATCTCGTTCAAACCAATTTTCGGTAGAAGTTTGCATGGTAATGTACATCATACATTTTTTTAAAGTTTAGAAGTTACAGGGGGGACACACATTTTACCACTTTGGAAGTGTCTCTCACGCAAACTATTCAGTTTAGAAAAAAATGATATTAGAAACCTCAATATCATATTTGAAGACCTATCCATAGACCCCACACATATGGGTTTGATGAAATAAAAATTTTGAGTTTCAGTCCTAAGTAGGTATGGGGAACCCCAAAATTTATTGTTTTTTTTTCTATTTTTGTATGAAAATTTTAATGCGGTTCAGAGAATACATCTACTTACCAAGTTTCAACAGTATAGTTCTTATATGTAGTTTCGGAAAAAAGTGGCTGTGACATACGGACAGACAGAAAGACAGACATATGACGAATCCATAAGGGTTCTGTTTTTTGCCATTTGGCTACCGAACCCTAAAAAACAGCCATTGACAACCAATATCTCTCACTCATCGTTACAAATCATCCTTTGAGTAGTAGTAGGGGCTCGACCAAAATTAGCACTATAAAGGCAAATATTTCGCAAACGCACCCCTAAATCCAAACATGGTCCTAGAAGACCCATAATATTTTTCTAAGACCTTTTCAACGATATCCCACACTACGGGGTACGCGACGAATAAAAAATTTCATCCTCACACCTGTAGGGGAGGTACCCTGAACAAAAGTTTTTCAGTATTTTATTCCACGATTCTGGAGTTTTAATAAATGTGTACATATGTATATCCATGCAAAATTACAGACGGACGGACGGACATGACGAAACTACAAGGGTTCCGATACTTCCGATTTTACTTCGGAACCCTAAAAAGTAAAGCGTATTGCTGCTGAACGGTAGAGAAGGTGGATTTCCATGACTGTGCTGCTCAAAAGGGAGGCTGCAAACATAGCGTAGCATTTTTGATGTGGCTCCATAGACGCAGCGAGGAGCCATCTGCCACTGAAAAAAAATGTTACGGAGCCCAACCACAGCTGGCTATATAGATACAACTACGAAATTTACATAAGTTAAAGATATGGTTCCCAGCTCAGTTACTATTGAAGATAAATCATATATTGTCTTTTTACAACGGAATACCATTTTCTACGAAGTTTTGAGTTTTTCGGCACGTTAAAAAATAGTTTTTTTTGGCGTTTTCATAGAAGTGTTTGAACGTTTAAGCACTATACAATACTGATACATAGTTAAAAGGTGAATTAGGCACAAATGGGACACTTAATTTGTTTCAAAGTCACAATTATCGAAACAAAACATTGCGCGCCGTATCGCTTCCAGCGGCTAACTGGCGGCGACGGTAATCGTGACGTCACACGCGCCCGCGTAGTTTGAATTTTAGCGGCCGGAACGGCAATGTTTATTACTTAATATCTTCGTAAGTAATGGTCCGATTTGGATGATTCAAAAAGATATATCATTCATATGCCATAAAGAATCGCGTGGATACTAGTTCTATAGAATTTGCTATAACTTTACTGATCCTCATTTACCTCGATCAAAGTTACAACGAACTACAAGAACTTTTATATTATGTTTCTTGCTGCTACGGAACCCTTCATGGGTGAGTCCGACTCGCACTTGGCTGCTTTTTAATGCCATAATTGCCGTTAAGGAAGATGTTTCAGTCGAATTGAATACCTCCTCCTTTTTTGAAGTTGGTTAAAAATAACTTGTGTTCTTTTCATGAAAATCTGTTCAATAGTTTCTGCGTGAAACAGTAACAAACATACAAGTACATCCATCCTTACAAATTTTCACATATAAGGAGGATTTTTGCGGCACATAATTTACAATTAAATACTCGTATTATACTGACTGATAACGTTCTTGGTAGCTGGACTGGGTACTTGGGTATCGTCGTTGCGATTTTAAGACCTCTTATCTATACTAATATATAAAGAGGAAAGATTTGATTTTTTGTTTGCATTGAATAGGCTCCGAAACTACTGAACCGATTTGAAAAATTCTTTCACTTTTGGAAAGCTACACTATCCCCGGTTAACATAGGCTATATTATTATATTTTCAAAAAAATTAGGGATTCTTAATAAAACTCCAATAATGTAACCCAAGGTGTAAAAAATAAGAAAACCGAAGCAAAGCGAGGGTGGTTACTCGTGTGTTATAAGTGCCACTTTTGGCAAAATCACTTTTTTACGTCATAAGATTCTACATTTTGAAGTACTATCGAATTCAAAAACTCATGTGTGTACGACGGTTCCATCGTAATTTATTCACCAAATTCAAAATCACCTATGTACTTGCTAAACAAAACTTTATCGAATTTTATCGATTCCCTCAAAAAGCTGATTTTTTACACATAAGAGGTCTTAAAGTCGCAACGACGGTATGTTCTTTCTACTTTTTTGGTGACATGGTGACATTGATGACGTGGTGGTGTCTTTAGTGTAGCTGATCTTGTCTAATCGTGTTTTGTCTTGTGTCTTACGTCGGAAGCTAATCTATGGGAGACGTGATTACTTACCATCACTTACTTGACAAGCAAGCATACAAATCTGCTTACAACTTTCATACAAAAGCACATGAATTAACATTTTGTTTACTTAAATTAGAAAGATCTAGTGGCACGATATTATTTGAACCAGACGCGACGAATTGGAACAAATTTCAATGAAATGCTGATAAAGATCATCCTGGATTCTTTGTCAGTTTAATATGGGGGATATTCTGGAACCATACGATATAATATTCAAATACCATCTCTAACTGAAATTCATTTGTATTATATTTTTTATTATAACTAGTAACTGCTCTGGTTTCGCTTCGGTAAACCTACTCGTAAGTTATTTTACAAACAGTCCATACTTTGAAAAATGTATGGACGCGATTATTTAAATGGACATAACTTTTTTATTTATGTACGGATTCAAATAAAACACACTAAATGTTAATCTAAACTTGCAACAATGCATAGAGTGAAAGGCGCATCCAAATCGGTTCAACAGTTCTGAGACTTGAGAGAACGTACAGACAAAAAAACTATTGCGTTAATAATTATCCCTAGTTATAATTCTTATCAAATATGTATCTATCTTACTTAAAAATATCTTCACTTTTATCTAATGCGAATCTTAATGCCTAAGCTCAAACTCAATTACGGCGTACCTTTGGAATTACTCATACCCCAGAATAAGCCTCTTAAGTCAGTTCTCAAAACTCTTTTATCTCGAGCATCTTTATGGGGTATTCGTAGCGTTCTAATTAAATTTCTGAATGGCGCCGACTCGACAGCGAATCACTTAATAACTTCCTTTAGGACTGAGGCACGACCGGTAGCGGGAGATGTCAGGGTAAAGGAAAGCTGACGCGCTGCGTTACGCTAAGGAATAATGAGAAGGATCATTAGAATCTCCGTGACAATTATGTATATTCAAATTCGCAGTTTAGAAAAGATTATTAATTGTAAGGACAGTAAGCTGAGTAAGGATACGCAGAAAAGTGACACGTAAGTTATTACGTAATTTGATATCAATGTGACCTACAATCTACATTGATATAAAGTCAATTTGCTTTTAGGACCTTGTGTCGTGTTGTGATACGGAAGCATATAATTGATCAAGGGGAAATAATTGCTACATAGACCTGGGACCGTGTTGTTCGTTCGTATTAATGGAAAATATCGCTACTTTTATTTCACTATCAAGTCGGTGAAGTTATTTATTTTTGTCACTGTTATATCACCGGTGATAAATCACCACGGTCATATTTCATTAGTGACGATTGTTGTCACAGTAGGTGCATTTTATTCCGTCTGTTACATGTCGCAGTGACATTATTTAGTTAAGTGAACTCTCACCGTATCACGAATTCACCGAGTCACGACGTGGTTATAAATATCAAATACCAACATAGTTTAATTAGAACCTTATCTTGTTTAAAATAAGACTTATTTTCATTTGAAGTTTTTGTAACGTAGCGATATTATTAACTAAGCAAGTTGAAACAAATCAGACGAACTAAAGTCTAATGACGTTGGAAATAAGATGCAATTTCACTTAAACAAATTTTCTCTTCTAGCTGGTGGCACTGTGCCGCTCACGCACGGCTCAAGTCACAAATATTGCTTTCTCTCTTTCGCACGATGGAATTCTGTGAATTATATGTACCTTGGCCGGTGGCCGGCGTTAAGTCACAGTAAAAGGAATACTGTGGTGAAATCACCGTCGCGTTATATGTAACAGACGGTTTCGATGCATGTAACTGGTGTGACAAATGATTTATGTTGTAACAAGTGATATTATCAGTGATGAGTAAAATGTGCCATTCCTATTCGTTCGTAAATCGGCCGAGTTAGTTGAAGCACAGAAGAAATAATAGTACTTATAATAAGTAGTTGTAGCTAGAGTTAATGCGGACATTTTTTACATCTACGAAGGAATAGGAAAGCATACATTGACAATAAAATTACCAATCCGGATTCAACTTTAACATACAGATACAATAGAATATAATCTGAATTTTACAACTTATTATAAGTACTATTATTTCTTCTGTGATTTCACCAAGAAAAAATAACCGACTTCAAACTAACTCAAAAACTACTCGTCAGATCTATCTCAAATTTAAGTGGATTCACACGACAAACACCAGCTTTCGATTAAAAAAAGAATCACCAAAATCGGTTCACCCAGTTGAAAGTTCTGAGGTAACAAACATAAAATAAAGCGTGTAAAAACAGTCGAATTGAATACCTCCTCCTTTTTTGAAGTCGGTAAAAAGTAAACTGAAGTAAGAAGAATATTTAAAATATTTAATGTTACGAGTATTTTTTCATAATTGATGTGGCTCAGCGTCTACTCCATCAGACTCCTCCATTGGAGATAGTTACACGGGAAAGCGTCGAAAATTTCTAGTCCGCTCAATCTCTCAACTGGATTAACGACTTAACAGTAACTAAAGATAAATGTATTAAGGTAACTAAAGATGAATGACTAATAGGGCGACCGCGCTATTTCTGGTTATCGACACTGCGAACGAAACGCGCAAAAAATTCTCAGTCGAGAATCGAAGCTCAAAAGTAGTGGAGAAAAACTTGGATTTTGCATGAGTACCGTAGGGATTGGTCTGGGCGTTATGGCAGAGACCAAGACTGGATGATGGAGCTATAACTAACACATGAAAAATAATGAAAAAAATTCGTGCCTTTCCCATAATATTACGGTTAGTAGCGTAACTACCGATCTTATTATTAAATTAACGTTGTCAATTTAGATTTAGTAGATCTGTGCACACCCCTAACCAACGTGTCAATGGTGGCAACCGAGCGAGCACGCAGTAAATTCGAGTTTGTATAAATAAAACGCATTTGGTGTACAAATTGAAACGAAACTTGAACTTGAACGTGAAAAACCCTAGAAAACGATTTTAATGGTTTGTTTACATTTGTTTCGGCTGCAAATCGATCCTAGTATAGATAATACGTAAGTCCTTCGTTGGCTTTGTTGCTGTTATCCATGGCTTTTTGTCCATTCTAGTATTCATATAATTATGCTATGTTGCAGTAATTAGTATTTAAACGAGTATATTTTACACTCCCAAGTGTTCCAACAATTTGAAAGTACGTCAACCTAGTTTTCACAACTAAGATCATGGTTTAAACGACCCGAGAAGCCTGTAAACAATAAGTATTTACTGCGACTCCAATATTTGTTAAACACTTTACCCCGCTACGGTAAAACAACGAAGATAAATAAAATAATTGTACGTAAACTTATATTTATTGTGTCGTAAAGTGAGTATGGTATAAACCTCGAGTAGGATTTTATGTCATAATTTAAAATGGTGTACGTATTCGTGCATTAGCTATAAAACTGCAGAACTGCATTCTCGCGCACGGCCTGAATTTTATTAGTAGGTTGTTCGACCTACAATCGTATGCAGCGGGTAGAAATAGCGCCACCTTTTAGCTGCAGCGAATGACTTTTGTGTTTGTCATTTAAATTTGGATATTTTATTGATTGACAGTTAAATTTAGTTAGCATGTGTACTAAATAATGTTTTGTACATTGTATAAAGGGCAGTATAAAAGTTTAATACGAAAAGCTGAATCACGGTGACGAATGTAACTCGTAGTTTCTATAAGAGCCGTGATTCAGCAGAGAACAAAGAGTACAAAACGAGTGAACAAGGGAGAACAGTGAGAACACTAGGGAAGATTGTATTAAATAGTACTAAGTGGTGTAATGTATTAAGTGGTGTCAATAAAAGTGAAGTGTACGAAAAAGTATCGGGTTTTATTTTGTGGGAGTGAACACCCCTGGTGTTCCGGGTTCCGACATGGTCCTTCGAGCCGAATAACCGGTAGTGTGTGTAGTGCGTGAAGTGACGCAGGAGATCCAAGAAGTCCCCGGTGCCTCAAGCAGATCCAGTGGAGCCCTACAACTCAGGCGGACGTTGTAAGGGCGGGGATCACCAAGGCGAAAAGGCGAAACCCTACAACTCAGGCGGACGTTGTAGGGTGGATCAACGAGGCAAAGGCGAAGCCCTGCAACTCAGGCGGAAGTTGTAAGGGCGGATCACCGAAGTGGAGGCGGTGCTCTGCAGAGAAGACGGAGCCCTGCAGACCAGGAGAGTCTTCAAGGCGAAGGCACCACAGCTGGTGCTGGTGGTGCATCGGGAGCGCTGCCAGCCAAGGGGGCTACGGCCGCAGAAGTCGTGCAGTGTGGTAATGTGAAGTTGTGCAAGTGAGTACTCTTGTATAAAAAAAGGTTAAACGTCAAAAAAACTTAGAAAATTTCGGAACTATTTTGGACTTAGAAAATGTTGGAATAGTTTTGGACTTATAATATTTTTCACAAACTGGACTTAAAATATTTTCAAGTTATTTTTAGACATTGTTTATTTTTGGTTGAAAATTGTATTGATGAAACACTTGTGACATTTTTTGGAATTTATAGTCTTTTAATTTTTTTTTGGAACATTTAATTTATTAACTTTGTTTGCAAACACTTGGACGATTTGGGAGTTAAAAATGTCTTCGTTAAAAAAGATGGAAAGTTTACAATTCAATTTATATGAAATGTTATACAAACAAAAAATTGATTTTGAAAAATTACCTCAAGAACTAAGCACAAGTAATTTGCAAACAATACTGTATAAAATAGAGGATTTGTGGTATAGATTCTGCGATAACGATAAATACATGTGGGAGTTAGATTGCGATGAATTGAGGGCTTCATGGTATATATCCAAAGATTTGTATGATGACATGTGTGAACTATATATCGAGATAAAGGGTGACATAAAACATGTATTGAGTTTACAAAGCAATTTTCAGCAGGAATGCAATGAGGTCAAGGGAGATTTGTTTGTTAACTTAAACTTATCTAGCATAACTAGTGATTCTTGTAAATTTTGTAAGGGGCATCATATTCTAGCGGAATGTACTGACTTTGTTAAAGAAGATGTGGCTACTCGGCGTAAATTTGTTAGTGACAAGAACTTATGCTTTTATTGTTTAGGCACTCACTCTGCGCGGTTTTGCACAGTTGAACCCAACTGCCGAATTTGCAAAGGGAACCATCACGATTTGTTACATTCTCTGGACGGCCAAGGAATGTTGGGTAACAATCGTGATGCTCGGCAGTTAAACGATCGGTGTTTGACTGATTGGGATATTGGTGTGAATGTTAACGATAGTGATGTTCGGCAGTCGAACGACCGGCGTTCGACTGATAGTGATAAAAATATTGGGCCTCAGAGTGAGACTAATGATGTCACTGAGGGTGGATTTAACATGGGAGGAATGTTAGCAACAGCTGCAGTGAAGGCTGTTTCGAAAAACGGGTCTGATCATATGTTGAGGGCTTTCCTAGACGAAGATTCTCAGGCATCATTCGTTACTGAGGAAGCAGTAAAAAACTTGGGGTCAGAGAAAAAATGTGTGAAAGGATTACCATTGGGACTAAGCGGAGGTTACCGTTGGGAATCAAATGTGTTATTGGAAACAGATGTAAACACACGGGTGTTAGAAGATGAGTACAAAATAGGCCCAGGTGGTACAACAGTGGATGAACATACCACGATTGGCTGGATTCTTTTAGGAGTAGTGAATCCTGAAAGATATGTAGATTTGAACTACTTGGTTACGCATACAGATAAAGAAGAGCTTCTGAAAGGGTTTGGAGAATCGAAATTAGAACTAGAGAAGAATAAAAAGAGTGAACTTACTAACGATGAATTGGGGTGTGAGGAGATATCTGCAGCTACTAAAACTGAAGATGAGAATGGACACTACATTAATAACTTAGCGTTTCGAGATTACAAGGCTAGCTTTAAATATGGGAAATTTGGAAAAGCAGTTGCAATAAAAACAGTTGTGGTTAATTGTTTAAAATTATGTGGGGCAGTCTCATCGGAAATACTGCAAGAAGTTGCTGCGGTCATGAAATATCCAAAGGTGAATACCTATGCATCGACCGTTGCTGAAATTGTATTGGCATGGTTGAAGAGTATTCCTTGTCAATGGAAATGGATGAAAGATTCTTTTTTGAAGCAAGAAAAGGTGGATGCAGCTGTGCGTAATCCAGGTTAAAGAAGATTGTTTTGACACAAATAAATATTGTTCTGTAAATACACTTTTGACTTGAGTATGTGACTTTTGTAGAGAAATAATCGGTGGTTTCATTTTATTTTTATTAATTTTATTTATGGATGGTGGAGAACATAAAACTTTATTTTGAATTCAGATGAATTATATAACTTAAGTCCGTTAGTTGATGTGTCAAATATTTTGAGGGTGGGCGGTAAAATCGGATCTTAATACTTAGTTCAGAGGTCACTGTGATTATATGGGTTATATATATATGTGTTTATTGATTTGCATGGCAACGTGGGAAATTGACTTGGGGACTGGGGATAGTAAGCGATTTATCCACCCAAGGATATTATCGATTTTAAAGGATTTGTGGCGTAACTGGAACAATAGAGTGAACCGTAGAGCGTTAACGGAGTGCATTTCCAAGAAGCTTCTTATGAATTGCAATACAATGTACTTGAGTAATGGTGACAAAAGTGAAATGGCAACTGAAGCTACTCGTATGTGATAGAAATAGGTAGTCGCATCGGTTTGCGGAGCATAGTGTAAGGAATAGTTTTAAGAAGCCTTTCGACCTCCAATGGACTGCTCGTTGGGATAGTTAAGAAGCATTTCGGTCAGAACAAGCTTACACGAGTAGTCACGCTTCAGACTTAGGTTTTGCTCAATGTATTGCTGTAGGTATAATGTTATGTGTTGTGTATGTGTAATGTGTATTGTATTTGTAATGTATTAAGATGTGTAAAAAGTATTGGTTTGTTTAATTTTATATTGAAAGGTTATTTGGTTACGGTTTAACAGTTAGATAAGTTGTTAGATATTTGTTGTTCTATTTTTGCGGTGTATTTAATTTTTTGGGCTTGTGTAGGGAAACTTAAACGTGATTTGTTAAACAAAGACTTGAAACTAAATCCTAGGAACCATTTATACACCTGAATTAAGGACATATCACAATATGTCCTTGGTGGGCGGTATGTTCGACCTACAATCGTATGCAGCGGGTAGAAATAGCGCCACCTTTTAGCTGCAGCGAATGACTTTTGTGTTTGTCATTTAAATTTGGATATTTTATTGATTGACAGTTAAATTTAGTTAGCATGTGTACTAAATAATGTTTTGTACATTGTATAGAGGGCAGTATAAAAGTTTAATACGAAAAGCTGAATCACGGTGACGAATGTAACTCGTAGTTTCTATAAGAGCCGTGATTCAGCAGAGAACAAAGAGTACAAAACGAGTGAACAAGGGAGAACAGTGAGAACACTAGGGAAGATTGTATTAAATAGTACTAAGTGGTGTAATGTATTAAGTGGTGTCAATAAAAGTGAAGTGTACGAAAAAGTATCGGGTTTTATTTTGTGGGAGTGAACACCCCTGGTGTTCCGGGTTCCGACATAGGTAGCTTTCGGATATGCGACGCGCGACGGTAATGTAGGTTAACGTGTTCGGTTTTTTATTTAGGAGAAAGAGTTATAGTTATAAGTACCCGGGTGACAGAGCTTTGCTCGGTATTTTTTTTTTGGAAATCATTAGTGTTGCTTAAAAACGCCATGTACTGGAGTAGCTTTAGTCTTGCTACTCACCAATAGATGTCAGGAAGAGTCTATTGTAACAGTTTTTCATTGCCTGAAAACACGGATAAAACGACATTTCCAAAAAATGAAACCTAGTTAGATCGATTTATCGCCCCCGAAACCCCCTGCATACTAAATTTCATGAAAATAGTTGAAGCCGTTTCCGAGACTCAAATTATTATATACAAGTATTGCTCCTTTAAAGGTATGTAAAGTATATTATTATACCACTGTATAGTTTGTTGGAAAATTTGAAGAGATGTAAGAGATCAGTTTTTGTTTCAGATAGGACAACACTCTTATATATTATCTGTAATAGAGGGCTGGGGCACGATATGACTTATCTTACATGACATTTGCAGTAGTATTTGTATTCGTATTCGTATACGAATACAAGTATTTGTATTCGTTTTATTTGTCTTATTTGCCCCGCCTTACCTTACTTCAAATAAGAGTGTTGCCCAATTTGATTTATTATTGTTTATTAAAATTTTACACGTATCTAACCGACACACTATAGATAGAATCACCTGTCGAATTGTATTTGTTATAATAGCTAAGTTAGCATATACATTTGGAGGTGCAGTATTATCTACCCAAAATCTTTAAAAATTTGCATAACTTACTATTTAACTACCATTTCCTGATGGCCACAAAGTCATTTCATTATAGATATTCATCAAGAAGCCTCTTAGAATTCACTTCAGCGCTCACCTCACTAATGCGGAGGAAGGCAGTATAAAAGCGTGATTACTCGCCAACCTTTCGGTCTCGATGACAGTAAAAGTTTTACTGCCAGTAAAAATAATGTGCGCCCATCTATAAATACTAACTATAGAGTTATTCTTAAGTGTCACTGGGTGTTTTAGGGTTCCATACGAAAAAACGAAAAACGAAACTCTTATAGGATCACTCGTGAGTGCGTCTGAGCCACCGCCGTTCACAGCCAATTACTTTACTCCGAAATTACTGGACCAAATGTGTTGAAATTTGGAACTTATGTACCTACTTTTTTGTGACTCAGAGACGAAGTTACAAAGTAAACGATTGAATTTTGAAAAAAATTATTGAAATCAAAATTAAACAAAAACTGTATTGCAAACCGTATCGTGTGGTATGTCAAATGAAAGGGCTTTTTGTAAGAATCTCAAATATATTTTTGTTATAGTTCTACAATGGATAGTTTTAAATTTTTTTAAGAAAGAAAAAATGGACCATTCCCCCCCTTATCTCCGAAACTACTGACGCTAGAATTTTGAAAAAAAAATACAAAGAATAGTTCTTTACTTAAATATTACAGGAAAAATAAATAAACTGGAAAAATAACGGTAGATACATAATCAACGTACAGAACCCTCTCCAGGCGAGTTTAACTCGCACTTATCAAGTTTATTTTTGATGAACAGTTATTAGCACGTGGTTGTAACTCGGTATTTTCAGTATTACAAAATATATCGGTAAAATTAAAAAAAAATAAAATAATCAGTGTTATAAACACTAAAGACGATAAATATAAAATAAAATAACAATAATTTCAATTTAAATACCGTTATCCTCTTGAGTCAGCCGCCAAACCACTCGTCGTGTTCCGGCTTCAGAGCCAGTTCTTTCTTTCTTTTCTCTCTTTCTTGGGCAGCAATGCATTAGTGATGCCTTTTGTGTTCCCGATGTCCATAAGCGACAATAGCCACTTACAAGTCTTACAATCATGTGGAATGTCAGCCCGTTTTTCGGTATTTCCATAAAATATGTCACTGTTCTCGCCTTGCTAAGATTTGGGAGTCTCCAATATGAATAATTCTTGACAAAAAATGACCGACCTCAAAATTTATGTTAACTCAAAAACTACTAATCATACCTCGCTCAAATTGTGTAAGTGACACATGACAAGCATCAGCTTTCGATTAAAAAAAGAATCATCAAAATCGGTTCACTCAGTCGAAGGTGATGAGGTAACAAACATAAAAAATACAGTCGAATTGAATACTCCTCCTTTTTTGAAATCGGTTAAAATGAAGCTATTTGTGTGATTCTCCAATACGAAAATGAATAACCTTTTACTATAATAGTGCGACTTCTTAAACCTAGCAGAGCCTGTATTTGTGTAGAAAGACCCGGCATTATATTCGCAATGTATTACTTAATAATGTTCAGCTACGAATGTTTTTGCCAGCTAGTCGAACATTATGGAGGATAGAGTAGAAGGAGGGCCATCTCTGTGTATGAAAAGCGTCCAATTATGGGTGGCGCTGCGGTGCGGTTTACAACAGCTATGTTTGAAAATCAATTTTTCAGACACTAGCGCCATTCATTACGGGTGGCATAACTCAGCAAACTCCACTCCGTCTGCAACAGCCACGTTCATATATCTATTTTTCACACACTAGCGCCATTCTGAAATGGCCATTATTGGAACCTCTATTTTCAGTAAACAGCTGGTCACTTTTTCAACTTTCCCCTCTTATGAGATGCCCCTCCTTCTACCTTCTATGCTCCATGCCGAACATGTATTGAATCAAGCCGGGCTGTCAATAACTCGGTAAGTGTAAATTTGCTTTAGCCGCTAGTGCCTCTACTGTCAATAAACGCTATAGGTGTGTTTGCGGCTTGCGTTTACGGCTTGCCGATGCGTCCTGCGTTTGCGGCTTACATTATGTCACGATTTTGTTCTACATAATATTTTTTTAGTGGACTGTTGCTGCATGTATTTTATACATACTGTACGATAATGTTGTTGTTTCTATTCATTTGGAAGATGTTAAAAATTAAAAGGACTCTTGATTTCCGGAACTTGACTGACTTGACAGAACTTGTTATGTTATGTTATGTTATGTATTGTTATGAACAAAAGGATTTTTTTAATTTAGAGTGCTCAGAAGCGGATGATGCTTCTGCTCCATTGGATAATGATGTACGGACTTACGGATGGACGGAAAACTAGACAGGTAATGAGCATCGAACCAGGTACAAAATTCTCTGCCTTTTGTGCTCCTGGGATTCCCGGCTAGAGAGAGCATAAAATATTTTTTTATTTATTATTATACGAAACTTACGGCTAAATACAAAAAAAATTTAATGAGTAGTTACATGAAGGCCAATTACAAGTTTCCAAATATAGTTTTAGAAGAAAAAAGTAATACAACAGACACGTCATGTACAGATAGCGACACAGACTCAAAAAGAATACAACATAAAAATATATGTTAGGCTTACCTACAATGTTTACTTAAATATTCTGATTGTTCTTGAAGAACTGAGCGGCCATAAGTCGTTTTAGGCGATGACTTGTAGTGTTGATATAATTGTTATTTGCACACCGATAAATTGTTATGCTCGGATTGTATGTGTCTGTTACTGGTATAGGCCACCTGTAATTGTAATGTAAGCTGCAAGTAATCTACAAACAAGCGACAAATAATGATTGCGTGCGTATGACGTGCGTTATATCTACCACAAGAAAATTTAATAAAAGCGAGCGAAGCCGAAGAAAGCTTGTTATAAATAATTATGATGAAATCTTTATACGAGTCGCGTGTAACGCAAGCCGCTGCGTCTCACCGCGTCGCTCGGAAGTCAGCCATTAGATGAATTATTGACCTCTTTCCAATACGACCTTGGGCCGGTGCGTGCCGCTGTTTGTTCAGGGAGGGAACACGAGGGTCTTGTTAGACTAGTCGATATTCATACGGTTATTGTTGTATACTGAGTACCGACTTACCTATCTGTTTCTGCAGCACTGGCTACATTGTGATTAAATGTCCAAAACCGTCCCCCTGGAAGCGTACAAAATAGCTGTACTTAGTTAATTCAAGCGGTATTGTAAAATATGTATTTTAAATCAACTTCCATTTAGATTTATTCATTACGAAACAATGTTTTACTTTGCGGTCATGCCGGCGGCATAGTGTGTAGCGACCATAACAAGTGTATTAGTGACATCATACGGCTACGACATTGACACCATCGCGAATCAAAAATTATAAAATTACGCACACATGGTAAGCGAGCTCTCAGCTGTCAGCTTCACTCTCGATTAGACACGGTTACGTCCGTTCTTTTTTATGTCCGTGATTGGTACCAAAAGTTTCTAACTTTGTCAATCAAATGAATAAATCATACACTCATACAGCTGCTGCCTCTTCTGTAGAATATTAATTTATTCTAATTTCAAATAGAGGAAAACTTTTTTAATCACGAGTCAAGGCGGCGACTATAATTTCATAGCGGGATCACCGTATTTTCTTTTTTAAACTGATTCAGCGCCAATGTAAATGAGTAGGGCTGCCACTCCTTATTGTTTCTAAAATATTTGAGGAAACTGTGGATGTTATGGCGGAGTTTTATTTATTAAGCACAGTATCTTTCAGTTTTGTTTATGTATTGAAAAATTAGAGTTTTCATCATAATTATGTTGACATGTCCGTTTAAAGATTAAGTAAGTATATATTTTTTTGTAACATTTCACATCTGTCGGACTAAGTATATCACAAAATGTTATCATTGTGAATGTATGTATGTAATGGAAAATGCGACATTCGATATTATTCTATAAAATTGCAAATTGATTAAACTTTACCATGTCAAAGTAGAATACCGGTATTTTACGCCCCATTAAACACGCCTGACTAAACCCGATAGAAAAACAGAACGTGCAAAACAATCCCTAAAAAATGGTGAGTGACAGCCCTAATTCTACCGGGAGCTGGAGTAATTCAATTTTGTTTTATCGCCGACCTCGTCAAATGCAACTAACTTCTGTTTGCTCAGGGTAACCTGTTTTTCTTCAATAGAATCTGTAATAGGTTAAAAGTCAGTTATAATTATTATCCATCCATCCATCCATCAGCCCTTAGAGGTCCACTGCTGGACATAGGCCTCCCCTAACTTGCGCCACTCTGACCGGTCCTGAGCCTTCTGAATCCAGCGGATGCCCGCTGTCTTCTTCAGGTCGTCAGTCCACCTGGTCGGGGGGCGTCCTATGCTCCTTTTTCCGAGACGTGGGCGCCATTCGAGGACCTTTCTTCCCCAACGGTTATCGGTCCTTCGAACTATGTGGCCAGCCCATTGCCACTTCAGCCGGCTAATTCTTTGAGCTATGTCGGTTACCCTTGTTCGTCTACGGATCTCCTCATTTCTGATGCGATCACGTAGAGAAATACCGAGCATAGCCCTCTCCATAGCCCGCTGCGCAACTCTGAGCTTGTGGATCAGGCCAATAGTAAAGCACCACGTCTCGGATCCGTATGTCATCACTGGCAACACACACTGCTCGAACACCTTCGACTTCAGGCACTGAGGTAGTGTTTTGGACGACAAGATATGACGCAGTTTCCCGAACGCAGCCCATCCGAGTTGGATTCTACGAGTGACTTCTTTCTCGAAGTTGGACTTACCCATCTGGATCACTTGTCCCAGGTAATTGTATTCGTCTACAACTTCAAGAGCAGCGCCGTCAACCACAACCGGTACGGGTGTGACATGGACATTTGACATGATTTTCGTCTTGTCCATGTTCATCTTAAGACCCACCTGTTTTGAGGCGCTGTTCAAGTCCCCGAGCATTGTACCAAGTTCTTCCAGGGAACCCGCCAGGATGACTATATCATCGGCATATCGCAGGTGTGTGATGTATTCGCCATTGATGTTAATGCCACGTCGTTTCCACTCCATCAGCTTGAACACGTCTTCCAACGCAGCGGTGAACAGTTTTGGGGATATGACATCCCCTTGCCTGACACCTCTCTGCAGTTGGATGGGGTTCGTTGCTGTGTCGTGTACTCTGACGGACATGGTGGCTGATGAGTACAAACACTTCAACACCTCGATATACCGGTAGTCGATCCGGCACCGCTGGAGAGAATTTAGCACCGCCCAGGTCTCGATAGAATCAAAGGCTTTCTCATAGTCCACATAGGCAACACACAATGGCAGATTATACTCCTCGGTCTTTTGTATAATCTGCCGCAGTGTGTGTATATGGTCTATGGTGCTGTAGCCTTTTCGGAATCCTGCTTGTTCGGGAGGCTGGAAGTCGTCAAGCCTGCGTGCAATGCGATTTGTGAGCACCCTCGAAAACAGCTTATAAACGTGGCTCAGAAGTGCGATGGGCCTGTAGTTCTTCAAAAGGGCTTTATCGCCCTTCTTGAAGAACAGCGTCACCACACTTCTGCCCCACGCTTCCGGGGTAGTTCCAGTGTTAATGACGGAATCGAACAGTTTTTGGAGCGCCACTAGAAGGGGTTTTCCTCCAGCTCTTAGAAGCTCGGTTGTGATTCCGTCATCTCCCGGTGCCTTGTTGTTTTTAAGCTGTTTGAGAGCCTCTCTAATCTCATACAGGCTGACGTCCGGGATATCCTCTGTGTAGTGTCGGGTCAGTTTAGCTCTCTTATCGCTCTCCTCGCTAGGAGGTGGAGCTTGAGAGGAGGCATACAACCGTCCGTAGTATCTCTCAGTCTCTCTCAGAACTTCCGGTTTCGACGAAACCATGGTGCCGGACTCGGTCTTCAACCTCGTAAGCTGACTTTGCCCAATAGACAGATCTCTGGCGAACACTTTGGAGCCCTGGTTTCGCTCAATTGTGTTTTTTACACGATTTGCGTTGTGTTTTCGCAAATCGCGTCGCCTGCACTTGGAGATCTGCTCATTGAGCCGTCGGTATTCCCTCATGGAGGTTGGAGACTGCACACATAGTTCTCGTCGATCCCTCATAAGACCGAGAGTTTGTTCTGAGAGAAGCTGAGATCTACCACTAGGGTGGGTCTTGAAATACTTTGACCCTACCTCGTGGACAGTTGTTACCATCCTGGTGTTAAACTCTTCCACTGACGTGCACGATTCTAGGCACGCAAAACGGTTTTTCAGCTCAAGTTGAAAGTTCTCGGATCCCTGGATTTGGACGGATGTTGGGCGAAGCGTAGACTTCATCAGGCGTGACCGTTCCAGCTTCAGGTCGATATTTAATGTGCCTCTCACAAGACGGTGATCGCTTCCGGTTTTGAACCTGCTGATCACAGAGACATCATTAAATATGTGCCGTTTGTCTGCCAGAATGAAGTCTATCTCGCTTTTCGTGGAACCATCAGGACTTATCCAAGTCCACTTGCGTTGTGGCTTCTTTCTGAAGAAGGAGTTCATCATGAAGAGATCTTCCTTCTCCAAAAAGTTGGCCAGCAAGTGTCCTCGGTGGTTCCGTCGTCCAATTCCGTAGGGACCCACTTTCCTCTCGGCGCCACTTTGCGTGCCCAGCTTCGCGTTGAAGTCCCCCATCACAACATTGAAGTGAGCTTTAGAGGTATGTATGGCTCTACTTATGTCCTCATACATAACCTCAACCTCATCGTCGGGATGTGTCGAAGTCGGCGCATATACCTGTACAACCTTCAACGAATACCGTTTGGATATTCTGAGTGTAAGGTACGCTACCCTGGCCGACACGCTCCCGACTTGCACAATGTTGTTGACGAGGGACTTGTGAACGAGAAACCCGACACCACCTTGGGACAGATGTTCGCCCTCCCGGTGATAGAACAAGTTTCCGGATTTGAGTATTATCGTGTCCTCCCCCTGTCTTCGGACTTCAGATAAACCCACAATACTCCAGTTTAACTTGTCTATCTCTTCTTCCAGCTCTTTTACCTTGTCGTCGGTCCTCAGTGTCCTGGTGTTGTATGTTGCCAGGTGCAGAAGTCGTCGTTTGGATTGGTAGCCCGATCTCTGCCGGCGATTCTTAGCACCCCCTGCCCCGCCGTTACCATAGCCGCTACCGTAACTAGGAATAGCGGGGCTGCCGGGGACTGGGGGCCGAGGCTTGTTCGTGACTTGCATGCGGGGGTTTTAGCCGGTAGTCACCACGCTTGGCTAGTGCGTGTTGGTGACCGCAGGTGACCTGACTGGTATTCGTCACCATATAATTATTATAATCTGTATAAATGAAACACAAAAAATGTTTGTACAGATGTCCTCTAAAGACTCTGAAACCATCCAACCAATATACCCCAAACTGGTATCATTTGAAAGGCAATAATGCGAAGATGGTTTGAGACCACTAAAAATATGCATTTGGCACATTTTAGATTTTTGACTTTCCCCATACAACATTTTTAGCGTAGTTGCACACACCGGGTATCCTAATCTCACGGACCTAAAAAAAAGACAGACGTAATCCCAACAACAAATTTAGTGAAGCAACCATAGTAATATCAACTCTCTATTCGTACAAGTACACAAACTCACACATTGACACCATACTGCGTCAATCGCGAATCAAAAATTACGCACACATGGTAAGCGGGCGGCCATTGCTTTGCTTCACTCTCGATTAGACGAGGTTACGTCCGTCTTTTTTTCAGGTCCGTGCCTAATCTATACATCTATACATCTATTCTATATAAATAAATAAAATTGGAGTGTCTGTTTGTAATGTTAAAATAACTGCTTTTTACTAAGTGCATTTGGATGTATACACGGTACATATACCAAAACAACATTTTTCACAATTTTTGTCTGTGTGTCTGTTTGTTCCAGCTAATCTCTGAAATGGCTGGACCGATTTTGACAGGACTTTCACTGGCAGATAGCTGATGTAACAAGAAATAGCTTAGGCTACTTTTATTTAAAAAAAAAAGTTTGTTAGGCGATAGGAAGTTCCCCGGGTCAGCTAGTAATGAATAAACCCACCCCCCTGGCTAACACCGCCCTCTTGCTTCAGTGAGCCACCAAACGTCTCGTCGAGCCAATTCTGTCTTTCTTCTTTAGTTCTTGGCTGGCATTAGTGCTGACTTTAGTGTTACTTTAAAGAACATTTTGTGTAAAATGTTCCGACGCCTAACCTTCCGTTTGAAATCCTTGATATTTTTATTACGAAATTAGTTTTCAATGTTGTTACTTGTAATTTGACGTTGTTGCTAATGTTGCTTTAATACTTACTTCGACAATTTTGAGCCGGACCAAAGCATAGCCAGAAATAGTTGAAGCTTTTTAGTTATGTTTTTGTATATCTATATAATTATATAAAATTGAAAAGCGACACACCGCTGATTAAACAAAAAATCTGAGAAACTGCCGAACCGATTAAGATGAAATTTGGCAAGGAGATAGTTTATGCTAAGGAGACGTCCACTAAGAACGGATTTTTGGAAATTCATCCCCTAAGGGGTAAAAATACGGGTTAGAAGTCACTTTCATACAAACCAACTTTGTCAGTTTTAGATTTATAAATTTGATTTTTTTATGTAAGTTTATAATAATAAACAAAAGTTAACTTTAACACAGTTTTTTGGAAAATCATCCCTTAAAGGGTTAATTTCTTCAATTTAACTTAGTACGCAACTTCGTCATTTTTGAAGTTAAAAACATGAAAATTTATACATTAGTTCAAGGTTAGAAACGAAATTTAAAAGTTATGTGTTTTTTTGGAAAATCAACCCCTAAAGGGTTGAATAAGGTTGTGCAAATTAGTATGGGAACTTCGTCAGTTTTGAAGTAAGAAGGGTGAAAATTTGTATATACGCTTATAATTAGACACAAAAAATAACTGTATCACTTTTTTCCCGAAATTCATCCCCTAAAAATAGGGGTTGGAATTCTTTTATATATAAATCAACTTCATTAGTTTTATAGTTATAAATATGAAAATGTTTATGTAGGTTTATTGTTATTAACAAAAGTTAAAATTTAGCTGAAAATCATCCCTTAAAGGGCTAATTTAGGGGATGGAACTTACTACGCAACTTCGTAATTTTTGAAGTTAAAAACATAAAAAAATATATATTAGCTCAAGATTAGAAACAATCAGTAATGTGTTTTTTTTTTGGAAAATCCTCCCCTGAAGGGTTAATTAATTGGGGAGTGCAAGTTAGTATGGCAACTTCGTCAGTTTTGAAGTAAAAAGGATGATTTGTATATAAGCTTATAGTTAGACACAAAAACTAATTGTATCACGGTTTTCTCGAAATTCATCCTCATAAGGGGTAATACTAAGGGGTTGTAAATATTTAAGAAACTACGTTATTTATAACAGGTCTTTTGGAATTTCATCCCCTAAGAGGTAAATAAAGAGGTTGCAAGTTTTTCCAGAACTTTGTCATTTTCAAATTCAGAAATTTAATATGAAAATTAATATTATTATGTAAGCTTATAGTGAGTCAAAAAAATACGGACGGAAGCGGGAGGTGAGAGGGACAGGAAGCGAGAGAGGGACCGGGAATGGAAGAGGGAGAGGGACAGGGAGCGGGAGAGGGAGAGAGAGGGAGACGGACAGGGCCCGGGAGCGGGAGAGGGAGCGGGAGAGGGAGAGAAAAGGACAGGGGCATTATTGTCTGTTTGTCTGTCCGGGCATCACATGAAAACCCTTGAACTGATTTCGACGGAAATTAGTTAAGTTGTTCCTTATACTTTGGATCACGTGTTAAAATACTTTTCGTCCCGATAAAATTAAAAGTTTTCCCAGGAAACAAAATGAAACTTAGTATGGAATACTTTTAAAATACCAACGTCTTGCTTTAAATTTGAAACAAACGTTATTTATTTAATTGATGGAATACATGTTTTCGAGTTTTTCAAAATTTTTCATGAAAAATAAAAAAATAATTAATGTTAATGTTATTTATTTTTCAAAATCCGTTTCCGGAGGAATGATTTGTGATTGTATCGTAGGTTTCAGTATATAAATTCCTAAATATAAGTACTTCAATATAAATTAACCTGTTTTTAAATTTTCTTCTGCAAGGGGTACAAATATGATAAGCATAAATTCCGCATACGAAGCTGCGGGCAACAGCTAGTTTCTCTATACTAGACATACTTTTAATTTTTTTATCGAAATAGCCGGCAAACGAGCCGACGATCCACCTGATGGTAAGTGGCTAGATCGCCTATCATCAGCAACACCAAAGGCATCACTGATGCGTTGCCAGCCGAGAAAGAAAGAAAAATAAAGAAAGAACTGGCTCTCAAGCCCCCAGCCGAAACACGACGAGTCGTTTGGCGGCTGAGTCATGCTCAAAGGTGGTAGCTATCCAAGCGAACCCCATGGAGAAATATTAATAGTTATAATGGTATTAATATACAATTAAAATCAATATTACCAATATAATCCCTTGAGGGGCCCTACCACCAGTGGGCCGGATTTAGTCGCCTTTTACGACACCCATCCTGCGTGGGATTGGGGTTAGTATTCTAAGCTGCCCCAATACGGCAAAAATACGGTTATTCAATGATCCTTGAGTAGTAGATTTATTAAGTTTGCTTGTAAACGAAACGAAACTTTCAAGTTTAACCCGACCTTGCAAGTACCGTCTCATGATCCATTATAATAAGGGAAATACTGAATTTATATTGTGCTGTCGTATATTGTTATCTATGGCGAAGCATTTCGTGATAAACTAGGTTTATAGTTGTTATTCGTGGTTTAAATCCATTATATCTTTTAGTTTGAAACTTCTTTTGGTTCATTGTAGTAAAAAATATGACAGTTTATAACTTTGGAACCCTTCGCGACAATACTTTATGAACATTATTATATATGTATTTCATTTTAAAACAGACTATAAATTACAGGTATAAAAAAAAACTAAAAACATTATACAACCAAAAAACATGGAATACGGCCTCAGCGCCGTCGTAACTATAAGGGTTCCGATTTTACTTCGGAACCCTAAAAATGGAGACTATAGATATTTTAAACTTAAAATTGAGACGAGTGTCCAATGAGACGCGATAATTTGGGGAAGGAACATACGTTAATAGAAAGCTATTGTGATAGGGATGTTGACTAATTTTAGGATTCAATTTGATTTTATAGATAGAACCATAAGATTCATGAAAAAAATATTATAAAAATAATAATCTTCAATTTAAAGAAAAAAATTGATAAATAAAAATCATTTTCAAATTTCCCACCAAAAACGTCACGTGACGTCACTAGCCGATATTCAATACTATCTGTCGACTGAAGTTAGTTGCACTTGCATATAAAATACGAGTAACCGCCCTCGCTTTGCTTCGGTTTTCTTATTTTTTTACACCTTGGGTTACATTATTGGAGTTTTATTAAGGATCCCTAATTTTTTTCAAAATATAATATAGCCTATGTTACTCGCGAATAGTGTAGCTTCCCAACAGTGAAAGAATTTTTGAAATCGGTTCAGTAGTTTCGGAGCCTATTCAATGCAAACAAAAAATCAAATCTTTCCTCTTTATATATTAGTATAGACGGACAATGACGTCATATGCTCAAAATGGCGTTTGAGGTCACGTGACAATGAATACTATTTTTAACATTTTAAAATAATTATATTTAATTTATTGTGATTGATTTCGACAAAAGAATAATATTCTAGGTGTTTAAATGTTTTCCTTGATACTTTAAACATACATTTATTTTAATTTACTGATAGTGTCAACATCCCTATTGTGAAGTCATTTGTCTGGCTAAAATGTAAACGGAGTATTGCGGTAGGTACGAGGTATAAATTAGTGAATTTACTTACACTATTAATGGTGTATTCAGAGCAATACTGGTCGGTGAACAGTTCACAAGTTAATTTGAATTGAATCAGTCAATGTCATTGTACAGACTTACGCCCCAACTCTGAGTCACTAACAGTAACTTTAATCGCTCCTTAGTAAAGAATCACCATACAAATTCTGTACTAAGGAGCTATTAAGGTAACCGTTAGTGACTCTGAGTTGGGGCGTTAGAGACCATCGTTTAAATAAAAGAACAACTTAGACAAAACAACTTAGAAGAAAATCTTAATTTAAAATCATCGATTCATTTTATGTTTCAATTCTATAGCAACATCACCAAGGCCTTATTTGATTAGTGGTTTAAATAAAGAAATCAGAAGATTCTGAACCCTATTTGCAAGTAAAAATAGCACAGCATAGGTCATCATCTGGCTGCCAGCTCACCTGGAAAACAGCGGGCGCGATTCAATTTAATTTTCGAATACATTCGTATTGTTACATTCCATTTTGGAATTTAGAGCTGCATTGTTCAGGTTCGCGTTCGGAAACAATCGTTTATTACTAATTTCGACCGAAATACGGCTTTGTATGAACTGCGGAAATTAGAGAACGATTTTCAATTCAATTGGAGTTCGGAATGTGAATAATTACCTATTTTGTATATTATTTTATTATCTGCGGTTTCAACCCATTAATGGCCCACTACTGAGCACGACTCTTTCACTGTGGCGGATTCTATTCTTTGACTAAGAATAAATTACACCTCTTAAGGCGCTACCGCGCCCGTTTGGTTGATTTTCTTTTGGATATATTTCGTAAAGTGTATACGCTATTCCCGTAATACTTAGGTATATGTTTTTTGACTATGTACTTTAAATCTGCTCGAAAATGAAAACACGATAACGTGAAATTTTCTCGATAGAAAAAAATCATGAAGTTGGCTCTAATTATTTACATTATAGCTTGCCACCGCGATATTTAAAGAAATTTGTGCATGGAATTCTTTTTAAAACATAGTACATTATCACATCTAAATCCATGTGTTTTTTTGTGAAAAAACATGAAGTAGTTTTTTAAAACCAAATAAAAACGTTGTTTGGCGCTTATGTCGGTCAGTTTCGAGCGCACGCTCAGTATAGCTGTCTCACAATTTTCATACAAGAACTCATTCCCACACTGTCTTTATGATGTGCGTTCAGTCGACTGCGGTCTTCATCGACGTCGGACGTATGTCTCTCTGCGCAATTTTTTACACGCTTTTTATTAAAGAATTTGACGTAGCGTATAAAGTTTTTGACTTTTGCTTATGATTGTCAAAACGTTAAATGGGGAAAACTAAACAGCACAGGGAAATGGAGTAGTTTTGTTTTATTATTTATATTTTATTATTTGTACTTAAATAAAAATGTTTGATGATATGTAAGAGAATGAATAATTAAATTACTGTTCAGTTGCGTAATACATTATCTATATATGTATAAAAGCAAAAGGAGACTCGCCGCTTTTTATTCAGTTCGGTAGTTTCTTACATAATGAATAAAATGAAATTTTTCAAGGAGATTGCCGGGAAGACGTCAGCTAAGAACGGATTTTTAGAAATTCATCTCCTAAGAAAATAGGGGTTGGAAGTCACTTTCATACAAACCAACTCCGTCAGTTTTAGAGTAATAAATATATTTTTTTATGTAAGTTTATCGTTATGAACAAAATTTAACTTTGACCCATTTTTTTTGAAAATCCTTACTTAAAGGGAAGTCAATACATTATTTATGAAGATTTAAAACATACACCCACACTCAGATTGTAAATATACGTATATATAGTACTAGTAGAAACTAGCCAAGTTAAATGTAGAGCTTGAATTACATGTTGTTGTGACTAAAATTTTAGGATTTTCTACACACAACTTGGCACCCATTTAGATGTCAATTCTTTTTTTTTTTATTGAACTTGGCTCTCATTTCACATTTATGTTTTTGATGAAATAGTATCCTACATAAAGTAAGACCAAGCAAAAAATGAGTTTTTTTCTGTCAAGTTCCTACTTACTATTTTCACGTATGCACAGATTTATTCTTCGACTGAATTCACTTCGTGTCGCCTTATATATCGAATTATGATGGATATCATCAGTGTCCAAGGAGTGAATTTGAATCAAGTTATTTTATCATGTACTGTATTGGTGTGACCTTTTTAAATAGGTTTCGCTTAAATTTAACTACGTTCCGTTAAATTAATAATGTAATGAATATTAAAAAATATGATAATTTTGAAATTATTACAGATACATATTTCTTTGATGTAATGATGCAGTTTTAGTTTTCATCAAAATCGGCCCCGAGACTCCTTTCAGCATTGTTCGCTATTCCTCATACTTTCAGACTTGGCCATCCACGCACACTTTGAAAATTCAACCTTTATATAATTTGTATACATAAAATTATCTGTTTTCTATTCAATTGTGTTTTACCTATTTCCTATTTTAAAACAAATTGATACATTACTTAACACTATGCGAGTTTTATTAATGAATAATGTATTAGGGAATTTAAGAGTAACGTATCCGTATCAAAAACATAAATGTAAAGTGAGAACTAATTAAAAAAAAATTGAGATCTAAATGGGTGCCAAATTCTGTGTAGAAAAGCCTAAAATCTTAGTCACAAGAACATGTACTTCAAGCTGCACATTTGACTTGGTTAGTTTTCACGTACCTACCTAAGCTATATTTATATTGTTGGTTGCTAACTAATGAAAACTAGCCAATTCAAATGTAAAGCTTGAATTACATGTTCTTGTGACTAAAATTTTAGGCTTTTCTACACAGAACTTGGCACCCATTTTGATCTCAATTCTTTTTTTTTTATTTGGCTCTCACTTTACACTTATGTTTTTGATGGGAAATCATTACTTTTTGTACAGAAATTATTAGAAGGTACTTATTCATAACGTTATTGATTAATTATTTACCTTATACATGAACTGTTATAGTGCTCTTCAACTAAATCTGTAGTTAGTGCGCCGTGGTCTGAAATACCTATTATTTCATTATTTATAAGTAATGATGTTCCAATATTGATGTCCACTAATATTGAAATAATAATAATTAATACTAAATCCCAGTTATAATATCGTAATATGTGCACCTTTACCCCATTTAATCTTACTCTATTCAGCTCTCTACATCTTAAGGTTGTCTGGAAGAGATCGCTGTGTAGCGATAAGACCGCCTTTTGTACCGTACCTCCTGTCTACTTCACTTGCCTACTTCTTGAATGTGTTGTATTATTTTATTGGTGTAGAATAAAGAGTTAAATAAATAAATAAATAATATTAATAAATACGATATTCAACTATACTCCTATCCATACTCATATTATAAATGTGAAAGTGTGTTTGTTTGTTTGTTTGTCCGTCTTTCACGTCGCAAAGAAGCTGATAAATGATATGGTTTTTGTGTATGGAGTTAGTGAGGAGGGTGGAGAGTAACGTAGGCTACTTTTTACCGCGGTAAAACATCCCCATGGGAAGATCGATATTTTGTTAGTTGCTAAATATTTAGTTCCGGATGTTGCTAATAGATGGCGTTAGTAAAATTCATTTGCAAGTTCTGAATCACGCTATCAAATGATACATGTTTCCTTAAGTCATAGGCAACTAAATCTAACTAAGTAAAAGTAAGTAGGATTTGTAAAGAATCGATCTCTACCGCGGGCGAAGCTGCGGGCAAAAGCTAGTTATATAGTTATAAGTAGTTTATGTTCGATGGCATAACGTGCTACAATATATTTTGAAACAATACTTCGAATCACTTTAAACTGGTATAATTTCGGAAATAATACAAAATTTAGTCGTTTACACGCCATACAAGATTAGAGAAAAATAATTTTTCACGCATTAAAAATGAAACGACGTAATACACTGGAAATAACGTCCCACACACACTTTCCCAAAGGCACTTGGGACACTTAACATGTTCCCCCCGTTGAAAGCTTCACAAAGTACTAAAACTGATATGTTTCATTATATGTTCAGCTTGAAATCCACCTAATGACCAGATGTCATCAATTTTGATTGCTACTCTTAAATTTCAGGCATTATAAGTGTTTCTAATAGAATCAATTTTTTTTTAAATAAATAAAATGATAAAAAATTACTATTTTTGATTTATTCCTTTGTATTCACCCGATTACCTATCTGGATGCCAAATTTTAACTTTCTAGACCATCTGGAACTGAGTTAGAGTCTTGATTTATAGGTCAATCAGTGATAAAAATGACGATTTTTGGACGTTTATATCTAAACGACCGTTTGAGATGTGTATATGAAATTTGGAACACATATGTATTTCGCAAGTCTCAATAAATGTTAAAGTTTCAATAAAATTTGACAGGTTTATGTTGAATAGTTTTTGAGTTATGAGGTGGTCAAAAGTGGCTCCAAATGGTTCATGTAATATTACACACGGTGCTACTCACCAATTCTGTTAGTTTGAAATTGGCTTGACACGCTACCGCGTGTCTAGATTATTTATTCTCTTCAACATCGTCAAACTTTGTACAAAAATTTCTCGTTTCGTTCTACCAAAAATAAGTAATATGTCAAGAACCTTAAAAGCCTACCACGGCTATGTTGCCTCTAATTTAAGGTATGGTATAGTTTTTATGGGGAAACTCTACAGATTGCAATAAAGTCTTCATTGCTCAAAAACGATGTATACGCGCTATTTGTTATGTTACCCCAGACACTAGCTGCAAGCCTCTCTATAGGAAGCTAAAATTATTGTCATTGACAGGTAGGTATATACATATTATATGAGATTTGTATTTTTTTTAGAACAAATACCTATACTCCTTTTTCAGGAAAAGAAAAATAATTGTTATTTTGCAACCAGATACCCTAATCGACTATGTGTACCATGGTACCTTCTTCTCGATCAGGGATACGTTCAAAAAATTAGACTTCGAAACGATATATAATAAAATTATTTGTAAACATAAAAATCTTAACTTTTACTAAATTTAAAATAGATTTACTTAAGTGGTTAACTGACAAATGCTACTATTCAATTAAAGAATTTAAATGACAATTTTTTTTTAATTTATGGAAATAGCCGGCAAACGAGCTGACAATCCACCTGATAGTAAGTAACTATCGTTGCCCATGGACATTAGCAACACCAAAGGCATCACTGATGCGTTGCCGGCCAAGAAATAGAGGAGAAAAAGAAAAACAGAAATTATTAATAATTATTGTTTTCCCTTGACATTTGAAATTAAAATTTATTATAATATGATGTAAATAATGTAAATTCACATATATTTTTGTGAAAATCCATAAAGTAGTTTTAAAAACCAAATACCAACTAAAACCAGTAGGTATAGCTGTCTGACAAATTTTATACAAGAAGTCATTACATTACTGTACTATCCTTGATCCGCAATTGTTTGTTTTTTCATCTGTTTGGCACCGCCTCATATTTATTTATTTACTGTTAATAATTTAGGATCTTAAATTATAATACTAAATGATTTATTTTGTTTTTAATTTTCAATTTTTTTTCGTTGGTTCAATTTTTTGTTAAAAAGTAATTGTTTTATAATTTTTAGATGCAATAAAAATTTATGAATAAGTACTACTCCGTAGTTTTTCTGTGCTGTGCTTGTGAAGTGAGTGACATGACGGAAAGAAGAACATCGAGGACAAAAGATAGTGGCCACGCCCACTTTCAGCATAAATTCCCATCACGGCCTCCTCTTAAGAATAAAATTTAAAAAAAAAGAAGAAAATAAAAAATAATTTATACAGTGCCACTAATTTATCTGTGAATTGAAGGAGAGCGCTGTCGGAAGCATTGGACCAATCATTGGACGCAATTCGAGTGGTAGTAACTGACAGATGAACGACCACAAAAAGTTTACGAATAAATTTTCATTAGTTCCAATTTTCGCCACTTCACAGATAAGTTGATGGCACTGTACTTGTGGTTTTATTAACTTTTTTTTAATTAAAATAGTACAGTACATAATGCAGCACTTTATCACGACTGGCGATATTCTGGTGACTCTTCTGGTGTTGATCTAATGGATAATTGTAAAGCTTGAAACGGTCGAAACGTCGGGGAAAGTATTAAATTCAGTTAGTTAATTTAGCTACTAGTGTGTGGAGCATAATTCCGTGGGAGTCGAATGGAACAAATCGTATATTGTCCAGAGCTCTAGAGGGTAGGGGATCCCACGATGCTAAATGGGAATTTACTCAAGCGCTCTAGTTACCTATTTTATTTTGAAAATTCGATAGTGCAATGATAAAAACGTTGCTTCATTAAACGATTCAAAAATGTAAAACAATGAAATGTGTGTATATTAGTCTGTATACACGCGCAGAAAGTGAAACTTCTTTACGTTTTTGTAAGAGTTTCCTTCGCTGTGATTTTGGTAGGGTGAACTCTTACCTAATAGATCTATACTAATATTATAAAGAGGAAAGATTTGATTGTTTGTTTGCATTGAATAGGCTCCGAAACTACTGAACCGATTTGAAAAATTCTTTCACTGTTGGGAAGCTACTCTATCCCCGGGTGACATATAGGCTATGTTGTATTTTCAAAAAATAGGGATCCTTAATAAAACTCCAATAATGTAACCCAAGGTATAAAATAATAAGAAAATCGAAGCAAAGCGGTTACTTGTAAGTAATATGTTGGTATTTTTTTTCGTATTTAACTAAAGTTGGTTTAGAAATTTAGCAAAAACTACCTGTAGTGTTTGTCCATTCGAGTATGGTAGAATGTGTTATCTCGTTTACACGGGTAGAGGGCAGCGCTCGTAATTAAATAAACACCTTTTCAGTTTTTTCATTTTGATTCGATTTCGATTCTTAATTTTTCTTCTATTAGCACACCGCACATCGCTGCAGTCCATGAGTTAGGCCATTTTTGACATTTAAAACGTAATAAAGTATAATGCCCGGTAGCTATTGACGGGGAATCCGAAAGGTCATTCGATTCAACGGAATATGCATTATTCCATCCACAATGGTGTCCCAGATGAAAAGATTTTAATGTGGAACTGACAGAAGCGGAATGTTTTAATTAAAACCGCCAGCGATGACGTTCGGCCACCAATTGTTTACGAGAATCACATTCAAAATACTTTTGATGCATTCCAAAATTCAAGTGTTAATAAAACCGGTTACTGAAGGAACGAGACATTATTTACTCTCGTACATAGCCTGTTGAGTAAAATTACTTATTTATAAGTTCTATTATTTCTTCTGTGGTAAAATATAACATACGAGCAACCGCCCTCGCTTTGCTTCGCTTTCGCTTTTCTTATTTTTTTATACCTTGGGTTACATTACTGGAGTTTTATTAGGGATCCCTAATTTTTTTGAATATATAATATAGCCTATGTCACTCGGGGATAGTGTAGCTTCCCAACAGTGCAAGAATTTTTCAAATTGGTTCAGTAATTTCGGAGCCAATTCAATGCAAACAAAAAATCAAATCTTTCCTCTTTATATATTAGTTATAGATTAACTAGATTATCTTTCTTGCTAATAATGCATAAAGTTTATTTTATAGTAAACAATGTATGCTTAAAAGTTAAACAAAAAAAGCATTTGAAAAGCATGTTAAGGGGCCATCCATAAATTACGTTACACGTTAGGGGGAGGGGGGAGGGTCGATGTAATGTGACATTGTGTGACAAGGGTCCTAAATCTCTTGACGTCACATTTCAAAATCGAATATTGGTACTTATTTCGGAACTGCTGTTTTAATTTAATAATATCTAGGTGTAAAATTTCATAATATGTGATGTCACACTAGGGGGGGGAGGTCTCACAAATGTGACCAGGTGTGACAAAGACGGTGGAGGGGTCAAAAAGTCATGAAATTAGTGTGACGTAATTTATCGATGGCCTCTAATAGCACAAAACATATTTACTACTATCTGCGCTATTGTTCTAAATTAAAAGTGCGTCATAGCGCGAGTTTGACGTCTGTCAGCGATTTGGTTGTACTGCTCGCTCTTATGTTATACATGGAAAGAGTAAGCGAGATAGTAAGTTAAAGTTAAGTCCAGTAAAATACATATAAGTATTTTTTAGTGGTGAACAGCGTGCGTGTTGTGTGTTTGTGTTGTCCAACCACTTAAAAATAGCTGAACTTTAGATGAAATTAAGCACAAAATAGTTTTTAACCTCGATTTAATTAAAGTATATCTTTCATCTCGGGAAGTGGATCTATTTCCTTGTTATATATACTGAAGTATAATGTCATAGAACAGACATCTCGAACAAAATGTGGGTCCCGTCGGGAGGTTCTATTTTCCAAATTGAGCCCCCGTTCTCCTTTCAAAATCGAACGAATCCATTGAAAATTTAAGCCGATCGGCGCCAATTCATTTGGGACACGCATCGTGTTCGCGGTGTCGGTTCTATATGCTAGTAATAATACTTCAATGGTTATATATTATATTGTATTGAGGTTTGTTAAGACAAGTAATTATTATATTTTGAAGTTTTATTTTATTTTATTAATCACAACCATTTAATTTATCAATTAAATGTCAATAAGGGTCACTAATTTAAAAAAGTACACGAGTATGAGTACTAATACTAGATGACAAGTGTATTTACGAGTCGTATATCAGTGCCATAATAGATTTAATATACAACGTACTAGTCTGAATCCAGGATGGATACGTCTCTTTATGTTCCCAACACTTTCCATAATCTTGTATTTCATATAGACCATCGCAATGATTTATATAAATTCATTGTTCGTCCGAATTTCCGTTAAATTTAATTCGTATAATATTGACGCATGACTGCTCATCGTCGAGTAATTAATTAAAGCGCAAATATTGTATGTTTGTTTTGTAATGGATACGATCAAAAGGTATTAATTTCGGTAATTTATATTCGAACGTATTGTTTCTGTACTTATTTATTAATATGTTTTTTCTTGTCTAAAATAGTTTTTACACAAAGCATGTACTGTAGACTAGAATAGTTTCAAGAAGAAGAATTGGTAAGACCAATAGATGGAGAGAAAAAATTGTTTTGCCATTCAATTAAGAAAACGATTAAAAAACGATTAATATTATATTGAAAGTCAGTTTAAAAGCGAATTCTCTGGTTATTTTTTAGTCGGTAAGTTACTGATGACGTTAAAGAAATAAGAAAATACACACGTAGTATCTATGTGATTAGTTTGTGCAGGTTGTAAAAGCGTAGCATCGTAGCACTGCAATGCTACGGCGTAGCAAAGACGATATTAACATATTTATGTGGAAGGAACATGTGGCAGATAATTAATACAACGCAGTTTATGATGCTCTGGTACTTTCTTGTCAACGATATTAGATGAATATAATTAAAGGATTGATTTGACGACCCTGTAGCCTAGTTGGTAGCGACCCTGCCTGTAAAGCGAGGGGTCCCGTGTTCGATTCCCGGCCGGGACAGATATTTATGTGACAGATAAATATTTGTACTCGGGTGATGGGTGTTATTGTGATGTGTTATATGTGTAGTCCATGCCACCCGCGACATAGGTAAATAACCTACTGCGGGGGTATGAGTGTGTAAGCGTTTATTATTATTATTTATTAAAGGATACATTGTCTTCGAAATACATGAAAAAGCAAACAAACACACTCGGAATGATTTCAAACTTCGGAACATATCACAAGAATATTCTTTATAAAAAAATGGCCAAGTGCGAGTTGGACTCGCCCATGAAGGGTTCCGTAGCAGCAAGTAACATAATATAAAAGTTCTTGTAGTTCGTTGTAACTTTGATCAATGAAGGAAGGAAGTTTGCATGGTAATGTACATCATATATTTTTTTTACTTTTATTATTCTCTTATTTTAGAAGTTACAGGGGGGGGGAGACACATTTTACCACTTTGGAAGTGTCTCTCGCGCAAACTATTCAGTTTAGAAAAAAATGATATTAAAAACCTCAATATCATTTTTGAAGACCTATCCATAGATACCCCACACGTATGGGTTTGATAAAAAAACATTTTTGAGTTTCAGTTCTAAATATGGGGAACCCCCAAAATTTATTGCTTTTTTCTATTTTTGTGTGAAAATCTTAATGCGGTTCACAGAATACATCTACTTACCAAGTTTCAACAGTATAGCTCTTATAGTTTCGGAAAAAAGTGGCTGTGACATACGGACGGACAGACAGACAGACAGACAGACAGACAGACATGAAGAATCCATAAAGATTCCGTTTTTTGCCATTCGGCTACGGAACCCTAATAAAAAATAGCGCCATCTCTCTCTTACGTGATACAGCATTGCCGCGTCGAATAATATGTTCCTACTAATCCTCATTTGTTCAATGGACCAATTTACGTGCCACGATTTGAGCGTGCGTAGGCTTTCCGCAGTAATAAGTCAATGCACACGTGCTTTTTTTAATTGCTGTAGGCAGACTACAAAAATAAGATTACACCTGACTTCATTAACAGTACAATTTTATTATGCGTTCCTACGTGCTGGGGAAACCTAACAACATATTATTTATCTCTGCTCCATTTTATTTCGTCATCTCGGCATAAAGACCGCAGTGGAATCTACATTTCATTTGCTGATTCAGATTAAATATCTGTATTCATGATATTGCTCTGTGGCATGCCAAATTAGTATGCGACGGTGGGTATCTAATATACATATAGTATCTCGATTTATCGGCTGCATGCGGCAGTAGGCGTTGCATTTTGGCACCTGGCCGATGCAGTTGTATTGGCGACTAGATAGAATTCGAATCACTGGCGTCTTTAGGGTTCTAGTGTTAGAGGTCAAGAGTTTTTGAAAAGGGTTTCAAAATCTATTTGTTAGTAACAGCCCTTTTATAATTTATTGATAGGACTTTGTCGCTGAGCGACCACATCGTCCCGTTAAGTCCATAAACCATAGACGCATAACAACGCTACAGAAAGCAGCTACTAAATTTACAATACATAATTCTTGACAAAAATAACCGACTTTAAAATAACTTAAACTACTCGTCAGATCTAGCTCAAATTTAAGTGAGACCACATGACAAGAACCAGATTACGATTAAAAAAAGGATCATCAAAATCGGTTCACCCAGTCGAAAGTTTTGAGGTAACAAACATAAAAAAATACAGTTGAATTAAACACCTCCTTTTTTGAAGTCGGTTAAAAATTTACAATAATCATTTTCGAAATAACACATAATACTACTATTGTGGAAGCTGGTGGCACTGAGACTATTGTAATGATGGTTGCTGAATAAATCATTTTCATTTTCAATAAACGTAACCGCCTTTGTTTCGCTTTGCTTCGTGAATCGATGCTTTAGTACTCGCACTCGGAAGTGTTCTTAAAATGTTCTTTAAATTGTTTTTTTTATTGAACAGGAATTGATACAATACAATACGCTAAATATAAATGTTAAACTCCGTACAGGATACGGAACCAGTACTGTACAGTTGTAGTCTATCTTGGCACGTTTAGTTTTCTATTTCTGTCCGTAAGGAGATAGATGGGTTTAGACAAATATGCTACGTATAGTTTTCTGTAACCGCCTGGCCACGGGACATTCGCCGTAGCGAAAATTCGCGCGGTGCAAACGGCGAAGCGTCTAGTGAAGAAAACCAATGTGTAGAAATGTACTGATCAAGCCACGCACAGCGGCGAATGGCGAGACGGATAGATTATAGATCCATTATATCATTTGATCGTCATATAAAAAAAAGTATATCAAATGGCATTAGGTCAAATGATCGCTACAACTTGTGTTATTATATCAAACGTTGTGCACCCAGTATTATGATAATAGGTTGGTTTGCAACACTTTCTAGTTGTTTCTAGTAGTTGTGCGTATGTAGTTGGTCCTTTAGGAAACCGAGATTAATTGACATTAATGTAGTTGTGCCGATGGGAACACTTTGTTGTGCCGTACCACTAGTTGTGCGTACGCAGCTGGTCCGTTAGAAAACCGCGGACCGGCGAAATGTACCGCGCGGGCGTGAATTAGCACGCTGTACGGCGCAAGCAACGGAGTCGAGCGACAGACGTGTTCAGAAGTGCAGAAACCAAACGAGTTTAGTTGTTTTCACCGCGAATTTTTCAGCGGTACAAATTCTATCCGCATTTACTTTTTTTTCCAATTCTCGCTGAATATTAACATGAATATAATCGAAAGTTTTGACACTCATTCTGGGACTCGAAAAATTTTTCTGGATACATTTTATATTTGTTGTACTTCTTCTTCAATATCCCGATTCATTCACATTCATTCCGATTGTACTCCACAATCTCTTCCAAATATTAAGTATGTCTTGAATCAAAAAAAAAAGAACAGCTGTCATGGGACGGCTGCCAGATGTGAAACATCGAAATGCGTCGCCACGATCGCCAAGTCTAAAATCAGGTTTACCCCTCGCGTAAAGATGTTTCACATCAAAACTAAGTATTACTTTCTAAGCAATATCGAGAAAAACTTTGATAAAGACATTTCGCTCTCAGCCTAAACGTCCGTCCCGTGGCCGTCAAACTATGCCGCGCGAATTGTCGCCCCGCGCCGCTTCGTCGTTCGCGGCGCCGCCGATCCCCGTTTGGTTTTATAAGCCGTAACAACATTGCGCGACGTTGGAGTGTCGTACTGTATATTTTTAGTAAGTAAGGAAATTGCGTTGCAGAACTTCTTCCACGATAACCTTTCTATATTTTTATATGATAATATGTAGTTAATAATAATAATAACGCCACACACACATAGCCCCACACTAGGATTCCCTGTGTCGTGGGTGCCATGGACAACTCACAAAGACAAGCACAACACACCCCGACCGCGAACAGAAATTCAAACTCATCATTTAAATTTATGCCTCGCTGGGAATCGAACCCAGGACCCTCGGTGCGGTGCTCCGGCTTGGTAACCATTGTGCCACACGGGTCGTCAAAATATAAAACATAAAATAATATAATACTTTATTATTGCATTTTTAACGTATATAGGTAATGCATGCATATTAAATATATTTTGCACGCTTAATAGGGTAGAATAGAAGCTCTGTATAAAACACCATAAAACATAATTTAAAATAAATAAATAACTCTACACACTCATTGCCCCACACTAGGATTCCCCACACTAGGTTTTGTAGGGTGCAAATAAATATATTTCTTTGATTGATTGATTTATAGTTTTAAGAGCTGCCGAAAAAGCATATTACATACAACATACAACATTACGGTACTTAACCACCACCTAAAGACATGAGCAACATCAAAGGAGTTGTCAATATTTTACCAGTCTTGAAGGATTCGCCTGAAGTCTTTACGCCATTCCAGGAGAACTGCTATATCATAGAACTCCAAATAGATCTCAGAAGGCTCATTGCATTATTTGTATGAACACCGAAACGATATGGAGAACGAAACGAACGGTTGTCATGAACACATATTTATGTTGTAGATAAACTTTTATTTGGGCAACTTAACTATTACAGCAAGGCTATTCTGTTTAGTAACTCGACAGCGGAATCCGCGATGAGTTTCAAAATTGAAGTTCGAGTTCGAGACTCACTTCAATTCGCAAGTGCGTACTAGATGATTAGAGAATGACATATCAAGATGATGCAAGTTTGCTTTCGAGTCTCACTTGAGTGAGCTTCGATTTCGAGTTTGTATTTTAGAGAATAGCCTTCCTGATATGAAATGTAGCGCAAAATAATTGAGTATGTATTTGTATTTTGATTAAGATTTAACACTTACGTCTTACATACTTAACATTTACCAAAGCTAATATAAACATATTTTCTTTGCACTTACTAACTATAAAATAAACTATAAAATTAGCAATTAGCATTCGTTAACCGTGTTTATGAACGCCATCGGATATGCGTAATAAAACTTTGTTATAAATATCTTTATTCGGGACGCATTCAAGTTAATCTTTTATGCGACTGCAGTGCAGTGCTTTTGGCCATATTGTTGTGGTATATTCTCTTTGTACAACATTTTTTGGCGAGTTTTCAGCCTTTTTGTTTAAAGTTTTTGAGTTTTTTTATGCTTTTGAAATGGCCAATGGTCGTTGTGTTGTTATAAGAGCTAAAGAGCCATAGAATATGTGTGTCTATTATATTAATTGGTGTGGGTAAGATTAGTTGTTCTGTATTTTACTTATTGTAGGCCACTCGCCGAAGGTTGAAGTTCCATCCACACTGATTGGACTCGTGGAGAACCTTTACGGTCCAATTTTCAGGTTTTTTGCCAAGTATGTACGTGCAAACTGTGGAACGAACTTCCTTCGGAGGTATTCCCAGAGCGCTATGACATGGGGTTCTTCAAAAAAGGTGTAAAAAGAGTTCTCCTTCAGGGCCGGCGTTGCATTGGCGATTCCTCTGGTGTTGCTCATGTCCATAGGTGACGGTAACCACTTACTATCAGGTGGCCCGTATGCTTTTTCGTCTGCCCTTCAGGCTATATAAAAAATAAGGTATTTCATAAAAAACTGTAATATAATTATAACTGTAAGTATAACTGTTTTAACTACATTTTTAGTAGTATTGGCGCGGCTTAGAAGACTTACCAAAATCCCACGCCGGATGGGTGTCGTAAGAGGCGACTAAATTCGGCCCGCCCCTCGGTCCTTGTTTAGAGTGTTGTCCATGACACCCACGACACAGGGAATCCTAGTGTGGGGCTATAAGTGTGAAGCGTTATTTATTTATTTATTTATTTATTTATTGATTGATTGATTTATTTATATATTTATTTATTTATATATTTATTTATTTATATATTTATATATTTATTTATTTATTTATTTATTTATTTATTTATTTATTTATTTATTTATTTATTTATTTATTTATTTATTTATTTATTTATTTATTTATTTATTTATTTATTTATTTATTTATATCACATGCCCATAGCAGGATTTAAGCAGTCTAGACACTTTAGACTTCATGTGTGATATTTAAAACTACCTTAATATTGGGACGGATCAGTCAAGAAGGAAATGGGGATGCGCTGCCTATGACAGCCGCTTAGCCTAGTTGGTAGTGACAAAGAAGTTTATAATATACATCTGTAGGCCAAGCTTCGAAGGTCACCCGAAGACGGATCACGTGACATTTGATGAATACCATTCTGCACCCTAGCATTGGTCAAAGTTACACACCGACGTAGGGTATAAGAGGCTACGTGTCCAATCAGGCCTGTGACAGTTTAATTGTTCATCCAACGTCTCGTGATCCTGGTGTGTCTCAAGGTGAGGTACCAAGGTCAAAGCTTGCCATCTAGGTTGCCGAAAAGGTACATATCGGCGTTGCGACTTTAAGACTTCTTATGTGTAAAAAATCAGCTCTTTGAGGGAAAGGGGGGTTTTGTTTAGCAAGCACATAGGTGATTTTGAATTTGGTGAATAATTTACGATGGAAACGTCGTACACACGTGAGAGTTTTTGAATTCGATAGTGCTTCAAAATGTAGAATCATTTGACGTAAAAAAGTGATTTTGTCAAAAGTGGCACATAACACATAAGAGGTCTTAAAGTCGCAACGACGATATATAAAATTCAAAATTCATAAGTATGTAAGCTTCATTATTTTGTGTAATCTAAACGCATCTACTATTAAAGTGAATAAAAAGTGAATAAGATGGAATAGATACCACGTATCGCTAGAGATACGGTTATTTGATCGACAAGAATACGTAGGTATTGCACTGAATCCCCATTTAATTTCCCTGATAGCTTTTGTAGCGGCAGCGGTGGATTGTATGCTTTACCTGCGAGCATTATGCAGTTATGCACAGGTCATGTCATTAGGGTACGATACTACAAATATCTTAATAGATACCTACTCTCCCGAATATGATAGCTTAGTGTCAAAAAATACGAAAAGTAACTCTTCAGCAATGGTGGTAATAGGTTACCATAACATTTAGTTCTTTAACCATAACGTAAAATGTGACAACGTTCAACATTCCTTTAATGAATTTGTCCTTAAAATGTTAAATGGAATTAAAACTAAACAAACATTTATTCAGTGACAAAGTTTCACAAGTAGGATTGCCAGGTCGGTCAACCAAAAAGCCGGGCAGACCAGTCAGTTTGGCCGGACATTTGGGTAAAAAGGCGGAACACCCTAAATTATCAAGAATTTTATGTATTAATATTATTAAGATATTTTTTTAGAACTTCTTCATTAAATAATAACATTTAAAGTAATCAAACTAAAAATATTAAATAATTAGCATAAACATGCTTTAAAAGCTCAATATTTTTCAAAATAAAGTTGTAATAATCTTTAAACGTCAATTATTTTTAATTAAAAGCCATTTGGATTACTCTCAACGATTTAAAATAGGCTACTCATTTCTTGTATACTAACAGCTTCTTGAAATCAACCATCAACATCCCCATTTTTGATCAAAAAATATTTAAGGTTTTGCAATTGGTTAATACCTTTGCTATCGTCAACTTTAACGTTTTCTTCGTGGATACTAGTAGTTTCGGAAACTTGATTAGGTACCTGCAGGAACGTTTTTTAACAGCCATCAATATAAGTTGTTTTGTGTCCTTGTATAAGTGTCTTATAAGTTGGTAAAATGTAAAAAGCCTAAGAAAGCCGGAAAAGCCGGACACCGTTAAATTTGGCCGGATAAGCATTAAAAAAAAAGCGGCCAAGTGCGAGTCGGACTCGCCCATGAAGGGTTCCGTAGCAGCAAGTAACTTAATATAAAAGTTCTTGTACTTCGTTGTAACTTTGATCAATGTTTTTTGCGGTTTACGATTTATGACGTATTAAAAAAAACTACTTACCAGATCTCATTCAAACCAATTTTCGTTGGAAGTTTGCTTAGTAATGTACATCATATATTTTTTTTAGTTTTATAATTTCCTTATTTTAGAAGTTACAGGGGGGGGGGACACACATTTTACCACTTTGGAAGTGTCTCTCGCGCAAACTATTCAGTTTAGAAAAAAATGATATTATAAACCTCAATATCATTTTTGAAGACCTATCCATAGATACCCCCCACGTATATGGGTTTGACGAAAAAAACATTTTTGAGTTTCAGTTCTAAGTATGGGGAACCCCCAAAATTTATTGTTTTTTTTTCTATTTTTGTGTGAAAATCTTAATGCGGTTCACAGAATACATCTACTTACCAAGTTTCAATGGTATATCTCTTATAGTTTCGGAAAAAAGTGGCTGTGACATACGGACGGACAGACAGACAGACAGACATGACAAATCCATAAGGGTTCCGTTTTTTGCCATTCGGCTACGGAAACCTAAAAAGCCTAACCATGTCCAGCTTTATCCGGACGCCTGGCAACCCTATCCACAAGCATGTGAAGTGACGTGCAAAACTACTCCATATTACTGAAAGACGTCATAACTCGGTATTCCAATAAAGTGGAAAATTTAATACGTGGCACATCACACCGGCTAGACCTAATACCGAAGCTACAAGTACGCTTTTAATATTTGCGGAAAACAGAACAGCTTAAAACTATTTATTGGATTCCACAGGAGATGCTTTCACGAAAAATTTACTACACTCTCATCCTTATACCCTGGTGATAGAGGCGATAATCACTTGCACACACAAGTAGTTTAAAGTGTCTCGTAGAAGTGTTTGCTCGGACAAATTGCCGCACGAACGTATAAATAAATAATTCTAAGAATACACCGTCTTTTGAGTTGCTCTGTTTTCGTGTTTCGAACACGAATTCTTTTTGTGTACTCGACAAGCGTGCAACAATTTTTGAATATTATTATACCTACTGTTACTTTACCTATACGGTATACCTAATAGGAGGGTATAGTAATAGTTTGTGGTTATGAAATTCAATGGTTTTTAAGTAGTTACATATTGCATGTCTAATGTTTTTTTGTAGTGTTTGAAGAACGTGCCTGGTATATTTTAACCTTTAACCTGTGTCGCGGGTGGCACGGACGACACAATATAACACATCACAATCACACCTATGACCAGAGAACAGAATATTTGTCTGTCACATAAATATCTGCCTCGGCCAGGAATCGCACCAGAGACCCCTCGCTTCGCAGGCAGGATCGCTACCAACTAGGTTACAGGGTCGCCTAAATTAGACTTAAGCTAGAAAAAAGATTTCTCCGTCAATGTTAGAGGACGATAGCTAGCAACAGCTAGGTTATTTGACAAAGAGAGCAAACGACCGCCTCACTCACTCAGCCACCCATGGATTTCTACACTAATATTATAAAGAGAATTATAAAAAAAAGAAAAAAATCAGTCGAATTAAGAACCTCATCAAAGGATGATAGTACACAACATAATCTAAAGAGATTATTATTATGTTGTGTTACTGATTAATAACATAAACAAATAATAATATATTTTTTTATAACGCTCGTTTGCTAAAAACGCGCGTTAAAAATCACCTGTGACGTTTTTCGTCACCTTTTGTGTTACAAATCTTAAAATTTCACTCTCATCATTTTTTTCATTTATTGATAACGCATCTAAAGAAGTATAACTTCAAAAACTATTACAGAAAGAAACCCTTCTCGCATACTTTCGAGGGTAAATACAATCCTCAGTAGCCTTCTTAGTCCCCTGGCCTGTTGACCCTAGCGATAGAATGGTTGAAAAGATCTATCAATGTCTTCCAAGACGTAGAATACACAAAGAATTGTGACATTCAACTTATCAGTACGGAAAACAATTTCTATAAGTCCTCTGGGACGCTCATGCAATTACTATAGGATAGAATTATTAACTGGATTCCTTTATCCTCTCTGATATAAAAAAAACGTAATAGGATATCAACGGAAAAGATATAAATAAATAAATAACGCTTCACACTCATAGCCCCATAGATTCCCTGTGTTGTGGGTGCTATGGACAACATACAGAGACAAGAACACTCACACCCAGACCGAGAACAGAAATTCAAACTCATCATTCAAACTTCAGCCTTGCTGGGATCGAACCCAGGACTCTCGGTGCGGCGATCAGGCATGGTAACCATTGCGCCACACGGGTCGTCATATATGATATGTGATATGATACTACCATAAGACTATTTAACTAAGATTTGGAGATATTTTGCACTTGCATTTTAAACATATCGATATGTTGAACTAAAAATTTGATTTCAGATAACTAGGAACTGTATAAAATACATACTTATGCCAATTCTTCTCCTCCATGACGTAGAAACGGTGGTGGTAGATTAAAAAAAATACGTGCACTATATAAGTAAACGATTTTTAAATCTTTTATTAAATTAGGTAAATAGCCAAGACAAAGGACCTAATGGTAACTTGTCACTATCGCCCAGTGTTACCAACTCTCAAAAATATTTATCCCTAAAACTAAATCAAAAACCCCTAAAATCACCCAAATTACTTGGAAATCCCCCTAAATTTTTTTTTGGAAAAATAGTAAATAATAATTAAAATATTATATTTATTTATAAATTATGTATGTATTTCTATGCCTTTAAGTAAAATCTATTTTAATATAAAATACGGTGATAATAATTAACTGTTTGTTTCTTCATTCATTGCCATTTGATTCATTAATTTGGACTTATAAATTCTTGCAAATAAATCAATTCCGATTACAATATCGATTTATTTTGTAAGGTAAATTCACAAATACTCATTTTTGGATTTCTCTTCTTCCAGATTGCAGATTAATCTGATATCCTATATTCTCAGTCTCCTTTGATTGGCTTAATTGTTTTGAGGCTTCTTACATATTTATTTTGATCAATAAATAAAAAATATGAAGAGTCACAAAAACCCTAAAAATAACCCTAAACATAATGTAAGACCCCTAAAAAATCCCATTTTACATATTTACCCCCTAAATTTGGGGGGAAAACCCCTAAGTTGGTAACCATGCTATCGCCCACAGATAATTTAAGCACCCAGTTATTACTGACTCTACCAAAATGTTTTGCCATATGTTTTCTTAAAGTTCAATAACATTAAAACAATATCAAATAAATAATTCTTGACGAAAAGTAACCGACTTCAAAATAACTCAAAAACCGCTCGTCAGATCTAGCTCAAATTTAAGTAAGATCACATGACAAGTATCAGCTTTCGATTAAAAAAAGGATCATCAAAATCGGTTCATCCACTTAATAGTTCTGAGGTAACAAATATAAAAAAATACAGTCGAACTGAATACCTCCTCCTTTTTTGAAGTCAATTAATAATAGTTCTAGCTTGACGAATTAGGTATAAACATCTATCATACATACGTTTCCACAGGACTTACATACTAAATAGTTGTGGAGAAGAGTAAGAATGTTGGGAATGGAAGGGGGCAATTAAGCGACGTCGGTAACGATGCGCTCGGGAGGTAAATTAGGTAGCAGTGACATCTTCAGGTAAAAATACGCTTCTTACCTTAGAGTACCCTCATCAGACACATATCAGTATAAGATGTAATCTACGTTACATCATTATAATAATGGCGTCAAAAAACCGGCCAAGTCAGAGTCCGGTCAAGAAGCAGCAATTTGGCATGGATATACAATTATACATATTAATAATTGATATTTAAAAAATATAGCTACGTTATGCCCTTACATATCAACCAAAGAATCTGTTCTGAAAAGAGCTACAACACACACACGTTTACCTTTTGTTTCACTACACCAATCAGATTGGTATAATTCACGAAGGCATTTTAACGATTTATGTCAAATGTGAAGCACTTCTGACAACAACAAAAGCGTGCGTATCGTCTTGCATTGACAGAGCGACTATGAGCAGAACGGTCAATTGCCTGTTCTTACACTCTTCATCGTTGGCGCGCTAGTGACATATCTGCCTCTTTTTTACATTATAATATCATTGATATTCATCTAATCTTAAAAAAATCAGGGTACCTGTCGAGTATCGTTGGAAGGGTAGGTGATGGACATGTGAAATTAGCAGTATTATACATAGATGAATTTAAAAGGAAAACTATCACGACTAGGTTAGCTTAATTATTAAGTGAGTAATATTCGATGAACTTACAATTACGGAACCCTATATTGCGCATTGCTTGACACGCACTTAGCCGGTTTTTGTGTAGGGATTTGCTCCAAGCTATATGAAAAATACTTTGAAATATACGTTCACGGGTACTTGTTAAACGAAATCTCTTTCAGTATCCCGCAAATTAAACGAACAGAATGATATATTATTTCAATTCCTTCGCTCTACAGCAAATGTTACATGTAAAAGTGAGGAAAACCTTTTATTCGGACAAACATTATCATTACATACGGCCGTTGGGTGCGCATACCTATCGATTCACGGTACACTGTCCAATCGCTGAAACATTTGGCCGATAACAAGTGAACAGACTGCGTCTTTTAACAGATTCCTTGTTCACCATGCAGGTACCTTTACCATTCCGGCTAATCACTCTTATATCCATCAGAATAAAGTCCATATTAGAACGCAAAACGCCTCGCAGCCCAGAAAACTCACTCCGCTCTAAACCACCGTTTCCTCGAATTTGTTGTATCATCAAACTTAAATCCAAAATCTATAATGCTAGACTACTCTGGGCAACAAATTTGTTTAGTCACTATTTGCGATACGAATAACGATATATTGTGCAATGCGTAGAACTCTGGCTCGGTTTACATCCGAACTTTATTTCCAGTGTATCCGCAGCAATGGATGTTGCGTATTCGAGATTTTCGTTGGAAGATGGTTGTTAGTATATTGGAGTAGTCCACAGATCGGGCCTACAATGCACGTTGTTTATCCGCTAGGGCGCGGGGGCGGGGTGCGGCGCGCGCGGGGAGGGGCTCCTGGCCGGGCCCAGAGCATTCAGTCTGTAGCCGCCTCCCGCAGCATTAACCCGCGTCCGCGAGTGCAACAGTGCCCCACCAAACATTGACACCGACCTTCAATCCGAGAGAACGAGACGTCTATATCCAGGTGAGTTCTTTCTCAATTTCAAAAATTCGTCAACTTTTTCGCACCTAGCTCTTTACGTCCGTGAGATCAGTTTAACAATGGTAATAATTTAATTCCCTTTGAGAGCTCATGTTGTAATTTCCGAAAATTTATTTCGGGTATAAAATACTACGAGCTACGAAAGCTACGAGTGCTACGGTGCTACGATTCTCGTAGCGTCGTGCTAACAAGTCTTGGAGTCCTGTCGCGGAAACCGCTGTAAGTTTGGTTTTTCAGGGTCAAGACAAGGTCTTTTAGTTCCTCGTTGATCGAGATCACCCGGGCCACTCGATGGGACTGCGCCCCCGCCCGCTGCGGCATGCGAGGGTTGTCATTTTACCGTAATTGTCCTGAAAGGCTCGACCTTGTTTCGTACGAGTTCTTTGTGCGATGGATTTCTTTTATTTATCTGTCTTTGATCATGTTTCACGGCCCAATAGCTTCGGTCTCAATACATGGATCGACAGTATGGTGTCTTTTGTTATATTTTATAAAGGTGACAGATTTTTTGTGCCTTTAAACTGGTAAACGTATCTAATCTGATCTTGGTACTAATTCAATGCAGTTTAAAGATTTTGATTTGAGCTGAATTTATAGTTTAATATATTTAGGTGTTTTATAAATTGAGAAAGGGACAGAGAAGGTTTTTAACTAGTCAATATGCTTCCATATCAAGTATTAACATATTTTAATATGTGCTTATGAAATTCAATATTTTGCTTCTACTGTTTCAGACGGGTTTAAAAAAGAGAAAAAACGGCGAAAGAAACTCCTTTTATAACTAATACTTTCGTGAATTACAAAGTCATTCTTATTGCTAACTTGTGGAAAAATGGATGCAACACCGTTCATGTTCAAGCGTCCTTGTTATACATATTCAATGTAATATATTATGTAGAAAAAATGTAAAAAGTACAATAATATAAAAAGCTATTTAAATGTATCAAAAACCGTGCACCAAACGTTTGCTTAGTTTAGGGGCAAAACGTGCAGAAATAGACAAACAGATAGCGAGTTTGTTTAACACTTATCTTAGTATTTTACTCACGTAAATATTTCTCCATGCAAACTGCTAAACAAATATCTATTTTTGGATATTCGTACCAAATTTATTCTATTCAAAAACTTTAGCAAAGAGTAAATTGCATACGATCATGTGTAATTATGATCATTAATGTGTTTCCTATCCGCATGAAGCTGTGGCTGCTAGAACCAACATTAACTAATTCAATAAAAATGATTTTATACTGCAGTTTCCAAATTGAGGACATTAAATTTATCAGGATCTATGTATGAAGCTTGGTTCAGAGACTTCTCAATAGTATGGGGCTCACTAAGGATTTAGAATAAAGAAAGGGGAACAATGTGGGTAAAATTTAATTTAATAACTTTGAAATTTATTCGTTCCTACATTTATTCTGCGAACAAAGTCGCGGGCACCAACTAGAATAGACAAATGTTAACACACTCTCTCGTAGTATCTTTGAATACAATACAAAGAATATAAATAATTGAGCATTGAGAACAACCATTATAGATCACATATTCGAAAATACGTGCATTCGGTCGAAAATCCAAAGAAATTCTTCGCTAGGCCGAATCAATCTTCAAGGCTATAGATTCGGAGGGTGATGTGAATTTGTATGTTATATACTTATTAGTACTATTAGGGTACTATTGAACATATAATACTTAAGAAGTAAATTCTTAGCCTTATATTCACACCAATTAAAATCGAATTGGGACATGGACGCGGGTTAGTTGTTACCAGTCCTTCGCAGTACGCATAACGAATGACGCCAAAAGGGCGCAAATGTACAAACCAGTTCGTAATAATAGATTGAGGTAATGGTTAACTAACGTGGATAACAGTGAAGGTAAATTAACATGGATAGTGGTATTTTTAGTGTTGTTCATTTGATCTGCTGAATTACACGTCTTTTAATTGGAATGTCGGTTTAAAAAAGAGTTGTGCTGAGGAGTCTCTCTCACCGTTTCAAATGCACAACGCTAAGTTTCCAGAACAAAACAAACCGTAAAAATATGTACATACTAATCTATACTAATATATAAAGAGGAAAGATTTGATTTTTTGTTTGCATTGAATAGGCTCCGAAACTACTGAACCGATTTCAAAAATTCTTTCACTGTTGGGAAGCTACACTATCCCCGGGTGACATAGGCTATATTATATTTAAAAAAAATTAGGGATCCTTAATAAAACTCCAATAATGTAACCCAAGGTGTAAAAAAAATAAGAAAACCGAAGCAAAGCGAGGGCGGTTACTTGTATATAATATAGACGACCCTGTAGCCTAGTTGGTAGTGACCCTGCCTGCGAAGTGAGCGGTCCCGGGTTCGATTCCCGGCCGGGGCAGATATTTATATGACAAATAAATAAAAAATTCTACTCGTGGCATGGGTGTGATTGTGATGTGTTATATGTGTCGTCCATGCCACCCGCGACACAGGTACACCTACTGCGGGGGTATGAGTGTGTAAGCGTTTATTAAAAATACCTGTTTTTGATTCTGGATGTGAATTTGGATTTAATTTAGAAGGTTAAACATAGCAATCAAAACTAAACAAAGCTCTAGTAAGCAAGTATTCGTGTTTAACGAAAATAATTCAAACAAAGGCTTTGTCTTCCGGTGATTTGCGTTGAACAAAACGTGTTTAATTTTCACCAGTGAAATTACAATTGCAGAGCGTTCACCACAATATTCAGTGCAGTAACTCCGCCATATTTTAATTGGACTCGGAAAATATTTACCGCGAAGCCGCGGTTTTTGAGGAGTGTGCCCGGAGCGAGAGCTAGTACTTACCACAATGTACGCTTTGCTTATTTTTGTAAGGAAACTTTCACTCGAAATGGTAATGGCGGTCGCGTTGGTATATTTGCTTTAATATTTAGGTTTCTCGGAGACGAGCGTCAGGGCTTTGTAGCTGGTTTACTGTCAGTGTTTATTTAAGGATGTCGCCTTCTGATTAACGGGTTTTTACAAAATGGGTCTCTCCTTATAATTGAGGAGGCCATTATTCTACAACACGCCGTTTTAGTGCAGTGTTCAAAGTTTTTGCCAGCCGAAAGCCTCTATAACTAAGCGACTGCTATAACTCTACGGCCAGTCAATGTGTCCTCATGGAAGCGCTCAAGGATTTGTCAATAATATTCACGTATCCAGCTACCGAGCACAATTGGATTTGTTTTACGGTCAATCACTTCTTCGTATCGTTACTAGTCTCCCGGTGAAGAAGAGTGTATCTAACTCTCCTTGTATTTGTATATTATTTTGGCTTTGCTTGTATTGGCTGTAGGAGGGACTGTAATCAGTTAGCCAGGACCTGTTAGTATTTGGTTATAAGAATATCAGTTAGTTGTTATTATTTGTTAGTAAGCTAAAGTAGTTAAGTAGGACATAAAACGCCCTCCAAATATAAATAATACATCCAGTAGGAGGACGTAACACATAAAAATATATAATTATACTATACGAGTAACCGCCCTCGATTTTCTTCGGTTTTCTTATTTTTTTACACCTTGGGTTACATTATTGGAGTTTTATTAAGGATCCCTAATTTTTTGAAAATATAATATAGCCTATGTCACCCGGGGATAGTGTAGCTTCCCAACAGTGAAAGAATTTTTCAAATCGGTTCAGTAGTTTCGGAGCCTATTCAATGCAAACAAACAATCAAATCTTTCCTCTTTATAATATTAGTATAGATTTTATTGATTTCTCTTGTATTCTTGAATAAAACCAATACTTATTCTAAAGATCCGATTTTATTGTTTGCTCAATCGTGAATTTTTAATGATGGTTCTTAGAATCCTATGTGTTCTGACAAGAACAAAGAAATAAGGCAGATTACACATCTGCGTGTTAAATTACCAGCAATACCTATTTACATTACTACTAATATTATAAAGTTTTTGAAGATGTTTGTATGTTTGTATGCTCGTCACGCGCTAATCGTTAAAGAGATTAAGATGAAACTTGGTAGATAAAGAGACTATGATCCATGATCATTTTGCTATATTACAAGATACGCGTAAAAAACATAACACTTCCTTGGCAGTCGGGTAAAAAGAGGCTCTGCTGATTATGACATTATGTCTTGTTGCGAAGTGATACCAGGTGACTTTTCCGATAACTCTAAAAAAAGCCTAAATCTTTTCACAAACACACGTAATTATAACCCGGTTCCTCCCACGTGTTAGCTCCCAGCTGTCAAATAGTAGCGTAACGTAGTATCTGGCGGCATGCGTGGGCGAGCGCGTGGGCGGCCGGCGAGACGAGGTCTGCGAGTAAGGGCTAAAGATGCAGCGACCTTCATCTGTTATCATAAGAATCTGGGTGTTTTCCGTGCTTTATAACAATAATAATAAAATAATAATAATAATTAACTTCAGATAACCAAGATCCATTAATTACAAAATCATGTCCAAAAAGAAATCCAATAAATTTTAGATAAAATACGGTATTAAGATATAAAAATAATAAAAACAACCAAATACAAAGTCAAGTTTAAAATACAATTAATTACAAATAAAATATTTAAAATAATAATAATAATCAAATAAATTTAAAATCAGAATATCAATTTCATACATGTACATGAATAGTGAAGTTTAATTTGGTGTCATGAGAATTTGGGTGTTTCGTGCTATCCGACTTCCTACTAATATTATAAATATGTAAATGATCGTGAGTTTAAATGTTTGTTTTTTTTTCCGCAAACTCTATTGAACGGAAACAAAATCGTGGGCAAAGCTGCTGTTGGTTAAGCCAGTTTTAAGAAATAGGTGACTACTTAAACGCGCTGAAACTTAGATCTGATGATCGAAGAAACGATGTGTGGTTTGGTTGTAATTATACCGCCCTTGAATCGTACCACTAATGTCATCTCCGAAACGATGCCAACGACATCATCTATACAAATCTATACATCTATAAAAATAAATAAAATTGGAGTGTCTGTTTGTAATATTAAAATAACCGCTTTTTTCTAAGTGCATATTTATGTATACACGGTACATATACCAAAACAACATTTTTTACAATTATTGTCTGTCTGTTCCGGCTAATTTCTGAAATGGCTGAACCGATTTTGACGAGACTTTCACTAGCAGATAGCTGATGTAACAAGGAGTAACTTAGGCTACTTTTATTTTAGAAAAAAAAAAACAGTTTGCTAGGCGATACGAAGTTCGGCGGGTCAGCTAGTATGACATAATATTATGCCGCTTCATGTGATACTTGCTGTTATTCTAAATGGTTGAGTTATGATATGGCATATAAGTCCTATGGTAAATGGATCGTCCATACAAGTCAGAGGAATCACGGGAGCGTTGCTGGAAAAATAAAGCTGAAAACCGAATGAAGTTCAGTACTTTATACGGCTCATAGAGAGTGGTTGCTACCAGGCAAGTTAGCTACCCTATTATACAGTATATCAAGTATCGTCGAATATTTTGATTAAAATGGAAACGGAGTCCAGAAACATGCTAGGACTAGGCTAGGAGTTCAGTAAGCAAAGAAGGAAGTTGCCTAGAAGCCATCCTCTTCTCTCACCAGAAAAAATCTTTCAATTAACTCTCTTCGATGATGTAATCATAATATACATAGTCTTGCCATAAATAGTGTTACAGCCCTGTTTAATTTAAATACAAAATACTAGTGCGAAGTGTTTCGATTGATTATGAATGAGGAACTTTTGCACTATCTTAAAATAAAAAATAATTAAACAGGTTGAACGCCCATAAAATTGACTTTATCAGGCACGACGAGTGGCTCTCTTTAAGCACAAACTTACATCTGTTGGATACAAAATATGGAAACAATTGGAGCAGAAAGCTTGCGCTAAATCTCACCAGAATTTTAAGTTTCTAAAAGCATCCCTGATTAAAGCAGTGGCTGATATAGCTGATATAGCTGATATACAAACCTCGTGTGTGCTACGATTGACGACTGGGCTAGGAGGTTGAGGGCCTGTATTCTTAATCAGGGAGGGTATTTTGTATAACCCACGGACGTAAAAAGAGACGGACGTAATCTCAACAACAAATTCAGTGAAGCACCCATAGTAATAACAACTCTCTATTCGTACAAGTACACACACCCACACATTGACACCATACTGCTTTGACATTGACACCATCGCGAATCAAAAATTACAAAATTACGCACACATGGTAAGCGAGCTGTCATTGCTATGCTTCACTCTCGATTAGACAAGGTTACGTCCGTTATTTTTTTACGTCCGTGGTATAACCTAAATAAAACTTAATTAACATTTAATTGCCTTTGTTTATATATGACTAATTCACAGATAGGTATATTAATTCCAGAAATAATTTGTGAAGTGTTTGTAACAGTATTTATGGCCAGACTAGGTATATACATAATATAAAAATGTAACTGACTAATATCTGTACACGTAAAATATACAAAAACTATAGGGAGAATTTGCTAATGCAATATATCCCATAACAATATTTTTGGTTATTTTAGCAGTATGAGGTTATTAAAGATATGTTTCCCGAAGTAATTATTAGATAAAAAGATAATTATATAGTAAAGATTGTGCAAAAATTTATATCTATTGTGTCAACGCGATTGGACTTCAATGAAGGAAGAATATTCTAAGCGTGTTCTCCATTCTTTTCTGTTTTCAAACCGGCGACGTGACGAGCTTTTAATTAAATAAATAAAGCTGTTGGGAGCTTTTGTTTGTTTGTTCTACATGTTTGAGTGTAAGAAAAATAGAGTCGCAGGAACAATAGAATGTAACCGAGAGCTGAGGGTGTTTCAGGAGGTAATTGGTTATTTTTAAAGTTTTGGGCTCTGTATCCAAGGAGCTTATGCAACGAGTTTGTACTTAAAGTAAACTTTATTGTTTTGTGTTAGGAAGTGTACATGACTTACGCACTTTAGAAGATGTAGTTTTTAGGTATTGTTCTGCACTAAAAATCCATACTCAATTTTCGCATCAAATTTTTTGATAGACCCTTGTTTACATTTCAAAATTCAAACTGCAATGGAAGCGAATCAATTTTACAGTAATCAAGTTCAGTGTCTATTCCTTGTGTTATCGATTTCTTACTTCACAACATAACAGGTGCCTTTGTACTTGAAGTAAACTTTATTGTTTTGTGTTAGGAAATGTACATGATTTACGCACTTTAGAAGATGTAATTTTTAGGTATTGTTCTGCACAAAAAATCCATACTCAATTTTCACATCAAATTCTTTGATAGATCCTTGTTTACATTTTAATAATCAACTGATCTTAACCGTTTCAATTTTACAGTAATCAACTTCAGTGCCTATTCCTTGTGAAGGTAAGTAATTGAAAACTGACTTAATATTTAAAGAGGGTTAATAGTTATCGATTTCTTACTTTACGACATAACAGGTGCCATGGGAGCCTCTGGGCTTCATTTAAAATGAAAGAGTACGAAGGTCGCGTGATTATCTGCATTTATAATGCACTGCCTCGTGTCAGTATGTTTGGACTTTCTTTATAAATTTATGAACCTTTTAAAGACTTAAAAAAAAATTAAAACTTTCCAAAATTTTGCACAAGTGTTTCTAATTTAATAGCATTTAAAATAAGGTAAAAGTCATCATTAATTGGTTCAAAGCAATAAATTGCATGAAAATAAAGCTGAAAATAATTTGAATTTTTGAATTTTACCAAGAAAAAATAACCGACTTCAAAATAACTCAAAACATCATCGTTACATCTGCCTCAAATTTAAGTGGGATAATATGACAAGCACCAACCTTCGATTAAAAAAGAATCATCAAAATCGGTTCACCCAGTCGAAAGTTCTGAGGTAACAAAAATAAAAAAAATACAGTCGAATTGAATACATCCTCCTTTTTTGAAGTCGGTTAAAAATGGAAATATATACCTTGACTGCTAACTACAACTTTAGTCTATGGAATAGCCATTGCAGAAATTGGACTGAATTTCGAAAGTACGCTCCTAATGAAGAGATGGCGTTGATTAAACATACATAATATGTAATCGAACAACACTATCAGCTACGGATCAGTAGAGAGATCAATGTGTTTCACATCTGGCGACGCGCCAAGTGTTACTGAATGAAAACTAGCTCAGAGGAGGCAATTTACTACTGACAACCGTTAATTACTGCACTCATTGTACCGTTGATTATCTAATCAACGCGTATGCGAGAAATACAGCTTTATACAAAACGCATGGAAACATCTTGTTCAAAAATGACATAAAACCAGATCTTCTTAAGGGCGAGGTCAAACGACCTTATTTTTTTGAGCTGTCAGTCGCGAAAAATGAGTCATGTGCATAACGACATATTTTACAATTTACAATTACATACACGACGACGCAAAAAGAGTTCGGACTTTAGTATGAAACCGGCTCATTTCACGTGACTTACAGCTCAAACAATACGCTCTTTTGGTCTCGTTCCTAAGAACGGCCTAAGCCTGCACTGCATTACTATGTTATACGTGTATATAGGCACTGGTTACCACTTTTCATCATATGGCCCGTCTGTGTTTTAGCACAGAAGATACACAAATGTAGTTTCAGTCAGCACTTCAGCATAAAACACCGCTTCTTTTGGTTCCGTTATTCGGTTTGTCTTTGGAATCGCTGGGATTACACTGAGTATAATATATGAGGCGTTCCCATTACTCATGAATTCCATCATCAGAATAGAATTTTGATAAATATGGGACCAATGTCTCTTTTGTTATACTTTTATTTTGGGTTGTATTCGAGAATAGATGGAGCTCCATACACATTCTCTCTCTAAAACTCTCCAAAACTTTTATTTAAAATATTCTTTGTTAATAATCTTAGAGGATCAGACGAATATCTCTCTACACCGTCACCCGTAAAGTAAGCTAGATGGTAAAATATTGAATTTCCTCAGAATCTTAATCTGCCTTGAAATCTAATTAGTAATTATTTATGCCCCTGATTGGGAGTGTTCGCGGGGTAGCCTTAGGGCAAAGTAGATGAGGAAATTAAATATTGCAATTTATCAATATTACCTTATTATCAAATTTATCAATATTATGTTAATGTAGACAACCTGTGTGGCTTATGGTTACCATGCTGGATCGCCGTGCCGAGGGTCCGGGGTTCGATTCCCAGCGAGGCGGAAATGTGAATGAGTTTGAATTTCTGTTCTCGGTCTGGATGTGTTCTTGTCTTTGGGTGTTGTCCATATGGCACCCACGACACAAGGAATCCTGTGGGGCTTTGGGTGTGTGTCGTTATTGTTTGTTATTTTTTATTATTTATCTTGGATTATTATGATAATATGTTATCTTTCTTTCTATTTCTTCTCTCTTCAGTGATGCCTTTGGTTTTGCTGATGCCCATGGGTGACGTAAGCCACTTACCATCAGGTAGATCGTCAAACGAGTTGACGATCCACCTGATGGTAAATGGCTATCGTCGCCCATGAACATCAGCAACGCCAAAGGCATCACTGATGCTTTGCCGGCCAAGAAAGAGAGAAGATAAAGAAAGAAAGAACTGGCTCTCAGGCCCCCAGCCGGAACACAAGTCGTTTGGCGGCTGACTCATGCTCGAACATGGTAGCTATCCAGGCGAACCCCATGTACATAATTATATTTTTTCAAAGGAAATACTATTTTGGCAACATAGCGTGATAGTTGTTCGTGAAGATTGTTCCTTAGCGGAGCGATTCACCTCGAGCATTCAAATTTATCGCCTTACTGTTTCCGCTGACATTTAAGTGGATTTAGAATAATTTCCCTCTAAATCCCGACTGATTACAATTTGGGTAGATACCATAGATCTTGTAGAAGAGCCATGAGTTTGGATAGGTGTGAATTTGGTAGGCTTGTAAGGATACGTTTAATGTGAAAATAGAACTAGTATAAATTTAAAAAATTAAAATAACCCGTCTGCTATCAAAAAAGCTATATGATATACCTTTTTGAAATCCTTATGGTGAGTTCTTTAATTTGATACTCATATTGCATTATTCGATTCATTTTTATTTTTTGATACTTCAAAAAATGACATCTCCCAGCTACCTTTTTTTTTAATTTCACTTATCTAAGAACATTTGTTTATCAAGAGGAATCTAACAATAACTTAGTTATATAAATCCGTTCAGCGGTTTTGAAGATACGAGGTAATAAAGAATATCACACAACCCTACAACAACAAAAACATAACCCTTCTTATCAGTCGGGTAAAAATAAAAATCAGATATCTATCTTATATTAACACTTATCTGGAGTAGAGTTAGGCGGGCAAATTTGAATTATGTTATACGAGTAACCGCCCTCGCTTTGCTTCGGTTTTCTTATTTTTTTTATACCTTGGGTTACATTATTGGAGTTTTATTAAGGATCCCTAATTTTTTTTTGAAAATATAGTATAGCCTATGTTACTCGGGGATAGTGTAGCTTCCTAACAGTGAAAGAATTTTTCAAATCGGTTCAGTAGTTTCGGAGCCTATTCAATGCAAACAAAAAATCAAATCTTTCCTCTTTATATATTAGTATAGAAGTATAGATGACATATGCAGTAGTGTTATATGTATTTGTCTTATTTGTCATATTTTGACCCGACACCCTACTTTTGATAAGAATGTTGCCTAATCTGTTTTTTTTTAAGTTTATAAAAAAAAACTAGCTGCCCGGACAGACTTTGTTCTGTCAAAAGTTTTTTTATTAAAACCTTCCGTGTGTCTTAAGCGAGATATAAGCTATCCTATCTTTGAAGTTGGATCAAACTGCACACGGTGTGCAAATCCATCGCGGACAAACAACGAGACACGTAATTTATATATATTAAGATTATGCATTCACATTTATCCCACGCACTATGTTAGAGTACAGCTTAGTATTTGCATTAGATCGTTAGTTAAAAAATCCAGTATCATTTCAAACTGGCAAGCACCTTATTTTATATCTCTTCAAGATCTTTAGCCACTTGAATCATCTCTCAAGTATCTCTTCGTTGAGAAGTTGGACGCTTAAATTGGATTCAGCTTATTGGCATCGTAAATTGCTTTTTGTAGATAAATGTTAATCAAGCAACAGTTATTTATTACTGATGAACAGATTTTAACCGACTTCAAAAAAGGATGAGGTATTCAATTCGACTGTATTTTTTTATGTTTGCTACCTTAGAACTTTCGACTGGGTGAACCGTTTTTGATGATTCTTTTTTTAATTGAAAGCTTGTGCTTGTCATGTGGTCCCACCTAAATTTGAGCGAGATTTCAACAGTAGTTTTTGAGTTATTTTGAAGTCTGTTATTTTTCGTCAAGGACTATTAACTTTAAACCCAATTATTTATACTGTTTTGTGTTGTATGTTTTATAGTTAATCGAATAAATGTGAATTTTGAGAAATTAGATACGGCAACATTCTTATTTGTAGTAGAAAAAGGCGTAAAAGATTTGATTGTAATGTTTCAATATTTTGTAACACAAGAAAGTTGTCCGACTGGTGAATAGACGATTTTACGCCTAATGTTAGTTTTTGTGATTAAACATTTAGTTTTTTAAGAAAAATAAAACTGGCCAAGTGCGTGTAAGGCCACGCGCAATGGATTCTACATTACCGTAGTTGTAAATTTATCGATTATTACTCATTTACTACTTATTTACTATTTATTACCCTTGAGCATGAGTCAGCCGCCAAACGACTCGTTGTATTCCGGCTGGGGGCTTGAAAGCCAGTTCTTTCTTTCTTTTTCTTCTTTCTTTCTTGGCTAGCAACGCATCAGTGATGCCTTTGGTATTGCTGATGTCCATGGGTGACAATAGCCACTTACCATCAGGTGGTTCCTTCAAAAAATACTACATACTTATTTATGTTAAAACAGCCGTGATAGTTTTCCATATAAATTCATCATATAACCTATTTTTATGAATTGTTTCATTAGTCCGACTCCGACCGTTTACCGGCAGGTGGGGGTCGGGGAGCACTTGACTCTTACCAAAATTAACAATTTAAAGCCGAATATTTCCCAAACGGGCCCTGAATTGCAAAATGGTTTTTACAGACCCATAATATTTTTGAAAGACCTTTTCAACGATACTCCACACTATAGTAAACGCGACGAAAAAAATCATCCCCACTTTACAAATACAAACCTACCCTAGGTACTTATTATTCCAGATAACGCGAGCAAATCCGCGGCCAGAGAGCTAGCAATAGATAATAATGAATTTAGTCACACAATTATCATGTAAAGAAATATTTATTTTGTTTCTGAAGACAAAACGCTTGGTTTACAAGCGTCGGTGCTACATGAATACAAACGATGCCGTTTCTAGCCAAATAAAGCTCTGTGGCCGCTTCGCCAAAAGAAACTTGACCTTTTGGTATTCGTGAGCCAGTGCAATATATCATTCGCTCTAACTACCTACCAGGTATCTGCCTATGCGATTGCTTTTAGGTTTGTAAGTCGAACTTCGGTTCATGGTTATTTGCTTTGATGGGAGTTTAGTTTATAATTATTTTTGTATTTTTAATGGAAATAGCCGGCAAATCGACGATCCACCTGGCTATCTTTGGCCAAAGATATTATTTCTATTATTTCTTCTGTGGCCAAACGCAAGAAGGCTGATAATTTCTCTTTTTCCAACTTCTGGGAATATCAATATTTCATTTGCGACAATTTAGAAAGAAAACATAGAGTAAAAAAATGCATGGAGTGAGAAAAATCTTTTGATTCAAACACATCATTTTTACAAGAGTATCTCCAGGCCCCTTCGTCACTTTGAACAATAATATTACTAGTGGTAAACTTAACGACAAAAGTGCTAATTTCAAATTACTATTTTCTCTGACTCATAAAACGTCTTCAACGCCCGCAAGAGGGCGTTATCTCACTCTTTGAAAAATACCTAGTCTTCTTCACCCGAAAAGAAAATACAATCCATTAACATATTTTAGTGTTTTGGGGTCTGAATGAAACTTACGTCGATGCCGCAGCCCGCCGCACTGCGGTACATGCGAGCACAGTATCAACACGTAATGGACGCTGTCCGCGACTGTACAAGTGGTAGAGCAATTTGATTGTCGCGGATTGATTGAGCCGCGTTGAAACGTATGATTGATGCGCTGTTTTGTATAGAGGAGAAACTAGCAAAGACTACGTGTTGCTAAGTGAAACCAAGCGTAAAATCTGCCATATCTTTTCCGTTTCCAGTTTTCCTGAACCGAATTTTGTTTTTTATGGGTTTGAAGTTTGAACCAACTAAGGAATGAAAAGAAAACCCCTAAAGTCATAAGACATTAAACTGGCCAATTGTAATTAAAATTCGTTAGACAATGATCGATGATGAATTTAAGAAGAAATTAAACCTTTGTTAATAAATGTCCATGGGAGGCGGTGACCGCTTACCATCGGGAGACAGACAGATAGTAGATATTGTGCTGTCTAGGTTTACCTGATTAGGTATTAGAAATAAAACACAAAATGGTTTTCAGTGATACGACACACTCGCGCACTTGACGGCTGTGTTGTGAATGCCTTGTGCGCGGGTAGTGTAGATAACCTTTTATTATTATCTATGTCACAGATATTGCTCAAGTTATAGTGCTCAACTTAAGCAAGCCTCTTAAGTGAGCAGCCAAAAATAACTCGCCATGTTTTGGAGGGTTAGAGAGCCAGTACCTACTAGAAAGTGGAACTCTAGAAAGTAGTATCTTTTCTTTCTCGACCGGCAGCCTGTCGGTGATGCCATTGGTATTATTGACATCTACTGCCCACTTACCGTCACGGCTCATCTGCTCGTGTGATCGCTATTTTCATTAAAAATCTGCGTTTTTTCTTAACGATCTCTCAAATTTTAACCGCATCCTTGTTCAACCTTGGTGAAATGATACGCAGTGATCTTTTAAAATGCTTCTAGCAGACAAACGTTCGTGCGAGGAACATCTTTATGGCCGGGGCAAGCGGATCACAGGCGATGCCGCAACTCGCCGCACTGCGGTACACGCGAGCACAGCGGTATTACACCGACAGGCTTACTGGACTCTGTGCGCGACTGTTCAATTAGTTCAAATAATGCTTAATGTAGTTGTAGCTAATTGTACGTGTAGTTGATACTAAATTTTGTAGATTGATGACGTGATAATTTTTTTTTCGTTAAGATGATTTTCGATATAGCCTTAATTCACAATTTATTGGATTTTTTCCATACGTGTCTTACAGGATCACGAAAGAACTATTAAATAAATGTAAACGTAAAATATTAAGTACATTTTGAATTTACGTCCACATTAGATGATGCTCTTTGTATAGTAGAGGATAATTTGTTCGCATGTAATATTCGCATTTCAATAATTATACTAACTAAAATATTAAAAAATTCGTTTATTATCTATTTCTTCAAAACTAATAATAATATAATAATAATTCTTGAAAAAAATAAAACACGAAATCTGCTTTAAAATTAACTCTTGAAAGACAGGCAAAAGGCAAACCTTAAACCAGTGCACCTAGAAGCATGATCCTTACTTTCAGTTGTAACTCTTATCATACCCTATTCTCCCCCCACGAGACTCAACTAAAATCTACTTAACCGGCACCAACATAAAAAAATAAACTCGTTAAAGTAGGGCTTAAGTAAATAGAATTCCATGCATGACGTGAGTAAAATGTGAAGGTGAAATGTGAGTGATGCATAGAGACAGGCGTTGATAAATGAGCTACACTCGAGTGGGGCACGCGTGGTGGCCTCAGTACCTGGGTGGTAAAGCCAAAATCACAGAGATTTTTTTACTTTGGCGATTAATATAATGTTAATTCGAAAGATGTTTATAAGCATTTCCTTGCTTTCAGTACTTTACACTTCCGACATTGACAATAAATTTTTCTCATTTTACTGCACCCGCAAGCTATTTTAGGGAACTTTGAACCAATAATCAACTTACTTATTTTAACAAATAAATATATGTAAAAGTAAGAAAAAATCTGCATAACATGCACTGCGAACATAATCTATGACTACGAAGAAAGAAATGGCAGAACAACTAATTTGACAACTAAATATCGTTAACTAGGTACCTAAGTAGACCTATGTAATTAGTTCTGGTAGACAAAATAATATAAATTGTATAGAATTACCTACTCATGTCTGTCACACTTGATGTTCCCTAATCTATCTACTCACTTAAATTTAATAGAGACAATTTGAGTGTATGTAGTTAACGTGTAGTTCCCAAAAGTTTATAGTAGCGTTAACAGACCCTCGGGGATTCCCCTGTTGTGTTTTAAAAGTCCCGAGGCGCCGATAACTACGAGTATATGCAATCCTTCTTCTGTCGCTCGTCAATTTTGTTATGATTAATAAACGCTTGTATTCTAGTTAATTCAAGTACCTACTAAGTACTTAGTCTCTCGTCTCCAAACGACTCGACGTGTTCCGGCTGGGGGCTTGAGAGTCAGTTCTTTCTTTCTTTTTCTTCTCTCTTTCTTGGCCGGTAACGCATCAGTGATGCCTTTGGTGTTGCTGGCGTCCATGGGCGACGATAGCCACTTACCATCAGGTGGATCGTCACCTCGTTTGCCGGCTATTTCCATTAAAAAAATAAGTTTTTATTTTTCTAAGGATTATTAAGGCAAATAATAAACTATAATTTTTTATTGAAGTATCCGACAAAAGAACTGGTGAACCACCTGATGGTAAGTGGCTATCATCGCTCATGGACATCGGCAATACCAAAGGCATCACCGACGCGTTGCTGTCTAAGAAAGAGAGAATATAATGACATAAATAACGGGCTGCATCAGATATGTGTATGACAGTGGTTTGTGAATCAATGAACTGATTCATTAAAAGTCTTCAGCTTCGAGGCTTACGTTGTGTTTCTTATACAGTAATGTAATTCTTATACAGAACCTTGCAATAAAAGAAAAACAAAAATAAAGATTGCATGTTCTTTTAATAACATAGACTCACGACATTCTTATATACTTACTGATTCGTCTGGGGACATGTGAGGTCAATAACATGTCGTGCTGAAAAAGTTTTATATTGGAAAGGCTTCTAGAACCTTTAATCTTACAAATAAATTAGATATAATCTAGTTGACAACCTCAAGGATAACAATAAATGCCATCAAAAACAAAACTTGTAAAAAAAACCAAGTCTCGCAACTCAGTTCTTCTAGCGTAAAAAGTTGTGAGATCCATGTAATACCAAGTCGGTTAATTTATTCAGTTCCTACTTAAGGGTCCTTCTGTCTTAAGTTATTACGTAATTAGCTAACCTAACAAGTAACAACATCTTATAGTTACCATATTATCAATATTAAAAATCTTTTATGTTTTAAATAAATAGATCGACTTGACCATCGCATGAAAAAACAATGTATCTCACAAGTAATACCTACATATAATATTTTTGATTGTTTAATGCGATTGCCAAGTCAATCTATTTATTTAAAACATAAAAGATTTTTAATATTGATAATATGGTCACTATAAGATGTTGTTACTTGTTAGGTTAGCTAATTACGTAATAACTTAAGACAGAAGGACCCTTAAGTAGGAACTGAATAAATTAACCGACTTGGTATTACATGGATCTCACAACTTTTTACGCTAGAAGAACTGAGTTGCGAGACTTGGTTTTTTTTACAAGTTTTGTTTTTGATGGCATCTCATTTCTTTTTGTAGATAGTTCTACTTTTTTTCCTTTTACAAGTTAACTTTAAACATAATTATATCTAGGTAACTATCTACACCTATTATTCCATTTTATATTATATACAGGTTCACTGATTCATTCACTGCAAATGTAACTTTGTAATCCTATATATTTATATGGGATTACAAAGTTATTTATGCAGTTGATGTATCTAGAAAACTGAACCGAAATTGCAAAATATTTTAGTTTTTCCTTGATCTATACACTAAACACTAATTGTATTCCAAATTTGAAGCTTCTATGTCTGCTAGAAGTGCCTTAGAGTTTTGATGATCGGTCAGTCAGTCAGTGAGTGACGAAATTAAGAAACTTTGACTAGTTATAATTCTTAAACTACTGGTTCAAATTGAATGAAATTTGAAATATACCGTGTTTATATAATGCCTGCTTGGTTACTAAAAATTCAGGCTTCTAGCTTTATCCACAACGAAGTTATAGGGGGTCAAAAATGGCCTGAATTGCTTCGAGAAAAGGATGGTACGGCCGTGCCGCTTTTTTGCTCGACTTGGCGGGGGCACTGCCGTGCCCCCAGATACGAGTATCTTTACAAGTAAATAAAATTGGAGGGTCTGTTTGTAATATTAAAATAACAGCTTTTTATTAAGTGCATTTGGATGTATACACGTTACATATACCAAAACAACATTTTTCACAATTTTTGTCTGTCTGTTTGTTCTGGCTAATCTCTGAAATGGCTGGACCGATTTTGACAAGACTTTCACTGGCAGATAGCTGATGTAAAAAAAAGTAACTTAGGCTACTTTTATTTTAGAAAAAAATAGTTTTGTTAGGGATACGGAGTTCGCCAGGTCAGCTAGTTTACAATAAAAGCACTCACTTATTAGTTCGCTTGGTTGCTCGTTTTGTTCAGTCGTTTATCCGTATAATAATGTAAACTGTAGATTGAATAAATATTTTATTTATTTACTCGTTTCCGCCCGTGGCTACGCTCACGGAAGACTATTTTCACAAAACGATAACCAACATGTAAACATTCCAATTATACCAGGGGAGTATAGAGCCGGGATAAAATATTTGATGAGGGCATTTACTAGATATAAATAAATAGGATACACACTCATAGCCCCACACTAGTTGGCCCCACAAGAACACACCCAGAGAACAGAAATTTAAACTCAATATTCTGATTTCTGTCTTGTTGGGAATCGAACCCAGGAGCCGTCGAACGGAAGTCCAGCATGGTAATCATTGCGCCACACGTGTCATCATAAAAGCGTGTTAAAAAGATTGCTCATATTCATAAACGACGGTAGCATATACCATCAGGGCCCATATGTTATTTTCGTCAGCCGTTCATACCATAAAAATAAATTCGTTGTGGCCCGTTATTGTGATACTAATCCATCAAACTTCATCTATATGTTTCGACAGTTAATATTGAAAATACAATGGTAGCTTGGAGAAATTAAATGGTTCTCAGTGATGGATGGAGACAAGCCTTGATAAATGAGCGCCATTTGATCGAAGTCTGGTGTTGGTAAATATATTGGTATCAACCACTGAAGTATTATTACTAGCATGTTCTCGACACCGCGAACACAATGTATGTCCCAATGAATTGGCGCCGATCGGCTTCAATTTTCAACGGATTCGTTCGATTTTCAAAGGAGAACGGGAGCTCAATTTTGAAAATAGAACCTCCCGGCGGGACACACATTTTGTTTGAGATGTCTATTCTATGACATTATACTTCAATGGTATCAACAAAGATACTATCATAAGGTTTTGTTTATTTTAAAATTTAGTTTACTTTGAAAATTAAAATTTAGTGAACTACTTCACTACTTAATATGTGTAAATCGAACATTAGTATAGTTCAAAAAACAAGACTTGTAACTTTTTTAAAATAATTTGTTAGAAAGATAATATAAATTAAATTAAATACGGAAGATTTCTCGGATACTGATCCGTTAGATAGCAACACTACGGAAACATCATACGCGCAATACGAGACCATTCGCACAGTGGTATGAGTGGCACAGATCTGCTCTGCCGCCAGTCATAAAGATGTCACTTACGACCGGACGTCCTGTGGGGAGCGGCGTGTCGGGTTCGATGCCGGTGCCAAATTGTTATGTTGATTGTTTTATTGTGATAGTACACGTGAGTTGAACAGTGTTACTCCCGCCAAAACAGACAGCGCATGGTAGAACGGTGGCGGAAATAGGAACTAATTTTGGTTGAGCGATGTTTCAGTTATTTGATCGAAATAAATGTGTTTCTATTACACATCTACTCGAAAAAATGTGTTCACTTGACAGACAACGCAACCTGAACCAGTGGACCTAAAATTATAAGTAAAGTCTATATCATATATGAGTAATAACGAGTATTTTGTGTACAAAATATAATTTTACACAGTTTCCTTGTGGGAGAGCACTAAAGTCCGGTTTAGACGTATTAAACTAACTTTTAACTTTTCAAGTCAATAATTTTTAGTGCGCGTCCACACGTAATAATTTAGTAAAGCTCTTTAGTTCATACAATTCTACTTAATTACTTAAGCATTTTACTAAATTTTAACTAAAAAGTGGCTATCCAAACGGGTTAAGTGACAAGCCCCGTCCACCTACTTAACAGAAAATAGATTTTTTTTAACTTACTTGTCTACTTGATTACTAAATTTTAACTACTAAATTTTCCGTTTATACGTAATAGTTTACTTAAAATTTAGTTAACTACTTAACTACTTAATGGGTGTAAACCGAACATAAGAAAAGGTTTTTCTAAATACATTCCCTAACGAGAAGTAAGATTTTGTATATGAGTGTTAAAAATGTTACTGTTTTACTGTTTTGTAAACTGTCATAACTCAAAGCTTGCATGTCACTAACGTTTTTCACTCGTCATAATGAGTGCAATTTACTTGAAATTACCTATTAAAAATTGTTCTACTTATCGCACATCATTACTTGCGTTGTCAAACTATTAACACTGGTTAATTAAAACATCTATATTGTTAATCCTATGGAGTAACTGATTGTAATTAGTGCTAACTTCTTTGTAACAGACAATTTTTGGATACTTTGGACAACTTGTTGGGAACTAACTTTATGTGAAAAAGTAGGCTTGTATCAGTTGGTATACCAAGATTTTGAATCTTAATAAAATGTTTGACTGACTTACAGACCAGCACAGCTCGTGGGGTATCCATGCTTTTGAGGTTACAGTCGAGGATAATTGGATCCAGCGTAATCTAGACGCATGACACTTTGTACAGAGTTTCCTTATAATGTATAGGAAACACTCAGAACTTAAAATTACGGGGATCACCGAGCCGAGTGGGAAGACAGTCCAAAAGTTACGAATGCCTGGCTAAGGCCTGATCTGACTACGTCATAGCACATTTGACATTTATGAGTAGATGTTCACGTCAAAAATCTTACCTTGTTAAAAAAACTATCAACCAATCTCTTCATGTTTCATCCAACGTCATTCCCATAGGAACTGCTCTCATGAAATTCAAAAGACTTCTTCTTAACAAATAATATGGATGGAGGTTAGTCTTAATGACTAAACTCTCCCAGGGGAATTTAAAAATACTTTTCATTGGCCTTTAAACCACACGGTTCCACAAAATCTTTATCTAGCAGCTTCTAAGCTTTAGGAAGATGACATAATGCCTCAAGAAACTTATGAGTGTGGTAGCTGATGATTTTATATGCGTAGGGAGGGGTCCCGAGTTCAATTCTCGGTCGGGGTAGACAACCATACACATAAATATTTGTGCGCAGGTGGGAGGTGTTTGTGTCATCTTATTTACCTGACTATATGTATGTATGTATGTATGTAGTATGTATGTAATATGCTTTATTAACTCATATCTTCCAAACCGCTGAATTAATTTACATAATTATATCGTTAGATGCGCCTTGATAGCCAAAGTGTTCTTAGATAAGTAAAATTAGAAAAGACAAGTATGGTGGCTGTGAGATGCCATTGTAGGTTTGATTTTTTTTAATGCATAAGTACTTGTTTTTGCATGCTTTTTTCGAATGGACAGTTGCCGTAACGGCTTTTGCTTCACGAGGAATGAATATTTTACGTGTCCCTAACCTCTGCAGAGCATGTCCTAGTGTAGAACCTCTCCTGGTATATTTCTAACATTCAAAAACGTTGAAATATTTTGCCATTTTCTCATTTTTTTTTCTGAATCAAAATTGAAACGATTTGTGTGTCTTGACGGCTTTTCTTCTCCTCCATGACAAAGCATCTTTCCGAAAAGCTGGTAGATTAAAAAAAATAACGTGCATAAGTGTATCAGTGACACCCATATGAATAAATTATTTTGAATTTTGAATTTCGTCATTAATTTCATCGTTATCATTAATGTACTCCTTTAACTTCTTTAATAACTTTTCTTACGTATTCGTACTTCACACGTACTAATACTCTCAAAAGACTATTGATTTGCTACGTTATATAAGTACCTAGAGCTAGGTATCTAACAACTATTATTTTTCCTCAACGTTCCGAAGTTCTTAGAAATGCATTGTTATCACCTAACAAGAGCTAACTTTCACACAGAAGCAATACGCTTCGGAAGCACGGCGCGACGAGCGGAAATTGCTCTAACGATTCCGAAGGCTTCACGCTGACGCAGTGACGCGATATAACGAGCTATTTCACTGAAGCCTTCTTTGAAATGCTAGTAGGTAAGTGACGCACGTAATGTAATAGTCACTTAGTAGTTTCACTTGGAACGTTTTCCGAGTTTTGAAAATTGGATTTTTATAGATTTTGATTTGCATAAAAGCAGTTTTCGATAATATATTTTTTTCTACTCGTTTTACGATAAAAACAATATATACGTACAAATTAAACAAAATCTATTAAAATACCAATTTTGAAAACTCCCGGAATACTTTGCAATAAAAAACCCTTTTTCGAACCAAATTATTACTGCAGATGAGTAAAAAAAATTATTGATGTCTGTTTTGAATTTAGTGAAGAAATGACGCCGCATGAAATATGATCCCGGGTTGTATGATCCGCAAGTGTGATTTGACTGATTTATTTGTTGGATTGGTTATCAGCCAGAATTATTTTCAAAGATGGATGCAAGTGGAAGTATTGTTACATTGTTTTCATTGGGTCAACTGGCTAGCTACCACTCCATTGCAATTGCTTGAGTTAGCCGCTAAACGAATCGTCATGCAAAAATCACTGACCTAAAAAAAAGACGGACGTAATCCCAAGAACAAATTCAGTGAAGCACCCATAGTAATACCAACTCTCTATTCGTACAAGCACACACACCCACACATTGACACTTCATTGCTTCAATCGCGAATCAAAAATTAAGCACACATGGTAAGCGGGCGGCCATTGTTATGCTTCACTCTCGATTAGACGAGGTTACGTCTGTATTTTTTCAGGTCTGGCAAAAATTTATCATTTATTCAGGTACATATCAAAATCAGTATTTTTATTATTTTGAATTAAAAACTATTTTTTTTTCGCAAAGTGTTACCTAATGATAATAATATTTTCGCTTAAATATCTGTAAATAAACTCTTCGCGAATTCATTTCGAGGTTTTCATAATACGCTTTAGAGTAGGCACTTTCAGGTTAAAAATGAGAAAAGAACTTTGCTTCCAATGGAAATTAAAGTTTCAAGACTTTAATTTAAAACCCAAAGTAATTTCTAAAAAGTGTAAGCCACTATTTGGAGATATTTAAAGGAAGAAGCAACAAAGACGAGGTTTGAAGATTTCTTTATAAAAAGGTGTATAGATAAAGTAAAATAGCACAGCGGGGCATAGCACTATATTCTGACTGAGTTATCCACTGAATACCTGGTATCTATACTCATATAAGAAGCATTTTTACGTTGGTAACAAATTCCAAAAACTGACACAGATTTGCCCTAGTACACTTTTATTATTTCATTTTCAATTTTATTATTATGTTCAAAAATTTAATCTAAGCTAAGCTAAGTGCACAGCGCATAAAGCGATCACAACTGCAAATCCTTTAGAGCGCAGTTGGGAACTTTGCCGAGACGTGTCGTCAGGAACTTTCAATAATATGAAGTTGAGGTAAGTTTGAGTAATATTAAGTCCAGAGGATTTGAGACTTGGATCTCGTGAACTTGCTCCTTTACGTTCGTTCGCTAGTGAGATTATCTAGGAATATTGATGTGAAGCTATTAAAACTACAAGGAAAATTGGCTTAAGAAATTAATCCACATCGTCTTAGCGTTATTCCTATTTTACGACGAAAACCTGTTACATCACGCTACGCTTGCTACCATCCATCCATCCATCCATCAGCCCTTGGAGGTCCATTGCTGGGCATAGGCTTCTCCTAACTTGCGCCACTCTAACCGGTCCTGAGCCTTCTGAATCAAGCGGATGCCCGCGGTCAAATTCAGTTCGTCAGTTCACCTGGTTGGGGGGGCGTCCTATGCTCCTTTTTCCGAGACGTAGACGCCATTCGAGGACCTTTCTTCCCCAACGGTTATTGGTCCTTCGAACTATGTGGCCAGCCCATTGCCACGCACCCATTGTCATCCGGGTTATTCGATGACCTATGTCGTTTATCCTTATTCGTCTACGGATTCCATCATTTCCAACTCGATCACGTAGAGAAACGCTTGCTACGTTCGGGCTCAACTTTACACAACTTTACACAACTTTACACCACTTTACACAACTTTACACCACTTTACGCACTGTATCGAAATGTAATATTTTGAATAACTTCTTTTAGTCAATTGTTCAGTTTCACAAGTCACCGAGGGCATACCCATTACATTTTATATTACATAGTGTCGCATCCCGCACACATAACACAAGATTGCCTCGGGGAGCGTGTAAAGAAAAGATCGTGTCATAATCAGGGTTGCCACTGGAGGTAAAAAATGAGGATTATAAAAATATTAAACAAAAAAGTTATTAAAAATAGTTAGTAAATTAGAAATAATTTGTGTGAATAAACCGACACACAAGCAAAAATATATAAGTTCTCTACTATAATAATCTAAATTTTACTAACAAAAAATAACTGACTTCAAAGTTACTCTAAAACTTGTTCAAATTTATGCGGGATTACGTGACAAGCACCTGATTTCGATTAAAAAAAGAATCATCGAAATCGGTTGGCGAGATATTGAGTTATTCGTCCATTTGTCGCGCTTACTTAATACAAATTTAAGACTTATGGTTTTATCATAGTTGCCATTGTCAGATCTCAATAAAATTTATATGGGACCATAGACAGTCACCAGCTTTCGATTAAAAAAAGAATCATCAAAATCGGTTTGCCCAGTCTAAAGTTCTGAAGTAACGAACATTAAAAAAAAATACAGTCGAATTGAGAACCTCCTCCTTTTTTTGAAGTTGGTTAAAAATACTGAACTATTATTATTTTGTCAATAGTGCTCTGCCCGCAGCTTTGCCCACGTTTTTTGGGATATCTTATTCGTTTTCTACCTGTGTGCTAAATTTGATGAAAATCCGTTCAGTAGTTTTTCCATACATCCTCACAAAGTAACTCTTACGTTTTTAATTATTAATTAGTAAGATAAACAACGTCGAAAGGACTGAAGTGTCGAACACTTTGATTATGATCTGAATTTTACAAAGAAAAAAATAACCGACTTCAAAATAATTTAAAAAGTACTCGTCAGATCTCGCTCAAATTTAAATGGTACCACATGACAAGCACCAGCTTTCGATAAAAAAAAGAACCATTAAAATCGGTTCACCCAGTCGAAAGTAATGTAACAAACATAAAAAAAAAAATGTAAATACAGTCGAATTGAATACCTCCTCCTTTTTGAAGTCGGTTAAAAATTGGCAACCCTGATAATAATACGTACAAACTCATTTTCTACTGTTCAAGTTCATGACCTTGGGCCCCGGAAGGTCAAGGACGACGCTGTTTTCATATATCACAGGCATCAGACTCCATGTGACGCCTTTATTCGTTCACCCACTAGCCCCATTTGGTATTATGTCTTCGATGTAAGTAAGAGTTAATAGCGATTCTATGAATGTGGGTCAGCTGTTTCTCCAGCTCATGTAACTTTACTAAACTATCTTTAGAACTTATTTTTTCGACGTCCCTGTAGCCTAGTTGGTAGCGACCTTGTCTGCGAAGCGAAGGTTCCCGGGTTCGATTCCCGGCCGGGGCAGATATTTATGTGACTGATAAATATTTGTACTCGGGTCGTGGCCCGTGGGTGTTATTGTGATGTTATATTATGTGTAGTCCATGCCACCCGCGACACAGGTAAATTACCTACTGCAGGCTTTATTTATTTATTTATTACTAGCTGACCCGGCGAACTTCGTATTGCCTAACAAACTATTTTTTTTAATAAAAGTAGCCTAAGTTACTCCTTGTTACATCAGCTATCTACCAGTGAAAGTCCCGTCAAAATCGGTCCAGTCATTTTAGAGATTAGCCGGAACAAACTGACAGACAGACAGACAAAAATTTTAAAAAATGTTGTTTGGTAAATGTACCGTGTTTACATCCAAATGCACTTAGTAAAAAGCGGGTATTTTAATATTATAAACAGACACTCCGACTTTATTTATTTGTATAGATTATCATTTATTTAGTGGCACTTATAAATATTTTGGAGTCAATATCGTAGTCTGGTCAGCAGCATCTTCGAATTGACTTGTCACATAAATCATCCCAATTACCGATATTTTACACATAATACAAAAACACATTTTTAACTAAATATACTACCTAACCTACCTTGGGAAAAAAATGTCATGATGAAGCATTAAAAATAACGTCACGAAACCACAAAAGGTACATGAAAATAATATTTTTAGTTTCTTCGTTAAAAAATATTTTTTCTTTAAAACAGGTCGCTGGGAATTGTGGCATATTTCTAGTTTTGAAATTCCCCGAGAACTTCTGAACTAGTTTTGTAAACAGCATTTGTTTTCTCCGTTTATTTGTTGAACAAGAATTTAGTTTGGCCTCCGAGGACGTCCGGCGATGCTTGGTGTGCACAAGTAGGTTAAGCAAACACTCTGTAATATATCGTGTTTTGCTGCTACACTAGGTATTAACTAAGGGCGTATTCACGAATAAGGCTGGCGATTTACTAGTGCTTATCGGCGTTTATACGTGAACACACCCTTAACCAGTAGTTGTCAAAGTTTTCACAGTACGCGATGGAATAACCGAAACGCAGTTTTGAGGCGTCATTTGTGGAATTGGTTTTCAGTTCAGATTAAAGTTGTTCTTTAATCTGAGGTTTTTAGTGCAAGAATATTTTATTTGTTCTTTAATCTGAGATTTTATATTACAAAAATTATATTACACAATGAAAAATATATTTTTTATCTAATTGTTATTCATATGCATATTTTTAGTTTAACACCCTGTTGAATTTTTGTAGATATTAATAACTAATACTAGTAACAATTTTATTAGTAATACGGTTGTTATAGTTTTTTTTTTCAGAAAAGAATTACCTAAACTATGAATAAAATATGTTTTAAAACTTAAATTGGACGGCAAGCCCTCACAAATGATAGTCTATAACCGGTCATGGATAATCTAAACCTAAAAAAAATAAAATAAAAATAAAAATAATAAAACCTGACACATAGTACAAGAGTAAAATTGTTTCAGTCCCAAAACAGATGCATATTGCAATTTGTGGAGAGATTGCAATTATAAATAATAATGAGGTTTTACAGCTGCCAAATTTAATACAAATAAATTACAGTACAATGCCACACAATTTGATTGAATTTCAACCACACGCAAATCTAGTTGGCATAAATTTCTTCCGAATTAGTTCTCATTGTACGCCCCGAATCAGGACAATTCACCCTAATTTTTAATTCAATACACTATCTACATAATATATAAACTGCCTACATTTCCCTGTGGCAACGGTTACAATATCAACTACAGTAGCAACTGTACCAAAGTGTACGTTAATAAAAAAGAATTGCATTTTTCTATTTCTTTCTTTCTTTCATTCATTCTCTCTTTACTTTTTTTCTTAGCCAGTAGTGTGCCTTTGTTGTTGCTATTATCTATGGGCAAGCTATTGAACAGATTTGGACATATCATTTTCATTTTGTTTTATGGCAGTAGACTCGGCTGAAGAGGTAACAAACATTGTAGTTATATGGAACAAAAAGGAAAACTATTATGTCCTTTGTTCATGGGAAATAGAGAACAGGAATGCCATCTCTGTACATGAAAAGTGTCCGTAAAAACACGCAAAATTACGGGTGCCGCTGCGGTGCTGTTGGCGGACACTAGCGGCACTAGCGCCATTCACTACGGGTGACGCTGCGGATGCACTAGGCATAACTCAGCAAACTTCTCTCCGTCTAAAACAGCTACGTTCATGGTTCGCTATTTGTATCACACTAGCGCCATTCAGAAATGGTCATTATTGGAACCTCTATTTTCTGTAAACAGCTGGACACTTTTTCAACTTTCCCTTCATATGAGATGGCCCTCCTTCTATCTCAATGCTCCATGCCTTTGTTCCATAGAACAAATGGAAACCAGTCTCGGTGACTACTTGGCATCGGGTGGCTCATCTGCTCTTTTTACTTTAACTTTACAGTTTTTTTGAATTAAAACTTCTTTAGGCGCGACTTGAGAGTAACTCAGATTATTTTTCGGACGTAAGTATTCGGACGAAAATAAGGCTCTATAATCTATAGTCTGTTGAATGTCAAATGAAAACAAAACCATAAACCATAGATGTAGTACCTATATGTAGATTCAGCCACGGCGCGGCGTAGCCGCACATGAGACAGATAATTTACGTTTCTTTGAGGTTATTATAAAATAAATGTAACAAAATTTAATAAGCTGCTCAAAATACTGCTACCCACCATCGTATTTAAAGTTATATACTTAAACTTACAATGATTTTCTGCTTTCTTACTGAAACTTTAAATCTCTAAAAGCCAACTCACACTTCATTTTTTGTCACAACTCACATATTGTTTGCACTTGTGACAAACAATATACATATGTACAAAATGGACTCACAGAAGAGAAAACGTACTGTTCCAAACATACAGTAGGTTTAGTAAGAAGAACATTTTGCAAAAATTCTCTAAGCGAGTGCTTCACGGATTAATCCTCAGGGTACAATACGTTTGCCTCGTCTTCCTTAATTCTTACTTTATTTAGTTGAGCTGTGTTTATCTTAATGAAAGTCAGCGAAGTTCTCTGTTTGAGTTATACTGAAGGTATTATTGTTCGTTGTCAGGTAGTAATTTTACAAATGGAATTGTTAAAGAAATGTTTATGTATCTAATTTACCTAAACTATATATTTAAGTGATCCTCGTGTCCAAACAATTGCTCCCTGGTTCGTGATGAACCCTGCTGCTTTCTGAGTAAAAGTGATCTTTGTGATATTTGAGTATAATAGTGGTAGAATAAAAAAAATAAGTCCATGATACGCATAAATAAATGATTTAACGACCCCTGTGGCGCAATAGTTACCATGCCGGATCGCCGCACCAAGGGTCCTGGGTTCGATTCCCAGCGAGACGGAAATTTGAATGATGAGTTTGAATTTCTGTTCTCGGTCTGGGTGTGAATGTCCTTGTCTAATGTGTTGTCCATGGCACCCACGACACAGGGAATCCTAGTGTGTATGAAGCGTTATTTTGACTTTGAGTATTTCCCTGCTTTTGAACGTCACTGGTCTCTGTACCATTTCTCCAATTTTATTTCAACAATACTTCCAAGGTGGTGTTTTACCTGCATTGGTAACAAACCCTCTGATCCGATCTTTAAATGTTTTATACACGTTTAGATCGCAATGTAATACATATTCGCATAGTTATATCGCGGTTCTTCGCGGTCGACAATGCATGAGTTATTGTAGTCCTTGGGCGGTGGTGACCATAAATCGTCAGGAAGGTCGCCTGCTAGTTTGTAACTACTTGTATATCTATAAAAATTCCTCATTGGTCATAGGAAATCGGTCCCAAAGGTGTGGAATTTCAGAGATTGATGGTCAAAGTCCTGTAATATAAATTCCTGAAGTGAAAATTGTTTCCTGTAAAATTATATAAAAATGGTGCATGAATAGTGTGTTTCACAAAATATGATTTATTTAAATGGAAATAGCCGGCAAATGATCTGACGATCCACCTGATGGTAAGTGGCTATCGTCGCCCATGGACATCAGCAACACCAAAGGCATCACTGATGCGTTGCCGGCCAAGAAAGAGGAAAGAAAAAGAAAGAAAGAACTGGCTCTCAAGCCCCCAGCCGGAACACGACAAGTCGTTTGATTTTGATGTGAGCTGTGTAACTGTGTTTAGTAAGGTACTTGCTTTAAAGTAAAAAAAATAATGTATAAACAACTCAGGTATTACCGAGCTTCGAACAAAGCGTTAAAGTTTTCAAGCTGCTAAACTTTTACTACTCCACGCTGAGTTTACTACTAAGAGTACTTAAGAGTTTTACTGGTAAAGGCAGGTTTACTGCTGTTGAGTCATTAAAAATATGGATTAGTTCGTTTGTAGTCTGGTACGGAATTTACGATCGCTCTCAATTCCTGAAAAAGTAGGTAACTATATCTATGAACTAATGAATAACGAACGAATATTATTACTACTATTATTATTTCTTCAATATGTTCGCCTGGATAGCTACCACCCTTGAGCATGAGTCAGCCGTCAAACGACTCGTCGTGTTCCGGCTGGGAGCTTGAGAGCCAGCTCTTGCTTTCTTTTTGTTCTCTCTTTCTTGGCCGGCAACGCATCAGTGATGCGTTGGTGGTGCTGATGTTCATGGGCAGGGATAGCCACTTACCATCAGGCAGATCGTCAGCTCGTTTGCTGGCTATTTCCATATAAAAACATGTTTAGATTATGTAGATAGACATCTGACTTTCAATAATCTTAAGTTTAAATTGAAAAACCACTCGAAGATTTTATTTACACAACATAGCTAAGAACATTCTCGATTGGGTCACTTTTCAAAAAAAAAACTACATAGATCAAAATCGGTTCATCCGTCACACAGACATACAGATCCACAGACACGTCAAACATATAATATTACAAACATTTTAACATTATAATACTCCTCTGTTTGTGTCGGGGGTTATTAATTCTTGACAAAAAATAACCGACTTCAAAATTAGGGATAACTCAAAAACTACTAGTCATATCTCGCTCATTAAATAGGACCACAAGACAAGTACCAGCTTTCGATTAAAAGAAGAATCATCAAAATCGGTTCACCCAATCGAAAGTTCTGAGGTAACAAACATAAAAAATACAGTCGAATTGAATACCTCATTCTTTTTTGAAGGCGATTAAAAAGGAAAGCAGGTCTTTTTCTTGTCTGCTGTTCCGCACGGTTCCTTGAACAGGGCAGGAAAACAGGTTAGAACAAGTTTAATAACCTAGAAAAAAATATCGTAACCGGCTTGTGTAAACCTTAAGTGATCGATCGATGGAGCGTCTTCAGGCGCGGTCGATAATTGAATGAGTGACCGGTGGGAGTAATTTCTTGAGATTATTCTTTGAAGGCCACATATTTATTACTAGCTGTGCCTCGCAGTTTCACTCGCGTTAATTTGTGGAAAAAAGTAACTAAGTACTAAAATATGATGTTATAAAGCCTATAGCCTTCCTCGTTAAATGGACTATCAATCACAAAAATATTTTTTAATAATACCATAAAATAACCCCATGGAGAAATAATAATAGTAATAATGGTATTAATTAACAATTAAAATCAGTATTACCAATATAATCCCTCGAGGGGCCCTACCTCCAGCGGCCTGGAATCAGTCACCTCTTACGACACCCATCCGGCGTGAGATTGGGGTTAGTATTCTAAGCCGCCCCAATACGTCTAAAATAAATAATTGGTTGGAAACTACTGCAAACTTAAGTAAGCTATTTGCTTTAAAAATATTGGCAAGCACATTTTGAAGTAGAAAATTACCCGACCAATCAAACACTCATGTGCAAGCGAGCTTGCTCTCAAAGTTTCTGATGTTTTTGTGTCAAGTACCTCTTATACCACTCCGGCGCGAGTATGATCGCTCTTACGATAGAATAGCTTCGTGAGGAGGCTTGTTACTCAGCGATAGAATATATTAAACCAATACGGGTGTTACCACTGTAAGCTTCATTCCTGACTAACATGGGGCTGATGACCCTGTTGTTGGGCGGTGAACAAGCTGTCCTGGGTTTGATTTCCGAAGTCATCTGTAGAAAAATATATAATGAAATATTGATTACGTTGCAGTGTAGGTTAGTGAGTGACTTAAAATTTGTTCTGTCCTCAGGTGGCTCGTGGAAGGATGTGAAGTAGTGCTGATGCACGCCCCTCATGCGCTGCAAGGACTGGTCATGGTGTTCTGGAGATAGTGCCAGGTAAATTAATGTTCATATTACTGTGTTACAAAACGTTACACATTACCAAACTCCTTAAAATTCCATACTAATTATGCTTGGCGGGCTAGCTAAGCTTAGTCAAAGGTTCTTTACAGGATGTCTTTGCTTCGCTTCTGTTTCAATCCACTTTAGTGGAAATCGGTCCTAAAAATTTCACCACTCTCGCCGAAAGGGATCCGAGCTTATCTAAGGGTAAATAATAAGCTGTGACAATGATGCTGGCATCACAGCGATCCCTGCGTGGCATGTGTCACCGTTTAATTACGTAAAAATATACATATACTAGAATCCTTGTCAGTTTTGGACATGCTACATGTCCCACGAAATTGCAAGTGTAGATAATCAAGTCATTTGTATGTGCGGACACGGGACGCGCGTGCCGGGAATTTATGAAGTCACTATCGATGTATCGTTACAAAGGGTTTTAACACTCGTTGGTATGATACATATATCGTTGTTATTCCAAACGTAATATCTAGATCAAGTTATTAGTGATCAACTACTTATGCTAGGAAGGGGAAACCCTCTTAAGAGACAATATTAAATGTAGTATTACTATTTATTTCTATTTTCTTCTTCGCCTCCAGTTGTTGATGACTATTTCTTGGCTCCGAAAATAAATTATAAAAATAAATACTTATCAAAACGTCACTTTTATCGTAAAAAAATCTTATAACTAAATAAAAAAAATATATATATAACTTTCAGTTACACCGATAGCAGATGAAAAAAATCAAATCAAATCAAAGGAATCGATCGGTTTATTAGAGACTATTACTTAAAAGTTACCTCGAAAAGCAATGGAATCATACCAGTATAATAGGACCCCTCACTAGTTTGACTATCAAGTATAATTTTAGATGTAAATAATATAAATTTCCTAGCCTTGCGTTCGCCACTTAGCCAGTATTCCGCAATAGCAGCGTGAACTATACTAATCCTGTGCCCTGGAAGACTGCTAATTCGTTAAATCCGGATTTCAATCACGAAACGCTATAATAATATTAACTTTACTTAGGGCTTGTTTCACCATCTTCAAGTATAAGCTATTCGCCGGTTAAAGTGACGTTAAAGTGTCATTTTACATACACGAAATGTCAACTTAACCAACGAATAGCTTACTTCGGACTTACTTGAAGATTGTGAAACAAGCCCTTAGTTTTTCAAAATCAGCATAATTATTATTCTAAAGTTACCAAGTGAATTACGCTTTCTTCTTGCTTGGAAACGCGTAGATGATGCAGATAGTGTCAATAGTTTATTACATTAGTATTTTACATCTCAATTATACTTTGACAATAATATTGTGTGTAAAAAAAAATACATGAGTGAAGAAAAGACATTGGAATCGTCTTGTGACGCTAAAAGAAGATTGGAATCGCCTTGTGTCGCTGAAATAATTGCAGGTGCGTCCATTATGTGTTATCAGCGATTTTGGATGATTGAGCGCTTATGTAACCACAGGAGTAAATAGGTACTTACCTAAACTTGACGTCTTTCTAAATGAAAGAAACTGATGTTGGATTTATAGAATTAATTTATTAAAAAAACTTAAATAAACTTAATTAATAGAATATATCAATAACTTAAATTAGCTTTACATTGTTCAACACCACCAGGCGAGATAGCACTAGGTTGTCCGTTACCTTTTAATAATTAGTAAGTAAAACAATAATTTAAAAAAATTTTGGAAACAATCCTTTTGATAGAATTATTATACTTTTGATCAATAAAATATTATATTAAGAAAATAATTAACATTCATAGCTATGTCAGAAAGTGGATTCCTAAAATCCTGTCCATATTAAGTATTTATCGCCCGATTTTGATCTACAGTTATCAGTAACTAAAAATATATAGGTAATTACACATGACGTAATAAGAGTAGGTATATTACCCATCTGTTCATAATCAATAAAGCATCGATTAATCTTATAAAAAGATATGAGTACTATCATTAGATATTTTTATTGATATGAAAGGTATGTCAATTCCCAAACATTTTGGATTCGTGGACCAACTGAAATATGTTATGGTACCGGATGGACCCCCTCTCTGCTTCCTTGTATTAAGTTTTAAGTAATCCATCTATTTCGTATGAACTTTGACAGATACTATTGAGTTTGAGTTTTAAGTATTTCACTGAAGTAAAGCGTAAAGTCTGAATAATCTTAAATTAAAATTTACAAAAGCCTCGACAATTTGATTTACACTATATTACACGTATCTAAAAACACTCGATTCACCTTTCAGTAAAAAGAAACCAGATCAAAATCGGTTCATCCGTTTGAGAGCTACGATGCCACAGACAGACATACAGATACACAGACACGTCAAATTTATAACACCCCTCTTTATTCGTAATAGGTAAAAAAACGCATGTCTCATTTAATACATAAAATACATTCATAGCCCTTTCTGGCAGTCGGGTAAATAATATTTTTAACCGACTTCAAAAAAAGGAGGAGGTTCTCAATTCGACTGTATTTTTTTTATTTTTGTTACCTTAGAACTTTCGACTGGGTGAACCGATTTTAATAATTGTTTTTTTAAACGAAAGCTGGTGCTTATCATGTGGTCCCACATAAATTTGAACGAGATCTGACAAGTAGTTTTTGAGTAATTTTGAAATCGGTTATTTTTTGTTAGTAAAATTTAGATTATTTCTCGTCTATTCATGTTACCTAAGAAGAAAATAAATTATTTTTGTTTGAGGAAAGAACCGAATTACTAAATTGTCGGCATTTGGCTTCAGTGTAGTTAGATTTAATCTCAAATCCTCACGCTATATGATGTCCATACGGTTAGTTATCTTCGTTTGGAGATTAATAACTGCACTGAAACCTCTTTCCTCTAGATATGACGATGGAAAAGCAATTAAAAATTTTCTCGCGGTATTCCATAAATTAGGATATGTAACAGATAATTATGTCTTTTTGAAATCAGAATCGCTGATATCCATTTTTAAACTGTACCTTAAGTTTTTCGTTAGTGCTTAGTCCGATCAGTTCCCCTTGTAATATGACTTCAATTTCTTCAACTTCACCATATGGATTGATAATCCACTGTGATATTTCCAGAGTCAAAATATCCTCAAACCTAAATTCAAAATCTTTACATAGGGCATTTAAATGTTTAAAATAAGATGAAACGTTGTCCGGTAGTCTGTCTGTGACAAATTGGGAAACTGGCAAAATTCCTTACATGTATCAAATTCTCTCTCATAAGCTTAATTCGGGCAAGATGCGCTGCAATTATGGACTTTATTTTAATCATATTTATATTATTTCTTTGTAATTGCAAGTTAATCTCATTAAATTTAGTATACAAATCTTTAACAGATTTGTATAGGCATAGGCAATTTCAGGTTTCGATTTTTCTTTTAAAATTTTATCTTAAGCATCCAAAAATACTAAAACAGTATCAGAAATCGCAAAAAATCTTGTCAAACATAAGCCTTTTGATAGCCATAGTACTTCAGTGTGAAGGAGTAGTTGATAAAAATTCTCATCGTTTTCTTCACACAATTGCATGAAGAACCGCGTATTCAACGCGTTGCTTCGGATAACGTTAACTGCACTAAGGACTAAGTAATAAAACATGTAATGTAGCACTTAGAAACTACTTATATGTTATCGATGGCCGATGCTGTGTATTGCTAACGTTCCGGGTATATTTTGTTTTAAAAGGCTTAATAAATTCGCAATATCGCCCTACCATAGCAGGCGCCCCATCTATAGATACTGTTATTAAAAATAAAGAGATTGATTTTTCCTTAAAATAATCTTTCAGAACATTAAATATTGATTCGCCTTTGGTGTCGCTGTTAAAATTCTCGCAGAGCTGTTCTTCATGGATATTTTGATCTTTAATAAAACGAAAATATGTCAATATTAATACTTCATCACCAAGTAAGGACGCTTAACAACTCTGTTATATAACCGGGACACTTACCGATGGCGATCGGTAGCTTAAAAGTCGCTAACATGAGAAATATAGGAAGAGGAACCGCCTTAGCGCTTTGCTAACTATCAATACATAACCGACTTCAATATTACCCAAAAAGCACTTATCAGATCTCGTTCAAATTTATGTGGAACTACATGACAAGCACCTGCTTTCGATTAAAAAAAAAATCATCAAAATCGGTTCACCCAGTCCAAAGTTCTGAGGTAACAAACATTAAAAAAAAACAAAATACAGTCGAATTGAGAACCTCCTCCTTTTTATGAAGTCTGTTAAAAACTAAAATGTTATCTATACTAATATTATAAAGAGGAAATATGTGATTGAATAGGCTCCGAAACTACTGAACCGATTAAAAAAAAATCCTTAACTGTTGGGAAGCTACACTATCCCCGGATGACATTGGCTATATTATATTTTCAAAAAAATTAGGGATCCTTAATAAAACTCCGATAATGTAACCCAAGGTGTAAAAAAATAAGAAAATTGAAGCAAAGCGAGGGCGGTTACTCGTACATAACAATTTGGTACTTCCACACAAAATAACTTTGTTACACTTTATTTTGTATTTAGAATTTTTAGAGACGACTCAAAATACGATTTAACGATGATGTGCCAGGTTACTTACGCCCCAACTCAGAGTCACTAACGGTTACTTAAATCGCTCTTTAGTAAAGAATCACTATAAATATTCTGTACTAAGGAGCAATTTAAGTAACCTTTAGTGACTCGACTGAGTTACTGAGTCTGAGTGACGTCGGAGTTGGCGTTAGAGTCGAAAATATTAGTAACTGGTTTGGGTCGGTGTTATTGTTCGATAAAAACTGAGTGCGATCAGATTGTGTGAAGCACGCCTTATACTCGTATACATACGCATACGCGTGTGGACTGATAACAGCAGAATGTATGATTAAAAAAATTGCGATTTATTATACAAAAGATCATACGCAGTTATTATTAACAATGCGTAGATCATGAAAAAATGTAGGTACCTACATAAAAAAGAATTGATTTATTATAAAAGGAATGGGAAATGAACGAAAGGGCTTAGTAATATGATTTCCTTTTGCAGCTACCTCTAAATACGAAATTGTTCCACGCATTTTATTCCAACTCAATTTTCACAGCAACCAGAACATTAAAAACCAATAAATATCAAACGTCAAATAAATACCGAGTCTCATTCCTACTGGCAGCGTGTTCAATCTATTTCAGGGTTCTCATTACAGTGGTCGAAGTCCCTAGGCCGTAATAGTCTCCCGTGGGATATAAAATCGCTCATAAATTTCGTTTTGAGCGCTCGACGTCGTCAGGGTACAATATTGGCGGTGTAATTTGCGGAAAATTTACATCCCGGATGCTTCAACTTATTTCTGAGGTAGCTAGTGGGAAAAGTTGTAGTTGATGATGTGAATAATAATTTTGTTTAAAAGATGGGTTTAGCTGTTTCGTAGTAACTTATACTATTTCATTATGATCGTAATTGTCCCACTGCGGGACTACTATGCTGCTCAAATGGCGAGTAGGAGACTTCACACACCTTTCAAGCAATATGGAGTACTCTTGTGTACAGTTTTTAATGATTCTGTAGGAATTTCATGCCCTTCGTGTTACTGATATCTATGGCCGATGGTGATGACTTATCATCGGGTGGTACAATTTGTGATATGCCTGCTATTTAGCCATGCTGAGTCTTCTTAGAATACAAACCTCAACGCCACGGATGGGTGTCGTAAGAGCCCGCAAATCGGCCCGCTGGTGGTAGGGGCCCTCGGATGGAATATATTGGTAATATTGATTTTGATAGTTCATTAATACCATTATTACTAATATTATTTCTCCGTGGGGTCCGCCTGGGTAGCCATACTTGCTTAAATCAGCCGCCAAACGATTCGTCGTGTTTCTTTCTTTTTCTTCACTCTTTCTTGGCCGACAACGTATTAGTGATGTCTTTGATGTCTTTGGTGATGAAACTCTTCATCAGGTGGATACTTTGTCAGCTATTTTCATAAAAAATGTAGATATTTCATTAAATTTTACTGCTCTCAACTAGCAGTATTCTGCTCTACTTTGCTCTGTTCCATTAGATTCACTCTATTGTACAGTCACCTGCAGAGAAAAGTAACCCATCTGTTTATAAAAACACAGTAACAGATGAGTTACTTTTCTCTGCAGGTGAATGTACTATGATCACCAGGAACCCGTCTTAAAGAATCGACTGTTCTGTTTCGTTGGTTGTAAACCCCATGACATTTAGGTCACCGCGTTCTTCGAGTGCCCCACTGATAATAAACCCATAGTCGGATATCATCTGACCTCCATAAACCACCCCTAAATAGAGCATTATAAGTGGGTTTACCTTATAAACGAATCGGCCTTGGCCCGTATGTTTTTGAGCCACTTCAGACCTACCTATTAAGTATTCGGTACTCGGCAGGTCTATTGCCTATCTTCCAAATAATTAAGTAGGACATTATATTGCTAATTTATCTTGTGTATACATAATGAGGTATATTGTAGTGTAATTGCGTACAATTATATATCCGTAATACTTGTTATTGTTTGTACACCACAGAACATGCAAAAAAAATTACAATGGTACTTTATTTTACTTTGTATTAAACGCACTTACCCAATATTCTTAACGGAATGAGATTAACTAAGTGCCGGGATTAAGCTAATCCATTTCATGTATTCCATTTACTTGGCGTAGCTAGCATGACGTTCAAAAAGTGTTTGTAAACCAAACCAAATCGTATCACCTGAGTGAATTCGCGAAGGAGATTTTATATTTATTATGTTATAATACGTCATAAAGTTATTATTTAGTTTTAGATTATTTTTAAAAACGTTGTGTTATGTGTTTTAATTGTTTTAAAGTTTTATGTATAAGGGCCACTCTGCCATACATATACATGCTATAATAAAAAATTAATTATTATAGCATGTATATGAAATGCTATAATAAAAAAAATGTAATTTTTAGATTACAATGTGAACGCATGTATTACGAAATAATGTGCCGTGGCCCTTGTCATGACTTATTAAGGTTAGATTATTAACCACGGGCCTTTATTTTTAAATAATAATAATAATTTTTAATACATTAAATTTAATAAAAATAAAATAAAAAAGATAATAAAAAGTACCTTAATAAAATTTCCATTCCGCACTTGGCCCGCGTGGTCAACTATGGCATGATTGGTATGTACTCCACAAATTGTGAGAGGATACTCGAGCCCAGAATTGGGCAGTAGTGGGTTGTGATGATCATGAAGTATTTATTTATTTATTTATTATTTATTTATTTATTTAATCCAATGATACACTAACATTACAGGGGAATCCTAATGGGTTAGCGTAAATAACAAAAATAAATCGAAATGTTAACAATAAAAAAATATTATCATTTTTACATACTTATCAATACCTATCAATAAAATTCCAAATCCTATGTCTAATATTAATAAAAATTACACAAATGTCAATATGTCAAATAAGAATTAATTTAGTACCTATTAATAACTTAAACCTGGCGGGATGGGCGTCGTTAGCACTGGTCTGCAACCTGTCTAGGAGAAGGAAAACTCCGAAATGAAACCCGGTTTGGAACCACCGTTAGGCGCAAGTAGGGTGCAACCTGAACAAGTGGTGGGTTCCTACAGTCGACCCGATACCGCACGTATCGACTTGTCGTTCCTGCGGGTCATGTCGGGGAGACCGAAAGGGTAATACAGGCCTTGGGCAAACCTGTATTTTCCTTAATTGCGTCCCGGGCGATGCAGCGTCTGTGGAGAGGTCACTTCACCTATGTTAGCCGAGCTACATAGAAAACAGCACGGAGAGCGACAGTTACCGGTTATAAGCCCGCGCGTATGGACGTAAGCGCGGACGCCAGGGGTCGCTCTCGACAGTGGGAGGGTCCATCGTAGACCCAGCGATCAGCTACCGCCCGCTTAAACTGGGCAGCCCCCGGTCAGTTAGGTGCTGATCCGTCCCGGCACTGGTTTGTTCCTTTAGGGTGTAGGGAACACTAAACATCGTTTAGATAACTGGTGCCGAAATGATGTACACCTGCGATAAAGAACTCTCGCACAAAAACCAAGCCCCGCATGTTTATGCGTATAGGTACATGGAATGTCCGCACCATGCGGACAGGCCTTCCATCCTCTTGTGGAGGTTCGGGGGATCACGCACAAGAACTGCGCAAAACGGCTGCCATTGATGAGGAACTAAAAAGGCTAAATATCGCTATTTCTGCCCTTCAAGAAACTAGGCTCCCAGATGAGGGAACGTTACGCAAAGCACACTACACCTTTTTTTGGAAAGGCAAAAGCGCCGAATCCATTCGTGAGTATGGTGTCGGGTTTGCGGTCCGAAACGATTTATTGTCTGCAATTGATACACCAAAAGGCATTTCGGAACGCATCATGACCCTAAGGCTGAACAGCGAATGTGGTTACGTCACACTAATTTCTGCATATGCACCAACACTATCATCTTCCGCAGAATCTAAGGACCAGTTTTATGAACAGCTTGAAATGGTCGTTAGAGAAGTAAATCGTAGTGACCGCTTATATATCCTGGGGAATTTAAACGCCCGAGTGGGACGAGACAATTCTACCTGGCCTGACTGCCTCGGTAATCATGGTATTGGTAAAATGAACGATAACGGCCAGCGTCTTCTAGAGCTCTGTTCCACTTTCCTACTTTGCGTGACAAATACTTACTTTAAAGGGAGATTAGCGCACAAAGTCTCTTGGCGGCACCCTCGCTCAGGACACTGGCATCAATTAGATCTTGTCCTTTCGCGGAAAAAAGACCTTCGTGAAATTCTTCACACACGATCCTTCCAGAGCGCAGATTGCGACTCGGACCATTCTCTTGTCGTCGCAGTCATCGCTATCTCACCTAAAAAGGTCCACTCATCAAGACCATCCGGAAGAAAGAAGATAAACCTTTGCAACACTCAGTAAAACGATACAGTTGATGCTTTCAGCCAGCTGGTGAAAAGGGAAATTCTTAACTGGAACGATAATATGACCATTTATGAGTATTGGGAGGGTATCAAAAGGCTCTTAACCGAAACAGCAGCTCAAGTTTTCGGTCATCAGAAAGGAAGCTCTCAAGACTGGTTCGCCGAAAATCTAGCGACTATACTACCCTTGCTTGATGCTAAACGCCAAGCTGTTTTAAATCACCGTATGTCCCCAAGTCCAAAAACACGCGATGATCTACTTAGAGCGAAAGCAGACCTACAACGTGTATCGCGCCACTGTGCTAACGAGTACTGGAAAGATCTCTGCAACAACATCCAAGCTTGCGCCAACTCAGGAAACCTAAGTGGTGTTTTCTCGGGTATCAAGCGAGCCCTCGGACCGGTCCCCAAAAAGACTGCCGCATTAAAAGAGGTTGACGGCTCTGTGATCACAGATAGCAAACGACAAATGCAGCGCTGGGTGGAACACTACACCGATCTCTACTCAGAACCAGTTGACATACATCCAGATACCAAGGGGTTAATGCCGAATTTAGAAACTTGGATTGAGCTAGACGAACCACCCACAATAGATGAGTATAATAAAGCTGTCAAACTTCTCAAGCGGGGCAAGAGTCCAGGTGCTGACGGCATTTTTGCGGAGGTAGTTAAGCTGAAGTGTGTTGAACCTCTTCTGTATGGTCTGTTGTTGAAGTGCTGGGCTGCCGGTTACGTACCTCAGGATATGCGCGATGCTAACATAGTCACTATATACAAGGGAAAAGGTGATCGTGGTGACTGTAACTGTTATCGTGGAATCTCCCTTTTGAGCATCGTAGGTAAGTTGTTTGGACGCGTAGTTTCATTCAGGCTCCAACAACTTGCTGATCGTATTTATCCCGAGGCCCAGTGTGGATTCCGTGCTCAGCGTTCTACAACGGATATGATTTTTACACTTCGTCAACTTCAGGAGAAATGTCGAGAGCAAAACACATCTCTATATATCGCCTTTATGGACCTTAATAAGGCTTTCGACACGATAAGCAGAGAGGGTCTATACATAGCACTCGAAAGCATAGGCTGCCCTCCAAAACTACTAAGCATCATCAAATCATTCCACCAAGGCACGAAAGGATCTGTCCTTTACAATGGCGAAATTTCGAAACCTTTTGAGGTGCGGAGAGGCGTCCGTCAGGGCTGCGTCTTGGCCCCTACCCTGTTTGGCATCTTCTTTTCACTACTATTTAAAGTCGCTTTTGGTGATTGCCAACAGGGTATCCATCTTCACACGAGGTCTGATGGGAAACTTTTTAATACCGCCCTTCTAAAGTACAAACGACATCGTGAAGACCTTTACGTTGACAGCCTTCTGTTCGCCGATGATGCAGCATTTGTCGCAAGCTCAACCCACGAACTGCAATGCATGTTGAACAAATTCGCCGAAGCATGCACTCTGTTTTCCATGAGCATCAATATCAAAAAGACAGTCGTGCTGGCGCAGGGATGTGCGATACCACCGAAGATTCAACTGAACGGCAACCTGCTAGAAGTGGTTGAGCAGTTTTGCTATCTAGGTTCCTTCGTATCGAATAACCTTTCCCTTGATTCGGAGATAAATACGCGCATCGGGAAAGCAGCGACCATGTTCGGGAAGCTCAAGAAAAGAGTCTGGGATAACAAATATTTAACTACGAAAACTAAGATAACTGTTTTTCAAACATGTATTTTAAGTACACTCTTGTATGGAGCGGAAACCTGGACATCATACGCAAAACAAGAGCGCCGGCTCAACACCTACTACATGCGCTGTCTTCGTTCCATCCTTGGCATCACATGGAAAGACAGGGTGACAAACGAGAGGGTACTAGAAAGGGCACAATTACCCAGCCTCACCGCTCTACTCAAGCAGAGAAGGTTGAGATGGCTAGGGCACGTGCATCGTATGGCCCCCAATCGTTTACCACGGCGAGTTATGCTCGGAGTCATAGCCGGCGGTAGGAGAAAAGTTGGCAGACCACTACTGCGGTTCAAAGATTGTGTCAAGCGCGACTTGTCTGCATTCAAAATAAGTTGTAAGGACTGGGACCAACTCGCGATGAATAGAGACGTCTGGCGAAAGAATACCATAGAGGGCAGAGACAATCATGATAGGGACTGGTTCAGACTGCTATCCGACAGGAGAGTCAAGAAACAGAATATGGCTTCCAGACCAGCCCACTCTACACTCTCCTGTCGCCACTGCGGTAGAAACTGTCGCTCCCAGCTTGGTCTCTATAGTCACGAAAGGAGGTGCCATCCACAAGATGCTGTTTAAATCGTCTGTTATAGACGGAAAGGCCGTAGATAGATAGATAATAACTTAAAAATCCTATGTCAAAATATAATTACTAAAAATTATACAAATGTCAAAATGTCAGATAATAACGAATTAATATAATACCAACTTACAATCAATGTCAATAATTTATACCAAATTTAAATAAATAAAATTAAATAATTATAATAATAAATCAAATCAAATTACATTAGTCCAATTATATCATAATATACAATATTCAATATTCAATATTCAATAATATATAATATACCATATACAAGTAAAATAATAACAATGACGACGACCCTGTAGCCTAGTTGGTAGTGACCCTACCTACGAAGCGAGGGTTTCCGGGGTCGATTCCCGGCCGGAGAAGATATTTATGTGACAGATAATATTTGTACCCGAGTGATAAAGTGATGTCGTATTTGAATTGTCATTGCCATGTCACTCGCGACACAGAATGAGCAGAATAATAAGAATGGGTGGTATGAGCGTGTAAGTGTTAATTTTCGTAGTAATTCAAACTTTATACTTAGCGTTATTTAAAGTCGACTAAAAATGTCTGTATTCTGCATATCATATAAAACCGCTGAACTAATCTTATTATGTGTGTTTACAATTACAGTCAGTGCTATATTACATTTAACGTTGGATACTTCCAAAAACTGCCAACCGAGATCGAGTTAAAAGTCACTTAACTCAGTAACAAGTTGATGAAATCTCTGTCAGGCTATGAGCGCTTCAAGTTGGTTTACAGCTCTATTTTTAACAGTGTTCGCGATACAGCCCTATCTGAAAAAGAAGACAAATGATCAACAATGTGGCAATCCATTAGTTGTAACACGCAGCTTGAAGAACTCACATTTACCTTACCCCGTTGATTGAATTGAAACATCGCCATTTTGGGTGCATCGAAACGTTGCATTGCACCAAAGGCGGCTAGAATTTATATGTGTTCCATTTATATGCAACCCAGTTAAAAATACTGCAGTGCTAGCTAATCTATTCCCGCAAAGATTCAAGTGGTTTCGTATCTATTCGAGTCGCTTCCAACTACTCAGTATAATTTGCATTAAGCGTCCGTTATGAAAATGAAAGTGGGTCCAATTAGAGGCCTCAAGGCCACACAGGCGATGACGGCTGCGGTGCCATTGCTAGCTTGAATTGCAAATGGTGTCTTCTCTGCCCTTGAGGCACGCGATTTTCTCAATCGTAATTCCTTCTGTATTTTTCTACTTGCGAATTCTAAACACTTGAAAAATAATTAAATTAAATTGTGTCATTCTCCTTGCGGTTTTTTCATGTAGTCCTGGTTTGAGTCATGTAGTGCTCATTTTTACTATGATACGGGTACTCACGATATATATTCCATACGCCGATATTTCGACCCAGTTGCATGGATCATGGTCACGGCTAGACTGACCGTGTCCAGTGTGATGTGTGTGTGACCAGTCTAGCCGTGACCATGATCCATGCAACTGGGTCGAAATATCGGCGTATGGAATATATATCGTGAGTACCCGTATCATAGTAAAAATGTGTTCAGTCCACGATGAGTTAAGTTTAAAATCATGTAGTGCTGTTAGTTTTAAACATAATTAATAAACCATAAATCTATAATCTATAATAATATTATAAAGAGGAAAGATTTTATTGTTTGTTTGCATTGAATAGGCTCCGAAACTACTGAACCAATTTGAAACATTCTTGCACTGTTGAGAAGCTACACTATCCCTGGGTAACATAGGCCATATTATATTTTCAAAATTAGGATCCTTAATTAAACTCCAATAATGTAAAAAAATTAGGGATTCTTAATAAAACTCCAATAATGTAACCCAAGGTGTAAATAATCTTTTTACTAACAAAAAATAACCGACTTCAAAGTCTAAAAAACTACTTTAGGGATCTCGTTCAAATTTATGTAGGACCACATGACAAGCACCTGCTTTCGATTAAAAAAAGAATCATCGAAATCGGTTGGCGTGATATTGAGTTATTCGTCCATTTGTCGCGCTTACTTAATACAAATTTAAGACTTATATGGTTTTATCATAGTTGCCATTGTCAGATCATCAAAATCGGTTCGTCCAATCCAAAGTTCTGAGGTAACAAACATAAAAAAAAAATTCAGTCGAATTGAGAACCTCCTCCTTTTTTTGAAGTCTGTTAAAAAATAAGAAAACCGAAGCAAAGTGAGGGCGGTTACTCGTACATAATATATTTACAAGTTATCGTTAGTTTCTTTTAATTCTAACGGTTCTCCACTTGTAGCCTAGTCGAATTTTTAAAACTATCTTACTTTCATCTGTTCAACTAGTGCTCTATGCGAAAAATTGACTCATGTGTCCTGTTGCCTACTGTCCACACACGTACGATACAGGAAAACCTAGTGTAGGGCCATACCTAAGTGTAGCGTTATTTATTAATTTACGCCCAACTCAGAGTCACTAACGGTTACTTAAATCGCTCATTAGTACTGAATTTGTATGGCAATTCTGTACTAATGAGCGATTTAAGTAACGTTTAGTGACTCTGAGTTGGGGCGTTAGTGCTATTTTAATAGATTGTAAGGATTAAGTGTTAATATAAAGAGTGAGATTATCTTGATTTCGAAATGGCAACGTGTCTAACCTGACCTTACGGCACGCAAGCCGTGATATCGCGAACTGTCTCGGCGTTGCAAATTTACAATCGCTTTCTTCTACTTGAAATGCAACTTCGAAAATAATTTTATAAAAGCAACGTTTCTGGGTAAACTGTTTCAATTTAAGTCATTAGAGATCGTTCTTTTTCTTTGTTTTTATTATAAAGATTCAACCCAATTTTGTTTCGTTTTCTTCACGATTATTACGAATGTAACATTAAGGATGGAATAAGAATGTTAGGTGCGACTAGCTGACTCGGCGAACTTTGTATCGCCTAACAAACTAATTTTTTTTTCTAAAATAAAAGTAGTCTAAGTTACTCCTTGTTACATCAGCTATCTGCCAGTGAAAGTCCCGTCAAAATCGGTCCAGCTATTTCAGAGATTAGCCGGAACAAACAGACAGACAGACAGACAAAAATTGTAAAAAATGTTGTTTTGGTATATGTACCATATATACATCCAAATGCACTTAGTAAAAAGCGGTTATTTTAATATTACAAAAAGACACTCCAATTTTATTTATTTGTATAGATGTATAAATAAAAAAGTAAACGGTTAATATTAACACCAAATCGCCAACCCAACAAAAATAACAGACTTTTGTTATAATGACCTACCGTGGCTACCATAAATAAAAAACTGTTTCACGAGCCATTATGACTATCAGCTTTCAATCACAACTTCATTCTCATTTAGCAAAAAACACAGCAATTTAACCGTTTCAGCTCACAAGTACACCATTACTCGCTCCTTTGAGGTGACGCACATTTTGCGGAGCGCTTCAGATCGGCGCTTTTTCCGCTTGATTTGCATAATTAAATCTTCACTAACGTTCCACGGCTCTGTGTAGCGTATCACGGTGAGCGATGTGAATTTCAATCATTAAAGTATAATGTCATAGAACAGACATCTCGAACAAAATACGTGTCCCGCCAGGAGATTCTATTTTCAAAATTGAGCCACCGTTCTCCTTTCAAAATCGAACGAATCCATTGAAAATTGAAGCCAATCGGCGTCAATTCATTGGGACATACATCGTGTTCGCGGTGTCGGTTTTATATGCCAGTAATAATATTTCAATATGTTTAGCAAACACCGCCGCATTCGTTTAATCTGTAACACCTCAACAAGTAACTCATTAGGCGCTCTCCTGAGGTAAACGCACATTTTGTGGGATCGCTCGAGTTCAGCGCCGTTTCCGATTGATTTACATAATTAAATATTCACTAGCCTCCTTTTGTGGTGTTTACTTGAAGAGGAATTATTCGTGATGATAAATAAGCTTAATCTGAGTAAATGAAAGGGTATTTGTCCATCCATCCATCAGACTTTGGAGGTCCACTGCTGGATAAAGCCCTAACTTGTGGCATTTTGACTTGTTTCTTGTTTTTATTACGACATGGCTGATTTAATTATATTACGTGTTGTATAGCACAAATCTAGTTGTTTCATTTTCGTTTACCTCACAAAGACATGTAGCGTTATATATTATTTTTCTACACGATACCAATTCATACTGAGCTGTAATCTTATAACGCAAATTCCACATGAACCCGGGCTAACATCCTAATAAGTTCATCGGATCCAATTTCTATTACATCTGTTTGCAAGGCTTCTCATCTAAAAACTTCCATTTTTTCTCTCATGAAATCTGATCCACAATTTTGGCCCGGATATGAATTTCGTATTTATTTTGTAGCTGTGTAGGAATTTGCCACTGGCGATACACGATGTTTTTTATTTGAAATTTACGTATTTTATTTGGCATTTTGAGCTATAGATCAGAGAGTACTTTCAATGCTTAATACTAAATTATCTATACTGAAGTGTTATTTACAATTTTATGGAACGCAACCGATAATTAATTTCGTAAATCGTCAATGTTGTATTTTGTATTATTATTTTATTTTATGTTCTACTCTTACTAAAATTGGAAATGTTAATAGATTTAATTTGTTCCACTGTTAAAACATTGTTTAAATTCTGCAGCATGTTAATTAAACAGCGTAGCTTTACGCTACATTCTTGATAGTTGATCACAGAGTTTATTTATTCCTTAACTTATTCTTTGTTCAATGTTAACTCAAAACTTGTCGGCATCATACTGACGTATTGTAGAAATTTTTTAGAACATTACATAACAGTCTAGTAAAATAACATCGAAGTTTTTTCCACATCGACTACATTTAAGTAAGAAACGTATGTTTGTGTTGATTCCATTAACATCTTTTATGCCATAAGTTCCAAAAAACACCATTTATTTAAATCAAACCTAATAGTCAATCGAACTTTGTACCTATGAGGTAAATGATGATCTCAGTTAGTTTTCCATAATTTTTCCGACTGCGAAAAACAAAAGGAGGGTTATGATACCTATGGTCGACAAAGTTATAAATTAAAAAATAAAATTAAAAAGATCCTGCCTTGGTTTCCATTACATCATAATTCACTCAATCACTTAATTACATACATAAGTCCCTTTTTCCACTGAAAACACTTTTAAGAGTGCGATTTTTACGTGGAGTTAAAATATCTTGTGTCCTATGGTTTGATAGGTCTTGCTTTACTCGTACGTTTCTCGCTAACCCTCAAACTATTACCTAACACCGAATAGCCAGGGAATAGCAATAACAGGAGCTTGTTGTGTGTGTCAACACAAACACACCGCCGACCGGACAAATATTTGATTGAACCGCTAAACCCGATAACCTGATGGAATTACGGGCTCTGGGTGTACGTAAGTTCCATCTTGTTACTAAAGGGATTAGGAGTGATACCTATGTGATCTATACCTTATGATTTATTTTGCTTGCTCGTGCACTCCTGGTGAAGTGGTCGTGGTTGTGTATCGTCTGTAGGTTGCGGTTTTCGGGAGACTTCTCTATGTTTCTCTAATCCGGGTATTGTGTGTACATTCCGTCAAAGGATCACTTGAAATTACGCACAAAACCCAAAAAATCTGAACAGCGGTATTTGTTCTTATTGTACGTAAGTCAGGATTCCCAAAAACTTTACCCTCATTTGAAATGCAACGGAAACTCAAGATTTTATTTTTACCCGATTTAACTGCCCTATCGGTATATATGTTACCGGAAATCTGTATAAACCAATATTCTATACAATACCTAGGCAATGTAAAGAATATCTAAAACGTTCAGGTAACGTTTGGAATATTATTTATTTCATACTTCGCCCAGGCATTCTATACAATGCGTAGTTGGTAATGTGTGTAAAAGACGGTTCTCTGCCTTTACGCCGAAAATTGTTTGGCCGATTATCACTTGCCAACTAACGTTTCGCAGGATTTTATTTCGCCGAATAATCATTTGCCAACTTATCACATATTTTTTTTTATTTCCCAACCTAACAGTTGCCAACTGTAGGTTTAGTCTGCCTTTTATAATGACACTTTTCAAAAGGCCAACTTTCAAGTAGCGAATGTTTCAGTTAGAGTAATATTCATTTAGTTGTATATTATTTATAAACGGTTTGTAAATTTGCGGTTCTTGTTATTTTCCGGTGATATATGCATTTTTAGAGAGAATTTAGGGGTTTTTGATACACAAACGGGCTTCCAAACGTCTCCGGCGCTGCAGGAAGTGCAGCCCCTCCGCCCTTGCGTAACAAACTGCAGGCACTCCATGCTCGCCTCAGCCGCTTCGGCTCACATGGTGCCTGCAGTTGGTTACAGCGGGCTAGGGCTGCTCTCTCTCCGCGCCTCCGGGGTTTACATTCACTCTAGGGGTAGGGCAGACTAGTACCACGTGGGGTCGGGGTTAACTAAGTCGGTCAAGCATTAATTTAAAATGTATAAAAAAATATCTATTCATGCAGGTTACAATTTGTTTTGAGTGTGTTTTAAAGTAAATTCTTAATTCCAACCTCCATCCAAGTTCACTACACATACACAAATCTAACGTTATTCATTGCCGGTGGACCTGCAGGTATTCTGTACAGTAGTTGGGAAACGTATACCTACATTACCTAGGCAAAGTATGTAATGGTGAATAATATTCATATAATTTAATACATTGCTAAAACGACCCAGGTATTATACACATTTCCCAGGAATTGTGTTGAATACCTGCATTATACAGATATCCGGTAACATAATAATATACGCAAAAATGTTTTTACACCAATAAGTCTCTTTTAAATTGTGCATCAAAAAACTACGCGCAATATTACTTCAAAATCACACTAGACCAGTATAATAACTACATATTATGTAGTCCACATATACTAATGAACTCTAAAAGTAGCTCACATTCTCATTACTACCAAGTCCCAGTTCTTGGTGACGTCACCACCGGCCCAGTTAAAATAAAATGGGGCGGTAAAAGTTATCTCTAGTCATTAGCATACCGACAAGGGTCAACGTTACCAACTAATTACCCTGAGATTAACTAGCATGATACTGGGTTGCGTCTTTTAATGAAGATTTTATCTAGGACGTGGTTACTACTCAATAGTATAGCAGCAAGTAGCAGGCGTATATTTTATGGTTCTAGCTGGCAAACGCTCTGACGATCCACCTGATGGTAAGTGGCTGTCGACCCCATGGACATCAGCGACATCCAAGGCATTACTGATGTGTTGTCGGCCAAGAAAAAGAGAATTAAAAGCAAGAAAGTACTGGCTGTCAAGCCTCCAGCCGGAATACGGAGTCGTTTGGTGGCTGAAATAAGCAAAAGGTAGCACCATACTAGACGGACACCACGGAGAAGTAAAATAATGGTATTTAATGAACTATTAAAATCAGTATTACAAATTTAATCTCTCCGAGGGCCCTACCACCAGCGGGCCGGATAAGTCGCCTCTTACGATACCCATCCGGCGTGATATTGGGGTTAGGATTCTAAGCCAATTACGGCTAAAAGTAGTAGTTAGTATTTGTGTGAGCTATCCCGATTTTTAGATAACTACGTAGATAGAAGTTTATAGAAAAAAAGGAAGAATAGCATGCACCCTGTCTTTAAGATTTCTGTTTTACTTGTAGCAAGATAAGATGTCTCGTTGAGTTTTTAATTGATTTTAAGCACCTTATTCTTCTAAGGACGAGAACTTCTAAATTAAAGTACTCCTAAATCTTGCATTTATTCCTTTAAAAATGACGTATGTATGTTTGAAATTGAAAACCCATAGCTTGCTGCAGAATCCTGGAAAGACATAAGACAAAAAACTAGTTATTAAGACTTTAATAATACAATTAAACAACTCTATATTATATCTATTGTGCAACTACACTAAAATTGTCTTAAATTAAAACCATACGAGTCTTGAATAAAAAACTCTTAGCGAAAAAAGTACTAGGATTAAATAAAACGGTGTGTGTGTGAACAGGTAGAGAAGAAAATATTCAAATATAAGGGAAGTGCAGAAGATATTTTCATTCGACGCGCGACGTCGCGCAACAGTATTATGCGACCGAATGAGTTTAGTGCAAACTCCGAACATTTACCAGAAACTGCAGATACAAGAAGCACCCGAGCGCATACTTTTAACGACTGCTGCGAGCGGTAACTGCTTCTTGAATATATCGCATTTAGAAAGCGTTCTTTTGCAAATACATGATATTCAGATGTTTAGTAGAATACGTAATATTTTACGCGCACGCTATAAACCTGCATAGGTTGAAAATACTGATATTTTTTATTTTTTTATTTATTTAGACGTTCAAGTAATACTGGCGGATAAGGATAAGGGTGTAACAAAATTGATTAGTAATACTCAAGCGGATGGATTTGATCATCAAACTGAACAACTCTTTATATGGGACCAACGTCGAAATAAAATAAAAAGTCTGCTATCCCATACTTTTGAGTCGAGTAGAAATTGGTGGAGTGGACAATGATATTATAATGTTAAAAAGAGGTAGATATGTCACTAGCGCGCCGAGAAAGTGAAGAGCGTAAGAACAGGCAATTGACCGTTCTTCTCGTAGTCGCTTTGTTAATACAAAACGATACGCACGCTTTTGTTGTTGTCAGAAGTGCTTGACATTTGAAATACAGCGTTAAAATGCCTACGTGTATTATACCAATGTGATTGGTGTAGTGAAACAAAAAGATAAACATGTGTGTGTTGTAGCTCATTTCGGAACAGATTTTTTGGTAGATTTGTAAGAGCATAACGTATCTATATTTTTTGAATATCATTGAGGGGAACAGGTACTACACTATATTTGCTTATATATAATTAAAGTTTATGTCTTCAATCTGTAACTACTTCTATTTCTTAAAAACAACCGCTACCAACAAATTGTATCAGAAACACAGCAGTTCAGAAATTTTTCCTATAAGAGGTCACCCGAAATTACCTTCTACCGATAGCATCTGAAGTTGATTAACTCGGCCGATCACTTAAGATTGACGAAGCCATTAGCTATTACTGGTTCTATAGTATTTAGCATACAGATGTACATCTGCTAAGCCTCAACATTATCTGGATAAACGTTAAGCTCACTATTTGTACCTTTTAATCGTAGGTTATTAAAGCGGGGAATACGAATTTTATATTATTTGTGGTTCACAATCTATCGATATAAAAATCAATTGCTGTTCGTCTTGCTAAAACTCGAAAATGGCTGGACCGATTTGGCTAATTTTGATCTTGAAATATTTGTGGAACTTCAGGGAAGGTTTTAATTAAACGGTAGAAAAATAATTAATAAGTAAAGGAAAAAAGGGAGAGGGAGAGGGAGGGGAAGAGGGAGAGGGAGCGGGAGAGGGAGAGGGAGAGCTAGGCGGCACATAGTTTGCCGGGTCAGCTAGTAAATAAATAAAAATAAAGCCTACTTAAATGCGGTATCATTTATGTATAGATTATGTATAGATTATGCCCCATTTACTTATCACTCGTACAGTTATGCAATTTAAAGATACCTACATCTTTTATACAAACGCCTATTACACATTATGTTCTGTTAAACCTCGCAACAAAGGTAAAATCTCTGTAGAACTAAGCAAACCATTACCGGTCGGGGCCCGTCGTCTTTGTGATACGTGCACTCCCTACTGTAATAGCTTATTGATACATATTGCTTATTCATTTATTTGTTTTTGTTCCCTACATGTATATCCAGATTATGGTCTATCTGTGGGCTAAATCTTAATATATACAAATCACGTGTCGCGTTGTTTGTCCGCGATGGACTCCTAAGATACTTTACCAATTTTAATCAAATGCATACCGTGTGCAGTTTGATCCAACTTGAAAGATAGGATAGACGGAAGATTTTAATATAAAAAAAACTTTTGACAGAACGAAGTCAAAAAATAACCGACTTCAAAATTAGGAATAAGCACTAGATACTAAGCACCAGCTTTCGATTAAAATAAGAACCATCAAAATCGGTTCACCCAGTCGAAAGTTCTAAGGTAACAAACATAAAAAAAATTCGATCGAATCGAATAACTCCTTTTTTTGAAGTCGGTAAAAATCTATTCATTAGTCATTTATCTTCGCAAACATTTTTTTTTTGATATAAAGCTATTCAATATTTATCTAGAAAAATAATTTCCTTTTACAATAAACAGTATTTGCTGTTTAGTATTGGATTAAACTTTGCGAGTGCCAAACTTCCACATTTCGTTGAATTACAGATTGACTTTTAAATGAAGTTAGTAATTTTTAATGTATTATGTAATTTGCGTTCCATTTCCCATATGAAAATGCAGGGAAGCTTTCTTGCTTCAATATTGAACTGTGTTCAGCGTTTCAATAGTACCCTTCATTGTGTTAATGTGACAATAGGCTGCTGGGGTATTGTCGCCGGGCAATTACCGGCAGTGTAGTCATTTGTCGTACCATGTTACTTTGTTGTATCAAACGGGTGGTTTAATTACTCTTGCGACGACGGATGTGTGATTAAATACATTGTGACGTAAATGAGGCTCCTTGTTACTTTCAAGTACCTAATTGATTTAAGGATCTATTCTATAAAGTATCTTTTTTCTATTCTTCTCTTTATTTTACGTTTGACTGAATAGATGGAACGGTCTAATATGATATAGAAGTTTTTGGTTTACTAGAGAGAGTCATTAATGTATGGTCAAGTCGATCTATTTATTTAAAACATAAAAGATTTTTAATATTGATAATATATTCACTATAAGATGTTGTTACTTGTTAGGTTAGCTAATTACCTAATAACTTAAGACAGAAGGACCCTTAAGTAGAAACTGAATAAATTAACCGACTTGGTATTACATGGATCTCACAACTTTTTACGGTAAAAGAACTGAGTTGCGAGACTTGGTTTTTTTACAAGTTATGTTTTTGATGGCATAAAATTAAAAGAAATATTTAGGTAAATTAAAATAATATATTGTATTTTCACAACTGAAATTACTCCTAAATACATTGTATAATAATAAACTTCGCGAGCATAGCACAATATGCTCCGAATGCAGAATTAGAACGACTGACTTGTGAGAGCAGGTAGGGGTTGTTAGAAAGCCCCAAACGGCACTTCACATATTTCAGTCGGCACCTAATAAATTAAAATGGCATGTCACCACAATGTGTATTGTTGCCAGGTCAATTCTTTTGTCCAAAGCATCTGAAACATTGATTAGGATTGCTGTTCTGTTCAAACTTGAATGTGTGGTCTATGATCTCTAAAGTCTTAGTAATACGAAATAAATAAATGTTCTACATAATATTAATAATTTCATGTATTAATAAAGTTTTATTAAATTCCAGGTGGTGACTGTGGGAGCGCGTGTAGCGGCGGCATGCGCGTGCTGGTGGCGGCACTGGCCGCTCTGCTGGCGCGCGCTGGGGCCAGCCCGCACGAGCACCGCGCTCGGCACCACGCCCCTGACCACGCGGCGCACTCAGCCCCCGCACCCCCCCAACCCTACCACGGACACGGCGAGGCCGTCCGCTACAACCCCGAACTCGATACCATCCAACCCCGCATCGACGAACACGAAACTTCCTCCAAAAGAGCGAAGTATGCCGAAGATAGCGAACCCATCAAGAGAGCAAGCGATGATCGCTTCTACTCCAATCATGAACGGGAAGAATTTATGGCTGATGAGCCACAATACGGACCCGATGACGAAGATCCTTTAATAGTCCGGACTAGAAAGGGAAGAGTTCGAGGCATAACTCTCACCGCAGCTACCGGAAAGCAAGTCGATGCGTGGTTTGGCATACCTTACGCTCAAAAACCCCTCGGTGATCTCCGTTTCAGGCATCCGAGACCCGTCGAGAGTTGGGGCGATGAAATACTTAATGCAACGACACTGCCACATTCATGCGTCCAAATTGTAGATACCGTGTTTGGAGATTTCCCTGGTGCGATGATGTGGAATCCTAACACGGACATGCAGGAAGACTGTCTCTATATTAATATCGTGACGCCGAAACCACGTCCTAAGAATGCAGCTGTTATGCTGTGGGTGTTCGGCGGAGGATTTTACTCTGGAACGGCTACTTTGGATGTTTATGATCCTAAAATTCTCGTATCTGAAGAAAAAATTGTTTATGTTTCGATGCAGTACAGAGTTGCTTCTCTTGGATTTCTCTTCTTTGATACTCCAGATGTTCCAGGAAATGCTGGTTTGTTTGATCAAATTATGGCATTGCAATGGGTCAAAGACAATATAGGATATTTTGGTGGAAACCCTCATAATATTACATTATTTGGAGAGTCTGCTGGTGCGGTATCTGTATCTTTACATTTATTGTCTCCTCTTTCGAGAAATTTATTTTCCCAAGCTATTATGCAATCTGGAGCTGCAACTGCTCCGTGGGCTATAATATCTCGAGAAGAAAGCATTTTACGAGGCATGCGACTAGCAGAAGCTGTGCACTGTCCAAAATCCAAAACTGACATGGGTCCGATGATTGATTGTTTGAGAAAGAAGAGTGCCGATGAATTAGTGAATAACGAATGGGGGACACTAGGTATATGTGAATTTCCTTTCGTACCTATTATAGACGGATCGTTTTTAGATGAAATGCCTATGAGATCGTTGGCTCACCAAAATTTCAAGAAGACTAATATTCTTATGGGATCAAATACTGAGGAAGGTTATTATTTTATTTTATATTACCTCACAGAATTGTTTCCCAAGGAAGAAAATGTCGGTATTACTAGAGAACAGTACTTACAAGCAGTGAGAGAACTTAATCCTTACGTGAATGATGCAGCTCGTCAGGCTATTGTGTTTGAATATACTGATTGGTTGAATCCTGAGGATCCAGTTAAAAATCGGAACGCTCTGGATAAAATGGTTGGAGATTATCATTTTACTTGCGGTGTTAACGAGTTTGCGCACCGTTATGCGGAGACTGGAAATAACGTGTATACGTATTATTACAAGCATCGTAGTAAGAATAATCCCTGGCCATCTTGGACAGGAGTCATGCACGCGGATGAGATAAATTACGTGTTTGGCGAACCTCTGAATCCTGGAAAAAATTACTCTCCAGAAGAAGTTGAATTTAGTAAGCGTTTGATGAAATATTGGGCAAACTTTGCCAGGACTGGGTGAGTTATTTATGTCATACGATATTTACATTTAGCTTAAGCATAGGGAGTAGTAGTTATAATCTTATGAAATCTGTCTCAATTGAACAGTGTAATGCCTGTTTTTACGAAACAAGACAGAAAATTACAGTATTTATTGTAAATATTCATTTTTATGATTGATACGACTAATTCCAATCTTATTTTCAATTCCAGAAATCCATCTCTGGGACCCAACGGAGAATTGACAAAGGTGCATTGGCCAGTACACACAGCACTCGGAAGAGAGTATCTGTCCCTAGCTGTGAATTCCAGTGAAGTTGGCCATGGCTTGCGAGTTAAGGAATGCGCCTTTTGGCAAAAATATTTGCCGCAACTGATAGCAGCGACAAGTAAGTAACATCCTACGTTTCAGTTTTAGGTATGATTTACGAATAAGTTTCCTAGAACGATTGTTCTATTAAGAGTAATATTTTATCAAAAATAAAAATGTGAAATGGGATCCAAGTTCAATATTAAGAACGACTTCGTCGTCAAAAGAATTGAGATCTACGAGTATATGGGTGCCAAGTTCTGTCCAGAAAATCCTTAACCTTTAGTTACATGAGCATATATTTCAAGCTCAGGATTTAGTTTGGCTAGTTTTTACTAACAAACCAAATGTTAAAAAAGTAATATAGGTAATACATCAACCTAACAGTATAAGTCAGTATAGTACCGACAAACAGGAAGTACACTAACATGCGTATGATTCAACGAAGATAAGTTGATTAGACAAATGTAATATAGCCTGTACGTAAAAACTAGCCAAGTCAAATCTTGAGCTTGAAATGTTCATATGTAAGTTAAATATGTAATAGTTGTGAAGGGGTCAAAAGTAGGTCGAAATTGTTCATGTAATATAAAACACGTCGCTGCGTTATCAGTTCTTTTGCTTTGAACTTGGCTGGACACGCTGCCGCGTGTCTAGATAACCAAATTAAGAAATAGCATTCAATTCGAATTGATAGATATTATGATTGATTAAAGACATAAAAGTGCCTAATGTCGGATTTAGGCTATTGTTATAAAACATATCAAATTATTATTTACAGGCAAGCCAGAACCTCCCATGAACTGTACAAACGATGCACCAAAAAGTTTACGGCTTTCGTACAAGAAGCTTGGTGTAAGTTTATTCACCGTCGTCGGTTTACAAACTGCGTTGTTCCTTATACCGTAAATTAATGGTTGAGAATGACTTGGATGATTAACAAACAATATCTGTTTGGTTTGTGCTTCGAATCATATCTGTACTAATTGTTTCATAGACTTTATTAAAGGAAAAAATAATTAAAGTAAAAAGATGATTATTTATATTGATGTGTTGATGTTTTTGGATTTCTTGTTTTATAATGATCGATTTATTGTTCGTTATCTTTTTGTAACTAAAGTTGTGACCTAAACCAATCTAAGTTACATTTAATAAGGTAATTATTATTACTTTTATAATTATTGTCAAAAAGTCGTAGTGTGACGTCGCAATGTTTTTTTTCACAATGAGTTAACTTTATATTTATGTCCAAAACATCGATTGCTTAAGAATCCTGTATTGTATATTTGTGTGAAATAAATGTCTGGTATATTTTATTAAATTATTTTTGTATGTAAATTATAGCTTTATGTATATTTTAGTTGTAAGCCACCTCAAGTGTTAAATTGCTCTGTAAGTCCATTAAACGTTTCTAGCGATGTTGATATTACGTTCTATGATTGTAACGTGAGTGATGTACCTAATAATATTTTTGTTCATTAAGTAATGTTACGTCTATTTAAAGGAGTGATGCCTCCATCAACATATCACTTGTTAATAACAAATTATAGAAATACGTAGTGATAACTTTGTCATAGTTGATAAGTCCAACATATCTTTCGAGATAAAGCATTTGCAAGTCAAGGAGAAGTAAATATATTTAATACAAATATTTCGATTAAAGAAAATTAACTCAATAGAGGAATTACGTGTCAGTAACAATCAGGAGACGAAATTGATGAGATTGAAAAGGAGCAGACGTGAAAAACTAAAAATGTTAGCTTTAATGCGCCTCTATTGCAATACATATCACGCAAGGCATAGAAATGTTTAAGTTCATTCTAGCCTTAGAGTAAGTTACGAGTATAAGCTAGATCTTCACAACTCCGTAGCGGACCAATATTAGAAAGTTGTACGTGATTTACGGTTTGATATATAAATCGATATGGCTGAATAAATAGTGGTAGGAAATAAAATAAATTCCAGCTTCCACATTAAAAACCATTCAAGCAAAACGAGCAACGGCTGGTTCGATTGGTGGTGACAAAATACTATTGAACGTAGAACTTGAAATACTTTAGAAAATGAGATGAAGTTTGGCAAAAATGGTGGTGTCAAAATAAAGGAATACATTTAAAATCATGTACGATAAAGCTGTTTTCCGGGGTTAGTTGCAGCCAATGTACATCATACATGGTACCTTTATTTTGATGTCCTATTTTCAGATGAAAGGTTTTTGACGATTCACGGTATGGAATGTATAGTATGTAGTATACTCAATTTCTTAGGTCATACAAAATTAATACCTTATCGTTTAGGATTGATACGTCACCTAGTTTAGAAAATTAGTGCCCAGCGGTTCAGCTTTCGAATATTGGTATTGTACCTAGATGAATCTTTACAATTTGTTCGATATATAAGATAAATGCTAGTACAATACGATAAGTTTAATGAAACTGTTGAAACACTGCAGTGTAGACAATCGATCATTTCGTTAATGTAAATAAGTATGTGTTAGTATTTATAGCAGGCCTCGTTGTGCCCTTCGTTTTATTGCCTCATTTCGACTTAAGGGCAGGCCTCGGGTGCCTATGCGGTAATTAACAAAACTTAAAACCTGTTGTGAAAGACGATACCTTATGAGATGTAGTAAGAAATAATATAATTCTATGTAGATCTACTTGGGCTTTCGTTAATTCTAATTTATAGTTAGATATTAAAGTAACTTTAGTTTTAATTGTTAATTATGACTACAATTGAGCAATATCCTCAAGAATAAAAGTTGACGAACATAGTGAAAAACGTACACTTACACCTTCAAAGAGTAATATAATACGATATCGTCGCCTACACTTTGATGAATGATCATGCTGATGTGACAAACGAAAATTAATGACTTTTGATATTGCTCTTTATGTACTTAGGCTCGTATTAATAAACTGATTTCGGCTCAAGAACGCGATCTCAGATCTTACAAATGTCATTTTTAGATACGATTAAACATATTCCAGCATGTCAAACCGAATCTTGATGTCGCAGAGAACTTAAGATTGGTTTATGAATACGGACCGTTGTCATTTAATACAACAATTTTAACAAATGATGTTAGTACGTGTAATATAGTGTATTCATGTATTGTTATTTCACGATCGATGTTTCAAGAACTACGCTTATTTAACTTGCGTATGTAAACCTATAGAGTGCCTCTTGTTCACTTTTATATATATTGGTATAACACTTAATATAGGATACTTGTAGATGTAGTAATGCGTTACTTCTAAGCATATTTGCACTATTTGGTTTCTTGTGTTGTTATAATATGAGGAAGGCCAATGAATGTTGAGTAGTGCCAAAATAAGAAGTGAGCTAAAAACCGCATTTGAAGTACCTAAAATTGTTTTAACTGTGCTGATTTATTTAATATAAAAGTATCGTTACGAAATAATTTATAACAATATCTATTGATCATTTGAATTATATAATATGAAGGTCGAGTAAGCAAACCGATACGAAAATAACTAAACCCCGATCTAACGATATATTACGAAATGCGACCTAATTATTTAATATTGAGATATTGTGATCTCAGATAATAATTTTATGTAACTTACAAGTTTTAATTGTATTGTTAGAATCTATAATTCATCAAAAAAAATTACGTATAGTTTCACAAGATAATGAAGAATTTTATGATAGACATAAGGATTAAATTTTTTGGTTTGTGATAGATTAATTAATGTTTTACCCTTTCAGAATGCGATAGTAAAAACCTTGTATGATCAATAACACACTAAACATATCCAGAAATTCTAAAAGTCGTTAGAGAATTAAGAATAGTAAATCTTTGAATTAAATTGTATTTAAGGAATTTCTTACTTGTCGCCACTTATAATTTCTCAGAAATAATTTTTATCTTATCTTGGTTCTGTTTTAGAAATAAATAAAATAGCGAATTCCAACAATTTACCTCATTCTAATTCTTCTAACAATATCAAAAATATTGATTTTTCTTGATAAGTTTACGATGATTTATTTATGCACTAAGTTGCATGTCCATAAAGTACAACTATTCTATGTAAAAATAGTAAATCAAATTGTAATTTTCTCTTATACACTTTCGATTTAGACATTATTGTACGATAAAAATAAGTACCTAGATATCCACAATCGCAGAATTTACGATTTATGAATACTTTGATTGGAATTAATTTTGATTACATGTCAATGTTACTCATATCTTTGGATTTATTTGATATCATATCAATTAAATTTTGACTAGTGTTGTCACACCTTTTGTTAATTTAATGTTATATGTCACGACGACTATGTATGTTATTATATTTGTGTATATTCATGGCAGCATTCCCTTTACAACTTCATAAAATCATTAATTAATATACATAATGACAAAACGATTTGTTGATACAAAATTGATGTGAATTTTAATGTATTTCCGTATACATTTTCTATTGTGGTTTCTTATCATATCATATTAATCATATTATCTCTTGCATTTATTAGTTGATTATTTTATCCTGACGTAAATTCTGTTGATATTAATCTTGATTAAAATTTTGATATTAATCTCATTTGATAAGACGTAATGTACATTTTATTAAAATCTTGCATAGTATCAGACAGTCGAATTTAAAATAAACGCACGCGGTACCTAAAATAACTACAATTTTTTTTTAATCTTCCTTCTGTATTTTTTTATTTAATTTTTAGTTTCACCAAATTAAATAAATAAATTAGGAATGGATAAAGATAACAAGATAATTACTATGTGCCTATTGTTTTTATATTACATAGATTTTATTACTACTAGCTGTTGCCCGCAGCTTCGCATACGGAAATTATGTTTTTAATTAGGAATGAAGTTACGAAAGACCTTGTTGATGCACATATATTTTTCCTGAAATCTGCTTGGCTATTAAAAATATAATTGTAACACGTTTAGTTTCAAAGTATTATTGTAATATTATATGGCCTAAAGTAGCAATTGTCGAAGCACGGCCTATGCATTGTCGGCATTCTGTTCAATTTAAATTATCTTTTATAATTCTAATAGTATTTCTAGTAAGTTATTATTAAATTAGTGCTATGATTGCATTATTGAATGTTTGCAAAGTTTGTGTTTAAATATAACAATAAATGCTTGTATATATATTTTTTGTTTTATTTCTAGACGACCTTTAGGTGTAATAAATCGTTTTAATAAGCGTTGCAACATCTAAATGTTGAAAGGAAGAACTGCTTCGACTTTGTTTCATGAAGCAATGATACAAGATATTTGAAAAATTAATTAGGCTAATAATTACCTATATTTCCTATAAATACTTTGATACAGTTTTTCTATGACGAAGGAAAGTAGGCATATTGTGGCTTTGCTCATTTAGTTTTGGTCACCTCACAAGTATCATATATTGTGGTTTATGAACATGGCTACAACCCTTTTAAGGCCTATATGGCACGGGTCTCATGTTGAAAAGCCTAGAGCATACTCCACGACACTGCTTCATTGTGATTTAAGATTTAAGTATTCACTTAATGAACTGATGTATCTATGCTAAATCATCTTTCATTCCTCTTCCCCTGACCATTCAGTTTCAGTTTTTTTACTTTCACCTTTTCAACATGAAAAAAATCAGATCGAAAGCAAACTTCCCTAATCTGTAAAAATCGGTTGTTAAGTCCGGTTTACACGTATTAAGTAGTTAAGTAGATAACTTAATTTTAACTAAATTTTAAGTAAATTAATACGTGTAACCAGACAACGTAGTAACTTTTTAGTTAAAATTTAGTTAAAAATTAGTTGTCTACTTAATTACTTAATACATGTAAACCAAACATTAGGGAGGAAAGATACATTGTATCGTATGTGAAATATCATATGTGCTATGACCAGATGTAATAAAACATACGACAATATCTGCAGTCATGCATGCTTAATTAGATTGTTTTTATCATAATTGTATTTGATAATATAATGATAAAACATTTTAGGCCTCTACTTTATAGTTTGTTCCTGATTTTTATCACTGATAGTCTACTATATAAGGGTCACCCCTTATCATATCCTCATGTTTTGTGAGGTATCCTTACACAGGTGAGAACGGTTTTTAATTTATTGAAGAATCATTACTGCTCTTACAATCTAATATGATATGTTAGATGTTTGTTTTTAACTTTTCATTATTTTCACCATCATTGAGGATTTACTAGTAAACTAAGCAAGAGTGAATAGGCTTTTACTAATATAGTGCTTTCCATTCAACGACTAGATCTCCATTTATAATCATCAGGTCAAAAAGGTCGTCTACATCATTTCAGGCCAACTATGCATGGAACTTGCCATCGGTTTCTACTCGGTTGTTGGATATTGTGCTCCCAAGCATAGAAGTCAAAAAAATGTGCTAAACATTGCTTTATAAAATGCAAAAAATATGATTTCTTTTTATATTAATCGTGCATTTTCCATCATTTTGCTAAGTGCCTGTATCAAAGTTAAAACTGAGAAAAATGAGCTTCAAGACTCGAAGTTGAGCTCTGAGTGGAAGCTACTGAGTCTTCAAAGCTCGAGCCCTAAAGGTTCACTTGTCTAAATGGCTCGAGCCTTTGGCACAAGAGCCTTCAAGTGAAGACTCGAATCGCAGCTCGAGATTTCTTTAATTAGCAATCTACCGAAACACATAATAATATCTTGTAAGATGCAATAAAAGTAATTTTGTTTCAATAGGTATACTAATTTGGGTTCCTTAAGAAAGTTTGATACAAAATGTTTTTACTTTCAAATTAAAATTTTTGAAAATCCGCAGCGCGCTCTTATTCAACTTTGTGACACTTCCTGATTTTTAGGGTTCCGTAGTCAAAGTAGAACCCTTATAGTTTCGTCATGTGCGTTCGTCCGTCCGTTCGTTCGCAGCATAGCGCAGAGACTTAAGGGTCTCTACATGTTTCTACTCTCTATAAGTATGCTACAAAGCTGTATTTGTCATGGATATATTTATTAATTAAAACTATTATACAAAGTCATAGCATAAAATCTTTAATAAGAATTTTTTCACCGTGCCTCTCCTACAGGTAATAAACGTGGTGTTGAATTTTTTTCCTTGACTACCCCATAGCGTGGTGTATCGTTGAAAAGGTCTTTCAAATATATAATGGGTCAGCAAAGACCATATTTCGATTTAGGGGACGTTTGCGATATATTTGGCTCAAAGTGCTAATTTTTTTAATGTAAAGTGGTTAAAGTCAAGTGTCCCCCCTTCTAAATGGTAGGTGTTAGACATGTGAAAAAAAATTCACAGCAGAAACATTTATGATTAATTTAAGGAAAACTATCACGCCTATGCTAGCATAAGTAGTTAATGGGTAATAGTCGATAAACTTACAAATACGGAACCATCCCTGCATTGCTGAATCAAAAATTGTCTTTGCAATTCCCCACACTAGGGGGTAGAAGAGAAAAAAATCATCCCCATTTAATTAATTATTTAATTAATAGGAAGCTTTTTCTGAAAAAAAATGTCATTTTAAACCTACTTCTTTGTTGACGTAATAAACTTGTATATCCCGACGGACAGACATGGAACTATAAGGGTTTCGTTTTGATCAGGGAACCCAGAAATTACAGTATTACAAAATGAGCCCTGAAGACAAAGCCCAAGCTTCGACTCGAGCCCTGAAAGCAGAGCTTCGAACTCTGTCTCCAGCCTTCAATGAGGCTCGAGCCTTTGCCAACACTAAATTTAGAGTCCAATATTAAATCTTATTTATGTAACGTAATATTCTTGACTTTCCTTACAATAAATAAATAATCAATGAATCTGATTTAGAATTACTATTAGATACGCATTAGATTTTATGATTATTTTCAGTTAATTCAATATGAAGAACACCGCGTTCGCTTTCGTCGCTCTGATTGTTAGCAGCCTTGCCAGCCCCCTGTCTATACCAGCTGCCTTTGGTACAGGTAATATAATGTTTCTTGGCAAGTACATTGCTACTTATTGACATATCTAGATGGTAATGAAATATGAGGCTAATTTTGTTAAGAAAAAGTTTCATTATATTAATGTGCACTAAAAAGCTTCACATTGCCTTTATGTAAACTATGAATGTTTTACGACATTAAAAGAATTTTGAACATAATCAAGAAGAAAGGACGAAGTGTAGTTCATAATTGAAGGGGTGAGTGTAAAAAGGGTTTAAGTAACAAAAACAATAATTCGAGATAAATGCGTTTGAAAGTCAGGACTTCATTTTCGTTATATTCTTAGTATTCAACTTCAAATCTGTTTTTTTATGATTTCAAATTTTTTAAGATACCTTCGAATTCTCATTAATAAAGTATTTTTTAAATTATTACTCTGTAATAAGCAAATATTGTCAGTTTTGCAATTAAAACCCAATAAAAATGCGCCACATCCGTGCGTTTTTCACGAAACAAGGATTTAAATAACATTATATTATATTGAATTTTCCACTATAAAACCTATGCCATAACATTAAGAATCGAAAGACGAATTCAACGATACCAATAACTCTATTTCAGTAATTTATCAGTTTACACTTACCCCTTCAATTATAATATAATCACAATTGGTAATTGCTTTGCAGCTACAGTAGAAGATGTATCAAGGAATGAACGTATTGTGACGGGGCAGATCATCGAAGCTATTGAGGCTATTGCTCAACGGATCAAAGATGCCGGTTTGGACCCAATGGAACGTTCTCTGGAAGCTGCTTACGAATTGCCTGTTGCAGTGTTAGTAGTCATATATGGGCCTATAATTAGTTTTGTGATTTCTACCTAACTAATAGATGAGATTTGTTTGTAGTTCGTGTCTTTAGATTTATGTATGTGTTTTTAATATACATGCTTATCTATTTATAGGGTTCAAAAATTACTTTCCATACACGCTTTTATATAAGTTTTAAGATGTTTTATGTGTTTGGATTAAAGTCTAATGAGATTTAATAATAATTCAACTAACATAATATTATGGTGTAAACTGTGGAAAAAACTTCCTGCATCGGTGTTCCCACTAAGCAATGACATGGGGTCCTTCAAGAAGCGGGTCTATTGTCATTTTCTTGGCCTGCAACGCGTTGGTGATGCCCCCGGTGTTGCTAATGTCCATGGGTGGCGGTAATCACTTACCATCAGGTGACCCGTCTGCTCGTTTATCTGCTAAAAGCATAAAAAAAATGGTCGCACATCGCAAGATCTTGATAAATATTTATTTGTTATGTATGTTTCCTCTGCAGCCTCCTGAGCGCTAATGCCATCATTGACAATTTTGTTTTCACTGGACTCAGCAACATCGTCGTCCAGAGCATGAACTTCTCTTTACTGCAGAGCAGACTCACATTCAATATTGTTCTTCCTGGTTTCGCGGTGTCTGTTGGTAAGTTTTTTGATTAACATTTAAATATTCTTTGATAAATAAAATATTAATAAAGTATTCATTGACAAGCGACATTAATTAAATATCATGTTCATATCCCCAATAAATCGTTGTGTATTAGTTGAAAGAGGTGAAGAGGAGAATACGTATATGTGACGTTCTAGATGATATTAATTCAGTGATTTAAAAATCACCCATACACAGTGGATCTTGATTAAACGAATGTCTCTAAGTTTATTTTTTTCTGTATTTAATTATAATAATATGGTTTGCATAAATTATTAAATAAATAAATAAAATAAATAAACTCATGTAAACATCCGTAATATTTCAAATAATGTGTGGCTACAACTGTTTGATGGCCCACTACTGGACACAGGTCTCTTATTTTGAGGAGAAACATTAGGTGGGAACTACCTTTTCATATTTGGAAAAATCTGGAAAATGCACAAATCCGGATATAAACAAAGTGTTATGTATATAAATGTTATGAGTGCAAAGTTTATAACATGTGATTTACAAAGATACAGAAAAAAATGATTTTAATGAATATGTTTTCTTCTATTTTAGATAACGCTGCAGGTAGAGCCATTTTCTTTGGAGAAGAGTACACTGGAGCTATTAGTGGCCGGTATGACTAACATTTTAATGTTTCCTTGCCAATGTTTTACTTCTGTACAATGTTACTTATTATTATTTTTTTCAGCCTCAACATTAATACGGTCCGTCTCATTGGTGATGTCCGTGTTAACGTTGGCATCATCAGTGGTATCAGTATTCGTAGCCTCTCCCTCCAGTTCAGTCTTGGTGGCATTCAGGTAAGCTGATAAGAGAAACAAACTTACACAAACATGCTTTCACCCATACTTTTTAAACATTTTTGAAAGGTTATCTTGGGTATTAGATTTTTTTGCTTTGGAATACGCTATTTCCAGTATATTATTACAGTTCTTATTACTTTCTTGCTCAATAACTCCATGCTGTTATCGTATGTTATATTTATGTGAAATTTAAATTTCCTTTTATATTACAGTCAGACTTGAGAATCAACCTCTTCGAAAGGGATCTCTCTACATGGGTCAACACCTTGTTAGGAATCACTATTCCTGAGAACCTCAACAAATTTCATGTAAGAAAAATATAATTACGTAATGGACTCAGTCTACATATAAAGTATTGCGAAACATGTGAAACTGTGCCGAATATTTCAATTTTGATATGAGCGGAACGCGCAATGAATAGCACGCTATTGCTCTAACATTTAACTTAATAATAACGGATTTCCGCAACAATACAAATAAAATAATATTACCTAAATTATTATGTGCATAATATTATAAAAAAAAATACTTACCCTGTAGAATTCTCACCAACAAACCTGATAACATTTTGTTTTTTCATTGCAGAGGGAAATCAACCAACTTCTTGAAATCGTTACCTTGAATGTCATTAATGGCATTTTGGAAACCAGATTTTTCTAATTACCTAATGCTGTTTAACTCGTAAACTTGATTGTTGAGATCAAGCATCAAGTGTTGGAAACCATGTCATGAATATTGTGAAATGAAATATACAAATATAATACTCATTATTGTGTTTTGTTTGTCTATTGCTGAAATGAATTTTTTCATACAATTAGAAGGTGTAACGTAATATATTTTTTTCTTATTGTTAGAACAGAAAATAAAGAAAAGATTTATCCGCTGAAAGAATATTTGCAAGAAGTCTTTACGACTAAACCTAAACCAGTCTTTATACAATCAATAATTAGTAAACCCAAAAAATAATCAAGTATTTAATAATTACGGTATAAGTTTTTTTTTCTGTCGACAAACCAAGTAAATTATAAATATGTGGACTTAATGCTAGAAGTATTCTCTGCCTCTGCCTCTATGTAGGGCATTGAAAAAGTAATTAAAGCAGTAGCAAGAAAAAAGGTGATAATAATAGTATAGCGGGTAACGCCAAATTGTTAGTCACGTTTGAGTCCTATTTATGTTTTATAATTGTTTTCTTTTATGGCTGCAAGAGTCTATGGCTTGTTCAATAACCCAAAAAAAGATCAAATAACGCAAAAGAAAAATTTGGCCCGGTCAGATTGGGCGATATTTTAGGTAACGGCAAACTGCCAGAACGAAAAGTAAGACGGCTTGGAAATTATTCCTTCACAGAGTCCCTAAATCTTAAGATTGTCATATAACAAACATCATCTTTAAATCGTAATGGGATGAAATTTTACGGCTCAATTATTTATCAATAAAAATAATCATAGTTCCCTTAATAATAAATAAAAGCTAAACCAGAGCCATTTTTGCACAACCTAATTACTTAGACGGTGAATGATTAGAATAATAATAATAACTAGCTGACCCGTCGAACTTCGTATCGCCTAACAAATCTAAAATAAATGTAGCCTAAGTTACTACTTGTCACATCAGCTATTTGCCAGTGAAAGTCCCATCAAAATCAGTCTAGCCATTTCAGAGATTAGCCGAAACAAACAGACAGACACTCAGACAGACAGACAGACAGACAAAAATTGTAAAAAATGTTGTTTTGGTATATGTACCGTGTATACATCCAAATGCACTTAATAAAAAGTGGTTATTTTAATATTACAAACAGACACTCCAATTTTATTTATGTGTATAGATGTATAGATAATAAGACGTACGGACGGACGGATGGACATACATATAAGGGTTCCGATTTTACTTTAGAACCCTAAAATGCTCCCTTTTATAAATAGGAGATACTCTGGATGGAGGAAGCTAGATATGGGGAAGTTTCTACTAATATTCACAGTGTTCTAACATTACAGCTGCACTATAGGCTTGGTTTATGGAACAAAATATAAAATCTTCGGGGCGAGATAAACGTTTTCGTGTGATAAAACTTACAACCAGGTGCACGCCGATAATCTGGATTCATGAAAATTTCACGCTAATTAGCTACTTAATTTGATTGTTTATAAATAATCACTGATAAAATTAAATGGTCTTAAAAGATAAAGTATTGATAAAACGATTTGGGAAATACTTTTTTAATTTGTTTCTGATTTTAAATACTGATTGTCTTGTTAATTGAATCGATATTGATATTGCAAAAATGAGCAATGTTAAATAAAGATTATGAAATAAATAAAACAAATCAGTGAATTACTTCATTCATGGTTTCCGTTTTATATTTCAAGATTTCACATTCCTAGCTAAGGGTTCATTATCTTTGGTAAACGTTTAGATTGTTGATATATTAGTTAAGTTATTAAGTCTAATACATCTACAATCCAAACATTTCTCTCTGTATCTTAATACAGTAGTCCGGTATCCACAAGATCTCGATGATTAATGTTTATTATCTAAAATGATTATTATTTTACGTATATATATACGTTTTCTCGACAGCATCCTCGGTGCGTTTTGCTATTCTGTACAAGGCCAGAACGCAAAGGTATGAAACTAGCCGCGTATATATTGGAAGTAACTTTTTTTACTAAGTTCTTCCAATCCATACAACAGCAGTACGCAAATACTCGCGTATAATTCGTAGTAACGTAGAAGTATAATCTTGTTCCATAATGTACATCGCCATTACGCATACGGACTAATCGTGTGTGTATCGGAACCCCCGTGACAGGGGGAGTGGGGGGCGGATAATTTTTCAAAATTGGTGACAGAACCGACTTAGTCAACCCCGACCCCACGTGGTACTAGTCTGCTCTACCCCTAGAGTGAATGTAAACCCTGGAGGCGCGGAGGGAAAGCAGCCCCCGCCCGCTGTAACATGAGCATGGAGTGCCTGCAGTTTGTTACGCAAGAGCGGAGGGGCTGCACTTCCCGCAGCACCGAAGACGTTTGGAAGCCTGTTTGTGTTTCAAAAACCCCTAAATTCTCCCTAAAAGTACATATATTGCAACTTTGTAATTATAATGATTTGTCATTTTACTTAATACATCATTTGGTAAACAATATACAACTAAATGAATGAGTTGGCCTTTAATAAAATTCTGCGAAACGTTAGTTGGCAAGTGATAATCTGCCAAACAATATTCGGCGAAAAGGCGATCTCGAAGTGTAGTGTAGTTTGGAACAAAGACGCGAGCATTATACGATACAAATTATACACGATCAGTACGTAAAATTCGTGTATGCATTGTAATAACAGATTTAAAAACAGCATTACAATGTATACGCGAGCAGTTTCCTATGGATGCGTTCTGGCATTGTGTACAATGAAAAGACGTTACAATGTATGCTCACAACTAGAAGATGATAGATGTTAGCAAATGAAGGTAGATTTTTAAGACTAAATGGCGACAAATTAAACAAGTTCATAATTTTATTTCCGTAACAGTATCGCAGTAGGGACCGTGTGTTTCCGGTATCCACACGTGTCGCCACTATCGCCAAATAATTTATGATTTGATTCTAAAACTAAAAAAAGAACAGCTGTCATGGCTGTCACGGCTGGCAGATGTGAAACATCGAAATGCGTCGCCACGATCACCAAGTCTAAAATCAGGTTTACCCCTCGCGTAAAGATGTTTCACATCAAAAGCTCCATCTAATGAATAATATCGAAACAGACCTTGAATGTTCTTAACTTTACCAATTGGTTCTGATTTTTAGATTTCTTTTTAAGTAGTTCCAAATAATATGCATAGATGGCTCTGACATTCATTTCCCGAGATTCTCTGCCTGCAACTTCTGGTCGTAGACCAACTTCATACAGTTAGAAGAGAAAAGACGTGCCTTAATGCATGTCATGTGTATTCGATATATTTGATAATTTGTGGGGCTCCATCTATCATAAATCTGAGGCAAGTTTCCCCGTACGTGGTGTATTCTACTGAACAAAGATTACAATGAGCGGGGTCATAGCGAATAGTCCCTCCCTTTCGTGGCCGCTGACCATTGTACCACTTAGGTCTACTGCCCACGAAACTTTATTTGACGATTGCTTGCAAACTGCATTAGAAACAGGCAATAGGCAAAAATGACGATGATGCAAGAAAGCGGCAAACAAGCTGCATGAAGCGTCAATTGACGATAACGTGCGTATGAAGTCTACGTGGACAGAAACCCTTAGTTTAGGTAATACGGACGAAACTTGCATGGTAGTAGGGTATTTTACTATCGGCTAGCTAATCCTCTTAAAATCGAACGTGATATGTTTTACACGTATGTATGTCGCACGTCGTCGAAGTCGGAGAGCGCATTGCTAATATCTATACCTTTGATAATATGTTATTGATGTCAACTACTTACTATCATATCGCTCGTCTGATCGTTTTAACTTGTTCGAATAAGTTCTAAAAATTATTTGAATACCTACACGTATTAAGAATTAAGAAGTGCCTACAATATTTGTAATAAGCGCGAGATCCTGGCACGCAGGATTTCGCCATTGGCTTAAGCAATGTAATAAATATTATTGATAGAGCATATATGTATCATTCGGGTGTTATTTCTAAATTACGGACAAAATCCATCGTAATTTATGACACACTGTTGTGGAATTAGACTAGAATTTAAACATTGTAATTGGAGAAATTCATTATACATCTAACACTAAAAACATACACATTGACATATGACGAAGTAGTCACAGAATTAAATATAAACTTTTTAAGAAAAAATTTAACCACCTTCAAAATGAAAAACGAACTGACTGTAAAAAGAAACTGAACTTCCTATATATTAATTTACTTAGAGTATTATTATATACTAGCTGTTGCCCGCGGCTTCGCCCGCGGTAGAGATCGATTTTTACAAATCCCGCGGAAACCCTGAAATTTTCCGGGATAAAGGGAAGCCGATTTAATTCAGGGTATAGGCTATTTCCATTCCAAATTTCAGCCAAAAGTTAAGTAGTTTTCGCGTGAAAGTGTAACAAACATACATTCACATTTATAATATTAGTATGATACGCTATCTATTGAAATATTTTAAGTCAGTGCCAAGGTTTACAACTTGAACAAAATGTTTTGGTATTTTATTTTCATATCTCTGTTATTGTTTATCGGGCACGGAAGATCTTGAGGAAGTATATACTTTAAGTTTACTTGATCAAGCGTCAAGCGGACTTGACGCGGCATCCAGTATACTTGTTTGCCACGGTATAGCTATCTGGCCATACTGTATTTATCTCATGCACACTGGATGGCGCGTCAAGTCAAACTGCAAATGTGATCAAGTCCACTTGATCGTGTATGGCCTCCCTACCGGTCCTAATAGTCTATGGTAGGGACTCGCTCAAGTAGCGTGGGGGTTTATTCTCGGGTTGGGTTATGTTGTTTGATTTGACCACCCGCGTACAGTGAATGTTCGAAGGGGGGTCCTTCGATTCCCAGCGAGGCAGAAAGCGTGTGTTGTCCATGGTATCCATGAGTTCCACGACAGTTTCCTGTGGATTATTTATTATCGTGATGATTTTAATCGAAGATTATTATAATTACAATGGTAATTATCAGGTTAATTACGGAAGCGATAAATAAAAAGATAAAGTACTTTATTTTACTTTTTCTTTAATAAAAATACATACTTGTATCTTGTATGTAGGTATGTATGTATGCATGTAATATTATTTACTGTCTGATATCTTCCAAACCGCTGGACCAATTTATATAATTAAGGTATCGTTAGATTCTTCTTGATAACCCAAGTTTCTTAGATATTAAAGATGAAGTTAAAAAATAAATATGGTGACTGTGAGATGCCATTGTTTGAAGTATCAAAAAATAAAAATTAATCAAATAATGCATACTAATGGGTATAAAACTAAAGAGCTTAACATAAGGTTTTCAAAAAGGTATAATTATCATGATACCTTTTCGATAGCGGCGGGTTTTCATTTTTAGGGTTCCGTAGCCGAATGGCAAAAAACGGAACCCTTGGATTCGTCATGTCTGTCTGTCTGTCTGTCTGTTTGTCTGTCTGTCTGTTTGTCTGTCTGTCTGTCTGTCTGTCTGTCTGTCTGTCTGTCTGTCTGTCTGTCCGTCCGTATGTCACAGCCACTTTTTTCCGAAACTATAAGAGCTATACCATTGAAACTTGGTAGGTAGATGTATTCTGTGAACCGCATTAAGATTTTCACACAAAAATAGAAAAAAAGCAATAAATTTTGGGGGTTCCCCATACTTAGAACTGAAATTCAAAAATGCTTTTTTCATCAAACCCATACGTGTGGGGTATCTATGGACAGGTCTTCAAAAATGATATTGAGGTTTCTAATATAATTTTCTCTAAACTGAATAATTTGCGCGAGAGACACTTCCAAAGTGGTAAAATGTGTGTCCCCCCCCCCCTGTAACTTCTAAAATAAGAGAATGATAAAACTAAAAAAATTATATGATGTACATTACCAAGCAAACTTCCAACGAAAATTGGTTTGAATGAGATCTAGTAAGTAGTTTTTTTTAATACGTCATAAATCGTAAACCGCAAAAAACATTGATCAAAGTTACAACGAACTACAAGAACTTTTATATTATGTTACTTGCTGCTACGGAACCCTTCATGGGTGAGTCCGACTCGCACTTGGCCGCTTTTTATTTTTAAATTTATACTAGTTTACGCAAATGTTTTAAGCAGGTTAATTCAGGTTTCACGCACGAGTAGGACGGTTTGTTCATTGATGATAAAGATGATGATAAAGTGCTTATTTTAAAACCAACTAGTTACTTACATTTACTTTCTTACGCCCCAACTCAGAGTTACTAACTATATATACTAAAATTATGTATAATAAAAAATAATTAAACTCGCTTGCTGTCAAAAAACCTATCATGATCATTGAAGTATTATTACTAGCGTATAGAACAGACACCGCGAACACAACGTATGTTCCAATGTATTGGCGCCGCGCGGCTTCAATATCCAATGGATTCGTTCGATTTTGAAAGGAGAACAGGGACTCAATTTTGATAATAGAACCTCCCGGCGGGGACACACATTTTGTTTGAGATGTCTTCTCTATGTATACTTATACCTCAATGATCATGATACACCTTTTTGAAATCCTTATGGTGAGCTCTTTAATTTGACACCCATATTGCATTATTCGATTTATTTTTTGATACTTCAAACAATGGCATCTCATAGCCACTATATTTTTTTTATTTCACTTACCTAAGAACACTTGGGTTATCAAGGTAAACGGTTTGGAAGATACAAGGTAATAATGAATATTACACACATACATACAAAAATACATAGAAGATAAGCGCGAAAAACATAACCCTTCCTTGGCAGTCGGGTAAAAAACGGTTTTTAATTTATTTGGTTATAGTAGCAATAAAAAAGGGGATCGGTATTAAGTCTGAGGAAAATACCAAGAGATAGCTGGGCACTGGGTTGTTACCGTTTTAGGTACAGGTACATTTTGTAGATGAAACGAACGAGGCCGGGTTGATAGAGAAGTTATTCTACCACCTTATATGAGATATGATATCATTTGTATCATATAGAAGCTCGTTATCAAATTGTAAAGCCAGATTGAGCTATACGCACGTTTAATTGGTGACGTAAAGGTATGTTCCTTGATATTTTCTGAGTTTCTTTAAAAACATTTTTTGATTTTATCATGTGTGTTTAATTATCTGAGAGGAAATCGAAGCTGGAAAATGATATAGCTGTCCCACACAATTCAAAAAAAAAGTTAAAGTAAAAAATTAGAAATAGTAAATCTATTTAATATATCACGGAATATTATTAAGTAAAGTTCCGATAAGGAATTGACTAGTTTTATCGTTTCTTTCAGGTATAGTTACAGAAATATGCATTTGGTACCAATTGTACTGGCAACCATTTTTGGTTTCGCGACATCGGTTCCTGTGAACTCCGCCGGCATCAAAGAACGTATTTTCAACACCGCTGTAACTCCGCATAAAAAAATCGCAGAGTTCAAAAAGCTTATAGAGACCAGTGGTAATTTATTGTGACCTAAATAAATTATAAGTTAATTCGTTTTGGTATCCTGCTAATATTATAAATGTAAAAAAGTAGCAACTGCATTTGGACGTAAAACGCTGCTACCATAAAAACTCTTTTTTGCATAAAAATATATATATATAGTTAATAGTTGAATACAGTCGCAACTGATAGGATTTTTGATTTGCAGTCGAGGATGGAATGAACTGCCGTAAAAGAGCAAAATTCAAAAATTAAATGTCGCTTGCCGTTTTATTAGCAGTAACGATAGCAGAATCAAAAATAATGTTAAGAAATTAATTAATTCACAAAATATCTGCATGATTTTGAATTTGAAAAAATGTCTTATGTTGTTCCAGATGTATCTACAAGGAATTCAGTGATAGAAAATCTTCTGAACAATGTCCTTGATATGGTTCGTGACATAATAATCAACGGCAACGATGACTTACCCATACTGGACCCATTTATACTAAAGGAAATTCATCTAAGTGGTGATCTTGTAGGTGTACCTAAGTAGGTATAGGAAAAGCAAGATAGTTAGGGAATCTTAATAATATAATGTAAAGAAAATCCTTGGCAATTGTCAAAATAATAATATCTATTATGATCTACAAAGAATGTGTCTCTCATATTTGGGAAGTTCTGGGCTTCATCATGCTGTTTAGTTGCAGAAGAAGTAGTTATTGGTTTTGGCTACCAATTATCACATGGATACCATTTCAAGTGCCAGAAGTTGTCATGTCATCTGAACCATCGCTGACAATATCCATGAATGCTCAATGTGGCCAGAGAAACTCGAATGCATTCAAATGCTTTTCGAAGGTCTAAGAACGTTTCAAGAATAAATGGCAACAGGATTTTTATACTGGTTATATGTATATAGGCCCACGCTTCAAATAACATGTTTTATGATTATAACTTTATTTTCAGTTCCCATGTAAGCCTCAATGACCTTACCGTGACAAATTTGGGTACTTTTGAAATAGATAAGCTCCAAGTATCTACGGTCAGTCTCCTCCTGCAGCGGTATCGAATTGAACTAGACGGCCGGATACCCGTCCTAAATGTTGATACTGGTAAGTTTTGCCAGTCAAAGATTCAATGAGTTTTACTTTTTTTTACTGTAGAAAATCTCGTACATGATTCTGTTTTGGCATATTTAAATTGAAAAGTAATTCAGCGTCGATAAGCGTCATTCAGTATTGGAAGCTGATTCACTACGTTCACAATTGGGTCACTCAAAATATGTCACTTCTGTTTGTGGTGTTTCCGTATTGAAAGTAGTAATTTCTTATTTTTTTCGGCCACGCATCAGATACATTTGGAGCATAAGAGCAATAATTTAATACTTTATCTTTAAGTACAATCTACTTGAAAATTTCTTGATGTATTTAATTGGCACTTAAAACACTTTACGTCTAACAATTCATATTAGGTATTTTAAGTGCTGTGAAAATAAAGATAGCATTTTATCGACCTCGATGTTCATTCAATTTATAATTGTCTAAGGCGAAGCGTAAAAATAAATTTAGAGTGGTTTCGAATATGGCTCAATTTGGCTGAAGGACAAAGTTGATTTATTAGTCATGTGATAGCATGATGAATACCTTTTAATGAAAATTCTTCCTAATGACATCCTTTACCAGATTCGCTTTTTATCTTCGTATTTTTCAGGTAACTACGATCTATCAGTAAACATTTTTGGCGGTCATATTTTCGGCAATGGAGATATGAAGTTAGTATTAATCTTAAGTAACATTAACAATTAGCCGTATTGAGGTGGCTTAGAATACTAATCTCAATCCCACGCCGGATGGGTGTCGTAAGAGGCGACTAAATCCAGCCCGCTGGTGGAAGGGCCCCTCGAGGGATTATATTGGTAATATTGGTTTTAATTGATAATTAATACCATTATTACTATTATTATTTCTCCATGGGGTTCGCCTGGATAGCTACCACAATTGAGCATGAGTCTGCCTCCAAACGATTCGTCGTGTTCCGGCTTTTGGTTTGAGTGCCAAGTTCTTTCTTTCTTGGTCGGCAACGTCTCAATGATGCCTTTGGTGTTGCTGATCTCTATGGGCGACGATAACCATTTACCATCAGGTGGATCGTCAGCTCATTTGCCGGATATCCATAAAAAAAATTAAAGGTATAAACTATTGTTAAAACAGTTAATTGTACAATTTCAAGTGTGATATTTTTATTCATTCGAGAACTGGATAACTTTTAGGAAAGTAGATTTAGTCATAGGCGAATAATAACTATTGATACAACTCAGAAAATTCTGAAATAAGTACAGAATTAAGGTTTCCATGTTAAATCAATATTTCTGTTATGGGTCGTAGGCGTCCGTCCATTATTATCCGTCCAGCATATTTTGTTTTACCAAAGTTACTATTTCAATGAGGATATCAAGGTTTTTGTCATTGTTGTTTAATTCAATTGCATAAATTTTAATAAGCACTATAACATCGCACTCTTGAATTTATGTACTTACTTATAATTAAATAAGACGAGTAACCGCCCTCGCTTTGCTTCGGTTTTCTTATTTTTTACGCCTTGGGTTACGTTATTGGAGTTTTATTGAGGATCCCTAATTTTTTTGAAAATATAATATAGCCTATGTTACTCGGGGATAGTGTAGCTTCCCAACAGTGAAATAATTTTTGAAATCGGTTCAGTAGTTTTGGAGCCTATTCAATGCAAACAAAAAATCAAATCTTTCCTCTTTATATATTAGTATAGATAAACTTTTAAACCAAGTACGATGTCATGAATTCTAATTTTAATACTTTTTACAGACTCCGCATGGTCAATCCTAGAATCGGCACCAATATCGTCATTGGCCTGAGGCTCTCCGTCAATGGGGTCTTCGTCGAAGTTCGCGAATGCAATTTGCGCGTTAACTTAGATGCTTTTGAGGTAAACATCTCTTATTTTATAAATGACGAGTAACCGCCCTCGCTTTGCTTCGGTTTTCTTATTTTTTTACACCTTGGATTACATTATTGGAGTTTTATTAAGCATCCCTATTTTTTTTGAAAATATTATATAATATAGTCTATGTTACTCGGGGATAGTGTAGTTTCCCAACAGTGAAAGAATTTTTCAAATCGGTTCAGTAGTTTCGGAGCCTATTCAATGCAAACAAAAAATCAAATCTTTCCTCTTTATATATTAGTATAGACTAATAAACAGACGCTCTGCAAGTATTTATTGCCCCTTAATCGGGAAAAATCGGCACTTGATGTCTTAAAGCAAAAAAAAAACGTTATGTTCTTACTCATTATTGCAGATAGTGTTTTTAAAAGTTTTATAAGCGATGTAATTGGGCTTAATTATTATATCTACAGATATTATATTGGGAGTAGATTATATTGGTACACGAAAAAATATTTCAGAACTTGTACTAGTGCTAATAAATCGCTATAGTTACTCATGTCATATGAAATTACATTTTATAGATTGATAATAATATTTCCATAACACATTAAATTTCCTAATTACATACCTAATTAACAAATGTGATTCCAAATTTGAATTTGTTCATTGATTACATGTCTTTTCAGAACTTTTATCTCTCGTCAGCACTAATAAAATTACAATCGAATATGCAAGTCCTATGCAGTCATTCTTGTCTCAATTTTATAACTGCAACCATTGTCCAACTTTCTCCATTTCCTATTATGTGCAGTGCATCTTCTGTAGTATAATCCCGTACTGTATACTTTAAATCAGCTGAATATACTATGTCAAATATTATAAACTAGCTGACACGGCGAACTTCGTATCGTCTAACAAACAATTTTTTTCTAAAATAAAAGTTGCCTAAGTTACTTCTTGTTACGTCAGTTATCTGCAAGCGAAAGTCCCGTCAAAATCGGTCCTGTCATTTCAGAGATTAGCCGGAACAAACTAACAGGCAGACAAAAATTGTAAAAAATGTTGTTTTGGTATATGTACCATGTATACATCCAAATACATTTAGTAAAAAGCGGTTATTTTATAGATTTTGTACGCTGATATTTTCCATAAGTAATATATGTATTTATTAACTTCTAAAGAATCAAAGTTTACTTTACGTTTCAGGCTCAAATTACCGGATTATTTGGAGATGAAGTGACCAGCCAGTTTGTTAGTAATTTCCTAAGCTCACTCGTTCCGGAATTGTTGGAATTTTTTGAGGTATTATTTTTGTTCAACACTAGATGGCGTTATTATTACATAAATTATAACTCCCATCCTATTTGAAATTGAAGTGCTTTATCCCATCTAGTTTAACCCCGGACTAGTTCGTGATGGTAGGGAATTTCATATATTCCGACTAGCTATTTCCCATTTTTATTAGCCGGTAACGGCGATGATGATGATGATGTGTTTATATTAGTGTTACGGATACCCACTGGCGGCTGAGATCCGTTACCATCAGGTGGTCTGTGTGTTTGATTGCCGGTTATTAAAAAGAGAGTGGCAGTTCGTCGGACAAGTTTAGTAAGAACTGTACCTGGGAAATAAGAAGTTACTTGACTTACCTGCTTAACTTACCTGCGCCTGCGTCGGTATTCCGTCGTTAATGTTTGCGTCTTCTAAATAAGTTCTTACTAGGTTAGTGCGCTTCATCACCCTTGACTACAACTTCACTTAATATTAAGTGGAACCACGGGTTGAAACTATGGTCAAGCACTAACTTATTTGCATAAAAAAAATCGATCAAATATTTAAGGTTTTGTACCTCTGTCGTATCAAACGAAGCTCGTAGCCATTGAGCTTCACCCTATATACTTTATAGTATTGCAAAATAAATCTGTATGTATTCTTTTCAGGAGGATATAACAAACACCCTCAATAGTGCAGTTCTGCAGATCGCCAATGATATCCTGAAGGATTTGAATCTTATCGACCTTCTGCCGTAAAGAACTGCAATTATTGCACAATTATAACACGAACTTAAAGGACATTGACGAAACTCTATACATGATTAGGCCCACTAAAAATCATCCAAGACAACAATAATTCAAACGTATTAGGATAACGTGGTTGGTCGGTGTTTGCATCCGAAACGAAGAGAAGATTTTAAGTATAGTTAACTATACAATTAATATCTATTCTTTAGTCCATAAAAAGAACTCTTTTAATTCCGCTAAGTTTGTTTTATATAATGGCCTTTTTGCAATTTTAATATGATTTATTGTTATATTTAGCTTTCTATTAAAAGTGGCACCCATTCCTTGTTATTGAATTGTTTCTCCTGACTATTAAATATAAGAGAAGGTTGGCAACATGTTACCCATCACTAATTAATCTGTAATGGTGGTGTAGGGGTCCACCATTAACAGACTCCAATAAGAATGATGCTCAGAAGGTTGAGAAATGAAACTGCTGGTCTTGATGGTTTTCTATGCGCAAGCGAATAGGAATGGTTTATTTGAGCACCCCTGCCTATATTTATATGCCTGGCTAAACTTACAATTGACCAATAGCAATTAATTTTATTTTCTTAACCAATTATAATACATAAATTTTGTCCAATTAGATTAAAATAATAATAATATTATTAAAACATTATGTACATCGTTAATAACAGACGAAACGCATAATAGTTCTGTCGCGCTCTAACCGACGATGGGCCGGTCGCCGGGCGGTCGTGCAAATTCGTGTGCGGCCTCTCGCAGATGCTCCGCCGGACGGTCTTATAAAAGCGCGCAGGACAGCGCGCGCGCACACTCGGCGGGCGGCGACGGCGCGGAACACATCTCCGGAACAGCAAGAAGAACTCGGAAGAAGCGACTGCGGCGTTGAAGAAACTTGCTCGAAGATGGTCGTCGGATGCATGAAGATTAATTGAAGATAGTCTGCGTGTGAAGACGATGCGGCGCTGATGATATTTGCGGCTGTTTCATGTTTCTAAACGGAGACGTTATACGTTGAATTATCTCGCTTCAATATGCAGCTCGCAGTATCTCAGTAGCCGGGGGTAGATAGGAAATGAATATTTTCTTCAGACCTTCGCCTTCTGCGTTATAATAGTAGCAGGGTGTACATTATTTATTTACCCTTATTTGGCTGCTACATCACTCTCCCCCTAGCGAAAGCGTACCGGAGGCTTGACGACTCGCCCATGTCTTGTAGTTTTCAATATAGGTTTGATATGGGTTGATGTTGTAGATGATGGGTTTTCAAGCTTCCTCGCTGGTGGTTGAGATGATAATGATGATGATGAGTCCTCTAAAGTATCCTCGTCAATAATATAGGCAGGCTTTAGTCGATCGATTGATATTATAGTAGATTTCCTTCCGGGTATTTGTAATTTAAAAGTCTTGCTATCTCGCTCTAAGACTTTATAAGGTCCATCGTAGGTAGGTTGAAATTGTTTTTTCACCGCGTCGTTTCTTACGAAGACTTGTTTGCATGTTTTCAAATCTTGATGGATGAATATAGATTTCTTGTTTTCATGTGATGATATGCGTTGCGACGATAAGACATTGTTTATCGATCCTTGTAGTTGAGTTACAAAATCGTAATTCATTTCTTGATTGTTTGACGATGTTGAAGTGAAAAAGTCACACGGTAGTCTTATGCTGCGGCCGTAAGTTAACTGAGCGGCGCTAAGACTAGTGTCTGCACGCGGTGTTGCTCGTAGTCCCAATAGCACTGTAGGTAGCTCATCAATCCACTTTGTATGTTGAGATAAACGAGTTTTGAGTGCGGTCTTCAATGTACGATGCCATCGTTCGACTATTCCGTTTGCTTGCGGATGGTATGCCGTTGTGCGTGTTTTCTGTATACCCATTGTTTGAAGGAGTTTGAGAAATAGGTTGCTTTCGAAATTTCTTCCTTGATCCGTTGTGATGGTTTTAGGTGATCCAAAACGAGCAATCCAATTTTCATATATTATTTTCGCGATGGATTCAGCTGAAATATCATCGGCGGGAATTGCTTCTGGCCATCTTGTTGTTCTGTCGATCATTGTTACGAGATATCGATGTCCTTGCGGTGACGTAGGTAATGGTCCAACGATGTCAACGTGCAGGTGTTCAAATCTCTCCGTAGGTGGAAATGAAGCTAGGCTGCTTGATGTATGCCTATGTACTTTGCATTTTTGACATTGAATGCATTGCTTCGCCCAGTTTCCAACATCCACTTGCATTGAAGGCCAAAAGAATTTTTCAGTGATGAGTTTTCTTGTTGTTTTAACACCTGGATGACTTATGTAGTGTAGTGCGTTGAAGACTTCGCGACGACATTCTTCTGGTAGGTATGGTCGCATGGTTGACGTTGAGGCTTCACAGTAGATAGGTAGATGAGTCATTGGTATTGTAACTTGCTTGATGGACAAGTTACTTTGCTTCGATAGTTTCTTAATGTTATCGCTATCTCTGTCTTGCGCTTCGGCGATCTTGCGATAGTCGATTGATGTAGGGCATGTTACACTGTCGATTGGTATGCGACTGAGTGCGTCGGCGACTATGTTGTCCTTCCCACTGATGTGACGTATGTCGGTCGTGAATTCACTGATGAAAATGAGTTGTCTTGCTCTTCGTGGTGTTTCCGATGGTGATGGTTTCTTCTGAAGTACATATGTTAATGGCTTGTGGTCGGTAAAAACGATCAGGTTTCGACCCTCGAACGTTTTTCTAAAATGTTTGATAGCCATGTAGATAGCGAGTAGCTCTCTGTCGAATGTACTGTAGTTACGTTGAGTATCGGAGAATTTCTTCGAAAAATAGCCAAGTGGTTGCCATTTCCCATTGATATATTGTTGTAGTACAGCTCCCGCTGACAAATCGGACGCGTCGCTGAAGATAGCAAGGGTTGCTTCGTGCGATGGGTGAGCGAGTAAAGCTGCATTTTGTATCGCAACTTTACAAGCTTCAAATGCCTTCGTGGCTTCGTTGTTCCATTCGATTGACGTTTTATCTTTTTTCTTCGTGTTGTGAAGGTAGGCGTGAAGTGGTGCTTGAATTTCAGCGGCTTTATTTATGTGTTCTCTGTAGAAATTTATCATTCCAAGAAATCTTCTTAATTCTTCGATTGTTTTTGGTTTCGCATAATCGACGATTGCTCTGACCTTTTCAGTAGGCGGTTTGATTCCTTCCTTACTGACGGTGAAACCAAGAAATTGAACTTCTTGTTGTCCAAATATGCATTTCGAAGGGTTGATTGTGATACCATTTTCTTCTAACCTCTGTAGCACGGTGCGTAAATGTGTTTCGTGCGTTTCTTCATCAGGGCTTGCAACAAGGAGATCATCGATGAATGCGAAAACGAAATCGAGTCCATGAAGTACTTCGTGTATGAATCTTTGAAAGGTTTGACCAGCGTTCTTCAGTCCTGGTGTCATTCTTGGAAATTCGAATAATCCCATTGGTGTAATTATTGCTGTCTTCTCTATGTCTTCATCACGTACTTTTATTTGTTGGTAAGCTCGGTTGAGATCGATGGTGGAGAATATAGTCTTGTTTGACAGTTGATGAGTGAAGTCCTTGACTCGCGGTATTGGGTAGCGGTCAGGAGTGGTAATAGAGTTCAGTCTTCTGTAGTCTCCACAAACTCGTAATTCTCCATTCTTCTTCGGTACGACGTGAAGTGGTGATGACCAAGGGCTTTTGCTTGGGCGGCATATTCCTTGCTCGATCATGTTTTCGAATTCCTTTCGAACTTGCTCGTATCGGTGTGGTGCGATTGGACGTGCACGGCAGTGAAGTGGTGGTCCATTGGTTTCGATAAAATGTTCAACGTCGTGCTTCGGTGTTAATTTCATTGATGTTATTCTTGTGATTCCAGGATATTCTTCAAGGATCTTGTGATATGATTGTTGAACATCTATGCTTCTTATTGTGGGTAGATTGGTTGCTTGGACGAAAGACTGAGATGCAAGATTGGTTTTCCCATCGATGAGTCTTCTATTTTTGATGTCGACGATCAACTGGTGATGTTGAAGAAAATCAGCACCGATGATTGGTTTACTGACTTTAGCGATGATAAATCTCCACTTGAATGGTCGGCGTAGATTTAAATCTAGTTCCATTGATTTTTCTCCATATGTTGGAATGGTCGTATTGTTTGCGGCGTAGAGTTGAAATTCCAGTGGCTTCATCTTCTGTCCTTGTCTCGGCGGTAATACTGAGATATTCGCTCCGGTGTCGATAAGGAAGGTGAGCTTTTTTTTTTTTATCGGTGACAAAAAGACGAGGTGTCCTACCGTCTGTTACGCAGGATTCTACTGTGCTATGTTCGATGGTGTTTTCTGGCTTCGTATTTACATTTTTGAATGTACACGGCGTTGTGCATCTCCTTGCTTTTGAACCGAAACGTCGATGAAAATAGCAATGGGTAGACCTTGTTTTTGCATTCTTCCGACTACCATTTGCAGGACGGTCGTGATGAACGGACGGTCTTCGTGGTTGCTGATTGAGCTCGTTGCATTTTTGGCGAGCGGCTTTCAGTGCGGCGATATCAGCTGACAGCTTCGCAAGTTCTTGTAGAATGAGCTCTCGATCCATGATGATATTTTGATTACACTGATTTTATGTACTGAAGTCCTTCGATGCACTTGATAGGGTTTCTAACGCGTGGATCTTCCTTCTTGATATTTTCCTTGCAGAGATTTAGTACGCGGTGCTCGTAGCGGGGTCTTCCTCGTGTTCAGACAGGGGCTTCCTCCTCGGTGCTCGTTCAGGGGTCACCACTGTAATGGTGGTGTAGGGGTCCACCATTAACAGACTCCAATAAGAATGATGCTCAGAAGGTTGAGAAATGAAACTGCTGGTCTTGATGGTTTTCTATGCGCAAGCGAATAGGAATGGTTTATTTGAGCACCCCTGCCTATATTTATATGCCTGGCTAAACTTACAATTGACCAATAGCAATTAATTTTATTTTCTTAACCAATTATAATACATAAATTTTGTCCAATTAGATTAAAATAATAATAATATTATTAAAACATTATGTACATCGTTAATAACAGACGAAACGCATAATAGTTCTGTCGCGCTCTAACCGACGATGGGCCGGTCGCCGGGCGGTCGTGCAAATTCGTGTGCGGCCTCTCGCAGATGCTCCGCCGGACGGTCTTATAAAAGCGCGCAGGACAGCGCGCGCGCACACTCGGCGGGCGGCGACGGCGCGGAACACATCTCCGGAACAGCAAGAAGAACTCGGAAGAAGCGACTGCGGCGTTGAAGAAACTTGCTCGAAGATGGTCGTCGGATGCATGAAGATTAATTGAAGATAGTCTGCGTGTGAAGACGATGCGGCGCTGATGATATTTGCGGCTGTTTCATGTTTCTAAACGGAGACGTTATACGTTGAATTATCTCGCTTCAATATGCAGCTCGCAGTATCTCAGTAGCCGGGGGTAGATAGGAAATGAATATTTTCTTCAGACCTTCGCCTTCTGCGTTATAATAGTAGCAGGGTGTACATTATTTATTTACCCTTATTTGGCTGCTACAAATCTATAGACTTGTCACATATACAATGTAATCTGAATAGAATTATGTATCTGTACCAATTTTGCTTTTTGTTTTTGTTTTGATTTGAAAAATTTAGTGGACCTGAATTTGACACCGCCGTATTGAAGTGGAATGTCAAGTGTTTGTGAAGTGTATGCTGTGTGTATAGACTATCACATGACTGACGCTGTTGCTGTCATTGCTGTGTAATGAAGTTGTGGATGGTAAAGCACGCTAACTAGATTACCGGCGGATATACAAAACAAAAAAAACATTCAAAAAAATAATTTTTAAAAATATTTTTTTACTATACGTTGTTACATATTTTTGTTTTTGTCATTTTTTGAAATTTTCGAAATAAAATATATCGGTTAATATTATTTGTTAATAATAAATTATTACGTAAAAAAACAATGAAATTATTTATTAAAAAAATATTTTTTCTGTTAATCCATTGAAAAGGGTCAATAATGATTTTTAAGAATAAAGTAATTTCTGAACTAATTATCAAAATATTAAAAAATATAAACAAAAACCGATTATAAACAACAAAAAAATTATTTATGAAAATTATTTCAAAAAATCATTGTTTTACTTATGCAATAAGATGGTAGCAAACTTTTTTTAAAAAATCCCAAAATAGTCTATTTATTTATAAACAATTTCTTAAAAAATGACGTAATTTTTTTTTCTCAAGATTCATTAATATCTATATTAGATGCAAAAACAGCAATAATAAATATTACTAAAAAAAAATTTTTTTTGATAGCGTTTCTTACAAATTACATTTTTTGTTAACTTAAAAAAATTATAATCAACAAAATAATAAACTTTAATAAAAAAATTTTGCATAACTTTATTAAGCACCTAAATGAGAAGAGCGACGCGAAGCGAAAAATTTATAGACCAATTATTTAAACTTTTATGCCGTAATTTATAAAAACAGAGATTGGAAGAAAATTAGTCAATTAACAATGGTGTAACTTTTTGAAAAATCGACATGATTTTTTTTCACCGAGGTTATGTTCGTTCAAGTGTTTAGATTACACCATAATTTATTCAAATTTTTAAATAGTTATTTGATACTATAAAAAAAATATTTTATGTGATATACCGGCTTCTTAGGCAGCACGCCTATGCGGTAACGACCTCGCGGAGCCATATTTTCAGCGTTAATTTTTTTTATAAATAATAGAGATAAAGTTCCGGGAGTTGGGACTATTTTATTGGAAATTCCCTCTTCTTTCAGGATCTTTTTCCAAAATTCCTTAAATATCATTATTTTAGAAGTTATTAATTTAAAACTAAGTATAGTTTTTTTAAAATCTTATTTTGTCAATAAAAATCGCAATTTTTTATGTGCTAATAAACCCTTCAAAAATTTTTTTCTAGAAGTCATTACGAATCGAATGAGCTATCGCGCATATTTTTAGGAGCTTTATTTCTATTTAACACGTTTTTGAACTTGTTGACTAGACTATATACTCCATGGCTCGAGCCGCTCGAGTTTTTAGATAGCCACAGATACCTAAGCATTTATAATATTAACTATAGTCAAAATTATCTAAGATGCCCATAATGATAGCTGCTATTTATTAATATGAACTAACCTTGTATGGGTGTCTTTGAGCTAAATGGAATGTTCATTTACTTGACATGAATAGTTGAATACTTACGGACAAAGGATTTTGCCAAAATTTGTTAAAAATCCATACTCATTTTCATTGGCGTTGATTATAAATCATATTATACGTTAAAATCTAGTAAAAATCCCACCACATCATAATTTATGCAAAATTTAATAAAAATATATGACGTCGAAACAATCTTATATGAAGAAGCCTAAATCTAATCTGACGTAGGGTGATGTGACGGCTTGAAACCGTTTATAAAACCAAACATAATCGATACATTACTATAATCGAAATTTAAAAATGAAAATTGATTAATTTAATTACATTGTTAAAAATGATTTGCTTGCATTTGAATTTAAAATTAGGTACCCAATAATACCACGACGAATTGGATGCTAACAAAGGACATTTTCCATTATGTATGGGCACTTCGCCATCCATGGACAGTAACTGCAGATAATATGTTATATGTAATTATGTATTTAAGGTTGCGGTAAACATTTTTTTTTCAATAAAATAATATTTATCTATACATGAATGTGTCTTACGAAATAAGCAAGAATTTATTCACTGTAGTTTTTTCCTGACGCTCATAATATAATATTATGTCAAAATATTATTATGAAACTGTGCGGGACTTTCATTCTATCATGATCTTTCTTTCTTTTTCTTCTCTCTTTCTTGGCCGATAACACACCAGTGATGCTTTTGGTATTATTGATGTTCATGGGCGAATGGATAAAAAAATATTTTATTGAAGTCGTAAATAGGTACATATTGAGAATATGCGGTACGAGATAGCTCAATCGAGGTAGTAGGTAGGTAACTAGGTACCTAAATATTACGGTTTTTAGTTTAAAATTTAATTATCGAATCGATTAGAAGGTCTTATAATTTTGAATCGATTTGTTGTAAAAATTGGTTTCTTTCGTGAACCGATTTTTTTGTACATCTCTAATGTCACTGTGATGGCAAACGACAAATTGGGCTTCTTAGTTCGCGTTGACTATAAGATTAATTATAGTATAACAGAATGTGTATTTATCTTCTAAAAATACAACTACGCATTAAGCAACTTCTCTTGTCGTTTCGTTCTTTGCGACACTGAGGTTTAAGTATAATACGAGTCTCCAAAATGTTTCATTGTACCATATAATTATTTCAAATTGCCTTACAGAGATCTTATGGACCATTTTACGCAGTAAACTTTTGATTAAGTTACACACCTAACTTACATCACTTTATTTTAAGACACGAAATAATGTAGCCTTGCTTCATGTTTTATGGAGATGTATCTTTTACGTTCAGTTTCGCGAATATTATGCTGCAATTTTTTTTTACATGAAATAAGTTAGTGCTTGACAACAATCCCACCTAATGTAACATGTAAGCGAAGGGCTTACAAAACTTACTTGCCTGAATTTTTCCTATGTTGATGTCGGTTGCGTATATTGGCCGCGTATACCAATATACATATGTATACCTATATGTTTTCAGCTATGAAGCCCCACAATATAATACAATAACTTTTATTGTAAACTAGTAAAGAAAGAATAATAATTTAGTTATACGTAAGACGCAGACAATAAGCAAAATTGATATTAGAACGTAATAATCTGAATTTTACAGATCAGATCTAGCTCAAATTTAAATGAGACTACATGACAAGCATCAGCTTTCGATTAAAAAAAGAATCATCAAAATCGGTTCAGCCCGTCGAAAGTTCTGAGGTAACAAACATAGAAGAAAATACAATCGAATTGAATACCTCCTCCTTTTTTGAAGTCGGTTAAAAAGATAGATTTATTTCAATAACATTGTCCCTCGTTTTGTATTACTAAATCAATTTTACAGAACCGATGAAATTTATCTTCTAGCGAGCCGGAGGGCAACATTTTTATGTTCATTCAGTGATATAAATGTTTTCTCATCTTTAAAACGATGTTCAGTCGCCTTCGCATTATTCTATATACAGATTCTACTCGTATACTTGTAGAATCTAACGTGGATGGACTATGTTCGAGAAACTGTGTTGTATTGTCACCCTACTTCTAATATATAAAATTCTCGTGTCACGCTTTTTTGAAGTTGAACTCCTCCGAAACGACTCGACCTATTTTCGTGAATCTTTGCGTGCATATCGGCTAGGGTGGAGAATCGGACAACATCTATTTTTCATCACCCTACCCCTAAAATTTTTTTGGCAGAACAACGTTTGCCCGGTCAGCTAGTAATGTTATAAATGTGAAATTTTGTATGGATGTTTGTTATTCTTTCACCCACACTTTCCCTTCGTCGTGGGTACTATGGTCAACGCACACACCTAGATCGAGAAAATAAAGCCATCATTCAAATTTTAGGCTCACTGGGAATCGAATCCAGGACCCTCTGAACGGTGGTCCGGGCCATAATGGTTACAAAGTAAGTTATATTAATGGAATTGCATATCTAAGTAATGATATGATTTTGTTAGATGCTGAACAATTCTTGACGGAAATGGTATGAACATTGAACAGTGAGTAATATTTAATCAAATTGATAAATATCCGATTTAATTTTATTTTGGAATGCGAATATGAGAAGAGAGCATTCGGCATGCAAGTTTGAAACCGATATTTTGAACAAACTTGTTAGTTACTTAGAGCTTAAACTTGGAAACTTCGACCGCACGTCTCGAATTTCGACAGTTCTGTTACAACGTAGGTACGAGTTTTGAACAAATTTTTGCTTCAGTTGCCACTTCCAAGTTATGTAAAGCTGTTACGCTGAAAATACAAACTGCTCCGGGAACACTTGGCCGGCGATGTTGGTTTTGAAAGAAAGTTTCTGTTTAAAAATGGGTGTCGAATGGTAATGTGAGCTTTACAAAACTAACTTCCGAATGCTTTTTTTGTGGTTTTTGCTTTTTTTTTGTGAAAATAACTATTATGTGTCTTGTTATATTCTGTTACGGAATAGTTTTATACCTGTGTCTTATACCTCAATTAAAGGCGACAGAGGGGCAGGATTGGTGGGGTGTGTGTGCTCTTAATAGAGCTGTAGTTAGAGAAGTAAGCAGCAAGTAGAAAGCAGAAAGCAGAGCACTACGCAGAGCTGGCTGGATCGTTGGCATTGAAAAATAAATTGGTTTTTGAAAAAGGAGATCAAAAAAATATTTGGTGATGTCGAAAACGTCATTCAATAAAATGATTGCAAATAGTGTAAGCGTATTAATTATTATCAGTGTTACTGTTAGTGTTAGTGTTAATTATTTTAGGTGTCAAAAAGAAAACATAAGTAACGCTTCAAGTTAGAGTCACTAACGGTTACTTAAATCGCTGCTTAGTACAGAATCTGTATGGCGATTCTTTACTAGGGAGCGATTTAAGTAACCATTAATGACTGAATTGAGACGTGAGTATAATATAATTATTGTTTGTGTCCTATGTGTCAAGACTGGTTAACGTCACGTCACGGATAACTTAACTTTGGGAACACCAACAGTCGGTGCAACTTTTTTATTTGGTGTATCTCAATACCTAATTCTTTCTCCTATTTCATTTTGGGTTGTTGTATGTTCATTAGTTCTCTAGCGTCAGTTTTTAGAAGGAACCTCTGCAATGCACTGCTGATAAACGCCCTCTTTCTATTCAGAAAAATGTGCGCTGAACGAAACCCCTAACTGTATTAGGCAGTTGAAAACAAGTAGCCAGTGATTTTTTACATTACAAGGTGGTATATGAAAGCATACAATACACCAGATTTTCCTTTATTACAATATAATTATTTAAGAAATTTTTTAAACGTGAAGTTTTGCAATTAGTATTTACGGGAATTTGTTCAACAATTTACATAACCCAACCTAACCTAGAACATTAACCCGAAACTTTGTTTAAATGATCCTATTATTTTGATGTCATGAAATTGTTTGAACTAGCTTCGTACGGTAAAAAAACTTTTGTTTAATACATTTAGTACATTAAAATCTCGGACTATACCCTGTCAACATAATGCCATTGAAAAAAATATACGGCTAATAAAAATACGTTTTTCGCTTTGACAGTCAATTATATTTCTACATCTTATAATTTTCAACAAAAGTTATTAAATTTTGATCAACTGTCTATTTCTAGCACAACATTTACGTCTATAACTGTACGTTCATCATTATTATCTCTTTGTCTTGTCTGTCCATAGCTAGGAAGTTAGCTTGACCCTTTGTAATGTCACACGGGATTTTGAGGGACATGACTTTTCGGATACGGAGAGCCTTGTTAACGCATTCATTGATCTTAACATGTGTTAATCCAATAGCTCTCTTCCTCTCTTCTGGTCAATGTTTCCCCTCGTGAAGAAGACTTGAGGAGCTTGCAAATAATGAAGACAGTGACCTAACCATTTATTACGTTCCTAAGACGGTCGAAATGTTTCCGACACACAACACATCAAAGTACGTAAATAATCTTATCAACTTACAAACGAATAGTTAGTTGAAATAAACTTTTGAGAGTGATTTAGGATATTAGTGACAGTACAGTGTTCTTAAAAGAATGTTATTTCTAGGGTTTACAATTTTGTCGGAAATAATATCTCTTTTCGTAAAGGCACAATCCTAGTTACAGCTGGACAAAGGTCTGAAATAATCGGATTGTATTAGTAAGATTTCAACACCAAAGCGACTATCTACGGCGTACATAAAAATGATTTTCAGACTATTCCTTTCAAGATGATTTGATCAGCTGGGATCAAAGCTAACGAGATGCGAGTAGTTAGCCTAAATAAATTTAATCATTAGCTATCTGAGAGGGCATGTAAGTGATTTTGTACGCCTTTGAGTCTCAACCAGATCTTATAACTGAAATTCCTTACATTTGATATGTTAATGGTACTTGAAACAAAGCGATATACATTTTTATTCCTGACAATGATGTATGTACGTACCTATGTACGTTTAGTACAGCTAATAAAAATTAATCGATTTCTAAAAAGTATGAAATAATAAACTAAAACCTACTAGGGCCTTTTTAACCGACTTTAAAAAAGGAGGAGGTATTTAGGTACATCTTTCGACTGGGTGAACCGATCTTGATGATTCTTTTTTTAATCGAAAGCTGATACTATATATTATATTTGGTTATCATGGTAGTCCTATTTAAATTTGAGCGAGATCTAACGAGTACTTTTTGAGTTATCCTTTATTTTGAAGTTGGTTATATTTTATAAGAATAATACAATTGAATCTCAGATTCCTAATAACGTCTTCCCTCGTAATGTAATACTTATATAACATCACACAGAGGTATTTGAGAACAAAATTGAAAGGCAATTTTTCTACCATTAGCCTGTCATTGCTTAGATACGAACGCTTTGATTTATTCTATAGATACTACTCGTACATCTACATAAATACTCAAATAATCCAAGTATTCCGCCCTATTCCGTTTTATATTCGAAGGAAAGGGTATATTTGGGACTCAATATGATAGAATTTACATAGTAAGGGGTGCCTCGTAAACTTATCATGAAACGCCCCCGATCTTTTGATATCTTCCGTTGTATTTTATTTAAACATACGTGCAAATAGCTTTTTAGTGTTGTACTTGTTTTAGGATATTTTTTATGGAAATACCAATAAAAAGAGACGGTGACTCCTCGCGGATCTTAGATTTAAAGAATTTTATTTACAAAGGAAAAAATAATTTACAAATATCTATACTTATATAAAGAGGAAAGATTTGATTGTTTGTTTGCAATGAATAAGCTCCAAAACTACTGAACCGATTTTAAAAATTCTTTTTCTGTTCCGTGAGATGCTTAATAAAACTTCAATAATGTAACCTAGGGTGTAAAAAAATAAGAAAATCGAAGTAAAGCGAGGGCGGTTACTCGTATCAAAATAAAAACAATGAAGTAGAATCATAGTACGTAACCAAAATAGTAGGCGAATATAAATATTGTAAACACTTATGTAAGTAGGTCTTCGTAAATATATTTCACGGCGGATCTAAGGTTCTAAGACGGAGGATGATAAGGTGTGACAGGTAGCAAACCCTGTACAATGCAAGAGTACCACTGGAGTAAAGCAACATTATACAGAGCATTAGGCATCACACATTTGTTGCCAGGTAAGAAAGAAAAATAAAGAAACGTTTGGCAGCTAACAAACTGATTAGAAAGCATCCTATTAGTATTTAATGAATATAAAATTCATCATGTAATAAATCAAGACAAACCTCTTAAAATCTTCCCCTGGGTACAATTAAACCTAGATAAATAATACCCGCGGGTAACAGTTTGAGTTTCCCTGGCTACAGATAAATTGCCAGACACGGATTCCGTTAAATCTGGGGCGAATTTTAGGATTTGTGTTTGATCCTTTAAATAACCGGCGTTGTTTCGCCCGCCACTTTATTGGTCTCTGATATTGGCATGAAAATAATTTACATTCCTTCTTAAGTCCATTGTATGTTTACAGAATCAGTGGTGAAAAATGTGGGTTTTAATATTGGCGAATAGAAACAGAATAGCTTGAAATACTCGGTAAAAAGTAATTAATGCGTCGTGAGTCGTGACTAAAGGTTTTTACAAAAAAGGTACATATCATTGAGCCGCGAATGGGTATGCAAAGAGACATTTATTAACTATTGATATTGAATAGTCAGGGTAGGGTTAATACTTAACAAACTTGGTTACGTCATATAAAAGTTATGATTTTATCGCCCCAACTCAGAGTCATTAACAGTTACTTAAATCGCCCCTTAGTACAGAATTTGTATGAAGATTCTTTACTAAGGAGCGAATAAAGTAACCGTTAGTCTCTAACGTTGGGTAGTTGGGGCGTAAGTATTTATCCTACCTAGGTAGGTTAAAAAAAAGGGGTGCGTGTAGTTTTGTACGCGCGTGAGAAGTTATACTTCTTTGACATAATTCAATAAATATTTAATTTAATAACGTGTACCAGTGTTAATTATCTTTCAAAAAATATTTTTGTACTAAATAAAAATAAACAAGTATAAACTAGATGGCGTTGTTAATGAACCTAAATCACGCTGTTGTGACTTTGTGAGATTTGTATAAGTAATAACATTAAATGTTAAAAGAGGTAAAGATAATAAGAATCTAGGGCCATCTATCCAGTGCTTTCATACCCCCTCCATGGTAGCGCAATGTTTAACGCAAGTCGCAACCGTTTAATGCAACCTTTTTGCAAGTCGTATAAGAAGTATAACTTCAAAAATATTCCACGACGATAATATTAATTGGGCAGCTTGCATGCAATCGCCAAATGAAGCATCGCGTCGTAGACAGTAGGCTTACACGTCACGTATGGCTACAGCGCTGCACCAGTTCTAAGCGTTATTTTTCAAAGTATTAATTGTAAAATTTATTTAAATTTACTGGAAGGTGTAAGTGCTATTCCAAGCAGATATTTATATTAGTTAATTAAATGGTACACGATGTGTGCTAAGCTAAATACAAGGTAAGACGGGAGAAGTCAACGCAACTCAGTTAATTAAAGAGCGAGTAAATACACTTGTCTGAATGATAAAGACGAAGATCTAAAGTTATATTGTTGCCTAATGAGTTGTCTAATGAGAACAAAGTAATAATACCACAGAAGAATAATAGTACTTATAATAGTAGTTATTAATAATAGTACTTATAATAGTAGTTATACGGAGTTATACTATGTATCTGTCGATAATTTGGATTTCACAATATTTGTAGCGTAATGGCGACCATGTCGATCTACGTACCAAGGGTCTTGGATTCGATTCCCAGTGAGGCGGAAATTTGAATGATGAGTTTGAAATTCTGTTCTCGGTTTGTGTGTGTGTGTGTTCTTGTCTTAGACAACAATCTAAGGCACCCACGACACAAGGAACCCTCTGTGGGGAAATGAGTGTGTAGCGTTAAAAAAATATTTCAATCCAAATTTTTCAAAAAACATTCAAAAAAAATTAAAAAATATATAAAAAATATATTAAAAAAAACAAATCAAAAATAAATATTTTAAATATTGAAAACGAATGGCAACGTATTTAAATATATTTCCACGCGATATATTGTCTACCCCCTTACACGCGGTCGTAACGCTTTTTCGTGATAGAAAAATCCTATTACCCCGTTATATGTATAGAAGTTTCACTTCAATAATTTTCTTGTGAAATGACTTATTTATTAGTTGTTGTTTACCACTTGTTATTTTATTTTTACGCCATATTGTAGTAATCAATTTCAAATTTTCTTTTTTTTACTTACTATCTAATTGTTTGAATGAAGCATTCAGTTTTAGGCTGTGCAAAAATATTTATAAATGACGACTTTAATTATTTGTCGCAATACCCACTTAACACGTGCTAAGACACCTAGTTGCAAAATGTATCCGTTTGAATTGTGTGAACAGATCGAGAAGGACGGCAATAAAATCAAACAAGTCTAGACTCCAGTTTATATTCGTTTTATAGTTATCAGAAACAGCTCCCATTTTTAATCAGTATTCTACAGAATGCTATACTACTAATATGTACACCTATTTGTTTATCCATTCTCGTTTTATACGTTCACGTCTTGACGTTTAGAATTGTAACGTTGTCCAAGATCTTATTTATATTGTCTGCTACATATTTTATTACTTTGTATTATATTTTTATTACCAATACTTTCTTCGTTGCTTGTATGTAGCGACGCAGCGACAAGTTGCCGAACCTGTCGGGCGACGTCGCCTGACATCTCGAGCGACACGTGTTGCGGCCGTTGCGGGACATAAAAAATACTTAATATTTCTCTCAGAATTTTACAATGATTTTTATACACTATGGGGGCATCATTTTATACTAGACTAGCTGACCCGGCGAAGATCGTATCGCCTAACAATTTTTTTTTCTAAAATAAAAGTAGCCTAAGTAACTCCTTGTTACATCAACTATCTGCCAGTGAAAGTCCCATCAAAATCGGTCCAGTCATTTCAGAGATTACCCGGAACAAACAGACAGACAGACAGACAAAAATTGTAAAAAATCTTGTTTTGGTATATATGTACCGTGTATACATCCAAATGCACTTAGTAAAAATTATTAGTATTACGAACAGACACTCCAATTTTATTTATCTGTATGTCATGTATTGATTGATGATGATGATTACTATAAAAAGTAAACATTATTACAAGTATTTCCATGCGTGCGTGCGTGCGTGCGTGCGTGCGTGCGTGCGTGCGTGCGTGCGTGTGTGTGTGTAATAATTTTAATTATGTGCCTTTGAAGAAGGGGGCTTTAAATTCCTTAAGAGTTGAAGACATTTTATTATATTGTATAGTATATTTAATTAATGACTCAGATATATTTAACTTAATATAGATATTAAAACAGTATAATATATGTGTATTACAAGTTGCAAAGTATTACTAAAGCTAAGTACATACCTACTGCTACTTTGTAATTACTGACCTGTAGTAGGAAGATCTTCGAGTTAGTTTCGAACGTGCAAAGCGCAAGTTACAAGGCATGAGTACCGCTAAGCTCGTATCGAACTTACCCAATTAAAACGAACTTCTCGGGTTGCCGGGGATTGGAAGTTTTAAGAAATTTTGCTTTATTAAATTAGTCTTAAAATATTATGTTGTTAACACGGACGTAAAAAAAGAACGGACGTAACCTTGTCTAATCGAGAGTGAAGCATAGCAATGATAGCTCGCTTACCATGTGTGCGTAATTTTGTAATTTTTGATTCGCGATGGTGTCAATGTCATAGCAGTATGGTGTCAATGTGTGGGTGTGTGTGCTTGTACGAATACAGAGTTGGTACTATGGGTGCTTCACTGAATTTGTTCTTGGGATTACGTCCGTCGTTTTTTTACGTCCGTGGTTGTTAAATAGTTTTTGTTTTTCATAGTTGTTTAACAGTTTTTCTCTCAATACCTGCTAATTTAACCCACATGTATGCTCAGCAATATTCAGTGTTTCAGCTGATATTTGGGAATTCGTGATTGTTTTGAAAATATCAGATTCTTTGAGAAAATTTTATATTACAGCCTCACTGTTAGGTCTACGCTCGTTTTTTTTTCTCGAAGTAGCTCATAACAGGCCTATTGGATCATACAGATATTTTTGTTTTTGTTAAAAACCTATTACTTCTTTATTTTCTTATATTACTTCTTTTATTCAAGTTATAAATGTAGTTAAAGTGGCCAGTTATTGCCAGTCGATTTACCCTATTTTTAATATACCTACGTGTGGGAGACGTCTTGACGTCACAAGTTACTTTTAATAGGGCAATTTCAACGTCACATTTTTACATTTCGTAAGATATTTTTATGATTCTTACATAATTGTTTCTTTTAATTTACTTTTACAAACAATCAAAAAATGGTAAAACCTTACTTATAATGGTTCAACTTAAAGTCTAGCTCAGCGCAATGGTACTAGGGTACTAGTAATCACCCACTTTGAGGAAGATTGGTTATAATTCCTAAACCTGTGTATCACGAATGTAAGTTTCTGTATCACCATATTATTTCTTCTGTGGTATCCAGCTATTTCAGAGATTAGCCGGAACAAACAGACAGACAGACAGACAGACAAAAATTGTAAAAACTGTTGTTTTGGTATATGTACCGTGTATACATCTAAATGCATTTAGTTATTTTAATATTACAAACAGACACTCCAATTTTATTTATTTGTGTACATTATAAGTTAACCCTTGTTTTATTATTTAGTGCAATAACTTAGTAAAATTCTATTAATTCTTGATTTGAAGATATTCACCCACATTTTAAACGAGTGAGAACAACGATGACGGCGGAACTGGTAAGTTATTCCCGTTCGCAGTATGCATAATAAATGATAAAGTTAAGCTTATGGCCCGTACCAGAGATAGGTTTACAAACAATTTTTACTAGTGTTCAACGGCTTGTACAGTCAGCAAAATTGCAGGGCCAATGCCCTGTAAATGTACAGTTACAAAAACGTTCCCCAGTGCTTAATATTTGCCGTATTGGGGCGGCTTAGAATACTAACTCCGGCTGTACTTAGAGGCGACTAAATTCGGCCCACTGGTGGTTAGGGTCTTTTGAAGGGATTATATTTTTAAAATTGATTTTAATAATTCATTAATACCATGATTAATATTATTATTTTTCCATGGTTTGCCTAGATTATTGGTTTGCCTGGTATTCCCTGACTACCATTTTGCTTGACCCAGTCGCCAAACGTTTTTTTTTTAATATGAAATAAGTTAGTGCTTGACAAAATCCCACCAAAAATTAAAACTTAATTTAAATAAAATAAAATGTAAATTAATGTAAATTAAATTAATAAATAATTTATTTATTTATTTTTTAATTTAAAGTTAATTTTTAAACGTATGTTTAAAATATACTGTTATCTATCTATTCGACCCTTTCATAATGATGATGTAATAAGTAAAATCGTAACATCTATCAATAACCATAAAAACACGTATTTTGCAAGCCATTAAAGTCGTAAATTCATTAATCTTTCTATAACAACGCACAATAGGAAGTTATTTTTCTTTTATTCTTAGGTTCATGAATAATACAGCTTTTAACGCTCACTCTTTTAAGCATTTAAAGATTGCTTTTGCTTTATTTTCTTTTTATTATATCTTTTGTCCAAGTTCAATCACAACATAGTAGGCACGTTTTGTTTAGTATTAGCACAGAAGACATAGGTAACAGTACGAGGCCATCCATAAATTACGTCACACTAATTTCATGACTTTTTGACACCTCCCCCCTTCTTGTCACAGCTGGTCACATTTGTGAGACCTCCCCCCTAGTGTGACGTCATATATTATGAAATTTTACACCTAGAAATTATTAAATTAAAACAGCAGTTTCGAAATAAGTTTTATTTCCATTAATTGTTTTTTAATATTTACCTATACATACAAATTATTCGATTTTGAAGTGTGACGTCACGAAATTTAGAACCCCCTCCCACCCCTTGTCACACAATGTCACACAATGTCACACTTTATCGACCCCCCCCCCTAACGTGTGACGTAATTTATGGATGGCCCCTAATAGGTATTAGCATAAAATTTCAATAGGTATATTTTATAGTTTTGATAACGTGTTGTATTTTTATTCTTGCGTAAGATATGTGCACACACCCGCGCGTTTTGTTTGTGTGTACTTATACATACACGTTTACTTAATTAAACAGTGTTACGCCCCAACTCAGAGTCACTAACGGCTACTTAAATCGCTCCTTAATAAAGAATCACCATATAAATTCTGTACTAAGGAGTGATTTAAGTAACTGTTAGTGACTCTGAGTTGGGGCGTTATTGTATTAAAAAATCGCGTCTTAAATTTTTAAAAGTTGACTAAAAATCTCGCTCTGATATCGATTTATCTTAACGATAATACATTTAAGTTGCTAAGGGCTTGTTTCACAATCTTCAAGTAAGTCCGAAGTAAGCTATTCGTTAGTTAAGTTGACATTTCGTGTATGTAAAATGACATATTAACGTCACTTTAACCGGCGAATAGCTTATTCAGGACTCTACTTGAAGATGGTGAAACAAGCCCTAAATGTAAATATTTTAGGACTCACTATTTATTCTATATTTTGATTATGAAATGTATTATATTAAAGCAGAATACAGAAAACCCAATTATCAACCGTCTACAGGAATGGCTAGTCATTGTTAATTATGACTTTTTAACTTCAAAGTGATTAGGTACATTGGCAAGGTTTTATTAATAACTGCAGTAAAAGAGAAGCTAAAAAGTAATATTCCTTTTTCTTTCGTTAACAATGGAACTCTTGTCTTTGTAGAGCTTTTAGACGCAAATCTTTTGTCCAATTCGATTCGTTAAATGACGGACTCTAATGACTATAACAAGTAATAATTTGAAAAAAATGTTTTTATCTATTATAAATTTCCCATATTTTACGAGTAATTGTTGTCATTCGGCTTCGAAATAGTTCGAACACAACAAAATAATGTTACATACAAAAGGCCTGTATCCTAGTTTGAACTTCTATTAAAACAGATATAATCTTTACCAGAAATTTTAATAATAACCACTTGCTTTCGCAGAATATCATGTAATACATCGTCAGGAAATTGAGTACCATTGAGAGTTCCATAAAATTTTCTCAAAAGTGTTAAGTCTATTATCTGGTATTAGTCGCAGTTAATCCTATCGCTGTGAAAATTCCAAACAACGCAATGTTTATGGGTTGTAAAGTAATGATTATCTTACAAGATAACAAGGAAGGAACAGAATTCCAAATATTTGTTCCAACTTTCTGAATTAATGTTGCGGGCTGAGTCGGAGTTTGTTAACGCATTCTGATACTTTTCCAACTCCAAGTTTAACTGTATAATATAAGTTTACACTGCTTGCTAATGTGCTGAAATTTACATTACTTAACTTTACATTGTTAGAAATTGAGCGGATGTTATTGTAGATTGTTTGTCCAATGCATTAATATAATTTTAAAATATTAATGTAATTCTTGTTTAGTGATAAGAATGAAAATATCGCACTATGTGCAGTATACATAAATAAATATTGCAACACATAATAGGTATTCCTGTGTCGTGGTTGCTATGGACAACCAAAGGTAAGGTACAATCACCAAGGCTTCACCGGGAATCCAACCCGATCACCGATCATTTAGACGAATAGCATAAGAAACAAGATGTGAGATAAAAATTATTGTACAAATATTCACCCGAGAAATAAGATCTAGCCCAGGTTATATTCCGTTGTTGGCGTACAGGGTCCAAGACAGACATGTGTGACAAATTTATTGTTGTCACACACTTGTTCGTGCTGTTCTAATTTTGTATGCCTTGCCCTCAGGGACACAGGGATTTTTGGTAAGGATGACAGCGTATGAACATAAATTTTCAGTAATTCTGTGTAATAAATAATAATAAAGTGAAATTCACAGCCAATTCTGTGGTGAGATCTTTTTGTGGAAATTAATAAATAACATAAAAAATAATATTAAATGAAAATAAAAAACAGTTTAACAGTTTTGTTTACACTAAACATAGCTAAGAACATTCTCAATTAAGTCACCTTTGTTTGTTTTTGTGGTGCTCTACTTAATTATGCACCGTGGTGGTACAACTGTGTTATGTTGTGAATGTTTTGTAACTGTTTCTGTGTTCTGTGTATTTTATGTTACTAATAATAGTTTATAATAATTTTGTATTTACTAACATCATATGGATTTTGTCCGAAATAAAGTTTTATTATTATTATTTTGTTTTTTATTTATTTTCTCTGGATATACCAGGTAGTCATAAATAACACGGGCTTACACCAAGTGTTATTTACAGTAGGTAACTAAACTAATAGGTAAACTAACGTTCTGCTGTTACATGTTCAACATCTTTATTGTCACTATCTAATTGTAAAAATTTGCGGACAATGCGACATGTGTTTAATATTGCAGCTTTTTGAAGACTAATGTAACTAAATTTAGGCAGGTCTAATATCTTTAAACTATGGAAGAGCTGTTTTGGAATTACACCGGTTGTGGAGATAACTATGGGCACTATTATTACTTTTTTCATTTTCCATACTCTTGTGATTTCTTCTTGTAGTTGTGCGTATTTTCTAATCTTTTCTACTATTGTCGATTGTAAATTATTTGTGTTTGGTACTGCAATGTCTATTATAAATACATATTTCTTAAGTTTATCTACTAGTGTGATATCTGGTCTATTGTTGTATATTGTGTGGTCTGTAAGAATTGACCGGTCATAATAAATTTTATGTGTTGTGTTTTCTAAAACTGAATGAGGTGTATATTATTATTATTAGTATTATTATTATTATTATTATTATTATTATTATAACGTTTCACAAATATTACAGAAGACATAATAGTAGGTACTTATCAAATACTTACGTTACTTTTCCTTACTTTGCAACATAAATTAGAAGTTTCACTTCAATATTTCTTTCATCTTGCGGGTCAGCCGCGCTTCTGTAGTCAGTTACGTTGCGTTAGTCTGGCACATAGTCTCTGTATTTCATTTTTAACCGACTTCAAAAAAGGAGGAGGTATTCAATTCGACTGTATTTTTTTATGTTTGTTACCTCAGACATTTCGACTGGGTGAACCGATTTTGATAATTGTTTTTTAATCAAAACCTGGTGCTTGTCATTGTGTCCTACTTAAATTTGAGCTAGATCTGACGAGTAGTTTTTGAGTTATTTTGAAGTCGGTTATTTTTTTCTGGTAAAATTCAAATTATAGTCCATTACAATGAAAGCGAGTCTTTGGTAATATTAGTACACATTCTGACGTGCACACGCATAGAAAGATTCCGTCTGTGTCGTCACTGAGACGCAGAGCAGGACACACACGTGGTTATACACTTGACTAATTTTATTGTATAAAAATCCAAACTAGGTGCGATCTTCCCCCTTTTTGTTTAATGGATGAAAAGTGTTTTATATTTAGTGGTTTACCGGGATAGTAAGTACCCTATATCTTATTCAAAACTAGCTGTTGCCCGCAGCTTCGCATACGGAAATTATGTTTTACCTTATTTGTAACTCTTGCAGAAGAAAATTTAAAAAACGGTGAATTTATATTGAAGTACTTAAAATTAGTAATTTATACACTGAAATCCACGATAATATCACAAAGGATTCCTTCAGAAGCGGGTTTTGAAAAATAAGCAATATTTACATTAATTTTTATTTTTTTCCTTTTATTTGCAAAATTTTGAAAAACTGAAAAATATGTCTTCCAACAATTTAATCAAGAAATATTTGTTGTAAATTTGAAGCAAATCGGTTGATGTTTTAAAAATATTCCATAAAAAATTTCATCCCGTTTCCCGGGGAAACCTTTTAATTTTCCGAGATAAAAAGTATCCTAAAATATGACCCGGAGTATTAGTAACAACTTTACCAATTTTCATCGAAATCCATACAAGGGTTTTCATTTGATGCCCGGACAGACAAACAGACAGACAGACAGACAATAATTCTAAAAAAATTATTTTTGTGCTCTAACACGTTATTGAAGTGCCCCCTAATCGTAATTTTTAAAAAATATTCTATGTACAGAAAATTTTCCCTTTGAGTTTTATTATAGAATATAGATATAGATATGATGTAGATTATAAGTTATACAAGTTACCTTTGGACACACATTACCACGTGACTAATAAATTAAATTCACAATAAACATAATTTATACTCTTACAAAAGCCTATTTAATCCACTGTTGATATTCTATTATTGTTGTATTATATATTCAGTGTATCGGCAAATTGGACGCGCCATGTTTGTGGTTGAGATACCTGCGGGCGGATTAATTAATTGTGTAACTAAATTATATAATCCGAAAACTATTTGATATTAGTTATTGGTTAGGTAGTATTGGTTTTCATAAAAATAGTAATATACATTTACATTTTTCCGTTTCGTTCAAGTTTCAAGTTTCAAGTTTCATTCAATTCCGTTTCCCTCCATTTCATTCCCTTTCGTTTATTTCCGTTTCGTTTTAATTTCAAATGTAATAGTTTACTTAAGTGATTATTACTTACGTTATTACTTAGTTTATTTTAGATGGCATAAGTACTACTTTTGACACTGAGCTTAGCTCATTTTGCTCTCATCTCAGTTGTCCACCAATCTCCACTGAAGCTGCGTTATTATGTGAGGTCCAGATCAGGCGAGACCGTTAATGGGTTCATATTCTTTTTAATTTCTTCAAAAATAAGTACTATTCGTAAATATTTTTGTTAAATTTTTAACAATAAATTTTTACTAATTTAACAAATATATTTACGAATAGTAGTGAAATATAAAATGTCCGAGTGCCGAGGTATTTTCCATTAAAATAGAGTTAAAATATTTACAATAATAATATGGCCAACACCTTTTTGCGTTGACTTTCCTTTATAAAATGCTATCGCTACTCTTAAGTATCGTCAAAATTAATTAATGAAACTATAGCTTTATATCTTTTGACGTGCGCGCTTTTGACCTCATTTCATCTGCGCTGCGTAGCTTTTGTGACATTGTGGGAAAATCTTGCGGGGGTTTTTTACTCCCATAGTTCAGTTCGGGACTAGGCAGTTTGTATGACAGTGGTTAGTAAATCTTTTCGAAAGCATTTTAGGTTGTGATGTGCTAAAAAATAAACAGCATCTACAAATTTAAAATATATACTAACAACTAACTTATACTCAGTTTTTTCAGATGAAACTTACTTGGTAAACAATCTTAGCAATACTTTACATGAAAATATTAAAACAGAAATTTAGATTTGGCATTAAAATATTATTTGTCTTTTTCTCTTCATTTTATGTTAGCCTTATTTTTAAATTACAAATAACGATAAAAAGACAGTGTTTAATAATATGTTTGTGTACCAAATGGACTCATCTAAATAAAAAAAAGTGCGTAATCTTTACGCGCGATTGAAGTAAAATTTCTTTGACGTTGACACGTATTACCAAAAAAAATTTAATTTAAAAGAAACATCATATTACAGTTGACTCAGATTTTTTAACAATATACTTTACAAAAAAACGAATACAAAGCTATAATTACCTTTAATAATACTGTTACCGTTAATAATACCATTATTCGTTACCCCGCGTGATACTTATTTAATCTATAGACTTGTCACAGATACAGTGTAATCTTAATAGAATTATGTATCTGTACTTCAATTTTTGTTTATGGTTTTGTTTTCATTTGACATTCAACAGACTATATAGACTATAGAGCCATATTTCCGGCCGAATGCTTCCGTCCGAAAAAGAATCTCTCCGCTCATTTACACGCGCGTGTCGCGGACCGTCTCGTGGCGCGTCCGTAAGCCACGCCCCCTACGCGCGTGTGAACACCGCGCGAGCGCTCGCGCGAGCTCCTTTGGCGCGCGCCTACAAAACCGCTCCCGACGCGAGCCCTGCGAGCACGAGACGCGCCGCGGTCTGGTCCGCGAGCGCCCTGTTCACAGGCGCGCGTATGCGCGCGTCTCGCGGATTGTCTCGTGGCTCGCGCGCGCGTCTAAATGGGGTATCTGAAGTTGCGCCTAACGAAGTTTTACATCAAAAATGGAGTATAGATACACCTAACATTAACTCACTACTTAAACTTCTAAATTGAAGAGATACATACCAGAAAATAGTAGGCCGTCTGATAAGGGCCACAGAGTTAAAATACTGTCTGTAAATTACAGCCTAAATAACTTTGCAAGTTCCTATATAACAAGGTTGAAAGTGTCGTACATGTCCCGCATTCCTATGCCCTTGTGCACCGTAAATAGCCGCCCTCGTAGAAATCTCCATGCGGTCACAACGCACAAGAGGGAACGTTTGCGAATTCCACAAACTGTGTGGAGGTTTAGAGGCTAATGAGGCTATACATATTTTTTTAAGTTATACTCTTCTTTTGGTGCGTTTGGAAAAAAATATAAAAGTAAAATTTTTACGACGCGTGCGCATACTGGCAGCCAAAAAGCGACATGATGAAGTAAGCTGATAACTGTCAACTTCAGTGCAAATTCAGTGCGATGCGGCGACTCTGTCCTACGTGCGTGCGAATTGTCCCTTCACTGCCAGTGACAACCTACGCCGCACCGCTGAAGTTCGCGTAAACATATCAAACCAACTGATCGCGTTCGCGTCAAATCGCGCCGCCCCGCAGCACACTCTACGTGTGTTTTGTAACGCAGGACACCTAATACATCTAGACTGTTTGTCATTTCCGCGTCGCGCCGCGTCGCTTCGCGTTCGCGTTGAGTCCCCCACGTAGGACAGCGCCTTACTCGCCTAAAGAAGTATACTTCTTTAGGCGTTATCTTGTTAATAAGTGTACTAAGTTTATAAAAAAAACTATATATTTGCTGGTGCTGTGATTCGCATAAAACCACAGAAAAAATAATAGTACTTGATAAAACGTTATTATTTATCTTGATTGATGAACCACGACTTAGTTTTTACTACAGCAAAAGATTTCTTGTAAAAACTCTCGCTTAGAGCTATGATTTATTATTTTTGCGAAAAATCCTTAAACCAATTGTTTTTTTTATACAATAGGTACCAACTTTCATTTAATTACTGGCGCAAACTTCAAAGTTTCACATAAAGTTTTCACCCTATTTCAGACTCTAAAACAGTGAAACTTCCAATAATAGATACTCCTTTACTCAATATACTTATTTATAGAAGTTTCTTGGAGTTTCTAATTAGCGGTTTAGATACAAACTTTAACTATCCTTTGAACAACTACACAGAGTTATTTCGAAAACCTCTAAATTTCAATTCAATAATTTTAAGCAATATTTAAATTTGTCTTGTATAAAAATTTTGAGAAGAACGGATAATAATAATAGATTATTATTTCTCCATGGGGTTCGCCTGGATAGCTACCACCCTTGAGCATGAGTCAGCCCCCAATCGACTCGTCGTGTTCCGGCTGGGGGTTTGAGAGTTTTTGTTGGATTTTCTATAAAACCGTGTTTTTTAGTTTTTTTTTTAGTTTCTCTCTATTATTCAATTTACATTTTCCCAATACATTCTAAGAAAGTGCTGTGAGACAAAATGTACAAACACACACGCGATATCCATATTTTTTATCTGTTATTTTATAACTGTATTATCCAAAAGTTTTTCGTACAGAAAAGCCTTACAAAATCAATTGGCTGACTTTCGGTAAGTAGGATACTGACAATTCACAATGAATTTTACCGAAGCAATAGTACCTACGCAAGACTTACGTTTGAAACATTTAAATTGCAAACAGCATATTATATCAGCTTCCTGTGAGTCAACCGAGCTTCAAAATGGATTACTATAGCTCTCGGTATTCGGTATTAAAAATCTGAATATGCTCGGGAAAATTTAACTGTAAACACAACGTTAATTGAACGAATAACAAACAATTAAAAATAACCGTTTGGAAATGGTAAACGCTGACGTGACAGTTTCTCTTAATAGGTTGGGAACTCAGGAAAGAAGAATATTTTAAAATAGCTTTGTTTTTTAAGCGGGAAAAAAGTTTATATTTTATAATTTATTCTAGTAAATTTGGGCTATCAGGGGCTCATCCTGAATCCTAGCCTTGTCAAAGCCTTGGCAAGTCGTTGAGTCCAAGCTGATCTCCCAAACGCGTGATGCATGCTTAACAACAAGTTATCTTATATTATATTATTTTCTTGTATAAATAAAAATTAATTGCATTGTGTTTAATATTATTAACATTTTGGCTTACTGTGTGTCTCCTATAAAGTCGGAAGTGATAAGTATAAATTGGTAAATATCTAAATATCTATAATAAATGTATCATTAAGATACAAAACGTTTCATTCATGAACGGAAGCCTAATAAAAAATCCAATATAAATCCTGTTTTATTAATTTATTCCACAAAGCAATTTTGAAATGCCAATATTACTACCAGTTGGATACAATTCGAGCGGAAAAATGTACAATAGGCAAGCAGTGAAACGATTGTTTGAACGAATAACATGCAAATTGAAGTAAATAAGTTGCTGGAATCTTATTAACTCCGTCTCTGATTTCGAAATACCAGGAATAGTGAGTTCAAGAGAATTAACTATTTCAGTTTTCTTACTATTGTTCATTGTGCCAATTTTCGTATTTCATAAATCTTAAGTTATTTTACATTTCAAAAATTATAAACGCTTGGAGTTGCGGTAAAAGAAAATCGGCCAAATGTAAGTTTATTAAATTTCTAAATGAACTGAAATAAATGTGCAGGTTTCGGAAAGGTACGATTTTGAAGTGAAAACTTCTTTAGCATCGTTGTCATTTGAAGGTCGATGAAACGAAAAAGGGACAGTAAAAAGAGACAGACACATAAATTCATAAGATTTAACGTGGGAGAAAATGAGATAGGAAGCATTATACAGTGTTTCTTAAGTTCGTGTTACTTTAAAAAGTGCTAAGTTGTTTTCATAGATGGCGCTAGCTACTCATTTTACTCTTCATATCATGTTAAGGGATGGCGTTAGTTACCACTGTTTTATTTTTATTTAGTACAAAATAGTTTTTGAAAGATAATTAAAACTGATACATGTTATTAAATGAATACCTTTATTTTTGAAGGTTTCACTTCTACCACGTGTGAATTGCACACATTTCAATTTTTTTTGTTATTTAAATTCATACCTTTTATGCATTTGATATAATATTTGTTTAACGTATCTTTTTATTAACTTTTCATGTTTTGATCAGCTGTAATTAATCCGAAAAATGGTTTCAACGGTCTATTTTAAGACCTTCAGGGATAAAATTATATAGATAAAAACCACTTGGAGTATTATTGGTAACGAGATTGGTAGTAATAATTTACGCGATTCTAAATATGAATTATTAGTTAATGAAAATAAAATAACCTCTGATAAAGAGGTGGCTAATGCATTTGAAAATTTCTTTCAAAATATTCCGGTTAGGTTGACTAAATCACTGACTTCATCCCCGGCAGCAGCACATTCTATTTTAAAAGATACAGTTGATGAATGTGTTTCGTTTCAATTTAAATATACTTCCTCATTGGAAATAGTTCGAACTTTTCGAGCATTGCACATTAAAAATACGGGTGATTTGTGGGGAATGTCTGTCACAGTTATAAATAACTAGCTGTTGCCCGCAGCTTCGCATGCGGAAATTATGCTTATCATATTTGTACCCCTTGCAGAAAAAAAATTAAAAACAGGTTAATTTATATGGAAGTACTTATATTTAGGAATTAATATACTGATATGTACGATATAATCACAAATCATTCCTCCGGGAACGAATTTTAAAAAATAAACAACATTAGTTAACATTAGTTTTTTCTTTTTCATGAAAAATTTTAAAAAACTCGAAAACATGTATTTCATCAATTAAATGAGGAATTTTTGTTGCAAATTTAAAGCAAATCGTTGATATTTCAAAATATTCCACACTAAGTTTCATCTTGTTTCCGGTGAAAACTTTTAATTTTATCGAGACGAAAAGTTTTTTAAAACGTGATCCAAAGTATGAGGAACAACATAACTAATTTCCGTCGAAATCAATTCAAGGGTTTTCATGTAATGCCCGAACATACAAACAGACAAACAGAGAATAATTTTAAAAACAAAATTTTTGGTGTTCTAACACGTTACTGATGTGCCCCTAACCGAAATTTTGAAAAATATTATATGTACAGAAAAACTGGCTCTTGAGTTTCATTAGAAAAAAAACAAAAAGGTCCCGTTATTTCCATCCATCCAAGAGTTACATATCTTGTCTCGAAGTAACACCACCAGATCCTAAATGGATCAATGATGAACTGGTTTTACAATGTCAACATGAACAGTACAAATATTTTTTAAAACGGTTCTGTTGTTTCCATCTGGACACTCCTTCTCCCTCTCCCGCTCCCACTCCCTCTCCCGCTCCCACTCCCTCTCCCACTCAAACTCTCTCTCTCTCTCCTACTCCCTATCCCGCTCCCTGTCCCTTTCCTTCGCCCGTTCACGGTCCCTCTCTCGCTTCCTGTCCCTCTCCCACTTCCAGTTCCTCTCTCGCACTCGGTCCCTCTCCAGCTTTCTGTCCCGCTCCCTCTCCCGCTTCCTGCCCCTGTCCCTCTCATTCCTCTCCCGCTCTCTGTCCCTCCCCTCTCCTTCTCCCGCTCCCGGGTCCTCTCCCGTTTCCTGTCCCTCTCCCTCTCCCGCTCCCCGGCCCTCTCCCGCTCCCTGTTCCTCTCCCGTTCCCGGTCCCTCTCTCGCTTCCTGTCCCTCTCTCCTCCCCCTACCGTCCGTAAAGTCCTCTACACAATTTTTTTGTTTCTCACTATAACCTTACATATTCATTTTCATATTTCTGAGTTCGAAAATGACAAAGTTCTGGAAAAACTTGCAACCTCTTTATTTACCTCTTAGGGGATGAAATTCCAAAAAAACTGTTACAGTTAATTTTTGATTTATTTCCACATTTCTGAGTTCGATATTGACGAAGTTTCGTACAAATTTACATCCCCTTTTACCCCTTAGTGGATGAATTTCCAAAAAAAACTGTTACAATTAATTTTTGTTTCTAATTATAAGTTAACATATACATTTTCACATTACTGAGTTTAAAATGACATAGTTTCTTAAATAGATATTTACAACCCCTTAGTATTACTATTTATGGGGATGAATTTCGAGAAAACTGTGATACAGTTAGTTTTTGTGTCTAACTATAAGCTTATATACAAATTTTCATCCTTTTTACTTCAAAACTGACGAAGTTGCCATACTAACTTCCACAACCTTATTCAACCCTTTAGGGGTTGATTTTCCCAAAGAATACATAACCTTTAAATTTTGCTTCTAATTTTGAACTAATATATGAATTTTTAATTTTTTTAACTTCAAAAATGACGAAGTTGCGTACTAAGTTCCATCCAAGAAATTAACCCTTTAAGGGATGATTTTCCAAAAAAAGTGTTAAAGTTAACTTTTGTTTATTACTATAAACATACATAAAAAATTTCATATTTATAACTCTAAAACTGACGAAGCTGATTTTTTGTGTCTAACTATAAGCTTATATACAAATTTTCACCCTTCTTACTTCAAAACTGACGAAGTTCCGATACAAACTTGAACAACCTTATTCAACCCTTTAGGGGTTAATTTTCCAAAAAACACATAACCATTAAATTTTGTTTCTAATTTTGAACTAATATATAAATTTTCATGTTTTTAACTTCAAAAATGACGAAGTTACCTACTAAGTTCCATCCAAGAAATTAACCCTTTAAGGGATGATTTTCCAAAAAAATGTGTTGAAGTAAACTTTTGTTTAATAAACATACATAAAAAAATTCATACTTATAACTCTAAAACTGACGAAGCTGATTTATATGTAAAAGACTTCCAACCCCTATTTTTAGGGGATGAATTTCGAGAAAACAGTGATACAGTTATTTTTTGTGTCTAACTATAAGCTTATATATAAATTTTCACCCTTCTAACTTCAAAACTGACGAAGTTCCCATACAAACTTGAACAACCTTATTCGACCCTTTAGGGGTTGATTTTCCAAAAAAACACATGACCCTTAAATTTTGTTTCTAATTTTGAACTAATATATAAATTTTCATGTTTTTAACTTCAAAAATGACGAAGTTGCGTACTAAGTTAAATTGAAGAAATTAACCCTTTAAGGGTTGATTTTCCAAAAAAATGTGTTAAAGTTAACTTTTGTTTATTACTATAAACTAACATAAAAAAATTCATATTTATAACTCTAAAACTGACGAAGTTGGTTTGTATGAAAGTGACTTCTAACCCTTATTTGTACCCCTTAGGGGATGAATTTCCAAAAATCCGTTCTTAGTGGACGTCTGCTTAGCAGGAACTATCTACCTACCAAATTTCATCTTAATCGGTTCGGCATTTTCTGAGATTTTTTGTTTAATCAGCGGTGTGTCGCTTTTCAATTTTATATATATAGATATAATAGATGTGATAGCCCCTTGTTTAGCTAGGTTATTCAATAAATGTGTAGATTTAGGTACTTTCCCAAATCTTATGAAGTATAGTAAGATTATACCGATTTTTAAATCTGGGGATAAAACAGACGTTAATAATTTCAGACCTATTTCTATTTTACCTACTCTCAGTAAAGTCTTCGAAAAAATTATATTAAATCAATTGCTGATGCACTTCAACACTTGTAATTTACTCCACCCTGATCAATACGGCTTTACCAAAGGCCGTAGTACAACAGATGCTGGTGCTAGGCTTCTCAAACACATCTTTGAGGCCTGGGAGAATTCACAAAATGCCATAGGGGTATTCTGTGACCTGTATAAAGCATTTGACTGTGTTGAACACGAAACACTTCTACTTAAGCTCAGCCACTACGGTATCAAGAATAATTCACTTAACTTGATTGCGTCGTACTTAAAGGGTAGAATCCAATGTGTTAGCATAAATGATACCAAGTCATCGGGATCTCAATCTGTTATGGGTGTACCTCAGGGCTCGATTTTGGGCCCCTTCCTTTTTCTAGTATACATAAATGATCTGCCGTATTATATTAAGAAACATGCAGAGATTGTCCTGTTTGCTGATGACACTTCCCTTATATTTAAGACGAATAGAAATAAAATGAATTTTGACGATGTAAACAGTGCTCTATCTCGTTTATCACACTGGTTTACAACAAACAATTTGCTACTTAATGCTAAAAAAACTAAGTGTGTTGAATTTACACTACCTAATGTACGGAATATTAGTAAAAGCCTCAAATTAAATAATGAAATTCTAACTATGGAAAAATCCACAGTTTTCTTGGGTGTCACCTTAGATTCTAAACTACAATGGGGCACCCATATAACGGCTCTCGCGAGTAAGCTAAGTAGGTCAGTTTATGCGATTAGAAAGATAAGACAGTTTACCGATGTAGAAACTGCTAAACTTGTTTATTTTGCATACTTTCATAGCCTCATGTCCAACGCTCTTATATGGGGCTCGGTGTACGTTTTTTCAATAAATTACCTAGGTCAATACGTGATTTACCTATCCAAATGTTTAAGAGATATGTGAAATCTCAGCTAGTAGGCAAAGGATACTATAGCATAAATGAATATATTAATGACAAAGACGCCTGGAAATTAGTGCCGCATCCAGTTCCGCGTAGGTTAGAAGATATTATGTAACTTTTCATGATTTTAAAAGATGTGCGAGGAGTTTCTTTCGGCTTTTCTTCTCCGCCATGACAAAGCACCTTTCCGAAAAGCTGGTAGATTAAAAAATGACGTGCATAAGTGTATCAGTGATACCTATATGAATAAAAGATTTTGATTTGATTTGATTTGATTTGACAATATTTTTATAACGATGGCAGCAAATTGACTAACCGTTATAAAGTTAGATCGGCTCGTCGGGTTTCAAAGGATTTAGTAAATATTATCCGTATGGAGGTAAAAGTAACTTAGTTATCGGTGCTGCGTGTGATCTAAAATGTTAACTGAAAAAAACCTACGGTTTTAATAAATTATTATTTAATATGTTTGAGTTTTTTGTATTTCGGATTTATGGTCGAATCTATTACATCCGAATTTTAAATATCACGTGCGTATTTAAAAAAAAATGACTGTGCTTCGGATGAAAACGTCGTGAAAAAAATTGTTATATAAAGTGTATCATTCCACACTTGACAAGCTTGTTGGTAGAGCCTTAACAGAAGTCTGTTTATTTAGAACGAGTGACCGCCCTCGCTTTGCTTCGGTTTTCTTATTTTTGTACACCTTGGGTTACATTATTGGAGTTTTATTAAGGATCCCTAATTGTTTTGAAAATATAATACAGCCTGTGTCACCCGGAAGTAGTGTAGCTTCCCAACAGTGAAAAAAATTTTCAAATAGGTTCAGTAGTTTCGGAGCCTATTCAGTGCAAATAAACAATCAAATCTTTCCTCTTTATAATATTTATTTAGAATCATCTATTTAAAGTAGGGACTGTGGTTAGAGTTTTAGAGTGCATCCTTTTTTCGATTGTGTTTCTTTAATGTGACAGATGTCGATGTTGACTGATGATTTTACCCTGGCTTTTAGTTTATTTATCTCTCCCTCCCTTTATTTATTGTTTACCCCCCTCTCTATCTATCCACCCTCTATATTTATATATAAAGTTTATCCTTGACCCCCACTACCCCCTGGACCCCTGACCCCCTGTACCTCCAAAGGCGGCACTAAGTTGGCGCACCAAAGACGGCTTAAATTGGAGTCCCAGTATTTTTTGTAAGTGTTCTTGTATTTTTATTACATTACACTATAGTTATTATTATACCCTAACTATCCGTATTTATTATTTATTGATATAAATTAAAATATTATTATATAGTTAAATATTTATTTAATGATGCCAAAGAAGTATAACTTCTCACGCGCGTACAATTACCCGCGTACAAGTACCAAATGTACTTACACGCACCCTTTTTAGGGTTCCGTAGCCGAATGGCAAAAAACGGAACCCTTATGGATTCGTCAGGTCTGTCTGTCTGTCTGTCTGTCTGTCTGTCTGTCCGTCCGTATGTCACAGCCACTTTTTTCCGAAACTATAAGAACTATACCATTGAAACTTGGTAAATAGATGTATTCTGTGAACCGCATTAAGATTTTCACACAAAAATAGAAAAAAAAAACAATAAATTTTGGGGGTTCCCCATACTTAGAACTGAAACTCAAAAATGTTCTTTTCATCAAACCCATACGTATACGTATACGTACATACATATACGTACATATATACATATACGTGTGGGGTATCTATGGATAGGTCTTTAAAAATGATATTGAGATTTCTAATATCATTTTTTTCTAAACTGAATAGTTTGCGCGAGAGACACTTCCAAAGTGGTAAAATGTGTGTCCCCCCCCCCTGTAACTTCTAAAATAAGGGAATGATAAAACTAAAAAAAATATATGATGTACATTACCAAGCTAACTTCCAACGAAAATTGGTTTGAATGAGATCTAGTAAGTAGTTTTTTTTTAATACGTCATAAATCGTAAACCGCAAAAAACATTGATCTAAGTTACAACGAACTACAAGAACTTTTATATTATGTTACTTGCTGCTACGGAACCCTTCATGGGCGAGTCCGACTCGCACTTGGCCGCTTGTTACTCTTTCACGCAAGAGACGGGCCACGGGCAAAGCACTAGTCCCTAATAATAAAAGTATGTAGCTTACTCTCATCGTGTTGTCAGACCCTACGTTGAAAATCCTCTTAAATTGCTTGTCCGGGTCTAGCGTGGGACTCAACGGAGTTAATTAATCAACCGGCTGAAATGAATGAATCGATGTGGTTGCCTTGTTTGCCACGATCCAACAACTTTTATTTTCTTCCCTTTAATAATAAATTGATGAGAAAGTTACTGAGTGAGTGAAAGAGTATATAATGAAATTGATGAATGCATTGAAATATAATGTCATAGAACAGACATCTCGAACAAAATGTGTGTCCCGCCGGGAGGTTCTATTTTCAAAATTGAGCCCCCCTTCTCCTTTCAAAATCGAACGAATCCATTGAAAATTGAAGCCGATCGGTAAAAATTCATTAGGACATACATTGTGTTCGCGGTGTCGGTTCTACATATATATGCTAGTAATAATACTTCAATGATTATAGTATAATAATTTATTCTCTTAATTAACATTGATTAGTTTATACTTAATTAATTAATTAATGATTTTAAGTAAAAAAGTGTCGTCTATAAAATACTGTATTGTGTTTGTTTAGTCTGTGGTAATATTACTTAATAAAAGTACCATTATTTCTTCTGTGGTAATATATAATCAGAAACGTTATAACGCTTCCTGCCCACGTCCGATAATATATAATCGGTGACCGATTTTGTGAAGGAGAAAAATAGAACGTACTGATAGCAATAGTGCAACGCACACGTCCTACAAAAAGTCGGTCAGAAATAATATGGCAGGAAAAATCGGACCGATTATCGGTCCTAAAAAAAGACTGACGTGGGCAGGAAGCCTAAAATAGTTATTAATACTGTTCTTTAAAATGTTTTTTTAAACTTTCCCAGGATAAAAAGAAAACGCTTATACGCTTCCCGCCCACGTCAGTCTTTTTGTAGGACCGATAATCGGGCCGATTTTTCCTGCCATATTATTTCTGACCGACTTTTTGACCGACTATTGCTATCAGTACGTTCTATTTTTCTCCTACAAAAAAGCGGTCACCAATTATCGGACGTGGGCGGGAAGCGTAATACACTAACCATATTCAGAAACGATACGACTAAGTGAGGAAGCAGCCCTTTGCAAAGAACGCTATTTTTCAGTGAGTTCGTTATGTCGAGTCTTCTGTTTAACAGTCGACACTTAAGTATTTTTCCATTTATTTGTAAGTGTTCATTTGATGTGGCAAACGTCATTTTAGTTATTTTGACAAAGGCAAAAGATAAAGATGGCAATACAAACGATACTTTTTTATATTTTGATATACTTAAGTCAAACCAATCCTATGCCGAATGTAAACTAGCTCGGAGACCATTTAGATTTTGTCGATTTTAATAAACACATAACGCTGGAACTTGAATTTCACTCAAGTATTGTTTACGAAATAATTTTGATGACACTATGCACTCGCAAATACTTTCAAACCTCATAGTGTTGTTTATGAATACGGGCCTGAGTCAAACCAATCCTATGCGTTCGTTAAAATTGCTAGGAGGCTATTTCAATTTATCGATTTTGCCGTCTGGCATAGCGATCTATATGCGACGGCATAGCGAAATGGTTTTGATGACATTATGCACTCGTAAGCGCTGTGTATATAGGGATAATCCTTTACCCCTTAGATTGTAAATGTTATTGTGTAAATGTATAAATTATTTCTTTAAATGACATGTATAGTATTAATGGTTAATAGATTTTGCAATTAATAGATAAGACTTTTTTTTGACATTTTGTATATAAATTTTGCATGCCATAAAAGGCGGAATATGGTGTACCAAATTGTAATACCTTCATGTTACGAACCCATATTCGAGCAAATAAAATTGAATTTAATAGAAAAAAAAATGAATTGAATTGTGAGAAGAGACGCGAGCCCAGCAGTGGACCAATGGGTTGTGATGATGATGATCTGTGAACTGTGATTTTAACCAGTTTTATTTCCCATGTACTCGGTGCACTAAGGACTTTACTTAAATCCCAACTTGCTTATAGGTATTTTAATACAATTTGATGCTACATCGGAGCACTTCGTGTGTTCAATATCCTTAAGACCGAAACGTTATTGGCAGATTTATACGGGTCGATTTTTGACTAGAGGAGTAAAATCTGAGGCGGTAAGTAATTTTAATGATCGACAAAATTGAGTGTAATATACTTATTGTTAGACAATATTACATTTTGATGTGAAACATCTTTACGCGAGGGGTAAACCTGATTTTAGACTTAGCGATCGTGGCGATGCATTTCGATGTTTCACATCTGTCAGCCGTCCCATGACAGCTGTTATTTATTTTATTTGTTTTTGCCGTTTTCTTTAACACCATAGACTTCTTATAGGTTGTCCTGTAATACATAAGTAAAGAGCTATATTCTGTATTTTTTTGTTTGCTTTTTTATATATATTAATAGGCGATAAGTATGAATATGTGAAGCAAAAACTTTCTGTCCCTTTTTACGACAATTAGGCAGACGAAAAATTGAACGAAAAATTTGGCATAGTTGAAGTTTACATGGAGGTGTATAGATGTAGCAGAAGCTAATAGTTTAGTTGGTATTTTTTACATCGACATATCTTTCATATCTTTGAATGGCTAGTTGCTGTTGGCGCTTTCAGTCTTTACAGCATCACATGTAAACCGAAGAAAAGAAAAAAAAAGAGTTTAAACGTTATACCAGGTCAGATAAAGAATACAAACCTACTGGGGGTAGAGTGTGTAAGCGTTTATTTATTATTATTAATAATTTCATAAAGTTAGTTAAAAATCACATGTGTTTACATTTATCCGTCGAACTATAATTTACTTTCGCTTGTTAATAAACAACCGCAAATTAATTCTTTATTGATTTAAGTCTCTTTTTGTGGCGCACAAGATGTCGACCCGTGTAAATAAACCGTTTAATACAATTTTCCCATGCTAAAGGATAATAGAATTCTGATCAAAGTGCCAGCAATTAAACGCAGCGGAAATCTATGACATACATACATATAATATACACGGTATACACATGAGTTACACGGCATATGTAGGATTAATTTTTGAGGTCAGTACGCATGATAATTAGAACAGAAGAAATTAAAACTTTTTTACGTTCCTCTAAATTGTTCATGATTGTATGATTGGCTTTAAATCGTCTTAAATGAATGAGGCCTTCACCCAAAGACGAGCAGGAAAGTCTTTGGACTTTAAAATAAAGCTTTTTATAGTCCAAAAGACCTCTTTTGAATTCAATTATTAACACTAGCAATACAGAAATTCAATTACATTTATTTGCTTTTCCAACAAAAATAAGTGGTCCGATAATTCCCGGCAACCATTTCCCGTCCATCATGCGACGACTTACCTCAAATGAGATTCAGAGTAATTTTTAAGGGAACGAATCTTCACGTTTACCACAATTTTATATTCCGTCGAGATTGAAAATGAACAGTGGGGTTCCATCTTAATATATATAAATTACGTGTAACGTTGTTTGTCCGCGATGGACTCCTAAACTACTTAACCGATTTTAATCTTTGCACACCGTGTTCAATTTGATAGGGACAATTCAGGGCTTATTATGAAATTATTCACGCTCATTCATAAGCCATACGGATGGACTGACGGATGGACGGGCAGACGGACGGATGGACAAGACGAAACGAAACTATAAGGGTTCCCATTTTACTTCGGAACCCTAAAAACGAATAGGATAGCCGAAATTGCCAATGTATTATATTAATTGTTTAAACCGTGTTACACCACTAGGCTCTTAATATGATTTTAAGTTAATGGCTGTGGTCAATGGCGTACGAGTTGTGTATTAGTAGTGTGCACTACTAAGTAATACTTTATAAATTATTTTTAATGTGACTATGTTTATAAAAATAATACCTCTCTACATACAAAGTTATCAGTATTAAGCTGTGAAGGAAAAATCTGTGGTAAATAAAAAAATCTGATATAACTTTTCCCACAATTTTCGTAACGAGTCAAGAAATAAACCTATTTAGGGATTCTTTCCCTGATTATCTTAATATCATATTAGCAGCGAGTAAACGATAAGCGAGGTTTTTTACGTTCTTTTACTAGTACTACTTCGTTGTGTTTTCAAGGGACTTTTTCAATAATCTAAACTGTCTTTAATTTCTCAGCTTGTTTTTTAATTTTATTTTAAAAATTATTCTAAATAAAGCCTCTTAAGTTGGCCTTATAATAACATAAGTTTAATTTTTCGTCTGTAACCTAGTACTTAATTTTCGTTTTTAACGCCAGGTCTCTTGACTCTACGATGAATAACTTTCATGTAATGCCTGTGTTACACATACGAGTTTGCAGCACAAGGGTATAGATACGCAATGAAATACTCTTACCTAATATTTTTTATTACGAAAATAAACGCTTTCACACTCATACCCCCGCAGTAGGTTTTCACCTGTGTCGCGGGCGGCATGGACGACACATATAACACGTCACAATAACACTCATGACCCGAGTACAAATATTTATCTGTCACATAAATATCTGCCCCGGCCGGGAATCGAACCCGGGACCCCTCGCTTCGCAGGCAGGGTTGCTACCAACTAGGCTACAGGGTCGTCAAAATAATTAGCTTATCGCTTCTCACTGACCATACAACACTTGTTTGAGTATATTTCGTTTCGTCTCCACCGCGCAACCTCATTTTAATAATACTGAAAATTGCGTCAGGTAATTTTAGTTCTTGATTGAAATTCTCCAGCCACTTAAGACAAGATCTGTATTATTCATTGAACCAAAAGTCAGGGCTTCTGACATGCGTACCGTGTAAGTCGAGATCAGGGTTGCATGATCTGATGGTGTCAAGTGGTGTCAGGTAACCAAAAGGACCCACTTTCTTTCTCTCTGTCTTTATTGAAAACCATGAACGTAGACTATTACAGCACGCTATATATTGACGCTTACGTGCCTTACTTTATTAAATCAATGCTACCAAACATAAGTACCGGGCAAGTGCGTGTCAGGCCACGCGCAATGTTAGGGTTCCGAAGTAGTAAGTTTATCGACTATTACTCATTAACTACTTATGCTAACATAGCCGTCATAGTTTTCCTTGTAAATTCATCATATTACCTATTTTTGAGAACTTTTTCACTTGTCCAACTCCAACCGTTTAGCCGACGGCGGGGGGAGGACACTTGACTCTAACCAAAATTAGCACTTTAAAGCCAAATATTTCGCAAACGGACCCCTAATTCCAAAAATGGTCTTAAAAGACCCATACTATTTTTTAAAGAGCTTTTCAACGATACCCCGCACTAAAGGGTACGTGCCGAATAAAAAAATTATCTTCACGTTACCTCCAGGGGAGGTACCCTGAAAAAAATAAATAAATGTGTGCAGTTCACACGTGGTTGAAGTGAAACCTTCAAAAATTTTTGTTTCAAGATAATGATTTTCATGATAATCATCTCATCTCATCTCATCTCAACTCAACTCAACTCAACTCAACTCAACTCAACACAACTCAACTCAATTCCCCTCCCCTCCCCCTCCCCTACCACCCTAGAGACGGACGGTCGGACAGACAGACAGATGGACAGACGGACAGACGGACAGACAGACAGACGGACGGACGGACATGATGAAACTATAAGGGTTCCAATTTTACTTCGGAACCCTAAAAAGGAATTTGGTTGATAAACAGAAGAGAATAAGGAGTGTAAATTTATCCTCTTAGCGGCGACTTAGCCTAATCATACTCGTAATTTAATAAAAAATTAGTTGTTCAGAAGTCTTACGATTATTAAAATCATTATTATTATTATTATTATTATGACCTTAACCTAATATACAGATACCTAATATACAATATTATACAAGCATTCCATAACCTACTCGTATTTTTCCGAGTATCAAAATTCCTTCCCTTAGCCAGTAAGTAACCATATCCTTAATGTTATGTAACGCTCATAACACTAAATCTTTACCACGTTTATCTTCGTGAATATTGTTGTTTAATTTTAATTGGAAGGACCAAAATAAGCCTTATAAAAAGATAGTGTTTATAATAAAAATAACATTTTGTGACATAATAATAGTAAATTCTATTTATAATCAGTTGTATAGGTACGTACGCGATTATATCAATTTAAAATGTATTATTACTACGGACTAGCGCTTATTATAAAATAAATAGTAATAAATGTAAACCGTAAAAACAAAAATGTTAACTGTTAAACACGGACGTAAAAAAAGAAAGGACGTAACCTTGTCTAATCGAGAGTGAAGCTGACAGCTCGCTTACCATGTGTGCGTAATTTTGTAATTTTTGATTCGCCATGGTGTCAATGTCGTAGCCGTATGGTGTCAATGTGTGGGTATGTGTTCTTGTACGAATACGGAGTTGGTATTCCTATCAGTGCTTCACTGAATTTGTTTTTAGGATTACGTCCGTCTTTTTTTTACGTCCTTGCTGTTAAAACATGATATCCGTCAAATCGAATGTTGATGAATAAAGGTTATTCATTTAGATGAATTTTCTATTTTAATTACACAAACTGTATTTAATATTAAATACACACACAAATCTATACTAAATACACACACTGTATTTAATATTTATTTCGTGCTACATAACAAGCCAGCAAATATTATTTTACCTGTGCTAACAAGACCACAGCTTGTAATAAATATCTGTAGACTACTTCAAAGGTTTGTTGCCCACAAATATATTTACTCTTGAGGACTCAAATGGAATATCTAACTTGTATCTATGTGTTTAATTTGTATCTATGTGTCTTATGTGTAATTTTTGTTTGTTTGATTTGACTTCTGACTTCAGTTCATGAATATTCTGACCACTTATAGTATGCTTACGTACTTGACTTATTTTTCGGAAAATGCAGTATCGCAAACATTTACAAATATGTAAAAATCTTAAATTAAAATTTAAGAACCCTCCACAGTTCTATTTATACTAAACATTGATAAGAACACTTTCAATTAAGTCACCTTTCAGACAAAAAAAACTAGATCAAAATAGGTTCATCCCTTTGGGAGCACAGACCTAAAAAAAGATGGACGTAATCCCAACAACAAATTCAGTGAAGCACCCATAGTAATACCAACTCTCTATTCGTACAAATACACACACCTACACATTGACACTTCACTGCTTCAATCGCGAATCAAAAATTACGCACACATGGTAAGCGGGCGGCCATTACTATGCTTCACTCTCGATTAGACGAGGTTACGTCCATCTTTTTTTCAGGTCCGAGTTTGGGAGCTACAATGTCACAGACAGAACACAGATACACAGACACGTCAAACATATAACACCCCTCTTTTTTCTTCGGGGGTTAAAGAATTGCCTTATTGTTATAATTTTATGTACCACAACATTATTGAGTCTATAATTAGACATAATATTATTTAATTGTAATAAGCGCCAAACAAGTATCTTTTTTACATGTATGAGAACAATTGTTTAACCGACTTCAAAAAAAGGAGGAGGTTCTCAATTCGACTGTATTCTTTTTTTTATGTTTGTTACCTCAGAACTTTGGACTGGGCGAACCGATTTTGATGATTGTTTTTTTAATCAAAAGCTGGTGGCTGTCATGTGGTCCCACATAAATTTTATTGAGATCTGACAATGGCATCCATGAGAAAACCACATAAGTCGTAAATTTGTGTTAAGATGTGCGCGACAAATTGACGTATAATTCAATATCACGCCAACCGATTTCGATGATTCTTTTTTTAATCGAAAGCAGGTGCTTGTCATGTGGTCCCACATAAATTTGAACGAGATCTGAAAAGTAGTTTTTGAGACTTTGAAGTCGGTTATTTTTTGTTAGTAAAATTTAGATTATTGTACGTAAAAAAGTACACACAATATTTTTATTTCTGTTTTCAATAGAACAGATTGTACCGTTATGAAACAATCAGTTTAACACAAAAGGCAAATAAACGTTAAAATACAATTCGTTTTGAACTGTTGTGTTGGGAGTAATGAATTCATACGAACTGATGTATTTTATATATGAAACAGCACGTTATTGTTATTTGAAATGCCATAGTGAACGTTGCCTTTTGTGTGCATATTTTTGTTTAAAGGATAAGAATCTCACCAAGCTTTCTGTATAAATTGTTTAAACATGAATTTATTTAGTGAATTTGAACGAAGCTTGTTGAGTGGTTGGTATTTATCTCAGTGTTTAAGGAGGTTTTACATTGAACGAAATTTTTCGCGAAAAACATTTTGTATAAGTCCACCGACTAATAGTTTTTTTTAATTGACGAACCCTTAGCCTAATTGGTAGTACCCTGTCAGTGAAGCAAATGGCCATGATGACAAAAATCAAATATTTTATTTTTTATAACTTTGATGTAGGTATCTAGTATCTCTTTTACCATTAAAACGAATCTAACAACTATTGTCGTTACAAGTTGTGACTATTACGCTGCAAAGTGTGCCAAAGAAATATGCATACATACTAACATAGATACATAAACGTTTTGAAGTAAAACTTCTTTAGCATCATTGTGATTTGAGAGTCGATGAAACGAAAAAGCGACAGTAAAAAGAGACAGACATAAGATTTAACGTGGGAGAAAATGAGATAGGAAGCATTATATAGTGTTTCTTATGTTCGTGTTGCTTTAAAAAGTGCTAAGTTGTATTCATGATGGCGTGAAGAACAAGATAGAAGATTCGTTTTATTACTGGACAGATGGCGCTAGCTGCTCATTTTACTCTTCATATTATGTTAAGAGATGGCGTTAGTCACCACTGTTTTATTTTTATTTTTTAACTTTGCATCACTATGATCATTACTAAAACCTACAATCATCATCTTCCCGAAATTTTACATTCGTCTAATTATCTTGACACCAAAATTTTTTAAGGTTTCACTTCTTCCACGTGTGAACTGCACACATTTTTAATTATCATATTGTTTGTTGGTACAATAGCACAAGTTTCCCAGTGCCAAAGGAAGGCGGTTTGAGATCGTCTTCCTTAATAATTCTTTAAAAAAAAATAACCGACTTCAAAATGAGGTAACACACATAAAAACAAAAAAAATACATTTGAATTGAGAACCCCCTACTTTTTTTGAAGTCTGTTAAAAATAAAAGTGGTCCCACACCAAAATGTTACAATGCGTAGTGCAAATATTTATTTAATACAGCATTGAAGTTGAAATCTTTGCGCGCCTTAAAATCGAAGTCGCGCCTTAAAAAGTAAAATCGGAACCCTTATAGTTTCGTCAGTTCAGTCTGTCTGTCCGAAGCAAAGCGACAAGACCCTTAGGGCTAGAAAGCTGTAATTTGGCATGCCCCCGCTCCCTGCCGGCTAAACGATTGGAGTTGGACAAGTGAAAAATCTTAAAAATAGGTTAAATGATAAAACAAGGAAAACTATCACGGCTATGTTAGCGTAAGTAGTTAATTTAATGATTAATCTTAATATAATATGATATGTATAAATTACGTGTCACGTTGTTTGTTCGCGATGGACTCCTAAACTACTTAACTGATTTTAATCAAATTTGCACACCGTGTGCAGTTTGATCCAACCTGAAAGATAGGGTAGCTTACATCTCAAAATAAAAAAAACACTTTTGACAGAACGAAGTCTGTCCGGGCAGCTAGTAGTCGATAATTTTACTACTTCGGAACCCTATATTGCACGTGGTCTGACACGCACTTGGCGAACGAATATACACAATATTTCTGCAATAAACTTCATTAAAAAAGTTACGTACCTACTCTTTGTTATGCCATTCAAAACGGAAATTACAATACGATATAAAAACTAGAGCGTGCTTTCCAATGAATCAGAAGTTTTATCGGGTTGAACAGGGCGTCCGGGGAACGTCCGTTTTGCAACCGGCATAATTCCAGATCGGATGTTCATTCTATTGTGTTCAGCGTTATGTTGGATCTTTGTTTAATTATTCAAGACTAGATGTACCGTGGCTTCGTTCGCGTGGGAGATTTTCCCGTGTTAATCCCAACCCTGTGGGAAATCCGTGATAAAAAGCAGCCTATGTGTTGACCTATAACTTTGTCTATCTTCGAATGGAAATCCCATTAAAATCGGTTCAGCCGTTGCTGAGATTAATATAAGTGCAAAAGAAAATACAGTTTTTTGAAATCACTTGCTTGGGAATTAAATTCTATGCCTTCGTATCTATCGAAAAATGGTTTTACGCATTCTTCAAAATTTTTGCTGATTTCCATGGGCGACGGTGACCACTTTCCATCAGTTAGCTTCTCTGTTAGTTTTTCGGTTATATCAAATCAAAACAAATCACATACACATTTAAACAACCCAAAAAAATTACATATCTTATTACTCGTAATTTTGTCAACTGACTTACAAATGCACTCAGATAAAAATTCTATAAAATATTGTTATGTCATTGTTGTGTTATGGAATCTATTGTATTAATGCACGGACCTGAAAAAAAGACGGACGTAACCTCGTCTAATCGAGAGTGAAGCATAGCAATGGCCGCCCGCTTACCATGTGTGTGTAATTTTTGATTCGCGATTGAAGCAGTGAAGTGTCAATGTGTGGGTGTGTGTACTTGTACGAATAGAGTTGGTATTACTATGGTTGCTTCACTGAATTTGTTGTTGGGATTACGTCTGTCTTTTTTTAGGTCCATGTATTTTACTACGGGTGCTTCACTGAATTTGTTGTTGGGATTACGTCTGTCTTTTTTTAGGTCCATGTATTTTACTACGGGTGCTTCACTGAATTTGTTGTTGGGATTACGTCTGTCTTTTTTTAGGTCCATATATTAATGATTATTTTTTCTCAACAATTTTAATACAGACACCGATGAGTTAGTTTATTATACGTAAAAACCAGCAGGCGTTCTTTGTTCTGCTGCTTAGAATTCAATCCATGAGACCTAGATTATTTGAAGAAACTACTTACCTACATTCATATTCCAGTGCTGTTTGTTGTAGCTTAGAGAAAACCTTTATTTATTTATGCGTTTATGAATAAGTCCGTTATTCATAAACGCATAACAGTGTTATAATATATTTTGTTTATTATCATGAGAGTGAATGAAAAAACACTATAAAAGTCATGTATAACCCAACTTATTTTATTCATCCTAAAGATGTTATAAAAGGCGGGCTTATATTAAGAGCATTTTCTATCAGCCAACCTTTGTGCAAAGCAGATTTCAGATTATAACCTTTGACATAATGGAATATCCCTTTGTTTGTATCAGTTGAGGGAGATATTAACAAATATCACGTCAGTTATCTTGAAGTATATTAGTACTGGGGCTTAAGTCCATAAGCACAGTCAGATTTGTTCATAAAAAAATACTTACCTACATATGTATATATCGAGTTACTGGTACCTACTAATGGAAGAAAGAAGACAATAAAATTATAAATAGACAAGTGAAATACTTACAAAATAGTTAAACAGACTTCAAAAATAGTAACGTGAAAGTAATCTATACTTCTATACTAATATTATAAAGAGGAAAGATTAGATTGTTTGTTTGCATTGAATAGGCTCCGAAACTACTGAACCGATTTGAAAAAATATTTCACTACTGGGAAGCTACACTAACCCCGGGTGACATAGGCTAATTATATTTAAAAAAATTAGGGATCCTTAATAAAACTCCAATAATGTAACCCTAGGTGTAAGAAAATAAGAAAACCGAAGCAAAGCGAGGGCGGTTACTCGTAACTAATAAATTGGCGACCTACAATTTTTGGAAATAGAACATATAGAATAAAGAAGCATATTTTTGTCAGCCTTGTTAGCATTACGCATAACCAAAGCGTATTAACTAACTTAATGACTATACACTTCGTGTAAATTACCTTACCCCTCTATCGTATACTAGATCATTGCCTACTTGTGTGCTAATTTCATGAAAATACTATCAGTTGTTTTTGATTTGAAGAGTAACAAACATCCTCATTCCTCAGAAGCATTCACATTTATGATATTAGTAGAACTATAAATAAATACGCTTCACACTCATAGCCCCACACTAGGTTTCCCTGTGTCGTGGGTGCCATGGACAACACACTAGACAAGGAAGGATAGATAGACACACTAGATAAGGACATTCACACCCAGACCAGGAACAGAAATTCAAACTCATCATTAAAATTTTCGCCTCGCTGGGAATCGAACCCAGGACCCTCGGTGCGGCGATCCGGTATGGTAACCATTGCGCCACACGGGTCGTCAACAGATTGCTAACTATAAATTATTATCGAGTTCTCACTATAAACAAGTAACAGATAAAGTTTTATTTTGCGTATAACCGTGATTCAAACATTTTCTGTTTAACAAAGGAAACAGGTTTCAGCGATATAAATTCAATTGTACGCAATATTCAAATGGAACGGAACTTTGGTTACAATTGATTCAACAGCTGTATTCAAGAAGTTTTGTGGTATATTAAGGAGAAGATGAAGGAACTTTGTTGTGCGAAGCTCCAAAATTTGTTGAAATATGTCTACCCTCAGTTCTGTGGAATTCTGTTAAGTTTTACAAGCGGTTTTCAGTATTTATTACTCTCATTTTAGTATCTATCCGTCTATCTCTCCTAATCCATGTCCCTCATCTACAAAAATAAATTACATTTATGTAAATAATGAAAGTCTCTTTCAGGTAAGCATATGTTATAATTAAAAGGAATCCAAGGCAGGGTTTTTTGTAAGGGTTTGTAAAAATAAAATATAACGTCAAAATCTTACAGTTTTTCGGCCTGGTCCTCAATTATTTTGCATTGTACCGAATTTGTATCTAAAAGAGGTGTTTTACCAATAAATGGTAGTGTGTTAGTATATTACTTTACAATTTTCAGGCACGTTTCAACCACAGAGTAGGTTGTAACTATTTCTGTAATAGACTGGACTGGATTTTAATTTTGATAATGCAAACGCGCTTTGGTAGCCAAGTCGTTTCGAAACGTTGGAAATATAATTATTGTAATTAAAGCAAATAAACTTCTAATGAAAAGTTGCTTAGTATTTCCTTGGTCTTGATATCCCGGTCTTGGAGTCCCGATGAATTCGTCGCACACACCTGTTGTTTCAAAGTTATGTGCGTATTGGCAATTAATAAGCAGTTGCATCGTTAAACAAAAACTTATTGGCTTCAACCCATTAATAGCTCACTACTGGGCACGGGTCTCTCCTCTTGTGGAGGCCTAGAGCATACTCCACCACACTGCTCCAGTGCGGATTGGTGGAGGGGTTAGTGGCCAACCCGAGTGTCTGAAGTTTTCAAACCGCCCGAGGGCCTCCGACATGGCTTAACGACTGTTATCTTATGATAACAACCGGGACCGACGGCTTTACGTGCCCTCTGAAGCACGGAAATGTTCAAGAAATTTTTGTTACTGGCGGTCACCCATCCAACTACCGAACGCACCCGCTGTTGCTTAACTTTGTCGATCATATATGTACATATGTAGGATCGACACTAGCCGTTGGGCTATGAGCGTTTCAAACTTATTGAGGAGATATTTATTTTGTGTCTGTTCAATGTTTATGGTTGAACATATAGTCTGTGGTAGCGCTGTGTGTTTCTATTTAATTTTATATTTTATCTACAGTATCTATTGTCTATGATTGTATCTATACTCTATGGTTTTTTTCTCTTTTTTCTTCCTCTCTCCGCTACCGTTGCCGCCGTTTTCATGTCCGCGCTCTTAAATAATTTTAATATTGTAAATGAACCAGTGCTCAATAAATACAGTTTTAAAGTTTCTCGCATGTTTTATTATACAGTGTCTACTAACATAATTCTTGACAAAAAGTAACCGCATCAAATGCAAAAGCATCATTTTTCGAATATACAAAGAATCATCAAAATCTGTACATCCAGTAAAAAGTTATGAGGTAACACATTTAAAAAAAATACAGCCGCAGTCGAATTGAGAACCACCTCCTTTTTTTGAAGCCGATTAAAAAAAGACCTGAAGGAACAGTGAGTCGGAAGGACATGAGTTGATAAGCTTCAGTGAGAATATGGGAACTATTCGTAATTTCTCGTGTCAATCGTAAATGTTTGAATGAATTAAGCAATTCAGAACGCCTTGTACCGTATTTGAATATGTATGGATTGTTGTGTGTGAATGTATGTGAATGAATGTTAGACCTCCTCGTTCCTGTACTGCAGAAGGTACGTTGAGCAAGTAGTCTCAGTTCTTATCATTAGTATTGCGAGCTACATTCGAGGTCTCTAGGGTACTTGGGTACTTCCGATACTGGGATACTTAAGATTTACGGGACTTAAGTTAGACTTAGATTGAGGAAAAAATAGACCTAAAGCCGAAAATAAATAGGAATATTATGGAGACATACACTGCAGCTGTTCAATATCACTTGTCGATAAAAACACAGCTGCCAATATTTATTCAGTAAAACAGACCATTTGTTCGCCAGCGTTGATAAAAACGGGTCCATTTGCTTAAAAATAGGACGTATATTTACAATGTGCTACAATTGTAACAACTATACTGTTCTGTTTAAAATTTGTGGGTATGAAAGGTTGTTTCGTTTTCTAGCCGTTTTGTCTACGAATATTTGATTAGGTCAACAAGAAATATTGTTTTATCAATTTCATCGCTTTTATTTACGAAGCATTCTCGATATGCACCATACAATGAACAAATAACTTGTTAGAAAAAAAATCATCCTCATTTTACTGTAGGGGAGGTACCCTGAAAAAAAAATGTTTTTCAATATTTTATTCGACGATTGTAAAATTTTAAATAATATGTATATCTGGGCCAAATTACAGTTTTCTAGCACTAAAAGTCTCGGCGCTTTGCTTTGGACAGACGGACGGACGGACGGACGGACTGACGGACGGACATGACGAAACTATAAGGGTTCCAATTTTACTTCGAAACCCTAAAAAAGGAAAGTATACCATAACCATTTACATCGAGTTCACGCATAATAATGTGGCATCAAAAACAAATGCGATGGCCTATTACCAAAACGAAGAACTATTAGGCGGCCATATTGGAAGGGAAAATGGCAGGGAAAAACGGTTATCTGTTATTGTTCTCCTTATGTTAGACATCACGTTTCTACCTTAGTTAATTCCATAAAAACGAGCTGGTAAACTGTATAATTTTTCGTGAATTTTCCCTATTCTTATAATATGAATTCTAAGTATATTTAATAGAAATTTTCTTTATGATTTTTTACTTAATCATCGTGAACACATTTTACGATGATACGAGTACTCACAGTATTTATTTTGTGATTCCGAGTCCAAAATCTATGTGTACAAAATGCGTTTCAGCATTTTTAAATTTTGAGGATTCAGTAGACTACAAATTCTATTGTCTATTTGACAACCGTTTTACTGCAGTCATAACTTGGGAATAAAACATTATTGTGCATAGATACAGATACAATTTGTATACTCCCTGTGTGGCGTAATTGTTACCTTGTCAGATTGTCGTACAAAGGGTCCTGGGTTCGATTCCCATGAGGCATACAAAATGATAGTTATCATTAAATTGAATTTCTGTTCTTGGTCTGGGTGTGTATTTTCATGTCATTGTGTATTGTCCATGGCTCCCACGACAGAGGGTATTCCAGTGTAGGACTATGAGTGTCTACCCTGCATAATCATATTGATATTAAACTTTATTGCTTAAGGTGTTACATACAGGAATAGAGTCAGAGCAGCATGAACCCTACAAGGCCGTTGCAATATTGCTTTTTTAACCGACTTCAAAAATTGAATACCTCCTGTATTCAATTCGACTGTATTTATTTTATGTTTGTTATCTCAGAACTTTAAACTGGGTGAACCGATTTTGATGTTTTTTTTTAAATCAAAAGCTGGTGCTTGTCATGTGGTCCCACTTAAATTTGAGCTAGATTTGACCAGTGGTTTTTGAATTATTTTGAAGTCGGTTATTTTTTTCTTGGTAAAATTCATTAACGTACGCTTCAATAAATTATGAAATTATATCAAACATAACTACATTACTACATTATTTATTTATCATTGTTCATTTTCAAGGGCAAGAATCTTAAACAAGTATATAAGTAAGTGTTAACATTTATGGAAATTACTCCTCAACAATACGTAGCATAGCACAAAATGGTACTTAGTCACAAAAGGATTTCCGTTTACCTTTTTTAATTTATTACGAAATTTTACATTTCTGTATGAAAATCATTTTAATTCAAGACTTCCAATCTTCATCCCTCTCTTTCGCACCCTGTTATGTGAGATAAAATTTTGAGACAGTTTTTTCGGTTTAATTTTAATTAAATATGTTGCAGTAAGCGGATACTGTGGAAATTAAAATAAGGTTGAAAATGTATATTGAAATATCGTGCCTGAAATGGAGATTAGTATTTTTACTTCAAAGAATAGTGGAACTTTTCTTACGTGTTTTGAAGGAAAGAGAGTAATAAACTGCATGATGCCTTTTCTCCTAGAAAATAACCGACTTCAAAATTAGGGATAACTCAAAAACTACACGTCAGATCTTGTTAAAATTTAAATGGGACTACATAACAAGCATCAACTTTCGATTAAAAAAAGAATCATCAAAATCGGTTCACCCAGTCGAAAGTTCTGAGGTAACAAACATAAAACGTACAGTCGAATTGAATACCTCCTCTTTTTTTTGTCAGTTAAAAATCAAAACCATTATTACTATTTTGTTTGCAGTAAAATTCAACGCTGCGGTCTGCCGCAGCATTAAGCTAAGTGCAAAGCTATTTTTAACCTTTGAAGCTTACATTTGGTACGGTAGTGCCACTGCCAAGACGAACGGCACTAATATGAGCCTACTTTTGCTCGAAGTGTTTTGTCGTATTTTTAAGCTCTCATAACTTCGGCCTAGGTAATTCTAGAGAGCTTTGAGCAAATTTTAAAGATATGATATGGAGAAATGTTTGTGTGACGTTTGCAAAACAGTCAAGCCGTATATATGGCTTTGGTAAGAAGTATTACTTACCAAAGATGGGTTTGTAAGGATAAGGCTTGTACGACACGCCTTATAGAGGTCGGGGCAGTGGCGTAGCGTGGGCTCCCGCCGCCCGGGGCCGACCGAAAATTTGCCGCTCCCCCCCAGTGAACTTTCCCGCTCCCATATTATTTAAAATATTTTTTTAATTAATTCAAAATGCACTTTTCTTGTTTTTTTTTTCATTACACAATTTACATAAAAAAATATTAAAAATTTTAATACAATTTTTTTTATTTAAAAATCGAGTGGCTTGCCGCCCTCTCTTCATGTGCCGCCCGGGGCCATGGCCCCCCCGGCCCCCCCACACTACGTAGACCGACACCACGTAGAGTCGGGGCTAGGTTTTATGAGATCTTATAGCGTTTTAACATTAAAAGTCTTAAAAGAGCTTGTGAGTCTTGGCAGTCTATTTTACATGAAATATTTTTTTTTTGGTTAATTATTAATACTAAAGGGTGCGGTATATGATATCATTACATCCATTAAGTCGAGTGTTCTCCCAGTGCTGAAATTCGATCATAATAATCTGTGTTGAGAAAAATATAATATGAATTTGCTTGTTTGGAATATGTTACTTTTTTTGCTTTCACTTTCGTTGAGTCTGTTTTTATGTACTCACTGTATGAAATAGTTTAGTTCACTTTTTACTTACCTTTTTTGCTATTCTCTACTTTATTCTATTTGTTTCATCGAGGTATTTTATAAAGTTACTGGTTGAGAATGCTTTTAGCTTTAAGTCTGCCTTTGTTTCAGTTTCTACGGTACATAAAGCTTTAAATAAATTATATAGGGTGGGTGGTATTGTATAGAATAACTACGTTGAGCTTCAAGTCTGTTTGTAAATTAAGTATTAAAAATTATTAATTATCAAAAAGCTTTGTGATCGATTAAACAAATCGATTCTGAGTCGTCATGTCGCCATAAACTTTTCTAATCATAAATGCTAGCGTGCTATTTGTCGCTATAATCGTTCTGAATATACTGGGCCGGAAATATTTGTCTCAGGCCATTTGTATGGTAAAGCCTCGAAATTGAGTTTTGTGTATTATTTTTTCTTGTAATAATTTGTATGCTGTTAAGTAAAATAATAATATTTTATTATTATAATAGCATGTACATAACGAAAAATAACATTTTTGTAACAAATTAAAATATATTAGTTATAATAATAATACTTCTCACGGCTTTGCCCGCGGATGATCTACTCTATTATTTTGTCCTGGATATCCGTGTGCCAAGTCTCATCTTAATCCGCACAACTATTAGCGCGCGATGAAAAGACAAACTTCTTAATCTTCATCACGAACTTTCACATTAACACGAGTGGTATTAGGAGTAGAGTAGTAGGATGGTTGTATATACCTCCCTTCTTTTGTTTATACAGTAGGTAGTATTTTTGTAACTTTTAAACATAATGAAATAATACTTGGCACATTTGTAACTTATTTCCCGGGATACACAAAAATTATGAAGTTCGGTCAAGAGATAAGTTTAAAGTTATTTATTTTTTGACTATTGCGCCACCTTAATATCTTTGTAATTTATAGAACAACAAAACTTGTCCCTGAAAATTCAAAAAAGCAACCAAGTGCGAGGCGGACTCGCTCATGAAGGGTTCCGTAGCAGCAAGTAACATAATATAAAAGTTCTTGTAGTTCGTTGTAACTTTGATTGAGGTAAATTGCGGTTTACGATTTATGACGTATTAAAAAAAAAACTACTTACTAGATCTTGTTCAAACCAATTTTAAGTGAAAGTTTGCATTGTAAAGTACATCATATTTTTTTTTAGTTTTATCATTCTCTTATTTTAGAATTTACAGGGGGGGGGGGACACATTTTACCAATTTGGAAGTGTCTCTCCCGCAAACTATTCAGTTTAGAAAAAAATTATATTAGAAACTTCAATATCATTTTTGAAACCCTATCCATACACGTATGATTGATGTTTGATGAAAAAAATTTTTTGAGTTTCAGTTCTAAGTATGGGGAGCCCCCAAAATTTATTGTTTTTTTTTCTATTTTTATGTGACAATCTTAATGCGGTTCACAGAATACATCTACTTACCAAGTTTCAACAGTATAATTCTTATACTTTCGGAAAAAAGTGGCTGTGACATACGGACAGACAGACAGACAGACATGACGAATCTATGAGGGTTCCGTTTTTTGCCATTTGGCTACGGAACTCTAAAAGCATGAAATTTATTTCGTTAGAAAAATACGATAACAATATTTTCCGATGTGGGTTATGGATACTCTCGAAGCAAAATTAGGGCGGGTTATTAGTTACTTTCTAATCACATTATTCTCTTTGTAGGTACCTACATGCAAAAATAAAAATTGTGAACGCAATAGATACTATAACATAATGCTTTTCCGAATAGATATTTAAAACACAGTCTGTTCAATATAGAAAATGGAAGCATTTCAGTTTCCTAGTTTTAGAATACAATGCTCTTTATTCCCATAGAATATGTACACAATATCGCGTATTCAAGGTGTTCCGTCGTATAGGTACTTGTTATGTTGTTCTGCGTTAGGGTGTCCCTATGTTATGAAAATTAGGGATAAAAACGCATATGTCATAACATCATACATATCATACATACGATCATTAACCGCGAATTACTGCAAAGTAAACTAATTTTAATTTGGAATTTTGAATCCCAAATTTTGAAAGAACAATAAGAAAATTTTATTTATTTTACAATCATTGCTATTTATAATTATGTTACATAATTAAAAGAAATTGAAATATGTGCTGGGATACATAGATGAAGTGAAACTTCAACGGACAAGTAGAAAAACGAATGGCAACGGACAAGTGAAAAACGAATCGCAACGGACAAGTGGTAAAACGAATCGCAACGGACAAGTGACAAAACGAATCGTACATACTAGTTCTACTACTTCTACATACTAGTACTAGTACATCGTTCGTACTACAATGGTTGGACATATAGTATCGCGAGGTTTTTTGTAGATATTGATATGTTCTCTAATATTGTAGAACATTTTTTTGTTCCATCATCAATAGTTTCCGCAGCGAATGCGATGAAAGAAATTTTTAAGCAAATTTTTTCACACCTTGGTTCAAGTTACTGATGTTTTAGCAAGGATCCCTAATTTTTTCTAGAAATAAATATAGCCTATGTTACTTAAGGATAATGTAGCATTCTAATGGTGAAAGAATTTTTAAAATCAGTGGTTTTTGAGTTTATTCGTTTATTTTCTTTACTTCAAATATTTCCACGCGATATATCGTCTATTTCACTTCACGGTAACGCTTTTTCGTGACAGTAATCTCCTAATACCCTGTCTAGATAGAAGTTTCACTTCAAAAAACCTTCATAATGTATAGTAAATACTTTGTAGCGCATTTTAAACCATACATATCTAAATAAGTGACTTATATACCTATCATTTAAAATTTGGTGGGCTCAGCTTCATAATTCAGATTTAAGATTGCGTAATAGAATTTCCTCCTATGAGTAATATATTATTTTGAGGAAAGCATAAAGACATTTTACATATCATCTAAATGCAAATCGGGTGCTGCATTGCATTTGGGTCATTGCCAGTAATCCTGATTCATAGAGAGTGTACAGAGACTAAAGGTGAGAGGAATACTAAACTAAAATCATTTTTAATCCTTGCAATTCGAGCTTCCAGCTGTATTGCGTTTTTTGCGCTAACATACAAAGTATACACGTCAAAATCTTTATGCAGAATTTAACATTGATAAATCAGAATATATTTTAAGAATGCAAGATATAATCAATAAAATTTAATCTAATATCAATAAAATAACTTTACAAATTATTTTATTGATAAAAAACGTGTGGCACTCGGAGACTGCCACGGTAAAGTTATTGCATAGCATTTTTTATCAACTTATGCAATTAAAATTATTTATTTATTTATTTTTTATTAATTTTCTTTCATTATTTTTTCATCATTTTCTTCATTAATAAATGCGCTTTGTTTATTCATATTTAAAACACTTTATACACAAATTTTACGCGTACAGCAACTGCTATTCACTGTCGTACATAAGTACACCTATGTATACATATATACCTACATGTATACTTACGGGGCGCACATGCGGTGAGTGTGGCATTATAAAGATATGATAGATACCTATACACCTATATACTTTGTCACAAACAGCTGCTTACGTATTCGTCCGATTTCGGAGCAGCTCGTCTCCATCCGTGCGAGCTTCGTACAGTCGTACCATATACATACACGTTAAGCGAACGCTCGGCCGAGCTACATGGTAGGCGGAGTGGGGGGTGTTAGGTTTTATTTTCGTTACAGAATTTCTTGATTCGGTTGCCGCGCTCAAAGCCCGCGATAAAAGCTATGCAATAGCTTAAAAAAGTCTGGAATGTAAATGGATTCGACTAGCGTTTCAATTAAAATTACCGTTTTACTGATAGTTCTCCATGCAGATTGAATATTAATTCTCAATATACCGCGTAGTGTCAATATGGAATTATTTACAACTGTAATTCGAAAGTACTGTATACTACCTGAGTTTATTATCAAGCATGGTCAACCTACCTTCTTTTAAGAGTTTAAGGGGGTAATAACGTGCTTAAAATTGTGGGGAAATTTTCTCGCAGAGACAACGAACGTTGAAACATACTTCTTATTTCTTTACTCACTTTATATACTTATTTTGCAGTCCAAGCACATTAGTAACAGGAACGTTGCTAATGTGTTCCCAGCGTAGGTGAAAACAAATACCAAAATAATATCTTAATATCAAATTGCATGTCAAACAGTTTATTCTCTTTTACTAAAGCCATAAGTAGAATTATAAAGTTAGGTTGATTAGGTTGAGTTTAAATTTAGGGCGCTAAACAGAGTGATAAGAGATTTTTTATTTTGTATCTAGCTTTATAACAACAGCAAAGAGGCATATTTGGTTGACTATGAAGCTAATTTAACTACATTTACTATTCTTTTTTTAAATTAAACGATGTTTATAAGCGTACACTTTTTGATTTTCTATTTTTTTAGTATGATAACAATACAAACAATCGATCCTTTCTTTCTATTTTGATAGAAGTCAAGCCAACACTATGCGTTCGGTAAAGTAGCTCGGCTACTTTATTGATTTCGACAAACGCACAGCGAAGGACTTCAATCAAGTATTGTTTACGAAATGGTTTGAATCTCCCTATGCGTCTGTGAGCTCTGTGAGACCTCACAGTGTCGTTCATGAATACGGGCATTAGGGTGAGATTAAGGCTTAATTTAGATTAAGGATTAATTATGGGGTATCTATGTGTAGGCTCGGCCCAATAAAACGACGATATTTCACAATTATTTTAATCACACTTTCCATTATATTTATCACAAAATAAGTTATCACTAAAATCACAGACTTCAACAGAGAAGTAACCTTTGCCTCGGGTTTGCATGCGACCATCCAGGTCGACTGTCGAATGGCGAATGTCTCGATTCCTCAGTTCTATGCTCTAACGTCGACATCAATGTCGTCAATATGCTCACTGGCGCCACCAAGTGGCGACTGATGTTAGTAGTATATTTTAGTCAACACCATACTTATATTCACAATAAGTACAAAATAATAGCCCCAAGGGTACTTTACACTGTAATAATAGAAAGCACGCTAACAGCTCGGCCATCTGACTTTTCGTACGTCCTCGTACGTGATACACATTATATTTTGCATTCAATACTGTACAATCGTCATCTAAACGTGCTCTCCATCAAAGTTTTAAACAATCCAAGAAATTATGATAAATGCTAATATTGCTATGCCTGTATCTATATGAAAATGAGTTTTCATAAATATATTGATCACAACTGTGTTATTAATCAAAACTAATAGATCTTAATAATAGTGTCCCAAGAACAATTACTATCCTTCTCAAATAAATTTTTGAGCCTTCGAAAAAAAATTTAAATATAATATGATCAAATCGATATCATACACTTGATATAAATCTGTAAGAAAAATCTTGATCGATATTATAATATACATCTATAAAAATCTTTATTTCGTAAGAGCGGTCATATATTACAATTGTTATTTCGATATTCATTTTCGTTTTCAGGTTCAATAGGTACTTTATACTTTCAACTTAATGACTTTCATCGTAATCATCTACGAGTATGTTCAATATGTAAAAATATAAAACTTTTAATGAGTATTCTATGAAGTAAACTTTGCACACTATTCTGCTAAGATCTAATATTAGGGTCATATTAACTGAATAATGGGAAATAACACAATATTTCAAATTTTCTTTCAATCAAGCAAAAAATTGACTACTAATAATGAAAGTTGTGTATTATTATAACTACGGATATTTCAACCTTGTTACATGAATCGATGATCATACCGAAGCTATATAGTTACACTCTCCACACAGTGGCTACTCGACCCAGAAAAACCTTTCATAACATCTATAAAATGGCTTAATAAGTCTATAATAACTATTATTGTTAGAGCTACCTACTATCAAACCTTTACGGTTGCGGTACGTGTTCAAATCGCCAGCCACCTTGCCGCGTGGGACGTCTTCATACGTCGGTCATGCTCCTTACTTGGCTCTCTTCTCTGATCAGATCCATCTCTCAATTCATACTTGGCCGCGATGGGGAGTGTCGCTCAAGCTCACCACACCGTCCGTCACGACCAAGCTTTTCCACTTGGTTCACTAAACCCGACCGTTGCTCAGGCTCATCGCTCGGACTGTCATTTTGGCAGCACCTCAGACGTCGCTCTTGCTCACCGTCTGAGAAATTCAGTGAACCAAATCATTACCGTGGTGATATCGCATACGCATCGGTCGTCGCTCAAGCTCACCGCCGGAACGTATCTCAGTTTTCTCACCGTTGCTCTAGCTCTCCGGTGGTGGTAATAAGTGTATCTTTTCATCAAATATTGTCTGTTTCGTAGGCAAGGCAGTCTTTAACCTACTGGAGGCCCTGGGCATATTAAGTTAATGGGGCCCCAATGACTGTGTCAAAACACTATTTTGTTAGAATAAACAAAAAAAGTGATATGCAAGCCTCTAGATTTATGCAAAAGCTAATAAGCAAATTGGTATTGTAGTCAGTAATTTAGGTTCGATTTATTCGAATTAAAAAAAAGTTTTTCGGTAATAAATATCGGTTATCGTTTAGTGAGCTGGCAGCATCTAGGGGGCCCCTATCAATCACGGGGCCCTGGGCACGTGCCCAGAGTGCTCAGTGAGAAAGAGGGGTCTGTTCGTAGGGTCCTGAAAAGTATTAGTCATGTCGTCTAGTCTCGTATTATCGTCTTGTCTCCTATCGTCTTGTCTCCTATCGTCTTGTCTCCTATCGTCTTGTCTCCTATCGTCTTGTCTCCTATCGTTCATCAAATTCATCATTTTATTTCAAATTATATCATTCATTTCTATCCATTTCAATTAATGCAATTCAGTTGACGCCTTTCGATTAGCTTCATATCGATTAGCTTCATATCGATTAGCTTCATATCGATTAGCTTCATATCGATTAGCTTCATTTCGATTAGCTTCATATCGATTAGCTTCATATCGATTAGCTTCATTTCGATTAGCTTCATTTCGATTATCTTCATTTCGATTGGCTTCATATCGATTAGCTTCATATCGGTTAGCTTCATATCGATTAGCTTCATATCGATTACCTTCATATCGATTAGCTTCATATCGATTAGCTTCATATCGATTAGCTTCATATCGATTAGCTTCATATCGATTAGCTTCATATCGGTTAGCTTCATATCGGTTAGCTTCATATCGATTAGCTTCATATCGATTAGCTTCATATCGATTAGCTTCATATCGATTAGCTTCATTTCGATTAGCTTCATTTCGATTAACTTCATTTCAATTTGCTTCATTTCAATTTTCTCCGATTCAACAATTCAACTCAATTGGATTCAACTCAATTGGATCCAACTCAATTGGACTCAACTCAATTGAACTCAACTCAATTGGATCCAACTCAACTGGATTCAACTCAATTCGATTCAACTCAATTCGATTCAACTCAATTCGATTCAACTCGATTCAATCCATTTCGATTCAAATCGACTGGACTCAATTCGATTCGATTCAACTCGATTCGATTCAACTCGATTGGATTCAATTCGATTCGATCAGTCTCGATTTGTTTCAAGTTGATTCAATTCAACTCGATTTAATTCACTTACTGCATGTTCTTTACCAGAGCTTTCTGGTGCCGGTGGTCTCCAGGTGCTTAATCGTTTTTCATCGAATTTCGTCAGTATCGTGGTTTTCAGTGTTGTCGCAGTACCCCCTGACGCCGATGTATATATTCAATCTGAAACTTATAAATACTGTATAAGTGCGAATTCATACACCAACGCAAATAGACATAAATCATAAGCACTCCATGATATAATATCGTTACGTCATTATTTAGGAATCAGGGTATATGTTTATCATTAAAAAGGGATACATGTTAAACTGTATTCTGTCAGTCCAGTCTCCAGCAACGTTAGAGACAAAGCAACTAAAAATCAATAGTATATTCCTATATTTTTTACTTATATCTGGAGATTAAGAATAAGTGGGCGCTTATGTAACAAAAGAAATTACTCTTCAGATAAAATGTTTCTAATACAGTAGTACGTACTCCTACTTGTATAATAATATCAATAAATAAATAAAATCTTAAATTCCATTACTTTCAATGCTCGAAAAACTAACAACAATACATCAAATCAATCCAATAAAATGGTTCATGTCAATATTCATCACTCCTTGTGAATAATCGCTTCATTATAGAGAAAAATTACCCTAAACTCCTGTAAGAAAATCTGTACTACCTGTCTGTATCGTCCACCAGGATATTAATAGCCCGATAAGTAGTCTAGTAATTTTAGTTGACCAGGTTTTATAATCGCTTTCCAAGGGAAAAGGATATCAATATGATATTATGACAAATAATACCATAATAATTATGTACATAATATTTATGTACATAGTACCTAGACATGGATATTCCTATGACGAATTCCCTCTTCGACTGCAAGTCACTAAATAATTATGATCAAATAAATCTATATAATTCGTTGATATACATAATATTAACAGATGTCGCATTGCGTATTCCCATTCTATTCGCTTTGGCTTTGAAGCCTGTTTGATACCTCAATGTTTCATAGCAGAAACACTTGTCACATCACACATATAGATCCATACTCCATCACATTGAACAATAATTGCAATGTTTAAACTCAATTTATATGTCTCTAAGAGTTTGCCCGATGCTCCGCGAATCGCTCTTATCGTTAAATGCCATCTATCGGGTCAATACTATCCTCTTCAACCTAGAACTAACCATATACATTCACAAAATTTCGTTGGAGTCGGTTCGATAGAGTAGGAAGAAGAAGTTCATGTCATGTCTATTTTTTTTACAAGCCTTTATTTTTTTTACGGTCCACCGCCTGTCGCGCCACATGTCCTGGGTTTAATTCCAGTGAAGCGTACATTTAAATAAGTTTGAGTTGCTGGTCTCAGTCCGTCCAAGGTACTCATTACACACTGTTACACATACTGCTGTGGGGCTATGAGTGTGTAGCATTATAAAATATCACTAATGTCTTTACATTACCTTGTAACTACTTAGAAGAGCAATGCACGCACGTAGGGCACATCTCATGTGTGATTAGGCTGCATAATTAAATCAATTACCGTAGAATCCCGACCGCAGTCCGGCAATCTCTTGTCACAAAGAAATCTGTAATCATAATACATGGTTTAGTTAATCTCAGTCACTATCGCTTTCCAGTTCTTTGAATCCGTTGAGTAGTCAATTATACGTATTGTACCGCTGTACAGTGAGCACAATAAACATCGCGGCATCGCCATAACCAAAACCCATAAAAACAATACTTGTAACATCCAACGGGAATCACCAAAATATTCCAGAGTAGCCATCTAAGCTCGTATTTGGCGTGCAACGCACAGAAGCCATTATGATAACCGAATTAATTGAATACGGTAGTCATGTAAGTGTGCATTCATTGTATCTTATTCTGCAACGTACCTTAGTTACGTAAATCAAATAGATATCACAAGAAACCATCTCAAGTAATCCTCTTGGCTTGCTAACAAAAATACAAAAAAAATGTCTTACCACAGAATAGATAATAGTACTACATGTCTTACCTCAACAACCCGTTATTTTATAACAAGCTTTTATTTCATTTCAACACTTTCAACTATCCGGTGTCTAATCAAATCCTGTAAGTTAAGGTTAACTTGACTTACTTCCCAGTGTTCAATTGATCTGAAAGGCGGCACAAGCGCTTGGTTAATGTGACTGTATAATGCAAACACACCACAAACTCCGTGACACGAGATTTCTGTTAGATTTTTTTATATAAGATATTATAATATGTATTAAATAAAATTGAGCTCGTCTATTGTGCATAATATCATGACTCGAGAAGATCCATTACGCAGTAGCATCAAAGATCAAAAATTAAATTCAAAATCATTTATCCATGTAGGTATCACTAATATACTTAATGCACGTCATTTTTCTTTCATAACCACCAACAATTCGGAAAGGTTCTTTGATGACAGCAAAAGATTTTTGTGTAACTACCCGCATGTTCATTTTCGGATTTGCTATAATGGTTGGTATGTTGCGATTTCATATGTGACAATTGTTTTATGAGAAACTAGCGGATACCCGTCGTGTTCCACTAGGCTAAAGATTGTATAAAGGAAAAGTCGGAAATCGAAAATGTGCCTAATGCTTAATAATAATTTTAATGGTCTCAAACCATCTTCGCTGCGTTTCAAATGAAACCATTTTGAAGTTAGAAAGATCAGTTGAATGGTTTCAAAGTATATAGAAGACATCCGTACAAGCATTTTTTGCGGTTTATATAATATTAATATATATAAATCACGTGTCACGCCGTCGGTCCGCAACGGACTCCCAATCAAATTTGCACATCGTGTGCAGTTCGATCCAACCTGAAAGATAGGATAGCGTACATCTCAAAATAATAAAAAAAAACCGTTGACAGAACGTAGTCCGTCCGGGCAGCCAGTATATAGATAAAGTTAACCCACCACTTGGTTAAATTTAGCTCAACAAAATAAAGCAAAACGATCTCAAAGTCAAGGAGACTCAATAACGGCAGAATAATTGTATTGTCCATCTCATGATTTACCATCACGTCCATCTCTTCAGAGTATCATCAAGTTGAAACTACCATACACATAATATTGTATAGGGTGACCTCTTTAGCTAATACTCAAGTAATAAAAACAATCCTGTAAGAAATATATCTTGGTGTTTATTTAATCTTTGGCTTCCAAAATTCTTACATTGCATTACAGTACCCATTTAACTATTAGGTTGATAATTATTGATGTATTCGCGGGACATGGAGGGAGCCCAAGCGCGTTGTTGGCCGTGGATTGAAGGAAACTTAATATGTAATTATGTACCTACTCTATAAAAGACGCCACATCATAGCGGAGCAATATTTTGGATGCTTGTTTCACAGTTCGTTTATCATTCAATTTGATACATTGATTCAGTAGCTAATAATAAAAGGTAGGCTTTTGTATTATCAGTTCTAGTCTAGCTAATAAAAGTTACTTAATAACCTGGAAGTTTTATTGGTTTTCCTCCCTTCTTTATTAAATAAAAGGCACATCGGTGTCTTCTTGCGTATCCATGATTATTTACGTGGGTAGGCGGGTGAGGGGATCAGGCCTTCATTATAATGAAAATAAATCGTAGATTCAAAAGACATTCATATACAGATTACAAAATCAACAATTACTAGTTATAATATTAACGGATCTATTGGATACGGAACGATTACTTTTTAACCAACGTTCCACCTGAACATGTGAAGCGCGTGCGCAACGTCCTTAAGCCTTGACTGCTCAATAATAACTTACTTACATATATTATGATTAACTGCACACAATAAAATCTGACTTTCAACTCGCATCCGTTATCGGACAGACAAAAATATTGAAGAGCAAGCGCAAATTAGAAAAAAAACCATTATATTTCTTCATTTTTCCAATTTCGACACGTGTCATCAGAAGAAAGAGAGAAAAAAAAATTACTCACATTTTTATTTCACCTCACCTCTTTGTGGCGTGGCTAGACATTTAACCTTCAAAAATAATCGCATAGTTCTCCATTTTCCTAAATTCAGCACGTGTCATCAGGAAAAAATAATAAAATACTCACGTTTTTATCTCTTTGGGGCGTGGCGAGAGATTCTTCTATCTGTCCATCCCTTCTTCTGAACTGTAGGCTCGGCCCAATAAAACGACGATATTTCACAATTATTTTAATCACACTTTCCATTATATTTATCACAAAATAAGTTATCACTAAAATCACAGACTTCAACAGAGAAGTAACCTTTGCCTCGGGTTTGCATGCGACCATCCAGGTCGACTGTCGAATGGCGAATGTCTCGATTCCTCAGTTCTATGCTCTAACGTCGACATCAATGTCGTCAATATGCTCACTGGCGCCACCAAGTGGCGACTGATGTTAGTAGTATATTTTAGTCAACACCATACTTATATTCACAATAAGTACAAAATAATAGCCCCAAGGGTACTTTACACTGTAATAATAGAAAGCACGCTAACATATGGATAGGTCTTCAAAAATGATATTGAGGTTTCTAATATCATTTTTTTCTAAACTGAATAGTTTGCGCGAGAGACACTTCCAAAGTGGTAAAATGTGTGAGCCCCCCTGTAACTTCTAAAATAAGAGAATGATAAAAGTAAAAAAAATATATGATGTACTTTACCATGCAAACTTCTACTTAAAATTAACGCAATTTACCTCGATCAAAGTTACAACAAACTACAAGAACTTTTATATTATGTTACTTGCTGCTACGGAACCCTTCATGGGCGAGTCCGACTCGCACTTGGCCGCTTTTTAGCATAGTGAAGTCGCTGGGTATCCACTAGTTAATCTTTAATCAAATTTAATCAAATTGTAGTGTGGTTATCTGTATAATATGTCGTGGATATCGAAAGAACTATATTTATTGTTTTTGAACATTTTTACAAGTAATGTCAACTTTTCTGTCACCTTTCCAGTCGCAGGTTTGCTGGAAGAAACTTCATTAGAGATAAGTAGTACCTTTGTACTTTGTATCCCTTCTATAAATGCTTTGTGAAATCTTGTGTGTACATATAGGTAAATGATAAATAAATAAGAACATATTGCGGTTGTTGGCATAATTACCCGATGAATTCATAATTCGAACTAAATGAGACCAACCAGAGATGTGTGAAGCACTAGAAATTCAAAGGTGAATTTGGCAAATTAGTTAAATTGAGTATATTCATGAGAGGTATTTCAATATTCAAAGACATTATTTTATAATAATATTTTATTATGACCCACTACTACACACTAATAACCCACCTTCGCCTCGTTTCGGGTACGTTAAGTAACTCCGTGTCAGAACTTAAAATAATATAGCTTTAAGCCTCCGTTATGAATGTGACTATCATGACAGTATTTTGTTTTTTGCATATTGGAAACATTGAACTAGTATTACTAGCGTATAGAACAGACACCGCGAACATTGGGCTCGGGGGTGTGCATTGCAGCCGGCCGGCTGCATTTCATTTTGTCACTCGGCTGTCACTCGGCTGCGCTCATGGCGGCCGCATGCCAAAATTGTTTATGAAAAAACTGAAAAAATGCCGTCGTGCGTAATAAGAACGTATCACAATTGCACGACAAAAAACAAAAATGATAATGGTATCACTTTATCATCGGTAAGAAAACAAAATATTAACTTAAATGAACTAAAACGAATTTAATTAAATTATTGTGCAATGTTCCCGCCATTTTGGAATAAAAAATCATAAGGAGCGTTTGAACTTGGCAAGCCACTAGCGTGTTATTGGAATATATAAATTGGCTTAGGTTGCCGTCTTGGTTCGGAAAGTGTCATATACAAAGTTACTCTATGGCAAGTGTGCAAACGAGGCTTCTAGTTTGAAAAGAGAACGGAGGGCAAGCCGGCGGTGGAACACACATTTTGTTTGAGATGTCTCCTCTATGTATGTATCTCAATGATTGGAAAAGCGGTTTTCAATGTGTGATTTTTACCGGGGATTAGGAACCAATATGGGCAATGCAATCCTGCAACGGCAAACCTCTGTAAAGGACTTGGGTATTTTGATGCGATATGACCTAAGCTTTGCCCAACATATTTGTGAGTTAACTACTCCGGCCTATAGATCACTCGGGTTTGTTTTAAGACAATGTAGAGAGTTTGAAAGTATTGCGGTGATCAAACTGTTATATAACAGCTTCGTAAGAAGCTTGTTAGAAAGTAACGCAGTTATCTGGAGTCCGCATGAAGTAAAGTATAAACTCATGGTGGAGAAACTCCAAATAAAGTTTTTGAGATGGCTGTACCGTACCACAAGCAGTATGGTTATTACGAACGAAGTTTATTTTTATTAGGGACTAGCTGGCCCGGCGAACTTCGTATCGCCTAACATTTTTTTTTCTAAAATTAAAGTAGCCTAAGTTACTCCTTGTTATATCAGCTATCTGCCAGTGCAAGTTCCGTCAAAATCGGTCCAGCCATTTTAGAGATTAGCCGGAACAAACAGACAGACTGACAGACAGACAGACAGACAGACAGAAAGACAAAAATTGTAAAATATGTTGTTTTGGTATATGTACCGTGTACATACATCCAAATGCACGTAGTAAAAGACCCTCCAATTTTATTTATTTGTATAGATGTATAGATATATATACAATATTATATTCAGGAAGGATTGAAAAAATAAAAATGAGTCATTTTAAATAAGCCCTAACAATGTTGCGAACAATGGAAACGAGTTGTAAATCTTATCTGATGGTCGTAGAGGGCTCAGTGTAATCTGGGATCTAAGGGGTTCTTTGTAAACCATCGTGATAAATACGGCGCACTGAATTCTTTATTTAATTTAGATAAAATTAATTTAAAAATCCCTTAAGTATATTATTATCTTCAATACGAAAACAAATATCGTGCCTAGATTACAAAATTAAATGTATGCGTACCCTCTGTATAACTCTACATAAATTATATTAGAGCATATTTTACATTTAATTCAATATGTGTACGATTTTTAGGGTTCCGAAGTAAAATCGGATCTCTTATACTCTTATAGTTTCGTTATGACCGTCCGTCCGTCCGTCCACCCGTCCGCAGTATAGCGTCGAGACCCTTAGTGCTGTAACTTGGCATGGATATACATATTGATTAAAACTCAAAAATCGTAGAATAAAATATATAATTTTTTTTCAGAGTATCTCCCCTAAAGTTAACGTGAGGATGAATTTTTTTTCGTCGCGTTTCCCATAGTAGGATATCGTGAAAAAGGTCTTTTTAAAATATTGTGTCTTCCAAGACTATTTTTGGATTTAGGTATCCATTTGCGAAATAATTGGCTTTAAAGTGCTAATTTGGTTACACTAAGTGTCCCCCCCAGCCAGCTAAACGGTTAGAGATGGACTAGTAAAAAAATTCACAAATATAGATTATTTATGATGAATTTACTAGAAAACTATTCCTCTGTTTGTACAAGTCTACTCCTCTTAAGCCGAGTGAGACAAATCGATAAGGATTTAATTTAGAAACAATACAATAATGCTTATTGTCTCTTATCCCGAGATGTCGAGTGTCTGCACTTGACCTTTCTGTAGAGACGCGTGTGAAGAGCTTTTTATGATCAAATGAAGATAGTAAACACACATAAAGTTCACACATGCTAAATATTATTTAGCCTCTATGTGTGTGTGTGTGAATAAAATAATACTTAATAACAACTTAATAACACCATTATTACTATTATTATTTTTCCATGGGGTTCGCCTGGATAACTACCACCCTTGAGCATGAGTCAGCCGCCAAACGACTCGTCGTGTTCCGGCTGGGGGCTTGAGAGCCAGTTCTTTCTTTCTTTCTTTTTTCTCTCTTTATTGGCCGGCAACGCATCAGTGATGCTTTTGGTGTTGCTGATGTCCATGGGCGACGATAGCCACTTACCATCAGGTGGATCGTCAGCTCGTTTGCCGGTTATTTCCATAAAAATAAACAAACGCTCATGCACACAGCTGGAGACTGACTTGTAACATTATGATGTGATGTGTGGAGTTTTTGTACGAGTAACTCAGACCAAAGACTGACTTGTAGCGTTACTTTGTAATGTATCATTCACGGCGAGCGCCGCGTGCTCCACTCGACTGTCGGTTTTTTCGCGAATAGGGAACATTACGCAAAGTTCAGCAAGTAAGATATTCGTAAATATAACGGGAGCACAAATGATACGACCGAATGGATGCATGCAACTGATTTTTTATTAATTTGCTATTACCCTCAACATACGTAACACCTCCCCCCTTAAAAAATGTATACAATATAAACAAATAAGCAATCAAACAAAAAATTGTATATATATGTAAAGTAACAAAAAGAAAAAAAAAACTTTTAACTCAGTTAACTAAAAAAAAATTTGCTATAGCTAATTATTCTTTTTATTTATTACTAATATCTCATAGCTAGTAACATTATGTAAGTAAATATTTTCGTATTTAGGTACTAAACATATTTTTTTACACGACACGACCTAATTGGTCGTTTAGGCGATGGTAAAGATGGTTTCGGTGACTTTGTAACACCTTCATTATTGTTATTTGAATCCTGAATTTCTAATTCCTGATTTAAAGTGACGTTATCGTTTTCAGCAGATTGCGTACTTTCTAATGCTACTTGTGACGTTTCCTCGTTATTGTATTCGGCGGGCGTTTCCGAATGTGACAAAGAGAAACGCATTCCAGGCTTCCTGGGAGTGATAAGTTGATTGATGTGTCTCTTCCACTCTTGACCCCCCGAGAGCCGTACCCGGTAAGTGACCGGGGTGTCGCGCGTGATGACCGTGGCCGGCGCCCACTTGTCAGCGCGCGGCCTGTAGTCCCTCGCCAGGACGGGCTGGCCGGGCTCCGCGCTGCGCTCCATGCCCCCCACGCCGCGCTGCGCCCCCGCTCGCTCCTGCGCCGCTTCCACTGTGCTCAGTGTACTCACGCTCGGCTTGACCACGTCCAGTCTGCTACGTAAGCGTCTACCTAGCATGGCCTCTGCGGGTGACACTCCTGTTGTCGCATGATCGCAGTTGCGGTATTGAAACAAAAATTTTGTAACTGCGGTGTCGATATCTGCGCCCTCGTGTTTAGCCTTCTTCATTGCCCTCTTTACCGACTTAACGGCGTTCTCGGCGGCGCCGTTTCCCTCCGGTCTGTAAGGGCTCGTAATGGTGTGAGTGATATAATTTTTTAACATAAAACCAGCAAACTCACTCGAAGAGAACGGTGGGCCCCCGTCGCTGACCACTTGAGTCGGCAAACCGAATCGCGCAAATTGCTCCCGCAGTTTTAATATGGTCGCCCCGGCCGTCGTGGTGCTCATCTTCTGAACTTCGATCCACTTGCTATGAGCATCGACGGTCACGAGGTAGTGCTTACCTTGAAACTCGGCAAAGTCGATGTGGATCCGTTGCCACGGGCGCGCAGGGAACGCCCACGGGTGCAACGCGGCCCGAGGCGGCGCGTCGCGTTGCCGGCAGCACGCGGAGCATTCTCGACACATTCTTTCTATATCGGAGTCGATTTGAGGCCAGTAGACGAAACTTCTAGCAATATTTTTCATTTTTACCACCCCCAGGTGCCCTTCGTGCAATTCTCCGAGAATTTGTCGTCTAAGAGGCTCGGGTATGACCACTCGGTGATTGTATAACAGGCAACCACCGTCTAACGAGATAGAATCTTTACGGTTAAAATAAGGAGTTTCACTCTCGGATGCCGCCCCGGACGGCCAACCGTTAACGACATAATTGTAAATATTTTGTAATATTTTATCTTTCTGCGTGAACGAAGCCACGTCTTTAGCGCTTACTGGAAAATGTTCCTCGACATAATTAATATATGATACCGAAACCAAATTTAAATCGCGTTTCCGTTCATGAGGCAATGGCAATCGCGACAGTGCATCGACGTTACCGTTATCGATCGACTTAACAAATTCGATTTTAAAATCGTAAGCGGCCAGCTTAGTGGCGTACCGCTGCAGCCGACTAGCCGCGGTCTGCGGCAAGCCCAGTTTTGGTCCAAAAATGAATGTGAGTGGTTTATGATCGGTTTTGATTATAAACCTCCGACCGTAGAGATATTGATGGTGTTTCATAACGCCACTAAATATAGCCAAAGCCTCTTTATCGAGTTGACTATATGCGCGTTCGGCTGCGTTGAGCGTACGCGACGCGAAACAAATAGGACGCTCCGTGCCGTCCGGGAACCGGTGAGATAAGACGCTGCCAATGCCATATGAACTGCTATCGACAGATAGAACCAGCGGCAACTCCGGATCGTAATGTACTAGAACCCGTTTGGTTAACATCATATTTTTAATTTTACAAAATGATTTATTGCACTCGTCACACCACTTCCAAGTAATATTTTTGCGAAGTAATCTATGTAAAGGATGCAGTAATGAACTTAAATTAGGGATAAACTTCGAATAATAATTAACGAGCCCCAAAAAGGATCTTAGCTGACTTATATTACTCGGGGCGGGTGCGTTCACAATTGCTTCCACTTTATTCGGATCCGGATGTAGCCCAAACTTATCTATTATAAAACCAACATAAGTTATGCTATTCTGTAAAAAAGTACACTTTTCGAGTTTAATTCTCAGACCCACCTCACGCAACCTGCTCAACAGAGCCCTCAAGTTGTCAATGTGTTCGCGCTCATCGCGGCCAGTCACCGCGATGTCATCTAAAAACACACACACCCCACGGAGACCCCTTAACGTCTCCTCCATGAACTTTTGAAATTTCTCTGGTATGCAAGTGAGACCGAAAGGCGTACGCCTGTAAACAAACGTCCCGATGTGCGTAGTGATGGCGGTACACGCCTGCGATTCATTTTCTAATAATAGCTGTTGATACGCGTTAGTGAGGTCGATCTTCGAAAATTGTTGGCCCCCACTGAGCACCGCAAACAATTCCTCGATCCGAGGCAGAGGGTACGGCTCGCGCGTCAGCTTTGGATTAATAGTTATTTTGTAATCGCCGCAAATACGAATGTCTCCCGATTTTTTAATGACTGGTACTATTGGTGTTCCATAATCCGAGTAATCAACCTTATAAATTGTACCCTCGGCCTCGAGCCGCTCCAGTTCGCGCTGGACAGGGGCGCGCAGGGCCAGCGGCAGGGGGCGCGCTTTAATAAAAACAGGGCTCGAGTCGCTTAGACGTAAGGACATCTTTTTCGAACAGGTACCTATGCCAGGTGCAAAAACGCTCGGAAACTCCTGCTTAAGCCGTTCGATTATATTGTTTTCTGTTAAGTGTAGTAACAGATCGTTAATTGTTACGACATCAATTTTTAATTGTCTTAGCCACGATCTTCCCAACAAAGGTGGGCCACCGTTTTTAATTACAAACAATTTGAGTCCACCGGCCGCATAGTTCCCGAGCGTCACATCCACCGTGATATAACCTACGGGCTCGATGACAGAGCCCGTGTATGAACGTAAACAAATATCATTATGCATTAGTTTCACTGTATTAAAATACTGCCTATAACAGTCAAAATTAATGGTTGACAACTTACTCCCAGTGTCCAGTTCGAAGGTCAAAGAAATCCCGTTAACACTCACTTGCACCTTGTACGGCCTGTCATCCTTACCGCACACACTTAAATTATAAAGATCGCAATCCGATTCGTCGTCGTCCCCGTCCATGTAGAATTGTTCCCTGCGTTTGTTATTGGGCCGATTTGCTGTTTGATTTTTACACATCGTTCGCAGGTGTCCCTTTTGACCACAATTGTCGCACGAGTAATTTTTAAAACGACACAAATCCGAACGATGATTGCGGCCGCATCTCCAACACGCTCGTGAGTCATACGTCACGCGAGCCGCAGCCGCAGCCGCAGGTCCGGCCGGGCGCGACGCGCGCGGCCCCGTCGTCGCGACCCGGTGCAGCGGCTCGCCGGCGGCGGCCTGTTCCCGCTGATGTGAAGAAGTCTCGCTGTTCGATCCACTAGCTTGTGCGTGACGATCGGCCGCCTCCAATGCTAACGCCAACTCGACGGCTCGTTGATACGTTAACGTCGGTTCCGCGAACAAACGGGATCTCATATCGTCACTAGACAACCCCGAGACGAACTGATCGCGAAGATTTTCTTCCAATTTAGTCTGGAAGTTACACGTACTCGCCAAGTGTTTCAGAGCCTGCAGATATTCACTTAAGCACTCGCCCGTTCTTTGACGTCTCTGTCGAAACACGTGGCGTTCCGCTATATCCGAACGCTTCGGTTCCAAGTGGTCGCTCACAATTTTCACTAATTGCTTGAATGTTTTAGTTTCTGGGTTGTCCGGTGCACAGAGATCGCACATTAAATCGTAGGTCGCCTCGCCCACCAACGTCACTAAAGTAGCTACTTGTAATTCCGATTTGATCTCGTTCAACGCTATGAACTGTTCGACACGTCTAATATACGCCGACCACTTTTTACTCGACAAATCAAACTGTTCAATTTTACCGATAGGCATTGTTTACACTATTAAATGAACACAATATGCCGAAATAAGTCGTTTTACGCTCGTCGCCAGTAAGATATTCGTAAATATAACGGGAGCACAAATGATACGACCGAATGGATGCATGCAACTGATTTTTTATTAATTTGCTATTACCCTCAACATACGTAACACAGCATAGATGGCGCCACCAGCACATACAGTAAACATCATGGCCATAGATATAAATATCATGTCTGTGATCATGGCGCATTCATGTTGGCACTAATGTTATTGAAATGTAAAAATCGTCTGTAAAAACTTACATTTACATACAATTCATTTTATATTATTATTCTTATATATTAGACCTTATTGCCTTTATACTTTGTGATACGATGGCACCCTACGGCCATTAAATAGTGGATAATCTAAAGAAACTGCTGCGAGAACGTGGTACGAATTTGAAAAGAAAAAATTTTGATTTGATGGAAAGATACGTTAATAAGGATAATTAACTGATTTGTGGTAAATGAAACTCAGTTAACTTTAATTCAATTAAACTAATTTCACAAAATTGACTTCTTTAATTTCTGAAATTATACGACGAAAATCAAAACTTTTGTAACGTAAGAAGTGGTTACTTTGACAACAATATAACACTAAAATCTTTATTTGCTCCATCAACCGATAAATTTATAGATCAAAGAATATAGAAGGCACTATTATTTTAAATTAAAAATAACAAGATTTTAGGTTAAGCACTAAATAAAATCACAGTATATTAGATTCCTTTACTGTAATAAAATCATATTAGGTTGTCTTACGTGATAAAAGTGAAGATTATTGTATGAGTTTTAATACTTTCCAGTTTTTATAAAATCTTCGGTTTAAAGTGAGCTGAACACATTTGAGTATTTCTTCGCTCGTAAGTTTTTGCAACGTGTTGCCACTTCCTATGCTTTTTGTACATTTTCTTTTGGAAATGAATGGGTCCCTTCATTGCAACATTTAAATACACTACATTGATGCATTATCTATACTAACATGATAAACAGGAAATATTTGATTTTTTGTTTGCATTGAATAGGCTCCGAAACTACTGAACCGATTTTAAAAATTCTTTCACTGTTGGGAAGCTACACTATCGCCGGATGATATAGGCTATATTATATCTTCAAAAAGTTAGGGATCCTTAATAAAACTCCAATAATGTAAGGTGTAAAAAAATAAGAAAACCGAAGCAAAGCGAGGACGGTTACTCGTTGTAGAATAAAACGAAATTTTTACCACGCTTTGAGCAATTTATCGAAACTTCTATTTACGATTTGTGCTGGTGAGCAGTCTGGCGCGAAGATTTGCAGTAATATATCCTATTCCCTTTGAGTGTTACATTACAAGTCAGTGCAGTTCACGCACACACAACCTCTCCACCTACCATTTTGAGTAAAAATGGAGCAAACTTGAGCCAAGAGATTCGAATGATACATTACAAACACATGCTACATGTCAGTCCGTGTCGCCGTATTGTAACTAGATTACCTCGAATGGTACATTAGGTATAAACAAACGATACAAGTCAGTATCCAGATTAATATAAATCAAACTAAGTCGTAATGGTAGTGGGTTTAGAACCTAACCTTGAAGGAAGTCGCTAACAACTACTTTTTGCTATACGATAGTAGCGATATACTAACCCTGGCTAACACACACATATAATTATATACAAATTAATTGGCTTGAGAGCCAGTTCTTTCTTTCTTTTTCTTCTCTCTTTCTTGGCCGGCAACGCATCAGTGATGCCTTTGGTGTTGCTGATGTCCATGGGCGACGATCGCCACTTAACATCAGGTGGATCGTCAGCTCGTTTGCCGGCTATTTCCATAATAAATAAATCTTACATAAATCTTACAAAATCTTACAAAACCAAATTGACTCACCCGACCTACTGGCGAACATAAGCCTCAATGTACCAACCAGATCTGTGAGAAGGCCACACGTATGCCTTCATATTCCTACCTCGTTAACCAACTATAGAAAAAATTCATTTTTTGTTAGGTCAGCATACCATCTCAACAAACTGGATGGCTTCCCCGATTTCGATCTATTTAACACGTCTCCAAAGATAATAAAACATTTGATGACTTCAAACTGGTTCGCTGTGACTCCTTAACGGCTTTGTTTTTTTTCGGTCTTTTTCTTATTTTCTTTTTTTTTTTTTCTTTTAATGTTAAAAAAAAGAAGCAAACAAACATAGATTTTTATATGCGGAAACTCTTAAATGGTGTTAAAGATAAGCATTATCATGTTAGTATTCTAGACTTAAGACACTGTATGTTTCCCAAATAAAGAAAAATAAAAAATAAATAAAAAAAATAAAAAAAAATACTATCACAAACACCTGCAACTCGTACGAAATACTAACTTCAACGTAGTACTGATGTACATAAAACTACATGTACTTAATAATTTTTGTCAGTAGCTTCGATGGCGGAATAATGATTTCAAAACATACGAGTCACGATAAACATCCAATTCATCCTCGGAAACGTATAGCCGGGATGAAATATATTATCCTATTTTTAAGTCTGGCCATTGGCCTATTTGTTATCTTAATCCGTACAACGGATTACGCTTTCCGCCCACGTCCGATAATCGGTGACCAATTTTTTGTAGGAGAAAAATAGAACGCGCTTATAGCAATAGTGATAGCAAGTAATATGGCAGGAAAAATCGGCCCGATTATCTGTCCTACAAAATGTCTGACGTGGGCGGGAAGCGTTAGCGTGTGATGAAAACTCAACATCTAGACATCACTACCTTTACCATTTATAATATTACGTAGTAGGACGTATGTATATTTTATATACTTTTGCGATTCAATAAACAGCAACTGTTCGCACTTGACATGCCTCCGTAAACACGCACGATCGTCGAGATCTCTTGACGTGAAGAGATCTTCAAATACTGAGAATTGTTTCGTCTCACATCAGCTCTGGGAAAGCAATCGTTGATATATTATGTTTGTATACTGTATGTGGGAAACTTGGGAGGCAAACAAAATTATCGACATTTTCTTCGACTTATTATTAGATATTTCTGCTCACTGCTCGTATAACGTCACGCTCTATCTAGATTATTCCAGTCCTGCCAAATTTCCTTCCACACACAAATTTCATATTGAATTAGCAGAGGAGACGACATTAATTACATGTTTATAATTCTTAAGTTAATTCGATGCACGTGATCATCTATGTTATAAAGAGACAGAGAAAGAGAGAGTGTGTTAATTTGTGAGTTTCTTTGATCTCCAGAACCCCTATTTGCAAAATTCTTTTACCATTTGAAAGACACATTTTTACATAATTAAGTCGGAAAGAGATATTGAGAGCTGCGTAGTAACAAAAAAAATATTTATGGTTGACCAAAAAAAAAAGTGTGTATGCTCGTGTTATGTTTGCACGTAAGAAGATATACTTACCTCTTACTTATAAGTACCTCTCGCTCACACCCACGACCCGGCGCGCGCTAGTAATCCAACCACGTACCTCTCGCTCGCACTCATGACCCGCGTTAGCAATCCAAAAGACTCGAGCGAATGCTGTGCGCCTAGTATCACGCACCTTCACCATATCGCTTATTGGGTATCGCATCGTAAAATTTCACCTTCATATTTTTTTCCAAGCGCTCCATAAGAAGTAAGAAATATAACTCCAATAACGAATTATTTTCTAAGCTTTGAAAGAAATACATAATACAGAAATATATTCAATCAGTTTTAAAACTACGTTAAATAAAAATCAATTATTATTGAACTAAAATTATTTAATGGAATCACATATAGTTAAATTAGTTTTTATGTAAAATAAGAAAAAAAGAAATCGTAGTTAACAATTTTTCCGGATTTTCCTCTAAAGAAAAACTGTTAGAAAAAGTTCTAACAGAATACTGCATAGTACACGGCACTCGAAATATATAGGAAAAGTTTCGCATTTATTGACGAAACTTTCGACGTACTTCGACGTACTCCTTTCTTTCTTACTTCATTTTGAAAGAAATTCCCGGAACTAATGCCATGAACTATATAAGTAAACTATTTATGTACTTCTTTGAGATTACTTATTTCTTTGTAACATCGGATAGACATGCTTGGTTCTACTGATACTGACACGAAAAAAATAATCTGCACTGGTCTTACAAATTGTTCAACAAAACTAAAACTAATATAACTAATTGTTCTAAAAAATTAATCGACTTCAAAATTAAGGATAGCTCAAAAACTACTCATTAGATCCACCCCAATTTTAATTGGAACAACATTACAAGCACCAGCTTTTAAATACAAAATTATAAAAACCAAATTAAAATCGGGACACCCAGTAAAAAAAGCGGCCAAGTGCGAGTCGGACTCGCCCATGAAGGGTTCCGTAGCAGCAAGTAACATAATATAAAAGTTCTTGTAGTTTGTTGTAACTTTGATCGAGGTAAATTGCGGTTTACGATTTATGACGTATTAAAAAAAAACTACTTACTACATCTCGTTCAAACCAATTTTAAGAGGAAGTTTGCATGGTAAAGTACATCATATATTTTTTTTTAGTTTTATCATTCTCTTATTTTAGAAGTTACAGGGGGGGACATACATTTTACCAGTTTGGAAGTGTCTCTCGCGCAAACTATTCAGTTTAGAAAAAAAATGATATTAAAAACCTCAATATCATTTTTAAAGACCTATCCATAGATACCTCACACGTATGGGTTTGATGAAAAAAAAAATTGAGTTTCAATTGTATGGGGAGCCCCCAAAATGTATTGTTTTTTGTCTATTTTTATGTCAAAATCTTAATGTGGTTCACAGAATACATCTACTTACCAAGTTTCAACAGTATAGTTCTTATACTTTCAGAAAAAAGTGGCTGTGACATACGAACGGACAGACAGACATGACGAATCTATAAGGGTTCCGTTTTTTGCCATTTGGCTACGGAACCCTAAAAAGTTATGAGGTAACACACAATAAATACAGTTGAATTGAGAACCTCCTCCTTTTAAAGTTATACTTCTTTAGGCGCGTTATGGAAAAATGATGAGAGTGAAATTTTAATATTTGTAACATAAAAGTAACAGGATGCAGTTGCCCACAAAAAGATGTGCACGCATCACTGTGAAGTTGCCCGCAAATAGATGCGCACGCATCGCTGCGAAGTTGCCCGCAAAAACCTACCAACAAAATATAAATAAAACCTCTATTAGTGATGTATTATTTATTGATATAAATTAAAATATTATTATTTAATATAATTAATACTAAATATTAATAATTTATTAATGTTAAATATTTATTTAATGATACCAAAGAAGTATAACTTCTCATGCACGTACTTATTTACACGTTCATGTAGTGATTTTTGATGTCGTTTAAACAACTAAATTACCCGCGCTACTACAAGTAGGATCAAGCTATTGCTTGACCACGGACGATCAATGCTGTTTTAACTAAAATAAGTGATTAAAGCCAATTGCTATCTATTTCTATCTAGTTGATGGATCGCGATCGTGGCTAACCAACCTTTTAACTACAAATAACAATGCTTTTCTGATCGACACGCATTTTGTATTTACAAATAACTACAAATACAAGGACATAAGTTAAATAACTGTAGTATTCGCAGTATCTCGCTGCACTCATTGACATATTGCGCGCTCACTCGCACTTAGACCTTAAGACATAAGTGTAAGTAAGCGCGCAATATGTCAACGAGTGCAGCGAGATTCTGCGATTACTATTATTCTTCAATTGGTGTTGAAAGCTGTTATCTTCTCCATTGGTCTCGGTCGTTGAATTTTATGGTTATCTCTTTCGCCTATCATCAATCTCATCTATACATCTATCTATACTCTATACATAGAATAGAAATAAATAAAATTGGAGTGTCTGTTTGTAATATTAAAATAACCGCTGTTTACTAAGTTCATTTGGATGTATACACGGTATATATACCAAAACAACATTTTTTACAATTTTTGTCTGTCTGTCTGTCTGTCTGTTTGTTCCGGCTAAACTCTGAAATGGCTAGACCGATTTAGACGGGACTTTCACTGGCAGATAGCTGATGTAACAAGGAGTAACTTAGGCTACTCTTATTTTAGAAAAAAAGCAGTTTGTTAGGCGATACGAAGTTCGCCGGGTCAGCTAGTATATAATAATATAGCTGATCAGTATCGTTATGACATCATAATAACGGGGACCTTGTGATAATTTATTCATATTATTATTAGCTTCAATTGATTGGTTAGGTCTAGCTTCAACTAATAGTGGTGCAAATTAAGAGATGTATTTTCGTAATTGAGGAGATCTAGAGTAACCTCGTTGCTTTAGTGTAGATTGGTGGAGCGTAAATGGCCAACCCAAGCGGGAGAAGTTTTTATGCCATCTGAAAGCCTGCGACATGGCTTGAAGACTGCTATTTAACCATAAAATCAAGGCTTGCCATGCTTTTCTGTCAAAATGTCACTAGCCGGCACCTATAAAAATATATCAATGGAACATTTAAGAAAGTATTAAAGTTTTACTGAACAATGGATATAACTTAATGGAAAATTTCTCCGTAAAATAAAACTTTATCCATTGTCTTTCTAGAAATGTAAAAAAAAAACAAAAAAAAATGTCATAGAAGCATAAAAATTGCAGCGCTAGTGTTTTCCATCTCCCAAGTATCCAGAACTGAAGAATTCAATCTGTCATCATCTATGATGCTTCTTAGTAGGACAGGGAACTAACTACTTTTAAGGAAGATCGTACACTTGCGACTTTTTACATGTATTTTTTATGTCCCGGGCTAATAATGGAAGGATGTTATCAACGCATAGACATTTCGTAACTTCAAAGCTGTTATTTATTAACACGCTTGGGTACAGGCTCTCTGGAATCTTGTTGATTGAAGAAGGAGAGTAACTTTAAAAAAACAAGTTTATTCATATATACCTTCATGTTCCTGTGATTTGCCAATTTCTAAACGGAACAACGGAAACGAAACGAAACGGAAGTTGCAGTGGTATTTTAATTACATTTTTTATCTATAGTACGGTAAACTAAAGCTTTTCGTTTGGTAGACTTAACGAAACGAGTATGTAACTTGAACGAAAGTATTTTCTAATGTTATTGCCTTAATTTATGACGTGATACGTTATTATTAGACGAAGGACCCGTCAGCGGGGTCACCGTGTAAAATGGAGTCGGCATGGCATGTGGGCATTACCAAGACAACGAGAGACAAAAATCTGTTCATTGTTATTGTTAATGACGGGGATGGTCGGTGAATTAAATAAAATATTATAACCGTTTGGAATGAGTGAAAGATTTTTAATACATATTAGGACACAGAAAATATTGACAGTGAAAAAAGACAAAAGAAGAATATAAAAATAGTGCTCGCCGATTTAAATAACGAATAATAGTAAAATTACAAATCCTCGAAGTGAAGAGACGTCTTGTCTTGGACGGCTGGAGTTTTGCCACGCGTGTGTGTCTTTGACATGCGTGAACATGCCCCCAGGCGTTGAACACTGTGTGTTCAACCAACTTTATTCATTAGCTGGAAGTGGGCAGATTCGAGCGAATGATCTCCGGATAATCCAGTTAGCCATCTTGACGTCTGCTACTCGACTAACGTTGTCTGGACCAGGAAAGAGAGACACAATTCTTCCCAGTCTCCACTTCATGGGCGGCAACTTATCTTCTTTTATAATAACCTTTATATTATTCTGCCATTTGGCACGCTTTTGTAGCTCAGAAATATATTGCTCCACCTTGTTCAGAAATGCTGACGTATAAGCTCAATTCGTTGAAATCTCGTGAGATGTGTTTCCTTATGGCTGTCAGTGGACGTCTAATCAAAAAATGGCCAGGTGTCAATGGGGTTCAATCCTCTGGATGCGATGATAAAGGAGTGAGTGGTCGCGACTTTAAAAATAGACTCAATTTATGTTAAAGTGGTATACAATTCATCGTAGGTCAAATGACAATTACCTAACACACGTAACAAATGAAAAGTAGATTTTACAGCCGCCTCCCAAATGACACCAAAATATGGTAGTAAGCTGGTATAGTTTATCCCTTCATTAAAAAGATCACTACATAGTACTTAGAATCTCGTTTCAAGAAGCCGGCTAAATCATTGCATGCCCCAAACGAACGAAGTCCCGTTGTCAGAGTAAATTTAAAATGACGTGGTTTTCCACGACGTGCAATGAATTTACGTAGTGTTAGAATGTATCTATTACTGGTCAAGTCACCTACTGGTTTCAAATATAAAGCCTTTGTAGTAAGGCATATAAAAAATGCAATGTACACCCTTCACAATGCGACAACCACGACCTTGACGACTTGCGGAAGCAATGGGACCCGCATAGTCAATACCGACAGTTTTAAATGGATAACCACCTGAAGTAAGACGCTGCCGCGGTAAGTTACCTATCAGAGGAGCTTCAACCCTTCACTTCATTCTTGCACACCTAACGCAGTGTAAACGACGGTAAGTAGCGTTTACTAAATTACGTCCACCTATTGGCCAGTAAACCTCCCTAATTTATGCTAATAATAACAGTGGTCCTACATACATGAGCTTCGTATGTTCATATGTAAATAATAACTTTGTTAATCGATAAATGGACTGTAATAATAAATAAAGTTTTTAACATACGAAAATTCAGAATTATTAATTCGACCACCAATACGCATCAAATCATTATCATCAAGGAAAACGTTAAATTTCAACAAAGCATTATTTGCAGGCAAGGTTTTCTTTTTTAATAAATTATCGTATTCCGTAAACGATTATTTCTGAGCTGTGCGAATAATAACATTTAAAGAATAATTAAATCAGTTTCAGAAAGAAAATCTTTTGTAACACGGCGTCCTGTGCATACATTTACAAAACGTAGTACATAAGCTACTGCACGTCCAAAGCCGGTTAAATTAGAAAAACGATGAAAATTAATAAATACAGAAGAACTATTATTATCTGACCTAACTAAAAACGACACTTCTGTACTTACTGTATGTACGACTTTCTGTACTGTAGGTACTAAAATAGCAGGACAATTACTATAGTTCTGTATTAAGAAATGTGGTCCTGACCACCACATGTCGAGAGACTGAATAGAGTCAACATTAACTCCACGTGACACATCACAATTACCAGTCCTTTCTAAAATATCTCCGACACGATCACGAACAAACGTATGTAATTTATTTGATTACATTTTTAACCAACTCAAAACGATAGTGAAGTCAGTCTAAAACACAGTCCTCGCTACCTACTCTGATTCGAGCGATATCTAACTAATATCCTACCGCTATTATTTATACTTCGGACGTACATAATATAGGCACGCACCGTAAGCTTTTTCCGAACTATCAGAGAATACGTGAAATTCTAATTGAACGAAATAATCAATTATCACGCGGCGCGGTATTCATAACTGAGTTAAAATATTTAAGATAATATTTAAATATTTAATAATAATATTTAACATTTTTAACCACGTCTCTTTAATGTCTGGCATTAGGGGATCATCCCATGATAAAGTTAACAACCATAGACTCTACATTATTATTTTAAATTTGATCACTACTGGAGAGACAAGACCGAGCGGATCAAAGAGCTGAAAGATAACGGAAAGGATCTCACAGTTTGAGTTTACCTTTGTAACGGATGTACCTATAGAAAAATACAGCAGATCAGGTTCAGGTAGCCATCCTAAGCCTAAAGTTATGCTTGACCCGTTACCCCCAAAATATAAATCGTGCGTGGACTAACTGGCCACTGGCACTATCTGAGGCTCATTACATTATTATTATTACATTATTGTGACTGATAATTCGACATAAACTCGCGATTAATTGCACAAAGCTTGGGTTGTGTTAAGAGCCTAAGTTCTAAAGATAAAAAAACACTGCTTAGCTCGCTGCAACGAGTTTCTAAAACACTAAGGTTTTCCTGTAAAGGAATTCTCATTCGAAAACGACCTTGTGGTGTTTTTCATTAAATGTTCTTCACGTAAATTCTGTTCCGGTGAATAATTATAATTATTTGAATAAGTTATTTCTTTTAAATTCCAAAACCGTGCGAGCTTACTCTGTATCTCTTGATTAGACATATCACTACTCGAATTAAAGTTTACATAATTGCACTTAATAGGCTTTGGCAAATGAGGTGTAAATCTGTTATTCATCGGACCAGAAATTATCCACCCTAAAGCAGTCTCGCAAAGGATCGGTTTATTGTTACCTAAATTAATTCTTTGAGATCCTACTATGTCCCAAAAAATATCAGCACCTATTATTAAATCTACTGACGAGGACCTATAAAAATGAGGATCCGCTAAACGCACATTACTGGGTATGTTAAGGTGCGATATATTAACTGTACGACTCGGTACATTATCTGTTAGGGAAGGCAAAACAAAACTGTTTACGTTACGCATAAACGTATCATCTAATGAACGCAAACGCAAGTTACACATTTTATTAATATGCGTTGTTGCATTATTGATACCCTGAACAGATTGACTAATATGATTATAAGGCAGATTTAACTGTCGAGACATTTTCTCCGACAGTAGGCAGGATGTGCTACCGGAATCCAAGACAGCGCGTACTATATGTGCGCGATCGTTGGAATCGTATAACTTAACTAGCGCTGTTGCTAATATAACATCTCCGTGATAACCGTTTGATTCAGGACTCGCGGACGACACGCTCGTTGATAACGTTAAGTTGTTATGATCGGTGGCGGGAGTCGCGCTGACGTCGTCAGTGCGCTCACCATGCACAGTTGATATCTGCTTACTGGTAACATGTACCAAAACTGAATGCTTACGCTTACAAATTCTGCATCCCTGTTTCTTACAATTATTTGAAAAATGGGATTTTGCAAAACAATTGAAACAAACCTTTAAAGTCGGTAATAACTGCAGGCGGGCTTCATTACTCAACGCTAAAAACTGAGGACAGTTATTTAGTCTATGCTCGCCGCTGCACTTCGGACATGAGTCCTTTGAAACTAAATTACATGATATATTTTCAGTCGTGACCATAGCCTTTGCTTTTGGATGCTTATTATTATTAATAGTAGTTGTATTGTGAAAATGCCGTGAAAAGTCAATCGTATCCAAAATGTTAGTTCGTATACGCATGAACTCAATGAAATGTTGAAGCTCCACGCGCGTCTCGGTATTCAAGCGACCCTTGTACTCTTCCCACTCACGATAAGTTTTACCATCTAACTTATAAGTCATTAGGTGAATGAGAAGCGTGTCCCAATGTTTAGTGGGCTCGCCTAACGCATCTAGTGCACGGATGTTTTTATTAAATTGATCTAAAATGTTTTTCAAATTACTGGCGGACTCTCGTGTGACCGGTTCAATATTAAATAACGAAGCAACGTGATGTTGAATCAACAACCGCTTATTGTCAAAACGGTCACATAGGAGTTTCCAAGCGACACTGTAATTACTAGACGAAAACTCGATAGATGAAATAACCACCGCCGCAGCGCCCTCCAAGGATGTGCGCAAGTAATGAAACTTGTTCACATCGTCTATCTCGTCGTTGTCGTGAATGAGGCTCGTGAAAGTGTCTCGAAACTCCAACCAATTATTAAAAGAACCAGTAAATTTAGGGATTTGAATAGTAGGTAACTTGACCGGATTCTGCCTACCGCTATGAGAGCAATCACTAGGCAGAGGCACTTGAGATATTTTATAATTACTAAGGGTCTCTTGCGCCTGGCTCAATGTACTGTAATACCTACTCTCAAATTCCTCCCGCTCAGCTAGCTGTTGATCTATATTATCAGAAATGCACTCCAATCTGGTTTGGGTTTCATCGTATTGGGCATACAATGCATCCAACTTACTTAAACGCAATTCTAACTCACCGATGTTCTTCGCGTCCGACGATTGAAATGATTTTAAATATGTAATAAAAATTGTGATCCGACCTTTATAACTGCTACGCTTCCTAGTCAATTCAATAATCTCTTTTAAGATTTCAGCTTTTTCAGTCATTTTGGGAGTCGGTTGCACAATCCTGAAATCGACATACAATTATTCACCAATACTACTAAACAGGAACTTTACTTACTAGTTTATACAATTAATATACGAGCGAAGTGAAAAACTTATGTGACTTAAGTTATTTATAACATCAGACCTGTTACTGAAATTATATAATTCGCAAGTACAAGGGATCATGAAAATAGTTGTCTAGCTATTACAATAATAAACTTATGTATCATCTCAATAAAACGTTATTAAATAACATTCAGTACAATTATAACTGCACTTAATTGAGTAAAATATTTTAATCTAATTGATACATAGTAAGCAATTTTGTTATTTAAGCTAATGTCCTAAATACATCCTATAAATAAAGGCTAAGAATAAAAATATACCGACTTTTATACCACTCACTCCGTAGACGATACCTCCCATCCACCTATAGCCTTCACGTAGTACGGGACACGGGGCTATTATTCCAACTTCACTTATATTTGCTGGTTATCCAGTAAATCCAGTATTTCCAGAAATCCAATAAATCCAGTAAATCCGGCTCGAAGGACCAAAATGTTAATGACGGGGATGGTCGGTGAATTAAATAAAATATTATAACCGTTTGGAATGAGTGAAAGATTTTTAATACATATTAGGACACAGAAAATATTGACAGTGAAAAAAGACAAAAGAAGAATATAAAAATAGTGCTCGCCGATTTAAATAACGAATAATAGTAAAATTACAAATCCTCGAAGTGAAGAGACGTCTTGTCTTGGACGGCTGGAGTTTTGCCACGCGTGTGTGTCTTTGACATGCGTGAACAGTTATAAACATATACTTTATAATACTGAAAACTAATGTCCTACTAACGGGTGACCGCTAGTGGCAAAAATTTCTTGAGCGTTTCCGTGCTTCGTAGGGCACGTAAAACAGTCGGTCCCGGTTGTTATCATTAGATAACAGTCGTTAAGCTATGTCGGAGGCCCTCGGGCGGTTTGAAAACTTCCGACATTCCGGGTGGAGTACGCCCTAGGCCTCCTCAAGAGGAGAGACCCGTGCCCAGTAGTGGGCCATTAATGGGTTGAAGCCAATGTCCTACTAAACTTACTTAGCATTATTACAGGCATCACGTATCAACTCTTACAATATACTATTTAATTTATAGAGTGAATAAGCTTCTACTAAGTTAGTGTGCTTTGCCATCCAAGGCTTCATTAATGCTTACCATCAGGTGGTTTTGTGGTCAAGCACTAACTTAATCGGTATAAAAAAAAATTAAATAATTTAAGAATATTTTAATTTAAGAATATATCAATAGCGATCGTTACGCAGGTGTATTGCCAGCCTAAGTCTTCAGCATTGTCAGCAGTCGTATTGTGGCACACAAAAGGTGTGAGAGAATTGGAAAGCCCGATTTGAACATTACGACGTCTGTTTTAATCTCCATTTTTTGTAAACCCAAAAAAATTTTGCTTTGTACTTTTCGTTTGATAACCTTCATTCAAATTGTTTCAAACAACTGAATAATAATAACGTTGATTAGTTTTTTAGTCTTATTATTCCAGTTTTGTAGTCAATAAATCTGTTTTGATATTTTCAGTTTCATATTATTTTACCATGCGCAATTGAACAAAAGAACAATGCCCAAAAATTATTTTTATTTTTTGTAGCGTCTTAAAACGTCAGTTATACCGAAGCAATTCAATATTTTTTTACGTATTTTAAAATTAATATCTGTACCCGTATTACCCAGGGTAAAATAATTTTATTATTAAGTGATGAATTGACTATCATATTAACAATGATGTCGATATTGTCCATTTTCATTCGGTAAAAATGTTACCATTTCATACTTTTCTACTTTAATGGTAGAAAATATTTTTTGATAGCCATACATATTTTCTGATTTTAATTATTTCATATTGTATAAAGTGAGTAATTTGGGTAATCTTTAATAAATAAGTAACATTCAGCTTGAACTTTTTTATTTTTATATTTAAAAATATTTATTTTCTTCATGTTCATGAAATTCTTATATGTAAATTAATCTTTCAGTAGCAGTAAAATGGCAACTTTTGAATCGTTTTAAAATTGAAAATGACGTTTATTGATCAAATCGTGACATCACATACTCTTCCGGCATCGTAGTTTTGTTGTGTACCAGGTACTCTATGTTTATTACTTCTATGGTTATAAAACATTCAATATCAAAATACTTTGGTTCTGGGGTGTGCCTGCTGAAAATTCTTATATATCTAAGCTCAGAAATTAATGCTGTATTTTTTAGATTTTATTTTATTTTAAGACGCTCAAGTTGAAAATGAAATAAAACTATGTATGACAGTTTGGCATTGTTCTTTAAATAAAGAACCAGTGAATGAGGTACAATATCAGGTATAAGGTACAATATCTGTCTCTTTGTCACTTTCAGAAATTTGTCACTTTCTTCTTTTGCAGAAAGAGCTTTTATTGCAATAAAAGCTCTCTTTCGAAATGTACTTGTTAAGTGTAAAACCTTTGTTTTTAATAAAATTTGAGAAATCGTAAATTAAGTATATTACGAATGTTATTATTTAGCTTCATACCAAGAGCTCTCTCTCGAGGAAGGTAATAATTTAGTGACAATATTGGGACTGGGTATGTTATTAACGATTAATAAATTAAAAATAAGTAAAAAAGCTTACTTTCGAAATTAGCGTGTGCCATAGGCGACACTGCCGACTTATATTAAGCGACGCTTCTTTTCGTCAGCTCGTAAGACTATAAAAATGACATTAGGTATAAGCAAGCAATAAGAAGAAGAATTAAAGTATAGTAGTTAATCTCTAAAACTGCTTGAACTTAACATATTCGTCTACAAATAAAGTTACGCATTTAAAGGTAAAAGGTGTGAGCTACTTGAACTAGGCTATTAATCATGTCTTAAGCCTGTAGACACGAGTTGAGAGACAATAGCGTTCGTACAACGCCATCTGTATTATACTTATAATTAGAACATTTCTCGACTGATTTCAAAATGGACGGTAAGATTTTAGACGTTATTTTGTAGGTTTTTTCTTTCTATTCTTCCATATTCTTCTGCGCTTCAGTTCCGAGGGCATATTAATTCGTTGGTATCGGTTCTCATACGTCAGTTTTTGAAGTTATACTTCTTTTGGGGCGTTAATATTTTTTTTTACGATGCGACAGCCAAAAAGCGACATGATGAAGGTGCGTAATAGTAGGCGCACATCATTCTCTGGAGTTGTTTTAGATTACTAGCGCGCACCGGCGCGTGGATGCGAGAGGTACGTACCTAGTTGGATTGCTAGCGCTTATAGTACTTATAAGCAGCTTATAAGTAAGAAGTAAGTATAACTTCTTACGTGCGTACATAAGTAATACACACACGTTTTTAGTCTTCAAGTTGTAAAAATAAATAAAACATATTTGACAAAATAAATTTTAATGGCTCCTTCATACGTCTGCCTATCAATAACGAACATCACGTCAAAAATTACATACACGACGTCAAAAATTGAATAAAGGATTGGACGGAGGTGTTGTCCACACTTTTTATCACACGTTATCACGGATGTCAAAACTTTCCATGATAAATGATGAATTTGCCTGGAATGTGACACACGTAATATACGTTTTATTAAATCGGTATTAAAATGAATGAGTCAGGCCAATTTTTCAATTAATGATGTAGTGGGAACGAAGCGTTTCTTGCTGTAATATTGTGATGCGTTACACTCACGGGATGTCACGGAAGTCCGGATGAAATAAGCCCCAAATCATAGAAGAGGTGACAAAGCTTGTGACTACGCCTTTGTTTTGTCACAGCTAGACATTTTATCGTCACGTACACATTAAGTATAGCTTTAGAGTGAAACTGTCCTTCAAAGCGATCACGTTAATACATCAAGATAATTAATGATCAGATTTGACATACAGACTAATCCAACGTACACATTACTGGTTGCTACACGCAAACTTGTGTGGTCGACGACTGAGACCTACCTAAATTCTAACTCATTCGTTCGAATAATTCAGTTCGTTATTTTCATTTAAGCATTCGATTATGATTCTTTTCGAAATATCATTCTTTCTAGACGGTGTAGAGAATGGGTTAAAAAATTAACGTATTTTGGAACGAATCAAAGACATGGCTGCATGAGTATGCCATTTGATCGAATGACGCCAACATCGAACACAACTTTAGGTAACGCCAAAGACCTCAGCGTTTTGCCGCATGATTTCAATTCTCGACAATTGATTCGAAAATACACACGATATACTCGTATCAGTCGCTTATAACTAACTTCTCTTTGTATGAAGATTTGAAAATATCTGCTGCATCCCGCGAACACGCTATGCATATCACTGTACAATAGTGTTTAAATTTTATATGCTACGAGTAACCGCCCTCGCTTTGCTTCGGTTTTCTTATTTTTTTACACCTTGGGTTACATTATTTGAGTTTTATTAAGGATCCCTAATTTTTTTTTTGAAAATATAATATAGCCTATGTTACTCGGGGATAAAGTAGCTTCCCAACAGTGAAAGAATTTTTGAAATCGGTTCAGTAGTTTCGGAGCCTATTCAATGCAAACAAAAAATCAAATCTTTCCTCTTTATAGGTATATTAGTATAGATAGACTAATATACAGGATGTCTCGTACGTAGTGCATCAACCTTACCTTTAAAAAAATAGCAAAAGTAAAACGCTATTTTCTGAGGGTTCACTGATAAAATTTTAACTGATAATTGCAATTGTTTGAGAGTTTTTTGAATAAAAATATCAAAATAGCTGTTCATTTAGTGCAATAGTGTATTTCATTATTTTCTATCAAAGTTTTATCTCAACAGCGTAAAGCCATTCTGTCACACCGATGTCCCAGTCAGATCACCGGGTCACTACCAATTGTAGTCAATTACAACCAATGATATTTAAAAAACATAGATATACGTTATGTCCTTACAAATCAATCAAAAAATCTGTTCCGAAAAGAGCTACAACACATACACGTTTATCTTTGTTTCACTACACCATAATCACATTGGTATAATACACGAAGGCATTTTAACGCTGTATATCAAAGCCAAGCAAGTCAAGTACTTCTGACAACAATAAAAGCGTGGTATCGTCTTGTAATGACAGAGCGACTACGAGCAGAACGGTCAATTGCCTGTTCTTACGCTCTTCATCGTCGGCGTACTAGTGACATATCTACCACTTTTTTACATTATTATATCATTGATTACAACCACCGTTTGCAATAGAACACCAGGTTTATTCGTCCAGAAAATTGCTATCCCGCGTCGCCGTAAACCCACCAGAAGCGACCTCTATCCAACCATAGAGTTACAAGTCATGTAGATATGGAATTGTCGTCGAGCCTGAAGTCATTGGAATGAATCAACATTTTTTATTTTGCCCATACGGTATCTATAAACAAAAAATACTGTGAAATAATTTTTTTAACCAACTTTAAAAAAGGAGGAGATATTCAATTCGACTGTATTTTTTATGTTATCTCACAACTTTCGACTGGATTTGATAATTACCAATTTTGATAATTCTTTTTTTAATCAAAAGCTGGTCTTGTCACGTGGTCCCACGTAAATATGAGTTGTCCCCAATTTTAAGTCTATTATTTTTTTGTCATTTTTTTGTCATGTTATTGATATTTCGAATAGTTTGCAACAATTGCTTTGGACTTAAATAGTTAAAAGACGCCGTAGTACTATATAGTTGTAATTTAGAATGGGTCTGCAAAAATACTTGTTCGATCAAAATGATACCAAAACAATTGTATTTCTACTCAAATTAGATCACAACAATTTATTTTCATATAGATATTATTGATACAATAATTCACATATATTTTTTTAATCTACCACTATTTATAAATACACATTTTTTCACTTAATTCGTATGGATTATGGTTCTACAAAATTTTGTAACACAATAAAGTTTAGCTTGGAATTTTTATCCGTTGTCTACTCTGTGGGATTCTCTTTCACGACAGTTGAACTAGAATAGTATCATAGGAACTTTCAGATAGTAAATTGTTTTCAGATTTGATTTTCCAAAATTCAAATTAATTGTTTTTTTGGATGTTTCAATTTATTAGAACTGTTCTACTGTTCTGTACTATATCCAAAATATAGTAATTTTCATTCTTAAGTAAAAAGAGATGTAGTGAAAACTTTAAATTAATCCATAGTTACGTAACATAATCTTCATTGATTGATGTACAAGTTAATAGAAGTATTTGAGAAAATACTGATTAACGAGCTGATGATCCACTTGATGGTACTACAACAGTAACATCAAAAGCAGCAATCGCTGTCAAGAAAGACGAGACAAAAAGAATCAAACTAATAAGGCTCCAGCCGAAACAATCAAGTCGTTTTGAAATAAGGGTAACATGCATTTGAGGAAAAAATTAGTTTTCCAAAGAAACTAATAAAATAAGTAAAAAGACTTTTGCGAATCACTAAGGCACAAGTTTACGGAAGCGAAGAGATTACCAGTTCTAAATACTGAATCTTTGTAACCAAGGGATTTTTCCTGATAACAGATAGTCTGAACTTCCTTGCTAAATTGAAGAATAACCTGATGAAGTTATTATTATAATTGTCTGCATTATTAGTCATCAATACACGTTTCTTCCAGAAAAAACAATTTAGACGAAGAGTAGCTTACGTGAAACTAAAGTTTATAGGGATACAATATCAGGAAGCAGCCGAAAAACAATTTAGGATATGTTAGATGTGTTTGCTCATGTACTATTCATGGCTATCGAGCACAGCCCTATTTTGGGGCACAATAGAGGACTAACTTGACCTCTATGTTAATAGCCGATACACGAATATCACCACTGTAGGATAAGCATGTCCAATGCGTAGCCAGTCAAGACGAAAACGGCAAATAAGATTATTAAGAAGCGATATTATAATACAGGTTATTAACACGTTCGGTGCGGTAGCGGGTTGATTATATCCGATGCTCAACTTTCCTCCGGTGCGGGGTAAAAATTACTGTGCCAACCGCTGGTGCGGGACACATATATTTGGTCTCCCTGTGGTTATGAATGAGATGGTTAGTGTTTTGGAATTGCCTTGTTAAATAGATAATGTAAATACAAAAAAAAATGCATCGGGTTCTTACGACCCGATGCCGACTGAACGTAAAAAATTTACATCTAGTGCGTTTATCGGTTCTTGACGACCCGATGCCCGATGACCCTATAGCCGCACTGGATTACATACTAGTTGAGCTAGTGAGGTCTGTATGGTTAGATGAGTTTTTATGCAAATAAGAAGAATATTGTACAGTTATATTATACAGTTGTATTGTACAGTGTATGTAACACTGTCTGTGTATAGTAACATGAAGCTATCCAGAAAAATGTTGTTTAAGTCATGTAACGGTGAAAAACCTAAGAAAAATTTAGTAAGCGAAGGTTCTCCAAAACAAATAATAATCGGTAAGTGGAATATATCAATGTATATACTAGTCCGTCAACTTACAAATCCTACAAACTGCATTATTTTATCGCTATCGATGTCTCTTTATCATGCTCAACACTAAAAATGTATCGACAATTTTACTAACCAGTGCGGAGAACGGGTCGTAAAGATCCGCCAGACAATCCCTTTATTTACAAAGAAACCATTCAGTGCATCTACCTACGATTTCAGCCTTTTATTGAGTGTTTATTGGTCAATATATTGCTACAAAAAAATACACTATACTCATTATACCTATAAAGATAAATCCTCTTAAACAGATGGAAGTCAAACGGATCTTTTCGACCCAGCAACGCACCAGGAACAATTCGTGCTTCGGATATAATAGACCCCATACCGCACCAACTGAAAGTCATCAAATTTGTCTAACGCAGTGAACGTGTTAAACTTATCGTTATAGTATAAATGTGAAAGTTTGTGAGAATGTAGTGATATTATTTGACGCAAAAATTAGTCAATGGATTTTCAAGAAATTAAGCACACAAGTCCACCATGACCTGCAATTAGATATAGGGTATTTATTATATAATAATAATTAATAAATAAACGCTAACACACTCATACCCCCGCATTAGGTTATTACCTGTGTCGCGGGTGGCATGGACGACACATAACACATCACAGTCACACACTCACACCCATGACCCGAGTACAAATATTTATCTGTCACATAAATATCTGCTTCGGCCGGGAATCGAACTCGGGAGCCTTCGCTTCGCAGGCACGGTCACTACCAACTAGGCTACAGGGTCGACTTAATTTCACTCTCTTTTCAATCTCTTCTAAAAAATTATAATTTCTGATATGGTCATTTGTAAGGTTTTGGCCATGTTTACACATAACACCTATTATAGTCTACATTACACTGATTGATTAAATTAGATTTGTAAACACTTCATAAAAAACAACTTTAAATGATAATAATTATGTCATCAACAATAATAAGTTTAATTATGAGGGAAAATAGACTCGCAGGCTACGTTTTGCAAATAAAAATAAAATATTCCATAAGTAAATAAAGACACTCGTAAGTTTATTTACACACATTCAATAATTACGGGTTCAATTTGTTCTCTCAGTACCCGTTTTATTACTTTATTTAAATGTGTTGGTAACATACTAATTAACAGTTCGGTTTTTAATTACGTCTGTTTTACAAATTGATCGAAGCTTTTATTTAATTTACCTTGTCAGTGAATTGGTTACTTTTCTTACGAAGTTGTAATTTTATATTTTGCTTTTTAATGACGAACCTTTTAAGAGCTCTGAAGTAAAGTCGGAAACCTTATAGTTTCGTCATGTCCGTCCGTCCGAAGCAAAGCGCCGAGGCCAGAGACACGTGTTAGAAAGCTGTAATTTGGCATGGATATACATACATATTTATTAAAACTCCAAAATCGTAGAATAAAATATTGAAAAACTTTTTTTTTACCTCCCCTACAGGTAACGTGAATAGTAGGGGCCGTATAAACCGATCTCGGTTTAAGAACGCGATCTCGGATCTTACAAACGTCGTTGCGACTTTAACCCCCGTATTCAAGAACAACACTGTGAGGTCTCACAGTGTTTGCGAGTGCATAGTGCATTAAAATCATTTCGTAAACAATACTTGATTGAAGTCCTTCGCTGTGCGTTTGTCAAAATCGATAAAGTAGCTGCCGAGCTACTTTACCGAACGCATAGTGTTGGTTTAACTTCTATCAAAATAGAAAGAAAGGATCGATTGTTTGTATTGTTATCTTTGTCTTTTGCTTATGTCAAATGACTAGAGTAAAGTTAGCCGCATCAAATGGACCAATAAGAAGGCTGTATACAGCCTGTGCGTCCGCACACCCAAGTGATACTTAAGGGTCGACTTTGAAACAGAAGGGTTGTCATGCATGACGAACGCACTGAGAAATGCCTTACTTCGCATAGTATTGCTTCTTTACTTAAACAAGTATTGTTCTTGAATACGGGGGTAAGACCTCTTATGTGTAAAAACTCAGCTTTTCGAGGGAATCGATAAAAATCGACAAATTTTGTTTAGCAAGCACATAGGTGATTTTGAATTTGGTGAATAAATTACGATGGAAACGTCGTACACACATGATAGTTTTTGAATTCGATAGTGCTTCAAAATGTAGAATCATTTGACGCAAAAAAGTGATTTTGCCAAAAGTGGCACATAACACATAAGAGGTCTTAAAGTCGCAACGACGAATGTCATTTTTACATACGATTTGTATTTCAGCATCTCAAACCGAGATCTCTACGATATCAACATCAGTTGGTTAGTACGAGCCTAAGAGCAGTATTGAGCGATAAATTCCTTGATCAGTGATCGATGGAATCATTTTTGTTTTTTCGTGTGCGTAAACAGTATCTAGGTGTGCATTGGTCAAATCGCTATAGTTATATATGTCTGTTATGTCCTTATTTTGTGGTCTTGTTCTGCATCAATTTGCATTCATTTTATATCGAAAAGAATAACCGTTTTAGATTTAAAACTAAAATGGCATTCAGAGGTTTTGTTTTTAGTTCGGTTTAGGGAAAATCCATCCCGACAGTGTATAAATGTTAGAATATTCATAACGATATTAAAGGTTTGTTTTAACGTGTTTGTGTGTGGTATATTTGATGATCCCATTTTTCAGTTGTTAGTGACTCTACCTGATATTTTAATGACTGATTTGTGTATGCGGTAGGATGAAGCGTGTGAGCATTTTATTTATTTGAGGAACAGATGTAAAAAATATTATTATTTTATCCGTGATTGACAATAAACAAATTCGAGCAGCCTAGAATACTGAATCGAAATCCTATACCGGTAAACTAGGGTGTCGTAAGAGGCGACATAAGGCTTTGTAATAGGGCTGCTTGTAATAGGGCGGCTCCGCGTGAAGCTTATATTGTCTGTGACCCATACGGCCCATACCCTATTCAGTGTGATTTGTTCTCCGCTATGAATGAATATCTAAAGTAATATTATGAAGAATGAAATTTTGATATTTTCTTTGTTTGCTTGAAATTGATAAATTCAAAAACAAGTGGACCGATTTCAAAAATTTTTTCACCAATAGGTAAATTGGGGGTCTATACGAAAACCCAAGGAAAGCGAGAGCGGTAACTAGTCTTATATGTTTATTCTCGGATCTAGGTTTTCGATATAAATACGGCTCTCGCGAGTAAGCTAAGTAGGTCAGTTTATGCGATTAGAAAGATAAGACAGTTTACCGATGTAGAAACTGCGAAACTTGTTTATTTTGCATACTTTCATAGCCTCATGTCCTATGGTATATTGATGTGGGGTTCAGCGGCTAACATTGGTTCTATATTTGTTTTGCAGAAAAGGGCAATCAGAGCCATTTATAAATTGAAATCACGTGATTCTCTGCGTGAGAAATTTAAAGATATAGGCATATTAACAGTAGCCTCTCAATTTATTTACAGCAATATTATATTTGTAAAAAACAACTTAGGTATGTTCAAGCTGAATAGTGATACGCATAATCATCTAACTAGAAACAGACATAATTTGGTGACGTCATCTTTTCGCTTAAGTAGGGTACAACGCTCTTATATGGGGCTCGGTGTACGTTTTTTCAATAAATTACCCAAGTCAATACGTGATTTACCTATCCAAATGTTTAAGAGATATGTGAAATCTCAGCTACTAGGCAAAGGATACTATAGCATAAATGAATATATTAATGACAAAGACGCCTGGAAGTTAGTGCCGCATCCAGTTCCGCGTAGGTTAGAAGATATTATGTAACTTTTCATGATTTTAAAAGATGTGCGAGGAGTTTCTTTCGGTTTTTCTTCTCCTCTATGACAAAGCACCTTTCCGAAAAACTGGTAGATTAAAAAATGACGTGCATAAGTGTATCAGTGATACCTATATGAATAAAAGATTTTGATTTGATTTGATTTGATTTGATTTGATTTGAAATATAAACTCATAACTCCATAATATGACTCTGACATATTAGTTCAGTGCCGATAGCTCTAAAAACGGTAAAAAGTGGAAGAAAATTATAGTAGAATGAAACCTATTGCAAAAGGAAGAGAATATAACGAAGATTATAGGAAAAATAAATTACGGGCGATCTGAGGTCGGGAAGGGAGGGAGAGGGGGGGTTTCGTTTCATTGCATTTTTTGAGAACATTTACCATGATAGTGTATAGTTTTTTATATACCATTAGAAAGTAGAGATTCCAACGAACAAAAAGATTACCAAATTTTTAAAAAAATCTGATTTTTTGACGTAAGATTTTTCGACTGAAAATAAGGGTGCTTTTTCGATAGAAGGTCAAAATAAGGTGAAAAAAAATATATTTTTGAATCAAAAAAATTACAGTATGTCAAGGACATACAAAGGTAAGTTTCCACCAAATTTTGTGAAACAAAAAATTTTTTTGTAAAAGATAAAAATAAAAAACCAAAAACGTGGTTTTTTGAATTTTTCACATAAATTTTGAGGTTATGTAAAAAAGTGTAAATACAAAAGTTGTAGATCTTTTTATTACCTACAACTTTGCCATTCAACTTTTTTCAATAAGACTTGTAGTTTTTCCGGAAATCGAGATAAACCATTTTTTTCCATTAAACCCCCCCTCTCCCCCCCTTCCCGACCTCAGATCGCCCGTAATTTATTTTTCCTAAATATTCGTTATATTCTCTTCTTTTTGCAATAGGTTTCATTCTACTATAATTTTTTTTCGTTTCAAAAATTATCGGCACTGGACTATATATGTAGTTCTATCGATATGAGCATGTATGTATGCATGTTACAACTTTATTTGATCAAGCTACGACTGTTATTGAGTAAAATGAAAGGAAAACTTCTTTTGATGTATTAAGTGAACAAATTTCATTAAGAAGATTGTGGGTGTATTTGCAAAGTTTCCAGAACGTTGCTGATTCAATCTCATTGTAATTGGAATTTGAATTGTGTATTCATTGACAATAAATACCAGATTGGTTTGTTTCTTTGTTCCTAGTATTATTTCTTTTTATTAAAATAATGTCTTTCATTAGCCGGCATAGATAATATTATTGTATTGTTACGAAAAAAAAACAATTTTGCTATGAGATATTTCTTTAAGTTACAGTAAAAGTAAGTATTGTAAGCACGGACCTAAAAAAAGACGGACGTAATCCCAACAACAAATTCAGTGAAACACCCATAGTTACCTAATATAATACCAAATACCAACTCTCTATTCGTACAAGTACACATACCCACACATTGACACTTAACTCCTTTAATCGCGAATCAAAAATTACACACACATGGCGGGCAGCCATTGCTATGCTTCACTCTCGATTAGACGAGGTTACGTCCGTCTTTTTTTTTCAAGTCCGTGATTGTAAGTAGTATTATGTCTTCTGTGGTAAAGCTCCATGTATAAGTACGAACGGTTACTGAGACTTATTAATGACACGTTCTATCTCAGTCCGCTAGCGAGGTAGCAACTTATTTATGACCCTCAGATGTAACTTGAAATTTAAATATTAAAGTAATTGTATTAAATTTTTACCCAATTGCCAGTAAGGGTTATGTTTTTCGCACGTATCTTGTATGTATGTTTGTATGAATGCATGTAATATTATTTATTACCTCGTATCTCCCAAACCGCTGAACGGATTTATTATAATTAAGATATCGTTAGATTCGTCTTGATAACCAAAGTGTTCTTAGATAAGTGATATAAAAAAAAACAAATATGGTGGCTGTGAGATGCCATTGCAAACACAGCATCAAAAATAAAAATAAATAACCAAAGCTTTTACCGATATTAATGGCCGTTATCAATATTTAATAATCCAGGTTCTCAATAATCATGGGTATCAAATCCGGGGTCCTTCATCTCACTGCCAACTGGGCAGTGGCCAAAAATGAAATAACATTTTTAAAACGTTCATTATTTTTATTAGGCACATACACATAATAATACGCTCGTAAGTATTCGGACCATACAATTGTCATAAACACCAAATATGGGACCATTGATACAACAGCGTACAGAAGACACATGTATCAAGCTTTTAAATTCAGATGTCTACAGAAGACTGATAACCACTGAGGTAGAAAGGTCATCTGATGCAAACCAGGCTTTGGTAAAAAGAGCTTAGGAAGCCCTTCGACGAATATTCGGTTTGTATCCCAGGAGAGAGTATTCGGTATTTGAAGGTCCCCGTCTTATAATGTCTTAATACTCTGTGACACGGCTTGGCAATATTGTGAGACACGTAAAATTCTCATACGTTATAAGCAAAATACACAACACACAAAGTACAAAGCAAAAATATTTTACCAACGTGTCATGAATATGAACTCGTTAGATAGTAAGTTTTGGATTTATTAATGACGAAGTGCTAAATTGATTTGAACAGAACTTAAATCGTACCTACATATTTATGTTTTGAGCGATGAACACGTCCCTATTCGGGAATCGACCCCGGGACACCTCGTTTCGTAAGCAGGGTCGCTATTAATTAAGCTATTAATTACGGGGTTGTAAATATGTCGATGTCTTCATAATGAATAAATTATAAATATTGTAATACAAGTGATGCATACCATTATTTTATAGTCACATCATCTGTCAAGTTTTAATTTATTCATTAAATATACATAATATTTCTGTATACATTGTCCGTCTTTATTATAATTCTTGACAAAAAGTAACCTTCAAAATTAGGGATAACTCAAAAAAACTCGTCAAATCTTGCTTAAAAAGTGGGACTACATGACAAGCACCAGCTTTCGATTAAAAAAAGAATCATCAAAATCGGTTCACCCAGTCGAGAGTTCTGAGGTAACAAACATAAAAAAATACAATCGAATTGAATACCTCCTCCTTTTTTGAAGCCACGGGTGGAAACAGGTAATTAATAATTAATTTTCAAAGTCTGTACCCATGGTTAACGTAATGGTTAAAGTTAACCAACAGAATTATTGCTTAGTACTTGTTTGTACTTCGGCTGTAATCAAATATTTAATAGTACTGGTGCTTAATACGTTATCATCGTCCTATAGCGAGTCCTCGTTCTAGGATTAAATAATGAAGTTTAATTTTAACTAGTCACGTAGGCGAAGACCGTAGATCTGAAGATCTATATTTGAACCCACGCTAACTTAGTCCTGTGGGCGGAAACGGTATTTTAAGACTCTGTTTATAGGTACTCTACAATATATGTATTTATAAGTATTAAGAGGTTTAAAAGTTCCCAAACAATTAAGTGAATAAACAATTAAGGCATTTTTAAATGTACGATAATTGCATACGTATAGGGAACAACAGCTGCTGTGCAGTAGCCTGGAAGCGTGAGATTCGATTCCCCACCGGGCCAGACATTTATGTTAAAAAAAGCAAAGCAAAGCAACAACCCATAATTGTTTCTCTGCTGGGCTCGGGGTCTCCTATCACAATGTGTGGAGTATTAGGCCAAAGTCTACCATGCTGGCTAAGTGCGGATTGGTAGACTTCACACACCTTTAAGAACTTTATGGAGAACTCTCCGGTGTGCAGGTTTCCTCACGATGTTTTCCTTCTCCGAAGCAAGTGACACTTAACTTCATACTGCATAAAGAACCCAGTACAAAGTTTTAGGTTTAGCAAACGGAGATCTCCCACTAGACGAGAGGACATGTACTTGGGGGGTGGCTGAGCACCTTACTACTCGTAATCCTCCACTTAGGCTGTGTAGACAAAGTAGACGTTATGCAACTAGGGTCGTCTAAAAAATTGAGTGTCGTCATTGAGCAAATCGTTTTTCGTCCAAAGTTTCCTTTGACCGATGACTCAGCGGGAGAACTGAGGCCCAATTAAAACTTTTAGCAACATGTTCGGGATATTAATGAAAGTAATAAAATTTGACCGCGTTTTACAAGTGGTAATTATAATTAAGTATTAAGTAACCAGTGGGAGAGTACGGTATAAATACGCCACGCTCAGTGAACGATGTTCACTTTGCGACTAACCATCGTAGAGTCAACTTACCCTGATGATGCTCCGTTTCGGGGCGAAACACGTGTTGGTGCTGGAATGTATGTTGGTATATACTTTTAGTTATTGTAGTGCATGTTTACGTTGTGGGAGGGAGGGAGTTGCTACGCATGTCTTAAAGTATGTACTATCATACATGTTACCTGCGGATTGTTGCAAAGTAGACTAATACTAACTTAATAAGTATATGTTGTAGGAAATTTTGTGTTTCATTATTGTTAGGTATTCGACACTCATTCATCATGACCCTCTATGGAGGAGAACTAAGCCTTCTTCCATTTCTCTTACAATAAATGAAATTTCCACTCCGCCAGAAACTGTGGATTAGCAGACTTCATCCACCTTATACGAACGTCAGGAAAAACTCACAGATTCATGTTATGTCTACAATTAGTTGTGTTTGCAAGATTCGTTAGATGAAGAAGTTAGACGATGGAAGCCGAGTAATCGAGGATACCTTTTTTTTTTTTTTTTTTTTTCGAGGGGGAAATCTTCGGAAGATACCCGGTTGCGGGTTATGTAGGATTTTTACCTACTAAAACCCCCTCGTCAGCCATCCGCTGCATATGGTGAGGCTCCGGGATCTCTAATGAACGCACCGGTGCCTCCCCTGCGTACTGAATTTCCCCTTTTCAAACCCGCCGTTGCCCTCTACGAGCAGGATCGGCCCTCTCCCGATCCCGCTCGGCGGTCTCCTTCTTTACCATGACGGTTTCGCAGAAGGAGACCACAGCTTTCCAGGCGGCTTTTTCCGCCAGCATCGCCGCCACTACCGATGGCGGGGAAAGATCCCTTCCAATCCGCTCAACCAGGACGCGCCGCTCGGATGCCCAAGCAGGACATACCTCGAGCGTGTGCTGTGCGTCGTCCCGGTCCTCTCTACAGTGGTGGCATTGTGCTGTTGCCTCGCGTCCAATCCGATGCAGATACTCACCGAAACAGCCATGTCCGGTGAGAATCTGTGTCAATCTGTAGGTGACGTTGCCTTCGCGTCTCTCAATCCAGGCTTCAAAGCTGGCCAGGATCGCACCAACTACACGTTGGCGCGCCGCCCTCTCCTCCTCCAGACGTACGCGCCACTCAACAAGTGTTTGTTGGTACGCCCTGCGCCTAAGCACTCCGAGCTCATTAGCTGCTACGTTTCCACCCCTTTGGCGAATGGAGCGAACTCGGGTATAAACCCTCGCATCCATGTCAGCCAGTATATCTAAAGGCGGGAAACGTGCCAGGATGGTTGCCGCCTCATAGGATATCGTGCGATAATCTCGCGCGATCCGGATGGCCATCCTCCGCTGCACGCCGTACAGTTTGGCTCTACAGCGCCGTACTCCGGACAGTCTATGCGACCATACCGGGGCGCCATAGAGGGCCATAGATCGCACGACCCCTGCATAGAGGCGGCGAACTCCCTCCTGAGGGCCCCCGAGATTAGGTAGCATCCGGTGCATTGCCCCTACTACCTTCTCTATACGGGGGACTAACCGCTCGAAGTGCTCTTCAAAGCCCCAGCGACCGTCCAGTGTGAGTCCGAGGTATTTAAGATACCGACCCACCTGGACGTCAACGTCACCCACACGAATCATCGAACTGGGTGGCTCCATTCGCCTGGGAAGACTGTGGAACCACAGCGCCTCCGTTTTGGAAGGTGCTACCTTAAGGCCCAGTTCGAGGATTTTGGCAACAACACAGGCCACGCCAAGTTCGGCGAGCCTTGCCGTCCTCTCGAAGGTCTCCCCCTCGGCTAGTACCATCGTATCAACCGCATAGCAGACGATACTGATACCGAACGGGAGTTCGATACGCAGGACCGCGTCGTACGCCAGGTTCCACAGAAGAGGCCCTAGCACTGACCCTTGTGGAACCCCGCAGTTAACAGACCTCTTGTGCAATGATCCATCCCGACCCATATATTGGATATACCTGTCGTGCAGGTACGCCCCGACTGTATCCCGTAGGTAGGGAGGCACATTGTGATAGATCAGTGCCTCCCTAATTGCCTCCCAGGGCAGAGAGTTGAAGGCGTTGATGATGTCAAGACTCACCGCCAACACTACCCTGCCCTTTCTTACAGCCTGTTCAGACAGGGAATGGATGCAAAGGATCGCGTCTATGGTAGACCTGCCCTGACGAAAACCAAATTGGCTGTCCGACAAGTCAGGGCCCTCCTGCGATAGGTGATTGTTGAGACGGGCGGCAATCACCCGTTCAAACAATTTTCCCACCTCATCCAATAAACATATGGGTCGGTATGCAGAGGGTGAGTCCACGGCCCTACCTACCTTCTTCAAGAGGACCATAGTTTCGCCACTTTCCAGCCGGAAGGGAACGCACCAAGGCGGAGGCAGTTGCTAAACAACCGCCTTAATCGGTTCCCCAGGACAGATAAGGCTAATACCCATGCCTTAAAGTATGTACTATCATACATGTTACCTGCGGATTGTTGCAAAGTAGACTAATACTAACTTAATAAGTATATGTTGTAGGAAATTTTGTGTTTCATTATTGTTAGGTATTCGACACTCATTCATCATGACCCTCTATGGAGGAGAACCAAGCCTTCTTCCATTTCTCTTACAATAAATGAAATTTCCACTCCGCCAGAAGCTGTGGATTAGCAGACTTCATCCGCCTTATACGAACGTCAGGAAAAACTCACATTCAACAACATTCATGTTATGTCTACAATTAGTTGTGTTTGCAAGATTCATTAGATGAAGAAGTTAGACGATGGAAGCCGAGTAATCGAGGATACCTAGAGCGTAGGTTTGGTGGAGGGATTAAGGGCACATCCTTTTTCTTCTAGTCCCGTCTAATCTTTATCAATGATATTATAATGTAAAAAAGGGGTAGATATGTCACTAGCACGCCGACGATGAAGAGCGTAAGAACAGGCAATTGACCGTTCTGCTCGTAGGCGCTCTGTCAATACAAGACGATACGCACGCTTTTGTTGTTGTCAGAAGTGCTTGACATACAGCGTTAAAATGCCTTCGTGATACCAATGTGACTGGTGTAGTGAAACAAAAGATAAACGTGTGTGTTGTAGCTCTTTTTGGAACAGATTTTTTGGTTCATTTGTAAGGGCATAACTTATCTATATTTTTTAAATATCATTGATCTTTATTTCTTTTTCTCTCTTTTTCTTGGTCGGCAATGTAATGTCTTTAGTGTTGCTGATGTCCATGGGAACTGGTTACTATCAATTGGGTCGTTAGGTTTTTAGTCGGCTAGTAAATAAAAAAATCTGCTATGTACCAATCGCGTCCGTAATTACTGAACGCGGTCGATCATTTACGATCACACAAGCCGTCGAGCTGTCAGCAATTCGATTCGTTTCGAAGTTTAATTAGTCGATAACTAACTTTACTAACAACGACAGTTAAAAAGTAATAGTGTAATTCGAACAGTTTTTAAATTAAGAGTTATTTTCTTGTTCAACGCTTGTTATTAAGCTGTTATCTTCCTTGTCAAGAATGAATGTAGGCTCAATAAATTAATGCCTATGGTTTACATATTCTTTTCAATATAACCAAATACCATAATCCTTCAAGGATACTTATAGAGGAATAAACTTTGACTTGTTCAATTTAAACGCAAACGTTTTAAAACGCTATATTGCCGCACTAGCTTTTTTCCTGTGTCGTGGGCGGCATGGACGATATATACATATAACACATCACAATAACACCCATGCCCCGAGTACAAATATTCATCTGTCACGTAAATATCTGCCCCGGCCGGGAGTGGAACCCGGGACGCCTCGCTTCGCAGGCAGAGTTGCTACCAACTAGGCTATAGGGTCGCTTTTAAAAGATATTTTGCAATTGAAACGTATTTAAATCGCTTCTTAATTTATTGATGATGATTAGTAGTAAGTGAGAGTACTTGTAACCCAAGTTAATTATAAATAAAAAAAAAGTTATAAGAATTAACAAGGAAATACGGAGTGATTCCAAATTTAAACGGATACCTACTTCTTTCCAAATTAGGCGTAATTTAATTTCCAACGCGGCGGCGAAGGAGTAATCTCAGAAGAAATTAGACTGTTCCGCTTTAAGGGTGACCAGAATATTGTATTGTAGAAGCAAAGTTTTGACTTTTTGTTTGTGTGTTTGTTTGTAATAGATAAACTCAAAAACTTTCCATGTAACAAAGGCTATATTTTATTTTAAAAATAGGTTTCTATACGAAAACCGAAGCAAAGGGAGGGTGGTTCCTAGTCTACAATAATATAAGGAAAAGTAGCAGGGACATTTTCTGCAATTTTTTTTGTCAAAGAATAGATAATATTCGGGTCCATAAGATCATAGCTTTCTAGAACATTGCCAGCTGATTAGCGACCGTCAATACAGTTTACGCCACGGCACATCGGCTGGCGATCTTTTAGTATACCTTACTCATTGCTGGGCGGAAGCAATTGAGAGCAAGGGAGAAGTATTGGCTGTAAGTTTGGATGTTGGCTGTTGCAAAGGCTTTCGACAGGGTGTGGCACAAGGCATTACTGTCTAAGCTGCTTTCCTACGGAGTACTCGAGAAATTGTGCTAATGGATTGGTAGTTTTTAATCGGAGCGGAGAATCAAGGTCGTTTGTTGATGGAACATGCTCGGGCACGAAGCCTATAAAATTTGGCGTCCCACAAGGCTTTATGCTATCACCTACACTGTTCTTCATGCATATCAATGATATGCTTGATATCGAGGATACCTATTGCTATGCTAATGACAGTACGGGTTATGCTCGTTATGCAGGCCGTTCAAATCTTTCTCTGGTGCATTTTTGTGTACATTTTTTGTAATAAATTCTCACAACGTAATTTATTACAATCAGATGAATAAAATTTTGTGTTTTTTTACCACTTAACGCAATCCGTTGGAATTTTAAAACTCAGTTGCAATTTAAAATCGGTTCAATCGGTTGGAAGTTTTGGATGAAATCATTAGAGCGAAAAAACTTTGAAAAAAAAAAAAAATCTTGGATCACTTCGAAGTCAACTTTAAAATCTAATCAGTGTAACTTGTGATTGATTCCGGTAATAGCTTATGAAACTTTTCAACTTCGTCGATTTCTCCAAGCAAAATCTTCCAATTTTATAACCAGGTTCTATTAATACCACCTGGATACCTAGAGTTCGTCCACAGTTCGGTTCTCATGTAATTTCTTACCACTGTCTTGTAAACTGTGAAACGAACTTCTTGCATCAATATTTCCACGAAGCTATGAGCTATAAGCATAGTAAGCAGTGATAGCCTTGCGGTTAGAACATTGGTCTCCCAAACGGAGGGAAATCAAATCAAATCCAGGCACACACCTCTAATTTTAAAATAATATTATACAATGTGCGTATTAGTACTCAAAGGTGTGTGAAGTCTACCAATCCGCACTTGGCCAGCGTGGTAGACTAGGTCTATATTCCTCAGATTGTGAGAGGACACCCCGAGCCGTGGGATAAATATGGGTTATTGCTTTGCTTTTTTTGATATGGGGTCCTTAAAGAAGCGGGTCTATCGTTTCATTCTTGGCCGGCAACCCATTGGTGACGCCCCTGGTGTTGCTGATGTCCATGGGCAGGTGTGATCACTTAGCATGAGGTGACCAGTTGCCTGATCAAGAGATAAAAAATTAATATGTCGAAAAAATAAAAAAAAATCAAAATCTCTTGACACGACTTAATTTTTTATTTATTTGCTATAAGGATCTTGAAGTCATTTTATACGAAATAATGATGACAGGTATCCTCAGTTATAGTACATACACGCACACATACAGGAACAGAGACAAATAGAGAGAGATTATGAGGGGGATAGAAATATAAGTCCATATTAAATTATACAAAACAACATGGACAACGATGTCCAACATGTCCACGATATCCAAAAGGAAGTAGGTAGTTTCCCGCAGTTCCCTAAATTGAGGCTTTTGTTTTATATGAATCTCATTAATTTAGAATTAATTACACGGATGCAATGTACACAAAAGATTATTCTTGCGAAATTCGATTCCTGATAAATGTCTGAGGTGTGCCCGCTACTTCATCTTATTCCCAAAACCCATCGATTTACACTTTATTGCTGCTTGTAGGATATCGTTTATTTTAACCTTTTTAGATAATGCTTTTTATGTCAACAGTCAACCAACCATGTAGATAACCTAAACATAAGTAGTTATCACCTCCACCAAATCTACACTGGAGCAGCGTGGTGAAGAATGACCTTGGCCTCCCTAAGAAGAGAAACCCGTGCTTATCGGTAAATCGTTAATGAGTGGAAGCCGTTGAAATAGTTTGCAAACTAATTTTTGTATAAGATGATTTTGAGTCAAAACCAATTTTCCCTAGAATCCTCTAAGCCTCGTCAACATATTCATTCCACCACGCTCTGGAGGATTGGTGGAGAGGTTAGCGACAAACCCAAATGTCGATTTCCATGCCACCCGAAGGCCTCCGACATGGAATAACAACTCTTGTCGGTCATCCATCCAACTACTGACCGCGCTGTTGCGTCGATCACTAAGGATTTACACAAGCCGTCGCGCTATGAGGGGCTTGTTTTTTATTTTAGCTTTTTAGGGTTCCGTAGCCGAATGGCAAAAAACGGAACCCTTATGGATTCGTCATGTCTGTCTGTCTGTCTGTCTGTCTGTCTGTCTGTCTGTCTGTCTGTCTGTCTGTCCGTCCGTATGTCACAGCCACTTTTTTCCGAAACTATAAGAGCTATACTGTTGAAACTTGGTGAGTAGATGTGAACTGTGAACCGCATTAAGATTTTTACACAAAAATAGAAAAAAAACAATAAATTTTGGGGGGTTCCCCATACTTAGAACTGAAACTCAAAAATGTTTTTTTCATCAAACATTTTTGAGTTTTTGAGTGTGGGGTATCTATGGATAGGTCTTTAAAAATGATATTGAGGTTTCTAATAGGGTCATTTTCAAATTTGTGGCCAAAAGCACTAATTATGATATCATTCTCGTTAAGTAAATATTAGCATTACTCAAATTACTCTAATCGACTACTCCCTTGAGGCCCCTTGAGAGCTTTTTATAATTACTTGTTATCGCTGTAAATAAAAGAGATATGACGATAAAACTACCTTATATCTCATTAGTGTCACTGGTTCCAAAGGCTCATTTTTTATCTATTAGTCTATAAAACAAAAATGCATCCAGGAAAATGGAATTTTATTTTCGCAATGTTTAATATGTTTATATAAGATTCATAATTAATTATTGCTACAATCTTGGGTATAAAAAAATAAGATTTCTTAATATTTATAATCAGTATACATTTTAAATATCATTTATGTAACCGTAGACAAATGCTTTTATATTACACAATTATACCCTGCTACACCTTGCCTGTCACCCCGCGTGGTTCCCGGGTGTTAAGTCGTCTCCGAACAATCTTGGTGGCCTGTCATTTACTTCGTTATTTTTTGAGAAAATCTAAATATCAGGTAAGATTTGGGAGAGTGTACCAAAACTGTATCATTAGTGTCTTAACAGATTACGTCCATAGTTATGTGTTGTTTTATTTTTGATTTATATGAATGAGAGAGGCATTGCAGGCATAATTTTTTTCCGTGTTAAGTTATATTATAGAACATTCCATTTTGTAGATAAATACAAATAATACCGAAAACCTAATTCGTGTCACTCTCATTCGTGTCAATTGAGCAGTCACACTAATGATATTCAATTTCGTACAAATGATAAGTTTTGTTACCCGACTGCCAGGAAGGTATGTATGCAGGTAATATTCTTTATGACATCTTCCAAACTGCTCAACGGATTTATATAATTAAGATATCGTTGGATTCGTCTTGATAACGCTTCCCGCCCACGTCAGTCTTTTTGTAGGACCGATAATCGGGCCGACTTCTTCTTCCATATTATTTCTAACCGACTTTTTGACCGACTATTGCTATCAGTACGTTCTATTTTTCTCCTACAAAAAAAGCGGTCACCGATTACCGGACGTGGGCGGAAAGCGTCCCCAAGTGTTTTTAGGTAAGTGACATTAAAAAAACAAATATGGTGGCTGTGAGATGCCATTGTTTGAAGAATCAAAAAATAAAAATAAACCAAATAATGCAATATGGGTATTATGTTAAATTAAAGAGCTCATTTAAGGATTTCAAAAAGGTATAACTATACGATTGTTTTTTTTGTGCAGTCTGGTATATTATTTTGTTTAATTTATACTAGTCTAATACAAGCTTTTATTAACCCCCTTTCGTTCGCATTTTGTAAGTTCTGTATGTATGTTCGCAGTATGTTTTTCTTGACCGTTGATTATGGTGTACAATAAAGTGTAATAAATCTATATCTATACTTCTATACTAATATGTATACATATAAAGCTGAAGAGTTTGTTTGTTTGGTTGAACGCGCTAATCTCAGGAACTACTGGTTCGAACTGAAAAATTCTTTTTGTGTTTGTCTTTTTGATAGTACATTTATTGAGGAAGGCTATAAGCTATCGGAGTTTTGGAAGTTCATCCCCCAAGGGGTTAAAATAGGGACTGGACAAACCAAAATCGTCAGTTTTATAGTCATAAACACGAAATGTTTATGTAAGTGTATAGTTATTAACAAAAATTTATCTTAAAACAAATTTTTTGGAAAAATCATCCCTTCAAGTGTTAATTTAGGGGATGGAACTTAGTACGCAACTTCGTAATTTTTGAAATTAAAAACATGAAAATTGATATAATTATCAGCTCAAGATTAGAAACAAAATGTAACAGTAATGCATTTTTTTGGAAAATCATCCCCAAAGAGTTAATTAAGGGGGTGCAAGTTAGTATGGCAACTTCATCAGTTTTGAAGTAAAAAGGGTGAAAATTTGTATATAAGCTTTTGTATATACATTAGGGAAAGGGAGAGAAGGAAAGGAGAGGGGGAGGAGGAGGGGAAGGTAGAGGGAGAGGGAATTTAATGGTCTCGAATTTGTTAAACCTACCAAAACTATAAAAGTTAAAATAACAAAGTACATTCACTGATTGTTAGGCGATACGAAGTTCGCCAAGACAGCTACATAAGTAATTAATAAACTTGCAGTGTATGTATGTTTGGGTCAAATCTTACAAGTAATATTTGATCCACTTCCCGTGGTTCTAATAACTTATCGCACACTTTTGCAAGTTGTGAAATAAATAAAATAAAAATTAAAAAAATATATTTTAAACGCAAGCTTTTAAAAATTTTAAAACCTTGAGACACTGGTGTATGCTATCCATTAGGTTTACTAGACAATATCCAGTGCCTCAAGCTTTTCAAGTTTGAAAAGGTTGTCTTTAAAGTGAGTTTTTTAATTTTAATTTTATTTTGTTATAGATAAAATCTTATTCATATTTGGATTGATAAAAATGGCAAAACAAAAGAGAGCAGAAGAGTTAGAGAGACGAAGAATAGCTAGACGAGAGAAATATAAAAATATTAAAAATAATCCAGAACTGTATGCTGCTGAGCAACAAAAAAAGACAGTTATTTAAAAAGAAAAGAAGCTAAAAAATAAAAAGCATTAACGAAATGAGCCCACGCGAACAACGGATGCAAAGAAAAAAATGATGAGAGAGTTCCAAAAAGTATTATAAAAAAAAACAAAGAATTGCAGAAATTATTACAATCAGTGAAGTAAGTACTGATGATGAAAATATGACTCCTGTTGTAGATCCGTTGAACGCAATAGAACGAAAAGAAAAATCTAAACCAAGTACTGATGAACAAACGCTGATGAAAAAAGGTAGGACACTAAAAATGCAGCACACAAAACAGAAAAAAAATTGATATCACTTTTAAACAAATTCAAGAATAAAATAAAGTTTTTACAAAGACAAAAAATCAAATCAACAAATGAAATAAAAAATTAATGGTTTTTTTATTGTATTAATGATGACAAATTAAGCAAAATTTATAATAAATTAAGTAATGATAATCTAAATAAGTTTGTTTTAAGAATTAAATAAAGAATAATTAAAAACCATGTTATTATCATTAGTGTAACAAGAGTTCTCATCAGTAAATCACAAAATATCATTAGAGGAATATGTTTCTCATTCGTGTCACTCAAAAAGTTGATTTATGTGTGTTATTGTTAAATAAATAAGTGGAATCTTTGATTGACATATGTTTTTTCTATTTATGAACGCATCTGAATACTAAAAAATACCAATATACATAAAAAACAAAATTCATGAAATTGCTTCGTTTTTGGCTCCAAAGTTGAAAACGACCCAATATCATTTTTTTCTAAACTGAATAGTTTGCGCGAGAGACACTTCCAAAGTGGTAAAATGTGTGTCCCCCCCCTATAACTTCTAAAATAAGAGAATGATAAAACTAAAAAAAATATATAATGTACATAACCATGAAAACTTCCAACGAAAATTATTTTGAATGAGATCTAATAAGTAGTTTTTTTTAATACGTCATAAATCGTAAACCGCAAAAAACATCGCTTAAAGTTACAACGAACTACAAGAACTTTTATTTTATGTTACTTGCTGCTACGGAACCCTTCATGGGCGACTCGCACTTGGCCGCTTTTTTAGTTTTTTAGTGCTACTTAGTTCTCGAAAGCTTTACAAAACAAAGCACATTTCTCAATGGCAGCTAGATCAACTGTTGCGTAATTTTTAGCACACCCTATCTGTACATGTGTGCGTGTGGGCTGTAGTTTAGCAACAATAAATCACACAAATTGGCAACAAAGATTCAACAACACGTTCGCCGATTTATATCTCGCAGTATTTATATGACGTGAAACATGTGCGAGAAAAAACGATTTGTTAAGACTCGAAAAATTCTGAAACAAAACTTTGTTAAAATGAGTATGTTTAGTGAAAGTAAATGGTATTTCGGTGAGGTCGTTCAAGTTCATTTTTGAAGTTATACTTCATATGGGGCGTTTGGAAAAAAATATAATTGAGAGTAAAATTTTTACGATGCGACAGCCAAATTCCTTCGTACTATGTAGTCAGCCCATTGCCAATTCAGCCGGCTAATTATTTGAGCTATGTCGGTTACCCTTGTTCGTCTACGGATCTCCTTATTTCTGGTGCGATCACGTAGAGAAATACCGAGCATAGCCTTCTCCATAGCATGCTGCGCTACTCTGAGCTTGTGGATTAGGCCAATAGTAAAGCACCACGTCTCGGATCCGTATGTTATCATTGGCAACACACACTGCTCGAATACCTTCAACTTCAGGCACTGAGGTAGTGTTTTGGACGACAAGATATGACGCAGTTTCCCGAACGCAGCCCATCCGAGTTGGATTCTACGAGTGATTTATTTCTTGAAGTTGGACTTACCCATCTGGATCACTTGTCCCTTAAATTGCTTGTTGGTAATTGTATTCATCTACAATTTCGAGAGTAGTGCCGTCACTAATAACCGGTACTGGTGTTACATGGACATTCGATATGATTTTCATCTTGTCCATGTTCATCATAAGACCCATCCGTTGTTTGGCACTGTTCTTAGTCCCCGAGCATTGTACCAAGTTCTTCCAGGTAACCCGCCAGGATGAGGGTATCATTTCGCAGATGTGTGATGTATTCGCCATTGATGTTAATATCACCTCGTCTCCACTCCATTAGCTTGAACACTTCTTTCAAAGCAGCAGTGAACAGTTTTGGGGATATGACATCTCCTTGACGACCCTGTAGTCTAATTGGTAGCGACCCTGCCTGCGAAGCGAGGGGTCCCGGGTTCGATTCCCGGCCGGGGCAGATATTTATGTGGCAAATAAATATTTGTACTCGGGTCATGGGTGTTATTGTGATGTGTTATGTGTAGACCATGCCACCCGCGACACAGGTAAAAATAACCTACTGTGGGGGTATGAGTGTGTTAGCGTTTATTATTTATTTATTTATAGTCCACATAGACAAAACATAAGGGAAGATTATAGTCCTCGGTCTTTTGTATTATCTGCCGCAGTGTGTGTATAATATGGTCTATCGTTCTGTAGCATTTTCGGAATCCTGCTTGTTCGGGAGGCTGGAAGTCGTCAAACCTGCGTGGAATGCGATTTGTGAGCACGCTCGAAAACAGCTTATAAATGTGGCTCAGAATTGCAACAGGCCTGTAGTTCTTCAAAAGAGCTTTATCGCCCTTCTTGAAGAACAGCGTCACCCCACTTCTTCCCCACGCTTCAGGGGTAGTTCTAGTATTAATGACGGAATCGAACAGTTTTTGGACCGCCACTAGGAGAGGTTTTCCGGGATATCCTCTATGTAGTGTCGGGTCACTTTAGCTCATTTGTCGCTCTCCTTCGGTTTAGTCGTATTTTAAAGAAAATGCTAACTCTGATGAAAAATCTTTTGCCAAATGAGAACATTGTAAGTTGAGTAAAAAATGCCAAGAACGCGATTTGATAGATCCCGAGAATGTACTGGTTCCATCACTCCACATGAAAATTGATTTTGTTTAAACTTTAACTTACATAATTTATTTCGTGTAGGTGGAACGTCAAATACTTTGTAATTTACAAGGTATTACTTTCAAATAGCTTATTTTGTTTTCAACAAAAATAAAATGACTCAAATCTTTGTTCAGATCTAAAAAATTGAATGTATACCAGTATTTATTAAATACGACTCGTCTAAAAAATGGAGTATAAGTTTAAAACAAAAATCTTTACATTAGTTGAAGTCAGATAAAAAGTATATAATAAGTTTAAAACAAAAAGCACTTTACATTATTTGAAGTCAGACATAATCTAAATTTTACTAACAAAAAATAACCGACTTCAAAGTTACTCTAAAACTACTTGTCAGATCTCGTTCAAATTTATGTGGGATTACGTAACGGGCATCTGCTTTCGATTAAAAAAAGAATCATCAAAATCGGTTCGCCCAGTCCAAAGTTCTGGTGTAGGTGGAGGTATCAAACATAAAAAAAATACAGTCGAATTGAGAACCTCCTTCTTTTTTTGAAGTCGGTTAAAAATACAACCAGTGACTATATAACGTTCAATGAACAAATATTCGTTCACTGGTAACATTAGATAAACTTCAGATGGTTCGTTGCTCTTATTTAATAGAGTAATAATACGAGTATAACCATTCTTCTCTGTTTTTTAATTAATGGTACAGGGTAATATTAAATTCCGAGCATTAATTCCGGCTAGCAGTGAAGCCGGTAGCGCAATAAGCAAACACAATACCGCCCTCGAGTCGACGCACTCGGCTAGAACACAAAACGTGCTTACGTTGGCGCCTTTAACGCATAAACAATGGATAAAATTATACATTTAGAACTCATTTTTAGGGTTCCGAAGTAAAATCGGAACCCTTATCATCGTCATGTCCGTCCATCCGTCTGTCCGTCTGTCCGTCTGTCCGTCTGTCCGTCCGTCCGTCCGTCTGTCCGATGCAAAGCGCCAAGACCCTTATGTTCGGTTTACACGTATTAAGTAGTTAAGTAGTTAACTAAATTTTAACTAAATTTTAAGTAAATTAATACGTGTTAACGGACAATTTAGTAGTTCAGTAATTTAGTAGTTCAGTAATTTAGTAGTTAAGTAATCAAGTAGATAAGTAATTTAGAAATTTTTCTATTTTCTGTTAAGTAGGTGGGCGGGGCTTATTACTTAACAGGTTTGGACAGGCACTTTTAAGTTAAAATTTAGTAAAATGCTTAAGTAATTAAGTAAAATGCTTAAGTAGTTAAGTAGAATTGTATGAACTAAAGAACTTTATTACGTGCGGACGGACACTAAAAATTATTCACTTAAAATTTAGTTAAAATTTACTAATCTACTTAACTATTTAATATGTGTAAACCGGACTTTAGTGCTAGAAAGCTGTAATTTGGCATGGATATAAGTACATATTAAAATAATAGATATTAAAATACCGGGTACCTCTCCTACAGGTAGCGTGAGGATGATTTTTTATTCGTCGCGTACCCTATAGTGTAGGGTATCGTTGAAAAGGTCTTTCAAAAATATTTTGGGCCTTCTAGAACCATTTTTGGAATTAGGGGTCCGTTTGCGAAATATTTGGCTTTAAAGTGCTAATTTTGATTAGAGTCAAGTGTCCCCCCCTCCTGCTGGCTAAACGGTTGGAGTTGGATAAGTGAAAAAAATTCTCAAATATAGATTATACTAGCTGCTCGGACAGACTTCGTTCTGTTTAAAGTTTTTTTAATTAAAACCTTCCGTGTGCCTTAAGGGAGATGTAAGCTATCATATCTTTCAAGTTGGATCAAACTGCACAGTGCACACGGTGTGCATATTTGATTGAAATTGGTTAAGTAGTTTAGGAGTCCATCGCGGACAAACAACGTGATTTATATTACTTAAGAAGAGTGACATCCACGATATTAATACGAGGAACGAGGCTAAACTGATTGTACCAAATTTTAGACTATGTAAAACTGGTGGCTCGTTCATGGGTACATGTGTAAAGATTTATAATAAAATTCCATCGAAATTTACAGAAATGCCTTACCTTAAATGTAAAACTCATATTAAAAGCATTCTTATGACGAAAGGATATTACAAATTACATGATTATTTTAAAGATAAGACTGCTTGGACATGAGTTTTATGGATATAGATTAAAGTAGATGATAAGTGCTATCTGTAACTGTGAGCAGGAAAAAAACAAACCCGGTAGTTTCTTGCTGCTTCTTCTCCCGAGCCCTCTCACAGTAGGGCTATGTCTGAAGCATTGGCATAACTTGCATGACTTTCAAATAGTGTTTGTAAACCAAACCAATTTTGAATAAAAACATTTGATTTGATTTGATATACATTAAGATAATGAAATTACAAGAAAAACTATCACGACTATGTTAGCTTAAGTAGTTAATGAGTAATAGTCGATAAACTTACTACTTCGGAACCCTACATTGCGCGTGGCCAGACACGCACTTGCCCGGTTTTATATAATAACAGCGGTTACACCAGCTTTACTCGAGCACGGTGGTTATTCTACTGTGGTAATGAGATTCAGTCTTATTATGTATCCTACGTAATCCTCTCGAAAAAACATTTGTAAACTTATTCGTTTAACTCTTCTTAAACGGATCCAGCTTACATTATAAATGTGAAAGTATGGATGTTTTTTACTCTTTCACGCAAAAATTACTAAAGGGATTTTCATGTTTAGCACACAGACTGGTTTAAGACATAGTGATATGGACTGGTATAAGATCTGGAATAAGATGTACGGCGCTTGTTCACCGCCGCTGTTACCGAACCGTCATAAGAGCGAGGTGACAGCGCCGAAGTAACGTTTCATTCATTTACTATGGCCGCCTGTCCACCGCACGCCGTCCGTTGATTTTCCGAGAAATTCGGCGTGACCGCTAGATTGCCGCCGAGAATGTGAAGTTGTGACGACTATAGAAAACATTCGTCATTTGTTCATCGGCGCTATCACCACAGTATAAATATATTAGATTCCTTTACTGTGCTATCACCGAGCCGTCAACTTGAATTGTTTTATTCGCGACGAGATCGGTGGTGGTCCACAAACGATCGCCGTCATGCCATCTTGAAATCGATACGAAATAAACTCTTTTTCGCGGGCCGCGCGGCGGTGGACAAGCGTCCTTAGGGTACTTGTTATCAAGGAAAATGCGAGTGAAGCCGAGGGCAGAGCGCTAGTAGAGAATAGATTCAAATATAACCGAGAAAAATAAAAGCTGAAAATTAAAAATAAAAGTAACTAAAAATAAGTATTTTTTTCCAACCATGCTTATTGGGAAACCTATGCCTTAGTAATTCTTAGTACAGTGGTCTGCAGAGAAAAGTAACCCGTCTGTTTACAAGGCAACAGGCAATGGAAACGTTGCGTTCGTATATTTATAAGCAGATGGGTTACTTTTCTCTGCAGGTGACTGTACTCACACTAGGGTACAGTGTTCATCATAATATGTATTTTATTTGCAAACTCATTACAATATTATAAACTACCTTAAGCTTATTACAATATAACAATGAAAACCACAATCAAATCGTCTAAGTCCTTTGCTGGATTACTGGGAAGAAACTCACGGACGCCACAGACAATATTATCTTTCATATACAGACATCGATCCGTGCCAATCCAAGTGTCGGAAGTTTTTGTTCTGTTCGAACTTGTCTTTACCAATGCTATTACGAGATTTAAAACCGGGAGATACGTAATACTTAGTATTATATTAAAATGGTTATTTAAATTCGGCTGCTAAAATAAATATGAAAATTTATTAAGTATTCAAATAATGAAATAAAATTTCTTCAAAATATTAGCGGGATATAATTCTAATAAATAACGCATCACACTCGTAGCCCCACACTAGGATTCCCTGTGTCGTGGGTGCCATGGACAATACACTAGACAAGAACATTCACACCCAGACCGAGAACAGAAATTCAGACTCATCATTCAAATGTCCGCCTCGCTGGGAATCGAACCCAGGACCCTTGGTGCGGAGATCCGGCATGGTAACCATTGCGCCACACGGGTCGTCATTTTTGTATGTTAACACATTAATGTATGTTATCAATTATTTTTGTGTGTTAACACAAGCCTACATAGATATAGCTGTACATAATTTGCGCATCTGATCTTCCGCAAGTTTCATTAAATGACGTGTCTTTTAAAGCACCAGTGACCTTTTTATATACTTCTTTATAAAGTCCGAGCGATCTTTTGATGTTATTATACATGTATATTGATAGCGAAAAGCATGTTCTTAAAAAATCTGTTATTTATATTTCATCCACGGACCTGAAAAAAGACGGACGTAACCTCATATAATCGAGAGTGAAGCATAGCAATGGCCGCCCGCTTACCATGTGTGCGTATTATTTGATTCGCGACTGACGAAGTATGGTGTCAATGTGTGGGTGTGTGTACTTGTACGAATAGAGAGTTGGTATTACTATGGATGCTTCCTACTAATATTATAAATGCGAAAGTTTGGATGTTTGGATGTTTGGATGTTTGTGTTGCAATCACGCAAAAACGGCTGATCGGATATAGATGAAATTTGGCACACAGATAGTTTAATACCTAGAATAATATATAGGATACTTTTTATCCCGAGATATTGATCTATTCCCGAGGGAGAAGAAGTAAACTAAATGGTAATAGGAAAACAGTTTTGACGTTTGTCATCACAGTGACATTAGAAAACTCAAAACAGCTGATTGAGTGATTAAATTATAATTGGTTCATTCAATGATGTTGTATGTATCTTTGGGTTCATTGTTTTAATATGTTTATTTACAAACATATAAAAATTTGCGGTGAGGCACATTGTGATCATTTTTATCATGCAATGGAAGCTTTAGTAACCATCGATCTCGTGTAAAATCAAGTAAAACAAACACAGCATTTTTTACGCAAAATGAAGGCTGCTTACACATCAGCGTTTGTCGAGCGTTCCTAGCGCTAGACGCTTGATCGATGAATTATAAAAAAAAAAAATTACGTTGAATAAGTATTCGTAGCTTATCAAGGTTTTTCCTAGCTCTAAATATAAATTGCAATTGAAATATTATATTATATCTCATCAGGTTTAATTAATAGCAAAAATATCAAAATGGCTGTCTGTAAAGTCTGTATACGGACGGAGATTTAACGTGACAACGTCTGTTCGTGGTATAAGTTTTTGGAACATAAGTTCACTAATTAGTCTATTCAACTCCGACGCCAGAAACGCTCGCGTAGAAGAGAGACGCAAGGCGCGCGCCTCTCTCTTTAATGCTCCGCGTGCATGGTAACGTTCCGGCAAATCTTACTTGGTCGTTACACAGTTTTCGTGAATGACACCCGAGTCAACCAATTTATAGACGTTGTCACGTCAAAAAATCATCAAATTTGGTTTTTAGCATTCGTAAATATCTGCCTATATTTTTTCATTTACCGTATAGAAATAAATATAGATTTTTTTAACTTATTTAGCAAATCATTAATCACGTTTGTCGGATGAACGCGTACGCTTATAAAATCCTAGTGTGGTGTCGGCCTTATGTCAATTCGGCCTTGTCAATATTTCTTTATTTTTTATTGCTGTGCATGCATATAACCAGTGCTTTAGCCGAACACTACAAACCTTAAATAAGTTTTTAATGAACAAGACCGTTAGTATACAATGGGTTTAGGTAGGAATAGATTCGTTGCTTAAGAAGCGATTTTCATGATTTTTTATTGTACTGGGAATTTACTCAACTTGGTCAATATAGTGAGACTATGGATTCTGGATGTTAAGAGTGAGCTTCTCAGTCGTAGGGAATAACTGAATCGTGTTTAAATATGTTCGCTGTTGTTATCGTTGACATCGCAAGATGTATGTCAGAGACGAAATATGACTCCTCAACGGAACAATTCAAATAACTAAACAATTTTCAAACATATTTGTTGTTCGTAAATTTAAGGGTAAAATCTGCAAATCCGTCATAAGACTTGTCGTAATGTATGGATCAGAATGTTGGGCTACAAAGAAGATGGATGAGAGACGATTGCATATCATAGAGATGAGAATGTTGAGTTGGATGTGTGGAGTGACGAGAATGGACAAAGTAAGGAATGAGTATATTAGAAGAAAGTTTGAAAGTGGCAAAAATTACAAAAAAGTTAAAAGGGAACCGAATATCACGGTATGGGCACGAGATGAGGCGAGAGGAAACGCATGTGACGAGAAGAGTGATGGATATGAATGTGATGGATAGACGAAGGAGACGAGGACGACCAAAGAAAAGATGGATGGATTGTGTTACAGATGATATGAAAGATAAGAGAGATAGTGTAAAGATGACGGCTGATAGGGAAGTGTGGAAGAGGAAAACATATTGCACCAACCCCAAATAAAATTGGGAAATGGGCAGGATGATGATGAATGTTAACACTGTAAAACCAGACGCATAGACAAATAGATTTTTTGAAGTGAAAACTTCTTTAGTACGGGGGTGATTTGAAATTCGATGAAACGAAACTGTCCAGTGGAGACTGGAGTTTAGTGGAGACGAGTTGAGTGGAGACTGGAGTTGAGTGGAGACTGGAGTTGAGTGGAGACTGGAGTTGAGTGGAGACTGGAGTTGATTGGAGACTGGAGTTGAGTGGAGACTAGAGTTGAGTGGAGACTGGAGTTGAATGGAGACTGGAGTGAAGTGGAGACTGGAGTGGAGTAGAGACTGGAGTGGAATGGAGATTGGAGTGGAGTGGAGACTGGAGTGGAGTGGAGACTGGAGTTGAGTGGAGACTGGAGTTGAGTGGAGACTGGAGTTGAGTGGAGACTGGAGTTGAGTGGAGACTGGAGTTGAGTGGAGACTGGAGTTGAGTGGAGACTGGAGTTGAGTGGAGACTGGAGTTGAGTGGAGACTAGAGTGGAGTGGAGACTGGTGTGGAGTGGAGTAGTAGAACCTACAATTATCATCTTCTCGAAATTTTATTCGTCTCATTATCTTGAAAACAAAATTTTTGAAGGTTTCACTTCTACCACGTTATGTGTGAATAGCACACATTTTATTTTTTTAAATTGTAAGTAAATGCTTGACTACAATTCCACCTGATGGTGAGTAGCGATGTAGTCTTGGTTTATTATGGGATCTATTTAGTACATAAATATACATATATATTTTTATACCATTCATACTTTAAGTATGATAATGATCATGTTTCGCGATGACCAGCGATGATTGCAAGGAAAATACTTAATTTGGCATACTTTTAATTTTAAATCATAGTTTAACGATATAACAAACTGCAACTTCATCTGCGTAAATAAGGTCCACAGACAAATAAATCTTATTTTTGACTACGGAATCGTGTAATTTTTTAGCGATATAATCGATATGGCTAAGACGCTATATAATTTTTAACTACTAAAAGATATGCATGGGGCAACCTCCCTTTTGCCACTCTATGGAGTACAGAAAACACTGAGTCTCTTCGTTTCGTTTCGTTTCAATGCCCTTAATAAAGATGTCATATTATATGGAAGCATCCATTAAACATACCGATGTTATTTAAATAATGATATGGTTCGTTTGTGTTACGTTAGTGTAAACGTAATTCTGTTAATGGTTCTGCTGTTTGTTCTAATTGCGGTATAACTTTATAGTTTTCCTACAGTTTCCTCGCATCACAAAATTTACACGCTTTGTTAATTTTATCCCTTTTTATAAGCTTTTGGCTACTGAGATTCGCGTGTTGTGACTCGCTTCATACTCTAGCAACAGCCCATCTCCGTCATTCTGTTTCATGAGCATGTTGCTAACGTCGTTTACCTGCCTGTTCCGGCGTAGCAGCTCTCAAGCTTGCTGAAATTATTCCTCACGACGTTTCCTTTGATTTTTATGACCCTTAAGCAGCTCGCTGGTACGCCAAATAATGAATATGGTGCTGGTGTCGATGATATGCCTGTTTAAGCAGCTCTTAAGTTAGCCTGCCGCTGAACTTCTTCCTCACGACATGCCCTATGATTTTTTTCGAATCTTTAGCAACTTGCTAGAACACGAAATAATAAGCATGTTGTCGACATCATTCTTTGGGATGAAAAGCAGGATACTGTAAGTTTAATTTACAAACATCCAAACATCTAAACCTAACATCTAAATTTTAGTAGGATCTGGATCTAATTCTAAATTCTCGCGGACGAAGTCGCGGGTAGAAGCTAGTGTATACATAATTATTATTTTGTTGTCATTTAAGGTTTGTAGTGTTCGGCTAAAGCACTGGTTATATGCATGCACAGCAATAAAAAATAAAGAAATATTGACAAGGCCGAATTGACATAAGGCCGACACCACACTAGGATTTTATAAGCGTACGCGTTCATCCGACAAACGTGATTAATGATTTGCTAAATAAGTTAAAAAAATCTATATTTATTTCTATACGGTAAATGAAAAAATATAGGCAGATATTTACGAATGCTAAAAACCAAATTTGATGATTTTTTGACGTGACAACGTCTATAAATTGGTTGACTCGGGTGTCATTCACGAAAACTGTGTAACGACCAAGTAAGATTTGCCGGAACGTTACCATGCACGCGGAGCATTAAAGAGAGAGGCGCGCGCCTTGCGTCTCTCTTCTACGCGAGCGTTTCTGGCGTCGGAGTTGAATAGACTAATTAGTGAACTTATGTTCCAAAAACTTATACCACGAACAGACGTTGTCACGTTAAATCTCCGTCCGTATACAGACTTTACAGACAGCCATTTTGATATTTTTGCTATTAATTAAACCTGATGAGATATAATATAATATTTCAATTGCAATTTATATTTAGAGCTAGGAAAAACCTTGATAAGCTACGAATACTTATTCAACGTAATTTTTTTTTTTTTATAATTCATCGATCAAGCGTCTAGCGCTAGGAACGCTCGACAAACGCTGATGTGTAAGCAGCCTTCATTTTGCGTAAAAAATGCTGTGTTTGTTTTACTTGATTTTACACGAGATCGATGGTTACTAAAGCTTCCATTGCATGATAAAAATGATCACAATGTGCCTCACCGCAAATTTTTATATGTTTGTAAATAAACATATTAAAACAATGAACCCAAAGATACATACAACATCATTGAATGAACCAATTATAATTTAATCACTCAATCAGCTGTTTTGAGTTTTCTAATGTCACTGTGATGACAAACGTCAAAACTGTTTTCCTATTACCATTTAGTTTACTTCTTCTCCCTCGGGAATAGATCAATATCTCGGGATAAAAAGTATCCTATATATTATTCTAGGTATTAAACTATCTGTGTGCCAAATTTCATCTATATCCGATCAGCCGTTTTTGCGTGATTGCAACACAAACATCCAAACATCCAAACATCCAAACTTTCGCATTTATAATATTAGTAGGATTTATTTTATTTAATTAACGTACTTTTAGGCTTCCGAAGTAAAATCGGAACCCTTATATTTCCGTCATGTCCGTCCGTCCGTCCGTCCGGCCGTCCATCCGTCTGTCCGTCTGTCCCTCCCTCCGTCTGTTCGTCCGTCCGTCTGTCCGAAGCAAAGCGCCGAGACCCTTAGTGCTAGAAAGCTGTAATTTGGCATGGATACACATATTTATTAAAACTCCAGAATCGTAGAATAAAATATTTAAAAACACTTTTTCAGGGTACCTTCTCTACAGGTAATGTGAGAATGAATCTTTTATACGTCGCGTAAACATAGTGTTATGTGGGGTGTGGTTGAAAAAGTCTTTCAAAAATATTATTATTATTTTGTAATACTTTAAATATTAATTTATCTATGCCAAACGTCTGCTCCCCAGTTGTGTGCGTTATGCCTTAAAAGATGCTTAAAAGGGTTTCTTTCTCTTTTCTTCTAAGATGTCGTGTTGAAATTTCCGTAATAATGGTATCTATACTATGTATCTATATTTAAAAGGCTATCATATTGGAAGTAAATCCTTACCTATCTGTACTAATATTACAGAGGATTTTTTTGGTTTATACCGAATAGGCTCAAAAACTACTGGTTATATATAGGTTTATTTTTCATAAACAATGCGATCTGTACCAAAACCGAAGGAAAGCGAGGGTGGATATTAGTCTATACTAATAATATAAAGAAAAAAGTTTTGATTTTTTGTTTGTTTGTAATGGATAAACTTAAAAACTACAACCCATTTCAAAAAATCTTTCACAAATAAATGTCCTTTTTTTTCTGACTCACATGAGCTTTAATTTATTTTAAAAACTTGGGTTCTATATGAAAACCGAGGGAAAGTTAGGGCGGTTACTAGTATATTATATGGCTATTGTGAGGTCTAAGATTTCTCAGAATAAGTTCAAAGCGGCATTGCATTGTGATAAAGTCATAAAGCGGATGGACCTTCCGCTTGACCTACAATAATGTATATTGTTAGTTTTCAATGTACGTGAACGTAAAATGGCGGCTATTGTCAAGAATTTATCTTCTGGACTTGATGTATACGCTAAAATATGCTACAATTTTTAGAACATTTTATAAATTTGACATAATTTTTTTTTATATCTTATAAGTTAATGCTTGACTACAATCTGATGGTGAGTGGTGATGTAGTCATGGGTGGTAAGACGTTCTTAGTAAAAGCCTATTCATTATTGTCTAGAAGACATTAAGAATAATATTATAAGATATTTTTGTAACAAATACTTAGGCACGTTAACTGAAATGATTTTTTTTTACATTCGTTTAGAATAATAATTAGATCGTTTAGAATCAATCCTCTCTTTAGGATACGAGGAATTAAATCTAATTAGGCTTGCAAGCTTTTACTCACTCAAATAGGGTATGTAAAATAAAAGCGCTTAAAATTAATATGTACATAATATAGTTATTAGTATAAAGCAAAACCTTGTTAAACCCCATTGTTAAATTAATGTGAACCCACACTGTAACAATACGTGAGCCGAATGTATCATGACTTGGCGGTTTATCATAATTGAGTATACCTATATACATTTATTTTAGGGTTTATTTGGGTCAAAAATTATTGGTGGTGCATTAAATATAATATGAGTTTAACAAAAGCATTATAAAAGTCATTTGTGAAAATATTTTCGATTAAAAAAAAATATTTAATAAATAACTAACAGGTGAGGGCAACGCATGTGTATTCGGTGTTATTAAGTAAATGGTACTTAAGCTTAGTTTTAACGACGTTTTAATGGAATTTACATTTCTAATAATAATCTCAATACAAAAGTACTGACAATTATCGCCTGTTACGTTTAAGGTACATAGTAAAATGCCATTGATGCTCACTTTTTTGTATGAGATTTTTTTTTCGTAAAAATTAGTTTGCGCTAATTGATTATTCTGCAGGTACGTAAATTAAGGCAGGAGCCTTAGTTTCTTCCTTGACCATATTAATCACACATGAACAGTAACCCCCAAAAATGACAAATACAACATATTATTAATACGGATCCGTAATTAAGAGCTGTCAAAACTGTCAATTGTCGACATATTGTTAAATTACGATTTGATTCAAATATGTGAGCTACCGAGGATAGAGGTATAGGAGAACTGATTCATATGGGGGAAAATTGAAAAAGTAGTTTCCAGCTGTAAGCAGTAAATTGGCGCTAGTGTAGGCAAAGGGTATGGTATGAACAGTGACAGTCCTGTATACCAAACTTAAACTGTTTACGTAGTCCTGTACCCTGTTGCTACCGTGGCGCCACCAATTTAACGCAGTTTGACGGATACTTGGATTTGGGTCAGATTGTCAATGACGGATGTATGTGGGAACGAGCCGGTTGTATTCTACATTGTCGCCAACATCAAGCAATAAAACAAATCGTTGCGTGTTTGAACTCCATTTGAGATATCCAAGTTTTACATTATAACCCTTGTTTGGTAAAATCACTTTAGTACAATAGTTTCAGTCCAACCAGGTGTTAGACTGTAATTATTAATTTAAATAACACGTATTCGTTAGTTTGTTATTATATCATTATATAGATTTTAGGGTTTCTTTCAGCAAATGGAAAAATAGATTGTTTTTGGGGTTATGATTGCTTTTAACCTAATGTATTCCATGAAAAATGTTGAAAACGCTGTAGCTAATTTCCCGTGACCATAACTCTGTTGAGAGCCCCTAACAAAGTTTATTGGCGAAAAATATAATTAAATGCTTATGTCCCAATAAACAACATATTGTTAAAAAGGATACAGTTATTTATACTTAGTTATGATGTAACCTAAAAAGGAAAGTGACAAATTTATTAATCGACGTATCTTTTTTGTGAAAGCAATTGGAATAAAACATTCCTAAATGCCCAAGCTTCACGCATGCAAGCTCAATGCATCAGTGAAACCCGCATCTAATTTGATACAGCTATTTCTGAAGTAACTGGGTACAAAATCACAGAAAAGCAGGCAAAATCTAAAAACATATGAAGCCATTGCGTTATTAAATAATATTGTTTTCATAAATATAATGCTTCTGCAATACCTAAATTGATTCAGACACAAAAGTTAGCAATGTTCCGCAATAAATCGCATTGGACTAAACTTCAGAACGTAAAATACGATTTGCATTTCAGTACGGCGATATTCAGTGGCGAAATGATAAATGACAGGAATATTCCTGCCAGGCACGGAATCAGAATCGAACTTTGATTTGACTAATGGATGTTAGTTTCTAACTAGATGTAGATATCATGAACACTAGGCAGTCAGGCGTTATTCTGATGACTAGGGGGTATGTTTACAGGCATATAAACGGTCTTTTACTGACGATCCACGAAGCGTAATGGTTACTGGGTTCGCTCAATGATATTGTAATTTAAAAAGAGGTATTTTTTAAATATCATTAGGTTCAATTCGTTGTATGATGACTTCGGTCCATAATCTGCAGGTACATAATGTGTTTTTATAACTTGCTACCGCGCTTTGCACCCATAGTCTATAAGATAAGGAACACCCTGTAGGTATATCCACTTACTTGGGACAGTTTTTAAGCATAACATAAGTAAAACTTAATAATATAAGTAAGACACAATGACGAAATGAAATAGATGAACATTGCATTAATATTACATGTATCATAAGGCAAAGGTTTTCTGAAGCAAAGCTAGGGTAGCTAGTAAATTCCTTAGTAAATAAGAGAAAAATTATACCAATAACTATTCAACAAATGTAATAAGCAGAGAGTAAACAACCGACCTAACGGATAGGAGAGGCCCGGATCAAAAGCCCCCAGGGGACTGAACTGATAGTACAAAGGGACTGATTGTACAAGATTTGAAGACGAATCAAAGATAGTAATGTAATTGCTAATTTATATTACAAGTAAAATAGGTTAACGTCACTATTTACTACACCAATTAGTATATAGGAACAGCGTGTTATTATGTTAGCTCTCTGCCCGCAACTTTGCTTGCGTTTTCCCGATTATTAAAATTAAATACACTGTCTTACTCCACATCCGTTCAGGATTGTTTGCGTGAAAGAATATCATACGTACAAATTTACACAATAATAAGCATCTATTGACACTATACATATAAATTCAATTTATATCTTAGAAGTTATCGTTAAAATTTTAATTTCAGGTTCAAAGTTAATTGGCGCTCCGGTTTCGCCCGACAGGATAAACTGGAGTATTCGTTATGAAAACATGATTATAACAGAAGAATTCCTGTAGTGATCATACAAATTAACAAACATAAGTGGATACATAGATATAAGATAGAAGACGAACACAGAAGTCGGTTAAAAATATTCCAAATAGTATGAACAATGGACATCACTTATATTTAAATCTAATCGGGTTGCCAATTATACATAATGTTTAGCTTCCGACACTTCTTCTCCATGTAAACTCTAACGATCCCAAATATGTGTGCATTATTCTTCAAAAGATACGGAAGTTTTCATAAATTTTATTAAACGGACTTCTTCCGATATCTAATTGAAGTTCTCCAATATGTATTTATTAAGTTGAAATTAATCTGCGGTTGTACCGAGCCGAGAACCGAAAATGATTAAATAAGTTTTTCATTGTACTAGCTCGGTCGGTTATGAATTTATTATAAATAATAATAATAATAATAATAAATCTTTATTTCGGACAAAGTCCATATGATGTTAGTAAATACAAAATTCTTATAAACTACTGTTAGTAACATAAAATACACAGAACACAAAAACAGTTACAAAAACATTCACAACATAACACAGAAAAAATGAATTTATTATAAATACCTATACTGAAACACGTATTCATTTTTAGGGTTCCGAAGTAAAATCGGAACCCTGATAGATTTGTCATGCCCGTCCGTCTGTCCGAAGCAAAGCACCGAGTCCCTTAGTGCTGGAATGCTGTAATTTGGTATGGATATACATATTTATTAAAACTCCAGAATCGTAGAGTAAAATATTGAAAAACTCTCAAAAAATAGATTATATTTGTTTTATATTCGTATACGATGCCGTAAAGCATATCTTTTTTAAACTGTTTAGTTTTGGTCATTATATTATTATTCCAGTGAAAATTAATCCAGTGTTATTATAGCCTGATCACACAGTACTTAAACTGCTGATTATAAGTTGAATGTCATGGAAATGGAAATGTCAAGCTCATTAATATTTTGTCATCAAACATCGTGAGGAAACCTGCACACCTGAGAGTTCTCCATAATGTTCTCAAAGGTGTGTGAAGACTACCGATCCGTACTTGGCCAGCGTTTTAGCCTGTACCCCTCACATTGTGAGAGGAGACCCCGAGCCCAGCAGTGGGACAATTATGGGTTGTTACTACTAAGAATAAGATGACAATGTTTGTGTTTAACAACTCGTCTTAACAACTTCAAAACACTTTTAATTTGATCAATTCTCATGAAACAATTATCCACTTTTTTTCATAAACTTTTTGATAAAAATCATAAAATATCGCGTTACTTATCATCAATAATTTTAAGCAATTAATAATAATTAATTATGCATTCGAGTATTAAAATTATGTCTTCTTTGCGTTCCGATGTGTATAAAATATGTATTTAGGAATATTAAAATGGGGTAATTTGAAGCGTAAAGTTTTACGCATGTAAATTAATTCCATTTAAGTACGATTGTCGACATATGGTGGGAACGTGTTCGTGCGTGTTTAATTTTCACGCACAGCTTATTTTGTTTGCTTTAAATGAATAAGCAGAGCATTTAATGCTCAGGGCCATTCTACACCTTCCGCTATTAGCTAATTATTAACGTCATGTCTATGGAACAACGTTGTTTTAAACAAAAAAAAACTGCATCATAATCAGTCCATTCGTTTAGGAACTACGATACACAGACATATAAAACCCTGTTTTTGCGTTGGAGGTTAAAAAGGGAGGATTTTATATGACGATTTATTTACAAAGATAATCTAGCTACTCAGTATAATAGATACGTGCCCTATGGAAATGAAATGTGCTCTGTAATTTTTATACTAACGCATTAAACCGTTTTATTAACCGACTTCAAAAAAGGAGGAGGTATTCTATTGGACTGTATTGTATGTTCGTTAATTCAGAACTTTCGACTGGGTGAACCGATTTTGATGATTCTTTTTTTATTCAAAAGTTGATGCTTGTCCTTTGGTCCCACTTAAATTTCACCTAGATCTGACGAGCAGTTTTTGAGTTATTTTGAAATCGGTTATTTTTTTCTAGGTAAATTTCATTGTTTTATCATTATTTGAACGTATTCTTCGTTGGTTAACATAAAGATTTTCTTCAGTGTTTTTTCAATTGTAAGAGTTGCACTGAAATAAAATTTCAAATGCATTGAAAGAAGGAGAGATAAAAACCATAGATATTTGTAAGATAAACTGTGTTAAAAATGATGTGGTTAAAACAGGTGAATAGTGAAAAGTAAAAGTAAAGAGATGATACTATTTTTTCATCACTATATTGACTACATTTCGAAGCGTCACTAATCGCTAGTATGCAAGGGCTATTAGAGCGAGATTGCCTTCATTCTATTATCGTCCGATTTTCAGCTTTACGGACGAAAACTAATTAAACTGTATGTGATGTTATCGTTTCAATTTTGCCTTTTTCAGAGAAACTCTCATTATGTTTGTAGGTCCAGTTGACCTTTCGGTCAGTATTCTTATCTAATATTATTGTTGGGATTCACTGTATAAGGATACCCAGTACACGTTTCATTTTTACCGATAACGATAAACCTTTTCAAAGAACTTGGATGGTACAACTCTTCTTGTTCTGGAGAGGATGATGAAGTGAAACATGCATAGCCTTTTGAAGAAATAGAAGAGATAAGACTCCAGCCGTGCATGCCGTGATAGAGCGTGGAGCGGAAGGGAAAATTAAATACCAACTGGCAAGCACTCCTTAACATCAGGAACACGGAAAGAGAAGAAAGGAAGCAAGACTGGCTATCAAGCCCTTCACCGAAACATAAAGAGTAATGTGACGCGGCTGATTCAAGCAATAGGATGGTAAGCAGCCAGGTAGACTTTACAGAAAGATAACAATACCATTAATTCTCATAATATTAATGACAAAACAAAAATATTGTTAATATAATCCGTGCGCAAAGTTTTTTTATGGAAATACGTAGTCATCATTGCATTTTAAATTAGCAACACTAAGAGCGCTGATGCGTTGCTGGCCAAGAAAGAGAGAAGAAAGAGAAAGGAAGAACTGGCTCTCAAGCTCCCAGCCGGAACACGATGAGTCGTTCGGCGACTGGGGAAAACAAGACCACCAAACAGGGCATGTAAAATCGTTTAATAAGATACAAGCTCATAGTGCTTCTACTAATAACTGGGAATAGTAGAAGTGAAACTTCTAACATTCCAAAAAAAAAAAAACAATTTCAAAATCCAAAAAAAAAAATCAAATTAAAAAAATATTAAAAAAATAATTTCAAAACATATTAAAAGAAAATATCAAAAAATATTTTTTTCAAAGAAATATTAAAACAAAATTATGTTAACAAATATGTTATACGTTATTAAATATTTATTGATAATTATTATTACTACTGTTTTACAATACCTGACTCTTTATCTGTATAAATACTTGATTCAATTGTTGGCCGCCTTTATTTAACACTACCTTGCCCCCATGTCTGTAAAGTTAGATATTATAATGTAATACATTTGAGACTAAAACACAAAGACATTATAAGCAGTAACGTCCCAATTTCTAACGAAATTCTATCTAAATCATCCACATTCCTACTTGTATTGACTTTGAATTGATCATTTTGTGACATTTTCCAGTGCCGGGATTTGAGCAGGAAACATTTTAAAGAAATGGAATAAATTTTCCCCCGACGACGGGCGAAGGAAAGCGAATAAGCGAGAAGCTACAGTCAAATATATTATTTATGGTCGGCTTTAGTCGATATGATTTTAATTTAAATAATATATTACATCCAGAGTTTCACGCTTTGAATTCAGCGCGAACATTTTTATCAGTTTACTATATCCATGAAATATATTGAAATCTGTGGATTAATATACTAATACGTGCAGTAAAATCTTTGTACCAGTTTTTTAGCGTATTGCGCACATGAAGGGTTGTGTAAGATATAAAACTATAACATATTTAAAACTTACGTAGATAAGTACAGAAAAACAAACATATTTTGTGTTATGCATAAGTTACAAAAATACATTTTTAACATACTAATATTATTTATATCAAAGAAAATAAAATATTCATCTAATAAGTGATTATTCACAAAGCAACCCTTTGCCAGAAATAAGGTAAAAATTTGATCAACTAAAATACCACAAAAATACTAGCTACTTATTTAACGTACGTTATTTCTTTCGTACAATCTGTGTAAGTGAGTGATAAAATCGATATTAAACTATCTTTAGCGACGTTTGTTCGTCGGAAAGGCAAGATTTCTTATCCGTACTATTTCAGGGCTGCAATACTCCAGGGACAAATACAACAGAGTTGTGGTCTAAGTGACAAGCGACTGTTGAAATTTATTTGCATATTTAGCGATTCCCGATACTACTATTGGACCATTTGAAATACAATATTGTAGCTTGTAGCCCATTGTACTTTTTTATGCTTCCATAATCATCATGTTTCTATATAATTAATATCATCGTGATCGTATCTAGTTTATCAAAAAGTATTACTGATTAAAAATTTCACCTTAACTGTTTTGTTTATACCACGGACATAAAAAAAGAACGGACGTAACCTTATCTAATCGAGAATGAAGCATAGCAATGACAGCTCACTTACCATGTGTGCGTAATTTTGTAATTTTTGATTCGCGATGGTGTCAATGTCATAGCAGTATGGTGTCAATGTGTGGGTGTGTGTACTTGTACGAATACATAGTTGGTATTACTATGGATGCTTCACTGAATTTGTTCTTGGGATTACGTCAGTCTTTTTTTTACGTCCGTGGTTTATACCTACAATTAAAAAAAACGATACATGAGAAACAGCTTATTGAAAAAGGTTAATATGGATCATAATATATTTATTAGAAGGACACTTCGAAATAGCCGCAGCCAGTTTCGCTCAAGGCGACAATTTTATAATTAATTTTAAAATATTTGGTGCTCATAAGAGTATTAATACCCACGTGAAAAAATAATTATTTGAATTTAAGTAAGACGATTTGCTACCTCCTGTTCTTTAATTCTTTGTGTACCCAAGCCTAACAAAAGGGACAAGATACACTTCTGACTTAAGAGTTTTTATGTATATAAACAGTTTCAGAATATTCCGGAAAGTAAATATTATCTATCTATATAATAATCTATTTATACACAAAAAATGAAGAAGAATGAAGAACATACAAGAACAAAACCGTCGGGGTGTTTTAAATTTTAAAAGTTTTAGCTACGCTAAATTACATTATTAAGGCCATATTAAGGCCAGATCCTCACTATAATGCCGTTCACAGTTCGTTCTCGGTTTGATAAAATATTATGAAGTATAAAATATATGTGTGCATTCATACTATCCGTGACAGTCCAGTTTCGCTCCAATTGTATAATTTGTACGTGATACGACTTTACCAGACCGAGATCGGATCGAGAACGGACTGTGAGCGGCATTATAGTGAGAATCTGGCCTAATTCTTCAGCTTCAAGTACTTTATTTAGCTAACATTAATTTTAGCGACCTAATTGATAGCGACTAATGACGACCCCTGTGGCGCAATGGTTACCATGCCGGATCGCCGCACCGAGGGTCCTGGGTTCTATTCCCAGCGAGGCGGAAATTTGAATGATGAGTTTGAATTTCTGTTCTCGGTCTGGGTGTGAATGTGCACAATGAATGGCACCCACGACACAGGGAATCCTAGTGTGGGGCTATGAGTGTAAAGCGTTATTATTATTATGTCAGTTTCTTATCATTATTCTGGTCTCCAAAATGTATGATGAAATAATGAATTACTGAACAGACGATGACAGAGATGTGTGTAGATTAGAGTGTCTTAGGTGTTACGTTTCATACTTTACCACGCCTAATATCATTATGTTGAGCGTGTCACGTTGCGGTGTTCCATTATATAAATAATAAGAAACCACTCTCCAGACTAGAACTACCATGTTTTTAAGAGATATTGGGACACTTATTAATAAATGATCCTACAAATAATGTAAATAGGGAAGTTTTTGAAGATGTTGGTCTTTTCAACACGCACTTACCTTTGTACACGCAGATAATTGGTACTTTGATAGTAGGTACTGTACATTCTGACGGAATAAACATGTTTTCTTTATTTATTTCTTTCTTTCTTTCTTTCTTTATAGATAGTCCATGTCCAGGACAAGAAAAAATTATCTCGATTGTATATTATTATTCCCCTGGGATAATTTTATGGACGTTTGTTTGTTTGTGATTTCGTTTTGTGAAACTTTTCTTCCACGGGAGAAGCCGCAAGCGGAACCGACTGAATAAATAATACTAGCTGTGTGCGCGACTTCGTTCGCCTGGGTGCATTTCCCGCGTAAATCCAGATCCCCAGGGGATCCTAATTACCTAACGGTATGAAATATACTTTGCGACCTATTTTCATATATGTGCCAAATAATATACAAAAAAATTGATAAAAATTAGTCGAGCCGTTTCAAAAGAGTGCATACTATACACCACCATAAACACAGTGACCAAACCAAAAATGTTTTTATTATATAATTTATAATTTATTCAGATAGGCCTTAAAAGACGAGAAAAAGCAAGCATCTGAAGTTTTAAAGTCCTCAAAAAGTTTTATCGTTATAACTAAGTTACATCAACGACGTTCTGAAGAAGTTGTGAAAACTCAACTCGGCTAACTTAATTTTACCTTTAGTAATACAAACATCAACAACGGTAACAAATTACCGTAAATTATTCCATTCGTTTATCTTTCATTCATTTAAAATAATTGGCCGGCGTAGACATCTAGTTTAAATTAAATGCATGCTACAGATGATATTAGTTTCACTGTTTTCATGGAGTATTGAGGTAGAAGGAGGACCATCTCATGTGAAAGAAAAGATGAAAAAGTGTCCAGCTGTTTACAGAAAATAGAGGTTCCAATAATAGCCATATCTGAATGGCGTGTGTGACAAATAGCGATATGAGCCATGAACATAGCTGTTGTAGACGGAGTGAAGTTTGCTGAGTTATGCCTAGTGCATCCGCAGCGTCACTCGTAATGAATGGCGCTAGTGTCTGAAAAATAGGTATTCGATAACCGTAATTTTACGTGTTTTTACGGACACTTTTCATATACAGAGATGGCCTTCCTTCTCTCTATTTTCCACGACTGTTTTTAACTCCCGACTGTCTGTCTCTCTCTTTCTATATATCACTCTCTCTCTTTCTATCTGTATCTCTGTATCTTTCTCTCTCACTCCAACTCGCTTTCTGTGTGTGTATCTATGTATGTTTTTATCAGTTTGTCTATGGCATCGGAGCTCCTTAACTGATGGATCGACTGTGATGTTGTTTTGTTTTGAAATCTGACCAAATCAAAATTTATTACCTATGTTTGGTACTATGTACTCTCAAGGAAAACGACGAGCGGTTTGCTCAAGGCAGAGGGTGGTATATAGAAAAGCAGAATTCATGAAAATAATAATAATACCTACTACTAATAATGATGGTGAGTTTTATCATAATAAAACTCTCAGGAAGTCCTTTGATTAAGTGCAAGCTTTGTCATTCTTGTCAATACATAAACATAAACTTGACGAAGAACAGAAGTGAATTTCTTATTATCGTATGTCGTAATTAATTTCATGTCTGTTTGTTCGTAATCTGTTATAGCCTGGAAAGTCGTTTAAGAATATATATGCTCATTTCTGTACAATTAAGGTGGCTATCAGTCTAAAGCCCAAATATGACACTATATTCATAATGATATATTTTTATACATTATATACAATTTTGATAAAGAAATACGTATTGTTTTAAATATAAAAAAGTCCACATGGTTATTAATCCGAATATCATTTTACGGATCATAATTCTTACGAATACACCTTAATTAAATAGATCGGATAATTTACGGATAATTTTTTATGGAATGTCTAGGTACGAATCGTGATCTAAGAATCATTCAAAAAAGATGTATTGCGGTAATAAACAATAATTTAATCCTCACATATTCCTTGTACCTACATACATTCATCAGTCACATTTTGCATACAGATTTTAAAAACTTTCTTACAGAAGATATTTTTTTATGTAAATAGAACGATCCACCTGATGGTACGTGGCTATCGTCGCGCATGGACGTCGGCGACACCAGAGGCACAATAATCTTAATTTAAACATCATTGCAGAGGCATCACTGATGAGTTACCAGTCAAGAAAGAGAGAAGAAAGAGAAAGTAATAACTGGCTCTCAAACCATGGAAGATAGAGCAGAAGCGCGTAGAGCGTAAAAACGCGTCCGATTACGGGTGGCGCTGCGGTCTACAACATCTATGTTCGAATATCTATTTGGCGGACACTAGCGCCATGTTCATATATCTATTTGTCATACTAGCGCCATTCAGAAATGGCGCTATTTCTTTGTAAACAGCTGGAAACTTTTTCAACTTTCCCTTCATATGAGATGTCCCTCTACCTCAATACTCCATGTCTCAAACCAAAGATATATAGAAATTCGACCGTAATTCAATGTATCAAAGAGTGACTTTTTTACTATTCTATTTTCTTTAATAAATGGTACTTTAAAAAATATTCACAAAATTTAGCTTTCTGCACATCTTCTCCATATAAACTTTAACTAAGTATAACAAAAATCAGACTTCTACGTGCCTCCATTATTCTTGAAAAGGGGTAGGTACAAAGGATTTTCCTTCACGTATTAACATATAAGTACATACATATATCGGAAGGTATTATGCAAATCAAAGCGAAAATCTAAGAGCGTATCGCTTTGGGAGTTCAATATTCAAATCGGAATACCCTATCCGCAGAAGGATTGCGTTTTATGTAAAGTTGTTCCGAATGTTTCTCGCGTCAAAGTTTTTTACAAACGTTCTTTATGGTAAAAATATATGACGGAGCTGTAGAAAGAAACCAAGCCTTCAGCCGGAACACAAGCAATTAATGTACTTAATTAAGCGCATGAAAGACTTGACTTATTTTCACGTCACTTGAATGAGTTCGCAAAGGTTATACTCTCAGTTACGTGGGGGGAACTGTGCAGTGGTTCAGTCAGTTGAAATATACATATTACAACATACATTTATTACATTACTAGATATCGCCCGCAGCTTCACCCGCGGAAGAGTGGTTCCTTAAACATATAAACGTTCTAATCCTCCAGCGGGAACGAATAACCAGGAAAAACATACGCATTTTTAATGTAAGTTTTTATTTTTTATTTTTTTCTCAAATTTCACGTCAACCCACCTCTGCGTGGTATCGGAAGATTGGAAATTCCTTGGCGCACCCATTTCTATAGATTCCATAAAAAATATTTCATAAATTAAAAAAAAAATACCAAAAACCGCCAAAAAACATTGAAGTATTAATGTCATAGAACAGACATCTCGAAGAAAATGTGTGTCCCGCCGGGAGGTTCTACTTCAAAATTGAGCCCCCAAAATAAAAATCGAAGGAATCCATTGAAAATTTAAGATGATCGGCGCCAATTCATTGGGACATACCTACATTGTGTTCGCGGTGTCGGTTCTATATGCTAGTAATAATACTTCAATGCCAAAAAACGTCTATTTTCAAAATAACTTTATAAAATTACTCTCTTCCTTAAATTTTATTTCAATTCTGGGTAGCGGTCTCGCACCCCGACCCGACCACTAAAATACAGAAAAATGGTCTGCCTTCGTGCCAAGTTTCTTTAACGCGTGCCGTGATGCTTATATTGCTTACCCAAACATGCGAATATCTTCACAAACTTTTGCATTCATAATATTAGTAGTATTAATAGGCTAGTCAGAGTTACGCAAATGCGGGCGCGAACGTAAAATCTTATTGTATCTACGTTTTCGCGCTTTGCAGATCACGATAAGCTATCAATCTTGTTATTAATTGTTACATAGCAGTAGTTAAATCTTTCGAAAGCTCTTGGGACACATTTATTGTTACATAGAAGTAGATAAATCCTTCGAAGGCTCTTGGTATACATTTTAACTTTCAACACTTTGTTTTGACTACTAAGGCCTCCACCAAATGGCATTGTATTGCACTCTAAACCTCCTTGATGACAAAGTATTAAAGCGACCGCTTGTATTAAAGCTAAGTTGTACGAGTAATGTGGGAAACAGCAAGAGTTGTTCGAAATCCAACTCTAATGTGAAGAAAGCGAACTTAACTTTGTATTGAAAACCACATTTCCTAGTGCTATTATTAAGTCGGTAAGTGGAGCGACGTCGCGCGCGGCAGCTCGTGTGACATCAATCTGAAATTCTATTCGTAACTTTTCTCTTCCACTTACTTTGTTGATGCGTTTACTCTAAAGTGAATATTATAGAAAGAAACGTGACGTTGCCAACTTTGTTATGTATCTTTTTGGAAGTGTCGCCACAAAACGATCTTGAGGTACGATAAATACATATAAATAGTTTAGTTGAGGATAAATTTTTGCGACATTCAGTTTTTTGTAACGTTTCCGGTGTTATAATATAAAATACATTGAATGTTTTAACAAAATCGGCAGCAAAACCGTTTTTTGAAATAGCGTGGGTTAGGGATGAACAGTCATCTTGTTTGGAAAAATTAATTGAGATCTCATGAAAAGTTATTAAACGAAATTAATTGTTTAAATTTATCTACATAAACCAAAGTAGTTTTTAGCAGTAAATATTACTTATCTACTTTAGTCTAGTAAGACTATAAAAATATTAATATTTTAGCAGTTGCGTGATATCCAAAATTTATTACATTATTGGCTAATATAAGTTTATTGTCGAAAGCCGTATTATGCTGAAAATTTCGACAATGCTTTTGCTCATGAATTATGCATTTCATGCATGTAAAAACGTTATCGATCGAACGTCAGTTGTCGGTAAAGGTCTTTAAAGTTTAAGCAACAATTAAGCTCGATATAGACCTGGGTTATCGAACGCCAATCATCTAACTGGTTAGTCATTACGTCAGTCTAGTTGTACCCTTTTAAAGCAACTGAGCGTTTAGTTTAGTTTAGTTGCTATATAAAAATAGTATAAAAATAATAAAGTTTGTCCGTTTGTCCGTCGGCTCAACGTTATTTTTGTAAAAGACATTCTAGTATTTAAATAAATAGTTTTATTAACACCACGTGTGGTGTTTTTATTGCAGTATTGTCCTGCCCGCTACAACCATGATGAATATTTTTTTTTAATTCAAGCGAAGGATATACTCGTATTGATGCTTTTAAAAAAAAAATCCTGTAACCGGTGAAACAGTTAATCCAACGATTTCATTTATGTATCGGTTTTTTATCGTTTCACGGAATATGCCCAGTGAGACAACTTTCTCCTTTGATATGAATTTATTACGGGCATTATTTTCCGAGACACTCCGAGAGCGAGCAAAGCGTCTTGTGAATCTTGCAGATTTGATATCATCCTCTTGGCCCGGGTGACAAATGACAAATTTTATTCGAGTATACAGAGTTATATTTGTAACAGTATAAGGGTGTGTATTATGGTGCATTCGGGTAATAGATTATAGCGAGTACTCTTCCGTAAGCTGTTGGATTTACATTGCAATATCTCAAAGGATTCTTAAGTTATTACGTGCTTTATATGGATTTATCTAAGTGTATGTGGGATTAAATAGTATACGTGTGAGACTGTGTAGAAACTTTATGTGTATTGTTTATGTATGTGTGTGTATGAATGTATACATGTGTTTAGAGTGCCCTATTCATGTAAAGTGTTTTCGGGAAAAGTCCTGTGAATTTGTGTGTTTCGATTCCCAGCCGGGGCAGATATTTATGTGACAGATTAATATTTATCTGTCACATAAATATCTGCCCCGGCTGGGATATTATAATATTGTAATAGGAACGAACTTAAAAATTTTACAGAGTATGTATGGCCGTTATATAAAAATAAATACTATAAAATAAAATAAAATAATATTATTGAAAATATTTTTATAAAGAAGCTTTAAAAAATTGGGTTTCTCCTGTTGGCCGTAGAGGAGTTTCCTCTTCTGGAGAGAGACTTGAGCGTAATATCAATATTATCATTAAAAAATTGTTATCAGAAATCAATTTTAATTCCGTAGGATGTGGTATGAGAAGGCATCCTAATTCAGCTTGCAAGAATTGATTCTTACGTATGACATGCTAACGCACTAGTTAAATAAAAGTTTGTAAAAAGTTGAAAATAAGAGGGAGGTCATTCAAGAAATGGTGTTTTTTTCTGGCGTTTTTCATCATATCTTTCTTAATTCTTGTCAAAAAATAACCGACTTCAAAATTAGGGATAACTCAAAAACTGCTCGTCAGATCTCGCTCTTTAAGTGGGACTACATGACAAGCACCAGCTTTCGATTAAAAAAAGAAACATCAAAATCGGTTCACCAGTCGAAAGTTCTGAGGTAACAAACGTAAAAAATACAGTCGAATTGAATACCTCCTCCTTTTTTGAAGCCGGTAAAAATGTAGTAGGTAGACACTAGATTTTTTTACAATCTATCACTATAACTGCCATAACAACAAAACATACTCAGATTTTACCTATGGAGCATAGGGTCCTGGGTTTGATTCCAGATTGTGCAGACGTTTTTAAGACAAAGAAAATGTTTTCTCTAGAGTTATGGTTTTGATTTAAAACCTAAACTTTTAATGTAGGGATTGCAGTTTTGCCGTCGGTATGTCAGTGGACTACATTATTTGTTTAAGGACTTGAAATTTGAATACACACATCAGCAAAATCGGAGCACGATTCTATTTAATGGGGTCTGCTTGTACGTCAATGTTACATCGTTCTATTCAATAGAAGTGCGACTCGACATAGCGACGAGGCCTCGTCACTTCTGTATTTCCTTAAAAGCCTCGAGATGTGTATTTCAAGTGAATAGAGTGTTTTCATTTATTATACCGTCCTGACAATATTTGTAGGGCGGTATTTTGTCACTTTCATTACACTTTTTTATCACGTGCATGATGAAAGTAGGATTCATTTTAATCGAAATGCGGAATAAAGATAATAAAACCGTTTTTTCGAATAGATAGTTGTTGTTGGTCCTAGCGGCCTTTACATAAGGTTCATGTAGATAGATGATATATTATGTAGATGCTAATAAATAAATTAAATAGCGCTACACACATAGCCCCACACTAGGATTCCCTGAGTCATGGTTGCCATGGACAACACACAAAGATAACACATACCATTGGTATCACCGATGCATTGCCGGTAGAGAAAGAGAAAATAAGATAACTAGTATAAATTAAAAAATTAAATAACCCGCCTGCTATTTAAAAAGCTATCACGATATACGTTTTTGAAATCCTTATGGTAAGCTCTTTAATTTAATAACCATATTGTATTATTCGATTTATTTTTATTTTTTAATACTTTAAACAATTTTATCTCACAGTCGCCATATTTGTTAATTTTTATTTTAACTTATCTAAAAACACTTGCGTTATCAAGACGAATCTAACAATATCTTAATTTTATAAACTGGTCCAGCGGTTTGGAAGATATGAGATAATAAATAATACTACATGCATACATACAAGATACGCGCGATAAACATAACCCTTCCTTGGCAGTTGGGTAAAAACATAACCCTTCCTTGGCAGTCGGGTAAAAACATAACCCTTCCTTGGCAGTCGGGTAAAAAGAAGTGAGCAATTTTATCGTGGGCTTAGTGGCATTTTCAAGTGTCGAAAGCTTAATACCCTGAAGGCCTCCGACATGGTTTAACGACCTCATCTATAACAACCGACACAGAATGCTTCACTTATCTGAAGTACGGAAGCGTTCTAGAAACGCCACCAATTTGTCGCCACAAGGTTTCCGCTCAGAAATACCATTAAGTTTTTTAAATATAAATGTCAAACATAAACTTATTTCCCGGTCAATAAACCGATTCCCTTTTAATACTCATCTCTACGGAATCCTTCATACGTTCGACCGTATTTACCTTTTTTATTACCCTGGAGGTCAATGGTCCCTCAACATAAAGCACTTCCAGTTTTACGAGAGCACCACTATTAAAACTACCCCATCGAATTCTAAATATAATTGAGTTTTAACAACTGCTATAAATTCAAAATGAATTTTGATTGGATATGCCAAATACATGACGTAATAAAACTAAGTCACGTACCCAGCTGTTATAGCAAAATAGATTTGAATTTATGAATATAGAAATGTACAGTCGTATTATAAAATATATGGCCAGTTTGAACTAGTACCTCATCTCAATTCAATTCGTAATACCAACCAGCCTAGTTGGTATTCAACTCTGCCTGCCTAGCGATATGCCTGGGGTCCCGGGTTCAATTTCTGAATAGGGTAAATATTTACTTATGGTGTCTTATTAGTGTTGTCGCAGGGAATATTTGTGCGGGGGAATATATATGTGTAAGCGTTTAGTCAGTAGACTTACTTTACATGCTGTAAAAAATCAAGAAGAATTTACAATAGGGGACCTTAACAAACAAGTTTTAATCAATGTCTGCTTCGGCCTGTAACTCCTGGCAAGGCTTACAAGCAGGTTGGTAAAAAGTGAACAACAAATGTAAGTAGGTAAGCACACTCGAAATAAAGGCACCTTTTAAGTAAATTAAATAATTTTCAAACCTACCTGTGATAAATCAAGTCTAAATAAAAAAAATCGGTACATCTGTTTAAGAGCTATGATGCCACAAACAGACACAGACATACGTAATTTTTTTCAAATAAAGATTTATACAGTACGGCCGACGTATCTTGGCGCGTCTGAACTTCGCGCGGAAGGCTGTGAAGTAACATAATTCAGCAATGCTCAGTACGCGGTGTATTATGTCTCAATCAAACGTTAGCATGTCCGCGTCGCTATCTCTGTCTTACATGCGCTAAACTTCTCACAACCTATGTTCAGACGCGCCAAGATACGTCGGCCGTACTGTACGTCGACTTTATTTCCCGAAGCAAGAGGTCATATTATTATTAGTAATCCATAAATTCTGGACTATAAACCTTAAAGATTAGACGTAGTTAAAATAAAAAATCTCGTCTGTATTACGTTGCTTACGATTATATTTGAGTTTACGATGGGGCTGTAAAATGTTGCTCTTAATGAAATTCTCCAGCGGAATCAATATTCGAAAAGTTTGGAGGTTGGGATTAGTTGAGTATATTGAGTCGATGGCTACCATGGCTGGTAATATTACAACAGTAACTACAGTACAAGTATTTCAACGATATACTGTGGATAATGATATTATATTTATAAAAAGTACTTAGACCAATACAAACAAGGCCGTCTTTAACCTACTGGAGGCCCTGGGCATTTTAGGATAATGGGGTCCCTATGACTTTGTCAGAACACTATTTTGTTAGAATAAACAAAGAAAGTAGATAAGCAAGCCTCTAGATTCATGCAAAAGCTAATAAGCAAATTGGTATTGTACTCAGTAATTTAGGTTCGATATAATCGAATTAAAAAAGTTGAATTAAATTAAATATCGGTTATTGTTTAGTGATCTGGCAGGAACTAGGGGGCCCCTATTGATCACGGGGTTCTGGGCACGTGCCTAGAGTGCCCAGTGGGAAGATGGGTCTGAACACAAACCGTGTGAGAAAACGTTGCTTTTTTATTATTTTTTTTTGACATTTTGTAAGTAAGGCCCCGATTTTGTTGGGGTTGAACAATTAATTATTTATATTCTATCTTATAGATAGTACGTGCATACTTTATTATGATCCATTATAATACATAATATCTTTTCCATTACCAAACTTCGCTTTGAAGAACTAAATATATTTTAAGTTCTCCGTCCAAGTATGATAATAATTATATTTCATACCTTGGAACACTTATACCTACTTTGCTTTACTGGTCCTCTCAGTATTACAGAATAGAACCCTTAACCTACTTATAGATAGTTATAGTTAATTACATCTACATTCCTAGTCATTAAACTATATTAAATTGTTTAATTTTGTTGTTATTGTTGAACATGAGTTTCGTTTAATGTCAATATGTGATTGTTCATTTTTATTACTTTGTCATATTTAAATATTCTGATTGATGAATTTCAATACGTTAGCCAACAAATACTGTCCACTCGAAAAAATCTGTCCGTCCGAAGCTGAAAAGGCTGCTAGGGTAAGCAGCAAGGGCTAGTAGACTTAAGTATGGACGAAATTTAGAGTCCACATTCCTAACCGGACAGGTAAAGGTAATTAATTTTAAGATACGCTTAGTAAACCACTTGAACTTCAATGTATTGCAGGTTTTATCTATACTAATACTAGCTGCCCTGACAGACTTCGTTCTGTCAAAAGTTTTTTTTTTATTAAAACCTTCCGTCTATCCTATCTTTCAAGTTGGATCAAACTGCACACGGTGTGCAAATTTGATTAAAATCGGTTAAGTAGTTTAGGAGTCCATCGCGGACAAACAACGTGACACGTAATTTATATGCATATATTATTAAGATTATAAAGAGAAAGATTTGATTGTTTGTTTACATTGAATAGGCTCAGAAACTACGGAACCGATTTGAAAAATTCTTTCACTGTTAGGAAGCTAAACTATCCCCGGGTGACATAGGTTTTATTATATTTAAAAAAAAAATAGGGATCCTTAATAAAACTCCAATAATATAACCCAACGTGTAAAAAATAAGAAAACCGAAGCAAAGCGAGGGCGGTTACTCGTAAGTAATATACGGCAACATAACCAAACTTTCACCTCGAGATAACTTTGTTCAAACATAAACAAGCCTTGTTTGTTATAAACAAAACCGTACTGCTATGAAAACTTTTTAAAACTTTATTTTGCATAATAATGTTACACAATCAGAACTTCCTTATTTTACGTTTTCTAAAAATGAGTAATTCTGTAAAGAGTAATAATTTTTTACACGCTTTATATTAGCTTCACCTGTATGTATGTTTGTTTGTAACTTGTAACCGACTCCTTTGGACTTGATTTTGACCCACTTCAAACGGTCAGTAGCTCGAGCACGAATATTTGCGAGAAAGTATTCGTATGGTTAACGTAAGCAATTTGTATGGTATTTTTTCAAAAGCGCCCCTATCGTACGTAGATGGTACTATCTCGCAAATATTCGTGCTCGAGCTACAGATTTCTTTCAAACTTCGTAAACTTATCGAGGACCGATGACAGAGATCAATATTTAAAGATAAAAAAGAAAGATAAAAAGAAAATACCTAAATTTTATTTCAAAAATAAAACTAAAAAATGAAAAAATAAATTATAGTTTAAAAAAAACTAAAAAACACGCTTTTATAGAAAATTCAACTAAAAAAGTAGAAAATAAATTTAAATTAATATTCGTGTAATTGTAATACCCCATTTACACGCGCGTGCGAGCCACGAGACAATCCGCGAGACGCGCGCATAAGCGCGCGTGTGAACAGGGCGCTCGCGGACCAGACCGCGGCACGTCTCGCGCTCGCAGGGCTCGCGTCGGGAGCGGTTTTATATACGCGCGCCAAAGGGGCTCGCGCGAGCGCTCGCATGGTGTTCACACGCGCGTAGGGGGCGTGGCTTACGGACGCGCCACGAGACGGTCCGCGACACGCGCGTGTAAATGAGCGGTAATAATAGCGTGGGACGTATGGTGTCAATGAGTAGAAGGGATAATTATCTTAATAAAAAGCACCTCACGCTTTTATTACAATTTCACGATTGTTAATTCAAATTTATTTTCTATTTTTAGTGGATTTTCTATAAAAGCGTGTTTTTTTGATTTTTTAAACTATTATTTAAATATAGCAAATCAGCTGGAATTTTATTGGTCAAGTTTGGCCCTTGCCTTATACGCTCTTCATTAAAAATTAAACTTCAATGGTATTCAACTTCAACAAATGCAACTCGTAAAAAATATGCAATTAAAATAGTAAAAAACGGTTGAAGAATAAATTGTCACGGCCCTGATGAGACATAATCCCGATTTCTGCGATGATTTCCCCGGAGACTGTGACGTTCTCCATTTTGTTAAATTAAGTCAGCTTATCGAAAAACTTTGTTGTAATTTAGACGTCAATTTCTGAAAAGACGTGCAAAGGACGTTCATTTGCGTTAAGTTGTAAAATCTTGTAATCCAATGTCACTCTTCTTTATTCTATTTGGACAGCTAACGCATCATGATAGATATGAACATTTGTGTATAATGCTTTTTTATATTTCCCTGCTTTCTTTACGGACGGAAACTGACGGTGATGCCCTAATATTAGGCGGTAGTGAGCCCTTATCATCAGGTGTTTCATCTATTAGTTTGGTAACGAGTGACATAAAAATGTTAATAGAGAAAGATAGATTCTCATACGCTGAATGTTTTACATTTTGTACAAACCCTTATCTATTCTATGGTTTAATAGATACATTCTTGCACGTGGTATGCCAGCTTCGCTTGCGGCTAACCTCGGGATAAACACCGGTATAAGAGGTACTTACTATAAGCGATATTAAATAATGCTTCTATTTAGTATGTACTAAAGCATTTGTTTTGCTGCTATACTTGTGTTTTACTGTAAATTTCAAAATTAAAGGGAAAATCCGAAGATCATAATCAAAATTTTACCAAAAAATAACGGATTTACAATTTTTTTTGTCTCATTGGTAAGTAATTAGAATCTTACCACCGAAACTAATAAACAATTCAACATTGTAAGACACAATAATAGAATCACATCCTTACCTTATTTTTATCGCTGACAATAAAAATATCTAGGTAATTAGGAATGAAGTTCAAGTACTTAGTTTTCTTTTCAGGTAAACCCCTTAAAATATACCATGGACTCTTTCACAAGTTCAGGGCCAGTAGCTTTTAAAGTTTATTTCTATTTTTAGGAATGCGACGCGAGGTCGGAGCAAATCATTGTCGTATAGCGTATTAGTCGATTGGTTTAACGACTGATTAAATTAAAATGATTCTAATACCGTTGGTATGTGGTCCCAAAATTTGGAAAGTGGATGGTTTGACTTAAATTCATGTGCAAGATAGTATTTTTTTGAAATTATATTTTTATGCTTTTCCAATGTTTGCATGGGAATAGTAATTTCAAGCGATTAGGATGTATTAATTATTTGGCATTGTTGATATTTCTGTAGTAAAGCTGATTGCAGGTGATAAAATTGAAGAGTTTTTTGTTTCTGTTTCTGCTTCTTATGCTTTATACTATTTTTCTTAGTCAATTTAGAATTTTATAAGTATTCTAAGTCATATAAGTATTCTATTGAAATAATTAATTTATAGTTATATATACATTTTATTCTTATTATTATATACGAGTTATTATTATATAATCGCCCTCGCTTTGCTTTGGTTTTCTTATTTTTTACCCCTTGGGTTACATTATTGGAGTTTTATTAAGGATCCCTAATTTTTTGAAAATATAAAATAGCCTATGTTACTCGGGGATAGTGAAGCTTCTCAACAGTGAAATAATTTTTGAAATCGGTTCAGTAGTTTCGGAGCCTATTCAATGCAAACAAAAAATCAAATCTTTCCTCTTTATATATTAGTATAGATACAATTTAATGAATAAAATGTATACAGCCATAATGCTAAACTGTCTAATTATTGTTACTACCTACCACAATTTCTCACCTACACCATGGGTTGACTGGGAGAGAATGCCCCATGGCATTAAGTTTGCTCTTTATTGGGACGATGTGTATATTATAACGTTGGTAAAAAACTTCAACATCGTGTTTCAGCAGGGCTATTCAGTTTTGTAACTTGACAGCGGATTTCGCGATGAGTGTCAAAATTGAAGTTCGAGTCCGAGATCTTGATATGTGATTCTCGAATCATTTGGTACGCACTTGCGAAGTGAAGGGAGTCTCGAACTCAAACGTCAAACGACTAAAGATGGCCTCGCCTCGGTATGAATAAACGAATGACAATTGGACACGAGCTTCGACGGTGACGTAATTCGATGATCGAGAATAATATTGTAAATATGTCATCCTCTAATCATCTAGTACGGCACTTGCGAAGTGAAGTGATCCTAGAACTCGAACGTCAATTTTGAAACTCCGCTGTCAAGTTACAAGAGAGAATAAATAGCCTTCCAGGTCAGGGTGTGACATCACTTTGTGACGTGTAGTGCGATGTAGCCACAACTCAATTACGGAGAAAATATTTATCGTGAGACCAAACTCGGTGGTAGCAAGCCCAGCGGCTTTACCAGGGTAGGTCTGCTCAGTTCGGCTTTTTGAGAAATTCTGACTGGTTACTTTCAATACATTAGCCAACAATTACTGTCCATTTGATAAAATCTGTCCGTGTGAAACTGTAAAGTGTCTTACATCCCAAATCCGGTTAGACGTTGTTTCATAATAATTACACAATTTGAACATAGAAATGCAATTTACAAACAAATTGGATGTTAGCGTGAAAAGCCCTAAACCCGTCCTAACCACTTATCAACATAATAAACGCGTTGAAATTCCCAGAAAACCTTTTTACCGAGAGAATATGAAGTAAATTAATAAAACAACAATAATGAGCGTAACAGATTACAAACACTCCAGTCAACTTTATTCAATAGGGGAACATCAAAGTTATAATAAATAGCTCCCGCGGGAACGCGACTGCTTCCCAAAGTTAGTAAACTGCTCGTTATCCGTTATAGGCGATTGTCACAGCAAAAGATGAAGCGGAAAACGAAAAAATGAAACTCAAAAATCACGAAAATAAAAATAATGATACTTATTCATACAAGATGGTTATCTATACATATATACAAATAAATAACATTGGAGTGTCTGTTGGTAATATTAAAATAACCGCTTTTTAATAAGTGCATTTGGATGTATACAAGGTACATATACCAAATCATTTTTTACAATTTTTGTCTGTCTGTCCGTCTGTTTGTTCCGGCTAATCTCTGAAATAGCTGGACCAATTTTCACGGGACTTTCACTAGCAGATAGCTGATGCAACAAGAAGTAACTTAGGCTGCTTTTATTTTACAAAAAAATAGTTTCTTAGGCGATAAGAAGTTCGCCGGGTTAGCTAGTGTATATAAAATAAATAAATTAATCAATCAATTATCAATTAATGAATGATAAATGATGATTGATAAATAAATAACGTTACACACTAGGAATCCCTGTGTCGTGTGCGCGGAGAACGCCAAAGACAAGAATACACTATAAAAATATTAATGCACTCATGGCCTCGAGAAGGTATTAAATCTTAGCCCATTAAAATTATTTATCGCTTACTTTGGCAAAGCAGATATTATGGTTAAGAATTCTGTGAGCCTTAGAGTTTTTAAATGTTAACAGAGGTGTTTGAGTGCTTTTACGTTTTTATTCTTCAATGTGTGATGATTCTAGGACAACAGTGGCATAGTTGCAGGTTAAAGAAAACACATCACCGTGTTCTTAATCAGATGATGATGATGATAATCAAGTTACGTTAAGTCTAATCAATAAGTAAAATCAAGTTAAGTTATGTATATCTTACGTTTAAAGTCGTTGAGTGACGTAATCCTTACCAATTCTTAAAGCGGGGATAGTTCTCAATATTATAAAGTCGAAAGTAGAACACAAGTCTGATAATAGTCAACATCAAGAAACTTCTAGCAATGGTATTCGGATGTTCGGGGTAACATTGAACTTGATACCGGAAATCTGTTTTTCCGGGAGAATATTACCATAATATTTATCATAATGTCTCTGATCGGCCTTAAAGGAATACGTGACTAACTAAGTTTAGGTGGCAGTAAATAAGGCCATAAAACGAGGACTGGATAAGGAAGGTCTGTAAATTATTTCATGTAAATAACGACGATTATATGAAGACTGATGGATGACTGTATCGCTGGAGTTGCGAGAGATACGGGCTCTTCGTGCATTTTTACCGTGTAATGGGGAATGTTCCGTGGAATTTATACTGTTTAACGGAAAATCTTGTTTCAGGCCAGATTTTTGTAAAAAGGTGTGTTTTAAAAAGGATTATATTATTAATATTAGTATTAAAGCAAAGCAACAACCCATAATTGTCCCACTGCTGGGCTCGGGGTCTCCTCTCACAATGTGAGGGGCACAGGCCATAGTCTACAACGCTGGCCAAGTGCGGATTGGTAGACTTCACGCACCTTTGAGAATTTTATGGAGAACTCAACGGTGCGCAGGTTTCCTCGCAGTGTTTTCCTTCACCGAAGCAAGTGATAATTAACTTGTAATACGCACATGATATTTGAAAATTAGAGGTGCGTGCCAGGATTTGAACTTGAGCTCCTGTGTTAGGGCGACCAACCTTCTAACCGTTAGGCTATCACTACTCTTATTATTCATATTAGTATTAATTCATTAATAATATTACTGGTAAGTTCTTGCCTGCTTGAGTCAGCCGTCTAACGACTCGACATGTACCGGCTCCTCAGCTTGGGAGAAAGAAGAAAGAAAGAAACATTTATTCCGTCATAAGAATAGCAACAACGTTAAAATTCTATGGTAAGATTATAATAATAAACTTTGTTTGATTTAGTTTGGAGCCAATTCCTTATTTCTTTTCATCTAGTTAATAGTATGCAGAAATCCATTGTTATTAATTTAGTATTAGTCTACTTGGCACCAATCCTCTCTTATGTCATAGTAGGCAACGCATTCTGTATTTAAAATAACCCTGAACTACTATAACCACGCAAATAACAGCAAGTTCAAACCTTGCGTAATTTTTAAAACACCCCACGTAATTTAAACATAACGTGGATTAAAACACATTTTACTATGATAAGATAAGGGTAATCACTAGATAATTTTTGTACGCCAATATTTCGACGCAGGTGTATGAATCGTGCTGAAAAAAAATATTGTGAGTACTTTTATCATACCAAAATATCCTAATACTACTCTATAAATATTTTTTAACAACTGAAGAATAAATATAAAAGTCTGAGGTTAAAAGAAAGTAGCTTCGTCGGACCCTTTTCACGTTGAGATACATTGAAGTCCCTGCAATGAATGCCTCGGTGTCAAGTGGCCAACTTCGAGGGGTTTGGTTGGGATATTTTCTTTTTATTTGATGAATCCCCGAATGAGGTCAAAAGTGATGAGTGCCGATTCATTCGGAAAGTTAATAATGTGTCGTGTTGACAGAAAATTGGGCAGCGGTATTTTACCCGTATATGTACATAGTATTTGCGTAAAGTCCGTTTTTAAGGTTCCGAAGTAAAATAGGAACCCCTATAGTTTTGTCATGTCCATCCGGAAGGACGTCTGTCCGTCTGTCTGTCCGTCTGTCCTTCAGTCCGTCTACCGTCCGTCCGTCTGTCCGAAGCAAAGCGCCGAGAACCTTAGTGCTAGAAAGCTTTTATTTGGCATGGATATAAATATTTATTAAAACTCCAGAATCGTGGAATAAACAAGTACTTTTTAACAAAAAATAAAAGCAACGAAAAAAAAAACTGAAAAGCGATAAATAAAATAAACCATTTAGGGCTTGTTTCACAATCTTCAAGTAAGTCCGAAGTAAGCTATTCGTTGGTTAAGTTGACATTTCGTGTATGTAAAATGACACTTTAACGTCACTTTAACCGGCGAATAGCTTATTCAGGACTACTTGAAGATGGTGAAACAAGCCCTTAGTATTATAAATTAAGATCCTAAATTAACTGTAAATAAATAATTTTGAGACCGTGCCAAGCAAACAAACAAAATTAATTACATAAAGTTCATTTTATGAGGGCAGCGGCATGTTATGCACACGGCAGCAGCAGCGCGGCGCACATCTTTTCACCGTTTGTTTTTTCATTGGTTTGGCACCGCCTCAAAATTGTTTATATACAGTTAATTTAGGATCTTAATTTATAATACTAAATGGTTTATTTTATTTTTCGCTTTTCAGTTTTTTTTGTTGTTTTTTTTTTTTAAGTAATTATTTTTTAATTTTTAGTTGCTATGATAATTAGGGGAGAGTGGGGCACATTCGAACACTTTTTAAATAAATTATTATATTTCTCGTATAGTATTACCAATCAAGATTTATTTTATTTTAGTATTACATATGGGGTTTATACTACATACTATAGATGATATTAATTTATTTTGACTTGGTAAAGTAACACAATTTCGTTTTTCTTTTTAGCTCTATTTTGTTCAAATGTGCCCCATCCGCGGGGCACATTTGAAACCCCTAGGGGCAGTTTTGAAAAACCAGGATTAAATGGAAACCATGTAACTTAGAATATAATCAACAGTATATTTATGTTATTTGTATCTAATAATATCATAGCACACTGTCATTTATTTCTTACAATAACTATTAATTGAATAAACTTTATAAAATTCTGAACGGCCTGGGGCAGTCTTGAACAAAGGTAACAAACTTATTTCTATAACCGAGATCAAATTAGATATTCCGAAACAATATTAAAAAGTAATAACATTCATAAGTATTTTAAAAAATATGAAATTTTAAAGAGCCTTAGGAAGATACCTACTTTATAAGTGTTGAATATAAAATAAACAATCTCAAAAGGCGGTCCACAATGACTGTAAAGACAATAAAAAAATAAATCGCTTCCTTATATTTTTATAAAATAAATACCCATATGTTATTTATATGTATGGGGCACTTTGAACATTTTATTCAAAAGTGCCCCAGTGATTTTGTTCAAATTTGCCCCAATACCAACCTTCAGAATTAAAAATTTCTAGACGAAAAACTAACTTGTGTTTAATGATCTTATATTTGTAAATACTAAGTCTATAATATATGAAACACTACGAAATAATCACAACTTGATAATAATACTTATGTTTTCAGTAATTTGCTTACAAGCAAAAAAATATTTGTTTATTTTCGTCTCCGTAAAGTAACCGGCATTTTTTTTATAAAATTACCCTGACGTTAACGGTAGTTGGGATCTGACAGATGTGTAGTTCAGATTTATCAGTATTAAAAAGGTTATGGAGGTTGGGAAAGATAAAGAATGCGTTCATAAATCGAATATTTCAAAACTGCCCCTGTACTAAACTGCCCCCCTCTCCCCTAATAATAAGTTACTGATGATAGATTCAGTTACCAGGTAAAAATGTAGTAGGTGAAATATAAATCATCACCTATTTTCGTATTTTTAAGGGTAAAATTTTGTTTCCAAATTTAAACAAAAGTAAATTCAAGGTATACAATATTCAATAAAAAAAGAATCAGCGAAATCGGATCATCCAGTACAAAGTTGTTGGGGTAACGGGTAAAAATTCCGTGGGTGAATAATCAATCATCCCCTATGTTCGTACCGTTAGGCTGGGATTAAATTTACAAAAAAAATATGGAACCAACTTCAAGACATACCCTATCAATTAAAAAAGAATCATCAAAATCGGACCACCCTGTGCCTTTGTTTTTATATAACTAATTTACAGATATATAAATTTTTAAAAAATTTGTCAAGCTTTTGTTACAGTATTTATACGAGTAGGTAGACTATGAATATGCATTCAAAATAGGGAAACACGTGTAAAATAGACATAAACTGTCTCCACGAGGATTCCCTGTCGTGGGTGGGAAATACAGATAAGACATCACTTACGCCCACGACTTGAGAACATTATTTTTTTATCTATACATCTATACATCTATACAAATAAATAAAATTGAAGTGTAATCTGGGGGCACGGCAGTGCCCCCGCCAAGTCGAGCAAAAAAGCGGCACGGCCGTACCATCCTTTTCTCGAAGCAATTCAGGTCATTTTCGACCCCCTGTAACTTCGTTGTGGATAAAGCTAGAAGCCTGAATTTTTAGTAACCAAGCAGGCATTGTATAAACACGGTATATTTCAAATTTCATTCAATTTGAACTAGTAGTTTAAGAATTATAACTAGTCAAAGTTTCTTAATTTCGTCACTCACTGACTGACTGACCGATCATCAAAACTCTAAGGCACTTCTAGCAGACATAGAAACTTCAAATTTGGAACACAATTAGTGTTTAGTGTATAGATCAAGAAAAAACTAAAATATTTTGCAATTTCGGTCCAGTTTTCTAGATACATCAACTGCATAAATAACTTTGTAATCCCATATAAATATATAGGATTACAAAGTTACATTTGCAGTTAATGAATCATTGTACCTGTATACAAAGTAACATTTGCAGTGAATGACTCAGTGTACCTGTATATAATATAATGGAATAATAGGTGTAGATACGAGTAGGTACCTAGATATAATTATGTTCAAAGGTAACATGTAAAAGGAAAAAAGTAGAACTACAAAAAGAAATGAGATGCCATCAAAAACAAAACTTGTAAAAAAAACCAAGTCTCGCAACTCAGTTCTTCTACCGTAAAAAGTTGTGAGATCCATGTAATACCAAGTCGGTTAATTTATTCAGTTCGTACTTAAGGGTCCTTCTGTCTTAAGTTATTACGTAAATAGCTAACCTAACAAGTAACAACATCTTATAGTGACCATATTATCAATATTAAAAATCTTTTATGTTTACAGTTACATACTTTATAGTTACATAAACCATAACAACATTTTTTACAATTTTTGTCTGTCTGTCTGTCTGTCTGTCTGTCTGTCTGTCTGTTTGTTCCGGCTAATCTCTGAAATGGCTAGACTGATTTTGACGTGACTTTCACTGGCATATAACTTATGTAACAGGGAGTAGCTTACGCTACTTTTATTTTAGAAAAAATAATAATAGTTTGTTAGGCGGTACGAAGTTCGCCGGATCAGCTAGTCTGCCATATAAATGTACACAAATTGGGTGACGGAGCCGTTAAAATTATTCATAGCAAAAAATTACACAATTTCCACGTAACTGGGTCAATTTCAACAAACACGAATTTTGCCTAATTACAGTGGCGAATTTAAATTTGCTGTTTCTGATAAATTTTTTTGGCTTAAATAATAGGTAAATATTAGTACTACTTAATCATATACTAGAGATCGAAAAATTTTTGTTAGTTCATGAGATATTTCCATTTGAAATTATCAAATGCCACCGAAATTATTAAAGGACCACCGGAATTAAAATCCGAGTCACCGAAATTGATTAAATTTAAACCTGCTGTTTCTAATACATTTTATTTGGCATAAATAATTTGTAAATAGTAGTAATAATTAGTCACATAGTAGAGATCGAAAAAAAAATTATTAGTTCCGGAGATACTTTGAATTTACACTATCAAATGCCACCAAAATTAGGACCACTGGAATTAGAATCTGATCCACCGAAATTGATTATGCCAATGAGAAATAATAAAGGCAAGATCATATTGCTCACCTAGTAATACAACGGCACATCTAAATTTGTCATATTTTACAGAAGCGAATTTCACAAATTATATAAAAATGTTTAAAATTAATTTATGGGTTCTTCTTACGTTTTTTACAGATTGTATGGGTTTGGTTACTACTAGTTACTCTATTAATAAATATTTATCACTATGTAGATTATGCACTTTTAAACACGTATATCATATAAACTCAATTTCGCATTTTTTGCAGATGTGCCATTATATTACTAGGTGAGCGATATTTTAATACTTTAAAGATACATTTTGAAGAGTAGGAGTCTAGATGAACGGACTCCTTTAAGCGGTGATTAGACACGCTTGTGTTTCTGTGGCCTATTAGACCAGTGCCGATAGCTTCAAAAACGGTAAAAAGTGAAAAAAAATTATAGTAGGATGAAACCCATTGCAAAAGGAAGAGGATATAACAAAAATTAAAGGAAAAATAATTTACGGGCGATCTGAGGTTGGGAGGGGGGAGGGGGGGGGTTTAAGGGTAAAAATGGTTTATCTCGATTTCCAGCTACACTACAAGTCCTATGGAAAAAGTTAAATAGCAAAGTTGTAGGTAATAAAAAAATCTACAACTTTTGTTTTTACACTTTTTTACATTACCTCAAAATTTATGTGAAAAATTCAAATAACCAAGTTTTTGGTACCTAATTTTCAATCGAAAATTCACACGTCAAAATATCTACTTTTTTAAAAAATCGGTGAGATTTTTGTTCGTTGTAATCTCTACTTTCTAATGGTATATAAAAAACTATAAACTACTAACTACTACTACTACTAACTATAAACTACTATGGTAAATGTTCTCCGAAAATGCAATGAAACGACAACTATTTTCGCATGTTTTTTGCAATCTTTATGTTTTATGGATTTGTAATTTTTTTTGTCTAACAAAATAACATGGAATCTTACGTTTTTCGATTAATTAAAGTGTAAATATTAATAAATAACTCAAAATTAAAAAGTAATCTCTACTTTCTAATGGTATATAAAAAACTATAAACTACTAACTACTACTACTACTAACTATAAACTACTATGGTAAATGTTCTCCGAAAATGCAATGAAACGACAACTATTTTCGCATGTTTTTTGCAATCTTTATGTTTTATGGATTTGTAATTTTTTTTGTCTAACAAAATAACATGGAATCTTACGTTTTTCGATTAATTAAAGTGTAAATATTAATAAATAACTCAAAATTGTACACAATGATTGACAAAAAAAATAATTAAAAACTCGAATCCGAATTTTTTTTGCGAAAATAGTTGTCATTTCATTTTCACCAAATTTCGTGAAAAAAAATTTTTTTTTTGTAAAAGATAGAAATAAAAACCAAAAACTTGGTTATTTTAATTTTTCACATTAATTTTGAGGTAATGTATAAAAAGGGTAAATAAAAAAGCTGTAGATCTTTTTATTACTTACAACATTGCTATTTAACTTTTTTCTATAGGACTTGTAGTTTTGCCGGAAATTGAGATAAACTATTTTTTATCCTTGAACCCCCCCTCCCTCACCTTTCGACCTCAGATCGCCCGTAAATCTATTTTCCTTTAATTTTCGTTATATTCTCTTCCTTTTGCAATGGGTTTCATCCTACGATTATTTTTTTCGTTTCAAAAATTATCGGCACTGGTCTATACACGTCCTTATGCGCTTTGGTTTGCCACCGGAGCCACCGAGATTAGGCCACCGGACTTAGAATTAGAGTCAAAACTTGAATTTAAAAAAAAACCGTTACTCACAGGTTAACTTTTATTTCACAATTATGGCTGAAAACCTTTAATGGAAGCCTCCAAAAAATTTCTTGATAATCTGCTTTGTACTTTTACTAATATACATGACATCGGAATTGGATGATTTTGTATTCCTGCGCCACCGCTGTGAGTACTTACGTGTTTGACAGGAAAATTACGCAGCAAGTCGGTTATCCTAACACGCAGTTTGCAAGAGCACAACTGAACGGTGCGGGGAGAGCCAGTAAGGTGTCTTCCAAATCATGTTGTAGCAAGTTATGAAGTATACAAAATGCGCCACCGGTATTGCTTTTTTTTGTAGGACATTTTTAAGAGATGTTTTAAGAGCTGTTGTACTATCTTAAATTGCTCCGTAAATATATATTAGTTGTGTTATCTAATGTATTTCTAAAAAACATTCCTTTTCAATTAAATTTATTTACCAAAAAAAATTAAATTAATAAAATATGTAAATAAATGGAGTTCGGACAGTACACCGGAATTAGATTTTAGGTCTTAGATATTTTTTTATTAAGAATCTATGTATTAAATACCTCTGAATACTTTACTATCGTGTAGATCACTATTTAAACTACCTATATAAAATTATGCATAATTGTAGTTTACCTCCACACATTAATTTTCAACCTCGCCGTCTCAAAAATGCACTTGGGAAATTCACCCAACTAAACTTTGAATCTTAAATGGTGTTTATTATACGAGTAATTTTTTAATATAAAATGTTGTTTCATTGATTTATTATTATAATTTTACCATTAAACTTCTACGTTGTAAAATTAATTCGCTGAGATCAACTTTCAAATTAAATTGTAAATCATCATATTCATCTGAGAGACGGCCACATCCAATAAAACATCATCTACGCAACGTCGCGCATTGGAGTTACAATTTTAGTTGTCTTCTCTTCTTATATCTTCTTCTTCTTCTTATCCCTTAAATAATCCGCAATGGAGCAGCGTGGTAGATAACGCTCTGGGCTTGGGCTTCGTATCATATTACTACAATAATGTAGTGAACTGCTAGTTGAAGTTAGAAATACTCAAGTTGAACGTGTAGACATTTTTCGATGTGATACTCACAGACCGTGTGGCCTAATGGATAAGGCGTCGGACTTCGGATCCGAAGATTGCAGGTTCGAGTCCTGTCACGGTCGTACGAGGAATCCCTGCAAACTTTTTTTATTACAGTTTACTTTTTGTTAGTTCAATAATCTGTTCGTTTTCTATATTATATGATTTTATATGATTCCATAAATAATATATTTTTAACCACATTTTTATTATAATTTGTAGGTAACATGAAAATCTTTAAAAAAAAAAAATTTAAGTTGAATAAAAGTTTTCCGTTTTTGCTTTGGTATTTAAGCAGTAATTATGTTGATTCGAATAAATTACTGGTATAATTAATACACAACAATATGAATAAAGAAATTTTTTTACACTTGTTTCCCATGTAATATTTTCTAATTGTATATCTCAGACTCTTATTTGTTGGTACTAAAAATAGCATTTAATGAAAACCACTAAAATTATCGCTTAACAGAGTATGAAATTCTTTTATTATATTTACTTTCATTAATTAAGTTCCATCAATTCCTTGTCGATCCAACATCAGATCTAAATCTTGATCAATAGGGGACCAATCTAGAGGTATATCAAATAATATAATATAACTAGCTGACCGGGCAAACGTTGTTCTGTCAAAAATTTTTCAGGGGTAGGGGGATGAAAAATAGATGGCCGATTCTCTACCCTAGCAGATATGCACGCAAAGATTCATGAAAATCGGTCGAGCCGTTTCGGAGGAGTTCAACTTTTAACACCGTGACACGAGAATTTTATATATAAGATATAATAATAATGTGTGTATAGTTTCAAAGATAAGATATATTTTTCAAAATCAGTTGATAAATTACGGAGTTCTGTTCTAACAACCATTTCAAAAAATCCTAACCTAATTCGCTTAAAAAGGGGTACAACATTTTCTCTTCACGTATTAACGTAAAGATATGTCAAGAGATAGACTTATCATCAGGTGGGATTGTGGTCAAGCATTAACTTATTGTAAATAAAAAAAAAATATGCCAGAGATATAAACGGTCAGGCCAGGCCCACTCCGCACTTTTGGTATGATGCTGCCGTGCTGCGCCGGCCGTGTCATACATTCGTAATCTATCACACATGTCATCAAATAAATAATAGTTAAAAAAAAAACTAAAAAACAGGCTTTTATAGAAAATCCAACTAAAAAAAATAGAAAATAAATTTGAATTAAGAATCGCGTAATTGTAAAAAAAGCGTGGGGTGCTTTTAAAGATATTATCCCTTCTACTCATTGACACCATGTACCGCAAGATTTTTCTGAGTCGAAAGGTGTAAAAAAGTGTTTTTGGCCCATTGAAGTATTATTACTAGCGTATAGAACAGACACCGCGAACACAATGTATGTTCCAATGAAGTGACGCCGCGCGGCTTCAATGTCCAATGGATTCGTTCGATTTTGAAAGGAGAACAGGGGCTCAATTTTGAAAATAGAACCTCCCGGCGGGGATATACTTATAACTCAATGTTTTGGCCCAAAAATTGAGTTAGTCTGTTTTAGCTTTAATACGGCGATATTATTGTATACACGGTCACGATTTATGTCGAAAAATTATTCCTACAGCTATCCGACGTACTTACTTATAGATAACTACTTAATTACACACACACACACACACACACACACACTTAATAATGTTATTGTGAAATTATAGACGTGACGCAAAAAAATTCAATGTAAAGTTTCTGTTATTGTTATATAACAATCGGGATTGATAGTTTAAGTTGTTACTATTTGTTATAATACTAAGGGTGAAATCTATAAGGGGCCATACATTAATTGTAAGGACAGTTTTGCCTATTTTTGACCCCCCCACTCTCATGTAAGGGACATAAGATTTTACGAAGGGGAGGGGGAGCCTCCCTCTTCTTACGTAAGATTTTATCTGGTTTCGGAAAATGATAAATTGGACTAAAACTCATAATTTGAGTTTTGACGTAAATATATTTTTTAGTCAAATTATTATTTCGAGTTATAAAATATTACGTAAGATATGTTTTACACCCTCCCCCCTACAACATAAGAGTATGTAGAGCTTTTGAGTACCCCCTTCCCCCTCGGGACCCTTACGTAAGTAAATAAATAAATAAATAACGCTTCACACTCATAGCCCCACACTAGGATTCCCTGTGTCGTGAGTGCCATGGACAACACACTAGACAAGGACATTCACACCCAGACCGAGACCAGAAATTCAAACTCATCATTCAAATTTCGCCTCGCTGGGAATCGAACCCAGGACCCTCGGTGCGGCGATCCGGCATGGTAACCATTGCGCCACACGGGTCGTCAAAGTAATGAATGGCCCCTAAAGGCGTACCCTACTTAGGCTTTGCTCAGACTGAAAATTATCCGAATGAAAATATTGGCCCTAAATCAACCTTAACCTTAGCTGTATTGTATCACTTTTTAATTTTTTCGTACTAAATGTCAGTAATTTAGTACGTTTCACTGTTGTTTGAGCAACGTCAAAGTCAAAGTACGGTTTATAGATCTCACACTAAGATTCTACGAGATGCAACAGGGAGCGTTGTAGATATTGTACACACATACAAATATAAACAGATGAAGGTAACACCTTGTATGACCTTGACCTGTTTATCATTAAAAATAGGTCATCCAATGTAACTAATTGAATTGACGATTAATTTTAAATCAACCATACCCATCGCTTCTACTTATGCCGCGTGTACGTACTGTATACGGATAGGGTTGCCAGGTCGTCAAACCTAATAGCCGGACAGACCAGCCAGTTTGGTCAGACATTTTGGTAAAAGGCTGGACACCCTAAATTTTTGAGGATTTAATGTGTCTTAAGTACGAAAGAAAAGTACGTAGAACCAGGCTTTTTAAATTATTTACCATAAAAATTTAAATGAAACAAAAATGAAATTGTATGAATTTTTTTTTTGTAAATTGATCAATTTTTGTAAAAAGCCTAACAAAAGCCGGAAAAGCCTGACACCACTTAATTTGACCGGACACGTATTTAAAAAGCCTATGTCCAGCTTTATCCGGAAGCCTGGCAACGCTATATACGGATGGCGGATGGCACGTTCGTGGCATTAATACAACTAATCCCCAATTAGAACGCCGCAATAACACGTTACTGCGGATTATACACGAGTCTTGTGGTTTGTAATGTATAATCTATAATTTGTATAAATAATACAAGAATACATGCTACATCATTCATCTGAAATCTTATTAAATAGTAATAAATATGTAAGTTTGATTGTGACTCAATCGCTCAAAAATGGCTGAAAGGATTTAGATGATACTAGTGCTCTGCCAACGTTTTCTGGGATAATAAGTAAGTTATATCTTACTCGAAATCATGGTCTACCTGAGTGATAAATTTCATCAAAATCAGTTCAGTAACTTTTGCGCGACAGACTTACAAATATCCATAAAAACTTTCACGTTTATATTAGTAGGGATAATTGTTATCCCCTAATTTGCTCTTTCTCTGACCCATGATCTGGAATACGATATATGGTACTTGTTATCTCAGAAAACGAGGGCAAGCCGCAACTTGAGCGCTAGTTGTAAATAAATGATAAAATAACCGACTTCAAAATTAGAGATAACTAAAAAACTACTGATCAAATCTCGCTCAAATTTAAGTGGGACTACATAACAAGTACCAGTTTTCGATTAAAAAAAGAATCATCAAAATCGGTTCACCCAGTCGAAAGTTCTAAGGTAACAAACATAAAAAAAATACAGTCGAATTGAGAACCTCCTCTGTTTTTGGAGTCGGTTAATAACCCTATTGACCGATTTACCCACGATAATATTGTATTTTTTGTATATGCCAATATTTTGTCCCAATTCCACGAATCATTTACTCTTGATCACGGTCTTAATTTTCTCACCACTGTAATCTTCGAACAATACTTGTTTTTCTCGTCTTTAATATTGAAAGATTCGGATAAAATTTTCTGCCTGTTATTTTACACCCTTTGGGATAAAATTTCAAAGAACCCTTCCATTAACTTGTCACATTTACGAGTATAATACCCTTTAGTTTTTGTTCCTGAGCTCAATTTTTTACTTTTTTTGTTCTTACGGTATGTTTATAATATTTATTTTAGAAAGTATTAGTTTATAGAAATCGAGTAGTATTCATCATTAAAGTTTATTCAACCACTAGCTGTTGCCCGCAGCTTCGCTTCGCTTTTTTTTTTTTTACACGAATAAGTTAATGCTTGACCACAATCCCACCTGATGGTAAGTGTAGATGTGGTCCAAGATGGTGAGCACATTAACTTAGAAAAAGCCTATTCACTCTTTTCTTGAAGACATCCACGTCGTAGGCTGGCGGGAACGCCGACGCAGGCAAGTTATTCCAGTCCTTCGCGGTGCGTATAACGAATGACGAGGCAAACCGCGTCGTCCGTACCGGCGGGATGTTCACGACAAAAGGATGGATACCCGCCGTGCGTCGTGTCGTTCGATGGAGAAACGGAGATGGGGGAATTATCTCAAACAACAAACAAATTATCTTATTTGAACATCTTATAGAAAGAAATTTAAAAAATGGTGAATTTATATCAAAGTACTAATATTTAAGAGTTTATATACTGAAACTCACGATACAATCCCAAAGAATTCCTCCAGGAGCGAGTTTTAAAAAATAAAAAATATTCACATTAATTTGTACTTTTTTCTTTTTCAAAATTTTGAAAAACTGGATTCCATCATTTTAGCCAATGAACATTGTTTGCAAATTTGAAGCAAATCGGTTGATGTTTTAAAAAAAATCCATGTATACTTTCATCCTGTTTCCCAGGAAACTATTTTGATTTTCCGGGATAAAAAGTTTTCTAAAATATGACCGGGAGTATTAGTAACAACTTTACCAATTTTCATCGAAATCCGTTCAAGAGTTTTCATGTGATGCACGGACAGACAAACAGACAAACAGACAGATAATAATTGTTAAATAAATATTTTTGTGCTCAAACATGTTATTGAAGTTATGCAAGTTCTTCTTATTTTCTTCTCTCTTTTTTCTTCTTTATTTCTTTTTTGGTGCGTTGGTGTCTTCAGCGATGGTAACTAGTTTACGTCAGGTGGTTCATTTCGCTTCTCTGCCGCCTATTTATATGCAAAACCAGATTTAGCTATTACGCAGGATCGCTAACCTCTGTCACTACCAATTTAAGGAACAATGTCGTAGCATGGACTATTCCAATAAAGGAAAAGGGAACGAGGGACCCTAATGAGAATTAGGTCCATAATCTTAGCAGATTCTGACGTGTAAAGATATAGAGCAGAGCTTAAGCATCCAGATATAGTAAAAGCAGGTCATCGATGTACTTTTTTATGAATTGTTATGAGGAATAATAAATAACTGATAATAATTATTCTTATACACCTTATACTAACAGAATCTACTGACTAACTGCATTGCCCTTTTAATGTGCTATTCGAGTTGATAAGCTCGCAAGCAAATTAAATACAAGATGTTTAATTGAAAATATTATAATTCGAGCTTTAGTTTCCTTGTTTATGTATGTTTTAGTATTAGTCACATTCTACGAAATATAAGTGGCATAATTTTATTATAATAAATTTTATCGGTATTATTTTAAAACAGTTACTTACTACTATTAGTACCAGGACATCATAACATCACGTTTCCAATATCTGTAGGTATAGTCTACACTTAACAAGGAGCGCGGTGCACTAAATGGATTAGGTACCTATTCAGGTCAAACACACCAAGTTCACCATCGTGTATACACAGCGTTAATACCTGAATCGTGGAGCATTATAACTAGATCGCTCATTTATTATGATGGATAATTTTACAAGTTATGCTGATGTAAAAAAAACGCTTACACACTCATACCCCCCGTAGTAGATTTTAATCTGTGTCGCGGGTGGCATGACCGACACGTAACACATCACAGTAACACCCATGACCCGAGTACAAATATTTTCTGTCACATAAATATCTGCCCCAGCCGGGAATCGAACCCGGGACCCCTTGCTTCGCAGGCAGGTTCGTTACCAACTAGGCTACAGGGTCGTCAAATAAAGCGATGTGGTTCCAGTGTTAATAATATTATGTTCATGTAATAATGGTTCCGAAGCCATAGAGTGCCGATGGAAGCTTTTTATTAAGGCTACGCTGTCATGTCTTACAGAGTTGCTCTTAAACCATTATAGATAATTGATTTTTTACACGTTATCTATACTAATATATAAAGAGGAAATATTTGATTTTTTGTTTGCATTGAATAGGCTCCGAAACTACTGAACCGATTTGAAAAATTCTTTCACTGTTGGGAAGCTATACTAACCCCGAGTAACATAGGCTATATTATATTTTCAAAAAAAAAATAGGGATCCTTAATAAAACTCAAATAATATAACCCAAGGTGTAAAAAAATAAGAAAACCGAAGCAAAGCGAGGGCGGTTACTCGCATATTACTATAGCCATTTCAGTAGGCAATAGAACAAAAACATGAAAACACTTAAGTACTTATTCCTATAATTATGTTATTGAAACTAATGTTTTGTCTCAAAATAGAGAGGATTTATAACAAATATTTCGTTTTCTCGGCAACAAACAGAACCTTTTCCAGAGAAACTAAAATATTTTTATATGTAGGTCACAGCTAAATGAAGATAGAATCCAAAGATGATTAAATTAGCAAATTAAACCCCTTGGAATAAAATTCTTCCAACTTTAAGTTCACGATTTAAAAGTTCAATTTCAATTGTTATATTTCAAATTTAAATAGTGCTCTCTGTTAGGCAAATTAGACTCTATGTGAAATACGAAAGAAATACGGATTTATGTTCCAAGAGCCCGTGAAAGCCAGACCTACCTCATTTTATAAAATCTGAAACTTTCTCTGTGTATGTCCCAAACATAGGTAAGAACGGTCCAGGTCTATGAAGTTTGGGTGATGATTACTCTGGTAGACACGAGGTAACAAACATATATAAGTTTTTTGATATAATATTATAATGACGTTGTCCATTTATACATACTATTAATATATGTCGGCGCAGAGTAATATAAGTTCGTAAGTAATCTATCAAATTTAGAAAAAGGGAACTGTCATTATGGTAGACTGGTAGGATCGCTGAATCAAAGTAAAACTAAATAACGTTGAATTGATAAAACCGGGTGTTATCAGGCAATAAAATAACAATATCCTTGTGCCTGTCGAACTGTGTGTTTTATTTAGTATCCTGGCAGTCCTGACATATAACTACGCCCACAGAGAGAGATCTATGTTCATAGTACTGAAGTGCTCTTTGATACATGGTTTACAGAGACTATCTGAACATATGAAAGCATACACTCCAACCCAGCCTTGTACGATATATATATCCACTTATCATCAGGTGGGATAGTAGTCAAGCATTAACTTATATTTAAAAAAAAATTGCCAGACACTTAGTACGGTTTGACTCCCTGTTACCGAAAAAGAGACAAAGTTTCAGGTTTTATGTAATGAGGAAGGTTTGGTTGTCACAGGCTCTTAGAATATTACATAATAGTATTACCGATAAAAATCTCTCAGTTTTTGAATTTATTCCATTTATTCGATTTTTACATCTTATTTTAGTTAAGCCCCTTCACTCACGGCGTTGTAACGTGAGCGTATCTTATAACACGTGTGGAACGAGAGCAATAAGAACACAAACAGAAAACAAGTCTGCATCTGAAACAGTTCAAACAGAGAAGCGGAGATGCAGCGAAACGTATCTAGTTCATTGACGACCCGTGTGGCGCAATGGTTACCATGCCGGATCGCCGCACCAAGGGTCTTGGGTTCGATTCCCAGCGAGGCGGAAATTTGAATGATGAGTTTGAATTTCTGTTCTCGGTCTGGGTGTGAATGTCCTTGTCTATGTTGTGTGTTGTCCATGGCACCCACGACACAGGGAATCCTAGAGTGGGGCTATGAGTGTGAAGCGTTATTTATTTATTTATTTATTACGACATCCACAAAGTACAAAGTATAAGCAGTACAAGACATACAACATCTGGTTCCTGTTACACCATGTTATTACATTAATACGTCTCGTACTTGTTGCGTTACAACAGTACACTTATTTAGGCTACACTACGCTTCGTGTGCGAAGTCTCTTGCAGGCTATATAACGCATTTATAACTGTTTTATAATGGGTGGGAGTTCTCGCATGGCCGTATCAAATAGTCTTTTGGTTTAATTTTAATATGAATTTATGATGTGATTTTTAATGCATTTTTTACTACGAAAAATCCACATCACACTTTGTGAGCAAATATTATTGCAATATCAGGTTGTAGACGTTAAAGACAAACTTTAAAACCCTGATATTATGACGACAGAAATAAATAGACTTGATCAGTATGGATTGCCCGGTGCAAGCCGAGTTCCGATACCCAATCTTATTGCTAACAGAACCAACTTATCAAAATGCTAATCGAAAATGAATTTTATATACTTCCGTTGAGAGTATAATTTAGAATGGAAGGGACGGAATCATGAATTACATTTTTATCCGCATGAAGATACTTGTTTGCTCAAATGGATCAGTTTGACGCGAGCGATGTGTTTGTTTTAGAAGGAGATCTTGGAGAAAATCGAGGATATTGTCAGCGATTTGTTTGCGTTTAGTAGAAAACAAAATTGAATGTTGTCGCTATTTTTGCAATTTCAGACTCCGCCATTTTTTATTTTATAGCATCAACCGTCTTGGTTTTTCACCCTTGCTGATATGAGGTCAATTATTCTGAACTAAAATAATTCTTGACAAAAAATAACCGGCTTCAAAAAAACTCAAAAACAAGTAAAATCTTGCTCAAGTTTAAGTGGGACTATGTGACAAGCACTAGCTTTCGATTAAAAAAAGAATCATCAAAATCGATTCACCCAATCGAAAGTTCTGAGGTAACAAATATAAAAAAAATACAGTCGAATTGAATAGCTCCTCCTTTTTTGAAGTCGGTTAAAAAAAGAAATGTGTTTTCCAATTTAAAATGTAGTTGTCACCTTAAACACAATATTAATAAATGGCAACATAAAATAGAGTGATGACGGTAATTCGAATTGAGTACATTAAAGTTTTCATTAATCTCAAAATGGAACTGTGAACTAGAAACCTCCATCGGTAACGCGTCAAACTTATGTTTAAAAAATGGAGCCATTTCCAAAGCGTCTCGACGGTATCATTAGAAGTAACATAAGTGGTAGGTAATGGCACTAGTCAATCTCTCACGACTCAATCCCGAGTTTTACTCGTAAAGCCCTGGACGTGGTTTTAGATCGGTAGCGATTCCATTGCATTTAACTATCGAAGATATTAAATATTTACTTTTATGATGATTAAAACAAATACAAAGTTGGGAAATTGACTTCAATCAGTTTGTACTTTTATTAACCGACTTCAAAAAAAGGAGGAGGTTCTCAATTCGACTGTATTTTTTTATGTTTGTTAATTCAGAACTTTCGATTGGGGGAACCGATTTTGATGATTCTTTTTAATCGAAAGCTGATGCTTGTCATGTGGTCCCACTTAAATTTGAACTAGATCCGTCGAGTAGTTTTTGAGTTATTTTGAAGTCGGTTATTTTTTTCTTGGTAAAATTCAGATTATTATTTATGATATATACAAAGAATGTGTGAATATTTTGTCTATGTGTATTGTAGCACAATTCTGTAGAATTAATCGTTTCATAAAGTGATAGAGCGATTCTGTGTAATAATAGTTGTTAAACGTGTGTGTACTTTAATAAAGTATATACGTAGGACATACTTATATGCATTAGATACCGAAAAAACATGAATATTATAATACAATGAACCCTACCTCACATGTACATACATGCATGTAGTAGTTTTTACGACACCGATAACTAAAATCGGGTCGCTCGCGGATGAAATATGGCCACAAGAAATGTGCTGTTGGTATTGGCGTTGCAGGAAGCCATTATGAGTATGTTTGTTGAACCCGAAATGGTTTGATAAGAGATTTGCCAATTGTACTATTGTACAGTCGGCCGCAGAAGTAGCTTAACATTTTAGTACCTTGTCACATTACATTTCTTGAATTTGTCATAGATGTTGCTAGGAAACCGTCGAAACAGTTACTATTACAAAGTACTAAAATTCTACGGCCGACTGTACTAGTCATTAGTGTCGAGATTTACTTACGAATAAATATACCCGATCAAATTTATAACATTGTAGTACTTACGTTCTACAGATCGGAAAATAAGATTATTGAAAATTTAAGTGAAAATGAAAATTCAAAAAATATTTATTAAGCAACCAAAACTGTATAAAAAGTGTCACTAGCTCCCACACAACACGTTACAAACTTTTAGATAAGTGAAATTAAAATATGGTGGCTGTGAGATGCCATTCTTTGAAGTATCAAAAAATAAAAATAAATGGAATAATACAATATGGGTATCAATTTAAAGAGCTCATCATAAGGATTTCAAAAAAGTAGATCATGATAGGTTTTTTGACAGCAGGCGGGTTTTATTTTAATTTTTAATTTAGATTTTAATTTTTAATTTTGATGCAAGTGTTTGTAATTGTTACTAGTCGGAAATCGAGTTGACTATTCACCTGATGGTAATAAGCTGCCGTCCTCATGGAAATCAGTAACACCAAATCATCACTGATGCTGCCTACACTTATTGTGCATATATACACACTTTGATTTTCATACTTATATAGCTTTAGTACTTGATTGATGCATAATCATTTTGTAATATTAACAAATAAACCGACTTCAATACTTCAATACATACAATAACATCGACAAGTAATAAAATGAAAACATCAGCAACGTTACCTTTCTTAAAGTAATGGAAAGATTTATTTAGAACAAAAACTGTTTTACAAATGATAAGTTCGTAAACAACGGCTATAGTATCAACTGTGTTGCCACTGTTTACGCCCACCTCGGAGTACAATGTTTCAATTACTAACATACAATATTATGTTATTAACATATAATATTACGATGTAAAAGTAATATCATAACACATAAAACGTTATATTACATTACATTACAAGCCTGCAATATGAACAAAGCCAGTACATTTTTGCTATGTTCACGTCCATAATGTACACTTTCACCTCTATTATTTAATCAAACGGCAATGAGAAAATACCAACGCTTGCAGCGCTGCGTAGATTAATCTCTGTCACGTAAACATGGCGGCGTAGCAGCTTATTATGTTATATTAGTAAATAAGCGCATGTTATTTTATAGCCAAATTTACTTTATATACTCAAATGCATGTTTAAGTACGCTTACTAAGTAATGGTTGAGTAAAACTGTGGTATGGAAACAGATTGTAGTGAATATCAGTACCTATGTTTATTATCATTTTATTAACCGACTTCAAAAAAGGAGGAGGTATTCAATTCGACTGTATATTTTTATGTTTGTTACCTCAGAATTTTCGACTGCGTGAACCGATTTTGATGATTCTTTTTTTAATCGAAAGCTGGTCCTTGTTATGTAGTCCCACTTAAATTTGAGCTAGATCTGACGAGTAGTTTTTGAGTTATTTTGAAGTCGGTTATTTTTCGTCAACAATTATAATATTAGTAAAAGAACTAACGTAGGCTTTCATAGCTTCTGAGGTCAGATGTGAAATTATTTTATTCTTATCCTACTAATACAAATGTGAAAGTTTGTTTGTGAGAATATATGAATATTTGTTACTCTTTCAAGCAAAATCTACTGAACGGAGTTACACTAACTACGAACACAGGTACACCGTGATCTAGAATGTGTTACAGGATTAATAATATCCCGGAAAATGCGGTCAAAGCCACGGGTAGAGCGCTAGTTTTGTCATAAAATAAGAAGTAAAAAAAAACAGTGGCTCAGGAAGTGCCGACAGAAGCGAAAATTGCGTTTATTTATTAAAGGTCACCAACATTCAATACACCATTACATTTCAATTTTGCAATTCATAGAAGTCCAAGGTAAGTGTTAGAACAGGTTCTGTTATAGGCAACAACGGCATGGAAACAAGACATCATCGTCATTACATAAAAAATTAAATTGATAATTACAATACAAATTATATATATAAATATTGAAAAAAAAAATCCAGTTAAATTATTATATTTTAATTAACTTGAACAATTATGTGTAGAAGGAAAATGAAATGTCGATTATTTATTATAATTTTTTACTAAAATGCCTTATTACCGTCACTAGGCATAATTAAGTAAGTATATCTAACATTACGTAAGTGCTGTAATTTTGTTTCAGGCAAATCCTACGTCTCATGATTATAATTGAAATCTTCGAAGGGACGAAGTTAATTAAGTTAAAGCTTAACCCCGTCCGGTTGGACCGAGGGATTGTTATGTTGTAATTTTACGTGCGTCATATAATATACTCGTATGTTATATAGATAAGATTATTACATAAGTTACAAAATTTTAGAATTCTACTTCAAAAAACTAACGGGCGGGTTATATTACCGTTGTAATGAGTTAGTGGCAATATTTAGGAAATATTTTATACTAAATAAACTATGTAAACCAGTTTAATATTGCATTTTATTTAATACTAGCTGACCCGGCGAACTTCGTATCGCTAGCCGTTAGAGTTTCTGTGTGCTCCTCCCTCTCCCTCTCCCTCTCACGCTCCCGCTCCCGCTCCCAAGTAAAAAAAGGAGTCATAAAAGACGCTAATAATAATAACTAATAGCTATCTATCAAGTACACATAACAAAATTTATGTACTTATCCCGCAGGAACAGGTCTATTTTCCGGGATAAAAAGTATCCTATATCCATCCCCGAGTTTTATTTTATATCTGTATAAATAACTAATCTATCAACTACATATAACAAAAATTTACCTTATGCCACAGGAACAGGTCTATTTTCCGGGATAAAAAGTATCCTATGTTCGTCTCCTGATTCTAAGCTACCTCCCCACCAATTTTCAGCCAAATCGGTTCAGCCGTTCTTGAGTTATAAATAGTGTAACTAACACGACTTTCTTTTAAATATATAGATTTAACTATGTTCAAAGATGGTGTCCTACGTGATATATCTCGCTTTTTATATTTATAATATCTTTATATATATGTTACCGGATATCTGTATAATGCAGGTATTCAACACAATTCCTAGAAAATGTGTATAATACCTGGGTCGTTTTGGCAATGTATTAAATTATATGAATATTATTCACCATTACATACTTTGCCTAGGTAATGTATATGTTTCCCAACTACTGTACAGAATACCTGCAGGTCCACCGGCAATGAATAAAGTTAGATTTGGGTATGTGTAGTCAACTTGGATGGAGGTTGGAATTAATAATTTACTTAAAAACACACTCAAAACAAATTGTAACCTGCATGAATAAATATTTTTTATACATTTTAAATTAATGCTTAACCGAAATCACACTTGATGGTAAGGAGAGATGCAGTCTAATGACTTCTACACTATACTGCTCGCCTACGCAGCTTCGGATTTTTCAAAATTGGTGACAGAACCGACTTAGTCAACCTCGACTCCACGTGGTACTAGTCTGCACTAACCCTAGAGTGAATGTAAACCCCGGAGGCGCGGAGGGAGAGCAGCCCCCGCCCGCTGTAACCAACTGCAGGCATCATGTGAGTGGCTGAGGCTGGTCGCCGCAGGCGACCAAAAAGCCGAAGCTGCGTAGGCGAGCATGGAGTGCCTGCAGTTTGTTACGCAAGGGCGGAGGCGCTGCACTTCCCGCAGCGCCGGAGACGTTTGGAAGCCTGTTTGTGTATCAAAAACCCCTAATTTCTCCCTAAAAGTGCATATGTCACAAGAACCGCAAGATAACAATAACCGCAAATTTACAAACCTAGGTTTATAAACAATATACAACTAAATGAAATATTACTCTAACTGAAACATTCGCTACTTGAAAGTTGGCTTTTTGAAAAGTGTCATTATAAAAGGCAGACCAAACGTACAGTTGGCAACTGTTAGGTTGGGAAATAAAAAAAAATGTGATAAGTTGGGAAATGATTATTCGGCGAAATAAAATTCTGCGAAACGTTAGTTGGCAAGTGATAATCGGCCAAACAATTTTCGGTGAAAAGGCAGAGAACCGTCTTTTACACACATTACCAACTACGCCTGGAGTATTCTATAGAATGCCTAGGCGAAGTATGAAATAAATAATATTCCAAACGTTACCTGAACGTTTTAGATATTCTACACATTCTTAGGTATTGTATAGAATACTGGTTTATACCGATTTCCGGTAACATATATAAATTAAGTGTCACGTTGTTTGTCCGCGATGGACTCATTTTAATCAAATTTACACACCGTGTGCAGCTGATTCTACTTGAAAGATAGGACAGACGGAAGGTTTTAATAAAAAAAAAACTTTTGACAGAACGAAGTCTGACCGGGCAGCAAGTAAATATATAATTATTTCATAATTTTTCATTATAAACTTTAGCTATTCAGAATTTTACAATTCTTAAATCTCGAAAGTTAATACCTGTACCAAACGACGTTGGAAATAAACTTAAAATGCGACAGTCAGATTTAGAACGCCCACCTGTGATATTTATCGGTCCCTTTTCCATTAGTATTCAATCCAAAATAGCCTTTTATTTTAGAATGCGGTTACATTTGTATATTTCTAAAGGTGCCAATTTTAATAAAACGAATCATGCTTTCAATCCAGTAAACTGGACTCCTTTTTATTACCACAGTGTTATTTTAATATCAAATTGAAGAGTTTGAATTACTCATCAGTCAGTTAAAATAAAAAAATGACTTTCAGTAAATATAAAAATATTGTAAATAACGTATTTTATAAAGTTGAGAGAAATTCAAGAAAAGTTTAATTAAATATACTAATTTGTCTCCAGGGTAAGGGTGTACTAGTGTTTGCTAGATTATCAATAAAATGATTCTAATTGTGTATCACATGCTACTTCGATGGAAATATTTAGCTAAGACGCAGATTTTTATGTTAATAGAACATAATATGAGTAACCAAACTTGGAATTTTAAATTATTTGATATTTATATGTATATGTCAGTGAGGCCACGAATCTTCAGTGAAGGTCCAGGGACGGACCTCTTTATTCTACAACGCTTGTCCGATGCAGAGGTTTGCATATAAGAAATGTCATGTCATATTTAAATGAAGAATTGTCAATAACGGAGAACAGATGATTATAGATCACGTAGTGTTGAAGTACTTGGGAATATTGATGTGAACGTTAGGAGAACTGGAAATATATCATGCAAAGTAAAATGAATATTATTGAATAACCAATACCATAAAATACCTCTTCTGCGTCATATATCTATGACACTATATGTATGATAGCTGCTCCGGGTGCGGTTGCACCGGTTCCAGGTGACAATTTCTTAGCGTTCAGGGGACTCGGTGTTCCTGGAATTCAGGGACGTTGGCCATCAGAGCTCTGTATAAATTAAGCTTCTAGGGATCGTCAGAAATCAAGGCAATTTGGAAAAATAAAATGGCTTAAGCAAAACGGTTTCAATTTTTTTTTTAACTAATATAAAAAAAGCATTACTATTATACATTTATGCAGCTTGGGTCTGTCAGTAAGGCGCTCCACCCACTGCACCGCGCCCCGTCGCGTAGCGCGGGATGGCAGATTTTACCATTGTATGCAAGTACTTCAATTTATATAGAAATCACGCCTAGCACAACACACTGCTGACGCGGCAACGCGCGGGGAATTGCCCCGCGCGCAGTTGCGTTATCCGTCGCTCCGCGCACCGCGGCGGGACGCGTCTTCAGTGGGTGGAGCGCCTAATAATTACAGCACCAACAATTAAGGTACGCACTGCATAAATTAAAACAAGAACAATTAAACTCAAGTAATTGCAACTAAACACGTAACGGCACATTCAAACAATATACGTTACACAAGGCACAACTCACCCAAGTATGGGAACGTGTATCACATATTTATAAGGATACATCAACAAGATTCCAGCTTAATACTCCGATGGTGAAGAGTTCTTAATATAGTTCTTAAACTACGAGTAGTGCGGATAATTACCCTCAAATACAAATACGTAGCAGTCTACGAGAAACTGCTACGCCGTAGATGCCTACGCTGTAGCAAGTTTAGTGCGTTCTCTCTTCGTAGTATTGCTGTGCTACGCGATGCCATAAAACAGTTCCTATAACTAACAATACGTTTCTGTGGATGTTATACATTTTTGTATTAACTTGTAGTAACGATTGTACTAATTTGTGTTTTTGTATTAAATGTAAACGCATACCTAAGGGCTAGTCTTAGTAACTTGACCTTATTAAGTAGTAAAAAATATTTTATTTTACTATTTCTGATCTCATTAAATGAATTATTACATTGTACAAAATTCTCGATAAAAGGATTTAATAAATAAGATTTAATTTAGTGGTAAATAAAGGCTGGTTATTTAATTGGAAGTATTTTAGTGTAAATCACATTCGTTTGTACGTATATAATTATCTGTTTGTGTTTTTTTACATGAAAATCAAAGTAACTTTGAAATACTTTTGTCGTCCATTACTAGTAGCAAAAGATAATCCATTTTTAAATAACTTAAAAACTTCCCAAGTAATCAATTTAAACTAATCAAACTTTAGACACAGCGTTAAATTCGTAAGCGCCTTCGTGTCAAAGTTTATCAGCTTTTCTGAGAGATATTCTGGCATCCTGTCACTGTAACCCGGTACCCAAAAAGTTGATTTTGATAAAGGACAAAAATGGTTCTGTTAAAAAACCTAGTTTTTGTATCTTCTTGTAAGATCGTATTCGCCCAATTTTTTTTAATTATTTTCAAAAAATATTCATCTACTTTATCTTGAGTTTCAGTGTAAAAAAACATTTGAGTTTGAGTATAAAATGTTATTGATATAATTGAACCATGATATTATGTCATCACAGAATCATAATAATTTTTTTTTGCAAAAAACAATTAATTAAATTCGAAAATGATTAATTATTATGCTATGAAAATGTAATTTATTTTGTAAACCGCATATACCTAAATGCAATTTAAACGGTTAAAACAGTTAAAAGTTAAAAAAAGAAACATGGAATACAAAACCGCTATTATTGGAACTTTTTACCTTTTATCCGTTTGCAATATCGAAAACTACTCGTTGTGCGAACGTATTATTACGTCACAGCGGTAATCGTTTCTGTGAAGTTGACAAATGACGTAGAGGTCAGCTGATTGACTCAGGTTTGATTGCAATTTATCGCAGTTCTGAGTGGTAACTTTATCAAAGACATTTTAGTTATAAAATGTATATGCTACTGTGAGCTTCTGATGAGTGAATTTTAAGATTCACCAACTTAATGCATCATTCTTTTGGTTATTAAAGATACTCGTATATCAGTTTTAAGAATTGAGTCAGAATATTTTTAAAATTGTTTAAAAGTGTAAAAGGTACGAATTTCCCGAAGAATTACTAACAAAAAATAACCGACTTCAAAATTACTCAAACATTACTTGTCAGATCTCGTTCAAATTTATGTGAGACCACATGACAAGCCCCTGCTTTCGATTAAAAAAAGAATCATCGAAATCGGTTGGCGTGATATTGAGTTATTTGTCCATTTGTCGCGCACATACTTAATGCAAATTTAAGACTTATATGATTTTCTCATGGATGCAATTGTCAGATCTCAATAAAATTTAAGTGGGACCACATGACAAGCACCAGCTTTCGTTTAAAAAAACAATCATCAAAATCGGTTCACCCAGTCGAAAGTTCTGAGGTAACAAACATAAAAAAAAAATACAGTCGAATTGAGAACCTCCTCCTTTTTTTGAAGTCGGTTAAAAACAGTAGTAATCTATACTAATATTATAAAGAGGAAAGATTTGATTGTTTGTTTGCATTAAATAGGCTCTGAAACTACTAAACTGATTTGGAAAATTGTTTCACTGTTAGGAAGCTACACTGTCCCCGGGTGACACAGGCTATATTACATTTCCAAAAAAATTAGGGATCCTTAATAAAATTCCAATAATGTAACGCAAGGTGTAAAAAAATAAGAAAACCGAAGCAAAGCGAGGGCGGTTACTCGTATAATATAAAACCCACGATAAGTTAAGTTAACCTATTGTTTTCTTTTCACTCCCGTTAACTTTGCACTTCTACTTCATAGGCTGGGTCCCTTCCAGGACCTGCCCCATAGTCCGCGTAAAGCAGGAAAGGCCAACAGCAACTTATCATACGAAACAAAATTGTTTTCTGAAACGAAATGTGGGTGGTTACTACTAAAATTCCTAATAGGTAGATTTAAGTCTTTCACATCATATCGATCCATCACTTTCCAGCTTAGCTTCACACAACTAAAGTTTATTTATTTTCCTGCTCAGATTTGAAGGTGATATTTGTGACATTTATGATTAGAAATGCAGAATGGCTGGCAACCTTCCAGCGAGGTAGCAAAAGCTCCATGTAGTGTGGCGCAGTGCACTCGCCAAACACAGCTACTTTCTTCTATATATGGAAATAGCTGACGGAAGTTAAACTGGGTATGTGAAGTGTAATGATTTTGGGGCTTAACATATTGGAGATCAACTTGATATTTGGAAAATGAAAACATTAGATTCGTTTACAATAGTCAGTAATTAAATAGTTACGAATAATATTAAGTACTTTACTTCACAAAAACTGAGAATAATATTACAATATAGTATGTATTTTTTCATGATTACATTAGGTTAATAATGAATTCTCAAATAATATAACCTGATTTTAAACCATCAATGATTTCCTAGAATGGCTGTGTCGTGCAAAATACAGCCGGACACGGAGCAGCGGACGCAAAACAGTGATGACGAAAGCACGTGGGAAGAAGTAACACGTGTACATAATTATTGTGACCTTAATAAAGTGGTAATTATACAATTGAATTCACATACTCACCCACGATTCCCTATATTGCTCACAACACATCACAAATAACCACGACTTAAAAACGAACATTTGTCTAATATCTGCCACGAAAATTGAACCAGGGACTTCGGTTTGGAGGCAGTAATTAACTGATTGAAAAATGAGTACCTATTAATAAAAATGAAAGTACCTAAGATGAACAATATTTGTAACAATATATTACAGTAATGATGATGACTTTAATCGACTGCTAAATGACTTACGGCCGGTCTCAATAATGTCAGATGGAAGACTGTGGATAGGGCTACCATTAGTAAGTTATCTGTCATATTTGTCAATTTTTCAGACGCAAAAATTGACAAATATGACAGATAACATGCTAATGGTAGCCCTATCCACAGTCTTCCATCTGACATTATTGAGACCGGCCGTTAATGGCGAGTGACACCACTCTTTAGAAAACCACGGTATCTTGTTTCGCCATTTTCACTTGTATTGTAGTAAACCTAGAAGTGACATTAAATTAACAAAAAAATATTTAATTTAGTCGGCATGTAATTAAGATTATGTCAATTTGAAAAATCTTGCTTAAACATTTTATAGAGTGTGGGTACCAGGTAATACGTGTGCTGAAAGGAAACAAGGGCGGTTAGTAGAGATAAAATATGCAAAATCCACGACAAGTTCAATTTAAAATCACAATGTTAATTTTGTAACCATGTTGAAGTTCCACAACTTTAAAACGAAAGACGATGATATAGCATAAAATGACAAATTGATGAGTAATTCTCGGTTCATTTTATGTAAAGTTTTGACATTGTTCGGTTTCAAAATGAAGCATTGTTTAGAGATAAGAAAACTTTTATGTTGTTTACATACTGCACGGCAGCGGAGACGGTGCGGAGGCGGTGCGGAGGCGGCGCGGAAGCGGTGCGGAGGCGTTGTGGAGACAGTGCAGAGGCGGTGTAGAGGCGGTGCAGAGGCGGTGCAGAGGCGGTGTGCAGGCAGTGCGGTGGCGGTGCGGAGGCGGTGCGGTAAGCAAGTCGTTATGCGATGAAATGTGTTATGGGCCAGTAACGGTACATGTTGTAGACTCTTACACCTTGATTTTGTGACTATTTTTATTTAGTGCTAATGCAATTAATAAGTACTTCGTCAATTTAATTCGACTTGTTTTTAAATATTAATTGTTTTGTATTAATTCTATTTAAAGACATCCTCTTCTCATGCTATTTTAAAAATGTCATGTGTATAAATACTTACGGTAAGAACAGGGTCCTAACCGCCCCGCATCGCCTCCGCACTGCATCGCCTACACACCGGATTATGTGTCCTTCTTCTATACTATTTCGAATGATATAAAATAAACTTGACATGTGCAAGTTATCCAATTGCGTCGAGATGTAAGACAGGGCGATTTAATATCGCAGAAACTGTTTACTCACGCATTGGACTATATCTTTAAGACATTAAACTGGGATGGACGGGGCATCAACATAAATGGCGAATACAATTCTCACCTCCGATTTGCGGACGACATCGTCATTCTGGCGGAGTCTCTGCAGGGTATTGGAGAGATGCTGCGAAGCACAAATGATGTGTCACGACGTGTGGGTCTGGGTATGAACTTGGATAAGACGAAAGTCATGTTCAACGAGCACGTTCTTCCGAGACCTATATCCGTCGAAAATTCTCAGACTGAAGTTGTCCAGGAATATGTATATCTAGGCCACACAATATCACTTGGCAAAAACAACTTCAGTCGAGAAATAGATAGACGGATTCATTTGGGCTGGGCAGCGTTTGGAAAGTTTCGTCAGGTATTCTCGTCCATAATACCACAGTGTCTTAAGACCAAGGTCTTCAACCAGTGCGTCTTGCCTGTATGACGTATGCGGCTGAAACGTGGACTCTGACATTGGGACTAGTCCACAAGCTAAAGATAGCTCAGCGGGCTATGGAACGTGTATGCTCGGAGTTTCTTTGCGGGATAAAATCCGAAACGAGGAGATCCGGCAAAGAACCAACGTCACTGACATAGCCCGAAGAATAAGCAGACTGAAGTGGCAGTGGGCTGGTCATATAAGTATGTCGAAGAACCGATGGCCGTTGGGGCAGACGAGTTCTCGAATGGAGACCCCGAACTGATAGACGCAGCTTGGGCCGTCTACCAGCCCGATGGACCGACGAACTTAAGAGGACGGGTTGCTGGATGAGATTAGCGGAGGACCGTGGGTTGTAGCACACCTTGGGAGAGGCCTATGTCTAGCAGTGGATAGATAAGATGATGATGATGTGCAAGTTACACTCGCTTGGAGAGGGTTCCGTACGTTGATTGTGTATTTACCGTATTTTTTTCTATTTTATTAATACACAGACACACGAGTGATTCTGTAAGGGTTCCGTTTTTCGTTTTTTTCGTTCGAAACCATAAAAACCATCTCCGGCCCTTTGCGTTTCTGTGTCAGTGTGTAAACATCTTATCCCTTACTGTAGTAAAATCGGTACTGTAGTACCAAACCGAGTATAGAAGCGGAAATTCCTATTTATTAAGAAAATGCTAAGTGACTGTCGACCCCATACTCAATTAGGTAGTGACCCTCGAAGCAGAGTTTTGGGTCAATCCACCATGCAGGTTCGAAAACTTTGTTTTTTTTTATGTATTGGGTACGGACCTGAAAAAAAGACGGACGTAACCTTGTCTTATCGAAAGTGAAGCATAGCAATGGCCGCCCGCTTACCATGTGTGCGTAATTTTTGATTCGCGATTGAAGCAGGTAAGTGTCAATGTGTGGGTGAGTACTTATACGAATAGAGAGTTGGTATTACTAGCGGTGCTTCACTGAATTTGTTCTTGGGATTACGTCCGTCTTTTCTTTAGGTCCGTGGTATTGGGTAAAAAGAAGTATAAGCCATGGAGGGCACTTACAATGACATAGGTTTCGATAATAAGAAACTCGTATTGTTGCTGCATATTCAGGAGTAATGTAAAATGGAAGCCGTATTCTTAACTTAAAGGTTTCGTGTCTTTGTAGTCGCCGTACATCTTATGCACTGACGGTGAATTAGAATTTCATTTAAGTAGAGAACCGGTTACGTTATGCACAAAGGAATATTTTATTCTTTGTGAACACAGTCTTTTACTTATTCTAACAAGTATGTTAGAACATAATATTAAACAAAAATGTTACGCTTCTAGAAAGTGTTTATTCATGTAAGAAGTATACTAAAATTAATATACTTCATAAGCGAATAAACGAATGAAGTTTAAGAAAATTATTGCGCTTAAATTGTTATATTGCTCAAATTGTTGTTAAGTCGTGTATGCAGGATCATTGTTGGATCCCTCCAAGGTTTTCAGTAAGTAATTATTGTATAATTAGACATGTATACCTAGTACCTAGAATATATGTCTGTGTATAGTTATTAGTTAGCGATATTAGTTTGCGACAATCAAATTAAAAGTATACATTTTAGCTGTCTACAGTAAGTCTAGAAGACACAAAATATAGTAGTATGTCAAGTTAATTAAGAAGAAAATATTTTATTTATTTATTACAGGGTGTCTTTCAAACCTAGTTTAATAATGGTGTTTCAAAATCTGTCAGTTTGAAGTAGTTAAGCTATATAAATATAGTATGTGATACACCAATAACACCAGTTTTTGCTGTTTGAAAAATGAAGGGGATAACATTATGAATGAATTCTTTTAACGTATTATTGCTATGATGGGGCATGTCTTATTTAACAACTTATGTAGAGATATTTTATCTGACAATTCATACGCAATTCTCTCTTGACAACATTAGTTTAGAATGTATTATTGTATTTAATTTATTATATAGGTTATTGTATAGAATAAATAAATAGGAACACATTTTACGATTAAATCGCTTTATTCCACTGAGTATTTATTCACATTTTATGAAACATAGTGACAAAGATAATGCTATGATAATACATGTATGTACATTCACTATTCACATTTCGTGTAACACATTTACTTCTTTATGTATATAAGTTTACACTTATATTATGTACAATTCATTTGAATCGATTCATTTTCATTTGAACAATTTACATTTAATTTATAAAATGATATCTTACTCTTATTATGTAGATTTATATTTATTAAGAAATTACCTTAGAACTATGCTATGTAAATAAAATTATTACGGAACTTTTGTTTTGTTTGATAAATGATTGAATAATATTGTAATTGATATGTGGCATTTGATTAATGTATGATTATTTTTCAAATGTGATGCTTAACAAAAAACTTTAATGCAATGATTTATTTTCATAATCGTAATTTCATTATAGATTACTCAAGTTGTATATTCTCCAATTTCTGTAGTTACTCTCACATCACCCTTCGTTTCGTGCAACTGTATTTAATTTTTATGGCATAAAACTAATACATTGATGTAGGTAAATTGTATCCTAAATAAAAATTGAGGTCCAAGCTTAAGAGCTTAGACGTCAATCTATGTTTTATGGAACTTTTACGGCACCAGTCAAAATATTTCAAATATTATTTGATTTTTTTGAACAATCAGACAAAAAAAAAAGATTTTATTCAAATTCTGGTTTCACATTACTCTGAGTCTTTTAATAAAAGGCGTTAAATTGATAAAAGACCGTTTGATAAAATACCTTTTGATACATAAAATTAAATAGAAATGGTATTTTTATGACATTAAACTTTACAGAGGAAAGCTCAAAAAATATTGTAACAAAATAACATACCTACATGTTGGGAATACCCACCATGCGGGTATGTAGTTACTTTCCACCAAATCAAATAAAGCCTGGTGTGAAATAAAAAGGAATTTAAAATGGCGTACGTAATTAGTATAAAAGTGTCAAAGTGAAAAGAGAGTAAAACCCTATTTTTCGAAGATATATCCTTATAAAATATAAACAGAAAGATAGATTGCTGAACTGAGTCAAATTTATTAGGCATCTCAATCGATATTTTTTTCAAGAATTTACAAAATTATTCACAATGTAACCATAGCTTATTTCTAGAGAGAAAGTTATCAAAACAAATAAATATGACAAAAGAAAAGTGACTAGAGCTATTCGACAAGAATAAAATATGACTATTTAAAATTTTAAAAGAATACTTTAAAATAAAATAAGTTTATAAATTAATAATTTATTAAGTTATCATTAACGCAGTTCCAACGACAAGTTGATGATAGTTCATTGTGAACTGCTCTACGATATGTACAAAATACATCTTCTAGTAAATAAGGAAATTTTCTAAATACTTTTCATAATTCATCGCGACTCCTATATAACCTATATATCCTTTTGCAGTGATAGTCTATAAGAATATGACAGGATAATATTCCTATAGAATGTCACTGCAAAAGTACTTGGAATCAAATAAATTATTAAAACTTTTAACATATTATATTTCATAGTTCCAAATAATTACTAAACATAACGAACAAATTGGTGTTTATAGTCATATTATTGTTAATAAATAAAAAATATGTAAAATATTTATTTTCCATGAAATAATTTTAACTCTGCTAAGCGCGAGTTGACTAGATAACGGTAGGATAAGAAGTTCAGTCTTAAAAATAAGTCATTTTAATACTATGCTCGTAAAAAACATTGATATTTATATTGTACATTAATATTGATATGGCAAAATCTGTTGGCAATAATTACATATTACATATTCAGGTTGTCCCAAAAATAAATTATTACCAACTTAAAGGAAAAATAGCTTGGGAGTTGATCTACCAGTTGTCGATTAATTGAGCACCTAAATGGGTCGTTCTAGGTTGATATCGTTAGATAATTGTCGTTAAGTCATGTCGAAGGCCTTCGGAATTCATAAGGTCTAGTGACATTTGAGTTGCCTACAAATCTAGCCTAACCCACATCAATTTAGACTATAGTAAGTTGAGTAGGTACACTCTAGGCCTTTTAATTACGAGTCAAGCGTCTAGTGGACAATGGCTTGATGTCAAGCTCCTTGTATTCAACGATCACCTTTTGTTTTCGCATCAGTTTAATAATAATTCATATCTTGGGAATGTTATAGTTATCATGCAACATTCCTGGAACGGTGTCTACATGTTTGAGAGGCAACAATGGATAGCACAATCAATAATAGTTAATTAACTTGAGAATCTTGCTCGAGTTTAGCTTGTAGCGTTATGAATTTCATGATGAATAAAGCTTGTTATTAGAAATTTGTACCAAGTAATCGAAATACTCGTATGTATTGGAATATTAGTATACATATTAAGTTTCAAATCTTCTGAATGTTGATTGAAATACACCAAATTAAAAAATAATAATAATAATAATAATATGAGATTTTACGGAGTTTCCTCATGGATACATCAAAAGTGAACTTAAATAAAAATGGGACAAATCTATAAGTTTAAAATAATTCTAATCAGTTAATAAATTATGTATTGTACTACTGAGGTAACAAACAAAAAAAACAACCGTATTGCAAACCTCCTCCTTTTTTGATGTCGGTTAATAACTAATTAATAGCCACAAAATACCGAGAAATGACTAACATTTTCTGCCACCGAGATTTTGCCGTACCGTCTTTGTTACAGAAACTCGTTACAATTCTATCCGGCTGATGGGTAAGAATCACTGTATGAATTTTTAAAATGCCAATATTTAGAATTTGAAATTACCTATCAGTTTCTTCATTTTACGGAATAAATTCGAATTGAGAGAGGCTACGGAGAGATATTTAAGAGAAAGAATAGAAAAAATAAATGACTGATTTTATACTTGACTGCTCATTCTATTTTTATAATCTTAGAGAAAACACAGTTTCCATTAATTTCGTTCGTTATTATGACAAGAAGCTATCAGTACCTAGGTCTTGATATAATTCCTTTATTGTTCAGAATAGTACTCATCAGTTAGTGTATTGTAACGAGTTCCTACGCCTAAGATAACATCTACTTGGGAAGCTGATGAGTGAACAGGTACAGTTTTGAGGTTGATAATCAGCATACATAATATATACTAACAATTTAGTAATAGAAATATATAGCACGGTTATAAAAATAGACACCACTCTAAGTGACATACAGTCTACCACAGATGCAGTGCTAAAAGCGTATTTATTTAAAGCTCATCAGAGTTCACATAAACTGAGATCGGGTGTTTTTATGGACTGAGAGCGCGTTGAGACCCGGGTCCGAGGCTGGACGGACGCGCTCCCAGGGTGCGGGCTATCTCCTCGTCTTGCAGTACTGGCAAAGCAGCACCTTCTTGAAGGCCTGACGAAATACCTTGTTGAATATGGTGTAGAATATTGGGTTCACCATTGAGCTGGCGTAACCCAACCAAAGCACGAAGTCAAAGACCCAGCTCGAAATTCTTTCTTCGCACCGTGGACAAACTGCTGGGACCATATTCAGGATGAAGAACGGTGCCCAAAGAACGACAAAGGTAAAGAACACGACCCCAAGGACTTTTGTGGCTTTTTGTTCTAGTCGCAGAATCCTTCCATGGCGCGATGAGTTCCTTGAAATTACGCTGGAGTTTCTAGAGTGATGCGCCCTTGGTGTCTGCCTTTGAGGACTCGGGTTTATAGTTTGCTGGTTTCTGTTTATAGACCTTTGGCGAATATTCCTAACAGGAGTCGATAAGGTCGTCCTTGCCCCGAAGCTAGAACCTCTCCTGAATCTTCTCGCTTCTTCCCAAGTTACAATAGAAGAAGCTCCCCTGCTTGGTCTTCTGTACAATGAAGTAGATGGTTCCTCGTCTCTGATACCATTACGCGGGAACCCGTTGCATCCATTAATATCTCCTCCAGGGACAATGATCACTTCTGTCGTGGTTCGTTTCGGTGGAGTCGAATCTGATCCAAAGTAAGGACAGGTGCATGGAGGTGGAAGAAGCAGGCCATCTTCAGAGCTGCGCGACTTTGCTGTTAATGTAGTTGGGGCTAAGAGACCATCGTTACCTTCATCGTCAGAAGCACTCCGGGCTCTATGAAGAGGTGTTGGTTCACAGGTAGAAGATGGTCGACGTCTGTCCTGCAGCATCGAAGAAGGGGAGCTTGAGGAAACGCTTAATGACCCTGGGGTCAGCATTCCTCCCCTTTCTGATATGTTGGTCCTGTAAAACAAAGTTGATCAATATCTACTTCTATATTAATTTTCGAAGTTGAAGTCATTAAAACCCTTATTAAAGCGTACAAATGAGACCCTTGAGAGACTTTAAAATTTGTTGAGAACATGAATCAGTTATCATCAAGCGGATGGCTCGTTAGTTTGTATTTAATAACTCTCTGTTACGAGTCTTGGACGGCGAAGTCATTAATTAAACGAACATTCGAGAACTTTGAAGATGCTCGCTTTTAATAAACTTAATTAGATAATCATAAAGTTATGAATATGTTAACTTGTTTTAATTTTAACGAGTACTACATAGTAAATGTACTTATACTACAGTTCAGTACCCAATACGTTGTTTTTGTAACATGAGGTTACGAAACTTATCGGTTTATAAATCATTCTTTTTATATTTATCTGCTTTACACTCGATTGCAAAATAAAGGAAATTTTTACTGACTGTTAAACAATAATTTAGTAAGCTATTCAAACAAAGAATGAAACTAACTTTTGTCTAGTAAATATATCCAAAAATTCAAAGAAACCATGTCAGCGCATTAAAACTTAGAACAAAAACATCAAGGAACAGATCTTTAAGCATGACTTCTTTAACGCTCCAATAACATTTTCACCTACTTCCTATCTTACTCCTATCTTACTTTACCATGAACAAAAACAATAAAGCATACATAAAAGCGAATATACAGGGTGAATTTTTCAAGTAGGCGTGGATGGCCAAATTCGAAACTATGTATGAGGAATAGCGAAAAGTGGTCAAAGGAGTCTCGGGGTCGATTTTGATGAAAACTAAAAAAGCATCATTAGATTTTTGAAAAATTTATATTCCTGGCCAAGAATTGAAACCTGTTGATTTTGAAAGAAAAAACAACCTATATTATTACATCATTCTATAACTGTAGCGTGTTGCTAACAATGAACAAATTCTGGGAAGTAATGACATACAGTAAATTTAAGGAAAATGTTGAATTCTGAGAAACTGCTGCATTTTAAACGCTTCTATTTAGCTTACCCTGTTAAGGTTTAATAGGTAGAAAATGTATTTTGTTAAAAATGAGCTTTTTCTTAAGTTTTCCGTATGTCATTACTTCCCAGAATTTGATCCTTAATAATACAGGTTGTTTTTTTTTTCAAAATCCTTGAGTTCGATTCCTGGCTACTAATATTGATTTTTCAAAAATGCAATGATGCAGTTTTAGTTTTCATCAAAATCGGCCCAGACATTTGAGCATTTTCGCTATTCCTTACAGTTTTGGATTTGGCCATCCACGCCCACTTGAGAAATTCACCCTGTATACTCTCTGCTCAAGAGTTTAGAGGCATCGGATACTTTTTCCCTACCTTACATCTTATTTTGCTTTAAACCATGAACAAAACAATAACGCAAACAAAAAGCAAATATATACCCTCTGCTCGACGGTTTAGAGGCAGCGGATGCTTCCAAGCCGCGGGAAAGACGCAACATCTCAGCTCCAAAGTGATGCAGTGCGCTCATGGCGGACGGAGCGGGCTCGCTGTGCACAACACATAGAATGAGCGCTACACGTTTAACATACAGTCATACACATACACATGGCAAACATACAGTTAACAAAGGTGAGAGCTATAAAGCGTACTTGGACTTTGCTCAGACAGTCAAATGTGCTAGATGACTGACACTTTGTAAATACGTTTTGAATTGGACTTGCTCAGTCTAGATGACTGATTATTAATACGAATAGTCGTAAACGGCGTACGTTCAGGTTGATTCAGGACCATTATTTGTTCGGATATTTAATGATAAGAAAAAAATAGTGATGGTAATATTAAAATTAATAGTAACTGGCTAACGTTAGAAAATAATGTCACTTCGTGAACTATTATGGCCGTAGTAATAGTAATAGCGAATTCTTTACATGTTTCAAATCTTATCGTATCAATGATTTACATCAGAATTGGTTTGTCACAATACTATTTATTTATCGTAAAAAACTTGGACACTTTATATGTCAATTTGGTTTGGTGGATTAGTGATTCGACTATAAGATTGATTTAAGACTATTGTTTTCGTTCGCATAATTTTAGGTCTGAGCAAAGCCTAAGTACGGTTTATACATCTCACCAACATGACGAATACAAATGGATGTGCCATGCGTTTCGTACTTAATTTAATGGCATGTTGCAGAGAATTTTATTTCAGTGTACAGTGTTGACGGTCCCATAGCCTAGTTGGTAGTGACCGTGCCTGTATAGTGAGGGATGCCGGGTTCGAATCCTGGCCAGGGCGGACATTAATGTTTATATGAAAAATTAATATTTGTACTTATATAGGTCGTAGATGATAAAGTGATGTCTTATTAATTTTGTTGTCCATTCCACTTGCAACACAGGGTATGCTAGTGCGGGAGTATAATTTTATATAATATGCTGAATATTGGTAAAATAGAGAGACAATCCTCTTACTTAATATTTAATGTGAATTAAATTAATCATTAATGTAAGTTTTAAAGGATGTTTGTTACTCTTTCATGCAAAAACTACTGAACGGAATTTCATGAAATTTAACACACAAGTAGGCCATGATCTGGAATAGGACATAGGATACTTATTATTCCGGGAAACGCGGGTAAAACCACAGAAAGAGGGGTAGTAGAAGTGTTATGACACGAACAGCGCTCTCGAGAACGCACACGTTGACATCGTTCACGGACACGAAAAATGGGATCGAATCCGATTAGTGCGTGGTACTGAAAATATCGCAACGGAGTTATATTTCTGTGTGTGTTTCTATTTTGTGGCTACACACAGTTATAACATACACATAGCATACGGACTTCATACCCCGTATTGACGACCCCGTAGACTAGTTGGTAGCGAACCTGCCTGCGAAGCGAGGGGTCCGGGGTTCGATTCCCGACCGGGGCATAAATATTTGTACTTGGGGCATGGGTATTATTGTGATGTGTAGTCCATGCCACCCACGACACAGGTATAAACCTACTGCAAGGGTTTGAGTGTGTAAGCGTTTATTATTATTATTATATATGATTCGACGAGGACAAGTGAATGGACAGGATGGATTTGGCATGCAACGCACTTCGTATTTAATTTTGTGATATTGTGCGGAGGATTTTCATTTTCTAATGTGTATGTTGATATTATTTTAAGTTTGAAAAGTAATTCCGTTGGTTATAATATAGCCATCCATTCCCGGGGGCAGATATTTACGTATGAAACAGTATTCTTCACAAGCTGCATGTTTATGTACATATTTATTGTGACACAGTTTTTTTCAAATGTGACTAAATCTATTTTTCCGTCATATTTTTTTTTTCAAATCAAAATCTTTATTCATTCACTCATTCATTCCTCATCATTCTTTTAAGTTTTTTTGCTATCTTAAGTTTTATCTCTAAGGCTTCTCTTACGAAGCGTAAAACTTTTATTGAAGACTCAGTGTATCTCGATATGAAGAATCTCGATAGGATTGCTTTATAGATGGAATAATTTTTTTTTGTCTACATTTATACACATATTAAAAAATCAGAAACCATTGACTGTTAAAATATTTATTTGTGCATAATTTATTCAGCACTTATTTTACTTTAAGAAAGTAGCCTATTGCAACTTACGTAAGAATTGTACAATACTGACACGTAAACACGCAAAGTATAAATTTGAAAAATCAAAAACCCGACTGGAAAAAACAATATATACCTACCTTTTTCAAACCCTTATGATGAGCTCTTTAATTTAATACATATACTGCAGTATACGATTTATTTTTATTTTTTGATTCTTCAAACAATGGCATCTCACAGCCACTTATTTTATAATTTTTAACCGACTTCAAAAAAAGGAGGAGGTTCTCAATTCAACTGTATTTTTTTTTATGTTTGTTACCTCAGAACTTTCGACTGGGTGAACTGATTTTGATGATTTTGATGATTGTTTTTTTAAACGAAAGCTGGTGCTTGTCATGTGGTCCCACTTAAATTTTATTGAGATCTGACAATGGCATCCATGAGAAAATCATAAAAGTCTTAAATTTGAACTAAGTATGTGCGCGACAAATGGACGAATAACTCAATATCACGCCAACCGATTTCGATGATTCTTTTTTTAATTGAAAGCAGGTGCTTGTCATGTGCAGTGAAGCAGTGATAGCCTAGCGGTTAGAACGTTGGTCTCTCGAACGAAGGGGCCCGAGTTCAAATCCTGGCACGCACCTCTGATTTTCAAATATTATGTGCGTATTAGAAGTTAATTATCACTTGCTTCGGTGAAGGAAAACATCGTGAGGAAACCTGCACACCGGAGAGTTCTCCATAAAGTTCTCAAAGGTGTGTGAAGGCTACCAATCCGCACTTGGCCAGCGTGGTAGACTATGGCCTGTACCCCTCACATTGTGAGAGGAGACCCCGAGCCCAGCAGTGGGACAATTATGGGTTGTTGCTTGCTTGCTTGCTTGCTTGTCATGTGATCTCACATAAATTTGAATGAGATCTGACAAGTAGTTTTTGAGTAATTTTGAAGTCGGTTATTTTTTGTTAGTAAAATTTAGATTATACTCATCTAAGAACACTTGGGCTGTCAATATATCTTAATTATATAAATCGGTCCAGCGGTTTGGAAGATATGAGGTAATATTACACGCATGTACAGACATGTACAGAATATTACATGCATACAGACATACACCTACATACAAGATACACGCGAAAAACATAACCCTTCCTGGCAGTTGGGTAATAAACATGACATTTTTACGATTCATAAATCTGGTAACAATTTAGAAGAATACAACCGCTGTCAACTCACCAACCCATGTCCTTTTATTTTAACCTCGTTCGTCCTGCCCATTTCATGTTTGGGATTTTAGATGGTTTGGCGAGAAATCTTTTAACTATTTTTAACGATAGCATCCCTTAGGATTTGCACGGATCTATTCGTAAGCTTTAGTTGTGTGACGAAGGAATGTAAATAAAAAGTTTCTGGGAAATAAATGAAAAAATGCTACATAAGTTTTGCGTATGCTTACGAGGATTCCCTTTATTTTAGGCGTGTTCATATTGCAAAAACTGGTACCAATATTAGTTTGTCCATAAATAATAATCATCCGTGTACAATAAAAAAATAATCGACTTTAAAGAAACCCTAGTCGAAGTCACTTAAATACGCATTATTAGGGATAAATCAAAAACTAAGATAACGTCAGATCTCGCTCTTTAAATAGGACTACATGATAACCACCAGCTTTCGAATATAAAAAGAATCATCAAAATCGGTGCACCCAATTAAAAGTTACGTTATCGAATTGAGAACCTCATCCTTTTTTTGAAGTCGGTTAAAAAGTGTCTGTACAAGATCGGACCAGAACACTTCGCTTGATAAGTAAACTTATAAACTGGAGCATCATCATTAATTTATAAAACAAAGACTTATATGATAACAACATAATAAATAGCTAATTTACAAAGCTTTTGTTTAACTTGGCGTGTTGCCTTCTATATTATTAATGTATGTACCAACCGCGCTTCACTACAGGTACCTAAGTCTTACCACATGCATCCCTGAAGCAACTCCTTTTGTCAATAATAATAATAATTACAACCTTCCTCATGAAAGTGACTATCGATGTGATATGTACATGGTGATATATTTACGAGCGAGTAGCGCAATGCTTGCGTGAATTATAGAACTTTATCGATTCTCCATTGCAATGTCGAATACTTTTATAGGCGAATGTAATAAGTACTTTTATAGGCGAATGTAATAAGTACTTTTATAGGTGAGGGTGAGGCCAAACGAGTGTATTTTTTCAGCTGTGCGTTGCCAAATGAGTCGATTTCAAACTAAAGTCCAAACTCATTTTGCGTCACCGTGTGATAAAAGACTTTAGTATGCAACCGAATGCACGTAACTCATTTTTCGCGACTAAAAGCTCAGAAAAAGCTCGTTTGGCTTCACCCTTAGCGTAAGTAGCCCCCACATGGCACTTTATCACTACGCTGACTACGCTGTGATTTAAAATACTCCATTTTATTAGAAACGATTGCATAATTATTTATTAGACTAAACGTTGAAGTAAAATTGTAACTGATAAGTTTAACACTTGAGAGATATTTGTGAACATCTATAATTAACGCAATATATCCATTACAATTCCCTTTTAGAATATCTGCTTGTCATTATGTCTGTTACATAGTTGCGTAGTCTATTAAGTAACTTTACTTACTGAGAGTTCTGCAGTACTTATAAATTTTTATTAATTCCACAGCGGCACATTTGGCAGGCCTAGACTTCTTGCCAAGAAAAGAAATAATGTCATGCTCAAAGTTTCCTGGTCAAATATAAAAAAATTGGTATGTTTATTTTTCCTGTATTCCGTGGGCTGATTTCCATTAGTGCGGAGAGAAACAGAGAGGCGATAATATTAAGTAAACAATCAATGGTAAAATATTTACTGCTCTCTTCTGTGTCTTAATTCTTATTAACATATTATTATTTTAATGCTTATAAGATGAAATTCTAAATAAATATTCTTATATCTTAATTCTTTACCCACTAACGGCCGGTCTCAATAATGTACTAACAGTTATAAAAATGTAGATAAGGCTACCATTAATACGTCATCTGTCATATTTGTCAATTTTTGCGTCTCAATAACCTTCAGTGGATCGAAAATATCTATCGATGACATTGATCTACCGTTCGGAGGGCCAAGTCATACCGTAGGTATGTTGGTCCATACAAAAATAAATACTTGCGTCTCAATAACGCTTTGACAGCTAACTGTCGGTAATAAAAGTTACCAACTATCGGAAATTTTCACATCGCTCGATTTCGACGGATAATTGGTAGATTTCTCATATAGTAAAGAAAATTTATCAAAACATATTATTTCAAAACAGATATTAATCAGTGATGAATGATAATGAATTTTGTGAAGCCTGCTTACTTGATTCCGCCTTTTTTATACGGTACCAAGATCGCCGAAATTGTCCTCGTATAAAATATATGACTACATATTATGACTGAATTGTGTGAATCCAATTTTGTTTATAACTACCTAGATTCAGATTAAACAATCCATAATCTAAATTTTACTAACAAAAAATAACCGACTTCAAAATTACTCAAAAACTACTTGTCAGATCTCGTTCTTTATGTGGGACCACATGACAAGCACCAGCTTTCGACTAAAAAAAGAATCATCAAAATCGGTTCGCCCAGTCCAAAGTTCTGAGGTAACAAACATAAAAAAAAACAGTCGAATTGAGAATCTCCTCCTTTTTTTGAAGTCGGTTAAAAAAGGCAGTGAATGAGAATTGATAACAATTCCTATCTTTAAAGTTTTAGGTAAGTAGGTATTTTAATAAAACAAGAACACTAAGCTTTTTAAGTTAGATTTATTTTGAAATTATAACAAAAACATTTCGCCTTTTCAGAAATAATGGTGTATCCCTGCTACCTCAATAGCTATTGGCTACTATTTTGGCCTTATGAAGAAAGGTACTTCATCTTTTGTGAAGGGTCTGGACTTCATCTGAAAAGAAACTTCCTTTAGTACATTTGGCAACATTTTTTTGTTTAAAAGCAAAAACCTCTCCCAATGTGAGGGGTATTAGGCCATAGTCTACCACGCTGGCCAAGTGCAGATTGGTAGACTTCAAACACCTTTAAGAACTTTATGGAGAACTCTCCGGTGTGCAGGTTTCCTCGCGATGTTCATTGTTTTCCTTCACCGAAGCTAGTGATACTTAACTTCTAATACGCACATAATATTTGAAAATTAGCGTGCCAGGATTTGAACTCGGGCCCCGGACATGTGGGAATAAACACTTCGTTCGGGAGACCAACGTTCTAACCGCTAGGCTATCACTGCTACAATTACAACAATTTACAATTACTACAATTTTTTGTTTACTAAACATAATAATAAATTTTATTTTAGTAACAAATAAAGTCTATACTCACGGTAATTGTTGAGCTATGTGTTTCATTATATAATCCTAGTTTATTCATAAAACTAATTAATATTAAGTACTAAAATTATGAGAAAATACACGTTGTTTATATTTTGAGCAACCAAGCGACATAAACGAATGTCAAATGACAATAACATGTCATCGTCGTCCGGGATACCCATGAGTGATAAACGTCAAATGCTGCGTTTTGTTACTAGTAAAGCATTGTTCCAGGTTACACATAACATTATTTTATTAACTTCATCCGCGAAATTCACAATACATTTGGAACAAATTATCATTTTAATATTAAAATGAAATAAGTTTATAATCAAAAACACTGAGGTCCTTTTTATGATAAAAAGTATAAAAAAAGTATAAAAGTATAAAAAAAATATTGTTATGCGAAAACGAAATTTTCAGAGGGACTTAAAAACCAGAGGCAGAAATGTCACTGAAATATTATCTACCGATGATCTTACTTTTTTTTGCTTACTTTTGATTTGTGAGACGGCAGTTAGCGGAAGATCAATGTTTACTTTTTATCTCTGATACGTACCAGAGTTCCACTGACAGTATAATATTGAGACCGGCCGTAACCCGATTGGCTTGAAATGTTGCTTATCTGTTGTCAAAACTACAGAGTAACAGATAAAGTACCTAATTTCATGAACCAAAAAGTTAAACGCGAGCAAAGCTGTGGTTAAAAGCTACTAGCCTGTAAATAAATATCCTTTAGAAATAACGCAATATCTAGTTTTTCATATCGCTCAGGCAATGAACCACAATAAGTTTGAATACTGTGGTTTTCAAGTAAAAAGCCACTTCGCTTATAAATTTGAAGTTTCAAACTTAATTAATAATCTTTTGGCTAGATTGGATGATAATTGGCAAAGTCGAATTTTAATAACTTATACTTTGTTGTTTAAACGGCACAAAATTATTAACCTGATAAGTAAGAGAAGTTGAAATTAATTGAAATATTTTACAATAATTAAATTGTTTCAACTTCCGTATGATTCTGGTGTTATTGAAAAATCCATCGAATTTGCTAAAAATGTTTATACAGAATAATAGTCTTTTTATACTAAAGTTCCAAGGACTTTTTAATGTAATTAAAATGACAAATGGTCAGACGAGCCACCTGGTGGTAAGTGGTCACCAGCAGCTTTTGCTCATGATTGCTCATGGACATCGGCAACAAAAGATATCCAAAGTCCACGAGTGACGGTGACTTCGTGTCCAAAGTCTATGAGAAATGGACATTTGACGTCGAAAAAATACACTTTATTTGTAAGACACTCGATAAATATATACTCAATGTATATAAATATTATAAATGCGAAAGTATGTTTGTTTGTCCCTCTTTCACGTCGTAACGGAGCGATGTTGTGGTATGATTTTCTGTGTGGAGATAGTTATTAGGCTGGAGAGTGACATAGGCTACATTTTACCACGGTAAAACATCTTATTCCCATGGGAAGATCCGTTAAGATGCGTATTTGATCACTCCATATTCAAAGTAACAACGTTTTGGTCCTTCTATAATAAGTTCTTAAAGGATCTATGGACTGATATAAATGTATAGTTAGTAATATTAATAGAATATATATATATATAAATATTGATATAACTTTTTATAATTATATAGTTGGAAGGTTGAAGAGGCTCATAGGTTTTACAGTTGGTTCCTCTTAGTATCTTTTAAATTTTGGAACTGTTACTAATATATTCTTGCAGCAGGAATATACCACGCATGTTAAACAACTCATTGTTACTTCCCTTTGAACACGCGGGCGAAGCCGCGGGTAATAGCTAGTAAATCTCGTAATATATAAATAAATAAAAAGTAGACTTAAATCTAGGCCATCCAGTAATGGTATGCCATTACTACGGCTCGCTATTGTTCGCATACATGTAACCCTCCGCTGCTTAAACTGAAATAAAACGATGAATAACTCTTTTAATGAGTGTGAATCGATTAATTCTGTATTGGACGAGTCGACATGAACATGACAACTGAATTTAATGCACTGCTTCACTTTATCACTGACGGACGTGACCAATTAGCTACGTTGAAAGCCAGCACATTTGAATAAATACCATAATGGTCAAGCTATTTCAGTGTTAAAATTACACGGTTTAAAAAGTTATTACTTTTTTATGTTTATTATTTCGAACAAGTTTACTCATTTATCACAATACAATATTTTTTTATTTACGATGATTTTTTGAAATTTTGGTATGTTTGCTGTTGTAATTGTTTCGGTTATACTCAATCATTTAGTGTTTGTTTTATTTCAGTCGACTACTACGCGTTCACTCTAAGTTTGCCCTCATCGACCGTAACGATTTAACAGCTAACGGTACTGTATACAAAAAAGTAATCAAATAATTTCACTAACTTAAATAACAAATTACGTTTGCCACTGTGTAAAACATTTTCTATTTTAGTCATTGTAGCGACAAAAATCAACGAACGTAAAATAAATCGATAGAAAAATAATTTAACGAAAGTAACATCAAAATCAACAACGAACTCAAGAACGCACGCGCCGCACGGGACCTCAAAAATACGCGACTAGCGTTGCTGTCCTTACTAAATGAGCTGCGGTATGAGGAAGCGGGACGGGAGGTAAGGGCAAACTTAGAGTGAACGCGTAGTATGTGAATTAAAAAGTTCTGTCAATTTAAAGAATTCCGAGTTCTATATTTTCGAGTGTGAGTATTAAGATATCGGTTTCCGGAAATGAAGAGAAAGCATATATTATTATAATAAAAACAGAGAATGAGACTGGCCATGTAAATTACACAACAATACAGGTCACAATAAGACTAATAACTTTTGGGGAAGAAAGGTCCTTGGATGGAGACCACATCTTAGAAGAAAGAGCTTATGATACCCCCGATCAGGAGGACTGAAGACCTGAAAAAAACAGTGGGTATGTATTGGAATCAGAAGGCTCAGAACCTGTCAGAATGGCGCAAGTTAGGAGAGGCGTATGTCCAGCAGTGGATTTTTAATGGCTGGTGGATGGATGGACATTTAAATGCCAAAAATTCTGAACCCGTGTCCCAACGCAATCTCTTCAAATTACCTTAATACGTTAATGATAGTGAAATACTATTTTCCTTATTGTTAAGTAACAAAATGATATGTTAAATTAAATTAAATTAAATATTTGTTAAATAGTGAGGTAAATTTTTCTTCAATTAAAGGTATTCTTTAAACTTTTTATAGTACACCTTAGAGTACACGGACAAAGTTCCTCTATAATATTTTCATATTACCATCTGATAATAACAATAAAATTAACAATAATAGCCACTACCGAGCGTTGGAGGGTTAACGGTGAATAATAAAGTTGGTAAAGTCGCTGTAACCATTACTTTAATTGATCCAAAGAGTAATATTTGAATTTAATTATTCATAATAACGGTGAACATTAAAACCACTTAGTCGTAATAAAATTCTACCTAAATGGAATAGTCTAGACATATTAAAAGAACAAGGCAGTTAATATATAAAAATCTCGTGTCACAGTGTTTGTTGTCGCACTCCTCCCAAACGGTTCGACGGATTTTTATGATTTTTTGTGTATATTTGGTAGATATTAGAAGATGTCGTAAAGTATATTTCATACTGCTAAGTTTTTTGGGTTCCCAGGGAATCGGGATTTATGCGGAAAATGCTCCCACGTGAACGACGTTGTGGGCACAGATAGTAAGTATATATTTCTATGGTTTATTTTGTAATAATAACTATGTGTCTTTCTTTCTATTTCTCCTCCTATTGTTGACCAGCAACGGATCATTGTAGTCTTTGATGGCGCTGATGTCCATAGGGGACGATAACAACTCACCATCAGGTGGATCGTCAGGTCGTTTCTCGGCTATTTCCATTAAAAATATATTACTTGTCTTTCAGTACAGCTAAAAAGTACATCATATACGAGTACCTATACAAAAACGTCATATCGCAATACAATTTATTTCTTTCAATTTATTTATTTATTAAAGGTCACCAACATTCAATACACCATTACATTTCAATTTTGCATTACATAGAAGTCCAAGGTAAGCATTAGAATAGTTCTGTTATAGGCAACAACAGCATGGAAACAAGACATCATCATCATTACATAAAAAAAAATTACAACACAAATTATTTACAATATTGAACAAAACAAAATTTATCTTTTATTAGTCCTAGCATTCATACAATTATTAAATTATTTATTCTTTAATACTTTAAAATATTTACTCCTTTACTCAATTCTTCTTTCATTCAATAACTCATTAAATAATTCAATCATGAAGTGAGTGTTACGCAATAAGAAAATGCTCGCTAGCAACTAACTAAGGCGTAAAGTCATGTTTGTGACATCCATAATTAATCGTTCTCAGAGATTACAAAAGCGTTTATTACTATCACGTTCTGGAATTTAAAATTCAAATGCGTTTAACTCGAAGCTGTATAATGGGCGGTAATTGCTAGAACTGCAATGAATACACTTCTTTTCACAATTCACGATAATTGCGCGTTGGCGCGAGCGGACCACACGCCACGGACACATTACGCTTTCCGTGAACTTGTAATAGCCGTGTCGGTTTTGTAACTCCTGCTCTGTGACTATTTAAAGCTGTGGATTTATTTAAACCTACTGTTAGATATTTATTTATTTAACTCTTTATTGTACACCAATAAAATAATACAACACAATCAAGAAGTAGGCAAGTGAAGTAGACAGGAAGTACAAAAGGCGGTCTTATCGCTACACAGCGATCTCTTCCAGACAGCCTTAAGATGTGGAGAGCTGAATAAAGTAAGATTAAATTGGGTAAAGTTGCACAAATAATATAGAGATATATATTTTTTATGGACATAGCCGGCAAACGAGCTGACGATCCACCTGATGGTAAGTGGCTATCGTCGCCCATGGACATCAGCAACACCAAAGGCATCACAGAGCATTGCCGGCCAAGAAAGAGGGAAGTAAAAGAAAAAAGATAATGATTTTTTGACATTATTAAGTTGCTATTTAAATCAATTTAACGTCGCTTTTAACAATATGGACAGCTGTAGCACCTCAAACATCATTGATCCATTGCGGGTCAAGCAAGAAGATAGAAAAATTAAAGAAAGAGAGCTGGCTCTCAAGGCTCCAGTCAGAACATTAAAAGTTGTCAAGAAAGGAATGATAATAATATTGCAGCAGCATTTTCTCACAGTGTAAGGGTATAGACCTCCTCATAGTTCAAACTGGCCAAGTACAGATATAATAAATAGTTCTTTTCAAATATCTTCCATGTCTTACACATAAAGTAAGGCGATCAAAGTTCTAGCGTATAGATTATGTATAATCTGTGCTATTAAATTCAATGCGGGTAAGTGAGCAGCTTTAAGCATTATTGATAGGAGCTTGTTTAATTGACGACTCGTGTGGCGCAATGGTTACCATGCCGGATCGCCACACCAAGGGTCCTGAGTTCGATTCCCAGCGAAGCGGAAATTTGAATGATGAGTTTGAATTTCTGTTCCCGGTCTGGGTGTGAATGTCCTTGTCTAGTGTGTTGTCCATGGCACCCACGACACAGGGAATCTTAGTGTTGGGCTATGAGTGTGAAGCGTTATTTTAATTTTTTTTAATTAACATTCTAGGAATAAGTACGTTTAAATACGATGCAGAATGCTGAGTTGTTTAGTATTCCACCTGCGCTCTTCAAGGATTTACGAGTTAGAATTCAGACTTAACATTGAGACGGTACTTAGCTGTAGATGGAGTAAATTTTGGAATTAATATATTCTCCAATATCAGAATTAATATATCTATGATATCATTCGAATTGTATCACCTTTACATAAAAGCATGTTAATTTTTTCTACCATCTAGATCCACAGATATAAAAATAAATAAACACTACATATTTTATATCCCAACACTATGTGTATCTCACCGGGACGCCAAGGTGACGTCGCCGGCCATGTATCCAAACAGTTTATATTGAAATGTATTGCGGCTACCTCACTTGGCGACGGTGTGGCATCGTAGCCAATAGCCACAATACAATATAAACTGTGTGGATACGTGGCCGGTGACGTCGCCTTGGCGTCCCGGTGAGGTACCGCACTAAGTTTCTTTGTTTTTGATTGCCACAAACAGCGCATAAAGACCGAGAACAGAAATTCAACTGCATCATTCAAATTTCTGCTTCGCTGGGAAACGAATCCAGGACCCTTCGCTTGGCGGTCTGGCATCGTGTCAATTGCGCCACGAATGGGCGATAGATCATTATCTCTATAACCAGATCATTGAACCAGATTTGAAATCTAAACAAAAATAAATCAAAGAAATCCATTTGAATAATGATTGAGCACTAAAGTTACAGATTACACTTCTCTCGAAGTGACAAGTTTAGAATGACGTTTTTGCGTTTTGAAATAAATGAGCGTCTGAATCTGGCAGCGAATATGGGCGAAAACCGAACAACAGTTTCCGCTCAGTTAGAATTAAAAGAACTTTCTAGACGCGCAAAAAGTTTTAGGTTTCACGTGTAAACAAAACTTTTTACGTAGGTATATACGTTATGTTGTGTTATATACTTTGTACGTAAGTTTGTACATACGAATAAAGGGAAAACTTTTTTACGGATATTTGAGTGTTGATTTTTAGGGTTCCGTAGCCAAATAGCAAAAAACGGAACCCTTATAGATTCGTCATATCTGTCTGTCTGTCCGTCCGTATGTCACAGCCACTTTTTTCTGAAAGTATAAGAACTATACTGTTGAAACTTGGTAAGTAGATGTATTCTGTGAACCGCATTAAGATTTTTACATAAAAATAGAAAAAAACAATAAATTTTGGAAGCTCCCCATACTTAGAACTTCATTTTTTCATCAAACCCATACGTGTGGGGCATCTATGGATAGGTCTTCAAAAATGATATTGAGGTTTTTAATATCATTTTTTTCTAAATTGAATAGTTTGCGCGAGAGACACTTCCAAAGTGGTAAAATGTGTCCCCCCCCCTGTAACTTCTAAAATAAGAGAATGATAAAACTAAAAAAAATATATGATGTACTTTACCATGCAAACTTACACTTAAAATTGGTTTGAACGAGATCTAGTAAGTAGTTTTTTAATACGTAATAAATCGTAAACCGCAATTTACCTCGATCAAAGTTACAACGAACTACAAGAACTTTTATATTATGTTACTTGCTGCTACGGAACCCTTCATGGGCGAGTCCGACTCGCACTTGGCCGCTTTTTGGTCTTAAAATTTAAGATTTTAATAACTTTAATTTTTTTACTTTATACATTAGGGTTTGCTTTCGAAAATTGAGATTTATTTAGACTTGGTGTAAGAGAGTCTAACCAAGCTATGCCTGCTTACATGGTACCAACGTCGGTCAAGTCAAGAAAGAACCCATATATTATTTCTCTCATCCTTTGTTTGTTTTAACAACAATGTGTGTGTCCTCGAAATAAATATACAAAGCAGAGTTTAATCACATCTACGACGCCTACGATATTTCCTTTCACATTTTATTCGAGGCCACAAAACTGCGCCAGAAATTCAAAAGCTAAGAAGATAAGGAGAGCTTCGTCTTTGATGCGACTTCGTTGAATTAAATACAGAGTTTATCTTCAAACAAAAGCAACCGCAACTTTCAAATTATTGTAGTGAATAATTTGCAGGGGAATTTAAAGATCTCGTGAAAGACTAGTTGTTGCCTTACAAGACACGAGTTTTGCCTTTCTAGCGATTATCACTATGGACAGTTTTAGTTCTCATAATCACTGGGTGAGGTAATAGTAATGGTGGGTACAGACTGGTGAAACGTATCATGAATTGTATCATGCAATGAAAGAATTTGCCGTACACGTTGCTGCAATGTATCATGAAAAACACACTTTGCAACAATTTCTCATAGTTTGGACGTCTTGTGCGCGCGAAATGTGCATTTCACGCGCACGCTACGAGCATTACAAGCCGCGCGCGGAGCGACCCATGATTATTTTATCGATTATTCGAACGAACACAAAGGGGCACAATCGCGGAAACAGACGTACGCGGGAGGTTCGTGGTGAATGCGCGCGTTATGCGTCCACGCTTGCACCGAGCATGCAATGAAAGGTAGACTGATATATTTCATGTTACGTTTCACCAGTCTGTACCCACCATTACGGACGAACAGGTTACTTGTTGTTAAAATCGTATCTAATTTCATTTAACCCGGTCTCGGTTTTTATTAAAATCTTGCAAATTGACTTATATTCTTATTATCCTTAATAAATCTCCAATAATGTAACTCAAGGTGTAAAACAATAAGAAAACCGAAGCAAAGCGATTGCGGTTACTCGTAATAAATAAAGTTATTCACTTTTAAATGTTCATTTCGCATCTGTAGAGCATGATCCTTGTTTACCAAACAATGATACGTGATTGTTAATACAAAGCGATCATTAAAGTAAAAAATACAATGATAAGTTTATTTTAACGAATCCTCGTGCGATGGCATAAATTTGGTGTATTTACAAAAACCGCAATGGTCGATTAATTGCCTAATTACGTAGTTGTGTTTCGAATTATTCGGGTAGCTGTGGTGTGTCTGGCATTTCAGTTATTGCTACCACATAACAAGATAATTTTATTGCCTTGCGAATGTATACCACATCTTTCCTATATTGTGTTAATCTAACTCTCCTATTCAGACACGGCACTTGCCTAGGAAAGGAGGCAACGCTATCCAAAGAACGTTATTTATCAGTATGTTCGTTATATTGAGCCTTCTGTTTCATAGTCATCACTTACTAAGTATTACTTAGCTAAGCGGATGCATAGCGCTGTATGTAAGTGGTCTATCTCATGCAAACTTTAGTTATTCGAAAAAGGCAAAAGGCAATGATGGCAATACTGGCAATACAAACAAATCCTTTCAATCGATTTCAACCAACTCTATGCGTTCGGTAAATAGCTCGGCAGCTACTTTGTCGATTAAAGTTTTATGTCTAATCAATATTATAGCAGAAAAGCCTTAAAGCAAGTGAAGTACAGGCACGTAGAAAATAAGTGTTGCTTTGCAGAAGATATTCCAGATAATTTACGCTTTGATGTCATTCTCCCGATTCCTTGAAGGATCACATTCAATTATTATATGTGTCTGTACTTCACAGGATACAACAAACAAGTGCATTACGATGTGCATATCGGCGTCAATAAATATCAGGCAACTTACCTGGAGTCTTGAAGCCAGAGATCTCTGGTGTCGATGGGAGGAAGTTCAGTTTCCGTAGAAGCTGCTGAGTGTTGAGGAGTTCCACCCCTCGGACCGAGGAATCTTCGCCAGGTGCATCGACGTTCTGAGAAAATAAACGATAAATTACTACTGCTTGGACACATTTGGATTGTCGCTGGGAATTTCTTTGAACGGCGTTGAGCCGATCCGGCATGGTTACCATTGCGTCACATGAGTCAAAATAATGATAATAATTTCGTAATGTTAAAAAAAAAACAATTTCTTTACGTCAAAAACAATGCACCTTTTCAGAATTGCGCGTAAGTTAATTGAACCACCAATTTGGATATAAAAAAAACTTTATTTAGGTATAACGAGTAGTAAGTTTAAAAAGGCATCATTTTTTGCCGTATTGGGGCGGCTTAGAATACTGACCCCAATCCCACGACGGATGGGTGTCGTAAGAGGCGACTAAATCCAGCCTGTACCAGCGCTGGTGGTAGAGCCCCTCGAGGGATTATATTGGTAATATTGATTTTTATTGTTAATCAATACCATTATTGCTATTATCATTTCGCCTGGATAGCTACCACCCTTGAGCATGAGTCAGTCGCCAAACGACTCGTCGTGTTCCAGCTGGGGGCTTGAGAATTCTTTCTTTCTTTTTCTTCTCTGTTTCTTGGCCGGCAACGCATCAACCTTTGGTGTTGCTGATGTTCATGTGCAACAATAGCCACTGAGCATCAGGTGGATCGTCAGCTCGTGTGTCGTGGTGGTCGTTTGCCGACTATTTTCATAAAAAAAAAAACTATTTGAGTCTAGAAGCATACTGCATTAGTTATTTATGACCACAATTAGTGTCTAAGAATAGGGAAGTTGTTTCAACTCAATAGGTCCATAATTCTTGATTTGGAAGGAGAATTTACGGACTTAAGTGTTTGGTGTTCCAACTTGAACACGCACCTCTAAATGTGACAAGTCCAAATGTGACGCTAGTACCAGGACGCGACGTCGGTAATCCTGATAATAACATGTGTACAGTGAGCAAAAGAATTAGGTATGTAGGGCATAATTCTAAACCCATCTATAGTGTTTAATATTAAAGAATGTTTATGTTATTATCAATGTTAAACGCTGTCCATACGGTATGATTTTGTAATAACGTATTCAATATTAAATTATATTAAACATTTCGGAAGGATTTTAAATGATCCCCTGCATACCTATTTCTTTTGCTTTGTGTACATCAGACTCAATAGTTTGAGGTCCAAGGTTATCAATAGCAGTGACAAAGTAACTTAAGTCAATACTTGTTTATTATGTTTGCCGCATAGAAATCAATAACGTCAGGCAGACATTTAAGTGGTAGGTACACTGGAATGACCTTTTTACCATCGAATGACAGCGAACAGTGTTTATAATTCATGGCAGCTTTGTGCTTTATTGCAGCAGGTTCAATTACATAATTAATTTATGTAATCTATACATCTATATATCTTCTATACATCTATACATTTATACATCTATAGATACAAATAAATAAAATTGAAGTCTGTTTGTAATATTAAAATAACCGCTTTTCACTAAGTGCATTTGGATGTATGCAAGGTACATATACCATAACAACATTTTTTACAATTTTTGTCTGTCTGTCTGTCTGTCTGTCTGTCTGTCTGTCTGTCTGTTTGTTCCAGCTAATCTCTGAAATGGCTGGACCGATTTTGACGGGACTTTCACTGGCTGATAGCTGATGTAACAAGGAGTAACTTAGGCTGTTTTTATTTTAGAAAAAAAAAATATATGTTAGGCGATACGAAGTTCGCCGGGTCAGCTAGTATCTAATATTTTTCTACATTTTATAATATTCGTAAGTGCACGTATTTATATGTTACCGGATATCTGTATAATGCAGGTATTCAACACAATTCCTAGGAAATGTGTATAATACCTGGGTCGCTTTGGCAATGTATTAAATTATATGAATATTATTCACCATTACATTGTTTGCCTAGGTAATGTAGGTATACGTTTCCCAACTACTGTACAGAATACCTGCAGGTCCACCGGCAATGAATAAAGTTAGATTTGGGTATGTGTAGTCAACTTGGATGGAGGTTGGAATTTAGAATTTACTTAAAAACACACTCAAAACAAATTGTAACCTGCATGAATAGATATTTTTTTATACATTTTACATTAATGCTTGACCGAAATCACACTTGATGGTAAGGAGAGATGCAGTCTAATGGCTCCTACACTACACTGCTCGCCTACGCAGCTTCGGATTTTTCAAAATTGGTGACAGAACTGACTTAGTCAACCCCGACCCCACGTGGTACTATTCTGCCCTACCCCTAGAGTGAATGTAAACCCTGGAGGCGCGGAGGGAGAGCAGCCCCCGCCCGCTGTAACCAACTGCAGGCGAGCATGGAGTGCCTGCAGTTGTTACGCAAGGGCGGAGGGGCTGCACTTCCCGCAGCGCCGGAGACGTTTGGAAGCCTTTTTGTGTATCAAAAACCCCTAAATTCTCCCTAAAAGTGCATATGTCACCGGAAGATAACAAGAACCGCAAAAATTTGTAAATACAAACCTAGGTTTATAAACAATATACAACTAAATGAATATTACTCTAACTGAAACATTCGCTACTTGAAAGTTGGCTTTTGAAAAGTGTCATTATAAAAGGCAGACTAAACGTACAGTTGGCAACTGTTAGGTTGGGAAATAAAAAAAAAAAATGTGATAAGTTGGCAAATGATTATTCGGTGAAATAAAATTCTGCAAAACGTTAGTTGGCAAGTGATAATCGGCCAAACAATTTTCGGTGAAAAGGCAGAGAACCGTCTTTTACACACATTACCAACTACGCGTGGAGTATTGTATAGAATGCCTGGGCTAAGTATGAAATAAATAATATTCCAGACGTTACCTGAACGTTTTAGATATTCTATACATTGCCTAGGTATTATATACAATGCTGAATTATACAGATATCCGGTAACATAATATACACTTAATGGGTGCATAATATAAATAATTTCATATTTCTTGTATTCGATAAAATTCATGGTATTTTTAAAACATCTATCTACATAATAATACTGATGCGTGTTAGGCCACACGCAATGTAGGATTCCGAAGAACTAAGTTTATCAACTATTACTCATTAACTACTTACGCTAACATAGTCGTGATAGTTTTCCTGGTCATATTTAAACTATTTTTGAGAATTTTTTCACTTTTCCAGCTTCAGCCATTTAGCCAGCTTAACTCTAATCAAAATTAGCAGTTTAAAGCCAAATATTTTGAAAATAAACCCCTAAATTCAAAAAAGGTCTCATAATGTTTTTGAAAGACCTTTTCAATGATACCCCACACTATGGGGTACGCAATGAAAAAAGGACGGAAGACGGACGGACATGACGAAACTATAAGGGTTCCGATTTTACTACTTATACATATATTCTTTAAAGAAAAACCAACACTGAAATTTTAAGTAAATTCATAATAGGTAGTCGATTTAATAAAATAGTGTGTGAGCGTGTGTGATCATCAACTACATACATACATACCTGCATTATTCTAAGAAAAATACTTTCAACAAGAGAAGACCGATTATTAAATATTATGAAGCCCAAAAATTCGATATTATACTTGTATAAAAAGCAAAGTACTCCGATAGGGCTGACACAGCTATAAATAAAAGAGCCATGTGTTATCAAAGGCAGGACAAATATTACGGATGTGGGAACCCTTTTAGATAGAGACGACATTTCGTTGACATGTCAAACATGGATGCTTTTAAGGGATTAGTATTGGATGAGCGTCTGAGGATATATCAAACTCTTGAAGTGGGAAAGTAAATATTGCTTCTTGGGGTGTGGGGTACTATAAGCCCGGTTAACGGCTCCCTGTAGTGACGTTACGAAAGACGTCACTTACTTTTAAACTTGGATTAAGTGTTAAAACAATTGCGTAGGGACTTACGTCTTTAGTTTAGGAGCGTGTTATTATTCACATATCTCACGGACAGGACAATCGAGTCACATTAAAATGGTGCGGTAAACTTAATTCTCCAGGATTAATACAAGAATGCCCGCAATTTCAAATAGGCACGGTTGCCAATTGACACGATCAATAAAATAATATGGGCACGAAACAAATAATTCTTGACAAAAAAATAACCGACTTCAAAATTAGGGATAACTCAAAAATTACTAGTCAGATCTCGCTCAAATTTAAGTCCCGTCACATAACAAGCACCAGCTGTCGATTAAAAAAAGAATCATTAAAATCTGTTCACCCAATCAAAAGTTCTGAGGTAATAAACATAAAAAATGCAGTCGAATTGAATACCTCTTAATAAATAGTGCACTGTGTGTGATGTATGACGCGAATATAAGCCCTAATATTACGTCAAAGCAAATCTATTTTAAGTAGCTGCAAGGCTATTCTGTTTTGTAACTCGACAGCGGAATCCGCGATGAGTTTCAAAATTGAATTTCGAGTTCGAGACTCACTTCAATTCGCAAGTGCGTACTAGATGATTAGAGAATGACATAATGTATATGTATTCGGTAAGAATACCATACCGAGGCCATCTTTAGTCGTTTGAAGTTCGAGTTCGAGACTCACTTCACTTCGCAAGTGTGTACTAGATGATTAGAGAATGACATATCAAGATGACGCAAGTTCGTTTTCGAGTCTCACTTGAGTGAGCTTCGATTTCGAGTTTGTATTTTAGAGAATAGCCCTCCTGATTTGTCATTGCATTTACCGGCAAGCCGTATAAAAGGTAATAGTCATATTATCTCTGAGGGTGAAGGTAAACGAGAGTATTTTTTGAGCTGTTAATCGCGTGAAATGAGTTGGTTTCATACTAAAGTCCAAAATCATTTTGCGTCGCCGCGTCGTACAAACAGGACTTTAGTATGAAACCGAATGGAAACGACTTATTTTTCGTGATTCACAGATTAGAAAAATCGTTTGTCCCCACTCTAAAATCCGCATGCGTTAAAATTGTCATCTGGAACTTAATTACTCGTGGCTTAACTGTTTTGTTATACAACAGGTGCTTCACAATAAATCCTGTCCGTGATAAAATTGAATTGCGGTGAAAAATATTCTCAATCGCAAATTAAAATATTCTAAACTAGTTTTAGCCGTGAATTTACATTATAAACGTCCAAACCATCTCAGGGGAACAAACGAAATTAAATCTATCATACATATCTACATAGGATATTAATTTATGCATTAATTTACTGAAAATGTTGGCAACTTTTAATAAATTTATAAATAAATATCCTATGTCATAATACTGAAAACAATGCCTGTTTCTGTGCTAAGTTTAATCTTAATGTTAGTTATATGTTATATATAGGTTATGTTAACATTAGTACGGGATCCGAATATGTTTAGCATGTATATATATTTTTAGCATACCAGAATGGATATTAATTACTTTTCATCCTAGTTTTTGTTACTTTTATTTCTCCTCACTTAAAAGTCATGCATACAAAACTAGTATAAATTAAAAAATTAAAAAAACACGCTTGCTGTCAAAAAAGCTATCAATTCATGATATACCTTTTTGAAATCCTTATGGTGAGCTCTTTAATTTGACACCCATATAGCATTATTCGATTTATTTTTATTTTTTGATACTTCAAACCATGGCATCTCACAGCCACCATTTTGTTTATTTTTAATTTCACTTATCTAAAAACACTTGGGTTATCGAGACGAATCTAACGATATCATAATTATATAAATCCGTTCAGCGGTTTACATAGATACACATACATACGCGCGAAAAACATAACCCTTTCTTGACAGTCGGGTAATAAAAGCTGACGACCCGTGTGGCGCAATGGTTACCATGCTGGATCGCCGCATCAAGGGTCCTGGGTTCGATTCCCAGCGAAGCGGAAATTTGAATGAGAAATTTGAATTTCTGTTCTCGGTCTGGGAGTGAATGTCCTTGTCTACTGTGTTGTCCATGGCACCCACGACACAGGGAATCCTAGTATGGGGCTATGAAAGTGAAGAGTTAAAAAAAGTTCCACGATAACTAATTTAATAACAGGCCGTTCTCACACGTTCACGTGTGTACATATTTCTATTTTCAACGTTGTTGTTGTCGTTGGGTTGTTTTATTTTTCTTTCCTTAAACAATGGTCTATTGTACTTGCTGTTGTTTGGCATTCTTCGACCTCTTCGTACATTGTTTCGGTTTGTAGTTAGTCTCTGTAAAATATATTTTTGATCAAAGCTTGCATTTCTTTTTTTCGAAGGGATGGTTGTTGTTGGCTCTAGCGGCCTTTATGACTTCACGCGGATAGAGGGGCGAGCTTGGATAGGTTCAAACGAGAAGAAGCAAGATTCCTTGGACACTTTGGTTTCTTTAAATTGGTTATTTTGGGATTGTTATTGCTGTCTTTTGCTGAAAGTATTGAAATCCTTGTTCTCCATAACTTCTAAAACTTGATTGCTTTGGATACTTTTCACATTCTGAACTAAAATCTACTTCTGTAATATATAGTTTTTTTTCTGGTTTTATAATAGTAAGTCTTTTCGCCTCAGTTAAAAAATTGTGATATTGTCACTAACAAAAGTCTCGTTTTCTTCCATTGGCCAAATCATTAATCGTTGTGGGATTTCGGGTAGTTAATTTGCTTCTCCCAGCCTAAGGATTTTGTGAAAATCTTCTTTTTTGGGATGGTGGCTTTCCTTAATGTCAGTGTAAAAACGTGTAAGAATGTGTGGGCGTTTTATCCCTTTCAACCTACATTTATCCCTTCATCCATCCATCCATTCAATTCATTTATTATGTGTAAAGAGATTAACAGGGTTCGTCCCTTATCAAACCATAAGTCAATTTCTGCGTTGAATATGTCCAGTCAACGTAAACGTTTTCAACGAATAATATTATTAATAATAATAATATTCGTTATAATATTATTAATAATAACATTATTGTCTAGATCTCGCTTGTGAGTTAAAATCTTTAATCCTACGATGTTTAATGATGTAAAAAGAATCATCTGGTGTGAGGTAAAGTGTTAAATTGATACATTATTGCTATTAAGCCAGTGAATGAATACGTTAGTGTATTAGCTCCTTGTATTAAGCTAATCCTTGTACTAAGCTTAGTTTCACTTGTATTGTAACTTGCGTGACAATAAAAGTAAAAACAAAATTAATAAATGACGAATTAGAACTATACTCTCATGTGAAAAATTGTAACTTTTTTGAGACGTGAAAAAATATTACTAATTTAATGAAAACTAAATTAATACATGGCAAATTGGAACTATACTTACATGTGACAAATTGTAACTTTTTTGGGACGTGACAAATAATTACTAATCTATACATCTATACAAATAAATAAAATTGGAGTGTCTGTTTGTAATATTAAAATAACAGCTCTTTACTAAGTGCATTTGGATGTATACACGGTACATATACCAAAACAACATTTTTTACAATTTTTGTCTGTCTGTCTGTCTATTTGTTTCAGCTAATCTCTGAAATGACTGGACCGATTTTAACGGGACTTTCAATGGCAGATAGCTGATGTAACAAGGGGTAACTTAGGCTAATTTTATTTTAGAAAAAAATAGGCGATACGAAGTTCGCCGGGTCAGATAGTTTAATATATTTTTGGCGCATGACGAGTTAGAACAAACTTTTGGGGTGACCAGTTGACCCCTAAATCAGTAATGCTGCTTTTTTACAAGAAATATTTCCAAGCTTCCAAGGTAAGGCTCCGGGAGCTGATCGCCGGTAAGGACTCCGATTGGACCCCACGCGCAACATCGCTCGTCAAACAAGCTAAAGCTTTCAAAAGGATATCCGTGATGGTTAATAACTTAATGATAACAACTGTAAAACCAAAGACATTATCAATGCTTTGTCAGTGAAGCAAGCGCAAACGGCCGGTAAAGGGCCGAGGTAATTTCAGAATTATGCCCACACTCAGGTATGGGCATAGAGTGGAATACTCTGTAGGCATTCTCACGGGCAATATGTCTTAGTGACTTGTATGTTACGTTTTGTCAATCAAGCTACATCATCGCTCATGGATTGATTTTGTGTGTCAGCGAAGACTCGATGTACGACTGTCACATAATTACAAAACATTTCGACCGTTGAAAATCCTTCCTCTAAATCTGATGATCACGAATGCGTGAATTCAGATTCAGGGAGCGTTAAAGTAAATTATATTTTAGCTTTGAGACATTACGTACAGTCGCTCCGGTGACTTAGAAACGTTATCATACCCGTACCTCGTGAAATGGGATAAGCATCTAATACCATTTTCATTAATAATTCCTTTATAACTAGAAATGAATTGCCATTTCTGAATTTCACTTCATGCGTAGATATTTTATAACGAGATTTTCTTACGAAATTTCAAATTTTCGGGAATTTGATGATAAATACGAGTATCTTGATTAATTCAAGCTATTTGACGAAGATTACACTGTAATTGCAGTTGGGGGCCATCCATAAATTACGTCACACGTTAGCGGAGGGGGAAGACGATGATGTGTGATATTGTGTGACAAGGGGTGGGAGGGGGTCCTAAATTTTGTGACGTCACATTTGAAATCGAATAAATGGTATGTATAGGTAAATATTAAAAACAATTAATGGAAATAAAACTTATTTCGGAACTGCTGTTTTAATTTAATAATTTCTAGGTGTAATAAAAATTCATAATATGTGCGTCACACTAGGATGGGGGGGAGGTCTCACAAATGTGACTAGCTGTGACAAGGACACGGGGAGGGTTCAAAAAGTCATTAAATTAGTGTGACGTAATTTATGGATGGCCCCTTGAAAGAAACAGTTTCACCCACGGAAAAAACGGTGAGTGGGAATATTGGTTTTATCATCGGAATGGAATAATGGTTACCGTGATTGGACTACTGTTTGACGGGCCCTGGGTTCGATTCGCAGGGATTTAGAAATTTTAATGACAACTTTGGATTTTTGTATTATATTGTATTGTATTGTATGTTGCCATGAACCCACGACACAGGGAATTCTTGTGGGGCTATGAGTCTAAAATCAAACATAACATTACCAAAGACATCACCGATGCTCTGTAAACCAAAAAAAGAAGTGACAAAAAAGTAAAATTTCAAGAGACTTGTATGTTACAACTTTACAATAAATCACACGCAAGCAATATTATATACTGTCCCAATAATAATCCTCGATTTGCACACACTAAAAGAAATAAGTCTTCAAACATATTTTCTACGTCTAATAAAGCTTAGTCCGTAATCCTTCGGCCATTTTGAAACGACTTTTCTTAATGGAAGGTGCTAAATTCTCATTTTTTGTATTACCTTGTCAATATTTTAATAGTTTTTATATTAAGAGCCTTAAAAGATGTATTGCACCAGGAGCAGAAACTTGGATTTCAATATAGAAGTCCTAAATATATAATATTGATATTGTATGTAATTTATTGTACTATATTTTAAAAATTGATTTTATAATAACAATATACAACTGATAATGTTATTTTATTGTAAGCGAGCTACTAGTGGGGGAGCCCACTTTAGGGGTTTTTGGATTTATTCGAATAAATCCAAAAACCGCGCGATAGATTATTATAAGGAGGATGCTTTACACATTGATAAGTATCTCCAGCCAGTATGAACCTTTAATATAGGGAGTAAATCCAAAAATCTCCTCTTGGGCGCCCCTACCAATAAGCGAGCACTATACGAGGATGATCAACTACTTGGGAACTGCTCGGATACGGACAAAAATCCTAGACCGATATCTATAAAGCGATCTTAAGTTTTGCTCAGGCTAAAAATTATCGGAACAAAAGTAATGGTCCTAAATCAACCGTTAGCCGTTTCTTATGACTTTTTACACAACTACTGAGGAAGGGTTATGTTTTTCGCGTGTATCTTGTATGTATGCATGTATGTATGCATATAATATTCTTTATTACTTCGTATCTTCCAAGCCGCTGAACGGATTTATATAATTAAGATATCTTGAGATTCGGCATGATAACGCAAGTGTTATTAGTTAAGTGAAAAAAAAACAAGCATGGCGGCTGAGAGTTGCCATTGTTTGAAGTATCAAAAAATATAAATATATCGAATAATGCAATACGGAAGTATCAATTTAAAGAACTCACCATAAAAATTTCAAAAAGGTATATCATGATAACATTTTGATAGCAAGCGGGTTTTTTTTAATTAATACTTTCATATTAAGGAATTGTCAGTTATTTAACAGTTGACTGTTTTCTGAGCAAAGTCAAAGTCTAAGCACGGTTTATAGATCTTACCCCTAGAGACCCGAACATTCTCAATCAAACGAGCTGAGTAATCATTCGGGGATGGACAACTGGAAATAGACATTCAACGAGAACCGATAACTGTTATTACCACAGGCATAGGTACTAGGTATACATGTCTGTGGTTATTACAATATGGGTTTGCGAACATTGAAGTATAATGTCATAGAATAGACATCTCGAAAAAAATGTGTGTCCCGGGAGGTTCTATTTTCAAAATTGAGCCCCCGGTCTCCTTTCAAAATCGAACGAATCCATTGAAAATTGAAGCCGATCGGTGCCAATTCATTGGGACATACATTGTGTTCACGATGTCGGTTCTACATATAATAATACTTCAATGTTTGCGAAGACCATTTTTCGATATAGGAATCCTTTTGCAAAAGTGTTTTGTTTCTTTTACTCTCCTGAAAAACGATAAAGATAAAAGATGTTATAGCAGTGCAATAGCTAAAATAGGTATTATAGGCGTTTATGAATAAGGCCGCAAGCTTTTAAGTGCTAATTTTGGTTAGAGTCAAGTTCCTTCCCCTGTCAGCGAAATGCTTGGTGTTGGACATGTTAAAAATTCAAGCAGTACCATTTATGATGAATTTTTAAAAGGAAAACTATTACGGCTACGGTAGCTTAAGTAGGTAATGAGTAATAGTCGATGAACTATGGAACCCTATATTGCGCGTGTCAAGTCATGACACGAACTTGGCAGGTTTTTCAATTTGTACTAGTACAGTACAGCATAATACAGGGACTATTATAATATTATGGTTTTTATGAGCATATTATTATTTTATTTATGAGCTATTTTTACTCATCTTTTTCCGAGCACATTTCGCACCCTCAGTGGAAAAAAGGCATAACATAAAAATTGTAATTTACAGGAGAACAAAAAAATTGTTAAAATATCAGTAAGTAGTCAAAGGAATTTACATTACGATTTCTTGCACAAAACCGTCAAAATTAATGATAAAAAAATGTGAGCCGTCACGGGACGCCTGGCAGATGTGAAACATCGACATTATTTTGTAAAAGTAATATGCAGAAAAGAACATATTGTGATAGGAACTAAATATGTCATAATGATAAAATAAAATATTACGATTTTTAATTAGTAGTAGTTTTTAAGTAATAGTAGATAATTTAGATTAGGCTGATCACTTTCACTCTCTAAATTATCACGGTCAGACATTTTATTATCAGAAAAATAATTTGTTTTCAAGTAAAACACAGGTTATGTTTACTGTAGTAAACAACACTGTGTACACTACGGAGTATACACTATAGGTATTCGAGCTCAGTGTAGCGAGAAAGATGGCGACGCGTCGCCACGGCATGCGTCGCCACGCCAGAAATCGGTTTTACGTGCGGCTATAGATGTTTCACATCAAAAATTGAAAAAAAATTGAACAATTATGCAGCTTTTGTCCCTCTTTCCAATCATATTAATAACTAAAATTCAAAGTAACAGACTTATGTTTTTTTCCACTGAGGGTACGTTTTTTCCTGGTAACTTTATTGCTTTTATGTTGGGGATGCTAAACATGTGTTTTGTTTCTTTTTTGTTAGTATCTCTAACCTAGTATCTAGTAACCCTTATTATTTTTTATAATGGTTTGTGCTTATACACCTTACCAGCTTTGTATGATTGTAGTAACGAGGTTTCTTGTAGATCATAATGTTTAAACGTGTTTTTGCGTGCGACCGTAAATGATCTGAGAAATTTGTCCGAGTATTACTAGGCAAACATAAAAGTGCGTGACGTTCAGTACTAGAAAAAATCACCAATACCTCGAATAGCGCTTCAAGGGTCACGCCTCTTCACTATGTTTATTTGATGATGATGGTTCTTTGCATCGTTAAAACTAAGGCAATATCACCAATTTTGCACACTGTTGATTAATGGACGAGGTATTTGCGCGATGTCTCTATTGGTGGTTGGGCTCCGTACCATATAATTTAATGCAACTCTGTTCTTGCATGGTTGTAAGGTTAACTATATAAGTATCTCGTGTGGCGCAATGGTTACCATGCCGGATCGCCGCAACAAGGGTCCTGGATTCGATTCCCAGCGAGGCGGAAATTTGAATGATGAGTTTGAATTTCTGTTCTCGGTCTGGGTGTGAATGTCCTTGTCTTGTGTGTTGTCCATGGCACCCACGACACAGGGAATCCTAGTGTGGGGCTATGAGTGTGAAGCGTTATTTATTTATTTACTTTATCTAGATAGTAACAATAATGCTTTATACATCAATTGTTGCGCCTATTACTCTGGATATTTGAGTATTTTGACAGACTTGAACGGCAAAGTGTCACCGCTTTATGCATGGGCAGCTGTGAGTAGGTACGTTAATACGACCGCCTTCATTTGCTTCATTTCTTTCTTTTTTTTTCTTCTCTTTTTCTTTGCCAGAATCGCATCAGTAATGCCTTTGTTATTTCTGATGTCCATGGGCGACGATAGCCACATATCATTACGTGGATCATCATTCCGTATGCCGGCTATTTCCATATAAAAAACATTCCTTAACTGTAAGTATGAAATAAAGTTATCAACTACGACAGTCACGCTATAATACCGATTGGAATCGCACCAAGCCAGCCCGCCGCCCAGCCCTGGCCTAAACCCTTCCGCTGCTGCGCCAGGAGTTGGACAGTGAGAGCATACGTCAGCAGCATCACGCCCAGGGGTATATAGAAGGATATCACGGAGCCGATGGCCTTGTAGAGTGGGTCGGGGATCTGGCACGAACCCCCAATTAGGACCGACTCCTCGTTCTGTGGAAAGAAGAGTAGAGTAAGTGTCTAAGATTACCATGGCTTCACCTGTTAATGGTCAATTTTTAAGTTCTCTCCTCTGGGGCCATTTATAAATTACATCACACTAATTTCATGACTTTTTGACCACTCCCCCCCTCCTTGTCACAGCTGATCACATTTGTGAGACCTCCCCCCTAGTGTGTAGTCACATATTATGAAATTTTACACCTAGAAATTACAATATTAATTTAATATAAATTACAATATTATATTAAAGCAGCAGTTCCGAAATAAGTTTTATTTCTATTATTTGTTTTTTTAATATTTATCTATACACATACCAAATTATTAATGGGTTGAAGCCATACCAATTATTCCATTTTGAAATGTGACATCACGAAATTTAGGACCCCTCCCACCCCTTGTCACACAATGTCACAATTTATCGAAACCTAACATGTGACGTAATTTATGGATGGCGCCATAAGATACATATATGTACAACATTGTTAATTTTAATTACCTAATTTAGTATTGTTGTATAATTGACACTATTTCATGAATTTGGATACACGAAATCAGAAAATAGTAAATAACAAAGCTGTTACATCTCTGCTAAAACGAATAATCATTTATTTATAGGTCTGTTAAATATTTGATTCGGTTTCTAACATACCTGTGTACCTGGTTTGTGACTATACTAATATGTTTCATGAATGTAGTCAAACTGTATCAAAAAGGGATAGGATTATTAATAAATGTTTCCCGATCACAAAGGTCTGTTATTATTATTACAGAATAAACCTTATTAAATTTTGATGATTAAAGAAGACAAATTATAAAAATGTACAAGCGAAAGAGACTTAAATGTGTTCAATATTACCAATATAATAACACTCGCTAAGCCGTATGACGTCAGCTTTATAATTAAAAATTTATTGAGCTATTTGAAACCTAACTACGTATTTCTTTGTTTGAAAATAATATATTATAGTTTTTTTTTTTCATCTAATTTGAAACATCGATGATCGATGCAAAGGGTGCATTTAAAAACTCAAACAGACATCTCGAACAAAATGTGAGTCCCGCCGGGAGGTTCTATTTTTAAAATTGAGCCCCCGTTCTCTTTTCAAAATCGAACGAATCCATTGAAAACTGAAGCCGATCGGCGCCATTCATTCATTGGGAACTACATTGTGTTCGCGGTGTCGGTTCTATATGCTAGTAATAATACTTCAATATGGTTGAAGTTTGACACTTAAAGCATATTTTAAGTTTCTTTTAAAGTTCTAAGTTTGAAACATATTAATTGAATCTTTAAGTTCGTGACCTGAAGTAAGTAGCTCATAATTGGAAGCTCGAAACATGAAGTCCGAAAATTGAACATCGATAAGGTAATTTCTGAATCAAAACTATGTTATTATATTATACTTTCAAAACTAACAATAAGATATAAGTTTAACGATGATAAGCTCCTACTTATAAGAAATATAACATACTTGACTCACGGACGTAAAAAAAGAACGGACGTAACCTTGTCTAATCGAGAGTGAAGCTGACAGCTGACAGCTCGCTTACCATGTGTGCGTAATTTTGTAATTTTTGATTCGCGATGGTGTGTCATATGAGGATAGTGTCAATGTGTGGGTGTGTGTACTTGTACGAATACAGAGTTGGTATTACTATGGGTGCTTCACTGAATTTGTTCTTAGGATTACGTCCGTCTTTTTTTACGTCCGTGACTTGACTGAAATATTATTGTGTTAATTCGTAATAAAAACTGTAAACGGTTTATAATGTATCACTCATATAATTTTTTGTGCCTATCTCAATTGTACAAAAAACACCTGCGTAAGTTTTTAAACATAATTAATTACTTTTTGTAAGTAAACCTCAACTTTGGATTAAAAGTTACGCAAGAAGGCGTTAATTACTGAAGAACAGAAAACTTGACTTTACTTTCGACTTTGTTAATGATGTTAAAAATAATTCATAGCACGGTATTTTTACCCGACTGCCAAGGAAGGGTCATGATTTTCGTGCGTATCTTGTATGCGTGTAATATTCTTTATTACCTCGTATCTTCCAAACCGCTGAACGGATTTATATAATTATGATATTGTTAGATTCGTCTTGATGACCCAAGTAGGTATTCTTAGATAAACGAAATTAAAAATAAATAAATATGGTGGCTGTGAGATGCCATTGATTAGAGTATTAAAAAATAAAAATGAATCGAATAACATAATATGCATATCAAATTACAGAGCTGACTATAAGGATTTCAAAAAAGTATATCATGATAGGTTTTTGATAGCAGACGGGTTTTTTTTAATTTTTAAATGTCTAGTTTACTAAATGGAAGCTATATTGTTTGTAAACGAAACGCATCGCAGATCTGCTCTTATTATAATTATTTTATGAAATATTGCCCACAGAATCCACAGCCGTGCTAAAATGAAATTGAATTACTGTGGCATTTTTGACATAAATGGAATTTTATCCGAGAGAATTATACTGTATGAATAACGGGTTGTATTTTAATTCAACACACATATTTTATTTCATGTGGGTATTATTCAATATACTTATTTATGTAATAACTAAAGTAATTTAATTTAGAAAAAAAAAACAGTTTTAGGAAAAAATAGGATCAATGAAAAAATTAATAATTTTAAATACCACGCGGACAAAGACGTGGGTAACAGCTAGTAAAATAAATACATACATACACAAAGACAAGAAACAACAACGTGAGGTATTATGACCCGGCATAATGATGCTATGCCGTTCTGTGGTCGCGTGACTCGACCATGAGAGTAAAAATTTTGTTAATAAATTGAAATAACCAATCGGACGTTAATTGTTTTGCTCGCTTAACGAAGCGCATTATGAATAATTAACTGAATTATCTCGTTATCTGAAATTCACTTATTTAAAATTTATTTGCTCAGCTAGTCTCTACTTTAATTTTAATAGTAAATTTTTCAATTAATTTCGTTTCATTTCATTTTAATCGGATTCCAGTATTAGTAACCATTCTAACCTATGCATATTATACGCAGAAAGCTTATGTATGCAGTAGAAGATATAAAGAAGAATAAAAGAAGAATGTCATACTTGCAATCACGGACCTAAAAAAAGACGGACGTAATCCCAAGAACAAATTCAGTGAAACACCCATAGTAATACCAACTCTCTATTCGTACAAGTACACACACCCACACATTGACACTTCACTGCTTCAATCGCGAATCAAAAATTACGCTCACATGGTAAGCGGGCGGCCCTTGCTATGCTTCACTCTCGATTAGACGAGGTTACGTCCGTCTTTTTTTCAGGTCCGTGCTTGCAACTTAGTTTTAAATTTTGTCACAATATTACAACTAAAAATCAAAACACAAAATCAAAACTGAAAATCAAAACTCATTTTGTTTTGTCCGCATTATAAAACTAAATTCTTATCTAATTGTCTGACCACGATAGTAAGCATATCGACGCTTTAAATGCAAAAATTACCAAGCGACATGTTGACAACTTTACACTACAGCATTTTAAAGTTAAAATTAAAAAAAAATCGCCTATTAGTCATAACTACTTAATTCCAATGACTTTTACATGCAGTTTAAATGTTTAATAAAGCGATTTTTACGATTTTTTTTTCTAAAATAAAAACTTTAAAATGCTTTAATGTAAAGTTGTCAACATGTCGCTTGGTAATTTTTGTCATTCAAGCGTCGATATGCAAATTCCTGTATCAGGTGGCCCCAGTCTTCGAATAAAGAATAATAATTGATTTTGTTTGTTGCAATAAATAATATTTAAAATGAATTGAATTGTTTCCTTGATCATCTGTTATGCGTACCGTGAAGGACCGAAATAGCTTACCAACTTACCAACGTCGGCATTCTCAGAATTTGATGTGGGCGTCACAAACGAAATTATGAATAGCGTACTTAGCGCAGCCTCCATCTTGGATAATTTCTACTTAACATCAGGGGTGTTAGTGAAGTGTCAGGCAATAACTTATTCTAAGTAATAAATAATAGTTAAAAAAAACTAATAAACACGCTTTTATACAAAATCAAACTAAAAAATAGAAAATAAATTTGAATTAAGAATCGTGAATTAAAAGGGTGCTTTATAACATAACACTTTTACTCATTGACACAATGCACCCTACGCTTTTAATTCCCAATTCTTAATTCAAATTTATTTTCTAGTTATTAGTTGGATTTTGTATAAAAGCGTGTTTTTTAGTTTTTTTTTTAACTATTATTTATTTTTTCATTTTTTAGTTGGATTTATTGAAATGAAATTTAGGTTTTTTTCTTTCTTTTTTTCTTTAAATATTGAATTGTCATCGGTCCTTGATAAGTCTACGAAGTTTGAAAGAAATCTGACCGTTTGAAGTGGGTCAAAATCAACTTCGAAGGAGTCGGTTACAAGTTACAAACAAACATACATACAGGTGAAGCTAATATAAAGCGTGTAAAAAATGGTTACCTTAGAGTACATCAGGCTCAAAGGTAGGCTCATTGCAGTAGATAGAATCCACACGAAGACGATCTTGATTGTGACTCTCTTCCTCGTTTTGTTTCTGCCGAACCTCATGGGGTAACGGAGAGAGAGGTATCTGAAACAAGATGAATCAATTATACTTCTAGCACGGACCTGAAAAAAAGACGGACGTAACCTCGTCTAATCGAGAGTGAAGCATAGCAATGGCCGCCCGCTTACCATGTGTGCGTAATTTTTAATTCGCGATTAAAGCATTAGGGTGTCAATGTGTGTGTACTTGCACGAATAGAGAGTTGGTATTACTATGAGTGCTTCACTGAATTTGTTGTTGGGATTACGTCCGTCTTTTTTTTAGGTCCGTGACTTCTAGATATACGTACAAAATATTGCTATGAGATAATAGTGTTATCAAATTAAACAAAACAGATTAAAATTATTCAAAATTATTATTGATTCTGAATAATTTTAATCTGTTGTTAACTATTGGACAAAAATGTTTTTAATTTATTTTTTTAATATGGTTTTTTTTTTTTTAATTTAAATTTTATTTTAATTTAATTTAATTTGATATTTCAATTCTGATTTTTAATTTGATGTTAATTTAAATTTTATTTTTACTATTATTTTAAATGAGATTTAAACGCTATTCACAAAGCATGCTGTGATTACCTGTTATAGTAAGAACAGTTTGATAGTTGTTATAAGAAAAAAATATGTTTCAGAAATGTTAACGCTGTATCTTATGTTGGTAATCCAAAATAAATAAATAAACAAATAAATAAATCAAATCATTTGATGCCCCCTTTGCTTTCAAATGTAATTACGTCGGTGCTTGCCAAAATCCAAATGGGATTTTTTGAATTTTTTTTATTCATCAGTTTTGAACGACGCATCTGTTGCAAGAAACTACACTGAATTATGATTTGCCAGAAACTTTATGTTTTTACCCTACGAAGAACCAGTTATGTGAACTTCAATGAATATTTAAAAGAATTTTTAAACATCAAAATTGCATATAGCAGATTTTGTGTGCGAATATCTAAAGGAAAATAAACGTTTACACTCATACCCTTATACCCTGCAGTAGGTTATTTACCTGTGTCGCGGGTGGTATGGACTTCACATAAATAACACATTACAATAAATAATAATAACAATAAGAAAATGTCAGTGTAAATTTGTCAGTGTAACCTTGTAATCTGTAGGTAAGCCGGAGAATATATACAGTGCTGCTATTACACTAAACTTAACTGCATAGCTTATTCTACTATAATAATATAAGCCGCGAGGTTTTAAAATATATGGTTATGGTGTGTGAAGTTTCTTTAGTGGGTGGAGAAGTTGAAGAGCACTAGAAAGCGCTGGAGCGCGGGAAGTGTGTCGCTAGTTTATTTCTTTTTAAAACGCATTTAAAATCCATTTTATTAATTTACCAGTAAAGGTCCTTTACATATACTTTTAGATATTAAGAAGACATGAGATAAGGTATCTAATATTCGTCTGAAGACGTTTAATCCACTTGTAACGCTTATTAAAATTGCAGCCCCAGACGATATCTGAGTTGACGATGAAATACTAACTTGATCAAACTTAACTACTTCAGAAGTCAAGTATGAACTATATCAAAGCCTCTTCATTCAATCCACACTTAACTAGTTTTTTAAGAGTCAAGAAGGTTTTTAAACTAACATTCTTATATGGTGAAATGTACTACATTATAAGTATTGTATGTGCAACTTGCAAGGCTCCTGGGAAATTAACGGCATGAGAAACCATACAGTTCGTGGAGAGTATTATTATTAAGACGTGACATGTTATACATTGTAAGATTGTGAGAATTATTGCGGAAAATTACCCCTTAACTGGGAAAATAATGGTAAAGTAAAATAAGGCGGAAAAAGAGCTCTTTTAGGGTCAGCAATAAATTGGCGACTCAGCTGGTCATAAACGTAGGTTCTGATCACTTAATACTAGGAGGCTCATCTACGTTATTTTTATTGCGCAATACTATAAAAGTAAGCTCATTTACAGTAAATCAATAAGTTTTACAAAACAAAAAATAGTAATTAGAACAAAAAATCGACTGCAATAAATTTAAAGTAGGTTGGTGAAAAATGTTAGGTACTGTTAAGAAAAATGTTAGGAAAAATGTTATTGATTTTAATTAATAATTAATACCATTATTAATATTATTATTTCTCCATGGGGTTCACCTGAATAGCTACCACCCTTGAGCATGAGTCAGCCGCCAAACAACTCGTCGTGTTCCGGCTGGGGGCTTGAGAGCCAGCTCTTTCTTTCTTTTTCGTCTCTCTTGGCCGGCAACGCATCAGTGATGCCTTTGGTGTTGCTGATGCCCATGGGCGACGATAGCCACTTACCATCAGGTGGGTCGTCAGCTCGTTAACCGGCCATTTTCCATAAAAAAAAAACATTTTCTAATATGAGAAAGTTAGTTTGTAGTGACCATGCCTCTCATATCACCAAAGAAAACGTGAAGAAAGGATAAGTGTAGTAAGCGTGCTTTACGCATGGGGTGAAATCCGTTCCTGAAGATGTAACAGCAATTCGTGAAGATCGGCAATATTATGTTATAACAAGTCTGTAATAAAAAATATGCTATTTACTATAATAATTTGGTAATATGTATTATTATTTGATTTTGTATTACCATGGGGAAATCCTGTCAGGACACGTAATGTCTAATAATTGACAGTATTCCTGTCTACATCAAAGGTGAATCAAATATAATAATAATAATCTATACTAATATATAAAGAGGAAAGATTTGATTTTTTGTTTGCATTGAATAGGCTCCGAAACTACTGAACCGATTTCAAAAATTCTTTCACTGTTGAGAAGCTACACTATCCCCGAGTAACATAGGTTATATTATATTTAAAAAAAAATTAGGGATCCTTAATAAAACTCCAATAATGTAACCCAAGGTGTAAAAAAATAAGAAAACCGAAGTAAAGCGGGGGCGGTTACTCGTAATAAATAAAAATAATCATGAATCAAAAGCACTGTAAGGTATCCTTTCTATACTATTAGGAAGAATAAAAACGTGTGAGCAAACGACACGAACAATCCATTTCTTATCGGAAAACCTTTATCAAAGAAAAAGTAGCGCAATTTTGTTCCAATTTATTGTCGTTTACTTCCTAATTTCCGTTCCCAAAAAGGCCAGATTGAGTGTGATGTGGATAATAAAATGAAGCAAATCAACCAATAAAAATGGACAAATGGACAGGATATTTTAGCTACACCATTTCTAAACCGATGCAATATTTTATAGGTTATCTATACTAATATATAAAGAGGAAAGATTTGATTTTTTGTTTGCATTGAATAGGCTCCGAAACTACTGAACCGATTTCAAAAATTCTTTCACTGTTGGGAAGCTACACTATCCCCGAGTAACATAGGCTATTTATAGTTTCAAAAAAATAATAATTAGGGAACCTTAATAAAACTCCAATAATGTAACCCAAGGTGTAAAAAAATAAGAAAACCGAAGCAAAGCGAGGGCGGTTACTCGTGTCTTTATAAGTAGGAAACCACAAAATAATTACCTATCAACGCTGATAGTGCAGAGGTGCATAATAGACGCAGTACACAATAGTACATCCAGACAGATCCAGGTGAGGCAGTAGACGGCTGGTAAGGGAAAATAGCCTGCAACAATCAAAATATATTTCATTAATATCTTAAGAATATTATCATAAATAATTTAGTTTATTTTTCACCAAACAGCTAACAAGCATCTGGATCACGTCAACATTCAAACAAAGAAAACTGCATCAAAATTGGTGCATTTGTTGAAGATATACGCTGCCACTGACATTATTCGTACGTGTGAGAATTCCAAATACTTAAATCAGCTTGAAATGAATGAAAGTTTCTATTAGCACCAATAGAAGCTAACTTTTCTATGAACCTTGAAGCACCGCAACGTTCAAGGAATTTAGCCACTAAAGTTCGCTTCAATTTCCGACCACGCTTCGAATTTACCTAACTCGTTTGATCACCTACAATTGACACTTGGCTAGAAGCGCTTCGTTAAGTTTCTATACTAACAATAGATAAACCTATTAAAACCGTGTTAATAGATCTTAGATATCTTAACACAGAAGATTAATGAGCCCCTTAAGATATTAATAACATTAATTAAAAATACATCAATAATCTCAACGTTCAAAGGGAGTTACTAAACAAATATTTAACAGCTTTCAAATTAATTACCTCAAGTTTACAGGTTATAGTTTGTTAATTGATCAGAATATTAATGTAGACACCGCTCCATAATACCTTTACTTCATATTAATTATAAGATCAAAAGACGAAAATACGTAGTAACGTATGTATCGTACAGGGCTGGGTTGGAGATATGTTTTCGTATGATCAGATCATCTTGATATCACCTCAGATTAAAGAAAAAAGGGATATCACATAGTTCAAAGAGCACTTCAGTGCTATGAAAATGGATCTCTCTGTGGGCGTAGTTATATGTCAGGGTTTCCAAGATACTAAATAAAACATACAATTCGACAGGCACAAGGACATGATACAAGGACAGGATAACACCGGATTTTATCAATTCAACGTTATATAGTTTAACCACAGAAGACATAATGGTACTTATTTGAACGAAGTTCCTTATCGCGCGTTGCGAAAGGGGGCTAGGCGGAAAATTTGGTAACGAAAAGTTGTAACCACACTTTTTGCCGTCGTTAGTCGTTACAACTCGTGCAGCGTCGTTACATGTCGTGCGGCGTGCGCATGTTTCTCTGTCTGTCTCTCTCTCTCTCTCTCTCTTATAGAAAGCAAGCCAGATATTTTCGTTTCTTGCAGTAAGTACTAGGATAGCAAAAACATGCAAGCGAGTGTGCCAACCTAGTAGCAAGTTGCTACTAGGTGAACAAAGCCGATGAGAAATTTAATACCCCAGATTTGTTTTGGCACACTTGCTGCATGTTTTTGCTATCCTAGTACTGACTGCAAGGAACTTCGTTCCATCCGGGTGTCCCTTGACACCTCTCAAGTTTTTTTATAAGTAGTTTAACTTTGATTCCTCGGTCCTAGTAATTTGTCTACATCAATAACAATTCTCCTTTTTTCTTCATTTTATAAATTAGTACGAACTTATTTTAGGCTGCGCTGACATTATCGTCCCTAACTAAGGGAAGTTCGTACTAATCTACAACACCACTCGTTCGTGCTTGCAACACTACTTAAGTCAAAAATTGGCGGTTTTCACATTTGAATTCCTTCAGGTGGAGTTGCTCATTGCGCGTCTAACCATTGGTCACATAATACAGTTGGTAAAAATGACTTATGCGGTGTTGTTAGCTAAGTGACGATAATCTATACTAATATATAAAGAGGAAAGATTTGATTTTTTGTTTGCATTGAATAGGCTCCGAAACTACTGAACCGATTTGAAAAATTCTTTCACTGTGGGGAAGCTACACTATCCCCGAGTAACATAGGCTATATTATATTTTCAAAAAATTAGAAATCCTTAATAAAACTCCAATAATGTAACCCAAGGTGTAAAAAATAAGAAAACCGAAGCAAAGCGAGGGCGATTACTCGTGTGTAATAAATTATGACCTGAGACCGCGACGCTACTCGTCACTTACAGCACTCTGCCCACGGCATTTCCGTTTACCCGGTTAATAAGTACTACTATATCGTATTTACACATACAAACTCATAAACATTCACATTTATAATATTAGTAGGAAGACACGATTGTGAATTTTCGCTCTCTGTTATAAATTCATACATCAAAGCTAGAATTTTGTCTCGGCCAGAAATTTCTAGCCAAATTTATTCGTCCACAGACACTTATGATGCTGAAATTTAATGAACGTTCTACTCTGCGCTAATGGTCCGTTATTATCGACGATTGCTAGGAATTTCTGCGCAAACACTGTCTACAACTTGAAGGAATTTCAGCACTTTTTGCAGTATTAATTTACGGTGCAGTAGCGCCAGGTCTTACATTAAATTATATTCTTGAAAGAATTTTGCACTTAGTAGCATCAGAAATACTAAATAGTTTGCTCTGCTTTTTCAAGGTTAACCTTGATTTGGGTATCGTTCTATAAAATAATGGCACCGAAATCCACGTGATAAACGTCGCATACGAGATTATTGAGAATATTATATAGGAATAAACTATCCTTCAAGATATTAACCTTCATGGGAGCAACCTTCATGGGAGCAACCTACTAAGGAGCAAACTTTTAAATCAAATTGTGAAAAAAGCGCGTGAAGGATTAAAAATTCATTGTAAGGGATAACTGTAGATACACCTGAAAGTTCCAAAATATGCTTCATAAAATCAAGAATAGTGTTAACTTGATTAAATGGCCGAAAGCGATTCGGCGTACTATTATGCTATGCTAGGTATTTTACTAAGAGACAAGCTTCTTATGGATCAATTCGTAGACGAACAAAAGTTATCGCTTACAAAGTTAGCCAGCTGAAACGGTAATGGGCAGATCACATAAAAGTACAAAAAGCCCTTTAAAGTCATCTACGTCCTGTTAAAAGGGTGGTTTCAACCCATTAACGGCCCACTACTGAGCATGGGTCTCTCCTCTTGAGGGGGCCTAGAGCATACTCCACCACGGTGCTCCAGTGCGGATTGGGGGAGGGGTTAGTGGCCAACCCGAGTGTCGGAAGTTTTCAAACCGCCCGGGCGCCCGAGGGCCTCTGACATGGCTTAACGACTGTTATTCTATGATAACAACTGGGACCGACGGCTTTACGTGCCCTCCGAAGCACGTAAACGCTCAAGAATTTTTGCCACTAGCGGTCACCTATACATTAAAAGGATACTAGTAACATAAAGCAGATACCAGAAGGCCTTTGGATTCAGAGGATCCATGACTGGTTGGATTGAAGTGTCATTGGACATTAAACCATTGAACATTTAAATTCCATACTCTTTCATGGATTGTTCGGTATTGTATAGATTCTGGATCGGACAGATTCGTAATTGACCAGATTCGGAATTCAACAGATTCGTGGAATAAACAGATTCTTGAATTCGGCAGATAGCTTCGTCCAAACTTTTTAAATAAAAGATCAGGTAAATTCTGCAAAAAATTTTTTTCTTTGTAGGTACACGTATTTTGTCTGATTGTATTTAATGATAATTAAATTGGCCCTTTCAGCCCTAAACCGCGATGAGTAATGTAATGTAGTGCGACCCTGACAGCTTATAAACAATTAATGGAGAAAATGAAATCAGACACTAATAGGACATCGGTATTTCCCGACCTTTCACCAGCGCGCCCAAAACACATAAACCACGCATTTAGCCTTTCCTTACACTATATTAGTGTGTAATAATATTTTGATACTCCTATGATATTGCCAATATTATTGTCAATTTATTTATGGATAACCAACAAAATATTAAGTATAAAGAATACATCACACAGATATTTTAAGAATTGATAATGTTGCCTTAATTATAAATTACCACGGCATGCACCGTGGACAAAAACATTTAACATAAAACTATTTCTATAAATTATAATAGGTTCTTAATCAATTTGTAGGTAATAATGTATTCAAATAATTTAATTTAAAAAATTGAGTATACAAAATAAAAATAAAAAATTTGATGCTAACTATTGCTTAGAGACTTCTTTACATAGTTTATAAATACTATCAATAATTGTTAATCATCATCGTTATCATTATCCAGCTGGTGAAGGTTATAGTCTCCTTCAGTCTGGTAGAGAGAACTCTGTAGTTAAAAGATAGTGGCGAGATTAGGCTCAATTTTTGGACAGGAAAATGTTACTTTTCAAAAATTATCAACTTCGTTATATCACACAAATTTAAACTTATACCAGTGGAATAGATATTATTATAAAAATTAAAATGTGTGCAGTTCACACGTGGTAAAGTGAAACCATCAAAAATTTTGTTTTCAAGATAATGAGACGAATTTAAAATTTCGGAAAGATGATATTTGTAGGTTTTAGTGATGCAAAGTTAGAAAATAAAAATAAAACAGTGGTAACTAAGGCCATCTCTTAACATAATATGAAGAGTAAAATGAGCAGCTAGCGCCATCTATCTAGCAATTAAACGAATCTTCTATCTTGTTCCTCGCGCCATCTATGAATACAACTTAGCACTTTTTAAAGTAACAACAAGAACTACGAACATAAGAAACACTGTATAATGCTTCATATCTCATTTTCTCCCACGTTAAATCTTATGAATTTATGTGTGTCTCTTTTTACTGTCGCTTTATTGTTTCATCGACTTTCAAATCACAACGATGGTAATGAAGTTTTCACTTCAAAAACATTTTGTATGCAACTATAGTGTCGGATATAGTTGTACGATTTGTTGTTCGATTGTAAATTTTTTAACAAGATCGTATAACATGTTGTAAAGCGAAGCAATAGTAAGATGGCGTTACTAACTGGTGCATTCTTATTGTTTGGCGATTACTGAAAATTGTGATATCAGTAATCGCCAAACAAAAAGAATGCACCAGTTAGTAACGCCATCTTACCGTCTTTCTAAAGTGCAGCGATCTTTTATGGGGCTTGGTGTACAGTTCTATAATAATATCCCAAAGTTAATACGTGATTTACGAGTGCAATTGTTTAAGAAACATGTAAAATCTCGACTTTTAGGCAAAGGTTACTACACTGTAGATGAGTACATAAATGACAAAGACGCATGGAAATGACCAGCTCTGCAACCAGTTCCGTACAAGCTAGTGATACTTTTTTTGTAATAAATATACCGATGTATTTTTATTTTTAAAAGATGTGCTGAGGAGTTTCTTTACGGCTTTTCTTCTCCTCCATGACAAAGCACCTTTGCGAAAAGCTGGTTGATTAAAAAAATGACGTGCATAAGTGTATCAATGATACCTAGGGGAGAGGGGGGCAGTTTAGTACAGGGGCAGTTTTGAATTATTCGATTTATGAACGCATTCTTTATCTTTCCCAACCTCCATAACCTTTTTAATACTGGTAAATCCGAACTACACATCTGTCAGATCCCAACTACCGTCAACGTCAGGGTAATTTTACAAAAAAATTGCCGGTTACTTTACGGAGACAAAAATAAAGAAATATTTTTTTGCTTGTAAGCAAATTACTGAAAACATAAGTATTATTATCAAGTTGTGATTATTTCATAGTGTTTCATATATTATAGACTCAGTATTTACAAATATAAGATCATTAAACACAAGTTAGTTTTTCGTCTAGAAATTTTTAATTCTGAAGGTTGGTATTGGCGCAAATTTGAACAAAATTACTGGGGCACTTTTGAATAAAATGTTCAAAGTACCCCATACATATTAATAACATATGGGTATTTATTTTATGAAAATATAAGGAAGCGATTTCATTTTATATTGTCTTTACAGTCATTGAGGACCGCTTTTTGAGATTGTTTATTTTATATTCAACACTTTTAAAGTAGGTATCTTCCTAAGGCTCTTTAAAACTTCATATTTCTTAAGATACTTATGAATGTTATTACTTTTTAATATTGTTTCGGAATATCTAATTTAATCTCGGTTATAGAAATAAGTTTGCTACCTTTGTTCAAGACTGCCCCAGGCCGTTCAGAATTGTATTAAGTTTATTCAATTAATAATTATTGTAAGAAATAAATGACAGTGTACTATGATAATATTAGATACAAATAACATAAATATACTGTGGATTATATTCTAAGTTACATGGTTTCCATTTAATCCTGGTTTTTCAAAACTGCCCCTAGGGGTTTCAAATGTGCCCCGCGGATGGGGCACATTTGAACAAAATAGAGCTAAAAAGAAAAACGAAATTATGTTACTTTAGCAAGTCAATATAAATTAATATCATCTTTAGTATGTAGTATAAACCCCATACGTAATACTAAAATAAAATAAATCTTGATTGGTAATACTATACGAGAAATATAATAATTTATTTAAAAAGTGTTCGAATGTGCCCCCCTCTCCCCTACATGAATAAATGATTTTGAATTTGAATCCTTTACTAAACGTTGTAATAGTCAATCTAGAGATCAATATACTAATGGAATAACTTTTAATTTGTATGGGGCAATTATATTAAAAATATTTTAAAGCAATATTAGACGATTAGTAACACGCACGCAGGATCTACGCACAAAATGTCAATTAGAAGTAACTTTGGAACTTGGCCCAGGTGCACATTATGACGTTTCGCCGCCACGCGCGTTCTTATTCTTACTGAAAAAAACTGTTTCAGGCATTTATACATATTGTTAATCATATGCTAAAAATAATTATGTAAGATCAAATATATCACTCAACTAATCAGTAAACAAATAAAAATAATCACTTTGTAATTAAGGTATAATATTAATAAAATAAAATATAAGGCAAAGTCACGCAACGTGGCATGTGAGATATGTGTCATTTTGTCGTAAATTATTTTCTGTATTTAGGGTGGATTCGACCAAACAAGAGTAAATCTTAATCTTAGAATAAATCGTCAGTTATTCGAGAGTAAATCAATTTTACGTTTTACCATCTACAATTCTAAGAATAGTGGGCCTATTCGGGAATTGTTTCTATGCCGCCGCTTCGCACGGAATAACGGAGCTATTCCTAGAGTAATGTAATGGCTTCAGTCAGTCCAATCATCTGATTTCTGTCACCACACGACAAAATTTGACAATTCCCTCAAACAAACAACAAATAAAACGTTTGACAGATATGTAACTTACATGACAGCTACTTTTTCATACTATAATACGGCAAAATCGAGTTTACATGATGTATGCTCTTATACTATCCCGTTGTAGGACAACATTTATTTGCCGGATTTTATTTTCGTTCACCATTCACTTCTGCTATTCGTGTATAGTTATTCCTCGCGCAAGTATGCTATCGATTACGTGGTAAAACGGCTATGGATTTACTCGAGATTAAAATCATAGAATAGATTATTTCTCGTATAGTTACTCGTGTATAAGGTTAAGTTTGGTCGAATCCACCCTTAATCATCTCGTTTATCCGTAGAATTAAAGTTTTACTCAGTTTTTAGAATGTCAATGAAGACTATTTCATTTATTTTTACAGTGTTCTGCGATTTTTTTTCGATAAATACAAGATTTGAAAATTGTGATCAAATTTTTTGTCATGGCCGTGGTTCGTAATTCAATTGTGCATACAATCGGTATAAATTTCTGGAGACACAACAACAGTTCTGTCAAGATGGTGGCTTAGAGCTTTTGTGAGGACGATTTCTTTATACATTTATTGGATTTGGTCCAGCATACACGTCAAAACCATGCTTACAATATTCGATGTAAATATTTATATTTACTTTTATATTTTGCATGTATTAATAAGTCAGGATTAGGCGTACTTACTATGATTTAATCAACAATATAGATCGAACCGGTTTGAGGTTATGGGAGCCACGGTTCAAAATTGTCACAACCGTGAAAGTGCTAAAAATATTTTTTTTTTGTGTTTTAGTAGATATAATTTAAGCTAGGCAAAGCTAATAAACGAAGTTTTTGATATGTTATCTAACGATTTGAAATAAAACTTACGTAATAATTACAACTCAATGTATTTTTTTTTCATGTCACTAAAAATAAGAATAACCCGCGTGCGTCGGGTATCTAGTCTAATTAATTGTGTATTATTTAGCCTAGAATCAATTTTAGAATTTTTGTTGTTTGCGTATAATAGAACGAAAAAAAATATTTAAACCACATGTATAAAAAATAGCGACCTTATCGCTGCGTGACAATTTCTCCCATGCAACCAATCAATGATAGGGTACGGGAGAAAAGTTAAATTTAAAATGATATTAATAAACTATACCACAGCAGAGATATAAAGATGAAGTTATTGCTAGATTAGAGAGAGCAGGTCAATTAAAATGAAAAAAGATATGGATAAAATTTAAGATAGGATTTAGTAGATAATGTAGATCAAATTATTATTTATTTATATGACTTTTCATATTAAAAATAGTATAAAAATTATTTTAGTTCGTCAGTTTTCACAAAATTTTGACGTGATAACGTCTATTAAAACGATGAACGCCGGGCGCTCGCACTAAAAAATGTAGCGTTCCGCGAGCGAGAGAGCGGCAAATGCGAGAGAGAGGCACGATCGGCTACGATCGGCGTATCGTAGCCGATGCCGTAGGCGATCGTACTTGAGTGGAGCGGAGCGGGGTGGGGCGGAGCGGGGCCGAGCGGAGCGCGGCGGAACGGAGCGGAGCGGGGCGGAGCGAGCGGAGCGGGGCGGAGCGGAGCGGGGCGGAGCGAGCGGAGTGGGGCGGAGCGGAGCGGAGCTTTGTCATGATGTTTTCACGTTAAACTACCGTCCGTAAACCGACTTTACAGACAACCATTTTTTTGTATAGATTTTCGTACCATGACGCGTTACTTCAACGTTTGTTGAACGATCATTAAACGTCCTATACGTCAAATAAAAAAGAATTTTCAGAATTGTTTTGTAATATTATTATAGATTATTTCTATTTCACATTTTACAACAGGTTATTTACTATTTACTTAGGTGCCCATATAACTTTTAGCGGAGTTAACCAAAAATATGTTTTGGTCTGTATTACACTTCACCCGCTAGTCGATTGTACTTCGGAAATTAGGTCCAACTTTTCAACAAAATGGTGTCCCGAGTTAAAAACTAAGTAGGTCCAACTTTGGCTACTCCACTGACGACAGATTTAGGGATCAGTTAAGGAATACTTTAGGTACTTCAACATTGGACTGAATATTATTTTCGTCTAGTCTCAGATTCTCATCAGACTGTACTCGTACTTTTAACCTTTCTCAAAAAAGAAGGAGGTTCTCAATTTAGTGTTTTTTATGTTTGTTAAATCTGAACTCTGTCACGTCTCTCTCGTCTGTGAAACGATTTGGAAAATTGGATTTCTTCCTAGTACCATTTTATACATTGCCCAGACTCTATGTCGTAATTTCTTTGTCAGTGCTGTCAAATTTCAACTTTTTTCTTACAATAACTGATCTTAAATGTTGTGTGTGAGCTGATAATACCAAATTATAAGTAGTACTGATTGATGGTGACTTTTACGAAGGTCAGGTCCTATCAATCATTTCGTCGGTACATTCTAAACAATTGTTCTTAATACAAGCAAAAAGTAGCGCCATCTCTCTTTCTCTCTCTCTCTCTCTCTCTCTTATGATCTACGTGAAATCAGACAGCGTCATTGCCACAGACATATATACTAGAGTAGACTGCGCATGTAGCTCGAATTGTATGAAAACCAAGCGTGTCACTTTTTTTGACACAATGTTTTGTCACAAGAATATTTTAGTGATTGATATACCTCATCCTAGCAATATCGATACGAAACCGATTTCTTACCGATTCTCGATATCGATAACGGATTATAATCAGTCTGGTTGGTTGTTATTGTATAGGATAGTGCTGAATAAAACCAAATAAATAATTTTATTTTGTTAATGTTTTCATATATCATTGGGGTAATTCACCAATTAGTTACACCGTTTTACCGTCTTTCTAAAGTGCAGCGATTTTTATGGGGCTTGGTGTATAGTTCTATAATAAAATCCCGAAGTTAATACCTGATTTGCCAGTGGAATTGTTTAATGGCCGGTCTCAATAATGTACTAAAAGATGGAAGACTGTGGATAGGGCTACCATTAGTATGTTATCTGTCATACTTGTCAATTTTTCAGACGCAAAAATTGACAAATTTGACAGATAACATACTAATGGTAGCCCTATCCACAGTCTTCCATCTGTTAGTACATTATTGAGACCGGCCGTAAGAAACATGTAGAATCTCAACTTTTAGGCAAAGATTACTATACTGTAGATGAGTACTTAAATGACAAAGACGTATGGAAATGACCAGCTCTGCAACCAGTTCCGTACAAGCTAGTGATATTTTTTGTAATAAATATACCAATGTATTTTTATTTTTAAAAGATGTGCTGAGGAGTTTCTTTACGGTTTTTCTTCTCCTCCATGACAAAGCACCTTTGCGAAAAGCTGGTTGATTAAAAAAAATGACGTGCATAAGTGTATCAATGATACCTATATGAATAAATGATTTTGAATTTGAATATTAAATTATTATTAATATTAAAATTATAAACACGTTTCAAAAATATAAACAAACAGATCAATTTTTATTCTACGACTTTATAGTTTTAATAAATATGTACATCCATGCCAAATTACACCTTTCTAGCTCTTAGGTTCTCAGCACTATGTTGCGAGTGGACGGACGGACGGGCGAACAGACATGACGAAACTATAAAAAAATTACACTTACCTTTGAAATAATTTTTTTATTTATAAATATTATATCTATGAGAATATAATTATTCGTCGGTTCTCAAAATCGATTAGAATCGAGAAAAGATTGGGCAAATGAACACTATAAACTATAATTGACCGAAAAACGACAATATTGACAGTACTACGAAGTAAAGCGTTGCTTAGCAACGATTGATAGTAACGATTGTTGTACTTTCATTGCGTGTTCCAACAAAGAAGCCCTACAATTTTGTGACCAAAATGAGCAATGTATTGTGTAGTATGTAGTGCATACTCAGTAATTGCTCGTCATTGTAAAACATGGTAAAAGCACAAGAAACATTAAATTAATTTATTTTAAATAGATAGGAACACAATTTTATAACGAAATTACTTAGCGATGAATGAAAATGTTTTATTTATCTTTCCTTACTATATTTGTAGATTTTCTACAGTTCTTAACATTAAAATCAGGCATTTTTCGTTATTTCAGTTGACATCTGTTGCCAAGAGCAATGAAAGGCCGACTAAATGACACGGCGCCTAATTAGGATTTCAAATCCTAGTTGTCCCACGTGAAATGTATGAACTTGCCCCATCTACTCTAGGTATATAGTTCTGTGGTCATTGCCATGTTTTTTTTTTTAATTTCGTGTCATATTTTTTTCTGTCTTGAATTATTTTAACACACAGTCAAAAAGTGCTACATTTTAAGCGCGCTCTGTCCTTATTGTAAAGGTGGCTGCATACGTAACGTGGGCGGGACCGGGGACGGGACGTGGACGGGGCGTAAATATACGTAGGTGCCCCATTCCCGTCCCGTCCGTGCCTCCGTGGCGTATGTGCTTTCGTTTACATTTTCTATGAAACGTAGTTTCCAAAACTTCACATCCCATCCCGTCCCCGACCCGCCCACGTTACTTATTCATTGACCTTAAGACAATGTTATATCAATTTTCTATAATCAAACCAGATTAAGTCTCCAATGTTTGTTGTACTGTACTGAGACTACAGCGTCCATCTATCACGCAGACCCCCTAATGTCAGCTCAAATTGAATTAAATTATTCGTGAGCCTTTTCCTGGTCCATAAATTTAAATTACTTAAAGTAGGACGTGTTCATTGGATTCTTTGCTTACTCATTTTTCATTTCAAAAAGTCTAATGAATAAACTTATACCTACCACTTTAGATGGGAGCATTTTTTTTGGTTCAACTAAATATTATAATCTAGTCACAGTTTATAAGATGCGTAATAATTCAAGTATTATTTTAGAGTTTATTACGTTGAAAAAAAAGGTGTATGTCAGCTCCGACGCACGGCTGGAGTTCAACGTCATGGTGGTGATGATGATGATAAAAAATTGACAATAAATTTGACGTAAAAAAATTGAAATAAAAAAATTGACATAAAAATTGATAAAAAATTGCAAAAAGTTGATAAAAAATATTGACAAAAAAATTACATATACAATTCGACAGCAAAAAAAATTCATAAAAATTGTAAAAACATTTACAAAAAAATACATAAATAATTTGACATAAAAAAATAGTTGATAATGATGATATTTCACGTCATCAGAACAGGATGTACCAAGAATATTAATATCATTACACGTCGTTGTTACTGATCAACCATCCAACGCCATCTAGATTTTGTGTTGTGAATTACAAACATAACGCATAAGTTAACGTGACGCTAAAATTTGATTTTACTCCCCATAAAATCTCATACGATTAAGAAATCGATAGTTAAGGAGTTAAGCTCCAAAAAATCCCAGTACATCTAATCTACAAACATAAAATGAATCCTAATATTATAATCGTTTTTCAGAAGAAGCCTCCACAAAAATGTAAAAATTTAATGATTTTAGATAGAGTTACCTACCTAACCAAAGACTTGATAATCAATTTATTCACTAATCGTATCTACACGCACAAAGTTGCAATTCCAACTAGTATTAAATGTCTCTTGAGGTCTTGAATTTTCGTAATTGACTAAACTGACTAAACTCCTTTACATTAGGGTAAATTCTTAGTCCAATCATGTTTCACCTGAATTATAATTGAGTTCGCGATTGTTACGATCCCCTTTACCAAAGTAATTTGATCGTTTATTTGAATTTCAATTATTTTCATAAATCGAATTACCGTCGCGGTTGAGTTGATTGATGTCGTTAATAAAGCTGATATTTGTAAAACATAACACCATTGTAACTAATGAGGTCAAAAATTCAACATAGACGAAAAGGTGGACGTAAAACAAAATACGAGATATTCAATTTTTGTCACAAATTAATGCAAGATTTTTGTGTACAAATGTTATAATATTTGGTTTATAAAACTTTTTATAACATCGACAAGGTAGTGGCAACTTTTGTTTATTTTGAGGTGCAAATTCTAACAAGAGTACAAATTATTCTACTTAATTCAAACTCAATGATATTATAGTTATCTAGTAAAATGTCTTTACCACTACTGATATTAAACGCCATTGTCCCTTGTTCATGTTCATCCCGAAACATCTACAAATTCCGTCGTAGATCCATCATTGTTCAGTGGACCGACTGGTAGTCGCAACTCCAACTTGATAGATGACCTTTGCAAATGTCTGGAGAAACGCAAGTAAAATTTATTGAGCGCGTCAGCCTGATAGTGAAGGTAATTCAATCCCAGAATCATTTTGAAGGGTGAATTGTAGGAACGTTTTTATATTAACTTGTTAAACTCTGTGACATAATAAGAACTTCGGAGTCTCAGGTTGGTACACATAAGAGCAGCGTGGGGGAGTGTGCTTAAGGAGTTTTGAAATATCAGTGATCCTTATAAAATCCTTATGAAATAAACGGAACAATACATATGAGGGAGTTTGACAAATCATGAGCATTTTTATGAAATAGAAAATTAAGTTTTAAAATTTTCCATGCCAAAAAAGCTAATTCCCGTTTATTGATATTTTTTTTTACAAATTTTAATACATTTCAATAAGAAGTAATGCCAAGATTGTTTAATAAATAAAACTCGTTTAAAAAACTAACGTTCCGTTTCACGTGTCTGCGTCACAACATACGCTGCAGTATGCTTGTTCATGCATTACAAAATCTCCTCTGTACAGAGCAGAGCTACTAAGTGATGCGCCATCTGCGTCTCAGTATATGCTTAGCTTGAAGCTCTTAATTTTGTCTAGAAAATGATTCCTCTTTATAATGCACTTAAAACAATAAACATTGTGCAAAGTTACGACGATATTAAAGTTAACGCTCTGCATATTTTTGTAAAAGAATTTTATTTTACAGCGCAGTCGTAAAACACGAACTCGCTAAAAACAGAAGTTCCTTCTTAAACCTTCTTAAACAATTTTATCTGCCAGTTTTACTTGCATTTTCAGTTTCAGCTTTTTACCTCGCCGTCCAACTTCTACTAACGCAGTAAACTAATTAAAACAAGTGTAAAGTAATTTGTCAAACACGAAGGAAACTTATTTTTGCTTGTCGACACTTTATAGCGAGCGCAGGGCGAATCGGTTTTATACACATTTATACTACTAGCTCATAGGGTACTACGAGTAGTACGAATCGAGGTGTTTAACTACCAGTGTTGCCAATGAAAATTTTAGGAAGTTCGTGTACATTAGATAATATATGGAAAAGATCAACTGTGGGCCGTGTCCACAGCTGCCAATATATTATGCTATCCTCGGACTAAAAAAAAGGTCATCGGCAGAGTGAATTTGATGTCTACAAAACAAGGAACACTTTTCATTAGCCTAGTGGCGCTGTTTTAAGGGTTTTAAATTTTGTTAAATGTCTGCAAAAATAATAAATAACAAAAAGACCGTAGAATTTGCGAAAAGCCGTAGAATTTGCTACGGCCCTAGGGTTCCAGCCGTAGGCCGTAGATTTTGTGATTTTTTGGCCTGAAAGCCGTAGAACACGGTAATTGCCGTAGCACTGGCAACACTGTAAACTACAAACGTGCAAATCTATAAATTTCGTACACATTCCCGGAGAAGATAATAATTAATTGTCAAAGATAACTGATTAAATTAAATGATTGAAACTGATTATTTGTAACGATTTCAGATTCACATGTATTAAGTAATCTGTTATCGGTAGTAATATTACTTATTAATAGTTGATCAGATTAAATAAGAAAATATTTTGTGGAAAGCAGATACTTAACAGCTACTCGATAAAACGCTATTACTGAATGGAAAAATGTGAGCCATCACGGGACGCCTGGCAGATGTGAAACATCGACATTATTTTGTAAAAGTAATATGCAGAAAAGAACATATTGTGATAGGAACTAAATATGTCATAATGATAAAATAAAATATTACGATTTTATTATCAGAAAAATAATTTGTTTTCAAGTAAAACACAGGTTATGTTTACTGTAGTAAACAACACTGTGTACACTACGGAGTATACACTATAGGTATTCGAGCTCAGTGTAGCGAGAAAGATGGCGACGCGTCGCCACGGCATGCGTCGCCACGCCAGAAATCGGTTTTACGTGCGGCTATAGATGTTTCACATCAAAACAACGCACACACAGTCTTACTCACAACACACAGTCTTAGAAATATAAAATTTTGTACTTTTTGTTCTTTATGTAGTGTGAAGAAGCACGGAAAATTATTTCTTCCTCCTACAAGGTTGATATGCGTTGTCGGAGTTTGCATGGCTATAAAAGTACAATAATTCAAGTGATTTACTTCAAACTTGGAATTTACGCTTCTTAACTGAAAGTATAAAAATATATTAAAAATTCAATCCCTGAAGGATAAAAGCAAGTACAATTATAAAAGTTTATTTCTCTCCATAAAGCTACCATTTAAAAATTCCATTGGGTTATTATAACTAATTTAATTACCAGACGGTTTGCTTTAAACTTTCAGCATCCAACCTCTTTGCAGGACTAATTTGATTTTCAATTTTGTTACTTTCTTAACAAATATTGAAAGTAAAATGACTTAATCAGGATGTCAGCGTAAAAGATTAAAACCTCGTCGACTTGATGGAGACTTCCTTATTAAAAATGAGCACGAGCAGGGGCGGATCTACATATGGGCTTTTTGGGCTGTAGCCCAGGGCCCCGTGGATACAAAGGGCCCCCAGCCCCCACTAAAAGCGATATGCGATATTTTGAATAAAATATGTTTCAAATTAAAAGAAGAAATTTAAAAAATCCTATCATAAGGTTGACAACTCTGAGATCAATCAATTCACGTCTATCGTACCTACGGAACGGGGAATTCCCCGTCGTTTGTCTTTGTTCAGTGTATTTTTTTGCGTCCTCCTGTCATAAGTAATCTAAGTCGAGTTGTACCCTTTTTGTGATTTTAACATAGAGATGTATAAGAAAAAAATCACGATTTTTTTGGTCTAACTCACATTCTTCTATCTGTTATAGTTTTGGAGATAATTTTGTACAAACTAATATAACTGCACAGGTTTTGACAAAACAACCGTGAATATGGATATATCTAAAGTTGTAACCCATATAAATAATTGCTCTACAGATAGTTTTTTAATTTCAATATATTTATCGTGAATATTGATTTATTTAGTGTTATATCACTATAAACCAATACTGATTAGTGTACAATTCTATATGAATCTATATAGAATTGTACCCTAATCAATTATATATCAGTTAACACAAAGCCAATTTATAGGTGCAACATAATTAAACTCTACTTGTATCATATCACGTAATATTAGCACATATTTGAAATAAAAAAGGTACAACTCACAGGTTTTTGATGAATTACTTTAATATTATAATATTTACTACAAAAAACTAAATGTACGGTGACAGTAAATGTTTTTATCTACAAAAGAAGGTACTCATGTTACACCTAGCTCACTTAGTTTATGAACTAGAATTTTTTCGAACTTGTTTTCGTCCTTCTTTAAAGTGTCGATTTTTCACTCGCATCACTTATCACAGAAGGCACAGAATTATTGGAAGCACTTTAGAACAGGGAATTACGCCAATTTCGATGAATTTTTTTTTTGGAGGGGGAGGGAGGGGTATACAACACGTTTTTGAATACCGCAATCTACGCAAACTTTTAGTTTTCGAGAAAAAATTTTTGAAAAAAAAGCTTGGGTGTTAATTTATCAAGCCATTTCAGTGTTTATTAATCATACAGTTATAAAGGATTCGCTCCTGATTACAACGATACCACTCGCAACTCTCAGCGACGCACCATTTCCGAGAAAATGGAAAATAATTTTTTTAACCTCAGTACAAAAATATGGCTATATTCAAAATTAAACGCCAGAAATGACAAAAAGGTATATAACTGTTGTATTAGTCACAGATACTATGTGACTTAATCTACTCTAATAACGCCGTAATAAGACTACGTCACAGATGTCAATGGAACCCCGCTTCGCGGGGTTCCTATTTTTCTCGTAAATAAAATCAGGCAACCATAACCTAACCTATCTTTATTTCGATTTAAGTTCAGTTTTTTTTTCATGGTGGGGGGCTTTGCCATAGATGTCGACAATCAGGCAACCATAACCTAACCTATCCTTATTTCGATTTAAGTTCAGTTGTTTTTTCATGGCGGGGGGCTTTGCCATAGATGTCGACGGAACCCCGCTTCGCGGGGTTCCTATTTTTCTCGTAAATAAAATCAGGCAACCATAACCTAACCTATCTTTATTTCGATTTAAGTTCAGTTTTTTTTTCATGGTGGGGGGCTTTGCCATAGATGTCGACAATCAGGCAACCATAACCTAACCTATCCTTATTTCGATTTAAGTTCAGTTGTTTTTTCATGGCGGGGGGCTTTGCCATAGATGTCGACGGAACCCCGCTTCGCGGGGTTCCTATTTTTCTCGTAAATAAAATCAGGCAACCATAACCTAACCTATCTTTATTTCGATTTAAGTTCAGTTTTTTTTCATGGTGGGGGGCTTTGCCATAGATGTCGACAATCAGGCAACCATAACCTAACCTATCCTTATTTCGATTAAAGTTCAGTTGTTTTTTCATGGTGGGGGGCTTTGCCATAGATGTCGACAATCAGGCAACCATAACTTAAATTTTCATGACGGGGGGCTTTGTCATAGATGTCGACAGAACCCCGCTTCGCGGGGTTCCTATTTTTTCGTAAAAAAATCAGACAACCATAACCTAACCTATCCTAATTGACGGAAAACCCGTTGAATTGACATGACATTCAAGATGGCTGTCGAGTTTTTGACGTAACAAGTTATAAATGTAAGCAAATAATTGAGAATAATTTGATACTTTAAAAATTCATATCTCATAAACTACTAATTTGTGTAAAGTGAAACTTTGGTGATCAACATTTAATAATATAATCTACCGAAAAAAAATATTTGAACCATCTTTTTGACATTCCCTGTTCTAAAGCTGAGCCGAATTATTTTGCAATAATGTTGTACAGTTGCTGTCTGTATACAAAAACACTGTCACATTAAATAAAATTCAAATTATTATATTGTCCTATTTTTTCTATATACCTACATCACTATCGAAAACACACACACATTTTTGACAAAATGGCTATTAGTCGAGTAATTTGGTAGGCCCCTAAATTGTTTCAGCCCAGGGCCCCACAAATTCACGATCCGCCCATGAGCACGAGAGAGTTTAATAATTTAGAATAAAAATCGGACGAGTAAATAAAGTAAATGAAATTCGGGTAAATAACAGGCAATATAAATCATTCATCATTATTTTATGCAGTATGGGGCTCTTTGGGTATGAACGCAGACAACCTCTAACTCCAATCAGTTTTGTTATTCCTTGTCGCGGGTGACATAAAAATTGGACACACAAATATGATATTGCCAGCAAAGTATAAAAAATATCCGTCACGTTACAGATGGGCATTGGCGGCGGTGACCACTTAAAATTATGGTTTATCTTCTCGTTTGGCCAGTGCTGAAAATATGTTAGTAATTATAAAAAATTAAAGACTGTGAACTTAATCAGGAAGTAAAAATAAAAATATCTTACCTCGAACCAATGTCAGTATTCCCAGTGGCATCACTAAGATTGCTACCAACAGATCGGTTATCGCGAGTGACATCAAGAAATAGTTTGTTACATTCTGTAACCTTCTCTCCAAGTATATAGCAAGACACACTAACACATTCCCAGCCGCAGTGCACACGACCAACACTGACGCTACTAACGCCCACCAGTTATTATAACCATCATCTTGAACGAAAACTGTTTCATTATTTTCTGTATCGTTAATGAATTTTAAATCATTATCTCCTACTGTATAATTAATGGCAATATCCCAGATATTAAAATCATTCGCACCAACTTCACTTGCTGACGTGGCTCTAAGAATATCTTGCTCATTCATTGTTGGAAGCTTTACATTGAGTTTCTTCGTCCAATTTCATCTTCGTTTCTAGGGCGTTCATCTTATTTCGTAAATGTGATAGACAATAGTCGGCGGGTTCATTCTGTTGCTCATTTTCAGACCTTCATCACGATTTCACTTAACATCTGCGAAAGAAAGAAACATATTTCAAATTGAGGTAAATTGACTTTTATAAATTAAATAAAACTAGCGATGAACTTTTACACTGGCTTAACAAAAAATATTGCGTTTTGACTGAGTGATGAATTCTATGATTAAATTTCTAAATTGAATCTAAAGAAGTCAGAAAAGAATATTGTAACTCAATATTAATAAAATATTTATAACATTAGGTATATTATACCTAATAATGAGTTTATGTAATATTGCAACAAATATATTTTGCAAATTGCTAAAATAAAAAAGGAAAACCAAGAGCACAAGTTTTAAAAATGAGAAATGAAGTATATACCAAAATTTATATGCTGCGTCAGATTCTATTGAAATTCAAATTTAGCTGATTCATGCGGGCTTAACTCCGGAATTTGGTTAATAACTGTTATACGTTTACACTTTGTTATACACAGGTGAATGAATAAAATTCCGAATGCTCATTAAAATTGCAAAACCTAGCTATTTGGATACAAATTGAATTTCATAACACGTTCATCTAACACCCTCCCCTAGTCCACAGTTAAACATAAGACGGGAAATCTAATTAACTTTTATTCTTTCAAATATGCTATAAATTTAAAGGCCGAACGAAAATCTATCCAATAACGAATAGCCCATTCGAATCGAAGCAATTTTAAACCATTTCCACTCCCTTTATCTCACGAGCCACGATCGCGATCGAGATAACAGAACGTTCACGGAAATACCGACCGTAAATTATTTAGGAGTCTCTAGCTTAATGTGCAAAAATCGAGTCAAATACAATAAAATTTCATACTAGATTTAACCAGCAACTTCTTCAGAACATTCTGTTAATAGATGATTTTTTTATTGTTTGTAAACTGACTCATTGGATATTTTTGGCAGCCGAATTTGTGTTTTAACATAGTTTACAGGAAACCGAAACTTTTATAAAGGTAGTAATAGTTATAAAAACCGTTTAACCCTAGAAGGATAACCTACGTAAATTTTACTCTCAAGTTGAAATAAAAAGTTAACACTGTTGTCAATTTCGACGTTACATCGCCTGGGGTCCACAAGTGCTTTCCCCTCGCATGTCAAATGCCGTAATTCGACGCTAGCGCACATCAGATCACAGCTAAGATCGCTTTTGTAGAATAGGAGGTGAGTAAATTTTACTCATAGTTACTAATACGTTTTTTCATTTCATTTATAATAATAAATGAAATGAAAAAACGTTACTACTGATTTTTATTGCTTTGTTTTATTTTTAGTACATGAAATGATGGGGCTAAATGACAAAAGAGTTTCTATAACTTCCCGGTAGAAATATGGTAGCTATATATCCTGTCAAGTCCCATTTCCCTGGCTGGAAACATTTTTTCTTTGTAGAATGTTTTCTAGCTTTCTTACGCCCCAACTCAGAGTCACTAACGATTACTTAAATCGCTCTTTAGTACAGAATTTGTATGGTGATTGTTTACTAAGGAGCGATTAAAGTGACCGTTAGTGACTCTAAGTTGGGGCGTTAGTGATGATATAAATTGTTAAAACACGTACAATAAAGAAATAGAAAAACAAAGGGGAAAATATAAATCCAATGACAAATATATTACGAAGGAAGACCTTGGGGAATTTATACGAATTATTATTTTATCCGACGTTTTGAAAATTAACTATCTGTGCATTTAAATTTTATTGGATACAAAATTGTTTTATATAACTTTGTTTTATATAATGTCTCAATACTTTAGGACTTTTTTCATTGGAATAAATTTTACTTATGGTTACTCTTAACTTAGGTTGAAATAAGGTTATCTTTATAGGGTTAAATTAAAATTTTAAAAGTGACATAATTTGAAAGAAAGTTAAAAATATACGACGGATAGCTAAATTGAGGGGGGAGGGGATTAGGGTTCGCACTTATTCGTGATTCGCGTTTATAAACATTTTTTTTTACTCTGGGTATTTAATATTTAATTATAAATTCTTCTGTAGCACCCATTGTGATCTAGTTTATACGTTTACAATAAAGAGTAAATAAATAAACAAATAAATTTTACTTTGAGATGCATTTAAAAACGCTATCTTAATTGCAGATAAGCAATCTTCTGCTTCTTTGCATAGGACAAAAGAAGGAAATGACTTTTCCTCGCAACTTTTTACGTTAAGCTTTTAAATTTTCATGAAATTGCCTGCGCTATCAAATTACTTTAGAAGAAAGATACCGTCCTCGCCTCATACCTGTTGTAAAGTGCTCAAACTACTTGCTTTTGCTATAATTGTATTATATTATTGTATATTGCATTTTGGTGTATCTTTAAAAATGGATTATAATCTATAAAATAACTGTTATTTATGCAATTAGTAATGCAATAGATCCTGAAATAATTTTTAATAGCCTTATTGGGGTGGCTTAGCCGTATTGAGGAGGTGGTATTGGTGGAGGAGGTGAATATTAATCCCAACCCCACGCCAGATGGGTGCCGTAAGAGGCGACTAAATCCGACCCATTGGCGACAGGTCCTCACGGAGTGACTATATAGGTAATATTGATTTAAGAGCTTATTTTTACCATTATTTACTATTATTGTTTCCACCCTTTTGTTTTAATCAACCGCCAAACGACTCGTCGGGTTCCGGCTGTGGGCATCAGAGCCAATTCTTTCTTTCTTTTTTTTCTCTCTTTCTTGAAGACAACGTTTCAGTGATGACTTTGGCGTCGCTGATGTTCATGAACGACGATAGCCACTTACAATCCGGTGGATCGTCAGCTCGTTTACCGGATATTAGTTACCATAAAAGAAAAATACAAATAGTAAGCATCTAAAAGCCAAGAATGGAAACGTTTGATAAAAACACATTCGTATATTTACGCTACAAGAATTCAATTTAAAAACCAACCAATGTCTCATTAGGCCTCCGTTTTAAGCCCGATAAGAAGCGAAATAAAACTTCCTTTTGCTTAAATTTATTGCATTTTAATGATAGCCGCGCGACTGAAACACGGAGATGGCGTGGCTTGGAAGCCGAAGGTTATTTTTAGGTTAGAGTAAGGTTTCAAAACTGTTTTGTAGAACTTTAACGTTATATTTCTATACCTATCCTAGTAACCAGCCCTCGCTTCAGTTCGAGCAAAGGTTGGGGTATCTAAATCGAATGACGGTTTAGGGCTGGGTATATACCATAGCGTAGATGTATTACCTATAGATTCAGCCACGGTATGGCCGCACATGAGACAAAGAACTTACGTTTCTTTAAGGTTATTTTAAAAGAAATGTAACAAAATTTAACAAGCAGCCCAGAGTACTGCTACACACCTTCGTACTTAAATTTAATACTTAAACTTACTACGGTTTTCTCCTTAAAAATCAAACTGAAAATCTCTTTAAATCTCCAAATAGACCAACTCACTCTTTATTGTTTGTCACAACTCACCATTAATTGAACTTGTGACAAACAAATTATATACGTATAATGTAATCGGCCACGGTAACGGGGACAAAAAACAATATTTTTGTGTCTGACTTTCACGTGGATTTTGTAACTGGCAATCTCGTTCTGTCAAATATATGGGAGAATCTACTGGTTCTAAATCTATGTACAATTAAATGGTGATGTGATGACAACAGCACGGTTATTTTCATATACCTCCAAAAGTGTGACGATGCCGATTCTCGAGAGATTACTATTATTATGGTTATTTAAATATCTTCGGATGTAACATCTCGTTTTATTAGGGTTGAGATTCACTTACAGGTAAGTTCTTTCAACCATTAAATTATATACCTACCTAAACTATAGTAACCAACCCTGGCTTCGCTTCGGCTATCTAAATCTTAACGCTACGGGTATGCCTGAAGTACCTACTACCCCTAAAGCACGGACCTGAAAAAAAAAACGGACGTAACCTCGTCTAATCGAGAGTGAAGCATAGCAATGGCCGCCCGCTTACTATGTATGCGTAATTTTTGATTCGCGATTGACGCAGCACGGTGTCAATGTGTGGGTGTATGTCCTTGTACGAATAGAAAGTTGGTATTACTATAGGTGCTTCACTGAATTTGTTGTTGGGATTACATCCGTCTTTTAGGTCCGTGCCCTGAAGCTTTTTTTTGACAGAACTCGTGTATCTGGATGACTGCCTTTCGCCGTCAATTTGATCCGAAATTACTGGACCATAATATGACGTGGGTACTCAAGTGCTTTTGAGTGACCTGAAGACGAATGTACCTATAACGTAATAATAATATAATAATAACTAGGTACTATTTTAAGCAAAACTTAAATTCGCTGTTAACCTATAATAAACAAACAATGGATAATGTAAGTAATCAAAAATAAAAATCCTGTCCACGCTATATAGCCTACGCTATATAGTCTTAGGTGTAATAATGAAAACTTACTATTCCTACATTTTTATGAATTTGTATGATGCAACGTAAACAACTGAATTTTGAAAAACAAATAACGAAATCAAAAAATAAAAAGAACTGTTTTGCAAACCGTATCATGTGGTATGTTACGCTTCAGCTTTTTGCAGGAATCTCAAGTATATTTTTACTCTCTGCAATCGGTGCTAAGCTTACAACGCGTAATGTACTATTTAAAATGCAACTAGAGAGATAAAACTCATATAAAGCGCGTTAAACTTAGCGTGTAAATATAATAATGCTGAATAAGATGCTAGAGTTTCACGACGCTCATCTAAGAATAGCAGTTAAGTACAGATTAAATTTTCATAAAGCATCTTTTATTCACTTTCATTCAAAGTAATGAATTTTCTTAGTATTATATTTTACTAGCTTATTAATTTTACTGCCGCTTTTAATCTCGCTTTAAGATATTCACGAAGCTCAAGTTGTTTATCACTGCTTGCTGGATTTTTGTTTTGAGTTAGAAAAAGATTAATAGAAAAGATACGGTAAAGAACTGCAGTGGAACTGCAATGGATGTTTTTAAAGTTATATCGTGATCGTCTCGTTTACATTAATTAATTTTGCATTACATAGAATAAAGTATATCTATAGAGATCTTCATGATATTAAAATTTAAAATATATTCTGCACAAATACTAATTTACGATCCGCGTGGCGTAATGCCGGATCACCGCCGTATGAAGAGTCCTGGGTTCGATTCCCAGCGAGGCAGAAATTTGAATGGAGACTGAATTTTTGTTCTCAGTCTGGGTGTGTGTGTTTCTTTGTGTGTTGTCCATGGTACCCATGACACATCGAATCCTAATGTTGGGCTATGAATGTGTAGAGTTTAAAGAAATATTACGAAAATAAGAGACCAAATTTTTTGTAGGTTAGTTTCTAATGGGTCGAGTGATTTAAAACAAAAGGCACCTTAAACTTTTGCAATTCAATATGGAGGATAATGAGAAGTTGTATTGGGCTTGAGTCGCAAACTCATTAACCATATTAATACCACACTTTAGGATCTACTCGTATCAGCCAAGCCAATCGTGCCAAGTATAATAAAAAAATAACCAATTTTATATTGCTAATGTAGCTATTTCTCGATATTGAGTACTTACGAGTATGGAGGGCTGTTCAATTAAGAACTGCGAATCGCTTACTTCGTTTTCCTGAAGGTCACACGAAAATAAATTTACCTTGTACCTTTCGACACGTAACAAACCGAGGACGGAGATAAAGCTCCGTCCACTAACTAATAACTTACAGGGGTTTGAACATTTTTGTATGGAACTTGGCATATCTACAAGTCCTCCATTTTGAAAAAAACCTCGTTTAGGCGGCCAGTGATGAAACATGCGTCAATCGACGGAGAGTGATTAGGTACAATCAAAACATATTCAGTGATGAAGTGTCGTAAGTGATATACTTTTTGAGATATTTGAATATTTTCAAAAGTCTCGGGCCGATTTTGATGAAAACTAAAATACCGTTTTACCAAAAAAAAATTTACCGTTTTACAAAAAAAAATATAAAAACGTTTAAAATGCAGCACTTTCTTAAAATTCAACATTTTTGTAATACAAGTATTCCGAGAATCACATAAAAATTAATAGACTTTTCACAATTCTAACATTTCTACGAATCCGCCTACGTTAATATGTTAATAAATACGCTATCTTTAAAAAATTGCGTGTTCAGGCCGCATTTGTATACCTAATCAGGCGTGTTACCTAAAGATTTATTTAATAGGAGACTTCGTTTAATTTACAAAAACTGTCGTCATAGGGGTATTGTGTAATACAATTTACATTTTCAATACATTTTTGAGGCTATAGTCATCAATGAAGCAGTGTGTACTAGTAGTGTCACCAACAGACATAAGACACCACAGGATTACAAATACATTGCTGACGAAAAAATTAAAGAGAATAATCTGAATTTTACCAAGAACCGACTTCAAAATAACTCAAAAACTACTCGTTAGATCTAGTTCAAATTTAAGTGGGACTAAATAACAAGCACCAGCTTTTGATTAAAAAAAGAATCATTAAAATCAGTTCACCCAGTCGAAAGTTCTGAGGTAACAAACATAAAAAAAATACAATCGAATTGAATACCTCCTCCTTTTTTGAAGTCGGTTAAAAATATAGCTCTCAAGTCTAACTATAAACAAAAATAATAAAAAAATATGTTATATTATTTAGACACACCATGTATTACGAAAAAAATAAAACTAGCAACAGTTGTACTTCTTTTGGCATTAGCGACGGATACGAATGGGGTGAGCGACTCGGGCTAAGCCTGGTACCGTCCCTTCAGCAGGTAAGAAACATGTGCGTATGTGGTCACAGGTAACAATTAAGAATTGTTGTCACTTGCGGCACTCATGCCCCAACTCAGAGTCACATCCCTCATTAGTACGGAATTTGTAATGTGTTGTTGGTGATTCTTTATTTTTATTTGATTTTTCGGGCCTGGGACAACCAACCCAGGGGCCACTGCGACCAGATTTGATCTATTGTAGCCATGATGATTCTTTACTAAGGAACGATTAAAGTAACCGTTAGTGACTCTGAGTTGGGGTGTCATACAATTACCAACCATTGCCGTTGTTGCTTAACTGTTGTTACATTTATTGACACAATGGACAAACAACTGTTGTCGTTGATCGACAATGATTGATTCAACAGAATATCTTCTGTTGTTGTTGGTCGATAACTAACAATTATTGCTCTCAATTACTGATAAAGCAGACTATGCACGTGTTCAAATTCAATCTTTTGTTGGTTGTCGACACTACAGCATACTTATCTACACTAATATTATAAAGAGGAAAGATTCGTATTTTTATAGTTGTAACGAATAAACTAAAAAACTACTCGACCAATATCAAAATGCTGTCATCAATAGAGAGCTGCATTATTTCCGAATAACATAGGCTATATCTGATTATAATTAATATTATTTTTTTTTCATCACAAGCAGACCCCTCTTTCCCACTGGGCACTCTGGGCACGTGCCCAGGGCCCCGTGATCTATAGGGATCCTTTAGTTCCTACCAGATCACTAAACGATAACCGATATTTATTACCGAAAAACTTTTTTAATTCGAATAAATCGAACCTAAATTACTGACTACAACACCAATTTGCTTATTAACTTTTACATAAATCTAGAGGCTTACGAATTGCAATCTACTTTCTTTGTTTATTGTAACAAAATACTGTTCTGACACATTATCCTAATATGCCCAGTCTCCAGTAGGTTAAAGACAGCCTTGATCACAAGTAAAAATGTTTCACGCCCAGCGAGGTGGGTACGGTCAGCTAGTCTATACCTACATCTATACATCTATACAAATAAATAAAATTGGAGTGTCTGTTTGTAATATTAAAATAACCGCTTTTTACTAAGTGCATTTGGATGTATACACGGTACCTATACCAAAACAACATTTTTTTACAATTTTTGTCGGTCTCTTTGTCTGTCTGTCTGTCTGTCTGTTCCGGCTAATCTCTGAGCTAATCTCTGAAATGGCTGGACCGATTTTGACGGGAGTTTCACTGGCAGATAGCTGATGTAACAAGGAGTAACTTAGCCTACTTTTATTTGAGAAAAAAAAATAGGCGATATATACAAATAAATAAAATTGGAGTGTCTGTTTGTAATATTAAAATACCCGCTTTTTACTAAGTGCATTTGGATGTATTCACGGTACCTATACCAAAATAACATTTTTTAAAATTTTTGTCTGTCTGTCTGTTTGTGTGTCTGTTTGTTCCGGCTAATCTCTGAAATGATTGGACCGATTTTGACGGGACTTTCACTGCTAAATAGCTGATGTTACAAGGAGTAACTTAGGCTACTTTTATTTAAGAAAAAAAATAGGCGACATGAAGTTCGCTGGGTCAGCTAGTAACTTATAAGGCACAGAGAAACAAGTCACATGTTGATACTCATCGTAATCATTGGTACTCACGAAGGGTCCGGATGTAGTAACTTTGTGTAACATTATGTTACCCTAGGCGATGAAGTCGACATTAACTTAATGCGTGCCGCATCCTTTATGTATGAACCACCTTTACAGCCCGTCGTCAATTGTGGCTTTAGTTTCACTAATCGGTTTTAAGAGCTCACTTTGTTACTTAATATGGTTATAAGAAAAATTTCGCAATTACTGTGAAATTTAATTTAGTTTATTTATGAGATCCAGCATTAAAATATAAACATTCACTTTTAAAATACATATATTTTGTTTGGAATCCGCTATAATATCATATTAAGTATATATTTTGTCTCTTTTGACACAGAATACATAATATTATGGTTTTGAATAAGCTTGTATGAGTCGTTTGATGGTCTCTTAAATTATCAGATCGGCTCTCGTCGCGATCAAGTTCAGTAAATTACTCAATTACCTACCGTTGGGATATCGATATTTGATAGCTAGAAATTGAGGTACTTAATGTAATAAGAAAGCATCAATATACCGAATATTAATGAAATCACAATAATGAAACTGAACTAAATATCGATATATAAACAACTACACCTACATATGTATATGTCACTTGTGTGCAGGAAATTCTACTGTAAGAGTTAGAATGTAAGCATTTTGTATGAAAAGTGTAAGCATTCAATTATTTATTTTTATGATATTTTGACTCAATGAATGTCAGTTTGCCCTAACACACCTAGATAGTAACAACCCTATCAAAAGCGATCTAGGCCATATTTCCGATCGAGGAAAATATATAGTGGTAACATATTTTAAAAATAATAAAATATTTCCCATTTTCTTCCTTTTACCAACAAAACAATATTAACAATATTATATTATTCTTCATTTCCCTTCAAGAATAATGAATAATGATAACGGCCACGCCATTACGCAAAGCAACAATGGTAGATTATTTTATCAATAACCGACAAAATTGTCAGCCTGAAAAACGGCATCGAAGATGTCAACACAACAAAGCAATTTCTATCTTGAGGGAGCGACACGAAGATAAATAATTAGGTATTCATCCTACAGAATGGGGGAATGGCAGCTGCTCATTTTCCTTTGTACATATTTCGTTGGGGGCATCGAGTTCCTAATAAAATTATAGCGAATTTTACTCAGTGATATTAAAAAAATATGCATTATGCCCTTACAAATCAACCAAAAACTCTGTTCCGAAAACAGCTACAACACACACACGTTTGTCTTTTGTTTCACTACACCAATCACATTGGTACATTGGTACATACACGAAGGCATTTTAACGCTGTACATCAAATGTCAAGTACTTCTGACAACAACAAAAGCGTGCGTATCGTCTTGTATTGACAGAGCGACTACGAGCAGAACGGTCAATTGCCTGTTCTTACGCTCTTCACCGTCTGCGCGCTAGTGACATATCTACCTCTTTTTTACATTATAATATTATTGATTTTACTTGGCGTGTTTCGATTGGTTTTTAGTTAGTTATGGTTTTCTGTAAAAAACTAAAAGGTAATTTTTCTTCTATAGAGAATTAACGAAGAGAAAATTGAGCTTTATACAGGGTTATGTATATAAAGCTCAATTTTCGTCGTATTCCTGTCGGGATATGATAAAACAAAATCGAAAAATTTTATCCCGTAAATGTATCATTACTAATATGATCACTTTTTACTTCAATTAAAAGGCACAGGGGAATAAAAGTGCCTTTTCATTGTAGTATTTTATATTTGCACGCAAAATATTACATTGAAAAGTCATATGTGGTGATTTGTGCCTTTTAGACTTGATATTACTGCTTTTATTTGGATTTTAAAACGCGATTTTCTCGCAATTTACAAAATGTTAGATGTGCCCCTTTTCCTTATGACGGCAGTATTATACAGCTACATTGTATCTTCCTCATAAAATTATTCTAACGTATGCCTTTATAAGCGAAGTAATAAGGCAGAAATAACCGTAATATTCTCACGATTGCCGGTTGCCGGAGACCGCCAACAAATGGAGGTAGCCCATAATACTATGGATTTAAGTTGGTTGTAATTGCATGGAAAATAGGGCTTATCTCATACCGAGACTCGCTTGTTGGAGAACTATAGACAACTAGTACGAATAAGGAATATTAAACAGGATATTTTACTCGGAAAGGAATTTAGCATAGCGTTCCTTAGTTTTAATACCGTGGAACCAGTAAAGATATAAATTATAATTATAAATATACATTTAAAAAACCGGGCAAGTGCGTGTCAGTAGTAGGGTTCCGAAGTAGTAAGTTTTTTTTTAAATATCTTGTAAGTTAATGGCTTCAACCCATTAATGGCCCACTACTGGGCACGGATCTCTCCTCTTGAGGAGGCCTAGAGCATACTCCACCACGCTGCTCCAGTGCGGATTGGTGAAGGGGTTAATGGCCATCCCGAGTGTCGAAAGTTTTCAAACCGCCCAAGGGCCTCCGACATGGTTTAACGACTGTTATCCTATGATAACAACCGGGACCGACGGCTTTACGTGCCCTCCGAAGCACGGAAACGCTCAAGAAATTTTTGCCACTAGCGGTCACAGCGCGGTATAAGTTAATGTTTGACCACAATCCCACCTGATGGTAAGTGGAGGTGTAAGTGGCGATGTAGTCATAGGTGGTAAAAGTTTATCGACTATTACCGCTCATTTACACGCGCGTCATGCGGATCGTCTCGTGGCGCGTCCTTAAGCCACGCCCCCTACGCGCGTGTGAACACCACGCGAGCGCTCGCGCGAGCACCTTTGGCGCGCGCCCAATAAACCGCTACCGACGCAAGCCCGCGAGCCACGAGACGCGCCGCGGTCTGGTCCACGGGCGCCCTGTTCACACGCGCGCGTATGCGCGCGTCTCGCGGATTGTCTCGTGGCTCGCGCGCGCGTGTAAATGGGGCATTACTCATTACCTACTTAAGCTAACATAGCCGTGATAGTTTTCCTTGTAAATTCATCATATTAAAATCTAATTTTGAGAATTATTCACTTGTTCAACTCCAACCGTTTAGCCAGCAGAGGGGCGACACTTGATTCTAACCAAAATTAGCATTTTAAAGCCAAATATTTCGCAAACGGCTAATTCCAAAAATGGTCTTATAAGACCCATAATATTTTTGGAAGACCTTTTCAACGATACCCCACACTATAGAGGACGCGACGAATAAAAATTCATCCTAACGTTACCTGTATGGGAGGTACATACCGTAAAAAAAATGTTTTTCAATATTTTATTCCACGATTCTAGAGTTTTGATAAATATATATATTCATGCCAAATTACAGCTTTCTAGCACTAAGGGTCTCGGCGCTATGCTTCGCACAGACAGACGGACGAACAGACGGACGGACCGACGAACGGACGGACATGACGAAACTATAAGGGTTACGATTTTACTTCGGAACCCTAAAAAGGTTATACAAAGTATAAATTTGTGCCCTATTCCCATATTGGTCACATGTTTATCAAAATTCATTTCTGATAACAACATACATGTGGAATTGAGGGAACTCCTTAAATTCCTTCAATTCAGCAATTTTTGAAGGCTCCTTTTTTGAAATCGGTTATTTTTTAAATGTAACACTTTAATTTATCAGCTTTTAAGACTTCTAGAACTAACAACACGACAAGGTTTAAAACATTTCATCTATTTATATGAGTACTTTTATACATTAAGCATAAACATGTTACATTAAAAGGTGTGATTTATCACCTTTTGTTTATGAATGAAAAACATAATTTAAGTAGATTTTGGAAATTTTAAGCTTGAGAGCATAAAACAGCTGCTCTATTTAGACTGTGTAAGCCGTGAAGTTTGTCGGAGCATTATAAATTACAATCGTGAGTAGCGCTTATGTAATGTCGTTAATCACTGAGTTCTAGATCTTTCGGGGGCACTGAAGAGTTCAGCGGAATTCACAATGAATCACTCGACTTTACCAAGTTATATATTACTTATTAATATGCTTGCGTATAAGCCTTGAATGTAAGTAATCATCATTATCACAACCCATAATTACTCTGCTGGGCTTGGTTTTTTTGGAGTACAATCCATGGGGACTATGGACTCTCAAGCTGGCCAAGTGCGGATAGGCAGACTTCACACAACTCTTGTGTGCAAGTTTCCGCAGAATGTTTTCCTTTGCCAAAGCAAGAAATAGTAAACTTATACCTAAATAACTTTTGATAATTCTAAACCAAAAATAACCGACTTCAAAATAACTCAAAAACTACTCATCAGATCTCGCTTAAATTTAAGTGGGACTTAACAAGCACCAGCTTTCGATTAAAAAAAAGTCATCAAATCGGTTCACCCAGTCGAAAGTTCTGAGGTAAGAAACATAAAGAAAATATTCAGTATAATTGAATACCACCTCCTCTTTTGCAGTTGGTTAAAAATTGTAGTTGCGTACAGTTTGAACTTCGCCCCCGCGTTCGACAAACTAAGGAAGTTTTAAGGAGTTTTTATTGAAATTGAACATCTCTGATCATCTGAATCATCTACGTCCAGAACCCTTATTTACATATAATTAAAATAAATATCATTGTCACTGGTAGACCAACGTTAAAACCGCTAGGCTATCGCTGCTACATTGCCTATATTACCTACTATACGTTAAGCCATCAATGTGCGTAATAGGGCAGAGATAAATAGCGCAATGTTCTCGCGATTGGCTATGAGCGCCAACAGATTGCGGCTGCCCATAATACCATGGATATAGTTCAGTAATTTTACGGAAAATAGGATTTAAACACAAACAGTGTTGGACAAAACGACAGATTAGGCCAAGTTATTTCTGAGCTTCAACCATAGAATTTTGTAAAACATTTAACTGTTGATTGAAAGATACAGAAGGTCATAAGGCAACATATACATATGCGACGTATTAATATAATGCTACTTTTTATCCCGCAATTTCCACGGGATCTGGATTAACGCGAGAAAAATCTCCCACACGAACGAAGTCCTGGGCACAGTTACTCTGAAATCAGTGTTGAATTAATGTGTTGAATTATTGCTTAAGCATTAATTGTTATGTATTGCAATATCTGGGAGACCGAATATTGCAATACAAATATTTTATGCTGTACACTTCGGCCGCTGTATCTTGGCGCGTCTGAACTTCGCGCAGAAGGCTGCGCAGTAACATAATTCGCCAATACTCAATACGCGGTGTATTGTGTCTCAGTCATACGTTAGCATGTTCGTGTTGCCATCTCTGTCTTACATGCGCTAAAGTTCGCAAAGCCTATGTTCAGACGCGCCAAGATACAGCGGCCGTACTGTACTCGTATAATTATTTAGTAGAGTTCAGAAATAGTTTTCTAAGTAGTAAGTGTAGCAAACACATAGCTGTATATAATTAACATTCTATTATTCCTGAATTGAGTATATATGAGTATGTCTAGTAGTAGGGTCAATGTCTGTTCTCGTAATTAATTCATCACCGCAAATGGACTTATTAAGGAAGATTAATCGACAGACTTAGTGCATGTAAGGCCTAGTTTCCAAGTTCTGTAGGTACTTAGTAATTACTGCGGTCTAAACTTTGAAATGGCTATTATTAAGGTTGATGCTTGACTATCGTGGAAATATACGTGATTAGTATAAAGGCCTCTCAATGAGACCCAAGTGGCAGGTTTAGAACTTAGAAGTGTAAAAGATGAAAACTTGAATTCAAACGTTTTAATTAATAACGTATACCTAGGTATATAACAATACATTGAGTAAATTAATAACTAACAATTAGTAGGAAGTTCAGTTTTTCAATAAATTTAATTTTCACCGTATAAAGTCATTTTGTTTTTAAGTTATATTTTGAATTTTTAATTGTTTCCAAAATTAGACATTGAAATTGTCAATGATGTTCGGTTTTTGCAAAGTTAATTTTATCGAAAGCAAAAATCTGTTCGGTTCAGTTACCTACTTTTGTTTCCGTTACACATAACCACACCCTATGATAGACAATGATATTATGGGCTTGTTTCACCATCTTCAAGTAGAATCCTGGTGCCTTACCATGAACTCTAATAAAATGTGTCATGTTCAGGACAGGTCAGCTTGTAGCTAAAACCTGACAGGAGTGTATTTTGTACCATGATCGTTTACCGATGACCTGCAATGCCTCTACTTCTGTCCTGCATCTTAGTCTATGACATGCAAGGTACATGATTTGTACTAATTATGTTCTGAAATAGAGCGTTTTATCGGTTTACCGGTTTTCAAATGAATGCGTAATATTGATGTTTTTAAAAGTTTAATATAACAATCTCAATTGAAGATTTTGAGATTTTGAGATTTGTTATAAATACTTAATTGTTGTGATTTATTATCCTTTCGTTCTCTAAAATTACCAAAAAAATTATCGCTAAGTGATGTTTACATTTTTGAACGTAATCTTACACCACTTGACACTTGACACAGTGACATGTTTAGATGTCTATTATAATGTGTGATTTAGGAGCGATAATTTAAAAAGCATAAATGATGTTGATGAAGTTGAAGTGATGATGGTGTATTTGAAATTCGCCATGGCTGCATCCCGTTGTGTTTCATCATCATCAACGAAATAGCCGAAACAGGACAATAAATGTTACTTTCGGTGGGCTGTAATATTTTGACGTTAACGTAAGCCACTTTCTGATGTCAATACGTCAACAATCGCGTCATGGTACACGAATTGCAGGGCAGAAGATCATTTTTGAAGTCACGTGATCACTGTCCTGTTACGGTGACGTGGTCGCTGGCTGCCCTGTGTTTTAGCCAGATCATGGTAGGATATAGCAGGACAGGCCAATTATCGGCTAATATTGACCTGTTTTAAGAGTTCATGGTAAGCCCCCTGAATAAGCTATTCGCCGGTTAAAGTGACGTTAAAGTGTCATTTTACACACACGAAATGTCAACTTAACCAACGAATAGCTTACTTCGGACTTACTTGAAGATTGTGAAACAAGCCCTATGACTACTGGTATTACAAAGATAAAGTTATCGGTAACAAAGGATATTCTTCTCCCTTGAAAAGTTAAACATTTTGTTTCCAAGTTACATCGTCAGAGTCTCCAAGGCACATCTATCAGACGCCGGGATGGTAATGCAGTACATCATTTTGGTGTCTTAATATAAGCAACAACAAATATTTAAGACGATACAAGCTATCCACAATATTGAAGTTTTAAAACTTCCAAGAGCTCTGAAGAGATAGTGCATAGTCTCTAAGAATACAAACTTGCGGATAGATTTGAAACTTTTGTCCGCGGTCTTAAAACACCTTGAATAGCCCATTAAAGTTTCAACGAAAGCTCAGCAGGTCAGCTGTAAGCTTTTGAAGTGAACGAGACTGATTAAATATTATATACGGCGATCTGGTCAAACATTAAGAAAATTCACACAATTTTTGAGACGCTTAGGGCTTGTTTCACAATCTTCAAGTAAGTCCGAAGTAAGCTATTCGTTGGTTAAGTTGACATTTCGTGTATGTAAAATGACACTTTAACGTCACTTTAACCGGCGAATAGCTTATTCAGGACTCTACTTGAAGATGGTGAAACAAGCCCTTAATATTTTAAGTAATTTTCAAAAATGGAAATTGAATTGGATGTGACACATGATAAAGTGCCATACAATATTAAACATCCTTTATGTGAATGTGTATACAAAAATTCAATACAGAACAGGAAATACAAAAATGGATCACATAAAATAGAAAGATATTCTGTGATATAAATTTATGAATGATTCCCGTTTACTCCATTTGCGGATGGAATAAAGGATACAAATTTAAATATAACCATCAGACATTGTTTTTCCATTTTAAAAGCGATGAACAGTAATTAAATTATCAATGACAATTAAATTGATTCCAGCATAATAATGCGCGATTCCATTAAATATTTTCCATTGTTGAACGATTATAGCAACGAAATTAAACCTATCGGAGTGCAAAAATGTGCCAGATCACTTTTCACTTAACCGACGCCATTTATGAAATACGTTTTGTGAATCGAACAACGTGTATGGGACTACAATAGGGTGAAGATAATAATAATATAAAGAAACGAGGGTGACTCCGTCGCATGGAAAATTGATAAATAATGCTGAGTTATAGGATGTAATGGATACTCCTTCCGAATTTGCATCACATATTTTTAAACGGTTTTATTAATCGACTTCAAAAAAGCGGCCAAGTGCGAGTCGGACTCGCCCATGAAGGGTTCCGTAGCAGCAAGTAACATAATATAAAAGTTCTTGTAGATCGTTGTAACTTTGATCAATGTTTTTTGCGGTTTACGATTTATGACGTATTAAAAAAAACTACTTACTAGATCTCATTCAAACCAATTTTCGTTGGAAGTTTGCATGGTAATGTACATGATATATTTTTTTTTAGTTTTATCATTCTCTTATTTTAGAAGTTACAGGGGGGGGGACACACATTTTACCACCATACATACCCCACACGTATGGGATTGAAGAAAAAAAAAATTTTAAGTTTCAGTTCTAAGTATGGGGAACCCCCAAAATTTATTGTTTTTTTTTTTCTATTTTTGTGTGAAAATCTTAATGCGGTTCACAGAATACATCTACTTACAAAGTTTCAACAGTATAGCTCTTATAGTTTCGGAAAAAAGTGACTGTGACATACGGACGGACAGACAGACAGACAGACAGACAGACATGACGAATCCATAAGGGTTCCGTTTTTTAGGGTTCCGTAGCCGAATGGCAAAAAACGGAACCCTTATGGATTCGTCATGTCTGTCTGTCTGTCTGTCTGTCTGTCTGTCTGTCTGTCTGTCTGTCTGTCTGTCTGTCTGTCTGTCTGTCTGTCTGTCTGTCTGTCTGTCTGTCTGTCTGTCTGTCTGTCTGTCTGTCTGTCTGTCTGTCTGTCTGTCTGTCTGTCTGTCTGTCTGTCTGTCTGTCTGTCTGTCTGTCTGTCTGTCTGTCTGTCTGTCTGTCTGTCTGTCTGTCTGTCTGTCTGTCTGTCTGTCTGTCTGTCTGTCTGTCTGTCTGTCTGTCTGTCTGTCTGTCTGTCTGTCTGTCTGTCTGTCTGTCTGTCTGTCTGTCTGTCTGTCTGTCTGTCTGTCTGTCTGTCTGTCTGTCTGTCTGTCTGTCTGTCTGTCTGTCTGTCTGTCTGTCTGTCTGTCTGTCTGTCTGTCTGTCTGTCTGTCTGTCTGTCTGTCTGTCTGTCTGTCTGTCTGTCTGTCTGTCTGTCTGTCTGTCTGTCTGTCTGTCTGTCTGTCTGTCTGTCTGTCTGTCTGTCTGTCTGTCTGTCTGTCTGTCTGTCTGTCTGTCTGTCTGTCTGTCTGTCTGTCTGTCTGTCTGTCTGTCTGTCTGTCTGTCTGTCTGTCTGTCTGTCTGTCTGTCTGTCTGTCTGTCTGTCTGTCTGTCTGTCTGTCTGTCTGTCTGTCTGTCTGTCTGTCTGTCTGTCTGTCTGTCTGTCTGTCTGTCTGTCTGTCTGTCTGTCTGTCTGTCTGTCTGTCTGTCTGTCTGTCTGTCTGTCTGTCTGTCTGTCTGTCTGTCTGTCTGTCTGTCTGTCTGTCTGTCTGTCTGTCTGTCTGTCTGTCTGTCTGTCTGTCTGTCTGTCTGTCTGTCTGTCTGTCTGTCTGTCTGTCTGTCTGTCTGTCTGTCTGTCTGTCTGTCTGTCTGTCTGTCTGTCTGTCTGTCTGTCTGTCTGTCTGTCTGTCTGTCTGTCTGTCTGTCTGTCTGTCTGTCTGTCTGTCTGTCAGTCCGTCCGTCCGTCCGTCCGTCCGTCCGTCCGTCCGTCCGTCCGTCCGTCCGTCCGTCCGTCCGTCCGTCCGTCCGTCCGTCCGTCCGTCCGTCCGTCCGTCCGTCCGTCCGTCCGTCCGTCCGTCCGTCCGTCCGTCCGTCCGTCCGTCCGTCCGTCCGTCCGTCCGTCCGTCCGTCCGTCCGTCCGTCCGTCCGTCCGTCCGTCCGTCCGTCCGTCCGTCCGTCCGTCCGTCCGTCCGTCCGTCCGTCCGTATGTCACAGTCACTTTTTTCTTATTTTTTTTAGTACCTTGACACTATAAAACTGTGTATTTAGTTTTTAAACTATGAACTTGTGCAATGGATCTCAAACTATTTACTTCTGACTGAGTACTTTATCTACATTACGCTGATCTGCTTTTTCAGTGATTGTCAGTCGTAACAATAGTGGTAATGATAAAGAAGAAGATATCTGAGGCGACCTGGGATTGATTCCCGGTCGAGACAGATTTAAGTGACACATAAGTTTCGGAACGCCGGTATTTGTAATATCGCATTTATAAATGTCCATTCCAGTTCCAACAAAAGACTTGTCCATTGTGTAACGTTTATTCTACTAGTAGACATTTATATATTTATAGCCAAAGCTAATATTAATATTAGAAAGACGAAAGATTTTCATACAGCAAATATATTCAGTTACTAATTTAATACCTTAATCAAAACGTAATACGATAAAGATGACGTGTATAAAAAGAAATCCATTATTGACTTCCAATATCTGAGAACACAAAAGAATTGAGTCTACGAAATGATTTCGCTTCAATCCGACGCAAAGTAAGGGAACAAATAAAGGAAGTTTCGAATGACCGTACAAATTTGTGAGGAAATTTGGTTTTCGGATGAATGTGCTGGCACGGATTTGTTGTAAACAAATGAGATAGTGGTTTGTAGACGACAGAAGCAGAAATTGAAACGGAACATTGGTTTCTGTTGACATCGTCGACAGTCACAATATTTGTCGTACGTCGGGCACTAACAACATAATTGAATGGAGCCAAATCTGTATGATAAATTCACTTTCGTGGATTTGTCACAAAATGGATGGATGAATGTTTATACAAGATAATTAAAAAAACCTAAAAGTAATTTTATTTGTTGCACTAAAATTTGTTGTAGATTACTTATAAATAATGGTATATTTTATGTATAATAAAAATCACATAGATACAAAATTAGTACCTACATATGTACACAAAGACATAGGCTGTTATGTATTGCTGTGCAATATGAGTATACATTGTAAAGTAAATTATTACTATTAGGTATTTGTATACTTGTCAGTAATTGACTATACAACAACGCCTTGCGAACCTGAATAGCTGTGAATAATTATTATGGTAAACTAATTAATTATAGTGACAATGAATATGATTTCGATTAAGATTCTTTTTATATCTGCGAAAGCGACACGACATCGCAACGATATTACAACGACGTTGGCAAATTTATATGAAAATGCATAACTTTATTCACACGCACAACATCTTGTAATACTAATGAACAGTGGGGTACCGGTCTCAACCTTTCAGAGACATGCAAGTGCAACATAGAATAATGGAGGCCATACACGATCAAGTGTACTTGTCAAGTCTGCAGTTTGACTTGACGCGGCATCCAGTAAACTTGATCGTGTATGGCCACGGTATAGCTATCTGGCCATATAAAGTGCCACCAAGTTATCTGTGAAATGGCGAAAATTGGAACTAATGCCGCCCCATTCATAAGTTCTTTTTGTTCATTCATTGACATTTACTACGTCTCGAATTGCTTCCAATGATTGCGTCCGACAGCGCCCTCCGTCAATTCACAGATAAGTTGGTGGCACTGTAGCTGTCTTATGCACACTGAATGCCAGCTCAAGTCAAACTGCTTTGACAAGTCAAACTGCAGACTTGACAAGTACACTTGATCGTGTATGACCTCCATAACACTAAATTATCATTAATATTATAATCGAGTAGTTTCGGGTAAATTCTGTAATAATTAATAGAGACTGATCGTTCCCACCGTTATTACGATCCATGTAACTAAGTCGAAATATAAACTACACAAATCGTAAGTACCCTTTTGCATTAAAAATTCTTAAGTTCAAATTCAAATTCAAAATCATTTATTTTTATAGGTATCACTGATACACATGCACGTCATTTTTTTAATCAACCAGCTTTTCGGGAAGGTGCTTTGTCATGAAGAAGAAGAAAAGCCGTAAAAAACCTCCTCAGCACATCTTTTAAATAAATAAATTGATATTTTTATTACAAAAAAATATCACTAGCTTCAACGGAACTGGTTGCAGAGCTGGTCATTTCCATGCGTCTTTCTCGTTTAAGTACTCATCTACAGTATAGTAACTTTTGCCTAAAAGTTGAGGTTTTACACGTTTCTTAAACAATTCCACTGGCAATCGGCATCGGCATCGGCAAATGGCATCGGCGATGTTATATTAAGTTTAAAATCTTTTAAAAGAGTATTTGGTTCCTTGCAGGTGCACGAGGTTCAAAGTTCCAAGAAGTCTGATATATTATTTTCCTTTAGATAAATCCTATCCGCTATTTGCCAAAAGTTTTGCACAAGCGGCATAGAAAACAAAGAAACTGTGAATAACGTATATCCTGAACATCTGTCACAAACAGTTTTACTTACTGTTTTACGTGACTTCCTTTTAAAAGATACCATAATTACAATGATGCTTATGGAATTAATGTGAATTTTATCAATAAATCTATACATCTTTAATCTTTAATCTATAATCTATAATATATAATATATAATATATAATCTATAATCTATAATCTATAATCTATAATCTATAATCTATAATCTATAATCTATAATCTATAATCTATAATCTATAATCTATAATCTATAATCTATAATCTATAAATCTATAATAAAAATAAATAAAATTGGAGTGTCTGTTTGTAATAATAAAATAACCGCTTTTTACTAAATGCATTTGGATGTATACATATACCAAAATAACATTTTTTTACAATTTTTGTCTGTCTGTCTGTCTGTCTGTCTGTGTGTTTGTTCCGGCTAATCTCTGAAATGGCTGGACCGATTTTGACGGGACTTTCACTGGCAGATAGCTGATGTAATAAGGAGTAACTTAGGCTACTTTTATTTTAGAAAAAAAAATAGTTTGTTAGGCGATACGAAGTTCGCCGGGTCAGCTAGTAAATAATAAATTACAATCTATCTATCTATCTTACAGAATGTCCACTGCTGGACATAGACCTCGCCTAATTGTGCGCCACTCCGACCGGTCCTGGGCCCTCTGAATCCAGCGGCTTCCCGCCGTCTTCTTCAGGTCATCAGTCCGATTGGTCGGAGGGCGACCAGTGCTCCTTTTACCGAGACGTGGTCGCCATTCGAGGACTTTGTGACCCCATCGGTTATCTGTCCTTCAAACGATGTGGCCTGCCCATAAATTACAATACTGCCCTAAATTACAAAATGGGCCAAAAATTTGCGCCCGAGTGTAGCGAGTGAGCTAAACGCCGTGCAATCATACACTACTTTAAAATTCACTATGACTTTAAACCACACTTAAAGTCATGCTTTTAAATCATCATCGCTATCTTAATAGTCCTTTTACACCTTGAGGAGATTTGTGACATAAGCTGTCTTTTTATTGCATGGCGCGGCGAATTAAAGTCCCCAAGTAGAGCAAAAGGGCTATACGCCATGTAGTCAGTTTGTCAGTTTTATGAGAGATAATGTTATGCGATAAAAATTATTTGTAAACGCATTGCAAGAAGCAGTTATACTTTTTAGGGTTCCGTAGCCAAATGGCAAAAAACGGAACCCTTATAAATTCGTCATGTCTGTCTGTCTGTCTGTCTGTCTGTCTGTCTGTCTGTCCGTCCGTATGTCACAGCCACTTTTCTCCGAAACTATAAGAACTATACTGTTGAAACTTGGTAAGTAGATGTATTCTGTGAACCGCATTAAGATTGTCACACAAAAATAGAAAAAAACAATAAATTTTGGGGGTTCCCCATACATAGAACTGAAACTCAAATAATTTTTTTTCATCAAACCCATACGTGTGGGGTATCTATGGATAGGTCTTCAAAAATGATATTGAGGTTTGTACTATCATTTTTTTCTAAATTGAATAGTTTGCGCGAGAGACACTTCCAAAGTGGTAAAATGTGTGTCCCCCCCCCTGTAACTTCTAAAATAAGAGAATGATAAAACTAAAAAAAATATATGATGTACATTACTATGCAAACTTTCAACGAAAATTGATTTGAACGAAATCTAGTACGTAGTTTTTTTTAATACGTCATAAAACGTAAAACGCAAAAAAACATCGATTAAAGTTACAACGAACTACAAGAACTTTTATATTATGTTACTTGCTGCTACGGAACCCTTCGTGGGCGAGTCCGACTCGCACTTGGCCGCTTTTTTTATACCGCCGTCTCCACCCACGTATAAAATTGCTATAAAATTAATGGATTCGGTTAATAGGTTTCAGCCACAAAATATTAATATTATATAGATATACCACCTAGCTTAATCACAACGCTATTTATGATATTAGTTTTTACGTGGCCACGACTCTCCCACAACCAATCGTAAAATGTTCCCACATCTTTCGTTTTGCAGTTGAAGAGTCATTCAACAACTTAGTTTATTTATCACTTAATTTTTACCAACAACGTGTCGGTGATGCTGGTGTTACAAATGAACTGATCGTCTCTTACCATGAGGAACATCAGTTCTTTTACCATCCTTTACTGTGAAAGATAACGAATAATGTAGGTTAGTGAAGTTCTTCAAACAATAAATTCAAGATGTAATAATGTAAGCACACAAATCCACAATAATGGTATACATTTTGTAAGCGTATAAGTACATAAGCTATTGCTTAATAACCACTCATCTAACGGTAAGTGGCATCGAAATCGTAGATGGTAATCGTAAAAGCCTTCACGGCACGCATAATATTTGACGAAGCAAACCATATCGTCCCTACCAGGAAGATCTTGACAACGAAGGGATGGATACACGCCGTGAATCAGAATATTTGATGGTGAAAAGGGAATACAAAAAAAAACTCGTATTAGAACACAGCACTCGTAAGTTAAGAGGACGTCCGCTTTGTTTGGAATATTTGATCTTCTCGAGTGTCCGACCCGAGTATTTGAATTCCGAATGGTCGGATGAGGATTTGTTTTCAACAAACGGGAGAGGTCAAAAGTCAACAGTTTTTTATGTGCAGTCATATCTTTCATATCATCATCATTATATCATAATATCATAGCATGATCATCTTCTATATAAATAAAAATGAAAACTCGAGAATGATTGGACCGATTCGGCAATTTTTTTTCGTATGTTCCTTAAGGCACACGGTAAGTTTTAATAATAAAAATAACAAAAATAAAAGAAATATTGGATGGACGGAGAGGAAGCGGAAGAGGGAGAGGGAATTTAATGATCTCTCATTTATTAAACCTAGTAGAACTAAAAAAGTTAAAACTAACATTAAATACATTGAATACGAGTATTAGGCGATACGAAGTTCGCTGAGTCATCTAGTCATACATAATTATTATAAACTGTAACTGATCGATGTCTGAACTTGGCAGGTATTTGAGAAAATACTGTTAGGTAATTCTACTAATAATAAAAATGTGAAGTTTGTCTGTATGGATGTATGGATGTTTCTAACTCTTTCGCTATTGATTATTCACACGAGAAACCACCCTCCCTTTGCTTCGGTTTTCTTATTTTTTTACACTTTGGGTTACATTATTGGAGTTTTATTAAGGATCCCTAATTTTTTGAAAATATAATATAGCCTTTGTCACCCGGGGATAGTGTAGCTTCCAATAGTGAAAGAATGTTTCAAATCGGTTCAGTAGTTTTGGAACCTATTCAATGCAAACAAACAATCAAATCTTTCCTCTTCATATTATTAGATAGATAACTTGTATAATGTGTGCGAGGGGTCTGTAAAAACGAAAAGTATTAAATAGTTTTTTTATTTTTTATTTATTATTTAAAATACCGTTACTTGGCAGAAAACCTAGCAAACATGATCCAAACGCTTTTCTTTTTAATTAGGCAAAAAAATTTTAGGGATATGGATAATCATTTTCATGTTTATCCATTTCTTTTAGAGGGTTTTTAGTTTTGTTATATTAAACTTACCATCTCTAATCTTATATATAAAATTATCGTATCACGGTGTTAGAAGTTGAACTCCACCGAAACGGCTCGACCGATTTTCGTGAATCTTTGCGTACATATCGGCTAGGGTTGAGAATCGGACAACATCTATTTTTCATCCCCTACCCCTAAAATTTTTTTGGCAGAAAAACGTTTGCCCGGTCAGCTAGTATATTATAAAAATCTCATGTCACAGTTTTTGTGGTCGCACTCCTCCGAAACGAGGCAACGATTTTTATGAATTTTTTTGTGTATATGAAAGAAGGTCGTAAAGTATATTTCATACCGCGAGGTGATTAAGGTTCCCACGGGATCAGGTTTAACGCGGGAAATGCTCCCACGCGAACGAAGTCGCGGGCACTGCTAGCAAACATAAATCATTTACTACAACGCAATATCATTAATTAAATAATTATTTTAAATTTATCAAGCTCAGAAACATTTCACCGCAAATTCTAAGCTTTCCTGTTTTGGCTGTTTATATCAGAGCTTGACAGACGCCTTGTTTCCTTTATAGATTAGCGAGCAAGTTTGATAAATAGCGGCTTGGCGGACCCCTTAACCCTATAAGGATAACCTACGTAAATTTTACTTACAAGTTTGAATAAAAAATTATAATTATAATTTTTAACCGACTTCAAAAAAAGGAGGAGGTTCTCAATTCGACTGTATTTTTTTTTTATGTTTGTTACTTCAGAACTTTGGACTGGGCGAACCGATTTTGATGATTGTTTTTTTAATCGAAAGCTGGTGGCTGTCATGTGGTCCCACATAAAATTTATTGAGATCTGACAATGGCATCCATGAGAAAACCACATAAATCTTAAATTTGTGTTAAGATGTGCGCGACAGATTGACGAATAACTCAATATCACGCCAACCGATTTCGATGATTCTTTTTTTATTCGAAAGCAGGTGCTTGTCATGTGGTCCCACATAAATTTGAACGAGATCTGAAAATTAGTTTTTGAGACTTTGAAGTCGGTTATTTTTTGTTAGTAAAATTTAGATTATATTTAACAGTGTAAATTTTCATGTTAAATCGCCTGGGGTCCACAAGTGCTTTCCTCGTCTCTCCCCCCGCATGTCAAATGCCGTAATTCGACGCTAGCGCACAGATCACAGCTAAGATCGCTTTTGTAAAATAGGAAGTGAGTAAATTTTACTCATAGTTACTAATGACGTAGATTTTTTCATTTTATTTATTATTGTTACTATTGATTTTTAATGCTTTGTTTTATTTTTTGTACATGAATTGATAGGACTAAGTCACAAAAGATTTTCCATAACTTCCCGGATAGAAGTATAGTAGGTATACTATATCCAGACAAGTCCCACTTCCCTGGCTAGAAACGCTTTTTCTTCGTTAGAATGTTTTCTAGCTTTTTTTAGTGATGATGTAATTGGTAAAATATACGTACAAAAAAGAAATAGAAAAATAAAGTGGAAAATATAAATCCAATCACAAATATATTACGAAAGGAGACCTTGGGGTATTTAAACGACTTATTATTTTATCCGACGTCTTGAAAAGTAACTATTTATCGTTTACATTTTAATGGATACAAAATTGTTATAAATAACTCTGTTTTATACAATATCTCAATGAGTTTTAAGTTTTATCGCTCCATATTTTATGAGTATAGTTTCTACTAAAGTCAATGTTTATTTACAGAGCTTTGTTTTATTTAAAAGCAAATATATATTTACTATGTTATTACAAAATTATTATTTAATAAAAATAATAATCTGTTTTAGTATTACTAAGATAAAAATGTATTTGACTGATTTATCAAGTGTTTCATTAACTTTCTTCATTGGAGTTAACTCACGGTTAACCTTAACGTAAGTTGAATCTTTCTAGTTTTAATTCTGTTGTGAAGTCGTGAAACTGGAAAAAGGTTTACACCAAACACCTTGAGATTGTCAGTTGATAATAAAGGTTATCCTTGTAGAATTTTTATATTTCTAACAATTAATAGTTACAAAAACTAAATACACAGTTTTATATTGTCAATGTAGATACTGAAGAAAAAAAATCGTTGTCTGTAAAGTCGGTTTACGGACGGTAGTTTAACGTGACAATGTCATGACAAAACATTAAACAGTTCACGTGTAGGTAACGAAGTAAGTTGTGTGCTGCCGCTGTCTCTCTTCTACTCGGACGCACCGGCTGATCGAGAGGAAGAGAGATAGATGCGGCACGAACCTTGCGCTTTGGCCGATCGTAGCCGATCGTGCCTCTCTCTCGCTTTTGCTGCTCTCTCGCTCGCGGAACGCTACATTTTTTCGTGCGTGCGTCCGGCGTTCATCGTTTTAATAGACGTTATCACATCAAAATTGGGACCGTGCTGTTAACCATTAAGGAATTCCCTCGGCTGCAGCCAACCCTGGGAGTAGCATCAGGTCAAGCTTGTCACTAACATGCATTGTCATCAGAACTAAAGCAATGTGTAAAACAACTGCTTATGATAGGTGGAAATAGGTCTAATTAGGCGCAAGATTTGACCCAACAAACAAACAGGGCAAGCTGAATAAAACCGTTTAAAAATAACGCTATAAACTCTTATCCTCACACTAACGCCCCAACTCAGAGTCACTAATGGTTACTTAAATGGGTCCTTAGTACAAAATTTGTGTAGATTCCTTAATAAGGAGCGATTAGAGTAAACGTTAGTGATTCTGAGTTGGGGCGTAAGTAGAATTCCCTTGGTCGTGGGTGCTATGGATATTACACAAGACAATAACACGAATGTGTTGTGTTGGGTGAATAACCAGACCGAGAAAAGAGATTTAAATTCATTCAAATTTCTGTCTCGCTGGGAAACGAACCCAGAACACGGTGCCCTGCCATGGACACACGACATCATTGAAGCTCAAGGCGACGATGTTTTTCCCGTCTCGTACGGGAAAAAGCCCGTTACGTATGCATTGGGCTTAACACACGGGTTAAGTAAGTGGTAAGACCATTTAGTTAATCTCCGAACTTATTGGCCGGGCTGAAGTTAGGTGCCAGTCGATGCGCAGAACGCTTTACGTTCAGCTGAAGAGCGCGGCTGGACGAGGCATCGACTACGACCACCCGCGCACTCCAATTGCGCAGCTGTGCCAACTTCAGCCCGGCTAATAAGGTTGGAGATTACCTTAATTGATGTTACGATAATTTTGAGTTACAGGAAAACGTGATCGTGTGTAGTTATGACTTATGAGTCATATTTTTAGAGGAATCCTATTTTGTATACAATATTACAGTGCCTTTTTAATGTAATTTAAAAATAGGTCTGACACATAATCGTCATAAGAAAACATCGTAATTGAAAAACAGATAATTATATTCATTTTATGTCAAAACTAATTACTGTTTAGGTACTATTTTTTTTTAAACTTAAATTAATATTTTACTTTATTTGGCGTAATAGAATGAATCGAAGCTTGTTTGCGACAATTTTAATATTTTCAACTATTTCACTTTAACACGCATGCGGTTATTAAATAATTATTGTAAAACGCTATCCGGTTGAAATGGTCGCAAACAGTTTCAAGACTTGCCTTACTATAATATTTTTGTTGATAAAAATACAACAGAATGTTGTTCTCGCCTGTAATTGATACTCACACTAGTCCAGTTTCTACTTAAAGAACTTTTGTTTTTTTTTATGCCTTGAGCAGGCAAACCAGCAGACGGGTCACCTGATGGTAAGTGATCACCGCCGTCCATGGACATTAGTAACACCGGGGGCGTCACCAATGGGTTGCCAGCCTCGAAGAAAACTATAGACCCGCTTCTAGAAGGACCCCATGTCATACTTTGGAGGGAACACCGATGCAAGAAGGAGGAAGTATGTGTGTACTGATGTTGGTGTGCCAATAAAATAAAATAAATAAAATATTTCAATAAAAAGTGGTGGCAATATAATATTGGTAATTATTTAATATTGTAAATTAATATAATACTGTACTTAATAAAATTCAATTATCTTAACATGTATAAATAATTAATGTAAAATATCTATATAAATTAATATATAGATTTTAATGCATTTTTTTTACGTCCGTGGTAAAAGTGTAATATTTACAGATATAAACGTAAATAAAATTATTGTTACAATGAAATTTGAATGCCTTAAATGGTGGAATATGGAGGACATAATATTATGATTAATTTTAAGACATTGTTACATACCCACTTTCGAGCAAATAAATGAATTTGAATTTTAATGTAATTTGCCAATATATGTAGGTTAACAAATAAGTCCCCTTTAAAAATGGACTGTAAGTAGTAGATCGTTCGGTGCTTCATTTTGATATTTTATTCTCGTGGCTTTGTGCCTGTTCGTGACCTGTCATTTCCGAAACGCTAGATCAGACTTGCCTTAATTTGGTCGCCACAGTCAGTTACAGAATAAGACAAATGAAATATAAATCCATTAGACAGCTATGGGCTTGATAAATGACGGTATAACGGCCCTTTTGATTCTCTTGTGGAATAATCCAACCGAAAAAGTCTGAGACCTAATTTAGAAGGTATACTATATTACCACTAGCTGACCAGGCAAACGTTGTTCTGCCAAAAAAATTTTAGGGGTAGGGGGATGAAAAATAGATGTTGTGTGATTCTCCACCCTAGCCGATATGCACACAAAGATTCTAAGTAATTTGCTATATATAATACTTATACGTATAATTGCTAATAATTGCTGTAATAAATATACATTCCAGAACGGACGGAAAGACTTCATAAAAAAGGGTGCGTGTACTTTTGTACGCGCGTAAGAAGTTATACTTATTTGACATAATTAAATAAATATTTAATTTAATAACGTGTATTACATCACTTTTAATTATCTTTCAAAAACTATTTTTGTACTAAATAAAAATATACAAGTACAAACTAGATGGCGTTGTTCAGGAACCTAAATCACGCTGTTGAGACTCTGTGAGATTTGTATAAGTAATAACATTAAATTTTTAAAAAGGTAAGGGCTTGTTTCACAATCTTCAACTAAGTCCGAAGTAAGCTATTCGTTGGTTAAGTTGACATTTCGTGTATGTAAAATGACACTTTAACGTCACTTTAACTGGCGAATAGCTTATTCAGGACTCTACTTGAAGATTGTGAAACAAGCCCTAAGGATAATAAGAAGCTAGGGTCATCTATTCAGTGCTTTCATACCCCTTCCATGGTAGCGCAGATGTAATATTTATACTGTGGTTTAACGCAACCTTTTTGCAAGTCACATAAGAAGTATACTTTCAATATGTCTTTCAAAGCAACAAAACGCTCAAGATTTTATGTTACAAGTGGTCACCTACAAGGGTCACCAATTTTTCACGATTTAAACTTTTCAGCGACAACTTTTGCTATTCCAAAAGCTTTTTATCTTAAAAACCTTTCTGCAACCTTTCAGCAAAACATTGAATTGAACAAAGCCAAGGGGATTCCAAGCAGAAGTACTCTAGTCTTAACCTCATTAAGTGACTACGCTGTAAGGGTTTGTTAAGGAAGAATAAAGATCCTTGCATCTTTTACACAAAATGAAATTCTTATTTTAAACTAGCTGACCCGCGAACTTCGTATCGCCTAACAAACTATTTTTTTTTCTAAAATAAAAGTGCCTAAGTTACTTCTTGTTACATCAGCTATCTGCCAGTAAAAGTCCGGTCAAAACCGGTCCAGCCATTTCAGAGATTAGCCGAAACAAACAGACAGACAGACAAAAATTGTAAAACATGTTGTTTTTGTATATGTACCGTGTATACATCCAAATGCACTTAGTCAAAAGCAGTTATTTTAATATTACAGACACTCCAATTTTAATTTATTTGTATTTGTAAAGATGCATATAATATGTATAGATTTTAAATGCAACGGGTACTCTCAATTTGTATTTTATAATCCTCACTCTCACCGTAATTACGATCCATGTAACTGGGTTTAAATATTGGTATTAAAAAAAATGAATCGTGACTACATGTTGCTTTTAAATGTTCAGTACGCGATGTTTTTTTTACAAACAAATAAGTTAATGCTTGACCACAATCCCACCTGATGATGAGTGGAGGTGTGGTCTTAGATGTCATAGGCAGGTGGGAACGCCGACGCAAGCAAGTTATTCCAGCCCTTCGCGGTGCGTATAACAAATGACGAAGCAAACCGCATCGTTCGTACCGGCGGAATATTCAAGACAAAAAGATGGATACCCGCCGTGCGTCGTGTAGTTCGATGGAGAAATAGCGATGGGGAATTATCCCAAACAATTCCCAAACAATAAAAGTTTAAAATCAATTGAAATCCTTATTGCGTCGTTCGCTTCAACCAACAAGAGAACGCCTATAAATAAACAAGACTACGATTTTACTACATAGTCAGCTGTTGTTCCATCGCTCCGGCAGCTAAGTGCCGCCATAAAACCTAAGTATCTACACGAAGCATCCGTATCCGCCAGTTAATTACTCTATATCCGTCGTCAGTGTATTGAATGCAATGTCGGTTAAGGTGTAGTCTAGTAAACTGGAAAATTTACTACTATCAACATTGCAAAAGGATATGTATTTAAATGTTGTTTGTAACAAAATATAAACTGCATACATAGGTTGTATTTTATTTACGGTATCACTGTACACGTCTCTGCACTATCAATGACTACCAAATGTCTACATTCTCTACAATGATATTATAATGTAAAAAAAAGGTAGATATGTCACTAGAGCGCCGACGATGAAGAGCGTAATAACAGGCAATTGACCGTTCTGCTTGTAGTCGCTCTATCAATACAAGACGATACGCACGCTTTTTTGTTGTCAGAAGCAGCGTTGTTAAAATGCCTTCGTATAGTATACCAATGTGATTGGTGTAGTGAAACAAAAGAGAAACGTGTGTGTTTTGTAGCTCTTTTCGGAAGAGATATTTTGGTTGATTAGTAAGGGCATAACGTATCTATATTTTTTTAAACATAATTGCTTCTCTATAATACAAGTGTTAATTATATTAAGACGTCTTTTTATAACAATAAAAAGAAGAAGGTTGGAAAATATAGTTGTCTAGTGTGGATCATGTCTGTCAATAAATGTGAGATGACGTAATAGAACAGCAAGTTTGCTGGAATTACGATGAAGACCCGGCTGAGGAGTACAAGTTAGGACAGAGCTATAGTCAAGTAGTATAATTTACTACCACTTTGATGGATTCGTAGTACACTACGATTAGCTAGTAGACTAGAAGCTGCTTATTTTTCCTGTAGAAAAAATAATCCAAATAACCCAAAAAAATAATCCAGCTGTCTTCTAAAGAAATGTTGTAATGTAAGAATCGTGATAAATCGACTTGGGATATTAAAAGTTTCTTTTTTTTATTTCAAGTGTCTTTCTAATTAAAAATAATATGTACTTACTTTTAAAAAACAAAGTATTATTTATCTTTACGCTGTTTGATTTCACTATTCACGATTACAAAAAAGACCAATTCGTTTTCGGATACAACTTTTGTTAACATATTCCTGATCTTCTTCAGTTTCTTTAAATTTATTTGCATTACTTTTATACCTTCAACAACAATTAATGATTTGAATTTGCAAACAAGAAGCAATCAATCAATTCAAAGCACTCAACAATTCCTCTAGCACAACTGATAATCAAATTGCGAATAAAAATAACGGAACAGTGTTAAAAATTGAATTTCTATTCAATTGCACTCTCTTATACATCCAGAGCGTAACAATCGTGGAAAATAAAAAGTACTGCGGAATTACTCACTTAATAGATGCTAGGACAGAATGACGTAAAGTACACTTTTATATTCACAATTGCAGTACAAAAGAAATGGTACTTATATTTTCACTTTGTAATGAAACGTAATACGAAGAAGGCTTTAACTTTGTAAGGAAATATCTGATTAATTTGAAACCCAACATGAAACCTTTTATTTTTAAGTCTATGACTTCACGTCATTTTATGGTACCATGGTATCATATTGATGACATCAGATGCATTGAAGACGCATCAAACGATACCTTATTTATCCCATCACGATTCTCGTTCAATGGGAACAGATGAAAATATTTACAAACTCAACGTTCCATTAGGAAGCTAATTTACCATAGTTCGGTAAAAGTTATGACTATTCAAGTCCAAAAGGAACTCATACATCCGTATTATAAACATTTAATTACTTTCTCTAGTTTTACGTTAAAAACCTCTAACCAAGCAATACTTTGCTTGTTTTACAGGGCACTAATTATGTGGAGGGCATACGTTTAGTTTAATTAAATATTTATTATTACTCTCTACCATTTTCTTTTTTATTTAATTTAGTCGACTAATAGTAGACACACTTTAGCCTTGTCATATAAAAGTAGGTTAAAGGATTAAAAGAGGTTGAAGGATTCCTAACTGTAATTTTACTTGATTAATGATCCCAATCATAACTTAAGATTTACGAGTAACTCACGAGAGGCGATCTGATAATCGCTAGAATTACTCTCCTGGCCTGAAATCATTTGAATATTAATTGCAATTAATATTTCTTGGACGTCGATTGTTATGAAATTACGTTATAATTAGTCATTACGGATGTTTTGACGTGATAACGTCTATTAAAACGATGAACGCCGGACGCACGCACGAAAAATTGTAGCGTTCCCCGAGCGAGAGAGCGGCAAAAGCGAGAGAGAGGCACGATCTGCTACGATCATCGTATCATAGCCGATGCCGTAGGCGAGCCGTAGGTGATCGTATTTGAGTGGAGCGGGGCGGGGCGGAGCGGAGCGGAGCTTTGTCATGACGTTGTCACGTTAAACTACCGTCCGTAAACCGACTTTACAGACAATCATTTTTTTTTAATTATGTTAAGAAATGAAGACATACAATGGACGAGGCCAGATGCCTTTACCTCGTCTGCTGTTCACGAGGTTCTTTATAATTATGAATACTTACTACTATAATATTATAAATATGAAAGTTTGTATGGATGTATGTAACTCTTTCATGCAATACCTTCGGATTGCAAGAAGCATACAGGTAGATCATGATGTGGAATAACGCACCAACTCACAGTCACTAACGGTTACTTAAATCGCTCCTTAGTAAAGAATCACCATACAAATTCTTTACTAAGGAGCGATTTAAGTAATCGTTAGTGACTCTGAGTTGGGGCGTTAGTATCCTTCGCTCGGCTTATATGCCTTCTTGTTGGAAAAGAGAATGCGCTTAAATGCTTTAAGCTTGAATAATTGCATCAAAACATGATTTTGCACTTGTTAGAAAACGCGGGCAAATTCGCGGAATTCGAAGACATAAGAAGTTTGTATAGGAATATCTAAATAAAGCAATTTCGTATTTTAGCTAGAAAATCTATATTAATGCGTACCGATGTTAATACCCTTTTTGAGAATAATACATTGTTTGATGAGTGAAGTAATATTTTGATTAAAATTCAATTAAGATTGAATTTTATTATGAACTAGCTGACCCGGCAAACTTTGTACCTCCGATCAATCTCTCCCACTCCCTCTCCCTTTCCCTCTCCCTCGCCCTCGCCCTCTCTCTCTCCCTCACCCTCTCCTTCTCATATTCTGTCAATTGCGCCAAGTGTCAAACGAATGAGAGTTATAAAATAGAAAAATTATGTTGCTAAGTTAACATTAGAAAAGTTAATAATTATGGTCGTTAAGTTTTCTTCAATTTTCAAATTTTCTGCTCAACTTTCTTAATTTTTTCTTACATAAAAATCTTCTCCTGACAATAACGAACACAACAAAAAAGAATAAGCGAAATCGGTTCATGCGTGATGCCATGACCAAGGGAAATATGGATTCATTTATAAATATATTTAGTAACTGAATATTAGGAAATGAATATTACGATAATTGAAGTCAAAGATTGTCAAAATATTCATAGAAAAAGCGTTATCATTAAAAACGATATGCTGTGATTGCGATACATTCAGGTTCACTATTCTTTGTGACAATTCAATGCTCATTGATGGTTTTCAGACCAGTTTCATTTGTAGTTTATAGGGCATGACCCTGCGATCGATTGTTACTCTTAAGTTGACACAATTACAATCAGTCATTATTATTACAACCCTTACGTCCCAACGGAGTGTCGCTAACTGTTACTTTAAACGCTCCTAAGTAAAGAATCACCATACAAATTCTGTGCTAAAGAGCAATTTAAGTAACCATGTGACTTCTTCTGACGTGTTATATGCCTTCTTGTTGGAAAAGAGAAAGCGCTTAAATGCTTTAAGCTTGAATAATTGCATCAAAACATGATTTTTGCGTGCTGATACATTGATAGATAACATAGATTTTCCGAAGCGAAGCGAGGCTGGATACTTGTTTTCTGAAAGTTTCAAGTAAGAGGGGAGCTTAAAATTTCAGAGTCTTCAAACACTCTTTAAAATTGTTAATCCAATATTAAAGCTACAGGAAATCTTCTGATATTTGGAATGCACTATCAATTTTAGGAAACCTAAGGCACAATCCACCACCTGGTTCCAGAGCGGATTATTGGAGGCGCTAACCCTTTTCTAATCCTCTTTACAGCATCAGTACCTACTTCATAACAGGAAGAGAACAAAACAATTTAAACGTACAGTTTCTAGTTGGTTGCTAATAGAACGAGCTGACCATAATGGAGTACTTTCTAACCTCGTAAATTGTCTAAAAAGACACGTGTACTGACGCGCTGAAGTTTTGCACGCCCCGTCTGAATAATGACGTAATCCTTTTTCTTTTTTCGTGTAGAGCTTTGGAATAGCGAAACTGGAGTTTATAATTGCATAATTTGTTAACAGATGACTCTTTATCTGTTTTCTAGTCACGCTAACAGTGTTGTTGAGTTAATTATAAAAGTGGCGAATGAACTTGTTTTAAAATAACTGGCATTTGCTCTGTAAGGCTTTGTAGTTGTAAGTTTATTGACTATTATTAATTAACTACTTAAGCTTCCCTAACTGTGATAGTTTTTCTTTTAAATTAATTTAACATAATAAAATTACCCTACTGCCGTGAATTTTCACGTGTTTAACACCTACAACTTATCTGACCATCTAACACCGTGTCCTACATGGGCGACTCAACGCGAACGCGATCGCGAAGCGATCCGATGCGAATTCAATGCGATGCGGTGCGATGCGGCGACACTGTCCTATAGTCTAAGCAATAAGTTCAAAATGGTGAAAAATAGAGATACTGCTCTTAAAAATACGTGCGATAGCTCATTCTGTCCGGAATGATGCCTAGAAAAATGTTTCGGAAGCGTTTACCAGCACGTAAAAAATTGCAAAAGTTATTAAAAAAATGAAGTTGCAAAAAAAGGTATTTCATTTTTATTTAATAACTACGAAACTGTTAATATTTAAGAAATTAAAAAAAAAAGATTCTTAAAGAGGAGGAAATTTCCAAAAACTAACTCCCAACTCTCAGCACTCTATCTCCATTATTTATATATTATTTTTTTTTACACGAATAAGTTAATGCTTGACCACAATCCCACCTGATGGTAAGTGTAGATGTGGTCCAAGATGGTGAGCACATTAACTTAGAAAAAGCCTATTCACTCTTTTCTTGAAGACATCCACGTCGTAGGCTGGCGGGAACGCCGACGCAGGCAAGTTATTCCAGTCCTTCGCGGTGCGTATAACGAATGACGAGGCAAACCGCGTCGTCCGTACCGGCGGACTATAATAATATATAATAATTTTAATTTAACACTGAAAATGGGCCTCCACGCGGCATTTTTAGCTTGCACGCGCGGCGTCAAAACTGAGTACGTCACACTCAATATTTTTTTCAAGGTATTAATTATTAATTAAAAAACTTAAAAAACTTATGGTGTATTTGGAACACTTCAAAGAATATGCCTCCGTATTTTTTCTTAAAGTTAATTTAGATGATTATTAATTAACAAAATTTTCTCGAACTTCCATTGTACATAAAAAAAAATTCATTGTACATTAAAACAAAGTTTAAATATTTGTCGTAGGAATTACATTTAGGAATCTTTTTTTTTTTAATTTCTTATATATTAATAGTTTCGGAGTTATTAAATAAAAACGAAATAGCTTTTTTTTACTACTTACTTTTTTGAATAACTTTTGCAATTTTTTACTTGCTGGTAAACGCTTCCGAAACATTTTTCTAGACATCATTCCGGACATAATGAGCTATCGCACGTATTTTTAAGAGCAGTATCTCTATTTTTCACCATTTTGAACTTATTGCGACTACTACGTGCGCGCGAATTGTCCCTTTACCGCCACTGACATAAGCCACGCCGCTGAAGTTCGCGTGAAAATATCAAACCAACTGTTCGCGTTCGCTTCAAATCGCGCCGTACAGCAACGCACTCTACGTGCTTTTGGTCACGTAGGACACTTCAATACATCTCGACTGTTTTTTATTTTCGCGTCGCGCCGGGTCACTTCGCATTCGCGTTGATTCGCCCACGTAGGACAGCGCGTGACTAGGGGACACTTGACTCTTCACAAAATTAGCACTTTCTTACTTGTTCCTTAGACATACCTGCCTTTACCTTGCCTGTATCCAAAAATATCTTACTTGTTGTTTAAAAGAAAATGCGAAACTTAAAAGTTTTAAGAACTTTTATATGCACTAGTGGCACACTAGTACATTATATACGGCTTGCCAGGGGCAAAATAGCCAACACATCTGTCAGTTCCGGTGTGAAACAAACTAGTGTTTCAACGATACCGAAATTGTAGTTTGCAGTAAAGAACCTTTACACCATACGAAGATAATTGGTGTTATATACGACCGATACATAAGAAAGGTAAATATACTGACTACAACAATTACCGACCCATTACAATTTTTTCATGTATAGACAAAATAATTGAACGATTTTTATGTAATCAACTGACCAGTTATCTGCAGCGGAATGCGATTATAAATAATAGGCAATACGGGTTTCAATAAAACAAAAGCACCACACAGCTTGTCAGTCAATTTACAGATGATGTGAACAATTACCTAAACCAAAAGCTCCATGTCCTTGTAATATTTATCGATTTTAGTAAAGCATTTGACGTTTTGAATCATCAAATACTTAACAGAAAGCTGTCAAACAGTGGGATACAGGGACCACTTCTTGAATTAGTCAAAAATTATCATCACAATCGATACACCACGGTTAAAATAGGAGATCAATTAAGTAACCTGATATTAACTACACAAGGAACAGCCCAAGGTTCGATCATAGGACCTACTGAATACCTATTATATGTGAACGACATGATTAATATCTTTGATGACGGCCAAGTATATCAATTTGCAGACGATACGTGTTTACTAGTAGCGCATAGTAATATACAAACTGCGCAAAATATGCTTCAAAACAACTTTAATCAAATGTGCAAATGGTCTCACGACATGGGCTTAGTAATTAACACCCAAAAAACGAAACTTATGCATATCCACTCAGCTCACATAAAATCTTTCATAAATCCAAGTATTATAGCACATGAGCATCTTTGCTTACATTCGTCTTTTACTAACTGTAACTGCACAAAACTTGAAATGGTTAAAACCCATATGTATGTTGGACTAGTAATCGATGACCGATTTAGCTGGGGACCACATAAAGACCACGTTTGTGCGAAATTAAGGGCTATACTCAGTAAATTCACCATACTAAAACATAAATTGCCATATAAAATATTAAGATTACTTTACATGGCCCTAGCTGACTCGGTCGTCGGCTACGGACTCAGCAGCTATGGCAGGTCATCAAACACTAACTTAAATGATATTTACTGTTTACAACGCAGAATACTCAAAACAATAGTACCGAAATATATCAAAAATAAGTTTCAGGGAAAAAGTGACGAACTTTTAAATATTGTAAAGTTATGAACATATATAACAAAACGAAATTTTTAATTCTCACTGAAAACCATAGACCTGATTTATTAAACTTAAAAATAAGACATGAGAAACTGAGAACATTACCAAGACTAGAAAATTACATAGTACCTCAATGTGTCAACAGATATGGAAGTAGAATGCTAAAATGTATTATTCCAAATTACTTAAATGAGTTACCTGATACCTTAAAAACTATGTACATTAATAATGAAAGATATAAAAATAAAATAAAAGCCTATTACCTACGTACACAATGATTGCCTATGTATTTAAAATAAGTTACGTAAAATGTATCATGAACGACTCGTCGGGCATATATAAACCCTGAGTGGTTTGCAAGGTCCGACTTTTGTATGAAAAAATGTATGAAAATGTGTGTAAAATAAATAAAAAAAAAAAAAACCGGGAAAAGCTGTGGCCGCGATTTCGTTCGCGTGGGAGTTTTTCCACATGAATCCCGATCCTGTGGGATATCCGCGATAAAAAGTAGCCTTAATGTTGCCCTATATCCTACTCTATCTTCCAGTGAAAGTCCCATTAAAAGCCTTTCCAGAGATTATCCATACAAACAAAAAGACAGTCAGACAGCCGGACAAAAATTTAAAAATTGTTTGTTTATGTTTTTCTATCGTGCACTGGAGAAAACAGTTATTTTGAAATCGCAGACAGACACTTCAATTTTATTTATAATATTTATAGATATAAATAAAGGCCAGCAAAAGAAATTGTCGCCTATTGGCTCTTGTAACAGCAAAAGCCAAAATCAAAACGAAGGACTATCATGGCTCTTCGATACTGCGATATAGCTAGCAGAAAATATTTCGCAGTCGATTTTCGGAGGATTAAAGCTACCAGGTGGATCTAGGACTCTAGGGTTTCTCCTCTTGAGGAGGCTTGGAGCATACTCCACGACGCAGCTTCAGTGTAGATTTGAACAGCCAAAGTGTTAATGACACTCGAGGGCCTCCAACATGGCTTAATGACTGTTATATTACGATAACATTAGGGGCCAAGGGCTTTAAAAGCCCTCCGAAACAAGGAAGCGCAAAATCTTTCTTTCTTATTCTTCTTTCTTTCTTATTGCTGATGTTCATGGGTGACGTTAGCCACTTACCATCAGGTGGATCGTCAGCTCGTTTGCCGGCTATTTCCATAAAAAAAAACTCTAGCACCATACAAATGTCTAGCACCTTCCAAGTTAAACTAGGTATTACAGAGCCCTGATATCCAATAGAACCTGGCACCATAGTTTCATCCGTTGTGCAGCAGGATGTATAAGAGCAAGGGAGGTTAGCCGGGGCTGAGGATGAAGTTGACACAAAAAAAAATTTGGAATTCAAAATAAAGGTCCTGACGGACACGAAACAATTAATACTCAATTAAGACATGCTATTTTCTGCATCTTACTCTCTAAAGATGTTCCAAAAGTAGAATTACCTACTTGCTTTAAAAAATTCATAGGTAGAATTTATCATTATGTATGTTAATTACCCTCCAAATTGCAAAATGCTAAATTATTTCTAACAACGTTTTAATGTAGCTGAGTTTTAATTAGAGGCATTTTAAAGAAGATTTTCGTATGAGAACAGCGCACAATGGCTAATTTCAGGTCGAGGGCTTAATTAGCTAAGTCCCTTTGAAATGGTCTGAAAAATGTACATTTTTGGAACATTTTAAAGTATTGTTAAAGGTGTACCGATGTTAATACATTTCAAAGTTGATAGCGTAATTCTGATAGATTTGTAACACTTAATTCGAGTCAGATAGATGATTAAGAATTGACTTATGATTCACTCATAAATACCTACAAGGCATTACTAAGTAAAAAAGTATACAATGTATTTGTGTGATTTACCTGACTCCGTAAGGTAATTACGTAGATATATCAAGCAACGAGAAGTCACGAATACTACTGAGAATGTATGCAAATTATGGGTTGAGAGGTAGTGCTCCCGGTACTAGCAATAACCAGTACTTACATGTGGCAATAGCCTATTACTGTCCAGTGGTTTGGCCCCATTAGCAACCTAATGCATCACACTGCTCTCTCCTCGTTATGAACTTTAAGCATAAAATTCTACAACTACGAATTGTCGGAGAACGTAGAAGGCAACCCCAATATCAAAAGTTTTATGTTATTTGAATGTCTCTGATTGGCTTCAGCCCATTAATGGCCCACTACTGGACACGGATCTCTCCTCGTGAGGAGGCCTAGAGCATACACCACGCTGCTCCAGTGCGGATTGGTGGAGGGGTCAGTGGGCAACCCAAGTGTCGGAAGTTTTCATGCCGGCCTAGGGTCTCCGACATGGCTTAACGACTGTTATCTTACGATAACAACTGGGACCGACGCGTTTACGTGCCCTCTGAAGCACGGAAGTGCTCAAGAATTTTTTGCCACTAACGGTCACCCATCCAACTACCGACCGCGCCTGCTGTTACTTAACTTTGCCGATCGCTTAGAATCGACGCAAGCCGCCGGGCTATGAGCGCTTCTGTCTCTGATTTCATAACGATATTATGGGATACTAGTTGACTAGACAAAGGTTTTTCTGACAAAAAAAATTGGATAGGGACACCCTAATCACCTAACGGTATGAAATATATATTACAAACGACTCTTATATCCACCAAATATACACAAAAAAATTCATAAAAATCGGTCGACTCGTTTTGGAGCAGTGCGGCTACGAACACCGTGACACGAGAATTATTAATATATTAGATTATTATGTCCCTTTATATCCCTTGGGGAAACTTTTATTCGGTTCACGAATAAAAAATAAGATAATGTGGAGTTGAAGACACCCGTCTAAATATTTTTTTCCAGTGTAGGTCCTAACTACTTAGGTATCAATGATATTTAAAAAATATAAATACGTTATGTAAGGGCATAACGTATCAACCAACCAAAAAATCTGTTCCGAAAAGAGCTACAACACACACATTTATATTTTGTTTCACTACATCAGTCACATTGGTATAATACACGAAGGCATTTTAACGCTGTATGTCAAATGTCAAGAATTTCTGACAACAACAAAAGCGTGCGTATCGTCGACAGAGCGACTACGAGCAGAACGGTCAATTGTCTGTTCATACGTTTGTAACGTCGGTGCGCTAGTGACATATCTACCTCTTCTTTACATTATAATATCATTGTTAGGTATATGATTCCAAGCCAAGCTTGAACGGTAACTAGTACAAAATAAAACCAACTTAACTAATAATCGTATTTAAAAACAGCCACCTACATTATTTACAAACCACTCCAATACATCCTGAGTTGATCCAAATGAATATTAATTATTAAAACAGATTAGTAATAACTTACTATTATTACCATCATGACTTCTGTATTAGTCTAACATGATTTTTTGCGTAGGTTGGCAGATATTATTACAAATATTTGCTCTAATCAACAATTTCTATGTTGTCCAATATCTAGCAGTATTCTGAGTTTCTCGTCTTTTCCAGAAGGAAATTGTGTTCTATTACCTATTTAGTTCTGTTATGCAATAATGGATGTGTCATATCATACCAAATCTCAGGTCTCATCTTATTTTTCATTTTTTGGTAATTACTTTGAAAACATTCGTGTACACTTTAGCCAGAGTATGGAGTTAAATCTAAAAAAGATAATTATACCTACAACAAATTCTAAACCATAATAAAGTCATAATAATTTCGCTGAAGGTAGGGCACCTCAAGGGGTTTTACTGGGAATATTGATTTTAATTGTTAATTAATACTATTATTACTATTATGGTTTCTCCATGGGGTTCGCCTGGATAGCTACCACCCTTGAGTATGAGTCAGCCGCCAAACGATTTGTCGTGTTCCGGCTGGGGGCTTGAGAGCCAGTTCTTTCTTTCTTTTTCTTCTCTATTTTTTGGCCGGCAACGCATCAGTGATGACTTTGGTGTTGCTGATGTCCATGGGCGACGATAGCCACTTACCATCAGGTGGATCGTCAGCTCGTTTGCCGGCTATTTCCATAAAAAAAGTGTAAAGAATATACTCACATTATGGTCTGCAATTTGTAAAACAATTCAATTGTTTGGATTTAGTTTTAACATATTAAAACTTAAGATTAATATTTGAAAAAATACTCCTAAAATGGTGAGTATAATGTCAGCTTTTATTGCATTAAATTCATTCGTATTATTTTAAATTCTTTCGGCTAAAGATTTTAAACCAGATAAATTAAGCGTATAATTATAAAGAACATAGTTTTATTGTTACTGAGTATATTATTCTCCAGTTTTTTCATTTTATCCATGTCATATTATTATTATAAATAAATGATATAATATATTGTACAAAGTTATTTCCGTTAGTGTATCGAATAAAATCAATTGAATCAAATCCAACAAAAGCACATACGAGACAATCTTAAGTCAAAAAAAGGTATCTTGAAACATTAAAATGGTAACTTGAAACATTAAAATGGTAACTTGAAACATTAAAATTGTAACTTGAAACATTAAAATTGTAACTTGAAACATTAAAATTGTAACTTGAAAGATTAAAAGCTGTCAACCTAATTATGAATCAAAATAAACTGCTTATATAAAGAAGTACCTATAATGTTAGGAAGTTTAATTCCTTTTTTAGGATCAGATTATATTCTTAGTTTTTTTGAATATCATGTTAGCTCTTGGAGATTCCCTGTAGGCGTCGGAATGCTGCTAAATGGATTATAACAATCCTCTCGCTCCCAGTTCTCTAAGTTTAATAGGTTTGAAATTTCTAAAATATAAATGATAAAAATAACCATACAAAAATTTATCACCCAATAATTGAATTAAAATCAAAGAAAGGTCACCAAAACGTAGTTTCAGTTACATGAGTAAAATTTGAATGTGATTTTATGAATAAATTTACTTTAAAATTTTTAGGAAACAATACACAATTTTTTTTAAAGAATTAAACTAAATTTCTACTTCTTTTCATTGATTTTACAAAAACGCATACCTTATAGCAACACCAGGTCCCTTATTACACAAAACACGTTTCAATTCAGTTTCGCATAACAACTTTCAAGATATCAACACGACCACACATAAAAAATGTGAACACTAGTCAAATTTATTTTTGAAGTTTTGGACTTCGAGTAACCGTACCGTTCGTACCGCTATGGACATTGAACAGTGATTAGCGGGTAGACACGTCCGACAGCCTCGACGTTCGCCGCCGAATGGGTTCGCCGAATCGTCCACACCTGTTGTGCTGACAGTCTTACTCACACAGGTACAAGATCTTTACACACACATGATTCAGGAAATTAAAGGGATGTTTCTTTAACAGCAAATAGTTTGAATGTAAAGGATCTATTTATATTTCTTTGATTTTTAATTCAAATTTAATATCGATTTATTAGAAATTATAGTAAAATTTCGTACTGTGTATATAAATACAGTTCAACGTATTTCGGCTGTAATTTCTTTTACCAATGCATTGGTTTCCACCATTCAATTTAAAATTAAAACGCGTCACTATATGTTCTATTGACGTCATTCCAAACAAATTACTCAATCATTCAATACGTAATGAATATAGATTTTGTGTGAACTACGTAGTTTACATAGGTAATCTTATGATGTTCGAATTGAATTATTCGTGACTTCCATAGTGATTAATAAACAGTTGTACATTTTAAGGGTATTTTAATAATGAATCGGATTCTATAAATGAAACAACGGCTAAATACTGACACTGTAATTTTGCTTCTGCAAATAGAACAATGTGACGCAAATAAATGGTTGACCCTCCACCTATTTGTTTCCGATTTAAGCAATAAATTTTGTTTAGTAAAGACTGTGGCCCATGAATTTGATTGCTTTCGTTTACGAGTTTTATTTCGATTGACTTAAAATGAAATGGTACTTGAATATTTGCCATGTAAAAATTGGCGCCCTAACTGGGATATCAGTATGTAATAATATAAATATATGTATGGAATAACATAAATATATCCATGGGTCAGTAAATCAATAGTTTTGTAAAAATTTCTCTGAGGACTCAGTTTGTTTCGGAATACTACTTGTTTGGCGCCCAAGTTGGGACTTATACATTATTAGAGTTATAAAAAAATTTCATCAATACTGTGATTATTATCGCACAAATAAAATTAAAAGCATGCTTTTAGAACTACAATTTATTATTTAAATCAATAAAAATAGATTTCGATACCAAAATCGGCTGATATTCTTCTTTATTGATACCAAGCTAAATAGTCGCGTTGTATTGTGTTTCTCCTTACAGTTGGCTTGGCTGGCTTCAACCCATTGATGTCCCACTACTGAGCACGGGTCTCTCTTCTTAAGGAGGCTTAGAGCATACTCCACCACGCTGCTCCACGTTGCTCCACCAAATAATCCATGCTACCAAATTAACTTTGCACGCCTAATAGGCGATAGGAGATCTCTAAGAAACACCATGAACAACTATGTAACAAATTATGTGTGCATGTAACCTTATCCTGCAAATAAAGTATTGATTATTGAGTATTGCTCCAATGCGCATTGGTAGAGGGGTTAGTGGCCAACCTAAGTGTCGAAAGTTTTCATACCGCCCGAGGACCTCCGACATGGCTTAACGACTGTTATCTTACGATTTGCTTTGCTTTTTAGGATCGACGCAAGCTGACGGGTTATGAGCGCTTCAATATCCAAATCCTTTAAGTTACTTAATTATAATAAGCATTAATTATAATATACAGTTGGTCACAGCGTAGAAATAATAATCTCCCTTGATATAGCTATTTAGGCTGGTCAAAAATCTTACCGTCATTAGTTCTTCAAAAGCGAAACGAGTATGTGCAACAGAACTAAATATCACTGTTTTTAGGTTTATTATTCACGCCGCTACAATACAATATTTAACTCAAAAACCGACTTGCGCCCCAACTCAGAGTCACTAATGGTTACTTAAATCGCTTCTTAGTACAGAATTTGTACGGTGATTCTTTACGCACGTACAGTGCGGAAATATGTGCGTTCACCAGTACTAGATACCATTAACAACAGTGAACTATAGCTCTTAAATAAAATACACCTCAATGTTCCAAAATAATTCTATTAATATCATACTTTCCAGTTTCTATGTTAGCTATCAATACCGAAGTATTGACCTTAACCAAGTAATTCAAAAGCATCAAAACTCAAGTACTCCATCAAGTTTATGATACTATTCATCCTACATATTTCTTGGAGATATCTTCAATATGTGAAGGTCGAATTGTAGTCTGTTGTTAGTGGGCGTAATCAATTTTGTAGTCTTGACACTTTATAAAATAGAAAACATGTATCGTAGAACACGCGGTTATGTTTTCAATATTTTAATTTGAGATAGCATAATCATAAAAATAGCTTTAGGTTTATGTTTAGGTTAGTAATAGGTTATGTAATAGGTTAGGTTTATAGATGGGTCTTTGATCATCATTGAGGGGGAGATGATTTGAAGCTATAGTGTAGTTTGGAGTTCTTACGATGAACCAATTCTTCCAATATATAGGTACTTTATGGACTGTTATCTAAGCATAACAATCAAAGCCAAGGGTTACAGTGTCATTTTCATTTGTGACACTTTCATGAAACCACCATGAAAATCCCACTAACGATCACTCAGTTACCAATCAAGCAGCTGTATCAAATCAGTAATCAAATTAAGCAGCAGTACTTTTACTGCTTTACCATCATGTACCATCCTGGATTTCATCGCCACTTACCATCAGGTGGAATTACAGTATAGCATTAACTTATAGTAACAGTGATAGCCTAGCGGTTAGAACGTTGGTCTCCCGAACGCAGGGACCCGAGTTCAAATTCTGGCACGCACCTCTAATTTTTAATATTATGTTCGTATTAGAAATTAATTATCACTCGCTTCGGTGAAGGAAACATCGCGAGGAAACCTGCACACCGGAGAGTGCTCCATTAAGTTCTCAAAGGTGTGTGAAGTCTACCAATCTGCACTTGCCTAGCGTGGTAGACTATACTCCTCACATTGTGAGATGAGACCCCGGGCCCAGCAGTGGGACAATTATTATTGTGGGTTGTTGCTTTGCTTTTTTTTATTAACTTATTAAATGTAAAAAAAATAGTTCCGCTAAACGAAATTGAACTCTGGGTCCAGTGTAAAAGATTGAAAGTGGCATCTACGAGATCTGTCTAGTCCTGGACGAGATCTGTCATGTCCAGATTTCTTAATCTAAGTTACATCGCTGACTTACAAAAAATCCTAACATCGTAGTTGTGCAACGGATATCAAAATGTTAAGGCGTGTTTTCATTGCTCCTGTGCATATTTCGCATAGCATTAAGTTTTATTTCATTTCTATTTATGTGCAAAATTATAAGTAAAAATAAATATAATAGTGAGTACGACACCCATCCTGACCCCTTTTCGAAAAAGGCGACTAAATTCGGCTCGTTGATGGTAGGGCCCCTCGAGGGATTATGTTGGTAATATTGATTTTAATTATTAAATAATACCATTATTACTATTATTATTTCTCCATGGGGTTCACCTGGATAGCTACCACCCTTGAGCATGAGTTAGCCAAACGACTCGTGGTGTTCCAGCTGGGGGCTTGAGAGCCAGTTCTTTCTTTTTCTTCTCTCTTTCTTGGCCGGCAACGCATCAGTGATGCCTTTGGTGTTTCTGATGTCCATGGGCGACGATAGCCATTTACCATCAGGTGGATCGTCAGCTCGTTTGCCGGCTATTTTCATAAAAAAAATGCAAAACACAACAAATACACACGATCCGAGCACAAATATTTATGGCTGTCCTCGTCGAGAATTGACTTCAAAACTCCTTGTTTTTCAAGTCAAATTAACTAGACTATAGAGTATTCGAGACATGTACTGTACAGTAGGGTGGAGTGAAAAAAAACAAATTTTCAAATTTAGAATTCTATGTATTACCAATCGATGCCTTGGCGATACATTGTAAGGTACACAAAATACTATCAAATTCTAACATTATCTTCAGGTGGCCCACTAACCCCAAAGATTACTGTACAGTAAGGTGGAGTGAAAAAACAATTTTTCGAATTTAGAATTCCCTGTATTACCAATCGATGCCTTGGCGATACATTGTAAGGTACACAAAATACTATCAAATTCTAACATTATCTTCAGCTGGCCCACTAACCCCAAAGATCACTGTACAGTAAGGTGGAGTGAAAAAACAATTTTTCGAATTTAGAATTCCCTGTATTACCAATCGATGCCTTGGCGATACATTGTAAGGTACACAAAATACTATCGAATTCTAACATTATCTTGAGGTGGCGCACTAACCCCAAAGATTTGCAAAAAAGTTATTTTTTGTCAAATAATGCAATATTTGACAAAAAATTAAATATTAATAAAATGGTTAAGGTAAAATGGATAAATACATTTCTTTTATTTAATTTAATATTTAATTTTTTGTCAAATATTGCATTATTTGACAAAAAATAACTTTTTTGCAAATCTTTGGGGTTAGTGCGCCACCTCAAGATAATGTTAGAATTTGATAGTATTTTGTTTACCTTACAATGTATCGCCAAGGCATGGATTGGTAATACAGGGAATTCTAAATTCGAAAATTTGTTTTTTTCAGTCCACCCTAATGTACAATCTATAATACAAAGAATGGTGTCATTATAATTCAAAGTGCAAGTTTCTGCACGCATCCTAAACTCAAAGTCTTTTCCTGCTCACAGTACAATCCTGTCGAATAACAGACGAGGCAATAATGTTGGAACCTTCCCACCTATATTATCTACCTCGTAATTGTAATATAAAAATTTGCCCTATTTAACCTACCTTATAATGTAAAAATTATTTTGTTACTTGTCTGTAATATAAAGGAAACCTGTTGTCCTGAAATAAAAGCCAAAAACATAGCTTAGGTACAAGTCTACCACAGTATACAAAAGCGTTAACTTGATAATAATTTTGGAGAAAAAATAAACTTTTGTAGCTACCAACCATCCTTTTAGAAGCAAACCTGAAATGTTTTTCGTTGTTTTGTTCGTATTTTCAGAAACCCTGGCTCGCATGGGTTCCTTCTTCCTATTTGGCTAGAAGTGCAGTGTGATGCCGCTCGTGTTACAGATGTAACACGTGTGAGCGGCAATAATCACAAATAGGTGGTAATGAGCAGTCACTATTGCTATCGGTCTGTCTGCTCGTTTATTTCTATAGGTCGATATTAATTGCATGCTACAATTTTTGCCTACAAACTTTTTGATAAAATCCGTTTCGCTGATAATCTGACTTTTACCAAGAAAAAAATAACCTAATTCAAAATAACTCAAAAACTACTTCTCAGATCTAGATCAAGTTTACATATATAACATGACAAGAACCAGCTTTCGATTAAAAAAAGAATCATCGAAATCGGTTGACCCAGTCAAAAGTTCTGAGGTAACAAACTTGAAAAAATACAGTTGAATTGAATACCTCCTCCTTTTTTGAAGTCTGTTAAAAAGCGGATTTTTAATAACAACTTTGAACTTAAATTGTTTTTCAGAGTTGAATCGATGGAGTCTTTTCATATTTTATTCATAGTAGTAATGTCAACATAAACGCACCAATTTTCAGCTATATATGCAAATTATTGTAAGCTACCCCTACTTTGTAAGATAATTTGACTACATTGCTGACAAAGTACATGCAAAACGAATGCTACCCACGTAGCTGAACACTGAGCAAAGCACGCTATTCGAATCGCACGTGGAATACATGCTATCGACAGCAAAACGAGTTGTACACAGCTGTGGATTATTGTGTTCAACATCTACATATTAGGGTATTAAGAAGGGTAAACACATTACCCTACTTTGCGTCGCGCAGTCGGTTAATAAAAAGACTGAGAAACAGTTTTCAGGACCTCATTCCCTCTGTCTGTCAACCGACTTTTTTTTTAATTTTCCTATTTTTTTACGGAAATAGCCGGAATAGCTGACGATCCACCTGATGGTAAGTGGCTATCGTCGCCCATGGACATCATCAACACCGAAGATATAAATGATGTGTTGCCGGCCAAGAAGTGAAAAAAGAGAGTAGAAAAAGAAAGAAAGAAAGAAATGGCTCTCAAGCCCCCAGCTGGAACACGACGAGTCGTTTGGCGGCTGACTCATGCTCAAGGGTGGTAGCTACCCAGGCGAACCCCATGGAGAAATAATAATAGTAATAATGGTATTAATTAACAATTAAAATCAATATTACCAATATAATCACTCGAGGGGCCCTACCACCAGCGGGCCGGATTTAGTCGCCTCTTACGACGCCCATCCGACGTGGAATTGGGGTTAGTATTCTAAGCTGCCCCAATAGGCCTATGTAGATACGAGCTCTAATTATTATCAATGAAAAATATTTTGACTTTTTTATATTAACATTATTTTATTTTAAAAAGTGTAGAACCTGTAAAGCAATTACTGATTATATAAAATAGAAGAAAACATTTTTGAAACTTCAAATTTATGCTTCCTCAAATTTTCATTAATGAAATATGATCAAATTTCGATCACTTGTTAAGGAAAATACACATTTTTCGACCACGGCCATTATTTTGTATTCGTGCAGTGTTGTTCTGGATCCAGGCCTTTATCATTATTAATACACAAATAATAAACAAACACTTGACTTTCGCGCTACATTTACCGACTTTCTTGCTGTCTTCATCTTATCTATGTATAAATAGTATAAAACAAAGTCATCGCTTCTGTTTGTTGGAGCTCATTCCTGCTTATTCTGACCTTAACGGAAAGAATTGTTTGCTCGTTGACTCAGAGAATCCTTGAGCTTTGGTTGTATTCTCATAGCCATGAGCCCTCCGTTAAGGTATCGAGAGACTAATCTCTTTTTTAACCGACTTCAAAAAGGAGGAGATATTCAATTCGACTGTATTTTTTTAGGTTTGTTACCTAAGAACTTTCGACTGGGAAGACCGATTTTGATGATTCTTTTTTTAATCGAAAGCTAGTGCTTGTTATGTAGTCTCAGTTAAATTTGAACGAGATCTGACGAGTGGTTTTTGAGATATCCCTCATTTGGAAGTTGGTTATTTATTGTCACTTCATATAAACTCCTTTAGCCTGAACTTTCTAACGCCCCAACTCAGAGTCACTAACGGTTAATTAAATCGCTCCTTAGTACAGAATTTGTATGGTGATTCTTCACTTAGGACCGGTTAAAGTAACCGTTAGTGACTTTGAGTTGGGACGCTAGTATCTAATGCCAAAAATTATATTATTCAAAAAACAACCATAAGGAACTTGGTGCAAGAAGGCTGATCTATTTTGTCAAAACGTATTTAGTGAGCTCAATTGACCCCAAAGCAATAGATGTTCACTAGTACACAGATTAGTCTACATTCCAAGGTTCCTTCTTCGGCCTTAAAGCTCTATCTTCAGACCGATAAGTCGATAACAATCAATATTTGATTCATTCTTTATTTCATTATATCTTTTCAGTTAAAATATCAATTTGTATTGTACGTTCTCAACGTTCATCTCTACAGTGTAGCTGAAGTCAGTTAATCCCAAGTATATGGTTCCATATTACTTGTTTCACCATCACATACAATGAGATACGCTATTTTATGATGTTCTATAATTGCGTTTATGAGTTTGCATAACTAAAATGCACTTTCTTTTTGCAACACTCGTCGATTGCACACTACTTGACAATTCTGTAGCCTAGTTGGTAGCGACCCTGCCTGCGAAGCGAGGGGTCCCGAGTTCGATTCCCGGCCGGAGCAGATATTTATGGCACAGATAAATGTTTGTACTCGGGTTATGGGTGTGATTGTGATGTGTTATATGTGTCGTCCATGCCACCCGCGACACAGGTGAAAACCTACTGCGGGGGGGGGGGGGGGGGTATGAGTATGTTAGCGTTAGCGTTTATTTTATTGCATGATTGGCATAACAACAACGGTCGTGAAATGTTTTCACGCGATCGAATCGCAGTATCAATGAGCAATAAATAATGCCAATTCTTTTTGGATAGGCAACGTGTTAAATTATCTCACCGATCATTTATCGTTGAACTAGAACTCCTCAATAGATCTCTCCAGACGATCCCGCTAACGATTGGATTTCGTTTTTACTCTCATCCTTTCCCATCAACGTCAGTCACGCAAAACTGTTCCCGACGATCTAACATACGCTAAAAGACATCCATTCAGCTAAGACAAATATTTTAGCTAGTTTTGTTTTTAAAAGATGAGCAGAGGAGATTCTTTCGCTGTTTCTTTCAGAAACGGTGGTAGATTGAAGAGCATTGACGTTCATAAGTATATTGAATAATATCTACATGAAATAAATTGAGTTTGAGCACAGAAAAAATAATAGTACTTTGGTTTGAATCAAAATGCCCATATTTTTAACGCTAAAATTAATTTCCGTCATGCAAAGCCGTTGGCTCCGATTAATATATGTAAGTAGACAGGCAGTCGGGAAATCATATCGTAAGTCCTTAGGCGGTATAAATTCTTTCAACATTTGGTTTGGCCACTAACCCGTCCACTAATGCTGAACGCACATTTGTCCGTCCGCGTCGGACGCACCGCCCGCGCCGGACTCGTCGTATTTGTATGAAATCATAATTATGAAAGCTCGATGCGGATGACATATGCTTGGATATATTATGTATATCATCGTACGGCGCGGACGGTGCGGATATATGTGCCTTCACCATAATCCGCACCGGAGCAGCGTAGTGAAGCATGATCCGATCCTTACACTATTATTAGATCCGTGTACTATAATTTAACATCTCTATCACAGATCACTAGTGAAGAAATATTCCTGTTCTTTCTCCAATTCGTTACTGTTATACGACATGTCCTTTATAACGCTACGTTTATTGGATTGTTGTGATTTATTGAACAACGCTGTCCTCTAAAAGCACTATCGGTTATTACTCTGCTGCAGGGGAAGAAATGTGTATTACGTAAAATGGTTGCTAAAATTAGTTAAAGAAAAATTTTACATTCATAGAAACTGAAAAAGATTACCCAATCTCATTGATCACAATTAACGTTAACTAGCTTAGAATACAGTTTTTATGGTTTAAAAATTTAAGTGAAATAATATAAATGTAAAAAAAAACATACTTCTACAAGATTTATCACCGTTTGCCTCATTATTAAATCCGAAAAATTCAACGCACGACGGGTATCCATCCTTTTGACGTGAACAACCTACTGGTACCGACGACGCGGTTTGCCTCGTCATTCGTTATTATTCGTTATTCGTTACTAAGTTAATGTGCTCACCACCTTGAACCACATCTCCACTTACCGTCGGGTGGGATTGTGGTCAAATATTAGCCTATTTGTGTAAAAAAAAAAACAAAAAAATAAGGCGCTTAACACCTTTAAAATTGCAAAATATAAATAGTACATTGAACAAAAAGTCACTTAAAACGCAAAAGAGTAACTAATGATATACTGTGCCTTTTTGAAATCTGCATAAAATTTTACAATGTAAATCCAGTAATATCCAGTGACCCGGTGATATCATCAACCGTAAAATGTTAAACAATTTTTTTTTACACGAATAAGTTAATGCTTGACCACAATCCCACCTGATGGTAAGTGTAGATGTGGTCCAAGATGGTGAGCACATTAACTTAGAAAAAGCCTATTCACTCTTTTCTTGAAGACATCCACGTCGTAGGCTGGCGGGAACGCCGAGGCAGGCAAGTTATTCCAGTCCTTCGCAGTGCGTATAACGAATGACGAGGCAAACCGCGTCGTCCGTACCGGCGGGATGTTCACGACAAAAGGATGGATACCCGCCGTGCGTCGTGTCGTTCGATAGAGAAACGAAGATGGGGGAATTATCTCAAACAATTCCTGCGCACACTCTCTGAAATGTGCCGAAAATAAAGTTATCACAACACGTTGAGGAACTAAAACTAATTAACTACGAACTTGCGTATTCCACTACGCATTTTTTTTTCTGATGAGAATGATAGATCAGTGTTATGGTTTTGACGTTGACGTTGATGCGCCATTTACATATTCCAAATGTGCCTAATGCATTGTTTTAGTGACCTCAAACCACCTTCGAATTGTTGCCTTTCAAATGAAACCATTTTGATGCATATCGTTTGGATTGTTTAAGAGTCTTTATAGGACATCCGTACAAACATTGTTTGTGTTTTATATACCTATATAGATAAGATATATCATACTTATAAATCCTTAATTGTTATCCCGTACATCGAAATGAAATTAAATGAAATGAAATGAAATGAAATGAAATGAAATGAATTTTTATTCGAAGTAGGTTTGTTACAAACACTTTTCGAAAGTCGCTTCATTCAATCAATTGTATTAGTCTAGAATATCAGAACTTTTTATTTACCCAACATCAGCTCAGTAATAAAGATACGAGAGATCTCACACTAACCGAATTTTTTAAAACAGGTTATACAAATACTTATTTCAAATATTATTTTATTCCAAACTAAATTCATAAGATTATTTAAGTAATTAAGTACGTTATTTTTTCCATTTTCATTTTCTTCAATGCTTAAGTAAAATAGCTCAGCGCCTAGAATGAAACCCTTTCACAGTTTTCAGACTTAAGCTTTATGAATATGTGCATAGAAATAACAAAGTTATGATTAAAATACCTAAGAGTTCTTACACACGAGAAGCACGTCGTTGGCGGCAGAGGCAACTGCAGCCGTCGACATGAGTCGACTGCAGCCGTCGTCATGTCGACTGCAGCAGTCGACCTATGTAGTTGTAGGATGTCGCGTCCGTCATTTTGTCAGTCGACTGCAAATAGTACAAGAGAACGCCTAGCGTGGCGGGTTTATATACTGAGTTCTAGTGACAATATTGATGTTGAATTTCTATTTGAGGTATTAAAGAAATATGATTGTACTTGAAATTATAAATTGCAAGAATACAATAACAAAAATTGAAATGTGTGCTGGGACACATTAAAGAAGTGAAACTTCAACGGACAAGTCGAAAAACGAATCGTAACGGACAAGTGGAAAAACGAATGGCAACGGATAAGTGGAAAAACGAACGGCAACGGAGAAGTAGAAAAATGAATCACAACGGACAAGTGGCAAAACGAATCGCACCAAAATTTTAATTTGAAGTTTTACATGCATATTGTTAATGTACTTGATTATGTGAAAACCTGCCTGAAGAGCAATAAGAGCGTTTCTTCTTCGGAATCAATTTTGCAACTGGCTCCTATACTAAGAGAACGGTCGACAGCTACCGCTGATATTCAAAGTTAAAATGTCAGCGACTGCAGTCGACCTGCAGTCGACCTGCAGTCGACCTGTCGACTGCAGCCGTCGACATTTTGAAACCACTATCGAAAGCCGTAACTGATCCAGAACTAAGTTCAGATATTCTCACAATGGTCAATGTGTACAAACTACTACAATTCTGTAGTCCCAGAACAGGAGGCAGATATTCCATAGCTTTAACAACTTTATGGAAAATGGGAATAGGGTTCCGCCGCAAGTTTTCATCGGTGAAATTAAATGAAAAAATATAAATAAATAATATTTTTGTTTATTTGCGTTATACTTCAAGATATAGGTATAATTTTTATGTGATGTTTTATAATTTTCATTACTTTCTTTCTTGTTGATGGATTCGTTAAATAATATAATTTTTTGATTGCAATTTGTCTTTTATTCTCAACAAATATCCGGTATTTATATTGTTCTTGTGAGGAAGATGATAATGACGATAATGATGATAGTGGTGAATATAATATATTTATACTGTATATTACACTAGCAATACTATCAGTAGCAGAAGTTGATCCAGCCATGAATAAAATATGAATAAATTTGAATACCAACCAATATTCCTAAAGTTTCTCTCTGAAACTGTAGCTGCGCGACTAAATATGTATTCTACTTAAGAATTGTTTACTGTGTTCTTTCACAGAAAAAATAATAGTACTTATCTTTACTGGTTATTGTGAACATGCTGCGTAAACTGTAATTCTATGGTTAATGGTCAAAATTGAGTAAATATAAATAAAGGAAGGATTTCATCAAACTCTTATCTTACCCAGCTTCCTTTCAACGGTTACATACTAACAGAGTTTCGAGAACATTCTAAGATTTTAAATTAAAATTTTATTAATAGACCACTTTGAATACTATGATGAACGTGTATCTTTATCTATACATTTATAAAAATAAATAAAATTGAAGTGTCTGTTTATAATATGAAAATTACCGCTTTTTACTACGTGCATTTTGATGTATACACGGTACATATACCAAAACATTTTTTACAATTTTTTACAACTGTCTGTCTGTCTGTCAAATTGTTCCGGCTAATCTCTGAAATGGCTGGACCGACGGGACTTTCATTGGCAGATAGCTGATGTAACAAGGAGTAACTTAAGCTACTTTTATTTTAGAAAAAAAAATAGTTTGTTAGGCGATACGAAGTTCACCGGGTCAGCTAGTAATAAATAAAACTAATAACTGATGACTATAATGTAAAGTTCTCACAGCCGGTGCGACAGTTTGCCCCAATTGATCGACTGAGTTTTGCAACTTCGAGCGTGGTTGGTAGTCAATAGGGTTAATCACATTTTATAATTAGGATTTGAATCTGTGTATTTAATTGATTACATAAAATACCATGTTAATAGTTCCGTCTATGTTGCCTCGGTTAAACATGGCACCTGTACGTTCTTCCATTGTAAAAACATCAAGTAATAATTTTATTTCTTTGGCTCACGGAATCCTTCTGAAGACCTAGAAATATCATGTACCAAGTGAATAAGTATTTACAATTTCATTTGACCGTTTCAATCTCGTTTCGTACCAAGTTTCAAAAAATATGAGCAATACATTAAAGCGATAGTGGAACGCCGTTCTTATTACAACTGCATCTTTAAAAAAACTCATGCAGTAGCTCGAGCACGAATATTTGCGAGAAAGTATTCGTATGGTTAACGTAAGCAATTTGTCAAATTTGTATGGCATTTTAGTACCATTTACGTACGATAGGGGCGCTTTTGAAAAAATGCCATACAAATTGCTTACGTTAACCATACGAATACTTTCTCGCAAATATTCGTGCTCGAGCTACAGGTCATAGCTCTTCGGGGAGTATTCAAAAGACAGCGTATTCTCCAGTCTTAGGTAAGATAATGAAAACTGGACGTTGGTTTGTAGATAAAAACTCATTCAGTAAGTGTTGCGTTGGTGGATGACGTGGGCCCTAGATTAAAACTTACCAGGAGGACTTACTCGTATATCAGTAAAACCGATACGATGACATCGACTTAGAACTAATACAAGGTTTAAATGTCAGCTCGTTCATCAGATGTTTATATTTCCACTCCTACACAACTACTGTCTTAAAGTGACTTGACTGATCTGAACAAGTAGGCGACCGTGAATTTTCATGCTTACGAATTTTTTGATCTGAAAATAACTGAAATTATTATTATTTCATTGCATCAACAAAAGTAACGCTGCTAGAAATAAGTTAAAATATAATTATGATAATAAAGCAATAGCCAATCATCATAATTTGCAATCATAACGTGCAATAACATGAATACAGGGCAACAGGATGGACATTTTAATGATTAAATTTCAACTTCCATAAATTTCTTAGCATAATCCAAAATAGTGGATGAAGTAACTTGATTTATGTATGTGACGCTGAAAAGGGGTATTCTATGTGTTGGTTATTCAAAAATATTCCTTTTACTTTGCTCCATGATTATATTTCCAGTTCTCCTAACGTTCACGTCAATAACAATCTATTCTACTCCGTGATCACTATTCGAATCCCATAGAATGTCCCACACGTATTATTCTAAATAGATTGACACATTCCATAATCTAAACATTTAGTTTTTCTTCATGATTTCTTGTATGACAGCATCTGCATCGGCCGATCGTTGTAGAACCAAAGAGGTTGCACACTGACTTATGCATGAAAATAGAACAGTGTTTTTTTATGATTTTTATTTCAAACTTCTAACTGAAATGCAAAATTTCAAATGTTTCAGATTGAGTTAACTATAATTTGGTAAGGTTGCTACTTTGATTGTCCTCTCCGCAGCGAAGCCTGACTTGGTTTTAGCTAAACTTGATTCAAGTAGAGAATAAAAATAAATAAATAAATATTCACGATGATCTCACTTAAAAACCATATTCCATACGTAAATCTACGAACCATAAAATTTTACGAAGCCCATGTAAAGTGATTCCGTGCAACATTACGTTTGACTACGCCATAACTCTTGACAGCTTTGGAATAACGCTCTGAGCAGGTAATACTCTCTCGTATTAATGTGCTGTTACTATGACAGGTAATTTTATTTTGTCTACATTATCATAGCAATGTTCTATAAATCTCATCCCAACTTTATATCTCCTACTGCTGAGCTTAGATCTCTTCTCACAGTGAGAGTATAATATCCTTGTTAGTCTCTATGAGTTGTCACATTTCACATGAAATATTATGGAGAACTCTCAGGTGTGCAGAGGTTTTCACTGCGTATTGAAGAACCAAAGCGTGTGATAACTCATTTCTTATTAGAAATGGATATTATCCATATAATTAAAAAAACTTGACAAGTGCGAGTTAAACTCGCTTGGAGAGGGTTCCGTACGTTGATTATATATTTACAGTTATTTTATTTATTTTTGCCGTTTTAAAACCATATACTTCTTATAGGTTTTTCTTTAATATATGTATGTGTAAATTAAACTAAACCACTTACCATCAGGAGGCTCGTCTGCTCGAAGTCGGCTATTAACATAAAGAAAATCCCTAATAAATTGTGTAATCATTAAATCCCATCATACAAGTTTGCGTATACAAGGTTATTCATTCTTGATACAAAAACCGATACACATGTCAAATATTTTCGTCTAAAGAATCTACATAAAAATTTTCAAAGGTGTATCTTGAAAACTCAAAAAGTTACAAGCTTGCTGAGTTGCTCCGTTGTCCGCGCGTGAACATGGTCACCGAGCGTGCGGCACGCGTCAATGCAACGCGCTCGCCGCGGTTAACTGTCAACCGTCTTGACGTGTTTAAAAATATTAATTACTATTATTTACAATACTGAATATAATCATTTTTACCGTTGTAATGCGATTCACACCTCGATTAACGGCGGTCGGAGGCTGGAACTGCCCGTAGTCCCTTAAGCGTTGTGCGGCGGAAAGCATGGTATTCCACGACACTATTACACCAAATTGCTCATCGTACCGTCGCACTGCCATGGACACATTATCACCGCACACTGCTAACATTCGCACCTTTCTGTGTATGCACATTACTATATCCAAAACTCATTATCCAAATTTTTTACGGCACAATATTTTTATTGAGAGACGCTTGAAGCAAAACGCCAGGCTTGACAATCTTAACATTGACAACCAAGTAACAGCTTACGTATAAGTTAACAAAATTAAGATTGTTAGTAATAGTCCATTCCATACGTTTTTGTGAAATCTTATTTTATTGTTATTATAACCCAACAAAGTTGAAACTATCCACCAAGACTTAAGATGGCCGGTAATAACGATGTTTTGATTTGGTGTCCAACTTGTAACATTTTTTAAATATGTTTAGGACAAAATATAACATGGTGTAAAAATTATTGCGATCGATTCAGTCACTGATTCTGAACAAAGGCGCGATTGAAGTAAAACTTATTTGACGTTGGTGACATGTATTACCAAAAAAAAAAACGTATTACAGTTGACTCATATTTATTACCAATATACTTTACAAAAACGAATATTAAGCTATAATTACAGTTAATAATACCGTTAATAATGCTAAAATTATTCGCTAACCCGTGATACTTGTTTAATCTTTAGACTTGACACAGGTACAACGTAATCTTAATAGAATTATGTATCTGTACTTCAATTTCGTTTATGGTTTTGTTTTCATTTTTAAATAGCGGAAACTGCGTCAACAGACTTATAGAATATAGAGCGTTATTTCCGTCCGAAAAATAATCCGAGTTACTCTTAGGTCGTACCTCAAGATGTTTTACTTCAAAAGTAATGTATTATTGATTATGGGCTAACAATGGGTTTCCAAGGGCTGATGGAGGTATAGATAAGATTCCTATACTTAATTTCGCTTCAAAAGATTAACTGGTATCTATCGGGGTCAGCGGTCGACTGAAGTACAAAGCAGCTGTTATAAATCACAGCTGAAGTAATGGGGACTATACACATACGAGTACCTACATGTATTCTGGGCTCTTTAGGAAAAAGTCCATTTAATGGATGGAATCGGTGTTACAAAATACATGTTGTTTTCCCTTCGTCAGGTGCTTAAGAAGTGTCCCAATAAACTCTTGAGCAGGTGGTATGGTTTTAAACCCTTTTTAGTTTACAAGTTGGTGTCGAGTGTAATAAATAGAAAGAGCTTGAACCCTAAATGGGGCTTCACTTCACTATGGGGCAGAGGACAGGGCATTACTCCATCAATGTTTTAATGCATTCCAGTTGTAGTGTTGTAAAGTTAAATACAAACATCGTCCGTGTTTACTTAAATGTATATGTATAAAGGCCGTGATGATAACTTTATTAGTTAGTACTTTATTAAAGTATTGGATATAAGTACTTACCGTACTTACAGTACCTTTTACAAAATTGTTTTACTATGGCTCATAATATACTATATTTGTGTACAAAAATGTTGAAAAAACAAACAATATTTGAAGCAGCGTGATGTATGATGGCATCATAATATAAAGATAACTAATCCCCAATTGTAATAGATATACCGAAACAAAACCCCTCAAATCTCATAAAAAATACTTTTAAAAGACGTGAGCTAAGGAGTGAAATATTACTGGGGCAAATTGCCCCGGTATTGTGAAAGTAAGGGGTCATAAATTTCATTTCTGATTGCGATCTCACGCTCAGGAAGCTGTTGCAGTGAAAATTGTGCAATGTTTCTGTGAGCTTGGTAATGGAGGCGTTCATTGCGTGTCAGGAAATATTATTGGGTTGCTGAAAGTTGTTAATATAGTGAACAGTGTAAGTTTCTTTGCGGAAATATAAGGTTGTACTCGTAAATCTACTTTGCAACAATCCTCGAGCATCTATGGGGTTCGCCTGGATATCTACCCTTGTGCATGAGTCAGCCGCCAAACGACTCGTCGTGTTCCGGCTGAGGGCTTGAGAGCCATTTCTTTCTTTCTTTTTCTTCTCTCTTTCTTGAACAGCAACGCATCAGTGATGTCCATGGGACGATAGCCAGTTACCATCAGGTGGATCATCAGCTCGTTTGCCGGCTATTTCCATAAAATAATAACAATCCTCAAACAGCATCATACATCTATGATGCTGTATCTTTAGATATGCGTAGTACCTCCCTCCCTGCCACAAAAGATACAAAGACTTGGAATTAAATAATTAAATACTCATACCTTCATAAAACTCATATCCTCGCATTAGGATCTCCATTATTACGACAGGAATTGACAATACAAATAAGATCACTAACACCAAGGGTCCCAGAAAAAACATTTATCTGTCACATACATATTTTTCCCGGCCGGGAATAAAACGCTGGACCGATTGCTTAGCAGGTATAGTTACCATTCTATACTTTTGTACTATCTGTACATTCTCTACCTCATCCTTTTACGAATAAATTTGACTATTCTAGTCCATGGAAGCTTGGAAGAGATCACAGTTACTGGACTCATTGCTTAGTAGTACGTAGTAGTAGTATTGTCCCTTCCATCTGGACTTACAGTGCCACCAACTTATCTATGAATTGACGGAAGGCGCTGTCGGACGCATTGGACCAATCATTGGACGCAATTCGAGACGTAGTAAATGTCAATGTATGAACACAAAGAACTTATGAATGGGGCGGCATTAGTTCAAATTTTCGCCATTTCACAGATAACTCGGTGGCACTGTACCATAATATAACTGGCAGCATTAATTTATCGTTAGTATTGAAGACAAATTCTTTGCTAATAGTGTAAATTTCTTTACGTCCGTTAATATTCCAACATCAATAAAAAATTTACTTCCCTAAAATGTTTCCCTATTATGTTTTCAAATTGTATACAATGTTACAACAAAAGATGTGTAGCAAATCTTTAATATCCTATCAACGGACAATGGTAATAAAAAACCGATAAAGTTATGACAGGATAGGAAAGATTTATGGCTATCTATCACATAAACTGACGTTGATTCCCGTTCATAAAGCACAGGAATGGTTTGTCTTTGTTTTCATACCATGATACTGGGCACTTTATGAGCTTGATTTCTATGACTCATGGAGGACTCCATCCATCCTTAAGGATCGAACTTCTCTACTCATGATGCAGACAAAGCTATGGTGCCGGCTAACTTAATCCCGACAATACTCGTGGTTGGCAATAATCATTATGGTCAAGAACGTTTTACAGAAATACAACTGGACGTAATGCTTCGAAAAGTTACATGAAGACGGATTACGTAACATTGGATGAATGTCATATAAGCTGCGCTTTCTCATTGGTCGAAGTAACACACCGACACCCTAGGAGTGGCTTTGAGGTCAACGTCAGACAGGCCTATATTGGTCGAAACTTACCGGATGGCAAGTCTGTTGTATATCTGGATAACTACAGTTAACTTGGTTATTAGTCAACTTCAAAATATGGAGAAGAATCTTACTTAGTAGGTTGTATTTCCTTAATGTTGGTTACGAACTATATAACATAAGAAAATATTATAAGCCTTGTTTTCTTATAAGCAGTATTGCAGAGTGAGATGGTATTCAAATTATCAATATACTACCAGCAGTACCAGCTGAATACACTGTCAATACATAAGCTACTCTTATTTGACGATTTTGATATAATAATTAGTAAGTAATAAAATAAAATAATACTTCTCTTATTCCTTTCAGAGAATTCAGTGAATAGCCTCTACCACAGAGATACTCTTACGTTCATGGAGTTATTTCAAGTGTCCGTTTGACTAACGAGGATCCATTCACAAAGGGTTTGTGATTCAAAGGCGCAATTGCCTGAACCATAGTAGATGGCGCTCGACGAGGTATAATTGATCACACCTTCTAGTAGATGTAAGGTATGTGCTAAAGTTTACCGAGGTAAATCAAGTAGGTAGCTTGTACTGGCTCATTGGCTTCAACCAATTAGTAGCCCACTACTGAGCACGGGTCTCTCCTCTAGAAGATGCTTAGAGCGTACTCCACCACGCTGCTCCAATGCGGATTGGTAGAAGGGTTAGCGGCCAGTCAAGTGTTGGAAGTTTTCATGCAATTCGAGGGACTCCGACATGGCTTAACGATGTTAACTTACGACAACAACCGGGATCGATGGATTTGCGTGTCCTCTGAAGTAGGGAAATGATCAAGAAAACTGCCACTAGCGGTCACTCTTCCGACTACCGACCGCGCTCGCTGTTGCATGTGTAGATGTATAATAAAAAATAACCCACTTCAAAATAACTCAAAAACTACTCGTCAGATCTAGCTCAATTTAAGTGCGACCATATGACAAGCACCAGCTTTCGATAAAAAAAAAAGAATCATCAAAATCGGTTCACCCAGTCGAAAGTTCTGAGGTAACAAACATAAAAAACTTCTTACCGTCTCCGCTCCCCGAAGCGTAAATCCCAGTCTTTAGTCATTCGTAGTTTCAAGGGCATGAACTTGGAGGCACTCCAGCACGATGCGGCTATTATTGACTGGGCACCGGTTTTCGACAGCACCGATATAGACGAAAAAATTAATAGGTTTAACAATAAGATTTTAAGCTTATATAATACTCATGCTCCGCTTAAGCGGGTAAAATTAAAACATAATCCTGCTCCATGGCTCACGCCTAATATTAAGGAACTTATGGCTCAACGCGACAAAGCCAAACGTAGGTATAAACTCCGTCCTTCTGAGTATAACTTAGAACGTTATAAAGCATTGCGTAACCGCTGTAGTCGTCTGTGTCGTGATGCTAAAAGACGCTACTATCACGATTCCCTTATAAATCGAGATTCTGCTGAGGTATGGAAGTTTTTGCGCTCTGTTGGTGTCGGTAAGTCGACAACTCCTGACTGCCAGATCACCTCTTTAAGTGATCTGAACAAATATTTTGCTTCACTTTCATCTAATCTAGATCCCTCTGCGAAATTAGATACTTTATCTGAACTATCCAATTTGCCGACTCCGAGTTCTCCTCCTTTTATTCTCTCGACTGTGACTGAAGACCAAGTCAGGAAATCGGTGTCAGCTATTTCCTCATCTTCAGTTGGCCATGACAATGTTTGCTCGAGAATGATTCTTCCTATTCTTCCTCACGTTCTCCCAGTCCTCACCCATATTTTTAATTATTCTATAACATCCTCTTCCTTTCCTTCGGTCTGGAAATTAGCCTATATCACGCCGCTCCCTAAGACCTCCAATCCCACACTACCTAATCATTATCGCCCAATATCTGTTTTACCTTACCTCTCTAAAATTCTCGAGCACATAGTCCAAAAACAACTTTCTTCGTATCTGTTTTCAAATTCTCTCCTCTCCTCCCAGCAGTCAGGATTTCGCCCTGGACATAGTACTGTCACTACCCTGCTGAAAGTTACTGATGACATCCGCTGGGCAATGGAACAGAGATCGCTAACTATTTTAGTGTTATTAGATTTTAGCAGTGCTTTTACCTCAGTAGATTTCGATATTCTTCTCGGTATTCTTAAGTCTATTAACTTTTCTTCCTCTTCTATTACATGGTTCGATTCCTATCTTCGGGGTCGCTCGCAGTGTGTACGCCATCATCAGACCCTTTCCGATTGGTGTGAGCTCACTGCGGGCGTTCCTCAGGGTGGCGTCTTATCCCCATTACTGTTCTCCATCTTCATTAACTATGTTGTGAGTGTAATCTCTTCGAATTTCCATCTATACGCAGACGACTTGCAGTTATATCGCCACTTTACCTTAGGTACAGCAAATGAGGCAATTGCTTCTATGAATCAGGACTTGTCTAGGATTTGTGAATGGTCAAGTTCTTTTGGTCTTAGGATAAATCCAGCAAAATCAACTGCCATGATCTTAGGTAGTAAACATGTATATAGCGGCCTAGACACTAATTCACTACCAACTTTATTCCTCGATGGCACTCCTATCAACTATGCAGATACAGCTAAAAACCTAGGTGTTATTTTTGACCGACATCTGGCGTGGGGTGCACATGTCAGTTATATCAGTAAGAAAATCCACTTTTCTTTACACTCGCTGAAATGTCTACAAAATTTCCTGCCCTTGAAAACTAAGATTTCACTTGCCCAGTCGTTAATTTTACCCATTCTCGATTACGCAGATGCATGCTACTTGGATGCTAATGAGGAGCTCCTTAATAAACTTGAGCGCTTGCAGAATTTGGCAATCCGTTTCATCTTCGGATTAAAGAAATTTGACCGAATATCTCAATTTCGCAAGGATCTCAAGTGGCTCCCCATTCGGCTTCGACGAAACACTAGGATGCTATGTCTCCTTTTTAATATCCTTAATTCCTCTACCTCCCCAACATACTTACGCGAGAGATTCTCCTATTTTCGACCTGCAGGTATCCCCTGTAGATCAAGCATTAAAAACCTGCTTTTATGTCCCCCGCACAGCTCCAGCTACTATTCCCATTCTTTTACTGTCCGCGCTGTAAAATTATGGAATTCCCTTCCACTTAATATAAGAGAATGTAAGACCGTCCATAGGTTTAAAATACTCTTAAAAGAACATCATCTCCGTTCCTGTGAGTGACTTCTACAGCATTTTGTGACATCATCTATTTGATATTTTATGTGTGTATGAGATCATTATTTAATTTATATAATTTATAATTTATATATATATATATATATATATATATTTTTTTTATAATTTATTTACATATTATATATCATTTTTATTATTTATTTAATTTATGTAAATTTTTAATTCATGTATTACTTGTGCACACTGAGTTTGCTTGACTAATGCAATTCTCCTCTTTGCGGGTCTGCTGGAAGAGATTCCTGTATGGAATAAGCAGTGCCCTAGTACTAAATTTTCTTTTGTAATTATTTTTGTAATTGTTTGTGTGTACTAAATAAATAAAAATAAAAATAAAAAAAAAAAAAAAAAATACAGTCGAATTGAATACCTTCTCCTTTTTTGAAGTCGGTTAAAAAGGATGTTAAAGGATCCATCTTCAATCCAAGCCAACCTCCAGTCCACTTAGTGCTCCTAGATGAATAACAGATGAAGCTATCGCATCAGGTATCTCATAATGGAGGGTGCTAATCTCTATAATGTAGTAGATAAATCAAAGTCTATAACATCTGATTTAATTCGTCGCATGTACGGTGGAAAAACACAAACGTACAATTCACGCTGACGTAATACGTGCAAAAAATTGTTAATCTAAAATGAATTAATTTTGTTACGTCTTATCTAAATCTTATATCGAGTTTAAAGTCCTGTACATCAATTTTATTATCATTCTATTCAAAATACCGTGTATTAGGTTAATAACTTCAGTGCCTGAAGTCGAAGATGTTTAAGCAGTATAATTATTGCCAGGAACATACAGCTCTGAGACGTGGTATTTTACTAATGGCCAACTACAAGATTAAAGTCGCGCAGAGAGCTTTGCTCGATATTTTTCTACGTGATCGCATCAGAAATGAAGAAATTCGTAGACAAACCCACATAGCTCAGAGAATTAGCCGGCTGAAGCGGAAATGTGCTACATAGTACGAATGAAACATATCCGTTGAGGAAGACAGGTCCTCGAACGGAGTGCACGTCTCGGATATCCGTTGGATTCAGAAGGTTTAGAATCGATAAGAATTGCGAAAGTTAGAGGAGGCTTTTATTGTAACAATAGTGGAATTGCAAAGGCTGATGGATAGATGGATCATCCCATTCAATATATTATTTTCCGTGCGTTCTGTGAATAGTCATAGAAATCCAAGTTATGAATGCTTTTTTATTATTTTCTGTTTATCAGTTTGGATGTAGGCGCAAAGTTAGAAGCAAAAAGCTTCTGACCTGATTTTGATTCTGAATGATTTTCGCATTTCGAAATGCAGCTACAGTCCCCGATGGCTGAAGGAATATTTTTGTTACGAATAATTTTTAACGTTCCATAGCTAAAATGGAACCCCATAGTTTCCTAAATAAGGAAGTACTAGAACTAGTAAATTCTACAACATTTCTCGGCATTACCATAGACTCTCGACTACAATGGGGTCTTCATATTGAAGCCTTGTCAGGGAGGCTCAGTTCCGCTGCTTATGCTGTTAAGAAAGTAAGGCTCTTAACTGATGTAGAAACAGCAAGATTAGTTTATTACAGCTACTTTCACAGTATAATGTCCTACGGTCTGTTGTTGTGGGGCTCAGCTGCAGATATTGAGTCAATCTTTGTATTACAGAAAAGAGCAGTTCGCGCTATTTACAACCTCAGGCCTAGGGACTCTCTTAGAGAATTGTTTAAAGAAATAAATATACTAACTGTTATTTCACAATACATTTTGGATAATATTATGTATGTTAAAAAATACTTCGATAATTTTCTTAAAAAGAGTGATGTTCACAATATTAACACAAGAAATAAGGCTAGACTGATTGTGCCTAGTTTTAGACTCAGCAAAACTGGTGGCTCGTTCATGGGTAGATGTGTAAAAATCTATAATAAAATCCCGTTAGAATTAACAGAAATGCCATACTGTAAATTAAAAACTCATGTAAAAGGTATTCTCATGAAGAAAGCATATTACAAAGTTGATGAGTATTTAAATGACAAGACTGCTTGGACATGAGTTTTTTTTTTATATTAAATATTGCAATAAGTAGAATTAAGTGCTGTCTGTAACTGTGAGTAGGAAAAAAATTATCGCGGGAGTTTCTTGCCGCTTCTTCTCCCGGGACCACTCACGGTAGGGATTTGTTGAAGCGATGGCGTTAAGTGACTTTCGAAAAGTGTTTGTAACAAACCTACTTCGAATAAAAATTCATTTCATTTCATTTCATTTCATTTCATTTCATTTCATTTCATTTCTATGTCCATATGTCCGTTTGTCCGCGACTTAGCTCAAAGACCCTTAGTACCGAGAAAGAACCCTACTAAAAATAAAGTTCTCAATTACAATAAACTTGGAAAATCAAGTTATTAAACTCAAAACAACAACTTCACTCATTTCCTTCAAGGCCAAGTTCAGCAAGGCTATTCTGTTTTGTAACTCGACAGAGGAATCCGCGATGAGTGTCAAAATCCTATCTTTAGTCGTTTGAAGTTTGACATTCGTCGCGGATTCCGCTGTCGAGTTACAAAACAGAATAGCCTTACAGTTCTACAATAATTATTTAAGTTATCAAAGAAAATAAATAGAGTGCTAAGATAAATTTTAGTCCGTCAAACCGGAAGCAAATTCAATGAACCACTCATCCACAGATTAAATAACTCTATCATACTACAGTAAGCCAAAAATAAAATAGAAACACAGGGGGCAAGAAATATTCCCAAATCTCTAACAGCGTTCTGGGAAGTGCGCTAAGAGTAAGTTCAAATTAGTATTATAAGATGATTAAATTGATTAACCGTTTATTTTATTGTAACATTACTTTTAGCCATGTTTTCCACTATTCATAGTACTGATACAATGACATGTTATTTTTGAAATGCATCAATATCTAGACACCAAAATATCAGTAGTATTAGCAATATAGTTTGAAAGTAACAACTTCAGATCGCTATGTATAACGTCCATTCTATGCCTTCTTTTTTCCAAATATAAAAAGGTTCTAAGGAAGAGTTCGCTTTTAGCAAGAATTTCTCTTTGTATGTTATTTTGGTGTACAAACAAAGCATATTTGTATAAACGACAGCAACACCAAAGGCATTCAAACATAAGCATGTTAAGAAACCACTTCCAATTACAAGAAAGAATCGGGGAACCTATATGAATCTCCGATACTGCATCAAGCACAGATAAGACCCATGTATAATTAACCGTAAAAATCTCTACCATTATGCGAGTTGAACAACTGTTAGTACTTATACTGTGGCAAATCTAAGTTCCTGGATAATAACATTGCTGTGGCGCGTGGTAGGACCGTGAGGAAACATTCCTACAGGACAGAAAAGCGATAGAGGTTTGTAGAAACAAATATGACAAATAAACCTAGTTATAGCATTTATCAATCAATTCATAATGAATATATATGGTATTTTGCATCCTAGGTATTATTGTATTAAATTTTATACTCATGTGCATGTTTTTTTTTTTAATTACTGACTAAATGCATTTAGGCTACCTGGTGGTAACCTATCATTAATTTTTCAGATACTGCATAATGTTCGGTTCACACGTATTAAGTAATTAACTAAATTTTAACTAAAAAGATATTTAATTATCTGTTTACACGTATTAATTTACTTAAATTTTAGTTATTTAGTTATCTACTCAACTACTTAATACGTGTAAATCGGACTTAAGTATCGACAATATTTGATTAGTAGAACCACGAGAGTAAACTTCCCCGTGCTCCTACCAGTATAGTAGGGCAAAATCACGTAGGATCATGCAAAAAACCCCATTTTTTGAGAATAGTGAAGATAATAATCGCTTAGCGCTTGTGTAAATTAAAAAAAAATGTTTAAGTAACCGACAAAACAGCTGACGATCCACTAGACTAGATGGTAGGTTAACATCGCCGTTACATTGCTATAATTAAGTACAATTACAAAAGGAGGGAGTCCAGCAGACGATGTTCTAAAACTAATTTAAATAAGAATACCTAATTTCGGTTTATAATTATAATTTTAATTATAATTCCGGTTTATTATGAAAGTTCTCTTAAATGATAAGTAATCAACGTTTGTGTTTCTAGGAATTTACTGACGAAATTTTATGGTGTAATTGTTCCATGACGAATCATCGGCAAGGGCCCTGGGTTCGATTTCCAGCGAGGCGGAAATTTGAATGATGAGTTTGAATTTCTGTTCTCAATATGCGTCAATGTATGATCTGCGTATATTATATTCTTGTCTTTGTGTGTTGTCCATGGCCCCCACCACACAAGGTCTATCTAGTGTCAGACAATGTGTGGTGTTTAAAAAAAATATGTGTATCAGCTTCGACGCACGACTGGACTTTAACGCCATGGTGATGATGATGATGATGAGGTTTCACATCATCAGAATAGGATGTACCAAGATTATTATTATCATTAGATGGTGTTGTTACAGATCAGCCATCCAACGCCATCTAGATTCTGTGTTACGAATTACAAACATAACGCATATCGTAACGACGACCCGTGTGGCGCAATGGTTACCATGCCGGATCGCCGCACTGAGGGTCCTGGGTTCGATTCCCAGCTAGGCGGAAATTTGAATGATGAGTTTGAATTTCTGTTCTCAGTCTGGGTGTGAATGTCCTTGTCTAGTGTGTTGTCCTTGGCATCCAAGACACAGGGAATCTTAGTGTGGGGCTATGAGTTTGAAGTGTTATTTTTTTTTTTTTTTTATCGTAACGGAAAAGTTGGATTTTATTCCCCATAATTTGTCATACCGCGGGCTTAAATATTAAATTTATAGCTAAGGAGTTAAACATAAGTAGTATTATTTCTTCGGTGGTTAAACTGCAATAAAAAAGCGGCCAAGTGCGAGTCGGACTCGCCCATGAAGGGTTCCGTAGCAGCAAGTAACATAATATAAAAGTTCTTGTAGTTCGTTGTAACTTTGATCAATGTTTTTTGCGGTTTACGATTTATGACGTATTAAAAAAAAACTACTTACTAAATCTCATTCAAACCAATTTTCGTTGGAAGTTTGTTTAGTAATGTACATCATATATTTTTTTTAGTTTTATCATTCCCTTATTTTAGAAGTTACGGGGGGGGGGGGGGGACGCACATTTTACCACTTTGGAAGTGTCTCTCGCGCAAACTATTCAGTTTAGAAAAAAATGATATTAGAAACCTCAATATCATTTTTGAAGACCTATCCATAGATACCCCACACGTATGGGTTTGATGAAAAAAACATTTTTGAGTTTCATTGTTTGTGAGTTTATTGCTTTTTTTCTATTTTTGTGTGAAAATCTTAATGCGGTTTACAGAATACATCTACCTACCAAGTTTCAATGGTATAGCTCTTATAGTTTCGGAAAAAAGTGGCTGTGACATACGGACGGACAGACAGACAGACAGACAGACAGACAGACATGACGAATCCATAAGGGTTCCGTTTTTTGCCATTCGGCTACGGAACCCTAATAAAAGTAAATGAGTAAGTACCATTTCGGATAAATCCATGCGTTGCATTCTCTGTACGCTGTTACTCTACACCGCTATAGGTAAAAGGAAATTGCTTGACCTGATTTATTTAGGGCGGCTCGCTAGGTGCAGTTTAAAAGGTATTAGACAAGCTACGGCTAATGCAAGACAAGTGTATCTTGATGGAACACAAGCATGTTAGACAGTTATTTTAATTCAAATAGTTTTTTAGATTGACACGAGTTGTGTGACTTCTCAATCATAACACAGTTACAAAGTCTTTGTGGAATAGCAAAACCAAGTCATTTACCGAAATCACAAGAAACGTCCGTTTAGACTTTTTTTCTATGGAAATCCTGATGGTAAGAGGCTATTTTAGTTTTTTTTTTTTTATAGCCTGAAGGGCAGACGAAAAAGCATACGTGCCACCTGATGGTAAGTGGTCGCCTTCGCCTATGGACATGAGCAATACCAGAGGAATCGCCAATGCAACGCCGGCCCTGAAGGAGAACTCTTTTTATACCTTTTTTTATGAACCCCATGTCATACCGCTCCGGGAATACCTCAGAAGGAAGTTGTTTGAGTGAAAGTTGAAAGAGTGGAGTCTGATTGTTTGAGTAACAGACATCGAAAACTTTACGTTTAATTTAGTAGGATATAAGAATATTATTATCTTTAACCTAAATAATTATCTGACCTACAAAATTATCAAACCTTAAAAATATCCAAAGAAAAATATAAAAAATCGTCGTTTAAAAAAATAATGAAATTATTGAATAATATTTTAGGTTTATAAATACCCGGATTTTTTTTTCTTTTTAAAACTAGTCCTTTGCCTGTGGCTTTATAATTTACAAGGGTTTATAATGTGAGAAAGAATTAGTAGCATTCGTTCACATTATAAATAACCGTACGGTATAGAGAATTATATTTAAATAATATAGATACATTATACTCTTACAAATCAATCAAAAAATCTGTTCCGAAAATAGCTACAACACACACACATTTATCTTTTGTTTCGCTACACCAATCACATTGGTATAATACTGGTATAATACATTGGCATTTTAACGCTGTATGTCAAATGTCAAGTACTTCTGACAACAACAAAAGCGTGCGTATCGTCTTGTATTGACAGAGCGACTACGAGCAGATCGGTCAATTGCCTGTTCTTCTGTTACGCTCTTCATCGTCGGCGCGCTAGTGACATATCTACCTCGTTTTCACATTATAATATCATTGGGTATAGTTGCATTCTACTAATATAAATGTGAATGTTTGTTAGGATGTTTGTAACTCTTTAACGCAAAAAGTACTGAACGGATTTTGATAAAATTTAGCATACATGTAGAGTGTAGACTGTGATCTGGAATAGGACATAAAATAGGTACTTATTAGTCCGAAAAACACAGGCAAAGGCGAGAGCAGAGTATTAGTTATTTGAGAAAGGTACGTCGATTTCCATAGAATTCGATGGCAGGTAACGGATATTATAATCGCGATCTATTGAAATCGTCAAGGACACGTTTCGGTTAGCGGTTGGGCTTCGAAACTTACGGATAGCTATAAGCGAACACAAACAAGTGTAGTTTATAGTTTATTACGTATACTGTTAGGGTAACATTATTACCACATGAATACAGAATGAAAATTTCATACTAATGCCATTCGCGAGAATACTACTACATGCACAGCTATGTGTGCGTGACCTGTCACCGACAAAGCTACACCGTTTTTAATATATCAAAATTTTAAAACGGAAAACGTAATAAATGTCCACACAACTGTCCATCCGTCTGTCCGTCTGTACTCATTGCTGACTCTCGCTCGATACGCACTTGCCCGGGCTATTTTTATTTTCAATAACCGAGTGACAACCCTATAAAAGTAGGTAAGAATTTTAATGTCTGATAGGAAGTTTTCAATCTGGTTGTTATCTATTCATGTGATTATTACATTATGGTCTTTGAACTTACTGTCAAGTATGTATAAAGAATACGTATAAATGGAACTTGTCTTCCTATTACAAAATTTTACGGATAACTCGAATTTGATTCTCTTCAGATGATTTTTTATATTACATTTATAAAATACTTCGATGTCTCTGTAAACTACAGAGCACCTATACAAATTAAACTATCTACCCATGTTCAATTCAAAGACCGATATATTTTACTACAGCCACAGAAAAAATAATAGTGCTTATAATAAGTACTACAGCTAAAAGTAAATACATATTTTTAGACTACAATAATGTTTTCCTCAGTTTTGTTTATTGCAACAACTTCATACATTGAACTTCAACATTGAACGTTCTTATCAACAGCATGAGAGGCTGATATTAAATACTTCATCCACCAACTAAAGAAAACCATGGAAAACCATTTGCGGAGCTACGATTCCAATTGTATACGAGAAATATCTGATAAAAATGTATAATGTTAAATTCCATTGTTAAAAATTTGTGCTCGATAACATTTGCTGCAAAATGATCCGTTCAGCAGGTTTTATACGTGCTTTTAAACTTGCTTGTTGCAGAATTTCATCCTTTGTTAGGTCATTAAAAATTTATTTTCACTTTTAGTAATATTCAAGGAAAGGTAATTAAACAAGCGGTTACAAATGTCATAGAATATTAACTAGTTGCGTAATGTCGTTCGATAATAGTATCTGCGGTTTTAAAGCAAAAAGTAATTTGATCAGTAACCCCATTTTCTTGGCCCAACATTAACTTGTGAATGTAGAGCACAGATAATGCTGTTCGGATCAAATTACAAAATCCTTGCGAACCCATGATCCTACAAATGTACGGATAACTCTAAATTAATACCAGGTTATTCGTAATCGTTTTAGACCACAAGTTTTGGAAGTAGCTGTGTAAGAACAAGATATACGTATAGAAGAACTAATTCGAAGATAAATTATGTTAAATGCGTCTATTTATTGCAGCGTAAAGTAAGCAAACTTAGCCACTTTGAGCGGGGTCGATGATTAAATGGGTGATTCAATCATAGGTGGTGGTGATACGCAGAAGTACGTTAGGTTATCGGTGATAACTTGTGTATAAACCTAATAAAAGTAATATATTCATAATATACTCAGAAATATCTCTTCAGATTCTAGTGAACGTTATTTAAAAGATGTATGCTAGCTGCTCTGCTCTGACGTTTCGATAGATCATCGCTATACAAGCCAGTCTCGACCGTAAGTCATTGCTGATACTAATCAAAGCCTTATTTCAAACCTTATAGTCCATATACCTTTATTTATGGACATAGCCTGCAAACGAGCTGACGATCCACTTAATGGTAAGTGGCTATCTTCGCCCATGGACATCAGCAATACCAAGGGCATCACGTTGCTGTCCAAGAAAGAGAGAAGAAAAAAGGATGCGTGTACTTTCGTACGCGCGGGAGAAGTTATACTTCTTTGACATAATTAAATACATATTTCATTTAATAACGTGTATCAGTTTTAATTATCTTTCAAAAAAATTTTTGTACTAAATAAAAATAAAACAGTGATCACTAACGCCATTTCTTAACATAATATGAAGAGTTGAACGCCATCTCTTAACATAATATGAAGCGTTGAACGTTTAACGCAATAGTGCTTTCATACCCCCTCCGTGGTAGCGTTAAACGTTTAACGCAACCTTGTTGGAAGTCGCATTAGAAGTTTCACTTCAATTAATTTAATAACGTGTATCAGTTTTAATTATCTTTCAAAAACTATTTTTCTACTAAATAAAAATAAAACAGTGGTAACTAACGCTATCTCTTAACATAATATAAAGAGTACATTGAGCAGCTAGCTATCTATCCAGCAGTTAACGCAACAGTGCAACGCAAACGTTTAACGCAACCTTGTTGGAAGTCGCATAAGAAGTATAACTTCAAAAAGAAATAATGAAAGATTGATGCACATTTCTTTTTTTTTAATCGCTTACACACTCAAACCCCCGCAGTAGGTTATTTACCTATGTCGCGGATGGCATGAACAATACATAATTATATCATCACAATAACACCATGACCCGAGTACAAATATTTATCTGTTACATAAAAATCTGCCCCAGCCCGGAATCAAATCCAGGACCCCTCGCTTCGCAGGCAGGGCCACTACGAATTAGGCTTCAGGGTCGTTAAAAGACATTGAAGCATATTTCCTGATAATAAATATTTTTAAATCGATGTATACGTAAGATAATAGCTTTTAATTTTGAATGCAGCAATAACTTTTGTCGCATGCATTCTTTATTCCACCACGTCACATCACTAGCAGTTTAGGTTAGGTTCGGCTTGGAATGAATTCATCAATAGTACTATAATTCGAATTTAATCTAATCTTCTAACGCAAATAGATCTTTATTTATATTGATAGTTACAGATTACTTATCAACTCAGTTTATTATCAATAACATGTTGTGAAAATGTTGATCTATTTTTCTAGAAAATATAAAGACATTCCGGTCCCGAGTTCCCAATTAAATAACGGTGATAAGTGTCGATCCTTTTACGATAGCAGAAGATTAAAGTTCCCGCAACCGTCATATCTTCAATCTCAGCGACTAGGATACGAGCACCAATGAGTGGTTGTCACGCTATGAGGGAATGAGAGGGCTGAAATTTTTATAAGGGCAGCAAGAGATAGAACCATGTTTCAATTTCCCTAATTCAGTTTCGGTGCTTTATGGGTATGGAGGTTTACATGTGTTTATGTGCAGCAGACACGTTGGTGAATTCGGTCAAAATGCCGCGAATTCGGGTCAATTGCTTAGGTTTTTTTTTATAGTAATTGATGTAGTGAAAGGACTGCATTATACTATACCCATAGGCAATTTAATAACTGGACCGGAAGTCGAATAATTTATTATTTGTAGCGAATTTATAACTTATTGCCCAGACATCCTAATAGCTGACAGTGACCCTAGCTAAGGACGTATTCACGCAGAAAGCAGGATTAAACGCAATTGTCGCAGGTTATGACATATTATGACTTGTCAAGACTCTTGTCAGCTAAGTTCCGCACTGTGCCGAGCAAAGTATAGATAATTGGTGCTTGTTGCTTGCAGTTAAGCGCTGGTTTGTTGGGGTTGATAACCTGCTTACCTAAACACGCCCTAAGATTTTAGTGCCTTTCAAGTATTGATTCCTGGCTGAGCTATCATTTATGTGTCAGATAAATTATTGTACGTGCTCGGGTCGTGACTGTTTTATGATGTATCAGATGTATATTTCCATGACTGATCATACAGTGAATTCTAGTCGGGTAAGAGTGACGGTTGAATTTATTTCCTGCTTGCTAAAAATTTAATGGACAGCTACAGGTAATAAAATACTGTGTAATCGATATCTGCACATGAAAGATATTCGAGAAAAACTATTCGTAGGGATTGTCAATATAATAGATCCAATAAAATAGTTTTAAAATTTTTTCGCTTCTTACCTTACTAATCTTTGAAACTCCATAATTAATTTGAACACCGTTTTCACCAAAGATATTTTACGCATAAGTCCTCTTTTTTCACTCATGTAAAATCTTTGGTTTACACTGATGTATTGTAAATGTATAAGTTGGTCATTAAAGTGCCTACTAATCATAATTAGGTATATAAATTTCTTAAATTTAAAAATTCTTAAAAAGTAAATAATAATAATAATAATAATAATAATAAATAACGCTTCACACTCATAGCCCCACACTAGGATTCCCTGTGTCGTGGGTGCCATGGACGACACACTAGACGAGGACATTCACACCCAGACCGAGAACAGAAATTCAAACTCATCATTCAAATTTCCGCATCGCTGGGAATCGAACCCAGGACCCTCGGTGCGGCGATCCGGCATGGTAACCATTGCGCCACACGGGTCGTCAAATAATAAATAGTTATAGATAAAGTGTACAAATTAATAATTTAATCTGAAAAGGCAAAACATTATTTTTTATTTCTACGAAACATTGACATGACATGTTATTAATAGGTTTTGAGATTAGATAAAAGTAGCGTACGGTATCTACATAAACCAATTACTTGTACCTTAATATATTTATTTGTAATATGAACATCGTATCTTATTATTTTACATACACTATAAAACATCAAGTGAAATGTCAAGTGAATCTTATTTATCTACCTACAGTTTTACCTTATGTACGTACCTACTGCTTTAGGTATAAAGCAGCTACAATCTTGTGATGAACCGTATTATTCGTATAATCACCGAAAATACGTCGATCAGTAACTAACTGTAACTTTGAGAAATTGCAAAATTCTAATACCCCAACGCAGAGTCACTAACGGTTACTTAACTTACATAAATTATTCCTTCGTACAGAATTTGTAAGGAGCGATTAAAGTAACCGTAAGTGATTCTGAGTTGGGGTGTAAAGTAAATATCGCTTAAAATACAAAAAAAAAAAATTCACTCACTTATACCCTAAAGTGGGGAATTCACTAGACAGACATCCCCACGGGCAAGTCTGCAGACAAGCCCGCCGGGCCTCGCTACTATAGGACTGTGCAATGTTTGCTAATGTAGGGCCGTTGCAGTCAGTCTGGCAGAATTGTCTGTTGCTTGTCCGCGCGATCTCATTTTGTCTGTGAGGGCACAGACATGCCCGTACGTGAGTGGTCACCGCGGGCTGTCTGTTCACAGATACGAGAGCGACAGCAACAAGGACAGACGTCCCTATCTGATTTTATTTATAGAACTGTGGAGTACATGCGTATAAAATGAGTTTTAATGAAAATGAAACAATCTGGACAGAATTCCTAGCGGAATATAGAACATATCCATGTTTATGGAAAAAAAGCAAAGAATTAATGAACTCTGAATTACGAAATGCTGCCTACCAAAATTTAATAAATAAATGTAAAGATATATACCTCGATGCTAATTTAGCTTATGTTAAGAAAATTAATTGAAAAAATAAAAAACAAAAAACGTTGCTGCATAAAAAAAACAGAAAAGAGAAAAATAAGCCCAGTAGTTTAGAATGTTGTTAAAGGCGGGACCCATTTTTCAACTATCAAATCTTGTTCGTTTTTTCCAGCAGCCCTGTAAAATTTAAATGGGTCCCGACTGTAAATCCTTCTATGGTTTATTTGAACAGTATTACTTTTAAAAACATTCTAAACTACTGGGGTTATTTTTTAGATTTTTTTACGCAGTTGGGTTTTTCGTTTTTTTTATTATTTTTTTTATTTAACACTTTTTAGTTAGGATTCATTGAATTCTTTATTAGACGAAGAAAATCGCAATGTTTTCATTTCATTAAGGGAGTTAATAAATTAGCGTGAATGGTTGTTTAAACAACTTTAAGTCGTTATAATATATTATCATAATAGTCAAACAGTACATATTAATGCAGCACCAGCAATTATAGCGATTTTCCTTCGTTGCGTTGTCATTATATTGTGTACGCACAACACAACTAATCGTTAAGCCGCTCCAACACAAACTGATAAGTCTGTGTAGTGTATTGTGGCGACAGACATGCCCGGCCCGACTGCCCGTGGGCAAGTCTGCGTAGTGAATTGCCCGTCTAAGCTGTGTCGGGTGTGGCTTGGACAACACAAATTAAACATCACTATACAAATCGACAACAACATTTATCTGTAACACGAATGACTGCCCCGGCCGGAAATCGAACCCGAGATTCCGAGCCTCGCAGGCAGGCTAATGAAATGTTAGGGTCGTAAATATAACTATATAACTAATATTTATGTTTCAATCCATTAGCAGCAGATTCTATTGTAATAATCGAGGAAGCCTAGAGCATACTTTACCACGTTTCTCCTGTATTTTGGTCTCCACCGATCTCCACTAACCTCCGTTACGTATAGGAGAGCAACTGGTGGATAATGGAGAGCTACGAGTACTATGTAGTTATATCAGAGTCACTAGTTATAGGATAGCTACTAGACGGTTATAGGACAGTTACTAGACGGTTATAGGATATCTACTAGACAGTCATGGGAGAGCTAATAAACGATTATAGGACAGCTACTAGACACGATTATAGGACACCTACTAGACGATTATTGGACACCTACTAGATGATTATAGGACAGCTATTAGACAATTATAGGACAGCTACTAGACAGTTATAGGATAGCTACTAGACGATTATAGGACAGCTACTAGACGATTATGGGACAGCTACTAGACGGTTATAGGACAGCTACTATAATGAATGCAGGAGAGCTAGATAACACTACGCATTGCCTAATGTTGCTTTCATGCCTTTGTACACTGGACTTATTTTTCCAAAATGAATGTTGTCAAATGTTTCAGATCTTCCCAATTTTAAACCTTAGGTACTTGGTATTTCACTATAATAAATTTTGATACTTATCATGTGTGTAAACACTTTTAACTCTATTGCACATTGAGATAATTCTAGATGTGGTCTAAGTCACAAGAGATAGCTGTTAATTATTTTGACAATAAGAAATATTTAGGTATAATATACCTATAAACTGGCAGATAATGCTTTAAGCATTAAGTCCGCCTTTTGTATGGTTCAATAAAGACTAAATAAATATTAATACATAATTTTATAATTAAGAAATAATTCTCATAAACTGCATAAAATGTTATTAAATTAAGTCACAAGTTAACTCACGGTATAAAAATATGTTTTATTGCAGAGATTACTAATAAACGTTCGTACGATTTTTCACTTCGAATTTCTGTAAAACACAAAAGGTTTTATATATTTTTGAAATCAACTTTTTAAAATTCTCCATTGAAACACCACACGTAAAACATAACGAGGTTTTGTAAGTAAGAGTTTTGGACTAAGAAAAGTTATGTTCACCATAAAAAAAATTAGAAAACATCATTTTACATTCAGTTAGCGTATCTTTGTCAGTTGAAAATAAAATGAAGCAAAAAAGTTTTGTACTCGTACCCGCTCATATTTTTTCACTTGTAACACACAACGTTACTTATCTCCGATTAAAATGTCGGCCATCACCAAGATACTTGACTTGTGCGCAGTATTTTTGGAAAACAGTGAAAATTCCACTATATTTTTATTAAAACACTTGTTACGTTGTTATTTTACACCGTGAAGTATGAAGATTCCGTGTATCGTACCTGGATGTCCGTTAATTGTGAGTATGTTGTTTATTTATTTACTGTAGTTATAATTTTATCCTTGAAAGGATGTTTTTAGAAGCAATGATTTTCTGTTTTAGTCAAGTTTCAGATTTTAACTTCGTATCTGAAAAATCATTGATTCTTCTTCTTGATTTATCTTTCGCCCAAATATTGAACTATTTTGGAACCGTTCTATTTTCAAAATTACCTTCGTAGTTCTACATAAGTACTACATAGTAATATTTCTTATGTGGTTCTACAGTGGTTCTAGCTAGATATAGATGTCTGATTCTCTCTACGGATATTTGAAACTAAGGAAATGTGATTTGTTCCTCGGACACTGAAAACAATCGGCAGATAACGAATGTCTATACATTCCATTTTTAGTATTCATAAGGTATTATCTGTGATTGATTTTTTTACTGATAAATAACCTCTTGTCTTTTAGAGGTATTACATCCGTGGTTACACAATGTATACACAATGTACGAGTATACATTACACAGTATACACAATGGTACAATTTTACACAGGCCAAGATATTTTATACCATTTATTTAATTTATTACGGCCATTCTCAGTATTGTTTCTATACTGCATAATTCATAATCCATCATAAGAGATTAGTGAAAATTTAAAGTTATGATGGGTAATGCAACGTAATATAATAGTCCATTCATTCTAGATTTCAATGTATGGGCGAAACGGCAATATTTATAATTTTATGAAGCTGCTGTTATGTTGTACCTATAGGCCAGTACATTAAAAAAAACAAGTCTCCCTCTCCCTTCCCCGTTCGCATCCCCTCCTCCCCGCTTAAAAAGTGTCCCACTTTACAGATTTTCTTAATTTTCAGAAAAACGATACAAGCTAGAACAAAATGGTCAAGGAGTAAATTATTCATTGATAAATTACCTACAAATAAGTTACTACATACATACATGTACATTAATTTCCATACGAATTACAGTTTCCAAGTTATGGTGCGTCAAAGTCTAGTTAAAATCTGCACTTAGCAAAAATTCAACATTTAAGAGGCAAAAAACAATAATAATTTGTAATTAATACAAGAAATGCGTTATCATAATTAACTAAGTGTAATTATTAATTAAATTGTAACAGGTTAATACTTTTAAAAGCAGATAATAAAAATAATAATAATATGAGGGATCTTTGATGGACCAACAGAAGCAAGAACAAATGTCGTTTTGTCTGTAATGTTTAAGCGCAAATCATGCAAAAAGTACTGAAGGAAATTGGATTCGGTTTTCAATACTGTATTGCTGGAGATCTAATTTAAAACCTGACGCTTGTTTTGTCGTGATACATTCCTTAGAATCTGAGATTTTACAATTTCCAACATCGCAAGCATAACGTCATCGTTACTGATTTATATGAAAATACTTTATGCCCCCGACATTTGAATTTTTTTCGGTTAATATCGGTGAGTATAAATCGGTTTAATATTACAAACAGACACTCTAATTTTATTTATCTGTATAGATTATTCAATTTGCGGCCTGGTGTATTTTTACGGTTCGGTTCAAAACACCGTTAGACCATTGTTTCCGCTTGCAACGCTATGACAGCAACTTCTACGACATAATAATGTGCGACATTTTAATGCACTTGAGATCAGGTCTAATGTACGTTGCTTCAAACTACTTGTGTAAGACAAAATTGAGTTTTAGTAGTTTTAGACTTTACTCAAGTTGGGAGGATGACGGTCAAATGAATATGCTTAGAGTTCCTCAATGTCTTGTGTCATAACAAGAAATCTGCTTTAACAACTTTCAATAATGTTTTCACGATTTATTGTTTTTTTTTATGGAATTAGCCGGCAAACGAGCTGACGATCCACCTGATGGTATGTGGCTATCGTTGCCCATGGACATCAGCAACCCCAAAAGCATCACTGATACGTTGCCGGCCATGAAAGAGAGAAGAAAAACAAAGAAAGAAAGTAAGTATTTCAGTTGCCAACCAGTATTTAGCCATCATGGTCGACCTATGGCCTTAAAAGCTATTTATGAGATACTAGCGCTTGCCCGCATTTTTCGGGATAATAAATACTGTATAGTTTTCTTATTCTAGATCGTGTTACACCTGTGTACTAAACACTAAAATCCTTTTAGTAGTTTTCATGTGAAAGAGTAAAAAAATCTTGGCTTGTTGTGAAGTAACTTTCAATTTTGCATCACTGTACTAATACTTTTGTTGCAATGGTAACAATAAAAAATATGAAGTTTGAATCTATAAGCATCGAGTAGACTGCATTGAATCACAACGAAGGTAAGTAAGTAAGTACAAAGCACGAGTAAGAGGTTCTCAACAATCCACATCCATACTAATATTATAAATGCGAAAGTGTGTTTGTTTGTCCCTCTTTCACGTCGTGACGGAACGATGTTATGGTATGATTTTTTGTGTGAAGATAGGGGGCTGGAGAGAAACGTAGGCTACTTTTTACCGCGGTAAATAACTCATTCTCATGGGAAGATCCATTATGATGCGTATTTGAATCACTTCATACTAAAAGTAGCAAAGTGTTGGTCCTCTATAAGTTCGTAAGGGATCTATGAATTGATATAAATTTATAATGAAAATATTAATATAAAATATGATAAATAAATATTGATATAGCTTTATATTTATAGTTGGAAGGTTGAGGAGGGTTATAGGTTTTACAGTTGGTTCCCCTTTGTATCTTTTAAATTTTGGAACTGTTATTTATTTATTCTTGCACCAGGAATGTAACATGCATTTTAAATAACTCATTGTTACTTCCTTTTGAACACGCGGGCGAAGCCGCGGGTAATAGGTAGTTAACTATAATTTCAAGATCCCCTTATCTTTTCAATTATCGCCAACGGCGCCTCTCTCTCTTCGCACAAGTGATCTTCATAATACAATTATAGATTGTTATGTTTAATTATTGTAACACAGCGGCTTATGTAATTGGCCTTTTCGCCGTTTCTTATTCTCTATGATAAAACGCCTACCCAAGATACCTACATGATTATATGATTTTGAATTTCAACTTTACAAAAGATTTGCTAGACTTTACAGCCACTTTATGAACGTTATAAAGTTTCGTTTATTTAGGTTTCTGACGAAACCAGGTCTTTACTTTCATAATGTTTCGAGTTCACTGAAATTAAGTAATTCAAAAATACGAAATAATCGTCACGAAAAACTTACATAATTATTATTCTTTTTGTGATTACTTTCAAAGAATGCAAAGACATTTTATTTCATCTATACTAATATATAAAGAGGTAAGATTTGATTTTTTGTTTGCATTGAATAGGCTCCGAAACTACTGAACCGATATGAAAAATTCTTTCACTGTTGGGAAGCTACACTATCCCCGGGTAACCTAGGCTTATATTTTCTTATATTATATTATATATTAAGCTTATATTTTCAAAAAAATTAGGGTTCCTTAAGAAAACTCCAATAATGTAACCCAAGGTGTAAAAATAAAAAAACCGAAGCAAAGCGAGGGCGTTTACTCGTGTAGTATAAACTATAAGCTCACTTAATAATAAGTAATAGTAAGCCCAGAAACTCCATCAATCTAACTATTATTTTATCTAACTATTTTTATCTCTTGTAAATATACTTTTTAGTATAGTAATTTGGTTTAAGATCCTTTTCTGTATTGTGTTAGTTAGACTTTATTTTAATACGAGTATCCGCCCTCGCTTTGCTTCGGTTTTCTTATTTTTTTACACCTTGGGTTATATTATTGGAGTTTTATTAAGGATCCCTATTTTTTTTTTGAAATTATAATATAGCCTATGTTACTCGGGGATAGTGTAGCTTCCCAACAGTGAAAGAATTTTTCAAATCGGTTCAGTAGTTTCGGAGCCTATTCAATGCAAACAAAAAATCAAATCTTTCCTCTTTATATATTAGTATAGATTAATTTTATTAATTTAAATCTATTTGTTTTAATAAAGTAATATAAATTAATCATGATCTACATTAAAATAAATATTATTAAATTTATTTTAACTTTATATATTTTTATATGATTAATCCCCTTTTCCCACAAGACACGTTAGAAGCCGTCACGCTGTCTGCCATATTGCTACGTGTTATATCAGTTTTCGTGAGTTTCCCATTTTTGCCTCTTTGTTCCATGTTTCAATGAATGACTGTTTTAACCGCTAATGGCTTTCTTATTCACGTTTTGATATACAGTTTATATACAGTCACTGCGCTGGGAAGTCCCATTGTTGAGCGCAGCTGTAATTTTGATAATTGCGTGATTTTTTGCGATTTTTTTACATGTTAGTAGTGGCTCGGAAGAACGAAAAGAAAACACGAATCTAACGTAAAAGGTTGTTAAACAGTATTTGCTTTTATAATCCAAAGTAACCTTTTTAACACTTGCTTACGTAAAAAAAGGATTACGCGGATTTACACATATTTTTCAACGATAACATTTTTATAATTAAATTGTGTTTTTGTCGTTTCTAATCAGAAAACTCATATCAGTATCCCTAACCGGGTGGCAATTCGCATTACAATCTGATAGGGCCACGAATGAAATTATCGGTATTGTCGCGCTCACTCTAATGCTTGAAAGAGGAAAGAGATGGCATACAGTGATAACACTTTTCATAATGGCACTCACAATCGGACGTAAGGATAATAAGCAGCTAGGTCACTTAAATTGGATAACTCGTACACAACGTACAAGGGACGCGTGACCTCTGTATTTTTTGGATCCAGCGCGCGAAAATGGTAAATATAAGTGTTTTTTTGTTAGGTACTGTTGTCATATAAATAATTTAGTTATAATGCGGGAATATTTGAAGTTATTTGGTGAATTTAGCTCTATAATTTTTTTTAGTAGCGCCTCTATATTTTTACCTATGTTGCATTAGTTTAGGTTCACCGATGATTCATTTTGTGATAAGTGTTATAGTTTAGAATTATTTTGAGTTTATTTAAGTTGCTTTAAATACTTTAATCTTAAAACTACAGGTATTAATAACCTACTGCGGGGGTATGAGTGCGTTAGCGTTTATTATTATTATTATTTAAAACTACTTTTGCTTGGTGTTAATCTCTTTCTAAAGCCAAAGGTAAAATGTTTTGACCATAAACTAGTTTAGAATATTGTAAGTCCACTACTAGCCTGACCGTTGAGCGCAGTGACCCTGGTTGTGAAGCGAGGGGTCCCGAGACCCCAGCCATAGCATACATTAATTTATCTGGGAATATAAATGTTTGCACTTGCGACATGAGTGTTTGAGATGTCCTGTTTTTAACCGACTTCAAAAAAGGAGGAGGTATTCAATTCGACTGTATTTTTTTATTTTTTATTTTTTTATGTTTCTTACCTCAGAACTTTCGACTCGGAGAACCGATTTTGATAATTCTTTTTTTTTATCAAAAGCTGGTGCTTGTCATGTGGTCTCACTTAATTTTGAGCTAGATCTGACGACTAGTTTTTGAGTTATTTTAAAGTCGGCTATTTTTATCTTGGTAAAATTCAGATTTCAGAGATTCAGATTCTTGTCTATCACTGTCAACTGGGGAAATCCTAGTGCTGAGGTATGAGTGTAAGCGTTTTTGTATGAAGCGCTTATTAAATAGCTTGTGTCGATTCTCGAGTAATTAACTGAGTTAAGCAACAGCGGGCTCGGTCAGAAGTTGGATTGTAAACCGCTAGTAGCATGTTCTTGTTATCCTAATGGAGGCCATACACGATCAAGCGTCAAGCGGACTTGACGTGCATCCAGTATACTAGATCGTGTATGGCCACGGTATAGTTAACTGACCATATAGCTGTCTCATGCACACTGGATGCCACGTCAAGTCAAACTGCAGATTTGACAAGTCAAACTGCTTTTACAAGTACACTTGATCGTGTATGGCCTCCATAAGATAACAGTCGTTAAGCCATGTCGGAGGCCTTTCGGCAACATGAAAATTGAAAACCCCTCACCCAATCTGCACTGAAGCAGTGTTATGGATTGTGTATTCAGTAGGCCTCCGAAGCAGCAACTAATATTTAGTAATGGGCTATTAATTGATTGCAGCCGTATTCTTTGTGACCGTTCACCTTTAAAAGTGACAGGCTATAGCACCTCTTTCTTATTCGCAATACACATCATATAAATGAACCGTTCGTAAAAGAATTCAAGGCACTAAATATCTACGCGACTTGCTTGCAAAATATTCTCATTCGATGAAAACGTTAAGATATTTTCTTTTAGCTACTTAATAACTTCGTTAGGAGTTCATCGATTCTTATCTGGAATTCTTCAGTATTTTTCTTTTATATAAAAATAAGCCTTGTTTTGATGCCATATCACGTTTTGATATATTCGTAAGATAATAATTAAGTTTGAAGAACTCAGCCAAGATTGCGCAAAATAAAAAATAAAAAAGGATGTTTGCACATGTACGCCGAAATCACATCGTTCTCTCACGCACGTGTGAGAATACAGACAAAAGTTATGAATTGAGACCATTTAGTTTTAAAATTTTATAAATTGGAAGATGACTAATGCAACCGCATGTTAAAACCGACTTTTAACTTTGAACGCGCTCTCGCTTCGGTTTATTGTCAAATAGTAACCACACTGTTAATTATGTTCGGTTTACACGTATTAAGTAGTTAATTAGTCAACTAAATTTTAAGTAATAATTAATACGTGTAAGTAAACGGTCAATTTAGTAGTTAAAATTTAGTACGCAAGTAAACAAGTAATTTAGATTTTTTTCTATTTTCTGTTAAGTAGGTGGGCGGGGCTTATCACTTAACTCGTTTGTTACTTAAAATTTAGTTGAAATTTAGTAAAATGCTTAAGTTATAAAGTAGGTCGTGAAGAATTGTACGAACTAAAGAGCTTTACTAAATTATTCCGTGTGGACGCGCACTTAAAATTATTCACTTAAAATTGATTTGAAATTTAGTTATCTACTTAACTACTTAATACGTGTAAACCGAACTTTAGAGTCAAAAAAGTATGAATAGATTCTGAGGTATTAAATTAATTATAACATATCAATTAAATTAAAAATGTATGTTTTGTGTAACTTCGTAATCAGTATTACCTACTAGCGCTTGGATCGCGACTTTGCCTGCGTTTTCCGAAATAATAAGTAACCATTATTCCAGACCATGGTCTACCTGTGTGCCAAATTTCATGAAAAACTGTTCAGTAGTCTTTGCGTGAAAGAATAACAAACATCCATCCATACATACATCCTCTCAAAAATTTGCATTTATAATATACTTAAGTGGAACTGATTACATTGGTAAATGTTCGTTTCGTTTATCATATTTAAAATATTCAATTACAGATATATTTAAATATTCTCATGAAAAGGGTCCTAACAAAAGGACTGGCAACAAATCCTACATAACAAATATAGCTGTCTCCACTGTGTCAGTGAGAAGCTCGCGAATTGTGTTTTCGACAACTTCCCGAACAATAGAACGGGGATATTAATCTGCCTTTATCACAAAGGATAGGGTTGGCCCTTTCCGATGTCACATGTAATGTCACTGATTTGATTTCAGGGTCATTGATCCAATTCAGATTAAAGGACGATGCATACGTAACTTGAAGGGGACGGAGACGGGATGGGACGTAAAGTTTTTGAAACATTGTTTCACAGAAAATGTAATATAGATAATGTAATGTAGATAGGGGACGGGACGGGAACGGGGCACGCACGTATTTTATGCCCCGTCCACGTCCCGGCCCGTCCCGTCCCCGTCCCGTCCACGTTACGTATGCAGCAACCTTTAATCAACACTATAAAGTTTACGGTTCTACCGTTTAGAAATTTAAAGTATCTGATTCTGTTATATAAAATTGGTACCTAACACGGACATAGTAGATTACGACATGTCTTAAGTAAATGTAATTGTTTCGATGTAATAAATAGGTATACCTATTAATACAATCTATAAAGCTATTAAGTCTATGTAAATTCTATCTGTTTTCACGTTACCAATGAAAATTAACATAGTCACGGAGTGACTAACTTTTGCGGTAATCTCAGGTCTGTTACAGGCAACTACAGGGAACTGCTATAGCTATGATTTGAATGCAGTGTATTGTAATAAACATTTAGTGTTCGTCTTATTTTAATTAGTTCCCAATAAAAATTAATAATATCAAATTAAAGATTTCCTTGTAAACATTTTTTCAATTGCGGGTACCAATATTTACTGAAGTGAAGTAAAGTCAGTTACAGTGCTACCAAGTTATCTGTGAAATGGCGAAAATTGAAACTAATGCCGCGCCATTCATAAGTTCTTTGTGCTCATTCATTTGACATTTACTACGTCTCGAATTGCGTCCAATGATTGGTCCAATGCGTCCGACAGCACCCTCCTCCAATTCACAGATAAGTTGGAGGCACTGCAGATACTAGTATTATTAAAAATAAATATGTAAATCAAAAGTTTTTTGTACTCCTCCATATAAACTTCAAACAAGCCAAATACACTATTTCGTATTCGTAATACCTACAAAGCGGTATATAATAGTACAAAGTAACACTACCGTTTCGTTTATTGACGATAACTGTGTATGGGATGTTTTACGACAATATTAATTTAAAGACTACAATGAGAACATTGACATAATTTTCTCAATTACCCGATCCTTAAAATAGCGTCTCCCAGTTTAGATTAGTCCGGCCGTTCCACATGATCCTCAATTAATATACTTAGACAGCTCGACATATCTGATCTTAGTCCTTTATCCACTACCGTTCCACGATATTTGCGAGCTATGAACGCATGAAATACCTCTATGCGAACTGAACATAGTTGGTGGTTAATATAATTTTGCGATATGAACGTCTTTGTTATTATTGGGATATTTTGCTAAAGGTCTTAAGCTTAGAAATGGCACCAAATATTTCAGTAAGTAGCGCATATAATATTGTAAGTAAATTCAAAATTATCAAACTGAATTTTTGGAACGAAGTTACTTATTATTTTTTATTTATATTATTTATTATTTTCTTTTTTATTTGGTTTCTAATTAAAGGTGGCCTAACTGGATTTCTTAATTTAATAATTTAGTATGATACATAGAAATATAGTTTAATTAATACAAATATATTCAATGCAAGATTATTATACGGTGTAGTGGATAAAAAACCTTACAATTATCTCGTTCCAAACCTTGACACGGTGGGAATATTTTGGCATGTTTATGTAGATAAAAGGACCGACAAAATAGTAGTAAATGTATGTGGTATCTGTATGCGGGTCGAAGGTTATTATTAACTAACTTAGACTATTTCGGCATCGGATGTAGATATAAATAATTGTTCCCTAATAATTACTAATTTTATCTTGATGTCCCTATTAATTATTTGCTTCAAGTGACATAGTAATTGCCTGTTGTTGAATTCATAATTCGATGGACTAATTGACTACTCGTAGTATTGCTGTGTAGTGAAGAAAATTAATATACCTAATGGGTATGTGACAGTGTCGATATTTCAGCATTGAGTTTTAGCCGTATTGGGGCGGCTTAGAATACTAACCCCAATCCCACGACGGATGGGTGTCGTAAAAGGCGACTAAGTCCGGTCCGCTGGTGGTAGGGCCCTCGAGGGATTATATTGGTAATATTAGTTTTAAATGTTAATTAACACCATTATTATTATTATTATTTCTCCATGGGGTTCGCCTAGATAGCTACCACCCTTGAGCATGAGTCAGCCGCCAAACGACTCGTCGTATTCCGGCTGGGGGCTTCAGAGTCAGTTCTTTCTTTCTTTTTCTTTTCTCTTTCGTGGCTGGTTACGCACCATTGATGCTTTTGGAGTTGCTGATGTTCATGGGCGACGATAGCCACTTAACCATCACGAAAAGCAATGCATAATGTTCTGGCAACATTTTGTTCAATTTGAGTTGTCTAACTAGTTCGTCAAATTATGGATTCTACTACAGTTTTGGCACAAAAGGAATAATAGTACTTATAATAAGTTATTTTGGTCATAACAGCTGAGTTTAAGTAAGACCTATCTCAGTATTTGAAGACCCTGAATTGAGCTCAGATGATAGTCTAAAGCGTTAGTTCGATGGGAAGGCTCCCGGGTTAAATCTAATACATAGTAGATTTTTTAAATTACAAAAGATAGGATATCTTATTGTTACAGTTACACAAGGATTCCGGATATCGATAAGACTAGTAAATTCTACGAGTTTCATAATTATCGAGGTTTTATCAGTGACTAACCCAATGGAAACAAAGTCATATTTCCGTATGGACTTTATTTTATGACTCGACTTAAAGAGCTTATTGCAGGGACATAAGGTTCACAATCGATTACTCACCGCCAAGTCCCGATGACTGTACAGTACCTGAAATATCGTTTTCCACGAGATGCAATAAAGTTTCGTATTTGATATTGTCCGCTTGCCCGTGCAAAATTATTTTATAGACCTCATAAATATTATTTTTAAATACAATGTTTGTTATTTGCTGCCTTTAAATGAAATAGTTAATAATAATAATAACATATAATAACATAATAATAACGCTTCACACATCATAGCCCCACACTAGGATTCCCTTTGTCGTGGGTGCCATGGACAACACACAACATAGACAAGGACATTCACACCCAGACCGAAAACAGAAATTCGAACTCATCATTCAAATTTCCGCCTCGCTGGGAATCGAACCCAGGACCCCTGGTGGGGCAATCCGGCATGGTAACAATTGCGCCACACGGGTCGTCACCCAATTAATGACAATTCAGTTCTTAAAAAAAAACCCTATAACTCTGTCCATTAATGAATATTAATGTCCATTAAATTTATCCGTGTTGGTGTGGCTTAGAATAGTAACCCCGATCTCACGCCGGATGGATGTGAGGCGACTTAATCTGGCCCGCTGGAGCCCCTCGGAGGCATTATATTGATTTTAATATTTTATTATAACAATAATAAATAATAAACGCTAACACACTCATACCCCCCGCAGTAGGTTTTTACCGGTGGCATGGACGATACATAACACATCACAATCACATCCATGACCCGAGTAAAAATATTTATCTGTTACATAAATATCTGCCCCGGCCGGGAATCGAACCCGGGACCCCTCGCTTCGCAGGCAGGGTCGCTACCAAGTAGGCTACAGGGTCGTCAGTTAATAGCATTTTTAGTATTATTATTTTTCCGTGAGAAATCAGGTCCCCGCGTTCGTAGATCAACGGTCAAACCCCTACGCTGAGCCCCTAGGCTATTATACTATTTATAATCAAAAATTTCCAACTTTCCCAACCAAAGGGTCAATCACAGTGATTGACCCAGTGACTGAGGTAAAATGTAATCATCACAGACCTAAAAAAAAGACGGACGTAATCCCAAGAACAAATTCAGTGAAGCACCCATATCTAGTAAAACCAACTCTCTATTGGTACAAGTACACACAGCCACACATTAACACTTCACTGCTTCAATCGCGAATCAATAATTACGCACACATGGTAAGCGGACGGCCATTGCTATGCTTCACTCTCGATTAGACTAGGTTACGTCCGTCCTTTTTTCAGGTCCGTGGTAATCATGTACTTAATTAATAATAATAATAATAAACTTTATTTAACCAAAATGTACAAATACATGGGGTTTAGAGTCGTTGGTCCCACACTAGGATTCCCTGTGTTGTGGAAGACCAACACCTTCCTCTTATACATGTTTCTTAAGTATATAAAATTACAATACAGAAAAAAGAAGTGTAGAGTATACGTGTATGTGTGTATGTATATATATATATATATGTGTGTGTGTGTGTGTGTGTGTGTGTGTGCATGTGTGTGTTTTGTTATATTCATACTTATGCTAGAGGAAACTAGAAAGCAATTTTTCTGTCTGACGATAATTAAGGTCAATTAACCAGTGTTTAACAGCCATCTTGCATTTTTGTTTTGCTAATTTAATTAGTCCGAGGGATTTATTTAGTTTTGTATAAAGGTATGGACCCAGATAAGCGTTTGATTTTTGGGCAAATCTTGTTCTTGTAATTGGAGTAGCCCATTTTAGGGTACGAGAAGTTGCGATACATGAATTAAGTGATTTTTAATGAAAATTAAGTAATTGCACCTAAATGAACACATTTGTCATAATTATTGTGGCAGTTAAGCAAACGATAGCATTAGTTTATTTCCGCGATGACAGAGTGACATTAAAATTAATATCGAAATTGTCCCAATTATTAGGTATATATTACATTACTCATTATATTATATTAATCGTTCAGTGGTCATTTCACTATGATAACGAGCGATAATAGTACTTATAATAAGTTATTTTGGTCATAACAGCTGAGTTTAAGTAAGACCTATCTCAGTATTTGAAGACCCTGAATTGAGCTCAGATGATAGTCTAAAGCGTTAGTTCGATGGGAAGGCTCCCGGGTTAAATCTAATACATAGTAGATTTTTTAAATTACAAAAGATAGGATATCTTATTGTTACAGTTACACAAGGATTCCGGATATCGATAAGACTAGTAAATTCTACGAGTTTCATAATTATCGAGGTTTTATCAGTGACTAACCCAATGGAAACAAAGTCATATTTCCGTATGGACTTTATTTTATGACTCGACTTAAAGAGCTTACTGCAGGGACATAAGGTTCACAATCGATAAGTCACCGCCAAGTCCCGATGACTGTACAGTACCTGAAATATCGTTTTCCACGAGATGCAATAAAGTTTCGTATATGATATTGGCGCTTGCCCGTGCAAAATTATTTTATAGACCTCATAAATATTATTTTTAAATACAATGTTTGTTATTTGCTGCCTTTAAATGAAATATTTAATAAAAATAATAATATAATAATAACGCTTCACACATCATAGCCCCACACTAGAATTCCCTTTGTCGTGGGTGCCATGGACAACACACAACATAGACAAGGACATTCACACCCAGACCGAAAACAAAAATTCGAACTCATCATTCAAATTTCCGCCTCGCTGAGAATCGAACCCAGGACCCCTGGTGGGGCAATCCGGCATGGTAACCATTGCGCCACACGGGGCGTCACCCAATTAATGACAATTCAGTTCTTAAAAAAAACCTATAACTCTGTCCATTAATGAATATTAATGTCCATTAAATTTATCCGTGTTGGTGTGGCTTAGAATAGTAACCCCGATCTCACGCCGGATGAATGTGAGGCGACTTAATCTGGCCCGCTGGAGCCCCTCGGAGGCATTATATTGATTTTAATATTTTATTATAACAATAATAAATAATAAACGCTAACACACTCATACCCCCCGCAGTAGGTTTTTACCGGTGGCATGGACGATACATAACACATCACAATCACATCCATGACCCGAGTAAAAATATTTATCTGTTACATAAATACCTGCCCCGGCCGGGAATCGAACCCGGGACCCCTCGCTTCGCAGGCAGGGTCGCTACCAACTAGGCTACAGGGTCGTCAGTTAATAGCATTTTTAGTATTATTATTTTTCCGTGAGAAATCAGGTCCCCGCGTTCGTAGATCAACGGTCAAACCCCTACGCTGAGCCCCTAGGCTATTATACTGCTATTTATAATCAAAAGTTTCCAACTTTCCCAACCAAAGTGATTGACCCAGTGACTGAGGTAAAATGTAATCATCACAGACCTAAAAAAAAGACGGACGTAATCCCAAGAACAAATTCAGTGAAGCACCCATATCTAGTAAAATCAACTCTCTGTTGGTACAAGTACACACAGCCACACATTAACACTTCACTGCTTCAATCGCGAATCAATAATTACGCACACATGGTAAGCGGGCGGCCATTGCTATGCTTCACTCTCGATTAGACGAGGTTACGTGCGTATTTTTTTCAGGTCCGTGGTAATCATGTACTTAATTGCACCTAAATGAACACATTTGTCATAATTATTGTGGCAGTTAAGCAAACGATAGCATTACTTTATTTCCGCGATGACAGAGTGACAATAAAATCAATATCTAAATTGTCCCAATTATTATATATTACATTACTCATTATATTATATTAATCGTTCAGTGGTCATTTCACTATGATAACGAGCGGTAATAGTACTTATAATAAGTTATTTTGGTCATAACAGCTGAGTTTAAGTAAGACCTATCTCAGTATTTGAAGACCCTGAATTGAGCTCAGATGATAGTACTAAACCGTTAGTTCGATGAGAATGCTCCCGGGTTAAATCTAATACATAGTAGATTTTTTAAATTACAAAAGATAGGATATCTTATTGTTACAGTTACACAAGGATTCCGGATATCGATAAGACTAGTAAATTCTACGAGTTTCATAATTGTCGAGGTTTTATTAATGACTGACCTAATGAAAACAAAGTCATATTTCCGTATGGACTTTATTTTATGACTCGACTTAAAGAGCTTATTGCAGGGACATATGGTTCACAATCGATTAGTCACCGCCAAGTCCCGATGACTGTACAGTACCTGAAATATCGTTTTCCACGAGAAGCAATAAAGTTTCGTATTTGATATTGGCGCTTGCCCGTGCAAAATTATTTTATAGACCTCATAAATATTATTTTTAAATACAATGTTTGTTATTTGCTGCCTTTAAATGAAATATTTAATAATAATAATAACATAATAATAACGCTTCACACATCATAGCCCCACACTAGGATTCCCTTTGTCGTGGGTGCCATGGACAACACACAACATAGACAAGGACATTCACACCCAGACCGAAAACAGAAATTCGAACTCATCATTCAAATTTCCGCCTCGCTGGGAATCGAACCCAGGACCCCTGGTTGGGCAATCCGGCATGGTAACAATTGCGCCACACGGGTCGTCACCCAATTAATGACAATTCAGTTCTTAAAAAAAAACCCTATAACTCTCATGTGTGTCCATTAAATTTATCCGTGTTGGTGTGGCTTAGAATAGTAACCCCGATCTCACGCCGGATGGATGTGATGCGACTTAATCTGGCCCGCTGGTAGAGCCCCTCGGAGGCATTATATTGATTTTAATATTTTATTATAACAATAATAAATAATAAACGCTAACACACTCATACCCCTCGCAGTAGGTTTTTACCGGTGGCATGGACGATACATATAACACATCACAATCACATCCATGACCCTAGTAAAAATATTTATCTGTTACATAAATATCTGCCCCGGCCGGGAATCGAACCCAGGACCCCTCGCTTCGCAGGCAGGGTCGCTACCAACTAGGCTACAGGGTCGTCAGTTAATAGCATTTTTAGTATTATTATTTTTCCGTGAGAAATCAGGTCTCCGCGTTCGTAGATCAACGGTCAAACCCCTACGCTGAGCCCCTAGGCTATTATACTATTTATAATCAAAAGTTTCCAACTTTCCCAACCAAAGGGTCAATCACAGTGATTGACCCAGTGACTGTGGAAAAATGTAATCATCACGGACCTAAAAAAAGACGGACGTAATCCCAAGAACAAATTCAGTGAAACAGTAAAAGATAAAATAAAAAACCAAAAACGTGTTTTTTTTAATTTTCCACATAAGTTTTGAGGTTATGTAAAAAAGTGTAAATACAAAAGTTGTAGATCTTTTTATTACCTACAACTTTGCCATTTAACTTTTTTCAATAGGACTTGTAGTTTTTCCGGAAATCAAGATAAACCATTTTTTACCCTTAAAACCCCCCCTCCCCCCCACTTCCCGACCTCAGATCGCATGTAATTTATTTTTCCGTTTATTTTTGTTTTATTCTCTTCCTTTTGAAATAGGTTTCATTCTACTATAATTTTCTTCCACTTTTTACCGTTTTTAGAGCTATCGGCACTGGACTATAAATGAACACATTTGTCATAATTATTGTGGCACTTAAGCAGACGATAACTTTAGTTTATTTCCGCGATGACACAGTGACAATAAAATTAATATCGAAATTGTCCCAATTATTATAATTATATTACATTACTCATTATATTATATTAGTCGTTCAGTGATCATTTCACACTGATAACGAATAGCAAAGTTCATAGCGATTGCATTTCAAATGTGTCATACAATTTTTTCATAGTTCCACAACTATGACTACATGTTTATTTTATGCCAAGTTGTGTATGTAATGTAATACAAAGTTTTGTTTTTAACGCCATAAGTTTTTCTACTTAAATTTTCATTGACTTGAACCTTGATTTTATACTTAAAGGGTAATTGTGAAATTTGAAATTTTATCAGTTTGAACAAGCTCAGGTTGTGAGAAATAATCTTGCTAAAGGATAAGATAATAATGTTTCGGTACAATGCATTAATAGGTACTTTTAAGTGTAATTCCGAAAAAAATAGGAAAGCATCGAAATTGCAAATCTCATGTTAAGTTTATAAAGTAAATTATGTGTGGATTTAACTTTATATACCTGTAGCAAATAAAAGTTTCTGTTACTCCAAAACTATAACTATACTGCTTTCCAATTATGCAAAGTAATAAATCATATCACGTTTCTAATTAATAATTCCAACAACGACAAGCGTAAGGTCTTCTCTGACTCTACCCTGTCCAATTAGTATATTTAATTAATCAAACTAATTGCAATCAAACTGATCTCAAGAAATAACGTGTAGGCAAAACGTTGCATGCCTTATTAATAATCACATAATTTTTCTATTACAGAGTAAGATCTTCAAAAGTTCGAAGTCTAGCGACTTCGAGACAGAAGCTCTGGAAATTCACAACGAGTACAGAAGAGAACATGGAGTACCACCGTTAGTTTTAAATAGAGATATCAGTAAAGTTTCCCAAAAGTGGGCAGAAGAATTAGCAAAGAAAGATGCTATGTCGTACAGCGTCGGTCAAGAGTATGGGGAAAGCGTCTACTGTGGATGGTCAGTAGACCCCAATGTTAAAATAACAGCAAAAGACTGTGTAGATAAATGGTACAGTGAGATCAACGATTTTTCTTTCGGCAGAGAACCAGAAATCTTAAATTGTGGACACTTCACCCAAATCGTATGGAAAACCACTAAAGAGCTTGGCATAGGATGTGCTAAGAGCAAATCAGGAAAACTGTATGTCGTAGCCAATTATTATCCACCAGGCAACTATAGCAACCAATTCTCGAAAAATGTTCCACCACCCGGAGCTTTGCAGTTCAGATCTACATCAACCTACAGTTCATCAACGTATAGCTCTCCAAGTATCACACGGGAAACGAATAATAACTTAAGTCCACCTTCACCAAAAGAAAAGAGAAACAGTAAAAATATAAGCGATTTAGCATCAGACTTAGTAACTAAATTTAGGTCTACATCTATATCCAGTGAGAAAGGAGACAAGTTTGAAGACGAGTTCTTAAGAGCACATAATGAGTATAGAAAAAAGCATGGCGTCCAGCCATTGGATTTGAGCAAAAAACTCTGTAAATATGCTGACGAGTGGGCAAAAGTTTTAGCGAAGAAGGGTACCATGGTGCATCGAGACCAAAATGATTATGGGGAAAACATATTCTACGCTTGGTCTTCTGATCCTAATTTTGTAGTCTCTGGTAGGGATCCAGTAGATAAATGGTACAGCGAAATCAAAGATCATAAATTTGGAAGAGAACCGACTTCTTTAGGTTCAGGTCACTTCACTCAAGTTGTTTGGGAAGATAGTAAAGAAGTAGGCGTTGGTATGGCTAAGTCCAAAGAGGGTCAAGTTTATGTTGTTGCAAATTACTTCCCTCCGGGTAATATAATGGGAAGTTTTGCAAGTAAGGTCCGACCACCATTAAACTAGTTGAAACCTGTGTAAAGATACTTTCGCTGTTGTTATTACCAAAGACATTTTACATTCCAAATGATATATTTTGATTACCTTCTTCTTTATTACAATTACAATAATGTAATCTATTTTTGTAGATTATATTAAAATTGCTACTTTCCTATTCATTATAAACTTCTAAGACTTTTATGAGTGGAAACTAAAGACATTTATTTATTTTTTATTAATAGTTGATAATTTATTTAATTTATTACTTTAACATCTTGTAGTGTATCGATATCGAGTAGGATATCGATATCATTTTGTAGTTTTGTAATCTAGTTGACAGATGTCACTTTTCTGTCGTCTCGGTCACGCATCACGCGGAGCGCACATTGAGTCAGTCACGAACTGTCGGGCGCGGAGTGTAGACGTGGTGTTTGCAGCGAGCCGATATTTATCTATATATATTTATTATGTAATTAAGTAATAATTAATCATTGGCGTAACCGCGTTTCCTAGTCTATTACATCGAACCAGTGAATATACAGAATTAGTGGTACAACGGAACACTACATATTTTGGCGACGAGCATGAAAAGACAATGTCGGTAAGTACTAATAATTTGATTTTGCTTTATTACGTAAAAAGGAAGGATGCGTTGGAATGCGTGCAGATATTATGTCTATTTTGTAAACGGGATACGAACAAATAATCGTAAGTCGTTCGTTTTGTTATGATCGTTGAATATTTAATATAAAATCAGTACCGGATTTTTATTTCGGAATAATATAGTACAGAAGTTTATAGATTTACTAATATTAATAGAGAGATAAATTATTCTTGCGTGTTCTAGTACGGGTGTCTGGAGGACTATATAATTATAAGATGTATTTAGATAAATTGGAGTGAAATATTGTATTTTCACAATAAGCAGCTTACTCCTAAATACATTGTATAGTGGTAAGCCATCGCGAGTATGGCACAGTGTGCTCCGAGCGCAGAATTGGGACGACTGACTTGTGAGAGCAGGTAGGGGTTGTTGGCGGGCCCCAAACGCCACTTCACATATTTCGGTCGTCACCTAATGAATTGAAGTGGCATGTCACCACAATAGTATATATCTTGCAGGAAGACTTAATGCCTACGAGCGTGTCCTATATACGATGTAGGGTAAAATTATTAAAATAAAATATGTTTATAACCCGGGAAATACTGCCGTAGATTCCTGCCATAAATATATTGTGCTACCAAGGAATTCTATTACTTTTATACTTAAAATTATTATTGGCTTATTATTTTAATTATTTGGAATTCAATGTTATGTAGCAATTTTGATGACACTGGAGTTCTTAGAATGTTAAGTTTTATTGCCGCCTGTGACAAAGAAATTTACGAATCAGCCCATGAGTTGGAAATTAAGAGGTTCGCGGAGCATTTGCCTCAGCACTTTTGTCTACAATTGTGCCTGCGCAGATGACAGCCATTTTGGTTCAACTATGTGCCGCGGTTTATAATAATGATTCTTTATTTCAGGCTCAGTTCAGGCCAGTATTTGTTGGTAAAACATCTTATTCTTATGTAAGGGTTAGTAAATACAGACATACAAATTAGTTACTACTTACTATAAACTACTTAAACTGGGGACAGGAAATGGGGGTTTTCACGCCCGGGCGCGGTCTGTATTGCATCACTTGCGTGCGGACTTGCCCAGTGCTTGAGAAATGGAGGGACCTATCTGTCCGCTATCGTGCCTGGAATGCTGTTGGTGCTGTCGCGCAGGTGATTCCAGACTGTACACGCAGTGCGTTGTACGCCCTCTGCGTGTGGCTGACCCGTAGGCTGCTCGTGTAAAAGGACTGGCGGAGCTCTTTGAGAAGGCGTCGCCTTTACAGCTTTGGCTTGCAGCTGCTGTGTTGTGGCCCGTTCTATCACACGGACCTCGGACGCTCTTCTTTCTCTCTCGCACCTATCAAATTCTGGCACTATATAGCTTGGCAACATTGAAATATTATTACTAGCGTATAGAACAGATACAGCGAACATCGGGTTCCGTTATAGGTTCGTATTAGGACGTATTAGGTTCATATGGGACGTTGGAAATGTTCCTGCAATTTTTGAATGAAAGATCATAAGGAGCGTTTGAACTTGGCAAGCCACTGGCGTGTTAATGGACTAAATAAGCTTGCTTAGGCTTGCCGTCTTGGTTCGGCAAGTGTCATGTACAGGGTTACTCTATGGCAAGTGTGCAAACGAGGCTTCTGGTTTGGAAAGAGAACGGAGGGCAGGCCGGCGGTGGAACACACATTTTGTTTGAGATGTCTTCTCTATGTATATACCTCAATGCTTGGCAATAATATTTTATGAACGATTTTTGCAGGCAAGCCTATATGATTGGGTTTGTAATTAAAATTTCGATTGGTTAACAGATCGATGTAGTTACCTATACTGACTTACCTATTCACATCTATTTGCCAGGTAGCCATGCACAGAAATGAGTAGGCAAGCCTACCTAGGCACATTCGGTGTGTTAAAAACTATCAATTGAGATAAAACTCATCCGGTTAACACAAGTGGTGAAGCACTACTGCTTCAATTTATTAAAGTAGTTTTTTTGGTAAAATTCTAATGGCAAGATCAGCTTTAAGTTCACTGGTTCGCTCATTAGAGTGCTTCCTGGTGCCGCTAGATGGCGTTAGGAGTCCTATTTGAATAGCCGCGCGCGGCGCTGCGTTCGCGCCGAATGATGACAGGAAAAAATCTGTCGTCCGCCTTCTGCCTACGAGTTACGAGGTGCACCCTTCAATTACATATACAGTAAAGTGCGTGATGTGGTGAACTAACACAAATTTTGACGGATTATCTAACTATCACCACGCCGGCCGGCTTCAGCGTCACCACCTCATCAGCTACGTTGGACTGCGTGGGATTCATACCAGGACAGAGCAGGGTGAGTGGATTCAGTTGCGCTTTGGCTGATCTTATGCCATTATCAATAGGTTTGACAAAATAATTTCAGTTGTACGCAAGTACGCGGTAGTGTAGCTATTTACACGCTACGCACCACCAACAAGAGTGAAGGTGATGGAAAAATGATTAAATTAAATTAAATTAAAAATAGCTGTGAACACTTTTCGATAGTAAGTACTACTAGTTCTTATTAAATTTTATGGATGAGTGATCGAATCATCATGTCGAATGATGGTGATATGCATTAAATTACGGTTTTGCATTAAATTGCGATGATCTAAATCAATGATGGTGAGAGTCGCATTAAATTGCGAGGTGCATTAAATTGCGAGGTGCATTAAATTACGGGTTTGCATTAAATTGCGATGATCTAAATCAATGATGGTGAGAGTCGCATTAAATTGCGAGGTGCATTAAATTCCGAGGTGCATTAAATTGCGAGGTGCATTAAATTGCGAGGTGCATTAAATTGCGAGGTGCATTAAATTGCGATTTTGCATTAAACTGCGATGATCTAAATCAAGGACGACCCGTGGGGCGCAATGGTTGCCGTGCTGGATCGCCGTGCCGAGGGTCCTGGGTTCGATTCTCAGCGAGGTGGTGGTTCTCGGTCTGGGTGTGAACGTCTTTGTCTGGTGTGTTCCCCATGGCGCCCGCGACACAGGGAGTCCTAGTGAAGGTTCGACATAATATTCGAAGTGAATCTACGAAGAAAACTGAAGACGCATCCAAATCTAATTGATTTGAAATCGAATCGAAAGGCGCCACAATGCTGCCGAAGAAAGATGGAAATGTAAGTGAAGATGAAGACGTTGATATGCAGATTTCCTTTAAAGACTCAGAGAAGTCCATGACCATATTTCGGGGAGTACCTGTCTCTACAGTAAGGCAGTTTGACGGAGCCGCTCTAACTCCGTCACATATGTACCAGCGTGTGTTGATCTCCGGTTGACGCGTCGCGTGGTGTGGGAAAAATTTGTTGTCTGGACCATATTTACTGGAGGCGACACTTACCCTGTTGAGACATTTCTCGATGAATTCGAAGATACTGCCCTGCTTATAAAGTGGACTAAAATTGAGAAATTGATCGATGCCAAACGACTTTAGACGGAACTGCAAAACTTTTTAAAATATGTGATTGATGGCATACGTGATCTTGAGCCCAACAAATCCATTCTGTATGGTGCGTCGGATATTAAAGATTTCCGGGAAAAGCTGGACATCCACAGTGACTTTAGAAAGAAGGTGCCAGGCAAACCCGCCCAAACTGGCCATTCAACTGTACATCAGTCAAACTGCAAGGTGCCTCACGTGAAAAGATGCTCTAACTGTGGTGACCTAGATCACCAATCACTAGCCTGTCCGAAGGGAGTCAAATGTTTAAATGCAACGGATTTGGCCATAAATCTACTAAATGTACTAATAGTCGATAAAAGAAGACGTTGAACATCCAAAAATAAAGAGGAAGAAAAACAAATAAACTTAAACATTGAAGTTGAGAAAGTCCCAGAAGAAGTACAAGAAGGTTAAACTTAACGGAAGTGACTTTACATCTCTGATAGATACCGGAAGCAACGTTAACCTTATTACAAAATCAGAATTTGAGGAGATTAAACACAGTGTTAAAGATTACAGAACAAAACCAATATGTTTAACCGGAAAAGCAGAAAACAAAGTTGATACCGAAGGAATATTTACAGCGAAGGAACAGATTGACCAGTATTACATGTGAATGTTCACCGAGACAGCCTCCGAGCTGAGCGGACGCTAAAGTAGAACGTCGTTATTATGGCCGAGTTTAATTTGCATTAGCATTGCACAACGTTTACTTTTTGGAGAGCACAACTGGGTACAGTGTGTACTGATGGACTGCGATCGAGCAGGTATTGCGTGTGTTGACCAGTCAGTAGCGCGTTATGCCGGAGCCAGCGAGAAGTGCACGTGGACTGTTTTCTATGCACAGTCATACCCTTTGCGAAGAGTAGCACCCATGCGGCTGTGATGGTTCGCTTCTGATGAGATAGGTTATGGTGCCAGCGATTGGCGGATTTATCACGCGGGTTTTAGTAAGCGCGGGAGGCGCGAGCAAGTTGTGGAGCCGGGATGGCTGTGAGTGTGCAATGCGACGTGTGAATTATTGTTGGTTACCCTGAATGCCGCACCGCGATGTAAATCCGACTTCACCACGTTCCATTAGCGATTGGTTATGTTATTCCAGCGACATAGTAATCTGTTCAGAGCCATGTGTGTTGTTAGCAATCGCGTACTAAATTAGTAGCAAGTGTAAAACACGTGTTTCAATGGGTTTCTAAGTAATTCTGATGAAAACTGTTAACAAGCTTTCAAAGAACTCAAGAAGGAACAGTGGAGCACACCTGTACTTAGAATTTACAATCCTGATCTGCATACTGAATTATACACAGACGCCAGCACTGATGGATATGGAGCCGTACTCTGACAGGAAAGCCGAATGGTGACAAACTTCACCCAATCCATAATATGAGCAAAAAGACTACCCCGACTCAGAGAAATTACAATAGTTACCACTTGGAGGTACTGGCTATCGTGGAAGCTATCAAGAAATTTAGAATTTACCTACAAGGGATACATTTTAAAATAGTAACAGATTGCTCGGCATTAACGAGGACCTTACAGAAGCAGGATTTACCACCAAGAGATGCTACTAGAGGAATATGATTACGAGATCGAGCATAGACCTGGATCAAGGATGAAACACGCTAATGCTTTAAGTAGATATCCAATATGTTTAATGATTGCGGAAACTACAGCATATATCAAAAAAGCCCAAGATGAGGACGATCACATAAAAGAGTTGTAGAAAATTTTAAAGAAAGAGCCTTATCAAGATTATATTTTACAAAAAAGACATACTCTACAAAGTGAAAAATGGAAGTAGATTGATTGTTGTACCTAAGAAGATGCAATTTGAAATAATCAGAAGAAACCATGAAAAAGGACACTTTGGAGTTACTAGGACTGAAGAATTAATAAATAGAAAATACCACATAGAAAAGTTACAAGACAAAATTAGAAGGATAATAATTAACAATTGCGTTGAATGTATCCTGATTGCAAACAAGAAAGGGAAGAGAGAAGGCTTCTTACACCCGATAGGAAACGCCGAGAGGAAATGGCCGAGAGGAAATTATCATCGTTGTGTTGAGTAAACTCAGTGCGGATGACCCTACCAAAGATCGGTATTAAAGGTATCGCAGAGTACCTAACGTCCAACGCGGTATAAATGGAACTCACCAACGAAGCATTGGAATGACTCCGTTTGAATTATTATTTGGAGTTAAAATTAGAAAAAAGATGAAGAATTACTGAAACTAGAAACTACAAAAAAAAAATTAAAATAAGGAAGGGATGTAGTGTATCGATATCGAGTAGGATATCGATATCATTTTGTAGTTTTGTAATCTAGTTGACAGATGTCACTTTTCTGTCGTCTCGGTCACGCATCACGCGGAGCGCACATTGAGTCAGTCACGAACTGTCGGGCGCGGAGTGTAGACGTGGTGTTTGCAGCGAGCCGATATTTATCTATATATATTTATTATGTAATTAAGTAATAATTAATCATTGGCGTAACCGCGTTTCCTAGTCTATTACATCGAACCAGTGAATATACAGAATTAGTGGTACAACGGAACACTACACATCTTGATACAACGTTCCTTAATTTATTATGAAGAAAAAATGTTTGTTTATTGATAGTATTAGAACAAATTTTGTTTAATAAAGTGCGTTTTTTATATGATTTTTCTTATATTTAATTTAAAATAATGTTAAATTCTTTTGTATTATATCTATGAGTAATTAATTATTTTTAATCATTAATGAACTTCGTTATCAAACTGGCCACTAGCCACTCTTCTCTACTCATTATGCTCATTATGCACTTGGATTGATTAAGAGTTTGTGGCCTTTTCAAAGAAAAGGCCATTTCAGATATCTTAAGTTTTTATACCGTTCGAAGGCCTCCACAATAAGCCTTCATTCAAATTTATTCTTTTTAATAATAACTGGTTTCAATTCTTGCTTTTCGCCTGTATTAATATCCATTTTTAGAATTATCATGCTCTTCATCTATTACGAGTACATATTATATACTAATATTATAAAGAGGAAAGATTTGAATGTTTGTTTGTATTGAATAGGCTCCGAAACTACTGTACCGATTTGACAAACTCTTTCACTGTTGGGAAGCTACACTATCCCCGGGTGACATAGACTTCATTATATTTTCAAAAATATTAGGGATCCTTAATAAAACTCCAATAATGTAACCCAAGATGTAAAAAAATAAAACCGAAGCAAAGCGAGGGCGGTTACTCGTTTAAAATAAAATTACTGTAACATCCATTTTTAGAATTATCATGCTCTTCATCTATTACATTTAAAATAATAAAATGAATACAAATTCTTAACGTCAGTGCTCAATGTCAATGTATTGTTTGGCCATGAAAAGGTTTCAGCGTCAAGGACCCTCTGAGTCATTTTTAATCGATTCGAAAGAGGTTTTACCTCCTCTGATGTAGATAAAGCATGAATGAGTCCGGGAGTTCAAGTGTAACGATGAGTAATTAGCTGTCAAGCAAAATTCACTCTTATGATCATTAGTAGTTACGTCTATAATGAACTGTTCAAGTTATGTGAAATAACTTAAGTTCATTGCTTTTAATTAAAATTAAAATTAGCTCTGCTTTTCTGCTTTGTTTTGAAAAAAGTGAGTCTCATTGAAAAAAACTTCCTTATCTCCATTTATATTTATTTAAAACCGTATGAAATTCGTTCATCAGTTTTCGAGGTTACCGCTTCAGTCATTTACATTTAGTAATTATTCATATTATGTTCAATGAGATACTCTTATTTACACTGCTATATATTTGCTTCTTAAAATAGATGCTCTAAACTAAAATATTATTCTATATGAATTATCAAAGAATTTACGATATATTACAGGTAACTAATGAATGGGTTGAAGCCACAGACTCTAGTACATGTCTATGGTTTAAGCCAAGAAGCCAAATAACAAATTACTGCAGAAAACAATTTCGATATTTTAGTTTACTTTGTCTATGTCTTTGGTCTGGTAAGCAATTAATTGATAAAACTGTAATTAACTTATATTATAATTAAGTTTCTTGAGTTATTGAATCTAAGTTTTTGAATCAAACTTAAAAACTCTTTAACTTTATTTCAAGGGTGTAACTAAGGTTTGTGGATTTATGATCCCCTTTCTCCTTTGTTTTTAACCGATTTTTTACTAAGTATTTTAGGTTGGAAGCTATTGATAAATTTTAAGGATACCAAAAAAATGATTGCATTAAAATGTCACTTTTTTGTATGGGATGTACAACAAAAGTGCATGTTCTGAGTTATTAATGAAATACATATATATTTTTATACAACAGTCGAACAGACGAACCTCCTCATGGTACTTCACGGTGTCCGTCGCCCATGGACATCATAACACCATAGTTAGTATTTATTATGATAGTCATAATATTCATTGCTGGCTAAGAATGAAAAGAGAAGAAAGAAGGAAACACAAAAACAGAAATGCTGAACAACGGAGTTATAAAATCTATAAATTTAGAAATTACTGGTTATTTTTGAGAACTATGTTGCAGTTTTTTCTTGGTTTGGGATTTTATTCCGGTTAGTGTATTCATATATTAGTGTATTCATATATGAATACAGAAACACCGCTCTATTACTAGCTTAGAGACCTGCTATTTTGAATAACTTCTGTTGATTAAGCAAATACTATGGCACTGCACTCCACTTCCAAACTCCAAAGTTTTGATACTGCCCTGACGCTACAAGTATTGTTTCTCGAAGAGAAGTGCTATGGAGTTGCTAGTAGATTTGAAACTGAACTTGAACTAGCTACATTTAGAAATTCGTAATAATATCATGTCGTATGAGAGTAAGTATTCCTCGAATAAATGACGATGATTTTTTTTACGGAAATAGCCGGCAAACGAGCTGATGATCCACCTGATGGTAAGTGGCTGTCGTCGCCCATGGACATCAGCAACACCAAAGGCATCACTGATGCGTTGCCGGCCGAGAAAGAGAAATGAAAGAGAAAGAACAGGCTCTCAATTCCCCAGCCGGAACACGACAGGTCGTTTGGTGACTGACTCATGCTCAAAGGTGAAGGCGAACCCCATGGAGAAATAATAATAATAAGAATGGTATTAATTAACAATTAAAATCAATATTACCAACATAATCCCTCAAGCGGTCCTACTAGCAGGCCGGATTTAGTCGCCTCTTACGACACCCTTCCGGCGTGAGATTGGCGTTAGTATTCTAAGCAGCCCCAATACGGCTAAATGTGGTTTTTATGTAAATAGCCGACAAAAGAATTGACGATTCACCTGATGGCTTATGTTACCTATGGACGTCAGCTACACCAAAGGCACTGAGGAGACCAAGAAAGAAAACTATAAATGAACGGTATTAATGAAGAAACTTCTTTTTTTTAATAATAACGCTTGACACTCATAGCCCCACACTAGGATTCCCTGTGTCGTGGGTGCCATGGACGACACACTAGACAAGGACATTCACACCCAGACCGGGAACAGAAATTCAAACTCATCATTCAAATTTCCGCCTCGCTGGGAATCGAACCCAGGACCCACGGTGCGGCGATCCGGCATGGTAACCATTGCGCCACACGGGTCGTCATCAAATCGATGTTACCATTATAATCCCTCCGAGCGGCCCTATCATCAGCAGGCTGAATTTAGTCACCTCTACGACACACATCTGACGTGGGATCGAGCTTAGTATTCTGAAACGCTTCAATACAGCTAAAAGGTGTTCCAGTAAGGCGTAAAATTGAATGAGTACTTGTCTTCTAGAAATGACACCTCCATGCAACACTTCCTCGAAATACAATTCTTCGAATAACATTGTATCGAGTAAATTTTACTTCAAATCACGTAGTTGCGATTACGCATTTTGATAAACGACTCTTCGAAGAAATTTTTACTGACATAATAATATTATTCTTAAAAATGAAATTAAATTCGAAATCTTTAGGCTTTGGTTCTGAGACTCTTACATTGTCCTTAGTCCTAAATCCTTAGTCTCTATTGCTACCTAATCTCATTCTATATTCTATAGTCTCATTCATTTCAGGTAATCTTCAATCGTCTCACAGTTTTAATTTCAACTAACTTCATAGCACTTATAAATGAAAATACCAATAAAGTCAGAGCTATTTTTCAAATAAATATTTTCAAGTTATTTAAGATTGAATAAGCCTCTATTTCACGGTTTGCATTCGATATTTCTGTATCACCTTCCTTGTAGAGTGCAATTGATGAGGAAAGTTTATTACCACTACAAAGCTGAAAACATTATTAACTCATGTTGTGATTTAGGGTAACGATCTGAAGTCAACCTTATCGTTAGTGCTTAAGGTGGAATTTAATTCGATGGAGTATGTCTGAAATGTATTGGAGTGTTTTAATCTGCTTGCTTCTTATGGTAAGTCAACGTTATTCGAGGGATTGAGGTAATGAGTTGTGTTGCGTTAATATTGTAGATAAATTGATAAAATTAATGTATTAATCGGATTTTTGGTCCATTCCGGTATGATAAAGTAAAAAAAGTGAAGAGGGTTCAGATACTTTTTTAACAGACGGTATTTTTTTTTTCAGAAAATAGCTACTTATTCTGTTCGTTCTGAACCAAAAATGAATCATCGCATACTTATCGAAAAAGTGAGTTAATTTTAATTAATAATTATGATGTACTAACGCCCTAATTCAGAGTCACTAATCGTTCCTTAGTACAGATTTTGTATGGTTCTTTACTAAGGAGCGATTAAAATAACCATTAGTGAATCTGAGTTGGGGTGTAAAGATTTAGTGCTAATATTTTTTCTCTAATGGCCGCAGCCGGTCCCAATATACCTACTATTTCTCCTTAATCCGACTAAGTTACCTAACATCATCTCGTGAACATATTAATATATCGCCACGGAATAAATATAATAAAAAATACACAGTATATTTAAAAAAATATTACTAGTGAAGAGGTATTTAGGCAATTTATTCTGCCTAGCACGTCGATCGAGTTAACAGCTCCCGAAAATTCTGCAAATACTATTTCGCTTTTAGTTTATATTCCAGTCACTTCACTCAGAAGAGCCAATCAAATTGTGGCGAATATTGTTTAGCTAGCAATTTTTACTAATAGACATTTTGTTTGAATAAAAATTATGGATGGGTATGTCCAATGATGGATTTTTTACAAACACATAATATTATACCCTTAGTACTATAAAGCTGTAATTTGGCATGGAAATACATATTTATTAAAATTCCAGAACCGTAGAATAAAATATTGAAAAACATTTTTTTAGGGTAGCTAAAGGTAATGTTAGGATGATTTTTTTATTCGTCGCGTACAATGATCTTATATTAAAAGAGTAGATAGGTTATAGGCGCACCAAAAGTGGCACGCCAAAACTGGGCTAATTAGCATAGTTGAGCTCAGTCGTACGTACGTCAGATGTTGATTGGTGTAGGGAAACAAATGATAAACGTATGTATGTTTCGGAACAAATTTTTCGGTTGATTTGTAAGGGCATAACGTATCTACTTCTTTAAATATAACATCATTGGTCGCATACCCTATAGTGTGGGGTATCGTTGAAAAGGTCTTCCAAAAATAATCGAAGACTATTTTTGCAATTAGGGGTCCTTTTGCGAAATATTTGGCTTTAAAGTGCTAATTTTGGTTAGCGTCAAGTGCATCCTCTAACGGCTAAACAGTTGGAGGTAGTAGAAAAGTAATTAACGAGTAATAGTTGACAAACTTACTACTTCAGAACCCTACATTGCGCGTGGCCTAACACCCACTTTCCCGGTTTTTAATGTTTTTATTGTATCGCTCTGGAGCTATTTATTGGCTATAGAAGTTTAAAGAAGAATTCCATACGAAGATTCTAGACAAGCTGAAGCAAAGTTAAGCCATTCAAATGTTATGTAATAAATGATTAACGCTTTTTGGATTTATGGCTGATTAGCTGCTATCCGCGACTTCGTCCGCGTGGTATTTTAACAAAAAGTTCTTGTTCTGTTTTCTAAAACAATTTTTTTTTCTAGAATAAAAGTAGCCTAAGTTACTCCTTGTTACATCAGCTATCTGCCAGTGAAAGTCCCGTCAAAATCGGTTTATCCATTTCAGACATTAGCCGAAACAAACCGACAGAGAGAGACAAAAATTGTAAAAAATGTTGTTTTGGTATATGCACCGTGAATACATCCAAGTTCACTTAGTAAAAAGCGACACACAAAAAAAAAAAACAGACACTGCAATTTTATTTATTTTTATAGATTATAACTGGTAGTGGTTTTACCTGTACCACGTGTTAATAGTACTCTTGGTGCACACACTAAGTTAGAGTCTCTGTGAATCTGAGTGAAATTTCATGTAGAATAGTTCTATCCTATAGTACTTAAAACTACTTTCGCTGACTGTCGCGCTACAAGTCTCGGAAATAGAGTATTAATTTAAAACGACATTGAATTGTAGCAAGCTTTGTTCCATTCCAATCCAAATATAAAGCTGAGAGATATAAAACACTCTGTAACTAAAAAGGTGTGACAGCTCTGGGTCGGAAACAAACACAACTCTATGTTTTATACGTACGTTCTATACAATGCCAAACTATCTTTTTATTTATTCTCCTAGAATCACGGACCTAAAAAAAGACGGACGTAATCCCAACAACAAATTCAGTGAAGCACCCATAGTAATACCAACTCTCTATTCGTACAAGTACACACATCCACACATTGAAACCATACTGCGTCAATCGCGAATCAAAAATTACGCACACATGGTAAGCGGGCGGCCATTGCTATGCTTCACTCTCGATTAGATGAGGATACGTCCGTTTTTTTCAAGTCCGTGCCTTGAATTTAGAATTAAGAAATTCTCAGAGAATGCATTCCTAATGTCTATCAGTGGTCAGATTATTAGTTTGTTGATTTATAGTTAGTTTTATTGCATTCAAATAAAGCGGCAAAAAATGCCATCAGTGGCGTCTACTTCTAATTTGGAGTCCATAGAGGAGGAATCCATAGAGAACGATGACAACAATCTATAATGTAAACATCATGGTCTTCCTGTGTGCGAAATTTCATGAAAATCCGTTCGGTAGTTTTTGGGTGAAGGAGTAAAAAACATCCCTACAAACTTTCATATTTATAATCATGGACTTAAATATATAGACGGGCTGCTTCGAACAAAATCCGTGTCACATTTTTTATACTCTGTGACAGCGGGGCGACTTCGGTTCAAGATGGCGGCGGTATCATATATGTATTTTGCACTAAATATTTTTTTTAATATAAGTAAAATTATATTTATTTACCAATTATAATTTAAATAAACTCAAAGTTCAAACGTAAGTAATGAAAACGTTTTAATTGTGCACAATAAACAATATGCGATATTATGTGTTCTTGAATTTATACTGGAGTTTATACTTCCTAATGTCAAAAAAGTCAATAAACTTATTAAACTTAATAATGAAACATTGAATATGGAGGAATCTACAGTATTTTTAGGGGTGACCTTAGATAATAAACTTCAATGGGACCCACATATAACAAATCTCGCGACTAAACTCGGTAGGGCTGCTTATGCTGTTAGAAAAATAAGGCAGTATACTGACGTCGAAACTGCTAGGATGGTTTATTTTGCATATTTTCACAGTATTATGTCTTATGCCATCTTGCTGTGGGGCAAGGCAGCTAGTATAGAACAAATTTTCATACTGCAAAAAAGAGCTATTAGGGCTATCTATAAACTTAGGTCTCGAGAAACTTTGCGTGAAAAGTTCAAAGAAATAGGTATACTTACAGTAGCTTCACAGTATATTTATAGTAATGTGGTTTTTATACGGAATAATATAAGCGCGTATAAACAAAATTGTGAAATAAATAATCGCCAAACCAGAAGAATGCACCAATTAGTAACGCCATTTTACCGTCTTTCTAAAGTGCAGCGATCTTTTATGGGGCTTGGTGTACAGTTCTATAATAAAATCCCGAAGTTAATACGTGATTTGCCAGTAGAATTGTTTAAGAAACATGTAAAATCTCAACTTTTAGGCAAAGGTTATTATACTGTAGATGAGTACTTAAGTGACAAAGACGCATGGAAATGACCTGCTCTGCAACCAGTTCCGTACAAGCTAGTAATATATATTTTTGTAATAAATATATCAATTTATTTTTATTTTTAAAAGATGTGCTGAGGAGTTTCTTTACGGCTTTTCTTCTCCTCCATGACAAAGCACCTTTGCGAAAAGCTGGTAGATTAAAAAAATGACGTGCATAAGTGTATCAATGATACCTATATGAATAAATGATTTTGAATTTGAATGGTCGCGGTTTTTCAGAAATGACATCTACTTGTCTCTACGACTAAAATGCGTTGGCACCACTTGGTGTCAATATAGGTGTCCAACTTTTAGTAACAGCCTGTCTAGTATAGTATACTCGAATAGATATAGGTAGGTCTATGTTTATAATATTAGTTCTTTACCTATGAAATTGAATATTTGTGTGAAAATTTTAAAATAGGTATAAAAATAGAAAATTGTACGATTTTTCAGTTTATTTACGCCGCCACTTTTACAACTACATTACACTATTACAACGCTAGTCAAAATTATCTAAGATGCCCTTAATGATAGCTGCTATTTATTAATATGAACTAACCTTGTATGGGTGTCTTTGAGCGAAATGGAATATCCATTTAATTGACATGAATAGTTGAATACTTACGGACAAAGGATTTTGCCAAAATTTGTTAAAAATCCCTACTCATTTTCATTGGCGTTGATTATAAATCATATTATACGTTAAAATCTAGTAAAACTCCCATCACATCCTAATTTATGCAAAATTTAGTAAAAATTTAATAAAACGTCGAAACAATCTTATATGAAGAAGCCTAAATCTAATTTGACGTAGGGTGATGTGACGGCTTGAAACCGTTTATAAAATCAACCATAATCGATAAATTACTATAATCGAAATTCAAAATTGAAAATTGAATAATTTAATTACATTGTTAAAAATTATTTGTTTGCATTTGAATTTAAAATTAGGTACCCAATAATACCACGACGAATTGGATGCTAACAATGGACATTTTCCATTATGTATGGGCACTTCGCCATCCATGGACAGTAACTGCAGATAATATGTATTTAAGGTTGCGGTAAACACTTTTTTTAAACAAAATAATAATTTATGTATACATGAATGTGGCTTACGAAATAAGCAAGAATTTATTTTTATTTTTTTCCTGACGCTCATAATATAATATTATATCAAAATATTATTATGAAACTGAGCGGGACTTTCATTCTATCTTTCTTTCTTTTTCTTCTCTTTCTTGGCCGGCAACGCAACAGTGATGCTTTTGGTGTTGTTGATGTTCATGGGCGAATGGATAAAATAATATTTTATTGAAGTCGTAAATAGGTACATATTGAGAATACGCGGTATGAGATAGCTCAATCGAGGTAGTAGGTAGGTAACCTAGGTAGGTACCTAAATATTATGGTTTTTAGTTTAAAATTTAATTATCGAATCGATTAGAAGGTCTTATAATTTTGAATCGATTTGTTGAAAAAATTGGTTTCTTTCGTGAACCGATTTTTTTGTACATCTCTAATGTCACTGTGATGGCAAATGACAAATTGGGCTTCTTAGTTCGTGGTGACTATAACTACCACAATTTCACAAAAACTAAACACTATCAGAAAACAAATGACTGAACTTTAAATTTAAATAACACGGTTTTCGAATAAAATTTATTTTAAATTCGAATTGCGCACCAATCCATACACAATTTAATCTGAAAATGCTGGATATAAAATCTACAATTTCATAGCTTAAGACCCTATGCTTAAGACCTATTAATAGCAGGATTTTATATTTTGCAACATCACAACTTATAAATTGATATTTGTTTTGATTTTATTGTTCCAAGGATCATACCGACACTTCAGAGACTGCTATAGAAGAAGAACCAGTACAGAGTTTCGAAGATTTGCCTGCAGCAGAACCAATATCACCAGGACATTCACTACTCCGACCATCACCTGGAACGTTGATATCAGCTTCGAAATTCCCGCAGCAAGAAGAGAATACCATGCTTGTTTATGGAAATCTAGATAACCTCGGTATAACGTAAGTTGTTGCTATAATTATATTTTCTACTAGCTTCCGCCTGTAGCTTCGCCCGCGTGTATTTCGGAAAATTTACATAAAACCATAATGAATTATACAGCTTACCCTTCCTCAGGAATCATACTATTTACTGATGAAAACGGTGCAGAAATCCGTTCGGTAGTTTTTGAGTTTATCGCGTTCATACAGACAGACAGACGCGGCGGCGGGACTTCACTTTATAATATGTAAGAATAAGGATATAGGTTGTTACATAACCGTTTGTTAATCGTATATAGGCAGGTATTAAGGTAGGAGTTGTTTCGTTACAAATAAGTATCGAAATAATGATTTATTACTGATATTTTACAAGCTTTTAAAAAGTAATGTTTATTCCATATCTGTCAAGGTATTTAGCTCTGCTAGAGCCTGGGTGGGCCCCAACAAGCGTATAAATTCGTACATTATAAGAATCCCTGTGAGTGGGGGCCCCTTGACATATTTTGATACAGGATCAATTTAGGATAATATGTTACGCATCTGTATCGTAAACATAAATATGCCCGGTATCTATGGGTACGCAGACGATAGCACAGTGGTAGAGAGATACCTACCAAGTTCCAGGGCCAGTCGGGACGAAATTCAGTCTGAAAGAGAGGCCATGGTGGCTCGTGTGAATCTCACACTTCGGGCTGTGTCCGAGTGGGGCGAAGCCAATCTTGTGAGATTCAACGCCACTAAAATGCAGACGTCTATTCACCGCCAAGAAGAGCCCGTTCACCTTGGCTCCTACTTTTCGGAATGTGTCCTTGGATTATACCGACTGCCTTCAGTTGTTAGGAGTAGAGATATCCTCGAAACTCAACTTTGGGCGGTTCATCGAGACCAAAGCTAAGGCTGCTGCAAGGAAACTTGGTGTCCTTGCAAGGGTGCGACGGTACTTCACACCCAGGCAACTCTTAAGCTTGTACAAAGCTCAGGTTCGGCCGTGTGTGGAGTACTGTTCGCACATTTGGGCAGGCGCAGCCAAATGTCACCTTTCTGCTTTGGACTCGATGGAGAGGCGTGCGAAGAGGCTTGGTGACCCAGATTTGGTTGAGACCAATCTTCAAAGCCTCGAGCACAGGCGCAGAGTAGCCAGCCTCTCGGTTTTCTACAGGGCACATTTCGGAGAGTGTGCGCAGGAATTGTTTGAGATAATTCCCCCATCTCCGTTTCTCCATCGAACGACACGACGCACGGCGGGTATCCATCCTTTTGTCGTGAACATCCCGCCGGTACGGACGACGCGGTTTGCCTCGTCATTCGTTATACGCACCGCGAAGGACTGGAATAACTTGCCTGCGTCGGCGTTCCCGCCAGCCTACGACGTGGATGTCTTCAAGAAAAGAGTGAATAGGCTTTTTCTAAGTTAATGTGCTCACCATCTTGGACCACATCTACACTTACCATCAGGTGGGATTGTGGTCAAGCATTAACTTATTCGTGTAAAAAAAATATATATATATATATATAACTAACAAGTAACCGCCCTCACTTTGCTTCGGTTTTCTTATTATTTTACACTTTGGGTTACATTATTGGAGTTTTATTAAGGATCCCTATTTTTTTGAAAATATAATATAGACTATGTTATGTCACCCGGGGATAGTGTAGCTTCCCGACAGTGAAAGAATTTTTCAAATCGGTTCAGTTGTTTTGGAGCCTATTCAATGTAAACAAATAATCAAATCTTTCCTCTTTATAATTTTAGTATAGATAAATTTTCAATTAGGATGTTATAACAATAACAATTAATGTTATTATTAATTATATTATTTATTTTTAGTTACGGAAAAACAACCGGACGTGTCCTCTATACTGATTTTAGAAAAACCAACGACATAATGGTGAGTTTCAATGTATATTTAACCTCTCAGAAAAATAAATTATTACTACGGGACCGCAGAATTAAGTGGTTAATGATCCTCTACTCCACGAGCCACTATAATAATTATATTTAATTGGATGGTACCAAGAACTACCATAAGGCTCAGATATTCATCCAATGTTACGTAATTCGTCTTCAGTTTCGTATTCGAAGCCTGCCCTCCAGATGTATATGTATAAACATCTTGGGTCTTACAGCGCAGTAACTGTATAATTCTTGACAAAAAATAACCGACTTCAAAATTAAGGATAAATCAAAAACGACTCGTCAGATCTCGCTCAAATTTAAGTAAAACCACAAGACAGGCACCAGCTTTCGATTAAAAAAAAATCATCAAAATCGCTTCAACCAGTCGAAATTTCTGAGGTAACAAACATAAAAAAATACAGTTGAATTGAATACCTCCTCCTTTTTGAAGTCGGTTAAAAAAGGGATTAGTCTCTCGATACCTTAACTGAGAGCCATGAGACCAAAACCAAAACTCAAGGATTCTCTGAGTCTTTTCGTGATATATGTGTCTCTGTGGTCTCGTTCTTTATTGTTATAGTCGTAAAGTCGCAACGGAGACCTTGAGATAGCATAGGAACTTCCGATATTTGGTTTAACCTTTGAACAATCCACTTTGCTTGATGGTAGAGCATTACTTAAGAATTCAATATTATTATTAAGAAATTAATATTATTACAGTAAAATACAATACTCTTTATTTGTACACTTAATATAATTATATACATAGTATTATTATAATAAAGTACGGTGTAAAAAAGGCGACCTTATCGCTAAGGTAGCGATCTTTTCCAGGAACCATTGGGTAGAGGAAAAAAAATTGTATGTGTCAGCTCCGACGAACGAATGGAGCTTAACGCCATCTAGCTTTCAATCGTCAAATCATTAACAACACCATTTAGTAGGTACGATGACGATGATGATGATTTTTAACATCATCACAATAGGGTGTAACAAGATTATAATTGAAGGGGTAAGTGTAAAAAGGGTTCAACTGATGAAATTACTGAAATAGAGTTATTGGTATCGTTGAATTCGTCTTTAGATTCTTAATGTTATGGCATAGGTTTTATAGTGGAAAATTCAATCTAATATAATGTTCTTTAAATCCTTGTTTCGTGAAAAACGCACGGATGTGGCGCATTTTTATTGGGTTTTATTTACAAAACTGACAATATTTGCTTATTACAGAGTAATAATTTAAAAAATACTTTATTTATGAGAATTCTAAGGTATCTTAAATAATTTGGAATCATAAAAAACAGATTTGTAATTTGGAATCATAAAAAAACAGATTTGAAGTTGAATACTAAGAATATAACGAAAATGAAGTCTTGAATTTCAAACGCATTTATCTCGAATTATTGTTTTTGTTACTTAAACCCTTTTTACACTCACCTCTTCAATTATCATTCATCATATAGATGGGTTATGAATTACAAATATAACGCATAACGCACATAACGCATAACGTTACGATGCAAATTTGATTTTACTCCTCATAAAATTTCATACCGCGGGCTTAAATATGAAAATCGATTCTAAAAGTGTTCTTTAAACTCCATAAGATAGAACACACAAATAGTAGCGGTGTACTGGAAGAAAGTAAAGTGTTATCTGTCACCTTCTGCCATCTTCTTGTTGATTCAGCCGACAAAAAACTCTTCATGTTCTGATGGAGCTTGAGAGCCAGTCCTATCTTCTTTATCCTCTCTTCTTTCTTGCCCAGCAAGGCAATAGTGATAGCTATGGTGACTATTATCATCAGACTCGTCTACTTGTTTAGCAGCTTGTTTAATAAACGAAAACTAATTCAGAGGATTTTTTTCTCGTTCACTTTTCATCTTTATAAATCGAGATGGCAAAATATAAATAACCATCGTTTTAAATATTACAGGATTTCTTACTTAATCCGAGAGTAAATAAATACAGGTATGTTATATGTTTCAATAATTTCCAATGTTTTTTTATTTCTGTAAGTTAGGAAGCCAAAAATAATACATTGCGGGAGGATCAACTTATTTTATTTGAAATTGAGTAAAATAAGTTATTTCTTTTTCGGAAAGTTTTGTCTAGAATTTAATTTATAAAGGACGACCCTAGAATATTTAATAATCTAAATTTTACTAACAAAAAATAACCGACTTCAAAGTCTCAAAAACTGTTATTCAGATCTCGTTCAAATTTATGTGGGACCACATGACAAACACCTGCATTCGATTAAAAAAATAATCATCGAAATCGGTTGGCGTGATATTGAGTTATTCGTCAATTTGTCGCGCACATCTTAACACAAATTTACGACTTATGTGGTTTTCTCATGGATGCCATTGTCAGATCTCAAAAAAATTTATGTGGGACCACATGACAGCCACCAGCTTTCGATTAAAAAAACAATCATCAAAATCGGTTCACCCAGTCCAAAGTTCTGAGGTAACAAACATAAAAAAAAATACAGTCGAATTGAGAACCTCCTCCTTTTTTTGAAGTCGGTTAAAAAAGGGCATGTCATTCCAAATTCCTACATGTGGCAAGATGTCCTAAACATCGACAGTATCATCCCATTTTATCCCTAAACTCGAGCTTTGAGTAAAATAGCTGTCCTTCTTTTGGTCTCACTAAAAGATCAATATTGGATTCACCTTTCATGAATAACTTCATGTCAGCCGACTGACTACAAACACGTTGTTTCAAAGGCAAGGATAAACTGAATCAGAATTTGTGATTTACCTTTGTGATATCCTTTATTCATCTTTTCACTTTAGATTCAAAACCATCCTCATTTTCGTTTGGCATAAATAATAAGTAGTTAAATTTAGGAATTATAGTGACAAATCGACGATCAAAATCACAAATAATCTATCCGGAAGTGATTTTTGCTGTTCACTGGTTTTCATGTGGTACACGAACAGACAAACGTTACAGGCATAAAATATTAAAATTTGTTTTCAAAATTGCTTTGTTTCTTCATTACAGTGCAATCGATAATATTTAACAATTGCGACTCTAGATGGTAGCTACCATCATGGTATCATAGCTGGCCTAGCTTGGCTGATAAAAACTATTGGGATAAACTAGGTGGTGCAAAATCTAGCACAAATTTTAATGATTTAAGGTCCAATCTCAGGGTTCATTGTCCAATAGCACAATATCCTGTTAATGACGTAAGGTGGAATGTCCAAATGTTTGAACTACATTTTGTACATTTTCCAAACAATTTTTCCTTATTGTTTAGCTTTCATCACCCAATTTTGTTTAGTTAATGACCCATAGTAAAGAAGTAACATCAAATTTTTATGACTTTGGAGGTTGGATGGTGTGTGCTATCATTATAAATTTTTTAAACCAGGTTTCACTGCTTTATTTTGAGGCGACTTGCTCTCAATAAAATATTGTTACTATGCAGGACATGGATTCAATTTATCGCGTTCTTTACCAGTGAACTTTAACGCAAGGAATATTATCCATAATGTTCTAAAGAGTTTAGTGCGTAAAAACGCCCTTTGATTGACCTTTGACCGTTTTGTGAACGAAACCTTTCAAAATAATAATTAATTTATTCTTTTCAGAAAACCTCTGGTGGTAAGACAATAAATTTACTTTCTATATTAGGTACAATTATTCTTGATTATTATTAGCTTATTTATCAAAATGTTATTAAACTTTGAAGGATATTTTAGGTGTATATCCGAAGGAAACCACGCACATTCAAAAATACGTAAGTAACTTCTCATTTATTCTGTAATTATCCGTCAAATGAGCAGATGGGGCACATGATGATGAGTGATCACCATTCCCCACAATTAATATTATTTCGGATGTCGGGCTTGGGAGAGATACCCCAAGGGTCATTGCGACCAGGTTTGATCTATTGTAGCCGACTAAGGATTTAGATCTGGTCGCCAAGTTCTACTGTTTGCACAAACCTATGTTCCTGGGTTCCAGTTTTTTGACTTGGTTGGGTGGGATTAAGTCACAGATTACAGTGGATTAAGTACATCAGTAACACTGATGGCATCATCAATAATTTGCTAGAAAAATCCGCGCTGGCTCGTTGGAACTTACTATTGGCCCTACAGTGCACAGGTCACTTATAACTATTCCATCATTTTTACCAACTCTAGAGCACATTAGTGTGGTGGTGGTCTAAGTGCCCCGAGTGCCAGGAATTCGTATGCCATCCAGAGACCTTACAAAAGCTGGGACCCGACTGTTTTGCGTGTCCTCTGAAGTATGGTAGCGTTCAAGAAAATTTACCACTAGCGACCCATCCACCTACCGCGCCTGCCGTTACTTTATCACGGTCGATCAGTAACCGCCTGGCCACGGGACGTTCGCGATTGCGAATATTTGCACGGTGCGAACGGCGAAGTGTCTAGCGACGAAAATAATTGTATTATTGCTGAAATACTTGGAAGTCTGGCTTCCCACAGCATAAATACTTATTAACGTGTAGTGAAGAGATTAGTGGAAAGAAATAAAAATAATTCCTATTCAAATCGCTTTGTTCTCACTAATTCGATTCGTTATAAGTTCTATCGTCGAACTAGTGAGATTTTTTTTCTCATTTGATGAACTGTGGGACCAAATAATTAATTTAAATATAATTCTATTAAAAAGGTGTTGTGAGTGGACCATCTTATGTTTTTAAACAAAAAACTATTATTTTTATGCAATATTGAGATAACTTTGATAAAGACATTTCGCTCTCGGCATATTTGGTCCCGGCAGCGAATTGTAGCGCCGTCGTTGCGTCGCTCGCGCCGCTTATCCCCGTGACCAGGCCATATGTATCCTCCAAGTGTGGAGTCAGACTCTTTAAGCTATAATATCTTTCAAGCTTAGAAAATTAAAATAATGTATTGTAAAAAAATAGCTTAAGCCAACAACTACTGTGAGCGTTTCTTTGCACGTTACCACAAACTTTACTGTTTTACAAATTTTTTTCTTTTAGCAAATCTGAATATGGAAAACAGGTAATTTTGTTTTTTCTCTATGACAGTACTACCTTATTCACTATCAGTTTATTATTATAAAGTAGTGCAAACTGCGCAAATCTAGTGTACTTACTTTGCACCAATATTATTCATGTAGGTATAACATTCTATATGAAATTAAGTTACCGCTTGCTTCGTTGAAGGAAAACATTGCGTTGCGATTAATCTGCACACCTATCATATGAGTTATCACGACTTTCGAAAATATGTTACTGTTGTATTTCCGTGACCCTATACACATACGAACATAAATTACAAAAGAAACGCAAAGAAGAAAGTTAAACAGAAGTACCTTACTATTTCACGAAGGATGTTCTGTGACGTTCGGATGTGGCCCAGAAAACGAAGCTCATTCTGCATAAAGCCGTAGTGTTGGCTACGGCGCCAACTTTAAGTGAGACTCGTGTTAAATAAATTTGCATGGTTAGCATTGTAACCAAGGTATTATAACAAACGCCAAACAATACCTTGTGCAATACGAGTAGTAGCTACTAAAGATTATCTGTGAGCTCTGCGCTTCAAATTCGATTCGTAAAGCTAGCCATGCACGATCAAGTGTACTTGTCAAGTTTGCAGTTTGCATGAGATAGCTATATGGCCAGATAGCCGTACCGTAGTCATACACGGTCAAGTTTACTGGATGCCGCGTCAAGTCTGCTGCAAACTCTGTCAAAGACTTCCTTCACATCTGTACTCGATACTGTGAACGAAAGCAAAAAAACCGTAATAAACATTGAGTTATAAGTATACATAGAGAAGACATCTCAAACAAAATGTGTGTCCCCGCCGGGAGGTTCTATTTTCAAAATTGAGCCCCTGTTCTCCTTTCAAAATTGAACGAATTCCTTGGACATTGAAGCTGCGCGGCGCCAATTCATTGGAACATACATTTTGTTCGCGGTGTCTGTTCTATACGCTAGTAATAATACTTCAATGGTAATAAACGTATTTGTTTTATGCAAAATTTAGCTGTCTACACTTTATCTCAGTGTAAACTTTATTTATATTAGGACTCTTGCGTGCGTGCAGTAAGAAAACTAAGAAAAGGTTCAAAAGTCTTATCTTCACGTAATAAATTAAAATGTTCTATTCCGTGTCTGATACGCGAACCACGACTCCCTAATTTCGGATGGTTTTCATGTCTTACGTTAACCCCTGAAGTCATAACTTTCGGCGTATTATCAACTCCATTAACAAAATACGCCGTAAACTTTGTTCGATGAAGATATAAAAATTGTATTTTACAGGTGTCTGAAGAGGAGAATAATGCTAATGAAATTTTAGACAAGTAAGTGGCAAGTATCTTAGAAGCTTAGTTTAGACTATGTTTGAAACATAATGCAAATGTTATTCCTGAAGGACACTTATAAACTTTGCAATCAGGTAGATATAGTGATCATTTTCATAAAAATCATGGAAGATAGAGTAGAAGGAAGGCCATCTCTGTATATGAAAAGTATCCATAAAAACGCGTCCAATTACCTACGGGTGGCGCTGCGGTACGGTCTACAACAGCCATGTTCATATATCTACCTGTCAAACACTAGCGCCATTCAGAAATGGCCATTATTGGAACATTTATTTTCAGTAAACAGCTGGACACTTTTTCTATTTTCCCTTCACATGAGATGACCCTTCTACCTCAATACTCCATGATAAAAATATCTGATAGATATAAACAGAAAAAGACAGATAGAAACAGAACTACGAGTGTATCTTTGAAACGTCTTCTTTGTATAATCAAATACTCAATTTGCGACAATTTTATCACTTTCTGCTTTTTAACCCTGATCCAATATTCCATCTCAATATATGATAAAATAAGGTAGACTTGTATCTCTATAGTACAATGTTTTCTACTTTAAGTATTTACAATTTCAGTAACAAAGCCAAAGTAATAAAAGCAATATTCCGTTGTAGTGAGGAGTTGTTTGGAAAAGCCAACGACGTGAGTAGTTTCCAGCGATACACGTAATATACCTTTTATTTAGGTTAGAGCTCTCGACTTACTTGTTGGTTACTGGACCACAGTGTAACAATATTATAGTTGGTTCATAATCTATCACATTCGTTGGAAAAACGACAATAGGGTTTAGGCGCAAATGAGATGCATTAATTTTTACAGTAGACAATCTCTAATTCTAACTAAAATGTCATAAACTAAACGACTGAATCGAAGTTCCTAAAATTATGCAAGCCTTCCCAGGTTTGATCACCTAGCCTACTATAAGAGATCTACTGATCTAAAGCGATATTTCAATCGGGCCATAAGCCTCAAACTATATCTTTAAAAATCATAATTCAAAAAAATTTCACAATTTGGTTTTTATGTAAAATAATTGTTAAACGAGGAGACAATTATTTAAAAATAAGAAATCACCTCTCCCCGTTAACAAGAGTAACACCTGAAGCATTGACGCGTTGCTGGTCAAGAAGGATACGGGAAGCGCCGTTCCCCAAAAACGTTAAGAGATCTCTGAATGTACCTACACCTAGCGCACTCCTCTCCAAGAAGTTTACGTTCGAAGAGGTATCCGAAGACGGTCTACCTGACATTGGATGAACAATTTCAAACAATAACAAGCTGATGTTAAGACTCGTAGCCACTCGTAAGGTGGCGGTGTGTGACTTCGACCAATAATAGGCCGCAGATATTCTTCAAATGTCACGTGATCCGTCTTCAACATGTCTTCAGGTACCTCTTCGTCTAAACTTCTTGCACCGCGCACCCTGAGCAAACGACCTTCTGCGTTGACCAACTGCGTGAATTTGTTAAGCTGTCGCGCTGTCAAAACTTTGTATAAACAAGTGCTTTTCACAAAACGTGCTGTCTTTATTCTTGTACCAAATTGATCGTTACTGTAGCGGACATTGTAATGCGTAAAATCTTGATCGATCCTGTAGTAGTGTAGTAGTAGTAGTAGTGTAGCAATCATTTTTACAACAATGTTGCAATGTCTTAATTAATTTAATCAGTCAACTCAGGCATTAGTAGGATTTTTAAAGCGAAAATTTTATTTTTCGTCCATCTATCGCATGTCGCATTACAGCCTGCCCTGGAGTAAGAATAATAATGGAGATTCAATGATTTAAATAAATACTTCTCTCAGTTTTTGATATGCATCTATCATTTAACCCGTCGATTACCGGGAACGTGGATGCACGTTCGAACTCAAAGGTACCGCCGCCGCATGATTGTATTAAATATGTATTCCGTATTCTAATACGCAAATTGAAATTAAATTTTATAATTGATATTTTGTCCACTATTGATTTTCCATTATCATTCGCAGTTTACAATAATTAACTTAAGATTAAAAATGACATTTTAATACCCTAAGTCGAATAATTTTCTTAAATTTTTTAGTTAAATGTCTACAAACCGAAAAAAGTTTCACTTTCATTATGATTTCATAAAAACACATAATTTCATTTTTTTGTAAAAATATATTCGTGGGAGAGATGTACTCACTCTTCTCCTCTGCTTATCTAATAACTGTGTGCATCAATGTAGCTATAGCAAGAACTATGCTTAATCTTAGAAAAGTGTATGAAACCCATCTTACGAAAAACGTTTTTCTGTAGTCGTTATTCTTGTTTTCGAATTCTTCAGAATCAATACTTTCGTCGAATGTACCTCGAGAAGAGTGTACACAAATACAGAGAACGGGAAAGCAGTGAATCGACTGAACCGGATTCTTTACAATCCAGTCCCGAATCTTCTTCAGACTACGAAAGGAATCCTGGAAATCCTTATACATTGTTCAAGGACAAATATCTGCAGAATTGGATGTGGAATCATGCTGTAAGTTATTCTTTAAAATAATTACAAAATAATAGCTAATAAAATATGCTTCTAGATAGGTATGGTGTGAAACACCTCAGACACTATAATTAGGTTGATCACAAACCTCTCCAGCAATCTCCGTTAGAGCAGCATGGTGGGACACACCGCAGAACCTGTTTGAGACCCGTTTCGTTCATTTGCAACCAGTAACCGCCCTACATACCTAAATTTTTTGCTGACTGAATCTGATCTTTACGTGAAAATGCCAAACAGTACTTGAGCAGAGGACAAAAGGATAGACGAACTATGGCCTTAACCTTTTTAAGACTACATTTATTTAGCAGTAGGAGAGTTTCGGGAATGAAAGATGTATACTCCCATTTTATAACGTTGCTGAAGCGTTTTCCATGCAATCTGCAACAGATTTGTACCAGAGATGCAATATAGATTTTATATTATGACTTGTCCTTAGATGACTGGAGACCACATGAACGTAAATCCATATGCACCCCAATTTAATAGCCTTGGACCTTCGGGAGCAGCTCTCTTCTTCAATAGAAAATGGTGGTATTATAATCAGGTAAAGTTTGTGTTCCCTCTTAGCGTATCATAAAATGAGAAGTAGAGGGAATGGAAAGTAAAATGTTTTTCTTTTTCCAGGATGACTTCAGACCTTTTGACTGACGTAATAAATATAGATTTTTATATTGAATGGTGTATTTTTAACGTCCTTACTATGAGTACGAGGACATGCAATGCTTCTGAATCTATGGTAAGTTGCTTTAAGCAACCTAGAGAAAAAATTGAGGGAAAATTTTGCCAAGAGATATTCTCTACTCAGCTGATCCTGCTCTGCTCAGCAAAAGTATGATTATCAGAAATCAATGTTTTGTCTATACTAATATATAAAGAGGAAAGATTTGATTTTTTGTTTGCATTGAATAGGCTCCGAAACTACTGAACCGATTTCAAAAATTCTTTCACTGTTGGGAAGCTACACTATCTCCGAGTAACATAGGCTATATTATATTTTCAAAAAAATTAGGGATCCTTAATAAAACTCCAATAATGTAACCCAAGGTGGAAAAAAATAAGAAAACCGAAGCAAAGCGAGGGCGGTTACTCGTGCTAAATAACTATACTAAAGATTAATCCTTAATTTAGAGGAAAGACGCCCATTTTATTGAAATCTAATTCTGGACAAATAACACATAGATATAATGACTATTTAAATTATTTTCATTTTTTTTTCAAATATGTATAACACTAACTGTAAATGTATTTAATGATAATTATTTTGTAATCTGTAAATTAATAATACATTTTTAACAGTCCTGCATAAATGAATAGATAACTCGTACTTACTTAAAAACGGACTCATAAATATTTACAAATTTTCACTCTGACAGCTGATACTTGCCTGTACGTGACATGATATAGGTTGACATTTTCAAGCGTACCTGTTTCCAAATAAATCCCACCAATGACATAAATTATCTCACTTCGATTGACACTTTAGACACTTTTCGCTAGCCGATTTCAACCTTTGTGAGCCGAGAGAGCTTAGATTTCAAATTCGACCTGGTATTCGAATTTTCTGAATATGAATATCGCCGATGCTAACACCTAACAAGTCAAGAAAAAACATGATCTGAAAAAGGAAATATGGTTCTTATTATTAGGAAAACAAGTAGGAAAACAAGGGCAAAGCCCTGGGCATTGTGCTAGCATTTGATATATTGACAATAATGTTTCCTTTAAATTAATTATAATACTTTGATTTTGATATAATATATTAATTATGAACTAGTGTATTGCTAAAGGATTCAATACTAAAATAGTCGGTATTATTCTTTAGGTTCGAACATAAATAACCTCACCCCACCTTAGTAAAATAAGGTTGCCAAGGCTCACAAAATCCTTATCATTATTGCTGTTAAAAATATCAAGTCAAATGTCAAGACCCTAACTCGTCAAGGATTGACTGTACAAGCCTTATCTCTACAAACCCCATATCTTGGGCTAAAAGTACGGCTTGCCGTTTTACAGACGTCACACAAAAAGTCTCATGAACTTATAATGAAAAGTGTTATGTCTTGCAATAAAATAATAAACATGGTTCAAGATTTATCTTTGAATGTGGTCATTCAGGAATCTCAGAATCGACACAAGCCACTGAGTTATGAGCTACCGAAACTGCTGAAATTAGCAGGGTAATAGCTACAAATTAAAGTAAAAACCTTACACAGTTTCATCTAGAATGTAGGTGGTACCTAACTTCACTTCACTGGGTAAAGAAATTAATTGGTACTACTAGTACCTAGTACCGCTGGAAATATACGGGGTTAATGTACTACTCATAGTACCGATGAAAATATATAGGCTTGTTGCGATTAACGCTCGTCGCTTAATCGTTATTACTGATCTAGTAAAGCTGGGATTACTCTTGAAACTGAAGGTGAGGACTTTTAGAAAGTATGACACCGAAACTTTTGCTTCGAATCTTACTATTAAATTTCAAATAGAGGCACTCGTAGATAATCCGGGTTCAAGTTAGGATCTAATCTTCGCATCTATAGACTTTTTAAACAAGACAATATCGACCCCTAATATTTTACATTTTCAGATATTTAAGTATTGTTTATTTATATAATATGTTTTAGCGTATTTACTCGTGAAAAGTTGAATGTTTTTGACCATAAATAGATATTTATCCTTGTAACAGTTATCTTTATAATGCATTCACTTATCATTAAATAAGTTAATATTTTAAAAATTAAATATAAGCTTTTATAGACACTATAAAGGTAGAGGTACTAAAGCAAATAATTTAGTGAATATTATGCTGTTACGCTCAACGCACATACTACGCGTTTACTTCAAGTTTACCCTTACCTCCCGTCCCGCTCCTCGTACCGCACCTCATTTAGTACGGACAGCAATTACGCTACCCGCGTATTTTTGAGGTCCCGTGCGGCGCGTGCGTTCTTGAGTTTGTTGTTGATTTTGATGTTACTTTCGATAAATTATTTTTCTGTTGATTTATTTTACATTCGTTGATTTTTGTCGCTACAATGACTCATATAGAAAATGTTTTACACAGTGGCAAGCGTAATTTGTTATTAAAGCTAATGAAATTATTTGATTACTTTTTTGTCTACAGTACAGTTAGCTGTGAAATCGTAACGGTCGACGAGGGCAAACTTGAAGTGAAAGAGTAGTATGTCCTCATCCGATGCTCATCCGCACCGAGCTTTCATATGATTTCATTCAAATGCGGCGCGTTCGGAGCGTACGGTGCGGACATATGTGCGTTCAGCATTAACCGTTAAGGAGTTCCCTCATCTGGAGCCAAAACCGAGTGAAGTATCAGGTCATACTTATCAGAAAAATGTATCGTCATCAGTTAAAGCAATATAAAATGTTATCTAAACTTATCCCAAGAGAAAATACACCTAATTAAGTTTGCAAGATTTGACCCAAACAAACAGGACAACCTAAATAAAACCGTTAAATAAGCAAAAAATTAAAAATTAAAAACCCGCCTGCTATCAAAAAAGCTATCACCTTTCTGAAATCTTTATGGTGAACTCTTTAATTTATTACCCATATTGCATTATTTGATTTATTTTTATTTTTTGATACTTCAAACAATGGCACTTTACAGCCACCATATTTGTTTATTTAACGTCGCCTATCCATGTAAGAACATCTGGGATATAAATTGGTCCAGCAGTTTGGAAGATATCAGGCAACAAAGAATATTCATGCATACATACAAGACACGCGCAAAAACATAACCCTTCCTTGGCAATCGGGTAAAAAACATAACCCTTTCTTGGCAATCGGGTAAAAAACATAACCCTTCCTTGGCAATCGGGTAAAAAACATAACCCTTTCTTGGCAATCGGGTAAAAAAACAGACTTAATTTGTGTTTCTTTACGCTCCTCAAGCTTGTTCAAATATAATCTCCTGTAACTTTCCTATTTTCATAGTGCTAACAATGTATTTTTCTGCTTTTTCAATTTCAATCTTTTGTTGCCACTTCCTACGCAAATTTCTATTGCGATACGATTCAATATTTTCTTTCCACGTTTTCATTCAGGTCACAATAAACGTTCAGTTGCTTCGGGAGTTGGATCATGTTGTCACAACACGAATTGTTTACTCTCTCTGCGCTCCTGTTATATCAATCAAACATTGTTACATTCAGAGAAATCTTGCGCAGTTTTTATTCAGGTGATAAATACGGTATAAACTATATTAGATGAGATGATTGAGACCGTATTTATATTGAATTGATGAAGACGGACTAGTCTAATCTATACATATAATAAAATTGAAGAGTCTGTCTGTGATTTCGAAATAAATGACTTTTTCAAATTGCAAATCGTTACTTGCACGATACCAACACCAAAAAATGAGTTTTTAAAATTTTTGTCTGTCTGTTTGTTTGTCTCCGCAAATCTCTGAATCCACCGAACGAATTTTAACAGAACTTTCACTAGAATATTCAAAAGACTTCAACTTAGCATTTAAGCTATTTTTTATGGTTCCACACCAAAGGGTTCCTTAGGGATATTTTGTATGGAAAAATAAAAAAATGTCAGCTGATTTGTTTTAAATAATAAAATACGTTTTCTCCGTACAAAAAGAGTAATACATGCATATCTTAGTTTTTACTTATATGACATGGAAAGACCATAAAATGCCTTTAAAGGTTATTTGTTTCATTAATTCAAATCCGTATTACTGAGTGGATATCTGTTTTCTTATTTTGTTTTCAAGAGCATGTTTTTTGCGTATTTATGTGCTCCAATATAATTTCGGCATTTTATTAATTTCACCTTGGAAGTGGTGGAAAAACGCAAATTAATTATGTATGAGTAACCGATCTATTACTGTCTTGGCCACTAGATGGCGCTGTATTTGTTGATTCTCGCCAACGACTTTAATACATACAAATAAATAAAATTGAAGAGTCCGTCTGTGATTCCGAAATAACTGCATTTTTCATGTTGTATCGTTACTTGCACGATATCAAAACCGAAAAAGAGTTTTTTTTTTTAATTTTTAATTGTCTGTTTGTCTCCGCTTATCTCTGAAACCAATGAAAGGATTTCAACAGGACTTTTCTACGATATCGAGTCTTCAACTTAAATTATAGGATATATTTTAGGGTTCCATAACAAAGCGAGAAAATAAAATATGAGTCGATTTGTTTTAAACTTACAGAAACCTTTTCTTCATCCAAATTAAGGCACAGGTACATACATTTCTTAGTTTTTTTTTTAAATATATTTTTTGCAAGATGGAGCCACAACAGTGGCACTGAAGTATTTTTTTACAATAATTCAAAATAACTGACTAAATATCTATTTTTATCTTCAGTTTTTTTTAAAACCACGAATTTCCTATTTATGCTCTCCAACAACAATTTTGCATGTTTTATATTTCACCATGGAAGGGGTTGAAAATCGTAATTTAGTTGTACGAATAGTTGACATTGAACAAATTGAACAATTGATAATAAAATACATAACTCCACATACAAAGCGTATTGCGACGTGTTAAATCAAGCTTAGGATTGTTCTTTGAAATAGCTAAGTGTTCCATGATTTTTAGAGTATTGTTAGTAGTTAGAGTATTGTCGTAGTTCTGTTATAATGTATGTCGGAGGAAGTGGATGGAAGTTGAGTTGATTGCTAGATGTACGATGAGAGATCAATTGTTTATTTAAATAATGAGTTGTCAAAACTATGTTTAATACCATCTGATTTACCACATATTTATATTGTAAAAATTGCAATTATTTCGCGGAGGAAGTAGACGTACATGATTTCGTTAGTTCCGGCACACTTGGTTAAATCTTAATTTATTTATCTCGATTTATTGCAATTTATTTTGTTATCGTGTTTATTTTATTCGCGTTTAAAATCTTACTAATTTATTTAAAATCATTGTATTATTTAACGTCCAATCAGAGTAGAGGATAGCCTCGAGCGGAGTCGAAGCGCCATCTGTACGTTCGCCACGTGATGAGACAGAGTTGTTTTGTTGAGTGAATTGATTGAGGTGGATCATTCTGAGTTTGGCTTCTGGTGAAGTAAGGTCGGTGCCGCGAACCCGCTGCTCTGTTTTAATAATTTGTTTGAAAGTTTTTAATAAGTGTAAAAGTGATTTGTTTTTGCATTAATTTTTATACTACTGTGAAAAGACTGATTAAATTGTGTGGAAACAGTGAATACTTTATTTTTTGCTCGCGTTTAACCCAAATGACGCCCACTCGGCCCACAACCACTGATGGTGGTGTAGAAGACGGCGAATATTATGTTTTGTGCTCGCACTTTACCTAGATGTCGCCCACTGAACCCATGATTACTAACGATAATGTGGAGGATAACGGAGTTTCTCCGACATGCATATCTTCAGGAACATCACGTTGAGACTGCTGAGTGCTGAATTTTCTCATTTTCTGTGAAGCAAAAGGGGAGATCCCCTTTGCCGAATTATGAATTTGCCAAAACTACAATGTAATAAATGTGAAAATGTGTTGCCATATACATAACTCATCTCACATAACTCATCGAATTAACCTTAACACTCTCGCATCGCTGAACCAATCTTGATGTGTTTGGGATAAATATAGATTGTACCTTGGAGAAGGATTACTACTTTTTTAAAGTCTGGGTACCTATATAATGTGAAATACTGATGGATTAGCCAAAAGACACCATACAAACTGTTTATTCAATGTAATTTACTATGGGTTTAGCAGGAAACACAAAATTTAGAAAATAATATGATGAAATAATAATAATTGTTGAACCTAACTTAACTATTTAGTGGAACCTAATGTAGCTGTTTTTTTTATATGCCTTAAGCAGACAAACAAGCAGACGGGTCACGATGGCAAGTGATCACCGTCGCCCATGGACATTAGCAACATTAGGGGTGTCACTAATGTGTTGCCGGCCTCAAAACGTGTGACGAAAAGATAAACGGAATCGAAAAACAAACCTAACTTTACCGTTGAAAAACTGTCTCCTCATACATAGACATGGGTCCCGATCAAATTACCAAGTCCTGCAAATAGGTGTAAAATCATTTTCTTTGTGATACCTATTACCTACTTACAAATTCATAGTTTTCTTATTTTTTTCTTTATCCTATGTTATACCTAAGACATTTCTTTTAGCCGAGTGTCTTTTGATTGCGTTCACAACACAGAATATTGATCTTTTCACAGCTTCTAGGGATTGCAGACCTGAGTGTTGGATATTAATTTTAATTTGTTACCTTCACGCGTTCCTTAGAAGAAAAGGTTTTGACAGACAGACAAACAGACGGGCAATAGAGTGAGTGATCTTATGGAAACCATGTTTTTTCTTTTGAGGTAAGGAACCCTAAAAATATGGAAACGTTATGTGGTGTATTGACCTTCCATTGTAATGCGGTTCTAATGATCAATGTATGTTCTGTAAGTAAACTAAAGTACCTACTATTTTTGCCGAAGCGAAGCGAGGGCAACTGCTAGTTGATAATAAAATACATAACTCCACATACAAAGCGTATTGCGACGTGTTAAATCAAGCTTAGGATTGTTCTTTGAAATAGCTAAGTGTTCCATGATTTTTAGAGTATTGTTAGTAGTTAGAGTATTGTCGTAGTTCTGTTATAATGCATGTCGGAGGAAGTGGATGGAAGTTGAGTTGATTGCTAGATGTACGATGAGAGATCAATTGTTTATTTAAATAATGAGTTGTCAAAACTATGTTTAATACCATCTGATTTACCACATATTTATATTGTAAAAATTGCAATTATTTCGCGGAGGAAGTAGACGTACATGATTTCGTTAGTTCCGGCACACTTGGTTAAATCTTAATTTATTTATCTCGATTTATTGCAATTTATTTTGTTATCGTGTTTATTTTATTCGCGTTTAAAATCTTACTAATTTATTTAAAATCATTGTATTATTTAACGTCCAATCAGAGTAGAGGATAGCCTCGAGCGGAGTCGAAGCGCCATCTGTACGTTCGCCACGTGATGAGACAGAGTTGTTTTGTTGAGTGAATTGATTGAGGTGGATCATTCTGAGTTTGGCTTCTGGTGAAGTAAGGTCGGTGCCGCGAACCCGCTGCTCTGTTTTAATAATTTGTTTGAAAGTTTTTAATAAGTGTAAAAGTGATTTGTTTTTGCATTAATTTTTATACTACTGTGAAAAGACTGATTAAATTGTGTGGAAACAGTGAATACTTTATTTTTTGCTCGCGTTTAACCCAAATGACGCCCACTCGGCCCACAACCACTGATGGTGGTGTAGAAGACGGCGAATATTATGTTTTGTGCTCGCACTTTACCTAGATGTCGCCCACTGAACCCATGATTACTAACGATAATGTGGAGGATAACGGAGTTTCTCCGACATGCATATCTTCAGGAACATCACGTTGAGACTGCTGAGTGCTGAATTTTCTCATTTTCTGTGAAGCAAAAGGGGAGATCCCCTTTGCCGAATTATGAATTTGCCAAAACTACAATGTAATAAATGTGAAAATGTGTTGCCATATACATAACTCATCTCACATAACTCATCGAATTAACCTTAACACTCTCGCATCGCTGAACCAATCTTGATGTGTTTGGGATAAATATAGATTGTACCTTGGAGAAGGATTACTACTTTTTTAAAATCTGGGTACCTATATAATGTGAAATACTGATGGATTAGCCAAAAGACACCATACAAACTGTTTATTCAATGTAATTTACTATGGGTTTAGCAGGAAACACAAAATTTAGAAAATAATATGATGAAATAATAATAATTGTTGAACCTAACTTAACTATTTAGTGGAACCTAATGTAGCTGTTTTTTTTATATGCCTTAAGCAGACAAACAAGCAGACGGGTCACGATGGCAAGTGATCACCGTCGCCCATGGACATTAGCAACATTAGGGGTGTCACTAATGTGTTGCCGGCCTCAAAACGTGTGACGAAAAGATAAACGGAATCGAAAAACAAACCTAACTTTACCGTTGAAAAACTGTCTCCTCATACATAGACATGGGTCCCGATCAAATTACCAAGTCCTGCAAATAGGTGTAAAATCATTTTCTTTGTGATACCTATTACCTACTTACAAATTCATAGTTTTCTTATTTTTTTCTTTATCCTATGTTATACCTAAGACATTTCTTTTAGCCGAGTGTCTTTTGATTGCGTTCACAACACAGAATATTGATCTTTTCACAGCTTCTAGGGATTGCAGACCTGAGTGTTGGATATTAATTTTAATTTGTTACCTTCACGCGTTCCTTAGAAGAAAAGGTTTTGACAGACAGACAAACAGACGGGCAATAGAGTGAGTGATCTTATGGAAACCATGTTTTTTCTTTTGAGGTAAGGAACCCTAAAAATATGGAAACGTTATGTGGTGTATTGACCTTCCATTGTAATGCGGTTCTAATGATCAATGTATGTTCTGTAAGTAAACTAAAGTACCTACTATTTTTGCCGAAGCGAAGCGAGGGCAACTGCTAGTATCTTATAAAATTCTCGTGTCACGGTGTTAGAGTTTGAACTCCTCCGAAACGGCTCAACCGATTTTCGTAAATCTTAGCGTGCATATCGGCTAGGGTGGAGAATCAGGCAACATCTATTTTTCATCCCCCTAAATGTTAAGGGTGGTCCACCTCTAAATTTTTGGCAGAACAACGTTTGCCGAGTCAGCTAGTTATTATATAAAAATCTCGCGTCGTGATGATTGTGCCGTTTGTAGTCAAACTCCTCTGAAACGGTTCCGACAGATTTTTATGAATTTTTGAAGTTATACTTCTTTAGGTGCGTTATGAAATAAATGGAAAAAATGATGAGAGTTAAATTTTAAGATTTGTAACACGGTGACGGTGACACAAAAACGACGGAGACGAAAAACGTCACGCGCGTTTTTAAAAACGCTCGTTTTGAAAAAATGATTATTATTGTATTTATTATATTGTTTTTTTTTTATATTGTTAGAATATTGTTTTTGAATATTTTTTTTACATTGTTTTTTAATCATGTTTTTTGGAATATTTTTTTGATTTTTTGTTTTTTTTTTAATTGTTTTTTGAAATTGTTTTTTTGATACCAAAGAAATATAACTTCTCACGCGCGTACATGTTTATATTTTTGTGTATGTTTGGTAGATATGAGAATAGATCGTACTTCATACCACTAGGCGATTAGCGTGTCTCTATATCTAGATATAATTTGTATGGCAGAACGTTTGTCCGGTTAGCTAGTTATGGGTACAGATATCAAATGGTTTTACATTATACGGAACCTAATGTAAAAAATACTTTACTGGAATCTACTCTCACGTCATCATGCCACAAACAAAAGTTAATTCAAATTTTTTGTCGATATGTAAGTATATAAAGAATTTTAGTACATATATACATTTTTGTAAATTTTAGGGTAGAAAATTTAATACGTAATTCGTACAACCTTTAGAAAAATCCTCAATTCCTGACACATAATCCAATAGGCACGTGGGGTCACTAAAGGGGAATACCGTGATAAATCGATCCTGTAGCTGACAGAAAGATGCCGCGACAGATTGGGAGTCAATCCGCAAAATTTGTCCGGACAACTGCGAATGGGAACGGCCTAACATTTTTCATCTTCATAGAAACTCATAACCATTCGCTACTGCCACTGAAATGCAGCATGACGTCAGCAGTTTTTATTTTCTGGATACTGACTTGTTTTATATGAGGAATCGTGATCAATTAACAAATATATCGAATGGTTGACAAGGTGGGCCGTTATCTTTCTGGTTGAACACGGCAGAAGGCCTGGAAGAATTGTCTGTACACCGAGTCTAGACATCACTCAAACGATCGATCATCATTTAAAAGATCAACGATTAACGATCGACGCGATTAACCACGATTAAACCTGGAAATACTGGGCCGTAATCTTTTGGTTGAACACGGCGGTAGGCCAGGAAGAATAGTCTGTACACCGAGTCCAGAACGATCGATCATCATTTAAAAGATCAACGATCAACGCGATCAACCACGATTAAACCCGGAAACGTGGCAAGTTTGGTAGGTACAGCAATGCGTTTGCCACGTCTCCTCGGTCCCCGCCCATCAGCGTTCTATCTGAGTCCATCACGAATCGCCATTGTGGCAGATCCGCTCTCGACATCGACTTCAACTGTCAACTATCACGCCCCGTCACTGTCGGTACTGTTGGTTACGGTCGGTACCTTAACCAGACATTATGTACTATTATGTCTTCCATGCCCAACCACGGACGTAAAAAAAAGACGGACGTAATCCCAAGAACAAATTCAGTGAAGCACCCATAGGAATACCAACTCTGTATTCATACAAGTACACACACCCACACATTGACAGCATACGGCTACGACATTGACACCATCGTGAATCAAAAATTACAAAATTACGCACACATGGTATGCGAGTTGTCAGCTGTCAGCTTCACTCTCGATTAGACAAGGTTACGTCCGTTCTTTTTTATGTCCGTGTGCCCAACGTTTGCTGTTTCCTACAGTAGTTCCGGCAATTCGCCATAGATGGCGTTAAAGAGACAAATAAATAATTGACAAATATGTTTGTACTTAATTTGGTGTTTTACATGAATAGCTGACAAACCTGTGTAACCAACAGACGAAACACTTGATGGCAAATGGTCACTGTAGTTTATAGATTTGTAACACCAAAGACATCACTGATGCGTTGCCAGCCAAAAACAGAGAAAGACTAGTAAGAAATTATTAAAAAAATATAACCTTGTAAGGACGCTTGAAAAAGCTTTAGAATACTACTTAATTCCTCTGATTCTAAGAACCAACCCAAACCCAGGAAAGTAATCGGTCAATGGCACGTTATATAACATTAAGCAGCTCACGGCTAATTATAATAGATCAACATAACCCATCTTTAGGTACAAAATAAACAAACTACCCTATTTATTGAGGCTTTCGTAACTTTGAAGGTTGAATTTTATTTATGTTTACGCTTAGATATATTAATAAGTATTACATTACACGTGAGCAGTAAGATCCCTTCATTCTTGAGCCGCAGCCTGCCTGGTCTCCATGGTACACCCAGCTGAACTAAGACGAAGCGATACTGTCATACCGTATCATATCCAGTTGAAGACCGCTTTCTTCTGCCCAGACTAAAGCCAATTAATTACATTTACCTTTCTGAATATGTATATTTTGGGACCGATTTGAGGACCGATTTTGATGATTTTTTTTTAATCGAGAGCTGGTGCTTGTCACGTGGTCCCACTTAAATTTGAGCGAGATCTGACGAGTACTTTTTAATTTATTTTGAAGTCGGTTATTTTTTTCTTAGTAAAATTCAGATTATTTGTGTTTACTTTGCAGTAACAGACAACTAGTTAAAATAATAATGAATGATCCCCAGTAACTTAAACTAATTAGTTATCACAATTTCTCATAGTGAAGATCAACAGAGTCAAGGTGTACTCAATCATATTTAAAAAATATAGATACGTTATAACCCTTACAAATAAACCAAAAAATCTGTTCCGAAAAGAGCTACAACCCGCACACGTTTATCTTTTGTTTCACTACACCAATCACATTGGTTTAATACACGAAGGCATTTTAACGCTGTATGTCAAATGTTAAGTACTTCTGATAACAACAAAAGCGTGCGTATCATCTTGTATTGACAGAGCAACTACGAGCAAAACAGTCAATTGCCTGTTCTTACGCTTTTCATCGTCGGCGTGCTAGTGACATATACTGTACGTATATTATTCAGTAGGGAATGTTCAAAACCGTTTTTAAAATAATAAAGAACTCTAACCAGCAAGTCAGATAAATGTTTATTTAGTGAATTGGCTGTAATACCTAGGCTAAATTAATGCTCACCTAATTAACATCCAATTATCCATAAATTTTTGAACCAATTTGATTCATTTTTATAGGAAGAAAACCTAAACACTGCGGTTTAACCTTTTGGTTTAAAATATCACTATACATCTCTGTGGTCACAATAATAGCTATGAATAGAAATTTTTTAAAGCAAGCTATCTAGGCTTGTCATTTCCATGTCCAAAGTTAGGCGAGTTTTCTATTTCATATCAAAAAATTGTCCTCAATGTTGATTGCAATTCGCTGTAGGGGAAAATCATTTTCACGTTGTCACGTCAGAATGTATTGCGATATATGAAGCCAGGAAATTCAGCGCGTAGATCATTTCGTGTTTTAATTCAAAAGCGTCATTCATGTGCTTAAAATTAAAGATTCGAAATTAAATAGACATGTTGAGGTTAATTACCACTGATAGACTGATTTATTAACTTATTTACCTCTGTAATACTTAATGAAGTTTGCCACAAAAGAAAAACCATTCATTACGCACTGTTTTCTATGAATGCTCACTAGACCTATTTAATGTATAATTATAATAAAAAAAATAACTACAGCATATTTATCACGAAGCAAATGCGTAAACTAACTAGCCATGACCATTTTCAATCATTTCACGCATCGTAACTTTTAATACTATTACGGAAAATAATAGAAATGAATTGATTGTTCCGGAACACTAGTCGGAAACGGAGTAACAAGTGAAGCTATGGAACGGACTTCTAAATGGACACGAACGAAACTTTTGCTAGTAATAACTGTGAGTTCCTTCCTTTTATTTACTTAAGTAAAACAGTTGGTTTGGTTCAGGGATAATATTTACTTGGTTTTTTATTGTTAAAAAAGCCTTAAAGGGAACCTTTAAAAAATCTACCATCCCGCTTTATTGCTTTCTGGATTAGCTATGTTAATGACACGCTAGCTACGTCCGAACTAATGGTTTTTTAACAAACTTCAAAAAAGGAGGAGGTATTCAATTCCACTGTCCTTTTTAGGGTTCCGTAGCCGAATGGCAAAAAACGGAACCCTTATAGATTCGTCATGTCTGTCTGTCTGTCTGTCTGTCCGTCCGTATGTCACAGCCACTTTTTTTCGAAACTATAAAAGCTATACTGTTGAAACTTGGTGTTCTGTGAACCGCATTAAAATTTTCACACAAAAATAGAAAAAAAAAACAATAAATTTTGGGAGTTCCCCATACTTTAGAACTGAAACTTAAAAATGTTTTTGTCATCAAACCCATACGTGTGGGGTATCTATGGATAGGTCTTCAAAAATGATATTGAGGTTTCTAATATCATTTTTTTCTAAACTGAATAGTTTGCGCGAGAGACACTTCCAAAGTGGTAAAATGTGTGTCCCCCCCGTAACTTCTAAAATAAGAGAATGATAAAACTAAAACAAATATATGATGTACATTACTATGCAAACTTCCAACGAAAATAGGTTTGAATGAGATCTAGTAAGTAGTTTTTTTTAATCCTACTATATATATATAATATTATAAATGTGAAAGTTTGGATATTTGGATGTTTGGATGTTTGGATGTTTGTGGCTCAATCACGCAAAAACGGCTGAACGGATATGGATAAAATTTGGCACACGGATAGCTTTCAACCTAACTTACCGGATAGGCTACTTTTTATCCCGGAAAATATACCTGTTCCTGAGGGATAAGAGGTACAATTTAGTCATAGAAAAACAGTTTGCCGTTTTTCGTCACACTGACATGACAGATGAACGAAATAAAAATGGCCGAACTTCAATCAGCTGATTAAGTGATTAAGTTGTAATATGGTTAATTGTTTTTAATAACTAACATTACACCAATTGTGCGGAGATGCACATTGTGATAATTTTTATCATACAATGCGAGGTTTAGTAGCCATCGATCTTATATAAAATCAAATAAATCAACAAAACAATTTTTGTGGAAAACTAAGGCTGCTTACATACTAGCGTCTATAAAGCGCTTCATGCACCCAATGAGCAATCAATGAGTTAGAAAAAATGATAATTTTACGATAAAGAAAATTACTGGTAGCTTATCATTGAAGTATAATGTAGTAAAGTACCAGAACAGACAGCGCGAACAAAATTTGTGTCGCGTCGGTAGATTCTGTTTTTAAATCGAACGAATCCATTGAAAATTGAAGCCCACTGCAGCCAATTTATTGGGCCAAACATAGTATTCGCTGTATCGGTTCTATACGCCAGTAGTAATACTTCAATGTAGCCTATCAAGTTTTTTCCTACCTTTCAATAAGAAGTGCTATCGAAGTATTATAAGATATCGTATCAGGTTTACGCTTCCCGCCCACGTCCGATAATCGGTGACCGCTTTTTTTGTAGGAGAAAAATAGAACGTACTGATAGCAATAGTCGGTCAAAAAGTCGGTCAGAAATAATATGGAAGAAAAAATCGGCCCGATTATCGGTCCTAAAAAAAGACTGACGTGGGCGGGAAGCGTTAATTGATTGCAAAATATCATCAAATTTGGTTTTTAACATTCGTAAATGTCTTTCTATTTTTTATATTTACTTTATAGTAAAAAATATTAATTTTCCTGAACCGATTGAGCAAGTCATTATTAAAATGTCGGATGAGAGCGTACGTCTTTAAAATCCTAGTGCGGTTTTAGCCTAATGTCAAAATTGCTTTATTTTTCTATAGCTGTGCATGCGTTTAGGCCAGTAATTTTTTGAATCACTGATTTTAGTCATGGATATATTACTCTAACTGGATATATAACTTCGTGGTTGTACCTGAAGATCGTTGATGGCATAAAATAATGACCATTTTTGTATTGTGTCCATGTTATCTTTAGTCCCAGGATATAATTATCTTTCGATTGTGATTTTTATAATGGTTTAAAAACATCTAAGGTGAAATTATAATATAGATGTACCATAATAAAATTGTGTACCTTAATTTTCAATTTAATCTTAATGCAATTACTTAAATTAGGTAATTTGAAGAAATTCTTATAAAATGTAGATTATTTCAATATTATAATTTTTGCCACCAGAAGAATTACATATAGAAAACATTTTGAAGAACCGTATCAAAATAGGACATAATTTTTCTAAGTGTGTACACCCTACAATTATGAAGGACAACCTCAATCCGGCCTGTGATTGGTCGAATGGTCATTCCGATATGACGTCATTGAACTTCAGGTACCTCTATAAAGTCTATGATCCAGACAGAGTAATATGTCCATGATTTTAGTTAATACGAGTAAATTCTTTGTTTATGAAGCAATTTGGATTATGCTTTTTTGTATAACATTGGGTATTTTGTCAAGTAAATCCTATTGAAATTCAGTGAGGAGCTGATGATGGTATCTGGAGATAAAGAGTACTAAATATCTGGAGATAAAGGAACTCCTCAATGGTAGAAAAAAATAGGTAGAACGGTGTTTAAAGATATTTTGTTTTCGTTATCGTTGACATTGTAAAATCAGCTCTTCATTGACCAACTAAGGGTCTCATGACGTGTCTTGGAGAACAAATAGGTAACTCCTGAACGGGTGCAAATTACTTAACAGGAATAAAAAAATATTTGTTTTTAGTAACGTTGACATTGCAAAACCAGTACATTAATGACCAACTTAAGGCCTGCTGGTGTACTTATCTTGGAGGCTAAATATGTGAATCTCGAAGGGATGGGAATATCTGAACAAGATTTAAAAATATTTTTGTTAGTAACGTTGAAATTGCAAAGCCTATATACATCATTGAGCAACTTGAGCCTGATGATTGGGTACACAAAATAATTATGCCATGCCACTAAAACGCAGACGTGTCTGTTCACCGCAAAACGGAGCCTGTTCACCTTGGCTCCCACTTTCCGGAGTGCACCGTTCCCGATCCCTGGAATGCACCGACCGCCTACAGTTATTGGAAGTCGAAGTTTCCTCGAACCTCAACTATGAAAGGTTCATCGAATCCAAAGCTAAAGTGGCTGCAAGAAAACTTGGGGTCCTTGCAAGGGTGCGCCAGTACTTTTTTTTATGGAAATAGCCGGCAAACGAGCTGACGATCCACCTGATGGTAAGTGGCTATCGTCGCCCATAGACATCAGCAACACCAAAGGCATCACTGATGCGTTGCCGGCCAAGAAAGAGTGAAGAAAGAAAAGGAAAGAACTGGCTCTCAAGCCCCCAGCCGGAACATGACGAGTCGTTTGGCGGCTGACTCATGCTCGAGGGTGGTAGCTATCCAGGCGAACCCCATAGAGAAATAATAATAGTAATAATGGTATTAATTAAGAATTAAAATCAATATTACCAATATAATCCCTCAAGGGGCCCTACCACCAGCGGGTACTTCTCACTGAGGTAGATTTTAACAATGTATAAAGCTCAGGTTCGCCCATGTGTGGAGTACTGCTGTCACATTTGGGGCGGTGCCGCAAAATGTCACCTTTCAGCCTTAGATTCGATGGAGAGGCGTGCAATGAGGTTCATTAACGACCCAGACTTGGTGGTAACCAACCTGCAAAGCCTCGCACACAGGCGGAGAGTAGCCAGCCTCTCGGCATTCTACAGGATGCATTTTGGAGATTGTGCTCAGGAATTGCATGAACTAATTCCCCCATCCGCGTTCCTCCATCGAACAACCCGTCGTATGGCAAGCATCCATCCATATGTCGTGAATATCCCACCGCTGCGAACGGTGCGATACACGTCTTCTTTCATACTGCATGCCGCGAAGGACTGGAATAGCTTGCCTGCGTGGGTGTTCCCGTCCAACTACAATGTAGGTGTCTTCAAGAAAAGAGTGAATAGGCATTTATTAAGTTAGTGCATTCACCATCTTGGACTTCATCGCCACTTACCGTCAGGTGGGATTGTTGTCAAGCACTTATTTTATGTAAAAAAATGGAACTTTTATGTGAAATAAGCTAATGCTTAACTAAAAAGCCACCTGATGGTAAGCGGGAATGAAGTATGGGTGGTAAAGCGCACTAACTTACTAAAAGCCTATTCTCTCTTTACTTGAAGACACCCGTATTATAAGAGTAAGAGCCAAGATGAAAGGGCTCTTTTGCCGGTGAATTGACACGCTTGAGTTTTTGTGACGTTGAATCTCACAAAGTTGGTATGCCAGACCCAATCGAAGGCCTTTGAGATGTCAAGAAAAACGGCTAGCTCTTCCCTATTTTTCTCGAGGGCCTCGTCCCAGATGTGAGGGGCATACGCTAGAAGTTCTCCCGTCGACCGGTTTCGGCGGAACCCGTACTGCCTGTCGCTAAGAACATCATTGTATTCTAGATATACCATGAGGCGCTTGCTAAATATACATAATAACAGCAGTAATTACATGGGCGATTGTTGTTGTTGGTAACATTCACATTGCAAAACCAGTACAACATTGACTTAGGGCCAGATCTTAGAGATAAAATAATATGTAATTCCTGATCGGGTGGCAATAACGGAAACACTTTAACATTGCAAAACTAGCATATTATTGACCAAACTTAGAGCCTGGTGGTGTATCTTGAAGACCATATAATTATGTAACACCTGAACGAACGAAAATAACGAAATTGATTTCAAAGATATTTGTTGTTGTTTTTAAACCATTTTTAAAATGAAATTAAGTGAATGTTTCTTATTCACTGATGCTTAAACTGCTAAACGAATTTAATTTCAGTTTGGCTCCAAGATATTTAATATCCCGCATTAAAGGATAGGGTACTTTTTATATCGGGGATAGATTTTACTATAATATGAGTACTTATGGTATTTATTTTGTATTCCGATATTTCGACCCAGTTGCATGGATCGTGTTCCATGGTGGTAATGTTTAAAACTGGGTGAGTTAAGTTTAAAATTTTATATCAGGGATAGACCGTTCCCTCAAGATAAGTGGTATAATTAAAAATGGCTAGCATAGATGTTTTTATCATTTCTTTTATTGAACATACTCTTCATTCCTCTAAAGATCCAATTCTGAAGTCCACGCAGACGAAGTCGCGGGTAGAAGCTAGTACGTCATAAATCGTAAACCGCAAAAAACATTGATCAAAGTTACAACAAACTACAAGAACTTTTATATTATGTTACTTGCTGCTACGGAACCCTTCATGGGCGAGTCCGACTCGCACTTGGCCGCTTTTTTTAAGTTTGTTACCTCAGAACTTTCGACTGAGTGAACCAATTTTGATCATTCTTTTTTTAATCAAAAGCTGGGACTTGTCATGTAGTCCCACTTAAATTTGAGCGAGATCTGACTTGTAGTTTTTGAGTTATCCTTAATTTTGAAGTCAGATATTTTTTGTCAAGAATTATATAAATATAGGTCTAATCTGGAAATACATCCTTTTAAATAAAAGAATAATTTTTCAAATCGGTTGATAAATGACGGAGTTCTGGGGCAATATAAAAAAAAATGAGAGGTGTCAAGGGACACCTGGATGGAACGAAGTTCCTTGCAGTCTACTAGGATAGCAAAAACATACAGCAAGTGTGCCAAAACAAATCTGGGGTATTAAATTTCTCATCGGCTTTGTTCACCTAGTAGCAATTAATTAAAGCGAGTAGGTACTAGGCGACCAGAAGTCTTCGATGTTGCGACATCAGTGACACCGTACATGCCACAGTATGTACTATTTTATTCACTCTTCGGTATTTAGCATAAGCACAACAGGGACGTCCATATCACGATCATGCACATTAAGCTATTATTGCCATTTTTCCCGTCATGCCAATCAATATGCGAAAGAGCGACGGTGATAGAACAAATCCTTCACTGCCACTCTGACACCTTGTCAGAGCGCTCTGACCCGTGTCAAAGCGCTCTGACAAGGTGTCAGGGCGACAGTGATAGATTTATTCAAGAGAAATAGCAATAATAACTTAATGTGCATGATCGTAATATAGATATCCCTGTTGCGCCTATGCTAAATACCGAAGAGTAAATAAGACAGCCACATAATATGGTTGTACACTAGTAGTATCACTGATGTCGCAACATCGAAGACTTCTGGTCGCCTAGTACCTACTCGCTTTAATTAATTGCTACTAGGTGAACAAAGCCGATGAGAAATTTAATACCCCAGATTTGTTGTTTATTTTTAATAAGTGTTTTAACGACGGCAAAAAGTGTCGTTACAACTTTTCCTCTTAATTTTTTCCGTCTAGCCCCCTTTCGCAACGCGCGATAAGGAACTTCGTTCCAATAAAAATAAATTGAGAAGCTCTTTTTAATTGAAGTTGGATAAAATGTACCATTTCTCGTAGTTACCTATCCCATGTTCAGGGCAGACAAAATTATTATGGATATAATAATGAAAGTAGCTTACAAAATTATTCCCAACTAATGGATTCGCCCGCGGAATAATGGTTTCATAAACATATAACGTCAAAATTATCTCACGGGAACCTATAATCGGGATAAAATTTACCCTATTTTAAGTTTGGACATGGTCTATCCATGTGTCAAGTTTAATTAATTTAATTCATATAACGATTAGCGCGTGATACGACCCCAAACATCAAAACATCTTTGCAAACTTTCACGTTTTATAATTACTAGTAGGTTAGTTAGAAAAATACTTAAGTTAACTCTCTAACATGAAGTTATTGAAGTGATTAACCATATATAATACTAGCTGACCCGGCGAACTTCGTATCGCCTAACAATTTTTTTTTCTAAATTAAAAGTAACCTAAGTTACTCCCTGTTACATCAGCTATCTGCCAGTGAAAGTCCCGTCGAAATCGGTCCCGCCATTTCAGAGATTAGCCGGAACAAACAGACAGACAGACAGACAACAATTGTAAAAAAAGCGGCCAAGTGCGAGTCGGACTCGCCCATGAAGGGTTCCGTAGCAGCAAGTAACATACATCCAAATGCACTTAGTAAAAAGCGGTTACTTTAATATTACAAACAGACACTCCAATTTTATTTATTTGTATAGATGTATAGATTACTTAGAAAGTTATCGTAACAAACTTGTTTCCTTGCAGAGTGTATTCCAATGTAATGGGGTGAGCTTGCGGCGACAACTTCAACACATCGCTGTAAGATCTGTCATACTAATTGTATATGAAATTCTGATAATATACAAGTTACAGTCCTGAGTGTTTGACCGAGTTATATAACAAAAGTAGGGAACTTGTGATAACATTGTTAAGACTTCAAGAGCTGTGGTGAATAAAGTCTAACGCCCCAACTCAGAGTCACTAGCGGTTACTTAAATCGCTCCTTAGTACAGAATTTGTATCGTGAAGCGCTCATAGCCCGGCGGCTTGCGTCGATCCTAAGTGATCGACAAAGTTAAGCAATAGCGGGCGCGGTCGGTAGTTGGATGGGTGCCGCTAGTGGCAAAAATTTCTTGAGCGTTTCCGTGCTTCAGAGGGCACATAAAGCCGTTGGACCCGGTTGTTACCATAAGATAACAGTCGGTAAGCTATGTCGGAGGCTCTCGGGCGGTTTGAAAACTTCCGACACTCGGGTTGGCCACTAACCTCTCCACCAATCCACACTGGAGCAGCGTGGTGGAGGATGCTCTAGGCCTGCTCAAGAGGAGAGACCCGTGCATTAGTGGGCCATTAATGGGCTGAAGCCAAGCCATGGTGATTCTTTATTAAGGAGCGATTGAAGTAACCGTTAGTGACTCTCAGTTGGGACGTAAGTCACTTATTCGGTCACGCGATAAAGAGTCTGTCCTTGTAGTTATGAATTTAAGTATTGTCACAGACAAGGTTTATATATGTATGTATACATATACAGGGGCAAGCTTTGCAGGTACATACCTGAAGACTGATCACGTGACATTGCATGAATATCTGCGTTATTGGTCGAAGTTACACACAGACACTCTACAAGTGGCCATGGAGTATAGAGGTAAGGAGAGCCATCTCATAGGAGGGGAAAGTTGAAAAGGTCCAGCTGTTTACTGAAAATATAATTAGTTCCAGTACCTACCACCATACGACAATAGCACTGGCGTCTCAATAAGTACCATATCGACGCTTGAAATGCAAAAAATACCAAGCAACATGTTGGGCGACATTGAATTATAAAATTTATAAACATCACTAAATTATCACATATACACAATTATACACACATGCACAATTATACACAAAAAATAACAACATATTATACACATAAAAACATATTATACACAAAAATACATAAAAACATATTATATACAAAAAAATTATCATAATATGATCATATTATGATCAACCGACGCAGAATTTTTTGATAATTTAGCGATGTTTATAGGTTTTATAATTTAATATCGCCCAACATGTCGCTTGGTAATTTTTGCCTTTCAAGCGTCGATAATTATGAACATTGCTGTTGACGCTGTTGTAGACGGAGCTGCGGAGTGAAGTTTTCTGAGTTCAATAAAATTTATCCAAGCACAGCGCAGCACCAAACCACGCCAAACGTTATTGGACGCGTTTTTACGGACACTTCTCAGTTCTCATACATGCTCTCCTTACCTCTATACTCCATGCAAGTGGCTACGAGTCTTAAGATCAACGTCAATCAGGCCTATGATTGGTTGAAATTGTTCATCTATATTTCTGTGCGAACCTAAATTAGTAGAAATAATATTAAAATTATCAACGTAGTCGAAGTCAATTAAACACGCATTATTAGGGATAACTCAAAAACTACTAGTCAGATCTCGCTCAAATTTAAATGAGCATGATTCAAAGGAGGTGGACAACATCTGTATGGGCGTTTGCCCCATTTGTAAAGTATAATGTACACATTTTATTTTTACCTTACATTAAAGCTTACACTATCTCCTTTAATAATTTTATCAATAAAAATCTGTAGAACTCGGGATTCTCCTTTTACGAGCACTTTTAGCTCTTGTAGGTTGACATTCTGCAAAACATAACTAATCGTGGAAAAGTGTTTTAAATATTTAATAAATACTATTTATCTTTTGAATAATTCATTTATTTATTTATTTTACTATAATTATGACTATATTCATACAAAAAAAGTACCAGCAGTACTAAATAAAATATACGTATTGACTTGTCACCTAACCTACCTGGCACAAAGGCAAAAATGCACAAGCAAACGCATTATAAATAAAACTGCACATTGATATTATTAAGTGTTTAATTATATAGGTACATTTAGTACACATACGTAAAAATTGAGGAATCAAAACAATAGTATCAAATACGGTAAATAATTGGCATTTGCTGATTATCTGGTGTACCCATCTACTTGTTCTCTATTCAAGATCAGCAGTAATTAATATAGAATTTAAGAATGATGCTTCTATGTGTGGGCTTCTATGTGATCTTAGTGACGTGCCCACCCCAAATACCAAACTAATGTCATCACGTGAAAATGCCATACCTTTACTGCAGTGATCCATTCTACCAATATGGATTGGTTTCTTGCTACCGAAGATATTGAGTGACGTGCCATGCGCTCAATATCAACCACGCAATTAATGCACCTCATGGCAAAAATCAAGCACAATTTTTGCCGAAATCGAACTCAATAATCTTCTTTTGGCATTTGGCAAATGGCAATATAGCAGACATTGGCATTTCTGTCAGTCAATTGTCAACCTCCAGTGATAGCAATGGAGGTAGTATAAAATTAAGTGTATACAATACAACTTATTATTATTGTTAATTTATTATAACTACTCACTGCGGAGTTCAGAAGAAAATTAAAATTCTAGTTATGTTAAAATAAATGGAATACATGTCTTTTCAGAGGACTAAAACCTTGTACAAATAAACGTATTTTAAGCATTTCCGGGGCACATGTTGGCCACCTCCTTTACATGACAAACATCAGCTTTCGAATATAAAAAGAATCATCATAATCGGTACACCGAGTAAAAAATTGAAGTAACACATAAAAAAATACAGTCGAATTAGGAATTTACTCCTTTTTTTGAAGTCAGTTAAAAATTAGCAAGATAGTGATCTTCTTTTTGCCTTACACGACGACAAGCAAAGCACTAATGAACGTAATAAATTTTACTAACAAAAAATAACCGACTTCAAAGTTACTCTAAAACTACTTGTCAGATCTCGTTCAAATTTATGTTGGATTACGTGACAAGCACCTGCTTTTGATTAAAAAAGAATCATCGAAATCGGTTGGCGTGATATTGAGTTATTCGTCCATTTATCGCGCGTACTTAATACAAATTTAAGACTTATATGGTTTTATCATGGATGCCATTATCAGATCTCAATAAAATTTATATGGGACCACATGACAGCCACTAGCTTTGGATTAAAAAAAGAATCATCAAAATCGGTTCGCCCAGTCCAAAGTTCTGAGCTAACGAACATAAAAAAAATTAAAAAAAAATACAGTCGAATTTTGAAGTCGGTTAAAAAGTGAATACCATCAACCCTCTGCACCGTACTCATAACATGACATGTATTTTTTCAGGACACTCAAGCAGAGAGTCAAGGTTTTCCCGAAGAGTTGGTGCCATCCGTAAGTAAAAAAATATCTTTCTATGTTGAGTAACATAGAAAGTCTGTCTGAGTAGCATAGAAGAAATAATAGTACATGACATATAATAGGTAATAGCTATTATGTCTTCTATGGTAATAGACATAATAATGGCGCCAATTCCTTCCTGTTGAATGTCGAATTTAGGTTTAGTCTAAGTTTATTTTTTCTTCAATATCAGTTATATTTCTCTAATTTTAATTTTACTATAAAACAAAATATGTCAGTTGTCACAAGATTGTCACATAGTAACGTCTTGGTACTCTGAATAAAAAAATCTTGACAGTTGTAGCGGACGTATTAAATACAAAACTGGGTCTCATTTATATTTCACAATGACAACAACGAAACGTGAGTAAGGCTATTCTGTTTTGTAACTCGACAGCGGAATCCGCGATGAGTGTCAAACTTCAAACGACTAAAGATAGGATTTTGCCACTCATCGCGGATTCCGCTTTCGAGTTAAAAAACAGAATAGCCTTGCTGTACCTAAATGACTTATTTCCGCAACAAATATTGAAGAGTAAAGTATTCTTGTTAAGTGAAACGAAAAAAAACAATATCTATGAGATGGCTTCGTTTGAAGTATCAATAAATAAAAATAAATCTAATAATGCAATATGGGTATCAAATTATACAACTCATCATAAGAATTTCGAAAAAGTTTTATCTTGATATCTTTTTTGATAGCAGTCAGGTTTTAAAATTTTTAAATTTATGCTAATTCAATTTAAACATTGAAAGTTTAGTCTATATTAATATCATTTAAATCACTGGACTGATTTTCATGAAATCAAGATCATATAAAATGGTTTTTTTTTCACAAAGTATGTACCTAATCTACGTAACTCAGAATAACATAGAGTAATAGAATGATAGTTCTAGTAGAAATACATTTATTCGCTTGTCTTACACAAGGGTAAACCCAAGACAAGTTGCTGAAGAAAATTTTTATTACCTCCCAAAAAGTTTTTGAAATCTTACGACAACATGTCATATAAAATGAGCTGTATTTTTGGAGCGTAATTTGTAGCATTGCCTGCTCAGTGATCCTGAAATTTACTCTAGTAAACTTCGACAAGCACTGTTATTAGAGTTACGGGGTCAAGAGGAGTCCATACATCTTTGGACTCAAAACAACCTTCTTTGGTGCGATGGCACATGCTAAGGTCCTTTGTTTTCCAGTTATACTATGGGAAGAGAACTATGTTCGGGGATGAAAATTATATTGATGTATAACATCAAAGTTTATATACCTATTGGTAGGTAACATATCTGGCTTAAGCCCATTAATGGCCCACTGGAGGGCACGAGTCTTCCCTCACAGCTGAAGACCTACTGCATACTCCCCGCTACTCTAGTACGGATTGGTGGGTTACTATCGATCCAAGTGTCAAAAGCTTCCCGAAAATCTGCCCGAAGGCCTCCGACACGGCACAACACGGCATTACATATAAGCATTTGCTACTAGTGATCATCTGACTTGAGACCAATTCTCTCTTTATCTCTCTTCTTCGTCAGCAACGCATCAGTATAAATATCAATTTTTAACGGATTTAACATCAGATGGACCGTCAGCTCCACGTTGGTAGTAACATAAAAAAATTACAGCGCAGACACTTCTACGACTACGATCCACGGGAGCTCTCAAGTATCGTGGGGTCACCATCCATGCCAAGTCATCTGCCAGAAGCTGAACCCATCCTACCTGGTCACACGCTCATTAAACCAGCTTTGGGAATGCTGAAGTCTGCAGTCAAGTTTCCCCATAGAGACTTAGAAGATGGTTCAGGTGTTTATGGAAACTACGAAAATATTGGAATTAGGCAAGTTTCACATTTTTATAGCTGTCGAAACTGATAGCCCGCGTAATTCAAATGTTGGTCTTACAGAAAATATTTTTAAAGCTTAAACCATATTCGTTTCAGCACGTCTGCCCACGTTGTATTCAATTAATAAAAATAAAATATTATTATTTATGGAACATATCTAAAGTCAAGAAATACATATATCTATCTGTAGTGAGGCCGACATTATTTCAATAAAAGAATTCCTTGCATTCACGAAAAATAATTCCTAAGCATGAGATACAAATGGCCCCCAAAAATATTGATGATCAAAATGATTGATAGATCTCCTTTTCCAGATATGATTCAAAAAACGAACGAGTATTATATTCTGGATTCCGGAGAATGCCCTCAAATGGCGTTATTATAGTAAGTAGTTTAAGGGCTTTTGTTAAATCTTTTACGCCAGTGACGTTCGGTGAGTATTATTGGTATGATGAATTTTAAACGTTTTTGTACTAGAAACGATACATTTTTTTCAACACCCTTGCTCATAAATTGGTTTTTATCACATGGCTTTTACACTCATAAACCATGGTATTAAACACTTGTGCTCTTTTTTCTTGATCGCACTAGTGTTTTATTTTATATTCCATCAAATTAAGTTTGTACCTTGCTGAAAGATATTATTTATGCATTCTATTTGCTCTTAACTTAGCCGGGTTATAGTTTTATTTTTAAATTTCGGAAAAAAAGTTTTGACTTACATACGTTTCGTTTCAACATAAGACTAAAAATAACACTATTTTTGTAAAAAAAAAGAAGTGTACCACCTTGAATATGATAAATTTTCAACAACTTATTTACTTTAATTAATAATTCAACGTGAAACTAATTCATAAATACATAAATATTAGATTTTTTTACATTTTGCGATTTGGCTGTTTAGCGTAATTGTTCGTGCCTACGCTCCAATCTGCACGCGCATAGCTCATTAATAACTATAACATTTGTTTTTTTACTCGTAAGTGTGTTGAAAAAGCGGCCAAGTGCGAGTCGGACTCGCCCATGAAGGGTTCCGTAGCAGCAAGTAACATAATATAAAAGTTCTTGTAGTTCGTTGTAACTTTGATCAATGTTTTTTGCGGTTTACGATTTAAGACGTATTAAAAAAACTACTTACTAGATCTCATTCAAACCAATTTTCGTTGGAAGTTTGCTTGGTAATGTACATCATATATTTTTTTTAGTTTTATCATTCCCTTATTTTAGAAGTTACGGGGGGGGGGGGACACACATTTTACCACTTTGGAAGTCTGTCTCTCGCGCAAACTATTCAGTTTAGAAAAAAATGATATTAGAAATCTCAGTATCATTTTTGAAAAATGTAAAAGTAGTTTTAGAGATTAAAGAGTGGTCGTTTCATTACGCGTAGGTGATTATCACAATTATAATGAACTTAGCATATTTTTTTTAAATTTTTAACCGACTTCAAAAAAGGTGGAGGTATTCAATTCGACTGTATTTTTTAAGTTTGTTACCTCAGAACTTTCGACTGGGTAAACCGATTTTGATGATTCTTTTTTAATTAAAAGCTGATGCTTATAATGTGGTCCCACTTACATTTGAGCGAGATATGTTATTTTTTGTCAAGAATTATCTATTTTCTAGCCTACTATAAAAGTGAAAACTTTTTTATAATATCCTCCAAAAATCCAATTCATTTTTATGCTGAGAACGAATCTAGATATCGTTTTCACTTACTATCACTTGCTTATCCTTTTCTTTTTATGTCAGATTTCTTAAAACCAAGATGAACATTGATTTATTGTTAAGAAATTATGAAATCTATAGATGATCAAGGGTAACCGACATAGCTCATAGAATGAGCCGGCTGAAGTGCCAATGGGCTGGCCACATAGTTCGAAACACCCATAACTCAATAGTTTCTATTCGGGAATCAATAGAAAGGAAGGTCCCGGAATAGCCACTTCTCGGTAAAAGTATATAGAAAGCCCCTGGACCAGATAGACTGATGATTTGGCACCCACTGGTTTTAGAAGGCTCAGGACTTGTCAGAGTTGCTCCAGATAGAAGAGGCGTATGTTTAGCAGTGGATTTCTAAATACTGATGAAATGTTGCTGATGGATGGATAGAATAGTGTTAACATATTATCTATACAAATAAATAAAATTGGAGTGCCTGTTTGTAATATTAAAATAACCGCTTTTTACTAAGTGCATTTGGATGCATACACGGTACATATACCAAAACAACATTTTTTACAATATTTTTTTGTCTGTCTGTCTGTTTGTTTGTTCCGGTTAATCTCTGAAATGGCTGGACCGATTTTGACGGGACTTTCACAGGCAGATAGCTGATGTAACAAGGAGTAACTTAGGCTACTTTTATTTTAGAAAAAAATTGTTAGGCGATACGAAGTTCGCCGGGTCTGCTAGTTGTTAATAAAGTATGAGGTTACTGCGACACTATTTTTGATGGACTTTAAGCCAGTGCGAATGAGGTCTTTTCGAGACAAGGTTGAACTTCTTTACAGTGCGAATGAGAGCTTTTCGGCCTCACAAAATATTGTTTCTAAAAAACACCTTAAATATAGCTCAAAATTTAAAATATTTCCTTGAAACTTTACCATTATAAACTTAAATAGTTTTTCAAGTTAAATCTAGCTTCGCCCGCAGTTGTGACATTTCAGTATTGAATAAATGAAAAAAATACTTATGTCATCGATTCTGCCTCACATCGCACTAAAAAGAAGTTCGATTTTTGTCTCTACTAGTGATGGACATAAAAGAGAAATGCGGGTGCTATAACATTTATTTTTATAAAAGATCAATCAAAATGTTTTTCATTGAAACAAGGCAAACAGTATGATATGATTTATCATACTGAACACAGAAAGTAACAATTTTTTTAGTTCTTTTTTTGCAGATTGAGTAATGTTTAATGTAAGCCTTAATTTGTCGTAGCAACCTACGCAGCACTTGCGTTGACTGCCTTTTTGAAGCGCATGCTTAGCGCAATTGCCTCTTTTTGCTTCGTTTACGGTTTGAAAGATTCATATTACACCAAAACAACTACTTACAATAACAATACGTAAAATAAATAATAGTTAAAAAAAACTAAAAAACACGCTTTTATAGAAAATCCAACAAAAAATAGAAAATAAATTTGAGTTAAGAATCGTGTAATTGTAAATAAAGCGTGGGGTGCTTTTTATTAAGTTACTATCCCTTCTACTCATTGACACCATGCACCCCACGCTTTTATTACAATTAGACGATTCTTAATTCAAATTTATTTTATATTTTTAGTTGAATTTTCTATAAAAGCATGTTTTTTAGTTTTTTTTTAACTATTATTTATTTTTTCATTGTTTAGTTTAGATTTTTTGAAATAAAATATTTTTTTTCTTCCCTTTTTTAAATTTTGAATTGTCATCGGTTCTCGATAAGTCTATGAAGTTTGAAAGAAATCTGACCGTTTGAAGTGGGTCAAAATCAAGTCCAAAGGAGTCCAAAGAAGTTACAAGTTACAAACAAACAAACATACAGTCGGAGCTATATAAAGCGTGTAAAAATTGAGCAAGTCACGCGGACGAGAAGAGTGCTTCCGTATCGAAACTTGTCGCATCACTACGCTAGGATACGCGGTGCCCGCGCGGCCGCGCCGCCCGCACTTCACTCCGTGCGTTTATGAGGCCTACAACTTTTGAGACAGATTAGACCTCACTTCGCACAGTAGCATATTTAATTTCTATTCAGTGCGTATGAATGCTCTTCGACCTCATATCTTATTAACTACACCATTGGGCTTGACTTCGAAAGAGAAACAATTTTATGTATTTGTCTCTGTCATACTCCAAGAAATGTCAAAATAGTCGCCTCCCGCACAGAGTGAAAGAACGCGATTTTGACTGCCGCACCAGCGAGAACTCACGCTTGTGACTTTTAGACCTCATAATGCCGTGAACGTGTTAAGAATGTCGTTCTAACATTGCTGCACCTTGCGGTGGTGCAAGTAATATTATAATTTAATAATATTGTCTTTATTTAAAAATGTCAAGTAGAGATATAAGTAAGTTTTCACTATCAACATCTATCCTGATAAAAAATTTAGTTATTATAATATTGGATCATTAAAATCGTATTAACTTTGATAGGAAATTTTATAGCCAAATAATAAGAAAAAGTAATTTTACGATCATAATCAAACCTGTAATATCGTTTCGCAGGATACCGCCCCGGAGTTACGATTTAATAACAAAATAACCTTATATCCGTAAGCACAGCTTCGTAATTTTATTTGATAATTTTCTTTATATATACTCTACTCTATACTACTATATCTTTTTGATATATATGATATACAAAATTTGTTAAATAAATAAAAATTATGTGGACACAGTGTAAGGTATTGCAATGGTCTGTCACAAATATTTTTATAATCAAAGGTCACAAGCCATAGTTGTCCCACTGCTGGGATCGGGGCTCCTCTCACAATGTGAGAGGTACACGCAATGGCAACGACTGTGGTACCACGCTGGCCAAGTGCGGATTTGTAGACTTCACACTCTTTGAGAACATCTATGTTCAATGCTTTTCCCAATTCTCTTAACACATTCTGGAAACATATCCTTTGTACACTCCAGTGATCTGTCTGCGACTTACAAGATCTATCCGTTAAAGCCGATGGAAGATTATATTTACGTACTACGTACTTACTTACCTACGAGAAGTAACTAAATAGAAAAAAAAACAGCAGTAAAATTAGTAACAGAAACCTGCCGTTAGATTTCTCCGTTAGTTGGCTATGTCAAAGCTTAGATGTATCATATTTCCATTAGTTGGCTATATTTGGCGTTTGTGAAGTTAGACTGCGACATGCTATTCAGAATGCGTTAAATACTGGCTACTAACCAAAGATATTTTACCAACATACAACATCATTGCTACTAACTCACTTATTTATCGTTACAGAAATGACAATAAAGATCCACTTGCCACGAAGGTAACTTACGATTTTACTGTGATAATATTATTATTCATTTCAGAATTATCATTTAAATTTTCTTTGGTTTGCTTATTGGCATGGTACGGATATTTCCTCATTATTAAGAATACTTAGGCCCGTATCTATGGCCCGTATTAATAAACCGATATCGGTTCAAGAGCGCCATCTCAGATATTGCAAATGTCACTTTTTCGTAATATGATCTGACGCACAATTCTGACGTATGTTAACATCTCAAACAGAATCTTGAGATCAAGAGCGGAACAAGTTATTACAGGCCTACCTAGACTATCTGTCACATCATTCTATAATATTGCGCATAACCCGACTTTTTACTTTTAGGTCAATTACGATCATGTAAGACAAACTAAGCTTTAAAATTGACGTTTAAATTTTCAAACTAAGTTAAGTTTAAACATTAAAAACATTCATAAATTTTGTTTTCAGAACAACATTGGACGGATATATCTTAATCGGTTAGTTTATACAATACAATATTATTTATTTTGCATACTATAAGTACTTAAAATATTACAATGCAAGTAGTATCGACACAATAGGCAGTCTTATCGCTGTAATAGCGATTTCTACCAGACAACCTAAGGGTAGAGGACACAGACGTTCAAGAAATGCGTAGGTAGAGGTGTAAACTAAAAATTTAATGAACTAATATTTAAAACAAAAGATGAAGTAAAATATGTACATAAGAAGGTACATAAATAAAAAATAAATATAAATGAAGATATATACAAATAAATACCATTTACAGTTTATATTAACAGTATATATTGACTTTGCTTATTTGTTTTTTACAGAATTTACGCATCAAAACTACCAGTTATTAACAATGATGTATCCAGGAGAAATATATTCGATAACAAGAAACTTAAAAACATTATTCATATCGTACAAGATAAGGTAAAAAAAATTGGACAACGCGTAAAAGAATATTGGAAACAACATGCAAAAAATAAGAAGAACAATTCAAATAAGAAAAAGCGTGTAAAGCGATCGTATCTTGAAAATACTGATTCAAAACAAAATGAGAATATCAAAATAAATTTGATAATTACCGAGCTATTTCCAGAAAAAGACAACCGGTTCTGGAACCATCAGGTATTCATAATATTTTTAATCTTTGCTTCAACCGAAAAAACGGCCATCACAAGTCTCATAGCTAATACGAGATATCTTGTGTCACGGTTTTTTTGGTTGTACTCCTCCGAAACGGGTCTTTTATGCGGCGATTTTTATGAATTTTTTTGTGTATATTTGGTAGATATGAGAATAGGTGTTAAAGTATATTTCATACCATTAGGTGATTAGAAACAATTGTTACACACGTTTTTAGACACGTTTGTTACCTCTTGAGTAGTAGGTACGTATAAAAGTACGAAATCTATACACGGAGCGGCACTGTCGCGTTTGCTTATTGCCTGTTTCATTAAGCAGCTTGCATGCCATCGTCAAAAGAAGCGCCATGAACAGTAGGCCTTATTATTGATAAGACATATCAATAGTTCGTTTCTATTTACATGAAAATTGAAGGTATTCTGTTAATTTTCAGAATACGTTTAACCACGTCGCAATAGACCAAACCGCACCTGATTATGCTGATCTTTTTCTACCACACCCTGATAATACGCGTCAATGGTGGTTTTTTAACGAGGTAAATATAACGAGGTAAATATGTGCTATTTAGATATTGAATCTATAGCGGGAAACTGAAGATTGTTAAAATATTTAATGACATAATTAAGAATTAATAGGGGCTGATTTCAATTTACTGCTGGCTTGCCTGGAAAAAATCGCTTTAAAGCGATAAGGTCGCCCATAACATTGTTTTGTGTTCCTTCCTTGTGCTCTTTATGTATATTATGTTTTGGTGTACAAACAATAAAGTGTTAAATAAATAAATAAATAAAACACATTATACGACACCGCATTATGTCATGTTACACGTTACGGATATATATTCCGTATCATATGTATAGAATCGTTAAAAATATTTAAGAGCATACGAGAACCTGCTCATAAAAAAACTGACTGAAAAAAGGTAGTTTTTTCGTGGTTAGCGTGGTGGTCAAACCTTATGTTCTTTCATTAAATTTCAATTTTAAGAATTTTGCATGGAATAACAATGCAAATCCTCATTGCATAAAATGTTTATATTTATGTATTATAACTGACTGCCCTGTAGCCTAGTTGGTAGCGAACCTGCCTGCACAGCGAAGGGTCCAGGGTTCGATTTCCGGCCAGGGCAGATATTTATGTGACAAACAAATATTTGTACTCGGGTCATGGATGTTATTGTGATGTGTTATATGTGTAGTCCATTCCACCTGCGACGCAGGTTAAAACCTACTGCGGGTATACGCCCCACATAAGTGTGTAAGCGTTTATATAAATAATAAATATCTAATACAATTCTCACGCAATTTCACAGGCAGACTGGCAGAGACCTTTGCAAACGTGATGAAGACTGCGTTAATACACAAACATTATACCTACTAAGTTATTATAATAAATATTCAAATATTAAGTATTGAATTTTATTATTTAAAAAAAACCAGCCCTCTCCCCGCACGCGTTGTCCGGGATAATAAGAACTCTATCGCCCTAACCCAGAGTCACTAACGGTTACTTTAATCGCTCCTTAGTAAAGAATCATCATACAAATTCTGTACTAAGGAGCGATTTAAGTAACCGTTAGATCATGCTCTACCTATGTGCTAAATTTAATGAAAATCCGTTCAATAGTTTTTGCGTAAAAGAGTAACAGATATTCATACAAGCTTTCATGATACTTACTCGTATTTCACTACATTGTAAATAGTTATCACACACAAACGAAAAACGTGAAAAATTTCACGATACATTTAAAAAGGTAAGTAGCTAGCTATGCGATGAAAATCCCTACCACCATGTATTACTATGCTTATTATTCTTGCCAAAAAATAACCGACTTCAAAATTACTCAAAAACTACTCATCATATCTCAAATCAAATTTAAGTGGGACCACATAACAAGCATTACCTTTCGATTAAAAAAAGAATCATCAAAATCGGTTCACCCAGTCGAAAGTTCTGAGGTAACAAACATGAAAAAAAAATACAGTCGAACTGAACACCTCCTCCTTTTTTGAAGTCAGTTAAAAAGTGACCAGGGAGAGCCGTTCGCCTTGGTCATAACTTTATCTCGATGAATGGTCGATGAATATTGTTTACTTACATCATGGAGTATAGAGATAAAGAGAAATTACTCTGCTGTCCAAAATTGTCCGTCAAACTGAGTTAAAGTGGTGGCAACAGAGTTTTGGACTGCGTAAATATTTGAAGTTTGGTATATCTACAGGACTGTGACTATCTAACTTCAATCCGTCAACAACTGCTAACATTCATACATACCCTTTGCCTACGCTAGCGCCAATTTACTGCGTAAAGCTGGAAAATTTTTCAACTTTCCCCCATATGAGTCAGTTCTCCTTTACCTATATTCTCCATGTTTACAATGTCATTAATGTCACAATTGTTGATATTATACACTTCACATTCTCGAATGATACACTAGCGACATCTACGAATCAGTTAGTAAACAAGTATCAAGTGGTTTTATAAAAAAGCAAAATGGTGAAAGGAACGTAGAAGCCTGCAGGAGTTGTCACAGAATTTGTTAGTAATGTGTTACATAGATGGCGCTGTAATGTTATGATTAAATTGTTATCTTACCGTATCAATCAAAAAGAAAAGGGCTGAAAAACAAGGTATCGTAGCGTCGTTCAATTGTTTTGTTATTTACTAGCATACCCGCCCTCGCGTCGTTTTGAAAAAAGTAGTCCTTGTCATTCAACTATTATTATGTACTAGCGTATAGAACAGACACCGCGAACATCGGCTTCGGGGTGTACAACATTGCAGCCGGCCGGCTGCATTTCATTTTGTCACTCAGCTGCACTCATTGCGGCCGCATGCCAAATAGTCCGTGAGCCAGATAGTATTTTTTGTCAGTCATTTCCTCTCAAGCGATAACTCGTGAAATACTTCACAGAGTTGCATTATACAGCATGGTGAACGTCAGCTGCCGCTCCAAGGGTGGGTAGGGGGGCGGCAGCCTTTCAATCATGTAAAAAAAAATAATTGTTTTCAGTCATTTCCTCCCGACTGAAAATTTGTTAGATGATAGATAACGTAATTATTTAAAGGTAAAAAAAAGTCAGCTGGCCATACCGTGGTGGATTATACGTCAGCTGGGCGCGCGCACAGAGCGTAAAGTAAAATAACTGTAGTTAAGTAATTTCCTCTCACTTGAAAATGTGTCAGGTGATAGTTTACGTGCTATTTTGAATAAACAAAAACATCAGCTGGCTCTAAGTTGGTGGATTGTACGTCAGCTGGGCACGCGAACATGCAAAAAAAAATTTTTTGTTCAGTGATATCCTCTCACTTGAAAATGCGTCAGATGATACTTTACATGTTATTTTGAGTAAATAAAAACGTCAGCTGGCTGTATGTTGGTGGAAAGGTCGTCAGCTGATGCAGTGAATGGTGGAGCTCAGAAGCCAGGCGTGAGCGCCGATCGCTTATTTACATTCGTCAGCTGACGGGTTTTCCACCAACTTAGAACCAGCTGATGTTTTTGTTTATTCAAAATAGCACGTAAACTATCACCTGACACATTTTCAAGTGAGAGGAAATTATTTAACTACAGTTATTTTACTTTACGCTCTGTGCGCGCGCCCAGCTGACGTATAATCCACCACGGTATGGCCAGCTGACTTTTTTTTACCTTTAAATAATTACGTTATCTATCATCTAACAAATTTTCAGTCGGGAGGAAATGACTGAAAACAATTATTTTTTTTTACATGATTGAAAGGCTGCCGCCCCCCTACCCACCCTTGGAGCGGCAGCTGACGTTCACCATGCTGTATAATGCAACTCTGTGAAGTATTTCACGAGTTATCGCTTGAGAGGAAATGACTGAAAACAATTATTTTTTTTTACATGATTGAAAGGCTGCCGCCCCCCTACCCACCCTTGGAGCGGCAGCTGACGTTCACCATGCTGTATGATGCAACTCTCTGAAGTATTTCACGAGTTATTGCTTGAGAGGAAATTGGTCAGGAAAATCTGTCGCTAGCTCACGGACCAAAAATTGTTTATAAAAAAACTGAAAAAATGACAAATGATGATGAAAAAAGAACGTGTCACAATTGCACGACAAAAAACAAAAAAGATAATGGTATCACTTATCATCGGTAAGAAAACAAAATATTAACTTAAGACGTTCACGCCGGCGCGGGCCACCGGTGGTTCACGCTAGACTGACTCATCGGGCGGCGCGGACCACCGGTGGCCCGCACTAGATTGTCCCATCGGGCGCCGCGGGCCACCGGTGGCCCGCACTAGATTGTCTCATCGAGCGGTTTGTACCCACGGTAGCCGGGTGAATTTTCATTTTTGCCATTTTTATGACATTTTTTAGGTAACTTTTTATTTTGTCCAAGAAATTAAGGAATAACAACTGAATTAGTTTAGTTTTTTATAGAATAAGCTCGTGATATATTGCAACTATGATTTAAACAGCAAATTCAGGAGAAAATCCAGAAAAAAGGAAATGAAAGGAAAGGAAAAGTCATGTTGAAGTAAATGATGTTGTGTAGAGGAAAATGATATAGCCCATTAACGTAAATGATGAGGTGTGGAGGGTAATGACGAAAATTTAAATCCCAACGTGTAATCAACTTTTTTATCAAGAAAAGTAACAATATTTGTTTGATTTAATAAAATCAACATAACATATTGAAGTATTTTATTGACTGATTACGTATTTTATATATTTTATCAGTCATAAAAACAACATGACTTTTATAACTTAATGTATGACTACAATCAATGGTAAGTGGTAATGAAGACTTCTTGATTGATAAGCCGCGCTTACTTTATTAAGCCTATTTACTCTTAACTTGAAGACACCCAAGATATAATTTATCGCAGGAATTTTATTCCTGACCTTCGTGGTTCGCATAATAAATGATCAAGCAAAGGATCGTCTGCACATAGAGGACATAGGGATGCTTACTGCGAAGGCAAGGTGATGATGTTTTATCTGGACATTCGATTGTGGAGATTGACGGATTAAGTCATAATATTGTCCCATGCACACTCTCCAAAATTTTAGAAAAAAAAACAACAGTAAATTAGATGCTGGCTACTCTACACACGTGCTCGAGGCTTTGTAGGTTGGTGTCAGTGGTCATCAATACACCTTTAAAGCATGCCCCTACACGGAATCACACGCTGATAGATGGCATTTGGTTCTTCTTCTTCCGTTCGTCTCTAGGACACCCAGAATTCTAGAAGCTACCATAGTTTGGATTCAATAAACCGGCCAGAATATATTTTCGAGTGTATCTACACTTCTAACAACCGAAGGCTGACGATGTATTCGAAAGATACCTTCTGAAGAACGAAGAAGAAGAAGGTGAACGGGCTCCTTTTGACAGTGAATATAGACGCTTAAGTTTTCGTGGCGTTGAATCTCAAAGGGTTAGCATCGCCCCATTGAGTGCCAGAAGTGTGAGATTCACACGCTCGACCAAGACCACTTCTTCAGACTGTATTTATTGGACCCGGACGGTCCCGGCGGTAGACAATTACCTCTCCACAATTGTACTGTCATCTGCGGACATATACACATTGAGCATGAGCTGATTTTGATGTGCAAGAATAAAGTTAAGGGGAAAACAGACCTCTGGAACTCTAGCAAAGGTTGTCATTGCTAATGTCGAGCAACTCAGAAATTCAAATTTTTTGAAAATATAATATAGCCTATGTTACTCGGGGATAGTGTAGCTTCCCAATAGTGAAAGAATTTTTGAAATCGGTTCAGTAGTTTCGGAGCCTATTCAATGCAAACAAAAAATCAAATCTTTCCTCTTTATATATTAGTATAGATATACGCGCTTTTGGGTTGATTTTGTGGATTAACGGCACCTTTCGAGTTAAGTTCTTGGTGGCTACACTCAATCAGGTTGTTAATATTATTTAGATTCGTCATTTTTCTCTACAGGAATCATTCACGTCATTAGAATTTTGCGGTAAATGATGTAGCGATTTATGACGAAACGGTACAAAACGTAAGAAAACTTGCTTAATTTTATATCACTTATAATGGAATTAAGTTATTTTTTATTAAATACCATTAGGCGATATTCATGGGTACTTATTATTGAATTATATATTTTTTTATCAAAAATATTTTCAGGAGTTTGATGACGAGATTTTCTGACAAACTATCCTTATCATTAACTTTCACGTACTTTATCATATTCACAATGCATTTTTCATCCAAATCTTGATTTCAACTGAGAGAAGCGGGTGTAAAGAACACTTTGAATTGGTTTTAAAATTTTAAATAATAATTTGATTGAACAAATTTCACGAAACAAAAACCGCGGATGTTAATGACGATAATCTCGTGACAAAATTTTAAACGGTCAAATAATGGTATTACAGATAATTTACGCTTGAAAAACATTTATGAATATTCAGCTTAGACATTAATTCTTACGTATAGAGAGTAAAAAAGCAATTTTTAGGGCGGTATTTTGAGTTCCTTGTGACATTAATGAAACATCCCATTAAATAACAGGGAGTTTAATGACATTCCGAGCATTATTTTAAATTTTTTAACATTCTAACATCAGAATTTTATTATTTAACTTAATACGACTTTTAAGTAAATACAATAATTAAGGTTTTAGTAAACATTTTGAGTGATCACATTTAAATTCCAAGACAAAAAATTGAATTACATGCATAAATGGCAGTTTTGAAAATTCACCCAGCCCCACTAGATTGTTTCATCGGGCGGCGCGTACCCATAGACATAATACTACTAGACTAGACAAGCGGGCCTTCTAGAAAGAGAAAGAGACCAAGGAGACTCGCGTAACTCGTAAGTAAGACAAGGATAGGTTTACCTCCTGCCTTTCTTCGCAGCGTGACGGTTTCACTTACATATGCTCAGATACCTTGCCTAGTCTAGTAGTATTATGTCTATGCGCGTACCACCGGTGGTGGCACCAAAGAGTACTTTGTTACATACTGAAAGGTGGCACTCACTGACTCACTGTACTACTGAGCAGTGAGCAAACATGCAACATATTTGCAGGTCGAAACCACGGACCTTAAAGAAATACGGACGTAATCTCAAGAACAAATTCAGTGAAGCACCCATCGGAATACAGACTCTCTATTCGTACAAGTAAACACGCACACACTGACATCATCGGCCGCCATTCCGGCGCCGGACCGCACTCGAGTCATACGGACAACGGGAGTTGATAAAGAATAATAAAAATGCCTTTGTGTGCTGTTAAAAGTTGCAAGAACAATAGTAATTCAGTTAAAAAACCAAAAGGGATCACCTTTCTCAAGTAAGCTTGTAATTTAATCACTGATTTCTTTTATTTTTCCTAAAGTTATTAACAAAATAAAACTAGAAAAATTGTAACCACAAAATTAGCCAGTGTTGCCAACAATATTGCATATGCTAATACCCAGAATGTGTGGGAAAATTATAGCATATATAATAATCGAGTTTCTTACTTTAGTTTAAAAGTATATATTTTTGGAGTTCCGTACTAAATAACAAGGAACACTTACCTATATGTTTGCCATGTCTGTCCGTCTGTCCGTGGCATTGCTTACAAACTAACAATTTTAAAAAGCTGAAATTTGGTATAGATTAAGGTATTTTAATTACGTTGTTAATGGTAGAACAAAATTTGAAAAAAAAATTTTTAGGTACCTCCCCTATAAGTAAAGTGGGTAAACCAGTGTATTTAATCTGTTGTCAATTAATGAAATTCATTAATCTCATCAAATATAACAATTTGCATTTATTGAATGTGGAATGTGATAAATTCGATTTACATGCATTAATTATTTAAGTAGATAACTAAATTTTAAGTGAAGAATTTATAGTGTGCGTCCAAACGTAATAATTTAGTAAAGCTCTTTAGTTGTATGAACAATTATTCACAACCTACTTAATTACTTATGCATTTTTAGGGTTCCGTAGCCGAATGGCAAAAAACGGAACCCTTATAGATTCGTCATGTCTGTCTGTCTGTCTGTCTGTCTGTCTGTCTGTCCGTCCGTATGTCACAGCCACTTTTTTCCGAAACTATAAGAGCTATACTGTTGAAACTTGGTGAGTAGATGTATTCTGTGAACCGCATTAAGATTTTCACACAAAAATAGAAAAAAACACTAAATTTTGGGGGTTCCCCATACTTAGAACTGAAACTCAAAAATGTTTTTTTCATCAAACCCATACGTGTGGGGTATCTATGAATAGGTCTTCAAAAATGATATTGAGGTTTCCAATATAATTTTTTTCTAAACTGAATAGTTTGCGCGAGAGACACTTCCAAAGTGGTAAAATGTGTGTCCCCCCCTCTGTAACTTCTAAAATAAGAGAATGATAAAACTAAAAAAAATATATGATGTACATTACCATGAAAACTTCCAACGAAAATTGATTTGAATGATATTTAGTAAGTAGTTTTTTTTTAATACGTCATAAATCGTAAACCGCAAAAAACATTGATCAAAGTTACAACGAACTACAAGAACTTTTATATTATGTTAAATGCTGCTACGGAACCCTTCATGAGCGAGTCCGACTCGCACTTGGCCGCTTTTTTTACTAAATTTTAACTAAAAAGTGTCTGTCCAAACGTGTTAAGTGATAAGCCCCGCCCATCTACTTAACAGAAAAATTTCAATCTTTTTTTTTGTTTACTTGCGTACAAAATTTTAACTACTAAATTGTTCGTTTACCTTATTAATTTACTTAAAATTTAGTTATCTACTTAACTAATTAATACGTGTAAACCGTACATTACGGAATAACTATTCAGTAAGTAATAAATTTAGTGTTTAGATTTTACTATTACATAAAGAAAAAATGGGGAAATGGTTTATTGTTATTCAAAAGGGAAATGTTCATATCGTGGTAACCCCAAAATTACGCACACGTAGTAAGCGATCGGCCATTACTATGCTTCACTCTCAATTAGACAAGGTTATGTCCGTTCTTTTTTGACGTCCGTGGTCGAAACAGGCAAAAATCGCGCGCCGCACGATGAAGCGCGTCATTAATCCGAGCGCCGTCGCGCCGCTTCACAGCAACACTAATGAAAATCGGCCCCGGCGTGAACGTGTTAAGGGGATTGCCTTGCCCGATGACCTTGGAGATTTGGTCCCTCGACTAGTATTTTTTAACTAAGCGCCATCTACCGACCAACGACTATACTACAATAAAACGAACTGAAGATAAAGCAAGAAAACATGTGGCACAGAGATTTCATCGTTTTTGCCTATTTATATTCGCTCTCTGAGAGATCTTCGAATACATTTTGTTCCTATAGTTTTTGTAGTCTTGTACGAGTACCTGCCTACATGATAATAATTTATTTATTTTGAACTACACTATGCATTATGCCTGCTGACATATTATGTAGCTTTCATTCTGAAGTCTGATGATGACCAGGTAAGTACTGATCAGTTTTCAGTAACGGGAATAGTTAGGATGACCTAGCTTTCAACATTTATCTAATTGAGCATGGGTGCTACTACATGAAACATTCTGAAGGTCTGATGATGACCAGGTAAGTGCTTATAGGTTCTCAGTAACGGAAGTACTTATGATGACCTAGCTTTCAACATTTAACTAATTGAGCACGGGTGCTACTACATGAAACATTCTAAAGGTCTGATGATGACCAGGTAAGTGCTTATAGGTTCTCAGTAACGGAAGTACTTAGGATGACCTAGCTTTCAACATTTTTCTAATTGAGCACGGGTGCTACTACATGAAACATTCTGAAGGTATGATGATGACCAGGTAAGTGCTTATAGGTTCTCAGTAACGGAAGTACTTAGGATGACCTAGCTTTCAACATTTATCTAATTGAGCACGGGTGCTACTACATGAAACATTCTGAAGGTCTGATGATGACCAGGTAAGTGCTTATAGGTTCTCAGTAACGGAAGTACTTAGGATGACCTAGCTTTCAACATTTATCTAATTGAACACGGGTGCTACTACATGAAACATTCTAAAGGTCTGATGATGACCAGGTAAGTGCTTATAGGTTCTCAGTAACGGAAGTACTTAGGATGACCTAGCTTTCAACATTTATCTAATTGAGCACGGGTGCTACTACATGAAACATTCTGAAGGTCTGATGATGACCAGGTAAGTGCTTATAGGTTCTCAGTAACGGAAGTACTTAGGATGACCTAGCTTTCAACATTTAACTAACTGAGCACGGGTGCTACTACATGAAACATTCTAAAGGTCTGATGATGACCAGGTAAGTGCTTATAGGTTCTCAGTAACGGAAGTACTTAAGATGACCTAGCTTTCAACATTTATCTAATTGAGCACGGGTGCTACTACATGAAACATTCTGAAGGTCTGATGATGACCAGGTAAGTGCTTATAGGTTCTCAGTAACGGAAGTACTTAGGATGACCTAGCTTTCAACATTTATCTAATTGAACACGGGTGCTACTACATGAAACATTCATTTCCACCAAAGTCTGTAATCTGTAATCTCCAACAATAGTCTAGTACATTTTAATAACATCAAAAACAGGCTAGAGCTTGAAATTATGCATAGAAGGAAACATTTGTATGAAAATTATTATTTTTTGTATGGCAATACTGAAAATTTCCACCAAAATGTGCGATCTATAAGATCCAACAATAGTCCTGTACATTTAAATGACATCAGAAGCAGGCTAGTGCTTGAATTTATGCATAGAAGGATACATTTGTATGAAAATTATTATTTTTTGTATGGCAATACTGAAATTTATTTCCACCAAAGTGTACGATCTGTAAGATCCAACAATAGTTCCATACATTTAATGACATCAAAAGCAGGCAAGAGCTTGAAATAATGCATAAAAGGATACATTTTTTTTCTGAACATTTTCACTTATAACTTTTTTATTTATAGTTTTATGACAAATAGTTACTGGACCAAAGTTGTAGAGAATTTAATTTGCAACAAAAAATTTTAACAATTTTTTTTTATCAAATAAATAGTTTAAGAGATATATCGAAAAAACCATTTCAACCCCTATTTTCAAGATGGCGGCCGTGGGACAAGGATGGCGACCCCACAAACTTGGTTTTAGCATTACACTGACCCCCCCTACACATCAAAAAAATAAAATTGCGTCCTTTAAAAAACGCAAGGTAAGGCCTAAAAAATGTAACATTTCAATGGACTATTGTATTTTGGAAAAAAGTAAGTTAGATCTATAACTCGTCTTCCAGATATATTTTTTGTTTCTGCTTGTGATTCTTCTTCAATAATCAAATCTTGTAAATCTTCTTCATCTTGTTCAACCTAAAACAAACAAACAATGCAGTGTCAAATTAAATTAGCTAGGGAAACTATCTAGTATCTAACAAATACCACAGTGTAAGCAAACAGAATAAGTTACCGGCAAAATTTGCTCTGCCCCCTCTTCAACTTCCATCCCAGACAGATCGTATGTTTCTGTTAACGGCTTAAGTTCCTGATTTTGTAATTCTGAGTTTTGCTGGTTCCTGAACTGCCTGAAACATAATAACTTAAGTGAGCGAAGGTAATGTTTTTGCTGCTACAGTCAGTAATAAGCCATACACAAAAAAACAAATGAGTCCAATCACGATAGTTCTACTTAGTGCCGTCACTGAGATCCTTTACCCACCTTCGGAGTCCACCATCAGGTAGGTGAAATCATCAGTCACCAAGGTCTCCATGAGATCTTTCAAATGAGTCTAAGCACGATGCTTCTACGTAGTGACGTCACTGAGATCCTTTACCCACCTTAAGAGTCCACCATCAAGTAGGTGACATCATCAGTCACCAAGGTCTCAATGATACCTTTTAAATGAGTTCAAACACGATGGTTCTATGTAGTGACGTCACTGAGATCCTTTACCAACCTTCGGAGTCCGCCATTAGGTAGGTGACATCATCAGTCACCAAGGTCTCCAAAAGCCTTTTCAAATGACTCCAAACATGATAGTTGTACGTAGTGCCTTCAATGAGATCCTTTACCCACCTTCGGAGTCCACCATCAGGTAGGTGACATCATAAGTCACCAAGGTCTTAATGAGACCTTTCAAATGAGTCCAAACACGATGGTTCTATGTAGTGCCGTCACACAGATCCTTTACCCACCTTCGGAGTCCATCATCAGGTAGGTGACATCATGAGTTATCAAGGTCTTAATGAGAGCTTTCAAATGAGTCCAAACACGATGGTTCTACGTAGTGCCGTCACTGAGATCCTTTACCCACCTTCGGAGTCCACCATCAGGTAGGTGACATCATTAGTCACCAAGGTCTCCATGAGACCTTTCAAATGAATCCAAACACGATGGTTCTATGTAGTGACGTCACTGAGATCCTTTACCCACCTTCGGAGTCCACCATCAGGTAGGTGACATCATCAGTCACCAAGGTCTCCATGAGACCTTTCAAATGAGTCTAAGCACGATGCTTCTACGTAGTGACGTCACTGAGATCCTTTACCCACCTTAAGAGTCCACCATCAAGTAGGTGACATCATCAGTCACCAAGGTCTCAATGATACCTTTTAAATGAGTTCAAACACGATGGTTCTATGTAGTGACGTCACTGAGATCCTTTACCAACCTTCGGAGTCCGCCATTAGGTAGGTGACATCATCAGTCACCAAGGTCTCCAAAAGCCTTTTCAAATGACTCCAAACATGATAGTTGTACGTAGTGCCTTCAATGAGATCCTTTACCCACCTTCGGAGTCCACCATCAGGTAGGTGACATCATAAGTCACCAAGGTCTTAATGAGAGCTTTCAAATGAGTCCAAACACGATGGTTCTACGTAGTGCCGTCACTGAGATCCCTTACCCACCTTCGGAGTCCACCATCAGGTAGGTGACATCATTAGTCACCAAGGTCTCCATGAGACCTTTTAAATGAATCCAAACACGATGGTTATACGTAGTGCCGTCAATGAGATCCTTTACCCACCTTCGGAGTCCATCATCAGGTAGATGACATCATTAATCACCAAGGTCTCCATGAGACCTTTCAAATGAATCCAAACACGATGGTTATACGTAGTGCCGTCACACAGATCCTTTACCCACCTTCGGAGTCCACCATCAGGTAGGTGACATCATTAGTCACCAAGGTCTCCATGAGACCTTTCAAATGAATCCAAACACGATGATTATACGTAGTGCCGTCAATGAGATCCTTTACCCACCTTCGGAGTCCACCATCAGGTAGGTGACATCATCAGTCACCAAGGTCTTAATGAGAGCTTTCAAATGAGTCCAAACACGATGGTTCTACGTAGTGCCGTCACTGAGATCCTTTACCCACCTTCGGAGTCCACCATCAGGTAGGTGACATCATTAGTCACCAAGGTCTCCATGAGACCTTTTAAATGAATCCAAACACGATGGTTATACGTAGTGCCGTCAATGAGATCCTTTACCCACCTTCGGAGTCCATCATCAGGTAGATGACATCATTAGTCACCAAGGTCTCCATGAGACCTTTCAAATGAATCCAAACACGATGGTTATACGTAGTGCCGTCAATGAGATCCTTTACCCACCTTCGGAGTCCATCATCAGGTAGATGACATCATTAGTCACCAAGGTCTCCATGAGACCTTTCAAATGAATCCAAACACGATGGTTATACGTAGTGCCGTCACACAGATCCTTTACCCACCTTCGGAGTCCACCATCAGGTAGGTGACATCATTAGTCACCAAGGTCTCCATGAGACCTTTCAAATGAATCCAAACACGATGGTTATACGTAGTGCCGTCAATGAGATGCTAATACCCACCTTCGGAGTCCATCATCATTTAGGTCTCCATCCGCCGTCAAACGAAATTCTCAAGATAGCTAAAACGTTAAAAAAATAAACACACTAGAAATAATGAGAGCTCGGTCACGTTTCACTTTATTACATTTATTCATATATTTAGTCACAGTCAGTCTTACTCTATGATAGGGTCAATAAACTAAACGAAATTATAATCTACTTTACATATATTTACAAACTTAATTTCTATTGTTCTTTTACGAAATATTTATATTTATACTATTTACAATATGACTTCATTCAAAAAATTTTCAAAACGTGAGGTTTTAGTTTTTATTTGGAAAAAATAACGCGCGTACAATCCACCCGTCACAAGAGTCATCGAGACACTGATGTATCGCGTTGCGAGACTCCCGAACACGCGACGCAGGGCTTAGCGGGGGCGCTCCAGCGGGGTACTGGTGAAGTTTTGGGTTTTTATTCATTATTTAAAAATATTAAAAGAATTAAGAAAAAAAAAACCATACAAATTGTGAAACACGTCATTACATATTTTTTAGTACAATATTCATGCCGAACTATTTAACCGTTACAGAGAACATTTACAATTTAGGTTGAAGAAGGACCTATTTAACAATTTTTTTTCCCAATATTTGGGAGAGGTTATTAAAATTTTAAATAATAGAATATCATTGTGATGACCTTCAGTATACCATATATTTTTTATATGGAAATCGCACAAAAGGATTCATCTGCAATCTTCTTCAAACTTACAGTATTTTTGAGATTTGAGCGAGCCAATCCCCTTAAATCAACTAAAACAAATTTAATTAAATTATTGTGCAATGTTCCCGCCATTTTTGAATGAAAAAATCATAAGGAGCGTTTGAACTTGGCATGCCATTAGCGTGTTAATGGACTAAATAAGCTTGCTTAGGCTTGCCGTCTTAGTTCGGCAAGTGTGCAAACGAGGCTTCTAGTTTGAAAAGAAAACGGAGGGCAAGCCGGCGGTGGAACACACATTTTGTTTGAGATGTCTTTTCTATGTATATGTTACCGGCAAAACCCGATTTCAGGTCAAACTAGTTTGGCCTAGGCCAAACTAGTTTATCCTACTCGTGTCAGGTCAAACCAGTTTGGCCTAGTCTAAACTAGTTGGGCCTAGGCCAGACTAGTTTGTCCCGACATGATTAGGCAAAACTAGTTTTTCGTCAGTCTAGTCGTCAGTTAGAGTAATATTCATTTAGTTGTATATTGTTTACCAAATGATGTATTATGTAAAGTTTCGGACCAATGTTATAAAGAAAATGACAAATCATTATAATTACAAAGTTGCATTGTATGCACTTTTAAGGAGAATTCAGGGGTTTTTGATACATAAACAGGCTTCCAAACGTCTCCGGCGCTGCGGGAAATGCAGCCCCTCCGCCCTTGCGTAACAAACTGCAGGCACTCCATGCTCGCCTACGCAGCTTCGGCTCACATGGTGCCTGCAGTTCGTTACAGCGGGCGGGGGCTGCTCTCCCTCCGCGCCTCCGGGGTTTACATTCACTCTAGGGGTAGGGCAGACGAGTACCACGTGGGGTCGGGGTTACCTAAGTCGGTTCTGTCACCAATTTTGAAAAAAATTAAGGAACTGTTACACAGACGAAACGTTATTCGTGTAAAAGTTGTCTGGCCTAGTGAAGAATTTGACAAATGATAAGTGCCCTGAAAGTGTTGTGTCATTATAATAATCAGCATAACAATAATTCTTCCAAATGAAACGTTGTCATACAAAAATTTGACAATCGTTAGTTGTCAAAGTGAAAAATAGGCGAATCGTTGGTTGGCAAGTGATAATCGGCCAAACAATTTTTGGCGAAAAGGCAGGATCCCGAAACGTTGTCATACAAAAATTTTACAATCGTTAGTTGTCAAAGTGAAAAATAGGGGAACCGTTGGTTGGTAAGTGACAATCGGCCAAACAATTTTCGGCGAGAAGGCAGGATCCCGTTTTAAGCACAAAGATTTGTCGAATAAATATAAATCCGTAACAATTCGGTTCTAATCAGTTTTAGACTGACGACAAACTAGTTTTGCCTAATCGTGTCGGGACAAACTAGTCTGGCCTAGGCCCAACTAGTTTGGACTAGGCCAAACTAGTTTGACCTGACACGAGTAGGATAAACTAGTTTGGCCTAGGCCAAACTAGTTTAACCTGAAATCGGATTTTGCCGGTAACATATATATATACTTCAATTGTTCGGTTTACACGTATTAAGTAGTTAACTAAATTTTAACTAAAAAGTTACTAAATTGTCTGTTTACACGTATTAATTTACTTAAAATTTTACTTACTTACTTCTACTTACTTATTTTACTTACTGTAAATTACATCCCAGCGGCGGTTACAGAACAGTCCGCATCACGCTCGGTATTGATCTATACTGAATGAACAGATATTTAATAGTACCTATGGCATTGCTGTCAATTCCAGTGGAGTTTCATAAAAAAAAACTATATGTAGGTATATTTTACTAAATATAAAACCTACACGATGATGTTGTATGTAATATCTTTGAACCTACAATGATGTTGTATGTAATAAAATTAGTTCAGCCGTTTTCCTAATATTAATACTGTGAATATCAGATTTTTTAGGAAAATTATCACTATATATTTCTTAACATACAATATTTAATGAGACTACGAGTGTATTATCTAATCTCGAGAACGAAACACTGAAGCATAAATTAATTAATTATCTCTTAAGCTAGTCCCTAGACATAAGATTGTAAATACTGTAAAAATATTACAATTTTAATGAATATACCGTGACTTGACGTGAATGCGGAATGGCAAATACAGTGTTTCATTGAACTATCTACAAAATCACCATAAATAAAAACCAGTTGATGCTCGTTCATTGCCATTTTAATCTTCCGTGCAAAAACGTCAGTCTTTAGAGGAAAATGATTGTAGTCAGTCCGATTTTAATTATCTTGCAATTTTTGTGGAGGTAACTAATGAATTTATAGTGTTGTTTATTTTTTAACCAACTTCAAAAAAGGAGGAGGTTCTCAATTCGAGTGTATTTTGTTTTTTTTTATGTTTGTTACCTCAGAACTTTCGACTGGGTGAACCGATTTTGATAATTCTTTTTTTAATCGAAAGCTGGTGCTTGTCATGTGATCCCACTTAAATTTTATTGAGATCTGACACTGGCATCCATGAGAAAACCATGTAAGTCTTAGTATTAAGTATGTGCGCGACAAATGGGCGAATAACTCAATATCACGCCAACCGATTTCGATGATCATTTTTTTAATCGAAAGCAGGTGCTTGTCATGTAGTTCCACATAAATTTGAACGAGATCTGACAAGAAGTTTTTGAGTAAATTTGAAGTCGGTTATTTTTTGTTAGTAAAATTTAGATTATTGTCTGTGAAGTGACAGTGTCTTGAATTTAGGTCTTCGAGTTCACCCGTTATATTGTATTCATTCAAATCTTCGAGTCCCTTACAGAACAAAATTCGACCATAATCATAATCATGTCTGTAAATAAAGAAAACGTAATTATCAATTTTCATAATATAAGATACCATTAGAGCGCGTCCTAAAAATCAGTAGCTCCTAAAAATCAGTAGATCCTAAAAATCAGAAGCTCCTAAAAATCAGTAGCTCCTAAAAATCAGTAGCTCCTAAAAATCAGTAGCTCCTAAAAATCAGTAGCTCCTAAAAGTCAGTAGCTCCTAAAAATCAGTAGCTCCTAAAAATTAGTAGCTCTTAAAAATCAGTAGCTTCTAAAAATCAGTAGCTCCTAAAAATCAGTACACAAAAGGGTATATAGTTGTTTTCTCTAAATCTATTAATCATTACTATATTCGGCATTGCGTAATTATTTCTGTGATGTTTTATTTTAAATCAAACGATATTAAATGCAAAATGTCTTAAGATTATAATATAATTGCTGGAGAACCTACCACCTGCATATTTTTCGATATGTGTGATATTCATGTAAAGTCGGTAAGCCAGATAACAATGTTATCATGCGCATCCTGTGCTTCTACTTGGGGAACCCTTTTAATGTTACAGATGTCTTGATATTCAGTGGTTTGTCCGTTTTGTTGCTTGACGGACAACATATAGACATAAAAATACTTTATTTGGTAATATTATTAACTAGCTGACCCGGCGAACTTCGTATCATCTAACAAATTATAATTTTTCTAAAATAACAGTAGGTTAGTTACTCCTTGTTATATCAGCTATCTGCCAGTGAAAGTCCTGTCAAAATCGGTCCAGCCATTTCAGAGATTATCCAGAACAAACAGACAAACACAAAAATTCTAAAAAATGTTGTTTTGGTATTATGTACCGTGTATACATCCATATGCACTTAGTAAAAAGCGGTTATTTTAATATTGCAAACAGACACTCCAATTTTATTTATTTGTATAGAGTAGATTACCTTTATATGTTATATACCTATTGTATAGAATAATTTTATTTACCTATCCATTATCTCGGCATAAGTTAGCAGGTGTTTTAACAGTTGCTAAGTAAATCACTTGAAGGCTATGGATATATAAAATATTGAGAACGGCTATAAATAATTAACTTATTTATTTATTTGCTTACTTAATCTTTATTCGACCAAAAAAAATAGTGATACAATTGGCGGACTTAATGCTAAGTAGCATTCTCTAATAGTCAACCTTCAGGATGTGCAGAAAACGGTTGAAAGCGGTACAATAAGCACAGAAAACAATCATATTAATTTATAGTAATAACGAATAGATATGGGAGGGGAAACGATGTACAGACTCAATGATACATATCACTAGAGAGAATCCAACTGAAAAGTGAAACTAGATAAATACAGTAATACATACATTAAAAATATAAAGATAGAAAGGGAAAGAGTTCATAACATAATTTTAGTAAGAGAGTAGTTTTAAAAAGTGAGCATGAACATTTTATTTAAAGAGAATTTAGAGTACAATTTTCTGATGTCCTAGGGAAGAGAGTTTGAAAGCCGATTAACTTGGAACGTGAAAGAGTTGGAGATAAAACATGTGCGATGAGAGGGAAAAGCAAAAGCTAGGAAATCAGAGGAGCAAAGGTTCAGCTCATGGGCGTCACCGAGATAGTGAAATTTTTAAGATAGGAGCCACACGATTAAAAAGAACGAGAAGAGATATTTAAGAACATGAGATTGTCTACGTTCACGAATAGCAAACCATTTGAGTTGGCGACGATATGATCAAATTTACGTAGACAAAAAACAAAGCGGCACTTAGTTGTTTTCAATATTATATTAGTTAATTCATAATCTTATATTAAAAGAGGCTTTCAACAGTCCAATTATGTATTGTAACGTAAGTACGTTGAATTACGTTATCTGGTTTTTGTTCTAAGTTATCAGTGACATGAATATCACCTTTTATTAACGTGGTTACAATAAAACCGGCTTCCAGATCATTTGCCCCTGACATACTAATGCTTCTGAACGGGTTTTCTGTTCATTTAAGACATTAATAAACATTCTTCTTATAATCGTACTATCTCGCGATGTTACTACAATTTAGTAATTATTCAAACGAAGGTTAAAAAAGGAAAAGATTTTTAAATCGTCATCAACTAATGGCAAACATTTACAAAATTTTACGTTTCAGGCAAACCTCTTCGTCCTAAATGGCACCTCTCTTTTTTATTATTTAGAATGTTTAAATGTGTTTATTTTCTTCAGGGCAACTTTAATAAACATAAATAAGTGTATCATAGTCTGTCGGATAATGTGTAGACATGTAATATATTATTTTTTCTGTGTTTTAGTGGTGGGATCGAGGCGCGCGAGGTGTCAAAAGATCGGGCTCGGTGAGTAGTGAGTACTATGACGAATTGAAATAAAATTGAAGGTAGGGTAGCTATTTAAAATACATTTTTAAATTTTTGGAAATTTTTGGAAAATACCGGTTTTTTGGCGGGTTTTGCCAAATATTTGCTAAATTTAGAAAATATTTATTATGAAATGTATAGAAATTGGGTGCGCCAAGGAATTTCCAATCTTCCGATTCCACGCAGTCGTTGGTCGATGTGAAATTTGAGAAAAAACTATTTCTATAATGTATGTTATTATGAGGAAAACATTATAATTGAAAATTTAAAAAAAATTTAAAGGGAAATCCAAAACTAATTAGACAGTTGAAAAGAGTAAACCTATCTAATAGCCTTTTAAAATCTGTAATAGAGTAAGGTGAAGGTAGGGTAGGTACAAATATATTCTTAGCAAAACTGAGCTAAATAATTAATAAAAATTTTTTTTCAAAAATAACACTTAATTTTTATCACAAAAATCATAATTCACAAAAAAAATGGAACGGACTCAATTCTTAAAAATAAGTACATAACGGAGCGCCGAGACCGAGATGTATTCCATCCTGTGATATTCTTAGGTTATATGTCACAGTACAGATAGTGAGGTATTTTCTTGAAAGGATTATTCACAGAGATATCGTATTACAATCATTTTATTACAATTAACACTGTAACACTATACAACACAGAATAATAGAAGATTGTAGAAATATGAGCCAATAGTTTTGTACATACTCATGCGACCGGCATCACATCACGAATGGCCTCTGCCAGGGTTGCCAGACGTCGCCATGACACATACAACTCTATTCGGTGTTACCCGCTCAATTTACAACAATAATCGTTTAAGTAGCAATTATTCAAATCGATCACATTTAATCATTTATACGCCGCGCCGATACGGCCGTCCTGCTTGTCACACGTCCTCGTGTGCACTTTCTTCAACCTACGCAATTCCGCATCAACTGTGGACAAACGTCGCACCTTAATACACACCATACTGTATCGGTCACCCTGACCAACAACTGTAAACATTTTACTTCTCAAGTTACGCAATACATTTTAAACTTCAAATCGCTCATTGTTTCATTTGAATTGCAAACATTAAGGTATGTCTCACAAAATAAATCTTTGTTCATTGAGAAAGTAATGAACGAACATTGTATGTCTCACAATTAATCTTTGTTCAACAGGCTACTCTTTGTCACACAGGCGGGTTGATGTCACACAGGCGGGTTGATGTCACACAGGCTAATCTTTGTCACATAGTCGGGTTGATGTCACACAGGCTAATCTTTGTCACACAGGCGGGTTGATGTTACACAGGCTAATCTTTGTCACATAGTCGGGTTAATGTCACACAGGCTAATTTTTGTCACATAGTCGGGTTAATGTCACACAGGCTAATTTTTGTCACACAGGTTAGTGAAGGCCACACAGGAAAGTCACGTCCACACAGGCTAGTCAAGGCCACACAGGCTGATCATGGTCACACAGGTTTAGTCCCACACAGATTAGTCCCACACAGGTTAGTCAAGGCCACACAGGCTAGTCAAGGCCACACAGGCTAGTCAAGGCCACACAGGCTAGTCAAGGTCACACAGGTCCGTCAGTATCACACAGGTCCGTCAGTATCACACAGGTCCGTCAGTATCACACAGGTCCGTCAGTATCACACAGGTCCGTCAGTATCACACAGGTCCGTCAGTATCACACAGGTCCGTCAGTATCACACAGGTCCATCAGTATCACACAGGTTGGTGTCAATAAGTTGAAAACTTAAGGGAGATAAATATGCACACAGTACGTAATACTTCTTCCTGCCGATATCGGTACATTCTGACTCAGTACTATTTATTGGCATTTCAAGGCCAGAATTCTATTGCAAGTTGCAACAATAACCATCAAATGTCAAATGTGACATCACCATAAACTTGACAAGGAATAATTACCACTTTAGTGAGCAGTAATTAAAATAAGCTACAAAAGAATCAATACAGATCACCTGTTATATCACGTCGCCATCCGATGACGGATGATGCTCATCGTAAGCCACGGTACAAGGAGCCGCGATGCGCTCCCGTCGGTAACAACAAAATCAAATGCAGGTAGTTGACGCCAGTCCTCCTTATCACGCATTGATGTAATTTCTCGTCACCGTTTAGATATTCACAGGTTGCATGTCCATACAACTATCATTGTCACTTAGTTTATCTAAAACACGAAAAAAAAACACAAAGACAAAAACACGAAATGTCCACTTGTTATTTCTCTGAACCGAGAGTAGACGGCAAATTAAAGAACAACAAGATGTTCCAAAATTAAAAACTCCCGATCTCACTCACAGAATGCTTATGGTGTCACAAAACAACATACTTGCACTGATTTTGAATAACTCTTGTATAGCAAGTTTACTAAAATTTATTAAATCTCTTTCAAAACGTTAGATTCTGTATGAAATCAAAACTATGATGCATTGTTTACCATTAGTCTAAAGAAAACAAAATAATTAAATTCCTTTTAGTCAATAATCACTATTTAGTCCTTTTACCCTACTGGTCGCAAACAAGTGTTTTTACCCTACATGTAGCAAGTTACTGTTTTACCCTAGTCACACTAATATGACAATACCAAGTATACAGTTTTCATCAACACAGGTATGACTGGTCAACATCAGTACCTTTTATCACCCACATCTTATTCACTCTATATGATAAAAGTTGTATTACACTAATCATACTATCAAATCCATAATCCACATCCTTTGGGATTATAGTTAGAACCATAATTTATTCTAAACTTACACTACCGAGCAACTATTTCTTTCTTATTAAAACTCATCAAAACTCTTTCAACTCAAACTTTTGAACATGATTGTGATGTGTGATGGTGGCAAGATATTCAATAGCTTTATCACATCATCATCACAAAAAGGTATCCATCCCATTGTTTTCACAAAAGAAAAACTTTATTTTTACTTTATAAAATAACTCATAACTTCATAATGTATTGCCCTGCCTGACTACGCAGATACCAAGTAATTAGTTAGTTACTCCATTACTGTTTTTTTAAGAGGATTTTAAATTCACATAACTGTAACTATATCACATGACTACTGATCTTGTTAGATACTACAATTTTCCTTTAGTTATCTTGGCACCATAACCCAAGTTAAGGTAACTTATGATAGTAGTCTGCCAGCTGTCTATAACAAACTTTTTAGGATAATAACTAATTCATCAATTCACTTTTTCAAATTAAGGTACGTACTTAACTACCTAATTTGGTCTCAATATTTTATCTTAGATTTTATTATTGGTTGTATGAGTCAATCTTATGATCCCAAAGTAGTACTATACTTCAAACTTTATCTAAATCATATTGTAAGTGACCAAAACATATTAGGTACGGATAAACAAACTATGTATCGTGTCCTTTATACTTACAAGACATTCATCCAACATAAAACAACACATATCACCTGATTTCACGTAGTAGTGGCACAGTCAGCCCTCATCAAGTCCCTCGGTGGACTTTAGCCGTGGCTTCTCCGGGTACAATGATGCAAGCTTGTATTAACTGACAACACTTGTATACACTTTCACACGGTAGACATTCAGATGCCAACTTAATGACATTATTCCAATCTTGTGTATTCAAATCCTTATTTTACATGCTCGTCGTCCACTGTTTGTATTATCATATCAAGGTAGCCATCTGAAAAACCTGAAATGCGGATTCTTGCGAAGTGGAAACGCTTTTTACTTTTTACAAGTACCAGCTGCACTTGTCCCTCAAAGACACATCGTGTGAAATTTTTTTTTTTTTTTTGTTTGGTTTGTTCAGTTGATGTGGATTGGTGTCTTGGATGCTATTACTGCTTCGGCCATCCAACAAAAATCAACACGTCCTCGTGTTGTGTGTTCAAATAGTAAAGTATTCTGTTCCACCGTACACTTCGACCATAATTGAATATCGATATCTCGCGTGAGGCGAGGATCCGACTGAAGGTTCACAATGTTTGGTAGTTAGGTTTATTTGAACTGTGAGCGCACAATACGACTTGCACTTTCCACATCGAATCTCCTTGCAAAACTTCATGGCTCTCATTAACTCGCGCTTACTATCGTTTTGTTTCTCATTGCAAAATTTTCATTCCAATTTATTTCAAATGTCAAACTAGTTCGGTTTCCATCAACAACTTCAACTTTTTCATTTATTTTCCAACACGTGCGGGCGAGAATCATCTGGGTTTTTTATCCCACGCCTGATAACGGAGCGCCGAGACCGAGATGTATTCCATCCTGTGATATTCTTAGGTTATATGTCACAGTACAGATAGTGAGGTATTTTCTTGAAAGGATTATTCACAGAGATATCGTATTACAATCATTTTATTACAATTAACACTGTAACACTATACAACACAGAATAATAGAAGATTGTAGAAATATGAGCCAATAGTTTTGTACATACTCATGCGACCGGCATCACATCACGAATGGCCTCTGCCAGGGTTGCCAGACGTCGCCATGACACATACAACTCTATTCGGTGTTACCCGCTCAATTTACAATAATAATCGTTTAAGTAGCAATTATTCAAATCGATCACATTTAATCATTTATACGCCGCGCCGATATACATATATCAAACGGATTTTTAAATTAATTCAAGGCAAATTTAGTAATAAGCAGAATTGTCTATCCAAACCCGCAGTTTCCCCTTAACAAGTTAACCGCACGAAAAAGTAGATTTAAGTATGGGGCACGGCGCTCGGTGTACGTTTTTTCAATAAATTACCCAAGTCAATACGTGATTTACCTATCCAAATGTTTAAGAGATAATAATAATATGTGAAATCTCAGCTAGTAGGCAAAGGATACTATAGCATAAATGAATATATTATTGACAAAGACGCTTGGAAATTAGTGCCGCATCCAGTTCTGCGTAGGTAAAAGATGTGCGAGGAGTTTCTTTCGGCTTTTCTTCTCCACAATGACAAAGCACCCTTCCGAAAAGCTGGTAGATTAAAAAATGACGTGCATAAGTGTATCAGTCATACCTATATGAATAAAAGATTTTGATTTGATTTGATTTGAGTAATTACTAATTATTGGATGCAAAAAAAATCTACACTGACACTACTTCAGATAAGAGTATTGCCCTGTTTCATAATATACTTATTTTAAAGGGCTTCCAACATTTTTGTATGGAGCCTGGCATACCTACATGTCCGCCATTTTGAAAAAACCTCGATTCGGCGGCAAGTAATGAAACATGTGTCAATCGATAGAATAAATGACTGTGATCAAAAAGTATTCAGTGATGAAATGTCGTAAGTGGTATACTTTCTGAGATATTTGAGTTTAAAACCGTAGGAAAATAAAGCAAAAACATCGTTTCGGCCGATATTGATAAAACATGTGTCAATCGATAGTATAAGTGATTACGATCAAAAAGTATTCAGTGATAAAATGTCGTAAGTGATATGCTTTCTGAGATATTTGAGTTCAAAACCGTACAAAAATAAAACATTTGTAATTAATTGTATTTTTATTTCTAGTGGATCTGTAACTGTGTCAGTGTAATGCCAGATAAGAAATATTATGAATTTTTAGAATAATTACTATATACATATAAAATCACAATAATACATAAACAAAATGAAATAAATACAGTTTTATTCATATTTACATATAAACATCTTATATATTAAGTAAATAAATATTTATGAATACATATATAACATCTGCTTGAAAACCACGGGCGACAACATTCTAATTGCTTCAGGTAGTGCTGCCGGACTTCTTGAAGGAGCTTTTGGTAGTCTATAATATTCTACCGTATCTATGATTTTTTGATGTCTACAAACAAGGAGTTCCAGAACAGTATGAACTGTATTTTGAAGGAATTCCCGAAATAAGCAGTGCTATGGGTTTCCTTTAAATAAACAGGCGAAGACACATTATTTAAAATAGCATAAAATGTTGAAAGAATTCTGAAGTTTCGCCTGTGTCAAATGGGTAGCCATAAGTTAGGAATGGAACTAGCAAATGTGGTCATACTTACGTAAGCCGAAGATAATATATCTAATACAGTTATTAAGAAGGCGCTCCAATTTATTCAGAAGTTCCTCTGACAAATCTGTACAACACACACAGCATAATCAAAGTGAGGGATGACCAGAGTATGGCGTATTTATGGTTAAGTGTTTATGGCGATTCAGCAATTGAAGTGTACCGGTCACTTTTTTACTTACCTCAGTTACGTTATGTATTATAAAAATTAAACAAATTCGTCAAACAAACAACTTAAGGGTAGAGATAAAATCGCGGGATGGTACTGCTCATGCATAGTGGGAAAAAGAACCTTGTCCTGTTGTTCCCTTATAATGTGTGTTATATGGTTCTTGGCATGGGCTCGACATCAGGAAACATTGTCTTTATCACCAGCGGAATTTTTAGATTCAGTGATTGTCAGACATGATATAGAAAACTAAGCCAATAATGAATTTAAACTTTTGGTTTAGAGTAATTGGGAAGCTGTAGCCGCTGGTGGCAAATAAATTATTTATAAAACAACCTAGTAGTTTGCTTTTGCTTTGCTTTTTTTTAATTCAAACATACCCGTTATTAATAAATCAAGTACCTATGCAGCACATACACATATGGCATAATATACGTATTTTTCATTATTGACCCAATAAATTCAAAATAAGTAAATGATAATTTTTAATGCATTATTTTTGTACGGTTTTTAACTCAAATATCTCAGGAAGTATATCACTTACAACATTTTATCACTGAATACTTTTTAATCGTAATCATTTAGCCTATCGATTGACATATGTTTCATCAATGTCCGCCGAAACGAAGTTTTTTGCTTTATTTTTCTACAGTTTTGAACTCACTTATCTTAGAAAGTATATCACTTACGACATTTCATCACTGAATACTTTTTGATCACAATCATTTAGTCTATCGATTGACACATGTTTTATCACTGGCCGCCGAATCGAGTTTTTTTCAAAATGGCGGACTTGTAGGTGTGCCAATTAGGTTCGATGCCCTTTAACATAATATATTCAAATTAATACGACGCACTAATAATTATGTTGATTTTATAATTTCAGTAATGATGTTACAGCACAACGGAATCATCTAGTAATTGATCAAGATGGTGGTGCAGATGACGCCATGGCCATTTTTATGGCTTTATTATATGAAGAATATTTTGATGGGTTTGTAATTACATGCTAATTGTTTCTCTTCAAGGATGTCTGTAGCAAAGTTCTAACGCCCCAACTCAGAGTCATTAACGGTTACTTAAATCGCTCCTTAGTAAAGAATCACCATACAAATTCTGTGCTAAGGAGCGATTTAAGTAACCTTTAGTGACTGTTAGGGCGTAAGACCCAAAATTCTCGACTTCTATTATATCTGTGCAACATATGTACATAGTTTTTAGAAATAAACCGTTATACCAGTCCTGTGTAGTGTTGTTACGTCCTACTCGTAGGTGGGTTCGTAAAGGATACCATTGATTGTTACCGATGAGTACTTTATTACACTAAGAAGGTGGTACAATACTACTACATACTAACAGTTAACAGTATCACTAATAAACGCGTAACACTAACAGTCGACCCGTCTGGAGCCCCAAACCTGACTCCCTTATCGCTCCGCCTCCGATTACCTTATCGCTCGTATCACTGTTATCGCTTCCCGATTCCCAACCGGAATCCCGAACTGGAATGACTCCCGACGATTAATTCGCGTCCTTTTATACGTGACTGAACTCACTTCGCGGGCTATCGAGAATATTCCACACTAATCCAGACAATAATCAAAACACAGTCATAAAAGTTAGCATCAAGGACAGAGATCAAAGCGTTGCGAAGGTCATTCACCCGTGCTAATAATAGCAAGGTCGCGATCAAAGGAATGCCGCTCGACTTCGATGATTTGGGGTTCCGTTTTTCCGCACGAGATTCCGTGGTCCGTAACAGTATTTTTATTACGGATGTAAATAGTAATGTTTTTAACCCCTCACAAAAAAGAGGGTGTTATAAGTTTGACTTGTCTGTGTATCTATATGTCTGTCTGTCTGTGGCATTGTAGCTCCATAACGGATGAACTGATTTTGATCTAGTTTTTTTTTTGTTTGAAAGGTGACTTAAGCGAGCTTCGTATTTCACAGGCAGTAACTTTCGACAAAGCCTTTGTACACAGTACTTTACTCCTTTACAATTTTGTATACTTTAAAATTATTTACCTTGAGTACTACCTATTATTTCTTTCAGACCTAATGTCGTGGGAGTTACTACAGTGCACGGAAATGTTAATGAACCACAGGTCTTCAATAATACTCAAAGAATTTTGGACATAGCAAGAAGGAGAGATGTAAGAATTTTCGTTTTGTTTATAAGAGTTAAATGAAGTTTCGTGAACTAGTCAATTACTTCAAGAATACGTTTCATTGTTCGCATTATAAACAATTATTGACGGGACATCTGATGATTTAGTTGTTATCACTAATGCTTAAGCAACACAAAGACGATAACGTTCTTATCGCTCATTATAACGTAAGCAAGGAAATCACCTGTTACCTGGTAACCTGGCTGTTCATAACTGCAATTATTACATGTTACAATTCTTGACAAAAAATAACTGACTTCAAAATTAGGCATAACTCAAAACCTACTAGTCAGATCTCGCTCAAATTTTAGTGGGACCACAAGTACCAGCTTTCGATTAAAAAAAGAATTATTAAAATCGGTTCATTCAGACAAAAGTTCTGAAGTAACAAACATTAAAAAATACAGTCGAATTTAATACCTCCTTTTTTGAAGTCGGTAAAAATATTTTCAGTCACACTCGTATCTAAGGATATCTGTTAAGTACAGGTATCGTCAAGATCTGGGCGACATCGAGCCATCGGCACCTTTTTTTTATGGAAATAGCCGGCAAACGAGCTGACGATCCACCTGATGGTACTTACCATTTACCATGGTTATCGTCGTCCATGGACATCAGCAACACCAAAGGCATCACCGATGCGTTGCCGGCCAAGAAAGAGAGAAGAAAAGAAACAAAGAAAGTGCCTTTCATTGAATCTTCTCAGCTATTGTTTACCATGAGATAACGATGGATATTGGATAACCATTCGACAGTTTATGGTTTCGTTATGAATTATAACATTGTCTACCAACTTCCGATAACGGTGACGACTGACCACGTGACAGCGTGGCTTGTACAATGTCAATCCCATACATTTTATTATTTTAAATATTTAAATAACGTTTTACACCACATTTCACACTCATAGCCCCACACTAGGATTCTCTGTGTCGCAGGTGCCATGGACAACACATTACACAAGGACATTCACACCCAGACCGAGAACAGAAATTCAAACTCATCATTCAAATTTCTGCCTCGCTGGGAATCGAACCCAGGACCCTTGGTGCGGCGATCTAGCATGGTAACCATTGCGCCACACGGGTCGTTTAACTTCGACGGGTTTTCTAACTTCGTTATGCTTCTCTTAATGTTACTTTGGCTAAGGCCCCTGGGAGCACGAGAAGCTTCTTTAATTCTTTGTATCTTCTTTCTTCATCGACGTATCTTGATGTCTTTGGTATTACTCATATCCCTGGACAATGATGGTCAAATACCAAGTTGGATCGTCAGCTCGTTTTTGGCTAGTTACATAAAATAAATTTAACAAGTGCGAGTTAAACTCGCTTGGAGAGGGTTCCGTACGTTGATTATTTGTTTACCGTTATTTTTCTATTTTATTATTTTTGCTGTTATTTTTTAAGACCATAGACTTGTTAGGTTTCTTCGTAATATTTAATTAAAGAACTATGTATTTTATTCAAAATTCTAGCGTCTGTAGTTTCGGAGATAAGAGGGATAAATGGTCAATTTTTGGCTTTAATTTTGGTTATTTCTTGAATTATTTTAAAACTATTCATTGTAGAACTATAACAAAAATATATTTGAGATCCTTACAAATCCTTTCATTTGACATACACACAATACGGTGTACGAAAGGGTTTTTGTTCAATTTTGATTTCGTTAATTTTTTTTTCAAAATTCAGTTATTTACATTATACTTCGTCTTTGGGTCACAGAAAAGTACACGAATACCATATTTTAACTCATTTGGTCCAGTAGTTTCGGAGTAAATTGGCTGTGAATGACGTTCGCCCTAAGCACGAGTGATCCTATAAGAATTCCGTTTTTCGTGTTTTCGTACGGAACCCTAAAAAGAATAGGAGGTTATCTTGGACTCATGAATAGAACCAAGAATAACCAATCATTAACTTACTCTTTTCCTTAACGTAACATACACCATCGGTGGCAAAAACTGTCAGATATTGTGAATTTGTGACACTGAAAACTTTTAATATCCGACAGGTACCGATATTCAGGGGAAGTAAGTCTGCTCTCATTAAAGGAATTGAATCAGATTATTACTTCGGTTACGACGGTCTGGGAGACAACGCCACTGTACAGTTTGAACCTATCACAGCTCAAAGCGACCACGCGGCTTTGGTTCTCATTAATCTATCAAAGAAATATGAAGGTAATGAAACTAATCATACATTTACTAAGTTTTACGATATATTATGAATAAGCTATTGAGATATGTTATTTTAACTCAAAATTGCTCTCTGTTAATTAAGTTAAAATTTACTGACATAATAACATAATATGACTGGCCATCTTCTCATTTCTTCGTAAAAGTAGTATGGGCATTTTAACTTGTCATTAAACTTTCAACCAAAACACAAAACAAAACCAAAGGGCAACCCTAACGTCGCCAGAGAGGATAAGCGGTAGTGTTAGAAAGGAAGGCAACTCATTACGCGTTTTTGATTAGCGCTGTGCGATCTCAATTACACTTTATTGCGTTGGAGTACGAGTCGCTATTTATTTAAATGATTTTGCGGAGTGCGCCTTCTGTACTTATCATAAGTACTATTATCTCTTCTGTGGTTTCATTCATTCATCCATCCATCCATTCATCCATCCATCAATCAGCACTTGGAGGTCCACTGCTGGACATAGGCCTTCCCTAACTTGCGCCACTCTGACTGGTCCTGAGCCTTCTGAATGCAGCAGATGCCTGCTGTCTTCTTTAAGTCATCAGTTCACCTCGTTTGGGGGCTTCCTATGCTCCTTTTTCCAAAACTTGGGTGCCATTCGAGAACCTTTCATCCCCAACGGTTATTGGTCCTTCGAACCATGTCGCCAGCCCATTGCCAATTGAGCCGGCTTATTCGATGAACATGAAAACTCCATCGTAGTAAAAAGATAATTATGTCGTGAAATCCGTTCAGGCATTTTCTTGTGTGTTAAGAAACGAAGCGAGAGCGGTTACTAAAATAAAAAAGACTATGATTTAAAAATAACAATCTTATATTTTCAGGAAAATTGTCAATAGTTGCTCTCGGAGCGCTCACAAACATCGCATTGGCGATCAAACTCGACTCTGACTTTATGAACAGGCTCTCCCAGTTGTATGTTGCTGCTGGACATATTTACAGTGAGCAATATCTATGTATTTGCATTATAATTTAACCTTCATTGTGTTAGGGTTTCAAATTAATAGCGAACAATGCTATCTTTATTTTCAACAACGAGACATTATTTTCATCCGCCGAATTGATTGAAATATGAGAGTTACAGGAAAGGCTTGGGATCATGTTGGTCGGTCGAAAGATGTCGAGAGGGCATTCGGTCTTAGACTGGGAAAACAGTAATACGGGTGTTTCGTAATAATTCTAAATTGTAGAAGTAGTTTTAAGTGTAAAATTGATTGAGCAAGAATTTATTGTAAAATATTTTAAAACATGTCTAGAGGAGTTTCTTTCGCCATTTCTTCTCCTCTTAAATAAGACACCTTTGCGAAATGGCGATTTAAGTACAAAAGAAATAAATGATTGAAGTTACCCAAGTGCTTTTATTCTACAACACGAGTCGTCTGGAGTTGAGCCAAAAATTGTATTATGTTTTTGGCCCACAATGCTCGACCAGTTGAAACTTGAAAGATGTAGAAGTTCCCAGGAGTAATTTCAAGCGTCTTGAATACTTTGGACAGATGGTGTAAAATGCCTTTTTATTAGTAATGTATGAACATTACTAATAAAAAGGGCAATGGTGGTTATTTACCATCAGGTTTCTCGTCTATTCGTTTATCAACTATAGTAGGATCAATTCGCAGCCGATACAAATGTAAACAAACCATTAAAATCGTTTTCTAGGGTTTCACCAACTGATATGAATTTGTACACCAAATGCGTTTTATTTAGACAAACTACTTTTTTGGACATAAGGTTGTCATTGCAAAGTGTTTGAATGATGACAGTATTATATTTTAATTTTGTTTGTTTCCACATTTATTCGCGTTTTATAATTGTTAACGATCAACATGTATGAGTAATTTGTCTAAATAAAACGCATCTGGTGTACAAATTCATGTCAGTTGGTGAAAAACCTTAGAAAACGATTTAATGCTTTGTTTATATTTGTATCGGCTTCAAATTGACCCTACTATAGTGACATGACGTGCTTGCTAGTTTTGTTGCTTTATGGTCAGCTTTGATATGGTAATACTCAATGTCGGTCGGCCGCAGAAGTAGATTAACATTTTAGTACCTTGTCACATTACATTTCTTGAATTTGTCATAGATGTTGTTAGGAAACCGTCGAAACAGTTAGGTACTATTACAAAGTACTAAAATGTTACGCTACTTCTTCGGCCGACTGTATCATCAGGTTGCATTGTAGTCAGTCATTATCTTAATTAGTTAAAAAAAACTGAGTCACCGCTACCATAATATACTTTTTTCTTTTCTAACAATTATAAATACTATAAATATAATTGATAAATTAAAATATACAGGTAAAAACAGTACAGCAGCGGAATTCAATGCTCAGATGGACGTCGAAGCTTATAAAATAGTAGCAGGAGACGGAAATCCAGCGAAATTAACTATTATACCATATTCAGTGATACTGAACTATGTAAATATAAGTAATGTAAGTCAAAAATACATTTACAGATGAGACTTGTGTTTATATCTTTATCAGAATACTATATTCTTTTGTATTTTGTAGAAATGGCGTAAAGATGTTCTCGGTTCTATCCCTACGGAGTTAATGCAAGCACAAAATGTGTTTGAACAAGTTTCTATAACGAAGGATAAAACGTGGGTTCTCCTAGATCCTGCAGCGATGGCGGTCGCGCTCGATGACACATTGTTTGTAAAGAAAACCAGTTACTCGAACAACAGCATCTATTTGTGTGGTATGTTTGATTGAGCTCATCAGATATTTTATTTAAATACTCGTATTTTTTTTAACCAACTTAAAAAATTTGAAATTTGAGTTCTCGTGGCGAGTAATATACCCACAGATTAAGTTTGAACTCACAAAATTTGACGGAAGGCGCGGCTTGCGGGGGATAAAAAAATGCGCTGTGATTGGGTATTTCTAGTTCATATCTTGGACTTGACGGGTCAGTACTGGGTCAGTATTGGTCGACACTTAATGTCGTGAACATGCAAATGCACGTATGTACAGTGCGGCCGCTGTATCTTGGCGCGTCTGAACATAGGCTTTGCGAACTTTAGCGCATGTAAGACAGAGATGGCAACACGAACATGCTAATGTACGACCGAGACATAATACACTACGTATCGAGTATTGGCGAATTATGTTACTGCGCAGCCATCTGCGCGAAGTTCAGACGCGCCAAGATACAGCGGCCGTAGTGTACGTATTGGCGCGCGTCAGTTGCCTTGTATGTGGTATCTGTTGGAGGTAATGTGTGACTAACATTGACCGCCATCTTGAAAATTACAACAATGAACATCTTTTAGAGCTTTATTTTGGATAATAATTATTTTAATAAAAAATCAAAACGCCTAAGAAATTTTGCTATTTATGAATTAATTGGCATGTTGCAAAATCATAATAATTTTATCTTCGTGTTGTATACTTAACTTCCTTTCTTATTTGCAGGTGAAGACAGGGGTATAAATACAAACTTATTCACATCTGCAAAAGAAGCAAATGCCAAGATAGTGATGGCAGTGGAAGAGGATCCTTATAAGAAATTTCTCATGGACTTGTTTTCAGCACCTTTGCATAAGTGATAAGTGACTTGTAAGAACAAATAAAGTTTTATGACAATATGATAATAAAGTCATTATTTCATTTTTTGTATGGATTATCTCGCACACCTACAAGTCCTACAACACAACTACATAATATTTTGAAATATGTTTATTATGACAGTGACACTTATTGGCCCAGGTTACACACACAATAATGATTATCAATCAACAATCCTTTGGATTAATTTGTAGAAACTAAGGCTATAGTGGGTTTCAAATAGGTTTACACTTGAAGTAAAAGTTTCTTCTCACTGCACATTATTATGATTATATTATGATGTATTAGCGACATCTGTGAATCAATTAGTAAAGTAACTCGTCATCGAGGTTATGTATGGAGGATAACCAGTGGGCGATTTGGATATAAATACGAGACGCTCAGTGAACGTTGTTCACTTTGCGACTAACCATCGTAGAGTCAACTTACCCTGATGATACTCCGTTTCGGGGCGAAACACGTGTTGGTGTTGGTATATACTTTTAATTTTATTATTGAAGTGCATGTTTCCGTTGTGGGAGGGTGGGAGGTGCCACGCATGTCTTAAAGTAAATACCATCATACATGTTACCGGCGGATTGTTGCAAAGTAGACTAATACCACAATATATTTAGATTTCTTTACTGTGTTAATACTAACTTAATAACAATGGATTTCCGCAAAGTAACGCCTGATACTATTAATTATGCAAAATAATTTTATCATAAACACTTTTACACAATTATCAAATAAATGATGATCTGATCCAATCAAATCCTAAAAAAATGATTTCTGTAGTAATGATAATTCTGATATTAAAACTTATCACCTGGGTAGCGATGTTTAACAGACAATAAGAAATAAGGACATAAGTATAAAAGATAATCTAAATTTTACTAACAAAAAATAGCCGACTTCAAAATAACTCAAAAAGGACTTGTCAGATCTTGCTCAAATTTATATGAGATCACACGACAAGCAGCAGCTTTTGATTGAAAAAGAATCATCAAAATCGGTTCACCCAGTCGAAAGTTCTGAGGTAACAAACATAGAAAAAAAGTCGAATTGATACCTCCTCTTTTTTTGAAGTCGGTAAAAAGTAAATAACAAACAACCTAGACATTGAGAAAAGCATAAAAAACTGTAGGATTAGGCACATAGATTATCATCAACAAAATGTAATACGTATAACATTGAATAAATATGAACAGTGATTATCTAAATGATATACAATCACAATGCAATGGTAACAAAAGACGACAGATAATGGAACTATTCAGGCGCAAATATATTATCATGCCTGTGTCGTTGATATTAGTTATTAGTATAATTCTGATAATAACACTCTCCGTAATTTACTGTAAAAGGTAATTAACATTATTTTACATTATTATCCTGTGTAAATATGTTTAAAATCGAAATTAATGTGGTGTGACTTTACGTGAATGCGGAATGACGAATACGGTGTTACATTGACTACTTAAATGTACTACTTACATTACTTATATATTACCTGATTGTTCATGGATCGTGGACGTGTTTATCTTACATTGGGAAAAGTAAAAATGTTGTCAGTGCTTAGAGGAAAATGGTTGTGCTTTGTCCTATTTTAATTATCTTACAATTTTTGTGGAGTTATAATAAGGTTTACTGTTTTCTTTAATTTGTATCGTCTATCACTAGTGATTTAGATTAGATTTAGATACGTGGTTTTCGCTCATGAAATATTCATTAGAATCTTAAAACGTAATTTTTTACATTTTTTCACGAGTGTACCAGTGATTGAAATACGACCTTAATCATTTCTGTAAATAAAGGAAACAGTGCAATCAGTTTTCATAATTTTAGATAACAATAGAGCGCGCTATAGCTCCCAAAAAATCAGTACACAAAAAAATAATGAAAAAAAAAAAAAAAAAAAACCTGGCTGCGTAAAAAAAACTAAAAAGAAAAACCGGGCAAGTGCGTGTCAGGCCACGCGTAATGTAGGATTTTGAAGTAGTAAGTTTATCGACTATTACTCATTAACGACTTATGCTAACATAGCCGTGATAGTATTCCTTGTAAATTAATCACATAACCTATTTTTGAGAATTTTTTCATTTGTTCTACTAACTTGACTCTCAACAAAATTTCGCAAACAGACCTCTAATTCCACAAATGGTCTTAGAAAACCCATAATATTTTTGGAAGATCTTTTCAACGATACCCCACAATATAGGGTACGCATGGAATAAGAAATTCATCCTCACGTTATCTGTAAACTATCATGGCTACTCATTTATAACTTTGAAATAACTGAGTATTGATTACTTAATTTCAGTAATGATGTTGCAGCACAAGGGAATCATTTAATAATTGATCACGATGGCGGTGCAGACGACGCTATGGCCATTTTTATGGCTTTATTAAGTGAAGAATATTTTGATGGGTTTGTAATTACCAGCTTTTCTTTTTTAGGATGTTGGTATTTAACAAAAGCTCTAAGACCAAAAACTTTAACAAGTTTCGATTGCTCTTACGCCATAGATCACTAATATTTTTATTTTTTTCAGGCCAAATGTCGTAGGACTTACTACAGTACACGGAAATGTTAATGAGCCACAGGTCTTCAATAATACTCAAAGAATTTTGGACATAGCAAGAAGGAGAGATGTAAGAATTTTGTCTACTTCTTGTTTATTTTTAAGACTTAAATGAGGCTTCATAAACTAGTTGATTATTTCGAGAGTTCGTTTCAATTTCATTGGCCGTTTCATAAACAATTATCCACAAGTCATTTGATGGTCTAATTGTTATCGTAAAAGATTAGATAAAGACAATCACCTTCTCATTGCCGGCTAATTAGTAAGAAAGGAAATCCTGTTAAGTGGCTCTTCAAAAATCAATTACCGTTAGGCTTACTGTGGACTCTGGACGGTGTGTAATAAAGCAACTTTAAATTAAACAGAAGGTACTTGGTAACCTCTCACCCATTGTTTACTAGGGAGTTCGAGAAGAATATCTTGGACGAATAAATTACCTTCACTTTTAACCCTTCTTAACAAGATAGGTAACATTACTGTCAAATATATTGTGACAATGAAAACAGCTGTTTTAATTTTCGTCAGGTGCCTATATTCAGAGGAAGTAAATCTGCTTTAGTCAAAGGATTTGAATCAGATTATTACTTCGGTTATGACGGTCTGGGAGACAACGCCACTGTACAGTTTGAACCTATTGCCGCTCAATGCGAACACGCTGCTTTGGCTCTTGATCTATCAAAGAAATACGAAGGTAATAAAAGTAATTAATCATACATTTATTAAGTTTTAAATTTCTTGCTGAAAATCAAGTTAGTATTTACTGCCAAGAGTCTTTATTCAGGGTATGTATAAACGCAAAAGATTTAATTGAGTTTTAGAATTTTATTCTAGTGTGTGTGCCTTTTTTGTTATTTGTCAATAAAAATATTATAATTTCAGGAAAATTGTCAATAGTTGCTCTCGGAGCGCTCACAAACATTGCATTGGCAATCAAACTCGACTCTGACTTTATGAACAGGCTCTCCCAGTTGTACGTCGCCGCTGGAAATATTTACAGTAAGCAATGTGCATTATTTTCTGCCCTCAATTCTTGACAAAAAATAGACGGAACTGCTAAAAATGTATATTTTGTAGGATAGTTAGAAAGATGTAGAAGTTCCCAGGGGTAATTTCAAGTGTCTTGGGTAGATGGTGTATGCTTTCGTATTAAACTAATTTTCATGGGCAATGGTGGTCATTTACCATCAGGCGTCTCGTCTACTCTTTGCTATGTGGTATGTGTTGCTAAAGTTTTACGGTACCATAAGGTGGCTATGTATTTAAGCATTAGCTTAATTAGTACAAATTGTTTTTGTGTCATCACAGCCATATATTAACACGATTTTATTAACTTGAAAATTTGCAATACAGTAATTTGCTACTTTCGTTCTTATGTCTTGACTATCGTCAGGAAAAAAGGAAATATCTAGATTATTTTATGAATTGACACTATCAAAGCGTGTATTTAGTTTTAAAACTTTTTACGTATTTTTTAAATGTAATTTATATCTTAATTAGGTAAAAACAGCACTGAAGCCGAGTTCAATGCGCAGATGGACGTTGAAGCTTATAAAATAGTAGCAGAAGACGGGAATCCAGCAAAATTAACTATTATACCATTTTCAGTGATACTGAATTATGTAAATATAAGCAATGTAAGTCAAGAAAACATTTATAGCCAACTTTGAGTTCTAGCCAACCTAGCCATGAGACTATGGTCAAGTTAGAATATATTTTTAACTTTTCAGATTCACCTGCCATTTAAACCAACCTACTTGTGATCTCTGTTCATTAAAATATGTAGATTAGCCTCATCTTCTGTTGCAAAGCACTGAAATTTGTACCAGTCAGCTCAATCCCAACGCCCCAACGGTACTTCTGTGCGGTTAGCTCTTTACCTGCTTAACTTGATATTCTCTTTCTAAAATCAATTCAGTAAAAGGAAATCATCTTCGGTTAAGAGGAAAAACATTGTACGTCTTTCGGTTTATTTTGGTTTAGGTTTAAGGGGATCCTTGATTCCTAAACCTCTCCTTCCGCCTATGGTCCATCTTGCTGAACAACCAAGCTGATGAACTTGGCTCCTGCACTTATTATGACCGTTATTGTCACCTATCTATCAGCCTCTAAAATCCACTGTTGAAAATAGGCTTCCCTAAATTGGTGCCGCTACGACTGCCCCTAGGCCCTCACATCTCTATGTCACCGATGCATTGCCGGCGACAATCAAAGCATTTCAATCTTTGCAGGAATGGCGTAAAGATGTTCTCGGTTCTATCCCTACGGAGTTAATGCAAGCACAAAATGTGTTTGAACAAGTTTCTATAACGAAGGAGAAAACGTGGGTGCTCCTAGATCCTGCCGCGATGGCGGTTGCGCTCGACGATACATTGTTTGTAAAGAAAACCAGTTACTCTAACAACAGCATCTATTTGTGTGGTATGTTTGATTAAGCTCATTAAAATGTTTAAATGTTCGTGCTTAACTTTCTTTGAGTCGATTTTAATTGTAACCGACTTCAAAATATCTTTTTTTAATCTTGTTATTTCTTATTTGAAACTCCAGTCCTCTAGATACCTTGACTGCCATCTTGAAAATTAGAATACATTTTTTTTTAATTTTTGTCAGGGATATGAAAATTACTTACACATTTTACTAATAACCCCTGAAAACTATAAATATTTGTATATGGATGGAAAAAAATACCCAAGAACTGTCGCTTGTACCTATTTTGTTGTAAAATCATAATAATTTTATCTTCGTATTGTATACTTAACTTCCTTTCTCATTTGCAGGAGAAAACAGAGGTATAAATACAAACTTATTCACATCTGCAAAAGAAGCAAATGCCAAGATAGTGATGGCAGTGGAAGAGGATCCTTATAAGAAATTTCTCATGGACTTGTTTTCGGCACCTTTGAAATATAAAAGTTATTCATTAAATTCTTAAATATTATAATTTATTAAATTTTATTGTATAGTACGGAAGTAACGAGTTCTTTATGTTCAAGGCACTGCTTTATGAATACCAATAAAATTAATTCGATATAGCTGCATATTCACCTAATACGGTCCTTTTTGTTTTGTTTTCGTTTAGCAACGGATTGATGACGCGTGAGATGGACACGCTATTATTTGGTATTGTTTTTGGTATTTTTAGTTTATTATTTTATTGACAGAAACAACCCATAGTTTTAACATTAATTATAAACATTGCGTATAATTCGAATTAGGGGCCATCCATAAATTACGTCACACTAATTTCATGAGCTTTTGATCCCTACCCCCCTAGTGTGACGTCACATATTATGAAATTTTACATCTAGAAATTACTAAAATAAAACAGCAGTTCCGAAATAAGTATATAAATATTTATTTCCATTAGGTACCTAATTGTTTTTTTTAATATTTACCTATACATACCAATTATTCGATTTTGAAATGTGACGTCACAAAACTTAGTACCCCCTCCCACCCTTATCACACAGTATCACATGTGGTGTCACACTACATCGACCCCCCCCCTCCCCCTAACGTGTGACGTAATTTATGGATGGCCCCTTACATTACTTAAGAAAATGGCAATTTGGAATTATTTTTGACGAATACATCGGGAAACGGTTAATTCGTGTAAACAATACCTACATGACTCACGTACATACCAAACTATTGTAAGTTACGTAAGGGACTACGCAGCGATTGTGACGCATTTACGCATTCCCTTCGCCACACACGGAGTTCGTCTGGCGCGTCCTCGACAACAAGATAGTCTGGGGTCCTTGCCCTTCAATTTTGTGAATAAAAACCACAGTAACACAACGATTAAAGAAGTTTATTAACGTGTGTATTATGAGCGTGTGTTAGTGTATTTGTGTTTTGTGTTCATTGTTTTCTTTACGATGACTTAGCAACATTATTGCTAACTGCGTCGTAATGTTAATTTAATGTATTTGTAGTTGTGGCTGGGGAGTGTGTTATAGTAGAAATAATAAAGTAACAATAGTGCCAATGGATGTTGAAAAGTAAGTACCGTCAGTAAAATATTTACTTCGCTTGTCACATATTAAAAGTTAATTATTACATGGACGTACTGAGGGTACAACAGCCCCCCCCCCCTGGATGTAATATGCTTACTAGTAGAGATGGGCCGAGTACTAGATTTACCAAGTAACCGAATAGTACCGAGCAGGTATTATTCGGTTTTACTTTTGCAAAACCGAGCACTGGGCCGAATGACTCGGTTCTTTTTTACGCAGTTTGGTAGTTTAATGCCGCAAAAACAGATTTGTAGTTTGTACCTGTAGCAGTGTGCGGACGGCGAACGGTACCTCTCCGCCCGTACCCCGCCTCCTCGTTTTCGCCTGACAGTCTCTTGTAGACATGGGTAACTCAACCAAAACGCGCGAGCTGTAGATCAGCTCGTAAGTCACGAAATTGAACCGGTTGAAATCAGGTCAATGAGTTGAAAGAGCCAAACGAACCGAACGAGCCGTTCGAGCCGTTTAAGCCATTCGAACCGTTCGACCTGTTCGAGCCGTTCAAGCTGAAATGAACCGTGAGTCGGTCCAGTCGAGCTGTTTCTCAGTCGGTTGACCTGCAGCTCAACAGCTCAAGTTCGTGTGAGGTGAATATTTGAACCGGTTAAGATCTGAGTTACCCACCTCTGGTCTCTTGGTATCTCTACGAGCTTGCGGCTGTAAATTCGTACACGGCACACATTATTAATATATGAAATAAAAACAAGAAACATTAATCATAAATTACGTGAACAACGCCATCTTTGTAAAACCACACGAACTACAAAGACTACAATATAACAATTTGTATCGGTCATTGTCATAATTCATTATGTCTCTAACCTTTTTTATTCGGTCACTGGAACAGAGTTATTCGGCCGAGTACGATTACTAAATAAAAGACCGAATACGCCGAGTACTCGGCACATCTCTACTTACTAGTAAATACTAGTTACCTGCTTTTATCCATAAAAGTAAACGCAAAAGGACGGTACAAAAAGAGATATAGTAGCTGCGCTTGCCATAACATATTATGTTAATTCACACGCTTGGCTGATTTGTGGTAGGTATTTGTCATTAGTTAAATTATTACATAATCGTTAAGTTACTAATCATTTATTACTGATAATTAATTAATTTATTTATTTAAAACTTTATTTTACCGTTAAAATAATGGTACGAACTATGGTAAATAATGGTTGAACACGAAACACTTCTACTTAAGCTTAGTCACTACGGTATCAAGGAAAATTCACTCAACTTGATTGCATCGTACTTGAAGGGTAGAATCCAATGTGTTAGTATAAATGATACCAAGTCATCGGGATCTCAATCTGTTATGGGTGTACCTCAGGGCTCAATTCTAGGCCCCTTTCTTTTTCTAGTATATATAAATGATCTGCCGTATTATATTAACAAATATGCAGAGATTGTCCTGTTTGCTGATGACACTTCCCTTATATTTAAGACGAATAGAAATAAAATGAATTTTGACGATGTAAACAGTGCTCTGTCTCGTTTATCACACTGGTTTACTACAAATAATTTGCTGCTAAATGCTAAAAAAACTAAGTGTGTTGAATTTTCATTACCTAATGTACGGAATGTTAGTAAAAGCCTCAAATTAAATAATGAAATTCTAACTATGGAAAAATCCACGGTTTTTTTGGGGGTCACCTTAGATTCTAAACTACAATGGGGCACCCATATAACGGCTCTCGCGAGTAAGCTAAGTAGGTCAGTTTATGCCATTAGAAAGATAAGACAGTTTACTGATGTAGAAACTGCTAAACTTGTTTATTTTGCATACTTTCATAGTCTCATGTCCTATGGTATATTGATGTGGGGCTCAGCGGCTAACGTTGATGCTATATTTGTTTTGCAGAAAAGGGCAATCAGAGCCATTTATAAATTAAAATCACGCGAATCCCTGCGTGAGAAATTCAAAGAAGTAGGCATATTAACAGTAGCATCTCAATTTATTTACAGCAATATTATATTCGTTAAAAACAATTTAGGCATGTTCAAGCAGAATAGTGATACGCATAATCATTTAACTAGAAACAGACATAATTTGGTTTCGTCATCTTTTCGCCTAAGTAGGGTACAACGTTCTTATAAGGGGCTCGGTGTACGTTTTTTCAATAAATTACCTAGGTCAATACGTGATTTACCTATCCAAATGTTTAAGAGATATGTGAAATCTCAGCTAGTAGGCAAAGGATACTATAGTATAAATGAATATATTAATGACAAAGACGCCTGGAAACTAATGCCGCATCCAGTTCCGCGTAGGTTATAACATAATATTATGTAACCTCTCATGATTTTAAAAGATGTGCGAGGAGTTTCTTTCGGCTTTTCTTCTCCTCCATGACAAAGCACCCTTCCGAAAAGCTGGTAGATTAAAAAATGACGTGCATAAGTGTATCAGTGATACCTATATGAATAAAAGATTTTGATTTGATTTGATTTGATACAACAGGTGGGCTTAATGCTAGAAGCATTCTCTGCCAACCGACCTTTGGGAAAACAGAAACATCTAAGGCGGAATATGGAGATGATAAATAAAGTGTAAATAATAACTACGTATAATATTCACTGTAAGTATGTATAAAAGTAAAAAGATTATAATAATATTATATATACGTATATATACGTATAGAAATATTATGTACAGAATAGAAAAATTACGATAGACTTAATTAGCGACGTAAAGTAACGTCCCCAATTCTTGCTGTCGCAAATATCATCAATTACCTTAAGGAGAGCAGTAGTAGTGCTATGTCCTAAACCCGGACTGAAAGGAACTAAGGACTGAAAGGGATCAATGACTTATAATTTATTATTCATTAATAAATACTAGCTGACCACTAACTAATCCCTCCAATCTCTAGGCCTAATCGATATTCGATAATGAGAGGAGAACCATGGTCTATGAATGGATTGAACTGAAACTTACCGATTTAAATTAACTGATAAAACAAAATGTGTAAGATAGATAACCTCTGATAGGGGATTTCTTTATGGTATCATTGAAATATTCTCTGCTCGATCGTTATTTTTATCACGTTCTTGATTGAAACGCGTCGAGTTGTCTCATTACAAATCATATGAGTCGTACCGTGTCTTAAAAATGTCATAGTTCATCAATCAGCATCAGGAGTTACACGTCGGAATTGATTCCCTGACTCAAAACCTGTGAGATTTGAGAATATTATCTATTCTGTGATTTGAATCTCAAGTCATTCTGTTGTGTATAATATAAATACGCAGGATAGGTGATATTATAATACTGATAATACGTTAAATCTATTTGCCTCGAAGTACAATCTTTTGATGCGAATGTAACACGAAGATTTGGCGCTGAAAGGATTTAAAATTATCCTGTTTAATTCTGTGGATGTGGATTGTCTAGTAACATTATAAATTATTGTCAAGTTCGTGTATTTAGAATACCGAGATCGGTCTAGTGAAGTGAACGTGATTAATAATTATTTATCATGTTAAATGTAATCAGAATATTGTCTATATGGATTATGTGTTTAGCCATAGTTAGTGGACGAAAAGAGTAAGTTATATTTTATATGTTATCTTCATTTCCCTATCCTTATTGATAAATATTATATTATTGTTTATCTTTGACTAGTTTAAAATAAGAAATTACTTCACACATTGTTTACTGGGCTACGATAATTCATTCATACTTTGAAAGATAAAAGTTTTGTTCTAGTTATAAAAATATAATCTTCCATCAATCAGTTATGAGTAGAGATCCATGGGAGAGGAAAAGCCCTGTAGCCTTTAATTAATTGATAACGTCAATTTTAGTTTAAAAATTCAACTCATTTTTAATCCCCGACGAAAAAAGAGGATACAATAAGTTTCACGTGTCTGTGTGTGTCTGTATCTGTGTGTCTGTGTGTCTGTATGTCTGTATATCTGTGGATCTGTATGCCTGTGGCTGTGGCATCGTAGCTTCCAAACGGATGAACCGATTTTGATCTTATTTTTTTTTTTGTATGAAAGGTGACTAAATCGAGTGTTCATAGTTGTTTAGTGTAAACAGACTGTCGAGGATTTTTAATGTTAATTTAAGATTATTAAATAATATATTTTTTTACATTTTTTATACGAAAACAATTATACCTAATATTTTATAATTAGTTACATCCCGTTATTTATCTTCACAAGTTTTACTTTTAAATAATTTTATCGTAACGGGATAAAAGAACAAAAAATTCATTGAACATTGAAATTCATAAACATATATATGCGCATAGGTAGTTTGTTGATACTAACTGGTGGGGACAACGGAGTACCGGGTACGAGAGGCTAAATATAGGTAAAGGCATCTCAAGTTATTGTGGTATATTTTTTTTACATTAAAAATTAATAGCAGACAAATTAGCAGACAAGTGTCCTGATGGTTAATGGTCACCGTTGCCCATGGTCATAGGTACATGGGAATGTACCTACATCATTAACACCAAAGGCATCACCGATGCCTGACAGGCTAAAAAAGCAGATGTGTTATTCGAAATAATTCTTTATAATCAGTAAAAAAAATATCAGTGTTTAGAGAATATGCCTTTCTATTTTTGATTCATGAAAAGGGTAAATAAACTTATTAAATATTAAATAAACTTATTATATATTTAACAGCAAAGGAAGTTAATTTCTGGGGGCACGATAGTGCTCCCGCCATACATTTTACCTTTGAAACCTTCTTATAAAATACGAGTAACCGCCCTCACTTTGCTTCGGTTTTCTTATTTTTTTTTACACCTTGGGTTACATTATTAAAGTTTTATTAAGGATCCCTAATTTTTTTGAAAATATAATATAGCCTGTGTTATTCGGGGATAGTTTAGCTTCCCAACAGTGAAAGAATTTTTCAAATCGGTTCAGTAGTTTCGGAGCCTATTCAATGCAAACAAAAAATCAAATCTTTCCTCTTTATATATTAGTATAGATTATTCTGTTTCCCAAACGCAGCTAGAAATCCCGGAAAGAATATCCCCCTGCATGCCTTGTTCTTACTTAAACTGACTTATTTAAACGCGTCCTGGCTGGCTGTATAAAATAATTTATTAGTTTGTGGTTACACTATTTTTGTGAAGCTCTAAGTCAGCGTTTCTTAACCCCGGGTCGCGATACTGGGATGGGTCGCCATGTTAGCACACATAAATAGATAGATAATCAAAATTACTAACTTAGATGGCATAAAATAGGTAATTGCCGATATCTTGACTCGGAACCCACCGTACTATCACTCTGGTACTATTGAATATTGCGGAATGGTAGCACGTGGCCGTGGCTGCGGGCCGGAAGGGGGTGACACCGGCAAACGCGCGACTCGCGTGGAGACAACTCAGGAAACAACTCAGTTTCTAGCATGTTTGTTGATAAAAGCACGCTCTTTTTTCTCCCGATTTCAAGCGAATCACGTTTAGTTACTATAGAAAGTAGTAAGAAAAGTAGAAAGTTATTATTGTATGTATTAATATACCAGTGCCGATAGCTTTAAAAACGGTAAAAAGTGAAAAAAAAAGTAGTAGGATGAAACCCATTGCAAAAGGAAGAAAATATAACAAAAATTAAAGGAAAAATAATTTACGGGCGATCTGAGGTCGGGAAGTGGGGATACCATCAGGAAGTAGAGATTTCAAGGAACAAAAAGCGCACCGACATTTTTCAAAAAGCAGATATTTTGACGTGAGATGTTTCGTTTGAAAATTAGGGTGCTGTTTCGATATTAAGTCAAAATAAGGTGAAAAAAGAAATATTTTAAATCAAAAAAATTACAGTATGTTTGTAACATACAAAGGTAAGTTTCCACCAAATTTCGGGAAAAAAAAATATAAAAAAATTGTAAAAGATAAAATAAAAAACCAAAAACTTGGTTATTTGAATTTTTCACATAAATTTTGAGGTAATGTAAAAAAGTGTAAATACAAAAGTTGTAGATCTTTTTATTACCTACAACCTTGCTATTTAACTTTTTTCCATAGGACTTGTAGTTTTGCCGAAAATCGAGATAAACCGTTTTTTACCCTTAAACCCCCGTATCACCCGTAAATTATTTTTCCTTTAATTTTTGTTATATTTTCTTCCTTTTGCAATGGATTTCATCCTATAATATTTTTTTTTGGTTTCAAAAATTATCGGCACTGGTCTATAACGTTGGAAGATAAATAAAACATTAGGGTCGCGGGCTTCAAATATATTTATATTTTGGGTCGCCAGCTAAAAAGGTTAAGAAACGCTGCTCTAAGTCATCGAGAACTCCGTTTGAACTACTTTTGAAATGGGTAAATTACTAGCTTGCGGTCTATCAATTATAATTATTATTGCAGATAATTAAGCGCAAACGTTATCAGGACACGAACCAATTTATTTGTAGACCCGTGGGCAGTGATAACGAAACTATAATAAAATTGTGAACGATTAACGGTTTGATCCATGGGTCATCTTTGTTTAGTTTGATAATACCTTCCTCTTCGATAAATAAATTGCTATCAATAATTTTGAGGCGGTGCCAAACAGATGAAAAAAACAAACGGTGATAAGGTGTGCGCCGCGCTGCTGCTGCCCTGTGCATCGCATGCCGGGGCCCTCATTTTATGCTTTTTATAATTAATTTTGCATTTTTGTTTGGCGCTCTCTCAAATTTATTTATTTACTGTTAATTTAGGATCTTAAATTATAATACTAAATGGTTTATTTTTCGCTTTTCAGTTTTATTTCGTTGGTTAAATTTTTTGTTAAAAAGTAATTATATCTTACGACCCTGTAGCCTAGTTGGTAGCGACCCTGCCTGCGAAGCGAGGGGACCCGGGTTCGATTCCCGGCCGGGGCTGATATTTATATGACAGATAAATATTTGTGCTCGGGTCATGGGTGTTATTGTGATGTGTTATATGTGTCGTGAATGCCACCTGCGACACAGTTAATAACCTACTGCGGGGGGTATGAGCACAGACATGGAGGTATGAGTGTGTTAGCGTTTATTGTTTATTGTTTACCTTACTCCATGTCATGGTCAGCTGTGTGCTAAATTTCATGAAAATCCGTTTAGTTTTTGCGTAAAAGAGGAGCCAACATCCAAAAACACTCACATTTATAAATAGTAGGATTAAAAGTTTTAAAAATACTTTTTTTATACATTGGACTAATGACTTTAAAAAATGAGCCTATATAAAATGCGAATGTTGGGTTATATTATTCTTCAATTAATTATAGTCCAGCCAGTTATAGTCTGGCCAGGAATTTTTCAGTCAACCCACTCGCCATGTATTTTTTAGCATAGATACTAAAATGGATAAAAAACACTTTTCATCCAATAAACAGATTGGTGAAGGTCGCGCCTAGTTCAATATCAATTATTTTACATAGGTATCTAAAGTCTGACATATCAATGTCAGTATCTTAAAATCTTGAGATAGCAGACGTCGATTAGATTTATGTATCTGATACAGAATATCGACGAATTATTTTGTTTTTATAAACCCATTCAATGACTTGTTTCAGAAATGAAGGCAGACCAAAATTAGTAATAGACAATGATGCGGGTGGAGATGATGCTATGGCAATATTCCTTGCACTTCTTTATGAGAAAAACTTTAATGGGTGAGTATAGGATCTGCAAAATTACGGAAGTTTTTAACTTGCTGCCATTTGCATGGTAAAGTGTTGCCGACAAAAAGGAAAAAACAGTTCGACAGTTGATTGTTCAGGATTAGTAAAAATTTATAAGTTACTAGCTGTGCCCGCGACTTCATTCGCGACGAAGCATTTCGCGTAAATCCGGGTCCCTTGGGAACCCTAATCACCAATCAGTATGTATATGTAGTAGTAATATACTTTACGACCTATTATCCTATCTACCAAATACCTATACACAAATAATTTCATAAAAATCAGTCGACCCGTTTCGGACGAGTGCGACCACAATCACCGTTACACGAGATTTTTATAATATTAGATTACCTAACCCTCACATTTTCTCTTGAATAATATTTAATAAATTATCTGGGATAAAGATCCCAGATTTAATTATCGGTGTATTATATTATATTTATTAACCGACTTCAAAAAAGGAGGAGGTATTAAATTCGACTGTCTTTTTTATGTTTGTTATCTCAGAACTTTCGACTGGGTGAACCGATTTTGATGATTCTTTTTTTAATCGAAAGCTGGTGCTTGTCTTGTGGTCCCACTTTAATTTGACCTAGATTTGAGGAGTAGTTTTTGAGTTATTTTGAGGTTGGTTATTTTTTGGCAAGAATTATTTAAATCTAATTTGAAATACATAATACTATAAGTACTCACGCCAATCTCAAGTTTAAAAATCAAACCTTATATAGCAGTAGACACCATGCCATGCGGTGGTAAAAACAGGAACTATTTATTTATTTATTTACTTAACACTTTATTGTTTGTTCTACCAGAACTACCTAATTGTCAAAAACTTACACAACTTCTTTTTATATTCAAGGGTCAACATTGTATTAGAAATTGTTTATATAAGTAACTTCAAAATCTAATGAGGTACTTATAATACGAAGTAAGTAGTTACGTTTTAGAACCAAGTGATAAATAATATGAGATAACAGTGTTATCTTTAATGGTCACTAATGACAATGATTGATAACCAGTCATTACATAAACTAATGATTGTAAAACTTAACAATTTAGATAATGAAATTAAACTAGATACTGAAGTGGCAATATTCCGGCCACAAAGACCCTCGAATGGAGACCACGCCTCGGTAAAAGGAGCACAGGACGCCCCCCGACCAGGTGGACCGAATACCTAAAGAAAACAGCGGGCATCCACTGGATTCAGAAGATAATAAAATTTAACTAATTTTTGTCGTAATTAATTCAAAATGCGTTTCCTGGATTTAAAAAGCGGCCAAGTGCGAGTCGGACTCGCCCATGAAGGGTTCCGTAGCAGCAAGTAACATAATATAAAAGTTCTTGTAGTTCGTTGTAACTTTGATCGAGGTAAATTGCGGTTTACGATTTATGACGTATTAAAAAAAAAACTACTTACTAGATCTCGTTCAAACCAATTTTAAGTGGAAGTTTGCATGGTAAAGTACATCATATATTTTTTGTAGTTTTATCATTCTCTTATTTTAGAAGTTACAGGGGGGGACACATTTTACCACTTTGGAAGTGTCTCTCGCGCAAACTATTCAGTTTAGAAAAAAATGATACTAGAAACCTCAATATCATTTTTGAAGACCTATCCATAGATACCCCACACGTATGGGTTTTATGAAAAAAAAATTTTTGAGTTTCAGTTCTAAGTATGGGGAGCCCCCAAAATTTATTGTTTTTTTTTTCTATTTTTATGTGAAATTCTTAATGCGGTTCACAGAATACATCTACTTACCAAGTTTCAACAGTATAGTTCTTATACTTTCGGAAAAAAGTGGCTGTGACATACGGACGGACAGACAGACAGACATGACGAATCTATAAGGGTTCCGTTTTTTGCCATTTGGCTACGGAACCCTAAAAATGGTTTTAAACGATCATACTAAGCCCTGATGGCGGGGTAAGTTTGACGTGTCTGTGTATCTATGGATCTGTATGTCTGTCTGTAGCTCCCAAAAAGGTATTTACGTGAGGATGAATTTATTTTCGTTGCGCACGCCATAGTGTGGTTGGGGTATCGTTGAAAAGGTCTTTCAAAAATATTATGGGTCTTCTAAGACCATTTTTGGATTTAAGGGTTCATTTGCAAAATATTTGGTTTTAAAATGCTAATTTTTGTTATTCAAGTGTCCCCCCCACCCTGCTGACTAAACTGTTGGAGTCGGACAAGTGAAAAAATTCTCAAAAATAGGTTATACGATGAATTTACAAGGAAAACTATCACGGCTATGTTAGCATAAGTAGTTAATGAGTAATAGTCGATAAACTTACTACTTAGGAACTTTATATTGCGCGTGGCCTGACACGTACTTGTCCAGTTTTTTTTGTTTGAAAGGTGACTTAATCGTGAGTGTTCTTAGATATTGTTTTATTTAAATACGAGTAACCGCCCTCGTTTGCTTCGGTTTTCTTATTTTTTTACAACTTATTAGAATTTTATTAAGGATCCCTAATTTTTTTAAATATAATATAGCCTATGTTACTCGGGGATAGTGTAGCTTCCCAACAGTGAAAGAATTTTTGAAATCGGTTCAGTAGTTTCGGAGCCTATTCAATGCAAACAAAAAATCAAATCTTTCCTCTTTATATATTAGTATAGATTAATTTACTTAAATATTTTTTACCTACTGTTATATTTCGTAGGTAAGAATTTACACTCGTCTCATTCGAAATACCTAGTAGATATGAAATTTTTAACCCGATTTTCAGACCGCAGCTCGTCGGTCTGACCACCGGGAATGGTAATACCAATGAAGATAATGTTTACATCAACAACCAGAAGATACTCAAAGTCGCTAATAGACAAGACGTGAGTATGAATATTTATCAAGTACCAACTTACTAACTTATCTACTTTATACTCTAGTAGTATTTGTAAGTGTACCTAAATACCTGCCTATCTACTCGTACATAGCTTTCACACATAATTTTGTACTTTTGTTATTGCATTGTACAACAATTTCAAATTAGGTATCTACATACAGTACGGCCGCTGTATCTTGGCGCGTCTGAACATAGGCTTTGCGAACTTTAGCGCATGTAAGACAGAGATGGCAACACGAACATGCTAACGTATGACTGAGACAAAATACACCGCGTATCGAGTATTGGCGAATTATGTTACTGCGCAGCCTTCTGCGCGAAGTTCAGACGCGCCAAGATACAGCGGCCGAACTGTACTTATTACCTACTTAACGAATACAAAACATTCATCTTTTCTGTCGATAAGGAAATGCTTATATATTTTCTTTGTACCTAACTGATTTCTTTAGGATAGATTACTAACTATCTACGGTTTCTTATTTCAGGTACCTATATTCCGAGGTTCTAAATCGTCCTTAGTTACAACACCTTACTCTGGATCGTATTATGGTGAAGACGGATTAGGAGACTCTGGTGAAGTTCCCGAGGGTTTAGTGCCGGCGAAAGAACAACATGCTGTTTCTGCTCTCATAGAATTGTCGAAAAAGCACAATGGTAAGCTGCTTATGGGCAATGATTATGGGTAACAAAATATTATAAGAAACTAGCTGACCGGACAAACGTTGTTCTGCCAAATTTTTTTTAAGGGTAGGGGGTTGAAAAATAGATGTTGTCCGATTCTCAACCCTAGCCGATATGCACGCAAAGATTCATGAAAATCGGTCGAGCCGTTTCGGAGGAGTTCAACTTCTAACACCGTGACACGAGAATTTTATATATTAGAGATAATAAATAACAAATTTGTCGTTTAGCGCCATCTAGTTAAAATATGTAGTACTTTTAAAATATACACTGTGCATTAATTTTTGTTAGTTATGAATAAATAACAATTTGTTGTTTAGCGCCATCTAGTAAAAATATGTAGTACTTTCAAAATATACACTGCATTCATTTTTGTTAGTTAATGCCACCTAGTTTGACCGTGAAAGACTGTGTTGTTGCTACTGAAATCAATTCATAAAGTTCTCGCTAGATGTCACTAAATAAGGCTGCTACACATTTTTTTTTGTCATAAAGTTTACGAAGGGACTTAAAATTTTATTTCTCTTTTGCAAAAATTATAATATTTTTTTGTTACTTGCACACCTGGCTGCAACGCATTAATGGCCCACTACTGGGCACGGGTCTCTTACTGGGCACGCGTCTCTCCTCTTGAGGAGGCCTAGAGCATACTCCACCACGCTGCTTCAGTGCGGATTGGTGGAGGGGTTAGTAGCCAAACCTAGTGTCGGAAGTTTTCAAACCGCCCGAGGGCCTCCGACATGGCTTAACGGCTTTACGTGCCCTCCGAAGCACGGAAACACTCAAGAATTTTTTGCAACTAGCAGTCACCCATCAAACTACCAACCATTCCCGCTGTTGTTTAACTTTGTTGGTCACTTAGGATCGACGCAAGCCGCCGGGCTGTGAGCGCTTCACTTACGTACCTATCTACCCAATCCAATGAACTAATATTTATTTTTTCAAATATTATAGCTATTATCTGTAATACATTAAAGTAATTTTGATATGTTTGCGAAGACTGTTTCTTTGAAGGCGTTTATTGGCAAAATATTTTTTATTTTTTTTTTTTATTTTTTAGGTCGGCTGACAGTAATCACAATAGGAACATTAACTAACGTAGCGTTAGCTATAAAACAAGACCCTGGTTTCCTCGGAAGACTGTCTCATTTATATGTTGGAGCTGGTCATATTCAAAGTAAGTTTCCCAAGTTATGTGACACTAAAATCTGTTCCTACGTCTAGTATCGAAATTTATATGGCAGTCGTCGTTTATGAGAGAGATATATTTCATAGTACATGATATATTTCATGGTACGAGGCTCGAGGTCTTCAAATGTGAGGCCGCCCATAGCAATGGTAATGAAAATTCCTGTTTATCACACTGGTGTGGCATTCTGGGGTGACCACGAGTCGGGAGGGAAAATTAATAGGGGGCCGCAATTTGTTAAGATAACAAACGCCCAACTCAGAGTCACTAACGGTTACTTAAATCGCTCCTTAGTACAGAATTTGTATGGTGATTCTTTACTAAGGAGCGATTGAAGTAACCGTTAGTGACTGTTATTGTGTTATTTTTCTCGCCAATAAGACTATAGAAGGTGACTTTTCCGCACTTCTCCCATACTTGTCTAATATCTCTAACCTAGAAAACGCATTCAAGTTTGCCCCAACGAAGTACCATTATCGCTGTAGGGTTTGTTAGGTCAATGCGTCAGAAATACGTGATTAAAAATGGCTGCTAGTAGCACTGAGGCTCGTAGTTTAATGATTGCGTGGTTTTGGAGTTCGTTTATACATTTTTCGTCATGCATGTATACTTGACATGTAGTTCAACGAAGTTCTGCTATAAAAAACTTTTATTTTGCTGCGTGTAGTCACGCTCGTCATTTTTGTATGGGTCATTTTGGAGACATGCTGACAACCTGAGTTTTTACAAGTGGTTAGAGGCCTTAGGAATTTTTCATCCTTGAACTCAAGAAAATCTCCTCTGCTCGTGCCATTCTTTGCAAGTGGAACAAACTTCCTACATCGGTGTTCATACATAATTATGGTCCTTCAAGAAGCGGATGCATCACTTCCTTCTTGGCAGCCAACGCGTAGGAGACGCCGTGGATTAGTTAATGTTCATAAGACTTACATCAGAGTCAAGTCCTAAAAAACAGAACATCAAGCTTTGGCTTACCGCAGTTAAAGGTCCCTTAGTTGCTTTATATTTTAGGTTCAGTAGTCATATATGGTATTTAGTTTGGACTATGGAAATAGCTCTTTAGGAATGAAGGATGTTCAGTCTGATGACGAGAACCTTTTTACACTCTCTCTTTACTTGCAGGTGACAAACACCCTGCCGCAGAATTCAATGCACACATGGATGTAGAAGCTTACCATATTATAGCACAACACGCATTGCCCGATAAAGTAACAATTTTACCATTTTCACAAACCCTGGATCATCTGAACATTTCTATGGTAAGAACAACCGTTTAATTTTAAGAAAATCCATAACGAAAATCTTCATATTATTAAAGCAAAATCTAAGTTTAAATTTACATAATATTTTCGTCTTAAAGAGTTGGAGAATGAACGAGTTGGGAGGAATACAATCAGATATAATGAAAGCTCAGAATATATACGAGAGAGTAGCGTTGGCCAAGAATACGGCATGGACCTCCCTCGATCCCTCTGTTGTGGCCACTGTGATCAAACCTGATCTGGTTCAGGAGTACAAGTATTCAAAGAATGATATCTTAATGTGCGGTATGTATGATTATTTCCTGTTAATCTTATTACTAACGCGCAAAGGGGTTTTTGTTTCACGAAATCATTAAACTACTGTTTTGACTATTCAGAAAAATGTCTTCTTAGTTAAGAAATTACGTAGGTACCTGTTACGCAATTAACAGCTCTGGCTAACAATTATTGTTGATTAGAGCTAATATGTTATGTTATGTTCTAGTTATTAGAAATGTTGGACGTAATCTCTAATTTATACATACATATAGAACATTAGTTATTTTGTCACATTAATGTGTCACTTTGTATAATCTGTAAAAAAAAGTTCCATCGCGAAAGAAATGGCTTAATGCTAATTTCATCAGAATGATTTCTATTTTCATAGGCTCACAAAACGTTCTGAAACTTATTTGTTGATTTCAGGCAATAAAAGAGGCGTCAACACAAACGAATTCGTAGAAAAGGAAGACGCGAATGTCAGAATTATTTATTCTGTGAAGAAAGAGGAATATAAAAAGTTTTTAATTGATGTATTTTCTACTGAATAAAGAATAGGTTTTGCAGATTATATTTTTATCGCACACGTGCCCAAGGAACTCATAAACAAATCTAATTGTGTACCATAAATTTTTTAACCGACTTCAAAAAAGGAGGAGGTTCTCCATTCCACTGTATTTTTTTTATGTTTGTTACCTCAGAACTTTCGACTGGGTTAACCGATTTTAATGATTGTTTTTTTAAACGAAAGCTGCTGCTTGTCGCGGGGTCCCTCTTAAATTTTATTGAGATCTGACAGTGGCATCCATGAGAAAACCATATTATTATAAGTCTTAAATTTGCATTAAGTATGTGCGCGACAAATGGACGAATAACTCAATATCACGCCAACCGATTTCGATGATTCTTTTTTTAATCGAAAGCAGGTGCTTGTCATGTGGTCCCACATAAATTTGAACGAGATTTGACAAGTATCTAGTTTTTGAGTAATTTTGAAGTCGCTAGTCGGTTATTTTTTGTTAGTAAAATTTAGATTATTAAGGATCCTAACCAATTAATTATAATGAATTTAATGATGTCATGTTTGTCTGTTTGCAAGTCGAAACGGTTTTCTCCCCGAAAAAATTTTGACAAAACAACTGTTAATTTTATCAGGATACATACAGGTACTTAGCAGTTACATATTACACTAGCATAGCAGGTCAATGCCTTACACACCATAATTTATAAGGATTCTGTCTCTCTTTTAACCTAAAATGATAATTACATTATATTATAGGTTCCAATATTATTGCGGAAAATTCTTCGACTACTAAAAATAGGAATCTTTGACTCACTATAGACCTTCATAAAAGTTTTTGATAGGACTTCGGCCCGAAAATCACTACACAGTAAAAACCATTTTACGCGAATCGTAAAACTGTTCCATTATTTTATGACCGTGTGGATCAAATAAAATTCGTGTTATAAAAACTAGAAGAATGTTGTGTCATTCAATTGATATTAAGATATTAAGTATAATATCTGGATGACTGAGCTTTGCTCGGTATTTTACGCAAGGTGCGATTTAACATTGATATAACACAAAACTTTCACAAACATTACCCAACGTTTTTGTTTAATGCCCTGCATACTTAATTCTATTGCCGACTGTACATACCTACATTACCTTCTCATGTATGATGGTAGGATATAACTCGCCTGACTAGCGGAAGGGAAACTCTCCTCCGAAAAACGACTGATATGTTTAGCTGCATCCGTGAAATACGAGTAGGTAATGCGCAAAGCTTCTTTACAGGGCAACGCATCGACGATGCCTTACGCTCCAACTCAGAGTCACTAACGGTTACTTAAACCGCTCTTTAGTACAGAATTTGTATGGTGATCTGAGTTGGGGCGTTAGTCAATCCAAAATTTCCAAATAACCGGTTTCCGTAGGAACTTCGTAATTTATTTATTTATTATTTAACATAGGTATATCATAATAGGTTACTAGTAGGTACTGTTGGTTCCATACTACGGGAGCTTTGGATAACCAAAGCTTTTAATAGCCTCAAGTAACAATTAAAATGCGAGTCTTGCAATTTAAAATGTTTATTTTTAACTCGATATTCGATTGATCAATGTACGATCTCAATAAGTGAAATAACATCAGTTGATATATGTAAAACATAGTATATTACGCTTAAATGCGTGTTTTAAATAAAGGTTCGGTTTTTCATTTTTTGAAGTTATACTTCTTATGCGCCTTGCAAAAAGATTGCCTTAAACGGTTGCGTTAAACGTTTGCGCTACCATGGAGGCGGTAAGAAAGCATTGGATAGATGGCCCTAGCTTCTTATTATCTTTACCTCTTTTAAAATTTAATGTTATTACTTATACACATCTCACAGAGTCTCAACAGCGTGATTCAGGTTCGTGAACAACGCCATCTAGTTTGTACTTGTTTATTTTTAGTTTGAAAGATAATTTTATTAAAACTCATACACGTTATTAAATTAGATATTTATTTAATTATGTACACGCACGTTTTTTTCGTACGGAACCCTAAAAGAAGGAAGTTTATAAACAAACGCTTCTCTTAAAATACTATCTCGTATAAAAATTTCAAGTCAAACTACTTTTCCGAGCTTTGCGGCCGAAAAATAAGAAAGTTGATATTGATTTCAAAGATTACACAGGATCATAAAGTCTTTATCTCAAAACGATGACAGCCAACAGCTTGCTTCTATCGAGAATCGAGGTTGACCTAGTTAGCAACTTGGTGTGCCGTCGGTAGTTGGCCAGTAGCAAAGTTTCCTGAATATGTCGATTGAAAAGAGGGAAGTGGACAGTTCCATTATTTAAAATATCTAGTGTCTGTTTTAATCCTGAATTAAGCTGAAAACAAACTGTCGGACGCGGCTTACGGACGCGGCTGAAGGATGTGACGTAATTGGTATCTAGATAATGAATGTACACTGAGCTGTGCAAACTATCGGAGGTAAGTCGCGGACGTGACCTTGAGGCACCTTGAGGCGTTCGGACGTCCAAGAACATTCTGGCGCGCTGGATGTTTTTGTCATGTGCACATTATCAGTCGCGGCTGTCAGCCGCGTCCGATCAGCCGCGGCTTATAGTATGTTTGCAGCTTTATTTGTGAGTGTCTGAATAGATAGGTACGTTGTGTGCGGATAAGTCCCGAGCAACAATTCTAATTAACTTCTTCACTTGCCTCCTAAATTTAAAGTACTACATTACCTGTTTTACTACTGTTTATTCTGACGACCTGTGTGGCGCAATGGTTACCATGCCGGATCGCCGCACCGACGGTCCTGAGTTCGATTCCTAGCGCGGCGGAAATTTGAAGGATGAGATTGAGTTTCTGTTCTTGGTCTGGGTGTGAATGTCCTCGTCTAGTGTGTTGTCCATGGCACCCATGACACAGGGAATCCTAGTGTGGGGCTATGCTATGAGTGTGAAGCGTTATTTATTTATTATTTATTTATTTATTGACTTAAAATTTTGTTATCTACTTAACTACTTAAAATGCGTAAACCGCACGTTACGTAACATGCGTAAACCGTTGATATATATCAGTCAATCACTTTTGGCTTTTATATTTTATACCTATCCCGGGCGAACTCGCGGGCAGAGGTGTATTTTTATAAATTAAGGAGTAACCGGCCTTGCTTTGCTTTGGTTTTCTTATTTTTTTACACCTTGGGTTACTGGAGTTTTATTAAGGATCCCTAATTTTTTTGAAAACATAATATAGCCTATGTCACCCGAGGATAGTGTATCTTCCCAACAGTGAAAGAATTTTTAAAATCGGTTCAGTAGTTTCGGAGCCTATTCAATGCATGTCCGCTTCGGTTTTATTTTTTTTTACACCTTGGGTTATTGGAGTTTTATTAAGGATCCCTATTTTTTTTTGAAAACAATATAGTCTATGTCACTCCAGGATAGTGTAGCTTCCCAACAGTGAAAGGATTTTTAAAATCGGTTCAGTAGTTTCGGAGCCTATTCAATGCAAACAAACAATCAAATCTTTCTCTTTATATTAGTATAGATAATGATTATGTATCTTCCAAAGACAGCTTCGCTTGCTTGGACACGTCACTTGTGACAGTTGTGACTTGACTGAAGATTCTTTATTTTTTATTTCACTTCTACTAATCAGGTTAATTTGGGCACCGTATGTTCATATTGTTCATAGGAATATTGTTCATATTTAATCCTTACAATAAGTTGGATTGCAAAGTCAACCCACATTAAAATTGTTAAACAATATTTATTTTTTTACAGATTCAATAAAATATACGTAATAAAAATAAAATATCTTTGGTAGTAAAATAACTATTAATAATATTTTACGCTCCAACTCAGAGTCACTAACGGTTACTTTAATCATTCCTTAGTAAAGAATCACCATACAAATGTACTAAGAAGTGATTTAAGTAACCTTTAGTGACCCTGAGTTGGGGCGTTTTTTATTATAAGTTCAGTGCTAATCGAAGACACCAGGGAATAATACTAGAAAACACTCAGTATCTATATAATTTTTCTTAGATTCTAACTACGAAACAATGACAATTTAACAGCAATATAGTCCATGGAATTTAGAAATGGTAGATGATAAAAAAACGTGTACAGTTGACACAATAAATATTGAGGTCAGTTCGAACGACATGCGACACAGCATTTTCTATGCACAACTGTGGAATAATATTTGAGTTGGCATCTATGCAACGATATCAAATATTCATGATATTTGTACGGACCTAAAAAAAGACGGACGTAATCCCAACAACAAATTCAGTGAAGCACCCATAGTAATACCAACTTTCTATTCGTACAAGTACACACACCTACACATTGACACTTCACTGCTTCAATCACGAATCAAAAATTACGCACACATGGTAAGCGGCCGGCCATTGCTATGCTTCACTCTCGAATAGACGAGGTTACGTCCGTCTTTTTTTCAGGTCCGTGGATATTTATAAGAAGATAATTATGGTACTTTATACCTAGCTTAGTGTCAGCCAATTGTATGAATAATAGGTTGTATTAGGGTTGTATTAAACATAGGTAACATTTATTTATTGCAAGTGTACGATTCGTTTGAGAATCTGGGCATTAGATATACACAACTACGGCTAGGTATATTATCATCATTTAATTACCTTATACAATTTGTTTGCAGATTGTTGCTAAGAGGAATAACTAACTGATATTTAACTAAGAATAATTAACTTAACAAGGATATTAGCATTTAGGTCAATATTATAAACATTTTTGGTATTAAACAACGGAACGAGTGTTTTGATTAACATAAGCCCGCTTTGCGTGCATAATCGATTTCGAAGTAAGAAGTTATAAGACTCAAGATTCTTGTAATATTATTGAAAACTTTTCGAGTTCCAAGTCGGCTCTTGAACTCGATTCAAACTCGTCAAAGTGATTTTCACACGGTTTCTATTTTATTAAAGGGGGGTATACTTTTCATCAAATGGGATTGTACAAAGAGTGTTGGGTAAATGTTACCCGAGAGATAAAAGGTAAAGGGACTCGTTGAAATGAAAATTTACCTACTAACTAAACTTTAAGGTTAAACTTTGGGGTTTATCAAATGCAGTATATTGTCTTTATTACACTCATACCAAGTGTAAAAGAATCATATCAAAGAAGTACCTGAATGTAAGGGATCATTGCAAACATTGCAATTAAAGTGAGATTGGTGACGTCAAAACATTACTGATGCATTTAGGTGTAAGAAGGTCCAAGGAAGAAGAGAGAAGAAAAAAGTATCAACTGGCTCTCAAGCTTAACGTATCGTTTGGCGGCTGACTCTTTCTTCTTCTTGTACTTGTTTCTAGAATGATTGTCTTAGGCCTTGTGTCCACGTAGACGCATCGTTACGTTTTTTCTATTGCATAATTATGTTTCATTATGCAGCTTGCATACAATTGTCAAATGAATCTCTGTGCATAGTAGGTCACGCTAAGCTCGGCGTGTCAATTTCTAAGTGGCGTCTTCCATTAGTAATTCGCGTTAGTAATTAGTCACTAAAATTAGTAATTCAAATTCGAATTTTTATCAGATTCAAATTCGATATTCGAATCAGGTCTGTCTGATAAAGCATTTAGGGTTCAAGTACCGTCCGGAGCGTTCAAGAAACTTAGCAACTAGCAGCCATCGATCCAATTCGGTATCGATCGCGCTCTATCCATCTATCCATCCAAATCCATACGTGTTAAGCAACTCACTTCCCGAGGAAAATAAAAGCACAAGACGTACAAATTACATCACTTAAAGAACATTACGTTTACCAGAAATTAAAAAAACAAAATTACCCAAATGAAAAGAATGAATTGCTTGTAATTTTCTCTAATTAAACATAGGTACAGTCAGCAAAAGAATTAGGTATGCAGGGCATAAAACGTTTGGTATTGTTTCATATTATATAATGTTTGTGTTTTTAATGTAAAATGCTACATATAGCAGGGTATGATTTAACATTGCTGCATTGGTAATAACATAAACATTCTGTTATGTTAAACATTACCGAAGGTTTTTGTTTCATGCCCTGCGTATCTAATTCTTTTGCCAACTGTACAAACATTTTTAATTAAAAATTCTGTTGTAAATTTTGTAACGGACCTTAATGTAGTAATTATTATTCGGACAACGCGCGCACGCGCTATTTAATTTTTCAGCGTGAATGGGCTTCTTTTTACAAAGTTCATGACTATAAAAATATTACGAGTTTAAAATCTTCCGGGTTTGTTTTACTTCTTCGTTTAGTAAATACTGTGTTTTGTACGTACCTGCACCTATTTTATATAAATTAAACATTTTTTTTATATAATGTACAGTTCGGCCGCTGTATCTTGGCGCGTCTGAACATAGGCTTTGCGAACTTTAGCGCATGTAAGACAGAGATGGCAACACGAACATGCTAACGTATGACTGAGACACAATACACCGCGTATCGAGTATTGGCGAATTATGTTACTGCGCAGCCTTCTGCGCGAAGTTCAGACGCGCCAAGATACAGCGGCCGAAGTATAGTTATCTTAAATCCACATCAAAAAAAGTTTTACTCGACCCATGTGCATTTATATTTGTACAATATGTCCGTAATATTCTCAAAACTACCGCTTTGATTCTATAACTACGAGTATGTCACGGTAACGATTATGTTTCTGATATTTCCGAGACTCGTTTGAATAAAACACAAAGTTACGAAAATTGGTCAAAAAAGTTATTATTGTAATTTCTGTCTACTTTTATTTTTCTTTTCGTATCAAAACAAACTATACTTATCCAAGAACAGCCGTTCCCAAGTTTACCTCGCCTCATTATATTTAGATTTAACGCCAGAGCAGCTTCTGTAAACGCGACGAGATGTCGGCATTGTCGGCCGCTAAACATTAAAATATTTGCTGAAACATGCAAAAAATTGTATAATATTAGCGACGAGGCGCGAGCGATCGTAGCAAACAAAGTGAGTTATGAAATGTTACAATGTTTTTTATAAAAACTTCGTGATACTTTGTGATACCTATGCTATGATAATCTAAATTTTACTAACAAAAAATAACCGACTTCAAAGTTACTCTAAAACTACTTGTCAGATCTCGTTCAAATTTATGTGGAATTACGTGACAAGCACCTGCTTTCGATTGAAAAAAGAATCATCGAAATCGGTTGGCGTAATATTGAGTTATTCGTCCATTTGTCGCGCGTACTTAATACAAATTTAAGACTTATATAGTTTTATCATGGATGCCATTGTCAGATCTCAATAAAATTTATATGGAACCACATGACAGCCACCAGCTTTCGATTAAAAAAAGAATCATCAAAATCGGTTCGCCCAGTCTAAAGTTTTGAGGTAACAAACATAAAAAAAACAGTCGAATTGAAAACCTCCTCCTTTTTTTGAAGTCGGTTAAAAATAGTTGTCTGTTGACGAACTAACAGACAAGGTACATGGTAAATGGTTTCTGTGTTGAGTAGGGTAAGAAGGTTAACTTAGAGATGTGGTACAAATTGAGCCGATCAACTATTTCAAGATAGTCATCTATGAGCTTATCAAAAGTTCTTCCAACATTATTGAATTGAACTGACTGGGACGGAGATAAATGCATTGTAACAGGGTACCTCGTGTAACAATGTGCCCCACCTTATCCTTAACGTCAGGAATACCAAAGGTACCCAATCGATGCAATGGATAACAAGGTAGTTTGATGGAACGGGAAACACAGATATATCTAGAAAGCCGATAAATACTATGCTTGTCTTGTCTTATCCATCAATGTATGTAGATATGTCACTAGCGCGCCGACGACGAAGAGCGTAAGAACAGGCAATTGACTGTTTTGATTTGTTTTGTTTTTTGACTCGTAGTCGCTCTTTCAATACAAGATGATACGCAGCTTTTGTTGTTGTCAGAAGTGCTTGATATTTGACATACAGCGTTAAAATGTCTTTGTGTATTACCAATGTGATTGGTGCAGTGAAACAAAAGATAAACGTGTGTGTGTTGAAGCTCTTTTTAGAACAGATTTTTTGGTTGATTTGTAACATACAAAATTAGCTATTTCCTAAAAACCGAAATGGTTCTACTACTAAGTATATTTATAGCTTAAAAATTGCTATAACTTCCTTGAAACCGAATATTTGGTTGCAGAGGCCTAGAAATCTTCAAACCCAATAATGATTAATGGACGTTCAGCATATACGGTATAATTGATCGCGTTCAAAGGTACAAAGAGACGATCCAACTGAATCGTTCCAATCGTTCCAAAATAACCGTGTTTGTGCAAACTGCAAACTGCTGCAGCATTCCAAATTACTTCGTTTCAGCAGCAATGATGACTTCATTGTTTTCGGTTCCTATTCCGAAGTAGAATATAGCAAGTATAGTACAAAATGTTTGGCTATTTGTTTAAATGGTACAATGGTATTTGTATATACGTAAAAATTCAATTTAACTAAAGCAGTTATACGTAAAAAAATTAAGTAAGCCATAAAGGGGTTTATCCAGCCTTACGGAGGTTACATAACTGAGGTTAGGCAAGGATGGAGTAGACCTAGACTAGAATGGAGTCTTTGAATGGAATCTTTGATGTTACCATAGGCGTTGTTAACGCCTCATATAGGTAATTAAATTACTTACTCATTATTCCCAATGAGTAATTCAAACACTTGGTTATTTCAATTAACAGAATTTCAACCAAACAACACTCAACGTAGTGATGTAAAAGTGTAGTATTCGATCGATAAATTTCGACACCTCCAATTAATTGAAAATGAAAAAATGATTTATTCAGTAACCATCATTACAACCAATTTCAGTGCACTAGCTCCCACACTAGGATTCCCTGTGTTGTGAGAAGCTAGGATTCACTCTCTCGTAACAAAAGTGGATACACAATCAAATATCTTAAAGTTAACTAAGTTACCCGTGTAAGTTACATAAACTTTAGAAAATTTACAGCATACAAATAATAAACTATGCTTTTATTGTAACATGTATTAATGTTGATTACTGCGTTAATTAAATTTTCAACCAACTTCAAAAAGAGGAAGAGTTTGATACCGTAGCGTAGAACTCCGTCACCTATGAATTATTTTCAGGGTTCCGTAATCCAGACGAAACCCTTACAGTTTCGTCATGTCGTCAGACATCAGTCTGTCCGTCTATCCACAGACTACCCTAAACGCCCATACAGACAGACTCACACTAAAAGTTTTTTTTCAATTTTTTGTCTTCCGTGTACATAATATTACAGTTTTATTTGGTCCAAACTATTATTATATACTACACAATTAAATAAACAATACACATAGTGAAATCTTGTTCACGAAATCATTATAACAAACTGACTAAATGATTGGATGAAACCACAGAGTGTTGAGAAAATTATTACTTACGAGTACATGAAATACGCTTTGAAATTAAAACTCGTTTGACATGAGCGGCACGGAGTACCTTCTATTAAAACAATGAATATAATAATTTTGTTAATTACATCTTTAATTAATTATGTATATATTCATTCTTACTTTGTTAATGAATACGTACCTTCTCTTGATTTGATAAGTAATTAATTGTGTAGGAAAAACCATAGACGCGTATATTTCTTTTTATAATCTGTTGTCATTTCTTACAAATTGCTGCTTTTGGTTTTTGGGGACCAATAAACTTTTAAAGCTAAGTCTATTTGTTCAGACTTTGCATTGCTTATGGACCAGTTACGATTAGTATTTACATCTTATTATAATTATGTATATTTTATAAGATAGAAGATTCTTAAATAAAGTAAAAAGGTGCCAAGCTTATTTTTTTATTATGATTATATTTTACTAAAGTAAATGTAAGAAACGTTTCAATGATTAGGCATTGGCGTAGTAGATGTAATATTAGCTAGTGCAGTTGTCGTAGACGGCGACGATGGCGAAGTGAATTGGAACATCACTAGTTCATACGTCACAATAGTTCCTGCCACCTGGAACAATATATTTTTATATAGGATATCCGAATCGATATGAAATAACTAAAGTGTTTTATGCTGTAGTTTTTTTTTATAATGTAACTTACAGTTAAAAGTAAACTCCTTGTAACACTAAAAAACTGCAAACCGCTCAAAGCCAATTTTTCTCCATTAACTTGATCAAGAAACCTTTGAACCTGGAAAAAAAAAAAACAAAAATCGTGAAAGTGTGTGTGTGGGGGGGATGCATCAATAACGAGCGCCTTGCACTATTGGATTGAAACCATGAAAGACACTTATGTTTCAGATGTCGTCTTGAATTACAGAATGCCTGATCTTTACAGCCGTACACACACAGATGCACGCCAACTGACAACACTTTTCTATCTTTTTCTCTCTTCTTGTGAAACACAACCATTGATGCCTTTGTGGTCACTGACTGATGTCAATGATGACGGTGGCCAACAGGTGGAGGATGGTACACAAGGCGACGGAAAAACGTCGCACTCACTTCGCTTTTAGATTTCGAAGCGTAAATGTCATTTTTCTCGTGAAGAATACTAACCAATCCGACGCCAGATGGGTGTCGTAAGAGGCGACTACTTCCGGCTTGTTGGACCCCTCGGAGGGATTATATTGGTAATATTAATTTCAATAGTTCATTAATACCATTATTACTATTATTATTTCTCCGTGAGGTTCGCCTGGATAGCATAGCCCATAGCACCATCTTGCTTAAGTCAGCCGCCAAACGACTCGTCGTCATCCAGCTGGTGGCTCGATGGCCTGTTCTTTCTATATTTTCCTTTTTTCTTTTTTTTTCTTCTTTTCTTCTCTTTCTTTTTGTTCTTTCGGCCAGCAACGCTTCAGAGATGCCTTTAGTGTTGTTGATGTCCATGGGTGACGATGGTCACTTACAACGTAGTCAGCTTGTTTTCCGGCTATTTCCATTAAAAATCCCTATGTTGTAACCTAACCTCAACACAATAAACAGGCGAGGGTACATCGTAAAGCACGGGTGCGGGGACGGTAGACGCTGAGTTGACTTGCGACGCTATCAGCGACACTGCCACCGACCGCGTTATCAGATACACCAAGGAGAACAGGAAGTATGTTGCTGCTTCATAACCACCAAGGATTTGGTGTCTGAAGAGGAAACAAATAAACGAATTAAATCCAAAGTATAAAAGCTAGGCAAAAAACAAAATGTGTGTGCAATTCATACGTGGTACAAGTGAAACCTTCAAAAATTTTGGTTTCAAGGTAATGAGACGAATGTAAAATTTCGGGAAGATGATATTGTAGGTTTTAGTAATGATCATAGTGATGCAAAGTTAGAAAATAAAAATAAACAGTGGTAACTAACGCCATCTCTTAACATAATATGAAAATGAGCAGCTAGCGCCATCTATCCAGCAATAAAACGAATCTTCTATCTTGTTCCTCGCGCCATCTATGAATACAACTTAGCACTTTTTAAAGCAACACAAAGAGAACCGCGAACATGAGAAACACTGTATAATGCTTCCTATCTCATTTTCTCCCACGTTAAATCTTATGAATTTATGTGTCCGCCTCTTTTTACTATCGCTTTTTCGTTTCATCGACTTTCAAATCACAACGTTGCTAAAGAAGTTTTCACTTCAAAAAAAGGGTCTGCGAACTAAGGGTAAGCACATATATCAGCTCGGAAAGGGAGCGGTTCTTAAGCTTGTCCAGAGACGAGGCGATTACGATACGTTTCCGATACGTTTCCGATTAGTGTGCGTTGCAATAAGAAGTTTGATACAAAGAATACTGCACGCGTCGACTTGATATGATGATTCCTTTCGAGCTGATATGAAGTGTGCTATAACCCTAATATTGGACGACCCCGTAGCCTAGTCGGTAATGATCCTGCCTGCGAAGCGAGGGGTCCATGGTTCGATTCCCGGCTATGAAAAATATTTTGTGTGACAGAATAATATATTATGTACTTGGGTCATGATCACTATAACACATAGTGATATCTTGTATGTCATGAGTGAGCATGCGTTTTAATTATATGCTGAAAATTTAAGCTCCCTTTCATTGTCTAAATTCTAGCCCGAGGTTACGAAGCGTCGAAAATACGACGAAACACTTTTGGAAAAGTAGGTAGTCCCATTCGTCTTGGCATGGGCACTTCCGTGCCCGTAGATAGAAAACTAGAACACAGATAGTGTAGAGAGAATTCGGCCTTAATTGAATTTTGGCCTGTTACCTACATTTTTTATTTCATTTAAATTAGTTCTTACCCAAGATGTCTTTTAGGCCGATTACCTATTTATTTTTTATTTCATTTAAATTTTTTCTTACCCAAGATATCTTATTTAAGAATGATCTTTATTTTTCTTGACACCATGCGCCGCCAAAGAAAATAATTGTGTTTAAAGTAACACTGAAATACTAGCTACTACTAGAAAGTTTAGCTTGCACGCTCGTTGTCAGCTATTATTCACATAAAATATTTCTATGATTAACTTAAGACAACTTACTCTTTAGAACTGCTGCTACATTCTTCAGTACCTTTGATACCATTTCTGCAACAATACATTATATTTTAAGTGTTATATTGCTGCGTTTTATAGGGCGTACAGTTCTATAATACTTGTCACATTAGGTACGTGATTTGCCGGTGTTTTTGTTACAGAAACGTGAAATGTAAAAATGCATAGAAATGACCAACTCTGTTAACATTTTCGCTCATGTTAGACATTTCTTCGTAGTTAAATGCTTCTCCGTCTTGAAGCAACTTTGAAGCAACCGTGCTGAGGGTCCTGGGTTCAATTCCCAGCGAGAAGGAAATTTGAAAGATGAGTTTCAATTGCTGTTCTCGGTCTGCGTGTAAATGTCCTTGTATTTATGTGTTGTCCATGGCACCCAAGACACGAGGCAATCCTAGTGTGGGGCTTCTATCTTCAAATAAAGTAAAGATTAAAATTCCTGCATCATTATGATCTAATTTTGAAATGAATTTTGATTTTCTTTACACTGATTCTTAATCTCTCTGACAATGCAAATCTCAACATTATTAGAAAAAAATGATATCAGAGGAAGTGCACGGTTGGACTTATTTTTTAGTATGGCTACAGTACGTACGTACTGTACTCTAAAAAAACTTTACGATATTAGAGATTAAACTGTGTGACAGTATGTGTAAGTATATTTTATTTCAGATCATAGTCTATATTTTATAAAAATCCGTTCAGTAGTTTTTGCGTGAAAGAGTAAAAAACATCCAACAAAATTTCACATTTATAATATTAGTAGGATGTAATGAAGCGCTCTATAGCCCAGCGGCTTGCGTCGATGCTAAGCGATCGACAAAGTTAAGCAACAGCGGGCGCGGTCGGTAGTTGGGTGGGTGACCGCTAGTGGCAAAAATTTCTTGAGACCTTCCGTGCTTCAGAGGGCACATAAAGCCGTCGGTTCCCGTTGTTATCGTAAGATAACAGTCGCTAAGCCATGTCGGAGGCCCTCAGATGGTATGAGAATTTCCGACACTCGGGTTGGCCACTAATCCCTCCACCAATCCGCACTGGAGCCGCGTGGTGGAGTATGGTCTAGGCCTCCTACAGGAGAGACCCGTGCCCAGTAGTGGGCCATTAATGGGTTGAAGCTAATAAAAAGAATCATAAACGCTCACTCCAGAGTATTGAAGAGCTGCAGACAGATGAAGAAGAGATTGTTGGCGAAGGAGATGAAGACAATACCACTGATGACGTCATCAACTTTCCGCACGAGCTGGGCAGCGCGGCCGTAGTCTTCACGTGTGGTCCGCCAGAATGTCTCTGGTAAGTACTGGAATACGATCGTGTGAAAGGTACTTTATTTTGGTTTTAAGGAATTTTTCCAGTATAGTATCATTACCATGATCTTGTTATGATCGTATCAGGTGTGAAAGATGCTTAATTTTAATCTTGGGTCTGCCCACTATATTGTATCCCATGACCATGCAATGGACGTATCAGGCATAGATAGCAACAGGATATGTTCTACTATGTCCAGTGAAACGGATCGTTTTTCATCCAATACGGTCGGCGATCGAACGGTCTCATGCCAAAATGCTCAATATAAAGAATATTATTTTTTGTCTGACATGTTGCTTCCACGGTACTGATGTGTGGTAATTGAGCAACTGAGTATAATGATGTTAATTGGTTAGGTCACCGATAGTGGCAAAATTTTTGATCATTTTATTGCTTCAGAGTAGGCCGTGCAGCGTGGTAGACTATGGCCTGTACCCCTCACATTGTGAGAGGAGACCCCGAGCCCAGCAGTGGGACAATTATGGGTTGTTGCTTTTTAGGCCGTTAGTCCTCAGATATCTTTGAATAGCAGTCTTGTTCATTTTATATTCAAAATCATTTGTATGATTTAATAAGTCTACGTAAACGATGAACTTACCCTACCCTGTGCAGCTAATAATTTTCTATTAACGTGATCCAGTGTAGACGTCAGATAGTAACTCATGCATATCACGAATAGATCCGAAAAATTCCATATAATTGTTGATTGGAAATGAAGAAACTGAAAAAAAATCATTATCATAAGTTCAACGAATAGTAAAAACATAAACAATAATGTAGTAAACATAAAATACACCAAAAGTAAACGAAAAAATAAACCAAAAGTTTATTTTTTAACTCCAAAACCGAACTTCTATACTAAATTATGTCTTCAATTCCACGGGGATCCATCCATTTCCAGAGATAAAAAGTTTTCTAGGTATTGTTTATTATGTTGTTGCTATTAGGCTACTTTGAAATTAACCATAATATTATGATCTAATAATTTATACGAGTAAGCCTAATAATGAGACATAATATAAAAAATGCACTCTGGGAGTGCCAGTAGAAGTTAAAACTTGAACGATATTTTATAGTGCAGGAAATACTTTTAAATGAAGTGGTTTTTTGTTTCATTACATTTTTAGTGAATGGCTGCCAACGCCTCGTAAAGTATAATTATGTAAACTACAATATTGGTATTAATACGAGCTGTAAATTAAGTAACTATAGTTCTGCACTTCTCTGAGGCAGCTACAGGTAGGTGTCGATTAAAATGATTACGGTGTCGCGAGCTGATTGGTTTTATCCCATCTTAAAAAGTGCCCAACGCGCCTAAAGAAGTTTTCACTTCGAAAATACTTTTCGACCCACTTATCTACACACCTATACATCTATACAAATAAATAAAATTGGAATGTCTGTTTGTAATATTAAAAGAATCGGTTTTTACCACAGACATGTATTTTTTACTAAGTACATTTGGATGTATACACGATACATATACAAAAACAACATTTTTTACAATTTTTGTCTGTCTATCTGTCTGTCTGTATGTCTGTTTGTTCCGGCTAATCTCTGAAATTGCTGGACCGATTTTGACGGGACTTTCACTGGCAGATAGCTGATGTAACAAGGTAGCTGATGTAACTACTTTACGAAGTTCGCCGAGTCAGCTAGTCGTTAATAAAACATTACGCTGCGTCCTACGTGACGCGCTGTCCTACGTGGGCGACTCAACGCGAACGTGAAGCGACGCGGCGCGACGCACAAACAACAGTCGAGATGTATTGAGGTGTCCTGTGTTACAAAACGCACGTAGAGTGCGCTGCGGCGCACGCGCGATCAGTTGGTTTGATATTTTCGCGCAATCGCGTTAGCGTTGAATCGCCTACGTAGGACACGGCATTATTAATATAAAAAGTATCTTTTCCGGCACGTAACCATACTATTTCCAGATCAACTTTGCACCGTTTGCCCGAGGCGAGGCTAACCTAACCTAACCCCACATAATGCAAAGCTGAAATTGCTCTCAATCCTTCTATGCCAAACTTTATAAGGTAGGCAAAGTTGTATTCCCAAAACGATAAAAATCCATTACAATTCTCAATCATCAAACAATGAAAACGTAATTTATTCACAGCGTAGGTACTTTACTTAATTCGAGATTTCCCTCAAAATGAAGCAATACCATCTGAAAAATACTTCTGGGACCACAAAACGTTGATCCTTCAGTAATTCCGTCGTATGAAACGTGGAAAAAAGTCTCAAATTTTTCATAATAAACAGTATTACGTACGGAGGGGATTAACAAGACGAAATCCTGCGGGTTGTTGGATTCCTCTATAGGGAAAGCGAGGTTATTTATTTTTACGTATGCAAATTCACGTCTCACAGCATTTTGTGTGAATTGAAGCGATCAAGGTAAGCAACCTCAAATGCGGTTTTTGCGATATGAATTTTATTACGCAGGTGTGTCGCCTTTCAATTTTATGTAATTACTAGGTGGTATATAGAATATAAATAGATGATAGATTTCCTGTATTTCCTGCATAATTTTTGTTTTTAACAAAAGTTTTACATATGTAAAAGTAGTAAATAAGTCATTCTTAGTTATTCGTATAGCTGACATTGACTGTACCAGTATATTTCGTACAGGGTGCAGGAAAATACTATATTTAGAGTTATAATGGGAAGTATGACCACCAATACAAACTATTCTTGTTGGTCATATCAATATGACATGCTAGATGACCACCCAGAAACGACCAAAGTAATTTACTCCTAAAGAGTCACAAAGAAGTTTTGTTTTCACCACTTCACCAATGGGAGTTGTTTAAGTTAATAACGTACAGGTAATTATAAAGTCGGATACCGTTTCTAACTGGACCCGGGATGGTCCTTAGAGTCACTTTTTGAATGTCGAGTGTAATACAGTAAGCAATCAGCGATATCCGTGGTAACAAATACAATTCTCTTTCATAATCGTTTTTAAAAGATAGGTCTTGCCCACAGATTACCCCCAATAGATACCACATACAAGGCAACTGGACGCGCGCCCTGACCAATATGACCCGTCAAGTCCAAGTAGGTATAAAGTCCAATCACAGCGCATTTTTTGTCCCCGATAAGCCGCGCCTTCCGCCAAATTTTGTGAGTTCAAACTCACTCACGCGGTATCTAGGTTCACTTATGCGGTATCTATTAGGGGTAATCTGTGGTCTTGCGATATTCCCAATCGTGCACCACGAAAAGGAGAAGTTTACTTACCCTAGGGATGAATGAAGAATCTTTAATATTTTTTGACGACCTCTTTGGTTCGATTCTTGGCCGGAGTAGATATTTTCTTTTATGGAAATAGCCGGCAAACGAGCTGACGATCCACCTGATGGTAAGTGGCTATCGTCACCCATTAACATCAGCAACATCAAAGGCATTACTGATACGTTGCCGGTCAAGGAAGAGAGAAGAAACTTTAAAAGAAAGAAAGAACTGGCTCTCGAGCCTCCAGCCGGAACACAACTAGTCGTTTGGCGGCTGACACATGCTCAACGATGGTAGCTATCCAGGCGAACCCCATGGAGAAATAGTAATAATAATAATGGTATTAATTATCAATTAAAATCAATATTGCCATTATTATTATATTATATTTATGTGACAGTTAAATATTTGTACTCGGGTCAAGGGTATAGTGAAGTCTAATTTGTGTCGTCCATGTCACACGCGACACATGGTATGAGTGTGCAAGCGTTTATTTTATGTTTTATTTTTCTTTCGAAAGTGCAATGATTTTGTTAATAATCAAAATAGAATAATAACCAGTGGCAGAAGAATAATGATAATAATATGAAAACAAAGGAATTAATGATTACTAGACCAAATTCTTACCTGAGTGAGAATTCCTAAAAACGGAGAATAAGGCAGAAAGTCGAATACCCACGGGTAAAAATGCCTTACAAATCCTTCGTATAAATTCAGATTAGAAAAGCATACCATTGCCCCAGCAAATGCAGACAGGAGTGATAGAATGTGTTCCACTGCAAACATATTAATTTTCATTGCTGCGTGATCGCGTTTGATCATTCACAATAAATAATGACACCCAAAACATTGAAGTATAATGTACTAAAGTAGGTACCAGACATCGCGAACAAAATTTATATCGCGCCGAGAGGTTCTATTTTCAAAATTCAGCCCCCGTTCTCATTTCAAAATTGACTGATTCCACTGAAAACTGTAGCCAATTGGCTACAACTCATTGCACAAACATCAGGTTCGCGGTGTCGGTTCTATGCTAGTCTATACTAATATATAAAGAGGAAAGATTTGATTTTTTGTTTGCATTGAATAGGCTCCGAAACTACTGAACCGATTTTAAAAATTCTTTCACTGTTGGGAAGCTACACTATCCCCGAGTAACACAGGCTATAATAAATTTTCAAAAAAAAATAGGGATACTTAATAAAACTCCAATAATGTAACCCAAGGTGTAAAAAAATAAGAAAACCGAAGCAAAGCGAGGGCGGTTACTCGTAATAAAATATATGCTAGTAATAATAGTTCAATGCTTCACGATGTGCTTGCTAATATGACTTGCAGGCTTCAGCCCATTAATAGTGGTACTGGAATTACCAGGTATTTGCCAATTACCATCAGGTGAATCGTAAACTCGTTTGTCGACAGTTACATGAAGAAAGAAATTAACAGTTTTTAAGTTATCACTTCTTTACTGAATGTCAAATACCTGTATAACTTGCGAAGAGGCACGTATCTCTCATTATGTTCTCTCAAGCAGCAATAATTTCCACTTGGCCGATATCAATGAAATTCGACGTACAAAGCTTACGAGCCACGTGTAGACCGAAATTCGATTAACATTTTTTTAATTTCTTAATTCCTTTTACGCCTGAATTTCTCTTGACGGCCAGTGTAAATAAGGTTTCGAGTTTTCGAAATTCGAATGCGGATTATTTGCAAGCGTGTATTTTTAACGTAAATTTTTATTGTATGGCTGTACAAAGATCTTCAGCATCGGCCAACCTCCAACTTAATCAATTTATTCTTTGCTACGTCCTTATGTTCGTTACCTACACTTGTTTCTGCCCACGGCTTATTTAATAAAACAATGTTGGACAGCTAAACAATTTCATACGCCCAAATAATAAAATAACTCATAATGGAAAGACAATCATCCAGACATGAACTTTTACATTCATATATCATATTAATAGGATAGAATTAGGTACGGGAAAAACCGAGCAAGTGCGTGTCAGACCACGCGCAATGTAGAGTTACGAATAAATAAATTAATAAATAAATAAACAATAATTACGCTTCACACTCATAGCCCCACACTAGGATTCCCTGTGTCTTGGCGTGCCATGGACAACGCACAAAGACAAGAACACTCACACACAGACCGAGAACAGAAATTCAAACTAAACATTCTTCCTGCCTCTCTGGGAATCTAACCCTGGACCCTTGGCGCGGCGATCCGGCATGGTAACCATTGCGCCACACGGGTCGTTAGTAGTATTAAGTAGTAAGGTTAGCGACTATTACTCATTAACTATTTATGCCAACATAGCTGTGATAGTTTTTCTTGTAAATTCATGATATAACCTATTTTTGAGAATTTTTTGACTTGTCTAACTCCAACCGTTTAGCCCGCAGGGGGGGACACTTAACTCTTTCGCGCTTTAAAGCCAAATATTTCACAAGCGGACCCCTAATTCCAAAAATGGTCTTAAAAGACCCATAATATTTTTGAAAGACCTTTTCAACGATACCCCACACTATAGGGTACGCGGCGAATAAAAAATTAATCCTTACGTTACCTGTAAAGACCTCTACAATGTTTTTCAATATTTTATTTTACGATTCTGGACTTTTAATAAATATGTATATCAGAGTTTCTTAAAGTGGGATCCACGGACCCTTTAGGGGTCCGTAGCATGTGTATCAGGGGTCCGTAGTAGGTCAGTCTCTAAACATATTTATTAGAAAATTGTATAGTAAAATTGGACGTAGTTTCTGAAAAACGTTCCAAGCCACACATATATTATGCGTGACAAATATACGAGACGCTTTCTCGTTGTCGGATTCACGCAAAAACGACTGAACGGATTTTCTTGAAATTGTAGACAAGTAGACCATGACCTGAAATACGATATAGGGTAATTAAGATCCCGAAAAACGCAAACCAAGCCGCGGGCAGCGCGCTAGTAAAGACACAAATTCTGCAAGAAAATATAAAAATGTTGCAAGTTAAATGCGTATCGATTGTCAGTCGAGCGTTAATGAACGCTGTATTGTATTGTATCAATGCAAAAAGTTAAAATACTATATTTCATGCTATATATATTATGTTTTATTCATTTTCATTCCATTCGAACTATAATTTAATATCTCATTTATTATTTCCTTGCTTCCTCTCATTATTTGTTATTCCGTTAAGTAAATGCTTCTTGAATTACGCCTTAACTCAGTGTCAATAACGGTTACTTAAATCGCTCCTTAGTACAGAATTTGTATTGTGATTCTTTACTAAGGAGCGATTAAAGTAACCGTTAGTGACTGATTAAAGGTACTTTTTATGTAAACTGACAAATGAGGCACCTGAAAGTAACTGGTCAAAAAAGAAGAAGAAAAAAAGAAAGAAGGAAAGAGAAGATAGAACTGGCTCTCAACTCTCAAGCCCTGAGCCGGAACACTTACCCAAAGCTAGAGTAAGTACTACTGCACAGGTAATTCTACATTTTTTAGTCAGGGTTTTGTCAAAGTTCGGGTCCAATTCCTCCAATCTGGCGACATGCTGGACCAGGCTGGGCCAGCTCCTGGCCACGTGGAGGAACATCAACATTGTTATGCACGTGGTTCCATAGAAGATGATTGGTGCTGAAAAATAATAGAGATAAATCAATAATTGCTTGGAAAGTGTCACTCGCTATTTATTATGTTGTGCAGTAAATATTATAAGGTCCATTACAGTTACATTAGTCGCAAAGTTACGGTTAGTACGACTAACCATTGCAGAGTCAACTTACCCTGATGATGGTCCGTTTCGGGGCGAAACACGTGTTGGTGCTGGTATGTATGTTGGTATATACTTTTAATTTGTAGTGCATGTTTCCGTTGTGGGAGGGAGAGAGGTGCCACGCATGTCTTCAGGTATATACCATCATACATGTTACCGGCGGATTGTTGCAAAGTAGACTAATACTAAATTAATAACAATGGATTTCCGCAAAGTAACGCCTGATACTATTAAGTATAGGTATAGTAAATGAGATAGAATGTGAAAGTTGTGAAGATGTTTGGATGTTTGTTCCTCAATCACGCTATAACTACTTAACCAATTTGGATGAAATTTGGAATGGAGATAGCCTATACCCTGGATTAACATATAAGCTACTTTTTATCCTGGAAAAGTTCAGAGTTCCCGCGGGATTTGTAAAAAATCGATATACAAGCGCGCGGAGCCACAGGCATAAAAATCTAAATTAATTTATTAATTTCATTTCGAAACCACTCTACAAACTAGTACTACTAAAGCTAGAACAGAATAATAATAATATGGGAATAATATACCGGCTATAATAATAACCGTTCTTTTTCTGTCTTGCCATCATCGGTAAAATATTTTTATACGAGTAGCAAAAAACATTATGGCGGCGTCAGTACATTCTGACACAGAAAAATTGATGCTACTGTACTGCGTCGCTAACGAATGCAAGCCGAGATAAGGGTTCAATTTAAACCAGCAGCTTATTTTTATTGTTAACGTATTTGTTCACTAAAGGCAACTGATTTCAAGTGTATAAAACAATTAAGGATCGTAAGGCTCAGGCTTGCTAACAAACATTATAAATTCGCTGGAAAATTTTCATTTCTGAAAATATGTAGCAGACAGTAATAATCGGTTTTGCTTCGCTTCGGGAACCTGGGTCTTTGTAACCGTAATAAACACGTTTAGCCGATTATTGTAATATTTTGGTAGTGAACCTACCTTTAGCTGTTTCTAATATAAGCAAGAACCAATAATTATCAGAGAAATGGACAAAGTATCGGTTGCGTTAATGGTAATAGGTTTTGTAGAATATCTTTCATTTACAGGTACAGTTTTATTAAAGTTATGATGATTATAATAAAACCATCTTTATATTATGTACGCCTTTTTTCGACTGAGGGTACGATATGCATTGTCATCATTCAACTTCGAAGGATAAGAAAAAGTATTCATACTCAGCTTGAAAGAAGTGACCCATACATACTCAGAAAGGATGCTTGGAAATGACCAGCTAGGCAACCAGTTCTGCTTAAGTTAGAGAATACCTATTTTTGTAATAAATATAAGTTTTATTTTTAAAAGATGTGCTGAGGAGTTTCTTTACGGCTTTTTTTCGCCTCCACGACAAAGCACCTTTCCGAAAAGCTAGTAAATTAAAAAAAATACGTGCATAAGTGTGTCATTTCATAACATAGCAGTAGCGAACTTACTTGTAGAGTTCAATGACGTGACTGAGTGTACAACTTTGTGGATACACATCACTGTTATGAACACTTGTCCTGTCAGGGACAAAAATAAATATAGACATTTCCATGATGACCACAGGAATCTAGAAATAAGTTTTATTTATTAATTCCGTTCTATTTCCATGAATTGACTAAACTTTGAAAATTAAGGAGCTCTCCTTTTTTCTCTTCACTGAATCTTCTGACTCTAAAAACAGAGAACGTAGGGACTTTGGAAGCATTTTTAAAATGGTTTCTATATTGGTTTGATTGAATGTTACGAATGGTTCGATTTCCTTTGAAGAGATTTCACGTTTTGGGTTTGCATTCTTGCCTTTGTGTGTTTTCCATGGCGCCAACCACATAGGGAATTCTAGCGTAGGGATTTGAGTGTGCGGAGTTATTTATTTAACACTACGCCATGTACCATAAAGTTATATTACCTGATTGCCTAATGCCCTATTTCTGAAAATCAACAGTGAATTTTGTTATTGTGCATTGGTACAATACTGGAGAGCTATTAAAAAGCGGGTTGATTTACTGCTTACTCGGCCAACAATACTTATATAACTTTTTATGGAAATAGCCGACAAATATGCTGACGGGCCGACTTAGGGTGAGGTTAAACGAGCGTATTTTTTTGAGCTTTCATTCGCGAAAAATGAGTACGCTGTATTCGGTTACCTACTAAAGTCCTGTGTGTACCCACAGGGCGACGCAAAATGAGTTTGTATTTTAGTATGAAATCGACTCATTTCACGCGACGCACAGCTCAAGAAATACGATCGTTTAGCCTCACCCTAAAGATCTTTTCATGTTACATCAACTTGGCGTCAAGTCGACTCCGACTCGTCTCATAGAAAAGCATCTAAATCTTAAGAAATATGCCCTTAGGGTTGAATTTTCAACACTCGAAAAAGTGTACGACGCGTTTATGACACGTAGTCCCATCTTACTTGAAGTCAACCATAGTATTATTCTAGGCAAGTGAATATTGTCACAAATATCCAACATCGGCATTAAACGGAGTACAAATTCCAGAGACTGCCAACAGACGTGATGCCATAGCCTCAGTCTTATATAGCAGAGCCGAATTGGTTGGTATGGTTGGCCAATTCTAGGTTGGCTTGGACTCAAGAATAGATGGAATCTTACACGAAACATGGAATGCTTTGAGGTTGGTAACCATGTGATGATGATAATGTTTACGCACCTGACGTCCGAAGCGTTATTGCTTAAGACACCGTTGACAGGGATCAAGGAGAAAGCTTGTCCTATAATCAATGTCGTTCGCAACGATGCCTGGAATGTTGCCGGTTCCTTCGTGGATTTTATCTCCTGAATATTAACTTTGTTTTCTGTAATTTTGATAAGAAACATTTATGCATTGCTTTGGTAAAGGTGCTATATGTCCCGAAAAATCTGGGGATAAAAGTCCGAAAGTATTTGCTATGTATGATTATTTTACATGTACACTATCTTCCGCCCGCATTTTGGTTAATTTACAAAACCATAATGAATTCTACACCTTAACCTCCCTCAGGATTCACACTAAGTATCTATGTATATATATATATAGTACTAGCTTCTACCCGCGACTTCGTCTGCGTGGTCTTAAGACACCTAAATAAAAGCAGTCAAAATAATAATTATAACTTGTAAACACAACTTCCATACTAAATTATTATACCCCTTTTCCTAAAGGAGTAGATCCATCCCCGAGCCTCGAACTCGAACGACCCGATCCCGACGAACATGCAACCTATTTTTTAATGCGGGATATGAAATACCTGGGAGCAAAATTTCTACCTAAAAATTATCTTAATTTAAGAAATATTAGTCAGATTTTATATACACGTACACCATTAGATCCTGAATTGGTCAACGTTGTACTGGTTTTGCAATTCAACGTTACCAACTACAAATATTCTTAAAAACGTTAAGTTATTCCCACCCATTCTAGAGTAACATTCTGGGAGTAATATTCTATCTCTAAGATACACGACTACACCCTGAATCAGTCAACGATGTACTGGTTTTATATGTCAGTATCGTCACTGGAAAGGCAATAATACTAAAGCTCCATTTTGGCGAAAATGAGTTATACACATCGTTGGATAGAAAAAAATAATCCAAGTACTGGAATACTGGACTGCTCCTATTTATTCATAGATGTCGATAATGTTTTCCACGTAAGTATAAACAGCCAAATCTAACCTAATCGAATTCTTCTTCCATTTGAATGGCTTAAGTGTTTTCTTGGCACTACTTCTTCCTTCTTTTTGACTTAATGTGTGTTAAGATTATGTTTTTTTTTTTGTTTTTATCTGACCAAGTAATAATGTCTGTAAGACGATCCCCATTCTGTTCACCAGATCACGTATATCGGGTGGTTTAGCAGGTACCTGAGATGTGCCATATTATTAGGTTTTTCGGTCAATGCTTGATGGCACCGACCACGGGCCACGGGAGTCGCTCAGGGACGTCTCGCCCCTACACTTGAATGCCTGATAGTTAAACGCTTCTGTGGAAATTCAGAAGTCAGAAGAGGCCCTCGATCATCTGGGGGGTTTCGCAACCGCGACACCAGCTAGATTTTGGTAATGACAGGATCCCCTACGCAATAGCAGGGCCCGCCTCTAAACCGGAAGACTCTATTCTTCTGAATTTATTCCTGAATAACTCTGGGGTTTTTAAGTGTAACTTCCAACTACGCAAGGCCGAGCTTTTCCCCCAAGAACCAGGTCCAAATGCCAGAAGTATATATTATTCCTGGAAAACGTTTCAAAAGAAACTTATTGTTTTTAACTACTTCAAAGTTTGTGGATAAGACAGCGTGTTATTAGTTTATTTTTACAACTATTTATATAGATCGATATATCTTAATTAAAAGCTTTGCTACATCATAAACAACTGTCTCTAAACTTTATATAATGGAAATTCAATCATCTTGATAGTTTATTATTTTTTCTTTCTTTTATTTTCTTTCTTCGATGACAACGCATGGATGATGCCTTTAAGTCTGATAACGGACGACGCACTCATTCTTCTATGGAAAACGGTGACCATTTACAATCAGGTGACTCGTCTGCTCTTACGTGGCTATTTGCAAATTCAAAAGTGTTTAGTTATTTGTATTGCACTTACGTTCGGTCATAAAATTTGCCTATGCCGGCCGTCTTGGTAGTCATTGACCAGTAGGTGACAGCAGTAGATGGTTATTCGCAAATATTTTAATTTCTTACTCATTTTGATTATTAAATATGTAAAGGATTTGTATTTTTATTATTATCTCCTATGTGCCTATTTCTACATTACAGTAAGGAAACCTAAATTATACAGATAATATTTTGTCGGAATTTAAGATTTTTATTTATTTACAAAAAAAAACATTATAATAGTAAATTTACTAAATTGTGTCATAATAGACAATATCGTAACTCTGATCCACACCATCATACAGTGAATCTATATTAATCCGATAACAAAATCTAACTTAGTTATGTCTAATGAGTAAATATAATTTAAACCCCAATGTTTACGACCCTGTAGCCTAGTTGGTAGCGACCCTGCCTGCGAAGCAAGGGGTCCCGGTTTCGATTCCCGGCTGGGGCAGATATTTATGTGACAGATAAATATTTGTACTCGGGTCATGGGTGTTACTGTGATGTGTTACGTGTCGTCCATGCCATCTGCGACACAGATTAAAACCTACTGCGGGGGGTATGAGTGTAAGCGTTTATTATTTATTTATTTATTTATTTTGAATAGGTACACATTAATTTCAATAAAAGATTTATTCACGGTATAATAGCTCTATGTCTTGTTCTCAGACCTACTTAGTTACCTAAACTGACATCTGTTGTTGATTAGCAGAACTAATTCACTGCAAAATCATAAATTAAAAAAAATATGTAGGTACACACTGATTTTTTTAAGAAATAACGAATATTTCCGATACTAAACAGTCTTTTCTATCCCTCTATCGGGTACTTTCACAATTTCTTGCTGTTATGTGGCGTATCAAAAAGTTCTATTTATTGATATCTCGGCTTTTAAGCGACGTATCACAATAAAATGTACACCAGATTTTAAGTTAGACCACCAGCAACACAACTGTGAAAACCCCATTCAGTTTCATCCAGTAGTTTTGGCGTGATGCGGTGTCAAACATACAGACAGACAAGATTTTAAAAAATGACAGATTTGCAATCTATTGCTCCTATTGAGTCCCCTGATATCAAATTTTCTTAAATATCTTCAATGTACAGACATTATCGAGTTACTGTTTTATAATATATATAGATAATGTCATAGAACAGACATCTCGAAGAAAATGTGTGTCCCGCCTGGAGGTTCTATTTTCAAAATTGAGCCCCCGTTCTCCTTTCAAAATCGAACGAATCCATTGAAAATTGAAGCCAATCGGCACCATTTCCTTGAGACATTGTGTTCGTGGTGTCGGTTCTATTTGCTAGTAATAATATTTCAATTACAATAATCTGTTCGGTAGTTTTTGAGTTTATCCATTGATTAAAGAAAAAGTAGAGGATATGCCCTAAATTGCATATACATTTTTTCATTATACATATATTATGCAAATATGACCCGAAATACCAAAAATACATCTGTCCTGTTCTTACATGCGACAATATAAACTTAAAGAAAGAGTACAATACATGTAGCATATTTCAATTTTCTGGCAACATTTTAAAGAAATCTATCTAAGCTCCGCCTTGAAGCCTGTTTTCGGACGCCATTTTATGAAAACAGTTGCTTCTAGGGATGTTCGATCCAGATGCCTTGTATCGATACTCTATACAGCCGAAACAAATGTCAACAAACCATTAAACTCGTTTTATAGGGTTTTTCACCAACTGACATGAATTTGTACACCAAATGCGTTTTATTTAGACAAACTCCCATTAAGGTATTTGTGAATTCTTCAATAAATACATATTGATCGATAACAATTATAAACTCCAAGTAAATGTAGAAATAAACAAAATTAAATAACACCGTCATCATTCAAACACTTTGCAATGACAATCTTATTTCCAAGAAGAGATTTGAAACGTTTAACATAATGTACTATTTTGCCCTAATGAGTAGTTTGTCTAAATAAACGCACTTGGTGTACAAATTCATGTCAGTTGGTGAAAACCCTAGAAATCTACTTTAATATAGATAATATTTATTATGGATGTATTTTCGAAATAAAATTATTATTATTATTATTATTAATAATAATAATAATCTTTAGTTTACATTTGTATCGGCTGCAAAACGACTAGAGTATAGATCGATATGGATCGTATCGCAGTGTATCGATCCTAGTGATTTGATACTGATCGATCCAGTATCGAATGATTTTTTTTAATGGAAATAGGCGGCAAACAAGCTGACGATCCACCTGATGGTGAGTGGCTATCGTCGCCCATGGATATCAGCAACATCAAAGGCATCACTGATGCGTTGCCGGCTAAGAAAGAGAGAAAAAGAAGAAAATAAAATTTTAAATAGGAATGTTTAATCCGGGTGTTTTATGTATCGATAGTCCGGTTCGTCATGAATATCTCAATAAATAGTGCAAATATCGATTCATATAATTAAATATACCTGTAAGGTGGGTATCGCGGCCAATGAATATCAGCGACCAAAGCGTTGTCAGCCAAGAAAGAGAAAAAAAGAAAGAAATATGTTAATAAATGAAACATGATACATATTTTATATTTTATTTATATTTAATACTTATAATTTAATACGATGTTTTGTATCGATTCATAATCGAATAAAAATCTCGAATTCTAAATAAATATATATATATATCTTTAAGCCAGTATTAAGGTTAATCGTTTTAGATTAAATTTTATATTAGATTTAATTTTATTCAAAATATTGTATAATTAAATACTGAAAAAGTTACTTAAGGTTTTTTAAAACAATGTGGTATGTTGTAGGAATATCATATAAATAATAATATCTCACTCTATAACAGTATATTTGATTTAGAACTCTTGTGTTTTATAAACTAATTAATCAAATAAATTCATATCATCATATATTTTTTTCTTAAAATATTATATCGATATGTGTAAAATACAACACTAATTTGTGGGCGGAGTCGACGCCATATTTGAGAAACTTTTGGCTTCAGATCACGTGACCTTATTTCCTATCCTCTCTTTTTCTTTAATCAAAGAGTTTATCGCGTTCATACAGACAGACAGACAGACAGACAGACGCGGCCGCGGGACTTCATTTTATAATAATATGTATAGATTTGAAAGTAGTTACATTGTTTGTATTGCACTTTATTTTGTCGTTATCTAATTGTTGGACTGATGGGTTTTAAGATTAAAATTTAGTGTGATAATTACATGAAACTGTCCAGACTTGCGTGTTCGGTTTGCTTCCATCATGGTAAGCAACACATTAGAGATATTGTCTTTTTTTACCCGACTGCCAAGGGAGAGTTATGTTCTTCGCGTGTATCTTGTATGTTTGTACGTTTGTATACGTGTAATATTCTTTATTACCTCGTATCTTCCAAACCAAATGGATTTATATAATTGAGATATCGTTAGATTCGTCTTGATAACCCAAGTGTTCTTAGATAAGTGAAATAAAAAAAAAAGATGCCATTGTTTGAAGTATCAAAAAGTAAAAATAAATCGAATAATGCAATATGGGTATCAAATTAAAAAGCTCACTATAAGGATTCCAAAAAGGTATATCATGACATTGAGGTATATACATAGAGAAGACATCTCAAACAAAATCTGTGTTCCACCGCCGCGCTTGCCCTCCGTTCTCTTTTCAAACTAGTAGCCTCGTTTGTACACTTGCCATAGAGTAACTTTGTTTAAGACACTTGCCAAACCAAGACGGCAAACCTAAGCAAGCTTATTTAGTCTATTAACACGCTTGTGGCTTGCCAAGTTTAAACGCTCCTTATGATTTTTTCATTCCAAAATGTCGGGAACATTGCACAATAATTTCATTAAATTCGTTTTAGTTGATTTAAGTTAATATTTTGTTTTCTTACCGATGATAAGTGATACCATTATCTTTTTTTGTTTTTTTGTCATGTAATTATGACACGTTCTTATTACGCACGAGCGCATTTTTTCAGTTTTTTCATAAACAATTTTGGCATGCGGCCGCAATGAGCGCAGCCGAGTGACAGCCGAGTGACAGAATAAAATGCAGCCGGCCGGCTGCAATGCACACCCCCGAACCCGATGTTCGAGGTGTCTCTTCTATACGCTAGTAATAATAGTTCAATGTATCATGATAGGTTTTTCGACAGCAAGCGGTCTTTTTTAATTTTTCAATTTACACTGGTTTATATTTATTATTTTAATACCACTTTGGATTTACAATAACTTACTTTTAACAGGAATCCAAAAATTACTTTTCTCAATCTTCTGTCCCATATCCTTGTTTTCTACAAATTGTATCACTGTAAAGTCAGTTCTCTTCACCACAAACATCAGGACTTTGGGTAATCGTTGTCTAAAGTTGTTAAGTCATTGGAGATCCGCAGACATAGACATGGAGAATTCTGAAAATTAAAAAAAAAATAGAGATTTAAGAATTCTGAAAAGCTTATTTCTTCCTTTCCGTCTTACTCTGGTACTAATTCTTTCGTTCTCTATTTTTGTGTCGTTTTACGTTTATCTCTAGTTTCTGGGTGCTTGATTTTCAAAATCTGGAAGATATTACAAAAGCCTTTGATTTAGTAGAAACGATTATTTTGTTTAGATATTTTTCCAGCGTTTCAACATTTTTTTTTTCAAGATTTTTGTATGAACAGATATGTTGGAAAACTGAATTTGAATCCTTACTTTACGTGATGTTAATTATCTTCATAAAATTGTGTGTTCTAAATAATAATGATGATACATGATACGAGCAAAAAAATAAAACTGTTCTTTATTACACATGTTTCATGTGTTAAATTTACAGTTGTAATCGCGTTGTCTCAAATTAAATTCTGTATTAATTTAAGATTTTTGGTAACACGTTTACGCCATACGCTCGTATGATTTGTCGAAGTTGTCTATTAGTGTCGTGTACCAGTTCCGAGGCAGTTCACATTATTTAGATCATATATATTATTATAGGGGTGAGCTGTTGAGCTAGAACTCAATACCTACTTCTTTTCGGTATACCTACCTTTAGGGCGTTATTAAAATCAGGTAAGAGAATATTTTTTCGAATGAAACATAAGTTGCGCGCGTAGACATAACATAAATTGAAGTAAGTCTTTTATGAATTAAATTGTCCACAAATATCACCCTGTTTTGTAGTATAAAAATTTAAAATAATATTTCATTATGTTTTTATGTATTTATGAATGTACTGTATGTATAAATGTATGTATGTGTATGATTTATTATGGATATTTTTGACTAATACTAGAAGGAAATACAATTCTTAAGTTCGTACATAAGTACATACTTACATACACAATTTTTTTACAGATCTTAAAGTCGCCGTAGCGTGTGAGTCAATTTGAGTCTTCCACCGACTCTTCGTAGCGATGGGCAACTCGACAAATTTTACTCGAGTAACTCGAGTAAGCTCTTAGGGCGAGTAACTCGAGTAACATTTTACGTACTCGAGTAAACTCGGCCGACTCAGCTCAGCGACGACCGCGACGCGGCGATGGTTCAACTCGGTCTTACTCGTTTCGAATCGTCGACTTTCACGAGTTGCCGCCTACGCGCGTCGCGTCGCAACGATCTTACTCGCGAGTTATACTTACCCGCGAGCTATAATTACTCACGAGTTATATTAACTGGCAAGTATACTTACTCGCGAGCTCGCGACTCTACTCGCTACCCGTGTTTTTTGACATCGAGCTTACTCGAGTAAGTGCTTACTTTTGCTCAAGTAACTCGAGTTGTAAAAAATAAATCTCGGCCCATCGCTAACTCTTCGTTTGTAGATCATACAAACATGAAGTGACAAGACACAAATTGAACTGACCTGCGAGCGGGTTGTGACTCACACGTGAACCGTTAGCTGAACTGCACGTCACGCTATACCATGACCTACCAGTAAATGACGGTAAGGACTGGTAGAGACCTACATTCGTTGACCGATAGACAGCTACATTTTTTTTACTTAATCTTTATGTCTATTAAATACTTCTTAGCTCTGAGACGCTCAATTCACTATTAATGAATTCACTTCACTTGACTCTTACAATCAATCTAAATAATCTTAGTTTTAATAATCACGACAATCAATCAAACCAAAAACAACATTGAATCACAACATTCATCACGGTTCACCGTTGACGTAACTGATTCAACAAACATACGGGTTCCACGACGTTTGAGTAAATATACAAAATGAATCAACGTTCAAGTATTGAGTACAGTATAATGACAAGGCGGAGGTCAGTCATTTAACTGTCCCAACACTTTCTGTTCTGTGAAAGAAAAGTAGTAAATAAGACTTTTATTACATATGACAATAACTTAATTAACATTATGGGCTTGTTTCACAATCTTCAAGTAAGTCCGAAGTAAGCTATTCGTTGGTTAAGTTGACATTTCGTGTATGTAAAATGACACTTTAACGTCACTTTAACCGGCGAATAGCTTGTTCAGGACTCTACTTGAAGATTGTGAAACAAGCCCTAAAACTCAATATATTAGACTTTTTAGGGTTCCCAAGTAAAATCAGGACCCTTATAGTTTCGTTATGTCCATCCGTCTGTCCGTCTGTCTGTCCGAAGCAAAGCGCCGAGACCCTTTGTGCTAGAAAGCTGTAATTTGGCATGGATATACATATTTATTAAAACTCCAGAATCGTAGAATAAAATATTGAAAAATATTTTTTTTCAGGGTACCTCCCCTACAGGTAACGTGAGTCATTAAGCTTATTAGATTAATTTCGTAATTAATTTTCTTACAAACAGTTTGATAAATATTTTCCCTGGACTTTAATTATATTTTCTTTAATTTCTACAGGCAACGTAAAAACTGTTGGTTTTCAAATGCATTCACAATATTTTATAAACCTATCTCATGCAAATCCAGGTTGTAATTTGACTCGACTTGACTGGTTTTTTATGCTGAAAATTCCATAACATTTTTATCTCCTTTTATTATAAGTTCCTTTGTAGTAACTATGCTTCAAGAATTCATTCTGTCGTATTTTTGAACACCGTAGCATCGTAGCTCTTAGCTTTGAAAGTCGACGATAAATCGTATCGTAGCTACTAAAAGTTAGCTCTACCAATTGTAATAAACTTTACATCGCGTGTGGTACGACTATAATAGTTTGTTTATTCTAAATTGGAAGCAGATAATATCAACTATTGATTTTTCTATCGACACTTGTTTAGAGTAGGTATCTACTTTATAACCTTTTATTAGGGAAATGACGTAGTTAGGTAGTTGTAAACAATTAGATTACTGGTACAGCTATCAGGCTACCAAGCAGTCTATCAAAAGTATTATTATGAAACCATCAATTTCTCAGCAAAACAAACATATTGTCTGAATATTGAGTAGGTATACTAATTAGAACATTTCAAAAGCCGCACGAACTCTACTAAATACATACCTACTGACGGTTATTCCTTTAAACCATGGAAAATAGAAGGAATGCCATCTCTGTATATGAAAAGTGTCCATAAAAACACGTAAAATTACGGGCGGCGCTGCGGTACTGTTGGCGGACACTAGCGGCACTAGCGCCATTCATTATGGGTGACGCTGCGGATGCACTAGGCATAACTCAGCAAACTTCACTCCGTCTACAACAGCTCCGTTCATGGTTCGCTATTTGTATCACACTAGCGCAAATTAGAAATGGCCATTATTGGAACCTCTATTTTCTGTAAACAGCTGGACACTTTTTCAACTTTCCCTTCATACGAGATGGCCCTCCTTCTATCTCAATGCTCCATGCTTTAAACATATATTATGAAGAGTATATATTTTCATATTAAGAAAGATTTTTACAGATTATATAACGTCATTTTCGTGGTACTAGTAGTACGGCTATAAGCTGAAATCGGGCTCAAACCATATAGTGTACTTTAATGCCATTATAAATATTTTCAGCTCTCGGAAATATCAAATGTTAATCGTAAAAATTTTATACCGCAGTGGCAAGGACTGGTATAAGAGATTACGGTACCAATATTGCATTTTTGTGATATAAAAATATTTTAGTTATACCTTTTTGTATATTATTATGTTTTTCTTCTCTTTCATTCTAATTCCCGTCCTAATCTATACAAATAAATGTAATTGGAATGTCTGTTTGTAATATTAAAATAACCGCTTTTTACTAAGTGCATTTGGATGAATACACGGTACATGTACCAAAACAATTTTTTTTACAATTTTTGTCTATCTGTTTGTTCCATCTAATGTCTAAAAATATAATCCAACAAAAAATATATTTTACGAGCAAAACACCCGACTTGAACTTGTTTCACGATCAACTCAATTTTTAAACCTCCATAAAAATATCACATAAATAATTTTATACTCGTGGTTATAAAATGCATTTCGGAATATTCTTCTTCCACGCTTTTTCAGTACTCTGTCAAGAATTTGGAGATTACGCACCGTATATTACATCCGTTGACAATATAAGGATGAGGAATGTTATACCGTTACAAAACTATTATAATAGAAGAACAGCAAATGATAATTTAGACAACTATCGAAAAACCAAGCATACGCGAGAATTTACTCGCTTGCCATTTCGACGCTTTGAGCCAACTGAGGTAAGAAAATTGATAAGACAATTAAAACCTACTTGTATCAGAATTCTCATTCCAAAGGCTATTTCTTCATTTTACAATAATAATTATTAATATTTATCAAAATAACTAAATAAGACTATAATACAACCCGTGTGGACAGGACGACCCGTGTGGCGCAATGGTTACCATGCCGGATCGCTGCACCGAGGGTCCTGGGTTCGATTCCCAGCGAGGCGGAAATTTGAATGATGAGTTTGAATTTCTGTTCTCGGTCTGGGTGTGAATGTCCTTGTCTAGTGTGTTGTCCATGGCACCCACGACACAGGGAATCCTAGTGTGGGGCTATAAGTGTGAAGCGTTATTTATTTATTTATAAAAATGTTAATTGGTCAGTTTAATACATTTTGTTTTTCAAACTACATATTTAAGTGTGTGTGGTGCAGAATGCAATAGAATATCGAGATGAAAGATGAAAATATATCGTAAAAAACATCAAACCTTTGTATCGTTTTACTGCAGCGTCACTCGGAAGAGACACCGAGTCCTATACTACGGATGCGGATTAACAGCTATTACGCTGATTCTCAGCAAAATCAGAAGGTAGGCGTTTATAATTTCAAGCCCACTCCAACTAGTAGAACGAGAAGTTAGTCGAAAGTGAAGTAAGCTTCCTGTCAAAATAAATAAAATACAAAATACCTATGTCGGACATTGAACTATTGTTACTAGCGTATAGAACCGATACCGCGAACCCGATGTTTGCAGAATGAACTGGAGCCAATTGGCTACAGTTTTCACTGGATTCGGTCGATTTTGAAACGAGGACGGGGGCTCAATTTTGAAAATAGCAACTTTTGTTCGCGATGTCTGTTTTGGTACATTATACTTCAATGATGTCATGTAGTTTATTTTCTTGGCTGGTTATACATCAGCTAATGGTTATACATCCTTTGTTGCTACAGACAACAAAAAAAGGAAAATGTAATTTAAATTATCACTTTGGCAAGTCATAGCTGTAACTCTGTGAGTTGGTAATAACTAAACAAATCATGGGATTCAATTCAAATACATAATTAAAGAGTAGAAAGAAGTAGTCAAAGATATAATCTACTTATTACATACTCGTAATAGTTTAATTAATACTGACTACCATAGCGAGTAACTGTCGTCGTTTTCTCCGCATTGGACGATGTCTCACTTAGTCATTCGTCATGCTTACAGTGAATGAAATAACTTACCTGGATGTGCGTGCCCTTCCATGATATGATGTGTTTATGTTCTCTAGTTATAATAAGTAGGCTTTTACTAAAATAGTGCGTACATCGTCTTGGACTACATCACCACTTTCCGTGTGAGTTTTTAATATATAATACTTAATTAATCCATCCATCTATCAGCCCTTGGAGGTCCAGTGCTATATCCTATGTCCATTGGACATAGGACTCCCGTAACTTGTGCCACTGACCGGTCCTGAGCCTTCTGAATCCAGCGGAGGCCCGCTGTCTTCTTCAGGTCGTCAGTCCACCTGGTTGGGGGGCGTCTTATGCTCCTTTTTCCGAGACGTGGGCGCCATTCGAGGACCTTTTTTCCCCAACGATTATCGGTCCTTCGCACTATGTGGCCAGCCCATTGCCACTTCAACCGGCTAATTCTTTGAGCTATGTATGTCGGTTACCCTTGTTCGTCTACGGATCTCCTCATTTTTGATGCGATCACGTAGAGAGATACCGAGCTTAGACCTCTCCATAGCCTGGTGCGCTACTCTGAGCAACAGTTAATTACTTAGTAATAATTATAATTTATATTACAACAATATTTTTGTTTACAGCACAAAATTGAAGAACGCTTTGGAGACCAGAATCAGTTTTTAGATTTAGAACTTAAAAAACGACCGACTTACCCTTTAAATAACGGGAATCGTGATAACCTTTGGCTAGCAATAAATAACGATGAAGGAGATGAGATTAAAATACAAAATTTTTAAATTTATTTTAATGAAAATATTTTTGTACTAGTTTTAAAATGCCTTAGCTTCATCGATGTCTTTTTATGGAGATTTAATGTTGATTTTTATATTTATAAATATCACTATATTTAAGTGATGTTTTATAAAACTTACATTTAAATACCAATACACCTAAATAAAATTAAAAAAAAATACTAGAGACTAGCTGCCCGGACAGACTTCAAAAGTTTTTTTTCCATCTATCCTTTATTTCAAGTTGGATCAAATTGAACACGGTGTGCAAAGATTAAAATCGGTTAAGTAGTTTAGGAGTCCATCGCGGACAAACAACGTGACACGTAATTTATATATATTAAGATATTAAGATAGTAAGTACCTATGTAACTAACAGTTTTATTTTCTTTTTTATTTTATTATTCTCATTATTTGTATAAAGCTTGGAATTTTGCTAATTATACCTACCCATATAAACCTACTTTACAAACGCCCCAACTCAGAGTCACTAACGCATACTTTAATCACTCCTTAGTAAAGAATCATCATACAGATTATGTACTAAGGAGCGATTTAAGTAACCGTAAGTGACTCTGAGTTGGGGCCAAAGACTTCGATAGTTGAATGAATATCGATAGTGGCAAACATTTTATAGTGCCGCTTCGATGAGCAAGGTAATCTGTCGCGTCACTGCCATTTTACCGAGCAGTTGTTAAACAAAATGGCGGGCTTTGGTAGCACAAAATGTCCGTCACGTTTTAGCCAGTAAATCTCTCTTTCTCATCAATCCGCACTAGACCTCCGGGCAACTATTATATTATCTATAGGTACTAATATTATAAAGAGGAAAGATTTGATTGTTTGTTTGCATTGAATTTTCAAAGCCTTTTGAAAGCCGTAACGGTGTGCAATTAGAGGAAACGCACATCTTTAAGACAGCGGATAATAAACGAGCGAACATTACATACCCATACTAGCTGAATCGGCAAACGTTGTTCTGCCAAAAAATCTCTAGATAAGGACACCTTAATCACCTAGCGGTATGAAATATACTTTACGACCTATTCTCATATCTACCAAATATACATACACAAAAAAATTCATAAAAATCCGTCGAGCCGTTTTGAAGGACTTCGACCATAAACACCTTGACGCGAGATTTCTATATACATTTTTAAAATATTAGATCTAATGTAATGATGGTACGAATAAGGTAGTAATTATATCTCCTTAAGTTAATATGGTGACGTGGCTGTCATATAAACTCCAACATATGATTTGCGAAAACTTCACCAAGTAGGCAGCAAATCTCGTAAGTTTCCAAACATTTGGGACCAAGCCCGAAGTTATCTAATTAAGAGATGGATGAATTTATCGTGATATCCGAACATCGTTAGTGCCATCTTCTAGGGTTAATACTGGGATAAGTACGTCAGTTTACCAATCGCGGTTTAACCGTAAGGCCACATAATGTAATATTATTAAAGAATAATTCAAAATAAAACGTTTTATATGTACAGTCACCTGCAGAGAAAAGTAACCTATCTGTTTATACATATACAAACAACGTTTCCGTTGCCTGTTGCGTTGTAAACAGATGGGTTATTTTTCTCTGCAGGTCTACTGTACTATTATGTCTTCTGTGGTAAAACCAAAATTAGGGCACTTGCGAGACCACATAGTGCGTAAAATCTGGTTATAAATATACTTAATCTTAGTTTGACTCACTTTTTTAAATTATGTTACAGTATAAACTAAATATAAATTTTTGTAAGACCAAAAAGTGCCTAGGTACGCGCAGATAGTAACAATTATTGAACCTACTGAACTTGATCTATAATTTGATCAAGCAAGCTACTAAATAATATCCTATACTACAAGACTAAAAATATACTATTTAAAACAGGAATATTTGTTATGTATGTAAATCGATACACATCGAAAATGGCTTTAAAAATTTCGATGAAATTTGAAACTTCTACAGGATACAACTAGAAATTCTACTAATGAACCGCTAGAATTCTGTGCAGGAACGTTTAATAATCCCCTAATCCAGTAGAATTGTTGGCACCTTAAACAACGCTATTATTGTAACCAACATCTGAATGGCTTGTCCAACTTTAACATTCATTCTACGCAACACGTAGAGAAAATGGTCCCAGTAAGTCTGAATTAATACTAAGCGAGGATCTGATATCACTTACCGTGTAATATTGTTGTTAAGTTCTCAATCTCTAATCTCAAAACGAAAATTCTTTATATTTACTAATTATGTTCGCTTTGTCAGCAAAATGTTGGATTGTTTCATTTAACTTCTCAATAGAAATAGTATCCAGTAACTAAACTTTCAAAGTTACACCTTAACCGCGTGTAGAAACTATGTGAACTTGTAACATGCAATTCCACTCCCCTGGCGTGTTCGTATAATTGACACAACTTTTCGCGAAATGGCAATTTCCAATTCGTTACTGATTGGTATCAGTTCACGCAGAAGTGTTGTTTTGAATTATGTTTAAAGTTAACAGTTTTATCTTTATTTATTGCTCAGATACACTAATTAAATCGATTTCCTTTTAACGATTTTTATCTGAAACATCGGTAAAACTTAAAATTACCTACTTTACGATGCCCCTGTGGCATAATAATTACCATGTCAGACCACCGTACCAAGGGTCCTGAGTTCGATGCCCAGCGACACAACAACATGAGAAGAAAAATGCTATTGTGTCTAAGAATGCTCGGGTAAAAAAAGAATATTCATTCATTTAATTTTGTCAAAGTTATTATTATCATTAGCCTTCGAAATTAATTTTAACAAAATTTTCTTAAAAACGATCATTAAGGCAAATTGTCTTGAACGTCTAACAAATTGGTATTCAGAGCAATTGTAATCGTAGGTTAACGAGGAGAAAAGATTGAGCGTATTAAAATGACAAATGCCAGTCGTGTATTGTACCATTATTTGTATGTACGCAGGACAGTGACCCCATCTATCTTAGGAATACCTCAGACAACTTCATAGTGTTTTTAATGGTAGGTATATGAAGTTTGTCAGTCTACATTTGGCCCTTGTTCGTCATATTATACGAGTAGAATCAGAATACCTAGTTGTTTTATAAGACGGATGGACAAACTTATACCTGTCACTAGGTAGACCGAGTCACCGTCCCCTATGGACGTGAAAAATATGGATTATTCGCAAAAGGACAGATTCGCAAAAGAACAGATTCCCAAAAGGACAGATTCCCAAAGGGACAGATTCACAAAAGTACAGATTCGCAAAAGGACAGATTACCAAAAGGACAGATTCCCAAAGGGACAGATTCACAACAAGACAGATTCTCAAAAGGACAGACTCCCAAAGGGACAGATTCGCAAAAGGACAGATTCCCAAAGAGACAGATTCGCAAAAGGACAGATTCGCAAAAAGACAGATTCCCAAAGGGACAGATTCGCTAAAGGACTTCATTTAAGGAGATTCTCGTAAGAACAAATTCTGAAAATGATGAACAAGAGAATTGAAGTTGCGGTGTTGGCTTTAAAGATAGTGGAAGCCACTCCTTTACACGTACCACATGTATGTCATGAGGTTCGTTTAAAGCCTCCAATGGTCAAAATTATGCTGGTTGGTCAATACATATCCAACGTCCACAGCGAAAAGTATTATACAAGGCAAATAAAAGGAATATATCTTCTAGAAACTGTCGCAAAAGAAATTTGATTCGGAACTGGAAGAACCTTGCCAACAAGTCGAAAAATAAACCGAGTCCCATCCATTAGCCAAAATATTTGAAACGATTACGTAGTTTGTTTTGTGAGCTGTGCTTGCTTTGGATCGCTTTGTTGTTCTAGCTTCTTCATTGTTTAAAAAATAAAGTGTTCTGTAAATATCATCAACTATGAAGTAATCAACCTTGCTTCGTATCGGGAATCTTATGCCTTAATCCCTTGTCTCGAAAAAAATATATTCTGTTATTTAAACTGTATTTTTAGGGTTCCGTACGAAAATACGAAAAACGAAACCCTTATAGAATCACTCGTGCGCCTAGGTGACCGCCGTTCATAGCCAATTTACTCCGAAACTATTGGACTAAATGAGATGAAATTTGGTACTCATGTACTTTTTTGTGACCGAAAGGCGAAGGTATAAAGTAAACAACTGAATTTTGAAAAGAAATTTAATGAAATTAAAATTAAACAAAAACTGTTTTGCAAACCGTATCGTGTGTTATGTCAAATGAAAGGGCTTGTTGTAAAGATCTCAAATATATTTTTGTAATAGTTCTGCAATGGATAGTTTTAAAATTATTCAAGAAAGGACGAAAATTAATAATTATGCTATCTATGTACACTTATGTATAATAATGAATAGCAACCGTAGAAATCCCTTTTCTCCCCGAAACAAATTTTTAATGCATAACTTTAATCGTACAGCCTCAATATTATCCTTTTATGAACTCTGTACAGCTGTCGTCTGGAAGAAAAACGTCTCATTACAAACGCCTTTTTGTACCGCGCCAGATGTAAACGTAGCTGATGCAGTTGTTTCGTTGTAACAAAGACTTTATCTATCTGAAAAACATTTTCATTATATTCGTGTTTGGAGTGAAAATAATTTAGTAACGACGTTCCCACGATTCATAATTTAGTCAGAATCGCAACGTCGCCTCGCAAGAATTAAATTTAAAAACCAGAGATTCCACAAATGGATACTTCCCCGCATTTTGTAATGAACTCTTTATATTACTCTGAGTTTTTTTCGGTGCTCAGTTTTATTTCCGTTTAATAAAGGTCACACGGCTCTTTTTTAGACTTTTTTTTTCTTAGATTTTCTGACCAATCTTACTTCACTTTGGATGGAGAGGATTGTGCATATTCTGAACCGTAAAGTTAGTTAATGTCCTTCATTGCCTAGATTTAGTTGAATCCTGACGTATAATGATCGTGGTATAAATAAAAATGTGAGCCGTCACGGGACGCCTGGCAGATGTGAAACATCGACATTATTTTGTAAAAGTAATATGCAGAAAAGAACATATTGTGATAGGAACTAAATATGTCATAATGATAAAATAAAATATTACGATTTTATTATCAGAAAAATAATTGGTTTTCAAGTAAAACACAGGTTATGTTTACTGTAGTAAACAACACTGTGTACACTACGGAGTATACACTATAGGTATTCGAGCTCAGTGTAGCGAGAAAGATGGCGACGCGTCGCCACGGCATGCGTCGCCACACCAGAAATCGGTTTTACGTGCGGTTATAGATGTTTCACATCAAAAATAGATGTCATGTACTCCATTAAATGTTAAGACTCTCTTTAGATTTAGATTAGACTAACTCCTCTTTCTGGTTTTTTCTGGTTCCCCGGTACTGTGCCAAAAACACATAAAATACATTTCATAGTCAATTTATTATGGAGGGTAGATACCATCATGCATGAGTCTGAAGGTGTAAAATTTGGTGGTTCTAAACCCAGAAACATCCTGATGTCGCAGCTTGTTCCGTAGCGGTTTTTCAGAAAAGAAAGGATAAGGTTTGCTTGTACTAAAAGTGGACTTCACTGTAAACTGATATCAGCTAAATTAATTATTAATTAAAAAACTATAAACAATCTTTTATAGGGTAAGTGCACTGAAGCAAAAAATATTATGACTGCGCTTTTCACGGTTGAGGAGATCCTTAGGATGGATTTTGGAACGAGCTATCATATTTTGGAACGAGCTAACGTAATTTAATCTATACTAATATATAAAGAGGAAAGATTTGATTTTTTGTTTGCATTGAATAGGCTCCGAAACTACTGAACCGATTTCAAAAATTCTTTCACTGTTGGGAAGCTACACTATCCCCGAGTAACATAGGCTATATTATATTTTCAAAAAAATTTGGGATCCTTAATAAAACTCCAATAAGGTGTAAAAAAATAAGAAAACCGAAGCAAAGCGAGGGCGGTTACTCGTACGTATATAAAATTATCTGTATCTATAATACGTTTAAACGAGCAATTCTTGTATATAATCTGAATCTCAGAAACGGCTCCAACTTTCATGAAAAGTATGCAGGGGGTTTCGGGGGCGATAAATCGATCTAGCTAGGATTCATTTTTAGAAAATGTCGTTTTATTCGTGTTTTCAGGGAATGAAAAACTGCCACAATATACTCCTGTCATCTATTGGCGAGTAGCAACACTAAAGCTACTTCAGTAGATGGCGTTGTTTGCTAAAAAATTCCGAGAAAAGCCCCGAGTACTTTGTTTTTAAAAGTTAAGGAGTCTGGAGTTGGCTCCAGAAAAGGCTCCTAAAGCGTACCTACAATCAGGTCACCACTAAAAATAAATGGACCAAAGCAATATGCGAAACTTCAGCTCCGTAGGATGAAAGGAGTTGCAGTAAAGTAAGTAAAAAGAAAGTAGATTCAGCTTGCAAGATTTGACCCAAACCAACAGGGAAAACTAAATAAAAACTTGTAAAAACCGTCGGTGTGTAAGCGCCTTTACACTTTACATTTAATTAATTTGCAGTAACTATTAAAGAAAGATTGGTCAGAACAGTAAAAAAGCAATATTAGATCTTGGCAACCTCAGCGGTCGTTTAAGTGAAAAGTTTTGATACGAATTATCAAATTATTCGCTCCATTATGCAAATGCTTTCATTAATTTTCTCGAGATTTAATGTTTGGTAGAAGAGTTTAGTCTTTAAAATATTAATCTAAAGATGCGAATATTAAAAAGTAATAAGCTGGCTCTGTATAACATAAAAATATACGATAACACAGAATTTATTGAACTTTATAAGTATGTAACTTCGTAAGCTATCTATATTTAAAAAACACAAAAATGTTTGTACGGAATGTACGGATGTCCTTTATGGACTTTGAAACTATCCAACCGATATGCCCTAAAATGGATTCATTTGAAAAGCAATCATGCGAAGATGGTTTGAGACCACTAAAACAAAGCATTAGGAAGAGTTTTCTCACCGCCATTGTTCGGAATACGGGATTGTCCGTATCGAGTTTCTGTACTTCATTGTAAATATTTTAGAAACATTTTAAAAACTAGGGTATGCTAACTCAGGTTCGTTAAATACCCTTCCACCATTGTTTTAATACTACACCACAGAGTTTCAGTGCCGATTGGGTTAGTGGCCAACTCAAGTGTCGGAAGTTTTCATACCACCCGAATGCGATTGTTATCTTATGATCGTCATCCCGACCTTAAGGTCGCTGCATACGTAACGTGGATGGGACGGGGACGGGACGTGGACGGGACATAAATATACGTACGTGCCCCATTCCCGTCCCGTCCGTGCCTCCGTGGCGTATGCGTCCCGTTCTGTCCCGTCCCGTTCTGTCCCCATACCCTCTGAATCACCAAATCGCTCACGACATTTTTGGCACTAGCGGTGATACATACAACCTTCTCTGACTATCCCTAACAGCGTTTCACTAGAGTGATTCTGAGCCCAGTTACTTTCAGAAGGAGGAATATAGCGATAAAGCCTCATCAGTTGTTCAGTAGGCGACATTATCTCTTTCACGCAAAAACTACTGAATTAATTTTCATGAACTTTGCACAAAGGTAGACCATGATCTTGATTAAATCATATTATCGTGGAAGACGCGGGCATTACACGGGCGAGAGCGCTAGTTATAGTATTATAGTAAGATAAGTATATGAAATAGTTGCACTGTAATTTCGGGCGGTCGTGGGCCAAAAGTTTAGATTAGTTCTTCCATGTAATTCACGTCACGTCGGTACTAGAAATTCACAAGTTTATAGATGCCGTTGAACGGTCAAAGGCTTCGGATGAAAGGTTCAATGTGCTCATAATATTGTGATAATATAGTATCTAACGGCTTTAACAGTTTATCGTTTATTTTACAAGCATATTCACTTTATCTAAAAACTTCTTTTAAGTTATAAGCATCTGTCTATACAACTCTCAAACTATCTCCAGTTTCAGTTTGTCGTACTACTTTGGGACACCTGTATATTGACAGCTAATGTTATTTGCAGAGAAACAATGGCTAGTTATTTAATAATAAGTACCCGAATGACCGAGCTTTGCTCGGTTTAGTGTTGCTTAGCAACGCCATCTACTGCAGTAGCTTTAGTGTTGTTACTTGCCAATAGATGTCAGGAAGAGTCTATTGTAGCAGTTTTTCATTGCCTGAAAACACGACTAAACCGACATTTTCTAAAAACGAATCCTAGCTAGATCGATTTATCGCCCCTGAAACCCCCTGAGAAATTATATACGTATAAGTAAAAAATATAAATAAATTTCATGAAAATCGTTGGAGCCGTTTCCGAGACTCAGAATATAAAAGCAAAGCAAAGCAAAGCAACAACCCATAATTGTCCCACTGCTGGGCTCGGGGTCTCCTCTCACAATGTAAGGGGTATAGGCCATAGTCTACCACGCTGGCCAAGTGCGGATTGGTAGACTTCACACACTTTTGAGAACTTTATGGAGAACTCTCCGGTGTGCAGGTTTCCTCACGATGTTTTCCTTCACCGAAGCAAGTGATAATTAACTTCTAATACGCACATAATATTTGAAAATCAGAGGTGCGTGCCAGGATTTGAACTCGGGCCCCACCATTCGAGAAACCAACGTTCTAACCGCTAGGCTATTCTGCTTCTGACTCAGAATATAATATATAAGAATTGTTCGTTTAAAGGTATTCCTCAGATTAAAGAACAAAGAGGTATTCGATTGTCTAATGAAAGCAAATGACTATTGAACGTAATTGCTTGTTTGATCATATTCATAATAATAAGTCATTGGTTTAAAATCAGTCTCAAGCAATAGTAATAACAAAAACATAAGAAATATATTGGTTTCATTTAATATATACACACACACATATATATATTATATATGGGATGAGGATAATATCAAACGCTTGATAAAGCATTTCCGTGCCCTAAAACCATAAGCAATACGTGAGCAGTACCTACAGACAGAAACGCCGTTTATAGGAGAAGCGAGGAGTTATCCCGAAGGTCAGTCATAAATCCAAGGAGGGACCAAATAAATCTATTAGCTCACCCACCCTCTTTCAAAGCAGTTGGTGAAAAATTGTCGAGATTATTGAGGCTTGCTCACACAGTGGAAGCTATCAGAGACAATCTGTACACATCTATACATCTATACATCTTCTATATGTCTATCTATATCTGTATCTATATCTATACTCTATATCTATACTAATAAATAAAATTGGAGTGTCTGTTTGTAATATAAAAATAACCGCTTTTTAGTAAGTGCATTTGGATGTATACACGGTAAATATACCAAAACAATATTTTTCATAATTTTTGTCTGTCTGTCTGTCTGTCTGTCTGTCTGTTTGTTCCGGCTAATCTCTGAAATGCCTAGACCGATTTTGACGGGACTTTCACTGGCAGATAGCTGATGAAACAAGGAGTAACTTAGGCTACTTTTGTTTTAGAAAAAAAAATATTTTGTTAGGCGATACGAAGTTTGCCGGGTCAGCTAGTCATAAATATACACATAAATAAAATTGAAGGGTCTGTCTCTGATTTCAAAATAACTGTGTTTCCTCAAGTGCTTGCAGTTATTTACATGACGCTAAAACAGAAACAAGTTTTTAAAAATTTTCTCTGCCTATATGTACACCATATTAGCTATCTGTGAAATACATTTATTATCTTTGTCTTTTACACTTTGTAGACAGCACTGATTCCTTTCATATCCTCTTTCCTCTATATCCAGTGTGTCAACTGTTCATTCTGAACTGAATGTTTTTAACCGACTTCAAAAAAAGGAGGAGGTTCTCAATTCGACTGTATTTTTTTTATGTTTGTTACCTCAGAACTTTGGACTGGGCGAACCGATTTTGATGATTGTTTTTTTAATCGAAAGCTGGTGGCTGTCATGTGGTCCCACATAAATTTTATTGAGATCTGACAATGGCATCCATGAGAAAACCACATAAGTCGCAAATTTGTGTTAAGATGTGCGCGACAAATTGACGAATATCTCAATATCACGCCAACCGATTTCGATGATTCTTTTTTTAATCGAAAGCTGGTGGCTGTCATGTGGTCCCACATAAATTTGAACGAGATCTGAAAAGCAGTTTTTGAGACTTTGAAGTCGGTTATTTTTTGTTAGTAAAATTTAGATTATGAATTACCGTAACTTGTAAGCAATAAACCGATTGGCTTGGTAAAATTTGACATTTATTTTTAAAAACGTATTTATTTTTATTTACATTTTCATTTATTTTGTTACATTTAGTTATTCAGATATTTTATTATCGTGGAATGGAGCCGCAATAATAAATTGCTTTTCAACGTGACCAAGTGTGCCATCACTCACTTTACTCGTGCTCGAACACCTTTACTTCATGATTACACAATTGAAGCAGGGCCGATACAACGAGTCACACAGATGCGGAATCTGGGAGTCTATGTCACACCTGAATTAACGTTTCGCGATCACATTACGAAAATTTGTAAAAAAGCTTACAGGAACCTAGGATTTGTTTTGAGACAGTCGCAGGGGTTTACTAACATCACCTCAGTCAAAGTCTTGTACGATGCACTAGTACAGCGCAGTCGTTTGGGCTCCATATGAGGCGAAATATATCACCATGTTAGAAAGAAAGAGTCCAAAACAAATTTACACGGCACTTGTACTGGAAACTGTATGGGGTTTATCCTTTTTACCCATTGATGTATCCGACATTATTCGTATTGGGGATGGTCGGTTATAACGAATTAAGAGTGCGCAGGAAGTTTGCACTTGTATCGTATTTGATTAAGATACTGTGTGGGAAGGAATCCAACCCGGGAGTCCTGCGTCTTTTTAAATATATATGTGCCTGATAACTATGTGGAGAGACGGCAACCGCAATTGCTCGTTGTACCGGTGGCCAAGACCAACTTGTTGGCGAAGGCGCCGATAACACGGGCAATAAAGGTAACAAATAGGGTCCATGATACGATTGATATTTTTAGGGATCACTGGAATAAAATTGCAATGGTTATACTGCATATTATTTGTTATTGTAATTAGTGTTAATATTAGTTTTAAATTTAATTTGTCTTTATTGTGTTGTAGGTACTAGTTTATGTTATATTGTTAATTAGTATTAATATTAGTTTTAAATTTATTTGCCTAATGCATTGGGTTATGGCCTGTAATGTTATGGTGTAAAAAATGAAAATAAATAAATAAATAAATTATTACTATTAATTTTATTCTGAACGACTTTTTGTACTTCTTCTGTAACTTGGCTTGGCTTGGGTTGGCTTATACACAATTAATGGCCCACTACTGAGCACAGGTCTCTCATCTTGATGAGGCCAAGAGCATACTCCACCACGCTGCTCCAGTGAGGATTGGTGGAGGGGTTTGTGGCTGACCCGAGTGTCAGAAGTTTTCATGCTGCCCGAAGGCCTCCGACATGGCTTAATTATCGTTATCTTACGACAACAACCGGGACCGACGGCTTTACGTGCCCTCCGAAGCACGGAAGCGCTCAAGAAATTTTTGCCACTAGCGGTCACCCATCCAACTACCGACCGCGCCCACTGTTGCTTAACTTTGTCGATCGCTTAGGATCGACGCAAGCCGCCGGGCTATGAGCGTTTCATTTCTTCTGTAGCACATTAAACAATTTAATTCATAATACGAGTATAGATTCCTTTATTTAATCTTACCACACTACTACTACTATACCATAATAATCTGAAACGAAATTTTCCAGAATAAGAAATGAGATCGTTGATTAATTATTCATATCCAATTAATAATTTTGCAAAGTTGTATCCACTGTACCTTGTTATCTTGTTACAAAATAGATTTGGATTTTTATTTTCTTTGAAGAACTGAGACACTGAAATTAATTATTCGAACTTTTTAACGAGCTTTGTTAAGTAGTTTCAGCCGACTGCATCGGAGAGTTATTACTTGGTCGAAATTACTACAACAGTGTGCACAGGCCTCAGATCCTTCAAGAATCCATACACTTAAGAAGTTATGCCTTTGACGAAATATTATGGTCTTATAGTCCTGAGTGATCCGATATTTCTCGGTAAGTTAGGTCAGTACGCTGCGGAACTTGATGAAGTGTGAAGGGTCATGTACAATGAGGGAATTTATTTTCATAACCAAGCAATGTGACTTAGGTACTTTTATACTGAAAACGATTTCGTATATTAGTCATTCGTTTCTTTATCATTTGTTTCAGTTGTTTCGTCGGTCAGTTGTTTGTTAAAAATCTTGTTATTATTATTATTAATTTATTGATGTTGATATTATTCTCGAGAATTATCACGTTGTAAGTATGTGTTATTCGCAAGTGTTATAAATATAAAGATACAACTTCTTTGAGTTTGTGGCTGTATAACTCGAAAAGTAGTTGACCAAATTTTTATATTTTATTTTTTGACATTTTATACCAAATATTTTTTTATCGTATGTGTAATGTAACCGTTTCTAAGGAATAATTAAAAAGGCAGCCTTAATTAGAGCCAGTTTTATTAATGACTACCCTGTAGCCTAATTGGTAGCGACCCTGCCTGCGAAGCGAGGGGTCCCGGGTTCGATTCCTAGCCGGGGCAGATATTTATGTATGTGACAGATAAATATTTGTACTCGGGTCATGGGTGTGACTGTGATGTGTTATATGTGTCGTCCATGCCACCCGCGATACGGGTAATAAGCTACTGCAGGGATATGAGTGTGTTAGCGTTTATTTATTTATTTAATCAAGCGTTTTAATGTTACTTTTCTTTTTACAACAATTTTCTTATCCGTGTTCGATATCTTACGATATTTCGATTTTACACGGATTTACGGAGAGAGATGTGAATAACTTTTTCCTACGAATAATATCGTGGCGTCTTGAGCTCTACTTAAGCTGATGAAATCCTGCAATTCTTATTATAGTTGCTTTGAGGAATTGAGGTTGAAACTTGAAGCTCAGCTGCAGGATTTAGCATGCACATTTCTTAAAAATGTTTATTTTTAGGTAAAAAATAGGGATTTCATGAACTACTTTCTTATTTTCGTCTTGATGAAATGTCGTTCGAAATGTTTGCGGATACACTTAATTATTTATTTATGTAATATTTGCTGGAATGACTTACGCCTCTCACGCCCCAACTCAGAGTCACTAACGATTACTTAAATCGCTCCATAGTAGAAAATCACAATACAAATTCTGTACTAAGGAGCGATTTAAGTAACCGTTAGTGACTCTGAGTTGGGGCGTCAGAATCATAAAGTCCTGCTTAAAAGATACTTTTTGTGTGTATTTAACATAAAAATTACTTTATTTGTAACTCCCAAAAATTCGGCCGAAAATTTAAAGGAAAAAAAGGAAAAACACGTTCGAAAATGTAGCGATTAGATCTTAAGTAAGCAAGTTATTTCGCTGATGATAAGATAAGCGGATAATTTGTGAGGTTAAAAACAGACCCTGGTTTTTATCTACATCTGTTTTGGTATTTTTACCCTTATTTTTACCACAAGGGAGGTTTTGAATTCAATTGTATATTTTTTGTTTGTTACATCAGAACTCTGTCATGTTTTTCTTAGCGATTAGGATTTTGATACCAATAATTAAAATAATTTTCCTTATCTATACTAATATTATAAGGCTGAAGAGTTTGTTTGGTTGACCGCGCTAATCTCAGGAACTACTGGTTCGAATTGGAAAATTATTTTTGTGTTTGATAGTCCATTTATCGGGGGAGGCTATGGGCTATTTATCATCATATATTTTAGTAGTTAGTTTTTTCCAAGAACGCGGGTGAAACCGTGGCACAGCTACTTTGGGGCCATCCATAAATTACGTCACACGTTTTCGACGTAGTGTGACATCGTGTGACAAGGGGTGGGAGGGGGTCCTAAATTTCGTGACGTCACATTACAAATTCGAATAATTGGTATGTATAGGTAAATATTAAAAAACAAATTTCACAATATGTGATGTCACACTAGGGGAGGGAGGTCTCACAAATGTGACCAGCTGTGACAAGGAGGGGGGAGGAGTCAAAAAGTCATGAAATTAGTGTGACGTAATCTATGGATGGCCCCTTTCTTATATTTCGTGATTACCTCTACCTTTCCTTTATTGGTACGAACCGACGGAAGATACATACTGTAGTTTTGTTATTGAGAATGTAATCACTTTCCGGGCATCGAACCCTAAACTTAAGCAAAGCTGCTCAACTACGAAACTCTTGCAGAACGATAGTAAAACATCTAAAATTTACAAGATTCATTTTATTTGATTTTACTTACATTAGAAATTCAAATTTATTTCATATTGTGAGTTAATAATAAACTGTTAACAGCATTATATTGTCGTCATTCCTAAGCAACGAAGCCTCAATTCACTGGCATGTAGAATTGGCCACTTTTCATACATCTACTGGGATGAACCATGTGTAAAACTGGAAGTAGTGAAACAATATTGAATTTTTATTCACTAACTGTTATTCAGCTCAATGAATAATTCATTAATTTCCCAACAACTTCGTCATATTGCACGAATAGAATCTGACAGTAAAATATTTACGAGTAGAGTCAACTTATTCGGTTGATGCTCCGTTTCGAGGGGACATTGTATCTATAGATGTTAGTAAATATCGTCTAGTTCAGAAATGAACGTTGAACTACGTACCTATTTGTCTGGGCTTACCGAAAGGTTTATCGAAGCGAAGTGAGAGCATTTACCAGTCTATACTAATATATAAAGAGGAAAAATTTTATTTTTTGTTTGCATTGAATAGGCTCCGAAACTACTGAACCGATTTGAAAAATTCTTTCACTGTTGGTAAGCTACACTATTCCCGAGTAACATAGGCTATATTATATTTTCAAAAAATTAGGGATCCTTAATAAAACTCCAATAATGTAACCCAAGGTGTAAAAAAATAAGAAAACCGAAGTAAAGCGAGGGCGGTTACTCGTTCTTAATATTTCCCTATCTGTGGAACGGGAAAACAAAAACTTACCCAAATTCTCGTAACAAATAGCCCGTCTCGCGTGGCACAAGTTAATAAAGTGTTGATAGCCCCTCTTGTATCTGCTAAACATCATGCACACTGGCTCCATGTCATCCTCTGGAAGGTCCATGCACACTCGCTCACACGCGGCTACACGCTGCGTGCGTTTGTGCAGTGATGGTGCAAGTCTGGACGATACTTCTGTTGCCATGTTCAAGACTAACGCCCCAACTCAGAGTCACTAATGGTTACTTAAATCGGTCCTTAGTACAGAATTTGTATGGTGATTAATTACTAAGGAGCGATCAAAGTAACCGTTAGTGACTCTGAGTTGGAGTGTATAATTATTTAAGAGCTTATTACCGGCTCCAAATAAAAGAGAAGGCTCTCGATTCGGTTATTTGTCAACCGATTTGGAGTTTTTTTCAACTGAAAGGATATACCGCACCCTTAGAATGAGAGTGACCTAACTCAAAAATTGGAATTTGAGGGAAATGAGCAAGAAAGTTTTCAAAAAAATATATATCGATGAATAGAGCGATCAATGAAAGTGACCGATTATTAGGTTGTCCTTTTCTTACTCATAATTCGAGCTCTTTTTCATCACAGGGTTTTAGGGTACGCATTTTAAGGTAAGTTTATAGCAAAAACAGAAATTACAGGAATTTTGAGTTAGGTCACTTTCATTTTAAGGGTGCGATACGGTCTAGTGGCAGTAGTTCAGTTGTTAGTCTGGTTAACCGAACTAATGTAACTTTTTAGTGGCAGTAATTTGGTTAGTACGAGGCACCGAACCAGATTGATCAAATTGATTATAATAATAAATTAAAATTAAAAAAAACCCCGACTGTTTTATTTACACTAAACATAACAACAGAGGAATTTGAGCTTCAATAACGTATACCTAAGTGTATTAGTTTATTTAGAACCCAAGATGAAGTTCTGAATAAAGTAATATACTTTTAGGTATAACCTTAATGAAGCTCAAATTCCTTTGCGATTTTGCACTCAACTTCTTTTGCTTCTCATGTTCCATTCGCAGACAGAGTTCCAGTGTAGGCCTCAAATTAAATATCACCGAATTAAATAAGTTCCATAATCTATACTAATATTATAAAGAGCAAAGATTTGATTGTTTGTTTGCATTGAATAGGCTCCGAAACTACTGAACCGATTTGAAAAATTCTTTCACTGTTGGGAAACTACACTATCCCCGGGTGACATAGGTAATATTATATTTAAAAAAAATTAGGGATCCTTAATAAAACTTCGATAATGTAACCCAAGGTGTAAAAAATAAAATAAAAAACCGCAGCAAAACGAGGGCGGTTACTCGTTATATATATAAGTTTATCTTACTCGGTTATAGGCTATTTACGTAAATAAATACTTATTGTAAAGTTTGAAAAATCATATAATAAAAATTCGGTTTCATATTTATTATACCGACCTGCTATAAAAAGTAAAACTAATTTTAAATCCATATTTTTATGTTCGTACAAAATGTGTAGGCGTAGATTTTTGTTATGCCGCGCAAATGTTATACCTTTCCTTTTGTGGGTAAAAATAGCTGCTACTTATGACTTTTGTCGATAAGCCAGTTTATTCCGTAACTAGAAAATACACGATAACGAGTAGGGAATGGGGGAGAGGGGAAATGAGAAGTGAAGGGTGTCTAGAATACATTATGCTCTACTCTTTAAATTATTGTATTTTATAGTGTTATGTCGTATTATACACATCTTGCAGTAAGATACCAAAAGCAGCAGGTACATATCAAGTCTTTCTGTTACAGAAAAGGGTTATTAGTAACAACTTTCTTTCTTTTTCTATCTCTTTCTTGACCGGCCCGGCATCAGTGATGCCTTGGGTGTTGCTGATATTTATGGGCGACGATAGCCACTTAACACCAGGTGGATTACCGTCAGCTATTTCCATAAAAAAACTTTAAGCAGAAGTTTCCTGTTCACAAATTTATACAGAAGGACGATTTGCAGAACTCAAATGAAGTCGTTTTGCATTCCTTTGAATCGTTTTAAAATCTCATGTAAATGACCTCTTTAAGTGAGGCAGTCGTTTGAAAACTTGATTCTCGATACTTTAAATTTATTAGATTTTTTTATTCAGTTCCTGGTACTGGAAATTTAACCGTAATTGCAAGTACAAAGGCTCATTTCGCATTGGCACAATATTAACAATGTAACTAAATAATGTAAAAAAATACCTTTTATGCATCTTGTATGTTTAAAATTTTGCGTCCCACATTTCTTTTCCATGTTAATTTTAACGTAGATTAATTATTTTTAAAAGGAGTACAAAAAGGTTTTCCCTTCACCTATTGTATTACATCCCAAAGTTGAAATATTTATATTTAAACTACTTCTGTCACTAAATATTAATTTGGAAGTTTTGAATAGGTTGCACTACATGGAAGCAAAATTACGTTTTATCCTATAATAAGCCTATACATTAAAGATCAAATATAGAAAGGACAAAGAAAGCCCAAAATTAAATTTGTAACTATTTTACAAATAAGTCAAATGGCTATTAGAATGTCTCAAAGATTTTAGAGATGACCTTTCCAGCATCATTGCTTCAATTTAATTAATAATTCCAGTAATTTTATTTCATTCAGCTTTCTTGCCAACTAGATGCGATTTTTTTGTTCTACCTTAAAATAAGCATTTGGGTAATTCTCACCAAATCCCGAAATTCTTGTCCTTGGAAATTATATAAAAATCCAACAAAGAAATGGATGTTACTAATATTTCTATACAATCTACATAACTATACCTAAAGGTTTCACATAAGATTTTAGAGCTGTATAAATAAATAAATAAAAATGCATAACCATAATGTTCCTAACGTCATTCCCTCGCTATGTCCCAAGTACCAATTTTATTTACTTTTATTTACCAAAAAAGCACAAAAATCATTCGAATCATATTCAGATAGGTTGAGTTGTTTATAAATAGTATGAATTTATGGGAAAAACCGAAATTAGCGTTTTAAAGTAAAAAACGCGTTAAAAATTTGAATACTTATATGTGTCCCACAAAAATAAATCATTCCCTCACACTATTACTGGCAGTTGAATTATGAACGCATTTTAAATAAAATACGAACGCTACCACCAGTTTTTGAAAGTTGGCACTAATGTCAATTTATCAAAATGGCGAATTTTCTGTGATTGTGTTCGGGTGTGCGCTGCAAAAAGATTTTAGTAATTTTATGGTTAAATTACATTTTTGATCGTCATTTCATCACATTCTAAAAAAACAAAAGGTAAGTACTTTAACTGATTATAAGTTGCACAGATAAGATGGCTTTTGGGAGTAATTTCCTTAAGCAGAAAAATCGTTTTAAAAGAAAGGTTAAGTCACGAGTTCTTTACAGTTATTCTTTATTTCGTCATTCCCTCACCATCATTCCCTCATAAAAAATTATGGTGAGGGAATGATGATATATGAGGGAATGATTTTTGGGTGGGCTTACTGCCTTTTTTTATTGTTTTCTTTTATTAACTCTTGAATTTATTGCTGCAATATTGTTGTAGGTTAAAAAATGTCAAGAAAAAAGAAGATAAGCAAGGAAGAAGCTAAATTAAAAAAAAATGAGTGGTGTCAAGGGACACCTGGATGGAACGAAGTTCCTTTCGATTAACACTAAGCGACCAGAAGTCTTCAAGGGTGCGACATCCATACATACTGTACAATAATAGTATGTGGCTGTCTTATTCACTCTTCGGTATTTAGCATAGGCACAACAGAGACGTCCATATCACGATCATGCACTTTAAGCTATTACTGCCATTTCTCCCGTCATGCCAATCAATATGCGGAAGAGCGACAGTGATAGAATAAATCTATCACTATCTACTGACATCACTACTGACAAGACACTTGTCAGAGTGGCAGTGATAGATTTATTCTATCCCTGTCGCTCTTCCGCATATTAATTGGCATGACAAGAGGAATAGCAATAATAACTTAATGTGCATGATCGTAATATAGATATCCCTGTTGTGCCTATGCTAAATACCGAAGAGTAAATAAGACAGCCACATACTATGATTGTACAGTATGTGTATGGATGTCGCACCCTCGAACACTTCTGGTCGCCTAGTACTTCGCTTTAATTAATAAACGACGGCAAAGTGTCTTTACAACTTTTCGTCTTAATTTTTTCCGTCTAGCCCCCTTTCGCAACGCGCGATAAGGAACTTCGATCCAAAAGCAAGAATATGACCGAAAGCGCAGGGAAAAAATGAAAGCTGATCCTGTAACACTTGAAATACTTCGCGAAAAAGAAAGAATTAAATACCTAAAAAAAGGTCAAGTATGAGACTAAAGTTTAAAATAATTAGTTTTTCTGTTGTTAAAAATGCTGTTAGATGAATCTTTAAGTTAGTAAGGATTTTGATGTCACTGTTATTTAACTAAGTGCCTGAATAAATAAAAATAAGTTTAAATTAGAGTTATGCCAAAGTGCTGCAATTTGTGATTTCCTGGAATTACTCATTGATCTTACTTATTGTTTAAGAACAAAATTTCATTGAATAAAAAGTTTTCGTTGAAATTAAACTAATTTTATTCAAAAAGCTTCATGACTTGTCTGTAATTATCATTCCCTCACCTTAATTTTTTTTAATGTCCTCATAACTTTCATAAATCGCGATATTTTTTGGGACCACTACATAATTAAATTCTAGTAACATTAGTACTACCAAATTCACATAAAATAAATATCAAATAATTTCAATATTTTTTGTCATTTTAAGATAGCCAAATTTCGGAATTTCGTGAAAATTACCCATTTATTGTTTAAAATATATTAGTATCGAGATCTTAATTTACCATTTTCTTCGAGTTTTTTAAATTAAAATGTTTTAAAAAAAATGTGTGCAATTCACACGTGGTAGAAGTGAAACCTTCGAAAATAAAGGTATTAATTTAATAACGTGTATCAGTTTTAATTATCTTTCAAAAATTATTTTTTACTTAACATAAACGTGTACTGGCATCATTAAAATAAATATTTTACACTAGCTGTCTTGGCGAACTTCATATCGCTTAATAATCAGTGATTCATGTAGGTGTGTAGGTTTAACAAATCAGAGACCAATAAATTCCCTCTCCCTGCCCCTCCCCCTCCACTCCCCTCCCTCCACTCCTCCTCCCTATATCCACCCCCCACTCCCCTTCCATCTCCCCTTACTCTCCTCTCCCCCTCCCCCTGTACAATGCTTCCTATCTCATTTTCAAATTTATGTGTCTGTCTCTTTTTACTGTCCTGTTTTCGTTTCATCGACTTTCAAATCACTACAATGCTAAAGAAGTTTTCACTTCAAAAATGCTTTCAAAGCTGTCTTGATATAAATTTACATGTTTCAAGCATTCTTTGATTAGTATTATTATTCACACGCCCGCGGAAAAGTGGCTTTATTAAACGCAATCACAAACAAATAAACGTCATAAAAATCATCACAGGCGAAAATTGGAATAAAATTTATCCTATATCCTTAACATGGGTACGGCATAAGTGTGTGCCAGCTAAGTTTCATCTTAGTCTACATAACAGTTATGGCTTGATAGAAATACAAACATTCAAAATTCACACAAACAGATTCTTCACAAACTTCCACATTTGTAATATTAGTAGGATACCCACGTTGCTCACTAAATTTTAGTTCATTGGCCCTTTAGCGATAGGTATCAGAACGGTGAACTTTAAAAATAATTCCCGAAGTAGACTAAAGATAAGTTCTCGAACCTGACCCAATTTACTCCCTTCTATTTCTATGAACTTTGACGAAAATACCTATGTATATGTAAAAGTAAAAGTGTACAATACGTTTCAAATAAACAGATATCCTTACATTAATTTTTTCTAACAGAACAATAATGATTTTGACGAGCATAAACTTTTGAATTTGAGACCAACCTTTTAATCACTTTAACACTGCTCGATCAAACAAAATTATTGGAAGCAAAAATATTTGAACACGACAAAGTGACTATTTAAAATACATCCCCAAAGCTAGGGTTTATGCAGTAACGATGGGCAATTTTTCCAAACGATGATCGAAGTTTTTAAATTTCATATTTGAAAAATGACATGTCATTTTGTTAAACGACAGTACTTTCTGGGACAACCCTAGGCATTTTACGGCCTAAATGCTGAGCTTTGTATTATAATCGTCATTCTGAATTTATGTATGCTATTTGTTCAAGAAGAACGTTAGACCGCTTTTATAAATGTTCATTTTAAGTTTTAACACAGAAGACATAATAGTATTTGAGTCAAAATTCTTGTGTTTGGAACGTTGTTGTTTGGAACGTTGTTGTTTGGAACGTTGTTGTTTGGAACGTTGTTTTACCCGACTGCCACGGAGGGTTATGTTTTTCGCGCGTATCTTGTATGTTTGTACATATGTAGGTATGCATGTAATATTCTTTATTACTTCCACGGACCTAAAAAAAGACGGACGTAATCCCAAGAACTAATTCAGTGAAGCACCCATAGTAATACCAACTCTCTATTGGTCCAAGTACACACACCCATACATTGACACTTCACTGCTTCAATCGCGAATCAAAAATTACGCACACATGGTAAGCGGGCGGCCATTGCTTTGCTTCACTCTCGATTAGACGAGGTTACGTCCGTCTTTTTTTCAGGTCCGTGATTACCTCATGTCTTCCAAACCACACAACGGATTTTTATATTAAGTTATCGTTAGATGTGATATAAGAACACTTTCTTAGATAACATCTGCTACTTTCTTTTTTGTTTAATTGGAAGAACTTCCAGTGGAACTGTGTACGCAGTTGTTCACAATTGAGTATTATTGTTAAAAATATTGTTGTTCCCGAACTGTAAAACGTTAAAATACGAGTTTTTCATACAATAAGTTCATAATTTATAATTATAATGACAGGTTATTTGGGTGTATTCGGGTGTTCCAGAAAACTGACAACCGGCTAGAATGGTGGTGACACGTAAGGATTATATTATCAATATTTAAGTTTTTTTACGCCACCCTCTCACTGACTCAAGAAAGTAAACTTAGTTCATATTTTCTTAAGTAAAACAAGTCGATATCCCATTATTTCACAAAATGTAATAAACAACACTTAAATATTAAGTGACGGTAAACATTTGTTCACATAACTCGTTAGTTACATAATATCAATCACTTGTCATTCATTTAATTATCTACCTCCTATACAATACCACAAGGCACAGAATAGAGACGGGACAGAAGTACAACTCCATATACAGCGTGCTTGACACCATGCGGTGCACCAAGATTTCGCCCGCCGCGGCGCCGAACAGAAGTGTTTTAACGCAGTAGAAAAATTAACAATATTATTATTATTATTATACAATATTATTATATTAAAGCTATTGAAAGGGAAATTTCTGGAAAATAAATATTTTAAGTTATACTAGCTGACCGGAGCTCTGCCTGCGTTTTCCGGGGTAATAAATAGCCCTTTGTCTTATTCCAGGCTATTGTCTACATGTACGCTATGAGAAAGTTTCATAAAAATTCGTTCCGTAGTTTTTGCATGAAAGTGTTACAAACACCACAGAAACTGGTCGGCTCAGTCAATTAGGTGCGTCTTGAAGGTTTTCACTGTTTTGCGGCTAACCGCTCGCGGAAAAAACCGTAGTGCGGTCTCAGGCTAAGCTTAAGCCTCAGGCTAAGCCATGCTTACGCCCCAACTCAGAGTCACTAACGGTTACTTAAATCACACCTTAGTACAGAATTTGTATGTTGATTTTTTACTAAGGAGCAATTTAAATAACCGTTAGTGACTCTGAGTTGTGTCGTGTCATATATCTCAATATAGTTGTAGATATCCACTTTGTGCATTATTAATTGATAATGACATTCTAATGTGGGTACATTGATATGTTGTGACAGATTGTTGTTACTAACCAGCTACTTAGCTAAATAGACGTTCTTACGTGAAATATTTGTTTTCCTACGCTATTCAAATATAATATGTCGTTAGATTATCTTTTACAATTAAATATATTCAAAGCTAGAATTTAAAACCTGTGTATTATAGCATATGTAACCTTTATAGTTTGTCATAATTAATTTTAAAACTATTCAGACTGAGTAAAATATAACACCCTTGAGTTGATATTTTTCTTGAAGAAGCCGAAGTTTGTTTGACAAATATTTACAAAATAAGGCGATGTTATCGCGACTAAAAGGGGCGAAAATATTTTCTTACACTTACTAGTCTAAATATACAAGGTTCAAATAAGTGATTATTTTTTATCAGTCGATGTTACACGGTTTCTGGTTTTCTGTGCGACCCAGTTTGTGAAACTATGAGCGATTTCAGTGGGTATAATTTCAGAATTGATATAACAGGGAAAAAATAATTGAAGTTCAATAATAATAATGAGGAACACAAATAAGCGAGAAATGAAAAAGGTATTTTACAGTTGCGTCTCAAAACCTTTGCTTTTGTTTAGAATAATAGGATTATTACCAATCGAAGGTTTTTTGCATACAGATGGCAATAAGACAAGGTGAGTAGTTTTATGTAATTAAAATATTATATGTTAGTAGTTTTCTTATATAATATATTCCTTTACTTTGCTCCATGATTTATTTCTACTTCCCCCACATTCACATCTTGCAATTTTGCCAAATTTTGTTAAGGGGTGTTTTAAATATCTATTTAATTTTATTACTTAACTTTTTAGTCGTCCTTTATTTTTACAGATTTAACATTAAATCACTGTATACCATCTATTATGGAACAGTTTTATGTATCCAGGCTATAAGTATACTGCTTATTTACTTCTGCGCATTCCATAAAGAAGATAGTGTAATAAAGGAGCCCTGTAAGTCATCACATCATATTACTAGCTGTGCCCCGCGGTTTCACCCGCGTTGATTTGTGGAAAAAACTAACTACTAAAATGTATGATGTTATATATTTTGATTGATAAGTGGACTATCAAACACAAAAAGAATTTTCCAACTAACCAGTAGTTCCTGAGATTAGCGCATTCAACCAAATAAACAAACTCTTCAGGTTTTTAATATTAATATAGATTATATAATTATATAATATCGACCTGACCTTCCATTTGAAATTTGGGTATAAGGGGCATCATCCGTCCCGAGTCTAACCCAGCCTCAATTGCTCGTAGTGCAACTTGGTAAATAGCGGAAGAGACTACTGAATACGTCATGTGAATGGGTGGATGGTGATTTGGATACATACTTTGGTATGTATGTAATGTGTCTGTGCCCAATTCTTCCCAGATTTATTATTTTTAATACCCTTCTGCCTAGCTTTCCTTCTAGGAACTATTTCTAGAAACTAGTGTAAAAAGTTTTGGGTTTTATCTATCTTTCCCTATTATTTACATAATTTTCTATTATTAACATACTTAATTACAGCGGAATTAATCTTAGCAGTAACATGCCTATTGCTGTGCATTTCTCTATTCCACTTGAGCAAGAATTGGATGCCCAGTCTCCGTAGGATAGAATATCTCGAGACATTATTACCACCGCTACAATCCCGTACAATATTAGTACGTCGCATCAAATGGTACATCAGTATTATGTTGCTTATCTGTTTAGGTATGTACGTATTTACATAATATTTTTATTTTTTCACCAAGAATTATAGAAAGGAAATCACCGGACGATCTTCAGGTGTATTTCATCTTTTCTTCATTTTTGTCTTTCCGAATCCTTCCATCCTTGAATTGGCAAACCCATCCTTCTCGTGGACCCTGCCAAACTACAGTCGTGGTCAAGGAAATTCCTCCTGTTGAAGGTCACAAGGTCCTACATCACTCAATTTAATCCCGGTTATAGGAGGATATTTACCCACCTGGCTGCCTCCTAATCTCCTACCAAAAATCGTCGTGAAATGTTTCATAAGTGTTTCGGTCGCAGTTTCGAAGAGCCAGATATAAAACAGGTTTCCGCTTACTTTAAGGACAGCAAAACGTGTGAATTGGGTGTTACTGAAGTTCTAAATTTTTTAAAACAGAAATAATAACACAGTAGCAGTAATAAGCGTCGCAGGATGGGTGACCGCTAGTGGCAAAAATTTCTTGAGCGCTTCCGTGCTTCAGAGGGCACGTAAAGCCGTCGGTCCCGGTTGTTATCGTAACATAACAGTCGTTAAGCCATGTCGGAGACCCTCGGGTGGCATGAAAACTTCCGACAATTGGGTTGGCCACTAACCCCTCCACCAATCCGCACTGGTGCAGCGTGGTGGAGTATGCTCCAGGCCTCCTCAAGAGGAGAGACCCGTGCTCAGTAGTGGGCCGTTAATGGGTTGAAGCGAGCAGTAATAATAATATAAAAGTAATATAATTCTCCTACATTTTTGTTAGATATCTTTTTAACTTTGTCCTCACATTTCCAGCAAATATCTCGGCGCACACTCTATTTTCCATACTCGTGAACCATTGCTTCTTGCTAGAAGATGATTCGGGGTGGTATTTAAAGTCGTATTTCCTGACTATGGCCCCCTGGTACTATCACCATATGCCCTTCAGTTACTCATCTGGATTTATTAATATGGTAGGTATTGTTGTCGCGATCGATGAGTATATTTTTATAAACGTTTCTTTCCGTTTCCGCATGATTACCAATTGATACGTGAAGCGTGGCCGATAGTATAACAAGCAACAGGCAAACATCTCGAATTCAAAAGTAATGTGCGTTTTAAAACTCGCAACAAGGAAGAGACCTGCATACCTGAAGATGTGAACCATTTTGAACTTGGCAAGCCGAGTCGCCTCCAACCTGGCTTCCGTTCATCTGTGACGCGTCTTCCTGGCGGTTTGTTCGCTTATGTGACGCCGGCGGGGGACTATATCTTAGAATTATTGTATGAGAGCTCTATACAATGCTTATGTCGTTGGAATCTTTATGAAACAAGCTAAAAATAAAAAAAAATATTAGTCCAGTGTTGTTTTTATTGTATTCATAATTTGAATGCGAAAAACAAATGCGAAATATTTTCGCAAATTAATAAATAAATCCGCAAAATTAAACAAAACAACTATTAGTTCATTATTATTATGCTTAATTTAGGTATACATACATAATTTAACATCAATTAATAAAAATAAACCACAATTAACTAAAAATTCGATTAATGTTTACATTAAGATACCAGGTACAACTCATAACTTATGAGCTATGACAATGATGACGAAAACTGTGATGTACTTTCATTTCATTAACAAAATTGTTTTTTTCACAGATAGTAAAGCTACAAACAGCTATAATGTGTTACGTGGCAGATATTCTTATCGTCATTGTGTCTGCTTACCTTACTTGTCGAGTGAAAAAATTCTATGGATGTCTTGTACACGAAATTAAGGTAAATATTTTTGGCAAAGGGAGATCTCTCGCCAGGTGAGGGGTATTGCCTGGGAGACTTCTTCTCGGCTGAGTCTTTCTAAGCTCTCTCTTCTGTTTGTTTGAAGCTGTAAAGGCCTTAATATTATAATTATGGTCACCACCAATTAGGTGAAAATAAATCCTCTGTACCTTCCAAAACAACTTTTATACATTGTTGGTTTATTTTTGAACAAGTTTACGATCCATTTCGTTCAGGATGTAAAAATTGTAAGTTTTATGAGCAACACTATTTGTTTTGTTCCTGTGTATAGAGTCGTATTCTTCAAGTGATCATACGTCGAAGATTTCGGAACAAAGGACTAGACATAGTTGCTAAGATTTCTGTGAGCAGGCAACAAGAAACTGGGCACTTTGACTCTGTTTTCGGTACTCAATTTTATTATATCTGAAGCACAAAGAGACAGCAATACTGCAAGAAAGTCTCTGTCATATTTAACGTGTAAAAATATATAGTGGCCACACGTACCTAAAAAAAGGACGGACGTAATCCCAACAACAAATTCAGTGAAGCACCCATAGTAATACCAACTCTCTATTCGTACGAGTACACACACCCACACATTGACACTTCACTGCTTCAATCGCGAATCAGAAATTACGCACACATGGTAAGCGGCCGGCCATTGGTATGCTTCACTCTCGATTAGACGAAGTTACGTCCGTCTTTTTTTCAGGTCCGTGAGTGACCATTAGATGGTCCAAAAATAAGGAAGGCTTATGGTTAAAAATGCATGGATACTGTTGATAATAAGAATAAGTTGCAGCAATAACCTATATTGAAAGTGTTATAAAATCATAAAAACAATACTCCGCTAAAAATAATACTCCGTGTAGAATACACTAGATGTTTTTTTAATTGCTATGAAAATGTATGTTACATCTCTTAAGATGAATTCCTTCTGACTAAAAATCATGATGCTAAGTGTCTGGGGCCGAAGATTTTTAGCCTAGAGGCTGTGGCATCATTTAAGTTTTTATTTAATTTCATCTGTCTCGACTACGGTATGGTATGTCAAATCTAATCAGAACTTCATTGGCGGAGTTACACGACTACACGTACAATCATTATTGTCAATCAACAATTCTCCAAATTATGACGGCATTACGATGGATGTAGGAATTTGTCGGTCATTTGTAGGAAGCCACACAATAAGTGGATTTCACATAAGTCTGCACTTCACTATTAAAATGGAAATTTTACTACAATAATGATTGTACTTACGTCTAATCTCCGCAATTATCATTAACAAAATGTAAAAGCTCCTACATGTATATCTTCAGATACTAGTACCTACCATAAGAGACGTCAACGTTATAGAACTAACCTTTGATCCTACATGAGAGCGATCTTGAATTATTGAACTTTAATTTTGTGTTAAAGATTTCACTCGATTGGTAGTCTATGAATTTGTAAAACTTAAAGCTGGGTAAGATATAATTAATGAATAATCTGAATTTTACCAACAAAAAAATAACCGATTTCAAAATAACTCAAAAACTACCCGTCAGATCTAGCTCAAATTTAAGTGGGTCCACATGACAAGCACCAGTTTTCGATTAATACAGTCGAACTGAATACCTCCTCCTTTTTTGAAGTCGGTTAAAAAGTGGTTATATTTTTAATGCCTTATTACCTTTACCTTACCTTACCTTACCTTACATTTACTAACCTTACCTGCATAAGTGTCCACACAATAGTACCATCGAAGCAACTTATAGTGGTGGTAGTCTTACGGTTATTTAGATCGTTCCTTAGTACAGAAATTGTATGGTGATTCTTTACTAAGGAGCGATTTAAGTAACCGTTAGTGACTCTGAGTTGGGGCGTTAATCCCTGCTCCTAACAGAAAAATCTAAATTGAGCTTATTAATTTGTAGTTGTACTATTTTGCTTTCATGGGTATTCTTTTCATGGAGTCAATATTAGTCTTTTGTTTAAAATATGTGTTCAGAGATAATTTTTGCATCGATCTTATATCGTAATTCACAACACGATCCTCTTTACAATATTCAGTATTTATCAAATCAACTCGGCGCTGAGCAGGAATCCAGCCTTTGAAGCTAAACGAGTTAGGCGGAAAATCGATTTATTTTAAATTTGATTATGGATAACAATGGATTGATTGATTATTCGCCCACGATGATCGGTATTCGTAAAGATTTGATTGCTTTCCGAAGTCGAAATCAAGCGTAAAAATTACTTTATTCCCTAGACAAAAATTACCTCAGACGAATAAAAGAGAGACAAAAGTGATAAAATATCAATAAAAAAATATTACCTCTTGCTTCTGAAATGTTTAATAAGCAGAGGTTACAATAGTGGCTATGTATACAGGTACTGAGAAATAATATTGTTTGAGTTTAATGGAGTTGCCACTTTGAGTGTGTATTAATAAATAATACGACTAAAGTACTGTACAGTTCCAATATCCCTAAGGATAAAGAAAATAATAACATATTTGCCGTCTGTCAGGTTTGTTCCTTGGTGGTCTACTATCATGTCATACTGATATGACCAACAAGAATATTTTGTATCGGTTGTCATACTCCCCATTATAACTCTAAATATAGTATTTTCCTACACCCTGATAAATTTAATGGGACACATTTCTACTGTTGTTGGTCCGTCGCGATGCAAGTGACAGAGATCATAATATTATTGAAATTCGTCTATATATTATAATATTCTCTATGTCTACGTTCATACTAAATGTTTTTGACTTACTCCAAAATAATCCAATTTCTCTTCGGTCATGTATGAAATCTCTTCGTAAATGACTTCAATAATTTTTCATTGCAGAATAACATTTCAATTGAAAACCAAACTGATCATGAAATCTAGTATTGCTTTGATAACTAGGTTTTATCCGCGTGAACCTGTAAAGGCCACTGGGCCCAGTAGCAACTGTCTATTCGAAAAAATAATTAGTTGACTGCGGTTCCAAATATTGCATGAGGTTGATATTAATTGTTTTGTGTAATTAGATTTTTTCAGAAAACTTTAACTAAATACTTGACGCTACTGACTTGCACGGTAAGCGTGCTAAGTCACTAAAGCAATGGTGATATTTTTTAATAATGTCACTGAAAGTTTTTTTTTAACCTTTCTTCTTCGTTATCTTAAAGCCACTGAACATTAAAAATAAAGCCGTGCTGTACAAATAATGAATGGTAAAGGAGCTATAGATAGAGTACGTCGGTACCTTGAGGGTGAGTATGCTAATGTCCAATCTGAAACACAAAAGCTGATTTACGGCAGAACCGGTGTTAGTCGAGTTATCACAGGTCCGATCTATATATTTAATCTAGATGGCTTGCCCTGCCACTTGTAGTTAAGGTGCCGTAGGTGGAATAAAGTATAATCTTAAACAGACTACAATGGCAATGTTTCTTTACCAATAAAAAGGGTGCGTGTACTTTTGTACGCGCGTGAGAAGTTATACTTCTTCAATATTCAAGTCACAAATATAATAAAAAAAATTTGAGAGGTTTCAATTTCGTTGCAACTTTTCGTTACCAAATTTTCCGCCTAGCCCCCTTTCGCAACGCGCGATAAGGAACTTCGTTCCAATATTATTTGTGTACTACCTATGTTTACACAATTACAAACTAGATGGCGTTGTTCACGAACCTGAATCACGCTGTTGAGACTAAATTAAATTTTAAAAGAGGTAAAGCTAATAAGAAGCTAGAGCCATCTATCCAGTGCTTTCATACCCCCTCCATGGTAGCGCAAACGTTTAACGCAACCTTTTTGCAAGTCGCATAAGAAGTATAATTTCAAAATGTTTAACCTCTTAAAATGGAACCGTTTGACGTCCCGTGTGACGCAACAACCATATAGTAACCACCATGTCGGATCGCTATGCCAAGGAAACGCTCGCTGGGAAACGAACTCACGTTTCCCAGCGGAAAGAATGATGAGTTTGAATTTATTTTCTCGCCCTGTGTGTGTTTTTAGAGTTCCGTAGCCAAATGGCAAAAAACGGAACCCTTATAAATTCGTTATGTCTGTCTGTCTGTCTGTCTGTCTGTCTGTCTGTCTGTCTGTCTGTCTGTCTGTCTGTCTATCTGTCTGTCTGTCCGTATGTCACAGCCAGTTTTCTCCGAAACTATAAGAACTATACTGTTGAAACTTGGTAAGTAGATGTATTCTGTAAACCGCGTTAAGATTGTCACACAAAAATAGAAAAAAAAAACAATAAATTTTAGGGGTTCCCCATACATAACAAATTTTTTTCATCAAACCCATACGTGTGGGGTATCTATGGATAGGTCTTCAAAAATGATATTGAGGTTTCTAATATCATTTTTTTCTAAATTGAATATTTTGCGCGAGAGACACTTTCAAAGTGGTAAAATGTGTGTCCCCCCCCCCCCCCCTGTAACTTCTAAAATAAGGGAATGATAAAACTAAAAAAAATATATAATGTACACTACTATGCAAACTTCCAACGAAAATTGATTTGAACGAAATCTAGTAAGTAGTTTTTTTAATACGTCATAAATCGTAAACCGCAATTTACCTCGATCAAAGTTACAACGAACTACAAGAACTTTTATATTATGTTACTTGCTGCTACGGAACCCTTCATGGGCGATTCCGACTCGCACTTGGCCGCTTTTTGTCTTTGTGTGTTGTCCATGGCATCCACGACACAGGGAATCCTAGTATGAAGCTATGAGTGTGTAGCGTTATTTATTACTATCAGCTACTAAGTTAAAAAGAAATGTTTCGGAAATGTCGAAAATCAACTTTATGAATGGACTGAATGTGTTTGATTTAGTGGTCCAAACCATCTTCGCATTATTCTCTTAAATTAAACTAGTTTGCGGCACATCGGTTAGATGGTTTCAAAGTTTAGAACGTACATAATGATAGCCATTAACATTTTTTGTATTTCATATATTTTATAAGATTATTATATATAGATTAATTTTCACAGAGAAAAGATGGAAAAGGAGTGTCCTGGTATGAACTGCGGGCTCAGTTCACACGTCTCTCTGCGCTAGTGACCACTGTAGATGATTTGATCAGTCCTTTCATCGCCACCTCCTTCCTGTCGCATCTTCTGTTCATCTGCAAGGCTTTACACGATATTTTAAAGTAAGTTTTTATCACTTTATTATACTAGTGACCGCCCCGCCACTACTTTGCTTTGCCAACCAATGCCTTAGTACCCATAGGCGAAAAATATTTTGGATATTTACATAATTATGAAGATAATTTTTATTTGTGAATCAACTATAATAAAAAAATACAAAATTTTACCCCAGCTTACAATACATCAGCGAAATCTCAACAAACTCAGTTAAGCCATTTTTGCGGTTAGTGAGACCAAGCAGCCAAATATATTGCCTACCACGCATAATAATGAAGGGGTAAGTGTAAAAAGGGTTCAACTGATGAAATGACTGAAATAGAGTTATTGGTATCGTTGAATTCGTCTTTTGATTCATAATCTTATGGCATAGGTTTTATAGTGGAAAATTTAATATAATATAATGTTATTTAAATCCTTCTTTCGTGAAAAACGCATGGATGTGGCGCATTTTTATTGGGTTTTAATTGCAAAACTGACAATATTTGCTTATTACAGAGTAATAATTAAAAAAATACTTTATTTATGAGAATTCAAAGGTATCTTATATAATTTGGAATCATAAAAAACAGATTTGAAATTGAATACTAAGAATATAACGAAAATGAAGTCGTGATTTTCAAACGCATTAATTTATCTCGAATTATTGTTTTTGTTACTTAAACCCTTGTTTCACTCACCCCTTCAATTATGTCTTTGCATACAGTGAACCGCATCGTGAGGAAACCTGCACACCAGAGAGTTCTCCATAACGTTCTGAAATGTGTGTGAAGTCTACCAATCCGCACTTGGCCAGCGTGGTAGACTGTGGGCTGTACACCTCACATTGTGAGTGGAGACCCCGAGCCCAGCAGTGAGACGATTATGGGTTGTTGCTTTGCTTTGCTTTATACAGTGAACGTATTATGTCAGATATCTAAATTTGAAACTTTAAAAAGGACACGCCTACGAAGCGATTCCTGGCCGGGCTTGCATTTTTATAAAATAAAAGTTGTCTTAAGTTTGTAATGTCTCGTTTATGTAACATGTACAAACAAATAAAATCATTACTAATTTCATTCATTCTGTTACAGTAAAAACAGGTCTTCTCATATGTTACTAAGAAACGATTGCGAGGTTCATCTAAGGTATGTTTGTACAAAAAATTATAAAACGAATAAAATATAAAAACAACGTTATGAATAAACTAAAACCAGCCATAGAAGAATCAGACTCTACGAGATCGATAAATTGATGATGATTTTGTTCTGTTTATAAATCACTGTTCAATCTTTTTTTCTGTATAAAACCCACTTTTCAATGTTTCTTTTAATTTGACGAATCGTAGCCTAGTAAGTAGTAATCTTGTAAAGCGAAGGGTTCCGTATTGTATTCTATTATTTTAGACACGTGTGAAAGTGTCCAGCCAAAGTTCAAAGAAAAAGAGAAGTGAAATATAGAGCTTGAATCACAAATGTTCTTGTGACTGAAATTTTAGGATTTACTACACAGAACTTGGCAACAATTTACATCTCAGTTCTTTTTTTCAACTTGCCTCTCATTTCACATTCATTTTTTGATGAGATTTAATTTTCACAGAACCTGTCATCCTGTATCAACGGTACTCTACTCGTTATCTTTAGGGACTTCGTTTCTGCGGTCACTGATGGTGTCGCTGACCACTGCCCGTCTCCACACCCTGGGCCGTGAACCACTCAATGCTCTACACTATGTCCCCACTTCGATGTATAACCATGAAGTAAGAAATTACAATATGATATTTATAATAAGCTCCATGTAACGTAACTTGGAACCACGAATACAGAGGGAATAACAATATTATTTGTTTAACGTTAACCCACTTTAATAATTTTAACATAAGTAACTAGCTGGTAATTTTGTAACATAATATAACTTTTTGTACCTACGCCCCACGGACGTAAAAAAAGAACGGACGTAACCTCGTCTAATCGAGAGTGAAGCATAGCAATGACAGCTCGCTTACCATGTGTGCGTAATTTTGTAATTTTTGATTCGCGATGGTGTCAATGTCATAGCAATGTGGTCAAACTTGTACGAATACAGCGTTGGTATTACTATGGGTGCTTCACTGAATTTGTTCTTGGGATTACGTCCGTGCTACGCCTCATATAATAATATTTTATGTTACGATTTCGCAGTATGTGAATTATGTTAATTCTTTATGAGAAATAAAGTTCTTCTTAAACCGTATAATGCCATAGGGGCATTATGTGACCTGTCTAAATCATTTGACTGTGTTGAACACGAAACGCTACTACTTAAGCTTAGTCCCTGTGGCATCAAAAACAATTCACTTAACTTGATTGCGTTGTACTTGAAAAAAGTTAAGAAGCATGCTGAAACTATGAAATTATTGTATTTACATCGGCATTACAAATCAAGCTGACGTCTAGAAATTGGTGAAAATCACATAAAAAATTCCGTTACATACATACAGATCAAGCCAATAAAAACGTGTCAAAATATCATTGTTTTCCATTTATTTTACAGATGCAGCGATTAATGGATCAAGTTTATCACTCAAAGATCGGTCTCAGCGGATTACGATTATTTTATATTACGCGTGGGACGATTCTATCTGTAAGAGTTACTTTTACTGCTAATCGACTTAGATGGGATAAAACGGTTACATTTAACTGTTCAAGTTAAATTTATGCTTATTGATAATATTACATACTATGTTACAATGCCATTGTTACTTTGTGTTCTTGTTTTTAAAAACACGAATTTTTGTGGGCGACAATTCTTGGACATAATGTCAAAATAGCCGACAAACAAGCTGACGATCCACCTGATGGTAAAGCTATTGTGACACCAGAGACGTCACTAATGCATTGCCGGCCAAGAAAGAGAGAAGAAAAAGAAAGAAAGAACATGGGCTCTCAAGCCCCCAACCCGAACATGACGAGTACGTCGGCGGCTCAGATGAAAGAATCTGAGTTCCGCGGCTAGCTCAAGCAAGCGTTTCTCTCTTTTTAGATATAGTTTAGGTATAGATTAAAGATAAAAGATAATATTACATTTTTTTATTTACAGATGATTTCGACCATATTGACATACGAACTAGTGCTTCTACAAATAAGGGTGTGAATAAACAATTTTTATTACAAAAATATTTTATTTGCTTTTTTCTTAAAGGATATTCAATGTTATAGTTAAATATGATATTAATGTTGTAATTGAAACTCGAAGAAGTGCAAATTTTATTATTAGTGAATAAAATTTATTTAAATTTACAGCAGTTTTTTTCACTCCAGTCTTTTAAATGTACTCACATGAGAGTCTAGGATGTGAATATTTAAATAAAAACTCATACTTTCTTAATTTCTCTGTCTCATGACTATGAAAAGAACCAATGCAAAATTAATGCATGTATAGTCACCACGAACTAAGAAGCCCAATTTGTCGTTTGCCATCACAATGACATTAGAGATGTACAAAAAAATCGGTTCACGAAAGAAACCAATTTTTACAACAAATCGATTCAAAATTATAAGACCTTCTAATCGATTCGATAATTAAATTTTAAACTAAAAACCGTAATATTTAGGTACCTAGTTACTTACCTACTACCTCGATTGATCTATCTCGTACCGCGTATTCTCAATATGTACCTACCTATTTACGACTTCAATAAAATATTCTTTTATCCATTCGCCCATGAACATCAACAACACCAAAAGCATCACTGGTGCGTTCCGGCCAAGAAAGAGAGAAGAAAAAGAAAGAAAGATAGATCATGATAGAATGAAAATCCCGGTCAGTTTCATAATAATATTTTGACATAATATTATATAATGAGCGTCAGAAAAAACTACAGTGAATAAATTCTTGCTTATTTCGTAAGACACATTCATGCATATATAATTATTATTTTGTTGAAAAAAAAAATGTTTACAGCAACCTTAAATACATAATTACATATTATAACATATTATCTGCAGTTACTGTCCATGGATGGCGAAGTGCCCATACATACCTAATGGAAAATGTCCTTTGTTAGCATCCAATCCGTCGTGGTATTATTGGGTACCTAATTTTAAATTCAAATGCAAGCAAATCATTTTTAACAATGTAATTAAATTAATCAATTTTCATTTTTAAATTTCGATTATAGTAATGTATCGATTATGATTGGTTTTATAAACAGTTTCAAGCCGTCACATCACCCTATGTCAGATTAGATTTAGGCTTCTTCATATAAGATTGTTTCGACGTCATATATTTTTATTAAATTTTGTATAAATTATGATGTGATGGGATTTTTACTACATTTTAACGTTTAATATGATTTATAATCAAAGCGAGTGAAAATGAGTAGGGATTTTCAACAAATTTTGGCAAAATCCTTTGTCCGTAAGTATTCAACTATTCATGTCAAGTAAATAAATATTTCAATTCGCTCAAAGACACACATACAAGGTTAGTTCATATTAATAAATAGCAGCTATCATTATGGGCATCTTAGATAATTTTGACATAGGTACAATAATTGTTTAAAAGTATAACTTTTTACAAAATAAAGTTCGTTTTATGGTTTTAAATTACTGTGGATATAAATACTAAAATAAAACGAATACACATATGGATACTTTTTATTTTTACATCAAACAAAAGTAAAGACAAAAAGCAAAAAAAAGTTACAGGAAAAACATAAATACTTACAAAAAGGCTGCCTTAACATTTCGTAATCTCTATCAACCTTAACCAAATCAAATGAAAATATTATTATGACTAGCTGACCCGGCGAACTTCGTATCGCCTAACAATTTTTTTTCTAAAATAAAAAGTAGCCTAAGTTACTCCTTGTTTCATCAACTATCAGCCAGTGAAAGTCCCGTCAAAATCGGTCCAGCCATTTCAGAGATTAGCCGGAACAAACAGACAGACAGACAGACAATAATTGTGAAAAATGTTGTTTTGTATATGTATCGTGTATACATCCAAATGCACTTAGTAAAAAGTGGTTATTTTAATATTACAAACAGAGACTCCAATTTTATTTATTTGTATAGATGTATAGAAGATAACTAGAAAATGTGGGTGACGAGAATAAGTATTTTTTTAAGTTTTAGGGAATAAATATCTATCTTCTGTAACTATATTATTTTGCTTTTTTTAAGTCTCTAAAGCTTCACTTGACGGGTATTAATAGAAAAAATAGGTACACACAGCTACACAGCACGAAAATGTTATTTTACCTGTTGAATTGTAACAATACTAATTCATATGTTATAATTGTGGCGAATACCTGAAAAAGAAATGGACAACGCATTAATTAATAATATTCAATGAAAAACATTGAAGTATACATTATACTCTATATAGTTTAGAGTCATAGAACAGACATCTCGAACAAAATGTGTGTCCCGCTGGGAGGTTCTATTTTCAAAATTGAGCCCCCGTTCTCCTTCCAAATCGAACGAATCCATTGAAAATTGAAGCCGATCGGCGCCGATTCATTGGGACATATATTTGCTTGTTTGATTTGTTGTTGTTATATGTTGTTATAATAAATTATGATTTATTTGTTCACAACCTAATACTTATCTAAGAAGGCTTGAATGATTCCAAAAATCTGCCTTAAATTCACATAATCCTGTCCTTTGATTTCGTAGGATTTTCGCAATGATCCAATTTGTCTGATTACCCTTCAAAATATGCAAGTATGTTTTAACTGATTTCAAATATAACATGTATGTAGTAACTGATTTTAAGGATAACTTTATTACTTTATTACTTCTTTAAGTTACTTAGAGTACCTTCAGGATCATTCTTCGAGTCACGTAGAAGAAAACGCCACTTAATGCAGTCGTTGTGTAAGATAACTGGCGATTGAACCTTTGTACCTGCAATCCAATAGTCTGTTGTTGTTTTACTAGTAACTAACTAGTAGTAGTAGTAACTGTTTTGTTTCATTAAGTTAAAATCCATTTAACTATACTATAATCTATACTAATATATAAAGAGGAAAGATTTGATTTTTTGTTTGGATTGAATAGGCTCCGAAACTACTGAACCGATTTGAAAAATTCTTTCATTGTTGGGAAGCTACACTATCCTCGGGTGTCATAGGCTATATTATATTTTCAAAAAATTAGGAATCCTTAATAAACCTCCAATAATCCCAAGGTGTAAAAAATAAGAAAACTGAAGCAAAACAAGGGCGGTTACTCGTATATAATAAATGGGTTGGTCGTTGAATTCTATAAAATAATTAGCTGACTCGGCAAACGTTGTTCTGCCAAAAATTTCTGGTTAGGGATACCCTAATCACCTAGGTCCTAGCGGTATGAAATATACTTTACAACCTATTCTCATACACAAAAAAAAATCACAAAATCGGTAGAGCCGTTTCGAAGGAGTGCGACCACAATCACCGTGACATGAAATTTGTATATATCGGATATTTTTCTTCTTTAAGCATAATATCATCTCAAACCTGAACGAATCAATTTACTTAGGTACGTTACATCATGTACTCCTTCTCAGTCTATCTATACTAATATATAAAGAGGAAAGATTTGATTTTTTGTTTGCATTGAATAGGCTCTGAAACTACTGAACCGATTTCAAAAATTCTTTCACTATTGGGAAGCTACACCATCCCCGGTGACATAGGTTATATTATATTTAAAAAAATTAGGGATCCTTAATAAGACTCCAGTAATGTAACCCAAGGTGTAAAAAAAACAAGAAAACCGAAGCAAAGCGAGGGCGGTTACTCGTACTACGAGCATAATAAAACTCAAAGGGCAAATTTTCTGTACATTGCATATTTTTTAAAAATTCCGATTAGGGGGCACTTCAATAACGTGTTAGAGTACAAAAATATTTTTTTTTAGAATTATTGTCTGTCTGTCTGTTTGTCTGTCCGGGCATTACATGAAAACACTTGAACGGATTTCGATGAAAATTAGTATAGTTGTCACTAATACTCCGGGTCATGTTTTAGGATACTTCTTATCCCGGAAAATTAAAAGGTTTCTCCGGGAAACGGGATGAAATTTTGTATGGAATATTTTTAAAACATCAACCGATTTGCTTCAAATTTGCAACAAATGTTCCTTGCTTAAATTGATGGAAAACATATTTTTCGGTTTTTCAAAATTTTGCAAAAAAAAAAGAAAAAAAAACAAATTAATGTGAATATTGCTTATTTTTCAATACCCGCTCAAGGAAGAATCATTTGTGGTTTTATCGTGGGTTTCAGTATATAAATTACTAAATTTAAATTCACCGTTTTTTTAATTTTCTTCTGCAAGAGGTACAAATAAGATAAAACATAATATCCGTATGCGAAGCTGCGGGCAACAGCTAGTAAATAAATAAACTTACATGAATATTATATTCTGTATGCGATACCCAAGTCAATGCGTATTTGGGCTTAACAGCAGCTGCGTGTACGTTGGCTGCTAAGAACAACATGGTCGCAGCTCGTGTCACCAAGAACATAAAGGAAAACGTGTAGTAGACCAAGTTTACTCCCCTGTCGATGTTCCTGTAAAATGAGAAAATTTCGCAGTACCTGCTTTGTACATCTAACAATAATAAATAATACATAAATAAAGGGATCTTGTTGGTCGGATTGGAGAGAGGCATTGAAGTGTTATAGACTGGGATATCCTTTCAAATATATATGTATTTTTTTAATCTATACTAATATATAAAGAGGAAAGATTTGATTTTTTGTTTGCATTGAATAGGCTCCGAAAGTACTGAACCGATTTCAAAAATTTTTTCACTGTTGGGAAGCTACACTATCCCCGAGTAACAAAGGCTATATTATATTTTCAAAAAAATTAGGGATCCTTAATAAAACTCCAATAATGTAACCCAAGGTGTAAAAAGTAAGAAAACCGAAGCAAAGCGAGGGCGGTTACTCGTCTTTGATAAATTACGGAGCTCTGAGGTTACACAATCATTAACTAGTACGTGAGTACCGAATTTCAACTTATTTGGTCCAGTAGTTTCGGAGTAAATTGGCTGTAAAGGGTGGACAGACACACGAGTGATCCTATAAGGGTTCCATTTTTCGTTTTTTCGTACGGAACCCTAAAAAAAAATTAAGTAGGGTAAAAAATAACTCCGAGCACAGAATACATAATCGAATAAATAAGTCGAACGCGGTACGTATTTGTAACATCACACTAAAAGCACGCCAAAAGCGCGGAGTGCGCCTGGCCTGCTTCGAGTAAATAAATATTTTATTTATGTTTTGTCATTTACCTACTCATTTTTCACCTATTAATATAAAATTGCTTATGAAATTAAACAGACATTATTACATAATAAAATTTATTCAACTGAGTGAGTAAGCTAAATGGCAAAACGGGTCTATTATTGCTCAATCCCTTTATAGCTCTTCAAAGGTCTGTTCAAAGCAGAAACGGTAAATGAATCCTATACTACAAATTGTTGTAGATAGACGTCAGGTACCGGAATGAGTTTGAAATTCAAAGGGCGAGGTCCGGCTGAGAGAGGTGAATTGCAAAAACATTATGTAACATACCTTATATCTTGGTGCTGTAACCTTGGGCAAGCAATAGCTATTTTAAGAATGACGCCATAACTGGAAATAAAAAAAAAGTTGTAGAAAGTCAAATATAATAAAATTTGAATTTGAGTATTTAGTGGTTTGTACATGGAACGTAAAATATTATTCTGACAAGTAATAATAGATGTCGCTACAAAATATTGTGAATCACGCTGTTGAGATTTTTGTAAACCATTTAAGTCTTTACTTAGTAAAATAGTACCTAACATATGTAGCTCCGTGGTTATAATGTCCGTCGGGTTGAATGATGAATCGGGTTTCTACAAAAATTCTTTAGTGTATCGATGTATGACGGTATTCATGTTTTATGTAAGTAGGTATAAACAGGATGGTAAATATATTTACCTTAAAGTATAGTAAAATTGCAGGCAAATAAAAAATAAATTAGTTAAAATTGATATAAATATCAAATAGCACATCTTCGAATCCACTGCCTGCACGAGAGCAACCAGTTTGGAATAATAGATCCTTAACTGTTCCCAATCTTGAGTTTCCTGGAAAAAAGTGTGTGAAATACAGTTTTTTTTGTACTGTGCAATGGTCACAAAATAATCAATTGACACCTCTACTCGTTCTTCATCCATTTACGTAAATAGACAAAATAATAAGTAAAACTGCATAGCGGTGCGCAAGGCATCGCATCACATAAAAAACGAATTCCTAAAATGCCAACTATTCTCGAAAAGCCAACTTCGTAAATGACCAGTGTAAATGAACCAATGAGCCAACTTGATCAGACAAAACAAGGTACATGCCCCCGCAACTTCTAGGAGTGTTTAGACGTCATATATCCTTCTCCGTTCTTGAATAGGGTACATAGACAGGTGAGTTTAGCTTGAACAGGATGAATGGGCCCACTTATATGTACTTTAACTGAAATTTTACGGCTGAATTCTTTATGACAACGGAAACTTTAAAATGATTTATAATACTGTAACGATCCCTAGAGTGTTCTTTTAATGTTTTAGGAAGGTCCGTTGCTGTAAGTTATTGCTCTAGTAACATTGTTTGCTCACGGTCTAGGACATTCACAAATCTACCTGAATTTACCAAAAACGGTACTGTAAATTATATGTTTAAGACAAATACGATGAATATTAACTCAAATCTATTATATATAAACTACATTTTTAAAGCTTGTTTTTATAAGTTTTTGAAGTTATACTTCTTATGCGACTTGCAAAAAGGTTGCGTTAAACGTTTGCGCTACCATGGAGGGGGTATGAAAGCACTGGATAGATGACCCTAGCTTCTTATTATCTTTACCTCTTAAAATTTAATGTTATTACTTATACAAATCTCACAGAGTCTCAACAGCGTGATTCAGGTTCATTAACAACGCCAACTAGTTTGTACTTGTTTATTTATATTTAATACAAAAATAGTTTTTGAAACATAATTAAAACATATACACGTTATTAAATTAATTATTGACTTAATTATGTCAAAGAAGTATAACTTCTCACGCGCGTACAAAAGTACACGCACCCTTTTTTTTAATTAATTATTACTTATTCTGATACGTACCTTATTTCTCTGAGAATTCAAAAGCGCGTTAAAATCTTGAAAGTAAGACATCAAATATAAACTGAAGCACATAGTCATCACATCAGTGAAGTTCCATAGGAAAGTTGCTTGGAGATTTGCAAGCTACAAGGAAAATGGAAAATGGGTTAAGCTGGTGCCAGGAATACAGACAGTTCTAAATGCATGTCATTTGCATGTAAACAACTATAATTGTAATACTGTCAATAAATAATTATATTATTATTATTAAAATTAATGTCCCAAGAATTAAAAAGACAAACGCCCCAACTCAGAGTCACTAACAGTTACTTAAATCTTTCCTTAGTAAAGAATCACTGTACAAATTCTGTACTAAGGAGCCATTTAAGTAACCGTTAGTAACTTTGAGTTGGGGCGAAAGTGGATCAAATACTTACACTAATGAAATTAAACATTTAATCTAAATTTTACTAATAAAAAATAACCGACTTCAAAATTACTCAAGAACCACTTGTCACATCTCGTTCAAATTTATGTGGGACCACATGACAAGCACTGCTTTCGATTACAAAAAGAATCATCGAAATCGGTTGGCGTGATATTGAGTTATTCGTCCATTTGTTGCGCATATACTTAATGCAAATTTAGACTTATATGGTTTTGTCATGGATGCCATTATCAGATCTCAGTAAAATTTAAGTGGGACCACATGACAAGCACAAGATTTCGTTTAACAATCATCAAAATCGGTTCACCCAGTCGAAAGTTCTGAGGTAACAAACATAAAAAAATGCAGTCGAATTGAGAACCTCCTCCTTTTTTTGAAGTCGGTTAAAAAGAAATAAACGCTTAAACAATCATACCCCCGCAGTATGTTTTTACCTGTGTCGTGGGTGGCATGGACCACATCACAATAACGCCCATGACCCAAGTACAAATATTTATTTGTTACATAAATATCTACCCCGGCCGGGAATCGAACCCGGGACCCCTCGCTTCGCAGGCAGTATTCTAAGTATTAGTATTCTATGCTACCCCAATAAGTACTCCTAAAAAGCGTCTTTAACTTTATTTTAGGAACAGCCTCCGAAACCTTTTTTTTCTTTTCTTTCTTGATGGCGGTGGTATCTTAAAAGTTGCTGGTATAAAGCAAAGAGGGTGAATTCTTTCCATTGGGTGGCTTGCCTGCACATTTGTTAACTATTTAGAAAATATTATTATGTTTACATTTGCATTTATGTCGTTTTAGCTACAAGCTAGATCATGTAAAATTTATAGTTCTAATACATAAAAAAGTAATATACTTACAATACAGATCCCCATCGAAAAGAAATTGACCGGTATGTATTCAAAGACAAATGGAAATATACGACTAAAATATATTTCAACACAGGTCCTGGGGTCGTAATCATCATCTTGACAAAATAGTACATTCTTAACTTTGTACACTAAAGACAACAGATGTTCAACTGAAATGGGAAAAAAGAAAGGCATGATAATCCAATTTTTAAGGTCTCATCATCACCACTCAATTTTTTTAAGGATTTAGGGTTATGAACCAAATTATAATGTTTTATTTCAATATATTACACTATACTACTAAACTGTTTAAGAGGTATACAAACTATGTTTACATAATAAGTCATTTACTTATAACGTTCATTTAAAAATCACAGTACGAAGAAATAACAAGGAGTTCTAAAGAATAGATTAGTTCCACATGAATAAAAAACTCGTAAGTAATAGTAGTTGTAAGTTATTTTACTTCATTATTCTAAAACATACAAATGAGATAGTTTAGGCACTAAGCAGTCGGAATATGTTAGTTTCAGTGGATAAAATGAATGTTATAAAATTCATTTCAAAGTTTCACTATTCTATATTCCTAACTCTATATTATTTCTTCTGTGTTTAAACTACTTATGTGAAACAGAAGCCGCCATTTTATGACGTCACACTCTATGAAAGTGTCAACATTTTGTCATGTCACTCAAGTCAACCGATACTTAGACCTTGTCCAGAAGAGGCGAATTCGCCGCGATTCTCTGGTGCGTGTCACGCGCGACTGTTGCGTCCAGAAGGAGCGTATCAACGCAGGAAAATTTTGGCGCTAAATTTCCCTCGATACATACACCTCTCTCTGTTGTTCGCGCGTTAACTGGACGCAACAAAGCGTCTCTAATATTTCGACTCGCGCGTGATTTGGCGCCTAGTATCTCGCAAACGCGCGAATGAATTCACGCGAATCGTTTCGTGGCGAATTCGCCCCTTCTGGACAAAGTCTTAGTGCGTTCCACTTGACCTTCACAACGATTACGCTCACGACCGCGGTTTTTCCCGTTCCATTTGCTTGTGCACCATCCACTTTGAACACTTCGACCCACCTCTTCAGATGGGTCATTATGAGCTCGGTGTGAGCGAAATTAATGACGTTATCAGTGACGTTTTTGCCGCGAACATAACGACCGTGGTCGTTAAGTGGAATGGCTAAAGGATTATTTTGATCGTTGTGCACGTCAAATGGAACGCATCCACTGTGTCAGAGTCAGAGTGACATTTTAGACGTGATGTCGTCATATCCGTGGCGTCAAGCGTTTTTGTCAAATTACGCGCGAAAATTTATAACAAAAAGTTCAAATGCATTTTTAAAGCCTACTCGTAGATTGAATAAAAAAATCATTATTTTTTGAGGTTTCTTAATACTTTAGCATCTAATTGAGACTCTTTTCAAAAAGTGGTGAAATATCCTATTGTTACATATTGGTAAAAAATAGCTGAGGACTTTCAGGACTTCCAATATCGTGATATTTCAAAACGGTATTAGACGCAAGTAAACTGACATATCTAATAAATAAACAATTAATGGTTTATGCAGTGCAGTACACATTCACACACACTCACACACACACATTTACATACTCATATCCCCGCAGTAGGTTTTTACCTGTGTCGCGGGTGGCATGGACGACATTTATCACACCCATGACCCGAGTACAAATATTCATCTGTCACATAAATATCTGCCCCGGCTGGGAATCGAACCCGAGACCCCTCGCTTTGCAGGTAGGGTCGCTACGAACTAGGCTACAGGGTCGTTAAAATTTTTAGCAATATTTTTGGCAAAATACTTCTAAAGCAGTATATTGCAGATAGTATTTCCTTTTGTTGATCAATATGATATAGCGTTTGGCAACAGTAATAAGAAGTGTCTTCTAGACAAATAGCTGGAAGGAAACAGTATATTTTTGCCAAGTGGATGCTTACATACGTTTTATTTCCTATAACTTACCTATATATTTTATTATTGTACTATCTATTATTATTGTACTAACATTTATCTTTTTCTGTTGAATTACTTTCTCGTAGTGTGAGATTCACTAGTGATAAAAATAGTTTTTCATACAGATAAATTTCGTAAATGTTACGTTAGTAATTCAACAAAGCAAGATTTTCCACTTCACGTAATACAAGCCTCCAGAAAAACTTCGAAAGCGTGATTAAGGATTACGGTAACGCCATCTATTTTTGTAAAAAGGCAAGTTACCACAGTGCTATACTTACTAACAGCCAAAGTTAGCACAACGTAAGTTACTGTAGTAAATTTCGTAGATCTGATTTTAATAACGCGAATAGCAGCCGCTCGTCGTTCGATGTAGGCAGCCCTGCGGATCAGTCGAGGCCACTCCCTTGCTAGTTTCAGTAGCAATATCGCCGATGTTAGTCCTGTCACGTAGAACACTAAGATAGCTGGAAAATGTGTTTAACAATTATTACCTAAACTCTAACCACTCTTAGGCTGCGGGCACGAGATTTGCGACGGACGGTTGCAGCCGCCTTCGCGCCATCCGTCGCAAATATCGTGGCCGCAGCCTAACATTCCATCTATATGATTATCCCTAAGGTTATTTGACGTTGGTCCGCACTAGAGTCACTTGAAGTTAACAATATGACTCTGATGAACCAATACTTAACATATTTAATGTCATTTAATTATGGACTCCTTACGACTAAATAAACGAACCTTTTTTAAGTTGGGACGTTAATATTGCACGACACAAAAAAACCTACTTACACAAACTTAGCAAATTTATGTCATTGCTTAAAAACCAGTGCGTGATGAGCCCTGTTATGACAGTCTGCAAGAAAATTGTTGACAAGTAATACAGTGTGTAAAATGACTTCATGTTGAATCTGAAATAAAAAAACCTGGTTAAAATGTTTATTTTAAAGAGCAGTAATTAAACTTTTCGTAGATAGACCTGATTTTTTGTGTACAGCTGCGTTGAAATATTATGCAATGCATTATTGAATAAGGACTTGGGCAACACGCGCTCATAAAATGATGCGTATATTAAGGTGGCCATAATACCAATGCGACTCTTTACATAATTATTGTTCGACGCATTAGCGCTAAACTTACGTAGTTCATAATAGTTTTAATATATTGCACTTTTAGCTTGTATTGATATCTTTCGTGTTAGTACCATGTTCAACGAGCCTACATAATTTTAAAGACCTATGTAGGTACCTCAATTCTTTCATCTGAGACCTATACAATGATATCTGTTTATGGCGTGGACAAGAAAAAAATCCCACTTGTATTGGAGGAATCCAAATTTATTTTATTGAAGAATTCTACCACTTTGGCAGCGTGTTAAATATGGACACCAAGTTACAGTTCTCTTGTGTTAAGTATTTTCGAGCTTAACCGCGGATAGACGGGGATATGGTGTAAAAAAATAACTGTTTAAAAAACTAATTTAAGATAATTTTCTAGTGTATAGTGATGCCTTGGATGTCGCTGATGTCCATGGGCGATATAAAAAATAAAAAAGAATGGGCGACGATACCTACTTACAATCAGGTAGATCGTCGCTTATCGGCTTTTCCATTAAAAACAAATATAACTCTAGGCTCAAAAACGATCATTGAGCGAAAAACTTGCTCACAATTTGCGTTTCATTTAACATCGCGAAATTCGTGTCAATGCACATAAAACACCCATAACAATGCAGCTGCTGTAGAAATTACAAAAAGACGGTTCATAGCTTTCATGATAATTGTATCCTAACCACATCCATATTAATAACTCATATAATAATAATATCATACGTGTGAGTCAACCGCAACGCTTTGTTCAGTGTTAACGATATACGTGTCTGTTTTGCTGGAATTTGTTATTAAGAGTGCTAAATTATAATAATGGTGACGTAAATGTATACATAATAATAAAACTGTAAGTAATAAAATGTCTGTACGTACTAGTACATGATTTGAGGTACTTTAATAAGCTTGTGTAACATTTTAATGTTTGTCCAAGTTTAATGTGGTCATAAAAAATCACAGTAACAAAAAGATAAACTGAATTGAGTAACAACATTTCAAAAATTGTCAAACATCGCCAAAGGTTGCGATGTACCATGTGAAAATAAACTTACATTCGCAATAAAAACGTGAACGTTTATTCTTCGTAACGTAAGGCATAGGTTATTTAGCTGAAGTAATGCGAGGGTGGTTACAGGATTTAATATAATATTATATTTTATATTGAATACATACGTATTCAATATAAAATATAATTATTCTCATTAAAGTCTTATAAATAGGAGAAGTTATACTACATTAATTATTATTATTTGTATTCCTACTATTTATAGATTCACATTAAGTATGCTCAATGTCCTGATTTATGTACCTGCAAAAAGCTTAAAGTAAAACGATTGTATCTAAATTGAATCGCTGAGCAAGGGATCTCTTTATGTGTGAGATTACGATTTTCGTACCCTTTGCGTTTTTTATTATTCTTCTTGTATTGTTGTGGCTTCGCTGACAGTGCCGATTTACTGTTAAAGCTCTCTCGTAGAATCGGCTCATGACGATTATAAACGCATGTCTAATCTTCTTATTCATAACTAGTATAAATTTAAAAATAAAAAAATTCTAGCTAGCGATCTATATATATAAAATTGAAAAGCGACACACCGCTGATTAAACAAAAAATCTCAGAAACTGCCGAACCGATTAAGATGAAATTTGGTAGGTAGATAGTTCCTGCTAAGGAGACGTCCACTAAGAACGGATTTTTGAAAATTCATCCCCTAAGGGGTACAAATAAGGGTTAGAAGTCACTTTCATACAAACCAACTTCGTCAGTTTTAGAGTTATAAATATGAAATATTTTATGTTAGTTTATAGTAATAAACAAAAGTTAACTTTAACACATTTTTTTGGAAAATCATCCCTTAAAGGGTTAATTTCTTCAATTTAACTTAGTACGCAACTTTGTCATTTTTGAAGTTAAAAACATGAAAATTTATATATTAGTTCAAAATTAGAAACAAAATTTAAGGGTTATGTGTTTTTTTGGAAAATCAACCCCTAAAGGGTCGAATAAGGTTGTTCAAGTTTGTATGGGAACTTCGTCAGTTTTGAGGTTAGAAGGGTGAAAATTTGTATATAAGCTTATAGTTAGACAAAAAAAATAACTGTATCAATGTTTTCTCGAAATTCATCCCCTAAAAATAGGGGTTGGAAGTCTTTTACATATAAATTAGCTTCGTCAGTTTTAGAGTTATAAGTATGAATTTTTTATGTATGTTTAAAGTAATAAACAAAAGTTAACTTCAACACATTTTTTTGGAAAATCATCCCTTAAAGGGTTAATTTCTTCAATTTAACTGAGTACGCAACTTCGTCAGTTTTGAAGTAAGAAGGGTGAAAATTTGTATATAAGCTTATAGTTAGACACAAAAAATAACTGTATCACGGTTTTCTCGAAATTCATCCCCATAAAGGGTAATACTACAGTAAGTAAACTCAGTAATGTGAAAAAGTATATGTTAACTTATAATTAGAAACAAAAATAAATTGTAACAGGTTTTTTTGGAAATTCATCCACTAAGGGGTAAAACCAGGGATGTAAGTTTGTACGAAACTTCGTCAATATCGAACTCAGAAATGTGAAAATAAATCAAAAATTAACTGTAACAGGTTTTTTGGAATTTCATCCCCTAAGAGGTAAATAAAGAGGTTGCAAGTTTTTCTAGAACTTTGTCATTTTCAAACTCAGAAATATGAAAATTAATATGTAAGCTTATAGTGAGAAACAAAAAAAATTTGTAGAGGACTTTACGGACGGTAGGGGGAGGGGAGAGGGACAGGAAGTGAGAAAGGGACTGGGAACGGGAGAGGAACAGGGAGAGGGAGAGGGAGAGAGAGGGAGAGGGACAGGAAGTGGGAGAGGGCCGAGGAGCGGGAGATGGAGAGGGACAGGAAACGGGAGAGGGCCCGGGAGCGGGAGAAGGAGAGGGAGAGGGACAGGGAGCGGGAGAGGGAGCGGGACAGAAAGCGGGAGAAGGACCGAGTGCGAGAGAGGAACTGGAAGCGGGAGAGGGATAGGAAGCGGGAGAGGGACCGTGAACGGGCGAAGGAAAGGGACAGGGAGTGGGAGAGGGAGAGGGAGAGAGAGAGAGATAGTTTGAATGGGAGAGGGAGTGGGAGCGGGAGAGGGAGAGGGAGTGTAAGTGTCCGGATGGAAACAACAGAACCGTTTTTAAAGATATTTGTGCTGCATCGTAAAACCAGTTCATTATTGATCCATTTAGGATCTGGTGGTGTTACTTGGAGACAAGATATGTAACTCCTGGATGGATGGAAATAACGGAACCTTTTTGTTTTTTTTCTAATGATACTCAAGAGCCAGTTTTTCTGTACATTAAATAGGGGCACGTCAATAACGTGTTAGAACACCAAAAAATTTGTTTTTAAAATTAGTGTCTGTTTGTCTGTTCGGGCATTACATGAAAACCCTTGAACTGATTTCGACGGAAATTAGTTATGTTGTTCCTCATACTTTGGATCACGTTTTAAAAAACTTTTCGTCCCGATAAAATTAAAAGTTTTCACCGGAAACAAGATGAAACTTAGTGTGGAATATTTTGAAATATTAACGATTTTCTTTAAATTTGCAACGAACATTCCTCATTTAATTGATGAAATACATGTTTTCGAGTTTTTCTAAATTTTTCATGAAAAAGAAAAAACTAATATTATCTTTTAATGTTTATTTTTCAAAATTCTTTCCCGGAGGAATGATTTGTGATTATATCGTACGTTTCAATATATAAATTCCTAAATATAAGTACTTTAATATAAATTAACCTGTTTTTAAATTTTCTTCTGCAAGGGGTACAAAATATAATAAGCATAATTTCCGCATGCGAAGCTGCGGGCAACAGCTAGTCTATCAATAAAGTTATCATAATAAACCTTTTTGAAAACCTTATGATGAGCTCTTTAATTTCATACCCATATTACAGTATTCGATTTATTTAGTTTTTTTGGATACTTCAAGCAATGTCATCTCAAGCCACGATATTTGTTGTTTTTTAAATTAACTTTCTAAGAACACTTGGGTTTTCAAGAAAAATCTAACAATATCTTAATTATATTTATCCGTTCAGCGGTTTGGAAGATATTATAAGGTTATTAAAAATATTACATGCATACATACAAGATACGCGCGAAAAACATAACTCTTCTTGGCATTCGGGTAAAAAAACAAGCTAAGTTATAGAAGTTTTGTTTAGTTTCTTTCACTCTTATGAAAAACGATAGAGATGAAACATACATATTACAACAGTGCAATAACTAAAATAGATTTATTAAGCGTTTAGGAATAAGGCCGTATTCCGTATCTTTTTTATTATGGAAATAGCCGGCAAACGAGCAGACGATCCACATGATGGTAAGTGGTCACCGTCGCCCATGGACATCAGCAACACCAAAGGCATCACCGATGCGTTGCCGGCCAAGAAAAAGAGAAGAAAAAGAAGGAAAGAACTGGCTCTCAAGCCCCCAGCTGGAACACGACGAGTCTAGCCGTGACCATGATCCCTGCAACTGGGTCGAAATATCGGCGTATAGAATATATATCGTGAGTACCCGTATCATAGTAAAAAAAACACGACGAGTCGTTTGGCGGCTGACTCATGTTCAAGGGTGGTAGCTATCCAGGCGAACCCCATGGAGAAATAATAATAGTAATAATGGTATTAAATAACAATTAAAATCAATATTACTAATAATAATCTCTCGAGGGGTCCTACCACCAGCAGGCTGGATTTAGTCGCCTTTTACGACACCCATCTGGCGTGGGATTGGGGTTAGTATTCTAAGCCGCCCCAATACGGCTAATCTATAGGTTGGCACAGCGTCATGAATTTGTAGGCCGAGGTAAGCAGAGCAGAATGTTGTTTTCAGGTTTCTTACATTTTAGATGTATGCGGGTAGGATTTTCGTATTTAATACCATTGAAGTATTATTACTAGCGTATAGAACAGACACCGCGAACACAATATATGTTCCAATGGATTGGCGCCGCGCGGCTTCAATTTCCAATGGATTCGTTCGATTTTGAAAGGAGAACGGTGGCTCAATTTTGAAAATAGAACCTCCCGGCTTGGACAAACATTTTGTTCGAGATGTCTATTCTATGACATTATACTTCAATGTTTAATACCGATATTTTCTTAGAGCAGTGATGATAACCTAATGGATTGAGCGTTGGTTCCCTGAACGCGAGGTCTGAGGTTAATATTCAACGCTTACAATAGTTTATTGTATAATATTTAACAATGACACACAACATAGTAACATAGCACATGCTACACAACAATAACCAAGACAGACATTTTTTAATTAAATAATTATGCACTTAGTAATGCATAATCAGGTGACAGGAAGAAACCACTTTTTAGGCTAGTTATATGTATAAAAAAACCCTCATACCTCAGTTCTCCAATATCCTTTTTGTTCAGTCCCTCAACTGGAAACATGCCGGCCCAACGAGAAACTTTCATAGAATTGCGTAAACATAAATGCATTTCGCAATCCATTTTTAAATCGATTAAAAACTTTATATTAAAATTATTACTGTAATAATTAAATAATACCAGGTTATTAAACAAAATACTTATTCTTCAAAGCAAATTGTTCATTAATAAACGATTCTCATAGGGTCAATCAAAAATCCTATTCTCCGAAACAACTTCAACGATCCTCACAGGTTAAATCAAAAATAATACTTCGATATTAATGCGCGTAAGTCGTAGCCATGTCGTAGCTAACCCTTCAATGTTCGAATGTCTATGCGCGTAGACATTGAATAATGGAACAACAAATATTTTTCTGATTTCCAATTCATATCAGGGTTGATTTATGGTGACATAATGTGACGTACGTAAGGTCAATAAAATAGGAATATTATTTCCCCATAAAAATATTATTGTAACGCACGTAACGATTGGAGTGTAGGTGAACATTTATTAGAAACTGTGTAAGTCGTCCTTGCTTCGCTTTGAAACTATGTTAATAATAACAAATCAATCTATTCAGTATTACCTGCTAATTGTACTAGAAGAGACTGGATAATTATTAATAACTGGACTGGGAAAACCAAAAATATGCCTAATGCATTGTTTTAGTAGTCAAAACCTTTAGTAGTCTCAACCTCGCATTGCCTATGAAATGAAACCATTTTATACTTTATACTGTTTTACATTTTATACTGATTTATGCTTATTTTCGATTGCTAAAGGTAAGGGAAATAGAAAACACTGGACCATCAAACGTTTTGGCAACATGGAAAGCCTTAATCTGCAAGCTTTTCTGAGCAGCACGAGGTCCTCATATTTTACACACTAACTTTTTTGCCTGCACTAAAATTAGCTTAAAAATAATTGGAAATACAAATAGCCGTTAATTATATGTATAATTATACCGCTACATTATTACTTTTTTAGTGGGATCCAACAATTGAGTGTACGATGCGGGTACAGTGACCTTAAGAATAACCTTTAAACTCTGAATTTGGTTTTATTGCTCTATAATAAGAACTGCTATTATATTTTTATAGCTAGTCTGTGACTTAAAAGCATTTTTCTTCATTTTATATCGATAAAACATGCCTTAAAGTTATAGATCATAAACAGAAAGCTATGAGAACCTCCTGTAGTGATACGTGTCGTAAAGAGAGAATTTTAAGAACACATAAAATACTGAATCGCGGTGTAACCGCTATGCATTGACAGTGGTTTGGATTAGAGTAGAGATGCCCTGATTCGGATATTTTCGGCATTGGCGGATCCAGTACAGTTCTTTTCAACACGAAGAATTGCCACGTTACCAGCCGTCCTGCCGACCTAGCGACGTCCTGAGCCAAGGTCCGAATCCTATAAGATGCTTAGAATGTCTGCAACCCATAGCCTCAAAGAAGTAAAGCTAGTCCTACCTTTTCGCAAAAATTGTCTTCTGAGATGAGCTTTTCCAAATCCTTCTGTCCACGTAAAGCTGTAAAGGCCGCTAGAGCCAACAGAAGCTGTACATACGAAAAAACCGTTTAAAAAGGGTAATGCCTGCTTTTTTAATTTATTTTAACACAATTTTTTTGGAACATCATCCTTTAAAGGGTTAAGTACGCAACTTCGTAATTTTTGAAGTTAAAATCATGTAAATTGATATGTTAGCTCAAGATTAGAAACAAAATTTAACAGTAATGCGTTTTTGGAAAATCATCCCCAAAGAGTTAAAACTTCGTTAGTTTTGAAGTAAAAAGGGTGAAAATTTAAATTTTTAAAAAAAGGTGAAAATTAATTTTTAAGGGTAAAATAATATAAGCTTATATATAGTTAAGGGGCGGGGTTAAGTGGGAATAAGGAAGAGGGAGGGGGAGGGAAGGGGAAGAGGGTGAGAGGAGGGGGACGGAAGGGGGAGAGGAAGAGGGAGAGGTAATTTAATGGTCTCTGATTTGTTAAACCTACTAGAACTATAAAAGTTAAAAGTAACAAAGTAGATACATTCACTGATTGTTAGGCGATACGAAATTCGCCGAAACAGCTAGTATATAGATATACGCTTTGGCATGATACAGATTGTCCCAAACGGTACTAACAAGTGAAGTAAACTAGTAGTTAGCCTGATAACTCCAAACAAACTTTACGTCTAGTAAGCTTAACTCCTACTAAGTAAAGTTGATGGTAATCAGCTGACAGCTAAAATTTCCATACATGATGAAGCCCATACGACTTGTAAGGAATTTAGGGTCTTGATAACTTAATTAAAAGTCGCTCGCTCAACTAAATAAGCGAGGTTGAACTGAGCGCAGTATTTCTAGCAAAGTTGGAAACACACGAATTAAAATTGCTTCTAGGCAGGCATGGCGCACTCCGCACTTTCGGTATGAAGTTACAAGTAACGACTAATTCAGAAAATTCATAACACCGTGTCCTACGTGGGCGAATCAACGCGAACACGATCGCGAAGCGGTTCAATGCGAATTCAGTGCGATGCGGAGCGAAGCGGCGACTCTGTCCTACGTGCGCGCGAATTGTCACTTCACCACCACTGACATACGCTGCGCCGCTGAAGTTCGCGCGAAAATATCAAACCAACTGATTGCGTTCACTTCAAACCGCACCGCACCACAACGCCCACTATGTGCTTTTGGTCACGTAGGACACTTAAATACATTTCGACTGTTTGTTATTTTCGCTTCGCGCCGCGTCGCTTCGCGTTCGCGTTGATTCGCCCACGTAGGACAGCGCGTAAGGGCTGTCACACGTTCGTAATCTATCACACATGACGTCATGTCACCCGTTAGTTCGATACAACGCGCTACAACGTGCTAAACTTATTTAAATGATTTTACGGAGTGACTCTTCTTTCAATTATCTACTATTATGTCTTCTGTGTTCTAGGTGCAGTAAAACTTTTCGGGGTATTTCTATGTCACAAGCGATTTGATACATGGGGAACTTAGTTGGAGAATTACAAAATGGAAGTCTTTGGTATGTCTTTATTTCTGTTCTCACATCGGTCAGTGTGAACATAGTAATTTCAGTTGACTCTAGAGTCTAGACTGTTTTTGGATAAATCTTTACAAGTACGAATTCCATCTATGTTGTACCATCCATCATTCCAAGTTGCCATTGTTCACGTTCGGTCCATTTGCGATGTCGATTTTCGACTTTTCCCGTATAAAATTTTTGCCCTAATTCATAAATCTGTATCTTTTTTAGCGTTGTATTGAAGTGTAGCAACGCCGGGTATCCACTACTAGTCGATAAACTTACAACTACGGAACCCTACATTGCGCGTGGCCTGACACGCATTTGGCCGGTTTTTCTAGCACAATTTGTGGCTCCAGTCCAAAATAATAGTAACGCAATCACCCAAATGAAATTTTGATGCTATCTTTGTGTCTCCACGATTAAATATTGGATGCACAAACAATGCCAAAATCCCTGAAATAAGCTTGTAAATTGTGTTGTTTGATTAATCGAATGGATTCTTTTTAAGTTTGTCGTTAGGGTATCCACAAAATTCTTCTAAACGAGACACTTTGTCATAAAAAGGGGTACAAAGTTTTTGTTTCACGTATTAATATACTTAATTAATTGAAAAATTATTAATCGTAAACTTCACTTTTAGCAATATCAATACAAATTGTAAATTGCTTGCAATGCAGCCTTTATTCGTATTCGACATCCCCATTTTGAGTTGTTAAGTATTTCTTACATTTTTTACAAAAAAAGAAAAAATAAGTCAATCCAAATAATTCCAGGAGCATTTCATGAAAGGAGCATGTCTAACTCTGCTGCGTTTGTAAAGCGTTATTTGTATCCGTATACTTTAACAGAAACAAAATGTACAGATTAAATTGGTGACATTACGACGCTATCAGACGTCACGAATTTTGTCACTCTGAACTTAATCCCATCGTTGAAAGCACGTGGGGTCACAGGAAATACTTTTCATGTTCAACGAGAACTGCACGAAATCAAATTCATACGTTGTTTACATACGAAAACCTTTGCATGCAGGATCAGAATTACAGATTTTTGAAATTTCCTTGTTTCCTAGATTTTAGGTCCGAATTCAGTCGGAATTACAACTCTTCGGAACTGGATCGACTTGCTTGTTAATTGGGAGAACCAGCGCACAATAAAAGAGAATAAGTGCTTTATTACTATTGTAATATGATACATTTTGACATGAGCGGTCTTCTACGAGTAGACATATAAGCGCACAATTCAAGCATTTATGGAACTTTAGGTCCGTCGATATTCACCGGATAGGAATGACGGTACTATTAGGAACTATAAATTTTTGAGTTCGCAGAATTTGCGCTGAATGACAATGACTTCTTCTCTCGTCAAGGGAGATCGTTTGACTCGAATTTAGTAAGTTTAATCCTAACAGCTTTAAGTTCTTGCTAGCCAGGATGATGGATACTTCTTGTTTTTTTATAATCAAAGTGTGGTTTCAGGGCGCTTAGTACTCAGTACAATGAATGCTTTAAAAAAACTTTATAAACTTGTTAATATTGTTTCCTTCGTTTATGTCTAAAACAAACTTTATCGGGTTCGTAAAAATGTTATTTTCAAAAATCATTTTGACGCTCCATAGTTTTCTCGAAGCAAAGCAAGATTGAAAGTTATTCAAATAACATACAAATCGTTTTTGTACATGTTATCTTTCTCCTCTTATGAAGTCAGTTAGAATGATATAAACCGTATTTTTGTTATTCATAGATCAAGAGGTAGAAAGATATGAACATAATAATATCGTCATTCCAACCATAATAATATTGCGACGTACCGCTTTAATATTTCTGCCAAAACATTTCATGTCCCGAGTAAAGCTATGTCAGGCTTTCAGGTCCGTTTCCCCCAAGCAAACACCGATAAGTTTTAAGCAAACATTGGCAAGTTTCAAGTGATTATTATCCAATTTTACTGATGGTATAAGGTTTAAATTCCCTTGTGCAACCAGGTGCGACCTACGTACGAGAGCCGTGATAACAACAGTTTTCCTACGTGGTTTCCAAGAAGCACAGGTGTCGGCTTAAGATTTAATTATCACATTTACTTACAGATTTTGCAGATGACTAAATTAATTTAGCAATTCTTGGTATATGGTGAGTGTGGCGTATATCCTTATCCATATATGCTTCTAGAACTATTAGACTAGCTTATTCTAATCTATACTAATATTATAAAGAGGAATTATTTGATTGTTTTTTTGCATTGGATTGGCTCCGAAACTACTGAACCGATTTGAAAAATTCTTTCACTGTTGGAAGCTACACTATTCCCGGGTGACAAAGGCTATATTATATTTTCAAAAAAAAAATAGGGATCCTTAATAAAACTCCAATAATATAACCCAAGGTGTAAAAAAATAAGAAAACCGAAGCAAAACGAGGACGGTTACTCGTCATAAATAATCACATTTGCGAACGAAAGAGAACATTATCTTGTCTGCCCAATGTAACAGCTACCGTAGCTACAGTGGACCATGGATACCTCTGTGCACTCATAGTGTTTGGATGAACGAAGCTATTACATTGGGCAAACATAATCTAAATTTTACTAACAAAAAATAACCGACTTCAAAGTTACTCAAAAATTACTTGTCAGATATCGTTCAAATTTATGTGACACCACATGACAAGCACCTGCTTTCGATTAAAAAAAGAATCGTCGAAATCGGTTGGCGTGATAGTTATTCGTCCATTTGTCGCGCACATACTTAATACAAATTTAAAATGGGACCACATGACAGCCACCAGCTTTCCATTAAAAAAAGAATCATAAAAATCGGTTCGCCCAGTCCAAAGTTCTGAGTTAACGAACATAAAAAAAATACATTCATGTATAACACACAGAACATTGTTTTTTACCAAAACCTCAGCGCCGTTAATCGAACCCAGGGCTGTTTGCTTTTAAGGTGATTGAGTAACTGAGGACCAGGATTATCTAATGTTGTGTTAAGTAATGTTTGAAAATATTTATAACTGCAGTGTGGCAGCACCACTTGAGTTCTTGCCGTTGTCGTAACGTCCAATGAAAAAACGTCCTATAGGGCAAGGATAAAAAATTTAGAAACCGCTCGATTAAAACGCATTGTGGACGGCGCCATTAATATTTATGAAGGTAAGGGTTGTTTTCCCGAAGTAAAACGAGAGCAAGTTGTTACAAATAAAAATACTTCAGTGAAGATACTTTAAGGGAATATTGAGCCGACTTTTGGAAGCTTAATTTTTATAAGGTCCATTTTATATATTATATTTTAAATGATTTTCTAAATGTTAATCATTAGGAACTTATTTCGATCATAGGTGGCGCTTTTCTCTATAGTGGAAATGTTATAACGTTCGCCGCCATGGCGGATTTTAATATTTTAGCGCTAAAATTGTCTTGTATAAACAATGATTATTTTATGAAATTGATAAATATTTTTAAACATTTTATTAAAATTTATAACTAGTAGGTACAACAAACTTTTAAAATACACAGTAAATAGAGACACCATTTAAAAACGATTAGTGGTAGGGTGATGAATGATGAAGGGCTCGTGCACGGAATAATTTACCGAGCAATTAAATCTTTAATGACGTTTTATTATGTTGGAGTATAAAACCAACGGAGTGAAATTACGTAGCTTATTTTAACATGTATTTCGTGTGTCAAATGTTTGGTTGTGATAAAATGGATATTTATCTATAGACAGATACCACAGTTTTAGGTTTCAGGAGTCATATTTTTCTTCGGTTTCATTTGTTAATGGGGAAAAAACATAAAGTTGTAAATTTATACATAATAAAAACAACTTTATATGACCAATGTCTTGACATCGAAGATATTTGAGGAAAAACGATTACCCATTGGAGGTATTTATTAACGCAATTGATCCTTTAGCAATGATTTTTAGAATTTTTTTGTTTGCCTCTACTCGTGCGTTTCATCTCACCAATCTCAGAAACATTTTTACCGATTTAGACCTAATTTACACTGATGTACCATCATATTAGCTTGGAGGAATATTCAATTAAAAAATTAAAAGAGATTGTATCCATAAAAAACTGTCTTAACATTAATTTTGAGTGTGGAAACTCAAAGCGAAACTGGGTGCTTACTTGTAATAGTATTTTATTGGGGCACCAAATTTATTGAACAGTGATGCGTATGCCATTATTAATTCAAATTGTGTGATGTGCCTACACTCTACTGGGTTCCAATGCCAAGATCATTATAAAATACAAAGGTACATACGTTGATTTTGCATATATCAAAATTTGTCCCATCCCATTATTTCCGTGGTGTTGACGAGGTCTAAGAATTTGACAACGGGATTACTGGCACTAAAAATAGTAAAAATGATAGAAATAAGAGTCTCGCTAGTCCCACGGGACAAGTGGGACTCAGATATGCTAAACAGTGCCAATTGTCCCGTCACGGAACACTCAACTAGACTAATGGGATAGACCAGAAAATATTTTAACGTTTCTGCGTTCAGCGTTTTCTGTTTTCATCACCATTATTATTCAAATATACCTAATTGACGACCCTGTAGCCTAGTTGGTTCCGGCCGGCGCAGATATTTATGTGACAGATGAATATTTGTACTCGGGTCATGGGTGTGATTGTGATGTGTTATATGTGTCGTCCATGTCACCCGCGACACAGGTAAAACCTACTGCGGGGTTGTGAATGTGTTAGCGTTTATTGATTGATTTATTTATTAATAGTTTCAATAACTTCCGTGTTCATCCTGGCCAGACATTGATTTTACAGATGTTTTATTTGTATTATCTTAGTTCTCATAAACAAGATGTCTAATTTGTAAATCAAAAAGCATCTTCTCAAATCAAATCAAATCAAATCAAATGTTTTTATTCAAAATTGGTTTGGTTTACAAACACTTTTTGAAAGTCATGCAAGCTATGCCAATGCTTCAGACAAAGCCCTACCTGTGAGAGGGCCCGGGAGAAGAAGCAGCAAGAAACTTCCGGGTTTATTTTTTTCCTGCTCACAGTTACAGATAGCACTTATCATCTACTACAATCTATATCCATAAAACTCATGTCCAAGCAGTCTTGTCTTTAAAATAATCATCTAATTTGTAATATCCTTTCGTCATAAGAATGCTTTTAATATGAGTTTTAAATTTAAGGTAATGCAAAATACAACATAACTAAATCTAATAACATTCGACAAGTTACACAAAAGCAATTAAATTTTGATTTAATAGTTCACACGCTTACTCTAAGCCCAGATAGCGTTGTGTCAAACTGATCTCTATAACAGGGTTACAAAGCTTAAATTCAGTTGATTTGTGGTTCAGGGAAATAATTTGAAAGCTGTTAACAAGTACCGACATACGTTTGACTGCAATGTGAAATTGGTTTTTAGTTCATTGTAGTAGGTAGTAGTAGTTCACTGATATGATTATTTAATCGGTTCATCTAAATTTAGTAACTATTAGTAGTAATGTAGCAATTTGTATTGAAATGTCCGATTTAGACGACTAGATTTAGTAAAATGTAATAAATATATTACATGTAGCATTATACCCATGATAATCAGTAGGTATAATAATATACTTTCTCAGCCATTGTTTTCAGAAGCTATTTATCTATACATCTATACAAATAAATAATATTGGAGTGTCTGTTTGTAATAGAGTGTGTGAGATAATATTGGTCATTAAACATATAATGGTTTTAATTTTACAGAATGAGTACTCACCGTGATAAATAGGCATTTTCAAAATGAGTGTCCATTTGAAAGAGGCCGCTATGTTCTATTATAAGGACAACAAGATTAAGGACGATTACCGTAAGTATGGGATTATTACATTTACAAAAGGTTCAAACCATTACCGGAGATCCGGACTCAATACGGAAATGTGTAACGAGGCCTGGAGAGACGGTACTTCGTTTTTAATGTAATTAAACTATGTTATGCGCCTATTATAATGAATATCACCTGTTGTACGTACTACGTATGTATCGTACGTACGTATATGTAGTATGTTCGTATCTGGCAACACTATGGTCAAGCATTGGCTTATTGTAAGTAAAAAAAAAAAAGTAAGTGGCTATCGTCGCCCATGGACATCGGCAACATATCACTGATGCGTTTTCATCTAAGAAAGAGAGAGGAAAGGAAAGAAAGAAAGAACTGGCTCTCAAGCCCCCAGCTGGAACACGACGAGTCAATGCTTGACTGCAATTCCCCCTGATGGGAAGTTGTGATGAAGTTCAGGGTTCAGGATGGTAGGTAAAATAGTGGCATCTTACTTACTTACATCATAATTATCTTACTATCTTACAAACTTTTAAAACTTACTTAAATATTTTTTTTATTATTCAGCTTCAAAAAAATCCAATAGAAGAACTTACGTGGCACCGGGACACCTGTACGAAAGACGAGCAACATTCCAGTCAGCTATGAAGCTGACCATCATCATTGGGCAGTGCTTCGGTCTCAACCCCGTGCTCGGTGTCTCTGACGTCGATACATCTAAACTAAGTTAAGTGACAGTATTACTATGTCACATTGTGCCTCGCCTTACTCTATTAAAAATAGGAGTACGCGCTGTCCTACGTGGGCGAAACAATGCGAACGCGAAGCGTCGCGGTGCGAAGCGAAAATAACAAACAGTCGAGATGTATTGAAGTGTCCTACGTGACCAAAAACACGTAGAGGGCGTTGCGGTGCGGCGCGGTTTGAAGCGAATGCGATCAGTAGCTCGAGCACGAATATTTGCGAGAAAGTATTCGTATGGTTAACGTAAGCAATTTGTCAAATTTGTATGGCATTTTAGTACCATTTACGTACGATAGGGGCGCTTTTGAAAAAATTCCATACAAATTGCTTACGTTAACCATACGAATACTTTCTCGCAAATATTCGTGCTCGAGCTACAGTTGGTTTGATATTTTCGCGCGAACTTCAGCGGCGCGGCGTATGTCAGTGGCGGTGAAGTGACAATTCGCGTGCACGTAGGACAGAGGCGCCGCTTCGTTCCGCGTCGCACTGAATCCGCATCGGTTCGCTTCGCGATCGCGTTCGCATTGAATCGCCCACGTAGGACACGGTGTTAGCTATTTTAAGAGTTTATAAAAGTTTGACATGTCTTCACATTTACCTGACCAATTACATGTGCGCTCACGTAAGTACGTGCGACGTCACAACAACAATGCAACGACACTCTTATTGCATAAAGTAAACAACTGATTTTTTTTTTAATTAACGAAATCAAAATTAAAAACTGTTTCGCAAACCGTATCGTTTTGTATGTCAAATGAAAGGGCTTGTTGTAAGGATCCCAAATATATTTTTGTTATAGTTCTAAAATGGATAATTTTAAAATTATTCAAGGAAGAACCTTCTTCGAAACTACTGACCTTAGAATTAAAAAAAAATACAGAGAACAGTTCTTTACTTAAATATTATAGGAAAACCTATAAGAAGTCTATGGTCTTAAAAAGTGCAAAAATAAATGAAATAGAAAAATAACGGTAAATACATAATCAACTTACGGAACCCTCTCCAAGTGAGTTTAACTCGCACTTGTCAAGTTTATTTTGTGTTTGGAAAAACGCAGCTACAAAAAGTCGCAGCTCTATTTACACGTGCGTCATTTTGGCTTTCCCTTTTTTTGTGCGTGTAAAAATAATATTTGTATAAGTGAAAATTTTGCACCCAGTATGTATAATGTGCATTACATTATAAAATTGTAATAGGTAATGGATGTTACCTTTACGTTAGTTCATTGAATCAATATACTGACATCAGTCAACCTTAATGTAGCCTTCCTTTGACTGGCTATCAGCCAAATCTTGTTTAAATTACAACCCTTCGAAATCTCTTCATTGGCCAGATGCCAATGCAAATGTAACCGTATTGGTACGAGCTACGAACTGTAAGATGAATAATTGTTGTTCAAAATTCGGATAACTTTGTTAAATATTGAGTGGTACAATACCCAATCCGTTACTGCATAACATCATTTTATTTTTGCACAATTTGTTATACGTACACTCTTTGACTGATTTATTGGCAATGGTTATTGTGTCATCCTGAATGATGGAGAACACAGCAGGCGGGACAAATGGTATACTGTTATTATGTGGATATACCATGAAAATATCTCAATGCAATCATCGTTGGAAACATTGCTAACATGGGTACGTCAAGTGGGTCCATAGCTTCTTTTTTAGCGGGCAACGCGTTAGTGATGCCCCTGGTGTTGGCATCCATAGGCGGTGGCAAATTGGTGATCACTTACCTTTAGGGGACCCGTCTGCTAGTATGCCTGCTAAGGACATAAAAATAGATAGGTTCCCTACGAGCTGCGCGGTTGTAATGGCTGGAGATGCACGAAGCAGTTATTTATTTTAAGGCAAGTATTTACAGCGCGTACGTGCCAACTACCCTAAAGCGAGAAATTGGCTTGGTGTATCAACAATTCAACATGCTACCCACATATTACTTTTTCTTAGTATCTGAACTTTATATGAAAATTAATGTTCAAAATAGCACATTACGATACGGTACGTAGTGGTATATTATAACGCGGATGCGCAGACTGCTCAGTCGTAAAGTGATACACGCCGTTCAATAATAGACCACATAAGTCACAAGTAAGTCACATAATGTACGATACATTATTTTATGACGCAGTGTGACCATAATCCCAAGTTAAAAGTCACCCTATTTCGTTTTTGTGACCTAGGTAGTCTTTTTTACACCTTCCAAAGATTTTTTATGACTCAAGCAGGCAAACGAGCAGACGGGTCACCTGATGGTAAGTGATCACCGCCGCCCATAGACAATAGCAACACTAGGGGCGTCACCAATACGTTGCCGGCCTCGAAGAAAGCAATGGACCTGCTTCTTGAAGGACCCCATGTCATAGCTTAGTGGGAACATTGATGCAGGAAGTTCTTTCCACAGTTTACATGTCCGTGGTAGGAAATTGCGTGAAAACTGAACTGTGGACGATCGCTAGGTATTCAGGTGGTGTTGATGTAACTTGGTACGTGATGCGCAGTGACGGAAATCAACCGCAGGTATTAAACCGAACAGTTCTTCAGAACATTCCCCGTTATACAGACGGTAGAATACGCATAGAGAGCCTACGTCTCTCTTCAACTCAAGCTAAGCGATTCTAATCCATCTGTAAGCTTGCTCTCGTCGAAAAGATAAATGGCTCGTTCGTTGGATTCGGTTAAACGTGTCCACTCGGCCAGCTGGGGCTCCAGCCCAAAGATGGGAGCAGTACTCCATGTGTGGTCGAATTTGTGCCATATATAGAGCATCAACCTGTGCTTAGGCGTGGAGTAAGTTTGTGACTTAAGTTGCCATTATTGCACGTCCAAAAGTAGCGAGAGTGCTAAACGCCGTTTTTGAAGGGTGGTTGCTAGCCAGGTTAAATTCCTAGCTCCATGAGTACCGCCGTAATTAAACTGAGTGGTACAAAGACGAGAGTTGGAGACACGAGGGATCTACCCCTGTAGCCTCGTGTGTTACTCAGCAGTGTGCACGGCAGGGGACGTTGGTTTTGGCTCAGGATGGCCCTTTACAGTTTAAAGTCCATGGCAGTTTAAAGTCCATTGACAATTTACAGTTACAAGTGTCCTCATTGACCATTATTTTTTTAGGTTCACATATTTTTCTGGACGATGTGTCTACAGCATGATCTCCATTCTTGGCCAAGGATCATTATTTTTCTTCTGTATCCTTAAGTTCATAAAGGATTCTGATGCCACGTTAGCGTCAAATAGTAAGTTTTGTAAAAGTTGTGTATTTTTTTTTATAAAACCAGTTTTAAAGTAATAAATAAGTTTATTTCTTTTAAAAATAGCACATATTTTTTGTGTGTGTAGAAGTTGCCGTTATCAATATCATTTATTTTTTTTATTTCGCCACCATTTCGGGAGGTGCTTTGTCATGGAGAAAAAGCAACGGCTTTTTTATGTTACTAGCCGACAAAAGAGCTGGCCATCCATCTCATGTTGAGTAACTGTCGTCGCTCATAGATATCAGCAACACCAAAAGCATCACTGATGCGTTGCCGGCCAAGAACGAAATAAGAGAGAAACAAATAAAAAATCTAGAGCCCCTAGCTGAAACACAACGAATCGTTTGGAGGCTGACGCAGCCAGAGGAAGACAACTAGCTAGGCAGGCTTTACGAAAAGATAATACCAGTAATTATATAAACGACTTAATAATGTAATATAATAATTATGTTACTTCCGTCGCATCTTAAGCCAGCCCGTTCAACAAAAAATATACTTCTTATGAAGCAAGCTAAATGTAAATTTAACAAAGCAGCTCTATAAATGAAGTGCTTAAAATATTTTAAACTTCCAACTTCCTTAAATCTGATATTAAAATTATCGCTTTAAATATGCAACAGCTTAACACTTTAGAATCTGAAAGATGTTTGATTGTAAAGATTGTCTCTTCTTGAAATTAGTAAAATGAATTATTCATTTGATTTAGTATGACGATGGCTTTCTTTAAATTAGTTGCAAGTGTTTTAGGTTGTAATTTCATTTATTTTACTGTAGTATACATTAAGTAGTCTGTCGTCTCCTACACCCACTTTAATTACCACTACAGATAAACATAAAACTAATATGACGGTCAGCTATATCTGGGATGTAGGTTATCTGTGGACGAGGAGTATGAAGGACTCTATGACGTAGTGCGGGACGACGTAGTAGGAGAATTATAAGTTGGTTGGATAAAAGTAATTAAAGTGAGTGAATGAGGAGGTTGATGAGTGCAGGAGCAGCCTGGCCGCTGTGAGTGTGTCCGCGGGGGGTTCGGTAATAAAACACGTGACCGAGCTGACTCTAGATGTTTACTGCACTAATTTGTATTGCTAATTGACAGGGTTTTATTGGTGTCAGATGCTAGCTAAGTCACGTCTTGTGCGTGTTCACGGGCTCCGCGCGCCCAGCTAGGCCACTCGTGCTTGGCACAAGGACGCTGCGCCAGCATAATGTACGAGTGCTCGTACATACTGGCATCTGACACCGAAAGAAAAGAAACCAAACAAAATGTATATAGTCGCTAACAAAATAAGTAGAAAATTGTAAACTTGTAAAAATGATAGATAACAAAAGTAAATAACTAATGCACTTGTAAACAAAAATGTAAATAATGCACTTGGGCGTAAATGTTAAGTTGCAATTATTGAATCTTAACCTAAACGTAAATGTGTAAAATATAAATGTAAACAAAACATTGCAGTAGTAAATTGTAAGCTAAAATATTGCAATCTAAATTCCATGTTAAAACTGGAAGTTGCAGTGTCCACTTTCGCGGCCGATTCCCGTTGCTCGTTGAGGTCCTACGGTGACGTGACTCTCTGCTGCTTTTTTCTAGCGAGTCTAGAGTCTGGTGGAACTGTTTGCTTCCTACGGCGACGGTTTGTTAACTGATAACAATATAAGCATCTTCCTGCGATCTTCTTGATTGTGATGTTGCCACCAGTCTTCCGTGATGCTTTGAGAAATTCATGAGTGCGTTTGTTTTATCAGTAATTGTCAACTTTGAATCCTTAGCAATCTTGACGTCATTCTTCAGTGTATACTGTTGTAAGCAGCCTCACACTCGCAGTTCGTTATTGTAGTCTAATTAAGGATTTACCTTGAAAAGATTGATCTTGGAAGTCACCGTGCCCTTGATCTTGTTTTATATTTTCACCTTGAAAATATAATATTTGTTCAACTCGTAACAAGTAATTGTTATAGGTGCATTCTCAGCAATGTCCACGGTGTCGTTTTGCTTGCAATGCGCTCCAGCTGATCACGCCGTCACGCGATGACGCAGCTTTGTTAAAACAACTGAAGTAAGTAACACGATTTGCATGATACGTGTGTAAAATTGTACCTAATCATCAAATCTTTAACGAAAGGAATGTCAATTGTAATGCATTTATATGTTTTGCGAGTTTTCAATCAGCTGTGATTAAGTTGAAACCCATTGCAGTGTAGTCTGCGAAGATCATGCGAGCTGATGTATCCCCTGGACGATGCTCTTATGATGTCAGTTATCGCTACTAGCTATATGTCAGTTTCTTCTTAGCGTAAACTGTACAATGTCAAATTCTTCGGTAAAATGCTTATAATATGTGTTGTATGATGTATTTCATACATGTCATGGCTCTTTATCCACATGTCTCGTAGATTGAAGAATGTCAAAATGTCAAATGCTGCTGCTGTACGATGCACTTCGTACAAATGTCATGGCTCTCCATCCACATGTCTCGTAGATTGAAGAATGTCAAAATGTCAAATAGTGCTGCTGTACGATGCACTTCGTACAAATGTCATGGCTCTCCATCCACATGTCTCGTAGATTGAAGAATGTCAAAATGTCAAATGCTGCTGCTGTACGATGCATTTCGTACAAATGTCATGGCTCTCCATCCACTTGTCTCGTAGACTGAAGAATGTCAAATGTCAAATGCTGCTGCTGCTGTACGATGTATTTCGTACAAATGTCATTGCTCTCCATCCACTTGTCTCGTAGATTGAAGAATTTCAAAATGTCAAATGATGCTGTACGATGTATTTCGTACAAATGTCATGGCTCTCCATCCACATGTCTCGTAGATTGAAGAATGTCAAAATGTCAAATGCAGCTGCTGTACGATGCATTTCGTACAAATGTCATGGCTCTCCATCCACATGTCTCGTAGATTGAAGAATGTCAAAATGTCAAATGCTGCTACTGTACGATGCATTTCGTACAAATGTCAATGCTCTCCATCCACATGTCTCGTAGACTGAAGAATGTCAAAATGTCAAATGATGCTGTTGTACGATGTATTTCGTACAAATGTCATGGCTCTCCATCCACTTGTCTTGTAGATTGAAGAATGTCAAAATGTCAAATGCTGCTGCTGTACGATGTATTTCGTACAAATGTCATGGCTCTCCATCCACTTGTCTCGTAGACTGAAGAATGTCAAAATGTCAACTGCTGCTGCTGTACGATGTATTTCGTACAAATGTCATGGCTCTCCATCCACATGTCTCGTAGACTGAAGAATGTCAAAATGTCAAATGCTGCAGCTGTACGATGCACTTCGTACAAATGTCATGGCTCTCCATCCACATGTCTCGTAGATAGAATAATGTCAAAATGTCAAATGCTGCAGCTGTACGATGCACTTCGTACAAATGTCATGGCTCTCCATCCACATGTCTCGTAGATTGAAGAATGTCAAAATGTCAAATGCTGCTGCTGTACGATGCATTTCGTACAAATGTCATGCCTCTCCATCCACATGTCTCGTAGATTGAAGAATGTCAAAATGTCAAATGCTGCTGCTGTACGATGCACTTCGTACAAATGTCACTGGCTCTCCATCCACATGTCTCGTAGATTGAAGAATGTCAAAATGTCAAATGCTGCTACTGTACGATGCACTTCGTACAAATGTCAATGCTCTCCATCCACATGTCTCGTAGACTGAAGAATGTCAAATGCTGCTGTACGATGCATTTCGTACAAATGTCATGGCTCTCCATCCACTTGTCTCGTAGATTGAAGAATGTCAAAATGTCAAAGGCTGCTGCTGTACGATGTTTTTCGTACTGATGTCATGGCTCTCCATCCACATGTCTCGTAGATTGAAGAATGTCAAAATGTCAAATGATGCTGTACGATGCATTTCGTACAAATGTCATGGCTCTCCATCCACATGTCTCGTAGATTGAAGAATGTCAAAATGTCAAATGCTGATACTGTACGATGCATTTCGTACAAATGTCATGGCTCCATCCACATGTCTCGTAGATTGAAGAATGTCAAAATGTCAAATGCTGCTGCTGTACAGTACTGTACTGTGCAGTAGCCTGTAGATCTCCAATTGCTTGCGTAGGATGTCATAATCTCCACTCAGACCTCAAAAGAGTTGCAGCCACGTGGTTGGCATGATGATGTCAATGAGCTCAGTATGTCAATAATGAAAATACAACCACGCTGACTGCTTATGTTTAGTTTTTTACATCGCTATTGAATAATTGCTATAAACAGGTGCATTGTAGACGGTGCCCCCGGTGTCAAATTTTTTGCAACCCATTTCAGCTGATCGTGTTTTCAGCTGACGTAGCTTTGTTTTAAAACAATTGATGTTACACGGTATTTGTAAGATACGTGTAAAACCGTTGAACTTTGAAAATCTTGAAGCGGCGTTACCCTGGGAGCTGATGTGTCTCATGTTATAAATGTAGTTGTTCTTGTTATTTAATTGCGTGCAACCCTTCATTCTTCTGTGCTCTGTTAGTTGTTGTGGCTTAGACTTGCCAAATTTGTACTTGAAACCCTTCTTCATCAGTAATCGTGATTCACACCTTCCGTCGGGTACGTGATTACTTGTGGACACATACAGTTGCTTGTTAAATTTTTCTTGAAATGTCACGTTATTGTTGTGAAGTGCAATTTCCTCGAAGTTGGCTATGTCATTTATGTTGTTTAATACTATGTTGCAATTTAAATTAGGTGTCACAGCTCCTGATAAAATCCATCCTAATTTCGTTTGTTGCGCGATGGGCTCGTTAGCAGATCCTTTTATTAGGCCATTCATAATAATTTTGGAGTATATGTTTGCGTCTAGTAAAATGTCAATTGGTTGAGATATATTATAATCAGGATCCGCAAGTTTAATGTGTTGTAAATGTGAGTAATTCTTTTTAGCAAAAGTATTGTTTGGCAAGTCGTTTACCAATCTTGGCATAATTAATGCGTTTGTCGTAAAACTGTAATCATCGTGGATTGACTTGCATTGTAGTTGTAGTCTGCCTTTGCTTTTTCGGGTTGTTGTACCCACACCGGTTACTGAAGCATTAAGATGGTGTCTAGGGAGGCCCAAACGTTGTGCTGCATTTTCAGAAATTAGTGTTGTTTGTGAGCCCTGATCCAGAAGAGCCCTGAGTGTGATGTATTGTTTGTCATTTCCTTGCACACGTATCTTTACCGTTGTTAGTAAATTTTCACTCTCGCTGCTCGTGACATTGTTTGAACTCTGCTGACTTGTAGTTGGATGTTGATCATTTGTAAATTCGTTGTTAATAAATGCCTCATGTAGCAAAGTATTGTGCTGTTCGTTGCACAGTTTGCATCGTTTATTAGATTTACATACGCCGTATTCATGAACGTATAAACAATTTTTGCATACGTGATGTTTTGTAATTGCTCTCAATTTCAAGGTTGCTGACATTGACTCAAATTTTTTACATTGGTAGAGTGCATGCTGATCGCTATTACACAATACACAATGAAAAGGACTTGAGACTGGGTATGTGACTCGTTGGATTGACTGTTTTCCAACTCCAAACAAAGGTCTTTCTTTGATGTTATTGAAGGAGTTTGATGTCATGATTTCCTCTTTTTTCTTCATGTCATAAATAGGCTCAAGTGCAGTGAATTTGGCTTCCAAAAATGTTATAAGCTCATCAAACGATGCTAATTCGCGAGGCGTTTTTCGAGATTCCAAGTACTCGCTTCTTGTAATAGGGTCCAATTTCTTCATTAAAAGATGTACAAGTATTGGATCCCACGTAGTTGTATCCACACCTAGGTTATGAATGGCGTGTACACTCTCCATTGTAATGTCATATAATCTTTGTAACTCAGCTGAACTTTGCTTCTGTATAGCTGGTTGGTTTAAAAATACTTCTATTTGATTAGTGAAAAGGATCTGCTTGTTGTTGTAGCGACGGTTTAATATTTCCCAGGCAGTATCGTAGTTATCAGAGGACACGTGAAGATGTTGAACCAAACGTTGAGCTTCATCCCGTAATTTACCCTTTAGATGCTGCATTTTTTGGCCTTTGGTTAGCCTAGGGTTGTCATGGATCCCGCTTTTGTATAAGTCAAGGAACGTAGGCCAATGGGTGTAAACCCCGTGGAAGGTTGGGATTTCCATTTGCGGTGTGGCCTCGTATTGATGGGCTGCAGCCGATATTTTTTGGTAAAGTGTCCTCTTAGTTACCTTGAATTTGTGTTCGTATGCTAAATATTGATCTTCGTACTCCTGGTTGCTGCCTTGTAGTATACTATCAATTTTTAAGTGTAAGGCGTCAATATTCTTCCATCGTTATTAAGTTAGTATTAGTCTACTTTGCAACAATCCACGGATAACATGTATGATGGTATATACTTTAAGACATGCGTGGCACCTCCCTCCCTCCCACAACGGAAACATGCACTACAATAATTAAAAGTATATACCAACATACATACCAGCACCAACACGTGTTTCGCCCCGAAACGGAGCATCATCAGGGTAAGTTGACTCTACGATGGTTATTCGCAAAGTGAACATCGTTCACTGAGCGTGGCGTATTTATACCCTACTCGCCCACTGGTTATCTAATGACGTTATTGATAATTAGTGATTCACGCCGGCAGAAACCGGGTCTGACGTAATCTGGTGATTATTACTGTTGGAAATCCTCAGTAATGGCGAGTTGGATACATTAATTTGTTCATTCAGCAGTGTAAAACTTGGGTTATTATTATGTTTTATTATTTCTAACTGCTCTAGTATATTTAATTTAAAACCCTTTTCCGATTTATGTAATATATTGTATGTATGGTTACTAGTTAAACTGTGACCTGATTCTATTAAATGTTTAGCAAAGTTAGATTTATCCGCGTGACCATTCCTATATGCGGATATATGGATAAATCTAACTTTGCTAAACATTTAATAGAATCAGGTCACAGTTTAACTAGTAACCATACATACAATATATTACATAAATCGGAAAAGGGTTTTAAATTAAATATACTAGAGCAGTTAGAAATAATAAAACATAATAATAACCCAAGTTTTACACTGCTGAATGAACAAATTAATGTATCCAACTCGCCATTACTGAGGATTTCCAACAGTAATAATCACCAGATTACGTCAGACCCGGTTTCTGCCGGCGTGAATCACTAATTATCAATAACGTCATTAGATAACCAGTGGGCGAGTAGGGTATAAATACGCCACGCTCAGTGAACGATGTTCACTTTGCGAATAACCATCGTAGAGTCAACTTACCCTGATGATGCTCCGTTTCGGGTCGAAACACGTGTTGGTGCTGGTATGTATGTTGGTATATACTTTTAATTATTGTAGTGCATGTTTCCGTTGTGGGAGGGAGGGAGGTGCCACGCATGTCTTAAAGTATATACCATCATACATGTTATCCGCGGATTGTTGCAAAGTAGACTAATACTAACTTAATAACAATGGATTTCCGCAAAGTAACGCCTGATACTATTAACTATATTCTTCCATCGCGTTTGTAAGCTTCGTAATTCGTCTTTTATTTCCCATTTTTCCACTAAATCCGCACTGTTAATATCGATGATTAGTCTGAGGAATGCTCTGAAGTTCGCTCGTTGCTCGCATATTAATTCCTCAGCTGGAGAGCATGGAGAGCTGGTATTGCATACGCCACTTGTTGTGTAGGTTATTAGAGTTTTTCGGAAGTTAAGGTATGTATTTTTTGTGTCTTCATAAATGTTTTTTATAAAGTAGTCACCGGTTTTGTCAGGCAGCAACATTAACTCTTCGTTGTTCATTTCAAACTCTTGGAACAGATCATCCAAACTTTGTAATTTCGTCTTTATGTACTCCTCAGTTTTTCTAACAGCAGAGTCCCTATTAAAATTGATTTGTAGGTGCTGGATCAATTGAATAATTTCCTTTTGGCGCAGGAGGGTCTGAGCAGCGTCCGCCATTGTTAATGAAATGTAAATGACAGTTTCTTGAAATAAATGTTCACCTTCTTGTGTCGAAGGATAATGCTTCCTTCTTCAGCAATTGCTGGCAGTTACGTTGAATGTAAATGTTTTTCCTGAGATAAGGATGTGTTCCTTGATCCCGTAGTTAACGTCGCTTGTGTGCTTCGTTCTTCAGTAATTACTGGCAGTTAAGTTAAGTTTTTTCTGAGATTAGGATGTGTTCCTTAATCCCGTAGTTAACGTCGCTTGTGTGCTTCGTTCTTCAGTAATTACTGGCAGTTAAGTTAAGTTTTTTCTGAGATTAGGATGTGTTCCTTGATCCCGTAGTTAACGTCGCTTGTGTGCTTCGTTCTTCAGTAATTACTGGCAGTTAAGTTTTTTCTGAGATTAGGATGTGTTCCTTGATCCCGTAGTTAACGTCGCTTGTGTGCTTCGTTCTTCAGTAATTACTGGCAGTTAAGTTAAGTTTTTTCTGAGATTAGGATGTGTTCCTTAATCCCGCAGTTAACGTCACTTGTGTGCTTCGTTCTTCAGTACTGGCAGTTAAGTTAAGTTTTTTCTGAGATTAGGATGTGTTCCTTGATCCCGTAGTTAACGTCGCTTGTGTGCTTCGTTCTTCAGTACTGGCAGTTAAGTTTTTTCTAGGATAAGGACGTCTCCTTAATCCCGTAGTTGATGTTTTCCCTCTCGTTGTGAAGGAAACCAATGAAAAAAATGTTAATGTTGCGTACGCTTCGTTCTTCAACAAATTGTAGATTGCCGGCAGTTATGTTGAATGAAAATGTTCTTCCTGAGATAAGGCTGGACCCCTTATCTCGCAGTTGACGTTCACTCCCTTGTTATGCAGCAGACGAATTATGTTGCGTATTCTTCGTTCTTCGGCAAACTGTAGATCGCTCGCCGCTGGTCGCTTTCCGTGCTCTCGCAGCTTCAGTACGGGTTTCGCGCCCTTCTCAACTCAGCTGGGGAGGTCCGCTTGTGGAAGGCCAACTGAGCCGATACGCTAGCCGCAAAGGAGCCGCTAAAACACCGAAAGTAAGGTTCGAAGGACCAAAATGAATGAGGAGGTTGATGAGTGCAGGAGCAGCCTGGCCGCTGTGAGTGTGTCCGCGGGGGGTTCGGTAATAAAACACGTGACCGAGCTGACTCTAGATGTTTTGTGACAGGGTTTTATTGGTGTCAGATGCTAGCTAAGTCACGTCTTGTGCGTGTTCACGGGCTCCGCGCGCCCAGCTAGGCCACTCGTGCTTGGCACAAGGACGCTGCGCCAGCATAATGTACGAGTGCTCGTACAGTGAGTGAAAGGAGCCGATTCTTAATAAATTATTGATAAAATGCAGTACACTTACTATAAATATTGCACACTATCAATCAGTTGGAATTATATATAGAACTATCCCGCGGCTTTGTCCGCGTTTTCCGGGATGATAACTACCCTATGTTAATCCAGATCATGATCTAGCTGAATGTTGAATTTAATGAATATCCGTTCAGTAGTTGTTGAGTAAAATACTCAAACATCCTCACAAAATTTCACATTTAAAATATTAAGTACAATGATATTTAAAAAATATAGATACGTTAAACCCTTACAAATCAACCAAAAAATCTGTTCCAAAAAGAGCTACAACACACACACGTTTATCTTTTGTTTCACAACAACAATCACATTGGTATAATACACGAAGGCATTTTGACGCTGTATGTCAAATGTCAAGCACTTCTGACAACAACAAGAGCGTGCGTATCGTCTTGTTTTGACACAGCGACTACGAGCAGAACGGTCAATTGCCTGTTCTTACGCTCCTTAGATGAAGGAATGAAAGGCAGATAACGTCGTTCGAATATGACGTAAGCCTACCAAGAATAATACAAATAAAAAACTAATACAATCTCGTGTCACTACTAAAGAAAGCGTCAAATTGCATGAACATCGCAATTGTCAAAATTTATTAAATAATTTTATCAGTTATAATGCCGTCTTGCATTTTTAAACAATTTAAATGTAGTTCGCAAAATCAAAGAAAAGAATATGGAATATCTTTTCACAGATATCTGTTAATTATTTTATTATTTATTTATAATAATATTTTTGCGGTTTGCTCGGAACACAAAACCTCGACAATTATTCATTTGTATATTGTTTGTATACCAGCTTTATGTGAAAATCGGTTACCCTAAATTTGGGGAAATATGCATGAGCTATTTGAGCACTGGTCGATTTATAAATGTATGTGAAATAAATATATTTAAAAAGTAAATATTTGAAATATTTGTATTTATTTAAACCTTAAAAATCAAGAAATACAGCCAATGCATAAACACCTATCGCTGGGATATTATAACCGGGTTAATTGAAAATGTCACGTTTGCCCACGATAAAATGCATGATTGAAAGAAAATATTATATTATATTTTAGTTTCTGTTTTTAGTTTAGCCTACTCACTAAAATTATTTCAATTATAATTTTGCAGATTGCCGACAGCTGCTATTACAAGAGAAAAAAAAATGCACTTTGCCTCGTCTTTTATTATGCGTACCACAAAGGACTGGAATTAATTGTCCGCGTGGGTGTTCCCGTCAGATTATAATGTGGGTGTCTTCAAGTCAAGAGTGAATAGGCTTCTACTAAGTTAGTGTGATTTACCATCCACGACTTCATTACCGCTTACCATCTCAGGTGGTTCTGTGGTCAAACACTAACTTATTCTGCATAAAAAAGTCCATAGGTTAATTAAGACAATTAAATATATTTAAGTATTATTTTATATTAAAAGAACATTTACATATATTTTGATAAGTGTACTTTTTGATAACTAGTGATGAAATTAAAATCAATTATGATTATCACATTAATTTATTACAACGTAAATTTTTGTCTGGTTTTCTATGCATTTGTTCCTCCTATCTCAGGAACGGCTTAATAAAATATTCGGTTTTCACTGACGTATTGTAATGAGTTTGGGTTAACATTTAGTGTTTGTTTTATTTGAATCGGTTTACAAATAAAAAAATCACGACAATTTAAAGAATACCATCCCTACTTTTATCGACTGTGGGCTTACCGAAGCGAAGCAAGGGCGTTCACTAGACTAGTAATAAATAATTTGCCAATTTAATTGTGCATAATGTGTTAAGTTGGAAATATGTCAAACAACATTTACAAAATTGCGGGAGTTTGTGACTTTTCATTTGGCATCCTCACACACACAAAGAATTACGTGTCCATACGGTGCCACTGCTAGCTGACATTAAGGTTGTCACGCACACATAGGGAAAAAGTGACTTCACGTCATTCGTTACATTTCTTTGCGAATGTTCCATCTGCCTTTTATTTCCTTCTTCATCGTCGGCACGCTAGTGACATAATATCTATTGTTTATGTAGCATTAGTTAATTAGGACTACCTGAGTTGAATACAGTTTACGATACGTTGTTGGACTTTGCTTAAAGGTTATTACCATCTGACTTAATTGATATAAAGCACAGGGTCACCTCTTTTGCCCTCGCCAGACAACTCGGTTCTACTTGAATTATTTTCGATAACACATTAATTTCAACAATTCAGCCTTAATATCCACAGTAATTATTTATTCAATTATAGTTTTTGTGCTTACATTCATTAAATTCTTAACAGTCTTTAGTTGATAATATTATTTTATAAAGTGATTTTGAAATAGTCTTTAAATTCGGTCTTGTTATTCGAATGTTTTTTGTTTGTTATATTTTGAAAATATTTTATGCAAAAGAAATTAACAACAAACAAATTTTAGAACTAAAATTGTGTTTAAAAAATAAAAAGTAAATTGTTTACACACCTAGTTAAGTTTAAAAGACTTATTTATTCTGTGCGTTCTTTGAAATTAGGCAATGAATGAAACCATGGATAAAGAATTTAAAACTAAAAATTTATTAATTTCAGCATTCTTAGTATTCTACGGCTTAAACTTCGCTACAATCGTACTATTTTTTCGGATTGCTACAAAATGGCCCCAACTCTGTCAGATTATATCAATAACTGAAGCTGCCGACCCTAGCGAAGATTTGGGACTCATTCGAAAATGCAATTTATCGTGCGTTCTAGTACTGGTTTTGGCAATAAGTAAGTAGATTTTTTGCAAGGTGTTACTTATTATTATATCGAGCTGCCTTATAAGATGACTTACAAGATACAAGATATGCTAACGATATAACATTGAAATATTTCAAAAGGTAGGATGGGTCTTCGAAAATACCGCACAATAGCGCCATCTCTCTCTGTCTTAAATACATATGCGTCGGGGGTAGTTATCTAACGATCAGTTTTGTAGAAGACACGCATGGAGACGAACGCCCGCTCTCGCTGTGTGAATTAGTTCGCCAGTAAATGTCATTCCATTGGTCCTGGACAGAAGTACCATTCAAAACCTTGGACACTAGACACTTATTGATTTCAGTGTAGTCAACGAGAACAATAATATAGTGACCCAGAGTGAAAGTTGTCTTGTTATTTTTTCCATTTTTAATTTAATTTCTTTATTGCAGTTGAACATGTCTTATCAGATTTGTCAGGGGCTGCAGCGGCGCTGGATTGCCACCCAGAGAGCAGATACGAATCGTTCATCAAAAACAGTTATCCGTGGATCTTCGTGTTCCTTCCTTATGAGCACGTTATAGGATTTTCTACTCAGGTATAACTTATAAGATCATCTTGCATTTCTCTGGACACAAAACTGATATATACGGGGTTGTTTCATAGAGGAAGAAATACATTTAAAAATAAAAATGTGTAGCAATTTAATGAATGCTTTGTGTTACATTTTGGTTTATAAAAGTAAAAAAATCAAAACTGGTTATACCAGTAAGTTATTTTTGAAATGGACTGTATCTGGATTTGGTACGCGCAATAAAATGGTAATCGGGAATAGAGGAGGCAAGGAAATGCAGCACAAACCTGGTAGGAGCACAGCTAGGAGCACTCCGACAGCTTGACGTGTCCTCCAGAACCCAGCAGGCAGCCAGCGATCTGCGGCAGCACGACCCGCGGTTCCTCCAGTTCACCGGTTACTTATTGCACTCGCGGATGGCACAACCGTTGAGGGAAGCGGGAATGTACGATGGGGCGCAATGCCCACAGCGGGAACGTATTTAATAAGCGGTAGCGGTATAAGAGCGTGGTAACAACTTGTCGCGGAGCGACGCGGTGCGGTGCGGTAATTCAACTCAACTCGACTCGACTGTCCGAATATCAACGGCGCGTGCGGCGCGCCGGGCGTTTTGCGTTGTCTGTGCTTGCATGTTTATGGTAGGGAAGGAGGAATAGGGAAGCGTACCACAGATTAATTAATTTTATCATTACAGATTATTAATATTATCATATTGGCGTAACCATCCACCCGCCCTTAATGGGTCACCATTAAAAAAACAACCATAAGCAAGCTAATGAAAATATGACTCTAGGAGCGCACAATGCGCGTGAAAAATTAAGAAGGAATTCCTAAGAATCATAGCGAAGCGGTATTGAAACGAATTGAAATAATATAAAATTAATAAATTGCTTTAAATGAATACTAGAACTAATACTAGAGCGATGCGGTTTATATTAAATTATTTTAAACTAGGAGAGCGAATATAGTATTAATTATTATTGTTTTGGAAGCGGACACAGACGAACAACCGGGCGAAGGTAGGTTCCCTTGGCGGTCCTAACTGTACACACGCGCACTATGCCGTCCTTAGACGGATGCGTTTTCTCTACAATCGCCAACGGCCAGGATAGGGGCGGCGCGTTATCATTCATCACAACCACGACGGTTCCGGGAATGATAGGTACGGAAGGAGTATTCCACTTCTGCCTAACCTGTAAGCCGTGCAGGTATTCCGTCCTCCAACGGTTCCAAAACGATTGAACTAATTTATCTAACAGCGTATGCCTATGAAGCAAACTGACCGGGTCAGATGTGACTTCAGGCGCGGGTAAAGATAACAAAGGCGCGGTATGTAAGAAATGACTTGGTGTTAGAGCCGTGGGCTCGGCGGGATCGGAACTTAACACTGTGAGCGGTCTTGAATTAAGAAGGCACTCAATCTGCGTGAGAACGGTATACAATTCCTCATACGACAAAAGCTGTTGACCGATTACTTTGAATAAGACGGTTTTTACTACCTTGACCATACTCTCCCAGGCACCTCCAGTATGGGGGGAGTTAGGACAAATGAACCTCCACGATATGCGGCTCTCCGCATACTCTTCCTCGAGTTTCTTGCGGAATTCAGTATTCAAAAACTTGTAAAGATCGCGAAGATAAGAATCAGCGCCTTTATAATTGGTGCCATTGTCTGAATACATTATCAGACAAGGACCACGCCGAGAGAGAAATCTCTTTAAGGCGGCTAAGAAACTAGGAGTGCTGAGGTCTGTGGCAACCTCTATGTGCACCGCGCGAGTCGTAAGGCATGTAAATATACATAAATAGGCCTTCTCACTGCGAACGCCACGACGACGTACAGGAGTATAGGCGATGGGACCGGCGTAATCACAGCCCGTGTGCGTGAATGCCTTAGCGGCTTGACGTGTACGACAGTCAGGTAAGTCGGCCATCAGTGGGTAAGTCGGTCGCGGTTTTAATCTAAAACAAGTATTGCACAGATGAACCCTCTGCCTCACAATACGGCGTGCGGACAGGATCCAGAATTTTTGGCGAAGCAAGGACATTAATAATTCTGGTCCGGCGTGTAAATGTTTAATGTGGTAATAATCAACGATCATGTTCACTACGTGACCGTTACGCGGTAAAATGACTGGATGCTTATGTGTGTAGTCCAGTGAGGAATTAACCAAGCGACCCCCGACACGGATCAGGCCGTTGTCAATGAAAGGTCTCAAACGATTGAATGCCTGCGAGCAAGGTTTACTTTTACGAATATTAGAATATTCCTCTGCAAAGTACTGACTCTGCAGGGCGCGAAGTACCTTAATTTCAGCAAAGTTAAGGTCGTCAGCAGTCACTGTAGTAGCGCTGCTGCGCGGTAATATCTTTAAAAACTTATACACGTAAGTAACAATACGAAGAAGTTTACTCCATGAGGAGACGCGGAGAGCGAGTTCATATAAAGCGCAGTGCTTTACAGGCGAGCACACAGTGTGCGTTAAAACCTTTTGTTCGGGAATGTCTGCAATAGACTCACCATCGAGGTCCTTGAGGGGCCACTGCGACGGATCTAATGAGGCCCACTGCGGCCCGTGGAGCCACAGAGGGTGCGAAATTAATTTCTGTGGCGTAGTGCCACGCGAGAGAACGTCGGCGGGGTTGTCAGTACCCGCGATGTGATAAAAGTCGTCAGGAGAAATATTCTCGGCTATCTGAACGACGCGATTAGCTACAAATATTTGCCACCTATGAGGCGAGCTTTTAATCCAATATAAAGCGACTTTAGAGTCAGTGAAAGCATAAGGCTTAACAGTGAAGTGACGACTGTAATTATTAAGAACCGTGCGGAGCAATTTTGACATGAGCAGTGCTGCACAAAGCTCAAGCCGTGCGATCGTAAGTGGCTTCATAGGCGCGACCTTTGATTTCGCGCATACCAACTGCACGCTATTGCCTGATGCGCTGCTCACGTGAGCATACACAACAGCACCGTATGCCATCTCACTCGCGTCCGAGAATGCTAAAAGATAAACTTTACAATCCGCGGTCACACCTATGTGACGCGGTACACGTAAATTATTGAGGAAAGGTAATTCAGCACAGAACTTCTGCCACATACTAATAATATGCGACGGCGGAATATCGTCAAAATCAAGCTTAAGCTCCCAAAGGCGTTTAATTAACAATTTAGCGTATACTATAGCAGGGGCAGCGAAACCCATGACGTCCCATAGACGGGCGACGATCGATAGAATGGAGCGCTTGGTGCACTTCACCTCGGCGGGGGCGGATATTTTAAAATAAAATGCGTCATCATCCGTAGACCAATGCAAACCTAATATTTTATGTTGCACAGTTTTATCAAATTCCACCTCAGTGGGAATTTTGTGCGAATCTGGTAATTTATTTAAGACAGTTAATTTATTACAGTTCCATTTGACGAGATCCCACTGTGCACCCTTAAATAAATCAATCAATTGATGAGCGGCGGAGACTGCTTCAGGTTCGCTGGGAACGGAGAAGGCAAGATCGTCCATGTAAAGCGAAGTAGACGCAATGTCACTCGCGAGCGGATATTTCGCGCCGTCATCATCGATGAGCTGCTTAACCGTGCGCAATGCATGGTAGGGACTGCTTTTTAACCCGAAGCAAACTCGATTAAACCGGTATAAGAGTAAAGGATCTTGTGGACTAAAGCGATAAAGAAAACATTGATAACGACGATCGACTTCGCGTACAATAATTTGCAAAAACTGTTGGCGACAATCCGCGGTCATTGCAACCGCATGTAAACGAAAATTTAAAATTATGTTAAATAAGTCGCCTTGCAAGTTCGGTCCCGAATGTAAAAGATCGTTCAGTGAACGCCGGCTGCCGGTAGAGGGCGCGCTGGCGTCGAGGACCACGCGCAGCTTAGTCGATGTCTTATCCTCCCGCACGACTCCATGATGCGGTATGATGTATATAGGAGCGGGGTCATGAGAGTCGCGTGGGGGCGCGAGAGAGACATAATCTTTAGAAATGTAGTCCCTGATGACGTTATCGTATGCCGACCTGAGTTCGGAGGAAGTTTCTAATTTTCGTTCGAGGCACATGAAACGTCTGCGAGCGGTTTCGAAAGAGTCACCGAGCGTATACACATCCTCCTTAAATGGAAGGGCAACGATGTATCTCCCACTGATGGGATCGCGAGTTGTAGTCGATTTATAAAAGGTTTCACATTCAATCTCCTCGGGGGACTGAATGGGCGAAGCGGAAGGAAGCTCCTCGAGTTCCCAGAAGCGTCTGACCAAGGAGTCAATAGCGGCGGGTTCTTGAACATGACAGCACGTCAAGCCCTGACGTGCGTGAAGTATAGGTTGTGTAGGTACGGAACCCATTATAACAAATCCTAACACGGTACGTATCGCGGGCGGTAGCGACGCGTCGCTAGAATGGTGAACTACGTCAGGAAGTAATAAGTGGGGGAAGAGCGAAGCACCTATCAGTACGTCAATTTTACTAGGTACTCCAAAACTCTCATCCGCGAGCGGTACATCTGACACATGTGATAAGACGGAGGTGTCTACCACAGCAGTCGGCAACGAGTCGGTGACTTGATCAACGACGAGCGGTGAAATATTGAAATAAATATTATCATCAAATCGAGAAAAGAACTTTAATTTGACCGAGTTAGTGTTAAGTACCTTTTCCGATCCACCGAAACCCTTAATAATGGTGCGTTCGGTATTATGTAGCTTCATACCTAACCGATCACAACACTCCTGAGTGATGAAGTGGCTTTGAGATGCGGAATCCAATAAAGCGCGAATAACATGCCCGTTACCCTTATGATCATATGCGATAACTTGAGCGGTCGATAATAAAATAGTATTCGAAGTTTTATGTGCGAGCACAGAGTGCGCGGACGAGCGGGGCGGTTTACTCATAGCGATAGATGTATAAGCAGCCGTAGTGCACATAGCAACATCGGAGCGCGCGGGCGCAGTCGGCCGCGTGGAGGGGCGCGCCGCTGCTGTCGCATCTCCCGGTGGCGGCGAGGGCGCCGCGGCCGGGGGCGTCGTCGCGGTGTTCGCTTCACGTTTGAAATGCAATAACGTGTGATGATTTAATCCACACACACGACAATTTGACTTCGATGAACAATTCGAAATGCGGTGTTTTAAACTCAGACAATTTACACAAGCATTATTATCCTTCACACATTTATAGCGATCATGCGGAGATAACTTATTAAAGTCTGAACACTTAAATAAATGCTGATGCGTAATATTTGTGCAAAGACACTTGGGAGCGTCACTACTAGATGTACTTAGGTACGTTTGGTACTTAGGCGGTTGCGAAGCGTTATTGTTATTTACGCGGCGATTATAAGAAATATTAGAATTATTGGAATTTTGACGACTATTATTATTAGTCGTACGAGTAAGTGAACTACACTGGGCAGTCTGGAATCGTTCCAAAGCATTTGCGCGGTTTTTTATGAATTCGACTAAGTTATCAAAAGTAGGCATTTGCGAGCTACTATAATTCAACTCAAATGCGCGTGCGGTATCAGAGTCGATTTTCTTCAAAGCGATATGCACTAAAACTAGATCAAATAGGTTATCTAGATTTAGGTTCTGTAAAGCGCGTACTACATTTGTAAACTTATCAGTAAATAAATCAAAGTTAGTTGCGGAAGCAGATTGTAAGGGTTTGAAATCAAACAATTGATTTAAATACGACGAGACGAGCATGCGTTTATCGTCATACTTATTAATGAGCGTCTGCAATATTAAATTGTAATTACCGGCGCACGGAACAATACCCGAAACCTGCGACAAGGCTTTACCCGTTAATTTACCTAACAAGTAATATAATTTATCTGAGTCGTTCAAATGCGAATTTTGATGTACGACTGTATTAAAACTAGCATAAAATAACGACCAGTCGCGTATTTCTCCCGAGAAGGAAGGAATTTCGATAGCCGGTAATTTTGGCCTCGATTTCTGAAAAGAACAATCATCGCGCGAATTACGTAAAGTTGACATGAACTGAGACTGCGTTCGTTTGATTCTACTGCATAAAGATTCAAAAGCAATTAAACTACTATAATCGGGTTTAGCCGTTCGGTCTAATGACAACAAATGAGAATTATATTCATTTAAAACCCGTTTGAAATCTTCGCGTAAAGAATCAATCTGCGTGGACTCGCCAAGGAATACCTCCATACTTGCGGTGTTCGAATGCGAATCTAACGATAAGTCATAAATTCTTTGCACTATTTCGAAAATGGCTTCTCGTTGAGCTTGTAATATCATTAATTGAGGGTTAGTAGTGACTTCCTCGTCTTCGCTATGTTCTGAAGGAACCTTCTTGGGCGGCATTTTGAAAAGTTATTTAAACAACAACAAGAAGGGCGAATACGACCAAGTTAAGCGGAACAGTAATGCGGCGTAATTAAAAAGGTTAAATTAACGCGGAAAAATAATGTGTGTCACTATTACGCGGGCGTGTAATACGCGATGCGTCTGACTTTACTCGGTCGGATTATATGGAACAAAATGGAATGTTAGATAGGTATCTATGCGAAGGTATGAAAAATATTAATTAGCGAAATAAATGACGATATGGGATTTAAGTTAAGCCACGTTTAGGAATGTAATTAACTTGTAAATGCAATATTCGTCGAAAACTTTAAATAAATATGAAAACACTAACAAAATATATCACGTAGCGGCGTGCCACGGGCGGGAATAACAACTACCTACTTGATGATATTCGCAATGAATACGCAAGAAAAAGTAGGAAATCACTTATTAGGACCTATTTAAGTATGCTAATAAGGGCGGAGCGGTAAATGAACACTAAAATATCCGGTAATTCGGTTCGAAATGGACCACTATGGTTATGCCAGTAAGTTATTTTTGAAATGGACTGTATCTGGGTTTGGTACGCGCAATAAAATGGTAATCGGGAATAGAGGAGGCAAGGAAATGCAGCACAAACCTGGTAGGAGCACAGCTAGGAGCACTCCGACAGCTTGACGTGTCCTCCAGAACCCAGCAGGCAGCCAGCGATCTGCGGCAGCACGACCCGCGGTTCCTCCAGTTCACCGGTTACTTATTGCACTCGCGGATGGCACAACCGTTGAGGGAAGCGGGAATGTACGATGGGGCGCAATGCCCACAGCGGGAACGTATTTAATAAGCGGTAGCGGTATAAGAGCGTGGTAACAACTTGTCGCGAAGCGACGCGGTGCGGTGCGGTAATTCAACTCAACTCGACTCGACTGTCCGAATATCAACGGCGCGTGCGGCGCGCCGGGCGTTTTGCGTTGTCTGTGCTTGCATGTTTATGGTAGGGAAGGAGGAATAGGGAAGCGTACCACAGATTAATTAATTTTATCATTACAGATTATTAATATTATCATATTGGCGTAACCAAAAACAATAGTTCTGTTAATGATGCATTCTATTGTATTCAAATTTAATTACATATATTTATAAAAATAAATAATTTTAAAATATAAAACAAACATTATTGTGGTAACAAGTAAGTAAATATAATGTAAACTTAATATACTTTTGGTATATAAAATATTTATTTTTATCATGATAAAGCTTGGCATATTTACAGATTCTTAACTTACAATGTACATTTAACTGGAACTATGCAGACTTGTTCGTCATCTGCATAAGTTTTTATTTGACGTCCAGGTTAGAACAAGTCAATCAGAAGGTAACAGCAGTCAAAGGACAGGTAAGATTTTGTTTAGTAATTATTATTACGAAATAGGACATATTATAATAGTAATTATTATATGTACTATTATTTCTTCTGTGCTATTATTAAGACAACTGTGAGATGATTATGATGACTGTGAGAGTGAGAAACTCGGCATACTTTGAGCTTTAGATGCGTTATGCCCTTACAAATCTACCAAAAAATTTGTTACGAAAAGAGCTACCTACAACACACACACACGTTTATTTTTTGTTTCACTACACCAATCAATCACACTGGTATAATACACGAAGGCATTTTAACGCTGTATGTCAAATGTCTTCACTTCTGACATCAACAAAAGCGTGCGTTACCTCTTGTATTGACAGAGCGACTACGAGCAAAACGGTCAATTGCCTATTCTTACGCTCTTCATCGTCCGCGCGCTAGTAGCTACATAATAATATCTAGTAGACACAATTCAGAACATATTTGTAACCTACCCCTAATATTACATTTTGTACTACTGTACCATTATGTTAATACGCGAAGCAAAAACGATATACCCCTTTTTTAATTTAACATTAAATTTGCACGATGTCAACTAAAATCCATTAATGGATATTTTTCCAATTTAATGTCTACTTAAACCCATTATCCATGGAAAATCAAATAATGGATCTCGTTACACCCGACGAGTGCCCAAAGATCCATTATTATAAAAATATAAATAATAATAAATAAACAAAATTGTAGATAAAGAGTGTCTCGGTAAGAACTTGAATTTTGGAAAGAAAAAAATATTTATATTTAATACTTTTATTTATTTGTTTTCGTCGACAGTTGTTACTTCAAAATGTACTGCAAAAATTTAGTCAAAATAGTTATGGTTATGTGAAAATGTCGGTTCACATTAATATATCAATATAATACCCAAAATAATTTAATGAAAAGGTAATTTTTTTACTAATATCTATCGATGTCTAAAACTTTACCTTTAAGATGGTCCCACCGTCACACTGGCGAGCCATACGCGAAGAATACAACCGAGCCACGAGCCTCGTAAGACGAGTCGATGACGTCATCAGCGGGGTCATATTTATATCCTATGCCAATAACCTCTTCTTCATCTGTCTACAATTGTTACATACGCTCGCGTAAGTGAAGATTTTATTTATTTACTAGCTTTTGCCCGCAGCTTCGCATACGGAAATTATGTTTTACCTTATTTGTAACTCTTGCAGAAGAAAATTTAATAAACAGTGAATTTATATTGAAGTACTTATATTTAGTAATTTATATACTGAAATCCACGATAAAATCACAAAGGATTCCTCCAGGAGCGGGTATTGAAAAATAAGCAATATTCATATCAATTTGTATTTTTTTCCCTTTATTTGCAAAATTTTGTAAACTTAAAAAATACATGTTCCATCAATTTAAGCAAGGAACATTTGTTGCAAATTTGAAGCAAATCGGTTGATGTTTTAAAAATATTTCATACAAACTTTCATCCCGTTTCCCGGGAAAACCTTTTAATTTTTCGGGATAAAAAGTATTCTAAAATATGACCCGAAGTATTAGTAACAACTTTACCAATTTTCATCGAAATCCGTTCTGGGGTTTTCATTTGATGCCCGGACAGACAAACAGACAGACAGACAGACAGACAGACAGACAGACAGACAGACAATAATTCTAAAAAAAAATATTTTTCTAACACGTTATTGAAGTGTCCCCTAATCGAAATTTAAAAAAAATATTTAATGTACAGAAAATTTGCCCTTTGAGTTTTATTATAGTAAATATTTATTTATTTATTTGTTTATTTATTTATTTATTTATTTATTTAGTACAAAGGCGGACTTCATGCTAAAAGCATTCTCTACCAGTCAACCTTCGGGGAGCAAGAGAAACATCAATACGGTATTGTGAAAATAATGAAGAGAAAAACAAAATATTATATACTAAAAGGGTACTTAATAAACATAAAATAAAATATGACTATACCTATATATAAATATATTATACAAATAAATAAATATGTTCATTTATAATGCATACACAATATATAAAATTCTCGTGTCACGTATAGATCCAGTCATGCCAAATTACGACTTTCCAGTACTCAGTGTCTTCGGTTTTGACTGCGAAACTGTAAAAACTACAAAAATAAGAAGTGAACTTCAAAAATATTTTAAACTCTGCTTTGAAAATTTTATACCTTGAAGATATTAGATATTATTAGGACATTTGTAAGAATAATAAAATTGGAACACGCCAAACTTTCGGGTATAAAAGTAAAGTTACAATAGATAAATTTTAGTATAATTATTAGAACGGATCTCGTGAAACTTGATTTCTACTATAAGTACTATTATTTCTTCTGTGCTTCTATAGCATTATACAGATGCGTTAATAAAAACTCTGAGCATTTATAAAAACTTGAAAGACATTGCCATAGCCATTACGTCGGAAACTATTAAGAAGATTAATATTTCCCAGCTAAAAAGATATGGAAGTGAGTTATTCCATTTTAAATGTCTATTACAATTTATTCTTCTTTAAATATATTAGTAGAAAATGTTTAATATGCATTTACCTACTAAGTACAGGCTACATACTACTTAATTTATAAAGGAGTTGTCTCTGGATTATCTCAGTTGTAATTTTTGTCCGTCGTAACGGTCTTAATCTACATTGTACTAAAAATAAAAAATATCTAAGTTAAACTACATTTTATTTCTATTTACACTTAATAATAATACTTAATAATTTAATTATTAAAATAAATCTTAATTAAAAAAAAAAACAGAATTTAACAAACGTTAACACAACTAATAATGGCAGTGTTACTCCTTCAGAGATCCAACTATCCAGCAAGGCAGATCGACGGGACCTCATTACATAAGGTTTTGTGTTGACTGCAAAAACCAGAAACTGCTTCTAAATCTAATTTCAAATTTCCTGTAAATGTTGACAAATAATTTTGTTTACAGAGATGGCATTAAGGCAACACCTTCTTGTAGAATCGGAGAAATTGACATAAGGTGAGGTTTTGCTTACACACGGTACACAAAATATGACCTTATACTTAAATTTCTTTGTATGCCTATTTAAACGTTAATCTCCTTACGTCGTTCGTTAAGGCTTCTTTAAGCCAAACGCAAATTATTGAAAGTTACTGAGGTTATATAGTACGTCATTTAAATTCACAGCTTGTCCATTTATTAATTGTTAAGTTTTCCTCACGTTAAAACAACATTAACTATATTTCTGGAGGAGATCCGATGTGTATTAATATAATTATAGTTTCACTGGCTCGACAATACCCACGTATTTTATTATAGCACATGCACTGTTGTACGTACGCGCCATTCGGCTTCCGCCATGTCAGTGACCACAGAGTACGTAACCCATAGATTACCCCCAATAGATACCGCATACAAGGCAACTGACGAGCGTTAACACATACGTGCATTTGCAAGTCACCGACAATAGTGTCGACCAATACTGACCCGTCAAGTCCAAGTATGAATTAGAAATAGCCAATCACAGCGCATTGTTTTGTTCCCCGCAAGCCGCGCCTTCCGCCAAATTTTGTGAGTTCAAACTCTAAGAAAATGTCACTTATGCGGTATCTATTGGGGGTAATCTATGACGTAACCACTTCGTAAATGACAGTGATGTTTGCCATGTAATACAGAGACACACGAGGCAGTGTATTTATGCTATCGCAAAAGCAACAACCCATAATTGTCCCACTGCTGGGCTCGGGGTCTCCTCTCACAATGTGAGGGGTATTAGGCCATAGTCTACCACGCTGGCCAAGTGCGGATTGGTAGACTTCACACACCTTTGAGAACTTTATGAAGAACTCTCCGGTGTGCAGGTTTCCTCACGATGTTTTCCTTCACCGAAGCAAGTGATAATTAACTTCTAATACGCACATAATATTTGAAAATTAGAGGTGCGTGCCAGGATTTGAACTCGGGCCCCTTCGTTCGGGAGACCAACGTTCTAACCGCTAGGCTATCACTGCTTTTTATTATCTATGCTATATCTATGCTATAACGCACATACACTAAAAATTCTATCACAGAAATAATAAATAACCATGTTTTAAATCTACTGCTTTTTCTTTTTATTGCCAGACCGCTGAAAGGTTACGAGCAACCAATGTACTTCGTGTACTCGTTCATGTTCCTCGTGATGAGGTCTTTAACTGTGTCGCTGATAGCAGCCAGAGTGCATACGTCTAGTAAGAAGCCCGCGTTTGCACTCTACGATGTTCCGTCGACGGTTTACTGCGTTGAGGTATGAGATTGTCTCATTTTTTTGCCAATGAAAGAACAGACAAGCACCAAGCCACGACATCATTAAAAAGAATGGCATAATGTATCGGGTGTTGCCAGTAAACCGTAGGTATAGTACCTATGACATGAGTATTATCGGGACTAAACTGGGTGGTACAGGTCCCAGTGACCTTAACAGCAGGAACTTTTCGCCGTAACCTCATCTGTTGTTCAGTAAGGTGCTACATAAGGGGTGGTTTAGACATAAGAACAAAAAAGCTATTAACACCTCGAGCAAACCTAACTTGGTCTCAAAGATGGAGCCCTTTATACTGCCTTCAATAGTACTGTTAATACCATCTGCGAGTCGACATGATGAGCTTTCGATTCCGGATATTGGTTTAAAAAATGTCACAGGTGGACTTCTTCAGTAATCCCTCAATATGTTCTAGAGCATCTGCATTCTGAATTTGATGAAAATCATCTGGTTAGATCTGGAAAATCTTTCATTTGATTTTTATTCTAATTGTAAAATGTTCCCTATAAATATAATTTGCCCAAGTAATTTATCAAGGGACAAACTGCTTTTTGCAATCATTTCAAGACAATTGTTTCTAGACCCATCTTTTAAATCCCGTATCAATCTTTTAAATTTTTTCGCATAATAAAAGATCCTTTTTTGGGATAAAAATAGTTAAAACAAACTTTTCGGGACATAAAATAATTTCTTAAGTATTTAATGTTTTCAAATGTAGCACTGTGTTGAATTTAAAGACCCAAAAAAAATCACATTTACTTATTTTAATATTTTTTTCAGATACAACGATTTTTAGACCAAATTCACGGAGAGACTGTTGCGCTTAGTGGGCTTCAGTTCTTTAATATCAAGCGAGGATTAGTATTAGCGGTAAGCGTTGATTCTCATCAATAACAGGCACCTTTTTTCATTTTTTTTTTCATTTTAAAACAGTCACCTATTTTAACCCCCGACGAAAACAGAGGGGTGTTATAAGTTTAACGTGTCTGTGTATCTGTGTGTCTGTGTATCCGTGAATCTGTGAATCTGTGTGTCTGTGTGTGTATCTGTGTATCTGTGTCTGTCTGTGAACATCCAAACGGATGAACCGATTTTGATCTAGTTTTTTTTTTGTCTGAAAGGTGACTTAATCGAGAGTGTTGTTTAGTGTAACTGTCGGGGGTGTTTTAAATTTAAATTTAAGATTGTTATTGATTTAAAAGCAAGATAATAATTTAAAAATTAAGACATATTTTGACGTTGCCCACTCCTGGCTTCATCATCAAACCATTAACGTTGCCTCGTTCATTTTCATCAGGCTTCATCTTTAAGTGGCACTTAGGCCAAAGTCAACATCAACAACAACAACAAGTAGGCCAAAGGTTACATCATTTCATTTCAGAGTTTCTATGGCTACTTTCATCATCAGACCACCTCAAGCGAATAGCTGAAAATAGGTTATAGATTTGAATGATTTTATTGTGAGATTAAGCTATAGCCATCGAGCATAATTATTATGGTCCAACAAGTAACCACTGCAATTCTCTTGTTGAAAACCTTATGAGGTTTGGGGTTTTACATTTCTTCTGTGGTTTTACTTAAAACACTGAATCTTTAAAAAATCCACTATGAAATAAAATCTATGTATTACTACATTTATCTACTTTTATGTCTTCTATGGTATTACTAAAAAGTTCTTGCTCAAATATATTCCATCTTGCAATGTCATTTTAATCAAAGGTTACTACTGTAGTTTCAACGACGTCTAGAGTGAATATTTTCTCTGAATCGCGTTACAAGTAATTTGTCTCAAGAATGATTGGTGCATAGTATTTTCTTCAGCAAATCGTGTAAGATTACATGAGAAGTAATAAAATTTGTCTCCAAATTGCTTTGTTCGCAATATGTCGGTGAACAGCGAATTTTGTATTTCAATCTTCATTTGAAATTAAAATGTTTTAATTATAATAAACGCTAATTACTCTCTTGAAACTCAAGGTTTGTTTGAGAAGTATTGAATTATAAATCTAGTATAATCAAATGTATTTTTTTAATATACCTCTGTTTATAGATTTTTTAACTTTAATATTCTATAGCTTTATTTTTTTAATATGTTGCTGGGTTACAATAAAGTTAATTGAATTACGCTCAAAATGAGTACAAAACGTATTAAAGTTTCATATTACTCGTATTATTTATCTTAGCTCTAATGTGGCTGCCACTTTAATCCCTAGAACACTTATCTACTTTACAAAACGCAAAATTTCACATTAGAACTATTTACATAAGTTTTCCGATACCGCTTGTGACTTAAGTCATAATCGCATTAACCTGTGAGAACTCACAGTTGTATTTAAATAACAACGCAGAAAATAGGCAGTTTCTTGAAGCTATCAAGATTTCAGTTAAAATGAACAGTTTATATTACATCTATCAAAGAATTCTTTTAAGGGCATTTACTTTTACACGTATCTATTCCGTCGTAAACTTGAATAGTTATCAGGTCAAAAAGATCTCAGTTTCATGAATTAATTAAATTGTACTCATCAATATCAATATCATTATTTTCCTCGTACATCAATGTTTTAAGTCTGCAAAGTATGTTACTTAATACTCTTCATCATTAGTATCATTAGTTTGCTCAAATGGCATAGTTTATTACTGAAAAGAAATTCCATTCCATTGTAGTCATCTGTTACAATTTTATCTTTCCTCCAAACTTCTTCATTCTCTGCAGCCTTAACTAATTTATATTGTTAAAACTTTGTAGCCTGAACTATATATCCGTCTTAAAGTTAGAATCTATAAACAGAATCATAAACGATTCTTTATGCGTTAATGCTTACCCGCTAGAAACAATGTCACGATTCACTGGACTGTTCATCTTTTATGTTCATCTTCAGTTAGATTCACTGAACTGATTACTAAATGACTAACCATTTATTCACTTTCAGGCTTAGCTTTTGGTGTTCTCTAGTAATGGTATAAAGTTAGTCTCTATATTTCTACAATTACTTATTAATTAGGTATATTTCGTTATGGTATTATGGTGAAATTTTCTACAGAGATGTATCAATATGTAAATTCTCTTCAGTTCGTCTAAAAAACCAAAGTTTAGCCGTAGATATTAGACACAATTGTTAATAATTGTTATGTATACCATTTAATAAATTTAAAGTATATAACATAATTTTATTATTGCAATATCTGCAGAAAATCAATTCAAATGTTTCTCACTATGTAAAAAGAATAACGAAACGTTTTTCTTACTCCGCGGAAATTGATCCGTTAATTGGATGAAAATATTCTATTCATACTGTTAGTTACGAATAATTATGCAAAGTATCGTTTATGTAAATTTGTACTGTGGGATTCATATCATACATCCAAAAAAGTTTGTCAAAAGTTTAAAAGTAATAAGTTTCGACATCTAATGATAAAGCCGTAAACACCGAATATATTCAAAGAAGACACTGAAGAACTTGCCATCTTATAAAACATGAGTAAAAACTACACCGTATAATATAAAACTTACTTCATTTATCGAGATTATGGTCGAAATTGCGGTCTCGTTGCCAACAACACAGGATATTTTATGACTATATTATTTTTTGCCAGATTACAACTATAACTTTAATAATTAATGTTTATACCCACCAAGGTTTTATTTGTTCTAGATCGCGGGAACTATTGTGACGTATGAGCTGGTACTGCTTCAGTTTACTGGCGTAACGCCCACCTCTTCACCGCCTACCATTCTATCTAGAACTATCTAAAGAATAAACACCATTATATTCTAAGGCCATTCTAGTTCAGTTTAAGTAATCCGTTACGCTTAGCAAAAAATCTTGGCAGAAATGAATATGCTCCAGAATTAAAAACTTTTGAATTTTGTTCAGAATAAATATAGCATAAGGTTTATGCGAAAGAGGCGTTTATCGTCACATTAGCAAAGTTTGCTTTGAAATAACTTGTTTAATACATTATGTTTAATGTGTTTATTATGCACCAATATTTACAAAAAATATGTTATAATATTTAGAGATAGGATGCAGAAAATAAGCGGTAATTCCACTGAGGAACAAAATAAATATAAAACTCATTACAATACTTTCTTATAAGCCAGCCCTCATTTATTAATACAATACAATATAATTTTATTAATATTATATTAACAGAACTTATTGCCACTAAATCGTACCTTTAGTTTGGTACTTCTTACCAACAGAACTACTGCCACTAAAAAGTTGCATTAGTTCCGTTTACCAACTAACAACCAAGCTACTCCCACTAGACTGCTATTGGCCTTTACAACTTCACGTAGACAGAATTACCAGTTCTGATTTTAAAAGCAGCTTTCAGTAGTTATTTAAACAAGATAGATGTTATGTCTGTAAGTATTTTTGTAACTCGACAGCGGAATCCGCGATGAGTTTCAAAATTCCTATTCTATAAAACTCGACAGTACAGCTGGCGCCGCAGTGTCGAATACGGCGGTGAGAAAAACTACTCGTTCAGGCTAATTTGACATTTTTGGTATTCGGTAAGGGATTTATTTGTCTCGATCATCGAATAACGTTACCGTCGAAGCTCGTGTTCAACTGTCAAATGAGAAGTGAGCTTCAATTTCGAGTTCATATTTTAGAGAATAGCCCTCCAGCTTTCGACGTATAATGTAATTGTTTATGTGTCAAAATATAACAATATCATTTCGTATTTCACTATAGCGGCAGCGACCTGAAATAAATGTTTCAAATAAATCAAAAAAAATTTTTTTTGATGTAATACATACTTATATGTAATGATATTTTAAATGCTTAATTATATTACAAAAAAACTGTTTATAAATGAAGTCTGTACATTAGTGTACATACATAATGAAATACGATGGGAAATAAATTTTGAAATCATCGACGATGAATTATGATATTATTAAATTAATGGTATTCATCGCTAACCCATTTTATTTCATCATTGAAACTTACCTCCAGTAATGTTTCTCTGTTCATAAAAAATATTCCCAAACCACTTAAACTGACGTCATCATTGTCTAAATAATACTTTAACCGTATTATCTGAAACAATGCAGTATATATAAAAAAAACTGTGATTAGATATTTCTCTACTAAGTGTATTAAAATTATTTTATTTATTATTAGACTTCATGGATAAACGTTTTGTAAAAATTAGATATAAAAGAATAAGGTTAGATTAAAAAGCGTAAAGATAATAAAACATGGCAGGTTACAAAACAATGAGTAACAAATATTTATAGAAACATGCAGAAATAAAAAGAATACCTATTCAAAATCTTATATAAAAATTCAACTTCTGAAATAATGGGGCTGCAACTCGAAAAGTAGTAGAATAAAATTTCCATACTAAATTCTACAATGTGTCGCCGGCCTATAAGGACGAGAGAAGGAAGAATAACTAAGAGATACTGCTTCGTTCGTTGTTTTAGCACACGGAAGAGTAGAGTTGGAATCAAGAGACAGATGCTTTACTAATTGTAGTACGCGTTCACTTCAAGTTTGCCCTCGTGGACCGTACGATTTCACAGCTAACGGTAATGTAGACAAAAAGTCATCAAATAATTTCACTACTTTAAATAACAAATTACGTTTGCCACTAACTTTGTGTAAAACATTTTCTACTTTAGTCATTGTAGCGACAAAAATCAACGAACATAAAATAAATCAGTAGAAAAATAATTAAACAAAATTAACATCAAAATCAACAACAAACTCAAGAAAGCACGCACCGCACGGGACCTCAAAAATACGCGGGTAGCGTTGCTGTCCGTACTAAATGAAGTGCGGTACGAGGAGCGGGACGGGAGGTACGGGCAAACTTGAAGTGAACGCGTAGTAAATAACTCACCTCAATGTTATATCTATAGCTGGGACACTTGTGTAAGCTAGACAACGCTTGTTTTGAGTGCAGATTGACATCAGCAGCTGCAAGTATCAAACTGACGGCTCTGAATATCAACCAACCGACGGATATGATGTAGTAAGTATCAGCTAATACTGCTCCGTCACTTTTTCTAGAATAATCATGGAAGATTACTACCAGTGAAACAATTGTCATTTTTGGAATCATTGATACCAGTTTTACAATTTGTAAGATTTACCAATAGCAATTCTGGAAACTTATTTTTTAAGTTGAAAATAGTACCCGCAGCCGATTTTATTATTCTTAAATTGGATATTTAAGGAACTTAACATTTTTGTTATGTGTCATTTTGATGGTATATTATATTCAAAATTGTATTTAATCAACTTAATCGTTTAAAATTTTGTTTGTTGTTGCAAGATATTTTTATAGTAATGGTTCCACCATACTAACTAATAGCTACTTCTTCTCTATCCCTAATGAATTATCCTTATTGAATAAATTATCATTATTATATATTTATCCTTCTTAATAAATAATTAAAATTATAAAAAAGCAAGTAAATAACTTAAAAATTGTTTCAAGTTTGCTATTTATAAAGTAAACGATCTCTTTATATAATCAGCTTTATGTTATTTGATTACTTAACTTTCCTACCTTAGAATAAGATACAGCTGCAAACATATGAAGTAGAAATTGTTGAGGTTACAGAGTATAGTTAATCCCCCTAATGTCTTATTCACCTTCCGAACTAAATCTGCCTGCTGCAGGAATGCTTCTCTCAACTTCCGCCATGTGCTCACACGCATTGATAAGGAAGAACCTGTCTGATAATAAAATGTAATAATCAACTCAGTTATTAGTAATCAACCCATTCAATTATGTTACTAGGGGGTGCGATATTTAATGTTGAGGTACACTTTACATCGCATTTTAACTTATTTTCAGACTTTTGCATAGACTAGTTAGAATAGAGTAGACTAATAGAATAGAATATGCATCACATAAAATCAAAAGTGAGAAATAAAGCCAAACAAGAGAAGTAAGGTGACATGATCATTATATTATAATATTTTTAAAACTCTATCTCCCTAGTTACATGTTTAATTACCAGGAAGGTTTAAAATCTGATAAAATATAAATGTAAAAGAAAAAGAAAAGAAAAGAAAGAGAAGAACATTCCTTTGCCACATAAAACACAGAAAATTGTAGAAATTAAAAAACCTTTCCTCGCAGATGTTTTTCATATGCCACAAATCGTTTCACGTATGTGTTAAGGCGATGGTACCTAGACGTAAGACCCATGCTTATCAGGATCACTATCAAATCTTGGAAGTTCCAAATAAATGTGGCGATTTTACTCGAAATGAAAACAGAGATTCCTATCCATATGCTATATTCGTCTGTAAACATAAAAAATAAAGACTTAACAAAATTGGAGATTATGATGGAAAGCGACTTCTTCTCTTATTCATTAAAAAAATTGAGTTATTTAAACTTCCTACTTAGAAATAACCATGGTATCTTTATATGACCTTAATCCAGCTATTATGGCTCCAGAAACTTTTAGTTTACAGAACGCAGAAAATTTTGGAAACATATATAAAACTCACCCGGATGCAGCATGAACCCATGAGTACTTAAGATGTAACGGCGAAACCATTCCAGAGGAGGGCAGTCAAATTTTGTCGCAGCTGTTATGCTTAATCCATGTTCAACTAAACGGTAAACAGAAAAAAACGTGTGTGTGTGTGTGTGTGGGTACTTATGTACGCACGTAAGAAGTTATACTTTAACTTACCTCTTACTTAAAAGTACCTCTCGCTCGCACCCACAACCCGGCGCGCGCTAGAAATCCAAAACAACTCCTAGCGACTGCTATGCGCCTAGTATCACGCACCTTCATCATATCGTTTTTTTGGTCCCATCGTAAATACTTTACTCTCATATTTTTTTCCAAATGCCCCAAGTGTAACTTCAAAAATTGCGGGATGTTGTCCATAAGAGATCATTGACGTCGGCCAAGACAAATCAATGGTCAATTTTAGGTCAGAGATGAATTTCTCTTTTACTTACAGGTAAGTTCAATATTTCTACTACGCTGTAAGCGATGCAACGTTGTAACTGGTTACTTTTAATAAGCACATCGAAGTTGTTTTACAACAAACAACAAGCAAGTAAATCTAATGGATGAAAATTTACTTCAGATGGTTGGCTTCAACCCATTAGTGACCCAGTACTGGGCAAGGGTCTCTTCTCTTGAGGAGGCCTAGAGCATACTCCACCACGCTGCTCCAGTGTGGATTTGTGAAGGGGTTAGTAGCAAACCTGAGTGTCAGAAGTTTTTAAACCGCCTGAGGGTCTCCGACGTGGCTTAACGATTGTTATCCTATGATAACAACCGGGACCAACGGCTTTACGAGCCCTCCGAAGCACGGAAACGCTCAAGAAATTTTTGCCACCAGTGGTCACCTCAGATGGTTATTCGACAAAAAACCTTCGAAACTAACTTACAAAAATCATACTCCACAATAGATACTAACCACAAGCACAGATAGCCACAAAAGATGTTACAAAGAGTACTCTCTTCTTAATGTTACGGTCAGGAGGCAAGTATAATCCTTTGGTTTCGACACTTGTCCAGTACGTCGTCAAATTCTTCCAAGTTTGTAATAATCTCCAAATTAATAAAAACGATATTATTGTATTTGCATAGAATATTGCTCCTGATAGACGCGCTGTTACTCCACCTGTAAAATTTGAAATCATCTAAGTAAAAAAAGATACAAGAATCAATTTAAATGGTACCAAAACTTACTACATCCTAAACCTCAATAAACCATCATTAACAATGTACCTATACTTCAGTTAAGAAACGTTAATGTTCGTGTAAACGCGGCACAGAAGCCTAAACGCACCATCATTTTACCACTAAAAGGTCTGCAGTATCAGATATTTCCAAATTTAAATTAAATTAAAAAATACTAACGTGAATCACCAGTTCCTGCGAATCCACCAACAGCTCGTATCAGTTTCCATATAGCCATGACTTCGATAGATATCAACGTTGGTAAAATTAGTAAAGTTAGTAAAATGAACTGTTTCTCTCCATAAACGGGGATTCCCAACCATCGTGTGATTGCCAGTATGGGTGTCAACGTAGAAAGATATTCCTGAAACCGTGAAATGTTTTAATGATTCATTCCGGAAATTCCCATCAAGAAGTCCCCTCTGGTGAGGATTTATTTTTTCGTAGTGTTGAGAACCACTAGTAAACTGGTTCTAGGCCTGCAACGGGTTGGTGATGCCTTTTATTTAAGAAATTTCAATTTCATCCATACTTGTACCCTACTGAATTCCTGTTGAGAACCCTAGAATTTAACTCTCTGGTAGTGTCCGACGGGAATATTATCAAATATTAACAGCGTCCAAAATTCTACGGGCCAAAATATATGCTCCTGATCTAACTAATATAACTAACTAATGAGTACTACGTACGCACAACTAGTTGTATAGCACAACTAAATAGGTATTCGTATTGACACAATTATATTTTTAACCGACTTCAAAAAAAGGAGGAGATTCTCAATTCGACTGTATTTTTTTTATATGTTCGTTACCTCAGAACTTTCGACTGGGTGAACCGATTTTGATGATTATTTTTTTTAAATGAAGTCTGGTGCTTGTCATGTGGTCCCACTTAAATTTTATTGAGATCTGACAATGGCATCCATGAGAAAACCATATAAGTCTTAAATTTGCATTAAGTATGTGCACGACAAATGGACGAATAACTCAATATCACGCCAACCGATTTCGATGACTCTTTTTTTTAATCGAAAGCAGGTGCTTGACACGTAGTTCCACATAAATTTGAACGAGATCTGAAAAGTAGTTTTTGAGTAATTTTGAAGTCAGTTATTTTTTGTTAGTAAAATTTAGATTATTTGTGGTCATTTGTTTATCCTTTCGATTTTATTACATAGCTTTCCAGTTTCACTATAGTTGTATTTCAAGGAATGGATTATAAAAGATTCTTATGCTTAGTTACACATAGTTGTGTAAATAGGAACACTTAGTTATGCCATTCAACTAGTTGTGCATACGTAGTTGGTCCATCAGGAAACCGCGGTCGCCGGAAGCACAAACTGTTTGCGGTGCCGCCATCGCGGACGGTAGCACTAGGGTTGCCAGTATGTCGGGATTCGTCTCGATTTTCCCGATATTTCACATGATGTCCAGAGACCCGACAAAATACAAAATGTCCCAACAATTCACTCTAGTCAACAGAACGCGGTCCCCGCAGCCCGCCGCACGCGCTCTAGCCGTTTTTTTTCGTCATCAGCTCGTTTGCTAGCTATTTCCAAAAAAATTTTTGTCCCGACTAATCCCGACTTTTTGAAATTTTGTCCAGATATTTCAGTCTTGCCATCTGGCAACCCTAGGTAGCATGCGCCCGCTCCCCTGTTTCTCGCTTCCTCACCGCTCTAAACACTCTCCTGGAGGGCTATTCTTCAAAAATCCAAAATCGAAATCGAAACTCACTCAAGTGAGACTCGAAAGCGAACTTGCATCATCTTGATATGTCATTCTCTAATCATCTAGTACGCACTTGCGAAGTGAAGTGAGTCTCGAACTCGAACTTCAAAAGACTAAAGATGGCCTCGGTATGGTATTCTTATCGAATACATGTATGTTATTCTCAAATCATCTAGTACGCACTTGCGAAGTGAAGTGAGTCTCGAACTCGAACTTCAATTTTGAAACTCATCGCGGATTTCGCTGTCGAGTTACAAAACAGAATAGCCTTGCTGGACACAAACCCTGAGTATGATGTTTGAGATTCTATGAGCGAGAAGTATGAGCGAGTTGACTTTAATTAATTTGACTGGGTTATACTTAATTTAAAGTAAAATAAATAAATCTCTATCTTTAAATCTAGTTTTTCCACTATTTCCATTAAAAATATAAACTTAACCAATTAAATACATTCCGAACATTTAGGAAAATAAAACTATTACTTAAAGTAGGGTTGCCATCCGTCCTGTTTTCCCAGGACACGTCCTGGTTTTTGTAGTGTCCTGGGACGTCCTGGATAGTTTTTAAACAGCGTCCTGGGTTTTTAAATTTTAAAATTCGCGCGCCTCTTGTAAAAATTTTTACGTTACGGGTGGCCTCACGGCTCGCAAGTTTGCAACTTTATTACTGCGTCCTGTTTTCAAACAGAGTTGTCCTGGTTTCTCCAACTTAAAATCCTGGTTTTTTAAATTTGAGGTTGGCAACCCTAACTTAAAGCGAACAAACTCAAGACCATTGGACTGTGTAAATGTCAGTAAGTAAAAACTATTTTCTGGCTAAAAGAAAGTCTAGATAGAACTATTGCATTCCTCACTTTCTTCATTTAAAATGTAGCTTGCAGTGAGCAGTTGCAGTACTGTGCAGTTATTTAAAGACAGATGTTATTGTGTCGTGCTGAAACTGTTTTACTTAAAAGCCGATTTTTTCAGCATCCGAATAAAATTAATGAAACTCCACCATTTTACCAATTTTATAACGTTAAAGGTAAATTAAGTCCACTTAATTAATTTCGTGGGTTGAGTAGCAAAAATCTATTATAGCGTTCTATAAAATACGTAGAAGTGAATCATTTAATTTGATACATCACATGTTCCTTAATTATTTATCTTAACCTCCAACGCAAAGAGAGCGGTATTAAAAGTTTCACGTGTTGTGTGTATGTGTGACTGTCTGTCTGTTGTATCATTTAAATTTTATGAATAATTGTTACACACGGACCTAAAAAAACAGAAGTAATCCCAACAACAAATTCAGTGAAGCACCCATAGTAATACCGACTCTCTATTCGTACAAGTACACACACCCACACATTGACACATCACTGCTTCAATCGCGAATCAAAAATTACGCACACATGGTAAGCGGGCGGCCATTGCTATGCTTCACGCTCGATTAGACGAGGTTACGTCCGTCTTTTTTTCAGGTCCGTGTTGTTACCATTATAATTTTATACAATATCAACAAAATGACGTTGTCTAGACGATATCTACTATTCTTCAATTCAATTTAAAACCGACTATTGTGAGTTCTTACATTTCTAAGATAATACTATAAAGATAGATGAATCGAATACTTACATCGAAATACTTTTCTTTTTGTACAGCTGTATCCACTTTCATTAGGATTTTACTTTTATAATGTTTTAAAATGATCTGAATGTGTTTGATGATTACGATCTAAGGCCAAAGTATCGTTTTAAAAATATGCGTACCGAAGTTTTTAGTTTAAGTACGACTATTTGGTCTTAATTAAAAAAACATTTTCTTTTTGTTTTTCCCTGTATAAATCTCCATTAAATGTATCGTTGATAAATTAAATTATTACACATATATTACCTAAATGCCTTTTTTATTCCACTAACAACGAGCCAAACCGCATCGGCAAATGTTTATTGTCCACTATGAATATCCATCAACTTTAAGAAACTAAGCTTCAATTAGCAAAATAATTTATTTAAAAGATATGCTTAGATTTTAGACCTTTCGTTAAGTTAATAATATTAATGTAAGTATTAATATTAAATTAGTAAGGATTCACTGAAATAGTTAAAGATTTAGGGCGAAAGTGATAAAAATCAGAAATCCACTCGAAAACATTACATTACAAATAAGTAATTTGTCACTAATGTTTCTGTAACTCTGCTCCACTTGACGTATACTGAATAAATATCATGTTCGAGTTACAATCAAATGAAAATATGGCACTTCTGAATATTTATTAGTTCTGAGTGTACTAAATAGCTTCGAAGGGCACTGTACAAGTTTATTATGTACATTACTTATTTCTTCAAATCACTTAGTCATGTTAATGTTACACTACTAAATAATAATATTTTCAACAAAAGAAAAGCTTATAGAACAAGCAATTATTAAATTTCCTTTCCGTATATCTTGCACGTTAAGAAGGAAATGAGTTAAAATATCTTTGGTGTTTTTCACAATGTAAATTATATTGCATGTCCCCTGCTCATTACTGGTGACCATGGGTGAAAAGTCGATCGATAAAAATACTAGCTAAATATCAATCAAGCGGCATGTTCAATGAATACATTTGGGATTTCCAATCGGTAACATTTATGTGGCTTCAACCATGAACTTTAAACTTACTTTTAAAAAGGCCCTCAGGTCTCATCTACAGGCTTAATTGTCATCAACGTAACCAAGGATATGATCTCAGACGTTATGTTATATGTATGTATATGTAGGTTTATATAAACTTATGTATTTATAGCTATTTATGTATTTATTTATATATGTATTTTGTGTATTTTTGTGTAGGTATTAATATGTATGTATATGTGTAACAATGTAAATACCTTCCCAAACCGCCTTTCGTGCATTTCTACTTTGGCCAATGGTAGAGAATGCTTTCAGCATTAAGCTCGCCATTTGTACCGTGATATTTTATTGTGGTCAATAAAGGTTAAATAAAATAAAATAAAAATAAACTTTATATTATACTCGTACATACATAGATCTGGATGGCACGCTACGGAGAAGTACTCGAAGACGGGTCACATGACATTGGATGAAGAATTTCGACCAATCACAGGCCCGATCGTACGAATTGTAGCCACTGCATGGTGGGGTGCATAGATGGAGTATCTATCTATAGATTCAGCTACGGCGTGGCCTTACATGAGTCAGAGAATTTACATTTCGATGAGGTTATTTTAAAAGAAGTGTAACAAAATTTAAAAAGCAGCCCAGAATACTGCCACCCAGCATCGTACTCAAACTTATATACTTAAACTTACTACGATTTTCTGCTTAAAAAACAAACTGAAACTTTTAATCTCCAAATAGTCAACTCACTCTTCGTTTTTTGCACTTGTGACAAACAATATACATATACCTATGTATAATATAATCAGCCACGGTGACGGGGACAAAAAATAATATTTTGTTTCTATTTTATTTTCTTATTTTGTTTCTCGCTCTGTCAAATGTATGGGAGAATCTACTGGTTCTAAATCTATGGTGGGGTATGTAACTTCGAGGTTTTGTCTGCGTTTGAATTTCGTTTGAAGCGCATATACATGCATTGTTTGCGCGTCGTCGGCGCGAATGCGCCGTGACCTTTTAACTTTGATCCGATAACTTTTGACCTATTTTTGTAACAATCAGCATGACAGATAATGGTTACCATGCGCGCCCGTGCTAAGGGTCCTGGGTTTGATTCCCAGCGAGTCGATTTGAATGATGAGTTTGAATTTCTGTTCTCGGTCTGGGTGTGTCCTTGTCTTTGTGTGTTGTCCATAGCACAGGGAATCAATCACTACTTAGTACAGAATCACCATACTGTTAGCGTGCTTTCTATTATTACAGTGTAAAGTACCCTTAGGGCTATTATTTTGTACTATTGTGAATATAAGTATGGTGTTGACTAAAACATACTACTATCATCAGTCGTCACTTGGTGGCGCTAGTGAGCATATTGGCGACATTGATGTCGACGTTAGAGCATAAAACTGAGTAATCGAAACATTCGCCATTCGACAGTCGACCTGGATGGTCGCATGCAAACCCGAGGCAAAGGTTACTTCTCTGTTGAAGTCTGTGATTTTAGTGATAACTTATTTTGTGATAAATATAATGAAAAGTGTGATTAAAATAATTGTGAAATATCGTCGTTTTATTGGGCCGAGCCTACAGTTCAGAAGAAGGAATGGACAGATAGAAGAATCTCTCGCCACGCCCCAAAGAGATAAAAACGTGAGTATTTTATTATTTTTTCCTGATGACACGTGCTGAATTTAGGAAAATGGAGAACTATGCGATTATTTTTGAAGGTTAAATGTCTAGCCACGCCACAAAGAGGTGAGGTGAAATAAAAATGTGAGTAATTTTTTTTTCTCTCTTTCTTCTGATGACAAGTGTCGAAATTGGAAAAATGAAGAAATATAATGGTTTTTTTTTCTAATTTGCGCTTGCTCTTCAATATTTTTGTCTGTCCGATAACGGATGCGAGTTGAAATTTAGATTTTATTGTGTGCAGTTGATCATAATATATGTAAATAGAAAAACAACAAACACCATGAAAAGTGTACTAAACAGATGCTTTATGTATGTGGCAGCCATTGCATAGTAAGTTATTATTGAGCAGTCAAGGCTTAAGGACGTTGCGCACGCGCTTCACATGTTCAGGTGGAACGTTGGTTAAAAAGTAATCGTTCCGTATCCAAGTGATCCGTTAATATTATAACTAGTAATTGTTGATTTTGTAATCTGTATATGAATGTCTTTTGAATCTACGATTTATTTTCATTATAATGAAGGCCTGATCCCCTCACCCGCCTACCCACGTAAATAATCATGGATACGCAAGAAGACACCGATGTGCCTTTTGTTTAATAAAGAAGGGAGGAAAACCAATAAAACTTCCAGGTTATGATGTGGCGTCTTTTATAGAGTAGGTACATAATTACATATTAAGTTTCCTTCACTCCACGGCCAACAACGCGCTTGAGCTCCCTCCATGTCCCGCGAATACATCAATAATTATCAACCTAATAGTTAAATGGGTACTGTAATGCAATGTAAGAATTTTGGAAGCCAAAGATTAAATAAACACCAAGATATATTTCTTACAGGATTTTTTTATTTACTTGAGTATTAGCTAAAGAGGTCACCCAATACAATATTATGTGTATGGTAGTTTCAACTTGATGATACTCTGAAGAGATGGACGTGATGGTAAATTATGAGATGGACAATACAATTATTCTGCCGTTATTGAGTCTCCTTGACTTTAAGATCGTTTTGCTTTATTTTGTTGAGCTAAATTTAACCAAGTGGTGGGTTAATTTTATCTATATACTGGCTGCCCGGATGGACTACGTTCTGTCAACGGTTTTTTTTTATTATTTTGACCCCTCATTTATACGCGCGGCTCGCAGATTGTCTCGTGGCGCGTCCGTAAGCCACGCCCCCTACGCGCGCGAGCGCTATCTGTGTTTACACGCGCGCTGCGTTCAGATGCGTTCGAAACTTCGAACGTTCAACAATGGAGGACATGGTAACAGTAGCAGCCTCAACGCTGACTTTATTAAGCATTATTCAGTATTCTAATTATTTACAAAAAGTTAAAAAACGACGACGTAGAAGATGGTGGATGTTATCTATTCATCGAAATAGAACCCTGTAAGTAACTTGAGTTTTAGTAGAATTAAGTCCCGTAAACATAAAAACGTGCTTACTTAGGAATACAATAAATAATTATATTGAATGCTCAATTTCAATGTTTTAATAAATAAAACATGTTTTAAATAATTCATAATTATTCATTTAATTGCAGTAAATATGGTACATCATCAATCTTACATTAAGTATTTTATTTAGGTACATCTCATTTCAGCTATTTATTTAGTATACAAGTCTTCGTGTAAAATTTGACATAAAAATTTTGTAATGAATTAGTTGTAAGTATGTTAGGATCGGAAACTAGGATTATTAGTTAAATAAGTAGAATGCCAGGTTTGTTCAAATGCAATCATAAAATTCAAATTATGTACCTAATTATTTATTAGACTAATGAATATCCAGCGTGTGCTTCATTATAGTATAGTAAATAAATTTATATTTGGTAAAATTGTTGTAAGTGAAAAGTCGAAAATCGACTTCATGAATGATAAAATGTGACTAACGTTTTAGTGATCTAAAACCATCTTCGCATTAATGTCAGTCTATATAGGACATTTTTTGTCTTTTATTTTTATACGAGTAACCGCCCTCGCTTTGCTTCGGTTTTCTTATTTTTTTACACCTTGGGTTACATTATTGGAGTTTTAATAAGGATCCCTAATTTTTTGAAAATATACTATAGCCTATGTTACTCGGGGATAGTGTAGCTTCCCAACAGTGAAAGAATTTTTGAAATCGGTTCAGTAGTTTCGGAGCCTATTCAATGCAAACAAAAAATCAAATCTTTCCTCTTTATATATTTATTTTTATATATACAAACGCCCAAAAATGAGTTTCCCGCGTTTTTTTTTTCTTCCATTTATGGCATTGCATTAGCGTAAATACGCTCAGCCAAAGAAAAGTAAAACACGAGAAACAGAAGAATAAAATAAACAAATAAAATTATTTACATGAAATATTTTCCCGCGATAACGACCGTTTTTTTATCATTGCCAGCCATACAGATAAATAATCTATGGCCAGCTAACATTGTCACTTATAAGTCATAGACGTGGAGGATAGAGTGGGAGGGCCATCTCTGTGTATGAAAAGTGTCCTTAAAAACGCGTCCAATTACGGGTGGCGCTGCGGTGCGGTGTACAACAGCAATGTTCATTTAACTATTTTTCACACACTAGCGCCATTCTGAAATGGCCATAATTGGAACCTCTATTTTCAGTAAACAGCTGGACACTATTTCAACTTTCCCCTCATTTGAGATGGCCCTTCTTCTACCTTCTATGCTCCATGGCCATAGAAATGCAATATACCATGGATATAATACTTTAACTGGATAACAGATTTCGAAGCGGTAACTGAAGACGTGACGTCACAATGGAATTACCATTTTTGAATAATCACAAGCCGGATTGAGGTTCTTTTTCATAATTGTAGGGTGTCCACACATAGGTAAATTATGTTCTATTTTGATATGGATCTACAAAATGTCTTATAATAATTTCTTCAAAATTATCCTTATGTCATGAAAACTGATGTTTTATAATAAGATTATTTTATTTAAGTTATTATTGAAATGAAACAATATTATTTATTACGGTAAATATCTTTTATTTTAAGTGCACCGCACTTTTAAAAATATTTGAACACAATCGAATGATATTCTGGGACTGTAAATAACATGGACACAATAGAAAAATGGTAATGGTATCTGTTGTGACGTCATCCGTCTTCACAAATAATTCAAATTTCTTTAAGGCAAAATAAAATAAAACTAAAGTGGGCAATAAAGCAAAGTACCTAATCGGTTTCCAAGATTTAAACTTAGCGGACTCCGCTGTATTTATACTTTACTAAATATTAGTTTTTATGTTTAAAAAAAATAGTGACTGACCAACAATTTTTTTTACTTATAGACAAACTATGGACAACTTCCTTCAAGAAATGATGAACGAAGATTTTGGAGAATTTAAAAATTTTTGCAGAATGTCACCGCCTGATTTTGAGCTTTTATTAAACAAAGTTGAACCTTTCATTGCAAAAAAAAATACAACATTTAGAGAAAATATTCCAGCAAAAATACGATTAGCGATTACTTTAAGATTCCTAGCTACAGGCGACAGTTATCGAAGCCTTCACTACTTGTTCAAGATTTCAAGCGCAGCCATCTGCATAATTGTGGATGAAGTGTGCAATGCTATTAACACAGTATTAAAGGATCAGATAAAGGTAATCAATAAAATTAAGTTTGCAAATATATTACTTATTTATTTATAGACTTTAGCAAACAATATTTAAAAGATATATTTTGAAACATCAACTTTACAATCGGAAATGATGAAACTATACATTATAAAATATACGTATAAATCCTCTCATCTCTCTATTATTCTCTTATTCGGTTAGTGGCCAAACCAAGCGTCAGAAATTTTCATGGGGTCAAAAGGCCTTCGACTCCTCCGAAGCACGTCAACGCTCAAATAAATTATTTTAAGCTTATGACAGTCACATAAGGGATCAGCCAAGCTGTCAGGTAAAGCCATCAAAATGCCGTCATTTAAAAAGTTATTCTATATATTGTGATGATCATTTATCGAAGATAGGTTGAAAATTTCCGAAAATTTAAAGACCATAATATTAACTTTTTTAACCGACTTCAAAAAAAGGAGCTGAGATTCTGAATTCGACTGTATTTTTTTATGTTTGTTACCTCAGAACTTCGGGCTGGGCGAACCGATTTCGATGATTCTTTTTTTAATCGAAAGCAGGTGCTTGTCATGTGGTCCCACATAAATTTGAACGAGATCTGACAAGTAGTTTTTGAGTAACTTTGAAGTCGGTTATTTTTTATTAGTAAAATTTAGATTATTAATGTAACCTTAGCAACATAACTTTTTTTTTATAATTGTCAGTCGAGGGAGAGAGGGAGGAAAAGGGAGAGTGACAAAGAGATGGACAGGGAGAGGGAGAGGAGTTTTTAGGCGATACAAAGTTCGCTGGGTCAGCTAGTTGATATTAATTATACTGATTATTGTCACTTAATGCATCTGCGTACGCTTTATCTAAAATATTTTGTGAATTAGAAAGGATGGTCACATTTGGACCAACACTGGTGGACTGTGAAGGATAAAAATCTGGAATCGAAATCTGTATGGGGATTTCCGGATGCTGCTGGACATAAATGTTAGGGGAAGAAGGATGGTCTGGTATAGAAAACTGTGCAGATTGTTGAGATTGCAAGACGGGTGTTACGTTAAATTGGATGTCACGAGAAGAGTGAGACGCACGTCTGTCAGGACGATCTACATAATTACGAGATTTGGAAGTTATCAAAGATGTTGATGGTTGTGTAAAATTAAAATATGCACTATTGTCTTGCTGGGGTGGAGTTGCAAGAAGAAACCCATCGATTTTATACATTATCTGGCGACGTTCTTGTTTTGTATATTCGCGTAATCTGTTCGCCAGTAATTGCGCATATATGTCGCACTCATCCTTTTCCTTATTCTGCGTTAATATTTTATTTAAATTAGCCACCGTATTGTTTATATTTTTTTGGAAATCCGCTTCGGGATGAGGACGCTTCCTAGCCTGGAGTAGGGGAGGCTTATTTTTTATCAATTTATCTATGACTGGTTCGCTTACGCGATTATCATCAGCTGTATTTGGAACATTATCGCCATCACGAGCTTCATCAATTTCTATAATAACTTCATAAGGCAGGGTCGGCGGTGATGCATTCTGAAACAGAATATATTTATACAGCTAATTTATTAGGTACCTACTAGCTTTTGCCTGCAAGCCTGTGACTTAGCGTGAAATGTTGCAATTGCTACCTCGGTTTCTAAGCTATAACAATTACACAATTTACAATTATGTATCTATACTAATATTATAAAGCTGAAGAGTTTGTTTGTTTGGTTGAACACGCTAATCTCAGGAACTACTGGTTCGAATTAAAAAAATATTTTTGTGTTGGATTGTTCATTTATCGAGGAAGGCTTTAGGCTATGGATTTTTGGAAATTCATCCCCTAAGGGGTTAAAATAGAGGTTGGAAGTCATACAAACCAACTTCGTCAGTTTTAGAATTATAAACATATTTTTTTATGTAAGTTTATAGTTATTACCAAAAATTAATTTTAACACATTTTTTGGAAAATCATCCCTTCAAGAGTTAATTTAGGGGATGGAACTTAGTACGCAACTTCGTCAGTTTTGAAGTAAAAAGGGTGAAAATTTGTATATAAGCTTATAGTTAAACAGGGGAGTGGGAGAGGGAAGGGGTAGGGAGAACGGGAGGGAGAGGGAGAAGAAATTTAATGGTCTCTTGTTTGTTAATCCTACCAAAACTATAAAAGTTAAAAGTAATAACAAAATACATTTACTGATTGTTAGGCGATACGAAGTTCGCCGATACACTTAGTTGTATTATATGTGTAGACAGTTTATTAGGTGTAACTTTGAATTTCGCATTATTTTTACGTTATTAAGGAATTTTACGTTAAAAAGGCTATGGGCCATCACGCGATAACGTAGAGTGAAGGTAAAAGTATCCGTGAATGTAGGTAACTTTACAATGGTGAAAGAATGACTGAAATTGGACTTCATCGATTGCAATTACGAAATTTTCCTCTCTATAATTGTTTCTATTATATTCTGTCCACGGAGATTCACGACATACGCATGATATCTTCAATAATTATTGTCGTTTTCTTGCATCTTGCGTACTAAAAGTACGGAATCGGTTTGCTTATTACTTATATTTTATTAAGCAATTGGCATGCAGTCGTCAAATGAAGCGTCGTGGACAGTAGGCCTTAAATTTCAAATTCTTGTCTCTGTCTGTTACAGATGCCACAGACTGCCGATGAGTGGTTGGCTATGGGTACCGGCTTCCATAGAAAATTTCCACATTGTTTGGGCTGTATCGATGGCAAACATGTAGTGTTGCGTTGTCCACCCAAAAGTGGCTCCGAATATTATAATTATAAAGGAACACATAGTATAGTACTCTTAGCATTAGTCGATAATAATTATCGTTTCATTTTTGCTGACATTGGGGCTCAAGGGAGAATTAGTGATGGAGGAATATTCCAAAATAGTGTCCTTTGGGAGAAAATTAACAATAACACTATTAATTTTCCAAGTGATAGGCCGCTTCCCGGCAGGCAATGCAATGTGCCATACATTTTTCTTGGGGATGGAGCATTTGCATTAAGCAAAAATTTAATGAAACCGTTTTCTGGACACCATGACACTGATTCACTGCAACGGACTTTTAACCAACGATTGTCCAGTACCCGTGTAGTGGTTGAAAATGTTTTTGGTGTCTTAACATCGGTGTTTAGAATATTCCAAAAACCAATGCAAGTAGAAAAAAACAAGGCCATAGTAATTACTATGACTTGTATTTTGTTACATAATTTTTTAAGAAATAGCATTACATCTAGGAACATTTACACACCTCCTGGTACTTTCGATACAATAATTAATGAAGAAGTAACTCACGAAGGGTCTTGGAGGCAAACCCAGTCAAGCGATTCTGCTTTCAGACCTTTGAGAACGGTAGGCAGACGGTCAGCACAGACTGCCGAAAATATAAGGACCGAATTTGCAACTTTTTTTTACAATAATAGGCATGATGACAGATTTTGAAATACTGTTCTATATTGTTGGGAAATATAATTACAACTTATATCATATTTCCGCAAAAAAAAGGTTTAGTATAAAATAAATACAATTTAATTTATAAATTTAAAATTCGTATTTATTAGCCTTATTGGGGCGGCTTAGAATACTAACCCCAATCCCACGCCGGATGGGTGTCGTAAAAGGCGACTAACTGTATTGGTAATATTGATTTTAATTTTTAATTAATACCTTTATTTTTGAAGGTTTCACTTCTACCACGTGTGAATTGCACACATTTTAATTATTTTTTTATTCTGTTTTTTTCAATGCAATAATTTAAATTCGGTAATTTAGAAGAAATTTTAATAAAATAATTATATTATTTCATTATTATAATGTAATCAGAGCTATCTACAATTTCAGAAGGTAAACTTACATACATACATGAAGGGGAACTTATGTGGAAGTGATTTTTTACTTTTCCGATAGATGGCGTTAGTTATGCAATAAAAATCGAATTTCTGTTTTTTTTTTTTAAAAAAGTGGACAAAATAATATTTTTATGATTGATAACATATCTAGATATGAATAGAAATTACTATGTCAAAACTTAAACCTGTAAGTGTCTCTCAATAAAAGGGATAACGAAATGCATAGATTGTCGACTATTATTTAGGGCTCGCTTCACGCGCCCCGATAATTACTTTAAATGTTTTTCTTTTTTACTTATTTAACTTTAAATGTATTTTCCTTACGTATGTTACCAGTGATTCTGATTAATAAATAAGAGATGAATAATGATCTTGTTTTATTCAGTTACCTGTCCATCTTCTGTGTTCAACGTTTTATCACATTGATACACGGATGCCAAGAATTTTTCCATTATATCAAAATATGGCCAGATAGGCTGGTAAATGTCATCTGCCCCTGCGCCGGACTTTATAGATTGCTTCTTGCACCGAAGATGTTTTCGGAAGGTAGCCATTAATGAGTTCTTTTTCGTCTTAAGATCTGCCACGGGTAGGTACATTTGGGACGACAACCTGGACCAGGCATCGTTCACTTTCATACTGTTTTTATGGAATTTATTTTTCGGATCCCATATAAGGGACTCCTCTCGAAAAAGTTCAAGGAACCTGCAAGTACTTTCTTGGGACCACTCCATACTTTACCTAAAACGAAGCTATGTAGTGATTAAACAACTGACGACGTGAGCCGTACCTACCTAAAAACTACTTAGGTATAACCAATACTTTTACTATAACCTACTTAATTTTCATAAAAATATTTTTACTATTCGTACCTAGTACAAACTAACGCTTACTCAATTTTGCGCGTTTGGAAAGTGCGCTCTTTTTCATCACAGATATCTGTATATTAAGTAATACCACAGAAGACATAATAGGTAATACACTACATAGATAAGAATCAAAATGTAGTTATACAAATAAACATTGACTTATTTAAAGCTTATTAAGTAACGATAATTTATATATTTTTTAACTGATATAAATTGATGTTTATTATTTAATTATTTTAATTCAAATCGGCAGAAATGACAAAAAAAATAAAAAGTCATCAACCAAAAGCAGGGCCATCTATTATGACACTAACAAACTAGTACAGTAGATAAGTTCACTTTGATTTGTGTAGAGTGCGTGGCGTAATGGTTACCATACTGGACCGCCGCACCGAGGGTCTTGGGTTCGATTCCCAGCGAGGCGGAAATTTGTGAATGATGAGTTAGATTTTCTGTTCACCTTCTAGATGGATATAGATGTATAGATTTTGAATATCGCTGTATTAAAGCTAAAACCGACTAACTCAATTTTTTGGCTAAAAACACTTTTTTACACCTTTCGACTCAGAAAAATCTCTGCTTTCGAAGGGTAAAACAAATTTAAAGCTATGATAATACCAACTAAATTGGCTTACTTTGCAAAAACTACCTATTCTAAAAGTGATTTTATCGAGATAGTAGGTACATAAAATTCCATAATCTTCCGATAGTAGACACGAATAAGTCATTTTAAAACCTCTTAGGTCTGATAAATTTGGACGGTGTTTCAATGTTGTGTACCAATAAATCCGTCTAACTATTCATAAACGTTTTTTTTTGTTTCTATCTATTTACGTACATTTGTATAAGATAAGACAAACAAAACACAACAACCACGGATAGTGGTTTTTAGCATTAAATTCATAGTTCGATGCGAGATAAATCTCTGTAATAAAACACGATAACCAGAGATAGTTGGTTTAACCATATAACACTTGAGTGGTAGAACCAACTGAGGTACCTTGCAATAGTTTTATGTCTTTACTATATAATTTATTCCATATCTATACCAAAAGTGAGTATGGTTGTAATCTACTGATTCTAGAGCATAAGAATACGAAAAAAACTAAAATATTTTTCCCTTAAAATGGTTGAGTTAGTTGGTTTTAGCTATAATACGGCGATATATGAAGTTTTATTTTTAGTAGTTTTCATTATAATTATCATTCAGTATCACATTTTATTATTTGAATAAAATTTTGCATAGAAGTTACCTAATACGATTTCGAAAAATACGAATCCAATAGAACACGTACGTATGGCGCTAGTAGCCGTTGTCGAATGAGCGCGCGCGGGCGTGTGAACACCGCGCGAGCGCTCGCGCGAGCCCCTTTGGCGCGCGCCCAAAAAACCGCTCCCGACGCGAGCCCTGCGAGCCACGAGACGCGCTGCGGTCTGGTCCGCGAGCTCAGTGTTCATACGCGCGCGTACGCGCGCGTCTCGCAGATTGTCTCGTGGCTCGCGCGCGCGTGTAAATGGGGTATGAGATGTACGCTATCCTATCTTTCAGGTTGGATCGAACTGCACACGATGTGCAAATTTGATTGGGAGTCCGTTGCGGACGGACGGCGTGACACGTGATTTATATATATTAATATTATATAAACCGCAAAAAATGCTTGTACGAATGTCTTTCATATACTTTGAAACCATTCAACTGATCTTTCTAACTTCAAAATGGTTTCATTTGAAACGCAGCGAAGATGGTTTGAGACCATTAAAATGATTATTAAGCATTAGGCACATTTTCGATTTCCGACTTTTCCTTTATACAATCTTTAGCCTAGTGGAACACGCCGGGTATCCGCTAGTTTCTCATAAAACAATTGTCACATATGAAATCGCAACATACCAACCAATATAGCAAATCCGAAAATGAACATGCGGGTAGTTACACAAAAATCTTTTGCTGTCATCAAAGAAACTTTCCGAATTGTTGGTGGATAAGAAAATGACGTGCATTAAGTGTATTAGTGATACCTACATGGATAAATGATTTTGAATTTAATTTTTGATCTTTAATGCTACTCCGTAATGGATCTTCTCGAGTCATGATATTATGCACAATAGACGAGCTCGATTTTATTTATTACATATTATAATATCTTATATAAAAAAATCTAACAGAAATCTCGTGTCACGGAGTTTGTGGTGTGTTTGCATTATACAGTCACATTAACCAAGCGCTTGTGCCGCCTTTCAGATCAATTGGACACTGGGAAGTAAGTCAAGTTAACCTTAACTTACAGGATTTGATTAGACACCGGATAGTTGAAAGTGTTGAAACGAAATAAAAGCTTGTTATAAAATAACGGGTTGTTGAGGTAAGACATGTAGTACTATTATCTATTCTGTGGTAAGACATTTTTTTTTTTGTATTTTTGTTAGCAAGCCAAGAGGATTACTTGAGATGGTTTCTTGTGATATCTATTTGATTTACGTAACTAAGGTACATTGCAGAATAAGATACAATGAATGCACACTTAAATGACTACCGTATTCAATTAATTCGGTTATCATAATGGCTTCTGTGCGTTGCACGCCAAATACAAGCTTAGATGGCTACTCTGGAATATTTTGGTGATTCCCGTTGGATGTTACAAGTATTGTTTTTATGGGGTTTGGTTATGGCGATGCCGCGATGTTTATTGTGCTCACTGTACAGCGGTACAATACGTATAATTGACTACTCAACGGATTCAAAGAACTGGAAAGCGATAGTGACTGAGTTTAACTAAACCATGTATTATGATTACAGATTTCTTTGTGACAAGAGATTGCCGGACTGCGGTCGGGATTCTACGGTAATTGATTTAATTATGCAGCCTAATCACACATGAGATGTGCCCTACGTGCGTGCATTGCTCTTCTAAGTAGTTACAAGGTAATGTAAAGACATTAGTGATATTTTATAATGCTACACACTCATAGCCCCACAGCAGTATGTGTAACAGTGTGTAATGAGTACCTTGGACGGACTGAGACCAGCAACTCAAACTTATTTAAATCTACGCTTCACTGGAATTAAACCCAGGACGTGTGGCGCAACAGGCGGTGGACCGTAAAAAAAATAAAGGCTTGTAAAAAAAAAATAGACATGACATGAACTTCTTCTTCCTACTCTATCGAACCGACTCCAACGAAATTTTGTGAATGTATATGGTTAGTTCTAGGTTGAAGAGGATAGTATTGACCCGATAGATGGCATTTAACGATAAGAGCGATTCGCGGAGCATCGGGCAAACTTTTAGAGACATATAAATTGAGTTTAAACATTGCAATTATTGTTCGATGTGATGGAGTATGGATCTATATGTGTGATGTGACAAGTGTTTCTGCTATGAAACATTGAGGTATCAAACAGGCTTCAAAGCCAAAGCGAATAGAATGGGAATACGCAATGCAACATCCGTTAATATTATGTATATCAACGAATTATATAGATTTATTTGATGATCATAATTATTTAGTGACTTGCAGTCGAAGAGGGAATTCGTCATAGGAATATCCATGTCTAGGTACTATGTACATAAATATTATGTACATAATTATTATGGTATTATTTGTCATAATATCATATTGATATCCTTTTCCCTTGGAATGCGATTATAAAACCTGGTCAACTAAAATTACTAGACTACTTATCGGGCTATTACTATCCTGGTGGACGATACAGACAGGTAGTACAGATTTTCTTACAGGAGTTTAGGGTTATTTTTCCCTATAATGAAGCGATTATTCAAAAGGAGTGATGAATATTGACATGAACCATTTTATTGGATTGATTTGATGTATTGTTGTTAGTTTTTCGAGCATTGAAAGTAATGGAATTTAAGATTTCATTTATTTATTGATATTATTATACAAGTAGGAGTACGTACTACTGTACTAGAAACATTTTATCTGAAGAGTAATTTATTTTGTTACACAAGCGCCCACTTATTCTTAATCTCCAGATATAAGTAAAAAAAAATATAGGAATATACTATTGATTTTTAGTTGCTTTGTCTCTAACGTTGCTGGAGACTGGACTGACAGAATACAGTTTAACATGTATCCCTTTTTAATGATAAACATATACCCTGATTCCTAAATAATGACGTGACGATATTATATCATGGAGTGCTTATGATTTATGTCTATTTGCGTTGGTGTATGAATTCGCACTTATACAGTATTTATAAGTTTCAGATTGAATATATACATCGGCGTCAGGGGGTACTGCGACAACACTGAAAACCACGATACTGACGAAATTCGATGAAAAACGATTAAGCACCTGGAGACCACCGGCACCAGCAAGCTCTGGTAAAGAACATGCAGTAAGTGAATTAATCGAGTTGAATTGAATCAACTTGAAACAAATCGAGATTGATCGAATCGAATTGAATCCAATCGAGTTGAATCGAATTGGGTTGAATCGAATCGAGTTGAATCGAATCGAATTGAGTCCAGTCGATTTGAATCGAAATGGATTGAATCGAGTTGAATCGAATTGAGTTGAATCGAATTGAGTTGAATCGAATTGAGTTAAATCGAATTGAGTTGAATCAAATTGAGTTGAATCGAATTGAGTTGAATCGAATTGAGTTGAATCGAATTGAGTTGAATCGAATTGAGTTGAATCCAATTGAGTTGAATCCAATTGAGTTGAATCCAATTGAGTTGAATCCAATTGAGTTGAACTGGTGAATCGGAGAAAATTGAAATGAAGCAAATTGAAATAAAGCAAATTGAAATGAAGTTAATCGAAATGAAGCTAATCGTAATGAAGCTAAATCGATATGAAGCTAATCGATATGAGGCTAATCGATGTGAAGGTAATCGATATGAAACTAATCGATATGAAGCCAATCGAAATGAAGATAATCGAAATGAAGCTAATCGAAATGAAGCTAATCGAAATGAAGCTAATCGAAATGAAGCTAATCGAAATGAAGCTAATCGAAATGAAGCTAATCGAAATGAAGCTAATCGATATGAAGCTAATCGATATGAAGCTAATCGATATGAAGCTAATCGATATGAAGCTAATCGATATGAAGCTAATCGATATGAAGCTAATCGAAAGGCGTCAACTGAATTGCATTAATTGAAATGGATAGAAATAAATGATATAATTTGAAATAAAATGATGAATTTGATGAACGATAGGAGACAAGACGATAGGAGACAAGACGATAGGAGACAAGACGATATGAGACAAGACGATATGAGACAAGACGATATGAGACAAGACGATATGAGACAAGACGATATGAGACAAGACGATATGAGACAAGACGATATGAGACAAGACGATATGAGACAAGACGATATGAGACAAGACGATATGAGACAAGACGATATGAGACAAGACGATATGAGACAAGACGATATGAGACAAGACGATATGAGACAAGACGATATGAGATAAGACGATATGAGACAAGACGATAATACGAGACTAGACGACATGACTAATACTTTTCAGGACCCTACGAAACAGACAATATTTGATGAAAAGATACATTTATTACCACCACCGGAGAGCTAGAGCAACGGTGAGAAAACTGAGATACGTTCCGGCGGTGAGCTTGAGCGACGACCGATGCGTATGCGATATCACCACGGTAATGATATGGTTCACTGAATTTCTCAGACGGTGAGCAAGAGCGACGTCTGAGGTGCTGCCAAAATGACAGTCCAAGCGATGAGCCTGAGCAACGGTCGGGTTTAGTGAACCAAGTGGAAAAGCTTGGTTGTGACGGACGGAGTGGTGAACTTGAGCGACACTTCCCATCACGGCCAAGTATGAATTGAGAGATGGATCTGATCATAGAAGAGAGCTAAGTAAGGAGCATGATCGACGCATGAAGACGTCCCACGCGGCAAGGTAGCTGGCGATTTGAACACGTTTCGCAACCGTAAAGGTTTGATAGTAGGTAGCTCTAACAATAATAATTATAGACTTATTTAGCCATTTTATAGATGTTATGAAAGGTTTTTCCGGGTCGAGTAGCCACCGTTTGGAGAGTGTATATAGCTTCGGTATGATCGTTTATTCATGTAACAAGGTTGAAATATCCGTAGATATAATAATACACGACTTTCATTATTAGTAGTAAATGTTTTGCTTGATTGAAAGAAAAAATTAAATATTGTGTTAATTCCCAATATTCAGTTAATGACCCTAATAGTAGAGTTTGGTAGTATAGTATGCTAATTGCTAAGTTTACTTGGTAGAATTCTCATTTAAAATTTTTCATTTTTTGTACATGTATTGAACATACTCGTAGATCATTACGATGAAAGTCATTAAGTTGAAAGTATAAAGTACCTATTGAACCTGAAAACGAAAATGAATATCGAAATAACAAGTGTAATATATGACCACTCTTACGAAATAAAGATTTTTTCTATAGATGTACATGATGTCGATCAAGATTTTTTTTTATAGATGTATATCAAGTGTATAATATCGATTTGATCATGATTTTTTTTGAAGGCTCAAAAATTTATTTGAGAAGAAGGATAGTTATTGTTCTTGTATGCACTATTATTAAAATCTATTAGTTTTGATTAATAACACAGTTGTGATCAATATGTTTATGAAAATTCAGTTTCATATAGATACAGGTATAGCAACATTAGCATTTTTGATAATTTCTTGGATTGTTTTATATTTTGATGGAGAGTACGTTTAAATGATGATTGTACAGTATTGAATGCAAAATATAATGTGCGCTAGGTATCACGTACGAGGACGTACGAAAAGTCAGATGGCCGAGCTGTTAGCGTGCTTTCTATTATTACAGTGTAAAGTACCCTTAGGGCTATTATTTTGTACTATTGTGAATATAAGTATGGTGTTGACTAAAACATACTACTATCATCAGTCGTCACTTGGTGGCGCTAGTGAGCATATTGGCGACATTGATGTCGACGTTAGAGCATAAAACTGAGTAATCGAAACATTCGCCATTCGACAGTCGACCTGGATGGTCGCATGCAAACCCGAGGCAAAGGTTACTTCTCTGTTGAAGTCTGTGATTTTAGTGATAACTTATTTTGTGATAAATATAATGAAAAGTGTGATTAAAATAATTGTGAAATATCGTCGTTTTATTGGGCCGAGCCTACAATACAAATTCTGTATTATGTAGCTATTTAAGTAACCGTTAGTGAATCTAAGTTGGGGTGTTAGTGTGCTATTAGTATGTAGCTTTATTATTAGATATTTAAAAATGAAACAGCTTCAATAATGTGCAACAATATAATTTAACATGAAGCCTACATTTCTATAATAAGGCAAGGAAAAATTTTCCCTTGTTACAAGCATAATCAATATGATCATTATTTATTAAGTTACAGAACTGTTTATTAAGTTAGTAATAGTCTACTTTCCAACAATCCGCTGTATGATGGTATATACTTTAAGACATGCGTGGCACCTCCCTCCCTCCCAAATAAAAAGGGAAACATGCACAACAATAATTAAAAGTATATACCAATATTAACAAACATTAATTTAGAACCTATTATTGAATTATTAACAATAAAGCAAGCAACAACCCATAATTGTCCCACTGCTGGGCTCGGGGTCTCCTCTCACAATGTGAGGGGTACAGGCCATAGTCTACCACGCTGGCCAAGGGCGGATTGGTAGACTTCACACACCTTTGAGAACTTTATGAAAATCTCTCCGGTGTGCAGGTTTCCTCACGATGTTTTCCTTCACCGAAGCAAGTGATAATTAACATGTAATACGCACATAATATTTGAAAATTAGAGGTGCGTGCCAGGATTTGAGCTCGGGCCCCTTCGTTCGGGAGACCAACATTCTAATCGCTAGGCTATCACTGCTTATTGACAATCTAATAACAATGGATTTCCGCAAAGTAACGCCTGATACTATAAACTATATCACTACTATTTATTTAAATGTAGCTTCATTTTGTCCAGTGTACGGTAAGTACTTCGTCCATTTTGCTCAGGCCTGCGTCGAATTACGGTCGGTATCGTCAAACTGAATAAGATATAGCTCGTAAGTAACAATCGATCCAGCCATCTGAAAGATAATGCTTAACTTAAGACGTCATGGATCACAAAACTCATTAAAAATATTAAAATGTATTTAGGCACTTAAAAATGTATACAGAAAAGTATGAAGTTGCATTAAATGTACCTGTAATAATACACTCCTAGTCAAAGTAAAGAATCCCAAACCGGTCAAAGCAACATATTCCTTAGTTAATTGGGTCTGAAGTCTTTCTATCTGAAAATACAAAACAATAAATAAATACTAACACGCTCATACCCCCGCAGTAGGTATTGTACCCCTGTGTAGCGGGTGGCATGGACGACACATATAACACATCACAATCACACCCATGACCCGAGTACAAATATTTATCAGTCACATAAATATCTGCCCTGGCCGGGAATCGAACCCGGAACCCCTCGCTTCGCAGGTAGGGTCGCTACTACTAGGCTGCAGGGTCGTCGGATTATAACGATGCTCTTCTAAGAAACGCAAAATAAACTAGACTACAAGCGCTCGAAACCATATTTTAATAGAAAACTAACATCGAATACCTCAATATTGTAGTACTGAGATCGGCAACTATACAAATACGGCAGAGCTCCCCTAGAGAATGAATGCACGTTAGCGGCAGAGAGAACTACGCTGCTCGCTCGGATGCATATCCAGGCTACAGAGGTCAAGTAGTACAGATTCTTCTGCATAGTGCTTGACGTTCCTTGGCTGAAAGAAGATTGTTTGGATAATTTTTACATCTTAAGTTATATTAACTTTATTGAAATCATTGAAGTATTATTACTAGCGTCTAGAACAGACACCGCGAACACAATGTATGTTCCAATGAAATGACTCCGCGCGGCTTCAATGTCCAATGGATTCGTTCGATTTTGAAAGGAGAACAGGGGCTCAATTTTGAAAATAGAACCTCCCGGCGGGGACACACATTTTGTTTGAGATGTCTTCTCTATGTATTTACCTCAATGATTGAAATGCCATTTCTCTACACGATGGAAGTATCATCATAATTGTGCCAAAATGTATAGCAACAGAATAATTACTTTTAACATGAATTAAGATATTTTCGTCTATCTATCTAAGAGACTTTTAAAGTCCATTGCTGGACATAGGCCTCCCCTAATTGGCACTACTCCGACCGATCCTGGGCCCTCTGAATCCATTGGCTTCCAGTGCTCCTTTTACCGAGACGTGGTCGCCATTCGAGGACTTTGCGACCCCATCGGTTATCTGTCCTTCGAACGATGTGGCCTGCCCATTGCCACTTCAGCCAGCTAACTCTGCGAGCTATGTCGGTAATTTTTGTTCGCCTACGGACTTCATCGTTACGAATCTTATCTCGTAGTGAAATACCTAACATAGCTCGTTCCATAGCGCGCTGTGTGACTTTGAGCCTTCAAAAGAGGCCAACAGTAAAAGACCACGTCTCATGTAAACACTGGCAACACACATTGCTCGAACGAAGATATTTTCGTAATTATTTAAATTCGTGTAATAAGTACCTAAACGGTAACGAAACCTTTATTACTGGTAGTATTTTAAATAAACTATAAATCGACCCTGCCATTTGAACCAATTTAGATTTAACCGTCGATATTAATTTGAACGCACTATTAAACAACAAAACAGCGCTTAAAGTGCACTAGAAAAAAACCTTGACACGGTCAATATAGTAATTTTTTTTTTGCGTGAATACTCGACAATCAGCCAGACACCACCTGATGATAAGTGGTCTTCCTCAATCATGGACATCAGTTGCACCAAGGGCATCGCATTCATACTGGGACCGAAACAGGGAAAAAATTTTAAGGGTCGATCACGGACCTAAAAAAAGACGGACGTAATCCTAACAACAAATTCAGTGAAGCACCCATAGTAATACTAACTCTATATTTGAACAAGTACACACACCCACACATTGACACTTCACTGCTTCAATCGCGAATCAAAAATTACGCACACATGGTAAGCGGGGCGGCCATTGCTATGCTTCACTCTCGATTAGACGAGGTTACGTCCGTCTTTTTTTCAGGTCCGTGGTGTCGATTATAGAAATGACAATTCTAGCTTTACCATGCTTGTAAATAATCCTAACCTTATGCAAGAGTACTGTTGGGATTAAACTGGATAGTATAGGCACCAGAAACCTCCATCTTACAGGTTGCATTCATCTTACGTTTTCCCATTGCTCAGCAAGGTAGCATCGTGAACAGAGGAGGTAGGATTAGGCTAATCATCTTATACTCTAAAAAGCCTTAAAAAACTACTATTGAAAAAATCCTTACGAAATTACGAGAAAGAGTTGTAAGCAAATGAAGTAAAAATTGCAGGAGCTAGACAGCAGCACGAGGGCGCCAATCGAGTCATTTACTTTTCGGACCAACATCGCTTGTTTCACGTAGCCCTCCCTTATTTTCCTCCAAGTGTATACATTTATTGGTTCCAGGTTCTAAAATAACAAAGTAAAATAAATGTCTCTGTATTTCGATTATTTCTAAATCTTATTTTAGATAATTATATGTAAAAACCACAGTTTTTTATTTAAATAAGTTTGAACATTTGATTGAAACTTCTGAAATAGGTAAGTAGCAATTAAAATATCATTCGACCTATAGTTGACCCTTTGCTGGGTTAGAGTCCGGTACATACAGACCCATAGTCTTCCTGTTGGCCAAGCGCAAATTAATGGACATCACTCAAATTTGAGAACCCTGTGGTGAACTCCTGAAGTAAGTTATCTTATGACGTATTTCTTCACCACAGCTAGTTACAAATACGTTAACAGGTAAAGAGGAAAGTGCTCGGGAAAGGGAAAGGATTGAATAGTGCCCCGGGGAATCAGACGTTCCAACTTCAGCCATTAATTAAAGGAATGTTACTTGGGGGAATAACATACCTGATTACATGACTTCTCTTTTTCACTTCTAGCACACACTGCAGCCACGCATTGGTTGAGCCTGTGGTAGCGTGACGTCAGACCCATGCAGATGAGAACTATGTATAGATCCTGAAGGTTCCACATTACAGTGGCGATGTTGCTCATGAAGAACAGAAAGACACCCAGTGGGACTGAATAATCGTCTACAATATTTCATTTGTGTTTTCTTAAAAATGAAGGCATGACTGACCAAAAGATTGAATGAGCAACATAATACTTATTGCAATATGTTTTTTATCAAGTATTTTAAAATTTGATCAATATAAATCGATTGTCCTTACGTATTTACAGTATTGAATATGAAAAGTCGCATTTTTATTGCTTTAAACTTACTTCACAAATATTGTACACGTATATTTTAATCTATATGTTACCGGATATCTGTATAATGCTGGTATTCAACACAATTCCTAGGAAATGTGTATAATACCTGGGTCGTTTTGGCAATGTATTAAATTATATGAATATTATTCACCATTACATAGTTTGCCTAGGTAATGTATACGTTTCCCAACTACTGTACAGAATACCTGCAGGTCCACCGGCAATGAATAAAGTTAGATTTGGGTATGTGTAACCAACTTGGATGGAGGTTGGAATTAAGAATTTACTTAAAACACACTCAAAACAAATTGTAACCTGCATGAATAGATATTTTTTTTATACATTTTAAATTAATGCTTGACCGAAATCACACTTGATGGTAAGGAGAGATGCAGTCTAATGGCTCCTAAACTACACTGCTCGCCTACGCAGCTTCGGATTTTTCAAAATTGGTGACAGAACCGACTTAGTCAACCCCGACCCCACGTGGTACTAGTCTGCCCTACCCCTAGAGTGAATGTAAACCCCGGAGGCGCGGAGGGAGAGCAGCCCCCGCCCGCTGTAACCAACTGCAGGCACCATGTGAGCCGAAGCGGCTGAGGCTGGTCGCCGCAGGCGACCAAAAAGCCGAAGCTGCGTAGGCGAGCATGGAATGCCTGCAGTTTGTTACGCAAGGGCGGAGGGGCTGCACTTCCCGCAGCGCCGAAGACGTTTGGAAGCCTTTTTGTGTATCAAAAACCCCTAAATTCTCCCTAAAAGTGCATATGTCACCGGAAGATAACAAGAACCGCAAATTTACAAACCTAGGTTTATAAACAATATACAACTAAATGAATATTACTCTAACTGAAACATTCGCTACTTGAAAGTTGGCCTTTTGAAAAGTGTCATTATAAAAGGCAGACCAAACGTACAGTTGGCAACTGTTAGGTTGGGAAATAAAAAAAAATGTGATAAGTTGGCAAATGATTATTCGGCGAAATAAAATTCTGCGAAACGTTAGTTGGCAAGTGATAATCGGCCAAACAATTTTCGGCGAAAAGGCAGAGAACCGTCTTTTACACACATTACCAACTACGCATGGAGTATTGTATAGAATGCCTGGGCTAAGTATGAAATAAATAATATTCAAAACGTTACCTGAACGTTTTAGATATTCTATACATTGCCTAGGTATTGTATAGAATGCTGAATTATACAGATATCCGGTAACATATATAAAAATTCAAGAATATTGCAATTTATCGTTTTTTTTAATTAAATGTATAATTAGTATTGTATGTAGAAATATTCCAATGTAATCCAGCAAATTTTTTAGTCATATTCTATACTAATATTAAAACGAGGAAAAATTTTATTGTTTGTTTGAATTGAATAGGCTCCGAAAGTACTGAACCGATTTGAAAAATTCTTTCACTGTTGGGAAGCTCCACTATCCCCGGGTGACATAGGCTATATTATATTTAAAAAAAAGGGAGGGATCCTTAATAAACTCCATTAATGTAACCCAAGATGTAAAATAACAAGAAAAGCGAAGCAAAGCGAGAGCGGTTACTCATTTCATTTGTTTGCTCTTCCCTATTTATGAATTAACTTACCAGGTAGAAGTATAAAGCCATGAGATCTTAAAGTGTATCTTCTAAAAATCAGCCACGCAGGCCAATCTAATTCAACCACAGCAATTATACTTGCGATGTGTTCCACTGTAATAAAATAAAAAAAAACTGAAATAATTCCATAATAATAGTAATAAAACATAGAAGTTGTTTTTGAAGTTGGTTCAAAAAAGTTTTCCATTACTAAACAAAACCAAGTAATCTCAAAACGCCCAACTCAGAGGCACTAACGCTTACTTAAATCGCTCCTCCTTAAGTAACCGCTAGATAGACAATTACTTACAAGCTCCACAAACAATGATGAACAATGTAACTAAAATCAATCTTCTCCTTAATGTAGGGTCAGCAGGCACGTATTGTATGGAAAGCATCCATTCCACTGAAGCCCAATATGAAGATAGCGCCATCCATGAAGACGACAATCTCCAGCAAATGATTAGGGACATTACGCATGATCCATAAAACATGGCCCCTGCTAGCCGAGCTGACACACTTCCTGGAATTAAAATTTTGGTCATTATACTGTGATTAAACAGATGGTAAAAAGACGATAAGGATTTTTTTGTAAATTTCAATGTCTAATCTTACATTAAGTTATTCTTCTATCGATAATTTCCATTTATCGTTCCATATCGAACTAGCTTTGTTGATTGTCGTAAACCGATGGACAGGGATTATATTGGTAATATTGATTTTAATTGATGAAAACTGATAGATGATATTAAATTTTGATTTCTCATTTCTGTGTTTGTTTTCTTTGAATAGCTATAGTCAATTCAATGATTAGAAATATAATTAGGTAAGATATCAAAGAATGAAAAATATGACTATAGAAATAAATAAAATCTTTAGGTAACCTGTTAAATTACCTTCTGAGCGTCCCTTATAGGTACAGATCGTAACATAGTTTTATTTTGTCTCATAAATGACCCTGGTGCCTAACATTTCATCATCTCATAGTATCATCTATAGAATAGCTACACAAAAATATATACGTTATTGTTAGCTCATTACCTGTGAAACTTTATTACTTAGGCCAGTTCCCACGAGGTAAGAGGTAGACAAAGTTCAGAAGAGAAGTTTTGTCAAGAGCTCAGTAAACAGGTATCGTTTTATTTCTTTTTGCGAAGTTTTGTGTCTCTAATTAAAAACGTTCAGAGAACCCTCTCGTACCCTTTGACATAAGACCTTAAGACAAACTAATTATATTTGCTACTTACGATGAGCAACGGTGTTCACAGCTACACCAGCCAATGCTCTTATAACTTTGTATATCGCATAGATCTCGATACCTATCATCAAACATAGAATCAAGGCACCCCAAATTTTCCATGGATAAGAACCTGAGCCAGCTACACCGAACAGTCGAGCGTAGGAGAACAATGCACGCATGAATTTCAGAAAATCCTGTAAATGTTATAAATAAATAATGCTATACACTCATAGCCCCACACTACGACTCCCAGGGTGATGGTCAACACACAACAACAAGAACACACACATCCAATATGAGAACAAAAATTAAAATTCATCATTCAAATTTCTGCCTCGCTCAGAATCGAACCAACCATGTTTAAGATTTAAGGCTAAATAGTTCAAAGCAAAGCTAATTGTTGGTGCTAATGATTTTTTCAGCGGAAAGGTGATACTATAAAGTATAATAATTACTTATATTATCATAAAATTGTGCTAGCCGATATTCACAAATTTAACACTTTACTTACTTTATTAAATTAAGCAATTATAAATTGAGCAATAAGTATAATTCAATTAAGCACTTTACTTTACTTAAATCGCTCCTTAGTGAATTAAAGAATCACCATACAAATGCTATATAAGGAGCGATTTAAGTAACCGTTAGTGACTCTAAGTTGGGGCGTAGATTCACAAAGTAAACTAATAATACTTACATCGTGGTTCGGTTGATGTGGTAGAATTAGCTGGTTATAATTTCGTTTACTTGGAGTAACTTCTAAAATCTGAGCTTTTAAACTTGACATTTCTAGCCCGAACAAAAATACTGTACAAAATGTCATGAGTAAAAAGGTACCATGTATTACTAAGTCCAAGAATCAATTTTGATCGCTACTACAATCTGTCGATTAGTCCATTGGTTCATAATCTAATATCTAATATTATAACATTGTAGTAGTACTGTCTGGACGTTGAATATTTCTTTGAATAATATTAAGTTCTCTGAATGCATGTGAATATTTCGAACTGATAGTTGCGAAATGAAAGGGGCCGTAAGGGGTTGTAATATTGTGATTTTGACAGTTATATTCAAAAGTTATCATGGAATAATTAATGTAAGTAATATGAACTTCTTTGAATAAAATACTGAAACAATAATCGTGTAAGAATTTTCAAACTTAGCATAAACTTCTCGTTTAGTTACGATACCTTCGGCAAATATTGTTTAACGCACGAGGGAAGGAGATAAATATATTCGTGGCATTGCTTCTTCTATTTTTCAGTCTTTTAATTAATCAATCATAAATCATTTTTCAATATTTTATTCAACGATTCTGGCGATTTAATAAATGTATATCCATGCCAAGTTACAGCTTTCTATCACTAAGGATTTCGGCGCTTTGCTTCGGAAAGACGGACGGACGGACAGACGGACGGACATGACGAAACTAGGGTTCAGATTTTTCTTCGGAACCCTAAAAATTGCCGACATCATAAAAATACGTCTAACCTTAGCGGCTGCTATTTAAAAAAGTTTACAGTGAATACAGCTGAAAATTTTATCATACTATAATTATGTCAACATAATAAAAAAGATTTTTTTACAAACAGTCCCTCCAAATCCGCAAAATTTTAAAAATCCCGTTATTTTTTGAACACGAAGGACATGAAATTATATACGGAACAACGACAGAAGATTTGCAACTTCTTTTGAGTTCTGAGTTCTTTTGAGTTGCTCAATAGTTATTAGACTACTTATAACACTGATGAAAATCATAAAATAAGCAGAACCCAGGTGTAATACTAGTATTTGCTAATACAATAGCGCTGTCACACGTAAGTCAGTAATGAAGCAAAATATAGCTTTTACATTAAAACTGCCTGCAAATTACACATGACGGTGTCGTAAACCAACCTTCGATATTCAGCTGTTTTTATTTACTGATTGTAGATAACTCGCACTTGTTTTCGTCAAAACTGTCCATTTTATTTTGAGCCCTCGTAATTTGAAACATTGTCTGCTTATTGCAGACTAGGAACCGCCCTCGCTTTGCTTCGGTTTTCTTATTTTTTTACACCTTGGGTTACATTATTGGAGTTTTATAAAGGATCCCTAATTTTTTAAAAAAAATATAATATAGCCTATGTTACTCGGGGATAGTGTAGCTTCCCAACAGTGAAAGAATTTTTCAAATCGGTTCAGTAGTTTCGGAGCCTATTCAATGCAAACAAAAAATCAAATCTTTCCTCTTTATATATTAGTATAGACAACTACGTTCTCATTATATTCTTGTAATTATCTTGTAAGATAAAAATTCTGGATTTATTGCATCATTAAACAGCTTTTATAAGATACTTCAGCTTTATAAGATTCTTCTTTATAAGATTCTTTTTTAGAAGATTACTAGCTGACCGGGTAAACGTTGTTCTGCCAAAAAAGTTTTGAGGGTAGGGGGATAAAAAATAGATGTTGTCCGATTCTTGAGAATCGGCTAGGGTTGACCCTACGCAAAGATTCACGAAAATCGGTCGAGCCGTTTCGGAGGAGTTCAACTTCTAACACCGTGACACGAGAATTTTATATATAAGATTCTTCTATCAAAAAGTTACTTTCGAGAAGAACAATATATCTTAGTTGACAGAATTTAAGCAGTATCGAAATGCAATCTAATAGATTGTCCAATCCAATTTGAAACTCGAGTAAGGTAAGCAGGCTTGAATGTCATTTTTAACACATTCAGTGCTTAAACAATGGATGCAAAGTAATAGCCGGGAGCCAAAACTTTTTATGGCGAAATTTGATTAAGTAAATATGAATGTTTGAAAATATGTATGAATTTATATTTTATTATTATTATTTCTATTAAAAAAAGTCATTTTTCGGATCCGAGTCGTCGGCACACAGCACGTCGGCTGCCGAATACTCGGATCCGAAAGCTATGGTTTATTCACTAATATCATAGATATTTGTTCCGTGAGTGTGTTTTTGCGTACTAATATGTCACAAGATTTTGACAATCCCGTCATTTTTATAAAATTCCAGGATCTTGATTAAAATCATCTAAGGAAAGTAATCAAAACGAGTTTTAACTTATTTTACTTTCCTTGACCAAAATCTTGTACCATATGACACACAAACTCACACAGGACTCACACACAGGCCATACTCACACTTATACATACACGCTTATACATGATATACAGTATACAGTTCAGACGTGTCATCATGTGGTGACTTGTTATTTGAAAAAAAATTAGTAAGTAAATAACTGTTACTAATACTGTTAGAATGAAACCAATACTCGTTTTCGCACGTTACTATATTGCCAGAGTGGCCGTGCAAAACAACATTTACTCGGCTCGAAAACTGGCGCTTTATTGACTACTGCAATAAAAACGGGACGCTTGCTCGGATCCGAGTCGGCGGCACCGCTACTATAGCCCCGCCATGCTCGGATCCGAGCAAAAAGCACTGAATGTGTTAAAATAGACGATTAGACGATTAGATTAGACGATTGTTATTACTCACAGAATCGTTTTAACAATATCACCTTCGCTTCGATTTGTCTACACGACAAAATACGAGTATGTTATGACGGAATACTTTAAATTGGCATAACCATATAACGTGAACCGCGTGAAATAAAATAAAAACGCTAAATACTGCCCCAAACTTATTAACATTTCATTAATCAGATAAATGCTTTATATTATTTATAACCCGCTAATAGTTTGTTTCAAATCTTCACTCAAAGTTTTATTTTATGTATAAATAAATAATTGGCGGAAAAAAAAACGAAAACTTCGACGGACAAGTGGAATTCAATAAAATATTTCAATAAAAAATATTTGAATAAAAAATATTTCAAGAAAAAACATTCCAAAAAAATATTCAAAAAAATATAAAAAAAATGGTTGTCTGTAAAGTCGGTACGGACGGTAGTTTAACGTGACAACGTCATGACAAAGCTCCGCTCCGCTCCGCCCCGCCCCGCTCCGCTCCACTCAACTACGATCGCCTACAGCATCGGCTACGATACGCCGATCGTAGCCGATCGTGCCTCTCTCTCTCTCGCTTTTGCCGCTCTCTCGCTCGCGGAACGGGACACTTTTTCGTGCATGCAGCCCGTGTTCATCGATTTATAAGACGTTATCACGTCAAAAATAAATATTAAAAAAAAATATTTAAATCGAATGGCAACTTATTTATCTATACTAATATATAAAGAGGAAAGATTTGATTTTTTGTTTGCATTGAATAGGCTCCGAAAGTACTGAACCGATTTGAAAAATTCTTTCACTGTTGGGAAGCTACTCTATTCCCGAGTAACATAGGCTATATTATATTTTCAAAAAAATTAGGGATCCTTAGTAAAACTCCAATAATGTAACCCAAAGTGTAAAAAAATAAGATAACCGAAGCAAAGCGAGGGCGGTTACTCGTTTTAAATATTTGTAACGCGATATATTGTCTACCTCCTGCACGCGGCCATAACGCTTTTTCGTGACAGAAAAATCCTAACATCCCGTCTATATGGAAGTTTCACTTCAAAACACAATACGAGTATGAATAAAATATTATCTATTCTTACAAATGTTACCGCGAGCATTAAGTTTAGCGAAACCCGGTAAACTCCCTCACACCCTTAACACGTTCCTAATGATTGATTGAAGTTCTGAAACTAACGATAGGTTCTCCGATGGAATAGATATAAATGATTTAAAGGAACATGAATCTATTTTCTACAACTAATAATGGTAGTAGCTTTCTTTACAAGTTGTGGTTTATACTAATATGGCTAGGTTTATAGGAATATATTTTTAACCATTAGTAAATACCGTTTGATTGTGTTAGATGGGAATGTATGTGGAACATTTTATTAGAAATGGGAGTACCAGAGCACCTCGTCATTCTCATCGCAAACCTCTATCAGAATGGAAACACAGTAGTTAAGGTGAACAACGTTCTGTCGAAACCATTTAAGCCGCAGAAGGGCGTTAGACAAGGATGTGTTCTATCTCCAATTCTTTTCAACATCTATGGTGAATTTATTATGAGACGTTCGTTAGATGGTTGGGAAGGTGGTATATTCATAGGCGGCAAAAGAATCAGCAACTTGAGGTACGCAGATGACACTACTCTGTTTGCATCATCAGAACAAGAACTGGCTCAGCTTCTTTCTAGAGTAGAGGAAGAGAGTGAATTAGTTGGCCTTACCATTAACAAGGCGAAGACCAAGGTGTTGATGGTAGACAGATCGGGTAGATTGATTCGCTCCAATGAACTCAAAGACCTGGAATTTGTTGAACAGTTTATATACCTTGGCTCTCTTCTCAGTAATGACGGTGGCAGTGAAAAGGAAATCACCAGGAGAATCCAAATGGCGAAGACAGCGATGACTAAACTCAGTAGAATTTGGAAAGACCGCAATATATCCCGTAAAACTAAAGTGAGGCTGGTACGTACGTTGGTATTCTCGATTTTCTTTTACGGCGCAGAATCCTGGACGATCAGAAAGAAGGAAATAGCAAAGATCGACGCTTTTGAGATGTGGTGTTGGAGGCGGATGTTGCAAATTCCATGGACTGCATTCCGGACCAATGCATCTATTCTTAACGAGCTCCGAATAACCACAAGGCTATCCGCTCTCTGCTTCCAGCGAATCCTTAATTACTTTGGACATGTCGCTCGTAGAAACCCTGACAACCTCGAGAAGCTCATGGTAGTTGGCCAGGTCGACGGGAAACGACCACGAGGTCGTTCTCCAACCCGCTGGTCTGATTCAGTAAAGACGCTCACCGGACTACCAATTGCCGAAGCTTTGAAGACCGCCCAGAACAGGGAAAAGTGGAAGAGCATAGTGCACAAAGTGATCGACAATCCATGCTAGACACGACCTTCAGCATTGAAGATGACGACTAAGAAGAAGAAGAAGTAAATACCGTTATCCTTCTAATATTTTCTATCATATCCTATCCTACTATGCTATAATAAATAAATAAACGCTTACACACTCATACCCCCGCAGTAGGTTTTTGCCTGTGTCGCGGGTGGCATGAATGACACATATAACACATCACAATAACACCCATAACCGGAGTACAAATATTTATCTGACACACAAATATCTGCCCCGGCCGGGAATCGAACCCGGGACCCCTCGCTTTGCGGGCAGTGTTGCTACCAACTAATATATAAAATCATACTAATATTTTAAAAGTCAAAAATCTATATTTTTGACTATTATATTATAACTATTTATAAACTAAGGGCTTGTTTCACAATCTTCAAGTAAGTCCGAAGTAAGCTATTCGTTGGTTAAGTTGACATTTCGTGTATGTAAAATGACACTTTAACGTCACTTTAACCGGCGAATAGCTTATTTAGGACTCTACTTGAAGATTGTGAAACAAGCCCTAAATGTCAAGTTTGTAGCATTGTTTATTATCATTTTTGATAAATAGTCCAGGACAAAAAATGGGGTAGATTTTATCCCGGTTGTATGTTCTCCTGGGATAATTGGAACGATTATATATTTGTGATTTCGTATTGTGAAACCACATTACAGCGAGTAAAACATAGATAATTACTTTCATTGTTTTTATAATGTAAAACTTTTAAATCGACATTTGGAAGACGGAGTAACAAAGTATTAAAGACGTTTTCTTTTCAAATACATCTATGCGGGACTAACGCCCCAACTCAGAAAGGTTCGTTTATTTAGTCGTAAAGAGTCCATAACTAATTGACGTTAAAATATGTTAAGTATCGATTCATCTCAGAGTCATTTTGTGAACTTTAAGTGACCCTGGTGCGGACCACCGTCAATTAACCTTATCAATAATCATATCGATGGAGTATTAGTGTAGCCACACGTAAAATACGTTGATAGTAAGTCAAAGATAATATTTATTTTAATGCTTTTAGAACTATGATATATTCTAATATAATAACAAGAAATTCATTTACTGTTTTTTCTTACATACAATAAAATGTGCGGCGCAATTCACAGGTGGTAGAAGTGAAACCTTCAAAAAGATAGGTATTAATTTAATAATGCGTATCAATTTTAATTATCTTTCAAAAACTATTTTGTACTAAATAAAAATAAAACAGTGGTAACTAACGCCATCTCTTAACATAATATGAAGAGTAAAAGCAGCTAGCGCCATCTATCCAGCAATAAAACGAATCTTCTATCTTGCTCCTCGCGCTATCTACGAGTATGAATACAACTTAGCACTTTTTAAAGTAAACACGAACATAAGAAACACTGTATAATGCTTCCTATCTCATTTTCTGCCACGTTAAATCTTATGAATTTATATGTCTGTCTCTTTTTACGGACCCTTTTTTGTTTCATCGACTTTCAAATGACAACATGCTAAAGAAGTTTTCACTTTAAAAACATTGCAAAGTCGCTTTTTTCTTTATAATAAAACTAGCTGTTGCCCGCAGCTTCGCATACGGACATTATGTTTTACCTTATTTGTACCTCTTGCAGAAGAAAATTTAAAAAACGGTAAATTTATATTGAAGTACTTAAATATTACATAATGTATATACTGAAACCCACGATAAAATCACAAAGGATTCCTCCAGGAGCGGGTTTTGAAAAATAAGCAATATTCACATTAATTTGTATTTTTTTTCTCTTTTTTGCAAAATTTTGAAAAACTGAAAAATATGTATTCAATCAATTTAAGTACGTCAATTCAAGAACATTTGTTGCAAATTTGAAGCAAATCGGTTGATGTTTTAAAAATATTCCATACAAACTTTCATCCCGTTTCCAGGAGAAAACCTTTAATTTTCCGGGATAAAAAGTATCCTAAAATATGACCCGGAGTATTAGTAACAACTTTACCATTTTTTATCGAAATCAAACACAGACAGACAAACAAACAGACAAACAAACAGACAGACAGACAGACAGACAGACAGACAGACAGACAGACAATAATTCAAAAAAAAATTTTTTGTGCTTCTAACACATTATTGAAGTGCCCCCAAGAGTGGTTGATTTGACTTGATATTCAAAAACTTCAAAGTTAATGAACATTAAATAATTAAGTAAAGGTATTTGTATACTTAACTCACGGACGTAAAAAAAGACGGACGTAATCCCAAGAACAAATTCAGTGAAGCACCCATAGTAATACCAACTCTGTATTCGTACAAGTACACACACCCACACATTGACACCATACTGCTATGACATTGACACACATCGCGAATCAAAAATTTAAAAAATTACGCACACATGGTCTAAGCGAGCTGTCATTGCTATGCTTCACTTTCGATTAGACAAGGTTACGTCCTTTTTATAAGGGTACGTTCTTTTTTTTATATCCGTTACTTAACTTTAATTTTCCGTAAACTGACTTTGAGAGTGAGTTTTTAAGAGTCTGTACTAAAGAGCAATTTAAATGAACGTTAAGTGACTCTCGCCCCAACTCAGAGTCACTAACGGTTACTTAAATCGCTCCTTAGTATAGAATTTGTATGGTGTTTTTTTACTAAGGAGCGATTACAGTAACCGTTAGTGACTCTGAGTTGGGGCGTCAGAGTTATTGCGTTAATTACATATTTAGGTTTAAAGCTTCAAATGTGTATTGTTATCATCATTGGTATTAATGTACTTTTCTTAACTAACTCAGTAGTATTTAGTAAGCATCCAAGCATTGAAACCATTCGTTTACCACGCGATGATTGTGACATTGAACGTAATGCAGTACTTCACACTAATGGCTGAATGCAGACTGTATGAAGCGATTCGTTAAAAACACGCTTATGTAATTGAAAAAAGCGATCAGTTCTTGCTATCCGTTTAAAGATAAATATTATATGACATGATTTTATGTGACTATAACAGGGCAACTTTTTGTAATGTTGGTAGAATAAAAAATATGATGTTCATAAGTTTATTGAAAAAATACATTCATGAATGATCAATGAATTGATTGATTGATCGGTTGATTGGTTGAATAGCCGACTTAAGATGATATCAGACGATTCACTCAAGTAAATGTTTCATTTTTCTTTCATTCTATGTTCATGAGGCTGATACGGAATGATATAGAAAACAATATTCACTGTTCTTTTCATATTCATGTCATCGAATGAAGTCGTGCCTCTTGGAATAAGTTTACTCGAGACAAAATGGCCGAACGTGAATGAACATTCTCTCAGTGTTCAGACCGTTCATTTCTCGTTCATTCGGAGTGGGAGTGAAAGATGAAAGATGACAATATCCAACACTGTTGGATCGATTCACTAATGAATTCATTCGGCACTAATGTTTCATTTTGTGTTCAGATGTGTCACTTGGAGTGAAATATGCAAAATAAAAAAGAAAATGAACAAAAAATGACCCGTCTGATATCAGCTTAACAAGCAGTCGAGCTAATGGCAAGTCATTTTTGCTAATGCACATAAGTAACATCTGTACCAGCTATGCGTTGCCAACAAAGAAAAGAGAATATAGAAAGTAAACCACCATTGAAGTATTATTACTAGCATATAGTACTGACACCGCGAATACAATGTATGTCCCAATGAATTGGCGCCGATCGGCTTCAATGTTCAATGGATTCCTTCGATTTTGAAAGGAGAACAGGGGCTCAATTTTGAAAATAGAACCTCCCGGCGGGACACACATTTTGTTCAAGAAGTCTGTTCTATAACATTATGCTTCGATGTAAACCACCGATCTTTTTGAATCTTTATCATCACAACCCGTAATTGAACCACTGCTGGTCTCGGTTGTTAACATGCGAGGGGTTAGTTCATTACACTGGTCAAGTTGAAGTGTCAATCAATCAATCAATCACTCAATCAATCAATCAATCAATCAATCAATCAATCAATCAATCAATCAATCAATCAATCAATCAATCAATCAATCAATCAATCAATCAATCAATCAATCAATCAATCAATCAATCAATCAGTCAGTCAGTCAATCATCAATCAATTCTTTAGTGTGTAAACTTCGAAAGAGTTCGCATTCAGTGAGTAGTATCTCCGGCAGTGAATTAACCGCTTTCAAACGTATTATGACGAACTCTCCGGAGACTCCGAAGTGCAGGTTTCATCATGTTTTCCTTCCTCCAAATGATAAATATTTTGCATAGACGCGCCATGTGAAGAATTAGATGCGCGTGCAAGATGCGAACTTGAACCGCTTCAAACTTCTGCGGGAAAAGTAAGATACTTATTAAGTAATATGTTCGAAATGCCAAATAATTAAGGAGATCGGTAACATAAAATTTAAAGGTACTCGTATAAAAATATTATCTTTTTATTCCGGAGAAGTAAAAACATTTTCATATGAAATGAAGCTCAGTTACTATTTTTGTAAAAAGTTCAATTTAACCTGGTCACGATCAAATACCTGAACACGCGATTGGAACATTTTACAAAATGTTCACTATTCTGCGATGTTAGTAATAACAAGTGTAAACGTTTTCATTCATTTTATTATAGCATTTACTTAGAATACAAAATAATTATAAATTTAAAATAAATAATAAACGCTTACACACTCATTGAACACTCACACCCCCGCAGTAGGTTTTACCTGTGTCGCGGGTGGCATGGACGACACATATTATATAACACATCACAATAACACCCATGACCCGAGTATAAATATTTATCTGTCACATAAATATCTGCCCCAGCTGGAAATCGAACCCCCTCGCTTCGCAGGCAGGATCTCTACCAACTAGGTTACAGGGTCGACAGAAAATATCTATAAATTAAATAATAGGTTCCCCCTGGCTTGTTTAGTAGGCTATGTATTTAATCGTAACAAATAACGGTTAAACTCCATCGTTTAAAATAAGCGCGGAAAAGGTTGCAACAAAATGATAAGAACATTTTTTTAAATTGAGCAATTTAATGGATTACTAAGTTCTCTTTTCAAATGATTAAACAAAAAAATAACAATAAAAAGATGTTCAAATTTTTTTTAAAGAAAACTTTTATTTTTGATGTCAAATTTGCCTTTTCTCCCCTTCACTGACTCTTTAACACCAAAATCATTCGGTAAACTATTCACCCCTAAATTAAATTTACTTCGTAATCGTCTAACTTTACGTCACAAGCATTCAAAACCACAAACATGGCAACATAATTGCTACATGTACATTGTACGCATTGGGGACATGCACAGCCGCATATATGACATGGACATGTGCAACCTACGTTGTACTCTAATTCACTGTTATTGTTTTGGTTGCATTGGGATTTAATCGTTGAATCTTGTTCACTGTCGTAATAACACATTCACGTATGCCCCTGCGTGTAGTAGGTAAGTACATGTGCGTTAATGACTACAGTAGAATGCGCCTTACTTAGCGCATAAGGCCACTAAATATGTGGCCAACAGAATTAAAATCCTTTGTGTCGAAAAAACTGCTACCCAAGTTATTACTTAATTTTTTGTGGCACAGTTACACCCCTTTTAGCGCGCAACTGTTGATTACATTTGTGTCATGACAGTATGAACGCGTTAATTAATGCGTTACGATGCAGGTATAACAGGGACATTAGAATTCTGCATGATAAGATCGTAAAACGCTCTGTAGCTGTGTTGATAGGATACTGAACAGTGAAAAGTCCCGGGTTTGATTCCGTAGTTTGATGTGCAGACATTTTATATCTATTTTTGAGTCTTAAGTAGGTATTTAAGATGTTTTATTTTTGTGTGTGAACAAACAGTGAAAAAACAGTTTATTTCAAAGCCCATAATATAATAATTACTGAAAGCTGGCAAACAACTGCTAAAACAGAATCCGTGGTTATTTATAAAAATGATGTAAGTAAATATTCATTACCTAATTGACCATTAAATCAATTTTAACAGAAATATTCATTACTATATACAGACAGATAAGGTTTGCGTGTGAACAGTCTGCTTAGACCGTGTTACAGGGTATTATGTGTCGGCCATTATTTTCGCAACCGCGTCACGTCCCCATGTGATAGCTACGCCGACTCATTCCAGAGAACTATTTCGATGAAGATTGTTACAGGCGCTGTGTTAATGTATTGTATTCGTTGCTGCGTTGTATTTTTATGATTAAAACGTTAAATTAATACGACAGAACTAACTAATGAAGAATAAAATAATTGACAACCTATACCAATACCAACACCTATAATAGGTGTGAAAATAGTGGTTAAATAGTAACTAACCAACAGAGAAATTAAAAGATAAGAAGTCCCTTCGTCAGTCCACCTGGTCTGTTATAGTTCTTTACTTACGTATTACAGAAAAACCTACAAAAAATCTATGGTCTTAAAAGAAAACGGTAAATCCCTCGTTATTGCAATGCTATGCAAACAAACTTGCATTTTAGTTCGTAAACGTAATATAATAAACGCACAGATGCAACTAATAACGAATGAGATAAGCATCGTTCATTTTTAGACAAATTACGTTAGTTTTAATAAATAATTGACTTATCATATTATTTTTCATTTTAAAGTTATCGACAATGTTATCGACATTTTTTAAAAGCAATCCTTGATGCAGTGGGTGCACGGGTAAACACGAATTACCCATTCACCCACCGGTGGGTGAAGCCAGTGGATGCACGGGTAACGGCCCATTTTCCCTCAGTATTTTCCCATACATTACGTAAGAGTATGGGAGAACCAATGATGTTTTAGTATAGATACGTTATGCCCTTACAAATCAACCGAAAAATTTGTTCCGAAACACACACACGTTTATCTTTTGTTTCCCTACACCAATCAGGCAATCACTACATTGGTAAATTATATAAAAGGGATAGCTTTACTAAAACTATAATAGTGAAAAAGACAGCTAGTGTTTGTCGTTCGCGTAACCAAATGTTGACCAGTGTTGCCAACAAATAAAATTGTGCAAAACAACTTAATATTACGTTATGAAAATTATACTTATATTCGTAAATCAACTTTAAATCTTAACAATTTCTACTAAAACTGACTCGTTTTCAATCTGCATATCCTCATGATTTTCAGTTTAAACTAGATTTAATTTTGGTGGTCTAAACTAAAAACTGTGAAGATATCGAAAAAAATTTAGAGTAGGCAACTCTGCCCATTTCCACAATATTGTGGAGATTATCGTCACAATATAGGAATCTAACAGTAGTCGCTCTTCATACAAACGGCCGAAACGCGCATTATACCTACGCACATCCGAATACGCGTGCGATATGTAGGCAACAGCGGCCGCTGCGTGGCGATTGCCGACAGGCGAACGAGCGGAGCTTGTACCACGGTCCGGTCGGTACAAATAACAAACTTTTTTAGTTTTTCTACTCTGGTTGAGCTGTATGGTCGTGTGTGGCTGTGGATTTATAAAAATTTAACTTAAGATGGCAGTAGAAAAAGGCAACAGAAATAGTAGACATTATTGTGCTGTTTTTGGGTGCTTTAATTCGACATTAAGTCACCCAGGAATGTCATTGTTTACGTTACCTGGAGACTCCGAAAGGTAAGACACTATTTTTATACCTACCTACAAGTACGTATTATATAGTATATATAATACTATATAATATAATATATAATAATATATAATACGTACTTGTAGGTAGGTATATATAATTATTGTAGGTAAGTAACTTAGGTAGTAGGTATTGTATAATTATTGCGTTATTGATTAATATTAACTTTATTATTGTATTGTAATTATTAATAAGAAATCAAATTATTCAAGGTCTTCGGTCCTGCCGAAGGAGATCAGTGCATGTAGGATAAATAAAAAATAAATAAAAACAAGTACGTTTTGCAATAAGTAGGTACCTAAATTGTTTATTTTTCATAAGTCCACCGAAGAACCTTACCCTGCCCTAAGAGTCTCTGTCTCTAATACAATACTGAAGGCTTACGAACCTTCACAGTACTAATAAAAACACAACATATACTTTTATGGAACACTTCCTTTTTATTCACAATGAATTGCATTTATTAAAATAGAAAACATAACATTTTTAAATACAAAATTACTAAGAAACTCAAGTCGTTTGATAAAATTAAAATACTGTCGGCGGACAGCCCTAGCGCGCGGCGACGCGTAGGCAAGTTTTTCGAGAATCGGCCCGAGTTACGTTACTATTAGATTCTTATATTGTGTTATCGTGCAGATGATTTGAAGGTTGGCTTCGGCAAAGACTAACAAATTCAGTACAGTCAGTAGATTGAAAGTACCTAAAAATAAACTTAAGGAAGGAAGTTGTAATTTCAAAACTATTTTATGCAATATTTTGGGATTTCGGTGATGAAATATTAAATATGGTGACACATTTACGAATAAAGTAAATACGCTAACTTATAGGGACCACAACCTTTTTCATGTATATGTCAGCCTAAGCAGTAGGTATGGCGTGTTATTCATTAACTTATTACATAGCATCTTATTTATTCTGTAGGTAGGTTGAGCCACAGTATAAATATATTAGATTCCTTTACTGTGGTTGAACCTTAATCGCGTATGGTGAAAGACGTACTCAATACGAATACGATTAATTTATGAAACCACAATTTATTGCATATAAACAACTCATCAATACATACTTCACATCTAATATATATTTACACTAAGGGTTACTTTATTATATATATTTTATACGAATATTTTTACAATAAGGGTTAAATTTTTCTATTTGCTTATCGACGGATACAAAATAGTTTTAAGTATTATATACTTTTTAATTTATATTATACGAGAAATCGCCCTCGCTTTGCTTCGGTTTTCTTATTTTTTTACACCTTGGGCTACATTATTGGAGTGTTATTAGGGATTCCTTTTTAGGGATTTTTTTTTAGAAATATAATATAGCCTATGTTACTCGGGGATAGTGTAGCTTCGCAATAGTGAAAGAATTTTTCAAATCGGTTCAGTAGTTTCGGAGCCTATTCAATGCAAACAAAAAATCAAATCTTTCCTCTTTATATATTGGTATAGACGAGTAACCGCCCTCGCTTTGCTTCGGTTTTCTTATTTTTTTACACCTTGGGTTACATTATTGGAGTTTTATTAAGAATCCCTAATTTTTTTGAAAATATAATATAGCCTATGATACTCGGGAATAGTGTAGCTTCCCAACAGTGAAAGAATTTTTCAAATCGGTTCAGTTGTTTCGGAGCCTATTCAATGCAAACAAAAAATCAAATCTTTTCTCTTTATATATTAGTATAGATTATTCATGAATTTCTTTATGTTAGGCTCTATTACAATACTCGATACTAATACGGTACGGCTTTATTACAATAGGTACGTGTACTCGTGAGAAAATTATCTCTGTACTTAACAATAAACATACAAATGGGGACAGCATCGATATATCGTCACTTCTGTATATGTTAATCTATGTCCGCCCTATCTGCCGTCCTAACGAAGAGTGCAATAAGTCCAGTTTTTGGGCAAATTGATTTAAGACCTTATGTAGTTACGAATATGGTCTAAAGTTAATTTGCCCAAAACCTGGACTTATTGCACTCTTCGTTAGGACGGCAGCTATGTTCGGCCGGCGTTGTCATGCCGCCATATTTATTTTGTTAGAGAAATATTGAAATTATATAAAATGCAATAAATCATGATAACTGACGTGTGGTATGTTACTCCATGAATTTTAATTCTTTTACTTGTGTAATTAGTGCATTTACGCATAATACACGAGGGCATTTTAACGCTGTATGTCAAATCTCAAGGATTTCTGGCAACAATAAAAGCGTGCGTATCGACAGAGTATTGACAGAGCGACTGCGAGCAGTTGGGCTAATTAGCCCAAGTTACGCTCTTCATCTTCGGCGCGCTAGTAACATATCTACCTCTATTTTTATAATATTATAATATCATTGGGGAGAACATGTTAAGTCCTAAACATAAAACCACGAAGGTTAGGGAGTTCACTTTTGAATAAAGCCAGTACCTAAATCTCCACGCTACGTTCATTAGGACTGCGCAGTCGGTTACTGTTAAAAGCGTTTGAAGTTAAAACACCAGTTTCCACTCAAACTTGGGCAAAATCTGTTAAAAGCTGTTTCTCCTTCAGTCGTATTATGAGCAGTTTTTTGTTTCGAATCTTTTAAATTGTATTCGACCTACAAGTACTAATATTTTCATACAATGATTTATGAACGCCTTACTTATTTATTACTCAAATTACCTATTACTTAACGCCGCTAAACTTACGTCTTGTTAGTACACCCACATAATTTTTATTTGTGAACTGATTTTAATAACATAATCACTTGAAGCTTAACACAACGTATTAGTAAAACCGCATAGGTCGGTTTGACAAACATACATACAACCACGCAAATCTCCGCCGACGATGAAGAGCGCAAGAACAGGCAATTGACCGTTCGCTCGTAGTTGCTCTGTCAATATTCAATGTCGGTATTCAATTCGACTGTATGTTTGTTACCTCAAAACTTTCGACTGATTGAACCGATTTTGATGATTCTTTTTTTAATCGAAAGCTAGTGTGCTTGTCACGTGGTCTCACTTATGTATAACACGTTTTTGAGTTATCCCTAATTTTGGAGTCGTTTATTTTTTGTTGTTGTCAGAAGTGCTTGACATTTGACATACAGCGTTAAAATGCCTTCGTGTATTATACCAATGTGATTGGTGTAGTGAAATAAAAGATAAACGAAATAACCAGGTTTTTTGGTTGAATTGTAAGGGCATAGCGTACCTATATTTTTTAAATATTATTCTTAATAGATGCTTTAGTCTGATCAGACCCTACACTTGGCACCATTTTCCACAACGCTATGAAATACATTTAAAGCGAGTGAAGTTGTAAAAGATAACCTCAACGGCGATCACGAGCCTCAAAATTGAGGACAACGAAACGAAGAGACCACTTAATTTGACTAAGATTACTTCGTCACTTTCTTAGTCATTCGATACGGCGAGGGCTTTAACCACTTGCTTAAGTCCGATACTATTTAACGAAGGGTTGATCTTCGAAATTGAGATCAGAAGCGAGATTTTATGTTAACTAAATACTCTCTTAGAAGTAACTGCTTTACAAAATCAAGGGTCCATTGTGTTCGTAGAGTTTTCACTTGTTCGGGTGCACCCGTTACATTATACGATCTCATGAATGTTCAGTTATGATTACCGGATACATATTATAAAATGAAGTCCCCCGGCCGTCTGTCTGTCTGTAAGAGCGCAATAAACTCAAAAACTACCAAACGGTTTTTTGTACGGTTTCCACCAAGAGATAGTGTGATTCTTGAGTAAGGTTTTGGTGTATAATTTTATTAATTAGAATTCATTATGGTTTTATGTAAATTGACCGAAATCCACGCGGGCGAAGCTGCGGGCGCGCGGGCGGAAGCTAATTGTTTAATAATAACGTTGCTTTATAATATTCGTTATTTATATTCAGTGAGATTTGGGTATTTGCAAGAATGAGAATTAAATTATAATAGATGACTCGCCTTTTTCTTGACATTTTTCTGTAACATATTTTATATTCTAACCGTTCCTTTGCTACATTTCGATTGATTGTTCTTTTAGTTTTATCCCATGGCTTACTCCAGGTCTTAATTTTTTTTCTTTATTAGATAAATTCTCATCAATGTAAAGACCTAATTAATGAACCAACCCAAAAACCTATTATGGTCTTCATTGTCTATAAATATGAAAATACCAATGATATTGTATGTATAAAAAGAAGAAAATACTTTCGCTTGTATCATACACGACAAAATACGATACAATCAATGATGTTATCTCTTTTAATATAAGATCATTGGATACAATAGAACATTTGCTTGACTCATAAATCATTGCGATTCAATATTATAGAATGACGAATCATAGCAATCCTTATACTAGCTCAATTTGTAATACGCGAGCAGAATCGAAATATTAGATATTCAATCTTTATGATCACCCGAATATTTGTTTAACTGACTTAGAAATATATTTACCCTTCATGATTTTATGTTCTTCTGTGGTTTAGAATGAATATAATATTTTTCTTCTAAAATATTTGACACAATCCTGAAGAAATTTCTTAATAAAATGTTCAACCGAGCCTTGACACATTTACGTCATGATGGCAATAAAAGAAAACCACGTTACAAGGACGGATTACGGGAGAAATAATGAATATAGCAACACTCAGATCCATGTCATCAATCATTCGGTGTTGCCAGCGTAGTAAGTAGAAAACATGATATATTTTTTTCACGTCTACAGTACCTTCAGTTGTGGTATTTTTTCAACAGTTTGAGGATTTATCTAAAATATAATACATTATAACTATGGACACAAAAATTGCCTCAGTTGCTTTGATCTTGGTCTGTGTTTAACTCGTCTCAGGTTCGATTTCTAGTTATGACAGATGAAGGTCACAATCCATAATTGTCCCACTACTGGGATCAGGTCCCCTCTCATAATGAGAGGGCTACAGGCCATAGTCTACTTTGCTGGCCAATTGCGGATTACCAGGGAAATACCTAATCTTCAAAAAAGTACCACTTACTTGAATTGTTTATCATGTTTACTAATTTTTATATCTATAATCTATACTAATACTAGCTGACCGGGCATACGTTGTCCTGCTAAAAAATTTTTAGGGGTAGAGGGATGAAAAATAGATGTTGTCCTATTCTCAACCCTAGCCGATATGCACGCAAAGATTCACGAAAATCGGTCGAGCCATTTCGGAGGAGTTCAATTTCTAACACCGTGACACGAGAATTTTATATATAAGACTAGCTGACCGGGCAAACGTTGTTCTGCCAAAAATTTTTTAGGCGTAGGGGGATGAAAAATAGATGTTGTCCGATTCTCAACCCTAGCCGATATGCATGCAAAGATTCACGAAAATCAGTCGAGCCGTTTCGGAGGAGTTCAACTTCTAACACTGTGACACGAGAATTTTATATACCTATAAGATTATAAAGCTGAAGAGTTTGCTTGTTTGGTTGAACGTTCTAATCTCAGGAACTACTGGTTTGAACTGAAAAAATATTTATGTGTTGGATAGTTAATTTATCGAGGAAGGCTTTAGGCTATCGGATTTTTGGAAATTCATCCCCTAAGGGGTTATCTTTGATTCCTACGTCTCATTTTAGGAAGTTACACCTTTTAAGACTTAAAATTTAAGTAAAGGTTATCTAAAATAATACTTTAAGATAACACCATTCTAGCTGCTTTGCTTCCTATAATCAAATATTGCCTATTATTTTGGCCCTACTATATGCACGTATTAAGACGTGTGATAAGACAAAATTCAGAATATTTTTAAAACTACCTCCCATTATTTAAGAAATGCCTATCTTCCACTGTCGAGTCCTGGCGTAAATCTTGATGAATAGTACCAATTACTCTGGTACTTTGGCGCATACAATTTGTTATGACGTGTATACTATTTGTTAGGACGTGTATCTTTTAAGTAAACTGCTTGTCTTGTATAATATCTATGTAAAGAAGTTTTCTTTATACATACATACCTATATAAAAGCAAAAGTGGTTGACTGATGTATCAACGCACCAAACAAACCCTTAGAGCTAGAACGTATTCCTCTTATGACGTAGGCATCTACTAAGGAAGGATTTTTCAAAATTCAACCCCCAAGGGGATAAAATAAGGGACAAATATGATAAGCATAATTTCCGCGTGTTTAATCAATCGAGTGTCGCTATTATACCTCATAAAATAATTTAAAAAATGTTTAAAAATATTAAGATTCTAATATTCTATCCCCTGGATTTCAGAATTAAATATCCTTTATAATCTGACGGTATTATTATGTAGGGGGACAATCTTCATTTTTCCAGAAGTCATCACTTTTCTTTTAGATTGACCCCTGAATCCTATGTCTCGATTGCAAAATTGGAGATTAAGTTAACAAGCAGGTAAAACAAGGAACGGAAGAAGACACTGCTTATTCTTCTTTTTTGTCCTTCTTTCTTCTTGATCGATTCTTGTGGATGTTGCATGTCACAGGTGATATTGAATACTTACTTGTTGGCCATTAAAATACATTGGCAAGCCACGAAATAAAACAATGAATGCTTGAAAATAAATTTTATTTCTACATACATCTATATTCAAAATAAATACACTACTATCCACTTATAATTGAACAAATTCTTAAATAATAATTATTGATCGCTACTGGAATTGATCGAACTTACTATATACAGATATTTATACAATTATTTTGTCTAAAATTACAAGTCTAGTTTCATTTTCCATTTACCGTTCTAAACCTATGCATAACTAGTACCAGAGACCCGCTCTGCACTCGAAATTCGACTGTAATTTCATTAGTCAAAGGATTACTTCAGATTGACACTTTTGAATGTTGTACATATAATAAATGTATTTGTAAAACATATTATTAGGTGTACATAAAATTTAGCTTTCTGCATTTCCTCTTTTTTAACCGACTTCAAAAAAGGAGGAGGTATTCAATTCAACTGTATTTTTTTATGTTTGTTACCACATAACTTTAGACTGGGTGAACCGATTTTGACTATTCTTTTTTTAATCGAAAGATGATGCTTGTCATATTGTCCCGCTTAAATTTGAGCTAAATCTAACGAGTGGTTTTTGAGTTATTTTGAAGTCGGTTATTTTTTTCTTGGTAAAATTCAGACTATTATGCATTATTCTTGCTGTTATAAAGCCCACTGCAAAAATAATAACGGATCCGTATATTTTAAAACTCTGGTTTGTATCCATCCGAGTGGAAACGAGCCGTACGGTTTTTAATTACTTAAAATAAAACTGTAAAAGAGGAACCACAAATAGCTTTATAATCTTTCCTTGAGCTGTTTTTTTAACTGCTTGCTCGTTCACAAGAGATAAACGGATTATTTTTTTAAATATGATTCACAAGAATTTATTCTTTTCGGTAACAAATACAATTATGTTTATGAAATAGAGATTTTCCATTTTTTAACCAATGATGAAAAGTTTAACAAAACTGACGATTGAGCAAATAATATATCACAATAACGCTTTAATTACAAATCATATCATAATACGTACTTTTTGAAATTCTAACTATTTTTGTGAAGGTTTTTAAAACGATGTTTATTCAGATTTAGCCCAAAGTATTCAATATGTTAACAAAAAAATCACGATTTAAAATACTGTTCCAAGTTTCGCGCCAAAAAGGTATATTTACTTGTCAAATGACCATTTAAATCAATTCAATATGCAGAAACTTTTATATCACTCGCAGACAACGTCAGTGTCGTCAGTTAATACTTATCGACTCCCATCTAATAATAACATAATATGAAGTTGTTTTTAACTTTTGGCAGTTTGGCTTGTGATGGTCATAGTAAATTTTAAATTAAAATATTATGAAATTGTAAGTTGTAATTTAAACTAATCAATATCTTTGTAAACTAGCAGTGTATTCTGCATCAATGTAATAAATTAAATGTTATTAATTTTTGGCACGTTTTTTGGCTTTATTTCACAGTCACCAAGTTTGAAACTTAATGTTTGAGCAAAATAGCAGTAAGTATAGTGTTGTTTGTTACAAATAGTATAAGTTACCCGTATATTAATAAAAATCGACTTCTAAATTAAAAAATACCCAATAAATTAATAAGTTTTTTTGATAAAAAAAAATGAGAGGTGTCAAGGGAAACCCGGATGGAACGAAGTTCCTTTCAATTAATACTAAGCGACCAGAAGTCTTTGAGGGTGCGACAATACAATCATAGTATGTGGCTGTCTTATTCACTCTTCGGTATTTAGCATAGGCACAACAGGGACGTCCATATCACGATCATGCACATTAAGCTATTATTGCCATTTCTCCCGTCATGCCAATCAATATGCGGAAGAGCGACAGTGATAGAACAAATCCATCACTGCCACTCTGACAAGTGTTTTGTAATATAGATATCCCTGTTGTGCCTATGCTAAATACCGAAGAGTAAATAAGACAGCCACATACTATGATTGTACTGTCGCACCATCGAAGACTTCTGGTCGCCTAGTAACTCGCTTTAATTAATAAACGACGGCAAAAAGTGTCGTTACAACTCTTCCTCTATATTTTTTCCGTCTAGCCCTCTTTCGCAACGCGCGATAAGGAACTTCGTTCCAAAACCTTGAAAGATTTGACAAAAATTCCAACTCATAATTTCAAATCCATATTATCACACACCTTTTAAATACTTACATTGCTTGCAAAATCATTTTCTAGTTACGCGTAATTACATTCTTACCATTATACAGACATATCTCTGACATTCGTAGCATATCTGTGGCTTTTGCATTAAATTAACAATGTTTTTTGTGTAAATAATAATTTTATTAATCTTTAGTATTCAATTTGAAAAAAAATTTCGCTACAAAATTAACAACATATAAATTAGGAATCATTGTGCAATTAGGTGAACTACCTTTTCACATAACAGACCTTGCATGATGATTAATGCACATGACAAAGCTTCTTACTCTTTAAAGTTTGTATTTTTGCATTGGCAATGGTTAAAATCCTCTCTGAAAGATTCTTTCAGCCACGAGGTAATTGAAAATCTTCATATTGTACATGTATAGGGAATCATTCTACACCAAAATGCTTTCTTTGAAATTGATCACCGATGATACATTTTATTAGTTTAAAAAATTCTGGACAATAGCTTCCTAAAAATACAGAACTGTACATTTAAGCCTAATCTGTCTTTTAATAGAAAAGGGCATTGTCTACAAAAATATTACTTAAATTTTATAATTATTGTAAAACTGCCTAGTATCTCATACTGAACTCGCCGATGGGGGGGTCCATGAGTGCTGTTTCCGTTGATTCCTGCTGCGGTTGGGGTGCAGAAGGCATCGCTGATGGTCGGAGGGATATGGCGAGAGGAAGAGCTGACCTGGCGCAAAGCTGCGAGGCCCCGCGTGTAGACCCGACTGATCGGTACCGAGTGCAACGGCCTCTTCTGTGAAACAAAATAATATCTTCAAACTCACTATTCTATTGTTTATTACTTTGCCCAGTCGTATGTAGACTGGGCAAAGTAATAAAATGCAACTAGACGGCTCTACATGGTTTGTGGAAGCTGATGATAATTTAAATATTCTAAAATCCAAGTATTGTTTTTGTTTTAAGGACTCATCCAGTACAGTTTAAGATTGTTTAATCATAACGATCAATTCTTAATAAAACACTCTTGAAACAAACCACTCTGAACATAAGTTAAACAAAAATGTGTTCAGGTCCTAACTTTGCGCCTTTTGTTGCACAAAACCTTTTTTGAGTGCCTTTTTTCTCTTTTCTCACTTTTTTCCAAAAACATTATTTAACATTATTAACAATTAAAGCGATTAATGAATGCAATGTTTTATATATTTCTTACACTGTCGTCGCTTCCGATCGCTTATTCGACGAAGCGAGCTTAATTCGATTCGATCGCATTTTATTTCCACGCTGCCTACGTGACTGGACTCGTTCGTGAAATAAACATTTCTTACTCTCGAGTGCGGAAAACGTTAATTAGTCTGTTTTAAATACTTTATTTAGGTACGTGATGAGAAAGTTCTGATTTCTCCGAGTTGAAAAATTATTTGAGCATACAAAACTCAATGCTTTGAAAAAATTTAAGCGTTCTCTAGGTAAATGTTAATTAAACCGTTATAATTATTCATACATTGCCTATGTCATAGATATAAAGAAGTATAATATATACCAATTGGATATTTAGCGACTTGGATACGGTTTTCAATGTTATTAGTAAACTTGGGCTTGAGATATCATTTTTTGTTTTATTTCAAACGTTTTACAAATAAGAAAGATAAAATTTTGTCTATTCAAAGAATTCCGTTTAAACATTTTTTAAACCAAAAACCAAATACATAATTTATACCTTTACCATACTAACAATCTATTTCTGAAAACACCGACAAAATATAGTAGGTATTATTCATGACGTCGTTAAAACGTCACTTAAGAAAGCGAGAAAGTATTTTCTGTTTAATTTGAGGGGAAGTATTAAAGGGTTTTAAGTAAATAAGGTGTGTAAACCTCTGGTACTATTAATGGCAAAGCTAAATAGTGTATCAAAAGCGATATTACAACCCACAACACTAGTTGGGATTTAAAATTATCACATTAGATAGCACCGAATTTTTAACTGAGTTCAAAAAAGGAGGAGGTATTCAATTCGACTGTATTTTTTATATTTGTTACCTCACAACTTTCGACTGGGTTAACCGATTTTGATGTTTTTTTATTAATCAAAAGCTGGTGCTTATCGTATTGTCCCACTTAAATTTGAGCTAGATCTGACGAGTAGTTTTTGAGGTATAATGAAATCTGTTATTTTTTTCCTGATAAAATTCGGATCATAAGAAGTCACTTCCTTTTGAAACCTAGGTAACTTTAGCTAAACAAGCACATGAAAACACGATCTCTTCTGACACATAACAAAATGGGGAACATTGATAAACAACAATTTATTGTCAAAAAGCGGGCATTATTGGTTGGGTCGGTAAAGGTAAGCGATTGCGAATAGGATAGCGTTTGAAGGGAGCTGAGAATAAAACTGACAAACAGCGATTTATCACTGTAAATGTGATAAAAACTTCCTTTACCCGGTAGGTTAATGTTATTTAATAAAGGTGAGTTATAGTACGGTGCCCTCCGAAAATAAACCGTATAGATAAGTGAAAACTCTTTTTAAGGAAATAGCCGGCAAACGAGCTGACGATCCACCTGATGGTAAGTGGCTATCGTCGCCCATGGATATCAGAGACACAAAAAGCATCACTGATACGTAGCCGGCTAAGGAGAAAAGAAGAAAAGTACTGGCTCTCAAACCCCAAGCCTGAACACGAATCGTTTGGGGGCTGAATCAAGCAATCAATAACATCATATACAAGTAGTCGAAGGGAATGGGGAAATTAATTTATCACCGAATAATTATGAGAGCAATAGATACATTTTTAAACATCTACTACTTATTCAGCCTATAAAGACTGTAAAAGAATAATCGTATTACTTGAAACTTTATCCGACGATCGCGTAACTCGAGCTGTGAAACCGCTTCACGAAATAAATAAGCAATATAAATGTCAGTATTAATTACAATTTCGTTGGAATTTTACTGATGCAAGGTTTTATGGTTCTCCCTCCTTTGTTTTATTTTATTTGGAGGATTCTCGAGAAATATATTATTATTATTACAGTCCTCATTTGTCTTCAAAAGGACGCGGTGTAAACTTCAGGCGAAATAGGTGCGTTTTCGTTCGTTTCGATTCAAGTTTGTTTTATTAATGCTTGTTAACTGAAATTTAAGGTCGCTACATGAATTAAAAGTGCCTACGGGTCCAGTCAATGTTTTTCTTATATACAATGTCAGAAACTTTTAAAGTAACAGCCTACGAACGAGCAGAAGACCTCCGTGGTGGTAAATGATCGTCGTTGCCCATGGACATTGGGATGTTAGGCCAAGAAAGAAAATCAAAGAAATAAAGAAAAGAATAAATAAATAAACGCTAACTCACTCATACCGCCGCAGTAGGTCAGTGTCGCGGGTGGTATAGACGACATATATAACATATCACAATCACACCCATGACCCGAATACAAATATTTATCTGTCACATAAATATCTGCCCCATCCGGGAATCGAACCCGGGACCCATCGCTTCGGAGGCAGGGTCGCTACCAACTAGGCTACAGGGTCGTCTCAAGAAGAAATAAAGGAGGAAAGAAAGAGAGAAAAGAGGAAAGACAGAAAGAAAGAACTAGATCTCGAAAATTTTACTTATCCTACTAATATTATAACTGTGAAAGTTTGTGAGGAGGTTTATTCCTCTTTCATGCAAAAACTACTTAAACAATTTTCATGAAATTTAGCACATAAGTAGACCATGATCTGGAATAGGACATAGGGTACTTATTATCCCAGAAAACACGTTCAAAGCCGCGGGCAGAGCGCTAGTCTATCTATCAACTACAGTGCCACCAAGTTATCTGTGTATTGGAGGAGGGCGCTGTCGGATGCATTAAACCAATCATTGGACGCTATTTGAGAGGTAGTAAATGTCAAATGAATGAGCACAAAGAACTTATGAATGGCGCGGCATTAGTTCCAATTTTCGCCACTTCACAGATAACTTGGTGGCACTGTACGTCGATCTTACCTGCTGCAGTGGCACCGCAAGAGCCTCAGGAACGCAGCGCGGAAGGTCCGGTTGAACACCGTGTAGATGATCGGGTTGATGGTTGACGACACGTAGCCCAGCCATAGGCAGATGTCGACTACGTGCTCTGTGACCAACACCATATTTAAGTAAATGAATGTTACAGGTGTAGTTTACAGGTGTTACCATATGAAATTCGTACTAACATTCTACCATTATAAAATATGATGTGTGATACACGGACGTAAAAAAAAGACGGACGTAATCCCAAGAACAAATTCAGTGAAGCACCCATAGGAATACCAACTCTGTATTCGTACAAGTACACACACCCACACATTGACACCATACGGCTACAACATTGACACCATGGCGAATCAAAAATTACAAAATTACGCACACATGGTAAGCGAGCTGTCAGCTGTATGCTTCACTCTCGATTAGACAAGGTTACGTCTGTTTTTTTTTTAGGTCTGTGGTGTGATATTATTATTATTATTGTATAAAATATTTTTATATTTTTTGTATTCATTTATTTTTAAAATATTTTTATACAAAACGATCACTTCAACAACATCCTCTTAAAATATTGGTCTTTAAGCGTTGTGAGTTAAGGCCAACGCGCGCTGAAAATGTGGCACTTTAATTGGTGTGATTGGACCAATACTCAGTACATATTACGCAATACGATGACAATGAAGTCATTCAGTATCGGTATCAGTACATTAGTATTTCTCTATAGAGAAATGGCACTACTTTTTGCTTGTATGAAGAACATATTTTGTGTAGAATGTACAAACGGGCTACCCATCCACATAAAATTATTGGTGTAATATTATGGTTAAGTAACCGTCAATAATCGTTTGATAATAAAGTCGTCAAAATCACAAGTCAATGGTACCGTAGACAGGAACTGAGAAATCTCTAAATTTAAAATATGACATAAGCACTATAGCTTGGACTGCACTATTATGTTGAGATTATAATGATTATAATTATGGTAATAAAAAATTGGATAAAATATTAAAGAACCCACCTGGTACTATACAAGCGGGACATGATGCGAAGAGTATATTGAGTAGAAAGAATGGCGCCCAACACAGAACAAATGTGAAGAAGACGAGACCCAACACCTTGGTCGCTTTCTGCTCGTTGGCCACTGCGTTCGCCGACAGAGATCTTCCCTTCCTGCGATTCGCTAGAAACCTGTGACAAAATAAAATATCATATTATCTTCAGTACTGGGTACGTATCTAATATCGAACACATATTTGCGAATAGCTAGATAACGCCCCTTATACGGGCAGGGTCAATTAGATCCAAGATAGAGTGAACAAAATAGAATAGAATAGAATACATTTTATTTCCACACACGAACACAATTAGTACAAACAAAGTTAGTACAATTATATTGGAGAAATATTATTTTATTGTTATTTGAATAAGATTATGATCTTTGGTTATGTTTATGTTATTAAAAACAATTACAGTTCAAATAACATGCTATCTGGTAATAAGCCAGTTAATAATTTAAAATAATTAGAACTTTGCAAGAAATCGGGAGTGTAAGATTTAATTACCACATACGCCTCTTCATCTTAATATATATAAATAAATTACGTGTCAAGTTGTTTGTCCGCGATGGACTCCTAAAGTACTTAACCGATTTTAATCAAATTTTCACACCGTATGTAGTTTGATTCAACTTGAAAGATAGGATAGACGGAAGGTTTTAATAAAAAAAAAATGACAAAAAAATTATTTAAAAGTCTATAAAAATGTCAAAAATGTCTCAAAGCGCAATAAATTCTGTTTTCAATAAGTGCTTACACTATTTACCCTGTTATACTCGTAATTGTAAGCGTGTTAAACATGACTAGTACAAAAACTTTAATACCGATAACTATTTATCAATTCAGCATACTTTAAAGATTTTATTGCTATCAATGTAATGCAAAGTTATTCCTTCTTATTCGTATTCCCCTACTCTTTATCTTGTTCAACCTTAAGTTACTTCCACTTTTCTTTGACGTATCAAAATAGGTAGATGATAAAGAGTATTTCGTATCTGTATAACTTCTCCCTGACCACACTCCCTGACAAATAAAATATTATGGTCCCGATCATCGATATCTGTTGGCGCCGAGCCAACTGTACTTACTTTGAACTTCGTCCTTGACTTGTTGGATAAGGAATAAAAGCGCAAATTCTTGTAGGCAACCTTATTGAAAAAAACCGGGCATGTGCGTGTCTGGCCACGCGCAATGTAGGGTTCCGGAGTAGTAAGTTTATCGAATATTTCTCTTTAACTATTTATGCTAACATAGCCGTGATAGTTTTCCTTGTATATTCATCATAAAACCTATTTTTGAGAATTTTTCACTTGTCCAACTCTAACCGTTTAGCCGGCAAGTGTCCCCCACACTTGACAATTTGCAAACGGACTCCTCATTCTAAAACGCGTCTTAGAAGACCCATAATATTTTTGGAAGACCTTTTCAACGATATCCCACACTATAGGGTACGCTACGAATAAAAAATTCATCCTCACGTTATCTATAGGGGACGTACCCTGAAAAAAAACTTTTTTGTCTGGAGTTTTAATGTTGTGTATATCCATGCCAAAGTACAGCTTTCTAGCACTAAGGGTCTCGAAACTTTGCTTTGAACAGACGGACAGACGGACGGTCACAACGAAACTACATATAAGGGTTCCAATTTTACTTCGAAACCCTAAAAATGATCTAGTGCAAAAACTACAGATAGATTGAACCCTACAAGGAATTGAAAGGTCTAATCCGAACGGAATTGACTTTTTTAGTTATTTTAGCACTCGCAAGGGAATCACAACATATTAAAGGGTAGGTACGTCCCGTTGACCTAGATCTTGAAATTTGGAAAAAAGCAACGTCTAACACAAGTTTCGCCGTATTGGGGCGGCTTAGAATACTATGTCCAATCCCACGCCGGATGGGTGTCATAAGAGGCGACTAAATCCGTCTCGCTGTTGGTAGGATCTTTCGGAGGTATTATATTGGTAATATGGATTTTAATTGCTAATTAATGCCATTATTACTATTATTATTTCTCCATGGGGTTCGCCTGAATAGCTACACCCTTGAGCATGAGTCAGCCGCCAAACCACTCGTGGTGTTCCGACTGGGGGCTTGAGAGCCAGTTCTTTCTGTCTTTTTCTCATGTGTCTGATATTCATGGACGACGATAGCCACTTACCAGTAGGTGGATGAAAGTGAAGGAAAGAATCCAAAAACAGATTTTTTTTTGTTACATCACAAAAAAATAGCTTTTATTTAAGGCCAATACATACGTAACGGGTTTCTTCTCGTATGGGACGGGACGTGAAGTTTTGGAAACATTGTTTCATAGAAAATGCATACGATAGTGCCTACGCAGCGGAATCCCGTACGGGACGTGGCCCGTACCGGAAAAAAACCCGTTACGTATGCATTTGCCTTTATTTACAGTTGGTAAATTGATCGCTACATGTCAATGTATGGGTATGACAATTTTCCGTTAAGTTAAGTTACTGCCCAAGTGTTGTAGTACATCGGTTGTTTAAGATTTGCACCGAAAAGGCCTTTCTATTAATATTAGCAGTGATGTTATTATCATAACACTGCGAAAACAAGTTAAACAACAAAATTACACTCAACCAGTATTATAGCAGTGTTATTACCTCATTAGAGTTGATTACACAAAATTGTTATTATTATGGTAGGTACCATTTTGTTTTGTATTTCTTATTACGCCTTGAATGTTACAAGCCCATAAAATGACCCCATTTGCTAAGATTTGGTCGTAAGAGTAGAGAGAGACAATACATTAAGGGAATTGAAATTAGGACAATCAGGGTTTGCATCTAGCCACTTGATGCCTATTGCAGGACAAAGATCTCTCATCATAGTTGAGGAGGTTTCACTCCAGCTTAAGTGATAATTATACCGATTCATTGTACGGTAATAGCCATTGACTTATATTATAAGTCAATGGTAATAGCCTATCTATTATTATTACCTAAATCAATATTTATCATACGACTTTATTATGCAGTTCTAATTTAGATGCATTTACGTAAAGTTTAACTGTGAAAATATAAAAGCGGATTCTTAATTTTTTAAATTATTTATTTAAAACAAAACCTCATTTCATAACTATACTAATTCTTATATACTCAAAGTTATGTATTTTTTTCATCCTACGAATATATTATAATTTTTTTATGTTGTGTGTAAGGTAAGAGACTTTCCTCTCTACTACGTGTCAGTAAAGAAAAAAATATATAAATCATGATTAATGAATTACGTAAAATATCGTTTTGGGAGTGCGCTAGTGAGATGTCGAAATTTAAATAATTGCCTCCATAATTTAGTACCTACCCAAAAATTTAACTACTTCAGGTAAATTAAGTCTACCTTGCAACAATATTATGATATTGATGTGAGGTATGATTGATGATGTACAATGGATTTCCGCAATGTTACTCCTGATAATATTAATATAATATTAGTTAAATATATGTATTAACCCTCAACACAAAAGGGGGTTATAAGTTTGACATTATTTGTGTGCGTCGATGCATGTGTCTATCGCATCGTAGCTTTCATACGAATAGACCAACTTTGATGCGGATTTTTGTTCAAAAGCAGACATGATTGTGATGGTCGTTAGTTATGTTTGGTGAAAATAAAACCGTCAGAAGTTTATTTATTTATTGAAGTGAAAACTTCTTTAGCATCGTTGTCATTTGAAAGTCGATGAAACGAAAAAGGGACAGTAAATTCCTAACATTTAACGTGGGAGTAAATGAGAGAAAAATACTAAGTTTTATTCATAGATGGCGCTAGCTGCTCATTTTACTCTCCATATTATGTTAAGAGATGGCGTCAGTTACCACTGTTTTATTTTTATTTAGTACAATATAGTTTTTGAAAGATAATTAAAACTGATACACGTTATTAAATTAATATCTTTATTTTTGAAGGTTTCACTTGTACCACATGTGAATTGCACACATTTAAATTTTTTAAATATAGGTACTAAAAACACAAACTGATAAATCTTTCAATAAAAAAGACCTATTTATAAAGCAGGATTTTAATAAAGTTATCAATTATCATAAGTTTTTACATTGCATCATTTAAACGTTTTTGCATTAATTTGTGTAAATGTTTTGTATTGGCCTGACTTGATAAATGAACTTGAAATTTAATTTAAACAGTGATCAATAAAACTTATCGCTAATCGCTAAGATTCTACTTCACCTCAATGTCAAAGCGTTTGGCGCAGCAATAGACAGCTTCAGAGGCCTCAGCCGAGCCCTCCTGGTCTCCGCAGTGATGCTGGGTGGTGTCTGCGTCGCCACGTCTCGTCCGCGCCGGGATCCGCCAGACCCGCTACCGTTGCCACACCCGTTCAAGTAGCTCAACTGCGGATGTGACACGCTCATGCCTATCTTGTTGCGCTGGGTCCTGTGTCAACAAAGGTTAATTACATAGTAACATCCGCAGCTTGATAAGTGTGTGTTAAAGTAAAACAATTGGATACAGGATAAATAATGTAATAAAACACATACAGAAAATACACTCGCTACAAAACAAGTACTGCAATATTGTATTAAGTCGGTACAGTCGCCTGCAGAGAAAAGTAACCCATTAAAGTCAAAGTCAAAGTCAAAATATTTTATTCATATAGGTATCACTGATACACTTATGCACGTCATAATTTTTTTATCTACCAGCTTTTCGGAAGGGTGCTTTGTCATGGAGGAGAAGAAAAGCCGAAAGAAACTCCTCGCACATCTTTTAAAAAAAATATTACAAAAAAGAAAATATTACAAAAATATTTACTAATCTGAGCGGAACTGGTTGCAGAACTGGTCATTTCCATGCATCTTTGTCATTTAAATACTCGTCTATTCTATAATATCCCTTGCCTAACAATTGTGTTTTTACACGTTTTTTGAAAGATTCTATTGGCAAGTCACGTATTGATTTTGGAATTTTATTATAGAAATGTACACCAAGCCCCATGAAAGATCGCTGCACTTTACTTAGGCGGAACGAAGGCGTAACTAATTGATGCATTCTTCTTGTTTGGCGATTATGGATATCACAATTTTGTTTATACGCGCTTATATTCTTCCGTATAAAAACTACATCTGTTTATAAATATACGAACAGCAACGTTTCCGTTGTCTGTTGCGTTTTAAACGGATGGGTTACTTTTCTCTGCAGGTGACTGTACTAAAGTTAAAAATCATGGACGAATTGCAAACCAAGAAAGGAGTAGCGTACCCGCATATGAAACCGTCTCTCCATCACTGTCACACAGTTTGTCAGGCAAATAACACACTGTGTTCGATCTACAATCCGAGATGTCTTCACCCTGGCATCTAACTTGGAACTATAGGATCACTAGCTAACCGTGCAAACGTTGTTCTGCCATATAAATTATCTATCTATAGGTACTATAGTAAAACTCAAAGAGCAACTGTTCATATATCTGTACGTATATCTTATTATTTGTTAGTGTGTAATCGTGTGTTATGTTGTGGAAGTTGATTATGTAACCAACCAATTGTTAAAATAATAATTGATAATAATTATTTATATTTTTTTATATTACCAACTAGCTGACCCAGCGAACATCGTATCGCCTATTTTTATTTTATTTAAATAAAAGTAACCTAAGTTACTCCTTGTTACATCAGCTACCTGCCAGTGAAAGTCCCGTCAAAATCGGTCCAACCAAATCAGACATTAGCCGGAACAAACAGACAGACAGACAGACAAAATTTAAAAAAAATGTTGTTTTAGTATATGTACCGTGTATACATCCAAATGCACTTAGTAAAAAGCGGTTATTTTAATATTACAAACAGACACTCCAATTTTATTTATTTGTATAGATTTTACGTCACAAATGGTATTCTGTAGCTCGAGCACGAATATTTGCGAGAAAGTATTCGTATGGTTAACGTAAGCAATTTGTATGGCATTTTTTCAAAAGCGCCCCTATCGTACGTAAATGGTACTAAAATGCCATACAAATTTGACAGATTGCTTACGTTGACCATACGAATACTTTCTCGCAAATATTCGTTCTCGAGCTACTGAATGAATGAACATTCCGTAAGTTGTCCCGTATACAATTTATGATATTCCTAGACTTAAGGTATGTTTAAAGGATTAGAAAATATACGTCAACTATTTATAGTCTCTGTACCTATATTATGTGTTTACGTTTATGTATTTATGTTAACAGCGTTGTATAATGAACAATGAGGTAGTAACCCACTGGAGCAATCATTATTATTGAAGGTAGAGTGAGCGTGAAACGTCAAACAGTATCAATCAACCGAATTCTGTAAACACGAGATATAAACACGCATAATTCACGATGTAAATTTAGAATTACGAAAGCGTTGTCTTACACGTCGAGAAGACGATACGTACTGAAGTAACTTAGTTGGTATCACGGACGTAAAAAAAAATACGGACGTAATCCCAAGAACAAATTCAGTGAAGCACCCATAGGAATACCAACTCTGTATTCGTACAAGTACACACATCCACACATTGACACCATACGGCTACGAATTTGACACCATCGCGAATCAAAAATTACAAAATTACGCACACATGGTAAGCGAGCTGTCAGCTGTCAGCTTCACTCTCGATTAGACAAGGTTACGTCCGTTCTTCTTTTTACGTCCGTGGTTGGTATATGGTATTATAATAATTTTTGGTAAGTGATGTACGACCACAGGTTTTTGTGGATTCTTTCGCACTTGACTACTATTTGGGGAAGGTATATAGAAGGCTCTGGGATCTCATGAAAACGCAAGTATAACATGCGGGAAAAACTTGTCCAAAAATCATTTGCGCAGTGTTATTAATTAATTTAGTTAATTGGTTATAATGGAACATGCTATATGACATTGAATATTAATATTTTTAATTTATACCGCTATTCTTTCCCGTTTAAAAGAAAATAAAATCCTAAAGTCTGGAAGGAAACGGATTTATTGACAGTAGCCATTGAAATATTATTACTAGCATATAGAACCGACACCGCGAACACAATGTACCTATGTCCCAAAGAATTAGCGCCGATCGGCTTCAATTTTCAATGGATTCGTTCGATTTTGAAAGGAGAACGGGGGCTCAATTTTGAAAATAGAACCTTCCGGTGGGACACACATTTTATTCGAGATGTCTGTTCTATAACATTAAACTTCAATGACAGTACCAAACTTTTTCCTTGTTGTCAACAAAACGTTTCAACCACAACTTCTCTCACCTCGACGTAGGGGTAACTCTCCAAGTGAGTTGCCTGGAGACAGAGCCACCTGGTGAGAGGTCTGGCGAACTTCTAGCTCCCATTCGCCGTCCGGCTTGCGTCGGCCCGTTGTCGTAGCCACCGCATTGCCTGTACAAACAAAAGGACAATTAGAATGCAAGATATTAAATCTATGTTTACCTAAACCTCATTATATGATACAAAACGCGAGAGAGTTCCTCGATATGAAACATTACACATTTTATATACGCATTCAATTATGATAATTCGTTCTAAACTCCATGGCTTTAAACTAGAAACCAGAGTCCAAAAGTACAAACACAAAATTTTAAAAGCTTGTTGTATAAAGTATTTCCCTAGAGTGGACGCGCTATTTTGTGTAGTCAGTGGGCGCGTGGGGAGCATTTTGCCGCTCATATTCAATAATAATTTTAAAACCCTATTAGTTAATTCATTTCTATTTTCGGGATATAATAAATGACAATGTAAGTTACATGTAAAAAAAGGACCCATTGAGTAATATTTGGAAAAAATACCATTAATCCATCATTGTTTTAATATGTTTAGCAGTTGTACACAAAAGAAAAAATTGAAAAATATAACAAAATAATGACTTTTCCTAATTTATACGACATACTTTAAGATAACAATGTTCAAAAAAGTAGATGCCATGCTCGTTGCACAGCAACTTTATGCATCTATTACACCATGTTGTGGTCGCTTCCTCAAAGTCAGATTCCTCTTCTAATCATGAAAAAATTAGAATTTTTGTTTTGTGGACTATTTTGTTGCATTTTTAAACCTAAAAATAAAAAAATACCTGAACAATATTGACATTTCAAATTACAGTGTCAAAAGGAATTTACGTCATCATAATTAATCTCTTTACGGTTTAAAAACAACGACCAACACATGTACATTAATGTGTGCAATATGTACAATAGTTACATAATTGCAATAATAATAACATACCTATCTCAAACACTAAACACCATAAAAATAAGCAAAAATATAATTATTTCAATTTTGTACATCAGAGTATTACAAAATTTGTACATACGTGAATAGGCGCACATAATATTATGCTAAATTGCCGCTGGACGACACCTTATACCATGGTAACAACCTTCTTTTCCTGGGGTATCCTGCGCACTGATTGAGTTAAAATTTTCGTCAAGGGTCGACCACAATATTTAGGGGCAGCTACTCAAAAGAGCGGATTTCTGGTGCCAGTATTTTTAAAAATATGAACGGTTTATTAACAATGGCGGCAAAATGCTCCAAACGCGCCCATTGTAGAGTTAAAATATGAATTACATAATTTAAACTGTCCGGAACATTTTAGAACAACCCTTGGATCAATTAGCTTTTGTTTCCATGCCTATTGTTAATTATACAAATGTTTAATGAAATATAATTAAAACAACTTTATACTAAACATCCCTAAAAATATGCTCATGACATTATACTTACTTGTCCACAGCTAAGTATCAAAAACAATCGTGAGCATGATTGTTTAATTTCAACGAACTCCATCTAAGCATTTAATTAAATAACATTTAACGCAAACGTTTTCTAATTTAAAGAGCTAATTTTGACTAGCAACTAAATTGTTAGTCGAAATTTGAACTAAACCAGTCATTTTTTTATATATTTTTTAAAAAGATGTGCTTAGGAATTTCTTTACAGCGTTTCTTCTCCTCCTTGACAAAGCACCTTTGCGAAACGTTGGTAGATTAAAAAATGACCTGCATAAGTATATCAGTGATACCTACAGTGATGTCATATCTACCAACTTTTTGGTAGATCTACCAATTTTCACTTCAGTCTACCTATCTACCACCCTAGACCTAAAAACTACCTATTTTTTAATTAGTTTGACATATTATCACTTTGAATTATTTTTATACCGACGAGCGACGTTGCGATGTGTTGCGATGGCCATGCGACGATGCGTCAAGCATACATAGAGTCCAGGCTATAAACCACAAAAAAAAACGTCAGCAGCAGTTCGCCGTTCGCGCCATTTCGCGCCCATCGACATTATTATACAGTTCTGTGGCCCATTCCCGGTTGGTTTGTTGCGGAATCAATGGTGAATCTTTGCTCCTGTTTTGTGTTGTTTTGTTGTTAAAATTAAATCTATATCTATATATCTATACAAATAAATAAAATTGGAGTGTCTGTTTGTAATATTAAAATAACAGCTTTTTACTAAGTGCATTTGGATGTAAAAACGGTACATATTCCAAAACAACATTTTTTACAATTTTTGTCTGTCTGTCTGTCTGATTGTTCCGGCTAATCTCTGAAATGGCTGGACCTATTTTGACGGGACTTTCACTGGCAGATAGCTGATGAAACAAGGAGTAATTTAGGCTGCTTTTATTTTAGAATAAAAATAGTTTGTTAGGTGATACGAAGTTCGCCGGGTCAGCTAGTAACTATACACTAACGGTGCTATTTTTGTTCTGTATCGCGTGCATTTATATAAATAATGGATTCTGACAGCAGCGAAAGCGATGCACAGAGTTCTAGGTTAGGAACTCCGCCACGAAAAGCTAGAAAAAGGCACTATGACAAAAAATATTCGAAATTATGGGAGAAAGACAAAGAATTTGCAGGTTGGCTTCAAAAAAGTACCAAGAGTGAAGGATATTTTTATTGCAAATCATGTAGGTGTGATCTTAAGTGTGCTGGTGGAAGATTTTAAGAACAGTTCATGCACTTTTGTAATCTTAAAGAATCTTCTAAATTGAGGTGGTAGATCTACCAATTTTGCACTTTACATTCTACCAACTTCTACCAACATTTGGCACATAATCTACTAATTTTCTAAAATTTGGGTTGGCAACACTGGATACCTACATGAACAAATTATTTAGAATTTTGAATGCTATTTATGTTATTAGTTACTATTCACTCTAATTTGCATCGGTGAAGGCAAATGATAAAGAAACGTTAATATTACTCATATATTAATCATCTATTTAATTTTTTTATTTGTGTATGTAGCTCATCTTAGAATCGACACAAGGTTTTCCATTAGGTCCACTACTAGTTACCTAGCAAGATCGTTTAATTTTTAAAGTACTATTTAATATTTTACTTCCTTGGACATTGGAATGACTACGCGCTGTTGCTACAGTCGCGCCCACTAAATAGACATCCGGGGCCCTAAATAAATATTTGTTGCCGGCGCAAATATTGACTCTGAGTAGGAAGCAACCCCTTGATGAAGGTATCTCAAGTCTTAGTTCATATACTGAATATGAAAATATTTGCAGGCGCGCAAAAGGGGAAATCTATTACTCGATATTATGTTGTATTCTACAGTAGTGGTCTAGATGTTGAAAAGTTATAATCTGTGAAGTTATAGTTATTGATCGGTCAAGAAAATTTCTTAGTATAAGACAAATATAACACATAATTATCTATAGTGGGAATTTACTAAAAAATAGAGGAGGTTAACAATATACATACATTCAATTTGTATCCTGGAATTACGACTTGATTTACGCGGGAAAAACCCTTCGCTTTTTTTGTGAAACTTCGAAAATTTAAGAAAACTTAACGACCATATTAACTTTTCTTTACTTTTCTTTAAAAAAAACCCAACAGTATTATTTTCACTAAATATAGCTAAGAACACTAGATTAAATCGGTTCATCCGTTTGGAAGCTACGATGCCACAGACAGACATACAGATACACTGACACACAGATACACACATATATAGACACGTCAAACTTATAACACCACTCTTTTTTGTCGGGGGTTAATAATTAACCGAACACATTCTGATATATTATTCCACCTGATGATAAATTATCATTTACTAATTACAAATAACTACTGAAAAGGGTCGTAACGGATACGGATACGGATAGACATTGTAACTTTAAAACAACAACATTGGCAACTATATACCAACAATATAAACAATTCAAACAAATTTAACTTAATAACAAGCCACTGACATTCATACAAAGTAATAGCATAATAACTGTGGACTACTTCACCTTTGAATTATGTTACTTCAAAGTTCAACACTCAAAACAGCTTAACTCTCAGGATAATGTCCTCAGGACGGCGTTATGTACGAATGAGTTTAATCCTGCGAACTTTGATATGCAAAGTAAAGTTAATTTACGATATTTAGGTTAAATTATTGGTCCTTTACGTGATGTTGCATGGTATTTATGAGCGACGTATTTAAGAACATTACAATTTTTTTTTAATCTTCAAAAGTTCTGAAGTTCTACGAGAAGAGATGGACCAACATACATACATTATACAAGCTGAAATAATAACCGTCGTTTTGAATTTAGCGTAGTCAAGTAAAATATGATGTTAAAAGTAAAAAATTAATAAATAAAATAAAAAGTTAGGTATGAAAAAAGTTCCAAAATAATAATTATTACAGAATGTTAGTGTTATTATCATTATTACATCATACCTCATGTATGTAGTTAAAATTGAACATTGATAATAATAATAGAACTATTATGCTGACTGTACATTGTGAAGGAAATGAAAACAGTATTTGGTTTACGCAAATATCTCCATTCCATTTGACCAAATACGTCTACATAGGCTGCCCTTATAAATTTAAATGATGTTATTCAGCAAGTCTAGATATTATTTGCCCTGTTATACTATGGCTTCAACCCATTAGTGGTCCACTACTGGGCACGGGTCCTTCCTCTTGAGGAGGCCTACAGTATACTCCACCACGCTGCTCCAGTGCGGATTGGTGGAGGATTTCCTGTTATACTAACCGCACGTTAATTCTCAAACTAAATTACTGTGTTTGCTTTTTCAGGTTTTCAGTTTTACGATTGCTTAAACCAAAAAAAGAGTTTATATGACTTTTTTTGACTCTGAATTATTCAAATAAAAAATGTAGTTAATATATTTAAAAACTTAGTTTTAAACGCAAATATTGTATAGCGTTAGTCAACCTTTAATAAATTAATAATGACTAACTCCAGTTTTCATAACGTTATATTAAATACATATTAAATATTAAATATTAAATATAAATATTAAATATTAAATATTAAATATTAAATATTAAATATTAAATATTAAATATTAAATATTAAATATTAAATATTAAATATTAAATATTAAATATTAAATATTAAATATTAAATATTAAATATTAAATATTAAATATTAAATATTAAATATTAAATATTAAATATTAAATATTAAATATTAAATATTAAATATTAAATTAACATAAATATGTAAAAGTAATCTGTTTTCGATGGTTCTTTTATAATTTTTGGCCTGAATATTCAACCCGGGTAAAATAGTTTAAAACCTATATCCCGATACACGAGGCTTTTTATTAAAAACCTTACAGCGCTGACTAATGTTATGACCCTATTAATGTTACACTACAAGATCAATCGAGTCACGCATCATCAAATTCAATAATTTTTATTGATTCAATCTGAGTTTCGGATTACTTGACATCCGCTGACACGGCACCATAATGGAAGTTATATTGTCAGTAGACTATAAGGTTCAGAGGGTTAATGGAGCATGAAATGAACTTCACGAACTTGCTATCAGTTCTCAGCTGTGATAACGGTAATCCGCATTCACTAAGTGTCTAAACCAGCTATTTATACGAACAGAATCATCCGTAATGATATAATAAAATAAAATAACAAATATTTAGCAAGAGTGAGATAGCTTAGCGTCATTCACGCGTTATCTTGCAATCCTCACAGACAATAACAATGATATTGTATGTATAAAAAGGGGTAGATATCTATATGGCATATAGATCTCTATATTAGATACGAGTAACCGCCCTCGCTTTGCTTCGGTTTCCTTATTTTTTTACACCTTAGGTTACATTATTGGAGTTTTATTAAGGATCCCTATTTTTTTGAAAATATAGCCAATGTCACCCGGGGATAGTGTAGCTTCCCAACAGTGAAAGAATTTTTCAAATCGGTTCAGTAGTTTCGGAGCCTATTCAATGCAAACAAACAATCAAATCTTTCCTCTTTATAATATTAATATAGATAGACATATAGAGGAAAATATTCAAGAGGACGCTGTAATTAAGACAGTCGAATTCAGTCAGGTGTAGCGATTTCACTACGACATTTGGCAGCTTCCTTTAAGTGATTGAGTCTAAAGTTGTCTGAACAATACGACACAATATTACGACATAAAACAAGAATTCACCCAACATCCCTGTTACACACGATATGCTTAAACAGAGGGGCAGACATCAAACTTTGTCACCACGCGGCTACCGCAAACGAATAAGCCCCTACAAAGTTTGTGGAATTTGCGAATTAAGTTGGATTTATATACATTGTTGTTGTAACCGGGTAGGAAATAATTTAGTTGAATTGGGACGGCTTAGAATACTAACACCACCCATTCAGGCATACTAGGGTGTCATAAGAGGTGACAAAAGACAGCCCACTTGGTGCCTTATATTGTATGTTCAATATTTTTACTTTCCGGAAGGTAGGAAAAAGGGAGTTTCCTATACATATATATTTAACCCAAATCGTGGTCTATTTGTGTGCTCAATTTCCTGACAATCCGTTTAGAAGCTTTTGCGTTAAAGAGTAACAAACATTCATACATCTTCACAAACAAACTTTCTCATTTATAATATGTATTAGAAGATTACAAGGTATTATCAATCAACTTTGTACCAGAAATAAACAGTCGTTTAAAAAATTAAGTATATTTTGATATCTATCCATCTATCTAATATCTTTAAACGAGCAATTCTTGTTATATACAATAATTGCTCGTATACCTATAAATATTCTCGGAATCTCGGAAACGGCGCCTACGATTTTCATGAAATTTTGTATGCAGGGGGTTTCTGGGGTGATAAATCGATCTAGCCAGGATTCATTTTTAGAAAATGTCGTTTAATCCATGTTTTTAGACAATGAAAAACTGCTACAATATCATTGACTCCTCCTGACATCTATCGGCGTGTAATAATACTATTATTATTGGGAGCAACTATCTGTCATCCAGATATTACACAATATTAAAGGTAATAAGCCGACGAAGCAACAACAGCTAATAAACATCAAATACAGTCATCGGTGTTTAGATTTATTATGTGGCGTTGGCGATAAAACCCTAACGTAATTATTTGTCGTGGACACTCAATATCCATTACAAGACTGGTATTTGTTGTGCAATATGAAAATACAGGATAAAAATATCAGTGACAGTTGGACTAAAAAGTTAAATAAATTAGGAAATGTTTGGCTGTTTCCCAGATTAAATCCGAAGTGTCAGACAGTTTAGCAGTGACCACGAGCGATGCTACTTCTTCTATAGTATTAGCTAGAATAAATGCCGGGTTTAAGTTTTCCATACTAATATTATAAAGAGGAAAGATTTGTATTTTTGTATGTTTGTAACGAATAAAATCAAAAACTACTCGACCGATTTCAAAAACTCTTTCACCAGTAGAAAGCTACATTATTTCTCAGTAACATAGGCAATTTTTGATTGTGATTTATAGTATATTTCACTGCATCACATCACAAGTAAAATGTTTGACGCCCAGCAAAATGGGTACAAATCAGCTAGTAATCTATGAAGTTGGAATACTGACACTGGAAAACAATATTAAAATAGCATACCACCTGCACCTGCAGCGTAGCGCTTCGTAGCTTAATGCTACGGATATTCTACACTAATATTACATTTGCAACGAAGATGTCGATTCCTTGTTAAACATGGAAGAAAATTTTTGAAAAGATTGACTAGATCATCTTTTCAATTTAATAAAAACCTTTTGATAAAAATATCAGTAAGTAATCTTAAATTAAAATTTAAAAAAACCCTGGATAGTTTTATTTACACTAAAAATAAGCTAAAACATTCTCGATTAAGTCACCTTTCAGACAAAAAAAGCGGCCAAGTGCGAGTCGGATTCGCCCATGCAGGGTTCCGTAGCAGCAAGTAACATAATTAATATAAAAGTTCTTGTAGTGCGTTGTAACTTTGATCGAGGTAAATTGCGGTTTACGATTTTTGATGTATTAAAAAAAACTACTTACTAGATCTCGTTCAAACCAATTTTAAGTGGAAGTTTGCATGGTAAAGTACATCATATATTTTTTTTAGTTTTATCATTCTCTTATTTTAGAAGTTACAGGGGGGGGGACACACACATTTTACCACCTTTGAAGTGTCTCTCGCGCAAACTATTCAGTTTAGAAAAAAATGATATTAGAAACCTCAATAACATTTTTGAAGACCTATCTATAGATACCCCATACGTATGGGTTTGATGAAAAAAAAAATTTTGAGTATCAGTTCTAAGTATGGAGAGCCCCCAAAATTTATTGTTTTTTTTTTATTTTTATGTGAAAATCTTAATGCGGTTCACAGAATACATCTACTTACCAAGTTTCAACAGTATAGTTCTTATACTTTCGGAAAAAAGTGGCTGTGACATACGGACGGACAGACAGACAGACAGACAGACAGACAGACAGACAGACAGACAGACAGACATGACGAATCTATAAGGGTTCCGTTTTTTGCCATTTGGCTACGGAACCCTAAAAAACTAATCAAAATCGATTCACCCATCTGGGAGCTACCATGCCACAGACAGGCAGACACTTGTTTTCGTAAATAAATAAAAAGTCAAAATATTTTATTCACATACATAGGTATCACTGATACACTTATGCACGTCATCAATTTTTAATCTACCAGCTTTTCGGAAAGGTGCTTTGTCATGGAGGAGAAGAAAAGCCGTAAAGAAAAAGAAATATAAGTTTTTGATACGCCTATATATAAAATCTATCTTTCTGCTCGTCTTCTGATTTAATACCAAACAGACAACTACATAACAACTAAAACTCATACAAAACCTCAAACACAAAACACAGCACAATACTATAATACCAAGTTCCTCGTGGAAATCGGTAGCTGAACGTGAAATTGTAGCAAATTCCGAATGCAGTTGTCTTCATGCAAATACTGCAATCCATTCTTAGAGCTTAATGTTGGTTAAATATCTTACTTACATTACACATTGTAGACCGGTCAGACTATATTTGTCTACAAAAATATGTAGACATAATATGTATTTCTACATAACTTAGCATAATTTTAAATTGATTATATTTGTATCAGTGACAGATCATACCGTTATGAAATACACATTTAAAACAAAACTATCTATACTAATATTATAAAGAGGAAAGATTAGATTGTTTGTTTGCATTGAATAGGATCCGAAACTACTGAACCGATTTGAAAAGTTCTATCACTGCTGGGAAGCTATACTATTCCCGGGTAACATAGGCTATATTATATAAAAAAAATAGGGATCCTTAATAAAACTCCAATAACGTAACCCAAGGTGTAAAAAATAAGAAAACCGAAGCAAAGCTAGGGCGGTTACTCGTGTATTATAAATATGGTAGTTTATTTGTGAGAATGTGTAGTTTGTTGCTCTCATGCAAAAACTACTGAACAGATTTTTATGAAATTTTGCACGAAATAGACCATGATCTATAAAAAACATAGGATACTTATTTTCTCACAAAACGGGTAAAGCCGCGAATACAGCGTTAGTACCTAACATTGTTCCGATGTAATTACATTAACTGCAATATTACGGAGTGTTCCATGTATATACCACCGTATTTCGGTGTCTATACATATAAGAACGTTGAGACTATTCCCAGTGCAATTACCCCCGATGTATATGCCCCGATGCATAAAATTGAATTCACATTCACCCACTAGTGCAGCAATAATTGTTTGCCTCTTACGCCAGTGAAAACCACTCCCAAAATACGGCTTTTACCTACCTATTTAGCTAACTCGTACATTCAGAGCGTAGCAAATTGTAGGAGCATTGTAGCAGGAATTGGACTGTAGCAGAATCCTATACATTTTCTAATTAAACACTTTTCTGTAATGATAATACAAAAGTGGGACTACTAAACAGTCACTAACTTTCACTAAAATTAAAAAAAAATGCAAATTTCAACCACTGAGATAGAAATAATCTCTATAAAACACAAAAAAAATGTTTGTACGGATGTTCTTTATAGACTCTGAAACCATCCAAGCGAAAAAGAAAGACAATAATCCGAACTTGGTACTACTAAAACAATTCATTAGGCACATTCGATCCATTGAAAAAGTTGATTTTCCACTTTTCCCACACAATAATTTGAAGATAATATGTCAACATCAACGTCAAGGTCAACACAAAACACTGATCTGTCATTGTCATTAGAATTTTTCTAGCGTAGTGAAATACGCCGGGTAATCACTAGTTGACACGTGCAACTACGTTTACCCCAGCTAGTAATCGAGATCATGTCTCCTTGCTAGGAAGGAAGGATCACTACTAAGAATAAAAATATACTTTGTGTATTATACAAAATCTGACTTTATACAAGAAATAAATAATACAGAAACTCGTATTATGAAAATTCTTTTGAAATACTTGCAGGAGCTCTTTCTCAGACGCTTATTTAAAGTAAAATTTCTTGGTATCTTTGAGCACATTCTGACATCGTTTACATTAAAGCTAAGTAAAAACAGCTAAAACAGCGAAGTGGAAAAGCTAGTATAGAACATGTATAAACTTACATAGAATATAGAAGATCTAAAATTTTTTTGGTCAATATTCAAAAGTACGAAGGCCCAACGAATAAGCTAATTTTCAAAGCCTAGAATTAGGAAAAACCAGAGATTGACCAATGTAACGCTGATCCCAGAAAAAAAAAACATCTTTTTTTCTGTCTTCGCTCATGTGTATTGCCAAAATACAGAATTTTATTTATAGGTATACCGACGACGGATAATTAAAAAGAATTAAGAACAGAAAGCTTTGCAAATAATTCTGACTACGCTCCCATTGAAATCCTGTCTTCGCCAGACAGGAATTGTGGTCAAATTTGCACAGTTCTAAGTTGAAGCGTGAAGAATAATTAATTGAAAGTTCTATATATCGAGAAGCTTCTCACTCACATTCATTACAGTGGCATAAAGAGAATTATAAAATAATTATATTCTATAACCATTAGGTAAATCAGAACTAATTTACGATTCAGATAAATAAAACCCGGATAAGTGCAAGTTAAACTCGCGTGGAGAGGGTTCGTTGATTAATTATCTGCGATCGTGAGATTTACCTTTTTTTAAGACTATAGACTTCTAATAGGTTTTCCTGTAATACACAAGTAAAGAACTATATAAGTAAACAACTATTTTCTGTATTTTTTTAAATTTTTAGCCTCAGTAGTTTCTTAGATAAGGTAATGGTCTATTTTCGTCTTTAATTTTCGTTATTTCTTGAATAATATTAAAACTATCTATTTATTGAAGAACATGCCATACGATAAAGTTTGCTAACCAGGTTTATTTTTTATTTTGATTTCAACTTACCTTCTTTGGGTGCCTCCTGGAACAGGCGTGGCTGCCAACCTGGCTTGTCTCTTCAGCAGTTGGACCGTGAGGGCGAACGACACCACCATCATCAGCATGGGGATGTAGAACGCCACCAGGGAACCGAAGATCCAGAACAGGCGGTTGTTGATCACACACATCTCTGGAGTCGGCATGATGTTTGTTCTGTTTATCAGGCCTGGGAAAGAAAGGGAAGTCTTTTAAAATTTGACTTTAAAGTAGACTCCTATTTAGGAGCCCATATTAAACTTTCTAGGAGCTTTCTAGGAAGTTTCTAGGAGCCTACATTAAACTTTCTTGTTAGTGGTGTCATTCTCATTGTAAAATTTAAAGTTAAGATTGTATTTCAAGGATTACCGTTAAAAGCGAGAGTTCATAAATATTTAGGTCATAAAAATTTCCAGTATATTTTTAACTTTTCCATAGACTTCATTTTCCAATCCGAGGTAAATTTCCATGCAGTTATTTCTAGTCTCCAACAGATATGTCGTAGAAAATGCTATCTTACTTTTTTACTAGCGTTAGAAAATTTCCTCGTTGCGTCTTATCTATTATTACCTACTTAAGTCCTAACAGAAGTTAAATATTTTATTCCCATATAACGCAAGCCAGCAAAATCTAGCTACGGACAAAGGCAAAATCAAGTTATTTTTTTCTCTCGTAGCCAAATTACTGTACCGTGAAACCACAGCAATTCACATGTAGAATTTAAAGCAAGAAATACAGGTATGGCTGGGTTCCATTTATTTTTGCACAAATAATGGCTGGCTTCAAGCCATTAGCGACCCACTACTGAGCATGGGTTCCTCATCTTGCGGAAGCCTAGAGCATATTCCACCACGCTACTCCAGTTGGATTGGTGAAGGGATTAGGGGCCAACCCAAGTGTAGAAAGTTTTCATACCACGAAACCTCCGACATGGTTTAACAACCAGGACCGACGGCTTTAGCCACTAGCGGTCACCCATCCAACTACCGACCGCACCCGCTGTTGCTTAACTTTGTTGGTCCCTGAGGATCGACATTCAGCAAATAAATAATGGGGAATAATAAGTCAAGCCGCAGATTTTTTTTTAGGCCACGGAAACCAACCTCTGATTTAATAACTAAGCCATGGGAAAATGAGAAGGCTTCTAATAAACTAATTCGCCTTTTTTTAAATGCCACCTGAATATTCCAAAGAAAGGGTCAAATAAAGAACAACTATTATTTTTACTTGTCCCACTGATTTATACATCACCTTCTAATTTACTAACTCAGCCACGGATTTTACAACTAACCAACATTTTACGTTTTACAGCCTGAACATATTTACCTCAAAAAAGATAGTTCAAGCTTGAACTAGAACACATCATATTTTATAATTTAGCATGTGAAATAATAAATTGTATTCTTTCATCATAAAAATAGCAACTGCATGATCTGTTTGACGCCAGTCAGACGGGCGCTACTGGCCATTTGCACCAATCAGCGAGCGTGATTCGATTCATGCGGGTATGAGTTGTCACGTGTATTTGTTTATTGTGAGTTATCACGTGTATTTGTTTATTTTCATTCTATTGTTGGTGCGCTCGTTGTTAAATAAGTGACAGAAACAAATCGCTGCAAACCCGACTCCACGTAGTCTTGTCTGCCCTACCCCTAGAGTGTAATGTAAACCCGCGTAGGCGCGGAGGGGCGAGGCGGCCCGCGAGCTGAGGAGCAGGTGTTTTAACGCTCGCCGTAGCAGCTGAGGCTGGCCGGCAGAGCCCGCCAGCAAGCCGAAGCTGCGGTGGTGAGCGTTAATAGCATCTGCGACGATAAGATCGCGTGGGACCGCCGGAGCCCCGCAGCGCCGGAGCCGTGACAGAAGCCATGTCTGCTGCTTGCTTGCTGCATGCGGAATGCCTCTTGCTGTTTGCCGCATACTGTAGACCTTTTAAGGGTGTGTAACGTTTGAAGATTAGATTATGTGTTTGAAAATTATATTAAATAAAAATTAAGTCAAATGAACGTTATATAAAAAGAGCATTATACTATATAAAAATTTATATGAAGTAAACGTTAAAGTAAATGTTATTCGAGCAAATTAATGAATTATAACATTATAACATGAAATAAACAATAGATCACATGAAATTTTGTTATTTGTTTTTATAGCATGTGAAAATTATATCATGTGAACATTATTTCAAGTTATATTATACTAAATGTTATTATAACTAACTATTACACACCTTAATTTTAGGTACGTTTTGATGACAATTCCAATATATTTGATGATCATTTTAGGTATTTTGATGATCAAAAATATAGGACGAGTTATAAATTATTTATGTTTGAAAAAAATTAAAAGATGCCGAGTTATAAAACTAGATGTAGATAAAATTACTTTATTGGTGTCATATTTAAATATTTTAGAAGTTTACTAGTTGAATACATGTTACAAATGTAGATGCTAAAAAATAACCACCATGCTAAGTCGTATTTACATTAGCTTACATTGAAGATTTATATTGGCTAAAAGAGTATTTTTTAGACGCGCATTGATGGTGGCTGACTTAGTAATTTAGGGGACAGTGTAAATTTTTAGAGGACAATAATGCTATTAAATAGAAGTCAGTTTAATTACCACCCATAAATAATATGAATAAACAAAAAATATTCTTAAGATAAGCTGTATTGCATCCTGTAACTGTGGAGCATTATTAGCCAGTATGCCCTCAGATGAATGGTCAGAATACAGGACCATCCTTCTCCTTGCTAAGCCTCAAAGATAATTCAATCTGACTGGCCTACCTAAATATCGAAAATACTAGATATGGATTAATAACTGCTGTCGATTCGGAACAATTGGCGGCTTAGTGCTACAAAAATTAAAACGCCGGAAAACTTTTGACGCAAGAACTCACACGTCCAGTCCACGTTCTTAAATTCGAACGTGATATTTACTGTTTCGACGCCAGTGTTCAGTTCGTAGCTTCGTTCTAAATTAATGTTCGTAATACATACAACCCAACTCAGAGTCACTAACGCTTACTTTAATCGCTCCTTAAAGCGATGAGAATAAGAATCACCATACAAATTCTGTACTAAAGAGCGATTTAAGTAACCGTTACTGAGTTGGGGCGACAGTGTTACTTTGAGCTACTAATGTTTATTCAGTAAAAAAAAAAAAAAAAGCCAACTCTCGGGACTCATAACCCACTGTTAAACTACAGTTTTATTCTAAAACATCGCAAGAAACATGTAGAAAACGTTTTACTGACAATTGTAGAAAAATGGGTGGAAGGTGGCAGATGCTAGCCAACCCTATTGAATGCAATGCATGAACTCCATCGGGATTGAATATGACGTTTTCTTATAAAACTAGTCAACAATCGTGCTGTTGATCCACCAAGTAAGAAGATTGGAAAAGAAAGGAATAGAGAGGGAAATGAAAAAGAAAAAGAAAATGTACAGACAGAGCCCAGCGACCTGCAACAGGAGATCTTACAGCCAAAACTTCTGCAATATTTCAGAATTATACTCGTATACCTCAGTTTTACTTTACTTTCAGTTTTCTGCTTTAATTTATTTATTGAGTTTAGAAACCTGTTCTTGAATATTTAAAGCTAAAGTTATAATTATGGGTAAAGGTCATGTTTTAAAGATTATTTGAAGTTGTGTACAGTATTAAAAGAATAAAGATGTAGAAATATACTACAGCCGTATAAATTATTATCTCTCGGTGCGTTCAGTCATGACTATACATGTTAACATGATATCTATCTATCTATCTAACAGCCTTTTAAAGTCCACTGCTGGACATAGGCCTCCCCTAATTGGCGCCACTCCGACCGGTCCTGGGCCCTCTGAATCCAGCGGCTTCCCGCCGTCTTCTTCAGGTCATCAGTCCACCTGGTCGGGGGGCGACCAGTGCTTCTTTTACCGAGACGTGGCCGCCATTCGAGGACTTTGCGACCCCATCAGTTATCTGTCCTTCGAACGATGTGGCCTGCCCATTGCCACTTCAGCCAGCTAACTCTACGAGCTATGTCGGTAACTTTTGTTCGCCTACGGACTTCATCGTTACGAATCTTATCTCGTAGTGAAATACCTAACATAGCTCGTTCCATAGCGCGCTGTGTGACTTTGAGCCTTCGAATGAGGCCAACAGTAAAAGACCACGTCTCGGATCCATATGTTAACACTGGCAACACACATTGCTCGAACAGTTTCGACTTCAGGCACTGATACACGACATGAACATGAACATGATATACGACACCAGTTATATATGACTTTTACCTCATCAATTCATCATAGATTGAACACAATCATGTAATTACCACGATATTTATTTTGTATGCCAATATTTCATCCAATATTATAGATATTACTAGCTGCCCGGACAGACTTCGTTCTGTGAAAAGTTTTTTTTTATTAAAACCTAAATCTATCTATCTATTCTATCCTATCTATCCTATATTTTAAGTTGGATCAAACTGCACACGGTATGCAAATTTGATCAAAATCGGTTAAGTAGTTCAGGAGTCCATCGCAGACAAACAACGTGACACGTAATTTCGTGCCATGGTAAATAGAAAACACATGAAGCGCACAGGCGTGTAACGGCTGCTGCCATGGCGCAGTGTGCAATGTCAGAAAAATATTTCATAACGGGTCACAACAACGCATACCCCCCTCACTGCTTTACCCTCCTCGTCGCTTCTTAGCGAGATTATATCAATCCAGGAATGCGTCACACTGTCTCACTTCGAGCCTGTTATAAACCTGTTCTTACACTGGTAATTAAGACACTGATGTCCGTACATCACTAAATGGACTCACTGAAAATCAGCGCCGTAGCTACCACTACGGCATTATGCTGAGTGAGCTCCATTTTCTGGGCCACTGCGACACATGCGAGCGTTACAGACCAATAATACTGTAAATTGTTAATTTTATTTTTATATTATTTTTTTGTGTCGGTCTGTAAATTTTAGTATTTTTTTTAACTATATTTATATTTTGATCTGTGTATGTATGTTCATGTGTGGCACAGAAATAAACGTGTTTCTTTCTTTCTTTCTTTCTTTCTTTCTAATTTATGTATATTAAGATTAGTATTAATTAGTATTAATAATATCTATAATATTTATAATATACTGTATAATATGTTACCGGAGACCTGTATAATCCGATATTCTATACAATACCTAGGCAATTTATACAATACCCCGTGCGTAGCCGGTAATGCGTGGATAAGAAAATGTTGGAGTTTCTCAGGAATCCGTTCTCTCCGCCGTTTTGTTCTTGCGGGTCTATCCCACTAGTCTCGTTGAGTTGTTCCGTGACGGGACAACTAGCAATGTTTAGCACAAATGAGTCTCACTTGTCCCGGGGGAATAGTGATCTGGCGCTCTGCAGCATGCAAGCAAGCATGCAACATGCAGCAAGCATGGTTTCTGTCACGGCTTCGGCACCGTGGGGCTTTGGCGGTCCCACTCGTGCTTATCGTCGCAGGTGCTCTCAACGCTCAACTCAGCTGCTGCGACGAACATTAAAACCACCTGCTCCTCAGCTCACAGGCTGCCTCGCCCCTCCGCGCCTACGCAAGCTTACATTACACTCTAGGGGTAAGGTAGACAAGACTACTTATAGTCAGTTTTGCAGCGATTAATTTCTGTCACTAACGTTAACGTTAACATGATACCGCGCACTATGGACTGCCGTCTTGATTATCGAACTGCCAATTCCATCATTTTTACCGCCGATTCAATTATTGCACAGCCTGGGCGATTTTTGAACTGATTGAAATAACTGGCCTATTTTCTGTTTAATGCTGTTCGTGTTTTACTGACACATTGATTTATGAACTATTAAACTTTACACTAATGATTCTATTAAACTGTAACGAAATGCTAATGCTAAAAATAAATTTTAAAATCATTTATTCCCATGTGAAATACTTTCAAGGAATTCTTTCCAATTTGTATGATAAAAAATAAATTCGTAGATAGTTATTTACAGCATAACAGATTAACGCTGTTTGACCGATGAGAAACACAATAAACCAATGTTTTCCATTGTTTCCGACTGAGTTGTGTTTTGTTTTCTGTAGTTCCGCTTTGTCACAAAGCACTAAGAAAGGGAATTGATTGAGTGAGACGTCTTGAGGTAGTTCCTCTAATAAATATTAGTTGAATGTTTTTCTCTTTGTTTTTTTATACCTAATGTATTTTCTTCTAGCTCCTTCCTATATAAATAAAATCTTTGTTGGTTTTAGGGGTTCTGTAGTCAGAACGAAACCCATATAGTTTCATCATGTCCGTCCTGACACGCACTTATAATATTAAAATTAGTTAAAGTTTACATGGAGAAGGATATCATAAACGTAAATTTTATCTGTATATAGGTTTGGTCCAGAATGATCTTGTCGGAGCATTTGTATATATGCAACTGATCGTGAAAACTTCGATAGCGTGATTCAGGTTGGCGTGACGTCACCGTGTGACGTGTGCGCGTCGTCGCCACATAGGTATAATGATAATGTTGAAAACACAATATTTGTAAACATCAATCAATATTACTATTAAATTGGGTTTGTAGCATCATATTAAACCTGAGCGATGAGATCACCTTTTGTTATCACTGTTATTATGTAAATACTTTTAATTATGTAATACTTTATGTGGTGTACAATAAAGAATACTTAAATTAAATTAAATTAAAATCTTCATGCAAACATTTTGTTCAAAGCGAAACTCTAGAAAGGCTTACTCAGCGCTAATATCCGCCGCTTGTAAGGCATTGTTGCAGAAAATTTCAATACTTTACGGTGATTCGACAATTTTCAGCGCATTACAGAAATTGCTGTGATAAGATCTAAATTCTTCTGGGCTGCAGTTACGTAAGCTAAAGTCAGTGTCTTTTTACCCGACTGCCAAGGAAGGGTTATGTTTTTCGCACCTACCTTGTGTTAGGGTTTCAAATTAATAACGAAGAATGCTGTCTTTATTTTCAACAACGAGAGATTATTTGATTTGCCGCGGCACCGGTGCCTGTCAACACGTCATATTTCTCTGGTTTCGAATTGATTGAAATATGAGAGTTACAGGAAAGGCTTGGGATCATGTTGGTCGGTCGAAAGATGTCGAGTGGGGCATTCTGTCTTAGACTGGGAAACCAGTAATACGGGTGTTGCGTAATAATTTCCAATGGTAGAAATAGTTTAAGTCTAGAATAGTGTAAGCAAGAATTTTAAAAGAAGTGTAGAGGAGTTTCTTTCGCCATTTCTTCTCCTCTTAAATAAGACACTTTTGCGAAATGGCGACTTAAGTACAAAAGAAATAAATGAATGGAAATACCCAAGTGCTTTTATTCAACAACACGAGTCATCTGGAGTCAAGTTAACACTTGTATGTATGTATATATGTATGTATGTATGCGTGTAATATTATTTATTACCTCTTAACTACCAAACCGCTGAACGGATTTAAATAACTAAAATATCGTTGGATTTGGCTTGATAACCCAAGTGTTCTTAGATAAGTGAAATTAAAAAATAAACAAATGATTATGGTGGCTATGACATGCCATTCTTTGAAGTGTCAAAAACTAAAAATAAAACGAATGCAATAGGGGTATCAAATTAAAGAACTCACCATAAGAATTTCAAAAAGTTATATTATGATAGCTTTTCTGATAGCAGGCGGGTTATTTTTGTTTTTAAAATACGAGATGTAAATTAACATTATACGGGCAGTCGAGCCATAATAATATGATATGTAAGTGGAGCAAAGAGGCACGACAAAGTTTAAGATAAAATATTTCCATCAATCCCATTAGTTCCCTGGTGTTGATGAGGTCGCTTAATGAGGTCCTCAGCAGTGGGACTTCTGGCACTAAAATATAAACCCATTGGACCAGTGAACTGAAATAGTGTTCGTTGACTGTGAGGGCAATCCAGTGGGACTACTGGGACGAAGAAGCAATGGATCGGCATTATTCTAGTGACATAAAGTAGAAACACGTAAACAACATTTCACAGCATAGACTTAAATATATAGACGGGCTGTTCCAAACAAAATCACATTTTTCGTACTCACTGACAGCTTGGTGACAGCGCTTCATTCGGTCAAATTCGGTTCAAGATGGCGGACATCAAATATTTTGCACTAAATAATTTAAAAAAAATTGCAAGTAAAAATATAGTTATTTACCAATTATGATTTTAATAAACTCAAATAAAGTTCAAACGTAAATAATGAAGACGTTTTAACTGTGTACAATAAACAATATACATTATTATGTGTTCTTGAACGGTCGGGGTTTTTCAAAAATGACATCTACTTGTCTCGCTTGCTCGTAGCCGACTAAAATGCGTTGGCACCATCTGGTGTCAACGTAGGTATCGAAACTTTTAATACTGAACAGCCTGTCTAGTACAGTATAGACATATATGTCTATATTTCACAGTCGATTTTGTTTTGAAACATATGACGTTACCAGCGCTCAGCCCGCGTTGTTCTTTTCTTGGAGTCTTTGCTCGCGTTCTTTGATAATAGTACCCTGTATTTAATTTTAAATCATTGTCTGCCTGAGTGCTAAACATGAAAATCCGTTCAGTAGACTGTGCTTGAAAGATTCAATTCAAAAATTTTATTGAACATGAACAAAATTACAAATTTTGAATTGTTCGTAAATGACTGCAAAAGTTAACAAATTATGGCACAGCCATTTACGCTCACCTCTGGACAAGGGAGAAGTATGTTCTAATAAAAGTACCTATTTCTAAATCTAACAATTTGAACTTACTTAATAGTTAACGTTACTTAGGCTAAAGTTGAAGTTAATATGTAGTAGTGTAGGTACATTCATTAATCATTGTAGTATATCTTTGTCATTCATTATTTATTTTCATAATCTTGACAAATCTTGTGAAACATTAATCTTTATTAATAATTAATTAACTTTACAAAACACAGAACCATTACACAGTATCACATTTCAAACTTATCCAGCCATTATCCAGTCATGGTTTTCAGCAATAATTAAGTTATTAATGACCACGAAACACTGTGAATTATCTCGCAAACGTTCTCTGCGTTTCAGCTAACTTAAAATGTAGGCTCGACTCATTCTTTTAAGGGTTTTTATGGTTCCGTAGTGAATGAACATTGTGAATCTTTTATTTATTTTATTGGATGTCTCACCCATCTACCTGTGTCTGCCAATTTTCTCAATTTCTATTGAATAAACATTTTTTGAAAGCGGGGTTTCGCTTAGCTATTTACTGGCTTTCTAACAATCCAACACAAACCTGATACACAATCAATAATTGATTCTAGAAGGCGATGTAGCTAGTCAGGCAGGTAAAAATAGCGTATCACCATTCACAAGCACCGTCGGAATTATACTGGATGGTACATAGATTAGTGACCTCCAAAATAAAGGTGAGACGGCACAAACTCGTCCGCTATGCAGCAGTGTGACGAAAGCAGCGGAGGTTGGCTAGCGGCCGTTTTCAGTAATCTATCTCTCCCTTATCTGTGGATAATTGAATAGGCAAAAGAGTATCAAAACTATAACTTCATGCCAGTTTCTATACTCCATGCGATTTGCAGCCGAAACAAATGTAAACAAACCATTAAAATCGTTTTCTAATGTTTTCATCAACTGACTTGAATTTGTACACCAAATGAGTTTTATTTAGACAAACTACTCATTAAGGCAAAGAAGTACATTATGTTATAAGTTTCAAATCGCTTCTTGGAAATAAGATTGTCATTGCAAAGTGTTTGAACGATGACAGTGTTATTTAATTTTGTTTGTTTCCACATTTACTCGGATTTTATAATTGTTATCGATCAATATGTATTTATTTAAGAATTCACAAATATCTTATTGAGTAGTTTGTCTAAATAAAACGCATTTGGTGTACAAATTCATGCCAGTTGGTAAAAAACCCTATAAAACGATTTTAATGGTTTGTTTACATTTGTTTCGGCAGCAAATCGCTTTCAGTATAGGAAACCTACTTAAGGATTATGTACAGATATTATTGTAAACTATTAGTTGGCTTGGATTGGAGTGAAAGATAAGAAGCTTTTGCTCGCTTCAATTATGTTTAATCAGTAATTGTGAAGAACAAAACTAATTTTCTCTAGTTTTAATCCTTAGCTAAGATAAGTCAGTTTGTGAATGACTCATTTCATTCGGATGAGCCACCGCAAATAAATTTCTTGTTAATAAATGCTGCCAGTCATGTTCTGGCTGTCAGTGTCATGGCAGCCCGATCATTAACGATATCGTCGACTACAAGATCGATTGATGTACGCCACAAAAATTGTACGGCCGATTCTATACCCTTTTCGACGTATTTTCTAAACTCTGGGGCTACCGATATTTTTTCTAAATAACTCATTTTGTCTTTTGAAAAAAAAACCATTGGCCGGAAACGCATCAGTGATGCCTTTGGTGTTGCTGATGTCCATGGGCATCAATAGCCACTTACCATCAGGTGGATCGTCAGCTCGTTTGCCGGCTAATTCCATAAAAAAATTAAAGCCTTCGTATACATTGTTTACTACGCTTTGTTTCTGTCTTATTCCTTATTTAATTTGCAAGCAAACGTTCGTATTAAAAGGACACCTCTTAGGAATTTACTGTGCATTCATATAGGTGTAGATGTACGAGTATTTTATAAAGTCGTGTACAGTTTATAACATTTTCACCAATCTGTATTTATGTAAAAACAAAATGAGAAGACAAGCCATTATAGAGGCATCAAGAACACGAAAGCCATTGCCGATGCATTGCTGAAAAAGAAGAAGGGACACGCATTATTAAAAACATCTGGATGACCGAGCTTTCTACTGAAGTAGCTCTGTGTCGTTATAGCAGTTAGTTACTCCCAATAATAATAGTATCATTACTCGCCAATAGATGTCAGAAAGAGTCAGTGATATTATAGCAGTTTTTCATTTCCTGAAAACAAGGATAAAACGACATTTCCTAAAAATGAATCCTAACTAGATCGATTTATCGCCCCGGAAACCACCTCCGTACTAAATTTCATGAAAATCGTTGAAGCCGTTTCCAAATCTCAGTGATTTTTTATACAGTCCTATTAATTCCATAATACACATATTCTATATTACTTACAACGTTCTTAAACTTGAATCAGGAGAATCAAAAGTATGTTTGTGATAACAATAAATCAAAAGCAGAACAATTAATCAATCACGGTGTATTGGTCTTGAGACGACCATTAACTGGCAACCAACATCAATTTGGCTGTATAATTCATTTTCTTTCTAAGCGACCGAACTAAACAGAAACTTCTTACAGATAGTAAATTCGGATTCTTTACGAATACGTAAACGACGTAACAGGAATTACATTCTGACTCAAATATTAATTTATTTATTCTATACACAAATAATAAAACTGTATCAAATCGATGACAAATATTTCAGAAAAGCTTATTGGTTATTTATTATCATTTGTTTTAGAAGACGTACATTTTTCTATTTTTGTTTTCGTCAACCAAAAAGGGCCAATTATTATACGAGTATGTTCGAACAGCTGAACCAATTTTCTTCATAGCAAAAAACAGTATCGATAAATTCGAGTTTCCCACAAATAACTTAATCAAAATCAGTTCATCAATTTATGCTACGAAACCACAGACAAAAATAAAAATATACAGAGTGACATTAATGAAACCAATTAATAACAACCCTTTTTTGCGTCTGGGGCCAAAAATATTAAAAATAATAATGTCTTGACCTATGAACTCTAGGAATGAATTCTATGAACTATATTGTACTAATACTACCAACAGTACTATTAAATATTCTCTGCTGATACAAAATCGCTTACGCGTTCGACCACTATACCATCTGATTATTCACAAAAGGAAATGTAAACAGCAAAGCACTTAATCTTCACTTGACAACACAGAGAATATGCAAATCTGATCGTTGGCTGACGTATCAAAACGCTAGTCTAGTCCTAAAGGCGTACTAAGAGATTTGTCTTGACTTAGGCACAAGTAGGTATAATGCGTGAATTAATGAGATACTTGCTGTAGCATCGTATAGAATACATCTAAGTGGTCGAAATTAGACCACGACCCTGTAATTGGAATGTGTTTAGTGCAAATAAATAATTATTTAGAAATAATTAATTAAAATAATATTATTAAATTAATAAATATTTAGAATTAGAATGTTTTCATTACAACTGCTTTTACGATTTAATTTCAACTCCTCAAATGAGTAAACTAACGTATTACATCAACGATCACTTAAACAGTTTTATTCAACGGACAAAAAAGACCTTACTTTATGTGATTCACCAAATGAGTAACGTGCCTCCAAAGACAACCAACCCATAATACTTAAGGTTTAAATTACTACGAGATCTTTTAACCTTTACGTGAAAGCAATAAGTGCACAGAATATACGAGCTATATTAATTAGGTGCCTTTTGTTCCATTGACACCGGAAAACCTTTGAGGCGAATACACACAATAATTGGGTACCCTGACAAATTTTAGTAAAGCCCGTTAAAATTTAGGAACGAATGCCTACAGTTTCATTTAGTTTGAATTTATGTGTGAGGATTAAAATTGAAACTAGGTATGAATCCCTGACTTCCATTGTGAGACTTCACAGGTAACCTATTTCTTGTTTGTATTAAGGATAGAGAAGGGTACGCAGGAATTGCACGAGTGAATTACTCATTTTAATTATATTTATATTATTAATTAATTATTATTAACCTAAACTCGGACTAAGTTAATACTAACTTAATACGGTTACTAACTGTCACTACATCTACACTTAGTACCGGGTTGGACTTTAGTTTTTATGTACTATTGCTAGCATCCCCTATGGCTTAAGGTAGCTACTTTGCAGTTTCCAATTTTTTCTTTATTAATTTTAACCTAGCTTTACCCAACTTATCGTACTTAAGTTTTTATTCCGCAGAGTTTAGTAAACGCAATAAACGCAACACTGCCCCTCAGATTACTGAAAAATTTATTTTACGAAAAAACAGAGCCTATCTATCTATATTAACATTTGCGTAATATAGCGTAAGAAAGGAAGGCAATTCATTACTCGATTCTGATTAGCGCTGTGCGACCTGAATTACACTTTATTGCGTCGAAGCAAGAGTCGCTATTTATGTAAATGATTGTGAATTTTCTGTACATTTATGTACTATTATTTCTTTTGTCGTAATATATTAATAGCTGATTTAACATTCACTAAATCGCCTTGGTGTGTCTTATGAGCGAATCTAAGAATTGACTTAAGTACGTATATAATAATATCGGGCTTTCACAGTAACATACAGACTACGATTAGCTAAAATAACTGTAAATAAAGGTGTAGGTCTACTGAAGTAACTTATCTAACCAATCCAGTAACATTTATTCACGCATAAAATTTTAATATCGTAACAACTCGTATTTTACAAGTGCCTAAATTTTTTCACTCGTAAAACTGTCATTAATTAACGTCTCTAAATTTTGGCAGCTCTACCAAGGTGTAAGGCACAAAATGCATGCCGTGCCAACTTACAAACGACTTTAGTTTAATAGAAATAAGTATCTTTCTCGGAAGACAGAAAGGCACTAATGTCTTTTTAAGGCGCCAAATTTTGAATTCCAGGGTACAGTAATGTTGATGCCATGTTATTTATTTTTGCTTAGTGGGTTTTGCTGTTCACGAGAAGAAAATAAGGCATTTTAGTCTAATGGTCGTTCCCAAAATTGGCTGATTTGGTGTTTCACGCCTTTTGAGTTCTTTTCGTTTTATGTAATGGAAGTACTTAGTAAAGAGTATAAATCCACTTTCTTTTATTTTGATAGCAGCACAGTCTGTACTTATTTATAACTCCAGTTACTAGTGTAACAAAGGGAAGTACTTGATATGATATCGCTCATCTAGTAATATATTGGCACATCTACGTTTGTCATATTGTACAGAAACGAGGATCAAAGATTTTATAAAAATGTTTAAAATTAATTTATGGGTTTTTTATGTTTTTTACAGATTGTATGGGTTTGGTTACTAGTATAGACGTTAATATATATTTACCACTATGTAGATTATGCGCTTTTAGACACGTAAGCCATATAAACTCAATTTCGCATTTTTTGCAGATGTGCCAATATATTTACTAGGTGAATGATATTTTTATTGTATGTGTTTATTTATTTAACTAAAATAACAGAAGAGACTACACACACATATCCCCACACTAGGATTCCCTATCTCGTGGATGCCTTGGACAATACACAAAGACAAGAATACTCACACCCTGACCGAGAACAGAAATTAAAACTCATCATTCACATATATCATAAGTATGCCCTCTTGACACGGGCGATGCCGCGATGGTCCGGCATGATAACCATTATACCACATACAAGATACGAGTACAATCCTGGATCCAAGCATCATTAATATCTTTCTCTACGATAGAATAGGACTAAGCGGAATTCCTTTGCAAAATTCAATTTATAATCCCTCATCCCTTTCAACAATTTAGGGCCATTACACATTTTTTTATCCTTAGGACGTTTTGCGACCTTTTATCGGATTCAAAGAGCTTTTGACTTGTGTATCAGTATTACTGTATACACAGTAATATTTTTCATCCAATAGGCAATTGCTGTTGGTCCTAGCAGCCTTTACAATTCAAATAAAAATAATATAATAAAATTAATACTTTAAAAAAGCGGCAAAGTGCGAGTCGGACTCGCCCATGAAGAGTTCCGTAGCAGCAAGTAACATAATATAAAAGTTCTTGTACTTCATTGTAACTTTGATCGATGTTTTTGCGGTTTACGATTTATGACGTATTAAAAAAAACTACTTACGAGATCTCCTTCAAATCAATTTTCGTTGGAAGTTTGCACGGTAATGTACATCATATATTTTTTTTAGTTTTATCATTCTCTTATTGTAGAAGTTACTGGGGGGGAAAACACATTTTACCACTTTGGAAGTGTCTCTCGCGCAAACTCTTCAATTTAGAAAAAAATGATATTAGAAACCTCAATATCATTTTTGAAGACCTATCCATAGATACCCCCCCCCCCCACACGTATGGGTTTGATGAAAAAATTTTGAGTTTCAGTTCTATGTATGGGGAACCCCCAAAATTTATTGTTTTTTTTTTCAATTTTTGTGTGAAAATCTTAACGCGGTTTACGGTATACATCTATTGACCAAGTTTCAACAGTATAGTTCTTATAGTTTCGGAGAAAAGTGGCTGTGACATAGAGACGGACAAACAGACAGACATGACGAATTTATAAGGGTTCCGTTTTTTGCCATTTGGCTACGGAACCCTAAAACTAAGTATTATATTATAGTATATTTTCTTTTTATCCTGATGTTCTAAGTCATGACATCGGAATGAAACTATGAAATTATTGTACTTTCATTGGCCCTTAACAAAATTTACAAATTTTCAAGCTGTAGCTCGAGCACGAATATTTGCGAGAAAGTATTCGTATGGTTAACGTAAGCAATTTGTCAAATTTGTATGGCATTTTAGTACCATTTACGTACGATAGGGGCGCTTTTGAAAAAATGCCATACAAATTGCTTACGTTAACCATACGAATACTTTCTCGCAAATATTCGTGCTCGAGCTACTGATCAGACTTTTTTCAGTTGGTGAAAATTACGTTGAAAGATTCCGTTACATACATATATACAGGACAATCTAATAAAAACATGATAAAAACAATCTTACAATATTAACGAGGATATAAAAGCGTTCCCAATATTCCATCCATTATCCTCGGTCGTAGCATGTAACAAAATATCATAAAATTAATATAATATTTGTTTTGCAGATTATCTTACTATAGGTATATAAATTACGTGTCACGTTGCTTGTCCGTGGTGGACTCCTAAACTACTTAACCGATTTTAATGAAATTTGCACACCGTAAGCACTTTGATCAAACTTGAAAGATAGGATAGCATACATCTCAAAATAAAAATAAAAACTTTTGACAGAACGAAGTCTGTCCGAGCAGGTAGTAGATATGTTACCGGCAAAACCCGATTTCAGGTTAAACTAGTTTGGCCTAGGCCAAACTAGTTTGGCGCGACACGATTAGGCAAAACTAGTTTCTCGTCAATAAGTTTAGCTTATGCGTATGTAACTCAAAAGTAGTAAATGATCACCAAAATTAAAACAGCATTATAATGTAAAATTATAACCAAAGATGGTAATTCATTTTTTGATTCACAAACAGGCTTCCGAACGTCTCCGGCGCTGCGGGAAGTGCAGCCCCTCCGCCCTTGCGTAACAAACTGCAGGCACTCCATGCTCGCCTACGCAGCTTCGGCTTTTTGGTCGCCTGCGGCGACCAGCCTCAGCCGCTTCGGCTCACATGAAGCCTGCAGTTGGTTACAGCGGGCGGGGACTGCTCTCCCTCCGCGCCTCCGGGGTTTACATTCACTCTAGGGGTAGGGCAGACTAGTACCACGTGGGGTCGGGGTTGACTAAGTCGGTTTAACCATTTCGACCTACATCTGGAAATTAAAAGAATCCAAAAGAAACAATATATACGCGAGCAGTTAATTTGGTGATCATTTACTACATTTGGTGTTCGAATACAATTTGAAGTGCAGTCGTGACTAAAATAGCTGTAATTTAAGAGGTTTAAAGCACAAAGATTTGTCGAATAAATATAAATCCGTAACAATTCGGTTCTAATCAGTTTTAGACTGACGAGAAACTAGTTTTGCCTAATCGTGTCGCGCCAAACTAGTTTGGCCTAGGCCAAACTAGTTTAACCTGAAATCGGGTTTTGCCGGTAACAGATATATAGATTGTTGAACACGACCGATAAATTAAAATTAAAAATAACCAAATTTACCATGTTTAAATATACTTACTATATTTAAAAAGGTTTGGAATAGATCAAAATAGATCAAAATTCTCAAATACGAATAACAGTGCTTTTGTCTGCTAAATACGTATAAAATCGTTTCGTTACGAAGCGTAGTAAAAACGATACCTGTTTTATATTTTAAAGTAAATATGTCCATTTTTCGGCATAACATTTTTATAGGTAAGTAAAAATTTCGATATAACAACCAACCCAACGTACAACGAAAACTTTTTAACTATAAAAAAATATTTTGGCCTTAAAAATGCATGCTCTTGTTTACCAGCAACGAAAACTAATTAACGGTTATCTGTCCTCTTCACTCTCACCACACACATATAGAGAGACAAGAACCGATATACAGTAGTAAAGATTTTTTCAGCACATGATTGAAAAAGCCACGGCGATTTTCTTTAACTATCGAATTACTAATTTATGGAACTTGTTGATAAATTTCCTCCACTATTTATCCAGTACTTATAAAATAAAATTATCTTTTTATTCCTCTGCAAAATGTTTAATTAATTGAATGTCATAAGGCGACAAACAGCGAAAGGCTAGGAAACACGACACAGACGCTATGTTATGAATATCTGCAGCTGGTTCCACTCCAGTTGACATAATATAAATATATTAGGAAGTATAATTTGTATAATTTTTATTTTATTGTTGATGTGAAACATCTTTACGCGAGGGGTAAACCTGATTTTAGACTTACCGATCGTGGCGACGCATTTCGATGTTTCACATCTGTCAGCCGGAAAAAGGACAGCTGTTCTTTTTTTTAGTTACAGAAAAAAAAAATCTTCCATTTATTGGCAATGGAAATGGCAGTAAAGGTATGTGTATTGACGATTGTAAATGTATTAATAAATATCTGTGTGTACAAATATTACTTATCTTATAATTACAAACTTTTACTTTTATTTAATTTACTTATTTTCCTCAGTCAGTTGTCCAGTCCTAAGTCCAGCAATGAACCTGTTACGGCTAATGGATTTATCTTGGATGGATGATGTGATGATGGATGATGGATGTTATAAATAAAAAGGTAAAACTTATATTGTACCCAAACAATAAGTAACACGTCGTTAACCCGTTGATATAATTGACGTCTGACCTGTAACAGTTTTATTATAAACGAGTAACCGCCCTCGCTTTGCTTCGGTTTTCTTATTTTTTTACACCTTGGGTTACATTATTGGAGTTTTATTAAGGATCCTTAATTTTTTCGAAAATATAATATAGCCTGTGTCACCCGCGGATTGTGTAGCCAACAGTGAAAGAGTTTTTAAATCGGTTCAGTAGTCTCGGAGCCTATTCCAAGCAAACAAACTATCAAATCATTCTTCTTTATAATATTAGTATAGATGTATAGACTAAAGCAAAGGCTGCCATAACTTGATTAATTATTAAATCGCAAAATACGTTCAGAAAAAGGGGTCAAACTCCGAATCCCTCGCAAAAAGGCTGGCTATCAACGCGGAAATATTTTTACTTCGGCCAAGTCTGTTTTTTATAATCCATGACCTCAATTCCCTTTCGCTTTACTTTAATACCAAACTGTTTTTACATTTTACTATGATACAGATAACCAGTCAGTTTAGCCAACCGACGGTCTATTCAGCCGTGATCACGTCCCATGTAACTGGGTGGAAATATCGGCGTACTAAATAAATATCGTGAAAACCCGCATCATAGAAAAATGTTTCGTCCACGATGAGTTAAGTTTAAACTATTTTTATACCAAAACCCAGAGTTTAAACAGTTTAAACAGCAAAAACACCTAATTCCGCGGCATTTTCACCATAAATAAAAAGAACAGTAAAAATTAAGTGCTAATCAAACCTCTGTGTAGAGTTGGCTATTTTTAGCGGAAGTTTGACGATAAAAGTTAATTAAAAATGTAAAATTATTCAAAAACGTGAATAAGTCAGAGGCACCTAATTCCGAGGTAAAAATCCTAATTCCGAAGTATTTGGTTCCTAATACCGTGTGTACAGAATACAAAAGGAAAGGAGGTAAGGAGAATGGTACATTATGTTCAAAAATCAAGTATATTTATTGTCTTTGGATTTTTAGGGTTCCGAAGTAAAATCGGAACCCTTATAGTTTTTTCATGTCCTCATTCCTAATTCCAAATACTAAAAAGTAAAAGGTTTTTTAAAATTATATGATTAAATTAACGTTTAATTGCGATATCTTTCAAAAACTATACAAAGATCACTAAGGATTCTATCAGAACACATTAATAACTTAGTTTCCTCTACTTAGATTTTCCATACAACGAATTACAATTTCAGACCCATTTCTATACTTCCTTTTCTTTCTAAAATTCTCGAAGCCACTGTCCACAAACAAGTATCTTCTTTTCTCTTCAAACATAACCTTCTTAGTCCCTTTCAGTCCGGTTTCAGACCCGGACATAGCACAACCACAGCCCTTCTCAAAGTCATTGACGACATTCGGATCGGCATGGAGAGTAGATTGATCACCATACTCATTCTAATTGATTTTTCTAACGCTTTCAATATGGTCGATCATGATATCCTCCTTGCCGCTCTACAACATTTCCGTTTTTCACCTACAGTAATACACTGGTTCTCATCGTATCTTCGAGGACGTCAGCAAGCGGTCCGTATAGATCACACTACCTCTGACTGGCGTGAACTTACATCCGGCGTACCTCAAGGTGGTATTCTTTCTCCACTGCTTTTCGCAATCTATATCAATTTTCTCACTTTGTCGCTTGACTGCTCTTACCATTTGTATGCAGATGACCTTCAGATATATGCTCAGGCTGATGTTGATGCAGTTAATGATGCAGTGGCGGTTGTAAATGCCAATCTTCGGAGAATCAGTGACTGGTCTCACAGATATGGTATATCAGTTAATCCTAACAAGTGTCAGGCCATTATCATTGGGAGCTCGCATCAGCTTGCGAAAATTGATTCTAACACCGTCCTACCTGTTGTGCTTGAAAATTCTGTTATCCCTTTTACATCTTCCGTTAAAGATCTTGGGTTGTATATTGACTGCACGCTTAGTTGGTCAGTACAAGTCAATGAGGTCAGCCGGTCGGTCTTTGCGACCTTGCGCAGTCTAAATCGTCTACGTAATTTCCTTCCCATCCACATTAAAATTGTTCTGGTACAAACTCTCATCTTACCTATTATAGATTATGCTGACGTGTGCTACTCCGGCATAAGTGTTGAACTACTTAATAAACTGGATCGCCTCATTAATTATGCCATTCGTTTCATCTACTGCCTACGTAAATTCGATCACATTTCATCCTATCGTCGCCAGCTTAAATGGCTTCCAATTCGTGAGCGTAGGCAGGTTAGATCACTTAAAACTCTTTACTCTGTTCTCTTCGAACCTCTATCTCCCGATTACTTAAAAGAAAAGTTTCACTATCTTTGTGATTCTCACGACCGCCAACTGCGATCCACTGATTCTCTTGTATTGTCTATTCCTTCTCACCGCTCTGGTTTTGTCTCTAATTCTTTTGCAGTGCAAGCAATTAGGCTTTGGAACTCCCTCCCTGGCGACCTAAGAAAATCTTGCAGTAAACAGAGCTTCAAATTCAAAGTCACTGAACACTTCACCAAGAATTGGGGTGTAAGCTTCCTGTAGGTCTCGTCAACTTATTGATTGATTATTGTTTAGTCTAACATATCTTATGAAGTACATAAGTAGATTTGTATTTTATGTATTTACCTTACCTTATGTATTATATAATACTTTTTATGTATTTCAATTTACTTTGCAGGATAACATTGTCATTTATTTTCATGCTCATATATTGGTATTTGTACTTATTATCACTATACATTATCATTTCATTATTATCACTATATATTTTATCGTATTTTCCGTATTCCGTTTCCTTTTTCTATTCATTCTACTTTTACTTTCAGTACTTTGTATTTTGTCCGTATTTTGTACCGCCTTCGCTGTTCTCTGTTTAAACCAAAGGTCGACTGGCAGAGAATGCTTATAGCATTAAGTCCACCTTTTGTACCACTTAGCTTTAAGGGTATAATAAAGTGTAAATAAATAAAATAAATAAATAAATTACTAAAGTACCTAAAGAGACCATCTTTGATCTCAATAAGAAATCAGAACTAGAATATTAAGATCGTCATTATAAAACTGCCTTCAAAATTTAAAGCAAAGATAATGTCTATCAAATTGCAATTCCGTGGATCGTCAGTCGGAATTAGGAACCACATAAAATATTTGGCACCTAATTCCGTGGTATTTTAAAACCTCATTTTCTCTTAAATTTTTAAAGAAAATGCTCAAATGTTGAGTGTATTCGATAAAACATTTAACCCTTCCAATATTTCAACCAAACAAAAGCACACACTGCATAAAACTGTCTTCTAAAATACTATTTAGTAAATCGTGATACTCAAGTGCTTATGGTCCGAAATGTATGAAGCGCACGTTCGAGTCGGCTACTTGCATCGATCTGCCCGATTATTTTAAAACGTACATATAGTAAAACACTCCTTTGCTCATATACACATGAACAGACAAATAAAAATATGAATTAAATAATATATATTGCAGGCAAAAAGAACTCGTAAATAGCTTAAAAAGGCCGTTTTTCAAAATACCTCGGAATTAGGTGCCATTTTTAGAACCCCGCGGAATTAGGTGCCTTTACCCAATACAATTTGGAGTTTCTAATCACTAGACACTGTATACTACAGGACGTTTAACTTATGTTAAATAGGGACCACGATCTACAACTATGTTTGAACTTTCTAAAGTAGGCCTTGGTCCGACATGCTTGATGAAACTTCGGAGTTTCGGAATGTTTAGAAGACAAAGGAGGCCATTCAACGAATTTAGAGACAACACATAGTAACCCCTTATATTCTTTCGACTATCTTTTCCTTTGATTTTATCTTTTTCTTTTCGGGAAAAGTACAAATATATTTAAAAAAGCCACTATCAAACGTCCCATGTACAGTCTTCAGTTCATAGAAGTAGTTGTAGTCACTTATCATCAGGTGGTATGCCTATTCGATTCTTTATTATCTAAAATTACCATTTAAAAATAATAAAATAGGTCCTTTTATTTCATTACAAGCACGATGAAAAATTATTATCAGCGTTTCCGGACAAAGGCACCTAATCGCCAATTTCATTCGCCAAAAAAAGCGAAACGGCACTCTGAAGTAAATCAAAGGGAAGCAATGAATTGATATTTATGAGTGCAATCATTCATGAGAGCGTAGCAATTCGATTCACTGCGAGGACGCTTGAGTGGCCTCGTCTTAACGCTCATTGATAACATTATATCTGTGGTTGTAGCTTTTCCAATTGATGAGCGTTTATTTTTTTGTGTTTTCTACAATCAATCTCTTTTCTGAGGTTTAATTTGATTTGAGAGCCTGATCTTTCTTTCTTTCTTCTCTTTCTTGGCTGGCAACGTATTAGCTATGCCTTGATATCACTAATGTTCCTGGGCGACGATAGCCACTGACCATCAGATGGATTGTCAGCTCGAAAAAAAAAGAAAGAAATGTAGGCGGTATGATGATTGAGATGAGGTAATGTACATGTGGCAATGATCTAATGGTATTGATGGCAATGTAATTGTTAATGAATATCATTATTACTATTATTATTTCTCCATGGCTTTCGCCAGGATAGTTACCACCCTTGAGCTTGAGTCAGCCACCAAACGACTCGACGTGTTCCGGCTGAGGACTTGAGAGCCAATTCTTTCTTTCTTTTTCTTCTTTCTTTCTTGGCCCGCAACGCATCAGTCATGCCTTTGGTGTTGCTGATGTTCATGGGCGACGATAGTCACTTACCATCAGGTGGATTGTCAGCTTGTTTGCCAGCTATTTCCATAAAATATGAAAGTGCAGTGGAGTAACGTGGTGTAGTATTGTGGCAGGCATGTACCGGAATAGGTACCGTTTTGGCGATGTATGGCAATAATGTTGCGCAGATATTGGCAGTAGGTACAGCAGACGTGTGATATGACAGTTTATAAAGGAATTGCGGAGATATTAGCCATCATGATAACAAGTAGCGTGCGACCATTATAGCTACTTAAAAAAACAAACCTTACCATTGAACAAAATTCCCCAGGTAATAAAATGCTAATCCAGACTTGGCGAACACGCACAAGAAGGATACTCAAATATAAATGGAAAATGTTGAGAGCTTACTGAATGCTTATAAAGAAATTGACGCTACATTGAAGCTTTATCGAGAGCCCTTTTACTGAGAAGTGAATTTCCGATCCTTCACTGAACAATGGGGGGAATGTGAGTCACGTTCGCAGCCCTACTGAAGAGTGTAACTGTTAACAAGGCTCGATATTAAGGAAAAAATCTGGTGGCAATTCCGAAAAATTGTTTCACACTCTCGCTGATTCGTGCACTCAATATGTAACCTGCAAGACCGGAACAAAATTTTTCAAAAAAATTTCATCAAAATCTGTTCATCTTTTTACGTTAAGGAGTATCAAACATCCTCCTAACATTTATAATATGATATTTATAGTATGATATTTAGAACTCCCGACATTGTGTCGCTTCCGACAAGTGTAAACGGGGTCATAGACGTTGAAAATGTGTGATGGTTGTGTTAACAACCAAACCAAATGACCAGATAATCCAACCCAAATAACATTCGTCACTCAGTGCTTGACGTTTCAACCAAATTGCAAATTCCGCTTATCAGGTTTGTCCAGCTGACACTATTATCCTCATTAATTTATTTTTCTCTCTGGCTCTGACCGCAGCTTTATCCGCGTTTTCCGGGATCATAAAGTACACTATGTCTTATTGAAGTTATACTTCTTATGCGACTTGCAAAAAGGTTGCGTTAAACGTTTGCTCTACCATGGAGGGGGTATGAAAGCACTAGCTTCTTATTATCTTTACCTCTTTTAAAATTTAATGTTATTACTTATACAAATCTCACAGAGTCTCAACAGCGTGATCAGGTTGTACTTGTGTAAACATAGGTAGTACACAAGTAATATTTTATTATATTAGTGACTTGAATATTGAAGAAGTATAACTTCTCACGCGCGTGCAAAAATACACGCACCCGTTTTTTCAATATCAAGTTTTACTAGTGCGTTAAATTTCATGAAAATTTGTTCAGTAATTTATGCGTGAAAGAGTAAGAAACATCTACCCAAACTTTCACATTTATAATATTAAACAAGGATACGAAAATTCGAATATCTGTAGAAAATAACGGCATAACTGTACCGCCATGCGCAAGTATCATCCCAATAAGCGATAAAGAGGCTAACAACACCAAAGAGGAGGACCAGCCTCTCTATTTATGTACTCGTTTAACAGCAGCTAATAATCCACGCAATGTACATACGTCTGTGCTAAGTTTATGTTGCGTGTATTTGTATGATAGTATGAAGATATTAGTGTAATCACTGTGTTGGTGGTGTTGCCAGCGATGATATACGGATCCGAGACGTGGTGCTTCACTATTGGCCTAATGCATAAGCTTAGAGTCGCCCAGCGGGCTATGGAACGAGCTATTCTTGGTATTTCTCTACGCGATCCAATCGAAAATGATGAAATCCGTAGACGGACGGAGGTCGACATGGCTCAGATTATTAGCCGGCTGAAGTGGGAATGGGTTGGCTACATATTTCGAAGGACTGATAACCGTTGGGGAATAAAGGTCCTCGAATGGAGACCACGCCTCGGTAAAAGGAGCACAGGACGCCCCCTGACCAGGTGGCCCGATGACCTGAAGAAGACAGCGGGTATAAGACGCTGGATTCAGAAGGCTCAAGACCGGTCTGAGTGGCGTAGATTAGTGGAGGCCTGTGTCCAGCAGTGGACCTCTAAAGACTGATGGATGGATGGGATGGATGGTGTAATCACTACATATTATAAAACAAAATCCCCCGCCGCGTCTGTCTACCTGTTCGCGATCAACTAAAAAAAGGGGTTTTCACCAATGAATAGTAATTCTTCAGAAAGGCAGTTGTATAAACTGGTATAAAAATTAACGTAGAAGAAAACAATTTATGGCAGGATTCTTCCTCTTTTATATATCTACAAAAAATTCGCAATGGCTTACTTATGTCTACCTTTTAAGAATAGCATACTATATCTATACTTCTAAAAAAATGGTCACATACGATTCAGCAACTGGAAAATTATTTAAACGCATAGAGTATAAATCCTTATCAATTTAAATACTTTAGTTACCTCAGGCATTTCATGCACATTATACCCGTGCGAAGCCAGGGCGGGTCGCTAGTAAATAATAATTTGTTGTAAGTGTACTAAGTTGTTGGCGAAATTCAGTAGTGCATCACGTACGAGTTTCGAAGATTTCTCCCACGAAAAGAAATGGAGACTAAGGACAAAATTAAGGGTTAATTAAACGTTACAATAAAGATTATGCGTGAATCTTCGTCTGCGGCGTTCTACGTGTTATTTCTCAATGGGGTTCGCCTGGATAGCTACCACCCTTGAGCATGAGTCAGCTGCCAAACGCTCGTCGTGTTCCGGCTAGGGGCTTGAGAGCCAGTTCTTTCTTTCTTCTTCTTCTCTCTTTCTTGGCTGGCAACGCTTTGGTGATGACTTTGGTGTTGCTGATGTTCATGGGTGACAATAGCCACTTACCATCAGGTGGATATAAAAAAAGAATACAAAACTTACCTAAAACGGTGATAGAACTTGAGACAAACATGCTCAGCAGCCACACGAGGGCTATCTTGATAACAACCACGCGCTTTGTGGAATGGTGTCTGCTTTTCAGCGGGTTCCGGATACCGAGGTACCTGTTGGGAACAACACTAAAATCAAATCTATGCCAGGAAATAAAGTTGAAGTGATGTTTGTTTGTTTTGTTTGACGCAATGGTTGCAATGCCAGATCGCCGCCGCGCCGGGCCAAGGGTCCTGATTAGATAGATTACGTACGCATTAGAACGCTCAGTCTAATTTTTCCTTTAAACGACACGTTAAAGCGCATTATATGTCGCTTTGACCTGCTTTTATTTACTATGTTCTACCTCTACTCATCATTTCTATTAAAATTATAATCTATCCTACCACAATCTTATTTTATCCTTTTCTCTCTTCACATAGTGTTAGTTTCGCAGACCTCATGAATGTCATACTTATTTGTGTATATGTTATAGTATATGTTAGTTGTACTTACCTTACACGTTTACCATTTATTTGTCTACTTAGATAACTTTTCCACTTTGGGTTATCTGGAATAGATCGCTTTTTAGCGATAAGATCGCCTATTGTGTACTATTTATTTATTGTAATTGTGTTATCTACATGTACATTTTATATTGGTGTGCAATAAAGAGTTTTTGTATCGTATTGTACTGTCCTGTTTTTGATTGGCAGCGAAGCGGAAATTTAAGTGATGGGTTTTAATTTCTGTTCTCGGTCTGCGTGTGAATGTTCCTGTCTTATGTCTTGTCCATGGCACCCATGACACTGGGAATCCTAGTGTGAGGTTATGAGTGAGTTTTATTCCTTAAATAAATTCAGAAGGGTTTATTTCGTCGCTTCGCCTCAATGATAATGCACCTTTTCAAAGGAGAAAAACATTTAGGATGTATGAGGCACTTAACGTACCTGAATTATTATATATCGTGAATGTTTAATTTAATATTAAAATTATATTTGAAGTATAATTTTTATGTAAAATTATTTGGAGTAAAATTACATATTTACTAAAAAGATATATAAGAACAGCATTTTCCATTTAATAGTTATTAAAAACTGTTACTATCATATTTATTTTGTATAAAAGTTCTAATGACGTAACTGCTTAAGAGCTAAAATATTAACGCAGGAATGCTACACGCTCCACACACCTTCACACCGCTTCGTTAGGTTGAGTGTACAGTGCTCAGTTAACGAATAATGGTTCTACCTGACTTTACTACACCCGTTTAACAAATAAATAACTTTGATTGTGTAAGTAACCAACTTATTCCAGTAGGGAACCTGTAACGTAAGGTCGGGGGTCGATTCACACATTCCGTAGATATTTATGTGATAGATAAATAAATACATAAATGAATAAATAAATAAACGCTTACACACTCATACCCCCGCAGTAGGTTTTTACCTGTGTCATGGGTGGCGTGGACGACACATATACATCACAATAACACCCATGACCCGAGCACAAATATTTACTTGACACATAAATGTCTGCCCCGGCCGGGAATCGAACCCGGGACCCCTCGCTTCGCAGGCAGGATCGCTACTAACTAGGCCACATACATGGTCGTGTTTTAAGACTGAATTAAAATAGCGTGTAATAGGATTCTATACTATAAAATATCTTTCAATCGGTTTTTAGGGTTCCGTAGCCGAATGGCAAAAAACGGAACCCTTATAGATTCGTCATGTCTGTCTGTCTGTCTGTCTGTCTGTCTGTCTGTCTGTCTGTCTGTCCGTCCGTATGTCACAGCCACTTTTTTCCGAAACTATAAGAGCTATACTGTTGAAACTTGGTGAGTAGATGTATTCTGTGAACCGCATTAAGATTTTCACACAAAAATAGAAAAAAAACTCTAAATTTTGGGGGTTCCCCATACTTAGAACTGAAACTCAAAAATGTTTTTTTCATCTAACCCATACGTGTGGGGTATCTATGGATAGGTCTTCAAAAATGATATTGAGGTTTCTAATATCATTTTTTTCTAAACTGAATAGTTTGCGCGAGAGACACTTCCAAAGTGGTAAAATGTGTGTCCCCCCCCCCTGTAACTTCTAAAATAAGAGAATGATAAAACTAAAAAAAATATATGATGTACATTACCATGAAAACTTCCAACGAAAATTGGTTTGAATGATATTTAGTAAGTAGTTTTTTTTAATACGTCATAAATCGTAAACCGCAAAAAACATTGATCAAAGTTACAACGAACTACAAGAACTTTTATATTATGTTACTTGCTGCTACGGAACCCTTCATGAGCGAGTCCGACTCGCACTTGGCCGCTTTTTTCTTCTTAATTCGTAAAATTACAAAAAAAAGGTGTTTCAGAAAATATTCTGTGGGGTGTACAATACTTAGGGGCAAAAATGCATGATTTTCTTGAATATCTTTTAAAACTTTAAGGCGCGGTGTGATCTCAATATTCACAAAACTGGGTTTCTTTGGTGCTGGAGTACGAGGAAATCCAATGAAATTATCGCACGCAAAAAATACAGAGCATAGAAAAAGGTCTAAAGAAAAATGTTAACCGAATAGAATATTAAATAGTAGTTTAATATTTCCAATAAATAATCGTAATTTGGTATACAAAAATAAACTTAAACGTCGACATTCTCTGTATTTTCAGCGGTAACAACATATTTTTTTGAGAATATAATACATAGGTATATGGTTTTATTAAAACTTTAACCGGACAGATATTGAATTTAATGCGTATATTCTGAATTATCCATGGAAAACCCTCAAATTAAATGTTTATTCGCAATCTAGTTACATTGTTAGCAAAAATATGCTTTACAATTTTGAACCCTATTCAGCGTCACGTAAATGTAACATTAGATTAGCGCAGATATGCGGTTGTGTGAGTGAAATCAACGTCTTTAAATCGTAGTCATACCGGGCCTTAAGCAACTTTATCAAAATATCGGTAGAACGATAAACAAATCTTGAGCACACGTTTGCATTTAAAACAACCATGAAAATATATTATTAGTGTTTATCCAAGACCCAATAATAAAATGGGTCCTCCATTTTTTTCAAGTTTCCATTTTTTTAAGTCAACGCGTCGGTGATGGTGCTACCGGTATCCATGAGCAAAGTGACTTTTTACCATTCGAGTAGACTATTGTCAGCAAATTACATAAAAATGTTATCGGTCTTTAAGTGACAGTACTAGTCACAACTACATCAGCTCATTAACGTCCCCCAAATACTCCATTGTCTCATTCTTCTTCAGTCCCACTTCAAATTCACCCCTTCTAAACAATGCCTTAAACCTAACAAAGAGCTTCCTCACTGGAGAGGGAAATAATTTGTCACAATAAAATCACAAAATAACTTGGAAGTTTGAAATCTTCATTATTATTACTTTTTGTTATATACCTACCTACTACATCCATAAAAATAAAAGTAAATAAAATCGATGTGCATAATATTTTTCTCTCTATCTACACATACAGACTGATAGATTCCCTATTCAAACACGACACTGACTCAAGAGAATATCATTTTCAATTCATCTTCAATTTCTCGACGTTGGACTAACACGGAACGTATAATATGTATGTACAAGAACCTACAATTTCAAGAGAGCGTTATGCAAGCCGTAAAGATACGTCACTATCTTTATGCCTCGTATATTCGTCGCTGTCGTATGCTCACGTCAAAATGAAATAGATGTCTCGCTAAAAACTCGTAAACTACATCAGCGCAGTAGATTTACTTTCATAGAACCTTTACATTATTCAATAAGAACAACTTCATAATTTAATGATGTGCCCAAATAAGTTAAGATTGTAATCAATAGCTCAGAGACTTAGCCAGCTGACATAGCTGGCCACATAGTAGGAAAGACTGATAGCCATTACGGACCTGAAGAAGACAGCGGGCATCTGCTGGATTCACAAGGCTCATAACAATTCAGAGTGGCCATAGATTGGGATCGCCAATGTCCAACCTTGGACATCCAAAGGCTGAGTCATCGCCACCTATGGACGTCAGTAACACCAAAAAGCGTCACCGGACAAACGCAGACACGTTGCCGGCCAAGCAAAAAACATCAGTGGAATCCCGCTTATTTATTGCTCTTCTATACTGCAATTTAAACTCATAAAACATTTCACGGTGGATCCTATAGGTGGGCGGCAGATAACTAGTTAGGCAAAATACCCTGCAGGAGAAAGGTTCTGATTTAATTCGGTGGATTTGTGTCCATTAGGCTCCAACATCAGGAACCTTTCGTCTTAGCCTCTTTAAAAGAGCTTAGTTTGTGCTCAAGGATGGATAAAACCCTGTATACCTAAAACCCCTTACACTGGCCCCTTGCATTTGTCATTTTTAGGGTTCCGTAGCCAAATGGCAAAAAACGGAACCCTTATAAATTCGTCCTGTCTGTCTGTCTGTCTGTCTGTCTGTCTGTCTGTCTGTCTGTCTGTCTGTCCGACCGTCCGTCCGTCCGTCCGTCCGTCCGTCCGTCCGTCCGTCCGTCCGTATGTCACAGCCACTTTTCTCCGAAACTATAAAAACTGTACTGTTGAAACTTGGTCAATAGATGTATACCGTAAACCGCATTAAGATTTTCACATAAAAATTGAAAAAAAAAACAATAAATTTTGGGGGTTCCCCATACATAGAACTGAAACTCAAAAAAATTTTTTCATGAAACCCATACGTGTGGGGTATCTATGGATAGGTCTTTAAAAATGATATTGAGGTTTCTAATATCATTTTTTTCTAAATTGAATAGTTTGCGCGAGAGACACTTCCAAAGTGGTAAAATGTGTGTCGTCCCCCCCCCTGTAACTTCTAAAATAAGAGAATGATAAAACTAAAAAAAATATATGATGTACACTACCGTGCAAACTTCCAACGAAAATTGATTTGAACGAGATCTAGTAAGTAGTTTTTTTTTAATACGTCATAAATCGTAAACCGCAAAAAAACATCGATCAAAGTTACAATGAAGTACAAGAACTTTTATATTATGTTACTTGCTGCTACGGAACCCTTCATGGGCGAGTCCGACTCGCACTTGGCCGCTTTTTTGTTTCTTATCTCCTCAGGCTTAATCCCCATATAATAGTTTTCACAGTATGTTCTCATCTCTCATCAAACCGTGCGTTGTAAAAAGTTTTTTTTACTTTGCTGAAAATTGTAAAAAATAGAAACAAAAACAAACGCCTGCCTGGGTTAATCTAAAGGTTTCCATTTCTTAATCACATACAGGGACCCCTAAAAACTTCTAAAGTTTTGTGAAAGGCTTGAAGCTTCCTTAGAGAGACATTTAGATTAATATAACCTTTCGTGTTTTAAAATAAATATAACTTAGCAACGACAGATTCTTATCAATAATTCATGTTTTTGCGACTAACTTTAAACTAAGAGTTATGGGGAAAAAGGGACAGATTTGTTGCATTATCTTTCTATGTACTATTATTTCTTTTGTGGTTTTACTCCTGTGACGAATGGTCTAACTCATTTTATGTGTTTCCCCAGACCGAATCCTTAATGACAACCAATAAACATTTTATCTAGACGTCGCGGTCGTATAGATTTTGCTTGTATAAATTGAACTTGTGTATCGTTTCTTGTTTTTCGTCTAGTTACGTTTTATTACTCTTAACTGAGATTAAACTCGGAACAAAGGAATTACTAGGAACACACGGAGAAATAAATGCTTCAAAATAAATGGTCTCCACTAGATAATGGAATGAAGTATTTATTCTGTTGGTTTTTACACACACTTTTCGACAATGATACTATCCAGTAGTCCAGTTTTGGTCACAGCGTGAGTCTCTATTTAATATTAAACTCTATTAATCTCTACTAACCAAGAACACATTAATTACAGAATATATAAATAGGTCGAATTATATGAATAAGTCGACCCTGTAGCCTAGTTGGTAGTGACCCTGCCAGCGGAGCGAGGGGTCCTGGGTTTAATTCCCGCCGGGGTAGATATTTATGTGACAGATAAAATATTTGTACTCGGGTCATGGGTGTGATTGTGATGTGTTATATGTGTCGTCCATGCCACCCGCGACACAGGTAATAACCTACTGCGGGGGTGTGAGTGTGTTAGCGTTTATTTATTATATTACTTATTAATTAATAAACATGTTCCAAAATACATACATGTAGTACCTACCGACCAGGTAGTACATATTTATTAACAATGTTTTGTAGGTTTTGGTTGCGTTAATGTTTTTTTGCATTATATAGGTTATTTTTAAAGAAAGAAAGAAACGTTTATTTCGTCATGAAATATAACATGGTACAAGGTTATAACAAAAAAATGTACTAAAGATATATTGTAACTTTACAAAATTATTGCGTGTTGTAAAACAAAATATTTTGTGAGTACCACGTCACCTGACGAAAAAGGACTACCCTCAGCCTGTGCCATGGAACGACTAATGCCCCAACTCAGAGTCACTAACGGTTACTTAAATCGCTCCTTAGTAAAGAATCACCATACAAATTCTGTACTAAAGAGCGGTTTAAGTAACCGTTAGTGACTCTAAGTTGGGGTGTTAGACTCACGGCTGCTGGCTTACAGTGTAGTCCCCTTTTTAACCGACTTCAAAAAAAGAGGAGGTATTCAATTTGACAGTATTTTTTTATGTTTGTTACCTCACAACTTTTGAAAGGGTGAACCGATTTTAATAATTCTTTTTTCAGTCAAAAGCGGGTGCTTGTCATGTATTCCCACTTAAATTTGAGCGAGATCTGACAAGTAGTTTTAGAGTTATCCCTAATTTTGAAGTCGGTTATTTTTTGTCAAGAATTATTCGTCTCACACCCAACGCTTTTGTAACCATCACAACTCACAATGTCCCACTGCTGGGCTCGGGGTTCCACTTGCACTATATAGTCGTGTTGTAGTAACTAGTGTTGCATTATATAGTAATACTAGCTGACCGGGCAAACGCTGTTCTGCCAGAAATTATTTAGGGGTAGGGGGATGAAAAATAGATGTTGTCCAATTCTCAACCCTAGCCGAAATGCACGCAAAGATTCAGGAAAATCGGTCAAGCCGTTTCGGAGGAGTTCAACTTCTAACACCGTGACACGAGAATTTTATATAATACTAGCTGACCGGGCAAACGTTGTTCTGCCAAAAAATTTTTAGGGGTAGGGGGATGAAAAATAGATGTTGTCCGATTCTCAACCCTAGCCGATATGCACGCAAAGATTCACGAAAATCGGTCGATCCGTTTCGGAGGAGTTCAACTTCTAACACCGTGACACGAGAATTTCATATATTAGATAAGATTTATTTTCAAAAGTATATTCTTAAATATGTTCCACGTCTGTAAAAGGGATTCCTGGAGCACCAAAACACAGGCTTCGGCTTAGCTTGGACACCAGATCTCCCACAAAACAAATTACCAAAATATACCTATGTAATTTTAGATCATAAGAACATCTTGATTGTAATTTTTTGTGTGTATATGAATAAAAAGTTATTGTATTGTATTGTATACACCGCAGTAGGTTTTTACCTGTGCCGCGGACGACACATAACACCCGAGTACATTATCTGTCACATAAATATCTGTCCCGGCCGGGAATCGAACCCGGGACCCCTCGCTTCGCTGGCAGGGTCGCTACCAACTAGGCTACAGGGTCGTCATTTAAATTGTTTAACGCAAATAATGTTCATTTTATATTAACGATGCGATGTAGAGTGAGGTAAGTTAAACTTTTTCATTATTCAACTTGTTTGCGTCTTCCAGTTTTAATGCTTTTGGGCAACATTAAACTCCAATAACTAGGAACACAGCACGTACGGGGAATTACATTTTGCGTCTGTGTCCCAGGACATATACTCGATTTATTATTTCAGAGGTAATATACCTGGAGTAGATAGAGACGTGAATAAATTGAAAATTTTTTGAATACAATCTAAATACCTTTAAATTATAAAAGCCAAAAAAAGCCACAACCCATAATTGTCCCACTCTTGGGCTCGGGGTCTCCTCTCACAATGTGAGGGGTACAGGCCATAGTCTACCACGCTGGCCAAGTGCGGATTGGTAGACTTCACACACCTTTGAGAACTTTATGGAGAACTCTCCGGTGTGCAGGTTTCCTCACGATGTTTTCCTTCACCGAAGCAAGTGATAATTAACTTGTAATACGCACATAATATTTGAAAATTAGAGGTGCGTGCCAGGATTTAAACTCGGGCCCCTTCGTTCGGGAGACCAACGCTCTAACCGCTAGGCTTTCACTGCTCAAATTATAACTTAATTAGAAACTGATTCAAAAATTGTCTTAGCAGTCCCATAATATTTTTGAAAGACCTTTTCAACGATACCCATAGGTACTATAGATATATACCTATGTATAAAAAAGTCATCCCCACTTTACCCGGATTTTTTTTAATCTTTCAAAGATTAAATACAGCTTTCTAGCACTACTTTTGCGCTGCTGCGGACGGATGGACGGATGAACGGACATGACGAAATTATGCGTTTCGTTTTTACTACGGAACCGTAATACCACAAAAATGTGGAAAAATAAAGTGTATATAGCTACGCTAGCTGCATTTCCTCGCTACACAGCAGAACAAGAAAACTACCAGTGTTCGGGCAAATTAAACCTCAATCACTTATTGCTACAAACCCGGCTATGCGCGCTTCGAGCTCCTAAAGTGATATTAAACTCCAATAAGTAGGAACACAGGGACTGAAATTAAATTGTAAGTACCACGTTTTACCACGTACCATGTTTCCACGGGGATCATGTTTCATGTTTTTGGGAAATATCGTATATACGATGAGTAAAACAGTCGTATAATTTTGAAATGATTCCAGAGATCAAGCATCTTGTCGTAAACTTGTGTTTCAGTGAGTTAGGTATTACCATCCATCCATTCTAATTCTTGAAGACTATCGTCAAGGTTTCAATTGCTTAGTAAATCTGCTGTTTCAAACTTGTCCCTTCAATACCCTTTGCATGTCCTGTAAATAAGAGTATTTACAGGTATTAAAGAAGATTACCAGAGAGCTGGTAATCTTCTCAACTACTCTAGACCTTATTTAGTTAGATTAAGGCTTTATTTAAGGGTTACAAACTTTGCCTATTAAGCCAGCCAAAGATTACAAATGATGATGATTAAAATACAAGCAAATTCTTTAGCAGAAGGTCTTGGCGTCTTACCATATGTTACGATAGCAAAACCACCAATTTACATAAATTTTATTTTCTTTATTATTCGTCTTCCTCTACAAAATCCACTCTGACGTAATAAGATTGTCTGTGGAGACGAGCGTCTATGTCTGACGTTTTACTTAAGGTATCGTTACCAAAGGGAATCCACCTGAAACTTACGCTTTATTGTTCTACTAAATGCTTACTATATCGTATGACTATATAGTAGTATAGTGTAGTAGACTAGTGGAGTACTCCAAATATGCTCAATTACTAGAAGACGGATTTATGTTCGTCCCTAAAAAGATGAAGTTGCCCGGCGGCTTGCGTCGATCTGAAGTGATCAACCGAGTAAAGCAACAATGGGTACGATCGGTAGCCGCTTATGGTCACCCATGTAGAGAGTAAAGGTTCTTATTGTCAGATAAAATAGGCATTACACCACGTCGAAAGACCACGCAGACACATGTATCTAGTACCAATTTAACCGTGACAATAACCCATACAACTGGGTCGTAATATCACAATATAAGAATCTAACAGTAGTCGCTCTTCATACAAACGGCCGAAACGCGCGTTATACCTACGCACATCCGAATACGCGTGCGATATGTAGGCAACTGCGGCCGCCGCGTGGCGATTGCCGACAGGCGAACGAGCGGAGCTTGTACCACGGTCCGGTCGGTACAAATAACAAACTTTTTTAATTTTCTATTCTGGTTGAGCTGTATGGTCGTGTGCGGCTGTAGATTTAGAAAATAGATTTAGAAATATTTAAGATGGCAGAAGAAAAAGGCAACAGAAATATACAATATTGTGCTGTTTTTGGGTGCTTTAATTCGACATTAAGTCACCCAGGAATATCATTTTTTACGTTACCTGGAGACTCCGAAAGGTAAGACACTATTTTTATACACCTACCTACAAGTACGTATTATATAGTATATATAATACTATATAATATAATATATAATAATATATAATACGTACTTGTAGGTAGGTATATATAATTATTGTAGGTAACTTCGGTAGTAGGTATTGTATAATTATTGCGTTATTGATTAATATTAACTTTATTACTGTATTGTAATTATTAATAGGAAATCAAATTATTGTATTCAAGGTCTTCGGTCCTGCCGAAGGAGATCAGTGCATGTAGGATAAATAAAAAATAAATAAAAACAAGTATGTATTGCAATATGTAGGTAAATAAATTGTTTAATTTTCCTAAGTCCACCGAGTAAAATACCTAGATTTTTAAATAAGGGGCTAAAAAAATCAAATGGTTGATTATTATTATTTTTGCCGTATTGGGGCGGCTTAGAATACTAACCCCAATCCAATAGTATAGACGAATATAATATGAATGACGTGATAAAGAATATAATGATGAATCTATGAATCTCGTCTGGAAATAATTGTACCTAATATTGTAATTTGTAATAATTGTAATTTGAATATTTGCGTCTAATTTGTCATTAAAACGTTATTGCTACTTGCTACTGAAACTTTGATTTCAATGTTATGTATAAATTAATTTAGCAATAGGTATAAAGTTTATAGAATCGGACAGTTGTAATTTTTTTATTTACCTTAACCTACAAGAAGAACTTACCCTGCTCTAAGAGTCTCTGTCTCTAATACAATACTGAAGGCTTACGAACCTTCACAGTACTAATAAAAACACAACATATATTTTTATGGAACACTTCCTTTTTATTCACAATGAATTGCATTTATTAAAATAGAAAATATAACATCAGGAGACACAATAGTGTCTAGGACAAGTACACTACACAATACACTCTCAAAATAATGTCACTTGACGCTATAGTCTCTTTTCTCGAAACCTAGTGTGACGTCACGAAACAAGCCGTCACGAAATTTTTAACTCCATATTTTTAATTATTAGCGAAACGTCAACACTTTGTACTTTCACACATCAAAATGATTATCGATTGTGTCTATAAAACACTAAAAATGATTTCGATCTTTCAATTATTTAATACTTTACAACAATAAAAAATTTGGCCCGGTCCCGTTTTGGAATCTGAACAGCCTAAATCGGCAATTTCGGATGAATTTTTACTAGAAGGTTGGTATTGAATTTTATTTTTTTAATCTTCGTACATGGCATTGGCGTATTATATATTTCGATATTAATGGCTGTGACCACAGACACATGCTTAGTAAGTAGATAGCGTATACAGACTATACATTGAGTGCTTGCTTCATAAATATTTTAAAATTTTCGTAGGTTTATTTTATACCTCTTACAATATTTATTTTTTCAAAAAAGTGTTATTTAGTAGGAATAAAAATAACTTTTAATCCATTAATTTGAAATTCGCGCGAAATAGTCGGCCATCTGTCACTTGCTGGCTGTGACGTCATATTTCAATAAACAAAAGTTTATTCTGTGAGTTTAGCTAGGACGCTCTAACTCCGAAGATATTTTAACTGAAAAACTTACATCTTTTTCACTGGAATTGTGAAAATGACAAGCTACAAGACATGTGCAGTGCTTATGTGTAGAAGTACTACAATTAAATTTCCTAACAAATTGTTTAAACACGTTCATATATGCCCTCAAGTCTCAACGTCGAAAGCAGTGGTTACAATTAGCAAGTCGAGACCCAGAGTTAACATCTGATAAATCTGCAATATTCTTTTGTGAAGACCACTGATGTAAGTATTTAGAAGTAATCAACTTAGCCTCTGATTTACAAATAAAAACAAATTAAACTAACCTAATGTTGTTCATAAAACATGATCAAAATAAAAGTAAGTAATTAATATATTTGTGTTACTTTACAGCTGCCTAATGATATGGAAAATTACATCCAATACAGTGTGATGGGGTCTGTTGGCATAATAAGACTGAAGCCAGACTGTTTACCATCAAAATTTCAATGTCAACCAGACAGAATAAATCGCACCGCACCGCCACAGCCTCGATCAGCCGCAAGCAAAAGACAACGTATGAACATAATACAAGAAATATTTTCATAGGAAACTCAAATGCTAACAACATTAGGCATGACAAGCAATAACGGTGAGTAAAAAACAATTTAATAATACACGACCCTTTTATTTTTTAATCTGAGTACACAACAATATGTTGAAAAGTTCATAAGTAGTAGAGTACCTTTGCCATATACCATTACCATATAGGTAAGTATGTAATAAATAATATGTTTTGATTTTTCCAGATTTTTTGTCTGCTACTGAGAAAGATGACTGTTCAAATTCAGATCAGGCGATACAAGTATGCCCTGAAATGAGTAATAAATTAGTTCGAGTGTGTATGTCTGCAAAGAATAGAAGCAGATATGTACAAATTATTACTCAAAGTAAGGATAAAAATACTTCTCCTTTAAAGACTCATGTAATAACCACTGCAACATCACATTTTAAAATAAAGTATAGGATAGAATCAGCAGGGCATTCCAAAATCAGGAGAAATTTACTCTTTACTGAAAAGCTAGAAGCGTTGTCTTCAAACAGTTCATCACCATCAAAATTGCAACTTAATATTGACAGTTCACCATCTGTTCAATCCTTATTAACAAAGACATCTACAAGCAGCGATCAAGAAACTCAATCTGAATTATCAGAATTAAAGAGGAAAGTTGAAGCAGAGAAACTATGTTGAATGTCAATTGAAAATACTGTATGACTGATCAAGAAAAATGCAAGATATTATTTAGGTGTTTCGAAGGATTGTTATTTTTTGATTGAAATTTTGAAAAAGCACATTAGCCTTCCTGAAGAACATATTATTGTTATGTTTAAAAAAAATAAGACTAAATACACCATTTTCTGAGCTTGGAGACCAATTCGGAATGTCACTGTCGCTAGTAAAGTATTTATGAAATCTGTAATTCTAATTGCAAGTGTGTTACATCCATTTATAATTAAATCAAATAAACAATTGGTAAATCAGAACCTACCTATGGCGTTTAGACATATGTACCATAATATCTATTGTATCGAGAATTCTCTATGTTAAAACCTCATTCTGTAGTGAATATGAAATTGTTAAAATATTTAGATAAATGTGTTATTGTTGCATGTGCACTGATTAACCTACAGGATAGTTTAATTAAAAATACATGATTTGCTAATATAAATTGTTTTATTTGGTACTATTATAAATTAATGGATATTTTTCTTCCATTAAGATTCTAAGAGTAAATCTTTTACATATAGGTACATAATCATATTCTACAGGCACAATATTGACTTTCTGAGTGTCTTCAAAGTCCCATGATGCCAAACAAAACAAATACTTTTTCAGTTTAGTTAAGTGCATTTGCAGTTGCACTTGTGCGAAGTACTTAGCAGTAACTTGATTCATCGAAACATATTTTTTTGAAGTTCATTGGACTCATTCATTGGACATTTTATTTCTATTACTGTGTCACCATTTAAAATTCCATCCGGTGATGCTGCTATCATAGGATATTCTTGACACATGAACAAGCCGCACTGAGAAATTTCTCCAAGTAGATTTTTTAATTTTTGTTTTATAAGGTCTTCTAATTTTCGACTCCTTTTAATAGCAACTGTGTCTGGAACACCATACGACTGTCGAGAAGATCTGAAATCATAAACATAACCTATAAGTAATTTAAAAATCATTAGTTAGGGTGTCGTTATGGGGGCGCTGAGGAAAAACTTAGAAAAAGTCCTTCTGTGACCCCTTAGCAAGACTCTGACCAATTTTGCTTATTCATTTCAGTACTTACATGAAGGTTTTTGCATTCCGAAACTCGGCAGAGCAAAAGTCAGAGATACACGCAAAGAAATTTGCAATTAAATGAATCAACTTTAGGCAAATTCGCACTGTCAGCTTTTGTATAGCCTGACTCCATTTTACAAAACCTCTCAAAAGCACAAATCAAAATATATCTTATTAATTTTCTCAATAAATTGCACACGATAAAGTAACTTAGTAGTACACGACGCTTTATTTATTGAAATGTGACGTCATACAATGTTCAATCATGGCCGCCCGCGTTTCGGTTCTCGTATCCACAGGTAAAAAAACTCAAATCTATTTTTCAAAAATAAAAATATTTACAATTTGTTTTCATGCAAAAAACGTATTGTATATTTATTGTTATCCATTAAGCAACCGTATTTAACACATTTTATATTTTACCGTGACAACAGTCAAATAGCCAATTGACCATTTTTCAATTGTGTTCATTTATAGTCCCAGGATATATTATTCGATGGTGTTCAAATATTTTCATAAGTGCAATGTACGTAAAAAAATAAATGTACCTTAATAAATAATTTTTATTTTATTATTACCTTACACAAAAATAATCATAATATAAAAACATCAGTTTTTATGACAAAGAATACTAGCTGACCGGGCAAACGTTGAACTGCCTCTTAAATTATATCTAGATATAGGGACACCCTAATCACAACCCTTGGGTTAAAATTATGAAATTTTTCACATTTATAACTTTAAATTACATCCCTTATTTTCACCCTCAAGGGGTGATTGTCCAAATAAACTTGTCACAGTACTTTTGTTTTTATAGGTTTGGTAAATTATTAATTTAATTATCGATCGCAGAGAGTCGATATTAAAAAATAGGGGTTGGTGGTAGAAGGGTTAAAAATTAAAATTGTGTGTATTTTTTATGCCAAATCCTAAGTAAATTCAAATAAAATTTTAAAAAAAATAAAAAAAATTGGCGTGGACCATACTTATCACTTAGGGTTATGAAAAATAGTTTGCATCTTATTCTCAGACCTACTGATTATATACACAAAATTTCTTAACAATCGGTCAAGCCCTTTCGAAGGAGTTTGTAACTAATACTGTGACATATGTATTTATCTTAATCTTAATATATATAAACTATGTGTCACGTTGTTTGTCCGCGATGGACTCCTAAACTAATTAACCAATTTTAATCAAATTTGCACACCGTGTTCAGTTTAATCTAACTTGAAAGATAGAATAGATAACATCTCAAAAAAAAACTTAAAGAATGAAGTCTGCCCGGGCAGCTAGTATATACATATAAAAATAAATTGCTTTTTGTTTGTGTCACTTAAACTTGAGATTGGCTGGACCGATTTGGCAAATTTTGATCTTGAAATATTTGTGTAACTTCAGGGAAGTGCGTTTCAACCATAGATATGTTACTCTATCTGGATCAGAGACTTTGTACAGGTACCTGACGATCGATGATGTCATATCGGAAGGACCATTCGACCAATCCCAGGCCGGATTGAGGTTGTCCTTCTTAAATTGTAGGGTGTCCACACTTAGAAAAATTATATCCTATTTTGATATGGTTCTTCAAAATGTTTTCTATATGTAATTTTTCTGGTAGTAATCATGATAATATTGAAATAATATATTTTATTAAAATTTCTTTAAAATTACCGACTTTATATTATTGCATTAAGAGTAAATTGAAAATTAAGGTACACCATTACGGTACATCTATATTTTAATTTCATCTTAGATGTTATTAAACCATTATAAAAAATCGCATTCTAATGGTATAATAATATAATATATCCTGGGACTATAGATAACATGGAAACAATACAAAAATGGTCCTTCATAATATGACGTCTTCGATCGTCAGGTACCACTAAGAAGTTATGTATCCAGTTAAAGTAATATATCCATGGCTGTAAATTGTAAATTAAGTATTCTGTGGTGTAGTACTCTGTCACTCTGTGTTGGTAGCATTGATTATTTGAATTATGTCAAATAGGCTAGTTGACAAAATTTGGAAATTAGTTTAAAACTATAACTTAGCATCTATTTCACCCCAAAAATATATTAATGAAAAATAAGTCTTTTACATTAGTATTTTGAGTTTAAAGAAATGAACTTGAAATTGACCGCGAAAAAGGCCAAGACTGTCATGGCGTCTTGAATGACGTCACACCTCGCGAAACAGCCGTGTTTGTATAACCGCTCATTTACACGCGCGTGTCGCGGACCGTCTCGTGGCGCGTCCGTAAGCCACGCCCCCTACGCGCGTGTGAACACCACGCGAGCGCTCGCGCGAGCCCCTTTGGCGCGCGCCTATAAAACCGCTCCCGACGCGAGCCCTGCGAGCGCGAGACGCACCGCGGTCTGGTCCGCGAGCGCCCTGTTCACACACGCGCGTATGCGCGCGTCACGCGGATTGTCTCGTGGCTCGCGCGCGCGTGTAAATGGGGTATAAGACAGTCATTTGTGTTTTTTAATAAATAATGAATTCCTCGTGTTATAAATACTGTATAGTGCCCCAATGTAAAAGTACAACGATAAAAACGCCAAACAAATTATTCATATACGTTCCAAACAATAAACAAAACAAATCATTTTCATGTAAGTATTAAACACAACTTGATGTATCTATTTATAAATGTATAGTAGAAGAAATGAATTTTGCTAAATCTACCATTAATATACCACACATAAACCTATAAAATGTTATGACTTGAATAGGGTTTTATGATTTATTTAAGTTAGGTAAAATATTATTTTCGTTTTATAAAATGTAATAATTCATACTCTTCTTATTTTTTTAGTTGCCAAACGATATGATTAATTATACAGAGTATCATATTATGGGTAAAGTCTCTCGAGTGCGCATGAAACCAGGTTGTATACCAAAGAAGTTTGAATGCCAAGAAGATGCAGCGGACATGCAGCTATAAGGAACGACCATATATGTTGAAAAAACAAAGGATGTCAGTAATCGCAGTGTTTGAATGAACCAGAACAAAGTAGTACCCCAAGTTCATCTGTCAAGGATACTTCTAATACAAGTTCAAGTAAGTAACAAAAAAAACAAACAGATTGCAGTTTGAAACAAATATGCAGCCATTATTATTATTATGATCATAATATTGTTTATTTTTCAGATTTTCAAATAGTTGAAGAGAATGTACCTGTAACACCGGAAACTTTATGTGAACTAACAGCGGATAAATCTGTTCAAGCATTAATAACACACAAATTCAGAAGTAAAGCTGTCCAGACTAAAATTAAATCAACAGAAAAGGCACTATCACCTTTGAAACCAAGACAAATATCTACATCCCCGTTCAAATCGGAGACCATTGTAAATTCAAGTCCTTATATGTCCGGCCTCACCAAAATTACAAGAAATATATTTATTGAAGCAGAACAGTCTGATAGTGATATTTCTTTATATGCACCATCTGCATCTACCACCAGTTGCTCGCCTGTGCATTCTTTGCAAGTTAAATCCTCTTCTGACTGTAGTGAATTTATTGAAGAAGACAAAAAGTTAGAAGCAAAAGAGACCATATTGAATATGATTAAAAAAATTTAGAAAAAGCCTCGACTATACATTGGTGTTCCAAGCGTTAATATTTAATTGATATAATAAAAGATGAAATCAATATTCCCAAACATCATTTATTGTTTTGTTTAAATAAAATAAGATTGGATAGCTCATTTAATCAACTGTCTGATGATTATGCAATGACTCCATCATATTTAAGCAAGATATTTTCAAAAAATATACCATTAATAGCCAGTGTATGTTATTGTGTCGCTAGATAGTGAAATGATAAAAAAACTACCCATGGCATTTAGGCACAAATATTATAATGTTAGTTGCATTATAGACTGCCTTGAAATAGAGATAGAAAAACCATCTAAAGCAATAAATCAAGCATTAACCTGGTCGGATTATAAAAAAGCCAACACAATAAAATATTTAATATCCTGTACACCAAATGGACTAATGAACTATATTTCTCCGGGATTTGGGGGCAGGATAACCGACACTTGTTTAGTTGAATCCTGTGACTTTGTCCAAACATTAAAAAGTGGTATGTTCGTTATGGCAGACAGGGGTTTCAAACATTTAGAAATATATCTAAAAAAAGCTGGTATTACACTAGTAAGACCTCCTAGTGTCGAAACAGGTGTAAAGATGAGTAAAACTGAAGCAAAACTAACTAAACACATAGCTAGCCTAAGGATACATGTAAAGCGAGTTATTCGGCGTTTACGTGAATTTCGTATGCTTAAACCACATGCATGTATTAATTTTAATTTTGTAAAAATACTTGATGATATAATAATCATAGCATGTGCCTTAATTAATATACAAGATTCTTTAATAAAATAAAACATGAAAATCAAGACTATTTTTTATTTAAATATTTAATAAACTGCCAACAAGTGCGAAAACAATGCCTGAAAGGCTGCTTAAAATTAAATTAAAGCACTTTCTATTAAAATCTGCATTTTATGACATTAATGAATTCTTAAATTGTAATAATATATCATTGTAAATTAATTAATATAATAGTGTAATTAGTAAAATTCAATTATCTTGACATATATAAATAATTATATATTATAAATAAATTAATGTATAGACTAATGTAAAAATGTAATATTGACAGATATAATATAATAATATAAACATAAACTATTATTACAATGAAATTCGCATGCCTTATATGGTGGAATGTGGAGGACAGAATATAATTAATTTTTAAACATTGTTATGTACCCACTTTCAAGCGAATAAATGAATTTGAATTTGAATTTAAAACACCTATATTATAGTTCTACACTCTTATACATTAATGGATAAATATTCATTTTCCAAAACTCCAATAACTTCACTTTTATATTTTCAAGGGTGGTAATTAAACTGACTTCTATTTAATAGCATTATTGTCCTCTAAAAATCTACACTCTCCCCTAAATTACTAAGTCAGCCACCATCAATGCGCGTCTAAAAAATACTCTTTTAGCCACTATAAATCTTCAATGTAAGCTACTGTAAATACGACTTAGCATGGTAGTTATTTTTTAGCATCTACATTTGTAACATATATTCAATTAGTAAGCTTCTAAAATATTTATATATGTATGACACCAATAAAGTAATTTTATCTACATGTAGTTTTATAACTCAGCATCATTTAATTTTTTTCAAACATAAATAATTTATAACTCGTCCTATATTTTTGATCATCAAAATACCTAAAATTATCATCAAATATATTTAATTGTCATCAAAACATACCTACTAAAATTAAGGCGTGTAATAGTTAGTATAATAACATTTAGTATAATGTAACTTGAAATAATGTTCACATGATATAATTTTCACATGCTATAAAAACAAATAACAAAATTTCATGTGATCTAATGCTTATTTCATATTATAATGTTATAATTCATTAATTTGCTCGAATAACATTTACTGCAATGATGTTGTATGTATAGTTTACTGTAACGTTTACCTCATATAAATTTTATATAGTATAATGCTCTTTTTATATAACGTTCATTTGACTTAATTTTCATTTAATATAATTTTCAAATACATAATCTGATCTTCAAACGTTACACACCCTTAAAAGGTCTACAGCATGCGGCAAACAGCAAGAAGCATTCCGCATGCAGCAAGCAAGCAGCAGACATGGCTTCTGTCACGGCTCCGGCGCTGCGGGGCTCTGGCGGTCCCACGCGATCTTATCGTCGCAGATGCTATTAACGCTCACCACCGCAGCTTCGGCTTGCTGGCCAGCTTTGCCCTTTATGACTGAGACTGTGTTTCACTCACACTTTATGTGGGTTATCAACCACAACCACTTCAAGAGTTCACTATCCTCAATTTTCCTCTTCTTTCCCTCTTCTAAAAACTTCAGCAAAACCAATGAATTTGGTTGTAAAAGAGGGCTGCCCTTGGATAAATCTTTTGCTGTCATATATTTAACTCGAAAGGGCATCGAACCTAATTGGCACACCTACAAGTCCGCCATTTTGAAAAAATCTCGATTCGGCGGCCAGTGATGAAACATGTGTCAATCGATAGACTAAATGATTAAGATCAAAAAGTATTCAGTGATGAAATGTCGTAAGTGATATACTTTCTGAGATAAGTGAGTTCAAAACTGTAGAAAAATAAAGCAAAAAACTTCGTTTCGGCGGACATTGATAAATCATATGTCATTCGATAGGCTAAATAATTACGATTAAAAGGTATTCAGTGATGAAATGTTGTAAGTGATATAATTTCTGAGATAAGTGAGTTCAAAACTAGAAATATAAAGCAAAAAAACTTCGTTTCGGCGGACATTGATGAAACATATGTCAATCGATAGGCTAAATGATTACGATTAAAAAGTATTCAGTGATGAAATGTTGTAAGTGATATACTTCCTGAGATATTTGAGTTCAAAACCGTACAAAAATAATGCATTAAAAATTATCATTTACTTATTTTGAATTTATTGGGTCAATAATGAAAAATAAGTATATTATGTCATATGTGTATGTGCTGCATAGGTACTTGATTTATTAATAACGGGTAGATTTGAATGAAAAAAAAGCAAAGCAAAAGCAAACTACTAGGTTGTTTTATAAATAATTTATTTGCCACCACCGGCTACAGCTTTCGCAATTACTCTAAACCAAAAGTTAAAATTCACTATTGGCTTAGTTTTCTATATCATGTCTGACAATCACTGAATCTAAAAATTCCGCTGGTGATAATGGCAATGTTTCCTGATGTCAAGCCCATGCCAAGAACCATATAACACACATTATATGGGAACAACATGACAAGGTTCTTTTTCCCACTATGCATGAGCAGTACCATCCCGCGATTTTATCTCTACCCTTAAGTTGTTTGTTTGACGAATTTGTTTAATTTTTATAATACATAACGTAACTGAGGTAAGGAAAAAAGTGACCGGTACACTTCAATTGCTGTATCGTCATAAAAACTTAACCATAAATACGCCATATACACTGTGGTCATCCCTCACCTTGATTATGCTGATGTGTGTTGTACAGATTTGTCAGAGGAACTTCTGAATAAATTGGAGCGCCTTCTTAATAACTGTATTAGATATATCTTCGGCTTACGTAAGTATGACCACATTTCCCAGTTCCATTCCTAACTTAAATGGCTATCCATTTGATACAGGCGAAACTTCAGAATTCTCTCAACATTTTATGCCATTTTGAATAATGTGTCTTCTCCTGTTTATTTAAAGGAAACCTATAGCACTGCTTATTTCGGGAATTCCTTCACAATACAGTTCATACTGTTCTGGAACTCCTTGCTTGTAGACATCAAAAAATCATAGACTACCAAAAGCTCCTTCAAGAAGTCCGGCAGCACTACCTGAAGCAATTAGAATGTTGTCACCCGTGGTCTTCAACCAGATGTTATATATGTAAATCTGAATAAAACTGTATTTATTTAATTTTGTTTATATATATTGTGATTTTATATGTATATAGTAATTATTCTAAATATTCATAATATTTCTTATCTGGCATAACACTGATACAGTTACAGATACACTAGAAATAAAAAGATAATTAATTACAAATGTTTTATTTTTGTACGGTTTTGAACTCAAATATCCCAGAAACCATATCACTTACGACATTTTATCACTGAATACTTTTTGATCGTAATCACTTAGACTATCGACTGACACATGTTTTATCAATATCGGCCGAAACGATGTTTTTTGCTTTATTTTCCTACGGTTTTGAACTCAAATATCTCTGAAAGTATACCACTTACGACATTTCATCACTGAATACTTTTTGATCACAATCATTTAGTCTATCGATTGACACATGTTTCATCACTGGCCGCCGAATCGAGGTTTTTTCAAAATGGCGGACTTGTAGGTATGCCAGGCTCCATACAAAAATGTTGGAAGCCCTTTGGCATACCTATTAAGGACCAATGACAATTAAATATTTAAAGAAAAAAAATAAAGAAAGAAAGAAACCTAATTACCCGCTTTATATTAGCTTTAAACGGTCAGATTTCTTTCAAACTTCGTATACTTATCGAGGATCGATGACAATTCAATATTTAAAGAAAAAAAGAAAGAAAGAAAGAAAAAAACCTAAATTTCATTTCAAAAAATCAAACTAAAAATGAAAAAATAAATAATAGTTAAAAAAATAAATAAAAAAACACGCTTTTATAGAAAATTAACTAAAAAAATTAGAAAATAAAATTGAATTAAGAATCGTGTAATTGTAATGAAAGCGTGGGGTGCATTGTGTCAATGAGTAGAAGGGATAATATCTTTAAAAGCACCCCACGCTTTTTTTTTAGTTGGATTTTCTATAAAAGCGTGTTTTTTAGTTTTTTTTTTACTATTATTTATTTAATCTTTACCTATAGTAGGTACATACCAAATATTCGATTTTGAAATGTGACGTCACGAAATTAGGACCCCCTCCCACTCCTTGTCACACAATGTCACACTACATTGACCCCTCCTCATCCTCACCCCTAACGTGTGACGTAATCTATCAATGGCCCCTAATTAATCAGTATTGCCATACAAAAAATAATAATTTTCATACAAATGTATGATCTTTCTATGCATAATTTCAAGCTTTAGCCTGCTTTTGATGTCATTTAAATGTACAGAACTATCACAGTTTATATATTACGAGTAACCGCCCTCGCTTTGCTTCGGTTTTCTTATTTTTTTTTACACCTTGGGTTACATTATTGGAGTTTTATTAAGGATCCCTAATTTTTTTGAAAATATAATATAGCCTATGTTACTCGGGGATAGTGTAGCTTCCCAACAGTGAAAGAATTTTTGAAACCGGTTCAGTAGTTTCGGAGCCTATTCAATGCAAACAAAAAATCAAATCTTTCCTCTTTATATATTAATATAGATTACATCCAGTATTCGCTCTTCATACAAACGGTCGGAACGCGCGTCATACCTACGCACATCGGAATAAAGCTAGTAAAAGGAAGAAACTGCTGCCGCCGTGTGGCGATTTGCGATCGAGCGGAGTTTGTACCACGGTCGGTAAGGGCCCTCGCCGACGACGACTTTTTGTAGCGATGCTGTCGCGCGTCCGCATCGATACAGCGGCGAAGCGGTCGCTAGTTGTGTGCCCTCGCCCACGGGCTGAGATTCAGTCGCGATACAAACGCGATACAAACGCGCTTCTGTCGCGATGCAAACGCGATTCAGTAACGGCACCATGGTAACTGCGATCGCTACAGTTGCAAGATACCGATGCCGTCCGACACGGTCGCGCGTTGAATCGATACAGTCGCGATGTTGTAGCGCGTTAGTAGCGCGTTGGCATCGCTTCTGTAGCGCGTTGCAAATGCGACTAACAAGCGTTAGTAGCGATGCTGTTGCGCGTTCATGAAACGCGCGACAGCATCGCTACAAAAAGTCGTCGTCGGCGAGGGCCCTAACTCGGTACAAATAACTAACTCTTCACTATTTTTATGTACCTACCTACAAGTACGTATTGCAATAAGTACCTAAATTGTTTATTTTTCATAAGTCCACCGAGTAAAATGCCTAGATTGATAAATAAGGGGCTAAAAAAAATCTAATGGTTGATTATTATTACTTTTGCCGTATTGGGGCGGCTTAGAATACCAACCCCAATCTCACGCCAGATGGGTGTCGTAAAAGGCGACTAAATCCGGCCCGCTGGTGGTAGGGCCCCTCGAGGGATTATATTGGTAATATTGATTTTAATTGTTAATTAATACCATTATTACTATTATTATTTCTCCATGGGGTTCGCCTGGATAGCTACCACCCTTGAGCATGATGAGTCAGCCGCCAAACGACTCGTGTTCCGGCTGGGGGCTTGAGAGCCAGTTCTTTCTTTCTTTTTCTTCTCTCTTTCTTGGCCGGCAACACATCAGTGATGCCTTTGGTGTTGCTGGTGTCCATGGGCGACGATATCCACTTACCACCAGGTGGATCGTCAGCTCGTTTGCCGCCTATTTCCATAAAAAAAATATTAAGCAACGTTTGCAGAAGTTGGCGACCTCCATCGTGGTACTTTACTGTACCTCCATATTGTAGGTATTACTCAAATACAATATAAATACAAAACTACAAAGAAACTCAAGTCGTTTGATAAAATTAAAATACTGTCGGCGGGCAGCCTTATCGCGCGGCTACTTCCGCGCGGCCGTAGGCAAGTTTTTCGAGAATAGGGCCGAGTCACGTTACTGGATATCTCCTTATACTGTGGAACTATTGTTGGATGAGGTGGATCTTATAGATACACTTTGGCGGAAATAAATGTCAGTATTGCCATACAAAAAATAATTTTCATACAGTTATATCCTTGTATGTACATTTTTAGGCTCTTTTCTCTCTCTTTTCTCTATTTGATGTCACTATAATGTATGGGGCGATTGTAGGACAGATCGTACACATTGATGGAAAAAAAGTGTTACCCTACAAACAATAATTATTTTCATGAGGCAAAATCAACGGCTTCCTGGCTATTGATTTTTCAAAAATCTAATTATGCATTTTTGGTTTTCGTGAAAATCGGCTCCGAGACTCCTTTGCCCACTTTTCGCTATTCCTCATAGTTTTGAATTTATCCATCCACGCCCACTTGAAAAATTCACCCTGTATACTCTTCTGGCAGATACTTGTAACCGCTAGAATCTTCTACCTGTTTATATATACTTTTTAACAACTGAAAGAATGTTCCCTGAAAATTTGAGCCATGTGGGAGCAGGTTATGAATTGCACACCCGATGACAACTTTGCTTTGTTCTGGCACATACTTGCAACCCTCAAAATGGGTTGGCAATTTTTTTTACACTTAAGCATAATTAAATTACAACCTATTAAAATTATAGCCTTGTGGGAGAAGGTTAAAAAACAATATTTTTTGCATTTTCAAAAAATTAAGGGCGACGCAACCGCGAGATGCCTGCCAGAATGGTACTTTCTTATTTGACTGATAATAAAACATCGTAAAAAAAATTCGAGCTCTGTGGGAAACGGATTAGTCAGATGGTTCAGTAGCTCTTATACATATTGCTGCATATTGGCTGTGTTAGAGTTAGAGCAAAAAAATTCTTGATCTTGACGTACCTATCGGGAGTAAAGCACAACTTCGACCGCTTCGCGGTATAAGGCGTGCAATATTCAAAAAAAAAGTTTACTTTACAAAAAGATATGAAATCCGAACAAAAACAGTTTCACTGTAAAAAAACAGGACAAGTACACTTCAAAAGATAGTTACAAAAATGATAATTAAGTTCTTACAAAAAGTTATGAAATCAAAAAACCCAAGTACATATCCGTTTTAGATTAGAAAAAAAAAATTGCTGGTAAAAGTAAAAAAAAATGGTGTACTTGGTGTGCATAATACTTTATAGTGCGCGCTTATTTCAAAATAATCTTAAATTAAAATTTAAAAAATCCCGACAGTTTTATTTACACTAAACATAGATAAGAACACTCGATTAAGTTACCTTTCAGACAAAAAGGACGAGATCAAAATCGGTTCATCCGTTTGGGACATACAGATACACAGACAAACAGATACACCGATACACAGACACGCCAAACTTGTAACATCCCTCTTTTTTCGTCGGAGGTTAAAAAGTTTAAAAAAATATCTTCCAAATTCAGTGGCGTGTGGTACAGCCATACAAGCCGAAAAGCCCAGCTTACTATCATTGCTTTACTATTTCGCTCTGCAGCTGTTAAATATTAAACCTATGGAATGGAGTGTTCTGTGTTGTCGGGCCAAAGATCCCGAGATCCTGGGTTGTACGACACAGCTGGGCTTGCCTTGTTCTGACGGCCTAGGCTTCCAATGTCAAGTCAGATCGAAAATCATAATTATGCACACCAAGTACACCATTTTTTTTTACTTTTACCAGCAATTTTTTTTTTTCTAATCTAAAACGGATATGTACTTGGGTTTTTTGATTTCATAACTTTTTGTAAGAACTTAATTATCATTTTTGTAACTATCTTTTGAAGTGTACTTGTCCTGTTTTTTTACAGTGAAACTGTTTTTGTTCGGATTTATAAATACAAAACTACAAAGAAACTCAAGTCGTTTGATAAAATTAAAATACTATCGGCGGACAGCCCTAGCGCGCGGCTACAGGTAGGCAAGTTTTTCGAGAATCGGCCCGAGTCACGTTACTGTTAGATTCCTATATTGTGGTAATATGGGCGTATACTTCGGCCGCTGTATCTTGGCGCGTCTGAACTTCGCGCAGAAGGCTGCGCAGTAACATAATTCGCCAATACTCGATACGCGGTGTATTGTGTCTCAGTCATACGTTAGCATGTTCGTGTTGCCATCTCTGTCTTACATGCGCTAAAGTTCGCAAAGCCTATGTTCAGATACGCCAAGATACAGCGGCCGTACTGTACATCCGTATCATAGTAAAATATTTCACAGGTGATTTAAAAAAAGAAGATGATAGCTAAAGGAATGGGACAATCATTAAATATTTCAAACGTATTTACCGCTAAACGCACAGACATGTATACCTAGAGGCTAAATCTATTCATAAAGTTATGCCCACAAATAGTACGCAACGTTGGTTTTCTGTTAAATATGAACATAAAATTAATGAAATAGACAAAGCAAGGATACATAAAATATGTGGGTTTCCCCAAATTCATTGCTGGCAAACAATATAAATAATTATTTATTAGGGTCACACTAGAACCCAGATGGTTATCGCTCGGTCGTAAAAAAGTAATTTTATAAAACGGTGTTGTAGATACAAAATGTGACATTATATTTTCCAAAGACGGTGAACTCGAGAATTTTTCGATCAGATTTATTTGTATTTTTTATAAAAATCTCTGTAGATGTAACAGGAAATAATTTGCTTAAAAATTGCTCGACTGATAGACAAGGTACAGCCCACAGACAATAATTATTATGTACCTACATCCTAAATCAGTGGATCTAGAATAGAAACGTGGAGCTTGATTCAGGGGTTATTCAGGGATATATAGATAGGGATCAGGGGAATATTATGTTTTTTTTTTTTGCAATTCGTCACCTTGGAGAGGTTTATTTCAATTATATTGCTCAAGGAGTCATTGTATAAATAGCAAGGTGTATTTACATAATTTGCACAAAAATTGTCTTTATAATGTGAAACTTTATAATATTAAAATACGTTTGATATCGGGCTATTTATTTATGGACAGTAGTTAACTTTGCAATCGGTGTATTGTGAACTTTATTCCTAAAACTCAATATTATAAGGATAAAAAAATATTGTATAAGAAAGTATTTAATTTTTTCATTGCCAAAATTAATTTAACAAATTTTTTATGGTACGAGCCGATGACGATGTACCTAATGTTAAGTGACTATCGTCGCCCATAAACATCAGCAACACCAAAGGCATCAATGATGTGTTGGTGGCCAAGAAAGTGAGAAGAAAAAGAGAGAAAGAAAATAATTTGGAGTTACGACCATTTTAGCGAATAGCCGTCATACGAGTATAACAACGCTCAACTCATAAGAGTTTAAAACCGATTTGAGTATAAACTAAATATATTCAAAGAAATTTTATTTCTTGCAGTAAAAGTATTCCGCAAACGAATCGGAAATCGAAATAGTAATCTCGATGGTGTTCAATTTTAAAGCTTGGCTAAATCTTAAACTTCAACTTATACTCACATTAAATCGACAATAGTCACCAAACAAATTAAAAAAAAAATTAAAAATCCCCGAAAGTTTTATTTACACTACACATAGCTAAGAACCATCTCAATCCCGTCAGCTTGCAAACAAAAAATCCGCACCATAATCGGTCCATTCGTTTAGGACCTTGATACACACAGCCAAACTTATAACACTCCTCTTTTTGTGTCAAGGATTAATAAAATGAAATCGGTTGATAAACAGAGGAAGTAATTATATCTTAGTCTATTTATATCCCTTATTTACACTTTATCATTATATAAATCAGTGTATAAATCCATATATGTAATACACATGTAACATCACGTTTGCTTCTTCCAGTATAGAATCCATATTGTGCCGAAAAGTAAAAGTGTTTAAGCAAGGATTGGAACTCAAGTGTCGACCTCAGAAGCAATTAAGTGCTCATTGAGACAGCGACGGAGTCGCCAAATAGACAGGTTTGTAAAGCTAGACTAATGTTTGCACAACCCGGTTGCCGACAACAAACGCAGAACGGCAGAACCCTTACATAAATATATATTTAGAAAACCGAATGATGGGAATAACCACAGAATAATTAATTACATCTGTAGCGTCTCTATAGCGCCCTCTGGATTGTAATTGTGATGAAACACAATATTAAGTTCCAATCGAATTATTCCAGTGTCATCTGATTCATGTTTCCCATAAGGCCAGACTGTAAATCTTTTCGTCTGTTTCTCCCCAAATCTGTGACACAAAGCATGATCTTGCGAAGAAAATACGATTCTATATATCAGGCCTTTCACTATAGAAAACTACTTTACTTAACATGATACTAGTAGGGCACTGACTAAAATCGCACTGAATCTTGTTTTCCGTGTGTAACTAAGTTAAGATTAAGTATGCGGAATTTAAACCGCGAGGTAAAAATGGGGTGTAATATTTTACATGATTGTCATATTTTATCGTTCGTACGTTACCTACAAAATTTGGAAAAAAGACATTGCATCCATTATTTCCCGGTCTGCCACCAGTCAAGGAACCCGGCCAGCGGAGGACATAACTGTCCAAGGAATCAGGATTTAACAGAATTTCTAAAATCCCAAATTGATTAACTCGTAAAGGACAGTTAAACCATTTCTAGGCAGTCATTTATTTGATTATTTTCTATCCCAAAACATACAAAAACCCCAAGGGGAACATTAAAAAGTGTCACTATATTTGCCTGAAAGAAATCAAAAATACAGCGTATAGTCCTATAGATAGTAGAGATGAATCAGTAAACGAACTGCTTAAAGTGATTTGTGACCTAATTTCAAAATGTTTCAAATAGTTTATTACATTATGTACTCGTAAGATACTGTCAAAACATGTCAAAGGTTTTGAACTATGGTTTTGAACAATCCATTTCGAACTTTGATATTCACAATAAAATTAATCTTAATTTAGCCATTGGATATTGATGGTTTATTGACATTCGTGATTGCTTGCGGCTTCTACAACTGGACTTTAAAATTACGGCAATATTTTTACGGAAATAAGACAAATTTATTCCCTATCCTGTGGGAATTCTAATCAGATTCAGAATAGTTATAAAAGTAGTTAGTGCCGACAATAAACAACAATTAGCGATATGAAAATAAAGTACTAAAATATTTTGTGCACTGACTTAAAATATTTCAATGGATAGCAAAAACTTTAAGGAAATGAAAAAGTAGAAGTTTAGTTTCTCATTAAATTATTTTCCATGTTAAAAGTCATTTTGTTTTTTCATTTTGTAGGCGGTTCGACTTATTACTTAAAAGTTTTTTAATATACCTACAGAGTACATTTTGTTCAGTATTACGCTTCAATTAAAAAACACTTTCGATAAACTTTTGACAATATTGCGGTTTCCTAATGGACCAACTACGTACGCACAACTAGTGGTACGGCACAAGTAGTTGTGTTTCCATTGGCACAACTTCTGATATAATAACATAAGTTGTAACGATAATTTTGAATTGCCTGAGTACTGAAATGTGAAGTCAACTTACTCAACAAACAGCCGAAGTAAGCAGAACATTAAATCCGAGACTATACACTTCATTTATAATATCCCTTATACGCCAAAAACAAGTTAGGAACAAACTTTATTATGATTTGCCCGCCGCTTCATAAAATAACTCGGGTAATATTTCATCACACAACTCTAAATAGCCGAATTTGTGGTTGTCTTTACGACGTAATAGCTCTAATCATGGCTTGAACAATGGAACAGCACGAAGACAAGAAATTGGATGTGTAAGAACAAGATGAATGATCATATTGTCAATGTCAACATGTCAATAACTAACTGAACGTTATTAATGTAGTGTGCGATTTCATGACTGGACTCTTAAATCTTATTCACGCCTTTGAAGGTCCACAACTTACAGATTGCTTTCAAAATTTCTTTAAAATTTAATTAAAATTCCTGCATTCATTAAGGCTTTTTGATTCAAGAATATAATTATTTTAATTAAATTATTGAAGTGAAGCTTTCCTAAGCTGAGAAATAAGAAAAAACATGACGCCATTTCCATACGACTCAGTTAAGTCTTTGACTTTGTCTGCTCTACACATTTTTAAGGTGTAATGGATGAAGCCCAATTTTTCAAACCAAGCCAACGACTTTTGCTCGTGATCCAACGTAAATGATGGATCAAACTATGGCACATCCCACTCAGGAGTGGCAAACATGACACCAAGGTTGCAGGTCACTTGTACAATATTTAAAAAGGATTGTTCAGTAGAGTTATATGTAAGTTGACGTGTCAACGTGTATATTTGAGAGTGAAAGAAAGAGTATGTGTCTATCAGTGGCATCGTAGGAATGGGCCAATTGTGATGCAGTTTTTTGTTTAAAAGCTGACTTGATTGAAATCGTTGTTACCATCATTTGGTGAAGATAAAATTGTCAGGTTTTTTTTTAGTTTAATAGTATAGTTTTTGTTGATCTATGTATTTTATACTGACCTGCCAATACTGATGAAACACATGTGCATAATACTAGCCGAGCACGCCAGCACGTCACATGTCACGTACACATTACACCACACGATGCCGAGGGGCCAGTAGCCTGTAGGAAATACAAGGAATTAATTTCTACATTAAGCAAAATTCATGTTTAACAGAAGAACTAAAGAAGAAAAATTCTTAAACATAATGAATGTTTTATAGGCAAAGCGTATTCTGAGACGTAGAAGAAGAAAGAAGAAAAAACAGATATACAGGCAGCACTTAGCGCACATGTGAATATGCAAACGTTTCATTTATTTATTTATTGATTTATTTATTATTAATATTTGATTACTATATAACATTTGAATTACAATTAAAAACTCCTCACAAAACACAGTTGAAAATTTCAGTTTCCAACAGCGAAAATCTATAAGCATTTTCTGCATGAACTGAAATTTAAAGTTATCGAGACAGTTCTTTGAATTTTCTTTTTTGTCTCGATGATATTGAAACTGTTACCCTTTAATAGTCGAGCTCATTCAGTGAACCGTAAAGAATGCATATTTACGATTGTTATACTATATTTCTTTGAATATGAAAAATAGAAAATTGTATGCTTCATGAACCAATAGTTTTAAGCGACACAAGTCTAGTATACGCATATTCTGGTTTCTGGTTTAAGACATTTATTTTCTCAAAGAAATAATACATTTCACTTACAGAGAAAACTTAAGTAACTAGGTATGTTTAAATTGTTTTGCGAGCATACAGTTATATATAATGGAATCCCAAAGGTAGAATGGAAAGTATACGCATATTTAGGTACAAAAACCAATGTACAGACGAAACACCTACTGGTATATTTTGCTTAACTCTGTTATATTAGCAAAAACTTTCACCAACGCATTTGGGCCAAAGAAAGAAGCGGGGTCCCGCTATTATTCAAGTAAACACTATTACGCCCCAACTCAGAGTCACTTTAATCGTTCCTTAGTAAAGAATCTCCATACAAATTATATTCTAAGGAGCGATTTAAGTAACCTTTAGTGACTCTGAGTTGGGGCGTCAGAAAATTTGCAAATAAACTTGTTATATCATACTCAATTGTAAAGTCAATATACTTTACTGTTTTTTAGACAATACTAGTTTGGTGAAAAATCTTAGTACTATTTTTTATAGAAATAGTAATTTAAAAAATCATTAATTGTAAACTGAAATTAGTTTTGGTATTATACACATACCTGGTCTGCGTATAATACCATTATCTTTAGTTATTTTATTTTTTAACCGACTTCAAAAAAGGAGGAGTTTTCAATTCGACTGTATTTTTTTATATTTGTTACGTCAGAACTTTTGATTGGGTGAACCGATTTTGATGATTCTCTTTTTTTTAATTGAAAGCTCATGCTTGTCATGTAGTCTCACATAAATTTGAACGAATTTCGACAAGTACTTTTTGAGTTATCCCTAATGTTGAAGTCGGTTACTTTTTTTCAAGAATTATGTTTCTGTCTCATTTTAAAATTATAAATTACGGTGAAAGGACACTATTAGATTATTTCCCAATTTGGACTCGTCTAAAAAAATGGACAGTCATTACTTTAGCACTAAAGTAATAGGTGCTTCCATGGATAGTAACAACATAGCTTAACTGATTAAAAATTTTTTTGCGATGCAGCGATGATAAGACTACGTAGCGAAACGTTGTTTTTCTTACATTTTATGCTTTTAATAGGATTAACTTTCTTTTATAGCACATAAAATTCACCACAATCTGAAATAGGCAGCGGTTTCACGAGGATTATATTATGACGAAGGAAAAGATATTTTTGAGAAACGTAGATGTTTCATCTAATAATACCGTAACATGGGTATAACCTTTAGTTAACCAAGTAAATTCCCTTGTCAGAATTGTCTGAAATTTTGAACAGTCTCAGGGGTCTGTAAAAGATTTATTATTATCATTTTTCAAACACCTCGGCTCCGGGTCACGTAGTTCATTTTGACATTTTTGGTTATCCTCCAAAGTAAGGCCACGAGAAAAATAATGGCAGCTTAAAAATAGGTTAATGCCTTTCTCTACTATACTTTTATATTTTTCTACTTTTGCCGCGTAAAAGGCTTAAAGATAGCTAAGTTCACTTTGGGGAATACGTTGATTTTTGTTACTCTAAGTTGACGTAAAAAAATAGTAAGCAACGCAGTTAGAACACTTAATCTTAAAAGATTAGGTATATCAATATCTGAAAAATATTTTATTTACCTTTAATTATTTTAAAATAAACTGGCATGGAAGTGCATAATGTTACAAAGATTACATAACTTATCCATTTGTTCTAAAATATAAACTGAGTTGACCTAACTTACTAAAAATACTATGATCAAATATAGTTATAATTCTTCGAAAACTATGATGAGATGTAACAAAATATCTAAGATATAGTGAAGCATTCGTACTACTTGTAATGTATGCAAACTATAATTGAACTCCTTACCTAGAAATCCGGGTATGGCACCCATGGGCATCACGAACAAACTGACAAGTAAGTCAGCAATCGCCAGCGACAATAAAAAATAATTCGTAACGTTTTGTAGTCTCTTATCCAAACACACAGCTAGACACACTAAGATATTACCGACACCACCCGCAACTATGAACAATATCACAAATAAAAAACTCCATTCGTACCCTGCATCACTAATGACAGTTTCGTTCGCACTATTTCTGAAGTCCCAATTACATTGATAATTGTCACTATTGCTCCAATTGTAATCCAACGTCCGATTCAAATGTTCGTTATAACAGAACAGAGTGTCCCATTCACAAATTTCCAGTTTGGGCAGCTTCAACCAGAGAGTCTTCAAAGCATTCTCGAAGACCATGGTCATCATGTTTAACTTGAATCGAGAGTTACATAGAGTGTTGTTGAAGCCATTATCCAAAGAATTGTTAGAACATTTGTAGCAACTGTAAGAAGTTTCATTTTGGATGTCGATATTTAAATCGCAGCTGTAGTCGACGGAGCCGAAGGTGCAATCGAGTCCAGAAGACTCGAAGTTGGAGCAGCTGGTTCCGGGAATGAGTTGACAGGTAAGATCCTCGAATGGCTGCAGATATGTGGAATTCGTCATATCCAGGTTTTATTCCATTTGACTGACGCTAGGTCATCTTTAAAGGCGACACTGCTGGTTCTCATCACTTCTTCCTCGTCTTCATTCTTCGTGCATCTGAAACAAGGAACATATTATCAATATTAAGTTTCAATCAAGTTAAAACCAGATGATTTTTTTTATTGTGGAGAATAATAAGTGAACGTTTGTAAGTAAGAATGTACCTATTGATGTTTGTAACTTTTTCATACAAAAATTACTGAACGGATTTCATGAAATTTAGTACACTGGTAAATTACATGTACTTATTATCCCGAAAACGCGGGTAAAGCCTTGGGAGTACTACATACTGGCTTCCAATGCATTTCCTGCACAAGGTTGCTATATTCCACGGAAACTGCGTAATCCAGGCAGCTGGTTAGAGGCAGGTAACCGGCTAAATCCTCGCGTTTGTTGCTTGGCAATCAGTTCACGGAAACAAATTTCCTGTCTGTCGCCGCGGATCCTGACCAAGAGTACATTAGCGATGAAATGTGGAAATCGTTCTGAACTTTGCGATGATGTTAAAACAAATAGTCGATTTCAAACTAAGGTGTTATTAAATGTAGATATCCTTAGTAATATAAAAAACGCTGAAGAGTTTGGTTGTTTAAGGGTGATAATTTCTGGAACTGCCAGTCGGATCTGAGAAATTATAATATTATGATTCCATACAAAAAGGAGATTTTCCAGGGTTACGGGCAATGATATTGATAATGTAAAACAGAGTTAGATATGTCACTAGCGCGCCGACCATGACGAGCGTAAGAGCAGGCAATTGACCGTTCTGCTCGTAGTCGCTCTGTCAATTAGAAGACGATACGCATGCTTTTGTTGTTGTCAGAAGTGCTTGACATTTGACATACAGCGTTAAAATGCCTTCGACCTTCGTGTATTATACCAATGTGATTAGTGTAGTGAAACAAAAGATAAACGTGAGTGTGTTGTAACTCTTTTCGGAACAGATTTCTTGCTGATTTGTAAGGCTATAACCTATATATATTTTTAAATATCATTGGTTACGGGTATTGATTAATTAGGTTGATTGTCAGCTCATTTATCTAATGTGTTTGGGGGCACCGTCTTGCCCCCGCCAAGACGAGCCAAATGAAACGCAAGGGCTCTAGCTTTTCTCGAAGCGCTTTGTCGTTTTATTTGAACCCTCATAACTTAGGTTTGGATCATACCAAATAAACAAAATTCTCTGGATATAATTTCAATAGTGGATTTATTAAACATAAACGGTCTTATTACAGAACGAGGTCTATCGTTAGTCCTGGTACTAAACCTCATTTGAAGCTTGGACTAAACAAAATTGTTATTACAAGACGCGGTTTAAAGCTAAGCCATGGCCTAAGAGAGATTGTGACTTTACGTCTGACACCTTACACACACGAAGAAATACGTGTCCATACGATGCCGCTGCTACTTGTCATTATGGTTGTTATGCACACATAGTAAAAAAGCGACTTCACGTCAGTCGTTACATTTCTTTGCGAATGTTATAACTACCCTTTATTTCTTTCATCTGAGACTAACATGAGACTAAAGCTAAACCTGCGAGCCTCCTAGTTTAACGTTGGACTATTTCACAAATGTCAAAGTCAGTTTTGAGGTTGTTGTCATGTTTATTTCGAATTTGTTTTAACATGTAATAAAATCCAAGACAACAACAATCAATAGAATTGATTGAAAACTGTATAATTATTTATTTGCAATAATATTTACGCTCTTAATATTCATAATAGACGTGTTCCATTAAATATGTCAAAAACAATAAACAGCATCGTAGTATAATGGAACGTCGTAATCGAATAAATACTGACGTTTTGAATCAGTTTCGTGACAAACCCGTGTCAGTTATTCAGCCAAGGTCTAAACTTGAAACCAATAGTACTAACAAGTCAACGAGTATTTTGCGTTTTGTAATAAACTTTGGTTTAAAGTATGTTACTAAAGTCAGTATCGTACCAAGCCTGGACTATTTAGTCATGGTTTAAACCTAAACTTTAGACCTCGTCTTGTAATAAGGGGGATAAAGTTTCAATTGCATAGCTCTTATACTTTAGATTTTATTGATATCTAAAAATCGCCGATTTCGTCACTCACTGATGATCATCAAAATTCTTTTCTACTTCCTGAAGTTGTAGAAAACTGAAATTTGATCAACAGAAAAATTCTAAAACTTGGAATTTTTAGCCCCTAACCCCTTAAACTAGTTGATGGAAGTTTGTACGACACTTCCGAAAATTTTGATGCTAGTTGTCTGAAAATTCATATACGAACTCCTTGTTATAAATAATTAAATATATATTTCAGAATTTGACGTAAATCATCCCCACTCTTTATTTAGGAGATGGAAGTTTTTATGGGTTTACATTATATTGTCATACAAAAGGATGTGAAATCCGACCAAACACATTTTCATGTCAAATGATGCTCAGAGGAGACCATAATTATGGCTCTACGTCAAAAAGTTATCAGCTCTCATTTAGAGCCAACCTACTAACTCTACATGCCCTAACTCTAAAAGCCCTAACTTCACAAAATCTACACTTTAGTCAAAAGAAATTTATTTAATACAATAAAAAGTGTAATAACATACTTGCTCGTCAGAAGTTAGTAAATTAAGATATGTTTTTTATACCACCCCTAATAGAAAAACACTTTAGCAGCATTGGCAACATTCTTGTTCTCGTAACGTATCGTCCCTAGATAAAAATCCGTAGACTAAAAGGTAGGTAGGCGTTAAGGAACTTCGTTTCAATAGAAACATCTGTTTAAAAGTATATTTGATCCCACGTAATTCAGATCGTGAAAATAAAACCACCGAATAAAGGATATCCGCACTAAGAGATGTGTCAACACACAAAACCCACTAGGCAAACTATAAATCAGAAAACTACTTGTATCTTTTCTATCCCCCGCCTATTTATTTAGGATACCGTACAAAAGGTTTATAATCGTTATTTGAATAATAATATGTTGAATTGGCTATCCAAGTTTCCGTGCTAAATAGGCATTCAGCAGTTTATTGTAATTTGATGACCCTGTAGCCTAGTTGGTAATGACTCTGCCTGCGAAGTGAGGGGTCTCGGGTTCGATTCCCGGCTGGGGTAGATTTATGTGACAGATAAATATTTGTACTCGGGTCATGGGTGTTATTGTGATGTGTTATATGTGTCGTCCATGCCACCCGCGACACAGGTAATTACCTACTGCAGGGGGTATGTTAGCGTCTATTATTATTATTTGTGTTATTTTAACGAGTTACTGACTCATGTGGCGCAATGGTCGCCATACCGAACTGCTATTTACAGGGTCGTAGGTTAGATTTCCAACGAGGCAGGTACTTGAATGATGAGCTTAAATCTCTGTTCTGTGTTGTCCATGGCTTCCACGTCACTGGGAATCTTAGAGGGTAATTAATGTTTAAGGTTATTTATTTAACAAATACAATAACAAACGCTTATACACACACACCCCCGCGGTAAAATTTGCCTGTGTCGCGGGTGGCATGGACAACACATAAAACATATCACAATAACACCCAAGACTCGAGTACAAATATTTATCTCTCACATAAATACTATTTAAGGGTTAAAATATCCAGTTGGGCGAAAACAACAAGAGTCAGCTTTACGCTGATAAAGCGTTTTCTTCCGGGTAAAGATTTTTCCCAATAGGGTTGGACAGGAAGTGTGGTAGGAAAATAAAACAAAAAGTAAACTGGCGTAACACATAAAATAACTCACAGCCCCCGCTAGGATTCCCTGTATCGTTGGTGTCAAGGACAACACACCAAGACACACACTCAAACCGAGAACAGAAATTCAAACTCGTCATTCAAATTTCCGCCTCGCTGGGAATCGAACCTTGGCACGGTGGTTCCGCATGGTAAGTGGTAACATTGCGCTCCACGTCCGTTATTAGAAAAAACATAATGTAAATTTTGTTTAACTTTACTCCTGCTTGACTACAAGAGTAAAGCAATAAAGTCTATGGTAGTGAACGCACTAGCTTCGTAAAACTCTTTAGACGTTTTTACTCGTTCACTCTTTTAGAAGACTCCACGTCAGCACGCATGCATTCCCATAAATTCTAGGCTCAGAACATTGAAGTTTTATTACCAGCATATAGAACCGACACCGCGAACACAATGTATCTCCCAATTAATTGACGCTGATCGGCTTCAATTCTCAGTGGATTCGTTCGATTTTGAAAGGAGAACGGGGGCTGAATTTTGAAAATAGAACCTCCCAGCGGGACACACATTTTGTTCGAGATGTCTGTTCTATGATATTATACTTCAATGGCTTAGAATCAAACTCTTCACTTGCATTTTGCACACAACTGAGCTACAGTCATCAAGCAGAGTCAGTAGTGTAGTCACCACAAATTTATAGGGCAAACCCAGTGATATAACGAAAGTCGAGTATAATTGACCGCGTGCTCCAGAACCTCGGGTCAAGAAGCTGTCGTTAAGTATGCGACACCACGCTTCTGTTGTTTTAACTACTTGGAGAACGTGTGGAGAAGTTCTTCTCACTTTTTAATAGTTCAAGTTCAAATTATAGGTATATTAAACGGATGATTTAGGCTTGAATAAGTGACTGGATCTTATTAAAGTAGCTAGGGTTACGTTTTTCTGAAATATCTCTTCATTTTTAAATGTAAAAATCTGTAACTGATAGACTATACATGGAGAAAGTAACTAGTAAATAATCTCGATTAACTGCAACAGACCCTATGACCAGGATTTTTAGATATTTTTTCTGTTTATATGTGCGTTATTACAAAACAAAAGCGTAATTGTTTTGTTTCAATTGGTTCAATCATAAAATAAATAAATTAATATACTTCTTGTAAGAAAGATAATTTTTATGCCAAATAAAATAATACTGTCTATACTTTTTTGTAATCTACATAATTATTATATACTATCTTGTACTTTTTATAGAACTTCTCTCCCAAAAAAATGTTTAAGCCTTAATATTCATAAATTTCTTTCCAATTTTCAATAAATCAACCATCTAATAACCGGTAAAAATAGTCTCAGTTTTACAGAATCGTTAAACGATTCGATCCAACGATAGAGTTAAACGAAAATTGGTCATTACGTAAAATGGCTGATCATTTCATATTCAAACAATGGCTGGAATGGCTTTCGCATCTAACACTGCAGAGTAGTGATATGCATGAATGCACGATGCGCTATAACCACAGCCAATCTTGTTCTATAATCCAGGGACAACATGAGATTGTCACGCATGCGTTCAGAGCACAGTCGACTCCAGTTTAAGCTCTTTAGTGATGTGAACATACTATCGATATGAATATTAGTTTCAACCCATTATGGCCCACGGAGCACGGGTGTCTTGGAGGTCTAGAGCATTCTCCACACTGCTTCATAAATGAACTAACATTTTATTCCAAGTTGGTTTTGCAAACACTTTCCGAAAATGTTACTGCAATAAATCCCACCATGAGTGGTCTTGATTGACAAAACGGACAAAAACTCCCAAGTTTTTTTTTCTATAATATTAGACTAATATCTAAGCAGTCTTCGTCTTTACATCATAATAGGTCTTTGCCTATGAAATTGGAGATTTTTTATAACCAGAATTTTCAAATTTAATTATTTGTGGATTGGCGCGCAATTCGAAATTCAAATAAATTTAATCCGAAAGCCGTGTTAATTTAATTTTAAATTCAGTCATTTGGTTTTAGATATTGTTTTGTTTTTGTGACATTGTGGTAGTTTTTGGTGCCATGAGTTCCTACGTGGAAATACCGCTACGCAAACAACACGAACCATTAATCGACGTGTATGGGCCTAACACTGCTTGGATAAAGACGGTCCATTATTGGTTCAATCATTTTAAATCTGGAAATTTTGAGTCGAAGAACGAGCCTCGCGGTCGGCTGGTAACCATTGTAGACAACGACAAGTTGAAGGCGATAGTGAAAGTGAATCCTCTTGCTGACGGCTGAGCTTGCTGCGGGCTTTGGAGTTGGTGTCAAAACAACATTGAAGCACTTGCATCAAATCGGAAAAATGAAAACTGTAGATAAATGGGTGCCACACGAACTAAGCGACCAACAACGAGACTTGCGCGTCGAAGCATGCATAGCACTACTGAATCGGCATAGAAACGAGGGAATTCTAAATCGAATTGTTACCTGCAATGAAAAGTGGATCTTTTACGACAACCGGAAGCGTTCGTCGCAGTGGGTGGACCCGGGTACAGCACCTAATCATTGCGCTAAAAAAAGATTACTCATAGGAAGATGATGGTGACTGTCTGGTGGACCAGTGCCGGACTTGTACATCACAGCTTCTTACCGAATGGTACAACAGTGACGTCAGATGTCTATTGCCAAGAATTGCAAACAATGATGGAGAAGCTCACAACCAACAACCAAGACTGGTCAAATGCTCTTCCCCATTGCTTCTCCACGACAACGCGCGAGGTCACACTTCACGACAGACCATCGCAAAGCTACAAGAGTTACAGCTGGAAGCTCTCCGTTACTTACCGTACTCACCGGACCATGCCCCAACATATTTCTACTTTTTTCAAAATTTAGACAATCTCTTAAGTGCGAAAAAGTTCAACACCCGAGAGACAGTACAAAACGTTTTCATTGACTTCATCGCCTCCCGTCCGGCAGACTTCTACAGTAAAGGAATAAACAAACTGCCATCAAAATTGCAAAATTGTATAGATAATTTGGGCTAGTACTTTGATTAGCTATTTTAAAATTTTTCATACAAATCTCCAATTTCATAGGTAAAGATCTACATAAAGCACGAAAAAAATTGATGGTTTCCTTAAGATGACTTAAAAAATATACAATTTATTTAAAATAATAATAATGTTTTAATGGCTTTCAAAATGGAATAAGTACCATCGATATATTTTACACATCACTAGGCAGTGTATGCACGCTAAATTGAATTTGGCAGGATAGCACAAATCACGTAAGACGTTGAGAAGGCGATGATACGTAGAGACTTACTCAGTGTAGGTAATCTGCATAAAATTCAACTTCCTTATGTTTCTAAGCGTACAACTTGAAAATTTGTAATCACTTGAAATCTACATAAAATTGTTTTAGTATTCAAATTTAATCAATTCAAAAAAAATCAAACTTTAATTCAATATTAAAATCAAACTTTCTCCATTACGAGGCTAAACGCTGTCAACAGCATAGCAATTTCAGGCTGGCACTGATTACAAAATGCAGCAATATCGTTTCGGAACTAAGACAACAAAAATGAAAAAATCAAACAAATCCTCTTCACCCACCGTCGATAAGGAGTCTTCGAGAAAAGAGTGAGAAAAGGCTTTTAGTGAGTTAATGCGCTAGACATCCTGAACATGTGCTGAACATCAACGCCACTTACTATCAGGTGGGCTTGCAGTCAAGCATTGACTTGTCTTACGTAACAAAACAATTCTCTATTCCGTGAGAATTCGAAAAATCCTGAAAATCGTTGTTATTAGTAATTCTATTTCTCTTTACATACCAAATATATTAGTTAATAATATCAATACTAGCAGCTGCTCGCAGCTATACTCACTAACTTTAGTAATTGTCGCATTTTTTTACAAAGATAAGGCAACCTTATTGCAAAAATATAAATCCCTTTTGTTCCATGGAGATTCGAAATAATTATGTAGCATTACTTCTTTAACCCTAAAATATAAATCCTCTTTATTCCCTACCCCAAGGGATTTTCGTAAAATCTAGCCTTAATACATAGAATACTTACGTGCAAAATTATAGGTATTTTTCTAGCTCGAAGGTAAGGCGATTATTCGTCAATCATTACTTCTACTTTTGTACTTTACATTATTTCAAATCGCAAAGCAAAATGATCAAAGCAAATATTTTTATTGTACTAATTTTCAAATATGATAGTTTGTTAATGAGGATGTATGCCATATATGGATTTTACTTTTTCACGTAAAAACTACTGAAGTAATTTTCATGAAATTCAGCAGCAGGCAATGATATTGAAAAATATAGATACGTTATGCCCTCGCAAATCAACCAAAAAATCTGTTCCGAAAAAGCTAAAACAAACACACGTTTATCTTTTGTTTTACTAGACTAATCACATTGGTATGAGTATAATACATGAAGGCATTTTAACACTGTATGTCAAATGTCAAGCACTTCTGACAACAACAAAAGTGTGCGTATGGTCTTGTATTGGCAGAGTGACTACGAGCAGAACGGTCAATTTCCTGTTCTTACGCTCTTCATCGTCGGCGCACCAGTCTATCTACCTCTTTTTTACATTATAATATAATTGGCAGCAGGTAGACCATTATCTGGATTAAGATATGGGTACTTGCTATCCCTAAAAACCGCAGGTAAATAAATGGGTAAGTTTATATCGTATAATGTAGCAAATTCTCCGTTTTACTTCGTTGATTTAAATCAGTATACATTCGATTACCAACTTATACTTCAAGCACAAGAACTTCATACTTCGATGAGCTTATCAAAGAACTACTCGTGAAGTACCTACTCCTGAAGTAAGCTTCGCCTTCGCGGTGAGTTCGCTAGTAATTAATATTGAGTACACTTCGATACTTTGTTGTATTAAATCTATCCTTGAAACTACATGTATTATTTGGTTTATTTATTTATTTTTAATTTTGCTTCATGACTTGCTTCAAGAATAATTCACTTCAATTCCTAATAGCTCCTTAACTTTCCGAGTAATAATAACGGAAACTTTACTCGTATTTTGTAAGCATTTGAGGTTTGAAGAACCTCATCGAAGGTTTGGAGGTAGGAATAACAACGAACAATGACTTTGTGCCACCTATAGTCCGTTCTTAGATATTAAGTCTTATTTCGCAAACAATCTTGACAGTAATTTTTAATAACATATTAATTTATTATACCTTAAAAAATATTTATGGTATACTTAACTACATAAATTATTTTAGGGTTTAAATGATTGTGTGTCTTGAAATCATTTTCGTTGTGTGAGCCTTATTTTTAAACTACAATTAATTACGACTAGTATAAATTTTAAAATTTTGAAATAACCCGCCTGCTATCAAAAAAGATATCATAATATATCTTTTTAAAATCCTTATGGTGAGCTCTTTAATTTGATATTCATATTACATTAATCGATTTATTTTTATTTTTAAAACTTCAAACAATGGCATCTCACAACCACCATTATATATTTTTTTAACTTATCTAAGAACACTTGGGTTATGAAGACAAATCTAATTATATCTTAATTATATAAATCCGTTTAGCAGTTTGGAAGATATGAGGTGATAAAGAATATTACACGCATACATACATAATTACAAGAAAGGCGCGAAAAACATAACCATTCCTGGCAGTCGCGTAATAAAAAGACTGTAAGATTATTTAACAAATAGGACTCTAGGCCTTCTCAATAGAGACCCGTGCTCAGTTGAGGACTATTAGTAGGTTGAAACCAGTCAACCAGTCTAAGATTCGAGGCTGAATGAAACCCCTTAAACTAAAACACACCACACTATTCTAAACTAGCTATTAAGTCCTAAGTCGAGCTAATTCCTAATCTTCCGCTAGCCTAGCCATTTAGTAGCACTGATGACTTTGGTACAGTTTGGTACTTGGTGTATTAAATGGGACTCTCCGTACAGGTAACATGCTAGCCCGAGTTTCTAAGCGATTAGAACTTGAAGACAGTTTGAAGTGTTTCCGCATTCACGTTGGAATGTATTCAATTAGTACAATGTGTCTTAATCTTCAGAACATGCGACGGTACTATTTATTCGCGCTTACTACGAAGGAAGGAAATAAATCGTTTTTAGAGCTAGTATTAAAAGATACTAAAATCGACCCTGTAGTCTAGTTGGTAACGACCCTGCCTGCCACGCGAGGGATCCCGGGTTCGATTCCCGGCCGGGGCAGATATTTGGGTGACAGATAAATATTCGTACTCAGGTCATGGGTGTGATTGTGATTGTTATATTATGTGTCGTCTATGCCACCCGCGACACAGGTAATAACCTACTGCGGGGGTATGAGTGTGTTAGCGTTTATTTATTTATTTTTACTAAAACGCTAAACGATAACACACTATTTGTCTATAAAAGTATTTTTAAACTACCTTTATGTCTCGTCTGTATATTTAGTAGTTTGTTGAAATTTACTGATAAACTTATAGGTGAAGGCAAACTTACTTCTCATAATGAGACTTGGGCAAAAGTTTAAAGTTTTTTTTATGTTTGATAAATTAATTATTGGCACACTTAGGTACGTCTGAAACACGATTTAACAAAAAAAATTACCTAATTACTCTCCAAACATTAATATGACCATTGTGTTATAGTTCCACAATGTAATGAATAAAGTTTTGAATGTGCATTAAATTACAAGTCATTAATTACCAGCCGTTCAACCTGATATGTAAATAAGTTCAAAATGAATTGCAATTTCCTTAACTAGCCAATAATAATGATCATTAATTCTGTTGACGGAAATGATTTATTTTAAATAAAAACTGCGAAAGTTATTTGCGATCGTTTTTAAGATATAAGCCCCAACAAAACCCACAATCAACAATAGATACTAAGAAAACAAACTTCCAATAGGTCAAATAAAATCTAGAAAAAAGAAAACTAAGCCTGAAAAATAAAGGACGTGTAGTGCCAATAAACGTGTCTCCCGAGATCTGGAGTGTTTGAGTGCGCCTCATTATTAGAGGTTTACAGTTACAGAAACTAACAGCAAAACACGATGTGAGTACACACGTAGACACACACAAGTTTAGAGTTAGTGAGGATTTGCCTCACTAACTCTAAACGTATACATCCTCACTTAAAAATGCGCGTGACGCTTTTTGTCACCTATTGTGTCACCGTCACCGTGTTACAAATCTTAAAATTTCACTCTCATCATTTTTTAATTTATTTCATAAAGCGCCTAAAGAAGTATAACTTCAAAAAAAAAGAAAGAAAGAAAGAAAGAAAAACTTTATTCCAATAAATACTTACTGCAGATGACAGGTATAAGTATAATAAAAGAGTTTAGACTCACAGTATTCTGTAGTAAGCACTGAGGAAACGGATCACACTCAGTGATTGCTCATTCAAAAAACAATAACATTCAAAAAACATTATTCAAAAAAACAACATTCAAAAAACGATATTAAAAAAACAATATTCAAAAAAACAATAATGATGAATATAATAATAATAATTTTTCCCAAACGAGCGTTTTTAAAAACGTGCGTGACGTTTTTTGTGACCGTCGTTTTTGTGTCACCCTCCGTCGTACAAATCTTAAAATTTCACTCTCACTTTGTATTTTTATTTCATAACGCGCTTAAAGAAGTATAACTTCAAAAAAATGTTATTGTGCTGTTAACCGTTAAAGAGTTCCCTTGCCTGGAGCCCTACCTGGGTGTAGTAACAGATCATACTTAATGCTTATCAAGAAACGCATTGTCACCAGAATTAAAGCAATATGAAAAATTTCAACTCCTGAAGATAAAAGCAAGCAGGTCGTAGGGATTGCAAGATTTGACACACACAGAGTAAGCTAAAAAAACCGTTGAAAAACATGATTTTTGTACTACTTATCCAATGATATTTAAAAAATATAGATACGTTATACCCTTATAAATCAACAAAAAAATTTGTTCCGAAAAGAGCTACAATACACACACGTTTATCTTTTGTTTCACTACACCAATTACATTGGTGTAATACACGAAGGCGTTTAAATGCTGTATGCCTCAGCTGCTGCGGCGAGCATTAAAACCACCTGCTTCTTAGCTCGCGGGCCGCCTGGCCCCTGCGCGCCTACGCGGGTTTACATTACACTCTAGGGGTAGGGCAAACAAGACTACGTGGAGTCGGTTTTGCAGCGATTCTTTTCTGTTACTAACGCAAACGTTTTGACAAATTCGTGTTTTCGATAGAAGTTGTGATGTTTTTTCGATGTATTTTATTCGCCGAATTGTAATTCGATGAAATGTTTTCGATGATTTTTCTGCAGACGCAACATCGACCAATCAGAGAGCAGTGTGTTATTTGGCGTATTTTAAAGAAGCGTAAATAAAATTAAAAGCTCTTCTGTGATTGGTCGAACCGTTTAGAATCTTACGAATGGATATCCGTTAGTTTATAAATTTACCACGAGTCGTCGCAAATTGATAAATTTGCGTAAATGTGGGCGTAAAATAATACAATTTATCTCTCGTTTAGAATCCTACGAAGGTTTATAAGCCTAGGAAATTCTATTCTTGTTATTTTCCGGTGACATATCTACCTGTTTTTTACATTATAATATCATTGTAGTTATCTGGTAAAAGATTGATATCTAACACAATATTCTCAACCGATTTGTCTTCCTTTGTGCGGCTTTAATAACATATTCGAAGTGGAATTTGTTTTATTTCGCACAAACATCGACAAGTCAAGCGTGATAATTTTATTCGGATGTAATTTTGTAGCTATAAAAAATAGGCCTTGGGTAAGCTGCCGATATATTCATGATATCTTACAAAGATATTTGGGTAAATATTTTATTTTTCCTTGAGACACAGTACTCAAGAAAATAGGAAAATTCTGTTTTCTGTCCATCCAATCCATCGCTGTTTTCTGCTTTGCCCAAAGGTTGGCTGGTAGAGAATTCTCTTAGCATTAAGCTCACCTTTTATACCAATTGTATTAGGTATAATAAAGTTTAAATAAATAAAATAAATAAAAAAAATTGTTGAGATGGTATGGCCGCAGACATGAGGAGACGTATTGATACCATGATACAAATAACTTTTTTATTTGGAATTTCTTACCAGTTAAATTATATTAATAATTAAATTATATATATTAATAAATAATTAAATTATATATATTAATAATTAATTATATATATATTATATATAATTAATTAAATTATATATATTATCTTTAATTATATTTTCATATTTTCCCTCTCATTTTAACGATTATGTGGTTTACTTTGCAACGGAACGCTTAACGCAATATATTCTATACGAGTAACCGCCCTCGCTTTGCTTCGGTTTTCTTATTTTTTTAAACCTTGGGTTACATTATTGGAGTTTTATTAAGGATCCCTAATTTTTTTTTAAATATAATATAGCCTATGTTACTCGGGGATAGTGTAGCTTCCCAACAGTGAAAGAATTTTTGAAATCTGTTCAGTAGTTTCGGAGCCTATTCAATGCAAACAAAAAATCAAATCTTTCCTCTTTATATATTAGTATAGAAAAGCCATAAGTTTAACATAATTACCAAATTGAAGTGAAATAATCATTGAATCGAATAACCTAGCTTTTATGGGGATTAAATATTAATTAAGTTTTTGACATATAAATGTTTTGGAGTATAAATAATTAAAGAAATATTTTATGCTATGGAATCTGTATTGTATTTATATTATTTAATTTCCGTACCGCGAGGAATAATTACATATAGGAATAATTACTTGGACCAACAGCTTTCCTAGATCCTGCAAATAGCTGAAGTTGATCTGTGCCTTACCGCATTGCACCTAGATTCCCTCACAACTACGAGTATTAATGTAGATTGTTTGAAATTCCATGTTTAGAGTTTTATAACACAAAACCTAAAAATACGAGATGGCTCAAGAAAAGTTTTTCTTTCCCCATATTCTAACTCAGAATTCCCATTAAGGTATATCATTCTTTTCACCACTCCCATTTTCTTAATGAAGAAATACATTAAGTACTCAAAATAATGATTCTTTACAAATACGCCTTGCTCTTGAATGTTTCGTCCGCAAGCTATATCTTCTCTGACCTGTCTTTTGTCTCTTTCTTTTCAAAAGATTTTACATCGCATCTACTCACATACCTTATTTTACGTCTCGCTCCCACTTTTCATAAAATTTTATTCTTATTTGCACGAGCTTTTATGGGGAAATTTTCAAGGTTCTGCGTAAAAATAAAGCAATTTTACAATAGCTTATTTTTTATGGAAATAGCCGGCAAACGAGCTGACGATCCACTCGATGGTAAGTGGCTATCGCCGCCCATGAACATCAGCAACACCAAAGGCATCACTGATGCGTTGTCGGCCAAGAAAGAGAGAAGAAAAAGAAAGAAAGAACTGGCTCTCAAGCCCCCAGCCAGAACACGACGAGTCGTTTGGCGGCTGACTCATGCTTAGCTTCGTGTAGTTCAATTTTTTACTGTTAACACTAAAATTAGCCACTAGTTTATCAAACTATAACGGGAGACAAGTAGAGAAGAAATAGAAGAAGCAACTTTTTCTTCTTTTTAAACTCTTCTTCTTTTCTTAACTCTTAATTAGTTCATTGCCTGAAATATAGTTTCATGACATGTAATAGACGGAATTCGTCATAATCATTATTGGTAAACTGGGAAAATGTTTCATTCTGTTATAATTTTTTATAACATTCGTCAAAACAAAACAAAAACATGGGTTGAAATCATATACAAAAATAAAGAGTGAAACTGTTTGTTCGATGAAGAAGAAGATGACCGTTGAAGCAGTAACCAGAATGTAAACCAAGTTTCTTCGGGCGGAAAATAAACGCTAACTTCTCTGACAACATTGGTTATACCTCACCAATGCAAAATACAGTCTATTCAAGATATTCTCAAAGGATATCTATCGAACTATCCATTCCCCCTAGTAAAATATCTTACCGTTTGCTATTCAAACTGATCACAGTTTGCAGAGTTAATTAATGTAATGGAAGGTATCATTACATAAATTGATGAGTGTTTTCTTGCCCGGGGACTTAAGATTCTTCGCTTTTCCTGTAATGAGGGCATTATGTTTACGAGATACTATCAAAAGAATTCAAACTCGACCGAGTCCTTGCAAATCATATCGTTTAAAAGTAATCATCGGCTTTGAAGTTAAGATTCATAGTTGATTTATGTTACATGCAATTAAAAGAAAAGGTGACGTCGAATTTATTCACCACATTATACAAACATGACAGTCATGTATACAATATATTGTATTGTATGTTAGTTTACCATAAGAAAAATATTGGTACATTTAAAATAATGTGCCCTCGTGTTAATGATTCATGATTATTTTAAAGTATATACATAATTTTATGAAATGTCATAAGAAATGTATTTAAATAGATAACACGAGATGAGACGCGAAAGAATTATTATTATATAAACCGTATATATTCGATTTTTTTGGTATTTATACACTTTTTACAAAAACAAGCAAGCAAAACAACAACAGATAACTGTCCCACTGCTGGGCTCGGGGTCTCCTCTCACAATGTGAGGGATACAGGCCATAGTCTACCACGCTGGCCAAGTTCGGATTGGTAGACTTCACACAACTTTGAGAACTTTATGGAGAACTCTCCGGTGTGCAGGTTTCCTCACGATGTTTTCCTTCACCGAAGCAAGTGATAATTAACTTCTAATACGCACATAATATTATTTGAAAATCAGAGGTTGCCAGGATTTGAACTCGGGCCCCTCCGTTCGGGAGACCAACGTTCTAACCGGTAGGCTATCACTGCTGTTTTTATAAAAAATACATGGTAAATACAACACAATGGGCGACCTTAATATGACTTTTCCAGACAACCAAAATCCAATTTCCGTATAGCTCTTTCTTCGCCAGCGATGCATCGCTGATGGTTTTTAGATGGGAAGTCTACCAGGCCAGTTTACTTGAAATTTCTATAAAAACTTTAAAGAATATGTTCTAAAACTTAATCACTTTACTCAATTCAATTTATTTTTACACTTTACTAAAATTCCCTTAATCATTTAATTGACAGAATTAAATCCACAGTTATACAGAACCCTATCACAGGCAAGTCGATTCACACTTAACCAGTTTTTCCTTTTTCAAATATAGATCAGAAATTATGATAAAGGAACCTTTTCCAGAGACGCTTATAAGAATCCATTTATTTTTACAAAGCTTATTACTCTACTCGGGACCGGAACTAAAATGCTCCCAATTTAGCCTTGCACGTCACAGAACGCTGGGAAACTTATTGCCGAGCTTCATCACAGCTTACAGCTTGCAGCTTGCAGAAGTTTCATTTCTTCAAGCCTGAAACGAATAGCTGTCACATTTGTACTCAGAGTGAGTGATCTGCTTTTGTATATCACAACGAAATCACAAAATTCACGATTGGGCCAAGAAAGGGTTATGTTTTTCGCGCGTATATTGTATGTATGAATGTATGCATGTGATATTCTGTATAACCTCATATCTTCCAAACCGCTCACCAGTTTATCGATGGTCATATGTTGACAACTCGTAACCCACATTTTTTCGCAAAATGAGTTACATATTATGTAACTGATGCATTTACTCATTTTGCGAAAAAATGTGGGTTACGAGTTGTCAACGTATGACCATCGTTATGTTACTATGATATTGTTAGATTTGCCTTGATAATCCAATTCCATTTATTTTTAACAGACTTCAAAAAAAGGAGGAGGTTCTCAATTCGACTGTATTTTTTTTATGTTTGTTACCTCAGAACTTTGGACTGGGCGAACCGATTTTGATGATTGTTTTTTTAATCGAAAGCTGGTGGCTGTCATGTGGTCCCACATAAATTTTATTGAGATCTGACAATGGCATCCATGAGAAAACCACATAAGTCGTAAATTTGTGTTAAGATGTGCGCGACAAATTGACGAATAACTCACTATCACGCCAACCGATTTCGATGATTCTTTATTTAATCGAACGCAGGTGCTTGTCATGTAATCCAACATAAATTTGAGTTTGACTTTGAAGTCGGTTATTTTTTGTTAGTAAAATTTAGATTATTATCAAAAAATTTAAATAAAATTAGTAATGCAATATGGGTATTGAATTAAAGAGCTCATCATAAGGTTTTCGAAATGGTATATCATAATAGCTTTTTTGATAACAGGCGGATTTTTTTATTTTTAAATCTGTGCTAGTTATTATTATTACAAGCTTCCTTGCTTAACATGTATGACAAAAAGTATTGCGTAGAATCTTATTAATATTATTATGTTGACTCGTAATTTGTAAAAAGAAAAACGTCGTGACATCATGCCATCATGAAAAGAATTATGAATATTTACATGACAGGTTGTCACTTAGAAGTAGTTATGATTTTATCATTGCTATATTATTATACAAAATTAATGTGTACCTACCACTATTATCAAAACAGACACAACCCTAATGTTCCAATTTGAAATTCATCAACAAAAGCGAGAAAATAATCGCGACAAGCCGATTAAATGGTAAAATAAGGACACTAACCTTATTCCCCTCACAATTAGATTTCGTCTTCATCCGTCACAGAAATAGGGCAAGATGAATGGAAAAATAAAATCGGCCAAGTTCGAGTCGGACTCGCGGACGAAGGGTTCCGTACCACATTATCTATACATACAACATTACACACTATATTATAACCTTTTTTTTGTTTCACCTGTTCCGGTGTAAATAAAAATATTTTTTTAGTATTTGTTTTTATAGCGGCAACAGAAATACATCATCTGTGAAAATTTCGACTGTCTACCATCTACCACGGTTCATGAGACAGCCTAGTTACAATCAGACGGACACTGGAGTCTTAGTAATAGGGTCCCGTTTTTACCCTTTGGGTACGGAACCCTAATAAATTAAGTTAACTACTCGAGAAATTATTTAGTACAGAAGTAGATGAAAATTTTCAATACGCTATAAAGTTAAAAAATGCGTTCAAAATTGAAACTCCATCCTTCTAAGACCAATAAATCCAAAATCTGTTATCTAATGACCAAAAAATCGCCGATAATGAAAGTTCTCCCGCTAAAGGTCACTGAAATTTTTATGAACTTGATATAATTGCAATGCAACCTTGTACTGGGTCAAGTGAAATGACATGGAATGACGACGCCACAGAGTGCATATAGTGTGAGTTAGGACTCATTTGTGTAATTGAGATCGAGAGACTTGAAATAATGATGTGGAATGTGTGGTGTCGTGATCAACCATCAAACTATGCCGTTTTCATTACATAATGTAATGTTAATGGATTTTTGCCTTATCCTTTGTTTTGTTTTGGAAACACTAGAAAATAACAAGGAATTTTAGTTGATTAATTTAAATTATCAAATTCTTAATAAAAATGTTTTTGGCAATGCACTGATTAGGTGTTGCTGACGTCCATTTGATGTCAATGGGCTACGCTAATGCAACGGAACAATGCTAACGCAAAAAAACAAATATGGTGGCTGTGAGATGCCATTCTTTGAAGTATCAAAAAATAAAAATTAATCGAATAATGCAATATGGGTGTCAAATTAAAGAGCTCACCATAAGGATTTCAAAAAGGTATATCATGATAGGTTTTTTGACAGCAAGCGGATTTTTTGAATTTTTGAATTTTTGAATTTATACTAGTTTTCAGTGGACTGTTGCTGTTAGCCGTAGCGACCTTCACGACTTTACGCGGACCAATTTTTTTGCTGTCATTGTTCTAAACAATCAAACAAATCGAATTATAATCAACTCGCATTATCATTCTTGAATATACATCCGGAATTCGGGTAAATTTATTCGGTATTCCATCTATGGGTCAATTTAATTACCGGGACACAACAAAACTCTCCTCCAAGCTTAGCAATAGCAGTCGATTAGGGAAGTTAACGAAATAACTACTAAGCCAAAACACGTGACTGCGCCCAATTCTGCTTCTTCCGGAATATATTATCCGCGCCGAACGAAAAGCTGAATATAGAGATATTTTTGAAGTTATACTTCTTATGCGACTTGCAAAACCGAAAACGTTAAACGTTTAACGCTACCATTTCATACCCCCTGTATGAAAGCACTGGATAGATAGCGCTAGCTTTTATCTGTATCTCTTTTAAAATGTAATGTTATTACTTATACAAATCTCACAGAGTCTCAACAGCGTGATTCAGCTTCATGAACAACGCCATATAGTTTGTACTTGTGTAAACATAGGTAGTACACAAGTAATATTTGTTCAGATAATTTATGATTAATGTTTCTTGTTTTTATTTAATACAAAAAGTTTTTGAAACATAATTAAAACTGATACACGTTATTAAATTAAATATTTATTTAATTATGTCAAAGAAGTATAAATTCACACGCGCGTACAAAAGTACACGCACCCTTTTAACTTCTCTCTCTTGTTATTACATTACTATGTATACGTATTGAGAGTTCAATATATGATGATGATGATGATTTTTCACATCATCAGAATAGGATGTAACAAGATTATTATTATCATTATATGACGTTGTTAGTGATCAGCCATCTAACGTCATCTAGATTCTGTGTTACGAATTACAAACATAACGCATAACGTAACGGAAAAACTTTGGTTTTACTCCCTATATAATTTCATACCACGGGCTTAAATATCAAAATCGACAGTTAAGGAGTTAAAACTCCGACAATTATAATTGTTTTATGTGAAACTCATATTTACAAAAAAGAATCATGTTTACCAAAGCGAGGGAAGGGTGTTAAAATAAAACCCTGAATATTTTTCATGTCAACGCCGTTCCCATTAATTTAATTTTGTTTTATATGGCCGCTAACCAAAAAACGGTGGCTTCCCACACTCTACGCATTTCGATATGATTTATTTTTTAAGATGACTAAACAATTGTAAATTCATGTGTGGCTTGTCAACTTGTCACAATCAGTTATGACACATGTCACCATAAGGGTGAGGACAAACGAGGGAATTTATTTATTGACATTATTATGAATGAATTGAGTTGTTTCCTAAAATTTTTTTTTGTTATAAATGGAAAGTTCATATATAAGTTTTATAACAAAGTTATTTTAGTTTTTTTTTATTCGCTATAATTTAAAAGTTACATCAAATCAAAAATACGTTTTTGAATCCAGTACCGAAAACACGCCGACAATTCCCGAATAGAACCGAGCGCGCGTGTGACGTCACTTTGTTAATTGCTATTCATTGCTGCATACAGCTGATACTGTGATTTGACTTTTAACTGATAAAATCTTGATATTATCGTCAATATCTTGATAAATATATCAAAAATGCTAAACCTTAAAAGTTATCGTGCTTGTTTTGTACCATTACGTGTGAAAACTACAAAAAAAAAAACACCCCAAAGATAATGTTAAATGTGTACCTGTGACCTTTTCCCGAGGAATAAGAGGTAAAATTTTAGTTTTCGTTCATAGATTCGCTTTTAGGGTTCCGAAGTAAAATCGGAATCCTTATAGTTTCGTCATGTCCGTCCGTCCGTCCGTCTGTCCGTCTGTCTGTCTGTCCGTCTGTCCGTCTGTCCGTCTGTCCGTCTGTCCGTCCATCCGTCCATCCGTCCGTCCGTCTGTCCGAAGCAAAGCGGCCAGACCCTTACTGCTAGAAAGCTGTAATTTGGCATGGATATACATATTTATTAAAACTCCAGAATCGTAGAATTAAATATTGAAAAACATTTTTTTTCAGGGTACCTCCCCTACAGGTAACGTGAGGATGATTTTTTTATTCGTCGCCTACCCTATAGTGTGTAGTATCGTTGAAAAGGTCTTCCAAAAATATTATGGGTCTTGTAAGACCATTTTTGGAATTAGGGGTCCGTTTGCAAAATGTTTGGCTTTAAAGTGCTAATTTTGGTTACAGTCAAGTGTCCCCCCCCAACTGTTGACTAAACGGTTGGAGTTAGACAAGTGAAAAAATTCTCAAAAATAGGGTACTTATATGATGAATTTACAAGGAAAACTATCACTGCTATGTTAACATAAGTATGAGTAATAGTCGATAAACTTACTACTTCGGAACCTTACATTGCCCGTGGCCTGACACGCACATGCCCGTTTTTTTATAAAACAGCTCGTGGTTTTATTTTATTAGGTTAGGAATTTTGCAACGTTGATCCTACTCAAATTCAATGAGGATCTGATGATGGGTCCTGGGGCTACAAAGTGGAACACGTGGTAGAACAATGGTAGGTAGAGTAAAACGGAACCGTGTTTGAAGATATTAGATAATATTATCGTTAACATTGTAAAACCAGTAGGTACATAAATAAATAAATAAACGCTTCACACTCATAGCCCCATACTAGGATACCCAGTATCGTGGGTGCCATAGACAACACAAGGACACACACTCAGACCAAGAACAGAAATACAAACTAATCATTCAAACCATCTCGCAGCATCCACCTCGCATCGAATCGAAACCAGGACCCTTGACTTAGCGATCTGGAGTGGTAACGATTCGCCACACGAGTCGTGATCATTGACCAACTTGGCGTATTTCGGAGACAAAAAAAATTATATATTGTACCAGTTTTATGTATAAAACGCGTACAGACCCATACCACCGCAGTAGGTTTTCCTGTGTCGCGGGTGGCATGGTCAACACAAATAACACGTCACTATAACACCCAAGACCCGAGTACAAATAATTATGTGTCACATTTTATTAGATATGGCCGGGAATTGAACCTGGGACCCTCACTTTGCAGGCTGGATCGAATCGCTATCAACTAGGCTATAGGGTCATCATATTATGTACCTACTACCTACTAACATAGAATTTCTGTAGTATTGCATTGTGCATTTTTTTATTAATCACATTCTTCACTTCTCTCAGGATCCATATCTGAAATTTAGGTAGACGAAGTCGCGGGTAGAAGCTAGTTGTATGATAAATGAAATATAATTATATCATACAACCCTGATTTATACCCCTAACACCCTGCCCTGATTTCTCCCAGACACGATTTACCAGTTAACAGTGTAACCTTATCTAAATTTATTTAGTGTGTACAATCAATAGAGAGTTTTATTATAATATTTAATGAAGAATAAATCATTTAACATTTAAATTTACAATAAAATTACGTGGATATCTTTTTGCACTAAATTCCGGATATTTTTACTCAATTCACGTAGAAGCTTCTAACACTGTGTAATTGCTTTAACAAAATGACGTCACTAACATGGCGACCAAATCTGGCGCGTTTGTAGTCACGTGATTCTTTTTGAACTTTTATCAATTTTGAATTCATTATTATTAATATTAAAAATAGTTTTTAAGCGTTTTTAACAATGTCAATTAATATAATTTGTGTTAAAGATTTAAAATACATTTGAAAAAAAAATATTTTTTTTAAAATGAACAACTCAATTGTATAATTCAATATTTGTATGACATATTATTACTTTACAACTGAATATTGATGACATTTAAATTAATTAGTGCTTATTATTATTGAATCGTTTGAATTGTGAATATTTTAATGCTGAATACTTTATTTAAGGAATTGCTGACTGAATTTACTTTATTTGAATTTATTCATTATTGTAACATTCAAACATAATTAGGTAGACTAACGAATTGGGGATACCTGTAATGTTATACTTGGGCCATTACAAACGTGCGAACTCGGTCATAAATCATTTTAATCGGATCTCTCGCTCACACTTCTAGTGTTGTGTGTAACAATAACATAGGGATTTGTCGATAGTAAATAGCAGGTAATAAGGGAAAGGTTAAGGAAATAATACAAAATACCAGTACGTATCAACGACCACGTCATCTGACTACCTGAACCCGAGCGGCATCCCTTTATCGATAACGAGTTGCACGGCATTGTCACATTCCTTTGACGTAATGTTTTATGACTCAGTTCGCACGTTTGTAATGGCCCAAGTATAGTTTTTAAGCCTATGAATTAAATAAATAAATAAAGTATTTTCTGATCTGTGAGTCGCGTAATATTAGTCAGCTGTATTTGTTTTCATTCTAAAGTCGCAACTCATTTTGCGTCCCTGTGTGATACAAACAGGACTAAAGGTCGATGCATACGTAACGTATTTTTACCCCGTACGGGACGGGGACGGGGCATAAATATACGTGTGTGCCCCGTTCCCGTACCGTACGGGATTCCGCTGCGTATGCACTATCATATACATTTTCTATGAAACGATGTTTCCAAAACTTCACGTACCGTCCCGTACGGGAAAAAACCCGTTACGTATGCAATGACCCGATGGATAAAACCATTTAAGCACGTGACTCATTTTTCGTGACTGACAGCTCAAAAAGTACGCACGTTTGGCCTCACTCTTAACTACCTAATTTTAACCTTTAACTTAACCTTTAACTTTGACTTTTAACCCCCGACGCAAACGGACGGGTGAACCATTATAAGTTTGACGTGTCTGTGAATTTGTGTATCTGTATGTCTGTCTGTGGCATCGTAGCTCCCAAACGGATGAACCGATTTTGTTTTTTTTTTGTTTGTTTGTTAGCTATGTTTAGTGTGCAAATAAACCTGTCGGGGGTTTGTTAAATTTCATAATATGTTTTATATGTTTTAAATATAGAGAATGAGGGACAGGGGATTCCCCCAGGAGCACTTGGGTCCATGGTGTCGCTACTCACCAACAACTCGCCACAAGTTGCCTCTTGTGTACTTATTATTATTATAAGGCCCATTTCGTCATTGTATTTTAATGAATGGTTATGCGTCATTTTATCATAACATCCCAGAACGCTGCCGTAGTTTTAAACTAATAAAATTAATGTTTCAGTTACGCATAATTTGTTGTGGTTTTGTTAAATAGGTTATTTACTATTTCCAGCTTGCAAATAAATTAATGTTAGTAATACAAATATTATGTTCGACTTAAAAGACAAGACTGAGAAAAAAATTATTATATTATCTTTAGTTAGAGTAGAATTACAGGTCATCAGATCATTCAAACCCAATAAAGTGAGATGAGATAATTTAGTTTTTTTTTTTTAGAATAAAATAGGAACCTTAAAAAGTTTTTGTAAGCTATTAGAGGGCCGACGGTGAGAACTTTTTTTTCAGGCATCTAGGCTTATGGATTATGAAAGATTACTCACTAAATGTTAACATATTGACTCCTCGTATTGAGATTATACTGCTTGCAGCATTGGCATACAGATAAGATCGCATACACCAATCCGTGAACAACTCTGGTACAAACGCTTACTCTTACAGTTCTTCGGCCACATCTCTAGGAGAGACAATGACTCAACTGAGCGTCTGATGGTGCAAGGCAAAGTAGAGGGTATCAAGCTGCACGGATCGCTAATGCGATGTACCGACCAAATCAAATCTGCTGTGGGCGGCCCATTGCATGAGTGCACTAAAATGACGACCAACCGAGCGAAATGACGAGAGATCGTGAGGAGAATTACTCGTACATCTGCCAGTAATGCAACTATATGACGAACACGACCACTCTGTCAAGAGCGAAACAATTAAGAAAAAGACCAATCTACTGGCTACAGGCTCATCTACATCTTCAGTCTTATTGTCTTTCTTGCAGTACTAACTGACCCGGCGAACTTCGTATCGCCTAACAAACATTTTTTTTTCTAAAATAAAAGTAGCCTAAGTTACTCCTTGTTACATCAGCTATCTGCCAGTGAAAGTCCCGTCAAAATCGGTCCAGTCATTTCAGAGATTAGCGGGAACAAACAGACAAACAGACAGACAGACAAAAATTGTAAAAAATGTTGTTTTGGTATATGTACCGTGTATACATCCAAATGCATTTAGTAAAAAGCGGTTATTTTAATATTACAAAAATACACTTCAATTTTATTTATTTGTATGTATAATTTATTTGTATAGATGTATAGATAACTTGCTACGCTTCCAATTTATAGAAAAAGGACTTGAGATTTTCGAATACGTTTTAATGTAAACAGATTAACAAACAAAAATATAGGAATTTCAGTGTAATGTAACTAATCTTTATCAGATCTATTCAAACGTACATTTCAGTATGTAATCCGAGCCTAAGTAAACGCAAACATCTATCTAGCTGTTTCAACTGTAGATAATTGATGAACCCATCTAACCTGTGTTAATAGGTCCTCCGATGTCTTAATTTGTAGATAGATTGAAGGAGCGTGTACCCAGACAAAGTTATTTCATAATTTATAGCGATTTATTTGCCTTTGCCTTTATAATTTAATTTACGTAAATATCAAAAATGGTCTTCGAAGACGTATATTTTTGGAAGACCTTTTCAACGATACCTCACACTAATGACTAGAAAATAATTTACCTCCCCACTACCCACTTTACCTCCATGGGAGGTACCCAGAAAAAATCTACCATTTTCTTATAAAACAAACATGTTACAGCTTTCTAACATTACGCCCCAACTCAGTCACTAACGGTTATTTAAATCGCTCCTTAGTACAGATGCACATTCAAATTCTGTACTAAAGAGCGATTTAAGCAGCCGTTAGTGACTCTGAGTTGGGGTGTAAAGGTCCCTACCCTATTCTATGGGCTGACCTAGACAAGGGAAAATTATAAGGGTTCAATTTTGTCTACGGAACATTAAAAATTACAATAATGTATGCTCCATCGATTTAATTAAAACTTTCAGTACATTATTTCTTTACACTCTGAATCGAACTGTCATTACTGGAAACAAACGGCGCTAGACAGATTACGTCGGGAAAAAGTAACTTTTAATTAATCACTCTTTTATAACGAATTCAGTTTCTTTTGTGAAAGAACTTTTTTGTTTTTGGGTCAGACGGGTGATATTAGGAGATTTAAAGTTTTTATTCATCCGCTAGAAACGCATTGGAGATTTTTTATTATTTTACATACAAGAAAACGCGGTAGAAATGACTTTTCGGGATTTCTTCAATCATGATTTTTGGAACGAAGTTCCTTATCGCGTGTTGCGAAAGGGGGCTAGGCGGAAAATTTGGTAACGAAAAGTTGTAACGACACTTTTTGCCGTCGTTAGTCGTTACAACTCGTGCGGCGTCGTTACATGTCGTGCGGCGTGCGCATGTTTCTCTGTCTGTCTCTCTCTCTCTTATAAAAAGCAAGCCAGATATTTTCGTTTCTTGCAGTAAGTACTAGGATAGCAAAAACATGCAAGCGAGTGTGCCAAAACAAATCTGGGGTATTAAATATCTCATCGACTTTGTTCTACTAGGTGTAGCAAGCTCCTAGGTGAACAAAGCCGATGAGATATTTAATACCCCACATTTGTTTTGGCACACTCGCTTGCATGTTTTTGCTATCCTAGTACTGACTGCAAGGAACTTCGTTCCATCCGGGTGTCCCTTGACACCTCTCAAGTTTTTTTTTCATCAATCGATTCAAATAACATATATACATTGAATGTAACCTAGATAAAAATACAAGGATATAAAATCCATAACTAAATCGGTTAAGAAGTTAAAAGTAATTAATTGTTGAAATAATTTTCGAGGGAATCCTAAGCAAAGCGGCGGCCGTTACAAGGATAACATGATAATAATATAAAGAAGGGAAACAGTATTATTTTAAGCGATATTTGGGTAGTATTGGTTAATAAATTGTCTACGACACAATAAGCTGATATTTACAATATTCGATATTGGCTAGTACGTGTAACATAGAGATATTATTTGCTTTTTAGCCGACTTCAAAAAAGCAGGTATTCAATTCGAAGCATTCATAGCGACTTACGTCGATTCTAAGCGATCGGCAAAGTTAAGCAACAGCGGCTGCGGTCGGTAGGTGGATGGGTGACTGCTAGTGGCAAAAATTTCTTGAGCGCTTCCGTGCTTCGGAGGGCACGTAATGCCGTCGGTCCCGGTTGTTATCGTAAGATAACAGTCTTTAAGCCATGTCGGAGGCCCTCGGGCGGCATGAAAACTTCTGACAATTGGGTTGGCCACTAACCCCTCCACCAATCCGCACTGGAGCAAGTGGAGCAGCGTGGTGGAGTATGCTCTAGGCCTCCTCAAGAGGAGAGACCCGTGCTCAGTAGTGGGCCGTTAATCGGTTGAAGCCAAGCCAAGCAATTCAATTCGACTGTATTTTTTATGTTTGTTATCTCAGAACTTTCGACTTTTTAATCAAAAGTTGGTGCTTGTCATGTGGTTCCACTTAAATTTAAGCGAGATCTGAGGAGTAGTTTTTGAGTTATCCCTAATTTTGAAGTCGGTTATTTTTTGTCAAGTATTATATTAATACATTTTCGACATTGGCAATTTGTTCTCCATCGCATAGACAAATAGATATTTTTGGTAAATTTGTTTTTTTTTTTGGGTTAATTAGTACCTATGAGGATCTGTTATGTTGTTATAGGATGTCATAATAACTGGACTAGAAGGGTAGCCATATTTCCTTATTCACGACCAAGCGGTCCCTTTTCGACCATAAAGGAACATGAGCCTCTGAATACTCACCCAGCGTTTGGATTATTAACATCGAGGTGAATAGTGACGTGAATTGGACATGATTTTGTAGTGACCCTTCGCGCTGAACATGAGGGTTCGAAAAAAATTCGAAGTGGGTTGATAAAAATGATATTAAAACATTTTCTCAAAAATTTTAACATGATTTTCGATTAATTTCCACTGTTAGGCGAGAACTACCTTGTAATTCCATTTACTGTTAAAGATGAACAAAAAAAACACTTTTATTGTATATTTGACGTTTTCACAAACTTCATTACATTTTTACGGGGTATCAAAATACAAAATGGCGTCCGCAGTCTGCTGTTTTGTTTGCTGACTCTTGAAATTTAATACGCCTGTCAACACTGCCTTCAGAGCGAAATAGATTAACTTTATTAAAACATTTAGCTTAAGTTTATAATGTCGCTATATTGAAACCTTAAAATTAGTAGGTACTGTAGGTACTTGGCTCAGATGAAAGGTACTTGGTATATCGTTCTCTTCAAGTTTTAAGATTATAGAAATCAACATTGACAATAACCGACTTCAAAATTAGGAATAACTCAAAAACTACTTGTGACACCTCGCTCAAATTTAAGCGGGACTACATGACAAGCACCAGCTTTCGAATAAAAAAAGAATCATCAAAATCAGTTCACCCAGTGGAAAGTTCTGAGGTAACAAACATAAGAAACCAGTAGAATTAAATACCTCCTCCTTTTTTGAAGTCGGTTAAAAACAAACGCACAAGGTATAATAACGTTGCTGTTAGCGACGATTATCCGTTATTATAATCTTATATCTTAAACCTGATTCATTTAACGTCATAAATGTAACAAATAAGAAACATACAACATAAAATAACTAGAAGTTTAAGAATCTTTTTAGATAACAAACTCCGTTAAACAGATTATTTTAATTACAAGCAAACAAAACTTATTCAAGTGTAATTAGAGTGTGTTATGTAGACAAGACTAACTTAACTCACAAGGCCCTGCAAACAGCCTTTAATGTGGTTTTGCTTACAAAATAACTTCGGATTGGTTAAACCAGTCTTCATTGCACAAGGGTATCTCAATACATATAGACGTGGAATTGGCATAAGATACAAGAAGCTTTTGTGTATATAGCAATAAGAGCGAAAATGACGTGAGTCGGCTAGGCTAGGTTTGCTCAACGTGATGCGATCTGACCAGCCCTACATCAGCCGGCTATAAGGCTGATGGGGTAATTGTTAGATAGCTGATTTGCTGATCGTAACCGAAGGGAACCCTCAACTTTAATGACACCAACGAAAGCCAAACGGTGTCAACGTTCTAACAGACGAACATTTTTTGTACGCTCAACTACTGTCAAACCAATCTTTTCGCCCATGTTTATACATAGAGTACGTACATTTGGGACCGATTTAACAGTTTAAGCATAGGACTTATTTGACAGCTCGAAAGACATTTGGCTCCGACTTCACAGTTTAAACATAGATTATTGACTTATCTTGGACTAATTTGACAGCTTTGAAGTGTCAAAAAGACATTTCTAGCGTTCTAAATCGAGTTATGTATCGTATTTTGGTACTAAGGTTATGAAAGTTTTCTTCAATTTTCTCGAAAATGGTGCATCGCCACGAGTTGCGAGTGGTACCGTTGTAATCGGCTGATAAACCTCTATAAGCTTCAACTATTCTCATGTACGAACTCCTGCTACCGGATTCTAAATCCAACCATATTAAAGAATATTAGAACCACGGACGGAAAAAAAGAACGGACGTAACCTTCTCTAATCGAGAATGAATCACAGCAATGACAGCTCGCTTACCATGTGTGCGTAATTTTGTAATTTTTGATTCGCGATGGTGTCAATGTCATAGTAGTATGGTGTCAATGTGTGGGTGTGTGTACTTGTACGAATACAGAGTTGGTATTACTATGGGTGCTTCAATTTGTTCTTGGGATTACGTCCGTCTTTTTTTTACGTCCGTGATTAGAACCTAGAAATTTTGAATTTATATTTTACACAACAAGAGAAGAATTAGAGTTTGGTGAAGATGTTATGGAGAAACTGCTATTAGGTGCCATATTTCCAATATAGCGGCTCGAGTGGCAAAAATGCGAGGGTAAAGTTGAAATTCGAAAAGAGCACATCAAAATCTATACAAGTACCAATTTCAAAACTGCTGGAAAACTTTCCAGGTAAAACTACCAAATGACTCTTCTAAAGTAGAAGTACTAAAATATCCACAAATGGAATTTAATCTTAAACCTACTTCCACCCTCAGCTTCCACCCATATTTTACCTTTCAACCAAATTGACTCAATTACAGTTCCTTAATATAAAAACGAAGTGGAACTCGGTACTTAGATAAGTAATAGCCGCGGAAAATTTATTAGGACTGTTTCGCCGCTTTCAAAGGCACATTCATTTAGAAAATCCCATTTGGATACATTTTTTATTGATACCGTACTGTCACCGTGTATAGCACGCAGTGCATCTAACGATTTGTTTTATAAGACTTTTTGGAAGCTGCTATGATGGCCTACGTTTCTCTACTGTTGTTGTTAGTCTTCTACTGACTTCAAAGCCTATATTTTTTATACCTTTACACTACAGTGGCTGGCTTCAACCCATTAACGGCCCACTACTGAGCACGGGTCTCTCCTCTTGAGGAGGCCTAGAGCATAGTCCACCACGCTGCTCCAGTGCGGATTGCTGGAGGGGTTAGTGGCCAAGCCAATTGTCGGAAGTTTTCATGCCGCCCGAGGGCCTCCGATATGGCTTAACGACTGTTACGAGTATCTTGCGATAACAACCGCGACCGACGGCTTTACGTGCCTTTTAAAGCACGGAAGCGCTCAAGAAATTTTTGCCACTGGCGTTCACACTACAGTCTGTACTACAGCATATTTATTTATTTATTTATTTATTTATGTATTTCCATTTTACACCCTAACATTACAGGCCATAACCCAATGCGTCAGGCAAATAAATATAAAACTAAAATTAATACTAATTAACAATACAACATAAACTAGCACATGTACAACACAATAAAGACAAATGAAACTAAAACTAATATTAACACTAATTAACAATAACAACATATCTAGGTCTATATAGTATATACTTCATTTTGTAGACTTTATTTTGGACTATACTTGGATTGGATTACTTCAATTATACCTACTTTGCTTTTTCGACTTATCTAGTCGGAGAATTATAATTTGAAAAGCCGTCTTGTTATGACATCAAACCATATTATGGACAAAACAGAATTTTATATAATAATCTCTACAATAACGATGAGATTATTATTATTGACGAAAGGCGGTAATATCTCGCATAGTAATAAATAAATAAAATAAAAATAAAAAAGCCTTTTATTTCTTGCGTCATTTCATTACAGTTTTTTGACTAAAATTTGATTGATTTCAAAATTGTTTTTTTTTTTAACAAAAATAATATAATTATCTGACTAAAAAATTAATTATAAAATCATGACAAATTAATAATGAAATTAATGTTTTTTATATCATATTATTGTATAATATTTGTCATGGTATTTGAATAACATTCACTGCAGTTGTCAATAAAGCTGATTAATAACATAATTGATTACAAAATTTAAAATAAATTTATCAATTTCATGGTATTTGAATAACATTCATAATTGTCAATATAGCTGATTAATAACTTAATTAATTGCAAAATTTAAAATAAATATCAATTATTGTATATAAATAGTCCGAATAAATAAATTTATAATAATACTGTTATATTAATATTTGATATGCAAGAACCCCTCTCAGGTGAAGGCCTCCTCCAGAGAATGCCATGTGTCTCTATCTTTAGCTATGTTTAACCAGTCCCGTCCTGCTTTGTGTGTTATGTCGTCAGCCCATCTCGCGAGTGGTCTTCCTACTCTTCTGTAGCCTTGAGGACCTGTCCACTCTGTAGCCCGTTTCGTCCATCTTTCGTCAGTTAATCTAGATACGTGTCCGGCCCATTTCCATTTTAATTTCATAGCGAAGTTCAATGCGTCGATCACTTCTGACTTTTCTCTAATAATTGTGTGCCTTATTTTCTGTATTTTTCTGATCTTTAGCATGCTTCTTTCCATGGCTCTCTGAGTTGTTTTAATTTTATGTTTGACTTTATATGTAAATTTCCATGTCTGACATGCGTAGGTTAAAGAAGGTAGAAGACACGTATTCATTATTTTTCTTTTCAGTTTCACAGGAAAATGTCCTTTTAGAACTTCTTTATAGCTCCAAAACTTACTCCAGGTTTTTTGAATTCTTCGTGCGATTTCTTCGTCATTATTTTGTGCTTTGAAGGATATTTGTTTTCCGAGGTAAATGTAGCTCTCTACGTACTCTAGATGAATGTTGTTTAATTTTATAGGATTAGCTATGCTGTTTGTTATAATTTTTGTTTTATTCAGATTTATTTCAAGCCCAACTTTTTTACTAGCTTCATGTAGGGTTGATATCATGTATTCCAATTTTTTACTACTCTCAGACATAAGGACGATGTCGTCAGCGAATCTTAGATGCGACAGGTACTTTCCTTTAATATTTAATCCCATTTGATTCCAGTTAAGTCCACTTATCACATGTTCCAAAACTCCTATAAAAATTCTGGGCGAGAGTGGGTCACCCTGTCTGACTCCTCGCTTTATTTCTATAGGTGGTCCTATGCTCTCTAGTTGTATTCTACTTTGGCATTTCTCGTAAATATGTTTCAATATTTTGATATAGGTTATATCAACGTTTTGAGATAATAGAGTTTCCCATATCGAAGCATGTGATAGAGTATCGAAAGCTTTCTGGTAATCAATGAAACATATGTAGAGTGGTCTTTGAAATTCTTGGTACTTCTCTATTATTTGCTCAAGGGTATGAATATGATCGATAGTACTAAAACCTTTTCTGAAACCCGCTTGCTCTATTGGTTGTTTGGAATCTATTACTTGACTAATCCTTTTTTCAATGATCGAAGAGAAAAGTTTGTATAGGGATGGTAATAAGCTTATTGGGCGGTAATTGGAGATGTCTTTTGGATTGCCTTTTTTGTACAACAATATAATATTTGATTCGGACCATTGCTGAGGGGTGGAGATCGTGCTCAAAATTAAGTTGAAAAGTTTTACCAATGGCGTTACAAGTAATTGGTGGCCTATCTTGATCGCCTCATTGGTTATTTTGTCAGTGCCTGGACTTTTTTCTAATTTCATTCTCTTAATATGGTAGAGCATCTCAGCTTCCTTAATTGGCTCTATTCCTCCTGAATAGTCCATATTGGTAAGTTTTTCTATATTTTTTGCCTGTGTATTTGTAGGGCAATTGTATAAATCTTTGTAAAATGATGTTGCAATATTTAATATGGCGTCTCTACTGTTACATATCTTTTCTTGATTTCGGAGCCCTTCTATCCAATTTTTGTGAGTCCTTAATTCTTTGTATGCTCGTCTTAAACTGCCAGTTGAATTTAGATGTCTCTCTATTGTGCGAGATCTGAAGCTACTGTAGTCATGTTTAATGTATTTGCTAATTATTTTGTAAAGCGCTTTTAGCTCGTTTTTCATACTTCGTGTCTTTGGTTTCTTATTATGGAGTTCATGTCGTCGTGAAATTAACTGTCGTGTTCGATTGGTTATTATAGATGGTTTTCCAGAGTCACAGTTGTTGGCGTTTTTAAGACTGGTTTGAATGATACTTATTATTTGATCATGGTATTCTTGAACTGTAAGTTGTGTTTCATCTTCTGCAAGTTTGTACAAATTGTCATGTAAAGATGTCAGGTAGGTGGATATCTGGGCGTCCGTTTTTAAGGAAATAGTTAGATTATTGTTGAAGTTCGCTCTACTTTTTTTGGGCATCCGTATTTTAACTTTAGCTCTTAATGGTCTGTGGTCAGATGGAAACGTTACATTAAGGACTTCAATGTTGTAAAAGTATCTAGGAAAATTAGATAAAATATAATCGAGTTCGTTTTTAGTTTTTCCATCTGGTGATCTCCACGTCCATCTATTTCTGGTTTTCTTTTTGAAAAACGTATTTATGATTGAAAGTTTATTTTCGTAGGCAAACTCTATTAGTCTTTCACCTCGAACATTTCTTATTCCGTAGCCGTAATTCTTCATTATTAATTTTTCATTGGGCAATGGCATTCCAACCTTAGCGTTAAAGTCTCCCATCACTATTATTTTCCTTTTGCCTGCGAGTGTTAGAGCTTTATCGATAGTAATATAAAATTGTTCTACTAAGTGTTCATCAGCAGTATCAGTGGGAGAGTATATCTGGATAATCGCCAATTCAAAATTATTAATATTTAATAGTAGTAGAGAGACTCGTTCGGATAAACCAATTATTGCTTCTATATATTTCTTTAAATATTTTTTTATTATAAAACCTACTCCATATAGTCCCGCTGTTTCTCCCATGTAGTGGAAAATGAAATCGTCATGCTCTTGAATTAAGTTCCCGACTCTCCTTACTTCAGATAATCCCATTATATTGAATTTCTTGTCTTTCATTGACTCTATAAGTTCTATGAGACGGTCGTAAGATGATAGAGTTCTAACGTTATAGGTGACTATATGGAGAAAGTCTATCTCTGGAGGGTTTTGGTCATGCACTCCCTTGGTGACCAGCCTTATCGGGAGCCTAGGAGGGGTGGCCTCACGCTATTTATTTCTTGAAGATTCAGGTCTTTGCCTCGTAAGGGAAATGGGTTCAAGCGATTCTTTTTCATGTCGTGCAGTAAAAAAGCCAGTGATACTGTTTTTGTTCCTTTTGGCCTCTTGAGTATTCATCGAAAGTTTTTGGTTTTTATTAATTACGGGGGATGAAGATAGAGCTCTCTTTTTAGAATATTCATTTTGTGGTGTTCGTTTATTAAGAATTACTATTTTGTCATATTTTAGCACTGCAAATTTACCTTGTTCTCGCTGTTTTTGTAACTCTGCTTGTAGAGTTTTACAATAACGATGAGATTATTATTATTGACGAAAGGCGGTAATATCTCGCATAGTAGCCATACAATAACTAGGCTATCATGAATATGATATCATAAACATACTTCATTGAAGTTGTGAGCATAATCCAGTATTTACATAGTATTAAGTGCACTCGACTCCACTTTACTAGGTAAACATAAATAAATGTAGTATTGCATTGGCTTGGCATTATGTTTTATAAGCAATGAGTGTTGATGGTAACATGTTTATTATATGTATGTCACAGGGAAATGAAGGAACCTGTGAACTCCCTAAAGGATTTGATCAAATCACGGATTTCTTAATTTCCCTGCCACTTATACTCCGACTGTGATTATAGTTATGGAGATTGATAAAAACGTAATGGAGGCCATACAAGATTAAGTGTACTTGTCAAGTTTGAAGTTCGAAGATTTTTGTATAAAGCCTGGCATACCTACAAGTTCAACATTTTGAAAAAACCTCGTTTCGGCGGCCAGTGATGAAACATGTGCCAATTGATACACGTTTCGTCACCAGCCGCCAAAACGAAAATTTTTCCAAATGTTGGTACTTGTAGGTATGCCAATAAGGTTCAATGCCCTTTGCAGTTTGACTTGACGCGGCGTCCAGTGTGCATGAGATAGCTATATGGCCAGATAGCTATACCGTGGTAAAGTCCACTGCAAACTTGACAAGTATAATTGATCGTTATTAAATTTTAAAAGAGGTAAAGATAATAGGAAGCTAGGGCCATCTATCCAGTGCTTTCATACCCCCTCCATGGTAGTACAAAGGTTTAACGCAACCTTTTTGCAAGTCGCATAAGAAGTATAACTTTAAAATAATTAATTTACTTATCCCCTTACACGTCGGTGACAATCAGAAAGACTATAGCATTATTATATTATAAAATCAAACAAGGAAGCAGTACAACATGTATCATGCGATAACCCACACGTATCATGATACAATTGCTCAGAGTGGCTGAGACCTCGATGTGTGAGACCTTCGCTCCTGCGCAGTGGGAACCGGTCCCGCCTTGGGTCTTAATAGAGCGTGACGGATCAAGTTACGGCGGACGATGTCTTGCAGGCATGCACTGAGTTTCCTTGTGATACTAACGCCCCAACTCAGAGTCACTAACGGTTACTTAAATCACTCCTTAGCAGAGAATCACCATACAAATTATGTAATAAGGAGCTATTTAAATAACTGCTAGTGACTCTGAGTTGGGGCGTAAATCGTGAGAAAATTTTTATCAAAGTAAATAGGACTGAAGAGTGACGAACAACGATAAGGATTACATACTTAAATAATTGTTAAATGGGTGCAAGGGTAGGTTATATGTGTACCTTATACATATCATTAAGGATTTCCCTGAATTTCTCAAAGCCTCTCAATTTATTTTTATAAAATAAAAATTCAATTCACTTGGTAAATGATAGAGTTCTGAAATAAGAAACACTTAAAATATGCAACCAAGTTATGAACCTCCACCTTTTTAGAGTTCCGTTCCCAAAAAAAAAACGGGACCCTATTACAATGACTCCGCGATAGCGGATAGACGGATACGTCTGTCTGTCTGTCTGTCCGTCTGTCCGTCTGTCCGTCTGTCCGTCTGTCCGTCTGTCCGTCTGTCCGTCTGTCCGTCTGTCCGTCTGTCCGTCTGTCCGTCCGTCCGTCCGTCCGTCCGTCCGTCCGTCCGTCCGTCCGTCCGTCCGTCCGTCCGTCCGTCCGTCCGTCCGTCCGTCCGTCCGTCCGTCCGTCCGTCCGTCCGTCCGTCTGTCTGTCTGTCTGTCTGTCACCAGGCTGTATCTCATGAACCGTGATAGCTAGACAGTTGAAATCTGTTGCCGCTATAACAATAAATACTTAAATCAGAATAAAATAAATATTTAAGTGGGGCTCCCATACAACGAACGTGATTTTTTTGCCGTTTTTTGACGTTGCTGAGGCTGGGATAGGTGAAACTATTTAGTATATCTGAGTAGTTCTGATATTGTATAGATAAATGGTACGGAACCCTTTATGTGCGAGTCCGACTCGCACTTGGCCGGTTTTTTTTAATCGGTCAAAAAGTGGGCTACACTTAGTTTTAACTGAACACATTATTGCTTCACTCCTGAAATCTATTTCAAATTGATTAGTTCGACTACTTTGTTTCTTGGAGGACAATGCAGTGGAGGATCCTTTGACGTTTCTGATACCTATCCATGAATAACAATGACCGATTACCATCAGGTAGTTTGCTCGTATGGCAGCTATTTATGAAAAAATCATAGCCCACCCTCATATAGGCAGAACGCAATAGAGATGAGTTATATCGCCATGTAGACTTATGTTCTTGACAATCATTTGAAAAATAAAGTGTATTTTCATTACCGTTGTATAATAAAATGTTGTAACTAAATGAAACCAAGTGCAGGTAAGACTTTTCATTTAAAATAAATAAATAAACGCTTACACATACCCCCGCAGTAGGTTATTTACCTGTGTCGCGGGTGGCATGGACTACACATATAACATAATAACACCCATGACCCGAGTACAAATATTTATCTGTGACATAAATATCTGCCCCGGCCGGGAATCGAACCTGGGACCGCTCGTTTCGCAGACAGGGTCGCTACCAACTAGGCTACAGGGTCGTCAATATTGAATAAACATCGCCATACACGACACGCTCTCAGTCACCGTTGAGATCTTTTCGTTGCCGAAATTAACTTAACATGCAAATGGTTTTTAAATAACTCAGGCATATTTTGCAACTGTGACATTTATGAATATGGACATTTTAAGCTATTAATTAACTTTTTACAAGAGCCGTTATGAAGGGCTTTATTAATATTCAGTTAATTATTCCGCTCATTTTATTAGATGTCACATTGTGACATCTTGATTAGAAACCAAGTCACTCCAACTGACTCTCCAAATTGCAATTTTAACACCCTTAGCGAAGCAAAATTCAAGTGATAGATAATTTTGTTTTAATGAAAGAAAATTTAATTTACCAAACCATAAGATACATAAATGTCTTGACATCCAAATCCATTCAATGGTTTCCGTGTTATAATAATTATTTAAATTTAAATTCATTTAATTATAGGATCACTGAAACACGATAATTATCACGGAAAGTTGCGCTGTGTCACGGAAGAGAAGAAATGGCGAAAGAAACTCCGCAGGCCAGACAGATATAAAAATAGTCACGCAGAAAAAACTTTTATAGTCTACATCGATAACAAACCCGTATCTATATCTACATGTAACTTAAATTGATGCGTCGACCGTTGATTAAAAAATAACTGTTTTCTCAAGTGCTTACAGTTACTTACACAATACTTAAACACAAACAATCTTTTTTAATTTTGTCTATCTATTTGTCTTTTTATTTGTCTGGGCTAACCTCTAGAAAGGCTGAACCAATTTATTGGGATTTTCACGACAGATAGATTTGTATAAGACTTGCGAAAATTTTGATGCTAGAGGTCTGAAAATTCATATACGAACTCTTTGTTATAAATATTAAAATACATATTTCAGGAATTGAAGTAAATCACCCCCACCCTTTAAATCAGGGGATCGAAGTTTGTATTTATTCATTTTCCATATATTGTCATACTTAGAAAAAGAAGTGAAATCCCACAAAACCCATTTTCATGTCAAATGACGCCACGACGAGACCACATGACTCTACATCAAAAAGTTATCAGATCTCATGTAGAGCAAACCTTCTAACTCTACCTAACTAACCTAACCTAAATTTAAAGGTGATTTACTTCAAATCCTGAAATATTTATTTTAATATTTATAACAAGGAGTTCGTAGTTATATGAATTTTCAGACCTCTAGCATCAAAATTTTCGAATGTCTCATAGAAAATTCCATCCCCTAGTTTAAGGGGTTAGGGGCTGAAAGTTCCAAGTATTAGAATTTTTCTGTTGTTTGTGTACTAATAGTTGCTACCAAATACCAAATTTCAGCTTTCTGGCACTTCAGGAAGTAGAAAAGAATGTTGATGATCATCAGTGAGTGACGAAATCGGCGATTTTTAGTTATCGATAAAATCTAATGCATAAGAGTTGTGCAATTGAAACTGTACATGTTTAATAATTCATCATATCTCATCATAGTCTGACATCATATCCTGCAAATTTTGTTTATCTGGTATAATCCAAACCCAAGTTATTAGGGTTCAGTGAAACGACGAAGCGATTCGAGAAAAGGTGCCCTTGGGCTTCGTTTGGCTCGTCTTGGCGGGGACACAACCGTGCCCCCAGATACAACGACGTTTACTGACGTGTAAGACTGTACTATACAATACTACTATACTACTTCTACTATACTACTATACTGTACTATATTGTAAGAGAGTCTTAGGAAGTTATCGCAAAGTAAAGAACTCGACAAAAATATTCATTCAATCAAAACGAAACATTCAAAGTAGCTTGCAAAGTAATATTGATACTCAAAATCCCTTTAGTTTTTAAGCGACATAAAGACGAGGAAAGCAAATTGGATCCAATCAGATTAGTGATACGCATAAAAACGGTCCTACGTACGTAATACAATACGATCCTTTGATGCGTAAATCAATTGGAGAACACAATACTTGCTTGGGGCTTGGGTAATACATTGGAGACCCAGGTAAAACTTTTGGCAATATGATTTTTAATCAACCTAATTTATGCTCAGTGAACAAGGGATTATTTGAGGTATTTTTAACAGACTTCAAAAAAAGGAGGAGGTTCTCAATTCGACTGTATTTTTTTTATGTTTGTTACCTCAGGACTTTCGACTGGGTGAACTGATTTTAATGATTCTTTTTTTAATCAAAAGCTGGTGCTTGTCATGTAGTCCCACTTAAATTTTATTGAGATCTGACAAGTATTTTTGAGTAATTTTGAAGTCGGTTATTTTTCGTCAGTAAAATTTAGATTATTGATAATTTCACTTTTCGTATCTATAAACCTCCAGTTAAATTAAATTAATGTTCACTGCAATAGAGATTTCTTGAACGCTTCTCTGTTTCGCAACTAACGGAACTAAGTAAAGCCGTCAGTCCCCGATTTTATCGTAAAATAACAGTCATGCAATAAAGAGCTATATAGGAGGCTTTTGGGCGTCATAGAAACTTCTGACACTCGGGTTGGCCACTAACCCCTCCACCAATCCGCACTGGAGCAGCGGAGTATGCTCTAGGCCTCCTCAACAGGAGAGAACCGTGCTCAGAAGTGGGCCATTAATGGATTGAAACCAGCCAGCCATAAAAAAATATGCGTATAAATAATCTGAAATAGTAATATCCACCGGACAAAATGTACGCTCAAGTAACATCTTTGCGGATTCCATATTTTGTTGTAGTGGCAAATTTATTCGTGGCACATCATATTTTGCCAAGCGCTTTATAGACAAAATAACATTTTTCTTCGTCTATTTGGAGATCACATAGATCCTAAAAACATATAACAGTGGTTCAAATTAAATTAGTCTAAGGTTTTTGATACTAAATAAATATTTATAACATAACGATAACGTCTATTTTTATTGTCCCAATCTATTCTATCTATCTACATATATTAAAGGCAAAAGTGATTGACTGATGTATCAACCATTATCAACGCACAGGCCAAACCATAGGGCTAGAAACTTAAAATGAGATAGGCATCCACTAAGGAAGGATTTTTCAAAATTCAACCCCCAAGGGGGTGAAAAGGTGAAAAGGTTACTTCCAACAACAAATTCAGTGAAGCACCCATAGTAATACCAACTCTCTATTCGTATAAGTACACACACCCACATTGACACCATTCTGCTTCAATCGCAAATCAAAAATTACGCACACATGGTAAGCGGGTGGCCATTGCTATGCTTCACTCTCGATTAGACGTGGTTACGTCCGTATTTTTTCAGGTCCGTGGGGCTATTATTAAATTAATAATAATCATTGTTCTATTTAACAACGTGTCTTGGTTGTTTTACTTGGTTTGTTAATAAGTTCAAAACAGAGAATAATAATATTATGAAAGCTAACATAGTAGATATTAAGTATTGGCAAAACCAAAACATTACATAATATTACCATCTAAAATAAAATATTCTTAACCTTTTAACAGTAACTTTGAAAAATACATTTAGTAAATCACCACAACCATCATTCATTTATTTAAAAGAATGTTTTGTCTTTCTTCTTCTCACTGCGGTTTGGAGCATGTTTTATGCAGCCGTACTGGCCATTGGCCATTAGCCAAAAAGCACGTAGGTTTCGTTCTGCCTCACTCGATAGGTGTTTTTACTTTTTATCACAGTCGGACTAAATTATCACTTTTAAGGTCACAACACTATCCTTTCCCTCGTAATAAGTATGCGTCAGATGTGAATGCATGTAAAATTTTAATAAACACTAGTGTATACCCGGCGTGTTCCACTATGTTCACGGACCTGAAAAAAAGACGAACGTAGGTTACGTCTATTCGAGAGTGAAGCATAGCAATGGCCGCCCGCTTACCATGTGTGTGTAATTTTTGATTCGCGATTGAAGCAATGAAGTGTCAATGTGTGAGTGTATGTACTTGTACGATTAGAGAGTTGGTATTACTATGGGTGCTTCACTGAATTTGTTCTTGGGATTGCGTCCGTCTTTTTTTAGGTCTACTACTAGGAGACTACGCTAAAAAAATTCTGATGACAATGACAGATCAGTGTTTTTGTGTTGACGTTGATGCGATCTTTACATAATATTATCTTCTAATTTTTGTATGGGAAAAGTGGAAAATCGACTTTATCCATGGACCGAATCTGCCTAATGCATTGTTTTAGTAATCTCAAACCACCTTCAGATTGTTTTATATCTTTCAAATGGACCTTTCAAATGGAACCATTTTGAGACATATCGGTTGAATGGTTTCAGAGTCTATAAAGGACATCCGTACAAAAATTTTTTGTCTTTTATATATTTAGATTAAAAATTCAGATAAAGCAACACTCTTATCTGAAATAGGGTAAGTCGAGGCAAAAAATGACAAATGAGACAAATATTGTACAAATTGCACTGCAAATGGCACGTAAGTAATTAACAGACTTCAAAAAAGGAGGAGGTATTAAATTCGACTGTATTATTTTTTTTAATGTTTGTTACCTCAGAACTTTCAACTGGGTGAACCGATTTTGATGATTCTTTTGTAATCGAAAGCTGGTATTTGTCATGTGGTCCCACTTGAGCTAGATCTGATGCCGTTGCATTTATATGGGACGTTTGGGAGTATATTGAAAAAAAAAATGTGTTCCTACTTACAAGTAACGAAATGCTTTTTATAGCAAACATCATCCATAATGAACCCTAACAATTAATACAATATAGGTACCATACAATCAAAACATAATATGGAACAATATTCTGAAAGGAAATATATTTTTAAATTGAAAAATCATTGTTTAAATTCAATCAAATTAAATCACAGTAGGCACGTCTGTACGATTCGTTAACTTTATACCAAAATAGTCTACGTATAAAGTTGTGTTACTAAAAAAATGGGCTCTAAGGGCCCACTTCATGACCAGCGTTTTTTTTTTTATTTGAGGCCTGGAAAGAACTCTACCCTCCTAGTCTCGAGTGGATTGGTTAAGGAAAGAAAGTTGGAAAGGTCCCGACCTCCGGAAGTTCTCATGCCACGAAAACCTCCAAGTCGTTAAGCTTCCGGTTGAGAACTGCTTTACAAGGACTATATACTACAAGCGACAACATTTAGTTTAAAGTTTCGTTATTAAGAACTGAAATGCTGAAGGAATAGTGCCACGACCATTTATCCTTTACTAAGTTACTGAGTTTTGTTTACACAAAATGCAGTTTTGTTTACAAAATGTACACGCAATGCCATGAATAGGGAGAGATGGAGAAGTGTCGCAAAGGCTGCTACCAAACTGATAGGCCATGATAGGACAAGAAGATCCATGAAGAAGAAGAAAGTTACTGAGTTATTTATTTTCAATGTAGTGATGTACGTACAGTGGTGAAAAATCCCGATACATTCTAGACCATATTTCACTGAGTTTTATGATATTAATCAAATATTACTTAAATACCACATGTAAATCCGGGTCTATCCCATTAGTCTCGTTGAGTTGTTCCTTGACGTAACAACTGACACTGTTTAGAGTAGTAAATTAATTAGTGATTTAGCCTCCTTGTCCCAATGATATTATAATGTAAAAAAGAGGTAGATATGTCACTAGCGCGCCGACGATGAAGAGCGTAAGAACAGGCAATTGACCGTTCTGCTCGTAGTCGCTTTGTCAATACAAGACGATACGCACGCTTTTGTCGTTGTCAGAAGTACTTGACATTTGACATACAGCGTTAAAATGCCTTCGTGTATTATACCAGTATGATTGGTGTTGTGAAACAAAAGATAAACGTGTGTGTGTTGTAGCTCTTTTCGAATCAGATTTTTTGGTTGATTTGTAAGAGTATAATGTATCTATATTTTTTAAATATCATTGCCTTGTCCCGTGAAACTGTGATATTTTAATACATGTTATGAAAGATTGTATGGATGGGTACAAATATTTTTTGCATTTTCGCGCAAAAACTACTGAACGGATTTTGATAAAAAAAATCACACATAAAGCAAAAAGTAAAGCAACAACCCATAATTTTCCCAGTGCTGGGCTCGGGGTCTCCTCTCACAATGTGAGGGGTATAGGCCATAGTCTACCACGCTGGCCAAGTGTGAATTGGTGCAATTCACATACCTTCTAGAACTTTATGATGAACTCTCCAATGTGCAGGTTTCCTCACGATGTTTCCTTCACCGAAGCAAGTGATAATTAACTTCTAATACGCACATAATATTTGAAAATAGAGGTGCGTGCCAGAATTTGAACTCGGGCCCCTTCGTTCGGGAGTCCAACGTTCTAACCGCTAGGCTATCACTGCTTTTAGGTCACACAAGTAGACTTTGGCTAATTATTATTCCAGAAAACGCGAGCAGAGCGCTATTCTGAAATACTAGCTGACCCGGCGAACTTCGTATCGCCTAACAAACTATTTTTTTCTGAAATCAAAGTAGCCTAGGTAACTCCTTGTTACATCAGCTATCTGCCAGTAAAAGTCCCGTCAAAATTGGTCCAGCCATTTCAGAGATTAGCCGGAACAAACAGACAGACAGACAGACGACAGACAAAAATTGTAAAAAATGTTGTTTTGGCATATGTACCGGGTATACATCCAAATGCACTTAGTAAAAAGCAGTTATTTTAATATTACAAACGGACACTCCAATTTTATTTATTTGTATAGATGTATAGATGTAAAGTGCCTCATAAAAAATAGTAGCACTCATTCTAGTGCAGCTAATAAATAATGTTTATAAGAAAGGAATAAGTTTCATGACGCAAAGGGGGTTATAAATACAACTGAAATATATGGCAAGTATTCTGTTTGTTACGCACATAGTAAAAATGATGAACCAATACTTCTAACGTACAATGACGTAGATTTATCGCGTTAGCGGGTGTATTTGATGTGCTCAACACTAAACTCGTTTATTTGCCTCCATATCGTTTGGCCGTATTTCAAACGTCAATGGATTGCAACTCGATTGGATTGTTATATCGCGTATGAATGTTCTAAAATATTCTAGATATTTTGATTCATACATACGAAATTACTATCATACAAATTGCCGAATTGAGTTCTACTAAAATAGATTTTAATTTAAATTCTGTACAATATCTCAAACTCTAATCTACACTATAAATAACTTTTTATCATTGTGTCATCACTTATACGCGTCACCTTTTGCTTTTACCACTATTTTGAAATGGTGATTTATCAGTGAGAAGAAGTTACAAATGAAAGATGGAAGAAAATCCTCAGCACTTCTTTAATTTTTCAAATTTTCAAATTCATAACACAACACAGTAGTTAAACTACTAAACTAGGTGAAGCACTGTTATTTTGACAATCTAGTGTGTAATAATAGTGTGGCTTAATGATTACCATGCCAGTGCGCCGTGCCAAATGTCCTGGGTTCGATTCTCAACGAGGCGGAAATGAATGATGAGTTTCAATATCGGTTTGTGTCGGTCTGGGTGTGTGTATCTGCGTGTTGGCCATTGCATCCACGACACATGGAACCCTAATGTGGGGCTATGAGTAAGTAGCGTTATTTATTTATTTCCGAGCACTTCAGTATATGCCCTAGAAAGCAAAAAACTAATAATCATCACACCTACTAAAAAAATTGTACCTACCAAAATCACATCTATACTAATATTATAAAGAGTAAAGATTTAGTTGTTTGTTTGCACTGAATAGGTTCCAAAACTATTGAACCGATTTGAAAAATTATTTCATTGTTGGAAAGCTACACTATCCCCGGGTGACATAGTCTATATTATATTTTTTTTTTAAATTAGGGATCCTTAATAAAACTAAAATAATGTAACCCAAGGTGTAAAAAAATAATAAAAATAAGTTCTGTGAAAGGTGTCTCCTCAAATCCTCCTGGGATTCCTTGCCGGACCTCAGCGAAGTAGGTAATCACTAAACTTCTTAGCTAAGGAGCCATCCATAAATTACGTCACACGTTAGGGGGTGGGAGGGGGGGTCGATGTAATGTGACATTGTGTGACAAGGGGTGGGAGGGGGTCCTAAATTTCGTGACGTCGCATTTCAAAATCGAATAATCTATACTAATATATAAAGAGGAAAGCTTTGATTTTTTGTTTGCATTGAATAGGCTCCGAAACTACTGAACCGATTTAAAAAAATCTTTCACTGTTGGGAAGCTACATTATCCCGGAGTAACATAGGCTATATTATATTTTCAAAAAAAAAATTAGGGATCCTTAATAAAACCCCAATAATGTAACCCAAGGTGTAAAAAAATAAGTAAACCGAAGCAAAGCGAGGGTGGTTACTCGTTGGTATATATGTATATGTAAATATTAAAAAACAAATAAATGTAAATAAAACTTATTTTGGAACTGCTGTTTTAATTTAATAATTTCTAGGTGTAAAATTTTATAATATGTGACGTCACCCTAGGGGAGGAGGTCTCACAAATGTGACCAGCTGTGACAAGGAGGGGGAGGGGTTAAAAAGTCATGAAATTAGTGTGACGTAATTTATGGATGGCCCCTATGTAATCATATTCAACAGTAGGTATAAAGGACTATATAGACCTGTAGTGCTGCTAAAAATACGGGACGCCTGAAAATACAATACAACGTATTTTCACAGCTCATTTATGAATATAAACAGTTATAAAGGGGAGCCGGTGGCGATAAATCTAGCCGCATTCGACCGCGAGTGGCTCGTTTACGCCCGGAATACCTAACAATGTATTCGACCGCAGCCGCGACAGTTTCGCCAGTACTAAACTGAAATACGAAGATCTCCTGTAGCCGTTTGTGGCAGTAGAGTTAGGCTGGAGTTTAGGATATTTAACACGTTCACGCCGGGGCCGATTTTCATTAGTTTTGCTGTGAGGCGGCGCTCATTTTAATGACGCGCTTCATCGGGCGGCGCGCGATTTTTGCCTGTTCAGACCTGCAAACGTGTTGCATGTTTGCTCAGTAGTACAGTGAGTCAGTGAGTGCCACCTTTCTTTCAGTATGTAGCAAAGTACTCTGTGGTGCCACCGCCGGTGGCACGCGCAGCCCGATGAAACGATCTAGTGGGGGCTACTGTGGGTACGAACCGCCCGATGAGACAATCTAGTGTGGGCCACCGCGACTGGTGGCCCGCGCCGCCCGATGGAACAATCTAGTGCGGGCCACCGGTGGTCCGCGCCACCCGATGAGTCAGTTTAGCGTGGGCCACCGGTGGCCCGCGCCGGCGTGAACGTGTTAAAGGTCTTTTGCATGTACTGTTAAATCGCCGGCTGGTTTGATCAGCCCATTTCCTGAAGTGCTTGGGTTTGTCACGATTAAGAGAAGTAACGAAGATTTAGTTGGTTAAGTTGTAATTAAGTTGAAGGAGTTACGAATCAGCAGGGCACCTGAAGTAAGCACCGTTGAAAAATGGACGTTGCGCTATCAATAGTTTTTCCAAATATCTTGCATGACAAAATCATACAGACGTCACACAAAATCTTAATAAATTATACATTAAAATCTTTCTCATTAATCACTCTATCTATTGATGAAAACGGAATAATAATCCTTTCGGTAGTTTTTGAGATAACGCGTTCAGAGAGACAGACGATGGAGTTTTATAATACGAGTACGTAATCGTTTATTAGAACTGAGTGCATTGGCCACCTATTGGCCAGTTGGATGCTCTTCACAACTTGGTACACTATTAAGCGGTTGTCTAACCCAATAGCCTATTACATTCAGAATTACTGACACTGGTAATGAAGTTGTTACGATCTAGCTCTATATTAAATGAGGACGGATTTTAGCGGCAAATATTATACCTATCCGAATAGTTTTACTTTGGTATTATTACATCTATGTTCCTTGGTTTAAAATAATTTGTATGTAGGATATTGAAAACCACAAACTTAAAAAACATTCTACACGATTAGGTACCGATTATGTATAAAACGAGAAGTCAAAATGAGATTTAAAAAAAAACAATTTGAGAAATCCTCTTTTGTAAAAGGCCTTCAAATTGAGAACAACCTCTTTTTTAGTCTGTAAAAATATCCATATCATGCATACAAAATGACCCAACTCAACTAATTTCACATGAAAAATAATTGCCCAGGGAATGTGATACGTGTCATGAGATAACCCTTTTTTTAATATCCCAGAGAGCCGGCTAGCTCCCACAAAAAAACCACCCTTCCTATACATCAAAGGCGTGAAAATGAGAAAAATAAGGAACCAACAAAAAAGCTACGTACTTAAATCATGACATACTAAAGTCATATTCACATAATAATTAAAGTAATGAAGAAGGCATACATCAAGTATCTAATTTGCTCAAGTTTCATTCAAAATACAAGCATGATATAAAGACAGAATTAAAATAATAATGTTCACGCCAAAAAACGACCCAACCGGGCGTCTTTGTGAAATGGTCACCACTATTCAAGGACAACTTTAAAATTAAAAGCTTCACCACTGTGCCGTGTTGCTAAGCATCTAAAAGTTAGAAAACCGATGGGCGACCTGATGACATCAGAAAGTAGGAAGAAGTAGGAAGTCAGGAAGAGTAGAGAGGGTGGTTTGGACCAAATGATTTCAAAGGAACAGATCAGAATATTTCTCACAAATGTTCTTCATACAAGTGAAAATTAGCGCCATCTCTCTTGGGAGCTGAAGGAGATCAGCTTCCCCATGTTGAATAATATGTACTGAGCATTGGTCCAATTTGCACAAGAAAAGGGCTACGTTTTAGCGCACGTTGGCCCTATCCATAAGTCAATGGTTTGGACCCAAAATTAGATGAAGTGCCATACGGTTCATTCTCGCTACAAAAAAAAGTAATTAAAAAGTGAGTAAAAAATTAAAACGTTTCCCTTTATGGCATAAAATGTCCACATGTTTTTTAACTTTGCTACGTGTAGGGACCAATACTCAAAATCTTGTTAGCATAAAATAACAAGTATCGAGGAATATGACCGTATACATATAGGCAGAAATTCCTAACGAGGTTGGACCAAAATGATTCATTAACATCAAAGACCTAATAATTAAATAGTCTGGAGTCTAGACGTATTTCTTTCTGATAAAAAGTTGGGTCGGCATATAAGAGCTTACATTAAATATTCTAGATTATTATTATTTGACCTAAATTTCATTAAATATTCTTTCCGCGGATTTGCCCACTATTTCCGTGATAATCAGTACCCTATAGATATGTTATTCTAGATTATGATCTACCTATACATCCTCACAAACAAACATTCAAATTTTATAATTTTCATAGGATATCATGAGGAGTAGGTTTGGAACCATAAATAAAAAAATAGTTGTCCCTATTTAAACGCATAGACACCCACGCAGTAGATTATTTACCTAAGTCGCGGGTGGCATGAACTATATATATACCACATCACAATAACACCCATGACCTGAGTACAAATATTTATCTGTCATATAAATGTCTGCCCCGGCCAGGAATCGAACCCGGGACCCCTCGCTTCGTAGGCAGGGTCGCTACCAACTAGGCTACAGGGTTTTCAAAACGTACTTATTAGTTGTTGTAACTATTTGTACGTCATAATATGGCAAATGTTAGATAGATTGCATAATACTTGACCAACTTTGTAACCACATTTCTACAAATAAAGATATTTCATTTAATTTATTTGGTAATACATTATTACAAACTAAAATTATAAATCTATACTTACCAATATTACGAGTATAAACAGGGAAGACGAATTCTGTGAGCACTTTGTGTAAAAGGATCTCCGGAACTACGAAAGCTATTAGAAAAAATCTTTGAAAACCATTTGAAAGGTACATTATTCAAGATTAGTTAGAGCCTGTGGCATGTAATGTGGCGGGCAGTAATGTGGTAGACTATGGCCTGTACCCCTCACATTGTGAGAGGAGATTCCGAGCCCAGCAGTGGGACAATTATGGGTTGTTGCTTTGCTTTTGCTTTGCTATACGTCGAGTAGTTCGGAAAAATGAGTGCAATTTGAGAGACTTCATGAAACTACAAGATGCGCGGTGCGGATTGCTGACTCAAGTGCGGATTGTTGACTCCAGTGCGGATTTTTTACTCCAGTGCGGATTTTTGACTCAAGTGCGGATTGTTGACTCCAGTGCGGATTGTTGACTCCAGTGCGGATTGTTGACTCCAGTGCGGATTGTTATAGGGTTTATTGGCCAACCCAACTATCGGAAGTTTTAATCCAACGTCATCATTCTGGTGGCGTCGTGGTGGCTGCACTTAAAGGGTTTAAAAGTATTTTCATTGGTACACCAAACACTACACGTTAGACTAATAAAGAAAAAGTGAACCTTCAAAAGTTACATCTTTTTGTCTGTTATACAGAACTACAGCCGAAGCACATTTTAAAACTGAAAGAAAATTGGTGCGCAGTAAGATAATTAGAACGTAACTACCGCATAGGTTACGCTGAAATACAAAACAGGGATGTTATGGAGCTACTAGTCGTATCCGAAACTATCGGATATCCGAAAGTTTTAAAATCTATCAGAAACCGTAATAGAATCGGAAAACCAAGTAATCTTGGACAGAGCTGAAGATAAGTCATAGTTGCTTTTTGCAATTAACTCGAATAAGGGAAATTTCGGTCCCTAATGATTCGTACAGGATGTTGAACATATTAATGAGAAACACAGTACTTTTTATGACAACCTGGTAGTCTAAAAAAGCAAAAAAAAACCTGCCTACAAGTAGTCCCAGGATCGACTCCCGGCCGAAGCAAATATTAATATGACATCGAAATGCGAAAGTTCGTATGGATATTTGTTACTCTTTCACGCAAAAACTGCAGAACAGATTTTCATGATATTTAGCACACAGGGAGAACATAATCTTGAATAAGACATCGGATACTTATTATCCCGAAAAATGCGGGCAAAGCTGCGGGCAGAGAGCTAGCCTGAAATAATTACACATCTATACATCTATACATCTATACAAATAGTTAAAATTGGAGTGTCTATATTAAAATAACCGCTTTTTACTAAGTGTATTTGGATGTACACACGGTACATATACCAAAACAACATTTTTTACAATTTTTGTCTGTCTGTCTGTCTGGCTGTGTGTCCGTCTATTTGTTCCGCCTAATCTCTGAAATGGCTGAACCGATTTTGACGGGAGTTTCACTGGCAGATAGCTGATGTAACAAGGAGTAACTTAGGCTACTTTATTTCAGACAAAAAAGTTTGTTAGACAATACGAAGTTCGCCGAGTCAGCTAGTCTGTAATTATAACCGAAAGCAGTAAAATGTTCGTATCCACATCAAATCCAAATCCGATATATCCCATCCTTAAAATCGCTGGTATAAAACAGCAGCTACTCACACAGGAATAAGCGTAGGTGCATACGAAGGCTTGAGGTCGCGGTTGGTCCAATTATGAGGAAACTGAAGAGAATAGTTCCGAGCAACACTTGAAAAGCCAAGCTAGGAATATATTTAAAGTAGTTTTGTCAAAGAAAAGCATGTGATGAAGAAGAGCCAACAACGGCCGCATAAGGACCATGTTAAAGCGGCCGTTGTATTAGGTTTTACCTTCACATTGTATTAGGTTTTATGCATTATTTAAGTAACTAATCTACGAAAGAGATTACGATCCCACCGGTGGTAATTGGACATCGTGACTGATGAACCGGTGTTATATCACCGATGTGTTAATTATTTATTACTAGCTTTTGCCCGCGGCTTCGCCCACGTTAAGTGGTTACGAAAATATTTTGTTAATTAATTTAGATTTATATGCCCGTGGCTTCGCGCGCGTGGATATTGATGTTTTACAAATCCCGCGGGAACCCTGAACTTTTCCGAGATAAAAAGTAGCCTATGTGTTAATCCAGGTTATATGCTATCTCCATTCCAAATTTCCGCCAAATCGGTTAAGTAGTTGTGGCGTGATTGAGGAACAAACATCCAAATATATTCACAAACTCTGACATTTATAATATTATAATAGGATAATAGAATAATAGAGTAATATAATAGGAATGTTATTTATTCTTGCTTATCCTACATTCATAAACCGTGAATCACTCTATCCATTAATAGAAAATTCAAAACCCGAGCAGCAGTTTATAAGACTACCAGCTTTACATAGTGATATCGTTTTATACTATTCATGTGATAATTAAGCTCAAAAAGAAATATGATCCTTACTTACTCCGAAACGTCTTTTGCAAGTCACTGATCCAAATCACAGACTCTTACAAGGGTATGACAGACTAGATGGACAGACAGATTGACAGATAAAAAGATACGCAAGTATCTCGTGGAGATCACGGCAGCGGGGAGACTGCGGTGCCAGGGAGGAACACTTGCCAAGTGAAAATGTCATGTAGGTACACTAATGAACCATGATCCATGATCCTGGACCCATGGTCTATAATCTATGATCCATGACCCACGATCCAAATTCCATGACCTAAGATTCACGATCATGACCAAAAACCCAAGTAACTAGATCCAAATATCGGTTTAAAATGCAAAAACCGACAACCTGCTGCATTTAAAACCTTAACTAAGTGAAGGTTAAAAGGACAACTGGAAATGAGAATGATTACTTAAATAGCAAAGTTTAAAGATATGCACATATTGTATGCAGTACCGTTGAAACTTAAATTCAAAGAGCTAACTGACACGTCCCACAGCGGCCGTGCTTTTTCAACTGAAAAGCGTTTTTAATACGCCCACTCTATAGCAATATAAGAAATGTACTGTGAAAGAGCTGCCATTCAGGGCCGCGGGGTAAAAGGTCCAGATGGAGAGTACGAAAATTTTAGACTGGAATTTATATAATAGCATTAGTTTTGATGAATTAACCCTTACTCAACTATGACAGCCTGGTAGTTTTAACGTCGTTTTTTTCACGTACGTAATGTTCGCACCTCGATTTATTCAAAGTACATTTGCTGTTATCTACGCACATATCGAAATGGATCTAAACTTCGGTGAAGGACATTAAGATGCAACCTGCATAACTAAAAGTTCTCCATAATGTTGTATCAAATAGGGCTGATCCGCAGTTTGCCTTCTAGTTAATTATGTAGGCATGATTATTTATTTATTTATTTAATGAAACCCTATTAATGGATTACAAAACACGCATTTATCGTATTATTATGAGCGAGATTAACAATTTTTTTGATAAAATAAAACTACAAAATACGGCAAGCCGCCATGATATCTTGAACGCCAAACAGTCTCAATTAGCGCGTATTACGTCACGCTTCTTTAAACAAACGAATATGACCATACTGATAAAGACATCTAGCGAGTCAGCCTCGAGTCAGCTTCAGCCTCCATCGGGATCCGTCGTCGGTCGCCGCAGTCGCTGTCTATTATTTTCCTGAGGCGTGACGTCACACCATGACACTTTGAAGTATTTTGGTGCGAATTTTAAACTTATAAATTGAAATGTATTTATTTTATACTAAACCTTGAATTTTAGCGGAAATATATATTTACCAACAATATATATAGAACAGTATTTCAAAATCTGTCATCATGCCGATTGAAGACACCCAGCCGTACATTTTATTTTAATTTTATTTCTTTTATTGAAATGTCTACACTAAGGAATAGAATAGGCTTAATGCTTGGTAGTATTATACAGGATGATTCCAAAAGGTGTCTCGAAAAAAAAACCATAGTTTCCGAAGAGGCAACTGAGATGAACTAGCATAAAATTTTACGAATCTAAATCGTAAAAAAAAATACGAACCTTATCACGTTATGTGACACAGACTACCTTATTAATTACTTTGAATTAATATTAAGATGTTTTACAAAAAGAAAAAAAACATAATAAAATTAATATTTTAAATAATAGTTAAAAGTATCATTTTAGTCGCGCGCGCTATACGATACATGAATGAATTTCGCAATGCTTTGTATTCGCCGCTATTCCCGAAGCTCGGTTTTATCGTTTTATGGCACCGCGCCGCCGCCCCGCGCCGTCGTTACTTACTACGTACGTATGCGCCGGCGTTCGCCCGGCCGGGCCTTCCGGGGCCTTCCGGGGGAGCGGGGTGAGACGCTCCCTTGCATCTGGCCGTCCGAAAGCAATTAAACAAAAAGTCGGTTAATTAATCGTATTGTTTACAATGACAATTTTTAGTTAAACTAGTGATTTTAAATCATGCCAAGAAGAAGAAAGAGCAGTCGTTTACCGTTCTCAAATGAACAATACCTATTAATGTACCGATTAATTAAACGGAGGTGGAAACTTTGAATAATTAATTGGGTAAGTTTAATTCATAGTTTAATGTAAATAGCCAATTGTTGTTAATATCGTAATTCCAACTTTTTAAATACCTACGCCAAGATTAAGTATTATTAAGTTTTAAGTTACTTACCTTTTTTTTTACGGGGGGAAATTCTCATGGACTACCTCCGCTTGGGGAAAGGCGGAGGGGCGTGCCGGACTCTTACCGGCTAAAACCACCCCGGTGTCTCCTCGCACGTGCGCGCGGGGCCGCGGGAATCCAAATACTTCCGCAGCCCCACACTGGTGCTGGCCGGGTCTGCCCGGGCCTCGTCTCCTGCACGGGGTAGTGAGGTGTTGAACTACCCCGTGCATCGCCTCAGAGGCGCGCGCTGACACCCGCGCGCGCCTGCGACTCGGGTCCATTGAATAGGGGGGCGGGGACTTCCCCAAGTCCCACGCCCCTGGACCCATTCATGGGGGCCGGAAAAGGGCGTTGTCCGCCCTTCCTCTGCGCCCGGTGCGCCTTCTGCGGCCGGGGAAGGGAGTCGAGATCTCCCTCTCCCGTTCCGCAGTTTCCTTCTGCGACATCACGTCCTCGCAGAAGGACACCACCGCGTCCCACGACTCTGCGCTACCGACCATCCTCCGCACTACGGCCGGCAGCGACAGATCGCCTCCTACTTCATTTGTGAGGACACGGCGCTGCTCCTCCCAAGCTACGCACTCGGCGAGCGTGTGTTGCGCCGTGTCCTTCCCGCAATGGACGCAGTGGTGGCACCGAGCGTCCGGCTCCCTGTCTATGCGGCACAGGTATTTGCCGAAGCAGCCGTGGCCCGACAGCACCTGCGTCACCCTAAATGACAGGAAGCCGTGCCTTCTCCCGAGCCAGTCGTCGAGTACTGGCCGGATCGCCTCGATGGTAGCGAGGTCGGCGGTAGGGCGCAGAAGCCTTTGCCGCCATTCCGCCACCAAGACCTGACGGAGCTCCTCTCGGCGCAGCGCAATCTGCCGTTGCACCGGCCTCGAACCCCGTACCCGCTCTTCCTCGCGCCATCGATATAATGACGCGAGTACTTTCGCCTCTAGGTCCCAGGGCGGGGATCCGGCCAGGACGCAAGCCGCCTCGTAGGAAATCGTGCGATACCCGCGGACGACTCTGACGGCCATCGCCCTCTGCGGTTTGCGTAGAACGGCGAGAGTGCTGGCCGTCATGTCCGTCGCCCACACAGGGGCCCCATACAGGGCCATGGACCGCACGATTCCCACGTACAACGGCCTACAGGAGTGTAAGGTTCGTTAAAAACTGGCAACATTAATAAAATATCTGTATAAAAACAACGAAATATAATCTATGGCGGGAGGTGGCAATGGTGGCTTATGAGATGACAGATCAATTGGAGGTTATGAAAAATAATGATGGCTAACTGGACAAATATATTAGAATTAAATATATTAGGCAATGAGCAATCGAGATATTATAACATGTTTAAATTCAAGCAATTGTACAAAAGTATATCGATAAATATATGAGTTGTCTTATACTTGGAGTTTTACTACACTTCAGCAGTGGTAAGTACATAGCACGCTCACAAATTTCTTGTAATACGTATTATAATCTGCGATTATAATTCACGGAAGGCTACAAGATTATCTTGTAATTTATTCTTTCATCAGAGCTTGTAAGTTTTTAAAAGTGTCCTTTTAAGAATAAGACTAGGTAGGTACTTAAATAGTTAAAAAAAAAAAAACTATCCGATTGTTGTTGAACTACATCTCGGCTGTTCGAGTTGTAAATCGAGTTCGAGTTGTTGTCAATTAATAAATAATAATATGATTTGAATATTTGAACTTGAACCGGTTCTGATCTGAATTACACACCTATTGTATTGTATCAATAGCTTGGTCATTTGATAACAGAAATATACTCTATTAAAACCGCATCAGGGAAATATATTTTACATGCAAATTAAGCGTAAGTATGTATCGTTGTAATCATGGAAGTTGTAATAAATAAAATTTGATGAAACAACATCTTAATGTCATTGTTTTAAAAAACAATTGGCACATAATATTATCTAATTATAATGTCTAATCTCAAAAACACAAAACGAGAATAAAGTGTTTCGTTTAAATGGAATATTATAATGCATATGGGTTAATATAGTTTGATAGAAGTCTGTTTTAACAGAGTTTACGGTGCTAGTTGTTACATAAGGTTAGTTTAGCTTAGTTATACCTAAGGTGTAGTTATTAACTTATTAATTTATTTGGATTGCCAACACAAGAAACAGTACAACAAGTTTGAAATCAACGCACATTACAGATGTATACATAACTGCTCTTTCAATTATAGGCAATCACAGCATGCATTGTGTTACAGTTGTACTACACACAATCTACATTACTTTTTAATAGAGTCCGACCGAAACTGGTTTTTCAGCCGAAACCGAAACCGAAACCGAACCTTCGGCCTTAGGTCCAGTTTCGGCCGAAACCGAAACCGAAACCGAAACTTAGGGTGAGGCCAAACGAGCGTATTTTTGGTGCTGTGAGTCACGTGAAATGAGCTGGTTTCATACAAAAGATCTAATTCAATTCTTTGAAATTTGTATTTTACGCGATTTTACGATTTACGCTATTTTACGCGACGCACAGCTCAAAAAATACGCTCGTATGGCTACACCATTAGGGTATTTTTTGAGCTGCTCATTTGTGGACCCAACAGAAAAAAGTAGGTTAAAGGGTTAAAGGAGCCGAATTTTTTAGGTCAACCTTCAAGCTATCTGTTCCCTAACGTTGACCCACTACTTACGGGACACCCTGTATAGGTACTGAAATCTTGCGTGTTTTTTTTCACATTTTTATTTGTAGGTACATTTTTATGTGTATTAACTGCCTTCAGTTCGGTAAACTTATCTTAACGTAAACGACAAAATTCGAAAAAATGTGGGTACCTATAGATGAACGCTGTTTTTAACCCCTGACGAAAAAAGAGGGGTGTTATAAGTTTGACGTGTCTGTGTATCTTTATGTCTGTCTGTGGCATCGTAGCTCCCAAACGGAGGAACCGATTTTGATCTAGTTATTTTTTGCATGAAGGTGACTTAATCGAGTGTGTAATTAGCTCTGTTTAGTGTATATCAAACTGTCGGGGGTTTTTTAAATTTTAATTTAAGATCATTTAAATAGATCATTTAAATCTTAGCCCCATTTTACTAAAATACGTCAGTGAAAACCGCATGCAAATTGATTTAGCCGATTTTGAAATTACCCTGAACAAACGCACATAAAATACAAACAGACGAAAATTCTAAAAATAATTGCTATGGTCTCTTTTGCGTTGACTTTTGTGTACAGACATATCGATCAGTTACCGTTTCATTGTAATGGATGATTTGGGATTTAGACTTCGAAAATACTACTAGTGGATGCCCTCGCTTTGCTTCCGTAAACCTTTCTGTAAGCCCTCACTCAATAAATGTAAGTATGGGCGAAATTGACATAAAGTAATTTATTTATTTGTAAACCGTTTGAAATAAACCAACCACTAAATGTTAACCAAAGCTCACTACAATACGTATGTATTGTAAGTTATAAGGGAGTGAAAACCGCAGGTAAATCTGTTATGTCGTTCCTGAGAGTAGCCAGAACAAACGCACAGATAAATAGACGAAAACTACTTTTTATATAATCTATTACGATTTACGTCTAATTAATACCCCTAGTAAAAGTTTTACTTAAATATCTTCCAGGTACAGTTTCTATACCATGCTTGGATATGAGTTCCGTATCATTATCTATACAGCATTAGACACTATATTATATCCTTTTTTCTACCTGTTGCCGTTATTAATATCGAGCAAAAAACGACTAAAATCAAGCGCCAAAGCACCCTGTGCCCTGTCAGACGCTCTTCAGATTAATGAACAAATATAATAAACATGTTAAATCAATGACTTCACTTGAAAAGTCAGCGCCCACGGGTTAGCCACGAACTTAACCGAACGACGCACGAAAATTCACGAACACAGAGTTTCGGTTTGGCCGAAAGTTTCGGCCAAATTTTTCCGAAACCGAAACCGAAACCGAAACTAGATTTTTTGGCCGAAACTGGCCGAAACCGAAACCGAAACCGAACCTTCGGTCGGTCTCTACTTTTTAATTATCATCACAATACAATTAGGTTCTTGCTTATTTTAGGTATTTGCTTATAATATAAATTGAATTAAATAATGACATTGGAATATTTATAAATCAAAATGTCACAATAATCATGAAGCTATATGCTTAGTATTAATTATTTTATTTATTTATTTAAGGCATACCAAGTTAGTTTAAGTACATAACTTAAATTTTACAATATAACAAATTTATAATCTAACCTGATATATTATGCACTTATATTAAAGGTTTGCACAACATTTTTACATGACATTGTAATCAGAAGGCACGATAAAATATAACAAATAAAGATTTCAAATTAAAAGTTTATAATAAAAAAGAGAGATTATCAATATAACTTAGTATTATCAAATTACAATAAATTGAATTAGATAATGTTAGTGGAATATTAATAAATCACAAAAGTACAACATAATATAATTTGGTCAAAATTTAAGAAGGTGCAAGTAAAGATCATGGATGTCTCGGTATTTTAGGTGTATACATAATTATAAGTCTAAGTTTGAGTGTCTAAGATTCACATTAATCATATTTTGTTTTTACATAGGTTGCATTATTTATATTTGTAGCATTATAATATTTAAAATAATAGTGCATGAAGTATTTTTCCACATCGGAAATAAGAATAAATTATGGCTAAGAATAAAATTTATACATTAATTTATTATTTCCATAAATAGGTAGTAGAGGGAAAAAGTTTTCACTTTTATTTTTATTTTACTATTCACATAATTATGTTATAAGTATTTTTCATGGAGGCATCTTGGTTCCTGTTAGACACCTCGTTTTGTACTTATACAATTATCGCCAACAGATGTCTATGTAAGTGGGTACAATGGAGGAATAGATAGAGAATAAAAAAAAACACGTAATTATTAACTGTTCCATTATTTTAATGTAAAACACTTAAAATTTTAAACAATTAAGTTTGGTAGACACATTAAGTACTTGATATTTGTGTTACTTATTAGAAGTATCTTATAACTACTGACCTATTAGCGATACAACTAGGTAGAATGTTAAAAACTTAAAATTATCTAAATGCAGCAGCTAGATTGTTTTTAAATTATAATAAAACATTATTTTATGAATATGAACATTATGATTATGATAATTTTTGAAGATAGCTGTTATTTTTCAAGATAATAGAGAAATTGATTGACTAAGAAAAAAAAAAAAGGAAGAAGAAATGTGAAAGAAAAGCTTTGAAGTTGTGTTTCCAAGAATAATTTGTGATGTTTCAGGAACTGTCCCATGCAGCTTTTATTAGAACACCATTGGTTTTGGTTTGAATAGACTAAAATAAATCGATCAGTGTATTATTTTATCAATTATAGGCAAATTAACTTTTTATTTTATGAGGCCTTCATGATTTAGGAAACAATATGTGCAATGATCATGTCAGAGAATACGTAGAATCATTTTTATATCTTAGATATTAACCATGATGGTTATTGGTGGTTTTCCGAATGGTTTATTTTCGTTGATTTACTAGTTTCGAATGGTTCAATCTGCATTCCAATTACCTACATTAAGTTAAATATGGTATTTGTAACATCATGAAACTGGTCCTTGATCATGTTGCTTTAAGCAGGATATTTATCAAAGAATTAATTAAAGTTTTGAATCCTGCAATTGGTTAGACTGAGTCATTACCCTATATTTTAATACTTTCGCCTATAGATATTTTTAATTGCAGTATCTGTTGTTTCCCATTTGTTGATGTAAAATGATTAATGATTAAATTATTTATATTTCATGCATGAGAAACCTGAAACCATGAAAATGGCCGAATGGCTTTTTGTTTTAAAATATTCACGATGCTTCGAAGATGATGAAACAAGATACGAAAAACTTAAGTTGAAACACTACAATCAGCAAAATTAATTCATTTTGATGAGCAATACCAAAGGTATAATACAAGTAAATAAAATTAAGTAGTGTTGAATGTTCTAAACCGAGTTTGGAAGTTTAATAGGCAAGTCAAATAGAGATGCTGAAATACTGACTGAAATTGTGATACTTACTTTGGAAAAAGTAGTCAATGCGATGTCCACTATTTACTACAGGTAAAGTAACTTACTTGAAATTTCGACTGCACAACTCTGTTGGATTAATTACACAGAAGATAAAGTTAACACAGAAACCAGAAAACACAGAAACCAGAAATGAATCCTATTATCCATAGATATCATATTATCCATATCCAGAAAGAAGCCTATTTTCATGGCTTATTTATTTGATTGTTTATAAAATATATTTTGTTTTCATATACCTACCTTTAGAATGATTGATGATATGGTGTGTCAAATTTGCGAAATCAATGGGTTGGTTGGTGACTTTTAATATTGTTATTATCATTGGAAATGCATTGGTAATAATGTAGAATAATTTATAATTATTCAAGAATAATATCATAATACAAATAATGAAAATTTGATGTAATACAAAATGGTATTCTTTTTGAAGTTGCTTTAATAAATTAAACCTAGTTCACCAAAATATTTATTTACTGACTGTACAGTGCAGGCATTACTTTTATGATTATATCTAACATATTGCGATGCGAGGAACATCGCTTGATTTTTATGTGTTCCAGATGTCATGACATGGCATGATGATAAGAATTCTTATATAAGGTGTAAAGCATCAGACCCCATCTGGTGAACTCACCAGTAGAAATTCAGTTATGTGTGACCGTGCACCTAGGTGCACCTACAGACTTCTATCCAAAGCAGTACACGCAGAAAAACAGAGGTGATCTGTATCCGTATTTCTATTATTAATCTAGTGAAAATTGGCTATGTTCTATATATATGTCTATTTTTATATTAGTAAAATGTTGAAATAGCTTATTTGAATATCCTATTTTGTGAACATAAATCGATCAAAAAGGATATGTGACGCTCAATAATTGAGAGGTCATCATAATCAAAAATGATGTCACCAATCGTTTGGATAAATATTATATCAGTTGTTTTGTCAACAATTTCATTTATAAGTTAGCTCTTGATAGAGTACATATGTAGAATACCAGAGAATCAAGGCTTAACGGATTAATATTGCATCAAGTAATTGTGATCATGAGGAGAGTGATTAAGTTGCATGATGATTGGACTGTACTGGAGGTTGTCATGTAACCGTGGCCCCAGTACGGGCAGGTGGTGACCGCAACACACATAACAGTTTAGTGTTGAATCGAAAATAATTAAGCGTTGCAGCATATGTAACTTAGTGATTTGATATATGGAATGGAAACAGAACAATCTGAAATATTTTAATAAATAATGAAACTTGAGTTATTGTTAAAAGAAACAAATTAATAAATTAAAGAAACATAAATCAAAAGATCTATTGCATTAGATTCTGCATTATGAATGAAAAGGATGATATGTAGGTATAAGAATATATATATATATATATATATATTCTAACAATTGTTTTGTTGTCTGTGAGTCCTAGACAACACACCTCGTTGGAAATGATCAACGACAACATTCGGCGACGCCTCCGCGGAATCCTGAAGTGTATGTTGAACACGTTACTAGACGAAGTCGGAGCCAAGTTCGAGATGACATGCGGCAGACGATGGACCAAGTGACTGGGAGAGGTTCATGACGCTTACCAGGAGTGGACGCGGCGCAGCCTGCAGCCTGTTGGTGCGGCTAGATCAGAGGCTCAGTCGGCTCATTGGACAGGTCCACGGGAGTTTAATTTCAAACAGTTACTGGTAGGTTCGCCTATGTTTTCAAATTGTTAAATGGCTACACTATCAGCTGATATAAGTAAAATAGTGAATTTATGGCAACATATTATATGAATGTATTCGTAATTTAAACTGGATTAGACAAATTGGAACTTAATTATGGACATAATATCATATAATTTGAGTTAATGTATGATCATTTTATAGCCACCATGTGATTATAACTCATTACCAAAACTATAACGAAGTATAATCAAGGGATGTTGACACTATCAGTAAATTATAATAAATTTATGTTTAAAAGTATTAAGGAAACATTTAAACGCCTAAAATATTATTTTTTGTCGAAATCAATCACAATAAATTAAATATGATTATTTCAAAAATGTTAAAATTAGTACTCATTGTCACGTGACTTCAAACGCCATTTTGAGCTTATGATGTCATTGTTCGTATTTTATATGCAAGTGCAACTAATTTCAGTCGACAGATAGTATGGAATATCGGCTAGTGACGTCACGTGACGTTTTTGGTGGGAAATTTGAAAATGATTTATATTTAACAATTCTTGTCTTTAAATTGAAAATGAATGAGGTTATATCTATAAAATTAAATTGAACTCCAAAATTAGTCAACATCCCTATTGTATCAGCTCTTCTTCTAGCTTTGATTTATACTGAACGACTATAAGTAATTAATTTAATAAGATGCAATAGGTACTTGTTTATGATCAGTGTTCGTGCGTGTTTCAATAATGGAAGTATACCTAACTTATTTGATTAATACAACTAACTGATGTTCTTTTGTGACGATATGTGTTTAAAGATAATAACAGTTTGGACTTTAAAAATTAATGTGATACAATTTGTGGTTGGAACGAATCCGTATAAATTCCGGTGTACTTTAATTCCAACTTTGATGTCCTCCAATAGGCGACGCCCTTAGCCGAGGTTCGAACCCCACAGTGGGTGCCCTTTGGACGTCCTTTACTCTCGAGTTGTGGAACTATCACCCCATTTCATAATATGCCTTACCGGCTGAACTCTCAAGGCACGCCCACCTGTCCGCCTAAAGCTGTTAGGTCGATAGGGCCTCCAGTTACTATTCATAAATAGAAATACCTTGGTTTGACCTCAACATTTATTTTGCACTAGTGAATATAACGAGTATAACGAATATACCGAGTGCATCGTTTCGCTTCGATAAGCCCAGACTCGATAAATGTATCGACAGTACTTTTTCGTGAACCGATTTAAATAAAACAAACATTGAATGTTAACCTGAGCTTACTACATACGTTAGTGAAAACCGCAATGAAAGTCGTTCTTGAGATTTGCCGGAACAAACGCATAGATAAACAGTTAAGCAAACAAAAAAAAAATACAGCATAATTATTTGAATTGAATAGAATTCACACGGGATATGAATTTCAGGGGTAAAAGGGTGAGTCGGATGGGCCCGTGCCCATTTGATTATAGACCTAACCCACTGATCCCGAGGGGTAAAAGGTTGCGTCAGATGAGCCCGGGCCATTTGATTATAGACCTAACCCACTAGTCTCGAGGGGTAAAAGGTTGCGTCAGATGGGCCCGCGCCCATGTGATTATAGACCTAACCCACTAATCTCGAGGGGTAAAAGGTTGCGTCAGATGAGCCCGGGCCATTTGATTATAGACCTAACCCACTAGTCTCGAGGGGTAAAAGGTTGCGTCAGATGGGCCCGCGCCCATGTGATTATAGACCTAACCCACTAATCTCGAGGGGTAAAAGGTTGCGTCAGATGAGCCCGGGCCATTTGATTATAGACCTAACCCACTAGTCTCGAGGGGTAAAAGGTTGCGTCAGATGGGCCCGCGCCCATGTGATTATAGACCTAACCCACTAATCTCGAGGGGTAAAAGGTTGCGTCGGACGGGCCCGGGCCTATCTGATTATAGACCTAACCCACTGATCTACAACTTGCCATTATTTAAAGAAAGAAAGAAAGAAAAGTTTATTTCATCTAAATTAACTACGGCAACAAATTATAGCAAAAAAAATTATTTAGTGGTTATCGGGTAACCTCAGATGGGTTCGGGCCCATGTAATTAGAGACCTGTATAAAATCTGCAGTGCGCGCATTATTTAAAGATATTCGATTGTGTAGGAACAGATATGTGTAAAACTTATTCTGATGAAATAGTAACAATTAGTAAGGAATAAATTCTTCATAGTACCTAAACACTGTTATTATCTTTATTCAAAAGCTTTATATTAACTTTTAATATCCATTATTTTGTCTACGACATAAATTAACAAATTGTAAGAGTTGCATAGATTTGCAGAATTGTAAATAGAGTTTGACTGTGAAGTAGTAATTTGATGTCTACACGTTTTAAAGAGTAAGATTTTTAAATTTCAAGGTGATACAAGAATTTGATGGGATGTGCAAATCTGATGGATTTGCAAAATCCATAAAATACAGAAATTTTGTTAAATATGATTCTTGTAGATACTTATTGTATTTTTGTAGCTTGCAAATGTACCTTTTGACATGTTTGTTAAATATGATTCTTGTAGATACTTATTGTATTTTTATAACTTGCAAATGTACCTTTTGACGTGTTTGTTAAATATGATTCTTGTAGATACTTATTGTATTTTTATAACTTGCAAATGTACCTTTTGACGTGTTTGTTAAATATGATTCTTGTAGATACTTATTGTATTTTTATAACTTGCAAATGTACCTTTTGACGTGTTTGTTAAATATGATTTTTGTAGATACTTATTGTATTCTTATAACTTGCAAATGTACCTTTTGACGTGTTTGTTAAATATAATTCTTGTAGATACTTATTGTATTTTTGTAGCTTGCAAACGTACCTTTTGACGTGTTTGTTAAATACTCAATAATTGCATAATTCGATAGTTGACTTATAATATGACAAGAAAGCCAATTATTATTATCATCATAATTTTATGTCATTTTTTTTTACTCTTGTTTTTGTAAAGATTTTATTGAATATGCTATGTTATAAGCTAGCTATGTCATCCCTCGCCAAGTGTAAGGTTACTTATTTTTACTCTAGATCTGTGTATGGGGACATACACCTGTTCAGGATGGACGAGTGTAAGGTTCGTTAAAAACTGGCAACATTAATAAAATATCTGTATAAAAACAACGAAATATAATCTATGGCGGGAGGTGGCAATGGTGGCTTATGAGATGACAGATCAATTGGAGGTTATGAAAAATAATGATGGCTAACTGGACAAATATATTAGAATTAAATATATTAGGCAATGAGCAATCGAGATATTATAACATGTTTAAATTCAAGCAATTGTACAAAAGTATATCGATAAATATATGAGTTGTCTTATACTTGGAGTTTTACTACAGGAGGCACTCGGGCCCCCCAAATTGGGAAGCAATGTTGAAAGCGCGCCCGCTGCGCCCATCAGCTTGGGCGCCAGTCGCCTGAAGTGGGGCCCAAATTCCCATCGGCTGTCGAGCACCAATCCCAGATACTTCATGGACTCGACAGCTATCCGGGCCCCGCTATTAAGTTACTTACCTACCTTAAGTTACTTACCTACCTACATTAAGTTACCTACATTACATAAGCTACCTACCTACTTACCTACATTACATAAGTTACCTACATTACATAAGCTACTTACCTACATAACATAAGTTACCTACATTACATAAGCTACCTACATTAAGTTACTTACCTACTTTATCATGTCATGTTTCACTTTAAAATAATAATTTTGCAGGTCATTGTGCAATTGCACATTCTGATATTTTATTTCATTTTAATCGTCCTAAGCGATAAAAATATGAATGAAAAGTTACGGGATAGCGTAGCGCGCTGCGGGATGCGACGCGCGCGGGGCGGGGCACAGCTGATAGAACGCGCGTGGTCATTGAACTACTAGCCTAGCTTACGCCTTTCGTGCCCTATGCGATAAATGAACGTTTCGCAATGCTTTTTCGCCGTTCTATGAAACCGCTCGGGCGCCCGTGCCGCCGTTGTAAATAACGTACCGACAAAGGCCAAAAACCGCCGCGCCGCTCGCTTCGGCCTCCCCCCCCCCCGCCCCGCCCCGCGTCTGCCGCGTTGCCGTGCGAAAGCAATGTAGGTAGGTACACATACACAGTACACAAACAGTTGTTCCGCCGTGAGCGCAGCAGTGTTTGCGATTTTAATAATTATTGGTGTTGCGATTTATTTGTTAAACGAGTGAAAATAATCACGCCAAGAACAAGGAGGAACGGTCCTTTGCCATTCTCAAACGAACAGTTCCTACATAAATGACTGTGCTATCGGATCCTACTTCATCGAGGGCAGACTAACTGGGAGGTGGTATCTTGACATTCTGAGATACGTAGTGACGGAATTGTTGGAAGTACCGCTTTCATTATCTATCTGACAAGTGACATGTACTTCCAGCAGGATGGAGCTCCGGCACATTTCCATAGTGAAGTTCGTGCATATTTAGATGGGGAGTTTACCAATCGGTGGATAGGTCGTAGTGGACCCATTGCGTGGCCGGCACGGTCACCAGATCTAACGCCTCTGGACTTTTATTTGTGGGGAGATATTAAAAGACTTGTGTACGAACGTGAGTGTCAAAGTGTAGAACAATTAAAAGACAAAATTATAAGTGCTTTTATGGTCGTTAAATCGAATAGGTTAGTGTTAAGAAAAAACTTAAAAGACAATTTGCGCCCGCGCCGGGCTGAACTGTGCATCCAAAACGGAGGTGGACACTTAGAACAATTATTAAAATACACTTAGTGGGTAAGTTTAGTTCGTAGTTTATGTAAATAATCAAACGTAAATATCGTGATTCCAACTTTTTAAATAACGCCAAGAATACCATATTAATTACTTTCTTTAAGTTAATTAAGTAGGTACCAACCTAATAAATTATTATGTTTCACTTTAAAATAATAATTTACTAGGTATGTTGTTGTCCAATTTTCTGATATTTCATGGTTTTTTTGATCATCCTAAGCCGATAAAAGTATGAAAGAAAAGTTGGTCGACGCGGGTCGCGCGGCTCGGGGCGGCGCGGCGCGGCGACGTGGTGCTGAGGCACAGCTGATACCTACTACGCGCGCGGCCAATGAACTTTTACTACTAGCGTATGCGCGGCATTATTTATTTGATACTTTCATTAAATTTATTTATTTTCACAAAATTAAAACAAATACGTAAAATCCCAAAATGATATGCTGTAAATTTACAATGTATCTTATGTGTAAATATACATAAGTATCATTATACCTTTCCAACTCACCCTGTATTATAATTGGGTAGCTGGTAAGAACATAGTAATTTTATTTATTTTACTGAAATGTCTACACTAAGGAATAGAATAGGCTTAATGCTTGGTAGTATTATATTATACTTGGGTAGCTGGTAAGAACATAGTAATGTGAAAGATATAGATGCTTTATTTATATGTATATTTATTTATATTTAGATCTCAATTCGAGAAACTGCGTCATATCTTGTCGTCCAAAACAGTACCTCAGTGCCTGAAGTCGAAGGTATTCGAGCAGTGTGTGTGTGCCAGTGATGACATACGGATCCGAGACGTGGTGCTTTACTATTGGCCTAATCCACAAGCTCAGAGTAGCGCAGCGGGCTATGGAGAGGGCTATGCTCCGTATTTCTCTACGTGATCGCATCAGAAATGAGGAGATCCGTAGACGAACAAGGGTAACCAACATAGTTCAAAGAATTAGCCGGCTGAAGTGGCAATGGGCTGGCCACATAGTGCGAAGGACCGATAACCGTTGGGGAAGAAAGGTCCTCGTATGGCGCCCACGTCTCGGAAAAAGGAGCATAGGACGCCCCCCGACCAGGTGCACTGACGACCTGAAGAAGGGCTCCGCTGGATTCAAAAGGCTCAGGACCGGTCAGTGTAGCGCAAGTTACTTTTATTTTATTTTTATTTTTCTTTATTTGGGAAACATACAGTGTCTTAAGTCTATAATACTAACATGATAATGCTTATCTTTAACACCATTTAAGAGTTTCCGCATATAAAAATCTAAGTTTGTTTGCTCCTTTTTTTAACATTAAAAGAAAATAAAAGAAAATAAGAAAAAGACCGAAAAAAAACAAAAAAACAAAGCCGTTAAGGAGTCACAGCGAACCAGTTTGAAGTCATCAAATGTTTTATTATCTTTGGAGACGTGTTAAATAGATCGAAATCGGGGAAGCCATCCAGTTTGTTGAGATGGTATGCTGACCTAACAAAAAATGAATTTTTTCTATAATTGGTTAACGAGGTAGGAATATGAAGGCATACGTGTGGCCTTCTCACAGATCTGGTTGGTACATTGAGGCTTATGTTCGCCAGTAGGTCGGGTGAGTCAATTTGGTTTTGTAAGATTTTAATAAATAAGGTGATATCTCCTATTTTACGTCTTTCACAAAGCGGTAATATATGATGTCTTTTGCATCTTAAATTATAATTATCATCCCGTATATTGCACTTGTATTCTAAAAACCTAAGAAATCTTCGCTGGATAGATTCCAATCTATTTATATATATATCATATTGGGGGTTCCAGATTTGTGAACCATACTCGAGGATGCTACGTACGTATGAGCAGTAAAGGGTTTTAATGACTTTTATGCTTTTGAATTGGGAGCTTTGTCTCATAATAAAGCCCAGGGATTTATTAGCTTTAATAATTACTTGATTGATATGTGTATCGTATTTTAATTTACTGTCGTGGATGACACCTAAATCTCGTATTTCTTCTACCCTAACGATTTTTTGACCTTTGAGTGAATAATTGAAATTTATTATGTTTATTTTACGAGTAATTGTAATAGCAAAACATTTTCCAACATTAAGATCTAATTTATTTTTGATACAATATTCCTCAAATCGAAATAAATCCTGTTGAAGCAGATGACAGTCACTGATATTACGAATTTTTAGAAAGATTTTCATATCATCCGCATATAAAAGAAATTTAGCATATTTGAAGCATTGGTTTACGTCGTTAATGAAAAAATTAAACAACAATGGGCCCAACAGTGATCCTTGGGGGACACCTGAAGGCATCGGATTCCATAACGAGGAATATCCATTGAGTACAACAGCCTGGGATCTATTCTCAATATATGATTTGAACCATCGAAATAAGTTTCCGTGGATCCCGGCGTAATATAATTTGTGTAGAAGAATGGTGTGATCGATACGGTCAAAACATTTACTATAGTCCGTAAATATCGAGTCTACTTGACCACCTGAGTCCATATTCAATGTAGTATACTCAGTGAATGACAACAAGTTGGAGATTGTTGAGCGATTCTTGAGAAAGCCATGTTGTTCAGGAATAAAGGTGACCGACAGACTGTTTTATACCTGAGTGTATACTATTCGCTCTAATATTTTTGCAAATATACATAATTTAGAAATTGGTCTATAACTTTTTACCTCGGTTTTGGAGCCTCCTTTGTGGATCGGAGTTATAAAAGCAGACTTCCAAATTTTAGGAACGATACCTTCCGCTACAGAGCGATTATATAATACCGATAACGGTTTCAATAAACTTTTTGAGCTGCTGGTAATGAATAAAGGTGGTATTCGATCCGGACCGGCTCCTTTCGATAGATCAAGGGATTGTAGTTGTTTATAGATCGTCAGAGTATCAATTTCTATATCAGAAATGACATTGTTAAAAATAGAGCCTGACATAGAAATGTCGGACTGTGCATCAGGACTCTCAGATGGGGAAAGAAATGTCGACTGAAAATAGTCCGCAAATAATTGACAAGCACATTCACCCGTATTCGCCGTATGACCTTCGTATGAAAGTGTAGTGGGGAGAGCATTGGAACCATTTTTGTTAGATTTGACAAATGACCACAATAACTTAGGATTTTTAATTATTGAGTTTTCGCAGTTTTGTAGATAGGACACGTAACAATTTGTTTCAAGTTTATGAGCTCTTTGACGAAGAAGAGAGAAAGTATCGTAATCCTCTGTATTCCCGTATTTGCGATATTTTCGAAGGTATTTGAACTTTTCTTTTAGCACTTTTTTCAAAGGCACATTATACCACGGGGGAAAATGTGATGTAGAAGTAATTAATTTATGAGGCACAAAATTATCAATAGCTTCATATAAAATTTTGTAAAAATTACTAACCGCTTCTTCTAAGGGCACCCCTGACAAATACGAGTCCCAGTTGATATTGTTCAGAAATAAATTAATATTAGTATAATCACCGGATTCATAATAATATTTTATTTGATTAATCTTTGATTTGACTTTAAGTTTTCAGAAGCAGTCATAGGTAAAGAAATTTCTAACGATTTATGATGGATATCTTCGGGTACCAAGGGGTCTGCGCAAGAAGATATTTGTAAATCGGTGTTACACAACACTAAGTCCAAGATTCTGTTATTATTATTAAGATGAAAATTAAATTGGTTTAAATTACATTGTAACAAGGTATCTATAAAATATGTCTGTGCTTCTCCTGTGGCACCTGAGTATTGGGAGTCATTTTGGCAATTCGGTGACCATTGGATATTGCTCAGATTGAAGTCTCCCATAATAAGAAATAAGTCATTTGGACAGGACTCAATGATACGAGAAATGCTATCGGTAAAGTTACATAACTGAGAATTAAAGGAAAAGCCCAGATTCTCGCTACAAAGATAAACTGTGCAAAGATGTATTTTTATGCTATTGTTATGCTTATCTTTATGAGTGATAGTAACCCAGATGTCTTCAGCAGAAGATGACCACTCTGGACGTCCGATGGTAGTTAGTTCACGATTATGTATCTGTCGTCGAACAATTTGCTGTCGTAAATACCGTCCAACAACCATGTCTCCGTTAGCGCAACGACATCATAGGCGTTAAGTCGCAAATTTCTTTTAAATGAGTGTGTTTTCGTACGTAGTCCTCGAGTATTTTGGTAATATATATTAAAATTATTTATAGCCATTATAAACTAGCAGATGGTAAATAGCTATGGTGATTAATGTGCAAATAGTTTAAAAACAATAGATTAAAAATCGATATTATTTTAAGGATGTATAAAGTAAATTTAAAATGTAAATTTGTGTAAAATGTATAACAATAAATTGTATAAACATAAGTAATAAAGTAATAATAATAAGATGCGGAGAAATACTTAATTGTATAGTGAAATAAGTATAAAGCCGTAATCCAACGAATGAGCATTATGGATATTAAGAACGTTAAATAAACGGTATCGTAAGAATTATGAGCGCTCGCCGCAAACAATACTGAGCGCTCTGCGAGCAAAACTAAGCACAAATTGTCAAGAGCGCAAGCTATAATGTGCATTACCGCAATGTAAGCGCACGCATGTACGGGCGTTAATTGTATTAATGGTTGCGAACTTACGTGCGATAATAGCTGGATGACTGCTCCGATGGCCGATGCGCTCGGACAGAGATAAGGAGGACAAAAAACTCTGACTTCAAACTTGGTTCTCAAAGTGTCGACCGCAAACTTAATAATTTGAAATAATGTGATTCTAACTAAGTTATTTTCTTCAGATCGTTGTCGTTTTTTATATAAAATATAGGTGTGGTATCTGATTTTCTGGCCATTATTTTGCAGTGCTTCACCCAAATATAGCGAAAATTTTTCTCCTTTGCTAAAGTTCGCGCTTTGCTTAGTAAAATTTTATTACTCTGTGTTAGGTGATCATTTATATAAATGTTCGCTGCTGTGCTGAATCCCAGGTGTGTCAAATTGAGATGCTTGATTCTGCGCGCCGATGCTACTAGCTCTTCCTTCGTATAACGATTGTTGAATGCGATTATTATCGGTTTATCTGTATTAGGCACTCGAGTTGGAATACGTGCAATGTAATTTATTTCCTCCTTCTTTATAGGGTAATCACATAATTGACCGATCTTCTGGGCAATTTCATAGAGGTTTTCGCTACTTTTAAAAGGGATCCCTCTGATCTCAACATTATTAGCCCTTGCCCATTGGTCTCTGTCCTGAAGAACTTGCTGTATTTTAGTAACTTCGGCTTTGAGGGCAGGAACTTCTTGGACATCTTTCTCCACCTGGGTGATGCGGGAGTTCAAATTTTCAATAGTCGACGAAAAATTTTTAATGAGCTCGTGCGACATCTCCTGCGACTCCTTTAGATAGTTGATTTCAGTCTTGATTGCTTTGACGTCTTCCAACAACGCAGACATGGGTGCCAGCTGTAACATTACTTTATTTAACTGCTCCTGGATTCTGTCTAGTTGACCTGGTTGAGGAGAGCTAGGAACCGGAGATGGAGATGGGCTAGACTTGCACTTAGGGCATCGCCACGAATTCTTCCTGTCTCCTAGCTTACGGTAGCCTCCTTCTGTTATCCCCGAACATGAGAAGTCGTAATGTTGCTTGCAGGTACTGCACACTGTTCCCTCCGTGTGTTTTAATCCGCAGCTAGCGCACGTAAACATTATGTACAAGGTTGAGAAGCGTAGGTTGGAATGAAGCAAACAAGCGTGTGTTCTCTTTTAGAGACTGAGTGCGACTGAGGGAGGCCTTTACGGGAGGCCTATATCCAGCAGTGGATCTCCAAGGGCTGATGGATGGATGGAGATCTCAATTCTTTTTTTTAATTGGCTATCACTTCACATTTATGTTTTTGATCAGATATCATTACTTTTTGTCTAGAAATTACAAGTGTTTATAGATAATGAATATACCTATTGTTATTTGTAAAATTACTCTATACAATGGAACCGCTAATTTACTAGTTTCACTAATTATCAATAATTTTCAGTTTTAAGATGTTTTCCTTTACATACGCCTAATAGCCTTGATGCCAAATATCTAGTTTTTTGGTCATCTGGAACTGGGTCAGAGTTTTGATCTATAGGTCAGTCAGTGATAAAAATGACGATTTTTGGACGTTAATATGCAAATAACCGTTTGAAGTGTATTTATGTTTGGAATATGTAAATAGTTGCAGTTGCAGGTCTATGTAAATAGTTTTTGAGTTATGAGGGGGTCAAAAGTGGCTCCAAATGGTTCGTGTAATATTATACACGGTGCTGCTCGCTAGTTCGTTAGCTTGAAATTGGCTTGACACGCTACCGCGTGTCTAGATTAGTTTTAAACTCAAGCCCCATATAATGTAAAATAATATTTTTTATCTACAACATACAAACCTACTAAACATGCCTGAACACTAATTAAATTACATCCAATATACCTATTAACTTCTCTTAAAATATTACAATGTGGTCTTTCAATCATACACATACATTTTAGGTACATTTTCAGAACAGTGATCTATTCCGCGATTGAGGTAAAAGTGATTTATCACGTGCTTTCAGTGAATGCAAACATTGTGAGAAAACCAAATACTGAAGCTCTCCAAAATGTTCTCGAATATGTCTGATGTAATGCAGCGAATGTTTGGTAATGACCTTAACCATTGGCAAATTCTTTTCCTGCAGAGAAGATTCTATCACAAATTCCAACCGCCCTGCCAACTATAGTTAACGACCCATGCGGCGCAATGGTTACTATGCTGGACTGCCGTGCCAAGGATCCTGGGTTCGATTTCCAGCCCAGCGAAGCGATTTGAATGATCAGTTTGAAATTTTTTTCTCGGTCTCATACACACTTGTTTTTGTGTGTTCACTATGACATCCACGACACATTGAATCCTAGTGAATAATGAGTTTGAATTTATTTTAGGTGTATACTTGTTTTGTGTTGACTATGACATCCACGACACATTGAATCCTAGTGTGGGGCGAGGTGGTGGTGGTGGCGAGGTCTGTAACGTTATTTTTTGATTGTTGATGTTGATTGAAATAAAACAAACACTAAATGTTAATCAAAACTTACTTCAATACATCAGTCAAAACAGCATCTAAATCTGTTCAGCCGTTCCTGCAATTAGCCGAAACAAACGCACAGACAAACAGACAAAAATTCTAAAAATCGTGTAAAAGTTTTCTCGATTATCTTTCATGTACAAACATAGATCAGTTACAGTTTAATAAACTCAATAGAAATTTAAAAAAATATATTTTATTTACTATAATTCTATTGATAAATCTCAAACGACAATTTTTCTATACATTGAATATATTATTTTTTTTATTTCTATTGACATGCCAATTCAATAACGTGTTAAACTGACTGCTTTAAACTTTTCATTACGGAAAAGTGTGCATCTGGATTGAGGGCCCACTTTTTTTTTCTTGGCGTAGCGAATTGAATTTTATAGGAGATTTAGTTAAAAATAGTTAAAACTTACAGCAAACACTCATAAATTTCTTAAACGTGAATTAAAGATGTTATGGGCAAATGTTTTGGGCCCTCAGTTAAATCTCAGAAAGTACTATCTCTGTGTCAATAATTTTTATTTTAGAATTTAGTTAAGAATTTCTTAAAACGAGTGATATCATTCTCAACTGGCTAGAGAATAACATTACAGATTTATCGCAGTTTTACTTGGGCCCTCAATCCAGACGTTTATGAACTGAGTATGGCATTTTGAACAAAAAATCGAATGTATAATTTTAGTTAAAAATTAGTAAAAACTTTTCAGCTAATTTATTTCAAATTAAGAGGTTGCACCTAGTCGATAAAGCCGAAAATATTGGGCCCTCAGATCAGAGGTTATCCGAAAATTCGAAGTCGTTTAACCATTCAGCCGTTACTTTTTTATCACTATTTCTTTTTTTAACTAATTCACAGGGATGTTATCTAAGGGGTTTTAATGTACATTTATGCTTTTCTTCCTTTAAACCTATGTTTCGCCTGGGCTATCAGTTCATAAACGTCTGGATTGAGGGCCCAAGTAAAACTGCGATAAATCTGTAATGTTATTTTCTAGCCAGTTGAGAATGATATAAATCGTTTTAAGAAATTCTTAACTAAATTCTAAAATAAAAATTATTGACACAGAGGTAGTACTTTCTGAGATTTATACCATGCCACTTTCTGTAGGCATCTGAACTGAGGGCCCAAAACATTTGCCCATAACATCTTTAATTCACGTTTAAGAAATTTATGAGTGTTTGTTTTAAGTTTTAACTATTTTTAACTAAATCCTCTATAAATTTCAATTCGCTACGCCAAGAAAAAAAAGTGGGCCCTCAGTTCAGATGCACACCACGGAAAATTACACGGTTACTTCAGAATACAAGATACATAGAACACAAGCGAAGCTGAGGGCAATAGTTTCACAAGTCCACTACTGACATCATATCCCGCGAATTTTGTTTATCTGGTATAATCTAAGACCAAGCTATGAGGTTCAAAAAAGAAGGACGAAGCGCTTTGAGAAAAGGTAGGTAGTGCCCTTGTCTTGGCGGTCACACGACCGTGCCCCCAGAAAGAGTTCCAATATTCACCGTCGTTTCTTCAAATTGTACGCTTGCTTATATTTCAAAAGTACTCTACCTTACGTCAAATTGAATAACAGGAATTCGATTTGATTTCCACTTGATCTTATCAAGAATATTCCCAAAGGCTATTTTTGCATCATATCAAAATATAAAAATCCTAAATTAATAAACCTTGTCGTTAATCTCCGAGAAAGCCGTTTTCACTATTTTATCAGTTTTGACAAAATCTTAAGTACCTATACGTAACTAACTCATCTTAGGCACAATTTACTAAGCAAAATCTTATGCAAAAAAATATCTTTACAATAATTTTATGTCTATAGCTATAGTTAATAGTATCAGGCGTTAGTTTGCGGAAATCCATTGTTATTAAGTTAGTATTAGTCTACTTTGCAACCGGATTGTCTATAGCTGCTCTAGAAGGTAGGAGAACAGAACTGTTTCTCGATTTAAGGGTAGTTTCTAGCTTGTTCTTTTTCCGGGACCACTCACAGTAAGATTTTGATGAAATGATGGCGTAGTTTGACTTTCGAATTGTTTGATAACCAATTTCAAACAAAAAATATATTTCATTAATTTCACTCTTTTATCTAATTTTACAAAATGTTATATGTCAAAGCCGGCGATTCGAATCTAATCTCGCTTTAAAAGTTTTTTCGAGCTGACCGTCTAATGGATTTTATAGAGACATCGAGGCATGTCCTCTCGATTACAACGAGCTATCGAGTTTTGATTGCGTTCGGCCTGTTCTTTGTTCCATGTTTGTGTTTGCGATTGTTCTTTTAAAACTTAATTGTAGAAGTTTTCCGAATTAGGCAAGTACGTATTATATTTGCAGACAAAAATGAGCCAGAAATATACAGAGAAGTTTTTACCGAGGAAAATTAATTATTTTGTTCGGTTTTTGGTTTTGTTTGATCGATCGGAACATGCAAAGAGAGAGTCTAAACTCTAAACAATACTCAAGGTATTATTATATCTTCAAGTTACACAGTGAATCCTACATACTAGAAACCTCCACAATATGACACCTTTCTTCCACTATAGTAAACACAGTCAGTGATATCTACACCTGAACATCCCGCTATAAATGTATCCAAGAGTTCAGGTTGCGTATTGATAAGGTATCCAAATAGCACCTATATTAATACTGTTTTTCCAAATATGAAGCTCAAGAGTTATGTTCACGTCTGTAGTATGTGCATGTTTTATTATTCAAATAAAAAAGTATTCAGTGTACTAAATTACTACCCGATCTTCGCCTATCATGTAACAAATAGAGCGATAAACACGTCTATTTCCATTTTAACTAGCTTTAGTGAATAATAATGAATAATATGATTATATTCATAATGACATCAATCAACGGATCCCATTATACTAACAATCGCTCAATGGTACTCGTGAAGATCATTAAAATTTGAATAATATTCAGATCAATGCAAATATACGATTTCGTAACTGTGGCCGTAAATTGGAGATACATTGATTTTCACTCCGTAGTATGTCGTCCCGAAAATTATTTCGCCTCGTAATACTGATCTTCATACGATAAATGAATATGAAATGCTCAAAGTTATGGTGTAATATTGTATTAGTACGTAATATTCAGCGTTACTGGTTCTGATGAAGCCTTATATTTGAAAAGTACTTCAAGTACTCGTACGTTAGATACCGACATAATGAATTTAAACTTTTATTATTGCCATCTCTAAACGTGTATGGAATTACGCATATTGTTTTTTCATCGACCTTTCTACCTGATTTCATAAAAATATCTTTATTGATGTATACTTAAATAGCGTAATTAATAATAAATAATAATAATATTAATAATAATTAATATTAAATTATAATAATAATAGTGTAATTAATGCGATACATTCCTTCAGAATGATTTTTATTATTTTTTCTGTTTGTCTGTTTGCTTGTGCGTTTGTTCCCGCTAATATCAGGAACAGCTTTGCGGTTCTGACTGCTGTATTGTGAGTGACAAGTTTTTTTAGTTTCAATCGGTTCACAAATAAAATATCAATTTAAATAATCTCGACCTAAAATTTATTTCATGCGTAACTAAGTCATAAGTTTCCCAAAGCTAAGTAAGGGCCGTTAATAGTATCTCAACAAGAACATAAATGTGAAATGAGAGCAAAGTAAAAAAAAAAATTGAGATCTAAATGGGTGCCAAGATCTGTGAAGTACATCCTAAAATTTTTGTCACAAGAACATGTAATTCAAGCTCTACGTTTAACTTGGCTAGTTTTTACGTACCTACAGGCTATATTATATTTGTATTAACAATCAACTTATCTTCGTTAAGTTTTAAGCAAGTTAGTGTACTGCCTGTTTGCCGGTACTGTACTTATACTTTTCTAAAATTTGGTTTTTTCGTAGCTAACTAACGAAAACTAGCCAAGTCAAATGTACATTTCACATTTATGTTTAGAAAGAAATATTACACTTATGGACGATGTTTAGAATACTTTTTAGCCGGGTTCGTTCGAGTTCGACCACCATTACCACATTCTTCGTATGAGGAAGAGCAATCACGCCAAAAGTGCTAGAGGCAGCCTGACCAATACTTGAGCATACCCCGGAAAGTAGAGACCGACCGAAGGTTCGGTTTCGGTTTCGGTTTCGGCCAGTTTCGGCCAAAAAATCTAGTTTCGGTTTCGGTTTCGGTTTCGGAAAAATTTGGCCGAAACTTTCGGCCAAACCGAAACTCTGTGTTCGTGAATTTTCGTGCGTCGTTCGGTTAAGTTCGTGGCTAACCCGTGGGCGCTGACTTTTCAAGTGAAGTCATTGATTTAACATGTTTATTATATTTGTTCATTAATCTGAAGAGCGTCTGACAGGGCACAGGGTGCTTTGGCGCTTGATTTTAGTCGTTTTTTGCTCGATATTAATAACGGCAACAGGTAGAAATAAAAAGCGGCCAAGTGCGAGTCGGACTCGCCCATGAAGGGTTCCGTAGCAGCAAGTAACATAATATAAAAGTTCTTGTAGTTCGTTGTAACTTTGATCCAGGTAAATTGCGGTTTACGATTTATGACGTATTAAAAAAAACTACTTACTAGATCTCGTTCAAACCAATTTTCGTTGGAAGTTTGCACGGTAATGTACATCATATATTTTTTTTAGATTTATCATTCTCTTATTTTAGAAGTTACAGGGGGGGGGACACACATTTTACCACTTTGGAAGTGTCTCTCGCGCAAACTATTCAGTTTAGAAAAAAATGATATTAGAAACCTCAATATCATTTTTGAAGACCTATCCATAGATACCCCACACGTATGGGTTTGATGAAAAAAAAATTTTTGAGTTTCGGTTCTAAGTATGGGGAACCCCCAAAATCTAATGTTTTTAGGGTTCCGTAGCCGAATGGCAAAAAACGGAACCCTTATGGATTCGTCATGTCTGTCTGTCTGTCTGTCTGTCTGTCTGTCTGTCTGTCTGTCTGTCTGTCCGTCCGTATGTCACAGCCACTTTTTTCCGAAACTATAAGAGCTATACCATTGAAACTTGGTAGGTAGATGTATTCTGTGAACCGCATTAAGATTTTTACACAAAAATAGAAAAAAAGCAATAAATTTTGGGGGTTCCCCATACTTAGAACTGAAACTCAAAAATGTTTTTTTCATCAAACCCATACGTGTGGGGTATCTATGAATAGGTCTTCAAAAATGATATTGAGGTTTCTAATATCATTTTTTTCTAAACTGAATAGTTTGCGCGAGAGACACTTCCAAAGTGGTAAAATGTGTGTCCCCCCCCTGTAACTTCTAAAATAAGGGAATGATAAAACTAAAAAAATTATATGATGTACATTACCAAGCAAACTTCCAACGAAAATTGGTTTGAATGAGATCTAGTAAGTAGTTTTTTTTTAATACGTCATAAATCGTAAACCGCAAAAAACATTGATCAAAGTTACAACGAACTACAAGAACTTTTACATTATGTTACTTGCTGCTACGGAACCCTTCATGGGCGAGTCCGACTCGCACTTGGCCGCTTTTTTTTCTATTTTTGGGTGAAAATCTTAATGCGGTTCACAGAATACATCTACTTACCAAGTTTCAATAGTATAGTTCTTATAGTTTCGGAAAAAAGTGGCTGTGACATACGGACGGACAGACAGACAGACAGACAGACATGACGAATCTATAAGGGTTCCGTTTTTTGCCATTTGGCTACGGAACCCTAAAAAGGATATAATATAGTGTCTAATGCTGTATAGATAATGATACGGAACTCATATCCAAGCATGGTATAGAAACTGTACCTGGAAGATATTTAAGTAAAACTTTTACTAGGGGTATTAATTAGACGTAAATCGTAATAGATTATATAAAAAGTAGTTTTCGTCTATTTATCTGTGCGTTTGTTCTGGCTACTCTCAGGAACGACATAACAGATTTACCTGCGGTTTTCACTCCCTTATAACTTACAATACATACGTATTGTAGTGAGCTTTGGTTAACATTTAGTGGTTGGTTTATTTCAAACGGTTTACAAATAAATAAATTACTTTATGTCAATTTCGCCCATACTTACATTTATTGAGTGAGGGCTTACAGAAAGGTTTACGGAAGCAAAGCGAGGGCATTCACTAGTAGTATTTTCGAAGTCTAAATCCCAAATCATCCATTACAATGAAACGGTAACTGATCGATATGTCTGTACACAAAAGTCAACGCAAAAGAGACCATAGCAATTATTTTTAGAATTTTCGTCTGTTTGTATTTTATGTGCGTTTGTTCAGGGTAATTTCAAAATCGGCTAAATCAATTTGCATGCGGTTTTCACTGACGTATTTTAGTAAAATGGGGCTAAGATTTAAATGATCTATTTAAATGATCTTAAATTAAAATTTAAAAAACCCCCGACAGTTTGATATACACTAAACAGAGCTAATTACACACTCGATTAAGTCACCTTCATGCAAAAAATAACTAGATCAAAATCGGTTCCTCCGTTTGGGAGCTACGATGCCACAGACAGACATAAAGATACACAGACACGTCAAACTTATAACACCCCTCTTTTTTCGTCAGGGGTTAAAAACAGCGTTCATCCATAGGTACCCACATTTTTTCGAATTTTGTCGTTTACGTTAAGATAAGTTTACCGAACTGAAGGCAGTTAATACACATAAAAATGTACCTACAAATAAAAATGTGAAAAAAAAAACACGCAAGATTTCAGTACCTATACAGGGTGTCCCGTAAGTAGTGGGTCAACGTTAGGGGACAGATAGCTTGAAGGTTGACCTAAAAAATTCGGCTCCTTTAACCTACTTTTTTCTGTTGGGTCCACAAATGAGCAGCTCAAAAAATACCCTAATGGTGTAGCCATACGAGCGTATTTTTGAGCTGTGCGTCGCGTAAAATAGCGTAAATCGTAAAATCGCGTAAAATACAAATTTCAAAGAATTGAATTAGATCTTTTGTATGAAACCAGCTCATTTCACGTGACTCACAGCACCAAAAATACGCTCGTTTGGCCTCACCCTAAGTTTCGGTTTCGGTTTCGGTTTCGGCCGAAACTGGACCTAAGGCCGAAGGTTCGGTTTCGGTTTCGGTTTCGGCTGAAAAACCAGTTTCGGTCGGACTCTACCGGAAAGGTACTAAGAACGCTGAAGTATTTAATTACTTCGGAACCCTAAAAAATAACGACGCAATACAACTTTTTCAATTTTGCGGTGACTGTTGGACTACCACGTCTGTAGAATAGTTAAAATTAGGGCACGTCAGTCGCAAAGGCTTAATGTTTTATCAGGATTGAACACATATTAATTAGCAAATCACTCACTAGTTTTGAACTAGTTCATGGCCCTTCTTTACAGTTCATTAACCTTAAGACATCTTCTAGGTAGATAGTTATAGGTACTTTACACTTCAATTATACACAGTCATACAGTTTACTAGAACCACCTTCGTTTCGCATCTGGAAACTTATTCTTTATTATTTACTTTTTTATTTGATTTCTATTATTTTGTAAACTGTAAAATTCAAAACAAAACGAGTGTTACCCAAGGTTATTGGGCATTTTCGCCAAAAAGTGTGCATTTCTTAAATTGTAGGATTTTTATTTTTTGTTAAAATTTTTACTATTTTTTTAATTAAACTGTATTGTTATGTTATTTTCTTGCCAGAAAATATAATAAGGTACAATACTTACTAAAAATAAAATTACAGGACATTTTCTGCAAGGCGGAACAATAAATTGTTCCATTCCGTGACCAAATACAAATGACAATATAAAGGTATTTAAACACAATTTTGGGAAAATTAATATTTAATTAGGTTCATTAGGGATACAGAAATATATTAATAAAAAAAAACACAGAAAATTCATCTTTAAAAGTAGTGTTAGCATGTCATTTACCTACATTCCGTTACTGTTTGGTCATTTTACTTTACATTTTTGTCTTTTAAAAGCAAAAACACCAAACAATCTAAATCTTAGTATTTTTAAAGAGAAAAAAAAACTATTCCTTAATTTTATAAAATAAAATAAATAATTTTTCTTGGAAAAGCAATTAATAGTAGGATATTTTATTTTTCCTTTTTTGGGGACAGTCACGGAAAAGAAAGCTCGAAATATTGGAATGAAAAGCAAGGTATCAGATACACACAGTCTTAACACAACGCCCCGAGTAGGCGGCAGAAGTCTTTTAACCACTGAACTATCATAAAATTAAATTGATTATAAAACTATAGTATACTTACTCATTACATAAGTATATTTCATTCATTTTAAGGTCACCTTGAAAAAAAATGTTTTTTTTTTGTTTTTCATGTTTATTTGGCAAAATACTGATTTTACAGAAAAATATTTCCTACAAAAGTTGAAGCTCATTAACAGATTGATATTTTATATACAATTTATTTTTCTTGTAGAGCCAGTGGTTTGGGAGAAAAATGCAAAATTCGTTTCAAATAATTTCTAAAAATTTATAAGCGTGTTGAAATACATAGGTATTCCATAACAAAAATTAAATCATTCCTGGGTATGGGCTAAAATAAGTTTATCCATATTAATATCTATTGATAAGATTATCCTTTTGTGAAATCTTATAAACAAGCGCGCCGGCTTCTGTCGCCTTTTGAGACACCCTAGTATGCCAGCGTGGGATCCATATTTGTCACCCCAATTTAAGCGTCGGAAAAGCCGACCCAATACAGAAATAAAACTATTTTTATAAATAAAGTTTCCGAATTTAACTTTTGCCGCAATAAAACAGTTCATATAATAATCTGACAGCAATATTTTTTATTAACCAACCATATTAAAACTCAATAAAAAATATTTCAAGTAGGTAGGTACTCAACCCAATTGCCACAGTGTAGCATCAACTTTATCTATTCCATTCCGTTACTTTTCCCTTCCACATAATACGTTACCAGTAGCATGGTCTCAGAACGGAAGTAACGGATTCCCAAACTGAACATTCAAATTGAAATTTTGATTAGATTTAATTATATATACTACGACAATGTTAACAAATTAACAACGTTAAAATATTTGCTTTTCGATACAATCATTTCCATATGAATATATTTCCATTTACCTTGAGAAATCAGCAGTTTTGGAAGAGAACTTCAAAATTGCTACGAGGTTGATTCAACTTTATTTACTTAATCCCTGGAAAACTACTGAAAAAACACTGACTTAACAATGCACAGATTGTCATGCGATTATCCAAAAATGATTTGCTATGCGTAATATTTATCAGTTTTCATCGTAGAATTTACAAAAAATACAAAACCGCGGTAACGGATGGTGGAATTCCACCTGAACGCTTTTCTGAAATTTATTTTAAACTCTTATTTCTCCTAATTAGCAGTCAAAAACTGAAGAAAAACTGATTTTTTACAGTGCTGACATTCAGTTACTGTTATATGGCCCCAAATTTGAATGCTTCCGAACAAAGAAAACATGTTTTTTCGCATGTTTTGTAGTCGAAATCTGCAGGGGACATCGTAAAAACGATGGTCTTATTTCATTAAATTATTAATAACAATTATATTAGGCAATAATGGCAACTTTTTGTTGGTATTACCGTAAAGTTTATTAAACAAAGAAACAAATAAAAATTAAGATTTTATCTTTGTGACATTATAATTAAGAAAATTCGAAGTATGAAGTCAGGGGACACGGTAAAAACGAAATGTACACTTTTTGGCGAAAACGCCCTATTACAGTAAATCTGTATTATCCGCATCCTTAATTCCAACCACCAAAATATTTAAATATAGTCGATCTTTAACTATCTGTAAAAGATTTCATCCTGGATTTCCGGTCCTCAGTATCAGGTCTTCATTTATTACAGTAGTACGAGTATGAAATAAATTAATGGTTTAAAAAAACTAAAAATAGCAAAAAAAATATGACCGTGATACCGTTGAAGGGTTCCCTTGTCATGAGCCAATTCTGAATGTAAATTATTTATGTAGATCATGCTTATCATAAAAATGTCAGCGGAACCAAAGGAACATGCAAAATTTCAACTTCGCAGTTCTAATTCAACTTGCATAATTTGACCCGTACATGTATAGTGCTAACAAAATAACGAACGCGGTAAGTTAAATAAAAGTTTGTAATAAAAACAAGTCAACAATAGAATATAACCTACTTCTTTTCGGAAGTAAATTTAAAATTTATGAGACAATAAGATAGTCGCAGAATAGTGCCAGTTGTCCCATCATTGGAAATGGCATTATGAAAGTAAAAACCAATATTTTCCAAACAACCTCAATAGCAGAATTTTTGAGTTGATTTAATTTTCTTCAATACCAATTGTATAGTAACTATCAAGTGACAAAAAAGAAGGACCGGAATAACATAAAAGGAGGATATTGAATTGTAGGAGGAAATTACACTAGTCGTCTGACTGAAGCGTAGAGCATTTTTAAATGGCTCTTTAATGATTCTACGGACAAGTACCTACTTAGAAAAGTTACGTTGATAACACAACATATATAATATTTGTAGGAGTAATGTGTATAATATTTGTAGCGACAACGAAGGTAGCGGAGCAAATGTGCGCAAATAAAAACTAAACACGGCACGGACGATGAGTCTGTGGAGCAGTTTCAATATAAAAAAATATAAAAAATAAATAAAAATAAAAAAATTGTAGGTAGGTAAATAATAAGTAAGTAGGTAATTGAAATACAAAAATAATGCTGCCAGCAGTTACAAGAACGCAGGGAACTAGTTTTATACATCTTCATATATTTTAATCAATTTTTAATTCAAGCTAAATAACTTTTATATGAAGTAATTTGCACTATGCAATATAATGTAAAATGTTCATATTCCCATTAGCAAATGGGATGGTTGCACCAGATTGCACCATTGCAATCTAAAACCATTTTTAAATCAAATGAAATGTTATGCGGTAAACATGAATAAATTGGTAGTAAAATCTTCGATTATTACATAATAATATCTTAACTTTATGTTACCTAATTTATCCATCTACATATATTCTTCTGGACTTGGCTATCTTTATTTTCGTATTATTTTTTTGATATTTGTGATAAATGACTCATATTATAATACTTTTATTTCATTCATCAGCCTTCGGAGGAAGCTAGAGAGTAATTTATCGAAAGTGATAAAATGGTAAGTCTTTGATAGAGCCATTTGTGGTAAAATATCGTTGTCCGTGAACTTAGGTAACAATAAAAGAATAGCCAATGTAACGAGAAACTCTTACTGTGTTCGGTGTATTGTTTGTTCTTCAGGAATATTTGCTCGGAAGGAAGTAAACAAATCGAATATCGAAACGAGATTCTATAAAATCTCAGAACGAATTGTTTTTGCCTTACACTGCTATTAAAAATCTGTCTCAAACATTGAAGTATAATGTCATAAAACAGACATCTTGAAAAAAAATGTGGGTCCCGCCGGGAGGTTCTATTTTCAAAATTGAGCCCCCGTTCTCCTATCAAAACCGAACGAATCCATTGAAAATTGAAGCCGATCGGCGCCAATTTATTGGGACATACATTGTGTTCGCGGTGTCGGTTCTATATGATAATACTTCAATGGTCTCAAACTATATTATTATGGAAACAAATACTCACCCATTCTTGTAAGCCTTCAGTCATCCAATGTAATCTTGCACTTTTACACATAATCCATACACGTAATTTTTTATGTTAGATAACTTTGGCACTAAATACAAATTGCAACGCCTTTTCAAGTTGTTTGTAATGGTTTTCAAGTTTTTTATTCATTGTTTATAAGAAAAAAAATATAACAATAATATTGAACTAAAAGCATAGATAAAAAATTTCGCCACAATTTTAAAATTGTGTTTTAAGTGACAAATTAAAGTTTTGAACATTAATCTGTGAAAGAAAATTCATTTCGCGCGCGTCAGTGACATAAGATGCGAGATGCTACGTCCACAACATTTCAGATCTCGTCTGAAACTGGCGGGAAATCTCTCGATGGCGGGAACACGGCCGAACACCCAGTAACAGTTTTCGTTATCCGAGATTATCTTTTTCATTCTATTCTATTTCCAAACTTTCTCGTATACTACGGAATTTTGCTGGTAAAACTTGATGATCATTCACGATTTCAGAGATAAATTATAATTGAGCTTTATGAAATGAGTTTTCCGAATTTCCATGTCGAATTTTAACATAATGGAAGTTTTCTGTCTGAAATTGAAAAGATTCTCATCCCGACTTACAAACGGTAAAGCGAAAAACGGTATGGTTAAGATTTTGTGTCCTGAACTACCAAAGTTAAGTTGATTAATATTTCACCGACAATTTGTTATTGGCTTCTGTAATGACTTATCCATTAACGGCTCACTACTGAGCACGGGTTCCTCATCTTGCAGAGGCTTAGAGAATACTCCACGACGCTGCTCCAGTGCGGATTGGTGGAAGGGATAGTGGCCAACCCATTAGTCATGCCACCCGAATGCCAAATGATCTGTTCCACTCGTGTCAGCTAGCGAAAGTATAACTGCTTAATCCCGAAGACGCTCATGCATAGTACCCTAGTGGAAAATTCTTATCCACCTGGCTGCCCGTCTCTTAGAAATAACTGTGGGATAATTTAAGGGGTCCGATTACAATGACAGTGAGGTACTAAGTGGATCCCCTGTTTTTTTTTATTAAAACGTCGCTAATGCCCTTTGTTGGTACGGTCCCTCAGCGATGATGATCACGTGCAACCATGTAGCCTATAATTCGCACCCTCAGTGGAAAATAGCATAAGTCGTGTTACTTTGAATTTTAGTTATTGGAAAGAGGGACAAAAGCTGCATAATTGATCAATTTTTCAAATATTTATCATTAATCTTGACGGGTTTGTGAAAGAAATCGTAATGTAAATTCGTTTGAGTTCTTACTGATATTTTAACAGTTTTTTTGCTCTCCTGTAAAATTACAATTTTCATCTTATGTCTTTTTTCCACTGAGGGTACGAAATATGTCGGTTATTCGCAGAGATGTAACTTATCTAAGATACAAGTATCTGAAATACAGATACAAGATATAAAATACGTATTTTCATCTTGTATCTACAATACTTTTTTTAAATTCATATCGTATCTTGTATTTAAATACCTTTTGTTTGGTATCTTAGTATTTTGTAGATACTATGTTTGCTAAAATACTGTTAGTAATAGTGTACTCATATAATATAGTACTCAGTAGGTAATAGTTTAATACTTGACATTGGCAGAATCACCGTATGGCTAAAAGCGGGATCGAAGAACTATTATGTTGTTATAAAATGTAATATTACGTTTGCGCGATCAAACGATAAAATAAACTTTAATATATTTAATAATTACTTTTAAGCTATTGCATAGCTTTTATCGCGGGCTTGAGCGCGGCGAGCGAATCAAGAAAAACCGTGATGTCTGACAACTTGTCAAAGCGGCAGTGATGGATTTGTTCTATCACTGTCGCTCTTCCGCGTATTGATTGGCATGACGGGAGAAATGGCAATAATAGCTTAATGTGCATGATCGTGATATGGACGTCCTTGTTGTGCCTATGCTAAATAACGAAGAGTGAATAACATCGCACATACTGTGGCATGTGCGGTGTCGCTGATGTCGCATCCTCGAAGACTGTGCGCCTAGTACACGCTTTAATTAATTGCTAGTAGCAATGGTAGCAATGGTGAACAAATCCGATGAGAAATTTAATAGCCCAGCTTTGTTTTGGCATATCTACTTGCTTGCATGTTTTTGCTATCCTAGTACTGACTGCAAGTGGGGTCAGGTTTTATTTCGCAACAAATGCTATGCAATAGCTTTACCGCGGCAGTCCCCGAGTGTCACACGTTTTTTTAACAAAAAAATAAACCACGGAAAAAAACTGAAAAGCGAAAAATAAGCCATTTAGTATAATAAATTAAGATCTTAAATTAACAGTAAATAAATAATTTTGAGACGGAGCCAAACAAACAAGCAAAATTCATTACATAAAGCTCATTTTATGAGGGCAGCGGCATGCGATGCACACGGCAGCAGTAGCGCGGCGCACATCTTTTCGCCGTTTGTTTTTTCATCTGTTTGGCACCGCTTCAAAATTATTTATTTAATGTTAATTTAAGATCTTAATTTATAATACTAAATGCTTTATTTTATTTTTCACTTTTCAGTTTTTTTTTTCATTGGTTCAATTTTTTGTTAAAAAGTAATTATTTTTTAATTTTTAGTATATTTATATATATACGTGTCGAATTGAGAACCTCCTCCTTTTTTTTCGTCAGTTAAAAAACGTTGTTTTTTCACAAAAGTATTTTATCTATAAAAAGTATTTAAAAGATACGTATTTTGTATCTAGTATTTCAGATACCATTCCAGAAAGTTATTTGCATCTGGTATCTGAAATACTTAATTTAAAAGTATTTTGTATTTTGTATTCCAAATACTTTATTTAAGGTATCTTGTACATCACTGGTTATTCGCATAAACAAAAAAAAACTTGATAAAATGTGTTGGATACAAGTACTTTCTGTGGAACCCACGACAGTATAGACATTAGTAATCTGTTTGCGTTCATTACGATAGACAACATCCAGACAAGCAGATAAAGAGACAACGAAGTGACATGACTCGATGGTTATGCCTCCCATAATTATGTCAGACGTAGGTACCCTAATACCCCATTTACACGCGCGCGCGAGCCACGAGATAATCCGCGAGACGCGCGCATACGCGCGCGTGTGAACAGGGCGCTCGCGGACCAGACCGCGGCGCGTCTCGCGCTCGCAGGGCTCGCGTCGGGAGCGGTTTTATAGGCGCGCGCCAAAGGGGCTCGCGGTGGTGTTCACACGCGCGTAGGGGGCGTGGCTTACGGACGCGCCACGAGACGGTCCGCGACACGCGCGTGTAAATGAGCGGTAAGAGATTCCTAGACTAGACTAAGACCGTCCTTAACTTGCAAATACCTAATCTTAATATTCACTTATTATTGTAAGTACTCAGTGTAAGTAATGTAACTTTTAAGAAACAAATAACCGGTTTTTAAGAAACTGTCTTGAAAAAATCTGTATGAAAATCGATATGTATACGTATACATATACATACTATAATATCTAAGGATTCCCCTCAATTTCTCACGGATCCCATTAGCAGAACTGAATTTTGTAAATATGGGACCTTTTAAAATTAATTAAAGGATTTTCCAAATCGGTTGACGGATTTCATAGCATTCATTTGAATAATAACAAAAAACAACGAATTTGGAACCTCTGCCTTATTTTGAACTCGGTTAAAAATGGAACACACAACGAAATGTCAACTACCTACATAATTATACCCCATTTACACGCGTGCGCGAGCCACGAGACAATCCGCGAGATGCGCGCGTGCGCGCGCGTGTGAACAGGGCGCTCGCGGACCAGACAGCGGCGCGTCTCGTGGCTCGCGGGCTCGCGTCGGGAGCGGTTTGTTAGGCGCGGCCAAAGGGGCTCGCGGTGGTGTTCACACGCGCGTAGGGGGCGTGGCTTACGGACGCGCCACGAGACGGTCCGCGACACGCGCGTGTAAATGAGCGGTAAGAGATTCCTAGACTAGACTAAGACCGTCCTTAACTTGCAAATACCTAATCTTAATATTCACTTATTATTGTAAGTACTCAGTGTAAGTAATGTAACTTTTAAGAAACAAATAACCGGTTTTTAAGAAACTGTCTTGAAAAAATCTGTATGAAAATCGATATGTATACGTATACATATACATACTATAATATCTAAGGATTCCCCTCAATTTCTCACGGATCCCATTAGCAGAACTGAATTTTGTAAATATGGGACCTTTTAAAATTAATTAAAGGATTTTCCAAATCGGTTGACGGATTTCATAGCATTCATTTGAATAATAACAAAAAACAACGAATTGAGCACCTCTGCCTTATTATGAAGTCGGTTAAAAATGGAAACACACATGACGAAATGTAACAATTACATAATTATAAATTAGGTATTATGGGTAAAAGTTACGACATTGATGCAAACAAATCTTCGAATAAAGGTCTCATGAATAGCCCCACATGTGTCTATAAAAATAATTCTTAACAAAAAATAACCGACTTTAAAATTAGGGATAACTCAAAAACTACTAGTCATATCTCGCTCATATTTAAGTGAGACCACATGACAAGCACCAGCTTTCGATTAAAAAAATAATCATCAAAATCAGTTCACCCAGTCGAAAGTTCTGTGGTAACAAACTCAAAAAAAATACAGTTGAATACCTCCTCCTTTTTTGAAATCGGTTAAAAATATATAGGTGTTGATAAATTAAATTAGTTACCATCTTGTTATGTTTCCGTGGCGTTTTGTTGTAACTATTTAACGAATAATTGTCCCACTGCTGGGCTCAGAGTCTCCTCTCACAATGTGAGGGGTATTAGGCTATAATCTACCACGCTAGCCAAGTGCGGATTGGTAGACTTCACACACCTTTGAGAACTCTCCGGTTTTACTTATTCAACGAATAGCGTAGCGTGAGGTTTCTCGTGCTGACGAATCATATTGTTATGTTCTACCGACTTTACAATAGTGAGTGCTTCGAGAAGTTGTTCGATTTGGTGCCTACTTCGCCTTTCCATCACTGCTCTACTCGCCGAAGATTGAAGTTCCATCCAAACAGATTGGACTCATGGAGAACCTTTATGATCTGATTCTAACAATCGTTTTTGTAACGTACGTGCAAACTGTAGATTGAGCTTCCTTCTGGGAAATTCTCGGAGCTCTATGACATGTGGTTCTTCAAATACGGTGTTAAAGAAGTTCTCCTGCAAGGCCGGCGTTCATTGCCGATTCCTCTGGTATGTGGTAAAATATATATCTATGACGACCCTGTAGCCTAGTTGGAAGCGACCATGCCTGCAAGCGAGAGGTCCCGGGTTAGATTCCCGGCCGGGGCAGATATTTATGTGACAGATAAATATTTGTACTTGGGTCATAGATGTTATTGTGATGTGTTAAATGTGTCGTCCATGCCACCCACGACACAGGTAATATAAACCTACTGCGGGGGTGTGAATATGTAAGCGTATATTTTTATATTTTTATATATTAAATCTGTTTATTAAATAAAATATGATTCACAAATAAATAACATTTAATAACTGTTAGCAATAAATCAAATAACCGAGCAATAATATAGTTCACAGGAAATATATAGTGTGTGCGCCTGTCGAATCTGTATATTATGATGTCATATCTGAAGGACATTCTTGTAACTGATGAGTATGTATATCACATTTTCTTGATATTTATTATCCTCAAAAATGATTAATAGGTTACGTGATTGTTTTTAATACTTTTTATGTAATGAGGATAGAAAAAGAGCTCGCAGTGTCGGCATTCCCGGCTGCCCATGGTTATGTACGACGCTGATATAAAAACTTGTAGCGGTACTTACCTGAAGTCGAACCGCCTTCAAAATTAAAACAAAATGAATTGAAAAATTAAAAAATAATGAAAAACTGAATTTCCTACTTATTCATTTACTTACAGTACTATTACTGCTTACAGTAGGTACTATTGCGGTTGCGGGTTTTATTTTCTAATTTATACTAGGTATAGTTACCCTTTAGTTTTCATCGTTCATCGTTCTTAGTTCATCGATCTTCATTCATTGACCTTTCTTTGTCGTTGATCGATTATTGTTCATCGGAATCGTTCAACGCTCATTCTTCATCTTTCATCCGTCGTGGTTTATTTTCATTTTTCGTTATTTATTTTATTTCTGCAACCTTTACCTGCTATATTATTTTGTGGAATATAAAGCAACATTTATTTTAAATGATTTTGTAGACAAAATGTCCTTTTAACTTAAAAAAATGATGTTTCTCTTTAATTTTTACTTATTTTACATACCATACCCCAGCGATTTTATTGCCTTGATAATAAAATTAAATGTAACTATCCAAATACCATCTATGATTACCAGCCATAGTTCAGTATGGAACGAGTGATGTCAATCGTTATAAGAGTAATGATTATCTTGTACCATGAATTCTCCAATTACATTAAGTATTACAGTTAATTGAACACCATTAAGTCCTGATAGGTGTCCTAATGAAACATCTTCATCGGATTAATCCTCGTATCGTATGCATGGAGTGAAGGATTGGCGCAGTGTCGCGTATACATAGCTCATTTACTGACGTGTGGATGTAATCAAATGATTGGAATGTGGCGGGTAAGATGGCGCTTTATTATTGACATAAAGCAAGCTTTAATTCGAAACAGCAATAGAATAAATCAACGTTCTATTAATGATTTTAAATCTGAAACGTATAAAAATCTAGTTGTAGCTTATTACAAGTACTATTATTTCTTCTGTGATTGTAGTAATTTATATTAGATGAGTCGTATTTGGTAGACATTTTTACAGTACCTTTTTATCATAATTTGTAATTTAAAAACTAGTATAAATTTAAAAATCTAAAACCCGCATGCTATCAAAAAAGCTATCATGATATATTATACCTTTTTGAAATATTTATGGTGAGCTCTTTAATTTAATACTTCTCTTTAATTGAAGTTAGGGATGGGCCGTAACCCCCACCCAAATTTTCAACTTTTTTTTTTGGAAAAACCGAAAATACCGTATATCTCTGAAACGGTGCGTCATATACAAATAAACCCCCCCCGTAGACCTCCTCACACTGTATTACATAAACCTTACTGGACCCACCCCTAACCCCCCACCCATATTTTCAAAATTTTTTTTGGAAAAACAAGAACCACGAACATAAGAAACACTATAATGCTTCCTATCTACGAATATATGAATTTATGAATTTATGTGTCTGTCTCTTTTTACTGTCCTTTTTTCGTTTCATAGAATTTCAAATGACAACAATGCTAAAGAAGTTTTCACTTAAAAAGTATAATTACAAATCATTTGAGTCCATACTATCACAGGGAATTTTATTTTTAGTGTGTGAACGTATCAGGGTTTAATTATAAAGGACTAGCACCTGCTCGCGCGGATTTAGAAGTTACGGCAATTTCGTTATGGAAATGAGGCAACGTAGAAGCGAAAATACAAATCCTGTTTATTCCCTATCCCGTGATAATTTCTAAAAATCGCGCATTAACACTTGTATCTGATTTTCTGTACCTATTGTAATCTAGCATTAGGTATCCTGTGTGTATCCTGAAATCTGTTTGGTTATCTTTAGGTTCAGGCTTAAAGGCTTTAGCTGGGTGTTGATGAATCATTCAGGACCTCACTTTCCATATTTTCTTACTAATGGTAATCATAACGTCACGCGTTTCAAGTACGAAGGTATTGTTGATCGAAGATGAAACTAATAGACGATAAACCGCTTGATGGTCACCATCTCTCAGGCATACCACCAATTTTTCACTCATATGAAAAACGATAAAGATAAAAACATATAACTAGTGGATACCTGGCGTGTTCCACTACGCTAAAAAATCTGATGAGAATGACAGATCAGTGTTTTTGTGCTGACGTTGACATTTTTGCGCCATCTTTACATAATTTAATATCTTCAAATTGTTGTAAGGTGCAAGTGAATAATCGGCTTTATCAATGAACCGAATGTGCCTAATGCATTGTTCTCAGATGAAAGAATAAATTCATCTGAGGCATTGTTTTAGTAGTCTCAAATCACCTTCGGATTATTGCCTTTCAAATGAAAGCATTTTGAGTCATATCGGTTGGATGGTTTCAGAGTCTATTAAGGACATCGGTACAACATTTTTTTGTGTTTTATACTTATATATAGGTAACAGTACTTATGAATTACAAAGCCGTAATTATATTTTCAATTCGTTTCATTTTAAACAGAGCATAGTAATAAGACCAGGCCATATTATGTGATATGACAACAAAATATTATGCAACGAAATGCTTCGCCCGGTCAAATGTCAATATATCTACTCGTATCAATTCAGAAAACATCTATCAAGCCAAGTTACAAGCGCTTTTGTCCCTACAAAGCGTTTTAACCGTAAAGCTTTACCCAAGCTGACCCCAATATCATTCATCAGCGGTGTTTGGGTGTTGCCAGGTTACGGTCACGTGACATTCCTACACACGTCGACCCCACATCCCGTCGTTAACATTTTATCCTGCAGTGCAAGGGTTAGCACGGGTTGTTTGTATAAAGAATAAAGGCAAATAATGGAGATTGTGATATGTTTTGTAGAAGCACAAATTCGTGCCATGATCCCCAAAATATATTTTAGGTATACATTAAACTTGTTAATGTTTCCAAGCTACAACAGTGTTAGTAATAAACAAACTCTCATTTACTGTCACCATGTAAATTAAGTAAACAACTAAATAGTTTTTAGTTCTGAGTATTATTAAAAGTTAAACTCAATGCATAGACATATGTATATACAATACTAGACAGACTGTTCAGCACTAAAAGTTTCGACACCTACGTTGACACCGTATGGTGCATTTTAGTCGACTGCGAGAAGCGAGACCAGTAGATGTCATTTTAGAAAAACCCAAAAAAGAAAGCAAATAACTAAAAAAAAGTAAATAACTATATTTTTACTTGCATTTTTAAAAATTATTTAGTGCAAAATATTTGATGTCCGCCATCTTGAACCGAATTTGACCGAACGAAGCGCTGTCACCAAGCTGTCAGTGAGTACGAAAAATGTGACACGGATTTTGTTCGGAACAGCCCGTCTATATATGAATTTAAGTCTATGGGCCTGTTTCACCATCTTCAAGTAGAGTCCTGAATAAGCTATTCGCCGGTTAAAGTGACGTTAAAGTGTCATTTTACATACACGAAATGTCAACTTAACCAACGAATAGCTTACTTCGGACTTACTTGAAGATTGTGAAATAAGCCGTGCGACTCTCAATGTACTATACCTACAATTAACAACTGAAATCTGACATAACAATAATACCTTTAATATGAATAAACTATGACATATTTTAGCGCTCATTAAATTGAATCTCTCGCTTAATTTGTCTCCAGCGTTGTCGTAGATATAATATTCCGCAACTGATTGTTGCTCCCGACATGGTCTGCTTGATTGGCCGTAATTTTAAAATGTTTGTAAGAAAATATAACAAAAGGCTGTTATCTATTTATACTTACTAGCTGCCCGGACAGACTTCGTTCTGTCAAAAGTTTACTATACTTACTTAATTACTATACGTAATTTATATATATTAAGATTATAAAATGAAGTCCCTTAGTCGCATTTGTCTGTCTTCATAAACGCGATAAACTCAAAAACTACCAAACGGATTTTGGTACGGTTTTCACCAATAGATAGTGTGATTTCTGAGGAAGGTTTAGGTGTATAACTGATTATGGTTTTATGTAAATTAACCGATATCCACGCGGGCGAAGCTGCGGGCAGAAACTAGTCTTCCCAATACTGCATTTATATTTTCATACAACGAATTACGACGAAAATTATTAAGCTCTCCTTATGTTGTGTATATCTCTACTTCTTCTGCTTCTCTTTATACTTCTTTAACAACTAGGTTCTTGGTTGGAAGTAGAATTTAGAATAGAATAGAATAGAATAGAATAGAATTTATTTCTTCAAGTTAACACTGCATTACAAATAGGCAATATAATATCTTACACTATACTTATAAAAGAAAGATGTTGAATAGCAGTAAGAACTTGACGAAATGGGGCCACACTCAGCACTGGCCGCAGCAAGCCACGACCGCTGATTTTCAGGGCGACCCTAATTCGTGTAGTTCGATTAGTGACATTAAACGCAAAACTAATATAATGAAATTAAATAAACATAAAAATCTAAATAACTAATAACGGAACCTATCAAATTATGTAATACAATCAAAATACCTCTCTACTATTACTACTACCATTAACCTCTCTTTTATTGCCCAAAACCAACGCCCAACTCCCAACTCCCAACTCCCGCGCATTTGTGCGTACGATCCTAAGTGTGTGTGTGTGTGTGTGTGTGTGTGTGTGTGTGTGTGTTGTGTGGGTGTGTCTGTGTGCAGCTGAAAGCGACTGTGTGTTTGTATGCGTGTGTGCGTGAGTGTGCGCGCGTGTGTGTGTGCGTGAGTGTAGAATCAGAAATCAGACTGAGACAGAAAAATCTGACTGCTTATACGAGATTCGTCTCTTGTGACTTTTGTAAGTCCAGAAGATGCTTCATATAGGATCTCTTGAAAGCTGCCGCAGTCTTTGAAGCACGAACAGGTGGCGGGAGGTTGTTCCAGCATTTCGTGGCGCTATATTTGAAACTACCAAGAAATGCTGCTGTACGAGATACAGGATACGCGAGAGCAAATGAAGACGCCCTTGTGTTTAACCGACTGTTGGAATCTTTCAGCCATCGCAGTTTGTCAAATAGATATTGGGGAGACTGACGATTGATTATTCCAAATAACAAACAGGCGAGGTGCAGTTGTCTACGGTGCTTCATTTTCAGAATATTAGCGCTATTTAAATAAGGAGTTACATGCGCTCTAGGCGGAATTGTAAAGCAGAATCTTGCGCAAGCGTTTTGAACACGCTGTATAAGATTCTGCGAGCGCATTAGAAGCCTTGGACCAATGACCGTGTCGGCATAGTTAAGTTTACAGAGTACTATACTATCACAAAGTTTTATGCGCAGATCTTGAGGTATGTACTCTCTAATCCTATACAGCACCTTTAAGCGGTAGAAGCAATTCCTAACGACACTTATTACGTGATTCTCAAAACGGAGAGATTCATCCATTATGACGCCAAGGTTGCGTGCTTCAGTAACTCTTACAATAGCACTATTCCTAACATTTATTTTAGGATCATGATCGGCAATTTTTTTTACTTGCTTCTTAGTGCCTATTATCAAAAAGCTGGTTTTTTGTGGATTAAGCACAAGAGCATTTTCTTGTGACCAGTCAGAAATGCGTAAAAGGTCCGCGTTTAGTTTTTCAACAGCTGAATTGGTTTCCGACGGATCAAAGGAAATGTATAGCTGTAAGTCGTCAGCATATATATGGTACTTACAATTTTTTATACTATTTGTTACATCGGCACTGTACAATATGTATAGTAGTGGTCCTAAAATAGAGCCCTGAGCAACGCCCCTTTTTATCGGCTTAGAACAAGATATGTTCTTTAAGCTCTGAAAATAAGTATCGAACCACTTAACCGCGTCCGTGCTAAGCCCATAATACGATAATTTCGCTAGAAGTAGTGGAATATTTATACAGTCAAATGCTCGAGTAAAGTCAAGCAGGACAAGGATAGTTCCTTTCCCCGAATCCTGAGCGGTAAGCAAATCGTCGACAACATTTATTAGGGCTGAGGCAGTGCTCCTATTTTGCCTAAATCCGGACTGCATACTGGGAAGAATATTATTTTTATCTAAATATGTAGTCAATTGGCTACAGGCAATTTTTTCAAGTATCTTAGACATATTTGGTAAGATGATAATGGGTCGAAGGTCCTTCAATTCCACAGCGTTATCTTTCTTTGGTATTGGTTTTACAAGCGCTGACTGCCACAAATCTGGAAACGTGTTAGTCCGAAAAGATGTATTAATAATACTTGTAATAAGCTGCAGGGAATTTGGTAACGTTAGGAGCAGCATTTCGAGCGAAATCCCATCTACCCCAACTGCGTTTGACTGAAGTGACCTGATCACCTTTAATACCTAATCCTCCGATACTTCATTGAAATGAAATGAAGAGGAGCCGAAACGATGGTATTCAAAATATGTGATTTTAGAGAGAGAAACATTATTGTCTCCTGGCACATCTAAAAAATGATTATTTATTTTATCAGCATCGGCTAATGTTACTGGGAGCTGAATTTCATTCTTAGGTTTAATAGTAATATGTTGCTTAAGATTTTTCCACATTAAATTAGGTTTATTAAGATTTGAGTTAACATAATACTTAAAGTATGCTTTCTTTTCCGAGTATAAAGCTGTCGAAACGATTTTTTTTAAATCCGTATAAAATATCTTATGTGAATCATTTTTAGATTTTCGACATCGATTACGTGCCTCGTTGCGCTTCCTCATCATTAATCTGATGTTATAAGTTACCCAGGGATGCTGAGAGTCTCTGACGTGTATTGACTTAAATGGAGCATGCACATCAAAAAGACATAGCAATTGACTAGTAAACTGGGTAACCATCTCATTAATACTTGAGAGTTGCTGTATGTAGTCCCAGTTTATAAGCATTAAATCCTCGCGGAACTGTTCTAAATTCATATCTTTTAAAGGTCTGTAACAAATTTCCTTCGAGGGTAGGCGATGTCTGACGGCATTAAGTTGACACGTTACAAGACCATGATTACTCAATTCTTTTATAAGTGAAACCTTAACCTTAGTTATTGGAGCGTCTGAGCAAATTAAATCTATAAGTGTCTCACTATAATTTGTAAAATGGGTTGGTTCATTAACGTGGAGGTTTAAATTATGTACGCTTAGAAACTCTAGTATAAGTTTTGAGTTTACATTATGCTTATTTGATAAATCTACATTAAAATCACCTAATAGCATTGAATACTTATGCCACGCAAAAGATGATAGGGAGTCTGTGAGCGCACCAATAAATTTTTGCAAGGACAGCCAGGGTGGCCGGTAAGCGGTGCCAATAAGTAATGACTCACCGTTGACAACCGCACTCAGCCACATTTGCTCAACCATGCTCGTGACAGGGTGAGTAAGAACCTGATACCTTAAACCTTTTTTTAAGTAGAAACCTACCCCCCCGCCACGGGAACGAACTTCAGTCGGACGCGGGACATGGGTCAGGCGGTATCCGGGCACGACCGGCGCACGCCCCTCCTCTCCCCGCCGCAACCAGGTCTCGTTAATCGCGAGAATATCTATTTCATGGTCCAGCACCGCAGCTATAAATTCCTCATGATTAGTTCCCAGCGAGCCAGGATTTAACAGACCATCCTTAAACTTTTTTAGTTTAGTCATAATAGATAGAAATAAAAACTATAAAGGGTGGCAAGTAAATAATAATGATTATAATAAAACAAAAATTAAAATATAATTCATTATTTAGCGCTGTATTCGTGTAAAGTATTATATGTAAAGTGGGGTATTGTGTATGACAGGTTTTATTAGTTTTAATATGAATGAAGTTATGTAAAGCGTAGTTCAGATGAAGGTATATATCAAGAGGCAGGCGGTAGCTTGAGAGAATCTTATGTAATGACATATTTATCTCGCAGAGGTCAGCAATCGTATTATTGTTAAGAAACAATTTAAAAAGTGGTACGTATAAAAACAAAAGGATTTTTACAAACAATATTGGAATATAAAATTGGCAAATAAAGTTGTAAATATTTATGAATACGAGTAAAGGGCTGTTTTTGATTAAGTTACAAATTATAGTAGCACAGATAGAAGTAACAGTTAAATTAAGAACTATTTCCACTGAAGACTTTTTCAATGTCGGCCTCCTTCCGTATACGAAATGACTTCGAGCCGGCATCCCGCCTAACGTAGATTTTGCCCTCGCGGCACCACGTGAACCTCCATGATTTGCTGCGGGCCTCCTGGCGTGCCTGGTGAAAGAGCCGACGATTGTACCATGTGAGGCGCTCATTAACGAAAAAGCGGCGTGGTCGAGCGGACTCGATGATGCCGGAGGTGTCCACATCACGGCGTGCGCGCGCGGTTCTGAGCAGCTCGGCGCGGAGAGCGTGGCGCGCGAGCCTCACCACCAGGGTGCGCGGCCGCGCGTCGGTGACGCCGGCGGCGTCAGCACTCCCGCTGGCGCCGTGACGGTGGCTCTTACCCCTTCGTTCCGCGTGTACCACGTCCTGCTCGCCAATGGACACACCAATCTTTTGTGCCAACGTTGTGACGATGTGCACGGGATTTTCACCTGGTAGCTCCTCTAGGCCTGTGATTTCCACATCAGTGGAATAACTGTGTTGATCGCGATCATTCAATCGGCGCTCTATTTCGGACTCAATATCAAACTCGGAGCCGGCCCCGATCTTCGTTTCGACTTCAGACAGTCGCTTAGTGACATTGTTTACTTTACTCTCTACAGTACTGAGTCTGCTATTATGATCGGCCAGCGACGCATTAATTTTTAACAGATCCTGCCTGAATGTTACGATGTCCTGGCGACAGTGTGTCAGTTCTTGAAGAATGGTGTTCAATTGTGCCCTAATCATTTTTACTTCCTGGGCCATATTAATTTCATCATTATGCGTAGCCGCGGAGGTCTCACTACTATCTGTGTCCGGGCTCGTGACGCATGAGTGCGAAGTAAATCCTTTCTTTTGTTTTAACTTACACGCCTTACACACCCATTTGGTAGGAATAGTAGCATCGACTTTGAACCCAGTACATCTGCAGTGGAAGATACTTGCGCAAGCGTCGCATTTGACCGCATCATTCGTTAAGGAAGCGAACTTCCCGCAGTTTCCGCATTTTGACGTCATTGTTATTGGGGGGCGCCTTTGAGCGTGCTGACAAATTAAGTACCTATTTACTGCAGAAGTGAATGCACGTTGTTAAGGTGCGTGACCTTGCTAACCGAGTAGCTAATTCCCAAAGTTATAGATAGATGGCGCTTTTTTTATAATGTTAGTAATTGGGGATTATTTTCGTTAAAATATTGTTTATTTAAATAATTATGTACATAAAACACAGCACAACACAACCACCGATCCGAACAGCACAATTTTTCACCATAAACTTTAAGAGACAACAGTAACTGCAAAGTTATTTTGCAAGTTGAATACGTTGCACTGTTTGACAGTCAGCTGATAAACAAAACACAGAAATGACTGAGATCGAAATCTTCCTATGGATACTTTTATATTTTTAGCTTAGCAAATACGTTCACAACTATACTGTCCAGTTATTGTAAACTTTAACACGGTTTAATCAAACGTAAACAATTTATCAATTCAGAGAATGCAAAATGACGTAGGTATTAACACCACCAACCGAACTACCCGTAATTATTAGTATTTCACTTCTGGAGACCTCTTTTCCTGGAGATTTCTACGTATCATGTACCGATAAGTGGTGTTTTATATCCCGTACAATTGTATGCATGTACACAAACAATAAACGTAAATCTTGCAAAATTGACAAGTTTACAACAGACGAAACGATACAGCTTTTAGTTACCTCATTATTGCGCCTTGTTACCCTAGACAAACGTGTTACCCTTAATGAAATTTACCACCTGTAAATTAACAGTAACAAACAGTATTTGTACTACGCTTGAATGTAAATCAGCCGTTAACGTTCTGAATACCAAATGTAGTACGCAGATTAAAGGAAGGAGATTTAAATAACCGAAACCTAAGGAGCGATTTAAATAACCGTTAGTGACTGAGTTGGGGCGTTAAATACACAAAATGTCAGGATATATGCTTACATATTCATCCCTATTTTTGCGTTTCCGTAAACGCGGGTGGCATGGATATACATCACAAACACGCACAACTCGTGTAAGAACATTTATTTGTCACATAAGTATTCATGATAACGTTGCGATAACGCATCGCATTGCGGTGCAGTGAGACATCGTTTTTGTCGTCCGCTGACGCCTTGTAACCTCACCCTTATGCTACGAAATCGCTCGTATCGTAATACAAGAATTGTCAAATTGGATGCAAGAAAAGTTTTTGTAGTTTTCTTTGAGAGTTATCGAAATAGTTATATCGTGTTAGGACTGTTGGGGATAAATATAATTTAGAATTATTATAGAGTTTACTACAGGTATTAACAGGTTATAGGTTACTACAGGTAGGTAGTAAATATAAAATGGCTAAGAATGGCCTATGTTTTGCCTATGTTATGCCCATAAGGATTTTATACGTAGGTACGAGTGCTAGAGGTATTGATTATATTAATATTTTTTTTATTAATGCAAGCCTGTCTAAGCTGGTCACTTAGTGGTCAGGGAAAAAGCGGCCAAGTGCGAGTCGGACTCGCCCATGAAGGGTTCCGTAGCAGCAAGTAACATAATATAAAAGTTCTTGTAGTTCGTTGTAACTTTGATCAATGTTTTTTGCGGTTTACGATTTATGACGTATTAAAAAAATACTACTTACTAGATCTCGTTCAAACCAATTTTCGTTGGAAGTTTGCATGGTAATGTACATCATATATATTTTTTAGTTTTATCATTCTCTTATTTTAGATCTCTTATTTAGAAGTTACAGGGGGGGGACACACATTTTACCACTTTGGAAGTGTCTCTCGCGAAAACTATTCAGTTTAGAAAAAAATTATATAAGAAACCTCAATATCATTTTTGAAGACCTATCCATAGATACCCAACACGTATGGGTTTGATGAAAAAAACATTTTTGAGATTCAGTTCTAAGTATGGGGAACCCCCAAAATTTATTGTTTTCTTTCTATTTTTGTGTGAAAATTTTAATGCGGTTCACAGAATACATCTACTTACCAAGTTTCAACAGTATAGCTCTTATAGTTTCGGAAAAAAGTGGCTGTGACATACGGACGGACAGACAGACAGACGGACAGACAGACAGACATGACGAATCTATAAGGGTTCCGTTTTTTGGCATTCGGCTACGGAACCCTAATAAAAGCGAATCAAATTCGGGTTTCTAGTTTATGATATTTGACACAGATAACCTGTACCAAGACAACGGCCGGCGGGCATCTCAGGAATTTACCAGAGGAGATTTGTTCGTGACTCCACGCAAATATCATCTCTGCTGATTGTTATGTAACATAGCAATCCCCAGCCATAACACAAACGTTTATGGCATAAGTTTATATACCGGGAACAGGAATTGAAATTGCATAAAGATTTAGGTGTTTGTAAGAAAGTTTCTTCTTAGTCAATTTTTTCGGGCATCAAAAAAATGTCATGTTTACGTAGCCTTTTACATACCGAATAATATCTACCGATTTTGTTTTGCGGGTGATTTTTTTATAAAGATTACTATATTATTATTATTATTACACTCAATTGTTTGCATTATTTTTGGGTCACCACTTTTAGCTTACTAAAAATTAATTAATATAAAATTATTTTTATGAGACAAAAGATATCCAAAGTTACGAATTCTGCAATTTAGCAGAGATAATGAAAAGAAAGGGTGCCAAGTTTCGTGTGCCCTATTGTGCCTGTTATTTTATCTTCAAATCTTTGGAGTCGTTTTAAACAATCACGCGCGTAACAACTTGACTTGTTTAAACCGTTGATATTGTGTTTTCTATTTTCATTTTCATAATTAACTTTTAATACTTCTCATCTTATTATGAGTATAACTATATTAAAGATTTTTTTCAAATTATTCAAATCGTAAATTAAAAAAGTTTGAAACTTTCAAAAGTTGAAATAAAATAAATGAGTTTCAATGCGGTTTCAATCGTCGATTGTTATTTTCCGACACAATCCATTGAACAAGGCATGCTAAACCCATACATAATATAATAATGATGGCTTAATAAACCTTAGGCGTAAACCAGCAACTCTTGTATTTAAACAATGATAAAAATAAAATTATAGGTAACATGGAAATACAATTCATCTTTTTTGGTAGGCTTTATTTTTCCTCTATCCTTTCGTTGATCCACTGTTTCGGAAGGCCCTGTACATGATTTAATCGGTCCTTCAAAAACCGCCCATACAACATAGACTTAAATTACAACATAGACTTAAATATATAGACGGGCTATTTCAAACTAAATCCGTGTCATATTTTTCAAGCATTTTTCATACTGTGACAGCGCTTCGTTCGGTCAAGTTCGGTTCAAGATGGCGGATATCAAACATTTTGCACTAAATATTTGTTTTAAATGTAAGTAAAAATATAGTTATTTAGCAATAAAATTATAGTTTAAATTAATGATTAAATTATGAAAATTGGTCCAAATAATCTATACTAATAATATAAAGAGGAAAGCTTTGATTTTTTGTTTGCATTGAATAGGCTCCGAAACTACTGAACCGATTTCAAAAATTCTTTCACTGTTGGGAAGCTACACTATCCCCGGGTAACATAGGCTATAGTATATTTTCAAAATATTAGGGATCCTTAATAAAACTCCAATAAGTTGTAAAAAAATAAGAAAACCGAAGCAAAGCGAGGGCGGTTACTCGTCTCAAATAAAGTTCAAACGTAAATAATGAAGACATTATAACTGTGCACAATAAGCAATATGCGTTTTATGTGTTCTTGACCGGGCGGGGTTTTTCAAAAATGACATAGCTACTTGTCTCGCTTGCTCGCAGCCGACTAAAATGCGTTGGCATCATCTGGTGTCAACGTAGGTGTCCAAACTTTTAGTATTGAACAGCCTGTCTAGTATAATTATATACATACATATGTATAGGCATAGCATTAGCATAGGTATAGCATTGTAAGGCCTATATAGGCCTTACAATGATTAGGTACTTATTTAATAAAGTATCATAACAATATAATATTTCAAATAAAACTGCTAGCTTTAATTTCTAACGTAGCATAAAGATAAATACTATACGAGTTAGGTACTCCACTTACACTTCCTCGAAGTCTCCTTCGACGTGAAAAAGGCTATTTTCTGATAAGGAAAGGGTTTACGAAATTTATTGCATTTTGTTTTCCTGTATCTACATCCTATACCTACTTAGAACTCTGTGTTCATACTGTTCATACAACAACAAATATACGGACTTTACTATTAACACGGACCTTAAAAAAAGTCGAACGTAATCCCAACAATAAATTCAGTGAAGCACCCATAGTAATACAACGCTCTATTCGTACAAGTACACACACCCACACTTTGACACCATACTGCGTCAATCGCGAATCAAAAGTTACGCACACATGGTAAACGGGCGGCCATTGCTATGTTCTTCACTCTCGATTAGACGAGGTTACGTCCATCTTTTTTTCAGGTCCGTGACTATAAACTACGGAAAACATAAACTGACCAAGTCACCAAGCCAACGAAGGTGTGATCAATCAAATAGTTTCTATATTATAAAGTTTTGAACGAAACTTTACCTACCATTAAAGGATTTCATGTGCACAGTTTTCCTTGTAGAATATTAAAGTGAACAATTATTTAAGGGTTGGGGATAGAAGTTTTTCTATGTATTCGCGAGCCTTCGTCCATTGGGAAATTATACGTTTATAACTTTTACGAATACGAGTAAGTAGACAAACTATTTCCTATTTCTACTTCCTGTCTATAGATTAACCAAACTTTATAAAACTGCAGATATCGACTACCAATGTTATGTATGTAATGTATGTAATGTTAATACCATTATTAGGGTTCCGTACCCAAAGGGTAAAAACGGGACCCTATCCTGTCCGTCTGTCTGTCTGTCTGTCACCAGGCTGTATCTCATGAACCGTTATAGCTAGACAGTTGAAATTTTCACAGATGGTGTATTTCTGTTGCCGCTATAACAACAAATACTAAAAACAGAATAATATAAATATTTAAATGGGGCTCCCATACAACGAATGTGATTTTTTGCCATTTTTTGTTATCGGCAACTAGTCCATTGAAATGTTACATTTTTTAGGCCTTACCTTGCGTTTTTTAGAGGACGCAATTTTTTTTTTGATGTGTAGGGGGGGTCAGTGTAATGCTAAAACCAAGTTTGTGGGGTCGCCACCCTTGTCCCACGGCCGCCATCTTGAAAATAGGGGTTGAAATGGTTTTTACGATACATCTCTTAAACTATTTATTTGATAAAAAAATTGTTAACATTTTTTGTTGCAAATTAAATTCTCTACAACTTTGGTCCAGTAACTTTTGTCATAAAACTATAAATAAAAAAGTTATAAGTGAAAATGTTCAGAAAAAAAAATGTATCCTTCTATGCATTATTTCAAGCTCTTGCCTGCTTTTGATGTCATTAAATGTATGGAACTATTGTTGGATCTTACAGATCGTACACTTTGGTGGAAATAAATTTCAGTATTGCCATACAAAAAATAATAATTTTCATACAAATGTATCCTTCTATGCATAAATTCAAGCACTAGCCTGCTTCTGATGTCATTTAAATGTACAGGACTATTGTTGGATCTTATAGATCGCACACTTTGGTGGAAATTTTCAGTATTGCCATACAAAAAATAATAATTTTCATACAAATGTTTCCTTCTATGCATAATTTCAAGCTCTAGTCTGCTTTTGATGTCATTTAAATGTACAGGACTATTGTTGGATCTTACAGATCGCACACTTTGGTGGAAATAAATTTCAGTATTGCCATACAAAAAATAATAATTTTCATACAAATGCATCCTTCTATGCATAATTTCAAGCTCTAGCCTGTTTTTGATGTTATTAAAATGTACTAAACTATTGTTGGAGATTACAGATTACAGACTTTGGTGGAAATGAATTTTAGTATTGCCATACAAAAAATAATAATTTTCATACAGGATACATTATCCTTCTTTGCATAATTTCACGCTCTAGCCTGCTTTTGATGTCACTTAAATGTATAGAAAATGTTCACATTTTCGCTTATAACTTTTTTATTTATAGTTTTACGACAAAAAGTTACTGGACCAAAGTTGTAGAGAATTTAATTTGCAACAAAAAATGTTAACAAATTTTTTTTATCAAATAAATAGTTTAAGAGATATATCGTAAAAACCATTTCAACCCCTATTTTCAAGATGGCGGCCGTGGGACAAGGGTGGCGACCCCACAAAATTGGTTTTAGCTTTACACTGACCCCCCCTACACATCAAAAAAATAAAATTGCGTCCTCTAAAAAACGCAACCCTAAATGTAACTTTTCAATGGACTAAACAGGTAGACGCCTATGTTGTATAGATAATGGTACGGGACCCTTCATGCGCGGGTCCGACTCGCGCTTAGCTGGTTTTTTTTTATTAACGCTACACGCTAGGATTAGGTACGTGTGTCGTGCATACATGCCTTGGACAACACGCAGAGACAAGAACAAGCACACCCAGATCGAGAACAGATATTCAAACTCATCATTAAAATTTCTGTCTCGCTGGGAATCGAACCCAGGACCCTTGGCACGACGGTCCGGCATATTAACTATAACGCCACAGGGATCATCGAAACTATGATAATATTTACGAATAATAACATCCCATTTCCACTTAATTGCGAAATCATTGTCGTTTAGACTATATCGTACAATACGGCCGACGTATCTTGGCGCGTCTGAACATAGGCTTTGCGAACTTTAGTGTGTGTAAGACAGAGATAGTGACACGAGCATGCTAACGTGTGACTGAGACACGATACGCCGCGTACCGAGTTTTGCAGAATTGTGTTACTGCGCAGCCTTCTGCGCGAAGTTTAGATGCGCCAAGATACGTCGGCTGTACTGTACCTTGGGGGGCACTAAAAAGCACTCTCCGCCCACGTCTATAAACACTAATAACACATATTAGTCACAATGTCCTTAGCTTTAGGCTTTGATGACTTTGCAGATAACAGTAATGATGCGTGTCGCGTAAGTGTGATCCATTTATGACGACCCTGTAGCCTACTTGGTAGCGACCCTGCCTGCGAAGCGAGGGGTCCCGGGTTCGATTCCCGGCCGAGGCAGATATTTATGTGACAGATAAATATTAGTAATCGAGTCATGGGTGTGATTGTGACGTGTTATGTGTCGTCCATGCCGCCCCACAGTGTTTTTTTTGCCCCAAAAAAGTGACATTAATTTTTAACTGCAGATTTCTACTCAATAGTTCATTACAAATGCTAGAGTAGAACTCCCACGTGTCAATTATGTATACTTTTTTTTTAAATGTTTAAAGTTTTCAAGGGTCCAAAGGTCAAAATACTAAAAATAATTCATAAAAAAATAATTTAACATAATATAGTTTCACTTGTATTGCAGGTTTATGAAGCAATTCTAGATGCATACTTTCCCGTTTTTATTTTATCAATAATGATAATAGAAGCCACAATAAAAAATGTTTTATCGAAATCAGTATTTATTTTATTATAATTTTTCTATCTCGAAGTAGAACCTCTCTCTGGTACAAATACATTCCTTATACTAAGGTTTATCACCCACAAAAAAATGACTTTCAACTTGGGCCTAGGTTTCGAGAAAACGATTTTAATGTACTGAGGTCAAAAATCCAAATTTAGGGTTGTCACAAAAAGGTCGAATCCGATTCACCTTTCAAAGCGACGGTAATTTCACATTTAAACGTAACATAATGCTGATTTTTAAAAACCAAAAACCATAAAAAACATTATTGATCCAAATCTTGAATAATCTATCAATCTATTCCTTAAAGGGGATCCAACATTTTTTTATGGAACCTGGCATCCCTACAAGTCCGCCATTTTGAAAAACCTCAATTCGGCGGCCAGTGATGAAACGTGCGTCAATCGATAGAATAAATGATTATGATCAAAAAGTATTCAGTGATGAAATGTCGTAAGTGATATACTTTCTGAGATATTTGAGTTCAAACCGTAGAAAAATAAAGAAAAAAACTTTGTTTCGGCGGATATTGATAAAACATGTATCAATCGATAGACTAAATGATTACGATCAAAAAGTATTCAGTGATAAGATGTCGTAAGTGATATGCTTTCTGAGATATTTGAGTTCAAAACCGTACAAAAATAAAGCAAAAAAACTTCGTTTCGGCGGACATTGATAAAACTACGTCAATCGATAGGCAAAATGATTACGATTAAAAAGTATTCAGTGATAAAATGTTGTAAGTGACATACTTTCTGAGATATTTGAGTTCAAAACCGTAGAAACTGATTGCAACCAGTATAATATACATATGTAGACAGTAGTCATTGTGTTTAACAATTTCACCTAATAATGATTTAATATTAATCGTTAGTATTGTTTGAGATAAAAAAGCTGCTTACTTTAGATAATATAAACTTAAGGTCAAAAAAGTGACAACCCTAACTTAAACTTTTAAAAATCGTTTTCTCGAAACCTAGGCCCAAGTTGAAATTAATTTTTTTGTGTAGAATTGCTTCATAAACCTGCAATACAAGCGAATCTCTATTATGTTTAGTTTTTTTTTTACGAATTATTTTTAGTATTTTGATCGCTTGACCTTTGAAAACTTTAAACATTAAAAAAAAAGTATACATAATTGACACGTGGGAGTTCTACTCTAGCATTTGTAATGAACTATTGAGTAGAAATCTGCAGTTAAAAATGAATGTCACTTTTTTGGGGAAAAAAAACACTGTGCGCCCGCGACGCAGGTAATAACCTACTGCGGGGGTATGGGGGTGTTAGCATTTATTATTCTTTATTTATTTATAAACTACATTCTTGCAATAAAATTTGATTTATATAAACCAACTTCCGGGAATTTTGTACACGTGTAACCCGGACGGCGCCGTCGATTCTGGTGAGCGGCTGAGTAAGCAACAGCGGGCGCGATTGGTTTTTGGATGGGTGACCGCCAGTGGCAAAAAGTCTTGAGGATTTCCATGCTTCAAAATGCACATAAAGGATCGACCCGGTTGATATCAAAAGATAACAGTCCTTAAGCCATGTCGGAGGCCTTCGAATGACATGAAAACTTCCGACTATAAGTAGATGTAAGGCCGGTTTAAAACCAATTAAACCAACCCGTTTTAAAACGAAAAAAACCGTTTAAAACCGAATTCAACCATTTTTTCGGTTTTAAACCAAACTCACACTCTCGCATGAGTCTTCTATTCTAGTGTGTGTAATCATAAGTAAAGGTAGGTATACCTACGTACTCTACTTTTCGTGTAGTAGGTACTGTAGGTAGGGCATTTCTTTTGATTTTCTATGAACTAGGTACCAAATTAAAACAAAACATGACGTCAGGTGAGCTGAGCCGTAAAACACAGTTCTTCTATTTTTGTAAGCGAGTTTTCAACCGTTTAAAACGGTTTATTTGGGGTTTAAAACGGCAAAAATTGGGTTTAGATTTACATCTATACTTCTGACACTTGGATTGGGCATTAACCCCTTCACCGATCCGCACTAGGTAGGTACAGTATAGTATAATCTAGGCCTCTCAAGAGACCCGTGCTCAGCAGTGGGCCGTGAATGTGTAGAAACAATTCAAGGGAAATTCCTTGATATTCACATACATACATGGATTCCAACATCAGACCCGACTTTGATAAATATGGGACCAATTTGGAAATTTTTGAATTCTGTTAAAAATAGGATTTAAATGTTCTCAAATCAGGACAACAAGAAATGCCAGTTTGTCAATAAAGACTTGGTCCATAGCAGAATGAATAACTAAAACAAATTAATTAATTTTGTTAAATAATTATTTAATCGTAAATTAGGAAATTGCCAAAACCAATATTATAGGAGTTAGTACCAAGCTAAGTAGGTACATTATTATTATCATGAATAAGTAGGTACTTAGTTTAAGTTTAAGTTACAAGAATAATAATTATAACAAGAGTTTCACCTCAATTTACCCTGTTTAGAAAATAAGGATAGGAGGAAAAGTTTTATGTAGGAGGAAAAGAAAAAAGTTAAATTCCAAGTTTGAAACTAACACGCCCGTTATCTTGGGCCGAAGCCAAAATTCGGTTCGGAAAAAGAAATTAAAACGATTTTTTCCGAGTTTTCCGGTAACATTGCGGGCAATATTATAAATTTACGACATCCCATATTTTTATACAATACTTACGAGTTTAATTCTCGCTTTATTAGTTACCAGATTTACCAAGGACATACCTTCTACGTACTGCCATTATGTCCGGGTCGAATGAAATAAATCAGTCGATATACCTAAGCAAGTAGCACAAAATAATGTGAATAAATGTCTTTTTATGACTTTTATTCTATACTAGTGATCCGCCCTGGTATCGCTCCGGTAGCACTAATACCACCAAAAGAAAATAAAACGTGTGTATGTACATAAGTACGCACGTAAGGGGACATCCATAAATTACGTCACACGTTAGGGGGGAGGGGGGATCGATATAGTGTGACAAGGGGTGGGAGGGGGTTCTAAATTTCGTGACGTCACATTTCAAAATCGAATAATTGGTATGTACCTATAGGTAAATATAAAAAAGCAATTATTGGAAATAAAACTTATTTCGGAACTGCTGTTTTAATTTAATAATTTCTAGGTGTAGGTAATTTCATACTTAATATGTGACGTCACACTAGGGGGGCGAGGTCTCACAAATGTGACCACATGTGACAAGGAGGGGGGAGGGGTCAAAAAATCATGAAATTAGTGTGACGTAATGTGTGGATGGCCCCTAAAAAGTTATTCTTCTTTGGCGTAACAGAACAAAAATAGCTAAAGATTTCATAAAAGTTTGTAAAAGGAATCGGTTATCAGCTAACTTTATCGTGTCGCTTTTTGGCTGTCGTTGAGCGCGCGCATCGTAAAAATTTTACTCTCATATTTTTTTCTAAACGCGCCAAAAAAAGTATATTATTATCTTCAAAAATCCGTTAATCCAATCGCTAACAAACTTCACAGGATCACACAGCGCGGTGCGAGGCAATCTTGGTGATTTTAGTGTCCATATAGAACTACTATATACTTGCACCTGAATAATTTTTCATGTTTACAATTAATGTGCATTAAATATAGTTATTATTTCTCCGATTTCATCGCTTGATTCGCTGTTACAAAACTACCAATTCATGTATCCATCCATAGAAATATAACAAGTTAATAAGTTTAAAACTAAACACACGCTTAGTGTAAATGAACTAACGCCCCAACTCAGAGTCACTAATCGCTCCTTAGCATGGCCGTAGCCACGGTGGGGCAGGGTGGGGCGCTTGCCCCACCCTAGCTCTGACCTGTAATGTACCTAATCAAACTTAAAAAACTTAATTATCTAGGTACTCACTACAATACTTAATATCTGTAAGAAAGTTCACACTCGACAGTCGTCAAAACAAAAAGTTACATATTATTTTAGACTGCTGCCCCACCCTGAGCCCATGGCTGGCTACGCTGATGCTCCTTAGTACAGAATTTGTATGGTGATTCTTTACTAAGGAACGATTAAAGTAACGGTTAGTGACTCTTGACTTGGGGAGTAAATAAATTAAAATTGTGTCTGTGAGACTTCACTCTTATGGAACAAAACCTGAGTGTAATAGTTATGTAACGAATATTCGCAAAAATCATGCGCATTCGCGAATGTGACAAATCCAACATTCATTAGATCACTAGTGAGTACAGTGCGACCAACTTATCTGTGAACTGAGGGAGGGCGCTGTCGAACGCATTGGACCAATCACTGGGACGCAATTCGAGACGTCGTAAATGTCAATGTCATTCATTGACATTAACACAAAGAACTTCAGAATGGGGCAGCATTAGTTCCAATTTTCGCCATTTCACAGATAAGTTGGGCGCACTGTACGTATCATGTAATGCTTATCACAACGATGCATTATCATCAGAAGAGCAATGTGTAAAATTTTTACTTAGAATAAGTGGAATTAGGTCTAATTAAACTTGCAAGGTTTGACCCACATAAACAGGGTAATCTAAATACCTAACAAGTGCGTCAGGCCACGCGCAATGTAGGGTTCTGAAGTAGTAAGTTTATCGACTATTACTCATTAAGTACTTATGCTAACATAGCCGTGATAGTTTTCCTTGTAAATTCATCATATACCCTATTTTAGAGAATTTTTGCACTTGTCCAACTCCAGCCGTTTAGCCAGCAGGAAGGGGGACACTTGACTCTAACCAAAATTAGCACTTTAAAGCCAAATATATCGCAAACGGACCCTTAATTTCAAAAATGGTCTTAGAAAACCCATAGTATTTTGGAACACCTTTTCAACGATGTACCTACCCCACACTATAGGGTACGCGATGAAAAAAAATCATCCTCATGTTACCTATGGGGGAGGTACCCTGAAAAAAAAATGTTTTTCAATATTTTATTCTATGATTCTAGTTTTAAGAAATATACAATGTACATCCCAGCCAAATTACAGCTTTCTATAAGGGTCTCGGCGCTTTATTTCGGAAAAACGGACGGACGGACGGACACGACGAAACTATAAGGGTTCCGATTTTAATTCGGAACCCTAAAAAGAACAGATGTGTGCGTCAATATCATTTATTTAAGTATGTCAGCTAACTTTTATTAACAAAATAATTTAACAAATATTAATTTAACGGTGCTTAAACGTATATTAATTGGATTCGTAAAGCTTTCTAAATCGTATAAATAATTTGAGAAACTCGATTTAAAGTTCAAATGGCAATTAGTAACGAGTTCAATTAAGGGCAAGGATTTTAAGTAAAATTTTATGTTGTTATTACTGGTAGCTAAGCCAGTCCGTTTTGGGAGGTAGTTGAATGTGAAAAATTGAAAATATGTCCTCATATTGTAATTGCATTCTATAATTCTGTAAATTGTTATAAGCTCAGAAAAGCTTGCAAATTATGATTTCCATGTTGCCAGGACGTTCGCTGGTCCATTTTAGTCTAAAGGGATTAGGACGCCTTTAGGTACCAAAAATAGACTGGTTAATCGATTGGTTAAATGCTACACAGTCATTTTAACAATTGCTGTAAAGACAATATCCAGTTTTTTGTATTCCGTAGTCAAAACGGACTCATAATTAATTAAAGATATTAATCATGTCCGTCCTTCCGTCTGTTTGTCCTGTGGGAATGTAGTCTCTCACCTCACTTTACTTTTACAATAGGGTTTTTAAATAAAACTCCTGGTACAATTAATATCACTGTAATTCTCCACAATTGCTTATGATCACTTTAGCTGACGTTGTCCCACTCTTACTGCCGTACCTCTCCATTTTCTTGACGACATCCAATCCGGATATCACGTGCCCAAATACCACATGCTTACCATCAAGCCAGTCCGTTCTGAAAAAAAAGGAAAAAATATATTTTAACATTTTTTATTTGAAATTTGCCGGCAAACAAGGTGACTCTCCACTTTGACTATCCACGTTTTTTATGGAAAGGAAAACTAATTGGATAAGTGACCGTTACTGGCAAAATTTTCTTTAGCGCCACCGTGCTTCGGAGGGCACATAAAACTGTCAGTTCCGGTTGATATCGTAACATTAATTAAACCTGAATACTCTAGGCCTTAAGAGGATAACACTGGGTCCGTGGTTACGTGGACTCGTAGTCCTAGTCAGTAGTGGCTAGTTAATGGCTTAAAGACACTTAATTCAACAACTTAGCAGTGCATAGGAAGAACTGGGAGCCATTAGTGTTGGGTCCAGAGTTGGCCATGCTCAGTATGTTGGCCCTAGCAGCGGCCAACATCAACACTGTTCTTCCGACAAAAACTTACTTAGCAGTGCACAGGAAGAACTGGGAGCCATTGGTGTTGGGTCCGGAGTTGGCCATGCTCAGTATGTTGGCCCTAGCAGCGGCCAACATCAACACTGTTCTTTCGACAAAAACTTACTTAGCAGTGCACAGGAAGAACTGGGAGCCATTGGTGTTGGGTCCGGAGTTGGCCATGCTCAGTATGTTGGCCCTGGCAGCGGCCAACATCCACTGTACATCCGATAAAAAACTTACTTAGCAGTGCACAGGAAGAACTGGGAGCCATTGGTGTTGGGTCCGGAGTTGACCATGCTCAGTATGTTGGCCCTAGCAGCGGCCAACATCAACACTGTTCTTTCGACAAAAACTTACTTAGCAGTGCACAGGAAGAACTGGGAGCCATTGGTGTTGGGTCCGGAGTTGGCCATGCTCAGTATGCCGGGCCCGGTGTGCCTCAGCGTGAAGTTCTCATCCTCAAATTTCCGGCCATATATCGACTTGCCACCTGTTCCATTGTTGTTTGTGAAGTCGCCGCCTTGACACATCTTTATACTACTGTTAAGGGTCTTTACAACAATAATTTTAAAGGTAATAAGAATAACAAGATTGACAAACAATCTAAATTTTATATGTGAATAAGGTGTGAAAAGTTTATCTAACTTTCAGTTTTTTTATAAGCAAACACTGGCAACATTTCCAAAAAATATGATAAACAAGTCACCTGATGAAACACTAAAGGCATAATCATGGGGTTTCCAGCCATGAAAAAACATAACATAACGTCTCATCTTGGGTAAAAAGGATACAAAATCTGGTATAATCCGGTGAAAACTGCTTCCCTGGTACCCAAAGCCTTTCTCGTGAGTACATAGCATCCTGAAGTTCTCCGCAGTCTTGGGCACTATGTCAGCTCTCAGCATCATGATAATCCTTCCAATCTCCTGCTTGCCAACACTGATATCGAAGTATACCTGAGGATTCCTCTTTTCTGTTGGTTTTGCTGGTATCTGTAATTTGATTAATAACTTGTAAATTAAGAATATTTAGGATATTTGGTATCTCTTCAGGATAAAGATGCAAAAGATCTGTTGACACTTTCATAATCAACAGGATATCTTTTTAAAAGCCAGAGGTGTACAAAGTAAGTTGAGGATGGACACTGACTATTTGGCACAAAAAAAAACATACAATCACATCCATCTATATAATATTATCTGTATCATAAAGACATCCAAAGTCACACAAATGAGGAGCAAAAATTATCTGCCACAAAAATATCAGGTTAAGAATCCAGAAGTAGCTCAGGAGAATCTGTGTCACTGCTAAGTGAGCATGACATACTCATGTTTGATACAAAAATAAATCAAATTATATAAATACTAGTAACAACTCTCATTTGGCTTTTGTTAACTTATATATCACTAATTTTTTTAAATAAAATATAGCCCATGTTACACACAAACAATTCAGTATCCTATTGGAGAATTTTTTTTTTAAATCGACCCAGTAGTTTTTAAGTTTAACCTTACAAACAAACAAACCACCAAAAATTAATCTTTCCTCTTTCTAATAATAATAAGTTTAAAAATGTACCCACATTCGCATTATCATTATTTTCCTTGACTTCCCCGCCTTCTTTATCTTTAATTGCCAACGTTTCACCAGCATGCTTCTGTAACCAGCTGTCTTCTGACCACACAGGCCGTGTGGAGCCTTCCTTGATGCGCTGAGGGGCTGCAATGTTCACCCTGATTGTCCGGCCAAAGAGCTCAGAGTCATTCTGAAATATTACAAGTATTTGTTAATTTAATGTTTAAAGCCATGTATTAACTGAGAAAATTTTGTTTATAAACACTGTTTTTGAAACACTACATGTTTCACAGATCAATGTTTCAGAGATGCGAGAGAGAATAGATTGACTTGGCAATCGCACTAAACAATCAAATTTAATACAATATGTAGGTATTACTTGTGAGGTACATTGTGTTTTCATGCGATGGTCAAGTCGATCTATTTATTTAAAACATAAAAGATTTTTAATATTGATAATATGGTCACTATAAGATGTTGTTACTTGTTAGGTTAGCTAATTACGTAACAACTTAAGACAGAAGGACCCTTAAGTAGGAACTGAATAAATTAACCGACTTGGTATTACATGGATCTCACAACTTTTTACGGTAGAAGAACTGAGTTGCGAGACTTGGTTTTTTTTACAAGTTTTGTTTTTGATGGCATCATATTGTTTTAATCAGTATTAAGTACCTACCATATTATCAATAGCAGCTGCGGCGTCTTCAGCATTTTCAAATTCAATGAACGCAAAACCCCTATGCTTCTCAGTTTCATAATCTAAAGGTATTTGCACATCTACTAAATCACCGAAAGGCACAAACGCCGCATTCAAAACTTTTTCATCCACTTCGTCGGCTAAACCACCCACGTATACTGTCCTCTTGGATTGCTTATTTGCCATTTTTGTTACTTAAATTAAGACTTATAATAATATATTTACTATTACTACACTTTAGAAAATGAAGATAATAACAAAACAAATACGATAAACATAACCTCAATCCTCAAATGGTAAACATCAAAATTTGACTCGTCAAACGTCAATATCAAATTGACATTTGACAACAACAGACTAATCATATGAAGAGCCAGGGGGGCCTTCACCAGAACTCATCTTCTATAATTGTGTGGGTAGGTGGGCGTGAAAGCAGAAACAGACGTCTTCAGATTATAATCCACGTAATTTAATTATTTGCACCAAAATCACAATATGATTAGATAGCTACTAATTATTACCATGAGGAATTAACTCAATTAAACTTTAAAGTAACTTGATGGCGAAGATACAAAGCGATTCGTCACAAGCGTGGTGCGCGGGCGCCGTCTCGTTCAAAAGTGTCATTCAAGATGGCTTCCCGTCCTACCAACGACAATGACGCTTCGCTAGGTTGACACCGACTGTCATGTCAACCTGATGTTTGACGTAAACGCCGTCACGGCCGGACTGACATTCGACCGTCCTCGGGCGATTTATCTGGAACAAATTACTGACTATAGTCCGTTCGCTCATCCTGACCCCGCGTAGAGAGTATGTGTTCCTTGATCCTGACTTAACCATTCTCATTAGCACGCAGATATTAGAATCATTCAATCACTTGGACTAATCACGCAAGTGTATCGCTTTAGCCAGAGCTTTAGCGACAATGCAGACGACACATTTTCGACTTTGTAAACTTCTAGACGAGCCAATCCTAGGTAGGATTTGGCCCGGACGACACAATTCGTCTTTCTAATAACAAGTAGTCATCCAGGACAAGTCAGCCCTTTCGAGGGATCAGACTCGGACGACAGATTTCGTCAGATGATGCTTAACAAACCACTGTGACAAGTCAACCCGGCCCGCGGGTGTAACTCGGACGACATATTTCGTCTACCTTCTGGAACGAATCCAGTGTGCCTTCTAACTAATCCCTCTGGAATAGTAATAAAGTTATCACGTACTTACATTACAGTACCTGTAACGATAATTTGTACTATACCTGCCTATGCTAGTGAATTGTCTTGCTCTGTGTGTACTTCAACTTCATGTAGAACCTCCCATGTTTCGGGGTCTGAGTGTACGCTCAGGGTATCTGAATTTGCTGTGATAGTGCGCGAGTCAGCAGAAGCAGTGTCCGAGCATACGGTCAAGGGTTCAAGACGATCTAATGACTCGTCTTCATTGTTTGAGCACAAAGTATGTTCTACATCATCAGGCGCCGTCTCGGCCTCAAATTCATTTAAAAGACTAGATGCGATTTCAAGTAATCCGTCATGTCCCCGGGGTACTGCGCGCAAATTTTCGTGGGAATATTTAAGAGTTCGATTAGAAGTTCCTACTATGCTTCTAAGTTCATAGCGATCATTATTTAGGACTTCTGTGATCACGAATGGACCCCTAAATTTCCTATCGAGTTTTGTTTGATTGCGTTCACAGTTTTTGATAAACACGTAATCTCCTTTAGAAAATGGTATAATTCTTGCACGACCACGATTAAATCTAACGATTTCGGATTCAGCAGCTTTCTGAATGTTTGCCGATGCATCCTGCCTAACCGAATCAAGATCCAAACGAACCTCGTCGTCTTTACTATTATTATTTATTATGGACATACCCAGTGAATCGGAACGAATTCCGAACATGAGCTCTGATGGAGAATATTTAGTTACCGTGGATTTCGTACTATTTAGAGCCAGCTGAATATTTCCTAACTCATCGCGCCACGTTTTATTAGGATCGTTTTCGACGATAGTTAAAAGGCTTTTTAAAGTACGCATTACTCGTTCGACCTGGCCGTTCGCTCTACTCGACCCTGTCGCGATGAAGTGAAGTTCTATTTTATGTTCGTCACAAAAAGTTTTGAAATCAGAACTGATGTAGCAACGGCCTTGATCTGCGATGATCCTTTTTGGTGCTCCAAAAAGGTAAACTGCTTTTTGTAGTGCATGTATCGCACTTTTCGCATCAACAGATAAGGTGTGTTCGAGTAGAACGTACTTTGTGAAACCGTCTATAATTACTGAGCAATACTCTTTTCGGTCGCTCTTCCCGCTCAGCTTTCCCGTAAAATCAATATGAATTGTGTGCCAAGGCACAGACACTTTCGGAATTGGGTGAAGCTGAACGGGCTGAGCTCCCGACGGGCCTTTAGAAGCCTTACAGATTATGCAAGAGTCTATGAATTTCCGAACACATTTAGACATATCCGGAAACCAGTACTTCTCATAAAGCTTATCTAACGTTTTATCCCTACCTAAGTGCTGCAGTTCGTTATGAACATGGTTTATAAGAGTCCAAATAAGGGACCGTGGAACTACTGGCAGCCAGGAAACCACTTTATTACGAACAATTTTCCTATAAAGGATGCCTTCTCTGACGTCATATGTTTGAGCTACAGTTTCAGGAAAACTGTTATTGTGGTATTTTCTGATAAGGTCTTGGATTTCCACGTCTCTTTTTTGTTCTACAGATAACCAGCCTTGGTGGAGTTCAATAAATTGAATGGTTTTTGTTTGCGCCTTGGGAGATCCTAAGGGGCTAACCGTATCAGAATTAGGTAAAGGATTTCGGGACAAAAAGTCAGCATGTTCCATTCTACTGCCTTCGCGATAAACAATATCGAAGTCGTAGGCCTGCAAATATGCCCACCAGCGATATACACGGGGAGTTAAGTCCTTCTTAGACTTCGACGCTTTCAATGAATTACAATCCGTAACAACTACAAAACGCCTACCATATAAATAGTGTCTGAAGTGCTCTACCGCCCTGACGACTGCTAGAGTCTCCAGCTCATAAGAGTGGTAGCGAGACTCAGCGTCTGATGTTCGACGGCTAAAGTATTCTACGACGTGGGGTAAGTGGTCTTTTTTTTGTAAGAGGATCGCTCCGTAACCGTCAGAGCTAGCGTCTGTATGTAACTCAACGGGAAGCTCCGGGTCAAATATGGTAAGTACGGGTTCAGATGTAAGTATATCTATTAACCTTTTACGTATTCTCTCATGTTCAGAAGTCCAAGTAATTCGACCTTTCAATTTTGTAAGAGGATATAAGGGACCCGCAATCTGGGTGAATGCAGGAATAAATTTTCGGAAATAAGACGCTAACCCTAGGAATTGCCGGACATTTGTAGCTGACTTCGGTTCAGGGGCATCTACCAATGCCTGAATTTTCCGCGAATTTGGTCTAATCACGCCTGACTGTACAGAATATCCTAAATAATCGATTCTTTGCTTCATGAATTTACATTTTTTAAGATTTAATGAAAAGCCAGCATCCGATAAAGCGGCCAACACATCGTCAAGGCGCTGGAGACCCTCAGAGATGTCCACAGAATAGGAGAGCACATCATCCATGTAGATTAATGGTTTATCCTTTAAATGGCTCATGGCTTTAGTGATGCATCTCTGAAACACTGAGGGCGCATTGCGCAGGCCAAATGGCATGGCGAGGTATTCGTATTGGCCCTCATTTGTGACAAAGGCTGTTTTCTGCACTGAGTCGGGATGAACAGGAATCTGGTGGAAGCCAGCAGCCATATCTAATGAGGAGAAGAAATTAGCGCCAGCGAGCTGATCGATTTGTTCCTCGATGCGAGGTAACGGGTAACGTTCGGGCACGGTATTGGAATTTAACTCTCTGTAATCGACACATAATCTGTCCGAATTGTCCTTCTTTTTAACAAGAACAATGGGGCTTGCAAAAGGGGAAGAACTCTCCTGAATCACTCCTGCATCTAACAATTTTTGGACTTGTTCCCTAATAATTTGTTTTTCTATGGGAGCGCGTTTATTGGGGCACCTATAAACGACTTTTTGTGGATCTACTAATCTAAGTTCGCATACCCCTGTCTTAACCCGTTTGGTAGGAATACCTTCAATAAAATTATCAGAATATTTTCGTAACATTGAAATCAACATTTCTTTATCATTTCCCTGTAAATCTGTATCAATTTGACTAAAATCGAATGCATCTAAAGTCTTATTACAAAATTGAGATTGCTCTTTGGTGTATATAACAAGGTTATCGTTATCAATTTTCACGCACAGCCCTAAATCAAAAATATCCCTACCGATTATTATAGGATCTGATATATTACGATCCGGGACAACATGGAAAAGCAGGTCTATTAAATGACCATCAATCCTAACCTCACTCTGAATTTGTGTAGTACATTGTATGTCATTACCTCCAATACCACTAAGATAAACAATATCTTTACGCACAGTACCCGAGAGCTTGTCGCGGAAGCTTTCCTTCAAAAGTGAGCAAGACGATCCACTATCGAATAAAAAAGCAACAGACTCACCGGATGATGTTACCAGAGTACCCCTAGAAGGGCGGTGCTCGCAAAGATGAACCTCCTTGACCGCAGCCTTGCTTCCGTTCTTCTTGTCAGGGCAGTTAGTTGTCACGTGCCCTTTTTGTCCGCACATGTAGCAGGTCACAGCATTTGTGTTCTCAGAAACGCGTGATGAGCTCGGGGTGTCTTGAGATATGAGTCCGGAGTTATCACGGCGTTTTCGACATTCTGCGAAGCGATGACCCAATATTCCACAGAAGTTACATTTGCCTGAGAATCTTTCACTGGGGCGATAACGCTTGATCTCGATTTCGTTGATTTCTCCACCATCCGATCGACGCTTGAGCGATACACCTCCCAGTATTCGGAATAACTGAGTACGAGTGGTGATATTGTGGGCGTTTAACTCGCGACGTATTAGGGCGTCCTTTTGACAAAGTACTGAAATCACAAATCCAGTTACCACTTCTTCAGGCATCACAATCTTTGGAATTCGTTCTATTAAGTTCCACAGGCGAAGGGCGGATTCTGAAGCTGTTTCTTTGGCTCCGATTTGGAATCGTAAAATATCATCAAAGTAATCTTGAAGCAATTTAGGTTTTGAAAACTTCGCTAAAAGAGACTGCTTGACCACGCTCCAGGTCATTTCTTGTAGACTTAATTTAGTAAGGCAAGATGCAGATCGTCCTTTTAGAGCACTCGTAAGGGCCATAAGCAGGTCTACTCCATCCAAACCCCTTTTTTGCACGATGACCTCGGTTATATTGCACCAACCATCTATGTCAGCATCTGGGTCGTCTGGATTGAAGGGTAGCAGCTGCGTAGGTTGACTAGTGTTCACAGCTGGTGTTTGCTGAGCTGCGAGAACTCGAGATAGCAGCGTCTCCATGCTGTTGAGTAGTTTCTCGGCGTCCGTTTTGGTCCTCTGGCCCTCAATTTGGGCCGAATCATATCCCACTTCTGATGAAGAGCCAGGGGGGCCTTCACCAGAACTCATCTTCTATAATTGTGTGGGTAGGTGGGCGTGAAAGCAGAAACAGACGTCTTCAGATTATAATCCACGTAATTTAATTATTTGCACCAAAATCACAATATGATTAGATAGCTACTAATTATTACCATGAGGAATTAACTCAATTAAACTTTAAAGTAACTTGATGGCGAAGATACAAAGCGATTCGTCACAAGCGTGGTGCGCGGGCGCCGTCTCGTTCAAAAGTGTCATTCAAGATGGCTTCCCGTCCTACCAACGACAATGACGCTTCGCTAGGTTGACACCGACTGTCATGTCAACCTGATGTTTGACGTAAACGCCGTCACATAATTTGAGAAGTTAACACAACTTTGTCACAGAATATATAACAGCGCGTTTCTTGCGAAAAGAAAGAAAAAGAGTTGAATACTCAGTGATTCCCTTTTTAAAAATAATATTTACCGATGCCCGCGCAGTGCATATTAAAGCATGCCTTAAGGGGATTGGCTCGCTCAAATCTCAAAAATACTGTAAGTTTGAAGAAGATTGCAGATGAATCCTTTTGTGCGATTTCCATATAAAAAATATATGGTATACTGAAGGTCATCACAATGTTATTCTATTATTTAAAATTTTAATAACCTCTCCCAAATATTGGGAAAAAAAATTGTTAAATAGGTCCTTCTTCAACCTAAATTGTAAATGTTCTCTGTAACGGTTAAATAGTTCGGCATGAATATTGTACTAAAAAATATGTAATGACGTGTTTCACAATTTGTATGGTTTTTTTTTTCTTAATTATTTTAATATTTTGAAAAAATGAATAAAAACCCAAAACTTCACCAGTACCCCGCTGGAGCGCCCCCGCTAAGCCCTGCGTCGCGTGCTCGGGACTCTCGTAACGCGATACATCAGTGTCTCGATGACTCTTGTGACGGGTGGATTGTACGCGCGCTATTTTTTCACAATAAAAACTAAAACCTCACGTTTTGAAAAATTTTTGAATGAAGTCATATTGTAAATAGTACAAATATAAATATTTCGTAAAAGAACAATAAAAATTAAGTTTGTAAATATATGTAAAGTAGATTATAACTTCGTTTAGTTTATTGACCCTATCATAGAGTAAGACTGACTGTGGCTAATATCCTATCCTACTAATATTATAAATGTGAAAGTTTGGATGTTTGGATGTTTGTTTTGCAATCACGCAAAAACGGCTGATCGGATATAAATGAAATTTGGCACACAGATAGTTTAATACCTAGAATAAAATATAGGATACTTTTTATCCCGAGATAATGATCTATTCCCGAGGGAGAAAAAATAAAATTTATAGTAATAGGAAAACAGTTTTGACGTTTGTCATCACAGTGACATTAGAAAACTCAAAAACAGCTGATTGAGTGATTAAATTATAATATTTATTTTGGTTCATTATTTTAATATGTTTATCTACAAACATATAAAAATTTGCGGTGAGACACATTGAGATAATTTTTATCATACAATGGAAGCTTTTATAGCCATCGATCTCGTATAAAATCAAATAAAGCAAACACAGCATTTTTTTAAGGCTGCTTTCACATCAGCGTTTGTCGAGCGTTCCTCTCGTCCAACGCTTGATCGATGAGCTATAAAAAAATTATAATTTTACGTTGAATAAATATTTGCAGCTTAATAAGGTTTTTTTTTAGCTCTAAATATGAAGTGCGATTGAAATATTATATTGTATCGTATCAGGTTTAATTACTTGCGAAAAATCATCAAATTTTGTTTTTAACATTCGTAAATATCTACCTATATTTTTTTAATTACTTTATAGAAATAAATTTGAATTTTGCTAACCTATTTAGCAAATCGTTATTCACGTGTGTCGGATGAACGCGTACGCTTATAAACTCCTAGTGTAGTGTTGGCCTTATGTCAAGATCGGCCTTATGTCAATATTTCTTTATTTTTTTATTGCTGTGTATGCATATAAATAGCCAGTGCTTTAGCCGAACACTCCAAACCTTAAATAAGTTTTTAATGAACAAGACCATTAGTATGTATACAATAGTTGTAGGTACGAATATATTCGTTGCTTGAGAAGCGATTTTCATGATGTTTTTTATTGTATTGGGAATTTACTCATGTTGGTCCTACTTCAATATAATGAGACTAGCTTCTACCCGCGACTTCGTCCGCGAGAATTTAGAATTATGTAGATCCAGATCCTACTAAAATTTAGATGTTAGGTTAAGATGTTTGGATATTTGTGGATTAAACTTATAGTATTCTGCTTTTCATCCCAAAGAATGGATATCATTGATGCCGAAAACATGCATATTATTTCGCGTTGTAGCAAGTTGCTAAAAGGATTCAAAAAATTATAGGGCATGTCGTGAGGAATAAGTTCAGCGGCAGGCTACCTTAAGAGCTGCTTAAACAGGCACATCATCGACACCAGCAACATGCTCATTATTTGGCGTCCCAGAGAGCTGCTGAGGGGTCATGAAAATCAAAGGGAACGTCGTGAGGAATAATTTCAGCAAGCTTGAGAGCTGCTACGCCGGAACAGGCAGGTAAACGACGTTAGCAACATTCTCATGAAACAGAATGACCGACACGGGCTGTTACTAGAGTATGATGCGAGTCTCAATAGCCACAAGCTTCTAAAAAGGGACAAAATTTGATTCACGGTCCATAAGGTGAATGTGTCATCTCTCAAATTATTCATATTTTTTCTGTTGATCTTAAATACGCAGATGAAGTTGCAGTTTGTTATATCGTTGAACCAAGTACTATTATTTAATTAGTCAAGTTTTAACTTAAAATTTAAAAAAAAAATCTATTTGTCTGTGCTTCTGGTTTTACAGTGTTAATATTATTACGAATAACAAATATTTTTAAAAATTGTTTAATTATATAAATTGTTCCGTTGAGGAGTCATATTCGTCTCTAAGACACACCACTATACCTTGCGATGTCAACGATTCATAATGGTATCGATATGGAAGATGTCAACGATAACAACAGCAAACATATTTAAACACGGTTCAGTTATTCTCTACGACTGAAAAGCTCACTCTTTATCTCCAGAATTCATCATCTCACTATATATTCCTCACGACGTTCCCTTTGATTTTTATGACCCCTCAGCAGCTCGCTGGGACGCCAAATAATGAGCATGTTGCTGGTGTCGATGATGTGCCTGTTTAAGCAGCTCTTAAGGTAGCCTTCCGCTGAACTTATTCCTCACAACACGCCCTATGATTTTTTCGAATCCTTTTAGCAACTTGCTACAACGCGAAATAATAAGCATGTTTTCGGCATCAATGATATCCATTCTTTGGGATCAAAAGCAGGATACCTACCATAAGTTTAATTCATAAACATCCAAACATGTAAACCTAACATCTAAATTTTAGTAGGATCTGAATCTACATAATTCTAGATTCTCGCGGGCGAAGTCGCGGGTAGAAGCTAGTAATGAATAAATGTAAGTGAAATGTGACCGAGCTCTCCAAAACTATTGGTAAGTACCTACCCTATTGAGTATATTATTTCTAGTGTGTTTATTTTTTTAACGTTTTAGCTATCTTGAGAATTTCGTTTGACGGCGCCGCGGCAGATGGAGATCTAATATGATGATGGACTCCGAAGGTGGGTATTAGCATCTCATTGACGGCACTACGTATAACCATCGTGTTTGGATTCATTTGAATTTTTGAAAGGTCTCATGGAGACCTTGGTGACTAATGATGTCACCTACCTGATGGTGGACTCCGAAGGTGGGTAAAGGATCTCAGGGACGGCATTACGTAGAACCATCGTGTTTGGACTCATTTGAAAAGGCTTTTGGAGACCTTGGTGACTGATGATGTCACCTACCTGATGGTGGACTCCGAAGGTTGGTAAAGGATCTCAGTGACGTCACTACGTAGAACCATCGTGTTTGAACTCATTTGAAAGGTATCATTGAGACCTTGGTGACTGATGATGTCACCTACCTGATGGTGGACTCCGAAGGTGGGTGAAGGATCTCAGAGACGGCACTAGATAGAACCATCGTGTTTGGACTCATTTGAAAAGGCTTTTGGAGACCTTGGTGACTGATGATGTCACCTACCTGATGGTGGACTCCGAAGGTTGGTAAAGGATCTCAGTGACGTCACTACGTAGAACCATCGTGTTTGAACTCATTTGAAAGGTATCATTGAGACCTTGGTGACTGATGATGTCACCTACCTGATGGTGGACTCCGTAGGTGGGTAAAGGATCTCAGTGACGGCACTAGATAGAACCATCGTGTTTGGACTCATTTTAAAGGTTTCATTAAGACCTTGGTAACTGAAGATGTCACTTACCTGATGGTGGACTCCGAAGGTGGGTAAAGGATTTCAGTGACGGCACTAGATAGAACCATCGTGTTTGGACTCATTTGAAAGGTCTCATTAAGACCTTGGTGACTGATGATTTCACCTACCTGATGGTGGACTCCGAAAATGGGTAAAGGATCTCAGTGACGCCACTACGTAGAACCATCGTGTTTGGACTCATTTGAAAGGTCTCATTAAGACCTTGGTGACTGATGATTTCACCTACCTGATGGTGGACTCCGAAAATGGGTAAAGGATCTCAGTGACGTCACTACGTAGAACCATCGTGCTTAGACTCATTTGAAAGGTCTCATGGAGACCTAGGTGACTGATGATTTCACCTACCTGATGGTGGACTCCGAAGGTGGGTAAAGGATCTCAGTGACGGCACTACGTAGAACTATCGTGCTTGGACTCATTTGAAAGGTCTCATTGAGACCTTGGTGACTGATGATTTCACCTACCTGATGGTGGACTCCGAAAATGGGTAAAGGATCTCAGTGACGTCACTACGTAGAACCATCGTGCTTAGACTCATTTGAAAGGTCTCATGGAGACCTAGGTGACTGATGATTTCACCTACCTGATGGTGGACTCCGAAGGTGGGTAAAGGATCTCATTGACGGCACTACGTATAACCATCGTGTTTGGATTCATTTGAATTTTTGAAAGGTCTCATGGAGACCTTGGTGACTAATGATGTCACCTACCTGATGGTGGACTCCGAAGGTGGGTAAAGGATCTCAGGGACGGCATTACGTAGAACCATCGTGTTTGGACTCATTTGAAAAGGCTTTTGGAGACCTTGGTGACTGATGATGTCACCTACCTGATGGTGGACTCCGAAGGTTGGTAAAGGATCTCAGTGACGTCACTACGTAGAACCATCGTGTTTGAACTCATTTGAAAGGTATCATTGAGACCTTGGTGACTGATGATGTCACCTACCTGATGGTGGACTCCGAAGGTGGGTGAAGGATCTCAGAGACGGCACTAGATAGAACCATCGTGTTTGGACTCATTTGAAAAGGCTTTTGGAGACCTTGGTGACTGATGATGTCACCTACCTGATGGTGGACTCCGAAGGTTGGTAAAGGATCTCAGTGACGTCACTACGTAGAACCATCGTGTTTGAACTCATTTGAAAGGTATCATTGAGACCTTGGTGACTGATGATGTCACCTACCTGATGGTGGACTCCGTAGGTGGGTAAAGGATCTCAGTGACGGCACTAGATAGAACCATCGTGTTTGGACTCATTTTAAAGGTTTCATTAAGACCTTGGTAACTGAAGATGTCACTTACCTGATGGTGGACTCCGAAGGTGGGTAAAGGATTTCAGTGACGGCACTAGATAGAACCATCGTGTTTGGACTCATTTGAAAGGTCTCATTAAGACCTTGGTGACTGATGATTTCACCTACCTGATGGTGGACTCCGAAAATGGGTAAAGGATCTCAGTGACGCCACTACGTAGAACCATCGTGTTTGGACTCATTTGAAAGGTCTCATTAAGACCTTGGTGACTGATGATTTCACCTACCTGATGGTGGACTCCGAAAATGGGTAAAGGATCTCAGTGACGTCACTACGTAGAACCATCGTGCTTAGACTCATTTGAAAGGTCTCATGGAGACCTAGGTGACTGATGATTTCACCTATCTGATGGTGGACTCCGAAGGTGGGTAAAGGATCTCAGTGACGGCACTACGTAGAACTATCGTGCTTGGACTCATTTGAAAGGTCTCATTGAGACCTTGGTGACTGATGATTTCACCTACCTGATGGTGGACTCCGAAAATGGGTAAAGGATCTCAGTGACGTCACTACGTAGAACCATCGTGCTTAGACTCATTTGAAAGGTCTCATGGAGACCTAGGTGACTGATGATTTCACCTACCTGATGGTGGACTCCGAAGGTGGGTAAAGGATCTCAGTGACGGCACTACGTAGAACTATCGTGCTTGGACTCATTTGAAAGGTCTCATTGAGACCTTGGTGACTGATGATGTCACCTACCTGATGGTGGACTCCGAAGGTGGGTAAAGGATCTCAATGATGGCACTGCGTAGAACCATCGTGTTTGGACTCATTTGAATTTTTGTGTATGGCTTATTACTGACTGTAGCAGCAAAAACATTACATTCGCTCACTTAAGTTATTATGTTTCAGGCAGTTCAGGAACCAGCAAAACTCAGAATTACAAAATCAGGAACTTCAGCCGTTAACAGAAACATACGATCTGTCTGGGATGGAAGTTGATGAGGGAGCAGAGCAAATTTTGCTGGTAACTTATTCTGTTTGCTTACACTATGGTATTTGTTAGATACTAGATAGTTTCCCTAGCTAATTTAATTTGACACTGCATTGTTTGTTTGTTTTAGGTTGAACAAGATGAAGAAGATTTACAAGATTTTATTATTGAAGAAGAATCACAAGCAGAAACAAAAAATATATTTGGAAGACGAGTTATAGATCTAACTTACTTTTTTCCAAAGTACAAGAAATAGGCGGCCATGGTGCTTTAAAAGTTTGAATTGCATGTCCCTGTGACTAAAATTTTAGTCTTTTTTACATAGAACTTGGAACCCATTTAGATCTCAATCGTTTTTTTAACTTGGCTTTCATTTTACATTTATGTTTTTGATAAGATATCATTACTTTTTGTCTAGAAATTATTAGTGTTTATAGATAATGAATATACCCATTATTATTTGTAAAATTACTCTACACAGTGGAACCGCTAATTCACTTGTTTCACTAATTATCAATAACTTTCAGTTTTTAGATTTTTTCCTTTAGATACGCCTGATAGTCTACCTTGATGCAAAATATCTAGTTTCTAGGCCATCTGGAAGTAGGTTATGTTTTTAATCCTATGTCAGTGACTCAGTCACCAAAATGCGGATTTTTAAACGTTAATGTATCAAAAACAGTTTTAGCCACATCTATAAAATTTTAAATTTTAAATAAGCTAAGGGGTTTTAATAAATGTGCCAAATTTCATGTATTTAGGTGAAATAGGTCTCGAATTATGAACGGGTCAAAAGTAACTCGAAATGATTCGTATAATATTACACATTATAATAAAATTATAAAAATTTGCTAGTTTCTGATTTATTCCTTGGTATTTGTATTTGTATACTCAACTACCTATCTGGAAGCCAAATTTTAACTTTCTAGGTCATCTGGAACTAGTTTAGAGTTTTGATCTATAGGTCATTCAGTGATAAAAATGACGATTTTTGGACGTTATCTTAATAGCCGTTTGAGGTGTGTTCATGAAATCTGGAGCAAATATGTATTTCGCAAGTCTCAAGCAATGAGCAATTTTACAGACTTATGTCGAATACTTTTTGAGTTATGAGGGGGTCAAAAGTGGCTCCAAATCGTTCGTGTAATTTTACACGCGGTACTGATCGCCAGTTCTGTTAGCTTGAACTTGGCTGGACACGCTACCGCGCGTACCTGCTAGATATAATGGTGATATTTGAAAATTTAAACTCATCATCATCAGACCTTCAGAATGTTTCATGTAGTAGCACCCGTGCTCAATTAGATAAATGTTGAAAGCTAGGTCATCCTAAGTACTTCCGTTACTGAGAACCTATAAGCACTTACCTGGTCATCATCAGACCTTCAGAATGTTTCATGTAGTAGCACCCGTGCTCAATTAGATAAATGTTGAAAGCTAGGTCATCCTAAGTACTTCCGTTACTGAGAACCTATAAGCACTTACCTGGTCATCATCAGACCTTCAGAATGTTTCATGTAGTAGCACCCGTGCTCAATTAGATAAATGTTGAAAGCTAGGTCATCCTAAGTACTTCCTTTACTGAGAACCTATAAGCACTTACCTGGTCATCATCAGACCTTCAGAATGTTTCATGTAGTAGCACCCGTGTTCAATTAGATAAATGTTGAAAGCTAGGTCATCCTAAGTACTTCCGTTACTGAGAACCTATAAGCACTTACCTGGTCATCATCAGACCTTCAGAATGTTTCATGTAGTAGCACCCGTGCTCAATTAGATAAATGTTGGAAGCTAGGTCATCCTAAGTACTTCCGTTACTGAGAACCTATAAGCACTTACCTGGTCATCATCAGACCTTCAGAATGTTTCATGTAGTAGCACCCGTGCTCAATTAGATAAATGTTGAAAGCTAGGTCATCCTAAGTACTTCCGTTACTGAGAACCTATAAGCACTTACCTGGTCATCATCAGACCTTCAGAATGTTTCATGTAGTAGCACCCGTGCTCAATTAGATAAATGTTGAAAGCTAGGTCATCCTAAGTACTTCCGTTACTGAGAACCTATAAGCACTTACCTGGTCATCATCAGACCTTCAGAATGTTTCATGTAGTAGCACCCGTGCTCAATTAGATAAATGTTGAAAGCTAGGTCATCCTAAGTACTTCCGTTACTGAGAACCTATAAGCACTTACCTGGTCATCATCAGACCTTCAGAATGTTTCATGTAGTAGCACCCGTGCTCAATTAGATAAATGTTGAAAGCTAGGTCATCCTAAGTACTTCCGTTACTGAGAACCTATAAGCACTTACCTGGTCATCATCAGACCTTTAGAATGTTTCATGTAGTAGCACCCGTGCTCAATTAGTTAAATGTTGAAAGCTAGGTCATCCTAAGTACTTCCGTTACTGAGAACCTATAAGCACTTACCTGGTCATCATCAGACCTTCAGAATGTTTCATGTAGTAGCACCCATGCTCAATTAGATAAATGTTGAAAGCTAGGTCATCCTAACTATTCCCGTTACTGAAAACTGATCAGTACTTACCTGGTCATCATCAGACTTCAGAATGTATCATTTAGTAGAATGAAAGCTACATAATATATCAGCAGGCATTATGCATAGTGTAGTTCAAAATAAATAAATTATTATCATGTAGGCAGGTACTCGTACAAGACTACAAAACTATAGGAACAAAATGTATTCGAAGATCTCTCAGAGAGCGAATATAAATAGGCAAAAACAATGAAAACTCTGTGCCACATGTTTTCTTGCTTTATCTTCAGTTCGTTTTATTGTAGTATAGTCGTTGGTCGGTAGATGGCGCTTAGTTAAAAAATACTAGTAGAGGGACCAAATCTCCAAGGTCATCGGGCAAGGCAATCCCCTTAATGCCAGTTTGCCACCTCGTTAGACTTTAAGTAGCGCCATCTAGAATAAATTTCTGGTAACAGTCAATTGTTTTCAGTTATATGGAGATGGCACTGTACATATTTAAGACGTCAATCAACATGATAATGATGATACAGAAATTGATTTGTTGGGGTTTTTATGTCAAAATTCAAATTGAACAGAACCACAGAAATTGTTTATGTACTGTGTGCACAGAACAGAACTCTACTCTTCGTTTTGTCATGACCGTCCGTTTTCGGCATATTTCTTTTAATATTAGGTAGGTATGTAGGAACTAATAATACGTATAAGTACTAGAAAGCAGTAATTTGACATAGATATAGGTACCTAAATATTTATCACGCTATCAAACTGTCCGAGTAAAAAGATATTAGATAAATCGACACCTCCAGAGCATAAGGTCGTATACAGAATAGTGCAAGTTTACAGTATGGGCATTTTAAGTTTACTTTTGTCATTACTTGAAAATGAGAAAGAAATTTGAACTTAAATCAAGCTTATAATTAGTGGTGCCTTAAGTCGTCTTTAAACAAATACCATTGATAGAGAATGAATTGTAATTTAATAAAAAATACTGAAATTACATACTTATGACTTTATGCGTAGAGATGCAAGTGTTACATTATTGAGTTACGACGAGTTACGACGATATGCGTAGAGTAAATTTTCCTTACCTTCAAAAAAAAAACGCAGAACATCGTAACTATAAAATATTACGACGTTATGCATGGCACTAGATTAAAATTATGAATATCGAAAAAAATCACTTAAATATAATAATAAATCTAATCTAGTAAGTTTGTATTGCGATATGATTTCTAACTATTTAATAAAAAACAATCAAGTACTAACCAAAACATACCAATTTGAATGGATTCATTAGAAGTTATTTTTTAATTTTCTTTAAGTGCTAATTTTAAAATCCTTGATGATCGTAAGTGGTTCATTTTGATTATAATACAATTAACATATCACAACACACTTGATATCGTAACGTAAAACACTTCAAAATTCTTTTTATTTACAAAGTAAATCTTACTTTATTGCGTGCACCGTCAGTGACATACGACGGCGGTAACTGACCGTGACTGGTCTCCCACGAACCAATAGCACACCGCTTATCGTCGTACCTTGAAATGCAACTATATGCGCGGTATTTTTCAAAATATACGACCATAAGCGTTTCTAAAACTCGTTAATTAAAAGTAATATTAAGATTCTGATTTCAGGAATTTATAAAACTCATATACGTAATTACGATAATGTAAAATATGGATTTTCACTAAAAAAGACGTTACGACCTTATGCGCCGAAGGTGTCGAAATACATCTAGGTAAACCTCAGGGTGTAAGGGGCTCCATCCATACTAGAATCTAAGTCTCTCGCATTCAGTTGCTCGTGGACTAGTTGTACACTCTGTTGGACAACGAATAACCTTCCACACCTATGTTCCGCACCTATTCGCCTGAATCATGGAAGGAGGGCCATCTCTGTGTATGAAAAATGTCCATAAAAACGAGTCCAATTACGGGTAGCGCTGCGGTGCGGTTTACAACAGCTATGTTCGAATATCTATTTATCAGATACTAGTGCCGTTCATTACGAGTGGCGTAACTCAGCAAACTTCACACCGTCTACAGCAGTCATGTTCATATATCTAGGTATTTTTCAAACACTGGAGCCATTCAGAAATGGCCATTATTGGAACCTCTATTTTCAGTAAACAGCTGTACACTTTTTCAACATTCCCCTCATACGAGATGGCCCTCCTTCTACCATTCTATGCTTTATGGCTTGAATTCTATGTGGGTGGAATGGATATCCTTTCTTACACCCCTGACTCCCCAAGTTAAGAGAGTTGCCCTACCTGTAGTTGCACTAATATCTTTAAATGTGTAATGTTAAATAAATAAACGATTTTTTTTTTAATTTGACATGTACCTACCTATTGACATTTATACGACGCACTTTCCCTAACTGTATTTTATCACTTCATGGACATTCGTTATTCAGCTAAACAGAATATTTACAACATCCTGTTTCGATAGGTACTGCTATTAGTTTAATCTGATAAAATCAATAAGCAGTAGATACCTACTAACTGATAAACCAGATTCTTGCAGGTTCATTAAATATTGCTGTGGTACTGAGATTTAATTACCTTCGTACATTCTTTCGAAATACCGTAGTGCGAAAAGTAGTTAAATTATAGTGCCAGGATGAACTTAGTTTTAAATAATTTTCTATGTAGATAATGTAATCTAAATTGGGATAAAAGTAGCCTATATGCTGGCCTATAACTTCCTATATATTTCAGTGAAAGTCCCATTAAAGTCGGTACAGCCGTTGTAGAGGGAAATTATCTATACAAATAAATAAAATTGGAGTGTCTATTTGTAATATTAAAATAACCGCTTTTTACTAAGTAAATTTGGATGTATACACGGTACATATACCAAAACAACATTTTTTCACAATTTTTGTCTGTCTGTCTGTTTGTTCCGGCTAATCTCTGAAATGGCTGAACCCCAAAAAGACCTCCACGCGAAACCTAGTTATAGTATATACATATATGGCTACTATCGTAAACCTGTGTTTATCTGTCAGCAATCATAAAAAAATGAGAGAGTAAAATTTCATCCACAGAGGGCAGCAGTTACCTGCAATTATATAATCTTTGATTACCTTACCTACAAAGAATTACTAATACGAGTTGGATTTCGAACACGTTTTATTCTAAAATACCAGCAATTTCAACACATAGGGAGATGCTCCCAGATATAATATTGTAAAAAGACTTTTTTTATTTTCAAACGCATTCAAACTTTGAGGCCGAATACTAGTAAAAGATCTTTGTATAGTCAGACATTTTAAAAGCGCTGTCGGCACTTAACAGTAAGTATTTTAAACAGAATCTAGCACAAAGGTATTCGCGACAATTATTGTAATTTGTAATGCTAATCGCGGCTTAACTCGAGATTCGGCAGACGAGCTGTTTTACTTCTCAAAAAATATAATGTAGAGCAGCTACTCTAGGTAGTTCTAACTTTCTATTGTCAATAAAATGGATCTTTTTGTTAAGTTTTCCCAATTTTAATAAATTGCTGTTAAATAGGACATAATTATCTTATACACTTACGAGCTTTTAACTGGAATCACCTAAACGGGGAGTGTTTAAAACAATTTTAACAATTTTCATGCAATAAAATTATAGAATGTGGTATATCATTTGAAAGGTAATTTTATTGGCTTTCATCCTTTTTTGATATCATAACCAAATCTTATTCAGCTTATGTCATGGAACGTAAAAACAAAACTCATTAATTTTTAAAATAAAACAAAAAAGGTTTGGAAGTCCTGAAACCCTATTAAAAGGGCCGTGTGTGAAAAAATTGTCATCAGTCCAATAATTCACGTATAAGATATATCACGTGTAAGATACGATTTCATATATCGTACATCTATATAAGTATAATATATATACTATCATATTTAAAAAAAATATTTTTCAAAAAAAAATATCTTTAAAAAAAAATAAAAAATCTCTCTACTTTCTCTCCCTCTGCCATCACTGCCGTCATATCATATCGTAATTATATCACCACGCGACCACGCGTTATATCGTCTACCCCCTCCACGCGGCTGCAACGCTTTTTCGTGACAGAAAAAATCCTAATACCCGCACTAAAGAAATTTCACTTCAAACTTCAACTAAGTAGGTATTTAACGTAATAACGCCCGTCTAAGCTACTCGCGAACAATATGCACAAACCCCGTTCATTCTCTAAGCTCCGTGCAAAATCCTTTAGTCATACAGTGAAAGTAACATACATACTATTTTGTTTGTGTTTGTTACAGGCTATTTCGTTGACTCACGACTGCACAAACACTCAGTTGCTCAAAGCCTCAAGTAAAAAAGCAATCGCATCGCTCAGTGATACAAAATGCATCGTAAGAAATCAAGTGAATACCAAAAGTAGAAATTGATGTCATGACAATTGTAGACTATGAATTTATATCTACGTTTAGAAATTGTTGTCCTTTTAAAGTGGCTTTTACTTGCAAGTTTTTTTGTGGGCTTTTTCTTGTAAATTTTTACTCATTAGTTCCTGTTTTTATGTAAGCTAGAACTGCAATAGTTTTTTCTTCAGACCTCTCTTTATACATACGATATCATTGTCTTAAGATCAAAATGATACGTCATGTAGTACCTAGCAAAGAGTAGGTACATATATAGGTAACCACGACGTTTATCTAAGTAAAAATTCTGCTTTCTAAGTATGTATTTTCATAAATTCTGTAAATTCATTACTTGTATAGCAAGTGAAGAATGGTTTTCCCACTATAAGGAGCTCTAAAAAAATTTCATGTCAAATTCCGAATCATACATCAAAGAATAACAATGAAATGAGAACGTAATGACAGTGCAATGATTCGTAGTCAAACTATAAATCTAACACGATGGTAGAGTTCTACACCAGCTAGGTAGCTAGCTAGAACATTGTTTCTCGGTCTGCATTCAGTTGACCATTCTTTGGATTCAACTGAGGACAGGTTGGTCTCTGCTCTTGAGGAGGCCTAGAGACTCCACCACACTGCCCGCACACACACACACCTTTCTGGGTCCCGGTTGGAAGTTTTATGGATAATCCTAACTGTATTTTTTTGTGAACTATTGAAATAAAAAATCTGATAACACACATACAGAATAAAAAGCAAGCACTTATCTGATATTATTGAATAGCGTAAAATCGATATTTCAGTAGATTTAGTTGGTATCGAATAGCACTTTACATCGGATCTAATTGCCATTGTCGACGGTTATAGGTTCAATTGCGTTCGTGTAATCAGCTAATCACTATAACGGTAATGCGAGTTACTTTATACAAGGAACGACAGTGTTGTTCAAAGTTTTGTATGAACGCATACATGTGGCTGCGTAACTGACGCATAATATTCCACTTGCGGGTAGGTACAGCAAGTCTATTCTGTTTTGTAACTCGACAGCGGAATCCGCGATGAGTGTCAAAATCTTATCTTTAGTCGTTTGAAGTTTGACACTCATCGCGGATTCCGTTGTCGAGTTATAAAATAGAATGGCCTTGCTGATTGATTTTTTAAAGTGAAAACTTCTTTAGCCGCGTTGGGCACTTTTTGGTAGGGGAAAATCTTATGGGTTCGCGTCACCGACGTGCTCATGACATATTGCGCTTGCAGCAGACTAGGGACGCGCAGCATAGACTGTATCATATTTATGCGTGTTTTACTTTTTGGGTGGGTAAACTTTTGTAACTTCGCGTCACCGACATGCAGTAATAGCAGTAGTGAAGTTATGTTGACTACTTGATAATTTTATCTTGTGTGTACTGTGCATTGTTTTAACTGTGTCTTCGATAATCATTATTTAAATTTACAAATAATGAAATTTAAATAAGTCGGACTTTAATTTATTTAAAAATTAAAAAAAGTACACAGTTTTTCCATTGTTTTGAGTTTTTACTTCTGTCAGCAGTCCTTACAACTGCCTATACATAGTCTTGCCAGATATACTGTTACAGCCTTGTTTAATTTAAGTACCAAATACTAGCGAGAAATGTTTCGATTGATTACGAATGAGGAAATTTTGCACTATCTTAAAATAAAGAAATAATTGATATTGTGTCATTTAATAAAAAATGAGTGGACGTTAAAATAAGACACACACGGGTTATTAAGTTGCACGCTACAGCTATGCAGCTTGAGATTTTTAAATTGCTGAAAATTTTAAAAATAACTCATGGATTTTTTTATCGTACTATCAAATGATTCCCTGAAGTTTCGAGCTTCGAAAACCGTAGAAGAAGCGCCCAACCTTGCACGGTTAGAACGCCAGCGATCACCAAAGAGGTACAGGCGCGAATTAAACGAATTCCCGTCCGGAAGCAAAAAATTTTAGCTCTTCAGGTAGGGTTAAGAAAAACTACCATCAAATGAATGTTAAATGAAGACCTTGTACCCAGAGCTTATCGACGACACACAGGGAATTTCCGTAATGAACCTCCAAAAAAATTAAGGCTCGAGAGATGACCAGCTTTGTTAAGAAGGTACGCGAGAAAAAAAACCGCCAAATTCTTATTTCAAATGAAAAATTTTTTGGCATTGAAGAAAGTTACAAAAAACAAAGTGATAAAATATTATGCCCACGTGAACAAAGAAGCAACCAGGCGTATGCTAATAATCCAGCGTGGGCATTATCCTGCGTCAATCATGGTTTGACTTGGAGTCTCATATTCGGGCTCATCTGTGATATTTCTCTGTGAAAAAGAAGTGAAGCCCAGTATTTTTGAGTATCAAAATACTGTCCTTGCAATGATTGTGGAACATCTTCTTCAAAAAATTATCGAAAATCCACAATAAGTATTCCAATAAGATTCAGCGCCAGATCATCAAAAAGCAGGATACAAAACTGGCTGATTGGTCATAAAATTTACTTTATAGGGCACAACGAGGGGCCCTCTTAAAGCACAGACTTACATCCGTTGGAAACAAAATATGGCAACAATGGAAACAGAAAGCATGCGCTAAATCTCACCAAAATTTTAAGTTTCTGAAAGCATTCATGATTAAAGCAGTGGCTGATATAGATACGAACCTTGTACATGCTACGATTGACGACTGGCCTAAGAGGTTGAGGCCCTACATTCAAAACCAGGGAGGGTATTTTGAATAACCGAAACAAAACTTTAATTAACATTTAACTACCTTTGTTTTTATATAATTAATTTACAGATATCTTAATTCCAAAAAAATATATTTAGTGAAGTGTTTGTAACAGTAATTATGGCTAGACTAGGTATATTTTTTTGAATTTTATATATGTATCTTTTTATATTCTCTAAAAAACTAACAATGCATGTTCATAAAAACTTTTAAAAAAAGGGGGCTGCTATTTACTGAAATGTTTGAAGTCAGTGCCAAGATCGTGCACAAAATATTTTGATACTTTATTATTAATCCACTAATCGTTTTTCGGGCTTGGCATATGTTTAAAAATTTAAATTCAAGGAAAATAAAAAAATCTAAGAAATTTTTAAACGCTTTCTATAAAGTTGCGAGCAACAATTATTCGTTTACTGTGTTTTATGAGTACCGCATAGAGTTGTAAACGTAGCATTTAATTTTATGAAACGTTTGAAAACTTGAGATGAGTAACAGTTTCATATAAGAATGAATTGCTGACTTAAAGTACGTATTTATAAGATTCCACGACACGAGACGTAACGGATCCTCCGTTACCGTATAAATTATGCCTTTAAAATATTGTCAGGTTGGCAATAACTGGCTGAAGACACAATCGCGAATGCATGTAGGTTTTACTATAAAGCTATGGTTAGAGCCTTCGTTCTATAAAGGAATAATTAAATAGCCAGCTGCCTTATTAACTTAGAGATCGATTATTTACTGTCGTAAACTTAAACATCAATAATCATAGGTATGACGCGAATGATTCGACATCTAATTATGATTATGACCCCACACATTAATAAGTTTTGTCTTGTATAATTTATACTGACTTACAATGCACGTATGCATGAATGTAATCATGAAGTCAGATGACTTCGACCGAGATAAAGTAACTTTTAACTTGAACGCACGATAATCGTAAAGTTATCGGCCGAGTTGAGTTACATACTTTGTAGAGGGACATGTTTAATTCTAAGTAACACTATTCCATCTTTATAATGTAAGTATTTATATCCGTGTGACCCCACTCTTATAGCATAATTCATAATTGCTCATAATTAGAATACTAAGACCCAGTCAATCTAAATGGTTAAGCTCTTTGCATGCTGGAGTTAATCGGGTGCGATATGAACTTAATATTAAAGCACATAAATAAGTGCTATAAAGTTTAAGTGTATCATAAATTAGTAAATAAATATAATTTATTATCTGATCATATTATGTTTCGGTTATTTATTGTATTGGATTCGTGCCTCATTTCCTGTCATTTGATACGATATCGCTACGACTAAACAGTACGTACCTACGTGTAAATAGTTTTGCTGCATTATTACAATCTTAATGAAGCGATCATAGCCCGGTGGCTTGCGTCGATCCTAAACTATCGACAAAGTTAAGCAACGTTAAGCCATATCGGAGGCCCTCGGGCGGCATGAGAACTTCCGACACTCAGGTTGGCCACTAACCCCTCCACCAATCCTCATTGGAGCAGCATGCTGCGTGGTGGAGTAGCTCTAGACCTCCTCAAGAGGAGAGACCCGTGCCCAGTAGTGGGCCATTAATGGGTTGAAGTCATTACAATCTTAATAGCAAAACACAAACACATTGTTTTCTCGGAATTTATATTGTCGTTGCGTATGCTTTGATGTCGATGATACCAAAGTATTTCATACAAACTACCTGTTGACGATCTAGTGTGCAAATACACTAAAAAGTTTTGTTATGTTGTCGCGTCGCACATAATGATTAATGTGAATAAATCCCAAGACTGAAAACATAATATAAAACCCCATGAAAGCCTGTTACCGCCGTTACTTCTACGACGGTTATCTTCAACGATTTTACTGTCTAGAAAGTATTTGAATATTGTGTGCAATACTGAAATATTAAATATTTTTAATTAGTATTTAGAACACAGGAAATTGATGCCCTTACATTACCTACAGGTAATTTATCACTTTGCACACACCTTTGATGTAAAATTTTGTTCGCTCGAAATTATATTCACTTACTTTGAAGAAGGAATATTTAGTGTGGAAGTCAGAACTTCATAATATTTTCAAATGTGTATGAATTCTGCTAATCCGCGCTTGACCAGCGTAGTAGACTTAGTTTATCCTGTAACACCTCACATTGTAAGCGAAGACCCGAACCCAGAATTAGGACAGTGGCAAGCAACTTTGAACGAACGGGTGACCGGGGTGACTGCTTTAAAAAATTCACAAGAAATTTCATGCTTTGGAAGACAAGTTTTACGATAGCAGTTTTTCTTGTTGCTTTTAGCAGATGAATCTGACGCTTAGGCGTTTTTTATATTAAATGGCAATTCTTTGTGAATGAAAAATCTGTAAGAGCTGCGTTTTGCTTGTTACAAGCAGCCTCTACTAGACATTTAAAAAAATCCCCTTGAAGTTTAACGCTTCACGCCCACGTCAGTCTTTTTGTAGGACCGATAATCGGACCGATTTTTTTTCCATATTATTTCTGACCGACTTCTTGACCGACTATTGCTATCAGTACGTTCTATTTTTCTCCTACAAAAAAGTGGTCACCGATTATTTATCGGACGTGGGCGGGAAGCGTAACCCATTCAAATAGCATGTATTTGAAAAGTTTTAACTCTAAATTGCTTTCCTGTTAAGTTGGAAAAATGTCACTTAGATACATAAAATAAAATTAATAGCCTGTCAACGTACTACATAATTTCTTAATGCCTTAAGCTCAGTATTAAAGTGCATTCTAGTGCATTAATGCAACTACTCGCATGTCTAGTTTGTACGATTGCTCCTAAGCAATATTTAATGGGCTACAAGTTGCAATTGCCTGATGGATTTTTCAAGCTTTATACTTAACTCTGTCCACTTACCCCGTATTAGTAAGGACTTTAAGAAGACTCATAGGTGTCATGACACCATAACACAATCCAGTCTAACTGGATACATGCACTGCATCAATTATTGTCACTTTTGTTTAGTCAGTTCTTGATGAGAGAGGTCCATGTTAACTGGATATCTTTAGCAATCTTGATACATACGGTCGGTCTGATCGATGAACATTCTCATAAATCTCTTTATCTGTCTCACGGTCGCGCCGTTCATGTTATTATAAGGATTTTTCTCTGTCAATTTAACTAAGTATCGAACTTGTTTAACCCTGCCCGGTTTGCAAAGGCTATTTTAAACTACACATCAGTAAATGGCACTGTAAGTCAGTTAGCATTGACTCGTTAAGGGTTTTGAATTCGAATCAGAGCGCAATTTTGTATGTTATTTTGTAAATATTGTCTGTCTGTATGTCTGTTTGTTTGTCCGGGTATCACATGAATACCCGCGAACGGATTGTAATGAAAATTGGAAACAATTACTTTGAGTCTTATTTAAGACAACTTTTTATCCCGAGAAATTCAATGGTTCCCCTGGAAAGAGATAGAAGTTTGTATATTTTTTTTTTAAAACATCAACCAATTTACATCAAATTTACGACAAATTTATATTTTTTCAATTGCTCCTGGGTAAAGTGTTTAAGATTTTGTAGTAAATTCAAGAATATCAATTCTTAAATTTAATATTCTAATTACTTCAATATAAATTTAACTTTAAAAAAATACCAAAAAGATGGTTAGAGCATTAAATAACTTGAAACGGAGCATCATCAGTAAGTTGACTCTACGATGGTTAGTCGCAAAGTGAACATCATTGACTGAGCGTGGTGTCTGAAGTATTCTGGTGATGTTTACTGTTGAAAAACCTCAGTAAAGGCGAGTTGGATAAATTAATTTGTTCATTCAGCAGTGTAAAACTTGGGATAATATTATATTTTATTATTTCTAACTATATAGTATACTTAATTTAAAATCCTTTTCAGATTTATGTAATATTATATATATATGCTTACTAGTTAAACCGTGACCTGTAGCTCGAGCACGAATATTTGCGAGAAAGTATTCGTATGGTTAACGTAAGCAATTTGTCAAATTTGTATGGCATTTTAGTACCATTTACGTACGATAGGGGCGCTTTTGAAAAAATGCCATACAAATTGCTTACGTTAACCATACGAATACTTTGTCGCAAATATTCGTGCTCGAGCTACTGATTCTAGTCGGTGTTTCGCAAAGTAACGCCTGATACTATTAACTATAGTTACTACTAACTATAGACACAATCATGCAACTTCAAACTTTCTGTTTCGTACGTAACTACGTAGGTTAATCCGCAAACCATTTGAAATTTATGTGACAAATAAATTTTTGCTCTCAGGTTTATTTGTTTGTGTGTATATTATATCCATGTTACTCACAACACAAGTATCTAAGCAGGTTTGGTTCACCAGCAGTCTATAACTAGATGGTTTAGAATTTAGATTTTCAACTCATTCACAGCCATTTATTTTCAGATTGTTTGAGCCTTGCTTAAGCTTGAACGAATGCTATAAGATATCTTGGAGGCCTCCTCACGAAGATCCGAGTCTTACGAGCTTATACCATACCAAGTACGGGTAATCGCTGGCGGTCGTCCAGATCCGTGTGTCCCGTTACAAAGCGAGTATAAAACGAGTAGGGGCTTCGGCTCGCGTGTACTCGATCCCAGCAAGGTCAAGTGCGCGTTCAGTCATTGCTCCTCGCCTGGTCGCCCGCCCGCATGCGCCTGCGCAACTGACCAGCACCTAACGTGAGTACCTTCACTGTCTTATTTTGCTGCTAAATGTGATTATTTAGCAATATGTTGTTGTTTATTTACTGGCTGACCGGTTTGTTATAAAAATATTTATATCTATGTTATTCGGTATAAAATTATTGAGTAACTCAACTACAGCGATGCTATAAATAACTTAAATCTATAAAATAGGTACCTATAATACATCGGATATTATATTGTGTAAATATGACATGAGTCTAGACATTTAAAAGTTATCCGAGATAGATGCAGTATTGCAGTAATTTCTATAAATTTATTGTCACCTGTCGAAGATAAATGTTTCAATATTTTTAATACTGATCTTAATCAAAATAAATGAAGTACTTAATTGTCTACTTCACTAAATATTTATAACATAATCAAAATTTTACCAAATAAGTAAACGACTTCAAAGAAACAGTCTTTGAAAAACTTACTGTAGTATATCAAAATCGCGATATGTATAAATTCTTGTCATATTTTTGAAAACTTTCCACATTTCCCGCAACATTCCAGCGTCAGACAATCCAAATAAATATGGAACCGACCTGAAAATACTTCGGAGGTAGTAAATAGATTTAAAAAAAACAACCGAATTAAAAATCTCTTCCTTACTACCCGATTACTCGACTGCCGAGGAAGGGTTATGTTTTTCGCGCGTATCTTGTATGTATACCTACGTGTAATATTCTTTATTACCTCGTATCTTCCAAACCGCTAAATGGATTTATACTTCTTCTTCTTCTACGTTTTTAGATAAGTGAAATTAAAAAAAATAAGGTGGCTGTGAGATGCCATTGTTTGAAGTATAAAAAAATAAAAATAATTGAAAAATGCCTTATGGGTATTAAATTAAAGAGGTCATCATAAGGATTTCAAAAAGGTATATACATCATGATAGCTTTTTTGATGGCAGACGGGTTTTTTTTTAATTTATACTAGTATAAGTTGATTAAAATGAGTGTCAATGTTGCCCATTTTTACTCATAGCCAGTCAATACTATTATTAGGTAATTCACAGACAAAAGAATATTTTTCTTTTGATAAAATGTATTTCACGTCTGATTTTCCTTTCTTGTTATTTTAGTGAAATAAGTTACCTACATTGGTGTGCTATATTTTTAAAATTTTTATGTATGTATATACTCGTAAATCAATAAACCTAAATAAAAATATGGCAATGGAGAAAAATATAAAGTAAATAAAGAAAATAGCTTTTAATCAAAATAATCAGGAAAGGATTCCTTACACTTGAGAATATAAGGAAGACCCTATTTTTAGTTTTCCGAAGTAAAATCGGAACTTTTATAGTTTCGTCATGTCTGTCCGTCTCTCAGTCCGTCCGTCTGTCTGAAGGAAAGCATGGATATACAGGCAGTCCTCGTACTTACGGCATGTTAGGTTCTCGAAATACGCGACGTAAATCGAAACGACGTAAGTCGAGGACTGCCTGTACATATATTTATTAAAACTCGTATCGTATCGTAGAATAAAACAGGGAAAAATGATTTTTTTATTCGTCGCGTACCCTATAGTGTGCGGTATTGTTGAAAATGTCTTTCAAAAATATTATGGGTCGTCCAAGACCATTTTTGGAATTAGGGGTCCATTTGCGAAATATTTGGATTTAAAGTTAGCACTTTAAATCCAAATATTTAATAGTTTTGGTTAGTCAAGTGAAAAAAAAAATTCAAAAATAGGTTATAATATGATGAATTTAAAAGGAAAACTATTACGGCTATGTTAGCATAAGTAGTTAATGAGTAATAGTCGATAAACTTACTACTTCGGAACCCTACATTGCGCGTGGCCTGACACGCACTTGCCCGGTTTTATTCTTCGTACAGCAAATATTGGAAAAGTAGAAATAATATTATTATTCTAATGAGTAATACTTACAAATATAACTTTACTTTTTTTATTAAATTTAAAATGAACAATCCTAATTTTTTTCTTATTTACCCATGAAAGCTGAACTACTGAAGTATCGTACATAAATAAAAATAATAATAGATGATGTGAAGCATTGACGAAATATTCAGGCTACTGAGTTAAGAGCCGCAATTCGCGATAAGTTTCGAGTTAAGAGCCATTCTGTTTATGAACGTAATTTATTTATTGACAACTTTACTGTACCTATAAACCTAAAACTGAGCATTTACACTGCTTAATGCCTTTAAGCATTCTCTATTCGTTAATCCGGGCCTCCCAGGATGATGAGGAGAATTTGCGACAGACATTACTTTTAACAAACTTCAAAAAAGGAGGAGGTATTCAATTCGACTGTATTTTTTGTTTGTTTCCTCAGAACTTTTGACTGGTGAATCCATTTTAATTATTCTTTTTTTAATCGAAAGCTTGTGCTTGTCATGTGGTACCACATAAATTTTAGCGAGATCTGACGAGTAGTTTTTGAGTTATCCCTAATTTTGAAGTCGGGTTAATTTTTCGTCAAGAATTATTTATCTATACTAACATAAATAATTATATATCTTCTTCATGGTTTATTTGTCTATATTATCGTGAGTTTATCCTAATAATGTTCAAAATGTGGAAGTTTGTGAGGGTTTTTGTTACTCTGGAATTTCATGAAATGTTTACACAAAGACCATGATCTGAATTAAGATATAGGCTACTTATTGTCCCCAAAAATGCGAGCAAAACTTCGAGCAGAAAACAAGTATGAAATATTCCTTAATATTAAAAAATAGAACTTACCAACACGTTCGTTTTATCTGGAAGACATTCACCAGGCACCGAAGGGTCACGTGACCGCTGGCTGGATGGGAATAAGAGTTCGTAATACGAATTTGCAATGCAACCAAGTTTAGGCCGTAAAATACCTGGAATTAAGAGTTCATAATAGACCCGCTGATCGTACTGCTTTTATTGGTATACATTCCCATACATAATAGAAGATGAAGCAATAAACGTTTAATTTAAAATCAACACGGTCACTATTTAAATAAAATAAAAGAGATACAAAACATCGGAATTGAAGCTACTAAGCACAAAAAATGTAGCAGATTTGGTTTAAGTTATGACAAGTAGCGATTTAATTTGAACGGACTTTTCTGCTGGACTTCTGCCTTTGAGGTCCAAACAATACCATTAACTTAAATGAAGTAGGAATCTACCGCTTATTTTCTAGATTAGAAGTACTTATGGATTGTTTTTTACATTTTCCATTTATAATTTTTGCGTTGTTTATGGGTAATTTTAAACACATCCTGCATTCAATATTCACATAAATCTTCTTTATTTATTGTATGTGTTTATAATCTCGATTGACCACAGATAGTCCATAGTTTTCTTAAAGGTTTTTATAGATTTAACTGCTTCAGCAGCCCATCTTATATGCAGTTAGAATATGTATAAATAAATGATTTTACATAGCTTTTATTTGTTTTTGTTACAGGGTAATTATTTTTCGAAATTGGTAATCCTATTTTAAAAAAGCTTCCATTTCCCAGGTTCAATACCCAAACTGTGCACTTACTGTGCAATTAACAACACGGTATACCACTTCTATAGAATTACAAATTCTGAAGTACTCTATTATATTAGTATTCTGCTGCAATGAATACTCGAGTTAATATGATGGAATAGAGCGCTTTTTCTTAAATACCCCTTACGTTCTATACTAATTGCACTTTATGTCTATTTGTTTCTTCAGAGTAATAATCACGATACTCGTTTTTACATTCAATGTCTGTAGTGGTTACGTACGGTGATATTTCCATGAAACGTTTATGTTTGTACGCTTTGTAAAATTTCCATTCTATCACCTATTAAATAACTAAAAATGGTCATTTGAAAATCAATTCAATCTTTTTATCCAGAACTAGCTGACCCGGCGAACTTCGTATCGCCTAAATTTTTTTTCTAAAATAAAAGTAGCCTAAGTTACTCCTTGTTACATCAGCTATCTGTTAGTGAAAGTCCCGTCAAAATCGGTCTAGCCATTTCAGAGATTAGCCGGAACAAACAGACAGACAGACAGACAAAAATTGTAAAAAATGTGGTTTTGGTATGTGTAGATACCGTGTATACGTCCAAATGCACTCAGTAAAAAGAGGTTATTTTAATATTACAAACAGACACTCCAATTTTATTTATTTGGATAGATAATATCTTAATCCAATTTATTATATGAATATCTATTAAAAAAAACTTATTCAACTCGCTCAATCGCATGCTTTAGGCCAACTTATATTTTTGTCCTCATTTACAAGAAAGAACTGTACATGTATACACAAGCATTTTTCGTTCAAACGGTTTAATTATTTTAGATGAACAATTTCCAATAACTAATCAACGGGTAATTTTATTTGTGATTGGTTAAAGTTCATGGCAAATTAGCTGAACAAAATGTCTTAATCTAAATCTACAAAACTAAGGATTTTGACCGATCATAGTTTAATGCACTTAGAAGGATTGATCTACAAAACTATAGGTATTGGTGTAGAGTTGAGCTTGTTCTTTTAGACAAAGATTAAGACGAAACACTATCACAGGTTAGAAATTTATTATTATTATTATTATTAAGTTGCATTAACGCAGCAACCCATAATTGTCCCACTGCTGGGCTCGGGGTCTCCTCTCACAACGTGAGGGATACAGGCCATAGTCTACTACGCTGGCCAAGTGCGGATTGGTAGACTTCACACACCTTTGAGAACTTTATGGAGAACTCTCCGGTGTGCAGGTTTCCTCACGATGTTTTCCTTCACCGAAGCAAGTGATAATTAACTTCTAATACGCACATAATATTTGAAAATTAGAGGTGCGTGCCAGGATTTGAACTCGGGCCCCTCTGTTCGAGAGACCAACGTTCTAACCGCTAGGCTACCACTGCTTTTCTTAAGTTGCATTAGCTTACTTTTAAAGGATCAGCAAGCATAGAGTATTAAGGTAGATACGTGGACATGTGTAGCACTAGCACCTAAAGATACATCAAACATAATTATTGAGGCTCAGGGATTATTTAAAAGACTAAGGGCTTATTTCACAATCTTCAAGTAAGTCCGAAGTAAGCTATTCGTTGGTTAAGTTGACATTTCGTGTATGTAAAATGACACTTTAACGTCACTTTAACCGGCGAATAGCTTATTCAGGACTCTACTTGAAGATGGTGAAACAAGCCCTAATACTAACATAGTTAATAATAACTACCTATTAATCTGTACCGGGAGTAACTTGGACCAACGCCGGCTTAGCCAACCTTCGGAAACACAGAACACTTAAAAATGTTGTTACTAGAGCTTACCCATCAAACTTTTGACCACGCCCGCAGTCAGTTGCTTAATCCGGACGATAATTTACTGTCCCAAGTTGGGTAATTGTTAATACTAATTACAGGACAAAACCTTTGATAACCCCTAAGCAATCAAAATTCCCTGGAGAAAGAACTTCCATTGTGTAACTCCCCCATGTGTGTCTAACCTGTGGAACTCTATAATATTGCCCACTGAAGGGCACGATTCTCTCCTCATAACTGAGAAGACATAGAGGTTTTCCACCACGCTTCTCCAGTACGGATTGGTGTTCCATATTCAGCTCTGTAAAACAATGACAGAAATATTTTAACTTTCCATTGAGTAACAGTGTGGCATATCTTAACACAAAAGCCAAAACATGAATAGGTAAGAGGTTAGCAAAAGTCATTGACAACACAGATACATTGTAAACATGTTTTTTCGCACCAAGCATACAAAATCCCGTGGAAGCAGTGTTCCAAAGTCATTACACCTTGAATTGGCGTCAAAGGCCAACAAAGCATAGGCCGGTAGAAGGCAATTAGGAGAAATTGCAGCTTAGCGCACATCGGTTCATTCCGTTCATGACCTCGGGTTATGTAAGCGAACTTACTTATCCGCCATTATCTGCTTAACTTACGACTTGGGATGACTGTGGAAATGCTGACATTTGATACCTTTGTAGTAAATCTTAGAAGCCGTGGAGTACTATGTTTGTGAGCAAGGGTATTGGGGTCGACGATGTGGTAAACGCGTTCACTTCAATGTCCAGTTATTCATGTATACAAATAAATAAAATTGGAGTGTCTGTTTGTAATATACAAATAAACGCTTTTTACTAAGTGCATTTGGATGTATACACGGTACAATTATACCAAAACAACATTTTTTACAATTTTTGTCTGCCTGTCTGTTTGTTCTGGCTAATCTCTGAAATGGCTAGACCGATTTTGACGGGACTTTCACTGGCAGATAGCTGATGTAACAAAGAGTAACTTAGGCTACTTTTATTTTAGAAAAAAATAGTTTGTTAGGCGATACGAAGTTCGCCGGGTCAGCTAGTCATCATAAATTAATAATACGCTCTCAGAATTCAAAATTCAAAATCATTTGAATACTGATACACTTACGCACGTCATTTGTTGAAATTTAAATTTATAATGTCTCTCTGGGAACAGGAAAGGAATTGGGGAGTCCGTGGGAATGGCCTGGTCACTTGTTTGAAACACTGCATTCTCATGTTCTTTCGACAATACTAAGTCGGAAGTGTCGAAACCTTCACCAAATCTCCCTTCGCAAATCTTTTACTCTTTCTCTATTTTAGTTCCATTGGCGCCTCTACGAGTGGCTTGACTCCAGTTTTTTCGAAGAATACCGAACATAGTTCGATCTAAACTCTGGTTCAGATCAGAACTGTTATTAGATTCCTGAAGCCGGAAGAACTTTAAACAGGTTCAACATTTTAAGCGTTATCTCGACAGTTGTCACCGTGAGCCGTCCACTCACTGCCGATAGATGAAACTAACGATTTGTGGTGAGATCATCGGTACTAATTGGTTGTTTTACAGAAATACCGTTGTATGTTTTACAGAAAATTATTTAAGTATTGGGTGAACTTGTTTGATACTTACCTACTTTATGTAGGAAATATTTGACGGTAACCAAAAAATTTAATACACACTTGTATTTTGGTTCATTTGGTTAAATAATTTTGGTATTTTTATAAAAACAAAAAAAATTCAAGTAAATTATTAAAATCACCAGAAGCCTTAAGCAGAATTTGACAACCCTATCAAAGTTTCTATATGTATCACCCAATGATATTATATGTATAATAAAAGGTAGATAATATGCTAAGAGTGCGCTGAAATTAAGACAGTCGAATTTAGTCAGGTGTAGCGATTTCATTATGAAAGACAGCTTCCTTTGAGTGATGTCTAAAGTTGTCATCAAAAACTGAACTTCGCTTCGCGATGTATGAACATAAAAAGCTAGCCATACACGATCAAGTTTACTTGTCAAGTTTGCAGTTTGACAAGTTTGCATGAAATAGCTATATAACTAGACCCCCATACACCGTCAAGTTTATTGGATGCCGTATCAAGTCCGCTGAAAACTTGACAAATATACTTGATCGTGTATGGCCAGCATTACATAACATACATATCTATCTTTGTAAAGTATCTTTGGTATCCCCTTTATTAAATACGGATACCTAGTGCTCAATACGTTCATTCCTGACAAGCGTCCCTGCATCCTGTTCCTGAAGAAATAACCAACCGCACAGGTCCAAGACTGGTTTGATGACCAAAGGTTTGGCGAACGATACGACTTAACGTAGAGTCAGTATCTTCTGCAGGAACTTCTTTTAAAGATAATATAATATTATCACATTTTGCTTCCTTTTAACTGAGTTTATTGGATTAGGTACTAGCTGACCCGGCGAACTTCGTATCGCCTAACAAACTATTTTTTTTTCTAAAATAAAAGTAGCCTAAGTTACTCCTTGTTACATCAGCTATCTGCCAGTGAAAGTCCCGTCAAATTGCTCCAGCCATTTCAGAGATTAGCCGGAACAAACAGACAGACAGACAGACAGACAGACAGACAAAAATTGTGAAAAATGTTGTATTGGTATATGTACCGTGTATACATCCAAATGCACTTAGTAAAAAGCGGTTATTTTAATATTACAAACAGACACTCCAATTTTATTTATTTGTATGTATTGTATAGAAGACAAGCGTCCCCGCATCCTGTTCCTGAAGAAATTAAGGTCCAAGACTGGTTTGATGACCAAAGGTTTGGCGAACGATACGACTTAACGTAGAGGAGTAGGTACCTTCTGCAGGAACTTCTTGTAAAGATAATATAATATTATCACATTTTGCTTCCTTTTAACTGAGTTTATTGAATTATTTTGTACTTTATTAATGTCGTCTATGTAACATAGAATTTTGTAAGTACTTAAATTTGCATTAATCGCATTCTTTTTTTATCTTTTACTGTCGTTTTATCGCCATTGATCATCCTCGCCGCTTACAAGACTTCAAACCCAAGATTGTAGTTTTTAAACTTCGTCGTCAAGTTACTTTTTAGATGTTCATAATTATATTAATATTTCATCACTTCTACTGAGTTTAAAAAGGCTGCATACTTCTTTTTCACACTACTTGCAAAAAAAACAATAAGCAATAAACAATTTTTACACCTAAAACCCATAATAATCAAAAATTGACGCTAAAACATTTCAACTCAAAAGCTAACAAGAAAACTAACATTTATATTGACCATGAAGATATTTATGTAGTATAAAAACTGAACATAATAATTCAATTCGATACCACCGTGCACATTCTCAAAGTCATTTCACCCGACACTGGCTAATTTGACTGACCAAATATGTTCCGTTATTTCGGAGTCACAAAAAATTTTCGCCTCAAGCGTAACTAAAATGTTATCGCTATGTCGAATGCTTTAGCGACCCCGAATACACAACTGAGCGTGGTTAAAAGAAAAAGCAAATATTACCAAAACGGTTAAGTGTTTGTACATTTTAGCATTTAAGTTAATTATAAACAGTGTAGGCCCCAAGATACCCATGCGGCATTCCGAGTGAGCTTAATGCGATGTATCCTTGTCTGATTCGTGTAAGTGGTCCTATCTGAGATTGTTAACATAAAAGGGTTTTTGTGAATTTTAATGAAAAATAATCTTCACAACTTTCTATTCTTAAACTTGTTTTTTATAATTAAATATTTAAGATAATTCTAAAAACTATAAGGGTTTATTTTCAGTTCGTTCGAAATTTATGGCAACCTACTTAACAAAAACAATCAACTAATACAAATTTTAAAATAAACCCGCCTGTAATCAAAAAAGCCATCATGATGTATATTTTTTAAATCCTTATGGGGAACTCTTTAATTTGATACCCATATTGTATTTATTTTTATTTTTTGATACTTCAAATAATGGCATCTCACGGCCACCATATTTGTTTTTTTTTATTAGACTATCTAAGAACACTTGGGTTATCAAGCCGAATCTAGCGATATTTTAATTATATAAATCCATTCAGCGGTTTGGAAGATACGAGGTAATAAAAAATATTACATGCATACATACCTACAAACATACAAATACTGTATGCTCAAAATTAAATAATTAAATAAATAAAAATAAATAAATAAAATGCATACAAACAAGATACGCGCGAAAAAATAAACCTTCCTTTATGTGAGGTAAAAATTGAGTTTTTTCGTTAGGCTCGTCCAGTCCTTTATCTGAAAGACTACTAGGTAGTCTACTACGTACTAAATTATCTACGGAACGACATTTTTAATATTATTTCTAACACAGACATAGATAGTGTAGGAATAAAAAGCTGGCGTGATTTTAGGATTTTACTTTATTTTCACTATTTTTACAGTTTTTTATAGGGAGCGCGTACGTAGCCGACATATTAAGTAGAAAACGGAAGGGGCGAGAGTTGCCATTACAAATTTTATCACTCTCACTATTTAGTGATGCCATATGAAAAAAATCAGTATTAAATATTTAAAGATGACAATTAAAAGCTAAATTAAAGATTTATACTTATCATGTTAGATAATTTAATCTAACAGATAGTAAATATATCTGTGGTTTACAATACAATAGTACTCGTATAATGTGAAAGATATTTATAATAGTACTTATTTTTAATGTGTTAAATCCAACGAAAATAAATTAGAGAATGCGAAGTAGTTAAAATATTAATTCTCAAAGCAACTAGCATTTCCTTACAAATAATGAGTTTAAGTATGTACATTTAAAATATTAAACTTTTCTGTTTAAAAACCCCGGTGCTTCAATGACCAAGTTTTTAGTTACGCTGCAACAGTTTCATAATAATTATTAAGCCATATAAAAAGCCTCTGATGGCTTAACTATCAACACGAAGGTTGCACACAAATCAATCCTCACTGCAGCAGCGTGGTGGCGAACGTTCTAGTCTTCTATTCCTAATAGGAACCGGAGAAGCCTCCATAATTTAGAAGATGCAACCCTGCTTTGCAGTGGGCCGCTAAGAGTTTCAGTCACGGCCACTGTTTGATTGTAACAGATGGCAATGACTATTCAGTGACCATCATGGCCCCTTAGCTCGTTTACTGACTAATCTTGGAGTTCGGAAGCAAGTGTCCTCTACTCCTCTCACAATGTGTACCTACATACCATAGTAGCATTCCTTAATCTTAAAATACATCTACTAATATATAAACAGGAAAGATTTGATTTTTTGTTTGCATTGAATAGGCTCCGAAACTACTGAACCGATTTCAAAAATTCTCTCACTGTTGGGAAGCTACACTATCCCCGTGTAACATAGGCTATATTATATTTTCAAAAAAATTAGGGATCCTTAATAAAACTCCAATAATGTAACCCAAGGTGTAAAAAATAAGAAAACCGAAGCAAAGCGAGGGCGGTTACTCGTATACATATAAATTACGTGTCACAATGTTTGTCCGCGATGAACTCCTAAACTTAACCGATTTTAATCTTTGCACACCATGTTCAGTTTGATCCAACTTGAAAGATAGGATAGCTTACATCTCCCGGCATCGGAAGGTTTTAATAAAAAAAAACTTTTGACAGAACGAAGTCTTTCCGGGCAGCTAGTTGTATATATTATACACGCATATTCACAATACAATGTACCTAGGTACCTGATATACATACTACCTATATGCTGAAATTTAACCCAGTTACATGGACTAAACCGGCTGAACCTGTTTATTTGGTTAGGAAAGCATAAGCATGACCCATGCAGGATATTATCGGCGTAATTCATCTCGTAAGTACCCATACCTCTACCTGTGTGCCCAACTCAGTATTATACCCCTCCGAAGCATAGTTTTTACAAACTTGCCACTAGCAGTCACCCATCCAACTCCCGACCGCACTCGCTGTTGTTCAGCGATCGCAAGCCAAGCCAAGATTGCTCAGAGGTAGGAAATACATAGTAATAATTGTATTTAGTGAGCAATGGTCCAATGACCTTTAGATGGAAGGCAATTAAAGTTTCACACCACGGCTCGTCTGGCTACATTAACCACGAGTGGTGCTGTCCGCTCATAATTACTTTTTTTTATCTTTTTTTTATCTTTAAATGCCTTTATCTGTACTGTTACGGTGCTTGACCGATGTACCTCATAATAAGCCTTGGCTAAAATTGAATATGTATTGTAAAAGAATTTATTACATACGAGTAACCACCCTCGCTTTGCTTCAGTTTTCTTATTTTTTTACACCTTGGGTTACATTATTGGAGTTTTATTAAGGATCCCTAATTTTTTTGAAAATATACTATAGCCTATGTTACTCGGGGATAGTGTAGCTTCCCAACAGTGCAAGAATTTTTCAAATCGGTTCAGTAGTTTCGGAGCCTATTCAATGCAAACAAAAAATCAAATCTTTCCTCTTTATATGTATATTAGTATAGATTAGGGTTCTTAATAAATTGAATCTAAAAGGGGCTACCTGGGTTAAGTTACCTTTGAGAATCTGGTTTTAAACGAAAGCAGCACTGAAAATCAGTGTTGCAATTTTTCTCTACTGAAGGTACTATGTTCATTTTCTGTGGGCATTAATAAATAATTATCGCCATCATGGTAGCATCTAGTTGGTTCATAATTTGAATAATTCACTAGTAGCACAGAAGACATAATAGTCTAGAACTGAGAAGACGCTAAATTCCTTATTTGAAACCTTTGAAGTACCAGTATAATGTCATAGAATAGACATCTCGAACAAAATGTGTGTCCCGCCGGGAGGTTCTATTTTCAAAATTGAGCCCCCGTTCTCCTTTCAAAATCGAACGAATCCATTGAAAATTGAAGCCGATCGGCGCCAATTCATTGTGTTCGCGTTATCGCGATGTCGGTTCTATATGCTAGTAATAACACTTCAATGTTTGAAACGTGTTTATTTCTTCTTTTTAAAACTATAATCAAGTTAATTTACAGGTTGTGAATTGACAAGACATATAGATGTAAATATTGACCACCGGGTGCTACCAACTCGACACGTGATAGTGGACCGAAAGTATTGAGTGTTGAGCAGTGAACTCGAAATGACCATAACCGTTACATTGTTGCAACAACAAGTTTATAGCAGCCGCGAATGGAGTTTATTTATGGCATAAAAAATGGACGCCTTCATTGCTAGTGGTTAACTACTTTGCATAGACGCGTAGATGAGGTTTACATTTCGTTTGAAATAACAGACAAAATAGAAGATGAAGAATGTTCACACATTTCAGATTTAATAGCTTAACCCCACGGACATAAAAAAAGAACGGACGTAACCTTGTCTAATCGAGAGTGAAGCTGACAGCTGACAGCTCGCTTACCATGTGTGCGTAATTTTGTAATTTTTGATTGGCGATGGTGTCAATGTCGTAGCCGTATGGTGTCAATGTGTGGGTGTGTGTACTTGTACGAATACAGAGTTGGTATTCCTATGGGTGCTTCACTGAATTTGTTCTTGGGATTACGTCCGTCTTTTTTTTAGGTCCGTGCTTAACCCCAAATATTTATAATCCTACAATCCTACTAATATTATAAATGTACAAAATTTGTATGGATGGTTTGAAAGTAACTTTCATGCAAAAACTACTGAACGGATTAGCAATTTTTGCGTGAAAGAATAACAACCACTCATACAAACTTACCTTAAGTCTACTACCTAGGTAGACAAAGATGTAGAATAAGATATAGGGTATCTACTTATTATCCCGGAAAACGCACGCAATCCCGGGCAGAGGTTTAGTGTTCTGTATAGACAAGCATAATCGTTGCTCTTCTTTTTTAACCGACTTCAAAACAGGAGGAGGTATTCAATTCGTCTGTATTTTTTTATGTCCATTACCTCAGAATTTTCGACTGGGTGAACCGATTTTCATGATTCTTTTTTTAATTGAAAGCTAGTCATATGGTCTCACTTAAATTTGAGCGAGATCTGACGAGTAGTTTTTGAGTTATCCGTAATTTTGAAGTCGGTTATCTTTTGTGTTGTTTTGTTATAAAAAAAGTGATAGATCGCAACCATCAATGTCACTAGTAGTTAACTACGGAGAAAAACCGATTAATCAAGATCAAAGCAACCAGTTTAGTCATTAAAATATAATTGTTATGCTAAACGTAATCGAAGAATTATGGCCGCCGGCAACTATGTTGATATACAGGCATTGGCATGGCGTAACCAGCTTGTAGACTTTGGAAGCAAATCAGATTGTTTTACCCGAGGTGGAAAAAAACTCCTCTTCAAAAGGCTCTCGGCGCTACCAAATCGCGCTATTTATTCCAAAGATATTTAATTTCGACGAGCAACAACCCTGAGCATTACAAAATCGCTATGTAATCTTTATCACAATCCGCACAATCCTATTCCATCGCCGCGTATCTGAAGAGCACATAGAACTTTTTACACGTATGAATCCGCTGTTACTTTTTGCTCAGGAAAAGATCTTTAGAGTAATAAAATCACAGGAACTCGTTATGTGAATGGACTGGATGGAATGAATAGTTGCGATAAAAAGTTAAAAACTATTTATTGATAGACACGCAGACGGATAAGGCTTGGTGTAGGTGGCCCAGGGCATAAAATTATCTAAAGCATATTAGACAACATAATACTTGGCATCACATAGCTATTTTTAATCGAATCAAAAAAGGAGTAGGTATTCAATTCGACTGTATTTTTTTATGCTTATTACCTCAGAACTTTCGACTGGATGAACCGATTTTGATGATTCTTTTTTTAGTCGAAAGCTGGTGCTTGTCACATGACACTTGGTCCCACTTACACAAATTGAAATTAAATTTTAAAATTGAATATTTTGATTACTATTGATTACTTATTATTCTCATTTTAAAATAATTTAGATTAAAAACGCAATTTTAATATCCTCAATCGATAATTTTCTATAAATTTTTAGTTAAATGCCTACGAACTGAAAAAAATTTCACTTGCATCGTGGTTTCATAAAACCACACTTTTATGTTTTTTACTAAAAATTAAGATGTGACAGACAGATGAACGAGCAGTTATAAGAGGTTTTTTAAACTAAATTGACGTAAGTCTTATTTTTAAAAGGTTTCATTTAGCTTGCACCCTGTTTCTATAGGTCAAATCTTGCAAGCTTAGTTAGACCTACTTCCTCGTATCCTCGGAAGTTTAAAGCTCATCAAAAACATAAATGTGAAATGAGAGCCAAGTTCAAAAAAAGAATTGAGATCTAAATGGGTGCCTAGTTCTGTGTAGAAAAGCCTAAAATTTTAGTCACAAGAACATGTGATACAAGCTCTACATTTGACTTTATGTGTAAATGGTTCTATTTTCTTTCTTTCTTACCGATCGACGTTTCTAACCATCTGCTATCTGCTGTCTCGCCTGAGGCAGGCTTATTATTGGTGACCACGTTCGATACTTCAATTCTCTAAAATAGGTATCATGATCCAATCATATTACAAATTCCAATCATATCAATCAATAAACTAGTCCACTAAATTGACCATAACTTACGAAATTGGCGGCGTGATTGCATATGCAATTGATTTAATCCCGACCAGTTTTATTTAAACTTAATGCTTCTGGTTTGGCCTTATGTGCGATGTTTTACTTCGAACAGATAATGGATGCAATTTTCCGTTTCAAATCGTTTTGCTGAAAGGAAGTACAGAGGTACAAACTGGTTAAATCCAATTTGGAATTGCGTGAAAGTTTCGCACTGTAGGCAAAGTGTGCCTAAAACGGGTTGGTACAAAGCGACCTGGTGGCATTTTTAAGCTTATGTCGATCACTAAAGCTCTCCATACATGATCAGGTTCACTAGTCAAGTTTGCAGCGGACTTAGCCATTTACCCCTCCACCAATCCGCACTGGAGCGGCGTGGTGGAGTATCCTCAAGAGGAGAGACCCGTGATCAGTAGTGGACCATTGGATTGAAGCCAAGCCAAACCATTATAATTATTATAATTACGTTTTTGCGGTTTTTTAGTTTGCAAATAATGTGCACAGTACACTACTACCAAATTTTCTCATGAGCAACCCAGTGTTGACTAGAAAAGACCTCAGGTGATCCGTCCAATGTATTCTTTAATAATTTATCAATATTATTGTAATAATTGTACCTACTAAGGGGCCATCCATAAATTACTCACACTGATTTCATGACTTTTTGACCCCTCCCCCCTCCTTGTCACAGCTGGTCACATTTGTTCTCACAATAGGGGGGAGTGAGACCTCCCATATTCCTCCTAGTGTGACGTCACGTATTATGAAATTTTACACTTAGAAATTATTAAATTAAAACAGCAGGTCCGAAATAACTTTTATTTCCATTAGTTGATTTTTAATATTTTTCTGTACATACCAATTATTCGATTTTGAAATGTGACGTCATGAAATTTAGGACCCCCTCCCACCCCTTGTCACACAATGTCACACTACATCGACACCTCCCCTCCCCCCATCCCCCATAACGTGCGACTCCTTATGGATGGCCCCTAAGTTATATCATCTTGAACATCTAAAACACCATCAATCTGACGCTATCTAAGGATCTCGTTTTCAACAGACGAACAAAAAACTGTCACTATGTTTTTATGTGTATTTTATCAAGACCAAAGAGCAGAATGAGTGCTCTTTGCTACGCTTGTTAAACATTGATTAATAGAAGCAAAAAAGGAATGAACACTGGCTTTTGTGGGTATTTGAAAGGTGAACAGACCGACAAAAATTACATTATTAGAAGTGTATAGGATGGATGACTACGTGAACTGTCAAATTGTCTTCCAGAGCAATTTTAAAAATGTCTTCAACAACAATTTGACAGGTCCTTACGTAAAATATACGCCTTAGGCTGAGATTTAATCAGAGATGTACTATTTAGCAAAGCGGTTTTGGAAGGATAAATCCACCAATAGGATTACTCGGGGCCAGATTTAGGGGAAGGCAGGTGGGACCCGCGGGACTACTGCCCCGGGACCTCCACAACAAAGGGGCCCTCAAAAAATAGATAAAAAGTATCAACCACTCTTCGTTGAAAATAGCTCGCAAAGTTCCATTCGTTAACGCGGTAATTTAGTATTAATGAAATTGAATTTGATCCTAACTAATTATCTACTGCATTCTTTGTTGAAATAACTAATTGTATTTCGACGGATGTAAAGTAAAAAAAAAATATCTGCAATACCTATGGCTGTTTTGTAGATAACTCTTTTACTTTGCACGCGGTCGATTTGTTAGCAATAAATTTTTGAAAGACTTGACAGAAAAATAATTGTTCCTTTTATTGGGAAAATAATGAATAAGGGGCCTCCGCTCCTTCGTTGCCTCAGGGCCTTCTGACCTCCAAATCTAGCCCTGGTATTACTTACTTAATTTTCCTAACCTCGCTTAATGAAGTAATTTTTTTCGCTACCTGCGAGCTTGCATGGCCCAAAAGTATGTACTACCTAGTAGATAGATACTATAATATTATCTATTCTGTACCTACTTAGTAGACCAGTGCCGATAATTTTTGAAACGAAAAAAAAATATAGTAGGATGAAACCCATTGCAAAAGGAAGAGAATATAACGAAAATTATAGGAAAAATAAATTTCGGGCGATCTGAGGTCGGGAAGTAGGGGGGGAGGGGGGGTTTAAGAGTAAAATACATTTTATCTCGATTTCCGGAAAAACAACAAGTCCTATTGAAAAAAGTTAAATGGCAAAGTTGTAGATAATAAAAAGATCTACAACTTTACAAAAAAGATAAAAATAAAAAAACCAAAAACGTGGTTTTTTGAATTTTTCACATACATTTTGAGGTTATGTAAAAAAGTGTTAATACAAAAGTTGTAGATCTTTTTAGTACCTACAACTTTGCAATTTAAATTTTTTCAATGGGACTTGTAGTTTTTCCGGAAATCGAGATAAACCGCATTTTACTCTTAAATCCCCCCTCCCCCCACTTCCCGACCTCAGATCGCCCGTAATTTATTTTTCCTATAATTTTCGTTATATTTTCTTCCTTTTGCAATAGGTTTCATTCTACTATAATTTTCTTCCACTTTTTACCGTTTTTAGAGCTATCGGCACTGGACTATAGTCCTAGCCTGATTTTTATGCTTTCCAGGTTAAGTAGGCACCTACTGTTTGCCTGGAGCGCCAAAGCACCGCTACCACTGCCCTAATTACAGCACTGACTGACCTACTGGTTGAGAAACCTAAGTGGTAGTTTAGCATACAGTTTCTGCTACTCAGAGTTTCGGTTTAAATATACCATTATTTTTATAGGCGATGGAAGTAAAAGGCAGAGAAAATATTCACTACAGCGCGACCAAGCGCTTTGACGGCTGTCAAGCTATTGAATTTAAATATACTTATAAACTGCCAGTAGTTGCTGTGACAAAAGAGGTCCCTCGGACGCGCTCTACTTTATTTAATTTGATAATTAAATAGCATACATACAACATGCAGTAACTTTATATTATTATTTTACAAAATATTAAAGTCGCTTACAATTTTTTTAAGTAGAGTACAAACAAAATTTAAGACGTTGCATCGCACGTGTATTTAGCCTCTTTTTTTAATGGTTCCTACATTAAAACTTTGGACCGGATGGTGTGTTTTTGGCTTTAATATCTATTTTATGAATACCAAAGAACAGATTATTTCCTGTGATTCACGCAACTATTAATTTATTTGTATCATTTGGTTGGTTATGTATTTTCTAGTAAGATACAAGATGTTCACAGATGCTGCTACATTTTCTTAGCCTGAACGTATTTTAGCAAAAATTATTAGGATACTATAATTGTAGATACCTATCATAATCATAATCATTTATTTGCTATAAATATGGTAGCCCAGTGGTGGTATTTTAATACAATATGGTTTTCACACATTTAGCTTGTCCAAGCATGCAAATATTTAAAATATTGTCTAACCTACCTACTAATATATTATTATATTAGGTATATTGTATACCTAATATACATACAAAGAACAGAAATAGTACGTAATTCTAGTTCTTTGGTCGAAAGCCATCATTAAATGAAAGTTTGCAGTGTTTATGTATAAATGAGAAAAAGGCGCTGCCATTACGCAAGTAGCAGATGCGTGGAGGCTGCGTGGGCAAGGCCGCGCCGGACCGTTGACCCCGCGGCGGCAAATAGCAACGCGATAGGGCTGCCACCTACCGGTTTTAACACTAGTCAATCAGGGCTCTTTCTTTTTCTTCTCTTTCTGGCAACGCGGCTTCAGTGATGCCTTTGGTCCGCTGATGTCCATGCAACGAAATCCACTTACCATCGGGTGGATTGTCAACTCGTTTGCCGGCTATTTCCATAAAAAAAAACCGGACAAGTGCGTGTCAGACCACGCGCAATGTAGGGTTGCGAAGTAATAAGTTTATCGACTCAGATTAACTACTTATACTAACACGGCCGTGATAGTTTTCCTTTTTATGAAAACCTATTTTTGAAAAATTTTCACTTGTCCAACTCCAACCGTTCAACCAGCAGGGGGGGGACACTTGACTATAACCTAAATTATTTCGCATACGGACCCCTAATTATAAAAATGGTATTAGAAGACCTATAATATTTTTGGAAGACCTTTTCAATGTTACACTACGTAGGATACGCGAGGAATAAAAAATCATCCTCACGTTATCTATAGGGGAGGTATCCTGAAAAAAAATGTTTTTCAATATTTAATTCTACGATTCTGGACTTTTAATAAATATGTATATTCATGCCAAAATACAATTTTCTAGCACTAAGGGTCTCGGCGCTTTGCTTCGGACAGACAGACGGACAGACGGATGGACGGACGGACATGACGAAACTATAATACCCCATTTACACGCGCGCGCGAGCCACGAGACAATCTGCGAGACGCGCGCGTGCGCGCGCGTGTGAACAGGGCGCTCGCGGACCAGACCGCAGCGCGTCTCGCGCTCGCAGGGCTCGCGTCGGGAGCGGTTTTCTAGGCGCGCGCCAAAGGGGCTCGCGCGAGAGCTCGCGCGGTGTTCACACGCGCGTAGGGGGCGTGGCTTACGGACGCGCCACGAGACGGTCTGCGACACGCGCGTGTAAATGAGCGGTAAGGGTGATTCAGTTAACGATTGATCAAGTAGGGAAAAACTCTTCATTTGTGTACTACGTTTCCAATGTAATTTATTCACCAAATTCAAAATCACCTATGTGCTTGCTACATAAAATTTTATCGATTCCCTCAAAAAGCTGATTTTTTACACATAAGAGGTTTTGAAGTCGCAACGACGATATCTTGTTGTCCAAAAAGTTTCCTCGTTGCCTGAAATCGAAGATGTTCAAGCAGTGTGTGCTGCCAGTGATTACATGAGGCTCCGAGCCGTGTTGCTTTACTACGGGGCTAATAGACTAGCTCAAAATAGCGCAGCGGGCTATGGAGAGGGCTATGCTCGGTATTTCTTTACGTGATCGTATCAGAAATGATGAGATCCATATTAGAATCCGAATTAGCTGGCTAAAATGGCAAGGCACTGGCCACATAGTACGAAGGACCGATAACCCCATTGGAGAAGAAAGGTCCTCGAATTTAAAACCACGCCTCGAACAAAATCGAGCGTAGGGCGCTCCCTAACCATGTGGAATGAGGACCTGAAGAAAACAGCGGGTATCCGCTGGATTCAAAGGCTCGAAACCGGTCAGAGTGGTGCAAATAATCCATCGACAAACAGATTATAAGTTTAAACTTAACCTATAGGTTAAGTTAATTATAATTAAGGAAGCACTAGCAATTAAGCAATACGTTAAACTTAACAATTTGAAAGCTCATGGAAATCATGAAAATCTATATTAGACTAGCTGACAGGGCAAACGTTGTTCTGCCAAAAATTTTTTAGGGATAGGGGGATGAAAAGTAGATGTTGTGCGATTCTCAACCCTAGCCGATAAGCACGCAAAGATTCACGAAAATCGGTCGAGCCGTTTCGGAGGAGTTCAACTTCAAAAAACGTGACACGAGAATTTTATATATTAGATTGTGATGTTATTCTATTCTCTAACTAAAAAATATAAATTTTACCCTTGATACCATAGTCTCTATTTTGTGCCTTAAAACCATATTACTTTCCTGGTAAAGTAATTATGGCAGCCCTAGTGTCGTAAATAATAGGAACAAAAAAACACAAGATAATAAGTTTTAAGGTGAGGCAGTGTTCTCACGTTATGAGTGTAACGGTCATAGTTTCAGTGTTAACAACCTGCGCCTCTTGTAACGATTTATTAATCCACCTACCTACTTGGTGCTGTAGTTATCTAGCGAAGATCGAAGATAGATAGCTACCAGCGATATTGTAGCGGTCAGAATATTAGCAGAGACTATCGGAAATTCGATATTAAAATGTTTCAAAAAAAATTATTACTAACTATATCATATACATATAATTTGAAAATTAAATATGCAGGTATTTTACCTATGATATTCGTTATCAGCACGTCAAAATACATAGGTATACCAAAATTCAGATCAAACGGGGGTATGGGTAAAAGGAAGTATATCCAGAAAATTGTATGCATTATATTCATTTTTCAGTTTTTGTTAAAAAAAATCAAAAGCACAAAATAAATTTGGTAAACTTTGCACTTTAATTCTATAAATCCCACTTCAACAATTTAAATTCATTCACTGTAACAAAAGTCCAAGATCAAAACCCCCAGGCACACTATAAATATGCAAAACGACTATAAATATGGAAAACCTATAAGAAATGTATGGTCTTAAAAAACGGCCAAAAGAAATAAAATAGAAAAATAACCGTAAATACATAATCAACGTACGGAACCCTCTCCAAGCGAGTTTAACTTGTGCTTGTCAAGTTTTATTTTTATTTTTTGTATATTTTTTATGTTTAGATGATGGAGAAGAATCTAGTAATATGGACGTGCTTGCTAGGCCTGTGGACTCTGACCAGCGCCAGCAGTGACGATAGATTCATCAAGAAATACGCCATGATGAAGGTAAGAGGGTGCAAAAAATTAATGAACAAAAACAAATCACCAATCTCCCTTAATATTAGTAAAAATAGTGGAAAGTATTTTTTTAGGAAATTGTAATTTTTTTTGCATTTTGCTCATTTGCTGTTGTTGTTGTGGACTTGAATATTACAAGAAAATTCTTTTACTCCGTTTCTACTTCGTCAATGTGGATGTTTCAGTAAATATTGATGCATTTTAAGCATAGAGTAAAATATATTAAACAAAATTTTGCAAGTTATTATCCTATAATAAATAATTAAAAGAAAATATTTCTCAATGAAATTAATACTCGCAGTCGGTAGGATTCGAACCTACGCTCCCAGAGGGAATCTGATTTCTAGTCAGACGCCTTAACCGCTCGGCCACGACTGCTATGTTGCGTTAATCGAAATATGTACTTATAATATTACGTAGATCGGTATGTTAGTATTTTACAATATTATAACATGACATTGTATGCCTATATAATTAACAAAATCGTGATCATCCTACCACAAAATACCTATTGTATCTGTAAAAAAAATGAAAAAAGAAAAAACAAATTACTTCTAATTATTTTATTTACCTTCATTAAATATCAATTTATCTTCTCTAGATTTATGAAAGCTGTTTTGGTCCCGAAGTTGTGAAGCAAATCCGTAAGGAAATGAAAGATGCCTACACTAAATGCTCTGCACCGCCATCTTTTGAGGAAATGCCGAACCAAATACCGTCCATTCTACTCAGTAAACTCCCGCCCGGTTTCGCTATGGACCCGAGCACACAAACCATCACTAAGCCGTTAGATGGCGTTGGGCACCAAGAAAATGACCTGCCCAAACAAGAAAACCAACCACAAAGGCCGCAAATAGGAAACGTTTTGTCTTTCAGGCCAAATGGGGTACGTTTATATATTTTACCATTTTTGTCCTATTTTATTGTATTATTTATTATAACCTCTAGATAGCACTTAGACTGCAGGAAAATTATTTATTATTGATAAATAATAAAATTATAAACGAATTTAGAACGTTAAAAGATATACCTAATATATATATACCTAACTATATAATTATAACAATATCATACCTAAACGTTAAATTATAGTTGTATATAAAAATCCAGTAAAAAATCCATGACTTGACAAGGTTCTGCCTCCTGTGAGGATTGAACTCACGACCCCTGGTTTACGAGACCAGTGCTCTACCACTGAGCTAAAGAGGCTTCTTCAGAGTCTGCGAAATTAATTATCACTAGTTATGTATTGAACATTATAGTTAGGATTAAAGTCAAAGTGGCAATGGGCTGGCGACATAAAAGACGCTAAGGCTCAGGACCGGTCAGTGTGGCGCAAGTTAGGGGTGGCCTACGTCCAGCAGTGGACCTCCAAAGGCTGATGGATGGATGGATGGATGGATGGATGAGGGTTCCGAAGAAAAATCAAAACCCATAAAGTCCGAAGCATAGCACCTAGACACTAAGTGCTAGAAAACTGTAATTTGGTATGGATGTACATACATATTTTATAAAAACTCCAGAATCGTAGAACAAAATATTGAAAAACATTTTTTTTCAGAGTACCTCCCCTACAGGTAACGAGGATTTTTTATTAATTTTTTTATTCAAATAATATATAATTTCTTCTCACTTCATGTAAAAAATACGTACAAAACTATGTATTCACTATCATTCTAATATAATAAGAAAAGTCCTTTGTGGAGATTTATTATTGATAACAGTTAACCTTAAAGTTAAGACAGATTGATCCAAAACCTGGTGCCTGTAACCTGTAGGTACCTGGTGAAAGCCTGGCATCTGAAATTGGTTTCACAAGAACTTAAGTCACAGGGCGCCAGCAGTCTCTTGCGGACAAATTGTGGAACTTTAGTTTTGTAGATCTCTTACCTGTTACCTTACCTTTCATTCCAGCCTGGTTTCCAGCAACCCATGCCGCCCTATATGATGCCGGGAACGCCGCAGATGTCGCCTCAGTTCAGACCCTACAACCCTGCTACTCCCTACTACCAGTTCCCGTACAACCCTGGGTTCTACCCTGGGATGCAATACAACCCTTACGCCTACCAGCAGTACCAGCAGTTTTATCAACAACCCTATTTCGGGTCTAGTAGGACGGGGGTGAGTTGTAGTTACCATATTAAGTTTTAATGACAATTGTTTAACGTTTATCTATGACATAGTCCGACTTGTGGTCTGGGGCCATCCAAAAAGTACGTCACACTAATTTCATGACTTTTTGACCCCTCCCCCCCGCCTTGTCACAGCTGGTCACATTTTGAGACCCCCCTAGAGTGACGTCACATATTATGAAATTTTACACGTAAAAATTATTAAATTAAAACAGCAATTCCGAAATAAGTTTTATTTCTATTAATTGTTTTTTAATATTTACCCCTCCCCTCCCCCCTAACGTGTGACGTAATTTATGGATGGTGTTGAGCTAAAAATTTTTTTTAGCGCATCCATGCTTCGGAAAACACGTAAAGCCGGTGTTCGCTGTTGTTATAATTCGATAGCAGTCATTAAGGTATGTCGGATGCATAACAACTTCCGACACTTTTGGCTACATCCTCCTCCACCAATCGGCATTGGAGTAGTGTGATGGAGTTGCTCTAATGGTATAATATGTTTAACTCCCCTGTAATACTTGTACCTGCCACCAATGTCCAGTGGCAGACCAACGTTGGACAAGTGGCAAACTAGGGCCTACGCACGCGAATTTAGTGAAGTACGTTGATAAAAAGACCTTGGCTGCTAGAGCCACCTTTGAGCTGCTTGCCTTGACTACTAAGTTAGTAAACAACAATATTTCCACTAATAAAAACCTACTTCCAGCGTGACCTGGACCTCCGTGATCGTCTGGAGATAGTATCCAGAGGTCCGGCAGCCGGGCGCGTGAGGAACATCACCTGCGTGATGCAGGAGCTCGGTTACATCGACCACAAGCTGGAGCCCAACTACGAGCAGATCACGCAGAGGATCAGCAACCTGCCCGTCTCCAGCGAACTGAAGGGCGACATTCAGGATGGACTGCAGTTCTGTCAGAAGTTCTCGGTAAGACCAATGATGTAGTGTAAAAAAGAGGTAGATATGTCACTAGCGCGCCGACGATCAAGAGCGCAAGAACAGGCAATAGACCGTTCTGCTCGTAGACGCTTTGTCAATACAAGACGATTCGCACGCTTTTGTTGTTGTCAGAAGTGCTTGGCATTTGACATTACAGCGTTAAAATGTCTTCGTGTATTATACCAATGTGATTGCTGTAGTGGAACAAAAGATAATTTTAAACGTGTGTGTGTTGTAGCTCTTATCGGAATAGATTTTTTGGTTGATTTGTAAGGGTACCGTATTTATATTTTTTAAATATCATTGGGTAAGAGAGACTCATGTCTGTACTGTAACTAGCATATTAGTTTAACTCACATGTAGGTATAATTAAAAAGTAACTTATATTTTGTTGCAGCAATGCGTACCTGATCTGAAGCAGAATGTGGCGCCACTTTCACAGGAACTCATTAAACCGATGTTCTTCTTCCGCTGTTATAAGGTACTCGTAATACTTATCTTTTATACATATATATACATATACAAATACATAAAATTGGAGTGTCTGTTTATAATTTTCAAATAACTGCTTTCTACGAAGTGCATTTGGATATTATACAGGGTACATATACCAAAACAACATTTTTTACAATTTTTGTCTGTCTGTCTGTCTGTTTGATCCGGCTAATCTCTGAAATGGCTGACCGATTTTGACGGGACTTTCACTGGTATCTACCACCTACCAGCTGATGTAACAAAGAGTAACTTAGGTTACTTTTATTTTAGAAAAAAGAAGTAGGATCGATGAAAAATTTATTAATATTAAATACCACGCGGACAGCTAGTATAATATAAAATATTTATTGTAACATCTTAACAGTCCACACATTTTTTACTCTACACTTACATAAGTTAAGCTGAGGTAATAATATTTACACGATATTTATTTACGTGCAGCACAAGAAATTAGAAGCATGCATTATGAAAGACATCCGTGAAAGATTTACCACCGAAGATGAATTGGACACCGACAGCGATTTCAGGTAACATTCAGATAAGTAGTTAAATATGTGACAGCGCAATACAACAACAACGAAACGCGATTGACTATCACTATCAATATACAATTCGCAACAAAATAATTATGGTCATGCAGAATAAGCGGATGTGATGTGATGGTACTTCTGCTTCAGACAAAATGTATTTAAACAAAATGTACCAATATTTAAACAAAATATACCAACATTTAAACAAAATGTCATTGAAGTATTATTATTAGCCACAGACATAAAAAAAGAACAGACGTAACCTTGTCTAATCGAGAATGAAGCTGACAGCTGACAGCTCGCTTACCATGTGTGCGTAATTTTGTAATTTTTGATTGGCGATGGTGTCAATGTCGTAGCCGTATGGTGTCAATGTGTGGGTGTATGTCCTTGTACGAATACAGAGTTGGTATTCCTATGGGTGCTTCACTGAATTTGTTCTTGGGATTATGTCCGTCTTTTTTTTAGGTCCGTGTTATTAGCCTATAGAATCGACACCGCGAATAAAATATATGTCCCAATGAATTGGTGCCGATCGGCTTCAATTTTCAATGGATTCGTTCGATTTTGAAAGGAGAACGGGGGCTCAATTTTGAAAATAGAACCTCCCGGCGGGACAGACATTTTGTTCGAGATATCTTTTCTATGACTTTATATTTCCATTGCGATGTGTTTGGTACATTTTATTATTATATATTAAATATTAAACAAAATTTACGTTTTAGCAGGTCGTTATCCCGATCGGCGAGGGCGGTTCGCGACGACCCTCTCACAGACCCCAGATTTGAAGCTCTAGACGAAATGGCGGTGTACTTGTATGACTATTTAAGTGGCAGCAACGGCTTAGATTACGACTTATATGTTTAAACGGCAATATAGATCTAAAATCTAGATTAAGCATTGATCCTTAGCAAAAAAATCTGAAATATAAAGTTGGGGCTTTATTTCTTGCTTTATTTGGTTAATATTTGAATGTGGATCTATTTACGTACACATAATATATCGAATATGTGGAATTCAAAACATTTTTCACTATACAGACTTGATGATCTCAAGTTTAATCCTTATCAATGGTCCTTTTTAATTCTTAATAATTCCTTCTTATAAAATCAATGCGAACGTTGCAAATGTTGACTAAGAGATGTAAAAAATACAGATAATACTCAATAAAGGTGCTTAGGTTTAATGTAGATTGTATTTGTGAAACCTCTGCTGAATTTATCAAGTACGAGTAAGTTTTTTATCTGTTCAATGTATCCATGTGTGCTTAAGTTATGAAATAAATAAAAAAATAAGTTTATTATAAAAGCGTGATGTACGATATGGTTTTAGATGTAATTTGTTCCGTCCCATTAAAATATGTGATAATATTTGAAGGTCCAAGAACACATATCATTTAAGGCATTTCAAAGTATTTTTTTTGCAATGCTCAATAATGCATTTTATATTATAACGATCCATAATCTATCTGTAGAATAGATAAGACTGAAAGTCTAGAAGTATAGTACATATTATATACGTATTGAGTTGCATTTAAACTGCTATTTTAAGGATTTAATTTTTTATTGCCATTCTTGCATTTATTATTTAATTGCTTACAATTTGAGTACGAACAATTTTATTAGCTAAGGATTTAAAATTCATAACAATTTTTAGGGCATCGTCGCAGCTAACATTTAGTAAGTAAGCTGATGTGATGGGATTTAGCCATTTAAAGACTTAAATGTAACGAATGGTATGGGAAGATATTTGTATTTTCGGGATTGAGTTTTTGAAATACTGACTTGCTAGGAATTTTTGTGTAAGTACCTAGATAAGGTAAACCATTGGTTAAAGGAAACTGAAGGTAATGTGCTTGCTGTTACAATTATTAAAAAGTTTTAATCAAAGATTAAATGACAGCACAAAACAATGTTTCATACTGAAAAATCGATTGATCGCATACAATAATTGTAAGCAGCAAGCGAATGTTCTTGTCCATGAAGCTAAATCGAGCTTCTTCGACGATAACTTATAGTCTACTCATGTTATCCTAGTACTTAAAATAGATAAGTTTAAGACCCGTGCATTTATTAGCCCTAAGTTTAGTGCTTTAGTTGTGTGCCTTGTGATTAGCATAAGATAATGAAAATAAACATGAAAAATAAACACACTTTCATTTTATGATTTCCTAGTAGACCGATTCCAAAATAAGACCGCGAATTTATGTGTAAGTTTATGAAAAAAATGCATGTAAATAACATTTAAGAAATACTTCTTTACTCGCAGGCCAGTAACTTTTATACATCGTCCTCTTCATCTCATTGTTTTTACGATGAACAAAAGGAGAACTTAGAATATAGTTGCAATGGGTAAAAAAGTCTCCCTAACAAAGTAGCACATAATCACACTTAGGTATGTACATAATCACTTCGTTTGTCGCCCTTCATATAGTAGATCGATTTATCAACTTTATACTCATATCTACTAGACTCTAGCTGCTAATAGCGTTAGTAATTAGTATCGAGTGGTTACGAATTTATAATATAACTTGTCATATAATAATATGTGAGATAGACATTTTCTTACAATTTCGTTATTGATATTTGTACATTATAAAATGTCATTTCTTGTTAAAGCACTCTTGAACACTACCTTGTAATAATGCCTTATCACAAACGTCATTTCGAATTTGGAATTTGATAAAAAATTCACCACAGTGTGTTAGAATCGCGTGACCACCCATACTATGGGTCCCTTATAAAAGGCTAAAGTTTACAGAAAGGTCATGCCAATCATACACAAGTATGGTACGAAACGATTTTGCCGTCAAACTTCAAATAAATCATTCATACCTCGTAAAGGAAATGAAAGGTCGAACTATTTTAAAGAAGTTTATAATCGATTCTTAAAGCTATTTAAAAGTTTAATATTGAAACGTTTCGCAGTATTAGGGTATTCCATCATAACGTATAGACGATATTATAATATCGTTTCTATAATTATGTGTAAAACTATATAAGTAATTACTTCTATAAATATGTATTTCAGGCCAAACAGCTTTATAAAATCTATTAGTTTCATCTCTGAATGAGACTAAAGGCCAATGCATACGTAACGGGGTTTTTTCCCGTACGGGACGGGACGTGAAGTTTTGGAAACATCGTTTCATAGAAAATGTATACGATAGTGCATACGCAGCGGAATCCCGTACGAAACGTGACCCGTACGGGAAAAAGCACCCAACTCGGAGTCACATAATGGTTACTTAAATCACTCCTTAGTACAGAATCACAAAAATTCACTCCTAAAGTCAGTTTATGGACAATAAAAGTTAAGTATACAAACCTCTTTACTTAATTATTTAATGGTTAATTAACATTGAAAAACTGACGGTTAGCGTTCAGACTTCACTTCTTACTAAAATACTTACCTTCTACGGGTACTAAAATATTCTAGCCTCGCCATCTATCTCACGCAGAATTGATAAGCTTGGTCTAATGCTTTGATTATGATAAATAATATAATTAATCAAACCACTAAGGTAGAAGCGGTATCGGTAGATCCTGTTCTTCGTACCACGGAAGCACTTATGTAACTTTGCTGTCGGCAACTCAGATGGGTTGATTTAGTTGACAGATAGATATTCCGAGAAATATTAATAAACTAGCGCTTCGTTCACGGTTTTGACCTCGTTTTCCGGGATAATAAGTTCATTAAATATTATTTCAGATCATGGTCTATAGGTAGCGCTAAAGTTCATGAAAATCGGTTCAGTAGTTTTGCGTGAAAGAGTAACAATGTTCGAAAGATAAAACTTAGCATTTAGGTACACTTTACTCTGTCCCTGTTAGTACCATGCCAATATGGTGGCATCTGAGGCTGATTAATATTAAAAACTAAATCTGAGCAAGTCCCCAGGGAACGCAAAGCTGACCGAGTTTTTGTGTATCGCAAAAAACCCATCTGTTTGTGAAATTCAAAACCCTTTTGTGGCCGAATCGATGTTTCGGAGAAAGGCCCCAGTTCTTTTTGTCATGATCATGCAAATAAAAAATCACATTATGTGTTCATGCAGCATCTTTGCAAAGCTTTCTCCTAGCTATATTTTCACAACGAAAAAATTTCTACCTGATCCCATTATTGCAGAAAGAGGTAGGAAATATTTGGAGCAATTTCGTGTTTTATATTACTTTATTGCTAAGAAAGTCTGGACAAGACAAAAGACTTCTGTTTCGCTTTATTACCCTAAAGCGGTTTGTTCTAGATGTAACCAGTTAACTGACGATGTTATTTATAACGTAAACACAAATACAATGACGGGTACCGTTATTTTTAACTCCTAAATTAGTTCGATGTTACTTTAATCTCGGAGCTAGCAAGTAAGGATTTATGTTCCCGATATAGACTATAGATAGGTATAGGGTTGGTAAAAGATCCTTTATGGATTTGATTTCATTCAAATCTGAGTTTGAATTAAGAGGAATAGAAACTAGCCAAACTCTACACGTTAGCAATATTTATGGACGTAATCAATGATATTATAATGTAAAAAAGAGGTAGATATGTCACTAGCCCGCCGACGATGAAGAGCGATTGACCGTTCTGCTCGTAGTCGCTCTGTCAATACAAGACGATATGCACGCTTTTGTTGTTATCAGAAGTGCTTGACATTTGACATACAGCGTTAAAATGCCTTCGTGTATTATACCAATGTGATTGGTGTTGTGAAACAGAAGATAAACGTGTGTGTGTTGTAGCTCTTTTCGGAACAGATTTTTCGGTTGATTTGTAAGAGTATAACTATCATTGGACTTATCTAATCAATTTTTTGTGTAAGATGTCCTTACACAGTGCAGAGTAATAAGAGTCCATGTAAAGTATTGAATAGATATACACCACTGATTAAAGTAAGAGATTAAAGTTAACATCCTGTCAATAATTATAAACGAGCAAAAGGGCTTCTTCTTCTTCTTCTTCTACCCTTGTAATGAGACTTTTGTATATTTTGTTAATGATAAAACTTTTCTCACTATACCAAATAATATAAACTATGCACCACTCCTATGTACCTATTCGTAATGTTTTTTTCACTTCAATTGCCGTTTATATCATGATAGGGATGAAAACCCTTGCCCCATCCTAAAGTTGATCATTTGTCAAATCCATATGTCGCGGCAGATGTGATCGCAAATAAACACTTATTCATAAAATTATTTGAATTGTACCACAGTACATAACCCGTCCGAAACACACCTTTCGTTGTACCAGTAGGGTAAATGAACCATGGAAGGTACATCATTATTCAAAATAACATGAAAGTAATCTATACATATATAAAAAATTGAAAAGCGACACACCGCTGATTAAACATAAAATCTCAGAAACTGCCGAACCGATTACGATGAAATTTGGCAGGGAGATAGTTTATGCTAAGGAGACGTCCACTAAGAACGGATTTTTGGAAATTCATCCCCTAAGGGGTGAAAATACGGGTTAGAAGTCACTTTCATACAAACCAACTTTGTCAGTTTTAGATTTATAAATTCGAAATTTTTTATGTAAGTTTATAGTAATAAACAAAAGTTAACTTTAACACATTGTTTGGAAAATCATCCCTTAAAGGGTTAATTTCTTCAATTTAACTTAGTACGCAACTTCGTCATTTTTGAAGTTAAACAACGTTTGCCCGGTCAGCTAGTAATATTATAAATGTTAGAAACATTATTCTTGCAAAGCTTTGTAAATCAATATTATGTAATTATAGTATCTTTATACAATGTAATTAATAAAATTATTTAAATACCGGATATGATATTGGTTACACACAATCAAATGGATTGTGGTTTATTTTTTATTATTTAAATACCAAACGAAGAATAATTTAATAATAATTATGTTAACAATTCGGTTCATTTTTTAGCAAAATATTTTAAAGTTTCAATAAAGATATTACTCTTATTTTGGATACCTACCTACACATTGGTATTTTCGTTTAAATGTAATACTAATAATAGAACATTGAGTTACGAATTAAAAACTGTATTTGCGAAGACTTCCACTATGGGCACAGTTACCCTATCTCCCAAATTAAATGGTTCACCTTTTGAGGAAAGCAAATAGCGAGTGAAAGGGACTTAAGAAAGGTTCTTGTCAAATAATCGCCTGCGCAAGTGTTGTGTCAAGTACAATAGAGCAAAAAAGTTGGGAGACCAACGTAAAAGGATTCTGATGTATCGAACGCAAAAGAATTCAGGCAAACGCAAAAATATTGTTCTGTGATGTGAAATCGCAACTTGTGACACCTTGCGAACACATTCGGGGAACGGACTACATGTATGGTTAATAAAGATTGCCATTGCGAATTATATACCTTTTTTAACCGACGAAAAAAAAAGGAGGAGGTTCTCAATTCGATGCGTTTTTTTTGTATTATTACAATCCAATAAGCTTATATTGAACTAGCTGTGCCACGCAGTTTCACCCGCGTTAATTTCTGGAAAAAATTTACTACTAAAATATATGATGTTTTATAGCCTATAGCCTTCCTTGATAAATGGACTATGAAACACAAAAATAATTGTTCAATTAGAAGCAGTAGTTCCTGAGATTAGCGTGTTCAACCAAACAAACTCTTCAGCTTTATAATGTTAGTAAAATTATGTAGACTAAACTATCTATGTTTTTTCATATGTAAAGATACAGAGTGAATTTTGTAAGTTTGTGTGGGGATGTTATCTGCGGAACCAATAAATAATCAGATGACTTCTGTGATTGTAGTCGAGCATTGACTTCTTATTATTAAAAGAACCCATTAAACAAAATCTTTTACAATTCGACAGTTACTATTATATATTCCGGAAGGACATATTCAACATATCATGTAAGTAAAATAAATATAGCTAGAGTCACTGAATCATAATTATTTTCATCAACTAACTCGGAAAATTGTCTATAGAGCTCTATAGTAGGGGAGCCCAAGAGGGGATTTTTGGATTTACTCGAGCACGTCAGATTATTATAAGGAGGATAGGTACCTTACATATTAGTAGTTGGAATTTTTCCCACTAGTTCGACGATCGAGCTAACGAGTCGAACTAGTGGGAACAAAGCTTTCAGACGATCGATTTTCATTTACTGATGTAAAAATGTTCTAATGTTCCCCTGAGCGTACAGCCTACATTAAAGGGTCATACTGGCTGGAGGTACTTATCAATATGTAAGGTATCCTTATAATAATAAAAAAAAAAATAATAATAATAATAAAAAGAAAAAAGAACAATGTAATATAATGTTATATAAATTAATAATAGTAATGATATATGTTATATATATAATTGTAATAATAATAGTAATATGATAGTGACATTTATGTTAAATCATTTAAATATAATGTAAATACATTTTAATAAATTTATATAGATTTGCACACCATCAACATGGTACATTGTGAGCTGCAAAAATCTAAAATTAAGACCTATATGTAACCACAATTTTTGCAAATAAAATATTCATTCATTCATTCATTCATTCATTCATTCATTCATTCATTCATAATCTGTCGCTCTCGAGTAAATCCAAAAATCCCCTCTCAGGCTCCCTATTACTACGATAGAGTTTCTACAGCGTGTTTTGCATAAATACTTAATAATTTTGATACCTTTTTATGTATCTAGCCAACAGTCGACAAACGAGAAGATGACTGATAATACAGATAAATATCACCCATCATGGACAATATCAGTTTATAACTATTACAGGTATACTCGTACCTCCGGAATTTCTAAGCCGTAAAACTCACATTAAATGTTATCACGAGGTTTCAAGAAAAAAATCTCGAGACATACATTCCATATTTTTATACCGAATAGGTACCTACTAATAATTTGTACTGTGACAATAATTATGTTTAAATTTATACAATAATTTCGTTATAGGTACATATCTAACTTTAAAGACTTATAGAGAAACACACATCGCTAAAAGAGTTTAAAATTTGTAGCTGAACTAAACACTTCAAAAAGCACTTCACTCGCCTCTGCTCCGATGCAATGCACATTAAACCTTACCCCAGGAATACAGAGATCACAATCCTTTAACAGCAGCTGTGAACTAAGTGTGAACAAGCATGTTAAGATAGTCGAGGAAAGTGTGAAATCCTGTCGCAAAAAGTGAAGTATCCACGCGCGGTCGCAGGTGGGTGAGGTTGGTGAGGGCTAACGAGGAGGGTCCCACGGGACGCGAACTATGAACCGCCAGGCATTTCCTGAAGACCATAGCTAATTAGGTGCATCCGAATGACATTAGTGTTAACATTTCGGTGATTCGAGCACAAGCAGCTTGATTAGTGGATGTGGGTACAACGGGGATCATTAGTGCCAGTGTCAAGTTAAGGTTTTTTCATTTCCCCGATTTACCTACTTAAAAAAATACCTAATGAAAATATCTGTTCAATAATTGTAGTCAAAAAATAAATATGATAAGAGAGCAAAGTGTCGAATTTACAGGACATAAGTCCGCGGGCCCAGTTTTGCGAATTTTATTTTTTTAATCTGGTAGGTCTACCTCCAAACTATCATCCCCTTAATTTTGTCGTACTTCTTATAGGCAACCGTCAATCAACTGCGATCTAAATCGAACGATCTCAATCAATATGGAAGGCATCGCACAAGAATATTTGCAGTGACGTCGACACTAGCGGTCACCCATTCAACTTTTGATCGGCTTCAACGTAGTGAACCCTTAGTAACGTAATAAGATTTAATGTTCACACAAGTCTTTCTACGAATATTAAATTAAAAAAAACTGGTAGATACTTTACTCTATGGGAAGTAGAACAATAAAAAAGCAAACATAACGTTCGCGGATAAGAAACCATATATCACGTCATCTTTTAATATGAGAACTGTAAGTTCCGGATCGGCAGAGTATCCCCCGGGCCGAATAACTCAGAAATCGGAAACCACTTGGCTAATTCCCAAAACTATCATAACATTATCCGCGCTGGAAACATAACTTTTGCAACGTATATTTCGTAGACGCACAATATTTACAAGATTGTATGGATACTGCTATTTGGTTAGTATCGATTCCTGAAAGCCGAAGTCATTTGTGGTATCTATACTAATATCAATAGCCAGCAATTGCTAGTAATCTGAATAAGATTTGTGCTGTGATGTTAAACATTTATTGAGCACTCAAATAAGTAATTGAACTAGATTAACATTTGCATAATACTAATAGTTGTCTCATAGAAACACAATTATATCATCGATGAAAGCTTTGTGCGGTTCTTCTGAAGCCGATATAAGTTAAATGCAATCCTCATTTATGGCAAGTGATGGTCAATTTTTAAATGTCCGAGCGCAGGAATATAGTAAAAGCCTATTGAGTGTACTTGAACCTAAAAGATAATCAAGGCACTTATATTTTTACCCAACTGCCAAGGAAGGGTTATTCACTTCGTGATGTTATAATATCGAAACTTATTCTTTATCTGAATAAAAAATATTCTTCACGAAAAGATGCATAAACCCGTCGTACGATGGTTGAGGAAGGGAATTCAAAAGCTGTCCTGAAGTAAAATCCTTGGAGGTAAATATTTTATCAGATACAAAAGCCACAATATCAACCAATCAAACTGGTTGGTTAGTTAATCAGAGGTCAAACCTCTGAGTAACTAGCTACACAAATCTCCTTAGCCTACAGATCATCATCTACGAATGCTTCGCCACGGTAAAGAAATACGCGTAGCCATTGGCAATAACTCCCAACTTTGTTTTTCTTTGTTTTTGTATTTACACCTTAAAATAAGTAACCATCGCCATTCGTGGATATATTTTGTAATACCCGGACCGAAGACAATGCGTTGCCAGCCGAAATGAAAGATGATGAAATCTTGCTCTTACATGGAACATACCTATCTTGGATGTTTGCGTCAGCCGTCTTACTAGTAAAATTATTTCTGCTATCATTATTGATACTTTATTTCTGAATTTAATACAAAAACATGACATTAATAGTTCACAAAAAAATCGAATGAAAGAGGAAAACATAAAACGACCCGAGAGTTTTTCGGTCGAAAACATAGAAATCTGATCCTGTGCGTGTAACTTTATTTGCGACAAAAAGGTTCAATCGGCCCACTGAAGCGGGTGCGCCAACCTACATTCTCGATGATTTATGAAGCAAATTAACGAGAATATATCCTCATTCCTGAACATCATTTCCTGCTAGAGCGAACTTGTAGCGGCATTTAAAAAAAGGGCAAAAATGCCGAAGCGTTTCGACGCGAAGTCCGCGCGTAACGAACCTTTCGGCAGATGATGCGGTGCTGAAATTGCGTAAAAAAACTGTTTTTTACAGTTTTGCGTCGCTGTATATTCTGAATGTACGTAATTAAGATACCTATTTTTGTTTCTTCTTAGCAATTTTTTACTCGTTCGAAGGACCAATGTGAAGAGATATCGAAGTATACCGTGTATTAACCATAGCTTTATTGCTTGACGCCAATATGTTTATTAATCTGTTGGCTAACTTAGCGAGCAATCTGTGATTAAGCCCAACCAATGCAAAGAAAGACTATCTTCTCGATTAAAAGCTAACTTCTCGAAGTAGCATCGTGGAATAAAGATGATTCACGGTCTTTCCCGTTACCTAAATCGACTATCCAAGTATCCACTACTAACTAATACTTATGTTTAGAAGACCAAAATCCCTGATAACGTTAATCATGCAGCAATATTCACTTGATCCGCATCAAACTCATCAAAGCTACCTCGGGTGGTTGCTATGACATCCGCATGCCACTCGGCTCGTGTTACAACTTTTTTCATGTGTAAAAAAATAAGATAAAAAGCCGACTACCAGCGTATGGAACAAGTGCGCCTACATCCCGAACAGTTTCGGTACATAGATTAGGCAGGAGCAGATATGCCATGCGTCTGAAAGCACTTCCAAATAATTTACACTAGATTGTATAATTTATTTCACATCGGTTTTTCTTTCCACTTCCTTTTTTCGAAATGGCTTTTTAATTAATAATGGTAAAAATGTTTTTTTAATTAGCCCACAAACAAAGACAGGACAAGTGACTAAGCGATAAGTAAAACAAAAAGCATCACCAATGTGTTACCGGCCAAGGAATCCTACAAATCATAATAATAATACATATTTTTTATACATTATAGTGTATGAAGCCTCTGTAGCTCGAGCACGAATATTTGCGAGAAAGTATTCGTATGGTTAACGTAAGCAATTTGTCAAATTTGTATGGCATTTTAGTACCATTTACGTACGATAGGGGCGCTTTTGAAAAAATGCCATACAAATTGCTTACGTTAACCATACGAATACTTTCTCGCAAATATTCGTGCTCGAGCTACTGATCCCCGAGTTAGTTCAAAACTGTGTTGCGGGTATCAGCGTAGCGTCCTCTCCCAATCTTCCATTGATGTCTATAACAATATAAAATAACAATATTTATAATATATGTGAAAGTTTGTGATGTGTGGATGTTCGTTTCTCTTTCATGTTTAGCACACATACCAAGATCTGGAATAAAATATAGGGTGTTTATTATCTTCTCCGAAAAACGTGGGCAAAGTCGCGGTCAGACCAACAGGAAATTTAATTATTGTACCTTTTGTAAATTTGCTTCAACATAAACACCTTTGAAACCCTTCTGTAGAATATTAATCTTTGTTCGAACGCGGAACATTCATTAGGCGGGTCGTTCGTCTTCATTGCATGTGACGGAGATAGTTTAGTCTTTAAATTAATGTTTCAAACTTACTTTTAAAACATCTAATAAGGCAATTTATGATACAGCCGTGTTTTTGTGTGTTTTCAGTTCTATTCAATAATTTTACACATTAGGACAGATATAACAGGAAAGAGTCAACTTTGGTAACTTTGAATTTCAGTGTACTTTGAACATCGTGATCGAAGACTTTGAACATGATGTTTTCCCTGGCGATTTGGAGCAAAATCATTCTCAGTATGCTTTTAATAACAATTGAAATGAAAATAGGAATCCCATGTAGAGGGATTGATTGCGGACACTGAAATTTAAAGTTACTCGAGTTGATTGTACTAAAAATAAAAACTAATTTATTGTTGACTGTAACAATATGTATGGAAGATTTATAAACAACAATACGAAGCAACAACTGAGCACATGCGGGCTTACAATAGTCATTTAATAACAATTTATTATCAGAATAATATGGAAAATTAAGTACTTACAATAAAAATTTTATAGCCAAAAAATAGACAGCGGTGTTTGAATAAAAAAAATTTAAAGCAATAAAAATAAAATTTTATACATAAAATAGCCATTATTTTTACACACAATTACTTAAGTATTAATTAATTTAATTTCAAACGCATTTATACATTTAGTATAGGAAAATACATAACAGATCATTAAAAAGCTAATTAAAAAGAAATTAGCAAAAAATACTAATTGGCATGCGTAATAATTACGTTAAACTAGCTGACCCGGCGAACTTCGTATCGCCTAACAAACTATTATTTTTCTAAAATAAAAGTAGCCTAAGTTACTCCTTGTTACATCAGCTATCTGCCAGTGAAAGTCCCGTCAAAATCGGACCAGCCATTTCAGAGATTAGCCGGAATAAACAGACAGACAGACAGACAAAAATTTAAAAAAAAAGTTGTTTTGATATATGTACCTTGTATACATCCAGATGCACTTAGTAAAAAGCGGTTATTTTAGGTTATTTAGCGGTTATTATACTGACAGTATGCTTGGAGGTCATGCAGTCCAAGGTTTATCAATCGATCAATATTATGTGATGTATGGTACAAAGACGAAATATTTATGCGTTTAAAGGGAAATAAAGTCCTCCATTTATTTCGCTCTTCACCATCAAGCTATACTCGAGCAGCGTGGTGGAGTATGCTCTGGTAGGTTAAATAGGTTGAAGCCAAGATATAAATATGTTAACAATATGTAATTATAGTCGCTTCTGCCAAGTTGCTAAGGTATTTTAGTAGCCCGTTTAGCTTCCTTATAAAACCGCTCCATCTTAGTCTTCAAAAGTAGTATTGTTCAAACTTCAACTTACGGAAGGTAGCTGAGATAGATGAAATCTATTTGGTTCATTGCATACGTATCTGCTAATTTCGTTAGGACTAAGATGCTTGTGCTTTTTTACTGGTTTAATTTGCTGTGAGTGTTGGAGAATTCAGTTGTCATCGTCATCTGTCGACGGCAAGCAGACCCTTGTCAAGAATCGATGAGTTTCCACTTTTCTTCGGCATTCCTGTAAATTACACATACTGAAACGTAGAATAGGGATGTTGACACTAACCGTAAATTAATACAAATTTATTTTTAAGAATATTAATGGTAATATTTAAACACCTAAAATATTATTATTTTATCAAAATCAGTCACAATAAATTAAATATCATTAATTTAAAATGCTAAAAATAGTACTCACTGTCACGTGACCTCAAACGCCATTTTGAGTATATGACGTCATTGTTCGTATTTTTAAAGCAAATTCAACGAACTTCAATAAACCGCCATATTGAATATCGGTTAGTGACGTCACGTGACGTTTTTGATGGGTTTGATATTGATTATTATTTATCAAATTTTAGTTTTTAAATTAAACAATATTATTTTTATAAAATTTTTTCGTGAACATTAGGGTTCTATTCATAAAATAAAACGGCATCCTAAAAATAGTCAACATCTTTAATCATTTTAGTTAAAATACGGTATAGAGGTCTCGTAGTCGATTCATCGTTTTATTAAGTAAACAATCAGTGTCGATATACGATCGATATAACGATAAAAATATCGTATTTTTAACTGTAAAAATGCAGCCCTCTAGTTGAGAACAGATCCTTAGTTTTATGACTTTTTGACCTCCCCCTCCATGTCACAACTGGTCACATTTGTGAGACCTCACATAATATGAAAATTTACACCTAGAAATTATTATATTAAAACGGCAGTTCCGAAATAAGTCTTATTTCCATTAATTGTTTTTTTTTTAATATTTACCTATACACGACCTAGTCACGAAATTTAGAACCCCCTCCCGCCCCTTGTCGCACAATGTCACACTACATCGACCCCCCCTCTCCCCCTAACGTGTGACATAATTTATGGATGGCCCTTAGCAACTGGCTAATGAGAGTAATGGGTTACACAAACGACAAAACGCTTTTTACCGGCCATCTGCAACCGGACACCGATATCGCCACAATGGCTACTACATAAATCTGTTCTGCTGAATTTACAATTATTTTAGAAATGTTTTTTCAAACGATCATTGATCGTCCACCCCCGCATGCGATGGTCATTGTTGGAGGAGAGTTTTTTCTGGTCATTTTAAGGGCCATTGTAAAAAGATGCGCTCAAATGGGGGACATTTTTCGTTAATGGGCCACAGCTGAAGCGGTGCTTTTTGTCACTTTATACGAACGGTTTCGGGTGAAAGTCTGCATTATCGATTTATTGGTCCGTTACCGAACGGCCGTTGCCTTATGTGTAAATTATGTCTTAAAAAATTAAATCCCAATTTGTAAGATTACAAAATAATTCAAAATATATTCTAAACGTTATTTTCTGTTAATTATAAAAGTGTTTCTGTTACTTTTTGGTAACAATGAAATTATTGACTCAACAAAATCTGGGGGCACGGCAGTGCCCCCGCCAAGTCGAGCAAAAAAGCGGCACGGCCGTTAGGTACCATCCTTTTCTCGAAGCAATTCAGGCCATACACTTGTTTCTTTGAAACTTGTGCTATTTGTCTACCAGAATTGTCCAGGATGGCATCACCTAAACTTGACTTACATTACCTTGACTTACCTTGAGTTAGTTACCTACCTACCTAAGTAGGTAACTTAGTAATATATTACACAAAAATGATGCTACTTCCATTTCAATAAAAACGATAAGAAAACGCTACGGTTCACACTTCGCTAATTTGGGGTGGTCTATTTCCGACAAGTAATTACCAAAAACCCCAAAATGAGTTCCGAGAGCTACCTGTAGTGTCGCCGAGATCATAGATAATAAACCAGTACATCACAAATTACTGCCTGCTTGGACAGATTAAGACAAATGTCCCCGAAAATAAATAAATTTATAATTTTTGACAAAAAATAACGGACTTCAATATTATATCTCAAAAACTACTCAGATTTCGCTGAAATGGGACCACATGACAAGCACCAGCTTTCGATTAAAAAGAGAATCATAAAAATCGGTTTACCCAGTCGAAAGTAACACACGTAAAAAAAATTAATAAAAAATACAGTCGAATTGAAAACCTCCTCCTTTATTGAAGTCGGGTAAAAAGAAGTATAATCTATGCACCTGTATGCAAGCCGCCATGTTAGCTTGAACGCCAATCAGTCTTAATCAGCGCGAATTACGTCACACTTCTTAAAACAAATGAATATCACCATACTGATAATGACGTCTTGTCTATTATTTTCCTGAAGAGTGACGTCACAAGCGACGCCATGACACTTAGAAGCGTTTTGGTGCGAATTTTAAACTTATAAATTGAAATGTATTTATTTTATACTAAACCTTATTTTTTGCGGAAACATGATATAGTTACGTTGTAATTATAATATATTTCCCATCAATATAGAAAAAAATCTGTCATCATGCCTATTATAGTACTTTTGGAATTAATCATATACTTAATTACATCATTATATTAACATATTTCATCAATTAATACATAGTTTTAGAAATATACGTACTTACTAAGTATTTCTCTGAAACACTATCACAATAAAGTGCCTATCTAGCATAGCCCGGCGGCTTGTGTCGATTCTTACATTATCGACAAAGTTAAGCAATAGCGGGCGCGGTCTTAATTCAAATTTATTTTCTATTTTATTTTAGTTAGATTTTCTATAAAAGCGTGTTTTTTAGTTTTTTTTAAACTATTATTTATTTTTTTCATTTTTTAGTTTAATTTTTTGAAATGAAATTTAGTTTTTTTTTCTTTCTTTCTTTCTTTTTTCTTTAAATATTGAATAGTCATCGATCCTCGATAAGTCTACAAAGTTTAAAAGAAATCTGACTGTTTAAAGCTAATATAAAGCGTGTAATTAGGTTTTCTTTCTTTCTTTTTTTCTTTAAATATTGAATTGTCATCGATTCTCAATAAGTCCACGTATTTGTAAGGGCATAACGTAGTTATATATATTTTTTAGGGTTCCGTAGCCGAATGGCAAAAAACGGAACCCTTATGGATTCGTCATGTCTGTCTGTCTGTCTGTCTGTCCGTCCGTATGTCACAGCCACTTTTTTCCGAAACTATAAGAGCTATACTGTTGAAACTTGGTAAGTAGATGTATTCTGTGAACCGCATTAAGATTTTCATACAAAAATAGAAAGAAAACTATAAATTTTGGGGGTTCCCCATACTTAGAACTGAAACTCAAAAATGTTTTTTTCATCAAACCCATACGTGTGGGGTATCTATGGATAGGTCTTCAAAAATGATATTGAGGTTTCTAATATCATTTTTTTCTAAACTGAATAGTTTGCGCGAGAGACACTTCCAAATTGCTAAAATGTGTGTCCCCCCCCCCCCCCCTGTAACTTCTAAAATAAGAGAATGATAAAACTAAAAAAAATATATGATGTACATTACCAGGCAAACTTCCAACGAAAATTATTTTGAATGAGATCTAATAAGTAGTTTTTTTTAATAGGTCATAAATCGTAAACCGCAAAAAACGTTGATCAAAGTTACAACGAACTACAAGAACTTTTATATTATGTTACTTGCTGCTACGGAACCCTTCATGGGCGAGTCCGACTCGCACTTGGCCGCTTTTATTTTATTAAATATCATGGGTGGAGAATGCTCTTGAGAAGAGACCCGCGCTCAGTAGTGAACCATTAATGGGCTGAACGTATCTCGTATTGTTTTCTCGTTTTAACATCACTCCTGGGCCCTGGCTAGACGGTAGTTTGATTTTCTCACGTTGTTTCAAATGGTTCTGGAAGATGTAAAAAGTAACACGTTAAATAAGTATATCTACATGAACTGGCCTGTCAATGTTTTTTTACTTCTGAACTAGATAAAACTCTACTTATTTTTAAAACAGTATTTATCCGCCAATACACAGATACTTCAAGTGTAATAACGTTATCTATGTCAATCGGTGTGGTAGCCCACAGTTACCCTCGGCCATTTTGTAATTTGTTATCGAACTCACAAATCACATACATTTTGTTGAACACAAAAGACTAAGTTTAACAGTACTGATAATTAAATTAATACTCTACCCGCATCTGTGCTTTCGCACAATAATTAAAGGAGATAATTGTGGTTATCAATATTTTTGATAATTAAATTTTAATTTAATTTTACTAGTAAATTATAATAACATATAATATTGTTATTATTTACTAGCTGTTACCCGCGACTTATTTCGCGTGGTATTTAATATTATTAAATTTTTCATTGATCCTATTTTTTCTAAAACCATTTTTTTTTTCTTAAAATAAAAGTAGCCTAAGTTAAACCTTGTTACATTAGCTATCTGCCAGTGAAAGTCCTGTCAAAATCGGTCCAGCCATTGCAGAGATTAGCCGAAACAAACAGATAGACAGACAAAAAATTTTAAAAATCTTGTTTTGGTATTTGTAGGTACAGTCGGCCTCAGAAGTAGCTTATCATTATAGTACTTTGTAATAGTAACTGTTTCGACGGTTTCCTAACAACATCTAAGTATGACAAATTCAAAAAATGTAAGGTGACAAGGTACTAAAATGTTAAGCTACTTCTGAGACCGACTGTACCATGTATACATCCAAATGCACTTAGTAAAAAAAGGTTATTTTAATATCACAAATTCACAAACACACACTCCAATTTTTATAGATAATTAATCTATTAATTAATTAATTAATTTGTATAGATAATTTATATTATGGCGCCAGCTACTCTGATCTCACGAAATTCGTAAGAGAGAGAAGATTACTTTGAAAGCGCTACTTTGTGCGTGTATGAAGATTTACTGATATGCATTATGACAGCACGGACGTAAAAAAAGAACGGACGTAACCTTGTCTAATCGAGAGTGAAGCATAGCAATGACAGCTCGCTTACCATGTGTGCGTAATTTTGTAATTTTTGATTCGCGATGGTGTCAATGTCATAGCAGTATGGTGTCAATGTGTGGGTGTGTGTACTTGTACGAATAGAGAGTTGGTATTACTATGGGTGCTTCACTGAAATTGTTCTTGGGATTACGTCCGTCTTTTTTTTACGTTCGTGAATGACATGTGTAGAATCTACCGACAGGCCTGTCCTTACTTTTGAAATAAATGGTTTTTAGCATCGAACTATTATTATAGTAAGTAGGTACGGTACACTAGTGGATACCCAGCGTGTTCTACTTCTACTACGCTAAAAAAAATTCTGATGACAATGACAGTCTGTACCTATTATATTTGTTATCTTCAAATTTTTGTATGGGAAAATCGATTTTATCAATGGATCGAATTTGCGTAATGCATTGCGGTCTCAAACCAACTTCGAATTAAATTATTGCCTTTCAAATGAAACCATGTTGAGGCATATCGCTTGGATGGTTTTAGACTCAGAGTCTGCAAAGGACATCCGTACAAACTTTTTTTGTGTTTTATTTAATATATTGTTAAATTATTATACTTCAATGGTTTCCAGATGTTTTTTAGCTCCCACTAAAGACGCGAGTGTGTATAGCAATTACTGCCATTCATCCACAGAGTAGGTACTTTGTTCAATAATCTGCGTAGCAGCCTCATCACTAATATCTCCACATATTGCACTACTCTGCTGAATCTGAACTACATTGTGCATACCATCGATCCAAAGAGTAATATAATACATGGCATCAATCTATAAGGTGCATACGCTGTCTTATTGTCACTTGTTTTTAAATGCCGATGTATGAATGAGTCATCACAAATACTGTACATTTATGTACTTAAATATATTGATGTATCCATTCCCCTCCAAATAGGGCAAGGTGTGAGCGACTGAGCGCTTAACTTAAACGATTTTTTATCTGTATGTTTTGTTTTTCAATTTGCCCATATGTCACGGTATATGGCGGGAAAGGGCGTTCGAAATTTGAACGGCAGCTGAACAGAATAGAGAATAAAAATAAATAGGAGGCCGTGACACGCGCCGCGCGCCCTCCCCATTTTATAATTATTTCATTTTATTTTTAAATTGTTTTTTCAGCTCCGGAAGGATTCCCTTTATGTTTGCTATTCAAAAACAATAGCTCTTGCTGCGTTTTGCGTCTGCGGCTTATGGTAAAGTTTTCACACATTTCATGTTACATGTGTACAGGACCTACATGTTGTTAAAATTGCTTTATTCTTCGATCAATAAAGATCGATGGCTTTATTAATATTGAATTGGCACATAGTTAAATTTAATTAAGGCAAATTGGGATTCATTAACTAAACTACCTAGTAACTACCGTTTTTATTTCCGTTTTTCATTATTACTGTGTGTATCTACTGTGTTAAGCTGAAAACAAACTGTCGGACGCGGCTTACGGACGCGGCTGAAGGATGTGACGTAATAGGTATCTAGATAATGAATGTACACTGAGCTGTGCAAACTATCGGAGGTAAGTCGCGGACGTGACCTTGAGGCACCTTGAGGCGTTCGGACATCCGAGAGCTATCTGGCGCGCTGGATGTTTTTGTCATGTGCACATTATCAGTCGCGGCTTATAGTATGTTTGCAGCTTTATGTGGCATACAGTGCTGAAAGAAACCCTATGCTTAGAGAACTATTACAATATCTGTGGTCTAGATATTACAAAGGTGTTCCTGAGGACTGAAATAACACATTATTTCAAACTTTCATTTAACCTGCTTTGTTCGTTAGTTTGTTAGCATGTAATATGTATGGGTCACATCTGAAATCTTGCAAGGTAATAATTTACTAAATTTAGTGCTAATGCACTACTTCCTCTCAACCTACTGGCAGGTATACTAAAGCCACCAAGTTGTGGTTAGGACGTTAGGTTGGAGTTTTGTGATTAAACTTTTTGTGTAGCAATCAACTATACATTTAAGCGTATCAAAATACATAATTGTAATACATATTATTATCCCTATTAAAATTATCGCTAAGGTCGCAACTACCGCAGCCGCATCAGCCGCACGTCACCCTCAACTAATGGCCGTCGGGCGTTCCTTGTTTTAAATTGGATACGGGTCTATAATAATAAATTGACGGTTTTAACCGGGCTTAGGAACCCATGAGTAACGATAATTAAATTGATCATTATTTTTGTCTTTTGTTATGTAAAACCTTATCTTTGTTATATATGTAGGTAACTAAAGACTAAAGATAATGGGTTACATAATTGAGTATGTACCTCATAGTGTTATTATATTAAGATAGTCGTGATCGTAAGTAATTAATTTATTCGGTAACTAGAAAAATGTGTTAAATGTTCAAAACGCTAAAGTCCGGTTTAGACGTATTAAGTAGTTAAAAAGTAGATTTAAACAAAATTTTAACTAACTGTTAACTAAGTGAATAATTTTTAGTGCGCGTCCAAACGTAATAATTTAGTAAAGCTCTTTAGTTTATACAATAAACTAAATTATAACTAAAAAAATGCCTGTCCAAACGTGTTAAGTGATAAGTAGATGGGTGGCATCTACTTAACAGAAAATTGAAAAATTACTTGTTTAGTTGCGTACTAAATTTTAACTACTAAATTGTCCGTTCACACGTATTAATTTACTTAAAATTTAGTTAACTACTTAATACGTGTAAATCGAACATTATTGCTAACAGGTAAGCGCTACGCTTACGGTGTTTTGAGACTCGTGAGCTTTTGATAAATAGTCTTATGTTTGGTTTGCACGTATTAAGTAGTTAAGTAGTTAACTGAATATTAACTAAATTTTAAGTAAATTAATACGTGTAAACGAACAATTTAGTAGTTTAGTAATTTAGTAGTTAAGTAATCAAGTAGATAAGTAATTTAGAAATTTTTCTATTTTCTGTTAAGTAGGTGGGCGGGGCTTATCACTTAACACGTTTGGACAGGCACTTTTAAGTTAAAATTTAGTAAAATGCTTAAGTAATTAAGTAATTTAGTAAAATGCTTAAGTGGTTAAGTAGAATTGTATGAACTAAAGAGCTTTACTAAATTATTACGCGTGGACGGACACTAAACTATAAGGACCTTTACTTATCTACTTAACTACTTAATACGTGTAAACCGGACTATAAGGACCTTTATTCGAAAGTAAAAATGGTTAAACATTTGTCATTTCGCTATCATACGTAGGTTACCGGAAGCTGTAATCCGAGCTCACGGGAGGTACAGGTAAACATTATCTAGAAATTGAATCTCCCCACAGACACGCGACGAACCAAAATAGCGCCCACAGAATGCCATATATTGACAAATCTTACGGCCTCCGTGAACCAACACACGTTGTGTATTATGAAAATCCCATCTTACGCCCGTAATACATCAAGCCATTCCCCTAAGGAAGGGGACACCGCTCTATTTTTAAAATACTTCCCTATACGGTTTATTTTATATTTTTTCCTAGCGCGCGCGTATTTTTACTCATTCACCAACATAATTTGAACCCTTGTCGTACCGTGCATACGTACCCTTAGAATGTTTTTTCTACAATTGCTTAAGGTAGGGGAGCTTATTTTAAAATGGACGGTTTATAATAATAACTTGCAGCCGTCGCGCGTATGTAACGTACGAGCGCGTGCGTTCCATATTTGAATTTGAATGGAGAACGCGTGCTCGCGACAGGCGTCTTTATATTTTTTATTGGGGGAATACAGCCAATGGCAACGATTTTATTATTATAGCTGCTAAAAAATAAGGGGAGTTTTTTAACATTGGAGGATACGCAAGTGGGATGGGTTTTTTATGTGAAAAGAGGCGTGTGCTTCGTCGATAAAGCACATAACATACACACAACGGCATATTTAGCGGAACATAAAATAAAGGTTTGATATCAGTATCGTATAAGGTTTCTGGCTGGTTTATACGTCATTTAATTTAAAAAGAAGTATTTTCAAATTAAGAAAACAACTGAACATCACATTTTATGCAATTGTTTTAATTTTATTCAAATAACACCTTATCTGGAGCGAACTTCGAGTATTTCTTCCTTCTGAGTTTGATTTAAAATTTCATTGAAATACTGTTTTTTGTTAGTTTTTTTTTAATCGCGTATCTTTCTGGAGTTGAGGACTGAATTATGCCTGACTTAGCCCCAATGGAGATTGCCAGGGCACTCGAAATGCGAAGAAATGGTCAAACCTACAGAGCGATATCCAGAGATCTTCGTCGACCAGTTTCAATGATCCATCGAAGTATCCAACGGTTCAGGGAGACCGGTACTTATGTGAGAAGAGCAGGACAAGGCAGAAAAAGACGCACTTCGAGTAGGGATGATCGTTTCATTCGGCTTCGTGTACGTAGAAACCCCCGTTTGACGGCCATCCAAGCCCGACATGAGTTAGAAGCAGTGCGGGGTGTAACCGTAAGTGAGCGTACGGTACGAAGAAGGTTCGAAAAAGCTGGTTTGGGTTCATTTGTGCCCGCCAAGGCTCCAAGGCTCGAGGTAAATCATCGTAGAAACAGGTTAACTTTTGCTCAGGAACATCGACTTTGGAACGCGGACCAATGGAGTAAGGTATTGTTTAGTGATGAGTGCAGAATTCTCTTAAATTAAATTGACGGCAGGCAAAGAATATACAGACGCAAAGGAGAACGATACATTCAGACAAATTTTGAAACTACAGTTTCATACGGTGGTGGATCAATAATGGTTTGGGCGGGCATTTGTTTGGGAGCTCGCACAGACTTGGTAGTGATTGACAGAGGGAGTCTGACTGCAGACTGCTATATCAGAGAAGTTTTAGAAAATGTCGTACCGTTTGCCCCATATATCGGTGACGATTTTGTTTTTATGCAGGATAATGCTCGGCCGCATACCGCTCGGGTAACTCAAGCTTAGCTTAATGATATGAATATCACTGATAAGGAGTGGCCGGCGGCATCACCGGATATGAACCCAATAGAGCACGTTTGGGACTTGCTGAAAAGTAAAGATAAGTCCAGAATTCCAGCTCCTGCCAACGTGGGTGAACTGCGAATCGCCGTAGTTGAGGAATGGCGGAGACTATCCCAGGAGACCATCGATAACATCATTCTCAGTATGCCTAGACGGGTAGAAACTATAATAAGAGCACGTGGAGGAAATACGCGATATTAATCACCATTTTTCTAATTTAATTAATTGTTATTTTAATATTAATTTTCACTTTTCCCGGTTACATGAAAAGTTCAAAAATGTACCATTTTTCACAAATAGCCTTTACTCGCAAAATCTGTTCTTAATGTGATCTCATTTTAAGGAAAACAAATGAAACTTTAAATAACAAAAGAAGTGTAGTAAGTAGATTTTAAAATAAAACCATATTTTTTTAATTATGGACCTTTTTTGTGTTCCGCTAAATATGCCGGTGTGTTTATAATGTCAACGAATTCAATAATTATATTATGCATTATACATACCTAAAAGTTTTTTTTTTATTCCAATCATTTAATTAAACATTATGGCTCCTCAATATTGACACTATCTGCTGACACGCTACGTTTGTGCTACGTATAACACTATGTTTTTGTTCTTTCTGTTAACGCTCTACCTTATCCTTTTGAGAATAAATTTTGAATACTTGTTCCAGTCAATGGTTGCCTGGAAGAGATCGCTGTTTTAGTGATAAGGTCACCAATAATTGTACGTTTGTGTTTTAATTGTACTGATTTTACTGTAATATTATGTGTACAATAAAGATAATTTGTATTGTATTGTTTTCTTTTTTGCTGTCCTGAATTCGAAATTCTTCTCTACATTTTAACGTCTGTGTTTAGGCAACTATCTTTACTCAAATTGCGTAGTAGGTAGGTACTTACTATGTATACATACATACATGTGTTACCTAATCTATGCCTGCCTGAATAGAATTCACTTATCTATTGCACAATAATTTCCAAACGTTCTAATAGACATTTACCTACCAAAATATTCATTCAAAATACACCGTAATTCCAGTTTTTGGACCTGGCAACACTAGATTACATATACAAGTGAGAAACTATTTTGAAAGTCAAATAATTTAATGATGATTCAAATGATACTAAAATATATTTAACACTAAATAATTCGTAAGTATCAACTCTTTATACATTTACGTATAAACAGCTTAGGTATTTCAGTATTTTCAGTTGAATTCACCCGCATAGATAGAAAGAAGATACACTTATTAATCGTTAAGCAAAACATTGGCGGCCTCATCGCGATCGCTTAAAAGCTATTTTTTCCTGACAACCCAAAGAAATGAAAAGAAAATTGCGTTTGGGCGAAATCAGGATAGATAGACATACTTAAAAGATACTATACTAATTAAAATTAAAAACACTAGTCACTAGTTTTATACGTCCAAATTTGAGCTACATTTTATCTAATGTAATACCTTGAAACGAGCAATTTTTAGGGTTCCGTAGCCAAATGGCAAAAAAACGGAACCCTTATAGATTCGTCATGTCTGTCTGTCTGTCTGTCTGTCTGTCTGTCTGTCTGTCCGTCCGTATGTCACAGCCACTTTTTTCCGAAACTATTAGAGCTATACTGTTGAAACTTGGTAAGTAGATGTATTCTGTGAACCGCATTAAGATTTACACTCAAAAATAGAAAAAAAAACAGTAAATTTTGGGGATTCCCCATACTTAGAACTGAAACTCAAAAATGTTTTTTTCATCAAACCCATACGTGTGGGGTGATATCTATGGATAGGTCTTCAAAATGATATTGAGGTTTCTAATATCATTTTTTTCTAAACTGAATAGTTTGCGCGAGAGACACTTCCAAAGTGGTAAAAAGTGTGTCCCCCCCCCTGTAACTTCTAAAATAAGGGAATGATAAAACTAAAAAAAATATATGATGTACATTACCAAGCAAACTTCCAACGAAAATTGGTTTGAATGAGATCTAGTAAGTAGTTTTTTTTTTTTTAATACGTCATAAATCGTAAACCGCAAAAAACATTGATCAAAGTTACAACGAACTACAAGAACTTTTATAATTTGTTACTTGCTGCTACGGAACCCTTCATGGGCGAGTCCGACTCGCACTTGGCCACTTTTTGTATATATGTCATGCGGAAGATAACAAGACACGCAAATTTATAAATTTCCTAGGAAAATAAACCTTCGTAGGATTCTAAACGAGAGATAAATTGTATTATTTTACGCCCACATTTTCTCAAATTGATAAATCCATCAAGCTAGGATTAATTTTTATAAAATGTAGTTTTATCCCTGTTTTCAGGCAATGAAAAACTGCTACAATAAACACTTCCACTTCTTACAGTAGACATCTATTGGCGAGTAACAACACTAAACTTACTTCAGCAGATGGCGTTGTTAAGCAACACTGAGCCAATGAGTGCTTTGAGGTTAGACCAATTGCCAAAAAACACGATTTATCAAAAAAAAATACCGAGCAAAGCTCGGTCATCCGAGTACTTATAATATTATATAGGATCTACCTACTGGCAACTATTTTCCTTTACGTATGTAAATTATCATACAAGTGAGTTAAAATAAGTAACCATTACATACATAGTGACGCTTGAAAGGCAAAAATTACCAAGCGACATGTTGAAAACTTTATTCTGGAGCATTTTAGTTTTTAATTTTAGAAAAAAAAAATTCGTAAAAAATCGCTTTATTAAGCATTTAAACTGCATTTAAAATTCATTGGTATGAAATAGTTATGACTAATAGGCGATTTTTTACGATTTTTTTTCTAAAATTAAAGACTAAAATGCTGTAGTGTAAAGTTGTCAACATGTCGCTTGGTAATTTTTGCCTTTCAAGCGTCGATAGGTATGTATATCCCTTATTAAATTTGTTAAAGTGAAAAGAAAGTTTTAAAACTGTATCACTTGTACTCCAAGTCTCCAATACAACGAACGCAAGACAAAACTCCACTGAGCACATCTACAATGAATCAAAACGGACGGCACTAAAAAGAAAAGCGGCAAACAATTTCATCGGCCATAAAAATATTGTGTGGGTGGGGGGCGACCGTTGCCATGGCGACGGCGCCCAGAGGGGAAAAAAGGTAAAAATGCGGGGGAAAGTCGGCGATTTTTTATGGCACATTTTTTCCCCAACGCCACGACCCCGCGACGCGTAGCGCCTAGGGAGGATGGGAGTGTACATACAGGGTGATACGATTTTCTTACTAAATGTTTTATAATTAATTAGCGCTCTGCCCGCGGCTTTGCCCGCGTTTTCCGAAATAATACGTACCCTATATCTTATTCTAGATCCTAGCCTACCCGTGTGCCAAATTTCATGAAAATCCGTTCAGTACTTTTTGAGTCAATCATCCATTCAAACTTTCACATTTGTAATATCAGTAGGATTATTTCTGAATAAGTACCTTAGTACCTAAATAAGTTTGACATCAGTAATGTTTTTTCATCAACCCTTATGCTATGGGAAATGTTCGTCTCAAACTTCATTCTGAAGTTAAACACTTCGTGTTATTCTTATTATAAGTACTATTATTTCTTCTGTGATGTTATATCAATAATTGACAACAAACAAATTGTTTTTTGTTTCTATTCTTGTGTGTCATCCAGTCAAGAAATGGGTACTGGAAGATTTGCCTTCGATGCCTCGCGTCTCACACAAAAAGTAAAAATAACACGTTACTTTTCGAAACACCCTATACGATGTCCGAATCTCCTCAGAGAGCTAAATCGCGGTCGACATACGCCTGTGTGAGTGAAGCTGCAAATATTATAAGTATGGATTTTATTCTCGTCTCGCTCTCTTTCGCCGTCTCTGTCGCCCCCGGGAAAAAATCACCGAGGGAATCTAAAATTATGGCGCGAGGGAAGTTTCCTCTTTATATGAGGAATCTTGGAGTCACTGTCGTTTATCAACCGTGTTTGGTAGACAATGGCTATTAGTCATTAATAGTTGTTTGGTTATGAAGCGTTTCTTATTCTTTTACGCTTCTAGGTAAATTACTTTGTCTGATTGAAACAAGATACATAGTTGACAACTTAAGGAAAGTCATAAAGTTATAAAAAAATTATTCAGTCAGTAAGCTTTACGTCATGAAAATCATTGAGAAGATGTTGGATTTGGATTAAGATGAAACTTAGCAAACTAGAGATAATGCCCAGACTTAAAAAATAGCAAGGTTTTATCCCGGTTTTACGTTCCCGTGGGATGATTTGAATATATTTATAAAACAATTTTTCCGCAAGCGAAACCGCGGGCGGAAACTAGTAAATAATGATGCTTAGGGTAGTTAATTAAATTGATCTTGGCTTATATCTTAGAGAATAAGGACAGTCACAATACACTCTAAAGTAATTGATGCAACCTTTTATAGGTACATCGCTACAGCTCGCTTCCATTGTGGTCTTCAAAACGACATTGATGTCCACGAATAGCGATGACCATTGGCCATAAAATGGCATAAGTGGCATGGATGACACATATAACACATCACAATCACACCCTTGACCCGAGTACAAATATTTATCTGTCATAAATATCTGCCCCAGCCGGGAATCAAACCCGGGACCCCTCGCTTCGCAGGCAGGGTCGCCACCAACTAGGCTACAGGGTTGTCGTATTTGGAATAAAAAATCTAAATTAATACATTAAATCGTAGCAGTATATGACGTTGTATGTGTTATTATTTCTAGTCTCACAGTTAAACTGCGTTGTCTCTTCACGATAACAAAATGGAGGATGATCTAATTTTAAAATCTTTGTAGAATACAAATTGGCTATACAATGGAGCACAGTAAACAAATGATGAACTGAATGTAAAGAATAATAATTCACGTTCCAATAATCGAATTTTTTTTCACACGCGGGCTGCCACGTTAGCTTGGGAAAGGGTGAAAAATTAGGGTAGATATCTAAATTATCTTTTGGTCCATAACCCTTTTCTATTTATGAACATTAGAACCGCACACATTAAGAAGAACTTCACAGACAACACACAGATGATATGACAATAGTTTGAAATTTCATTTACAGAAGGTTCTTACACACTCACACACACACACACACACACAATAAAAATTAAAAAAAACCTGCCTGCCATCAAAAAAGCTATCATGATATACGTTTTTGAAATCCTTATGGTAAGCTCTTTAATTTGATACCCATATTCCATTATTCCATTTATTTTTATTTTTTGATACTTCAAACAATAGCATCTCACACCATTGAGTTATAAGTATATAATAGAGAAGACATCTCGAACAAAATGTGTGTCCACGTTGGGAGGTTCTATTTTCAAAATTGAGCCCCTGTTCTCCTTTCAAAATCGAACGAATCCATTGGACATTGAAGCCGCGCGGCGCCAATTCATTGGAACATACATTGTGTTCGCGGTGTCTGTTCTATACGCTAGTAATAATACTTCAATGTCTCACACATTGTTTTTTTATACGTCACCTATCTAAGAACACTTGGGTTATCAAGACTAATGTAATGATATCTTAGTTAATGTATTGATTGGTCCAGCGGTTTGGTTATACGAGGTAATATTTTTTTTATGGAAATAGCCGGCAAACGAGCTGACGATCCACCTGATGGTAAGTGGCTATCGTCGCCCATGGACATCAGCAACACCAAAGTCATCACCGATGCGTTGCCGGCCAAGAAAGAGAGAAGAAAAAGAAAGGAAGAACTGGCTCTCAAGCCCCCAGCCGGAACACGACGAGTCGATTGGCGGCTGACTCATGCTCGAGGGTGGTAGCTATCCAGACGAACCCCATGGAGAAATAATAATAGTAATAATGGTATTAATTAACAATTAAAATCAATATTACTAATATAATCCCTCGAGGAGTCCTACCACCAGCGGGCCGGATATAGTCACCTTTTACGACACCCATCTGGCGTGGGATTGGGGTTAGTATTCTAAGCCGCCCCAATACGGCTAAAATAAAGAATATTAATAAAGAATATTACACATAATTATGTACAAATGGTACATACATAAAAGATACGCGTGAAAAACATAAACCTTCCTTGGCAGTTGGGTAAAAAGGGTATGGTTATTTTTTATGTAAATGTAAATGACGAGCCACCTGATAACACAAACGGCTATTGTGACTCCCGACCATGGATATGTAACACCATAGGCGTCGCTGATACGTAGCCAAACCAAAAAAGAAGTAGCGACACGAATAATATCGTCCAAGCACGGACGTAATCCCAAAAACAAATTCAGTGAAGCACCCATAGTAATACCAACTCTCTATTCGTACAAGTACACACACCCACACATTGACACCATACTGCAGCAATCGGGAATCAAAAATTACGCACACATAGTAAGCGGGCGGCCATTGCTATGCTTCACTCTCGATTAGACAAGGTTACGTCCGTCTTTTTTCAGGTCCGTGCGTCCAAGTTACAAGACAGTTTAGACAAGTAGTAGTTATAGACCTGTAGCCGTATTGGGGCGGCTTAGGTAGAATACTAAGCCCAATCACACGCAGGATGGGTGTCGTAAGAGGCGACTAAATCAGGCCCGCTGGTGGTAGGGCCCCTCGAGGTATTATATTGGTAATATTGATTTTAATTGTTAATTAATACCATTATTACTATTATTATTTCTCCATGGGGTTCGCCTGGATAGCCACGACCCTTGAGCATGAGTCAGCCGCCAAACAACTCATCGTTTTCCGGCTGGGGGCTTAAGAGCCAGTTCTTTCTTTCTTTCTTTTTCTTCCCTCTTTCTTGGCCGATAACGCATCAGTGATGCCTTTGGTATTGTTGATGTGATGACGGGCGACGATAGTCAGTTACCCTCAGGTAGATCGTCAGCTCGTTTACCAGTTATTTCCATTAAAAAAAGACAAGACTAGCGCTCTGCCTGCGGTTTTGTCCACGTTTTCCGGGATAATAAGTGATCTATATGATCATGGTCTACCTCTGTGTTAAATTTCATAGATATCATCTTAGTAGTTTTTGCGTGAAAGAACAATGATATTAAAAATATAGATACGTTATGCCCTTACAAATCAACCAAAAAATCTGTTCCGAAAAGAACTACAACACACACGTTTATCTTTTGTTTCACCACACCAATCACATTGGTATAATTCACGAAGGCATTTTAACGCTGTATGTCAAATGTCAAGCATTTCTGACAACAACAAAAGCGGGCCTATCGTCTTGTATTGACAGAGCGAGCAGAACGAGAGCAGAGCAGAACGGTCAATTGGTTCTTACGCTCTTCATCGTCGGCGCACTAGTGACATATCTACCTCTTTTTTACATTATAATACCTTTGAATTACATTGTATTAAAGTTAGCTAAAGTAACTTATTTAAACTTAAAAATATGCTTTCATTGAACCCTGATTTACTTCATCATTCCCATCATAACGTTCACACGGCTCGATCGATAGCTTTTATATAATATACAATGTTATATACCCAACCCTATCTAGTGAGTAGTGAATTGTCAAAAAACGAGGGTGGGTGAGCATTTATTAAATTGGCAGCGACGAGAAAGGGTTCAACCCCCTCACTGCCATGTTTTATTCATGGTCCGTCCGAACCAAATCAGAACTTGAGTAGCGACTTATTGTGATCGACTTATCAAATACTTTATTATTAATTCAATGTTTAATGTATACTTTGTTACATAACGTTACTTGGGACTTTGAGATTCCTTAATTCCGCACAGGAGCATGCTCCTACCATCAACTGCTTGTAATGTAAACATTTCATTTTCGATCATTTTACAAAAATATAACTTCAGGAATAAAATTGTCTTATTTTCAGGCTTACCCGATAATCAAACTCAGCAACAGTTCATCAAATCAGCCTCATGGCTACACGTAGAAAGTAGTGTATCACACATTGTTTCACTAGAAGCACGTCGAATAGTTAGCCAGTTAACACAAAATATTAGTCATCACCCATCATGCCATTTCAACTGGTAGCAAAAATTCCAATAAACGTAACCTTATTCGCAGAAACCTTAATTCTTCTCCATTTTTATTCACTTTCAATTGCCAGGTACTGCCAGTACAGGTGTGAGGCACCTCATCCATCAATTGTGGCATTTAGTACCGATTTTAGAACGCAGAATAAAATGCGACAAAATGGACATTCCTAATCGCCTTGTCCTTTTAAAAAGCACAAAAGATTGAACGTAAAAAAATTCCCCGAAACCAGTGTGTAATGGTATTGTCGCGCAATGTAAGTTCTAAACTCGTGGTAATAGAGTCGAAAATGTAATTGAGATAAGAAAGTTTTCAACTAAAAAACAGGGTAATCTTAAAAAATCGCATCGATCTTGTGGCATTGTGGTGCTTAATATATCGTTGCATTTGTATCCTACGTGCTGCGTGCAAGTACCTGAGCATTAATTTAAGAATCTTATTTTTTTAAACGTCCCATTCTAAGTATTTGAAAGCGGAATGCCAAAGAATATGTTTTATGATAAAGAGTAACGGCCAGTGCTAACTAAACTTTATCTTTTTTTGTATCAGGTAACTGAGCTATCCTTGCTTATCTTTGATAACCAATAAGCCTAAACGCTATCCTTCTATATCGAAACCCATAAATGCAGTTACAGCAACTTGTGACGAGAAGTTTTAGAAATCTAGAGTTCAATATATTTCCAACGCAATTCTACTTGTTACGTATATAATGCCTATAATTATTCAATTTTATGTTAAGATACCAAAATATATTTTATAAAAAATAAAATAATTTCATTTAAATTGATTTTGTTTCACACATTAAACAAGTAATTTCAGACATATGTTATAAAGTATTAATAAATACAATAGGTAAAATATCAACGAACAGGCTATACATGTAAGTAGGTAGTAATGTAGAAATTTATTATTCCTACTAAAACTTATTTGTGTTTCAAATGATATGTCAATGTATTATATGTATATTATAAACGTGTAGGTACATAGCAGATATTTAAATAAAAAAAATCAGGATTATTTGTAGGAGCAGTAGAAGCCAAATCAGTACTTTTCAAATGAATGAAATGCGGATAAAATTTGGATGCGATTTTCACAACAGCTGTAATGGTACAGGTTCTGGTGCATCTTTCGTCTTGATACGTCGCTTAGAAGCAGAGATATTAATAATTTCACGAAGTAACGTCCTAATATTTTTTTATAATACCTACATGATAAATATTATTATTATTACATACTTACTAGATTTCAGTTTTTGCACCAGATAGTTAAAATAAGTTAAGGTACATATAAAAGTAAATAATTGTTAAAAATATGCAAAAACGTTTTCGCAAAAAATTTATCGTTTGGCCGTTTTGTAGAACTATTGCATGACATAGAAGATTTAGCTTCTTACCACAAGTTGAGATATCATAAGAACACGCACTGGAGCAACGTGGTGGAGTATGCTCTAGGCCTCTTCAAGAGCAGAGACCCGTGCTCAGTAGGCCGTTATTGGGTTGAAGTTAGCCATACATGGGAGTGTGTGTATGTGTGTAACGACCAAGAGTACGGGTAAATCATCTTTTTTCATAAACATTATTTAAATTTCAGTTTTTTTTTAATGGACAGTTGCTGTTGGCCTTTGAAGCCTTTGCAGGTTCACGCGAACTGAATTTATTTAGAAGTTAGTAGAATTAAAGCATATAGCGTCAAGCCCGGTAGAGTTAGGGGCTCTTCATTGGATTTGATAACTTTTTAACTGACTTACAAAAAAGTAGGAGGTTCCCAATTCGACTGTTTTTTATGTTTGTTACCACGGAACTTTCGACTAGGTGAACTGATTTCGATGATTCTTTTTTTAAACGAAAGCTGGTGCTTGTCATAAAGTGGACTATATAACTACATGACTTAAATTTGAGCGAGATGTGACGAGTAGTTTTTGAGTTATCCTTAATTTTGAACTCGGTTATTTTTGTGAAGAATTATTAACAGCGAAAGCGAAATCTTGTAGTACGACGTAATATTGACTGGGTACCTTATTTTACAAGAAATGTTTTATTGATCGAATTATGGTCAAATGCAGATAAATCGCCTGGCTTTTGATGAAGACTTCTGAATGGGAAATTTTTGAGTTCGATTCCATTATGAGTTCTGAAACTTAAAACTTACCAAGCCGTTTTCCATCACTTAACAATAACATTAGATACGGAACGCCCTCCGTACCCCGTGCAATAAATACACGTCAAGGGGTATTTTTGAACCATTTTTAATTTATTTGCCCCCTGCCATTATTTTTGCGGAGGGGTCAAGCACAATATCCCGGGGAATTTAATGCGTCGGATGCATTTTATTGCCGTTCTAAATTTTTGAAATACATCTATTACGATCCATGTGTTCGTATATAAGTAGTATTGTTCGAATGTATGTAGTCTGATGAGAGTGACGCGTCCATTTGTAGACGGTTTCAGATCAACATAATTTACAAGTCTGAGACCTGTTATTATAATTTGTATTTTGTGAACATATACTTGGATAAATATACACGTGTAGGTTTGGTAAAAATACACCAATTATATTAAAAAAATCCAAACAATCCTCATTATAATCTATAACACATTATAGTTATATGAGAACACTATCTATAAATTATAGGGACATACATGTACATATAGGTACCTTTGTATCATAAACGAGATATCTCTGTATGCCTAAATTGAGACTAAGTGCTGAGATGCCAGTATAGGAAATATTCGATGAATAAAAAAAAATATTATTATATTATTTATTATTAGCAGGACTGATATTTAGGAAAGTCGATATTGTAAAGCGCTTAGGTACGAGTATATTAGTTACTGGCCATGCGCTCTCGCTTTTCTTCGCTTTTTAGGATGATCTCTTGTCAATGGAGAGTCGGTTATGTTATAAGTAATATTCGTATTATTAATTAAGTACGTTTAAGTTACTTTGATTTTATTTATTGGTTAGATAATACCTAATATACCTGCCTATACCTACCTAATATAACAAGTTAAGTAAATGTAATAAAAATGTAGATTTTGAGCTAAACCCGAGCCAAAATTAAGAAACCCTTCTCCTTTATTATATGTTGGACAGACTCTCCAAATTCAATTCGTTAGTGAGATTATTACTCAAGCAATAGTTAGATAAATATTTCCTAGGTCAGGAGTTGAGGACGCTAAATCTGTATTGAAAGCTGAAGTTGATAACAGATGCGAGTGAATCATTCCAGAGCCTAATGACATTGAATTGAAACTTATCAATCGTAGAAATCCTCACATCGACTGGACCGTCACGGGTGTGAATCGGAGCGCTCGCAAATCGCCGCTAAGCCTGGGGTCACACACAATGCCCGGTCACACATATTGACACCGCGACAATGCCCAGGGGTCACTTTTATTTGTTGCAGAAACTTAATTTATAATCTTTTCACACATGCCATTAAGAAGATTACCTAAAGCTACCCTTTTTCCTTCGGCAACATTGTACATTGTACATTGTTACGAAATAAAACTCGCCATTGTAGAACAGCCGTTGGTCGATTTTGACACAATTTCGAAAATCGAACTCCGTTTCGATTGTGATTTATGTTGAAAACTGAGGCAGCCTGTCCGTTTGCGATGGGAAAGTATTTAGGTTACGGGTCAAAAGGTTCGATTGTGTTCGGATTTTAATTGCTTAACGGTCACATCGCACGCGGTTGAGGTTAACGGTTACGATCTGAAGATGCTTCGGTACCCGAAAAAAGTGACCTTAACATTTTTTGGGTATGCAACTGGGTACTTATTTGAAGGATCAAATAAGTAATCAATAAAGGATCAAATCAGTGATGACTGATGTATTATTATTTACTAATTTACAGGAAAAGCAGAGTTAAAATGTATTCGATTGACTGAAAAATAAAAATATCACTTGAACATAATCATACTTATATAAAAATGTTGAAATACCTACCCAATATTTTTAAGAAACACCAAATAGCCAAACAGAAACAACAAAAAGTGAATAGATAGGTATATTATGTATTAGGCAACTAAAATAGGTACGGTTAAAGAGTAAACGAATTGCTAGGTTTGAAATGCAATTCTAACTAGGTAGGCTGAGTAGGCTCATATCATATGTACGTATTGGTAGTTATACTTACTATGTGCCAAAATTTACCGCAGTCCAGTAACTGTAAAGCCGGACATTGTAATTTTAACGACAATGTCACGGGCGTAACTTTCAGTAAATGTAATAAATCGTTGACCCCTCGACCATTCTGACCCCACCGGGCACCAAACAATGGCCCCAGCGTCTTGGGGTCTGACCCGTAATAATAACTCCAATTACAATGCTTATTAAGATAACATAAATTATAAATTACATTTTACGTCCAAATGGATGGAGGAAATAAATCTGCTAGTACGGACAATGGACATGCTTTGTTCCGTTCTAAACATTAAATTAAGATAAAAATTGTATTATTTTTAGTTAATGGGATCAAATTCACAACACAATAGGTACATTCTAACAATTTCATCATGCATTTTTGTTATAACCCTTGAAATATTTATGTACCTTTAAAACTATAGTTTCAATAACGAATGACAGTGTGAACTAAGTATTAATAGGATGTCCTAATTATTACTTCATTGTGAAACCAGTTTCATGTCATTATTGCATTTACAAGACTTTAAATAAAAAAAAACATAGTGCGTGATGTTAAAAAAACTTGTCCCTTCTCATTTACCTTTACACCCTAACCTAATAAAACGAACATACAGATAAAAAACCGTCAAAAAACTAACACGTGTAAACATCCCATAATCAAGAGGTATTAAAACGATGCTACCTATAACAAAAAATATTTAAAAAACGTGAGAGCGATCGGTATCTTCACAAAAACAACCCCAAATAACATGAAATAAAAAACACCCCACCTCGCGAACGCGGCAAATCGTTTTATCATAAGGCGATCAACCTTGCTTTTTATGAACCTGACAAAAATAATCCCTACCAACCTGCTTTTTATTTTCCGCTGTTTGAGTGCGAATATCGGCAGCCATTTTTTATCTCTGCATATCCGATGCTATCTTTTTATGTATGTTCTGATTTCGAAAACATACCTAGACGTATTTTTTAAAGTAATAATGTACCTACAGTAGATATCTATTATAGATTTGTCAAATGTAGAAATAATTTACGATTTTTGAATGACGACATTAAGTAAAGTGCCCCTCTCTATACATGTTACATGCTCGGTATAGAAATACTAGCTAAGAAGGTACACTTAGACTTACTCCTTAGCACTTTTTATCTTTTAATCTTCTTTAAGAGGAGAACCCGTTGCGAGATTGCGTATTTTTCACAGATTAAAAAAACTTTCTGCTTCGTTTCATTATAATAAAAGGACGCAAAAAGAATTCACTTTCAAAATTCTTTGTGCAAAGACCTTCCGAGAATATGCAAAATCGTTACCCGGCTACCGGAGTTTGAGACAATCGCTATAACCATAAAAACTTAGAATGACAACACAAAACATTTTAAGATTACAATTGAAAGTGAACTATAAAAAATAATACGTGTAACTTTTTTATTAAAACATAAAAAATACGCATTAACAATTTTCTTTTTATCATCGCTGAACTTTCACTTTTTTTGTAAAGATATGTAACAAACGTCAAAAAATGTAGCTAGCCAGTACGAAGGTATTGAGTTACGAAAAAGGTCGAAGAGTAAAATATACGGTACGTACTAAAATTTGTCTGGTGACAGCTCTCGATATGCAATGCTATGGTTTTTTTCCTTTTTTCTCGGAAGAGGAAGCGAGCGCAGCTGCGCCCGTGCGGAGTGCGGACTTGTGCTATACTTTTTGCACGCTCAACTAACAACATTTTTTTTCTTTTTTCTTGTCAAAATATTCTATTTTGAAAAGGTTCAGAATCAATATTATCAGTAGCGATCGAGTCCTACTGTTTTATCGTCGATTCTATTCTGGGCTCTTTTTCAGTTTGTGCTACCAAATTACCTAGTAGAAAAGAAATGTACAGACTAGGTACAGTTATATATTAAGTAAGTACTTCTCTTACATTACATATCTTAGGTATACTCATATTGCCAGACTAATTTCTGGCTAATGGCTAGAATAAACAATAATAAATAGTTTAAAGAACTGAATAATAATAATAATGCTTAATCACGTCGTAAAATTTATTACAATTACACATACAACAGCACACTATCAGAAAGTTCCTGGGTAATGTTTTAAGATTTTAAAACTTAAGATACCCTTTTCCACGATAACAGAGAAATGCCAGGACCAGGACTTAATCCCTGATAGTTATATAGTGTTGTATATCTAGATATACGTATAATAAATTAATGGAACTCTTTTCTAATCTTTTCAACTGACAATAAATTGTTTTTGTCCTTCAGTTACTTTTACTTTCCATTTTATGTAAATTCCACTCTTTATGTAAACTGTACAGAACTGAAAACATTTACAACCATAGATATATTTTTTTTGCAAGATTTACTAAAATTATTCCTTTCGGGTCAGTACTCAGTAGCAAAGAGAACAATGAAAGCGGGACGAACTCGTAAATGGACAATAAGTTGGCAAGTCCGAATTGGCCAAAAAGGCCGTACAAAACAATAATTCCAATTGTGGGCCGTGCAATAAATTATTTTATTTTAAAAAGATCCGTTTTAAGGCCACTTTCAGTTTTTGCCACCGGTTTTTTGCTTCCGGGTGCTTCGAGCGAGACACGTGGCCATCGTTAGGTGGTAGCAAATTTTTTGGGCGAATGTAACGTTGTTCCTGTTATTTTGGGTTTTGTTTTCTAAAAGATAAGTGTAAGGGCTTCGATAACATCCGTAATGGCATGCTTTTTTACGCATAAGTACATAGGGAGGTAAAATTTTTGTCAAAGAAACAAAATGTTAAAAAAAAAAAATATTTCTGGTACCATTTTATGTTATTTTCAATAGTATTTGAAACAGTTATGTTATAAACATGCCAATAAAGCCACAGAAACAATGAAAAGATAATTTAAAAAACGTATTATTGCTAATTAATGAAACAAATCAATCGTAATAAAATTATTGTAATCAAAACTAACTACTTCTAGAAGTAACCCATGGCGTTATAAAGGCACCTTCGTTTAATATTAAATGTACAATTTTATTAGTCAATAAGAAAACGTTATTTACATTTACACATGTGCACATACAAAGAGCGTCTTTGTACGTTTCATTAAAAGAATGCGTGGAGTTGATATTATTCCATAATTTTAATCCATGGAAGATGTTTTGAGTCTATTGTTATTTAAAGCCACATAAAGTTGAATTTACATGGTTTGCATTAAGAGGAACAAAAATTAAATTTTTTTTTGGCATAATTCTCGAAGTCTGTAAATATCTAATCGTTAAAAAATAATACTTATATGACAAAATATAGTCATTAAAGTTAAGAAAAATTTTAATTAAATATAAAAAAACAATATTAACAATAAAATAAATATACACTTATCATTAAATTCTATACTCGCAATCACGCTTTGCAAAACATTATTCTTAAATGTTTCAATCATAGAAGAAAATGTTTGTAGTAAGTAGAAAGAACAGAAAAAATATAAGTTTCTATACTTATAATATCCATCCGTCTATCCGTCACATACATTTCTTACTGAGTATTGAACCTGGGAACTTTGCCGGGGTGACAACTAGCTACTACTGCTGTGTCCATAAATTAAAAATTTTGTAACAATTGTTTTCAGTGTGACTTTACCTTAAGAACAGTTAGCGCAATGTAAGGCCTTGGTCGCGATATTTTTTGTCGGAAAATTTCTGTAAATTTTCCAATGTTTGATCAACATGAAAACAGACTCAGGCCCAGGCTTTATCAAGACATTAACAATAAGAGAAAAATATTAATTATATTTATATGTAACCACCTGAGCGACCTTCTGTTTTTTCGTGACGTAAATGCGTTTTGCCTATACTATTTAATTGTTCTACACGCACGCTAACGTAATGACTAACATATTTTTCCATAAATAGTCACATAAACTATTTAAATAATTAATTATTTGCACATTCACTCGCACCTTACGTAATTTAATATAATAGCTATAACTACTTCGTTATGCTGAAATTGAGGGTAAACAAGCGTAATCAATCTAGTTTGCATCAATTTAGTTAGCATTTGTGTATTGGAAGTTGAACAAACGACCAAGATTCTTATTCCAACTCTGGTCTAAATTTCTTTGGTCTTAAGTTCTAAACTCACCTAACGCTTCCCGCCCACGTCAGTCTTTTTGTAGGACCGCTATTCGGGCTGATATTTTCTTCCATATTATTTCTGACCGACTTTTTGACCGACTATTGCTATCAGTACGTTCTATTTTTCTCCTACAAAAAAGCGGTCACCGATTATCGGACGTGGGCGGGAAGCGTAAAGGTGCTCCCTCACCGAGAGCATTCGCGTGTAATGTAACGTTACAGATTTGAGCATTACATCAGTGAAGGAGGAGAACCGAGCATTACAATGCGCACCTTGTAATGATACAAAACGCGCATACGTCAGTGAAGGAGTCGAACCGAGCATTACAATGCGCACCTTGTAATGATACAATGTGTAATATCCTGATACAACTTGTAACATCAATGCGCTCCACTTCCCGTATAATGTTACATTACACGCGAATGCTCGTCGGTCAGGGAGGTAGTATTGTAATGTAATGCTCAAAGTCGAATCTATAATGTTACATTATACGCGAATGCTCGTCAGTCAGGGAGGTAGTATTGTAATGTAATGCTCAAAGTCGAATCTATAATGTTACATTATACGCGAATGCTCGTCAGTCAGGGAGGTAGTATTGTAATGTAATGCTCAAAGTCGAATCTATAATGTTACATTATACGCGAATGCTCGTCAGTCAGGGAGGTAGTATTGTAATGTAATGCTCAAAGTCGAATCTATAATGTTACATTACACGCGAATGCTCGTCAGTCAGGGAGGTAGTATTGTAATGTAATGCTCAAAGTCGAATCTATAATGTTACATTACACGCGAATGCTCGTCAGTCAGGGAGGTAGTATTGTAATGTAATGCTCAAAGACGAATCTATAATGTTAAATTACACGTGAATGCTCCCGGTGAGGGAGCAGCATAAAACAAACACCGCTTGTGTTAAGGTGACTTCAGACCAAACGAATCAAACAACAGTAGGTACTAACTACTAACATATATCTAAACTGTGAGCAGGAAAGAAATAACCACGGCAGATTCTTGCCGCTTCTCCCGGGACCACTCATGTAGGGGATTTGTTGAAGCTGTGGTGGATTAATTTTCTTTCGAATTTAATTATTTTATTTTATTTTGACTTTCAAGATACAAACACTTTGTTCTTGTTTTCTGATTTCTGATAGTCAATTAAGCAATGCCAATTTTTGAGCCATTTTATAAAATTTGTGTTGAACTGAAAAATTTAAACAACTGATAAAAAATTAATAATCATTGAGTCTGTTAGATCACGCACGTGGTTAAACACGTAAGTTATCGACTGCTGCTTCTTACGTCTTGATTGACATAATTTACGGAATTTTAAGAGTACCTACCTAAATAATAATATGGGTTTTAACAATAACTCATAGCTTATGTTACTCAAGAATGAATGTTAATCAGTCGGTATGAACTCTGAATGCCTAAATATGGTTCGCGGATTTGATTCCCGGACAAAAAGTTATAAGACAATGTAATTATTAGGTACTAATTATTATAAGAATAGGTAATTTTTTATCGGTGAAACGTTTTTGAAACAGTTCTATGCAGAGAATGAAACAACCTATTTGTCATTGTAATCCAATTGTATTTACGTAATGGTATATTCCGCATTGCTTCATAATAAAAAATATGTTTAGGTACACATTACAATAAGACAACAAAAACGGCTAAATGAGTGTTGGGCCGAGCACAATGTAGTTCCGTAGTGGTTAATTGATTGACTATTGCTTGTGAACTAGTGAAACTAAACTAAACTAGTTTAAATTCAATATTTGTACTACTATCCTGCACTTTTTGACATTTCTAAAACTAAAACATTTAGCTGATAGAGGGAGGAAGTAATTGGACTCTAACAAAATTAGCACTTCGTTCATAGAAAATGGTTTAACAAAATGGTCATTAAAGTACTTTATTGTAGAAGAGATTTTCTAAAATTTTCTAAAGTCTACAGATTTCGGCGGATTACAGTCGGCGTAATGACGACGTATTATTGTACTAAGGTTCTCTGAGTCCCGGACGGACAGACGGACATGACGAAACAATGAAAGTTCTGTTTTGACGGAACCCTGTAAAGAGCTGAAAACAAACCTATTTTACATGTAAATTCATACGACCAAACAAGACCTTAACTTATACGACAATACTAAAAAACTGCTATACATTTATAATAGAAGATCAAGGTCTGAACCCTAACGACAAAACGTTGTTGTTAAATTTATTTTCACGCATTTACGTCATTGTCATAATATCTATTGTTTACAGGTCAGTGTTGTTTTTTTATTTCAGTACTAGCGCTCGGACCGCGGCTTTGCCCGCGTTTCCATTATAATAAGTACCCTATCTTATTCCAGATCATACCTAATTTTCATGAAAATCTAAAATTCGTTCTGTAGCTTTTACGTGAAAGAGTAACACATTTATATATAACGAGTAGGTAACCATCCTCGCTTTGCTTCGGTTTTCTTTTTTTTACACCTTGGGTTACATTATTGGAGTTTTATTAAGGATCCCTAATTTTTTTGAAAATATAATATAGCCTATCTCACCCGGGGATAGTGTAGCTTCCCAGCAGCGAAATAATTTTTTTAATCGGTTCAGTAGTTTCGGAGCCTATTGAATGCAAACAAACAGTCCAATCTTTCCTCTTTATAATATTAGTATAGATATAGGTATACATATAATATGTACTTTAGTAGTCTACAACCTTTAGTAGGCTTCTAGTGCAAGGCCAGGTCAAGGGATAAAGTTTCAGGGGACGGTCACCAACTCGTTGGACAGACCTTATACATATAAGCTACTGCCAACAACACATGGTCGTCAAATGCACCAGAAACCGAACAAACCGAGAAAAATGGGGGATTATAGCAAACTCCTTACCGTTCCTCAAAAAGGACTTACTTACATCATCACCACGACATCTGACAAGAGGGCACGACTAACAAGAAGAAGTCTACTAGTCACAGGCGTCCCTTAATTTGCGCCACTCTGACCCGCCACGACCGTCTGGTCAGGTAACCGCAGTTCTTCAGATCATCTACCTATTCAGAGAGGATCCTTTGGCCCAGTAGCGTAGCGTTCCCTGGCCCCGGGCGGCACATTAAGAGCGGGCGGCAATCCACTCGATTTTTAAATAAAAAAAAATATGTATTCAAATTATTTTATATTTTTTAATGTAGGGTCGATGTGTCGGTAGCCGGCCATGTGCCAGTACCCGGCCATCTGACGGACTACTTTTCTTTAATTAGAGATAATAAGATTTCTCCATGAAATAATAGTAAAGTGTAAGTTTTAAACGTATTTGGGATAATGTAGTAATAAGAATCTGCAATATTTACAACTATTCACTTAACCAGGTAGCTGAAAAAATCCACTCAGCTTACCTCTTGTCTAAATGTTGTGCGCACATGCGATAAACAAGGTAAAAAATAAGAAGCAGAGCGGGGTTCGAAGGGAAGTTTTATTATTTTGTATTAGTTATTTACATAAAGATGCCGTATGCCAGTATTGGGCCACATGTTTTCTTTACAAAATACTAGCTGACCCGGCGAACTTCGTATCGCTAGCCGTTACAGTTTCTGTGTGCTCCTCCCTCTCCCTCTCCCTCTCCCTCTCCCTCTCCCTCTCCCTCTCCCTCTCCCTCTCCCGCTCCCGCTCCCGCTCCCGCTCCCGCTCCCGCTCCCGCTCCCGCTCCCGCTCCCGCTCCCGCTCCCGCTCCCGCTCCCAAGTAAAAAAAGGAGTCATAAAAGACGCTAATAATAATAACTAATAGCTATCTATCAACTACACATAACAAAATTGTACCTTATCCCGCAGGAACAGGTCTATTTTCCGGGATAAAAAGTATCCTATATCCATCCCCGAGCTTTATTTTATATTTATATAAATAAGTAATCTATCAACTACATATAACAAAAATTTACGTTATCCCACAGGAACAGGTCTATTTTCCGGGATAAAAAGTATCCTATGTTCGTCTCCTGATTCTAAGCTACCTCCCCACCAATTTTCAGCCAAATCGGTTCAGCCGTTCTTGAGTTATAAATAGTGTAACAAACACGACTTTCTTTTATATATATAGATTAGTACCCGTTTATTTATAGGTCTCTGCTTACTGATAAAGTTAGCGATTTATTGTTATTTTGCAAGATTAACATTTGGTTACCTACTAAATTATTGAATTAAATTTAATTGTGGGTTTCATTAACAAAACTGACCAAGTGCGAGTTACACCCGCGTGGAAAGGGTTCCGTGTGAAGAATAACATAGGTATGTATAGGTAATAACGATACCATTTGTCTTTAATTTTCCTTATCTATTAAAGTACTTTTTTTTTCGATCATTAGGCTTAGTTTTGGAGATTAGGGGACGGAAGAGAAAGGTTAATTTTTATCTATTTTTCATACTTAACTTTAAAACTATTAATCTTATAAATAACGAGTAACCGCCCTCGCTTTGCTTCGGTTTTCTTGTTATTTTCACCTTGGGTTACATTATTGGAGTTTTATTAAGGATCCCTAATTTTTTTTGAAAATATAATATAGCCTATGTTACTCGGGGATAATATAGCTTCCCAACAGTTAAAGAATTTTTGAAATCGGTTCAGTAGTTTCAGAGCCTATTCAATGCAAACAAAAAATCAAATCTTTCCTCTTTATATATTAGTATAGATTAAAGACCCTCACAAAATCAAAAATCAAAAAGAACAAAATTTTACAAACATTTCATTTTTAGGGTTCCGTAGCGTGGCAAAAAACGGAATCCTTATAGATTTGTCATTTAACCTATAAGTGCGGGGTGCCTATAGATAGATCTTTAACAATGACATTGAGGTTCCTAAAACCATTTATTTTCAAAGTCAATCGTTTGAAAGATAGACACTTCCAAAGTGATAAAATGTGTCCCCCCTCTTAACTTTTAAAATAAGAGAGTAAGAAATCTAAAAAAAATACATATATGCTGTAGATTTTAGTGAAAACTTTTAATGAAAATTACTTTGGACGAGATATAGTCAGCAGCTTTTGAGATAATTATACTTAGCACATTTTCAACGAAACCCTTTAAGTGTGAGTTCGACTCGCACTTGGCCACTTTTTTGTAATAAGATGACGTAAGGAACTGTTTTTTTTTTTTTTTTATGGAAATAGCCGGCAAACGAGCTGACGATCCACCTGATGGTAAGTGGCTATCGTCGCCCATGGACAACAGCAAAACCAAAGGCATCACCGATGCGTTGCCGGCCAAGAAAGAAAGAAGAAAAAGAAAGAAAGAACTGGCTCTCAAGCCCCCAGCCGGAACACGACGAGTCGTTTGGCGGCTGACTCATGCTCAAGGGTGGTAGCTATCCAGGTGAACCCCATGGAGAAATAATAATAGCAATAATGGTATTAATTAATAATTAAAATCAATATTACTAATATAATCCCTCGAGGGGTCCTACCACCAGCGGGCCGGATTTAGTCGCCTTTTACGACACCCATCCGGCGTGGGATTGGGGTTAGTATTCTAAGCCGCCCCAATACGGCGAGTTGTAATGTTTAATACATTGATATAAATAATAATTATTGTATATCAATAATAATTCGTTGTATTCTGAGCCTATTATTAACTTTTAAGGGGTGGCCGGATACTGGCACACTAGGGGCCGTATACTGGCACAATCGCTAATTTTTCTCTTTATGCGTTATATTTTAAAATTTATACATGGGAGTGCAATGGTTTATTTTTTATTTCACATCTTGACTATATTAGGTATCCAAATATATTTTCACTCGCCCAAAGTGCGCAACTCCGCTAAAAGTCCGTATATCGGCACATCGACCCTAAATTGTCTTATGCAAAAAACAAGCAAAGTGCACTTTTAATTAATAAAAAAATATTTTAAATATTATGGGGGCGGCAAAGTTCATTTGGGGGGGGGGGGGGGGAATTTTCGGTCGGCCCCGGCGGCGGGAGCCCACGCTACGCCACTGCTTTGGCCAAAGAATCGTCCATTCAATCAATCGATCTTTGTCCATTCGATGATGATTCACATCCCTTCGAGAATAGTATGACGAACTTTCAGGTGTGCAGGTTTTTCTTCAACCTTCAACCAAACAACCAAACGAAGTAATTATTTTTTAATACGCACATCACTTTGAAAATGACTACAACGATTGATTTCGAACGAAACTATTCTTACATATCATGACGTATTCAAACGCCAACCTCCAAACCAAACGTAACACGAACACAGTTATCTACAAAACATACTACATAAAGGCTCTATCTAAGTTGGATGATACTCCAGGCCATCTTATCCTCGTACGTATCGACTCATTCATATACGCAGTGGGAGGGACGCTGGAGAAGGCTGGGGCGCGGCCCTCCGGATAGATTTGAAGGTACAATCATTTTTTATGCGAGGGGAATAATGCCACTCGGGTTTAGGATACACTGAGTGATATCTGGATATTGATTTTTCGGGATTCATTAAAACGAAACCTGTATAGGTTACTAGTGTGTCAGTCTCAATCTGAGAGCCTGATGTCTTCAACTCATAACAAACAGGTCCCCTACCTATAACACTACTCATAACAGAAGAGGCCTAGAGTATGCTCTAATATGCTGTTGTAGCACAGAAGAAATAATAGGAGGAATACTTTCTTTCTTTTTCTACTCTCTTTCTTGGCAGGCAACGCATCGGTGATGCCTTAATTTGGTGTTGCTGATGTTCATGGGCGACGATAGCCACTTACCATTAGGTGGATCGTCAGTTCATTTGCCGGCTATTTCCATAAAAAAATAGGACTTATAAATAAGTAGTTGTAGTCGGAATTGCCCTCCAAGGGACCAATTGTCGAAAAATATGCTGCTTGTAGGTTCCACATGGCTTAACGGCTAACATAACGTTTTTAAAATTTTTGCCGCCAACGGTCATCCTTCTTACTACTGACCGCACCCGACCTTTCTTAACTCGGTATATCAAATCGACTAGCTCGAAGTCTACTGACGAAAGAGTTCCAAAAGTTAAATATTTGTACACATGGACAGACGGCTATCACTGACGTAGACACTCGTATGTCATGTATCGATTTTCGTTGATTGTAGTTATTTTTACTATTTTTAGTCCTTTACGCCTTTTCTGGCGTTCATTTGACGAGGCCAAAAATGTTCAAAAATACTAAATATTTCATCATCGTAGATACTTTGTTATCTAGAGCTACTTCAATTGGAGATCTCTGGGTAATATTCGATTCCAAACACACAGATAGGGCAATAACGCTAAAAATCTAAAGCGATTGTTTGAATAACTCTTAAGATTGTTTTACATAGTTTTAGTCAGTAGCAATATACTCGTACATGTCAGGTATTGAGACTATTGAGTTCTAATTCCGAAGCTACTTCAATGTAAATTATATTAAAGGCAGTCACACAAATACTGATAGCTCTTTTTTTATATTAAACTAGCTGACCCGGTGAACTTCATATCGCTATTTTTTTTTCTCAAATAAAAGTAGCCTAAGTTACTCCTTGTTACATCAGCTATCTGCCAGTGAAAGTCCCGTCAAAATCGGTCCAGCCATTTCAGAAATTAGCCGGAACGAACATACAGACAGACAGACAGACAGACAAAAATTGTAAAAAATGTTGTTTTGGTATAGGTACCGTGAATACATCCAAAGGCACTTAGTAAAAAACGGTTATTTTAATATTACAAACAGACACTCCAATTTTGTTTATTTGTATAGATGTATAGATAAGTTAGTGCTTGACAATAATCCCACCTGATGATAAGTGGCGATGAAGTCCAAGATGGTGAACGCACTAACTTAATAAATGCCTATTCACTCTTCTCTAGAAGACACCTACATTGTAGGTGGACGGGAACTCCCACGCAGGCAAGCTATTCCAGTCCTTCGCGGCACGCACTATGAAAGATGAGGCGTATCGTGTATATAGAGTTCTATGATGGAATAAAAGTCCATGACGTCACTTGGATAACTTAATGAGCATAGACGAGGCTGGTTGACATGTATTTAATTCTATAATTGCAAATATTTGCATAGATTCGCCAAAGTTATTAAGTAACATCCTGTTTCAAATACCAAGAGACTTCGTAGCATTTGGCTTCGAACTCCTCCAACCCATCAACTCCTATTCTAGAGGAAGTCTAGAGCATACTCCACCACGCTGCTCCAGTGTGGATTGGTGGAAGGGTTAGTGGCCAACCCAAGTGCCGGAAGTTTTCGTGCCGTCCGAAGGCCCCCGACATAGCTTAACGACTGTTATCTTACGATAACAATAGGGAACGACAGCTTTACATGCCCTCGAAAGCTCGGAAACGCTCAAGAAATTTTTGCCATTAACGGTCACCCCATCGTAGTATTTAGTTACATGAGATTCACCCAGTGCGTCCAAATCTTAAATCGGCCGGTCCTTCGTAATAAAGAGCGTGTCTCGCAACTGCCATAAAGGCTGAGCGCATTACTTTTTACACGCACGATAAGAGTACTTTCTGGAGCCCAGCGGCATATTTCGTGAGGCACTGACCGGAAAATGGGCATATTCCGACGTCGACACTGACTACGGTTTTACTGCAGGGAAGTGTACCTTTATTTTGACTTACAGGATCCACGACATCAAAACCTTTTGAACATTGCACAGTCGATTGTAAGGTATACAATTATACAACTTGTAGCAGTTTTCAGTACCTAACCTTACCGGTACGCAAATATTGTAAGGATAATAATAATAATAAGCCCAGGGGCTTTCAATAAGAGGGACTTGGGAAGCAGAAATTCATATAAATAGGCAAGGTATATAGGTAAATTGCTACACAGTTACATCCCTTGTTTTTCCGCTCTGATTCTCGGTCGATTTTCTTTTTCAAGTTTTTATTTGTAGCTATAATTACAACCTTTAGTGTTACTAAAGTTTTTCTAATTATTATACTGTTACTGAAACGTTTTGTATGGTATGTCACTATATAAAAAGTGTATGAATGTTAGTTTAAAAGGAGAACAAAACGTTCGAGTCATCCTATCTGTTCCTACGTGTAATACAATGAATAATAGGCAATTATGGTTGAATTTCTACCACTAGAGCACTCGTATCATGTACTAGACATCAAAACAGTGTGGGAAAGTTAAACAAAACGAGATAAGTAACGAACTAACGATACATCGGGATCAACAAATGGGTTCATGGAATTCTATTGTTTTCATTAATTGAAGATGTTGACGAACACAGACGCTAGAGGAATTAGGTACATGCGAAAGATCAAAATCTCAAATACCAAACTATCAAACTCGTGAATGATTAATAATTTCGATCATTTTTGTTTTAAATTATTGACATTGGCGAATTACCGAGTTTGGTAGTTTAGTAGGTATTTGGGATTTTGATAGTTTGACATTATACGAATTTGACATCTCGGGTATAATCCCGCTAGATATGATTGTGGATAATTGCTGCTACCCCTACTGTTAGTAGTTATACTCGTAAGGCTTTCCCTAAAGCTTCACCATGAACATGTTATGAAAAACTTGGGAATGTACAGGTCTTTTCAGGCCTCCTCCGGCGACTCGATTATTATCGAACATACACGAAAAATATTATAATATAATTAGGTATGTCAGTTACAGTGGCGTAGCGTGGGCTCCCTCCCGCCGCCCGGGGCCGACCGAAAATTTGCCGCCCCCCCCCCCAATGAACTTTGCCGCCCCCATATCATTTAAAATATTTTTTTTATTAATTAAAAATGCACTTTTTTGTTTTTTCACAATCTTCAAGTAGAGTCCTGTAGCTCGAGCACGAATATTTGCGAGAAAGTATTCGTATGGTTAACGTAAGCAATTTGTATGGCATTTTTTCAAAAGCGCCCCTATCGTACGTAAATGGTACTAAAATGCCATACAAATTTGACAGATTGCTTACGTTAACCATACGAATACTTTCTCGCAAATATTCGTGCTCGAGCTACTGAATAAGCTATTCGCCGGTCAAAGTGACGTTAAAGTGTCATTTTACATACACGAAATGTCAACTTAACCAACGAATAGCTTACTTCGGACTTACTTGAAGATTGTGAAACAAGCCCTTAGAATAATAGGTAATTATCTTATCTAAGACTTTAACGCTATAACAACTTTCGACCCTCTGCTCCTAAGTCCTAACTACTTTAGGAATCGACAATGGGGCAGAGTGGGCAAGTTTGTATAAGAAGAAATTATGATTGCAGAGAGCATTTCATAGATTTAACTACACAAACAAAGTAAGTAGTAAATAATACTGCTATCAAAGAAGAGCAGAGGAGGAACAATGTAAATCCAAAGTTTACAGTTATGTAAACAAATTAATGATGGATTCCTTTCAACCCTTTAATTTTATTACTGAGAAGAATATTTACAAAGCAAAACTATGACATAACTAATGAGTAATTCACTAAAAAGGTAATTTGACGATTTTTAAATATAATTACCATACAATAGTCCAATTTGTTTAGTCAAATAATTTCGGTTTTGACATAAAAGTAGGTATCTGTTTGTACCAAGTTGCATTAGTAAAAATGTTAGCATGTAATATAATCACGACCTTTACATAAAATAATTTAAATTAAAATGTACCTAACCGTTGAATTTGAACACCATTTAAAACTGTGTACGAAACATTTGGTTTTTTTCCTCATAGGTATGACGTACACAGACTTGAAATAAATCATTACTGTAACGGAAATGATTATTTTAGTTTTTAAAGAACAACACAAGTGAAACACTAAGGTAAGAATTTATAAATAATTGTTTCCCCCTATAATTCGTGGAATAAAATTGATGATTGATCGTGGAATTACGTACCTACCTATACAGACGTGAAATAAATCATTACTGTAACGGAAATAATTACAGTTTTTAAAGAACAACAAATTAATTTTTCGACAAATTTTAGGAAAGATTAAGAAAAGAGAATTCCATTTTTATTCAATTTCCCCTCGTCTGTTTAGACAAAAGTACTAAATATATTTTTTTCATAAAAAATAATTAATAATAAAAAAGAATAAAAAAATATCAGGTATTGGATTATTCCATTTTATACATAAAATAAGTATGAGGGTATTATTGGAACATATCTGTGCCAAAACATTTTAAGGTGGATGCGCAGATCTGCACCTATAAAGACTTTTTTTGGAAATAAAAATTGAATAAAAATGGAATTCCCTTTTCCTACAATTTGCTACAATTTGTCGAAAAATTAAGTTAACAGACTGACAAACTTTTCGCCAATCAGTTACGTTACGTTAACGTCGCCGTCGATGCAAATATTACCGTACATTTTCTTTAAAATAAATAAAATTACGATATTAAACCATGAACTTTTTTTTTCGTTAAACATGACATTTGCGCCGTGTGACTTAAAAACTACAATAATATTTAACACGCAATAATTTTATACACATTGGTATTTTCATATTTATCGACAAACAAAAATTATAGGTGTTTATAAAGTAAAACGTGTAAAAAAACGAGTGCTGACGACAAAATTGTACAAACAATGTATCATTATACAAAGAAAATAAAAACGTTGAATATTTTAGTTATGACTGGAAAAAATATGTTACTGTAGTAAACAGGAATGACGTGTACTTACTCGTTGAGTACAATAATTTACTGTGAATCCAACTAACGGAGACACGTAAAAAAATATTTTGCGGTTGGTTCAAGAACTTGTCTAACTACAAGAATTAGACAAAAAAACGCTATTTAACATCAAGCACGAATATTTTCCTTTTTAACCGACTTCAAAAAAAGGAGAAGGTTCTCAATTCGACTGTATTTTTTTATGTTCGTTACCTCAGAACTTTCGACTGGGTGAACCGATTTTGATTATTCTTTTTTTTATCGAAAGCAGTTGCTTGTCATATGATCCCACATAAATTTGAACGAGATCTGACTAGTAGTTTTTGAGTAATTTTGAAGTCGGTTATTTTTTGTTCGTAAAATTTATTTATTGATTACATAAAAGACAGAACATAATGCCTAAGAAAGTATTTTTCCTTGAATAATAATTATATTCTCAAGAATGATCGTCAAGAATAATTGGAGAGAAAATTTAGGGAGCGGTCACCAAAGCCCAATCTATTATTTCAGCAAGGTGTAGTAATGTAGAGCTTGAACTTAGGGTTCCATGGAGTCCCTAAAACTCCTAGAGCATTACACTCGGAAAATGTATGGAGTCTATATGTATATGTATATCTAAAGCCGAAGCCTGTCCCAGTTGTGGGATAGGGACTTTATGAGTATAGTATAGTTATTATATATATAAGTTACCTATTGCTTAACGTTTGCATTATTAATAAAGTCAAAAATATAAATAATGTGCTACTAGACTTCTTCGGCATTCATACGGCATAATTAAAATGCGTTTTTTACCTACTTACATGGATGCCGCTGCCATAGACAAGGGGATGCATATTTTTAAACATCGATATAAAAAGTTATAAAAAGCAATGATTCATTGAACATAATATATAAACCATTTATTAAATAAACTTAGACATACAATAATCGCTTTGATTGGCTGCATGAATGTCGACTGTGAAAAAATATGACGATCATTCCTTTTTTAAACGCTACTCTCTGATTGGCTGAGTTCTCGCGGTAAAAAGCTCAACGCCCCTCGAAACGCCTGCCCTTCTATTTTTTATCCATTGAACTTTTTAGCCCCGTTAAAAGTATCTTAGATAAATAGTAGCATTAGTAGGGGAGCTTTACATAAGAGTACCTGAGTGGGTTTTTATTTTGTCATATAGGCAATCTGTTCTTATATCTGATAAATATAGTGAAATAAGTAACTAACCCAAATATTTATTTATATTTAGAGATAAAACAGGTCGATTTTATTAGGGTTACAGCTTTAATAGATATAGTAATAACAAAGCCTATTATAACGCTAATGGTAATAAACAAACATAAAAATCACATTATCGTAGCGCCGAACACAATGGAAAAACAATGTGATTTGCGTGCGAACTCCCCTAATTATTGCCATATACTCATAATATCTGAATTGATATGTTGGTATGACGCCTCTGCTAGTATAATATCGGCGGTTGAAGTTTATTTTTTATTATTAATATCGTATAAACAATTACTTAATAACTCCCCCACCCACAGTAGCTGAATGCGCATTGGTTCGAGTAAAAATAGGCTGTGGGGGTAAGAGAGGGACGAACATATCGGCGGGTGAATGTATCCCGCTTACGCCAGAAAACTCGTCGCCTTCAAAAGTAGAATACATTTATCGATGTTTGGGGCATAAAAATTGACAGATTTTTTTCAGTGTTCTCTGAGAGGCGGTGACGGTCAGACTGATCGCGGCCGCCGCACCGAAGGGTTGTCTTAAAAAATATTCCAAGCTTTTACGTGTTTTCGTTAACTTTCTGTGAATTAACTATTGACTTTGAACTTGAGTGAATTTGATTAATGAAATTATTGTTAGTGGTGTGACTTCTGAAACCAGCGATATTATACAGGGGAAGGTAAGACTTTAGTTGAATACACATATTATGTAAATTTTATTTTATTCATAAAAAATATTTTAAGTGAATAATAATTATCATGTTTTAAAATAATTAAAATGTATTGTTTATACATTTTTTCAATTTCCATAAATTACTCACCTACGCACTTGCTTTATATTAATGCTTAAAATATTTTCCAATTTTCAAAAACCAATTTATTCTTAATTAATTTGTTGTTCTGCTTAACGAATTAATTAACATGTACTTTATTACGTTTATAGCTTAATAATTGTTAATGTGTTTTATGGAAGGAACATCAAAGCGAACGATATTAATCACTGTAATTAAAATTCGAATTATTACAAATAAATTTACTGCTCTTAATAGCTGTCGGTAACCTCTGTCGATAAAATTTATATTTAACTAATAGTTGATTGATTGCGACAATTAATAAGTAGATATTATAATGACGACACCGCCACCTACGTGACAAGTTGGTGATCATTTTAAACTATTTGCAATGTAGCCTATTTCGCACACAGGCATTAAATTGTTAAATGCATGTTCGTTTTGCGACACCGATAAATACCTAGTTATAACAAGAAAGAATTATGTCGCAAACTAAGTAGGTATATAATGTGTTACATCGTTTTAATAATGCTAAACATTTGTTGCTGTCCTGGCTAAAGGGATATCCTTTAAATTTTAACTATTTTCTTCTAGCCGATACGCGCCCTCTTTTTTAATTTTTGAATGTAATTTTAATATAAGTAGGTATGAGTAAACCCTCAGGGTTTATTTTAAACTAGCTGTGCCCCGTGGTTTCACCCGCGTTAATTTGTAAAAAAAAACTAACTACTAAAATATATGATGTTATAATATAGCCTATACCTAGCCTTCCTCGATAAATGGATTATCAAACACAAAAAGATTTTTTCAATTCGAATCAGTAGTTCCTGAGATTAGCGCGTTCAACCAAATAAACTCTTGAGCTTTATATATTACTACTAGCTGACCGGGCAAACGTTGTTCTGCCAAAAAAATTTTAGGGGTAGGGGGATGAAAAATAGATGTTGTCCGATTCTCAACCCTAGCCGATATGCACGCAAAGATTTACGAAAATTGGTCGAGCCGTTTCGGAGGAGTTCAACTTCTAACACCGTGACACGAGAATTTTATATATAAGATAGATTAAGCTCACAGGGGTTTATATTAAAATGTCTGTCTGGATATGACTGTGTTCTTTATTCTAAAACACTCTCAAAATCACTATTGATAACATAATAAAAATATCTTGCAGAAGAGCTAGTTTATAAGGACTAAGTAGGATAGGATAAAAACAGTGACTTTAAAATGTATGTTATTAATATAACTACATAATATTTTATAGTTTTTATTATAGCAGCATCCGTTGCTTTCGCGGTAAGAGCGCATCTTAAAGATCCTAGTACATAGGCAAATTACTTGAGATTGCTACCAAGTACCAACAGTTCCAACACTCATCATCAGTTCGTTTGCTACCACAAAAGAAAACATAAAGATGCTAATTTTAGAAGGACCCTAAAAGAAAAAGAAATTAGTACCTAGATATAATCATTATCTTCAAATAAAATATTCCTACCTAATGAGAACCTAGGACATTAATGTTGCAGGTACAAGGTATGTTATTTGATAAAGTAAGCACCTATTCCTGTCAAGTGAGATCCTGGATCGAAAGCATCACTGAAAGGCCTTTCTCAATAATCTATCCACAGTATCCATCCATTATGTTTTCAGCCTAAGAACTGTCAACAAGTCACAGCATTATTTTGTTAGTTGTATTACCTATCATAGCTACTAAATTATCCAAAGATGGATAATAAATTTTATCCAAATTTAGACCTCAAAAACTACAAAGTATTCGATTCTGCAGGCACATAATAATATAGAGACAAAAAGTTTTCCATCATAATAGAGGCGTAGCGATAATGGATTAAGTATTGACGTTTCATATAAAAATGCTCATAAAGTAATAAAATTAAATATTACATTAATTAAAAAAATGACAAAAACAATTCCGTCACTAACTCATTTATGAGTTACTTATACATTCAAGCCTACGTTTAACGCACAGAAATAATGAAAATTTATTTAAAGATTAATTACTTCAGTTTTTTATCACAATTAAAAATGAAGACATTTAAAATGACTCAAAAACAATGAATAAATCATCGGATAATAAATAATTAAAAGTTGTTTGGTAACTATTATTAGGTTCTTTTAATTTCAATTGTATTTTTAAATTGAAAATTTTAGTTATCTCAGTAAATTAAGATTAATTTAAAATAACAGTGGAATACCATAATTAATCATTAAACTTAAATCGTTTTGATGAAGTTTTTTGCTTAATAAATTGTTAAAGAAATGTTTTAAATCTAAGTAATTTGCAGTTTATTTAACGTTACTTTTAGCTATTTTTGTAGTAACAATTACAGCAAAAATAGCACCATCAATACAATACAATTTAAGAACGTAATTTAGGCTTCCACTGCCGTTTAAAATCGTAATTTGCTAATCCTTAAATAATAAAAAAGGTTAAGTAAATTACCCCGACATCGACAGTTAACAAGTACCGCAAGGATTAACGTTTCACAGCACAGAAGCCGAAATATCCCTATCAGGTAATCCTCACTACTAAAGTCGGTACATCAATAGTAAACAACCAAAACGGGTGAATACCCCTTTTATAGCCCGTTATATTAAAATTACAACAGTAATGATTTAATCCTTTTTTTGAGTTATATTTTATGGTTATTTAACGAATACGGAAAGAAATATTATGGCTTAAGCAGTAAAAATATGTTTCGAAATAACAAAACGGCAGTTCTTTTTTTAGGGTCCGAAGTAAAATCTGAACCCTTATATTTTCGTCTTGTCCGTCTGTCCGTCTGTCCGTCTGTCCGTCTGTCCGTCTGTCCGTCTGTCCGTCTGTCCCTCTGTCCGTGCGTCCGTCCGTCCGTCCGTCCGTCCGTCCGTCCGTTTGTCCGTCCTCCGTCCGTCGGTCCGTCTGTCCGAAGCAAAGCGCCGAGACTCTTAGTGCTAGAAAGCTGTAATTAGGCATGGATATAATTACATTTTTTTATAAAAACTCCAGACTCGTAGAATAAAATGTTGAAAAATATTTTTTTTCAGGGTACCTCCCCTACAGGAAACGTGAGGATGAATTTTTCTATAGTGTGGAGTATCGTTGAAAAGGTATTTAAGTATATAAGTAGTATGGGTCTTCTAAGACCATCTTTGAAATTAGGGGTCCGATTGCGAAATATTTGGCTTTGAAGTGCTAACCAAACCAAAAGGTTAAGAGTCAAGTGACCCCCCCTCCCCTTTTGGCTAAACGGTTGGAGTTGGACAAGTGAAAGAGTTCTCAAAAATAGGTTCTATGATGAATTTACGAGGAAAATTATCACGACGACGACGACGATTTTAGCATAAGTAGAAGTTAATGAGTAATAGTCGATAAACTTACTACTTCGGAACCCTACATTGCGCGTGACCAGACACGCACTTACCCGGTTTTGATTGAACTTCACGTAGTTATTTCGGTTCTAAAACTTTAAAACGTTTCAAATTCATTCATTCATTCTAACATAAAAAATGAAAGCTTATATACTATTACACTGCACTACACTTATTACACTCATAGCACGATATTTAAGTACTTATGTATTAACATTTAGGCAACAAACTTTGGTACAAATCGGGTATTTCAAAGTTAAAATTATGCGCAATAAATGTATTATAATCATCGCTAAAGAACTTAAAATTTACGCTAAAAGACGTAAAAGCGCAACACGGACTTAAATATTTTCGCTAAAAGACGTAAATGTTTAAACGTTTTACGGTGGATAATATCGAAGTATATTTTTCAGATTAATTAAAATTAATTTCTATTGCTACAGGTATGTTAAGCTGCGCTTCCCCCGCCGGCATGCCGCCCGCGCACTCACACGCGTCTTCCTGGGGCTCCATGCTACAGCCACCGACTATTGTAAGTAGTACGTTAATGTTTGAATAAAGTATAGCACTTATCTGCTATTCAAATCTGATTCATGAAATACGGAAGATTCCACTGTTTTACTTCATTCCATTACAGAAAAAATTAGATAACGTTTAAAATAGCGACCTATCTAATTACTTATATTGAAATTGTAGTTTAAATTGTAAAGGCTTGTTTCACCATCTTCAAGTATAGTCCTGAATAAGCTATTCGCCGGTTAAAGTGACGTTAAAGTGTCATTTTACATACACGAAATGTCAACTTAACCAACGAATAGCTTACTTCGGACTTACTTGAAGATTGTGAAACAAGCCCTAAATCTTTTAGTAGAAAATTCCTTTAACGCAAATATTATATTTACTTGCATCTTGCATCTATCTAAGTTTTACTTATTTTAACCTTAGAAATCTATTTTATACCTTATTATATTAAAGCCTATGTTATTAAGAGACAGAAACCTCATATCATTGTAAACATGTAATAACCTAAATAAATAATACAGGAAAGAAACAGTCGGCACAATCAAACATTTTTTATGAACGTGATTACATTAAAAACATATTTGCTACTAGCCGTGTCATGCCTATTAGATGCTATTAGCGAGATTCGACTCAAAACAACAACATCAAATATGCCGTCGGTAATAACGGTGCGCTAATATCCTTGTTATTAATTCATCGCATTAAGGTTCTAATCTTTGTTGCATTTATTTGTACACTTTTACCTTATCGCCGTCTATAATCGTAAAGAATATTTCATTATAATCCTCTTAACGACAGTCAACAACCGTTCTACATTAAGCTTCTTCTTTTTAGAAATCGGAGCCGATGGAAGACGGGAGCTTTTCAAAAGAACAGACAAGCGGATTCTATTCGGAGGGATTTCATAGTGCATCTCCCTCATCTTCGAGCAAAGACTCCAATGGACACTCACCAAGAAGTGTCGGGAGCTCCGGAGACCCTGCGCCATACTATGACAGCATGCCTCTGAAAGCGAAAGCCAATCTCGGTATGCATTTGGAAGCATGTCGAAATGGCCTACCGTACAGCTTGCTTACACCTCCGGGATTTGAGGCACGCCCCGCGGATGACCGGGATCCGTCTCCGGGATATGAATCGTCCTATTCACCGAGATCTCTAGCTCCGCCCACACATGTATCGACACCTTTAGTACGCGCCGATGCCACACCACCGAAATCCCCACCGATAACTCCATCTTCACCCGAGAGACGTGCTTATGACCGTTTCCACGATTCTGGATTTGACGGTCAAAATAAGCAGGACCCAGAAGATGGCCGGGATGGATCCGGCATGGATGATGATTTTGATGAAGAACCCGGGCTACGAGTACCCGCTGTGAACTCGCACGGCAAGGTTAAAACATTCAAGTGCAAACAATGTGAATTCGTTGCGGTAACTAAGCTTAGTTTTTGGGAGCACAGTAAGGAGCATATCAAACCTGAAAAGATGTTGTGCTGCCGAAAGTGTCCATTCGTGACTGAATACAAACATCACCTCGAGTATCACATGCGGAACCACATGGGTTCCAAGCCATTCCAATGCACGCAATGTTCGTACTCCTGCGTCAATAAATCCATGCTAAATTCTCACCTAAAATCACATTCTAACGTATACCAATATCGCTGCGCAGATTGCAACTATGCAACCAAGTACTGCCACTCTCTGAAGCTCCATCTTCGCAAATATCAGCATAATCCCGCCATGGTGCTGAACTTGGACGGCACACCGAATCCGCTGCCTATCATCGATGTATACGGCACTCGTCGTGGGCCCAAGCAGAAGCCAATGAACAAAATGTTTGACCAATCTCCTATGATGAACCTAAACAACAACAATCAGCCTCAACCCCCTCCACCAACGCATCCACTGTTCGGGAACCACTTCCCTGTCAATCTGCCTTATTTACCACCTCTTCTGCCCCATTCATTTTTGTTCCCGCCCAATAACAACCATGAACCTACGAGGACTTCTCCAAACCTGGATGCTCTTGAGAAATTACAGCCGGTGCAGTCACCTCAGTCTATTCTGCATCAGCGCTTGTCTTACGGAGAACGCACGTCAGAGTCAGGAATGACTTCACCGCCAACCAAATCGCCGGCCAGCTTACCCCACACGCCGACAGCTCGCACTCAATCTCCAATCCAGTCTAATGACGCCCTCGACCTCACTAACGCAAAAACTAGTGAAGCTGGGTCCCCGCCTCCGTCAGAGCGACCGACGCCGATGACGCCTACGACGGCTTCGAAGAACAGAAGAAAAGGCCGGGCGTTCAAGCTGCAACCTGCAGCACTTCGAATGCAACATGAAGACAACAAAATGGTGGACCAAGAACCATCAGATTCAGAATCGGATGCCTCGGCCGAAGTTCCTCTGGCGACCGCAGCTAACACTTACACGTGCCAATACTGCGACATAACCTTCGGAGACCTCACGATGCATACGATCCACATGGGTTTTCACGGATACAATGATCCTTTCATGTGTAACAAATGCGGGGAGAGAAGCGCCGACAAAGTTGCGTTTTTTATTCATCTGGGTCGCGCGCAGCACGCCTAAGGAAGAAAATATGCCACCTGTCACTAACGTTACGGCCATCCTAGTCAACTGTATCGGCTTCAAGTAGCCGATAGAATAGAATTATGTAATGAAGAATAGACTATGAATAATCACTTGAAGTTTAGTGTTGTAACTTGTGACCTTCATAGAATCCACACCAAAGACTGCTGCTTATATTTTAGTAGCTAAATACATATATTTCAAGTGTGTTCTTTCGCATGAGAAACAAACCCATTGTGCTAGACGTTACGTATCTATTAATAATTATGCATTTAAAATAAACCTTCGAGAATATTTCATAGTAATATATAAAAAATTACCGTACTTTAGACTCGAATGTTATAGTTAATATTATTATGCCAAATAACTTAGCTTTAGTGTTTCATTAAGTAATTAGTGAAATTAGTTGTTAGATTCTTAGCGTAAATGAGTTATGTTATGATTTAACGAGATGTATGTACCTAATTAGAGATGTGACCAATACTATAACAAGACTGTCTCCATTGATTAAGTACAAAATAATAGTGTCAGTTTTCTTTTGTCTCTTGTTATTTTAATACTGTACATTTAGAAGCAACGGTAAAGTTACCTATTAGATGTAGTTAGGGATGTGCACATTGCAGTATGTCCACTGTACTAGACGTGCGGTGCACTTAAACATAAGAAGAGTGTATTTATGGTAGGAAGATTAATTATTTTATTTATTTATTATTATCGTAATAGTAGTTAAGTTAAGCAAAAATTGTATGGGTTCGCTGTAACTATCATAATTTGTAAAGTATGTTGGAAATGGCAACAACACGGACCTAAAAAAAAGACGGACATAATCCCAAGAACAAATTCAGTGAAGCACCCATAGGAATACCAACTCTGTATTCGTACAAGTACACACACCCACACATTGACACCATACGGCTACGACATTGACACCATCGCCAATCAAAAATTACAAAATTACGCACACATGGTAAGCGAGCTGTCAGCTGTCAGCTTCACTCCCGATTAGACAAGGTTACGTCTGTTCTTTTTTTATGTCCGTGGGCAACAATTACTGTTTTCGTTGAAATACCGATGTATGCTTGATATAAACACTATGTTGTGAATTAAACGTAGCATGTATATTTTCGACAAAGATGTATGTACCTACCTCTTCTTTTTCCAAAGGGTTTTAAATTGTTATTTGTAGAAAAGATATGTGTGCTGAATGCCTTTATAATAAATTATCAGTTTTATGTAATTGGACATTTCATTTGCCGCTTACCTAACACCATTTACTAAGCTATCTATACCAACCTAATAACTTACGCCCCAACTCAGAGTCACTAACAGTTACTTTAATCGCTCCTTAGTAAAGAATCACCATACAAATTCTGTACTATGGAGCGATTTAAGTAAGTGACTTTGAATTGGGGCATTAAAAACCTTATTTTTATTCTTTTACAATTCAAGTAATCATTGCCCTCTTCAGTAACAGCAAACAGTAAATAATGAAGCTAAATAATAAAAAAGACGAAATTTTATTCAGTAGATGACTTAATTCTTTGTTTTTCCAAATAACGAATAAAATGGATAAGCGGTAGTAATGAATACAAAACAGAAAAATAATAAATAAATCACCTGATTCCTTATAAATGTTATTGGGTATTCATAACTACAAATAGGTTAAAGTTAAACTATTGAATACTGTCATAAATCGAATAAATGCTTAGGTATGCCGTTAAAAACTTTAAATGACTGCAGACATAAATAGTACCGATATTTTAAAATATCGTAATTATATTCCTTTGCAAGAGGAAAACTAAAATTTAAGCCTTTTAAAACAATAGACGGTAGCTAGTAGAAACTGACGCGTCCCCGACAAAAAATAATACAATCTTTTGTTTCAAAACTTTATTGTTATGGAGCGTCTATTTTTTACAAGACAAAGCTATTTATGTCACCGTTACGGGTAAAAACTCCATATGAATATTAATTTTGTCCGGCTCCGGCTATGCAAAATCTTTACAAGCAATCACTAGTGCGGAACTCCTCCAAAAATATATAATTCACGTCGATATAATTATGTTAATGTCATGCTTAAAATAAGTAGGGCGACGAATGATCCACATACAGTGGCTTCCATAATTTGCAAATTTACAACGTTTTAAATTTTTAATTAGGTACCTACATGATTTAAAAGTTTTAATAATTTATTATTGTAATATGACTACAAATTTCCATAAAAAATATGACTACAATATATTTATTATGTTTTATTAAGAAGAAGAAAGAATACTTATACTCCTCGCGTGTCTGTCTGTCAGTCTGTCTGTTATGAGCAGTTTTGAGCGTCAAAATAGGAAAAAGAAAAAATAATACATAGTTAAAAAAAACTAAAAAACACGCCTATAAAGAAAATCCAAAAAAAAATAGAAAATAAATTTCAATTAAGAATCGTGTAATTGTAAAAAAAGCGTGGGGTGCTTTTTATAAAGATATTATCCCTTCTACTCATTGACACCATGCACCCCACGCTTTTATTACAATTAAGTACACGATTCTTAATTCTTTTTTTTTACACGAATAAGTTAATGCTTGACCACAATTCCACCTGATGGAAAGTGGAGATGTGGTCCAAGGTGGTGAGCACATTAACTTAGTAAAAGCCTATTCACTCTTTTTCAAATTTATATTCTATTTTTTTAGTTGGATTTTCTATAAAAGCGAGTTTTTTTAGTTTTTTTTTTAGATTTTTTTTATTTCTTAGTTCGATTTTTTGAATTTTTTTCTTTCTTTTTTCTTCAAGTATTAAATTGTCATCGGTCCTCGATAAGTTTACGAAGTTTGATAGAGATCAGACCGTTTGAAGTGGGTCAAAATCAAGTCCAAAGTAGTCGGTTACAAGTTACAAACATACAGGTGAAGCTAATATAAACCGTGAAAAAAAAAACATGTGACATAAAAATGAAACAGATTGCTTTGGGATTTAAGGGATTTTGGATTAAAGGGCCGAAAATATAGGTATAGCATCGTTATAGTGCCTATAGGACGAAATATAGGAAACTATTATATAATGCACCAAAATTACTTCTTAGTAATTTTGTTGTAGATAAATACCGGAATACATAATATTCTTTGATACGTTAACACTGCGGAACCTTTACCACTTTACCTCCTTATACCCTCATTATTAATATTAGTTAAAAAAATAACTTTTTCGTATTATCGTTTTTAAATCTTTTTTATACCTCCTATACATGTTTCCCATCACTATATACCTCTTTCAGAAAAGCGTTTAGAAAAAATAGTGGGTACGTCGTTTCAAGACATAACCTTCGTGTGTCACTTTAAATACCCGATCCAAGGCTAATACTTGTCGCAAAGAGTTTCAAACTTATTAGGTGTCATACAATGCAAAGGTACTATAGTGTTTTTTGCGAAATAATTTACCTACAAGTTTCAATAGGAAGCAAAGCAGTGATAGCCTAGCGTTAGAACGTTGGTCTCTCGAACGGAGGGTCTGAGTTCAAATCCTGGCACGCACCTCTGATTTTCAAATATTATGTGCGTATTAGAATTTAATTATCACTTGCTTCGGTGAAGGAAAACATCGTGAGGAAACCTGCACACCGGAGAGTGCTCCATAAAGTTCTCAAAGGTGTGTGAAGTCTATCAATCCGCACTTGGCCAGCGTGGTAGACTATGGCCTGTACCCCTCACATTGTGAGTGGAGATCCCGAGCCCAGCAGTGGGACAATTATGGGTTGTTGTTTTATTTTTGCTTTGCTTTTCAATAGGAAGCCGAAGTTAATAAATTAATAAAGAAGATAATAACATTTGCCATGGTTTAATCAAATTCATACCTCGTTACACTTCTAACTATCCAACTGGTTTGGTAAACACTATGTACAACCACGAATTTATTTTTTACTTGCTTTGATAAAAGCCAACATCGCAAAGAAACATAAGAATACCAGAGAGTTTTCGACAAGGTCGTCGAAGGGCTGCTATGATGATTCTGATGCTCGCCTATCCTGGAACAGCGTGGTGTAAGTCCAAGTAACGAGAGGACACAGAAATAGGTCACAAAAATAAAGTTTACTGACTTGTTTTGTATGAATTTACTTTCATCATACGGCCTTGGGAAGTTCGAATTGAATATTTTTCAATCTAATTAGTAGCGTTAATTATTATGTTAAATATATTTACTTATTCAAATTTGAAAAAACAACTTGCAGGAAATAAATGAATTGGTACCTAAACATATAATACTGTTTTAATAGTTTAGTTAGTATGGTAAATTCAGCACTTACCTAATATAAAATTCACTAGAAATCATAAGTATGAATTCATATGTTCAAGTATGAATTCATATGTTACGAAGAATGTACCTACTTGGACTAGATAATATTATTGGGTCATAAATAGTTCAAATGTAGTGTTGAATAAATATTCGTTGATTTTTAAAATGTTATATCACATATTATTTACTTAAATTGTAGGTAGGTACGTCTTAAGCATGTGTAGGACCGTTCGACAACTTCGACATAGGCTTGTTCGATTCATTCAAGATAATTGAAGCCACTGACGCCCTTATCTTCTTAATTAAAATACAGTTACACCTACCTTAAGATGATGTTATATCAAAGACTATATAATTAGTATATATAATTTGTTCGGCGCACTTCGTATCGCCTAACAAATTATTATTTTTTCTAAAATAAAAGTAGCCTAAGTTACTCCTCGTTACATCAGCTATCTGCCAGTGAAAGTCCCGTCAAAATCGGTCCAGCCATTTCAGAGATTAGCCGGAACAAACAGACAGACAAAAATTGTAAAAAATGTTGTTTTGGTATATGTACCGTGTATACATCCAAATGCACTTAGTAAAAAGCGATTATTTTCATATTACAAACAGACACTCCAATTTTATTTATTTGTATAGATGTATAGATAATTATTTAGGTCACGTCAAAAGCCTATCGAAAGCGACCGCTTTTTGTATAGCATATCCGTGGCTATAGTAGAATGTGTGGATGCTATTGTCGCCTGACCCAAATCCTCCGCTGTTGCAGTTTTTAGAATTAAAAAAACGCCTTAACAGAATTCGGTTTAACTCTAGTTGGTAACGTTAGGACAGAGCTATCGTAGAGCCGCTTATGTTCTGATTTTTTATTTAAAGTTTATTAAGGTACAGTTTGATTCTGTGTATGCAACTATTCCATGGAAATACAAAATGAAATTGTAAGAAATTGTATAAGTGAGAAGGATAGTGTCCTGTCATTTTCAGTTCAAACTCGAATGTGTTTAGACACATTCGATAAATACTTAGGTACTTGTCTATTCACACTGTTTTCTATAAGACCATGTTAAGAATTAAAAAATAATTTAATATTTTATTTCATACCATAAATAAAACCGTATATGAATTAAGAAATTTACTCGTATTTTTTATATAAAAATTCTGATAAAAGAATTTTCTGTTTCCTGGGATAAATTCTAGGCAGATGAGCTCTTTGCCTAAAAAATTACATACATATATGTATACAGTACAGAAAATTCTTCTTTTTGCACTTATTTTATTTGACGACTCACATAACTTATCTCATCTATTTAGGTACAACAGCTCTATGTATATCCATGTTTCATTCACCGCTTTCAAATAAACCCATGAATCGGTGCGTCGCTGAATAATGGTTATTTTTTTGCCAAGTGCGTGCTGACGCAGGTGTCTTTTTGCCCTAAAAAACTAAACCTGCTTACTAAGAATATCGCATATTTCACCTTGCAAATGCTCCTACATACTTATATGCGCGTATTTTATTGATGTTCGCTAGTTTCTTAATTTTTAGTTGCATTTTCAACATTTTATGGTTAGCGGTAAAAGGTAATTGTAAAGTATAAATAAGACAAAGAATACCGATTTAGTTTGATAGTTTTTGAAACAAAAATACTAAAACTAAAATTACAACTAGGTAGGTACTTATATAAAAAATATATGAGGAAAATGGAGCATTTAGTTTGGGCGGCACGCGCCCTATATCGGCTGGTTTTCAGTGCGTCCTATTTTATTGCGTAAGTTGGAAGGTATAGGTATGCGAGTTTGTTTGTACTCTTAATAACTGGATACCATCTTGTATACAAGTCAGACCACAAAATAGAGTAGTTATATTTTATTATTTATATCCATCGGTATGCATTGTAATGAAAATATTAAAAAGTTAAAACCCATTTATATTTTTCAACAATCTTTCTAGTGAAACAACATGGAAAATCACGTAGAATTTATTTATTTCTATAATACGGGGCCTAAAAGACTGCGAGTTGCCATTCGTGAACGTGGTAGAGTTCTAGTAGACCGTAGACGGGTTTAGTAGAGAGAGACCTTCGCACAGCTATGCAGACGACGCGACGTGAGATTGTGGGTTAATCTTTGAGCGTTGCTCTTACTTTTATCTTGTTCCGCCTCCGAAGTTGTTATGGCGAATTTAAATAAAAACGCTTACACTCATACCATCGCAATAAGTTTTTACCTGTGTCGCAGGTGGCATGGACGACACAATTAACACATCACAACAACACCCATGACCCGAGTACAAATATTTACCTCTCACATAAATGTGCAATATCTGCCCGGGCTGGGAATCGAACCTGGGACCCCTCGTACAGTATGTATGAAACTTTGTTTCCTGCTTAAAATAGGCGGTGCGAGCTTACAAAATGCAACAGGCTTTTAATTAGAAGACTAAGAACCACACACAGGTCTTCGAATGCAGTGGCGTAGCGTGGGGGGGGGGGGGTCGGGGGGGCCATGGCCCCGGGCGGCAAGCCACTCGATTTTTGAATAAAAATAAAAGAAAAATATTTTTTATTTAAATTTTAATGTAAATTTGTACTATGAAAAAAAAAACAAGAAAAGTGTATTTTTTTATGGGGGCGGCAAATTTTCAGTCGGCATTGGGCGGCGAGAGCCCACGCTACGCCACTGTTCGAATGGATTACGCGTTTCAAACGACACATGACTGACATGATCTGATCGACCCGCAACGCGTCGTTTTTCCCTTTTGGTGTTACTGACGTCCATGTTAATTCTTACTTGCAAAACGAAATTTTTTTCGTTACTAAATAACATACTTAATCACGACATATTATTATAATAATAAAAATAAAATAATAATAAACGCTTACACACTCATACCCCCCAACCCCCCCGGCAGTAGGTTTTTACCCGTATCGCGGGTGGCATGGACAACACATATAAGATCCATGACCCGAATACAAATATTTATCTGTCACATAGCTATCTGCCCCAGGCGGGAATCGAACCCGGGACCCCTCGCTTCGCAGGCAAGGTTGCTACCAACTAGGCTACAGGGTCGTCATTTTTGTTGTGGTTATCAGATAATTGGGACTATAGACTGGTTCTCACCATATTTATTGGTGTACAAAAAAATACAACGCTTAAAAAAACACTGAAAACCGCATAACCGCATCATGAAAGATAGTTTACTCAGTTTAAATAAACGTATCTTTTTAGTTCTTATCGGTACTAATAAATTTAGATACCTTTTGGTTTACAAAATGGGTACAGTGCATTTCAAGTAAGTCTGCAGTTCGCTATAATGTTGGCAGTATTAAAATGAGTGTTTTTAAAATTTCAGAAACCATAATCACCAATTCTAGGGAGATAATAGGTAGGTTATTACTAATATAACAATATAAATTAAATTACAAGATAATATAAAAATTGCATTTTATATAATGGTTTAAATTTGGACTGCAGACTTACTTAAAACGCACTATACCGTGAATCAAGCCTCGTATAACTAATGTAAAACGACCCTTATATAATATTATTACTATTATATAAACTTTTTGTTTTCTTCCATTTCTGGTGTAGTGTAAATCTGATGTCGCGGGCTTTTGGCCATACGACAACAGATTATTTGGTACCTAAATAATGAAATTTTTTACTCAGCCAATAATAAAAAATTTCGAACTATTCTACAGTTGTTTATTACTGTAGCCTTTTGCAAAAGGATGAATGTTAGAGGATGAATTTTTAAACATTATTATAATTTCTAGAAGACGACGTGGTGACGTTTAGTTTATACATATAAGAAAACAAAAAAAGCTTGTCATGTCATGATTCTTTTTAATTCATGCCGTCAGGTTCTCAGGGTGTAGTAAATAGATTTATTCTGGATATCTTACGAGCACTTTAACAGAAATAAAGTGGTTGGAACATGGCCTGAGGCCTTAGCAGACTGTCCGAATATCCTGGGATAGTTAGGATTATATGAAGCATAGCTTCTTCCAAGCATAATATATTATGTTAATAGGTGAATGGCTTAAACAATGAAACTCTATAATACTTATTTATACTATTGAATAATAAATTAATATAAAACATGCATTTGTCATGGGTCGCTACTCATTTCTTGTATACTAACAGCTTCTTGGAATCAACTATCAACATCCCCATTTTTGATCAGAAAATATTTAAGGTTTTGCAATTGGTCAAAACTTTTGCTATCGTTATAACGTTCTTTTCGTGGATACTTATAGTTTCGGAAACTTGATTCCATGCAAGAACGTCTTTTAACAGTCATCAATATGAATTGTTTTGTGTCCTTGTATAAGTTTCTTATATGTTGGTAAAATGTAAAAAGCCTAACAAAGCCGGACAAGCCGGATACCGTTAAATTTGGCCGGACACGCATTCAAAAAGCCTAACCATGTCCGGCTTTATTTGGACGCCTGGCAACCCTACTTATAGGTAAGTCAAAAATAAAAAAATGTTTGTTTTTTTAATGACTCCTTGATTTTTAAAGTAAAGCATTTGCATGATCTACAAATTTAACAGCATGAATTAACGGTTTTTATAACTAACTACGTACAAATAGTAAAAAAAAAACATACCTAGTAAAAAGACCAACCAGTGACGTCAATACATAATTACAATTTTATTCAAAGTTTCAAAAAACAAAATTAAGTAAGTTACCTCGAAAAAACCTTAATCGCTCAAAAAGTCAGCTCGCAATGAAACACGTGAAAATAGAAACAAATGCGACTAACTCGTTTTTACGTAGTTTTTTCTTCATATTACCATATTTTTTACAAGATAAGGTCATTTTCGTATCTTAGAATGAGCATATTGCATTTAATTAGAGTTTTTGTGCCGTTATAAAGTAACTTTGTGTCTAATTATAGACAACATTTAAAAATTACTATATTTAACTTGGTATCCTGTACCTACTAGTTTCTTCTGAACCCATTTTGACCATTGAGGTATACACATAGAGAAGACATCTCAAACAAAATGTGTGTCCCCGCCGGGAGGTTCTATTTTCAAAATTGAGCCCCTGTTCTCCTTTCAAAATCGAACGAATCCATTGGACATTGAAGCCGCGCGGCGCCAATTCATTGGAACATACATTGTGTTCGCGGTGTCTGTTCTATACGCTAGTAATAATACTTCAATGTTTTTGACCCGTTTTTGTTTCTTACTTCTTGTGCAAATGGTACACCAGCTATTTGGCTCAAGGTCTCTGATTAATAAATGTATAATATTACATAATTCGTAGGTACAACCTAGAATACCTAAACACAATAATTAAATACTGCTAAAGGATATTCTAAGATTCCGTTCATAATCGAGAAGAGGTTTAGCGGAATATTTATCAGAGTACTTAGATCAACAGTTCCTACAATATCGACATTGTTACATTAAAATACCTACTTATTTTTATACATGTTTTCAACATTTTACCTCAGGATAAATAAATTAAATGCACTTAAATCCACTCAAAAAATCAAAATAGTTTTCAAATAGTTTATATTAAAAGTAACAGGTTTTTCTGTTAAAACATAACAATTCCACTCACCTGAATTTTAAAATTTACGAGTTATAACTTAGAATTCACCATATCTAAAAGGGACAAACTCATTAAACAATATCAATCAATCAATAGTTACCTTCTAAGAATTAACCTGTGATAATTATTTATGTATTAATTAGATTATCTCTACAAAATACCAAGCTTTTTAAGTTATTTAATTACGTGTAATATTAATTAACAGATTTGCACCTCCCCCAATCATTCATCAAAGGGCCGCATAATCTAAGGGCATCGTATGTATTAGAATGGTAGATAAAAAACAACTAGCACAAAAGAGTGATAATTTGTGATTTTTCACACGCCCGCCTATCTTTTACAAAACGTCAATAAAAAAGCCTCTATCAATCTTGTATCTAAGATACATTTTAACGTAGATATTGTCTTATTTTTTATGTTCAATGGTTTGAACCATCTCAAAATTTAAATACTTGTTTTTAGGTACATTTAAATTGAACACAAAATTATTTAAGAACCTGTTCTTAACTCGGGTCTTTAAATTCACTCTTTTAATGTTTCCACATGAGTCCACAAAATAAAAATTTAAAAAAATGCATTTATACTTTATCATTCTTCTCTCTTCTTGGCCGGCAACGCATCAGTGATGCCTTTGGTGTCCAGGCAATTTCCAGACGCGAGGGTGACCACTTACGTCGGCTTTTTACATAATAAAAATTAAGGGATTAAAAAAGTAACAAAACAGTATTTTGTGTGAAAATCACCTTAACCGATGAAGTCAAAAACAACTACTTATATAGGTATTAAAATTTAAAAAATAGGTATTACCATCTGAACACACTACCATGACGTATATAATATATAAAAATAATTCGAGACCTATCGAATAATGTTCCATCTGTCTTTCTAGATCAATTTTCGTGTTTATTGTTAAAATAAATAAATAACAATAAATAAATAAATATTAAATTGTTCGGTTATTTTCGGAAAACAAACACGGCGTGTAACTTTTTTTCTACATAATACATTTATTATTATCTTTATATATTTACATAATTATACTACAAATGTACACCGACGTCACGTCGCAGTGTCGTATACATTATAGAATAACAATATTGATTAATTCTTTTATTATTTCTGCCTGCATCTCTGACGCGTAGGTTACGTACGATTCGACTTTGTAGATAAGTAATGAGAATATTGATCGAGAACTTTATTCCTCTATTCATTTTTTACAGGGATGGTGGCAGGTTCTGACTGCAGACATTTTTACATAAACGTATCCAGTGATTTTTCATTTAAATTTTTTTTTCTAAAAAAAATTTTCAAAGGTTTTAATCACGCACCTGGTTGGTTCTTCTACATTTTTGGAAACCACTTCGATCATAATACCGTTTAAAACGACCACTGCATAACGCGGGAGTGGTCAAGCCAGCTGTCTTTAAAAAAACGAAGAAAAAAAATCGCACATTCGAGGTTTAGAAGCGTGCCGCCTTCGGAACGCCTCTTGCGCCGTTTCGCCTTACAATTATACTTTTTATTTAGGCTTATAAGGCCCGTATGTGGCCAGAACCATATGGCATTGTTCGATCAGTAGTAGGTAAGTGAAAAAAATGTGTAGGCAGGTTTTATTTAATAACTAGCTGACCCGGCGAACTTCGTATCGCCTAAGAATGTAATATCGGTACAGCCGTTCTTAGCCGTTACAGTTTCTGTGTGCTCCTCCCTCTCCCTCTCCCTCTCCCTCTCCCTCTCCCTCTCCCTCTCCCTCTCCCTCTCCCTCTCCCTCTCCCTCTCCCTCTCCCTCTCCCTCTCCCTCTCCCTCTCCCTCTCCCTCTCCCTCTCCCTCTCCCTCTCCCTCTCCCTCTCCCTCTCCCTCTCCCTCTCCCTCTCCCTCTCCCTCTCCCTCTCCCTCTCCCTCTCCCTCTCCCTCTCCCTCTCCCTCTCCCTCTCCCTCTCCCTCTCCCTCTCCCTCTCCCTCTCCCTCTCCCTCTCCCTCTCCCTCTCCCTCTCCCTCTCCCTCTCCCTCTCCCTCTCCCTCTCCCTCTCCCTCTCCCTCTCCCTCTCCCTCTCCCTCTCCCTCTCCCTCTCCCTCTCCCTCTCCCTCTCCCTCTCCCTCTCCCTCTCCCTCTCCCTCTCCCTCTCCCGCTCCCGCTCCCGCTCCCGCTCCCGTTCCCGCTAATAGCTATCTATCAACTACACATAACAAAATTTTACCTTATCCCGCAGGAACAAGTCTATTTTCCGGGATAAAAAGTATCCTATATCCATCCCCGAGCTTTATTTGATATCTGTATAAATAACTAATCTATCAACTACATATAACAAAAATTTACCTTATCCAACAGGAACAGGTCTATTTTCCGGGATAAAAAGTATCCTATGTTCGTCTCCTGATTCTAAGCTAACTCCCCACCAATTTTCAGCCAAATCGGTTCAGCCGTTCTTGAGTTATAAATAGTGTAACAAACACGACTTTCTTTTATATATATAGATTTGTTATAATTTTTTGTGTAGGGCACACGAATGCAAAAAGTAGTGATAGCCAAGCTAGTGGTGATTACGCCGGTGATTGCAGATGTAATCCAGCAAGCAACAAGTTTTCTTTCAACTTATATGCCTACTCGTATTAGTAGAATTGTAATACTTGTTTCGATTAAAACAGCAAAAATTCTCTGTTTGAATGCGACGAACTATATGAGCTAATTGTCTCATTAAGAGAGTCAAGCCCGCGTTTGTCGATCGGTCCACACTTGCAATACTATATCAATGAGCTGCAAAAAATAAAATTATTACCTCGTTTAATAAATATTGTTACATTATTACTTTCCCAATGAAACTGATTTTTAACCGACTTCAAAAAAAGGAGGAGGTTCTCTATTCGACTGTATTTTTTTATGTTTGTTACCTCAGAACTTTGGACTGGGTGAAAAGATTTTGATGATTCTTTTTTTAATCGAAAGCTGGTGCTTGTCATGTGGTCCCAGACAAATTTGAGCTTGATCTCACGAGTGGTTTTTGAGTTATTTTGAAGTCGGTTATTTTTTTCTTGGTAAAATTCATTTCCAAACATTAATTCTGTTTACTAATAAATTACTATTCGTAATTTGAAACCTAAGTTACGTAACAACATCTCTAATTCTATCGTAGGTAACATCATAATATTATTTTCACCTGCTAAATCTTTATTAGATAGGTACGCTGATAAAGACTCATAAATATTGCACTGAGATTAAAGCTAAAAGATCCAATGTAACACAACACAATGCGTATATCTACAGCAGTTTACAGCACTACAGCTCTCAGGGATTAAGTATCACTTAATGTCTCATTATTTTTATTCAACAGTAGGGATTTTGCTCCATTAGTTAATACTAATGACAAGTCACTCGACTCAACGTTAATCTAAGTACTGATACTTTCGGGTTAGACTAAATCTGATTAATACATTGTACAAGTCAGTGTACTTATTTTGTACGTTAATAACGTCATAGGCAATCCGTGCAACAAACTGTAAACAAAAGTGTTTACTGTTGACTATAATTTTCTCTTGCTTACATCTGAAACTGCATCCTAGTGTGTCATCCTAGAAACATTCCGGCTCAAAAAGTGACCCGCAATTAAATAGAGACTTCAACACTGCAGCTGAAAAGCGTAAAAAAATTGTTAGTAATAGAAGTTACTAAAGTACTAGTAAGCACTGGCTTACCATACTGATAAAAAATTTCGCCGTATTGGGGCGGCTTAGAATACTAACCCCAATCCCACGCCGGATGGGTGTCGTAAAAGGCGACTAAATCCGGCCCGCTGGTGGTAGGACCCCTCGAGGGATTATATTAGTAATATTGATTTTAATTATTAATTAATACCATTATTACTATTATTATTTCTCCATGGGGATCGCCTGGATAGTTACCACCCTTGAGCATGAGTCAGCCGCCAAACGACTCGTCCGGCTAGGGGCTTGAGAGCCAGTTCTTTCTTTCTTATTCTTCTCTCTTTCTTGGCCGGCAACGCATCGGTGATGCCTTTGGTGTTGCTGATGTCCATGGGCGACGATAGCCACTTACCATCAGGTGGATCGTCAGCTCGTTTGCCGGCTATTAACATAAAAAAAGAAACTGATAAAAATCCATAAAATTCCATGCATTTTCCATGCTATTTTTAAGACCTCTAATCTATGAGACAGAAATATACTTACTCATAGTTATAGCAAGATTGTGTTATTGCCAACACAGGCTACAAAACAGTTTAAAACAGTGAATCATTCTTATTTAATTTAAAAACGTTTACAAAAACAGTCCCCGTTGCAAATCCGTAAAATAAGGGGAAAAACGCAGGTTGATTATTGAAATTAAAATCGATTCGCCTTTCTAGGAAACGAGCCAGCGCGACACTTGCTTAATCCGCCATCACAGATGCCACTCTATTATTTCACGACACGTGTTCACCATTTTTTTTTACAAAAAAATGGCTACGACAATCCCTCGATCGTAACACTGGCATGTTGCATTTTAAGTAAAAATCTGATTTTAATCTGTTTTTGGTTTCAGATAATATCTATTCATGTATCCCGATTGAGTTTCAAGTACGATTTTTTTTTTCTGAAATAATAGTTTCAGGAACCTTACTGAATAACAGGTGCTACGCGCCAGTACAGTGCGCGTATAGACCATACAGTTTAATCACAAAGAAAATGAACAAGGTCAATTGACGGATAGATCGTAAAAGAAAATAACTTTCACGACCTAGTCCATTATTTTTTCAAAGTTTTTGAAGTGAAAACTTCTTTAGCATCGTTGTCATTTGAAAGTCGATGAAACGAAAAAGGGACAGTAAAAAGAGACCGACACATAAATTCATAAGATTTAACGTGGGAGAAAATGAGATAGGAAGCATTATACAGTGTTTCTTATGTTGGTGTTACTTTAAAAAGTGCTGTTGTATTCATAGATGGCGCGAGGAACAAGATAGAAGATTCGTTTTATTACAGGATAGATGGGGCTAGCTGCTCGTTTTACTCTTCATAATAATATGAAGAGATGGCGTTAGTTACCACTATTTTATTTTTATTTAGTACAAAATAGTTTTTGAAAGATAATTAATACTGATACACGTTATTAAATTAATACCTTTATTTTTGAAGGTTTCACTTCTATAATGTCTAAATTGCACACATTTAATTTTTTTACAAATTAAGCTATCTTTCAGTATTAAAAAAATAATTTACTGCCTTGGTAACTTATTTACCTGCGGAGTTACCAAACTCTGGACCATATTAGAGCACGTGTGCAAAATAAGATTCAAACTTTGTTTTTTACACTTAATCCACGATCCTTGTTTATCAGGTGTCCAAATCCCTCTTTTAAAATTAAACTAAGACGAAATACTAAAAAAAAGTTGAAACTTATTGCAGATGTCGTCTATTTTAGATATTATTTGCTAACACTGTAATCACGGCTTTAGATAGAACAAAATGATTACGAACACGTTATTAAAATCTGGAGATTACAAGACACAACAAAGTAAAAATCTTGTTAAAAAAATGTTAATGTTAAAAAAAATATGATATTATAATTTATATTACGACCCTTTGTATGTCTGTCTGTTTTCCGTGACGGATGTATTCAGTAAATACGAACTACTCTACTAATTTTAATTTTAGGGAATCACGTAAGACGTAGATAAACCACATTTTGGTGAGTTATGTTATAAGTGAAAAAAGGTCAAATGAATTAGATGGGATTTCATGTTTTGACCCAAATAAAGGAAACAAACGTTTTATTTTATTCATAGTTTAAACGTTATAATACGAACAGAATTTAACATCAAAAAAGTAATAACACAATAGTCTTTAACATAGTTTACAAGTATACATTACATATACCTAAGTGTTTAGATGGACTCTACTATTCAAATCAAGTGGTTTTTGATCTGATTAATAAAAATTTTACAAACCGTTTACTAAGTATATTAATCATAAAAAATTCTTTTCTACATAATCCGTGACTAATAACAAATTCCACACAGCCATATAATGTTCTTAACACTCTTGCAAAGCTGTATAAGTTTTAGAAACAACAGAAATAATAAAATAAAAAAAATCTTATTTGCTCCAAGTTATTTTAAACACGTTAAAATTCGATTAAATTGTAATTACAAATTAATACGGTTTTCACTTACAAATATTATAATAAAAGAGCTAACCTGCTGATATTCTTTGTCGGCTTTTCATACCATTAAATAATAAAAGAATTATCATAAACGGAGTCACTCAATTCAACTAACGCTTCGGAGTATCTATTTCATGGACTGAATTCAAACTAAAATAATTTACATACAATTCGGCAGGATTCCGGGTAGCGACGAGAGACGATAGCAATCAAGAAGGGATTTAAAATCCCAAATAACACTGGGGATTATCAAATTATTTATCATAAATGTTATCTTAGATGTAAAGGTGTTAAAACTGATAGAAGATGTATTTTAAACAAAAAATATTGCATAGGTAAGTAAGTAAAACTGGGTTCCTGCAAAGACAAACTTGCGAAGTGTCATTCTGTACTAAGCTATCTAGTAAATATCTATCTAGTAATAAAATATTTTGCTATCTATCGATATCATTAAAATAAAAACAAAAAAATCTTGTACATTATTTAGCTAATAAGGCTAACGGTTTGATGTAATCAAGATAAAGGTACTAATAACATTATTATTTTCTGTGGTAGATATGTCTACTAACGGTCATTACTGCTGGATGGGCTAGGAGTTCACGCTTCACCATAAAGAACATAGACAACATATTTTTTCTTTTTTCTTATCAAGGTTTCAAATGTATTCCACCCTCTACAATCAGTAACGAATGCACGGATTGGAAATTCAAATGAGACTGGCCAAATTTATAGCCGTTCGCTCCCTCTCGCTTCTATTACCCTCTATTCCCTCACATTTATATGTATTTAAACATGTATACGGGGCCATGTATTCCCTATTTCCCGTCTATATTGTCTACTTGACATATTCCCTATATTTGTAATTGATTGGGCACAACAAGTAAATTACGTATTTTTAATGACTTAGAAGTCGTAAAAAAATCGAATCCCGATGTAAAATATTAGTAAGTGAACATTTACATTTTTTCATTCAGTAACATTTTGAATAAAAATCTATCTGGCAAAACAGAATAAAGGGACATTCATCTAATCTATGCTCTCCCACCAAAAAAAACTCTGGCCTTCAATTATTATTTTAAGATGAATCCTTGTCAAGCACTGTCGGGATTATTTATTTAAAAGAAAGTTTTTATTATAAAAAGCGCGGAAAGGAAATGCAAAAACGCAAGTACCTGCTTGCAGTCCCTTACAGTCACATGCACATACCATTTTTAAATGTTCATATTAGGAAAAAAAGTATCTTTCATAACCATCTTCACCGCGCGAAAAAATCTTTTGTCAAATTCTCATTTCTCTGCACGGTTAGTTTCGTATTCGTAGGGTTTTGATGTAAAAATGTGTAGCTAATGTAATCCTTTTATGTTGTATATAGCTTGAACTATTTTTTTGTGTATCATTCAATGGTGTTTATGAATATTATAATGAATTTGAATTAAGTAGTTATATGTAAATATTTATATACTGTATAATATATCTGTGATTTAGGATACTACTCTGCATCTCACGAGGTCAAATTTAAATATTTACCGTCTATTCAGTTTGATATAATAAAAGTAGTATAAATTTAAAAATTAAAAAAAAAACCGCCTGCTATCAGGAAAACTATATATACCTTTTTGAAATCCTTATGATGAGCTCTTTAATTTGATACCCATATTGCATTATTCAATTTATTTTTATTTTTTGATATTTCAAACAAAGACATCTCACAGCCACCATATTTGTTTTTTTCATTTCACTTAACTAACAATTGGGTTATCAAGACGAATCTAACAATATCTTATTTATATAAATCCGTTCAGCTGTTTGGAAGATACGAGGTAATAAAGAATATTACACGCATACAAACATGCATACAAGATGCTCGCAAAAAACATAACCCTTCTTAGCAGTCTTAACAAGCATCGATTATAAGTGATCGAAGCCAACAACCATCCGACTTCCGACCACGCCGTTACTTTAATGCCGCCTATGAGCACATCCAATATTACCACAGACGACATAATAGTACCTATGTATGTATATATTACTATTAATAGTAGTTATTTCCTGAATACTTAATGTCATGAGAATAAAATGTAACGGTTTCGAAGAACGGATTGCAGTAGGTACCTACTTACTTGAATTTCTTAAAAAAAATTTACGTAGCTAATTACGATTTAATTGAATAATTTGACCATTTCTACGACACAAAAAAAATATTTTCGGCAATTAGCCGTTTGAAATAATAATTTTACGCATAAAATTATAATAACACATTATGTGGTTGGTATTAATGGCTGTATTGATATTCTTGCAACAGAAATTATAACCGGCCATACTACGAAACACGCTCTATTTTCAGTTCGCCGACGCGCCGACACAATTGGACGAAAAATTATACATCCGTCGCAAAGTAATATAAAATGCAAACAGGATTTCTTTATTGATTTACATTTTATTACTTACCTCTTTGTGCTTTCGGGCGACAAAGGCGTAATAAAAAATTAAGCCTGCCATAGCTGGGACCGAAATGCAAATCCGTGTTCAATATGCAAATACATTGCTGGACAACAAAGGTGACATCCGACGACGTTGTAAAAAGCTTAGAAAAGACACAAAGAAACTGTTCCAGATATTACCAGCGAACGGTACTTTCGACCGTGCGGTAAAAAAGGGTTGACCGTCAACAAACGACCGTTTTTGCTGGACAAAATCCTTTTAAGTTGATTAATGGACAAAGGTATTAATTTTAGACGAACTGTTTAGTTAGGGACCGCTTTCTTTCTGGTTTGGTCTGGACTAACGGTTTTCGAAATCTTTCATCTAACCGGTGTTGACTGAAACTTTATTACTTAGGTAACACATTCAAAGAAACCAAAGAAAAATTAGATTATTGATTGCATTTTGTGCGCCTTACCCTGCCAGGGTTAGCAAACCTAAAATTAATTAATTATAATAGTAATAAAAAAAACAATTTTATAAGGGTAATAATAAGTGATGTAGGTACCTTACTTTAAGATAATACCTATACTTAATTACGGAATAAAATTCACTTTCTGTCCGGGCATCACATGAAAACCCTTGAACTGATTTCGACGGAAATTAGTAAGGTTGATCCTTATACTTTGGGACATGTTTTAGAAAACTTTTCGTCCCGAAAAAAATTTCCCAGGAAACAAGAAGAAACTTTGTATGGAATATTTTTTAAATATCAACGATTTGCTTTAAATTTGCAAAAATTAACGTTCCTTCTTTAATCGATGGAATACATGTTTTCGAGTGTTTCAAAATTTTTCATGAAAAAGAAAAAACAAATTAATCTTAATGTTGTTTATTTTTCAGAACCCGGCTTCTCGGAGGAATGACTTGTGATTGTATCGTAGGTTTCAGTATATAAATTCCTACATATATGAATTATGAACATCAATATAAATTTACCTGTTTTTAAATTTTCTTCTGTAAGGGGTACAAATAAGATAAACATAATTTCCGCGTGCGAAGCTGCGGGCAACACCCAGTACTATATATACATATTATATTGTACCTAGTATATGATCGTTATAGAGGCCGATCGAAAAGTTAAACGTCGAAACGATACACGATTAACCTGCAAAGAAACAATTTGGTGATCGAACAATAATTATAAGGATACAAGTAACCGTCCTCGCTTTGCTTCGATTTTCATATATATCTAATTTTTTTAAATAAAATATTGCCCATGTTACTCAGAAACAATAGAGCAACTTATTGGTGAAAGAATTTTAGAATTCGTTCCAGTAGTTTTTGAGTTTATCCATTACAAACAAACAAACAAAAAAATCAAAACTTTATTATAAAAGTTTAGATAATAAGGATATAATTGTTACAAGGCAAGCGCGTGCCTTATTATTTTTAAAAAAGTTACCCTCGTTGAAATCTTAGGGTCGCACACAATGCCGGAAATGCCTGACATGCGCCATGCGGTAAAAACCGGCACGCGAATGCCAAAAACACCAAATTATTTAGTTACACATTTTTAAACTCCCCTAAATTGAATGTACTCTGCGGTTTTTTATCCGTCACGTTTTTTGTCCAACCGTGCGTGCTTTATTGGATAATTCGTTGTTTGCGGTCGCGTCAGGTGATGTTTTGATTAGCAGGTCACGTGGAGATTGCTATAAAAATAGTGTTGGTTTTTTCTGGTTGTAGGAACACAGTTTTTTATTTAGGTAAAAACTAAGGTAATTTAGAAAAAAAATGTTTTAAAGCTAATAGGTGTGGTACTCATTGCCTTGACTAAGTATGATCTTGTGCCAATATAAAGACATTATTAATGTTTAAAATATAAAAGCCATTTGTTTCTTTTGTTAACATGTAAACTTTATTATGAACTTTTGACAAAAAAATACCTACTGAAACTTTTAAGAAGGTACTCTAACTTGAAATATGTTTTTAAGCGTTGTATTTTATACCGACTTCAAAAAAGGAAGGATTTCTCAATTCGACTATATTTTTTTTATGTTTGTTACCTCAGAACTTTCGACTGGGTGAACCGATTTTGATGATGCTCTTTTTAATAGAAAGCTGGCGCTTGTCATGTGGTCCTACTTAAATTTGAATTATTTAGATCTGACGAGTAGTTTTTGAGTTATTTTGAAGTCGGTTATTTTTTTCTTGGTAATATCATTATTTACTCATGTGGAACTGTCAGGTAACTAAATGTAAAAAATCAAAAAGTGTTGACAAAAAAGTAATAATTATGATTTGCGAAATGTTTATAATTATGATTCATACACAATAAAGCAGAAAAATAAATAATATCATAACAACCACAACCCATAAAGTAACAATGCCTAGGTAATAGAAAAATAAAATAAACGCTTAAACACTCACACCCCCGCAGTAGGTTTTCACCTGTGTTGTGGGTGGCATGGACGACACATATAACACATTACAATTACTCCCATGACCAGAGTACATGGTCTCACAGAGTATAGGGTCGTCCAAATAATACTTGGGTAGGTAATACTTGGGTGGTAGGCACCACCTTTCATTACAAAATGCGGTCGCCCAAGTCGTTAGTTTTTTAGTGTGCGTCATAAAAAAAACCTTTTTTTATTTTAAAACTTCAGTCACCCTTGGTCTATACGTCAACTACTCTGTAAAAAAGTCCCCGTTTTAAATGCGGAGTAATTATAGAGTACTTTAAAAATTAGGGGACTTTTTTTAAAGGGATTTTTATGGAGGAACTTGTAAAGGTAATTACAGGATCTAAGGTTAAGGTTAAGAAGCTTTAGGGTGGGAAAGATAGGGTAGGATTTTTTTACAGATATTTTAGTCGACACTTAGATCACAGCATTCTATAGAATACAGCATTCTTTACCCGATTATTGTCCGATAATCGGTGACCGCTTTTTTGTAGGATAGAACGTTCTGATAGCAATAGTCGGTCAAAAAGTCGGTGAGAAATAATATGGCAGAAAAAATCGGCCCGATTATCGGTCCTACAAAAAGACTGACGTGGGCGGGAAGCGTTATTAGTACTTGGTAGTTACAAATCCGTCTAATCGGTGACCGTAGACCTAGTACCTAACCGTAATCTAGATCTTTAATAAGGGCTTGGGACAGTTAGGACACATATAAATAGTAGGTGCGATAGTACCTGGGCGACCAAGCTCGCACGAGTTGAAAGTTTTTTACGTGAAAATACGGAAAATCTAATTTTCCCCGGTATGAAACCTTGTTAAATCTATTTTCGCTCTCGTAAAGCTCTGTATTACAATTTTTATCCGAATCATTTTTTTATGGAAATAGCCGGCAAACGAACTGATGATCCACCTGATGGTAAGTGGCTATCGTCGCCCATGGACATCAGCAACACCAAAGGCATTACTGATACGTTGCCGGCCACGAAAGAGAGAAGAAAAAAGAAAGCCCGTAGAAACTATGAATTTTCTCACCAATTCTTCGTTTTAAAAATATTATTAGATAAAGACATCGTCTCAAGCACGGTTTTCCAGTCGATTGTATCGTGATTATCTTGATCAACATCTGTTTAGTCGCGTGTCTCGTATCACCGTTGAATGTATCAAGAAACAATTTCATGCACCATCAAATTGACCTGAAGTCTTTATTACCAGTGAGATGTTATCGCCCTAGCAGTTCTGGGCAAAAATCAAGATGTGTAACCGATCCCAAAAGCTGTGCTTGAAATAATCCATCTTTATATCTTTTTGCACAAAAACCTTCGGTCAGTCAACAGGGTTCGATTCTTTGTTCGCATTTTTCGACTCCGACTCCACAATAGGCCATAATCTCCAAAAAGTGACCCCAAAGAGTGCTTGGAATTGTACTAGTCAATGCCGGCCATGGGCGACGCATGCTCGAAAAAAGATTTCAAATCTCCTATTTATCGAGATATTTTTATGTGTCTAAATCCGAATACAGGGTGTTCGGAAATATGTATAGATACGTAGTTAAAACTTCGGGACCGTCCATCTATTTAACACACCTACATCTTAAAATTTATTACAAACTATGTTGTGTAATAATATGATACGTGAAAAGATTTAATATCCGACAAAAAACCAAACCCTTAGATAATATATGTATGCGAACATCACTTAAAATGGTCAAAAACACCTACCTAAGCTACGATGTACGCAATAAAGATACATATAAAAAGTAGGTACCTACTATGCGCATTGAATAATGAAAAGTAATAAATTCGATAACATTTATTTTATTAGTATTTCATTGTTATTATTCAGACATAACATGGTGGTTTGTACTTTATTCCATTTAACAAAATAAAAAGAGGCATTCCGTCTTAAATAATTAGAGATTTTAAAAATAGTTTTTTTTATAGTATAATAAGGTGCTTTTGCAGAGAATGCTTTTAGCATTACGTCCGCCTTTCGTTCAATTACTTGTGTAAGGTTCAATAAAGAATAAATAAATAAATAATTTTAACCACCTATATAAGCCCTACATGCAGGGCGCGCAGCTTGCAACATAAAGGGATGGACGCGCGCCGCCGGACGACACACCTGCGTACGAAAACCTTCAAAAAAATACACTCTGCAAATATGGACAGCATGCGTGCGACGGTTAGACTCATGGCTTACTGTTTATACGTAAAGGTGGCGAGGATACGAACAAACACATTAATTAGGTCATTGCAACTTCGATGGTTAAAAATCTAGTTTTATAAGTATCAACTAACAAACCATATGGTGTCCCCTTCTCTTTGTTTACCGTGCTGAACAACGGACGAGTTTATGGTACTAAGTTTAACCTCCAAATACCTACTATCTTACCTCATCTTGGAGATCACTGGTTCAATAAGTTTAACCACGAGCTAGCTTTAGACTCAACTAATCCACCAAGGATATTAGGCCGTACATCCTGTACAAGGAGACATCTTTTGACAGCTCAGATATGATCTGATGACAAATTGCTTTATACATGACCTCTTATCATACCAATGCCTCTTTCGGGTTTCAATCTCCTCCAAGTGGAAGCAGCACAATCACGTTAATGTGTTTGTCTCCTCTTAATTTATATTATTGATTAGAATGAATCTTTCAATCTATTAATAAGTTTAAATCCTTCAGTCATCACCTCAAAACTCAAGTCACACGCTCAGCTCGATAATGACGAAATTGAAAGCGTTCAAACGCTGATAGCTACAACATAACCGAGATGCCGCCGACTGGATCAATATCGCGCCGTTTCATCACGTCGATGAGAAAAAAGAGGAGAAAAAATACATAACTTTTTAGGGGCCGTCCCCCGCGGTCCCTGCGGTCCCCGATCCCCGCCCCCTCCCACGGGGGGACGAGAAGCGTAAGGTCCAAAAAGAACAAAAATATCGGCGCTTCGGCGCGTGCTTACAATGCTCCTCTATAAAATATCGTATCAAATTTATATAATGGGAAGTGCTTTTGTGGCACGAGGAAGATGAAAAAACGTGATTCAGACGTGAATGGAGGGCGAGGGGACAGGGGACTGCTTGAAGAAATGATCGTTTAAATGCTTTGTTTTCGTCCGTGGTCTTTGAATCTATTTCGTAAGTAGTAAGTTTTAACAAGTAGGTAAATATAAAATCTTATTAATTTTAATGAAAGGTTAATTTATATGTAATTTTAAAGGTACAAAAATCTTTGTGTAACATTTAGCTGATGACCAAGGACCGGTTTATTAGCGCTCAGCCAATACAGGAGGACTTCTCAGGCGTAAAAGCTTTAGCTTCATGGCTAGTAATTAACTACTATTTAATAGTAATTACGTAGTAGATAAGTATATAAAATGTCTATCTCTCATTGTGAAAGAAGATTCGAATAAATGATAAAATAATAAATAACTTGTTATGAATATAATGTTGAAGAAGTCTGCCTTGATGTTTCATTTTTTACAAAAATAAACACAAAAAAGATTTGGTACCTCCAGCGGAATTGCCGGGAAATGAATTTTCATAAAAATTTAAACTCAGGAGTATTATTTTTAATTTCCTTTAAAAATATTGAAGCACAGTACTATATCGGTGAACAGATCAATGGAGGCAAAAAGCAATTAAGTGGATATATGAAGTTTTCTTCCCCGATACCATTGAAGTATTATTACTAGCGTATAGAACAGACACCGCGAACACAATGTATGTTCCAATGAATTGGCGCCGCGCGGCTACAATGTCCAATGGATTCGTTCGATTTTGAAAGGAGAACAGGGGCTCAATTTTGAAAATAGAACCTCCCGGCGGGGACACACATTTTGTTTGAGATGTCTTCTCTATGTATACTTATAACTCAATGCCCGATACCACATGTTTTATATCGATAATGTGAAATGTTGTATACATTACTGTAGGTAGTGTAATAATAAAATTATTATTATTCCTACCTTAGTAATTCTCAACATCCACCCGGTCCGTATAACGCTCCTATTTTTGAAAATGTCCAGATTATGTTATTACTTACCAAGCCAAAATACCAATACTGTACGTCATGTAGTCAATAACATATTTTCTTTTCTACTCCAGGTCTAAATAGGTATTTAACGGTGTAAGGGTGCACTAAGACTTCATGTTTGTCACAAGACCGTCGCGAAAGTTTCCCTCTGTAGGTTGGCCGGAAGCCAGCCCGCGCAAAGCCTTCTTTCCCGGGCTTTACTTTGATCTCGTGCATTAAACAAAATATATAAAGGTACTTAAGGTCGAGCTACTGAGAGAAACCTTAAAGAAATAAGTAAAGGCTAGGTTCGAAGACTTTCTTTTCATCCATTTTTCCGACATCCCAATAAACATACAGCTCTGGATTAAGATAGGGTACTTATTATCCCGGAAAATGCGCTACTCATAATTCTAATTACTCATAAATCTTATCTTATATTTTTTGTTTAAATTTTTGGCGAGCAGTTCTGTATGTAGTATTACTCTGTAAATAGTGGACACCGCCGCTGACGGCCATTTGTAATGTCACTTTACTGACCATTTACCAACTAAGGCTAGGCGCAGATTGAGACTTTTTGTCTCGGACACTTGACAGTCGGGTGACTAGATTTTGCCGTCTGCTAGGAACTAGGTATTTGTCACCGTGCTGTCATATCACCATAGTCTGCGCACTCCCATATATCTTCACTTCATAGCACTCGACTGGGTTACAAAAAGTCTCCGTGACAAAAAGTCTCAATCTGCGCTTAGCCTTATAAGTAGAAATAGTGTTTAATACCGAATTGATTTCTCGACTGATGACAGGCGCTGTCCGTGTGAAGATGTAAAGGCCGCTTAAGCCAACAGCAACTGTTCATTCGAAAAAAAAAAGTTTACTATTTAAATACGCTTTATCATACCAGAGTTGTTAATACCTAGTAGGTAGCGACACAATATAATTATTCCGACGCCAGCGCCATTCTGGTAGGTATTGGAACCATTATTTTCAGTATACAGCTGGATACTCTTTCAACTTTCCCCCAATATGAGATATGGCTCTCCTTACCTCTATACTCCATGGGTACTGGGCAACATTGCCTGCCTAGTTCAGAAAGGTACAGTTCAAACGAATATTTATAGATAGATTCTCTAGGCCAGGTAAATCCTTTATGATATTCAAGTTCGATAACGACTTTCCTTGAAGTTGACATGAGGTTAAGGAAAGAACTGAAAAAAATAGATTTTAAAATTAGCTAACTTCCTGGAGCTCAAATTGAAAACATCGATTTCGTACTCATACAATTTACGTTTAGAACATAGGTGAAAAAACTGTTACCTACCAAAGATAAACAGTATCTACCTATATAATATACCTAGTACCTAGTCACTGTAAGCAGCCATATTTATTTACCGTGCCTCTACCCGCGTTGGTGTTCCCGCCCATTTATAATGTCTTCTACAGGAAAGTGAATAGGCTTTTACTACGTTAGTGCACTCACCATCTTGGACTTCATCGCTATTTACCATCAGGTGGGATTGTTAGAACAATTACCTTATTTTATATAAAAAATCGTTAACGATATCTAATTAACAGAATTCGATGTCTACCTTCCTACCTACCTAAACCCTACATCATCTTGATACGTTCCGTTTCAGTTAACTCAGGGGTCGTCATTCAGCCAACGGAAACAGTCATCACAAAGCAGTACCATCGATCCAAAATACATTGTAATATCGAAAAAAATATCAACATCTGGCCATTGTCTCGATGGCGGGGGAGTCGGTATAAAATAAAATAAATAAATAACAAAATGTCGCCACCGCACGCGTCATTATTCAAGTACGATTGACAGCCACTTCCATAGAACCGGGTCGTACGAGCTCAATAATACGCCTACTTATTGCAACTGAGCAATCTATGAAAACGGTTTTGATACTTGAATCTTACTCCACAACTCCTGCTAAACAATAACTAGCTCATAGGTTTATAACCTAACCTAACCTCAATATTGTTTAGGTAATTCAATCGTTATAAAACTTAAACCTAACAGAAATATAAAAAACCTATACCGAAGTATTATATAAAGTAAAGTAAAATTCAAATTGTTTATTTAGATTGAATACATTTTACATTATACAATTTACTTAATTCTATTAACGTTTTATGGATAAGGAAATGGCGAAAAACACACGAACGCTTTTATTGCGTGCAGTCACTTGCTACGTTGCAGGGTGCTATGGTAAGAAACCTACCTACCTAGCTGGATGTTCACCATGATTTTCCCAAAGGTGTGAAGTTTGTTTCTACACTAGGTTGCCACACAACTGCGCAATGTAGATTATGCATACCTTATAATAAACGGCGGTATGTAATACCTAATAATTGATATTCAATAAATCATACTTGCATATTTATATTAGGTAACTACATAAAAATGCGCACTTAAAAAATAACCTTTGTGCTTCAATTGTATGCAAAATTCGCGTAATAAATTAAAAAAATAACAGGAGTAGGCATGCGAAATCATTTTAAATGAGATATTTCTGTAAATATTACTATAGCATTTTAGAGTAAAATAATGCCTACACTATATGAAGTAAAAATTACTTACCACCTGCGTTTGTCGGATATTAACAAGTATTTAGATAACTCTTACGTCGTACGGACTTTCCGGTGAGAACAACAATGACCAAATTCAATATAAGGTATGTACCAGCCTAACAAAATAGCTGCCAAACACAACCTGGTAAGGTAGTAATATTAAAACAGTGCATTCTGATAGGATCGGACAACCAAAGAATTCACAGTAAATCATAATGAACTACCGATAATTATATTTGTTCTTAAACAATTGTAATTTAAATTTACTTTAAAGCACACAGATACAATTGAACTGTAAGTAGCTTCCCAGACCTAATTTACTTAACAATATACTAGTATGATATTTAATTCAAACATTTGCCTGCTGGCGCCTAAACAGATAGTAAAAGGATAGTTTTATCGTTAGCGTACGACGTGAGTACACTTACATGACTGTGTCTCTACACGTTAATTACATTCTAAATGAAGCATTGTAGCAATTTGATATAAGGTCGTTTTATGTAACTTACGTAACTTGCAGGCGCCAACAAATAAATGGGTGCAAATAATTACGATAAAACATAGATCGAAACAAATGCTCTAAATAACTGGAAGGAAAAATCTTTGTTTTAATTTAATATACACAATGAACAGTCAACTATACAGCAATCCATACAAACCAACGTAAATAAAAATATCTTACGTAATCATTAGGTTATATATTAAATACTTCAAGTATCAAAATTGATTGCGCGTAGTAATATCAAAAGATTTTCCAAGACGCGTGTCCGTTTTGAACAACGGTGGCGAATCATAAAGTTTTGAATAAATATAAATTAGATATTCCTTTTGAATAAAGTGTCGAATAAAAAGACGATTTATCAAAAACTCTATTCATTCAAAAGCGAACGCTCTTTTATAACCTTTAAATAAACATCGTTTTTGGGATGACGTACAAAATGGTGCGTGGCGAATTTTTTTTTTTTAATCATAGCGTTTTTAGTGGGACAAGGGATACTAATGAGTGGAGGACACCCACGCTTGGATGACAGTGCGATTTCTTTTGCCTTTGAACAATGTTTGCAATTTCTATAAGTATTGATTTTGCTTTGCAGAGCAGGATACTTAAGACGTACCTACCTACACACATATCAGCCTATAGAAAGCTGACTAAAGATAGATTTAATAAAGCTTTGCTTAGCCATTGCTAAGAAAAGTGTGTAGTAATTATTATAACATTTACAAAGGTAGGTTCTCGAGTTCTCGCCCATCACGGGGTGTTTGAGGCCAAGCAACGATTATAAGGAACATGAGATAAATATGAGAAGTTAACATGTTGAGAGTCACGTCGCTTGTATGAAGTAAAGTAAGAATATTTCTATTATCACTGTTTTAGTATCAGTTTATTTTTAGAGTCGACAATTAATAACTACTGAGTAGTTGAGTCCCGGTAGCATTAAGAAAACCGGGCAAGTGCGTGTCAGGCCACGCGCAATGTAGGGTTCCGAAGTAGTAAGTTTATCGACTATTACTCAATAAGTTCAATAACTACTTATGCTAACATAGCCGTGACAGTTTTCCTTGTAAATTAATCATAATAGCTTATTTTTGATAATTTTTTCACTCTAACCGTTTAGCCAGCAGGGAGGGGGACACGTGACTCTAACCAAAATTAGCACTTTAAAGCCAAATATTTCATAACGGACACTTAATTCCAAAAATGGTCTTAGAAGACCCATAGGTAATATTTTGGAAGACCTTATTAACGAAACCCCACACTATAGGGTAGGCGACGAATAAAAAATTCATCCTCACGTTGCCTGTAGATTATTTCTTTTGTGCCTGTAGGGGAGGTATACAATGTACTACTCTGAAAAAAAAATGTTGTTCAATATTTTATTCTACGATTCTGGAGTTTTAAAAAATACGTATATTCATGCCAAATTACTGCTTTCTAGCACTGGGTCTCGGCGGACAGATGGACTGACGGACGGACACACGGACAGACGGACAGACGGACAGACGAACAGACGAACAGACGAACAGACGAACAGACGAACAGACGAACAGACGAACAGACGGACGGACGGACATACGGACGAACGGACATGACGAAACTATAAGGGTTCCGATTTTACTTCGGAACCCTAAAAAAGGTTTAAACTTCGGAATCAAATATGTATGTAGATGAAATGCGCCGAGACGCCGGCCGCGGCTGCGACGTAGAAGTGCGTAAGAACAGGCAATTGTCCATTCTGCTCGAAGTCGCGCTCTCCATCTCCATAAGGAGACGATCGCACGCGTTTGTCGTCAAAAGTGCTTACAATTTGACATACGGTACAGCATACAGCATTAAAATTAATGCATTTTATTTATTTTCATTATTTCTCTAACAAAATAAGTATGTTGCCATGACAACGCGATCTGAACAGCGATGTTTCTTTACAACTGAAGCGCTAGTAACAAACAATAAATAATTTAATTAGATAAATTAATAGGTAAACACACACTCATACGCATTAGGTTTTTACCAGTGTTGCGGGCGGCATGGACGATACATATAACACATCACATTATCATCCATGACCCAAGTACAAATATTTAGCTGTCACATAAAAATCTGCCCCGGCCGGGAATCGAACCCGGGACCCCTCGCTTCGCAGGCAGGGTTGCATTGCTACCAACTAGGCTACAGCGTCGCCAGTACAATACAGTAGCTGTCTTTTTTCGTCTGCGGAAAAATCATCAAAAACATTTCATCGAATTACAATTCGCCGAACACAATACATCGAAAAAACATTTCGTCGAATAACAAAACGTAGAACAACCAAGTCATCGATTGACATTTCTTCGAACATTGACATTACGTAGAACAACCATTTAATCGCATGACAATTAATCGAATTACATTTCGTCGAATGTCATTTCATCGAATGTCATTTCATCGAATATCATTTCATCGAATGTCATTTCATCCAATGTCTTTTCATCGAATGTCATTTCATCGAATGTCATTTCATCGAATGGCAAATCATCGAATGGCGAGTCATCAAATGGACTGCCATTCGATGAACTGTCATTGAATGACAATTCCTCGAATTGCAATTTTTCTAGTTTAAAAGGTTTAAAGATTGTATTATAAACAGAAACAATTTTATGCTTTTTTATAATTTTTTCGTATTTCTTATTTTTTTATTAATAACAATTTAACATTTTTCCGTACATAAAAATTTTGGGTTTACTTTCTTCCTTGAATCATTTTTTTTTCAAAACGTTTACGTTAGTGACAGAAACGAATCGCTGCAAAACCGACTGCACGAAGTCTTGTTTGCCCTACCCCTAGAGTGTAATGTAAACCCGCGTAGGCGCGGAGGGGCGAGGCGGCCCGCGAGCTAAGGAGCAGGTGGTTTTAATACTCGCCGCAGCAGCTGAGGCTGGCTGGCTCAGCCGGCCAGCAAGCCGAAGCTGCGGTGGTGAGCATTAAAAGCATCTGCGACGATAAGCTCGCGTGGGACGGCCGGAGCCCCGCAGCGCCGAAACCGTGACAGAAACTGTACTTGTTGCATGTTCCATGCTGCTTACGTCTTGCTGTTAACGTCACACATCATTGAAAGGCAGCACGCCTTTCAATGATGTGTGACGTTTGAAATAATAATAAAATATTTATTAATGATCATATGAAAATTAAATCATTCGATTCCATCGATCTATAATCTTCCTAGATCCCCGATAGGCGCTTCACAATGGCCACAAAAGTTAGACCACGAAAAATTGTGTGGTCTTTTTTCAAATTCATCAAATCAAACCTTAAATCTTGCGCATAAGGTTGAACTTGTTATGATGGATGTTGATGATCTAGCTTCGGCCGTAAAAAATTGCTTGCATGGTTTTGTGAATACAACTTTAATTCATGAATAAAAGGTTGAAATTGTTCTAACGTATTTTTATTTCAACCAGATATAGTGTGCATAAACACAGTTCTCGGACAGTTTTCAAGCCTATTTTTGTATGGGATTGTGTATTTAGTGTTATGAGTGATCGAAGTTCGATTCGGCCAATTGTGATTCGATATATTGTCATTCGATATATTGTCATTCGATATATTGTCATTCGATATATTGTCATTCGATATATTGTCATTCCATATATTGTCATTCGATATATTCTCATTCGATATATTGTCATTCGATGAAATGACATTCGATTAATTGTTTTCGGTGAAATGTTAATTCAATTAATTGTGATTTCGATGAAATGTCGATTCGATTATTGTATTTCGATGAAATGTGTTCGATGAAATGTAATTCGATGAAATGTTTTCGATGATTTTTCCGCAAATCGTCTTTTTTACTATTATGATTTTAATAATGCCATACCGTTTACATCATTTACCAATATAGTGATTGGTGTAGGTGGTCATTAACTCACTACACTGTAGTGAAACTAAAGTTAAACGTGTGTGTGTTGTAACACTTTTGGAAAAATTTGGTTTATTTGTAAGGGCATAATGTATCTATATTTTTTTAATATCATTGCGTCGATATTTGCTCTATCATTAAAATATGTTTTAACATTTGGAAAATGTAAACAAGGGAAGGGGGTAAATATTATACTTTCACAATCACCCAAACAAATAAACAACAAATTGGGCAAGCTAAATACAGATAACAGTTCAAACATAATTATAAAATTCAAATTTTGCGCCAAAGTGCGACGAAAAAGCGTCAATGTCAAGAGAGTTTGATGATAACGAAAGACATTAAAGTCCGGTTTACAGTGTTTACACATATTAAGTAGTTAAGTAGATAAGTAAATTTTAACTAAATTTTAAGTGAATAATTTTTAGTGTCCGTCCACACGTAATAATTTAGTAAAGCTCTTTAGTTCATACAATTCTACTTAACTACTTAAGCATTTTACTAAATTTTAACTTAAAAGTGCCTGTCCACACGTGTTAAGTGATAAGCCCCGCCCACCTACTTAACAGAAAATAGAAAAAATTTTAAATTACTTATCTACTTGATTACTTAACTACTAAATTACTTAACTACTAAATTGTCCGTTTACACGTATTAATTTACTTAGTTAATATTTAATTAACTACTTTACTACTTAATACGTGTAAACCGAACATAACCCTTTCACCGCCTGGGTCGGATTAATCCGACAAACGTTTTCGGGCCCATTCCGCCTGAGTCGTATATATACGACCTAATACCAGTGCTCGTTTAATCTGCGTTCTATTAAAAACATGTAGGTATACATTAGATAAATAGTTAACTAAGTCATCATTTACAATGTAATACAATCTTCGTATTACAATGCATTTAATCTTATATTATTCAGAAGTCCGAAAAATAGTTTTTGAATTTAGATAGACTACTTACGTTTTTCTGAGAAAATTGTATTGATGTCCAACGCCTGTGTTGGAATAATCCGACAGGATGGGCGGGACATACGCTAAGTTTTACCGATACAAAAAAGAACACAAATCAAAATATTTATCTTTATATTAACTAACTAGGTTTTTGCGTGGGGCGCGCGCTGCTAAAGCAGCGCGCGTGCCTTTTTCTTCCGCAAGAGAACAAATAAAAAAAATGTTTTTTCAAAAATATCATTGGTCTCCGAAATTCATTTTTCGATTCATGGGTCTGTTTGCGACATGTTCGGCTTCAAACTATTTTTTTGACTGGAGGGGGAGAGGGACAGGAAGCGAGAGAGGGACCGGGAGCGGGAGGAGAGAGAGAGGGAGAGAGGTAGGGAGCGGGGAGGAAGAAAGAGCGGGACAGAAAGTGTTTTTTCAAAAATATCATTGGTCTGCGAAATTCATTTTTCGATTCACGGGACTGTTTGCGACATGTTCGGCTTCAAACTATTTTTTTGACTGGAGGGGGAGAGCGACAGGAAGCGAGAGAGGGACCGGGAGCGGGAGGAGAGAGAGAGGGAGAGAGGTAGGGAGCGGGGAGGAAGAAAGAGCGGGACAGAAAGTGTTTTTTCAAAAATATCATTGGTCTGCGAAATTCATTTTTCGATTCACGGGACTGTTTGCGACATGTTCGGCTTCAAACTATTTTTTTGACTGGAGGGGGAGAGCGACAGGAAGCGAGAGAGGGACCGGGAGCGGGAGGAGAGAGACAGGGAGAGAGGCAGGGAGCGGGGAGGAAGGAAGAGCGGGACAGAAAGTGTTTTTTCAAAAATATCATTGGTCTGCGTAATTCATTTTTCGATTCACCGGACTGTTTGCAATATGTTCGGCTTCAAACTATTTTTTTGACTGGAGTGGGAGAGGGACAGGAAGCGAGAGAGGGACCGGGAGCGGGAGGATAGAGAGAGGGAGGGAGGCAGGGAGCGGGGAGGAAGAAAGAGCGGGACAGAAAGTGTTTTTTCAAAAATATCATTGGTCTGCGTAATTCATTTTTCATTTCACGGGTCTGTTTGCGACATGATCGACTTCAAACTACTTTTTTGACGGGAGGGGGAGAGGGAGGACAGAGAGAGGGAGAGAGGCAGGGAGCGGGGAGGAAGAAAGAGCGGGACAGAAAGCGGGAGAAGGACTGGGAGCGGGAGAGGGAGAGGGAGAGGAAGAGGGAGAGGGAGAAGGAGAGGGAGAGACATATAATGTGCAGTCTATTTGCACCTATAAACAATTTTCCATTTTACAGTCATAAATGCAAACAGTCCGAAATGTTCAATATAGATTTTTATAAAAAATACTTGTTTTTGTATGGCAACACTGAAACACGTTTATACGGATGTGACCGATCTATCAGTAGCAACAAACGTCGTATACATTTTAATGACATCAAAAGGAGACAAAAGCCTGAAATATTACATACAAAAATTCATTTGCATGAAAATTATTATTTTTTGTATGGCATCACTAAACATTGGTTACACCGACGTGTCCGGTCCTTAAGTACCTACAAACGCCTCATACATTATAAAGTCATCAAATGGAGACAACAGCCTCAAACATTCGAGAAAAGAACACATTTGTATGAAAATAATTATTTTTTATATGGCAACACTGAAATTTTTTTTCACCAAAATGTACAAAATGTCAGTACCTACAAACGCCCCAAACATTATAATAACGAAATATTTGATCCAAAAATAAATTTGTATGAAAATTATTATTTTTTGTATGGCAACACTAAAATTTTATAGTTTTTCTAAAACGAATATATTAATTTAAAAATATCTCCGATACATTTTTCATACCCTTGATCTATACTTTCGGCTCAATTACTTGAAAAGTGAAAAAAATTCTGGACTCCAGTGTTGCCAGTTCATTGAGATGAAAATGGTCAAATGTCATTACGACGCCCACAAAAAATCTTGTGGTGTAATTTTTTGATTAAAAATGTTTCTCCTTCTACTTTTTATATTTTTGAATAGAAAGTTCACAAAAATGTACGAATGACAAAAAAATCAACGTAACCTGGCAATACTTCAGACCAAGCCCAACAACCGCCCCATACAAAGTGACCCCCTCAAATGTTGCCAACCTACAAATTTTTTCCTTCAAAAAATGCAATTTTTCGTACATTTTACAAAATGGCCGCCACGGGTTCCGCCATCTTGTCGAAAAAAAAAAATATTCCCAGAATGTCAAAATTGAGGATAGACCCGAACCAATAGAGGAAAAATGTCGCAAAAATGTTAAAACACCACCGCGATGCGACCCCGCAAAGACACCTCGAAAATTGAAAAATTTCAAACTGAAATATCTCGGCGGCCATCTTGTTTTTTAAATTTTTTCCAACTTCATCGTATTTGTCGTCTCAAGATTAACCGAAAACGATACCAATGTCGGGTACGTGCGCAAAGTAAACAAAAAGTTGACAATCGCCGAGCGGCCGCCATCTTGAATTTTCGAATGGTCGTATTTTTCCTATAATGACCATAGATAGTCAAGCAACTTCCCTATACATCATTATTACCCCCCACTAATACTTTCGGCTGGGCTATTCGAAATGTGAAAAAACGTGAAAAAAAAATCCAGCAGCCAGTGTTGCCAGTTAATTTTGATGAAAATGGTCAAATGTCATTACGACGACCGCGAGAAATGTTTTGGTGTAATTTTTTTATTAAAAATATTTCTCCTTCTACTTTTTATATTTTTGAATAGAAAGTTCACAAAAATGTATGAATGAAAAAAAAATTAACGTAACCTGGCAACACTTCAGACCAAGCCTCACAACCGCCCAATACAAAGTGACCCCCTCAAATGTTGCCAACTTCAAAATTTTTTACCTCAAAAAATGCAATTTTTTGTACATTTTGCAAAATGGCCGCCATAGGATCCGCCATCTTTAAGAAAAAAAATATATACCCCAAACGTCAAAATTGGGGATAGACCCGAGGCAACAGTGAAAAAAAAGCGAAAAAAAGTTGAAAACCCAACGCAATCCGACCCCGCAAAGTCACCTCCAAAATTGAAAAATTTTAAAGTTAAATATCTCGGCGGCCATCTTGTTTTTTTATTTTTTTCCAATTTCATCGTAACACGTTTCCCAACATTAGCCGAAAACGACACCAATCTCGGGTAGGTGCATAGTGAAAAAAAAAGTTGGTCATTTCGACTCGGCCGCCATCTTGGATTTTTGAAAGGTCGGATTTTTCCCATAGACACGGAGGCAAACAAAAAATTCCCTCATACATCGTACCTACTCCCCACCACTCCTTCCGGGAGATCAATTCGACTTTTTGTAAAACGAAAAAAAAAATCCAGCACCCAGTGTTGCCAGTCGACATCGACGAAAATGGTCAAATGTCATTACGACGACCACGATACGCTTGCCCGTGTGACATTTTGATTAAAAATATTGCTCCTTCTACTTTTCATATTTTTGAATAAAAAGTCCAAAAAAATGTATCAACAAAAGAAAAAAAAACTCAACCTGGCAACACTTTGGGTCAAGTTACATAACCGCCCGGAACAAAGACACCCGCTCAAATGTTGCCAACCCGAAGAAAAATTCACTCAAAAAACGTCGTTTTTCGTACATTTTTCAAAATGGCCGCCACCGCGTCCGCCATCTTTTCTAAAAAATAAATATCCCCAAAATATCAAAATCGAGGATACATTCGAGACAACACTAAAAAAATATTGAAAAAAAGTTGAAAAATCACCCCGATGCGACCCCGCAAAGTGACCTCTAAAATCGAAAAAATTCAAACTCGAATATCTCGGCGGCCATCTTGTTTTTTCAATTTTTTCCAAAGTTTTCGTAATTCTCCTCCAAAATTTTACGAAACTACCCAAAAAAATCCCCCAAAAAGCCATAAACAAAAAAGTTGAAAATCACAGAGCGGCCGCCATCTTGAAAATGTGAAATGTCAGATTTTTCCCAATATCCTTGGAGGGGAAGGAGAAAACCCGCCATAGACAACAAAGTCCCATCTCGCCTCCTTCTGGGAGAACAATTATATAGTACTTACGGTGGTAAGTCTAGGATTATATAATATAACTAGGTTTTGCGTGGGGCGCGCGCTGCTAAAGCAGCGCGCGTGCCTTTTTCTTCCGCAAAAGAACAAATAAAAAAATAGTTTTTTTTTTCAAAAATTTCATTGGTCTGAGAATTTTCGATTTTTCGATTCACGGGTCTTTTTGCGACATGTTCGGCTTCACACTATTTTTTTTGACGGGAGGGGGAGGGGAGAGGGACAGGAAGCGAGACAGGGACCAGGAGCGGGAGGAGAGGGAAAGGGAGAGGGGCAGAAAGCGGGGAGGGAGAAAGAGCGAAACAGAAAGCGGGAGAGGGACTGGGCGCGAGAGGGATTGGGAGCGGGAGACGAACGTGAAGTGGGAGAGAGAGGGAGCAGAAAAGGGAGATGGGAGAGAGAGAGGGGCAGAGTAAGAAGGAGAGAGATGGAGAGGGGCAGAGTAAGAAGGAGAGAGAGGGAGAGGGAGGAGAGCGAGAGGGAGAGAGAGAGAGAGACAGGGAGTGTGAGAAGGAGACGGGAGAGAGGGAGAGGGGCAGAGTAAGGAGGAGAGAGATGGAGAGGGGCAGAGTAAGGAGAGAGAAGGTGAGGGATAGGGGAGAGGGGAGAGGGAGAGGGGAAAGGGGAGAGGGAGAGGGGAGATGGGAGATGGGAGATGGGAGATGGAGCGGGGAGAGGGAGAGGAAATTTAATGATCTCGGACTTGTTAAACCTACATTCATTACGCGATAATTTATTTAGCATTAGTCGATACGAAGTTCGCCGGTTCAGCTAGTAAATAATAATAGTTTCTACGTGTCCGCCTCTCCGTCCGTCCGCAGTATAGCGCCGAGATCCTTAGCGCTAGAAAGCTGTAATTTGGCATGGATACACATACTTATTTATCAAAACTACAAAGTGGTAAAATAAAATCTTTATAAGTTTTTTCGGGTAGTGCCAGCGAAATGGTCGATGTCGGACATGTGACCACGGCAGTATAATATTTAAAATGATGAATTTCAAAGGAAAACTCTCATGGAAATGTTAGCTTAAATAGTTAATTAGTGATGGTCGACAAACCCTAAATTCTCTACCCAAGTCCTCCTTTAATATAGGAAGGATCTGATGATGGGTTCCAGAGATAAAGAGTGGAACACCTCAGTGGTGAGGCATTTATAATAATCCTTAATATGGGGAATGTTACTATTTAACAACCAGTCCATAATTTAACAACTCCATCCATGTGTGATGTATTTCGGAGTTGAATCCTTTCTAAGGGCCTATATTAAGACTTAAAAAAGTACTCAATTAAATCATAATGTGACTTGTAATTCAGCTTACTTAAAGAATGGCACTTTGTTATATAGGTACAATAAGTACATAGTTTTATTTCATACATTGTAAAAAGTAGTTTTATTATAATGTAATACTTATCACCTACTTGGAGATTATGTAAATCCTACGAACATACTATAGTGAAAATTTGGATGTCTTTATTCAGTCACGCTAATACGGCTAAACGGATTCGGATGAAATTTATCTCACAGATAGTTTATGACCTGCATCTAAAAGTAGGACGATTTTTATAACGGAATGGACCTGTTATCAGAATAAGGGGCATATTTTAGTATGGATGTTTAATGTATCTGCCAGTAGCTTATATTTTTTTATATTTTATATTATTATTTTTAGGGTCCTTTTCCGTTCTATTTTTGCTTGTGAAGTAAAAGGTACGTCTGTCTGTATGTGTGTCTGTCAAAAACTTTTCACTAATGAATCCGTGGAGGTATTAATTTAAAAAATAATATCCAATTCTTAGGTCTGCTGTGCAATCCCTTAGAGTTGTGAAAAAATTAAGCTTTTAAAAGTCAACGCAATGATAAAACTCTTTGTTATGCTTTTTTTTTAGTTCTTTCGACACTCGCAATTTAATCAAAACCTATCCAACACAACAAACACTTAAGTTTACGTTCCGGTTGATCAAGAAAAATGAAATGTGGTGAGAAGCAATGTCGTAAGGGAAAAATTTGAAGACCGTTTTGTAGTAACATTAAATTACAATTTACAATCGCACAGCCGAAGCTACTGGGCGCAAGAAGCTTTTGGCATGTATAATTTTATTATGTTCCTTGGGGAGTGTAGGGGAGCACTAAGAGATAATTTTTGTTAACCCCCTAAGGGCTTGTTTCACAATCTTCAAGTAAGTCCGAAGTAAGCTATTCGTTGGTTAAGTTGACATTTCGTGTATGTAAAATGACACTTTAAAGTCACTTTAACCGGCGAATAGCTTATTCGGGACTTGAAGATGGTGAAACAAGCCCTAAGAGTTACTCTTTCACGCAAATAACACTGGACGAATTTCGATCAAATTTGGAAAGAATATAACCTATATATATGTATTTATGTATATGTATATGTATATGTGTATATATATATATGTATTTATGTTTATAGTTATGTATGTATGTATGTATACATGTATGTATGTATGTAATTTATATTTATATGTATGTATCATTGTATAATTTGTAAATTACAAATTGTAATTGTATTGTGCTATTATTATTTATACAGTACGTTTGTATTTTGTTGTAGTTATTTGCTTTTTACAATAATATTTATATTTTTTTTTCTTCCGCGTATAATACCGCTCTTCGTGTGTTTCTGTTTGGCCTAATGGTTAGCTGGCAGAGAATGCATTAAGCATTAAGCTCGCCATTTGTACCTTAATCCTGTATTGTGGTCAATAAAGATTAAATAAATAAATAAATAAAAACCTGAAATAGCTCATAGGGTACTTTTTATCGCAAAATTCCATGGGCTGAACCAATTTTGATAGGACTCACTGAAAAGTTCGTGAAAACTAAAAAATGTTGAAAAATGTCATTTAGGCGGGTGAAGCTGCGGGCAAAAGCTAGTACAATATTTTAACCCTAGACGCGAAAAGAGGGTTGTTATAATTATGATTTGTATGGTTGTCTGTTTGTAGCATCGTATCTCCTAAATGAATAGACCAATTATGATACAGTTTATTATTATTTCTCCATGGGGTTCGCCTGGATAGCTGGATAGCCCTTGAGCATGAGTCAGCCGCCAAACGACTGGGCTTGAGAGCCAGTTCTTTCTTTCTTTTTCTTCTCTCTTTCTTGGCCGGCAACGCATCGGTGATGCCTTTAGTGTTGCTGATGTCCATGGGCAACGATAGCCACTTACTTTCAGGTGGATCGTCAGCTCGTTTGCCGGCTATTTCCATAAAAAAAAGTTTCTTTTAATGCTGAGGGTTCTTAACTATGATTTATTAAAAACTGTTTAGGAGTAAAATAATAAAACTGACTTAAACCGATATTCTGCGTCATGCATAACGCGTTATTTTTATTATATTTTTAGCTGTCATTTTAGTATGTATGCAAATGCAAAAAATGTGCATATTTTTTCTTTATCTGGCAACACTTGAGATGCGAGACGATTTACAAACAAATCGTACGCTGTCGTAGTGCTGTATATTGCTGCTATAGAATAGTATAAAAGAAGCTTTTTGCTTCTATTAGTAGGTAAGTAGGTAGGGCTTAACCAGTATTTATCACCTTTTAGTTATGATTTGAAAATAATTATACTCAAAATTAATTTTGCCTACACACATAATGACTTTTCAAAGCAATATAGGGCAGAGTAGAGAGCAGTAAATATAAATAACAAAATCAAACTAAACTATCGGATAGGAGAGTCAAGAAACAGACAATCACATCAGACCAGACCAGTAGATAATAACAACACTATAATGGTACAAAAAAAATATCTTGACTGATGTCTTAAATTATCTTTCGAGTTTTTAAATGTGTACACGTTAATTTTGTTTTCAAGATTGAACAATATAATATTTTTTTGTATTCCAACACGGATTTTTTTTCACTCATTTCATGTGCAGTCTATTTGCACCTATAAACGCCTCATACATTTTATAGACATTAAATGCAAATAACAGTCCCAAATGTTCGATATAGATTTTTGTGAAAAATACTTGATTTTGTATGGCAACACTGAAAGTTTCTCATTTTTATGGCAACACTGAAACACGTTAATACGGATGTGACCGATCTAATAGTAGCAACAAACGTCGTAAACATTTTAATGACATCAAAAGGAGACAAAAGCCTGAAATATTACATACAAAAAATTCATTTGTATGAAAATTATTATTTTTTGTATGGCATCACTAAATATTGGTTACACCAACGTGTCCGGCCCTTTAGTACCTGCAAACGCCTCATACATTATAAAAACATCAAATGGTGACAACAGCCTCAAACATTCGAAAAAGGAATACATTTGTATGAAAATAATTATTTTTTATATGGCAACACTGAATTTTTTTTTCACCAAAATTTACAAAATGTCAGTACCTACAAATGCCCCATACATTATAATAACGAAATATTCGATCCAAAAATAAATTTGTATGAAAATTATTATTTTTTGTATGGCAACACTGAAATTTTATAGTTTTTCTAGAACGAATATATTAATTCAAAAATAACTCCAATACATTTTCTATACCCTTGATCTATAGTTTCGGCTCAACTACTCGAAAAGTGAAAAAAATTCTGGACTCCAGTGTTGCCAGTTGATTGAGTTGAAAATGGTCAAATGTCATTACGACGCCTACAAAAAATTTTGTGGTGTAAGTTTTTGATTAAAAATATTTCTCCTTCTACTTTTTATATTTTTGAATAGAAAGTTCACAAAAATGTATGAATGAAAAAAAAATCAACGTAACCTTGCAATACTTCAGATCAAGCCCAACAACCGCCCCATACAAAGTGACCCCCTCAAATGTTGCCAACCTACAAATTTTTTCCTTCAAAAAATGCAATTTTTCGTACATTTTACAAAATGGCCGCCACGGGATCCGCCATCTTGTCGAAAAAAAAAATATATCCAACATGTCAAAATTGCGGATATACCAGCGCCAATAGAGGAAAAATATCGCAAAAACGTTAAAACACCACCGCGATGCGACCCCGCAAAATTACCTCGAAAATTGAAAAATTTTAAAGTAAAATATCTCGGCGGCCATCTTGTTTTTTCAATTTTTTCTAACTTCATCATATTAGTCGTCCCAAGATTAGCCGAAAACGATACCAATGTCGGGTAGGTGCTCAAAGTAAACAAAAAGTTGACAATCGCCGAGCGGCCGCCATCTTGAATTTTCGAATGGTCGTATTTTTCCTATAATAACCATAGATAGTCAAGCAACTTTCCCATACATTATTATTACCCCCCACCGATACTTTCGGCTGGGCTATTCGAAATGTGAAAAAACGTGAAAAAAAAATCCAGCAGCCAGTGTTGCCAATTATTTTTGATTAAAATGGTCAAATGTCATTACAACGGCCACGAGAAATTTTTTGGTGCAATTTTTTTATTAAAAATGTTTCTCCTTCTACTTTTTATATTTTTGAATAGAAAGTTCACAAAAATGTATGAATGAAAAAAAAATTAAAGTAACCTGGCAACACTTCAGACCAAGCCTCACAACCGCCCAATACAAAGTGACCCCTTCAAATATTGCCAACCTCAAAATTTTTTACCTCAAAAAATGCAATTTTTTGTACATTTTGCAAAATGGCCGCCATAGGATCCGCCATCTTTAAGAAAAAAAAATATACCCCAATCGTCAAAATTGAGGATAGACCTGAGGCAACAGCGAAAAAAAATCGAAAAAAAGTTGAAAACCCATTGCAATCCGACCCCGCAAAGTCACCTCCAAAATTGAAAAATTTTAAAGTAAAATATCTCGGCGGCCATCTTGTTTTTTTATTTTTTTCCAATTTCATCGTAACAAGTTTCCCAACATTAGCCGAAAACGACACCAATCTCGGGTAGGTACATAGTGAAAAAAAAAGTTGGTCATTTCGACTCGGCCGCCATCTTGGATTTTTGAAAGGTCGGATTTTTCCCATAGACACGGAGGCAAACCAAAAATTCTCACATACATTGTACCCACCTCCCACCACTCCTTCTGGGAGATCAATTCGACTTTTCGCAAAACGAAAAAAAAATTCCAGCAGCCAGTGTTGCCAGTCGACATCGACGAAAATGGTCAAATGTCATTACGACGACCATGACACGTTTGCCCGTGTGACATTTTGATTAAAAATATTGCTCCTTCTACTTTTCATATTTTTGAATAAAAAGTCCAAAAAAATGTACCAACAAAAGAAAAAAAAACTCAACCTGGCAACACTTTGAGTCAAGTTACATAACCGCCTGGAACAAAGACACCCGCTCAAATGTTGCCAACTCGAAGAAAAATTCACCCAAAAAACGTCGTTTTTCGTACATTTTTCAAAATGGCCGCCACCGCGTCCGCCATCTTGTCGAAAAAATAAATATCCCCAAAATATCAAAATCGAGGATACAATCAAACGAACACACAAAAAACATTGCAAAAAAGTTGAAAAACCACCCCGATGCGACCCCGCAAAGTGACCTCTAAAATCGAAAAAATTCAAACTCGAATATCTCGGCGGCCATCTTGTTTTTTCAATTTTTTCTAAAGTTTTCGTATATCGCCCCTAAAACTTGTCGAAACGCCCCAAAAAAATCCCGCAAAAAGCCATAAACAAAAAAGTTGAAAATCACAGAGCGGCCGCCATCTTGAAAATGTGAAATGTCAGATTTTTCCCGAGGTGTCGGGGGGAGAAGGAGAAAACCCGCCATAGACAACAAAGTCCCATCTCACCTCCTTCTGGGAGAACAATTATATGGATCACTCCCCGTAAGTCTAGGATTATATAATATAATAATTTACCATAAAACAAAATATTTTTTACAAAAATTCTATATTAATAAATTCCTTTGATAATAAATAAATTATGTACTTAAATGTCCACGATCGAATGTGATAGTTCACATCACTAGCCTACATCTTCAGAAACGAATGTTGTTAGTACGCCCAGCTCCAGAGTCGGATAAAGACGACTCGTTTCTGACGTCATAAACGTATGCCAATGTCTGGAATATTTTTTTACTGATGTACGTGCAGAAGTGTTTATGTGCATTTATTAGTATTGAAAGATGACTTTTACTGAAGAATTAATACGAATTTTAGAAGGTGATGAAGACGAAAAATTCGAATCAGATGAAGAGATTTACATCGATGAAGAGGTATTTTTTTTAGTTGCATTGTTTTATTTCACTTTCAAGTTATTTGTATTTATAGTTGCAGAGCGCGTCGCTCGCTTGTACAGCTTGTACTTACGTGTCGCGTGCAACCAGGGTCTACTTTGTATGGCGACTATGCGGCATACCTACGGGGTCAGATAGACAGATACAGAATCAAATAAATTCCAAAAAAATCAATTTTAAATTTCGCGCCATTTTTTTCGCGCGAATTTTTTCCGTGACAGATATAACGATTGTAAAATGGCAAGGACGAATGGCATGACAGACTAGGGCTTGGAGGAATGATAAACATGGAGTAGTAGCAATAAGTAGAACATTCTATACGCTATCTGTATTTCTCAGACTTATGTCATTTTGGCGTGTGCTAAAAAAAGACAACTATACGTCATCTACTCTCTTCCCAAATCGTCAAGCGGTGTATGTCGCCGGTTTTTCGAGTACGAGTCACCAAGCTGGTGACTAACGGCCGGTCTCAATAATGTACTAACAGATGGAAGACTGTGGATAGGGCTACCATTAGTATGTTATCTGTCATACTTATCAATTTTTCAGAAGCAAAAATTGACAAATATGACAGATAACATACTAATGGTAGCCCTATCCACAGTCTTCCATCTGTTAGTAGATTATTGAGACCGGCCGTTAGTGGTATAAACTTTTACGGCAATTTTTGAGTAAATCTTTGTATATTTGCGAAAAGTTACAAATTAACTAACAAGGATATACATTCAAGAAATCATGGTATGTGTGGTTTGTGGGTGTAAAAGTCATAAGTTCGAAGAAATTCGAGGAAAACCGGGAGTTGTCATTTCACAGGTTTGCTTTTTCTATATTTTTCTCCGAGTATAAGAGTTATTTAGGAGAAAGAACCATAATATGACCAATTGTTGTGTAAATAAAATCTTATTGACCGGAATAGACACCCTATTTCGTCTTGGTTTTCGAAAAATTTTCAAATATTTGTTTTTAAGTGTTGTAGACAGCCATGTTTACGATATCGATACACTGATACTTAAAAATTATTTGCAAACGAGTAACCGCCCTCGCTTTGCTTCGGTTTTCTTATTTTTTTACAACTTATTGGAGTTTTATTAAGGATCCCTAATTTTTTTGAAAATATAATATAGCCTATGTTACTCGGGGATAGTGTAGCTTCCCAACAATGAAAGAATTTTTGAAATCCGTCAGTAGTTTCGGAGCCTATTCAATGCAAACAAAAAATCAAATCTTTCCTCTTTATATATTAGTATAGATAACTTGTCATTACGTTTGTGGTATGCGTGTTGATGATGTAAAAATAAACAGGACTAAAATTACATTAGGACACAACATTGTTATAACATGAGCCAACTATGCCTGTACAAAACATAGTCCATGGCCTGCGTAAGTCAGACTAAAAATATTATTAAGTTTTCAATAAAACTCAGTAAGTTCATTTTGCTTTGACATTTCTCTAAAGTTGTAGCATATAGGGAAGTAAAAGATTGAGCTAAATGTAAAATGAGCTCGCAATTACTCCCCAGAGAAAAGCTTGAGTCTCAAAGTGATAATTTCTTGATTGCAGATTTCCATAGGATGAACACTTGAAAAATCTTTGGGTAAAGGCTATACAAAGGGAAAATTGGAAGCCATCACAGAACTCCCGCATTTGTTCTAAACATTTTACAAACGAATGTTATATGGAAGGTAGAAAAAGAAGATATTTTCGAAGAAATGCTGTACCAACAGTATTTGAAAACTATCCAACATATATATACGAAAGGTTTTTTTTGTTTGAATTGTTATTAGACTTAAGTGCTTCCATTTGCCTAATGTATAAATATGAAAATATCTGATTTAACCCTTATCGTGGCAAGATTGCTTTTTTGAAGAAAAGTAAAAAAAAATTATATAGGTAGCATCTTTGGGCTATAAAAAACATCAAAAAAATAAATTAAAAAAATCGCGATATGAAAATTTTGGAAAAACAAGACGTATACTATTCTATACATTGCTACACGTACAGTGATTATCACATTTTTAGAAATGTATATTATGCTATACATTGCTATGTTTAGGGAGGGTTGGAATGTTACTGGTAGTTTTTAATATATACCAAAAGATTATTGTAAATAACATGATTTTAAATAAAAATAACTGTCTTGGTGGAAGTAAACATGTTTAATAAAATAAATCTTTCTTGAACAATTTTTTTACAAAATAATCGTAATATAATTGTCACATGGGAGGTGTCGATTTGGCAGACGTGCTGATTGCATTATATTGCACTGGAATAAAATCGCACAGATGGTATATGAATATTTTCTCGCAGCTTGTGGATATATGACAAATATGACCATTGGCCGCTAATAACCGGACATCAGAGGTGCAAGTACTGCAAAGCTGGCCAGGCAAGTACGATGTGCACAAAATGTAAGGTTCATCTTTGTTATGTGAAGAATCGAAACTGTTTTTTGGAGTACCACCGCAAGCAATAGGGTCTCTGAATTATTATTATAGTCTTTAATTCTTCTGCTACACTGTCTTTTTATTTTTCCTGCAACGATGGCAGGAGCTTTGCGTTTCATTTTTTGAGCGCGCGTCAAAAGTTTGCCGACATGCATGGATGCAAGTGGTTGATCTGAAGGCAAAGATGGCAAAGATGAAACTGAGGGTAGAGCGTCATAATTACTTTCTGATGGATTAGAAAATACCTGAGTAAGAGTAGCTGTAAGAGGCACTTCGGTTTTATCGGTATAAATATCATCTGCATGTGTTCCTATCTCATCATCAGAAAGTAGGAGGTTTAACCTTTCGAGACTGGAATTTATCGATGGCGCTGGAGAACTTTTTACTGATCCAATCATTCCAGCTTCATCACCGCTACTAACTGCGTCACTTGTGTCAGAGTCTGCATTCTTTTCAGATACCAAGAATAAAATGCGCCTAGCTTTTTCACTTATAGCAGTCTAAAACCAAAGCAAAATAAACGTGCAAAAAAACCATAGTAAAGCCAAACCATGTTGTATTATAGATAGGTAAATAATGTATGCAATGTTATTTGTCCATTTATATAGGTAGATAGTCATGCAGTAATAATAATAGTAGTATTTTTGTGGGAATCGAACCCACAACTTTGTGTGTCGCTTTCTACAACCACTATATCAACGAGGCAGTCAAACATAAGTACAACTGTCTTTTAAATTGTAATAAAATTGGTTTATTATATAAGATAGATATACTTGCAATTTAAATTTTATAGTAAAGTCCAAAAAAATATTGATCCCTTGAAGTTAGCAATGTATAGTATTCTATACACCACCAACGAAAGGTAAATTACTGCAACTGCGGTATTGTATAGTATAATATACGTTAGTAAAAAACACGACAAAAACATGCTAATTCTCATAGCGACAATAACATATATATAAAAATGTGTAAGAACAAACATTTAGGCATGTGTATTTTATAATAAACATACATATTTAGGAGTACAAACATAAAAATAAAATAAAATTTACCATAAGTAAACCTGAGCGGCGCATCTTGACAGTTATTTTTCACAACTGATTTAAAATTATGACAGACGAGTAACCGCCCTCGCTTTGCTTCGGTTTTCTTATTTTTTTACACCTTATTGGAGTTTTATTAAGGATCCCTAATTTTTTTAAAAATATAATATAGCCTATGTTACTCGGGGATAGTGTAGCTTCCCAACAGTGAAAGAATTTTTGAAATCGGTTCATTAGTTTCGGAGCCTATTCATTGCAAACAAAAAATCAAATCTTTCCTCTTTATATATTAGTATAGATATAGATAAACTAATATTTTTATTTTTGAAGTATAAATAAGCGTCTAGAAATGTCATGTCTTTAATAAAACTAAGTTAAAAATTATTTTATAGTGATCGTATGTTTTTATAAAGTTGTATGTATGGTATACTATACAAAATGAACTTAAGGGTTAACATGATTATAAGATTTCCTTAAGCGGTTGGGTTATAAAAAACTAATTTTATTTTATAGGAATCTACAAAACTGGCTAGAGGCAATACCATAGACTTAAGAAGAAATACAAGTTGTTTACTAAGGCAGCACCAGTCCAGTCGGCACAACCAAATCCCAGTACTATATCAAAATGGTACCAATCCATTGTATGTTTGCCTGGTTTTACAACAGAATGTTTTAATACTATAAAACAGAAAACCAGAACAGGAAAAAAAATATTTTGTGCCCTAATCATTGATGGTATGGCAATTCGAAAAATCGTTGAATGGGATGGAGTTAGGTACTACGGATACGTAGATATTGGTAACGGATTGTCAGGTGATAGTATACCTGTTGCAAAAGAGGCTCTTGTATTTATTTGTATATACATGTCTGTCGTTCAATGTTGTTGATGGATAACAGTAAAAATGGTTGTGAACTTTTGATATTAATTATGTAATTAACTAGATTTATACTTATAAATACAAAACCTGTAAAGGTTGTAGCGTTCACTGTTTTATTTCCCGGCCTGATTCTAACAGGTCCCACGTAGGTATAATTCAAATTATCCAAAACAATTTCTTATTGCTCACCTACCTACACCACGAAATCTTCCATCCAAAAATGTCTAACTGCAGCCGTTTGGGCTCTGGGCGTAGAGGTTTATATCTATCTATAGATAGTACTTTCAAGTACAGTAAGTAAACAGTTACACATAGGCATTATAGGTTTTTTTGTTTTGATCGCATTTTTTGATATGAAACATCTGTATATACATATATAATATGGGTCTACCTACCTGACTGTGTAACATTACTTTTAAATAAATTATTGTACAGTTTGATTTTGTCTTTTTTTTATAAAAATACTTCGCTCTATATATTTTTCATAAATAGAATAAGCTGGTGTCGTTGGCGTCTTCGCTGCTGCGTCGTGGTAAGTAAAAAAATCGCGAAAGAATAGGTAAATTTCATATTATTTGTGTGGGTTTTAACTCTTAATTAAAACGAATGACTTAAAATATTGCTATATACAATCAATTCAAAATACAATCTCAACCTGTAACGTAGTTTTCTATATGTACATAATTTATCGATAGCTCAGAGGAATAATATCGATAGAATCTAATATTTCCGTATCCCATCCCTTAACTCATGCCGCAAAAAATGGTTACATCAGTATTTGACGTACATATGGATTATATATGTTTATCTCTTTCTGACACGTGCGGCCGTGCGTAAGTTAAAAGACTACCGCTATAGAGAAAACATTCATTTTATTGCTATTACTCCATGTTTATCCTTCCTCCAAGGACTAGGGGATCATCGTGAGAATCGCGGCGGCGGCGGTACCTTTGAGTTCGAACGTGCATCCACGTTCCCGGTAATCGACGAGTTAAGATTCGCCAATTACAAATAAATTGAGGTGACGGAAAATGTTCAGAAAAAATATAAGAATATTATAAAATATAACGTTTTGTTTAGTAGTGAAAGCTAATATTGCAGATTCCATGATAGCCAAATTAAAAAAATACAGATATGACACTGACAATTGTTGAAATTGACAGCTTTGACAGGCCAAAATGACATGACAAAAATGACAGCCGTAAACTAAACTTCGCAAAGTGAAGCTGAATCGTGACTTTCAAAAATTAAAAGCCTACGTTTAAACTTATAATTCAAGTAAGTTACCGTAATTTATTAATTAATCGATAATATACAGTCATATTATTGCTCACTTAACAAGTATTTACGCTCACATATCAACTGCTTTCCAAAGGAAATGTTTTACAATCTACTTTTTTTTTGCATTTTCCTTCAAGTTATTAGAAATCCCCTCACAACTTAAAAATCCAATTTTAGCATGGCAGCATCAGTGGTCGACACCTACGCAGACCCCAACATGAGTTGGATGAACGCGCCGCATAGCACAGGAACGTCGATCATGGCTTGTGAGTTCGACGGCGGTGTGATCATCGGCGCGGACTCCCGCACCACCACGGGGGCCTACATCGCTAACAGAGTAACGGACAAGCTGACGAAGATCACCGACCACATATACTGCTGCCGGTCGGGCTCCGCTGCTGATACGCAAGCCATCGCGGATATTGTTACTTATCACCTCAGTAAGTATTATTTTTCTTTCTTTTGTGTATATCTTTCTTTTCACTGACCTCACAACAGATATCTATCTGCAAAATGAAACTACTACACTAAGTTTGTCGAAGCACGCACTACAGTTTGAATACCTTTAATAATTAAACTACAATTCTCTGCTATACTGCAACCATTATAATAGAAGTAAAATTTAAGGTACTGAATTATTCGTTTAATATGCCAGTTGTTCTTTGGTATATGCAAACAATGAAGATTTGTATCTATCAATCTATAAGCAAATTAAAACAATGCCTTTCAGACCCATCAAAATATTGCTTATAAAAGTACACTATTTCAGAACATTTATGTGACCCTACCTGAAGCTAATCAAGCTATGATTACACCTAATGATAAACCTCTTTAACTCGTCGATTACCGGGAACGTTCCAGCACGTTCGAACTCAAAGGTACCGCCGCCACGCGGATTCTAACGAGTTAATAGTCATTTTACTATTCCAGACTTCCACAAGATGGAGTTAGGTGAGCCACCATTGGTGCAGACCGCTGCATCTATATTCCGAGAGCTGTGTTACAACTACCGTGACTCGCTGGTTGCTGGTATCCTGGTTGCTGGATGGGATAAGAAGAAAGGAGGTTAGTAGTTAGTACTGGTAGTAGATATACTACATAATCATGTCAATGAGTTGTTTAAAATTGACTAGCTGACCTGGTGAACTATTCTATTTATTTTTTTCTAAAATAAAAGTTACTCCTTGTTACATCAGCTATCTGCCAGTGAAAGTCCCGTCAAAATCGGTTCAGGCATTTCAAAGATTAGCCGGAACAAACAGACAGACAGACAGACAAAAATTGTAAAAAATGTTGTTTTGGTTTATGTACCTTGTATACATCCAAATGCACTTAGTAAAAAGCGGTTATTTTAATATTACAGACACTCCAATTTTATTTATTTGTATACATATATAGATAAAATCACTGTTTTTAATAGGTAGGGCTAGTTGGACATACATGACTTATTTGAAACTGTTTTGAGAGACAATCAGAATTGTGTTAAATTGTGGTATAAATATACAATAAAAATCGATAGACAATTAAAATCAAACTCTAACTTGTGCAAATGTACATTCTCGGTTTATTTGATTATTAGTGTAACAATATGAAAATATCTTATCACATTAACATTTACTTGACCCTTTAGGTTAGTTGGAAGTAATGCTGCTGAACAAAAGATTTTAGCTTCAAATTAGTTCTCGGTGAAAGCAAATCTGTAAAAGATAAATAATTTTTTAACCTGTTTGGTTTTTGTAATATCTTACTTTTGTTATGAAATGTCCATGTGACCCAATACCCATGCATCTATAATATCCTCAAGATTATACAATGATTGTATTTGGCATTATTTTCATTGCACCAGGTCAAATCTACTGTGTACCGATCGGTGGCATGTTGCAACGTCAAGCAGTGTCCATTGGTGGTTCCGGCTCAACATATGTGTATGGATATGTCGACGCTAACTTCAAGCCGAACATGTCAAAAGAAGAAGCTGTGAAGTTTGTCACTAACACTCTAACCTTGGCCATGCTCCGTGATGGCTCATCAGGGGGTGTGGTCCGCCTCGGAGTCATCACTGAGGCAGGTGTGGAAAGATCGGTGATACTTGGAGATCAACTGCCTAAATTCTATGAGGGTTGAGAATTATTTTTGTATTTATATGGTAAGATATTAAAATTGTGAAACTGCCACTGGTTTTGCTTTTTTCACATACAATATTCCTTTTCTGCAATAGAGTGGTAAGCTGTGACGCTAACAAAACATAATTATTCCACTTATGTTTTGTTCCATCCGTCCATCCATCCATCCATCAGCCTTTGTAGGTCCACTGCTGGACATAGGCCTCCCCTAACTTTCGCCACTCTGTCCGGTCCTGAGCCTTTTGAATCCAGTGGATGCCCACTGTCTTCTTCAGGTCGTCAGTCCACCTGGTCTAGGGGCATCCTATGCTCCTTTTTCCGAGACATGGGCGCCATTCGAGGACCTTTCTTCCCCTTCTATGTTTTGTTAGCGTTAAAAAATATTTCTTTGTCCGAAGATCCCTGGCCTTCACTTTTTCTCAAATGGATAATGTAAGGACCTCTGTACAAGAATAATTTGAAAATTTAAAGTGTGGGGCAATTTGTGACTCGCTATATGAAACTTGCATTAACATTTTTTCAGTAGTCTCCCATTAGAATTTCATTACCTTACACCTTACACATGAAGTCCTTTAACCCGTCGGTTACCGAGAACGTTCCAGCACGTTCGAACTCAAAGGTACCGCGATCACGCGGATCCTAACGAGTTAACTGAGGTGCGTGTGGAATGGGACAAGCTGAGAATGTTTGCTTGTGTATGTATTCTAAAATTGTAAATTCTTCAAGTCAAGAGTGAATACGTTTCTACTAAGTTAGTGTGCTTTACCATCCAAGGCTTCATTACTGCTTACCATCAGGTAGTTTTGTGGTCAAGCACTAACTTATTTGGTATAAAAAAAAATGTATAAATGTGTGCTAAACCAGAGTGCTAGTTACTAGCATGTAAATCTGAAGCCTTACGTTCAAAATAAAACCAGTCATCATTTTGGTGACGTCATATTATCGATTCATTCAAATCCCCATCAACTAAGAATGAGTTTCAAGTAGAATTATTTGTGGCATTCCGACCAGCATTTAGCCACAATGAAAATTGATGTCTTATTTAGATGCATTAATTAAAAAAAAGTTTTTAATCACAGAATATTCTTTTCATTTAAAATTATTATTTTTACTATAACACTGACCCTAAATAAATAGAAAAAATCCTACAATTTTATAAACATAATTGTTCTAAGTTTTAAAAATAGTCAAAAGAAAATACTATTGCATGAAATGCATTTATTTCTATTAATTCATATTTACATAAGTCGGTAAAGCTTAAATTTTTAATATCACTACATGTATTTTTTTAATATTTAGAATTTGGTATAAATGATATTCCAAGAAAACATTAACATTGGAGAACAATATTAGAAAAAAGTACATTGTGTTGTATTTACAATTTAGTCACAAACAATATAGATCGTCCCCAAATCATGGCAAGAGGAATAACTTTTTTAATATACATTTATTTATTCCTTTTTAATTTGATAATTACAAAACTATTCACATGTGCTTTTCTGCGTGTGATTAGTAGAGACCGGATTATATGCATTTGCATATTTAAGCCATCCTCAGCGGTAATTGCATATTTTACTTAAAATCTAAATATGATGCATATTATCGTGTCAAATTGATAGTTTTGGAACTTTTACCAGAAACTATAAGTACTAATACAGCAGCAAAGTTCAAATTCTGCCCAGTCACCTCAGTGGATGTGGAGCGACCACATATAAATATTTTTTGAATGATCGAAGACACAATCTCACTACTGAATATTTGGAAACATACGTTTGCGTTTATAAAAATATTAAAAAACGGGGCAAGTGCGTGTCTGGTCACGCGCAATGTAGGGTTTCGAAGTAGTTTTCTTTGTTTGGGTTCCTAAAAATTATCATGTTATTTTGCATATTTTACATATTTTCGTGCATATTTCAAGCATTTTTCATGCATATTTGCATGCATATAACAAGCTTTTTATGTTGCATATAATCGGGTCTCTAGTGATTAGGAATACAAAAGACGCCTCAGATATTAAATAAGAATGATAGACAGCCCATATTAGACATTCTTATATCAAACAACACCAACAAGACAGAAGCACCATTACATCGAGTTACAAACATTGGCTTTCTGTATAACCTGAAATATGTACTATTTACATAAATTGATCCTGATTTACCTAAATGGATGCTCAAAAGCTGGATAGAAGCGTACAGCTTTATAAGTATAAATCTAACTTTCACAATTATTTTAACATCGTAATATAACAAATGACGATCCTGTAGCCTAGTTAGTAGCGACCCTGCCTGCGAAGCGAGGGGTCAGATATTTATGTAACAGATAAATATTTGTTTTCGGGTCATGGGTGTGATTGTGTGTTATATGTGTCGTCCATGCCGCCCGCGACACAGGTAATAACCTACTGCGGGGGTATGAGTATGTTGAAAAAAAAAACGAATTTTGCAAAGTGCAATGCAAATTATATTGCAGTTACACACTGAAGTATGAAAATGGACATTTACCATCAAAATCATCTTTAATAAAGTCAATTTTATAATTTTATCACTATACAGGCAGATAAGGAATTAAGATTCTACTTTTTGTAAATTTTTTAATAGTGCATTAAATATTTTTGGAAATAATTGCACTTCTAAAAGTCGAGTCAAGGTTGAGTGTAGAAATTCAACTTATTTACAAAGTATATTGCAGATGTATTTGCCCCAATCAAAGCTAAAAAAAGCATACATTTGTAACATTCCGATATGAAACTGCAGTTATCTATGTATTTTTATGTTATTATTTGTATAACTATTGTTGTTATTTAATTACTGTAGATTCACATCCCATCAGCTATTTCCACATCCACCCAAGGTTGACTGGTGGATAATTTTATTAAGCATTAAGTTTGCCCTTTGTTTCTTTAAAGGTAACATTTTATAAATAAATAAACTATTTCCATTCTCAATACAATAATCCCAGCACTAATCATACTGCAAGTCATCGTAATCGCATCAAAGACCTCACACGCAAAGACCTCGAATCCAAAGACCTCATACGCAAGGACCTCGAATCCAAAGACCTCACACGTAAGGACCTCGAATCCAAAGACCTCACACGCAAGGACCTTGAATCCAAAGACCTCACACGCAAAGACCTCGAGTCCAAAGAACCTCACACGCAAGGACCTTAAGCCGTCTCCAAGTCTATGTGACGAGGCCCAGTTGCTGCAGTGTCTGCAGGTCCCGCAGCAACATCTGCACCGTCTGCTTGGTGCGCGGGAAGTAGTCCGCTGTTTCATCATCCTCGAACGATGGGTCTTGAGACTCCAGCTCTGTACAAACATACAACACGTGTTATTAGTTATTACTCTGCAAGGTAGTAAGGTACTGGTATGAAGTAATAAAGAATATTACATACACACGTAAAACATCTTACTACTTACTAAATAAATAATTCTTCTAAAAAAATAACCGACATCAAAATTAGGGATAACTAAAAAAACTACAAGTCAGACCTCGCTCTTTAAATGGGACCACATGACAAGCACCAGCTTTCGAATATAAAAAGAATCATCAAAAAACCAGTAAAAAGTTGAGGTAACACATAAAAAAATAAAAAATATACATTTGAATTGAGAACCTTTTCCTTTTTTTGAAGACGGTTAAAAAGCACTAAACTAACGTATTTTGCCACGTGATGGTATGTGGTCACCATCGTTAACGAACATCTATCAGTGTACAGGAATCGTGTAATGTAGATGTGACGTTCAAAGAAGAAACGTCATAACAGTAATCGCCTGTCACTAGCTTCTCAAAACATTCTTATCAACAGCCAATAGTCTCCTATCAACGGCCAATAGTCTTCTATCCACGGCCATTAGTCTCCTATCAACGGCCAATAGTCATCTATCCACGGCCATTAGTCTCCTATCAACGGCCAATAGTCTTCTATCCACGGCCATTAGTCTCCTATCAACGGCCAATAGTCATCTATCAACGGCCAATAGTCTCCTATCCACGGCCAATAGTCTCCAATCTACGGCCAATAGTCTCCAACTACGGCCAACACTCCCCCAACTACGACCAACACTCCCAACCACGGCCAACAGCACCAACCCCACTCACCAACAATCTCAGCCTCGAGCGTGTCGAGCCGCGCGTCGATGAGCGCCTGGCAGCGCTGCACGTGACGCAGCAGCCGCTCGCGACACGCGCCGTTCTCGATGGCCGCTTCGGGCTGCGGCGCCGCCACCGGGACCGGGGCCGGGGCTCGGGCCTCTGCTTGCTCTGCTCAGACACACACAAAATAATAATAAACTTTATTGACTATAATAAAGTCATGTCTATATTTAGAAACCTATAATTAAAAGCCTGAACTGTAGCCTGCGAGACCATATCCTAAAGATGAATTCAATTATTATAGTCCTAACGTCTAATTTAAACAATAGTTATTCTTATAATAATAGTAATTAAGCATGTGCGATCTTTGTGCGCTTGATTCCGCATGTGTGTGTGCATACAGTATCTTAATGGGGTTGGTCGTTGCTACACAAGCCGCGGTAATATTGTTCCCAATAATACAATTTCACCCTATTTTAAACATTATGGGAATGATTTTTTTTTAAGTTTAAAAGTAAATTCCAAATTGCAAGGAAATGGGACGATTTTTATTTTTACTCATTTATAGTTTTACCGATGCGATGCGTCGCCGACCAAGAAACAAAACAAAAATAAAGAAAGAACTGGCTCCTGATCTCCCAGTCGGAACATGATGAGTATTTTAGTGGCTAAGTCAAACAAGAGGGCGGCAAAAAAAATGCTCGAAGGACCAAAATATAGACAAAACGTTAACTTAACTAACACATACCTTGAACAGACTTCGCGAGCCGTTCGAGCTCAGTGGTACTAATCGGCATCTCGAGCGAGGGGCCTCCGGGGCTCGCGAGGAGGCCTCCCAGCAACGAATGGTTGCTCAACGACCCGTTCTGGCTAAACCTGTCCTCGTTGTCGTCCGTCGGCGTCACGTCGACACGCTCGCTCCTGTTCTTACTGCTCATGTTGTTGATGATAACGCTGAGGTCGGAGTAGTTCGGCTTGTCCTGAGCGAATGGCTCGGGAGCGTCCCAGTCTTTGGCCCAGAGGTACAGTTTCGGGTGATTTTTCTTGCTAAAAATAATTGTAATATTGAGTTATATGTATTGAATGATAATTGTATATTTGCATGGTTTGCGGTTAGAATTTAAAAAATATCCTAAAAATTTAAACGAAATTAGATATTATTACTTGTTAACGCCATCTATGAAAGAAGAAGCCAAGCTGTTTCGATTCAAATCATTAAAACGTCGAACTAATATAGTAGTTCCCAATGGAATGGATAGATGGCGCTACGAGTACGAAGACGAATTCAAACCCGACCAATTACCAATTCGGACCCCACCAAACCGAGATGCCAATGCGGGTATTTAAGGGAACAGAGAGCTCAAAACCCCTCTCTCGCCATCAGCATACCGGAAGAATAAGATCACTATACGTTAACCCTCGAACAATTCTCTCTTTGTATAATTTATATTCGTTCAATTTGCATTGTAATCAGTAATAAAAATACATAAGTTCTTCACCATCTTTTAATTAATAAGTCAGATGACACAGAGCGATAGGGTCAGTTATAAAAGTCCTAGAAAGCTATAAAAAGAACCAGCAAATTCAGTGAAGGTCCTTCAGATCCGAATTAGTAACATTAGTCCTACGAGCCAAATCCCCAACATTGGACCTTCGGAGCCGAATAATAGCCAACGTGGACGAAGAAAATCGGCCCTCCCATCACTCCTAAAAATATCCCTTTCCGTATTTGCACTAAAATCGTGTTTTTGTTGCAGAGAATTCAAGATAAATCGGTGTGCTACGTGGTGGTTGCAGGAACACGTGAGTACCTTGTTTTTCATACACTGCCAGTATGAGTGTAGAACGTCCTAAATCGCCTAAACCGCTTCTTGGTGTCGAAACAAGTGATAATACGCGTGATTTAATTAAAAAACGGGCATCGATTACCGGGAGATTAACGTTGTTCATTAAATTCGTAACTATGTTCGAGGGGGCTCAATTAACGCAGAAACAAGTAACAGAATTAAAATTACGGTACGAGGGAGCAAAATTATTACACGACGAATTTAATTCGGTCCAAAATAAAATCGAGGAATTAGTGTTAGATAGCGAGACATCCCAACAATGAGATACTCGTGAAGCGTTCGACAATAATTTCTACCAAATCATGGCTACAGTCGATAATTTATTGCAGAGCTTTGTACCTAATGATGAATCTTCTAGATGTAATAGCGCGCACGCGGTTGTAAAACTACCTACGATATCGTTAAACAAATTCGACGGATCGTACGATAGCTGGCTCGAGTTTAGAGACACCTACCTTTCCATGATTCACAATACTCAGCTCGACGATATTCAAAAGTTCCATTATTTGAGATCGTCTTTAGTAGGTAATGCCGCTCAAGTTATAAAATCAGTAGAATTCACACGAGAAAATTACTCGACCGCGTGGGAGTTAATTACAAATAGATACAACAATTCTAAGTTATTGATTCACAACCACATTAAAGGAATATTTTCTATTCAACACGTAAACAAAGAATCTTATTTTCACATTAGGAAATTAATCGACACGATTCTGAAAAATTTACGCGCTTTGAAAACACTAGGAGAACCTACCGAATCATGGGATACGCTAATTATCTACATAATTACTTCGAAATTGGATATAGAAATCGAAAGGGAATGGGAATTATACAAAAATAATATTACTTCTCATTCCAACAGACGTGTTCAATTAGACGATTTGCTAAGTTTCTTAAAGGACAAAGCAGATACATTAGAGATGGTGAAATCACACCAATCATCTCATTCAAATAGGGCATCGTGTGAACAAGCTAAAAGGACATCACAAAGCTTTGTTCATACGGCTTCGGCGCAGAACAATGCCCATGCGAAATACAAAACTACCCGCACATGTATTTTGTGCAATGCGAATCATTTATTATACGTATGCGATAAGTTTATTAAATTACCTATTGAAGATAGGTTAGAATTCGTTAATCGTAATCGTTTATGTACGAACTGCTTACGCGTCGGTCATACGGCAACAGATTGTTGGTTCAGTTCATGCAAGTTATGTAATAATAAACATAATAGTTTACTCCACACTCATCCACAATATACGTCGGGGTCGATAGTGAAAAAAGATTCATCATCGAAGCCTACACAATTATCTACTACGTTACATTCGTTTCAGCAGTCACGCGTTAATATGGATTGCAATCGTTATACGTTGAATTCGGTCTTGCTTTCTACCGCCATAGTCGAGGTAGCAGGTGACGACAACAATTATTATAGGGCTCGCGCGTTATTAGATAACGGGAGTCAACATTCGATTATTACAAATACGTTACGCGACAAAATAAAAGCTCATTCGATACAGTCCTCTGTTCAAATCACGGGAATTGGGAATTCGGTCACTCAGACAAACCAGTCCTGTGAGATACGTCTTAAATCGTAACACGGTAATTATACTACGCGTATTAATTGTATTGTTTTAAATAAGATTACTAGCTCGTTGCCTTCAATCGAGTTAGATTTTAATTCGTTAAACGTACCTTACAATATTCGTTTAGCTGATCCGACATTCCATTCACCTTCAGAAATCGATTTATTGATTGGAGCGGATTGCTTTTGGGAATTATTAATAGACGGTAGAATTCGTTTACCTAAAGGTCCATACCTTCAAAACACAACACTAGGATGGATCATATCGGGAACCATTAATAATAATATAAAGTCGAATAATTATCAATTTTGTTGTAATTTTTCGGAGTCTACTGAATTAAACGATCAATTAAAGAAGTTCTGTGAGTTAGAAGAATTAAATGTACAACCGCCAGTTCTTTCAGTAGAAGATAGGCTCTGTGAACAATTATTTAACGAGACGACGAAACGTTTAAACGGTCGATTTTCGGTTCGTATTCCGCTGAAGAAACCGGTTGAATCATTAGGTGAGAGTCTTGAAACTGCAAAGAGTAGGTTTTTATCGCTTGAAAAACGCCTTCAGCGTTCACCACAATACAAGCAGATGTATACAGATTTTATGCGAGAATATTTAAGTTTGGGACACATGACGCGGATAGATGATTACACTGAGCCGTGCTATTTTTTACCTCATCACGGTGTTTTTAGAGAACAAAGTTCTACTACAAAATTGCGAGTGGTATTTAGCGCGAACCAGAAGACGATACCAACAGCTACTTCGACGTCTTGTGATTCGTTAAACGATATTCAAATGTCCGGTCCAGCGTTACAAAACGATTTATTTTCGATTTTATTGAGATTTCGGCAATATAAATATGTAGCATGCGCGGACATAGAGAAGATGTTTAGACAAGTGTTAATTCAAGAGGATCAAAGAAACCTGCAATTAATATTATGGCGGGAAAACCCGTCGGATACATTAGGTATATACATGCTTAACGTAGTGACTTACGGGACGAAGTCAGCACCTTATTTAAGTATGCGTTGTATCAAACAGCTGGCGTTAGAATGCGAAGATCAGGAAATATCACGTATTATGTTAAACGATTTTTACGTCGATGACTTATTAACCGGTCACGATTCGAAAGATAAATTATTAGAAAATTGTCGAAAGTTATCTGAAGTTTGTTTGTCTGGTTGTTTCCCATTAAGAAAGTGGACCTTTAATTTTAACGAAGCCACTCCGGAAATACAACATAATACGGAGGAGTCGAAATGTTTATCCCTTGATCAGTCCTATTCGGATCGAGTTCTTGGTTTAGGATGGCTTCGAGAAACCGACGAATTTCATTTTGTATCTAGAATAAACGTGAACAAATCGAACTTAACTAAACGGTTTATGTTATCCGTTGTGTCACAGATCTACGATCCTCTCGGTCTATTAAGTCCTATTATAATAATCGGAAAGCATTTATTACAACAAGCGTGGGGCTTCAAAATAGACTGGGACGATTTAGTACCGAATAGCCTTTTACAATCGTGGGCCAAATTTATAAATATAATAGAAGGTTTATCTAACATACGCATTCCGCGTTTTGTACTTCAGGACGATTATGATAAAATCGAGTTACACATATTCTGTGATGCGAGTCAGATAGCTTACGGAGCGGTCGCTTACTGTCGAACACGTACCCATAGCGGCGGTATTACAGTCAGTCTGTTGTGTTCTAAGAGCCGTGTTGCACCGGTTAAGACGATAACAATACCGCGGTTAGAACTCTGTGGAGCGTTATTGGCCGCGCGGTTATTACATAAAACATCTGACTGTTTGAATTTAAGATTTGATGACATATTTCTGTGGACCGATTCAACCATTGTGCTCGGGTGGTTAAACACACCATCTTATAAACTCAAACCATTCGTTCAAAATCGAGTAAACGAAATAAATGATTTATCTTGCAATGCTAAATGGCTACATGTTAAAACGAACGATAATCCAGCCGATCTCATTTCGAGAGGTACTAATCTTACTGAATTACATACCTCGGCACAATGGTGGAACGGGCCGTCATTTTTACAACAAGATAATAGTAATTGGAAAGTAAATAATAACGATAAGCTGTTCGACGTAGATTCATTGCCCGAATTGAAACAGTGTTCTGTTGCTTTGACCTGTAAGAATAATTATGTAAGTTTTATTAATTTCAGTCGATTTTCCAATTTTAATAGATTGTTAAGGTGTTATGCATACGTTCTTAGATTTATTCGTAATGCAAAGTGTAAACATAAAACGGAACGTCTGTACGGTTCTTTATCTGTGACAGAACTTGAAAGGTCATTACAATTATTGACACGTCAAGCTCAGTGGGAATCATTTCCGAATGAATATGATGCGTTATCCGCAAACATTAATATAAAATCGGATCGTAATCTCACAAGTTTGAATTTGTTTTTGGATCCGAATGGAATTATACGTGTGGGTGGTAGATTAGTTAATTCATATAACCTATCGTACAACAAGAAACACCCAATGCTTGTATGTAGTAAACATAATTTTACTTCGCTTTTGTTTCGTTATAAACATTTAAAATTGTTACATGCAGGTCCTCAACTTCTCTTATCGCATATCAGGGAAGATTGGTGGCCAGTTTCGGGCAGAAATTTAGCTAGAAAGATAGTTAATTCATGCGTTACGTGTTCTCGTGTCAAACCTAGACTGACACAGCCGATTATGGGCAATTTACCGAGCGAGCGTCTAAGCCCAGGTGTCCCATTTCTACATGTCGGTGTAGATTACGCAGGACCCTTCTATATATTAAATCGTAAGGGTAGGGGTGCTAGACTCGAGAAAGCTTATCTGTGCTTATTCGTTTGTTTTGCAACCCGAGCGTTACATCTGGAGTTGGTCACCAGTTTGACGTCTGAAGGTTATATTTTAGCTCTAAAACGGTTCATATCACGCAGGGGAAAGCCGAGGAAAATACTTTCTGATAATGGTAGAAATTTTGTAGGCGCTAAGGAGTTCTTTAATTTTCTCAATACACATCATAATGTTATATCAGAATATGCTTCAGATAATAACATAGAATTCGAAACTATTGTACCATATTCTCCTCATACTGGCGGTTTATGGGAAGCAGGTGTCCGTTCCTGTAAACATCACCTTGCACGAGTTGTTTGTAATGCTAATTTAACTTATGAAGAGTTCAGTACCGTTTTAGTGCAAATTGAAGCAGTCTTGAACTCCCGTCCTATGTATCCTATGTCACCTGATCCAAATGATTTCAGCCCACTCACCCCAGCTCACTTCCTTATTGGCCGGCCTTTGGTTTCTCCAGCAGAAGAGGACATGACGGACAAGGCAATTACCACTTTATCAAGATATAAACGCATTGAACAGTTGCGGCAGTCATTCTGGAGGCGATAGTCCATGGAGTACATAACGGAGTTACAACAACGCACCAAATGGAAAATTACAAAGGATAATCTGCAGCCTGGTATGTTGGTCGTGATCAAGGAAGATGGACTCCCACCTCTTCGATGGAAATTGGGTCGAATAGTTACAACGTATCCTGGAAGGGACGGAATTAACAGGGTGGCCGACATCAGGACAGCCACTGGAGTCATCAAGCGGACGTTCTCCAAGATATGTCCATTGCCTGTTCCAGTCGAAGATGAAGCAAATAATTAAATAAATTGAGCCAGCTCAAGCCGGGCGGGATGTTAACGCCATCTATGAAAGAAGAAGCCAAGCTGTTTCGATTCAAATCATTAAAACGTCGAACTAATATAGTAGTTCCCAATGGAATGGATAGATGGCGCTACGAGTACGAAGACGAATTCAAACCCGACCAATTACCAATTCGGACCCCACCAAACCGAGATGCCAATGCGGGTATTTAAGGGAACAGAGAGCTCAAAACCCCTCTCTCGCCATCAGCATACCGGAAGAATAAGATCACTATACGTTAACCCTCGAACAATTCTCTCTTTGTATAATTTATATTCGTTCAATTTGCATTGTAATCAGTAATAAAAATACATAAGTTCTTCACCATCTTTTAATTAATAAGTCAGATGACACAGAGCGATAGGGTCAGTTATAAAAGTCCTAGAAAGCTATAAAAAGAACCAGCAAATTCAGTGAAGGTCCTTCAGACCCGAATTAGTAACATTAGTCCTACGAGCCAAATCCCCAACATTACTAGTTGCATTTACATAGCAAGACGTGGCAATTATATTGTGACGTGTGTAGTACACACGGTGTACGTACAAACGCGTGCACGCACAACTTATTGTAAGGGGGGGGGATTGCTCTATGCAAAGGTTTGAGGTTTTATCGCATACCCACTAAAACTCCCTAGACAGTCATATAGCGCATATGAAAACGCATCACACCAATAACACAATCTAAATTTTACTAACAAAAAATAACAGACTTCAAAGTTACTCAAAAACTTCTTGTCAGATCTCGTTCAAATTTATGTGGGACTACATGACAAGCACCTGCTTTCGATTAAAAAAGGTTGGCGTGATATTAAGTTATTCGCCCATTTGTCGCGCACATACTTATATTTAAGACTTGTATGGTTTTCTCATGGATGCCACTGTCAGATCTCAATAAAATTTAAGTGGGAACATATGACAAGCACCAGCTTTCGATTAAAAAAAGAATCATAAAAATCAGTTCACCCAGTCGAAAGTTCTGAGGTAACAAACATAAAAAAAAATACCGTCGAATTGAGAACCTCCTCCTTTTTTTGAAGTCGATTAAAAACATCAAAACACTCACGTAGCAACATAGTATTTAACCCTCAGCGCGTGCAACGCATCAGCGACATGCAGCAGGTTGGCCGACAGCGCGTGCGAGCGGCGCAGCGCGCGCGAGGGCGGCGCGCCCGGCAGCCGGCCCTCCGCCATGCGGTCCTGGTCGTGCAGGAACCGCTGCGAGCGCCGCCCCCGACGCGGGTTCAGGCAGATCGAGCATGTGTATTTTTGGGGCACCTGTGGGGTTGAAGGAATCAAAATATTTTTTACTTTTTTGTATTTTTTTTTTGTTTGGGTTTAATTCCGTTTAGCCAGTAATAAATTAAAAATAAATCCTTTTAATCCCTATAACTTTGATTATAGAGCACAAAATGCGTGCAAATTAGCTTGAAAAGTTTGGACTATACAATGATATTTTGTCAGGACTTCTTTTATATATTAAGATGATATTAACGAAGATCCAACAGGTTTTCAATATTGCAGCATTTGAATTTCACTCTCCTAATCCACTGACCAAGTGTACCTGGACCCTACATAAAGTATTCCACCCGCTGGTGGTCTACATACATCGGCCAGCCAGTTTAAAAATTCAAAATTATTTATTCATGTAGGTATCATTGCACGTCACTCACTTATGCACGCGTCATTTTTTGAAATCTACCAGCTTTTCGGATAGGTGCTTTGTCATGGAGGGGAAGAAAAGCCGTAAAGAAACTCCTCAACTCCTTTAGTACGACTCATCGACATAGATCCGACGAACCACCCTGACCCCACTAACAACAGCATGTGTTCCGCCAGCAAGGTGTACAGTACGGCCGCTGTATCTTGGAGCGTCTGAACATAGGCTCTGCGAACTTTAGCGCATGTAAGACAGAGATAGCGACACGAACATGCTAACATGTGACTGATATTCGGTTTACATGTATTAAGTAGTTAACTAAATTTAAAGTAAATTAATACGTGTAAACGGACAATTTAGTAGTTTAGTAATTTAGTAGTTTAGTAATCAAGTAGACAAGTAATTTAGAAATTTTTCTATTTACTGTTAAGTAGGTGGGCGGGGCTTATCACTTAACACGTTTGGATAAGCACTTTTTAGTTAAAATTTAGTAAAATGCTTAAGTAATTGTATGAACTAAAGATCTTTACTAAATTATTACGTGTGGACGCACACTAAAAATTATTCACTTAAAATTTACTTAAAATTTAGTTAACTTCTTAACTACTTAATACGTGTAAACCGGACTTTAGCGCACGTAAGACAGAGACAGCGACACGAACATGCTAACGTGTGACTGAGACAAGCTACGTACGTCGGCCTCCCGCTGTATGTTGTGGCAGAGCGCGTGCTGCCAGCACAGGCACAGCTCGCACTGCACCATGAGCCCGTCCTCCTCGCGGAACCCGCAGTGGCAGTTGATGATCTCCTCGCGCTTCATGCGCTCCAGCTTTATACGCTCGCCCGCTGCAGGAAACATCATGTTTAATTATTGACGACGTACAATGGGCCATGAGACGAAACAGCCTGAATACATTTTAACGATAACGGGTTTTTAGGGTTCCGTAGCCGAATGGCAAAAAACGGAACCCTTATGGATTCGTCATGTCTGTCTGTCTGTCCGTCCGTATGTCACAGCTACTTTTTTCCGAAACTATAAGAGCTATACCATTGAAACTTGGTAGGTAGATGTATTCTGTGAACCGCATTAAGCTTTTCACACAAAAATAGAAAAAAAGCAATAAATTTTGGGGGTTCCCCATACTTAGAACTGAAACTCAAAAATGTTTTTTTCATCAAACCCATACGTGTGGGGTATCTATGGATAGATCTTCAAAAAATGATATTGTGGTTTCTAATATCATTTTTTTCTAAACTGAATAGTTTGCGTGAGAGACACTTTCAAAGTGGTAAAATGTGTGTCCCCCCCCCCCCCCCTGTAACTTCTAAAATAAGGGAATGATAAAACTAAAAAAATTATATGATGTACATTACCAAGCAAACTTCCAACGAAAATTAGTTTGAATGAGATCTAGTAAGTAGTTTTTTTTAATACGTCATAAATCGTAAACCGCAAAAAACATTGATCAAAGTTACAACGAACTACAAGAACTTTTATATTATGTTACTTGCTGCTACGGAACCCTTCATGGGCGAGTCCGACTCGCACTTGGCCACTTTTTTATTTTAAAGAGTTGTATTATAGTATAGACAATCATATTATGCAAAATATTACGTGGTTTCAGGTAAAATTTTTACTGAAACAGTATTAGTGAAATGTAAGTATACTAGTTACTAGTGAAAAACATTTCTTACATTTCACTAGTACTCTTTCGATAAGTGAAATGAATTAATATTTTTAAACAAATACATATCCATGCCAGCCCTAACAGAGTCCTCCTAATATGAATAAACGCTAACACACTCTTACCCTCGCAGTAGGTTAGGGGCCATCCATAAATTACGTCACACTAATTTCATGACTTTTTGACCCCTCCCCCCCCTTGTCACAGTTGCTCACATTTGTGAGACCTCCCCCCCCTAGTGTGACGTCACATATTATGAAATTAACCATACACCTAAAAAATATTAAATTAACAGCAGATTCAAAATAAGTTTTATTTCCATTAATTGTTTTTTAATATTTATCTATACATACCAATTATTCGAGTTTGAATGTGACGTCACGAAATTTAGGATCCCCTCCCACCCCTTGTCACACAATGTCGCACTTCATCGACCCCCTCCCTTCCCCCTAACGTGTGACGTAATTTATGGATGGCCCCTTATTACCTGTGTTGCGGGTGGCATGGACGACACATATAACACATTACAATAACACCCATGACCCGAATAATAATATTTATCTGTCACATAAATATCGGCCTCGGCCGGGAATCGAACCCGGAACCCCTCGTCTCGCAGGCAACGTCGCTACCAACTAGGCTACACGGTCGTCATGAATATGTGAACATTAATAATTATTATTTCTAGTATAACTTACTCTCTGTATACATATACATAGCACACTCTTCGTTGGACTCCGACGACATTGGTATGTTTTGCGCGGGAACCCTCGGCTCCATGGTCTTCGAATCTGGCGTCCCGGACCCAGGGAAACTGGACCTCGTGTCCAAATCAGATGTCATCCCCGTCATTTCCTCATCCTCACTCAATGGCGCCTTCGAAATCGTCGCAAACACCTTTCGCTTCTCTGGCCTTCGCATAAACTCTGGCTTCGAGACTGTATGAGTGGATATCGCCGTTTCGAAGTCCAAAGTTGGTAATGGTGGCACTACGACTTTTGGTTCGATTGGGGTGCTATCAAACGAGAAATCAGGAAGGTCATCCATTGGCTCCAACTCAGGCGGCAGCTGAACAGGTTCCGGTCTTCTCACCGGCAGCAAAACCTTCGGTCTCTTCACCGTTCTATTGCCATTGCTACTACTAGCTTGTAGCGCGAACTGACGCATGATAGGCGAGTCTAAAGAACGAGGCATCTTCTCCTCTCTGGGTGTTCGCATGGGGCTCGAAGTATCTCCCCTCGGGTCGATGTTAATCTCCTTCATGTCAAGTTTCTCCTCGATTCTCTTCGGCGGCTTAATTTTAACTTTGATGATCTTATTGTCCGGCTCGTGTCGTTGTCTGGTGTCAGTTCCTGTGGGCATTGTCCTGGCGTACGCGAGGTCCAACACCTTGGGAGTGGCGCCGAGGGATTTACGCAACTCCCTGTGGTAATGTTTGATGTGCATTTGTAGTAGTGTGTTATTCCTGAAGTTCTTGAAGCAGCCTTCCGCCGGGCACCGTAGCAGGTTTTCGATCACTTGCACTTTTAAAGATCCCACGTATACTGTAATAAGGATTACTAGTTATTGGAAAGACATATCAAAAAATGAATAAATTAAAGTAGTAAAGCCAACGATTTGAAATGTATCTTATGTTTTAATATGACATTGGAAATTGTCAAATGCATAAACATAGCATGTGAATCTAAAAAAAAAGCGTACCATATCCATCCTCAAGTGTGGAGTTGTTGAAAGATATATTGCCAGATGAATCCATTATAGAAGAATCACTTGTCCCGGGAACTGGTGCTCGCTCATATTTATACTGGAATAAAAGTAACTGTGTTAATATGAACATTTATACAAAGACTGTAATGACAATTATTATGAATAAGTAGCTAGAATGCTAAAGCAGATGCTGAACAATATTATTCGTTGAACAATAATATTATTTGATGACACGTCTATGAATGGCTATGACATGTCTATGACATGGCTATGACACGTCTATGAATGACTATGACACGTCTATGGATAAAATTCGTGCGTGAGTGCGTGCTCGTATACAAACGCATCTGTATGTTGTAATGTTCTGTAATAACAAAGTGTGAAATATGCGTACAAACTATAGTTTTTAAACGTGTTATAGTCGCAGTACTGAAGAGAATTAATTAAGGCAATTTCGTCGCTTTTTTCATAGCTGGCAATACATTTCGATGCAATACCAATATAGCCATAAACATAGTATCATGCTTTTACATGGGCAGTGATTATACCACTCGCCATTACGTAGCCCATCTATCCTCATACGTTCCTACTCCCATAAACATCTAAATATCCTCACCCTGCCATCACCACTGAGCTTCCGTTTCTTGACCTTCCTCTCTTTATCACCACGTTTGAGCATCAACTTCTGCCGTTTCCGCGAGAGGGGTCTATTCAACAAGCTGCGGCTCGCGTGGCCGGTGTCTCCCGACACCCAGCCCATGCGCCTGGCCAGCTTCAGATGAACCGCGAAGTCTAGCAATGCTGGTTCGTAGCTCTTTAATGTAGGGTCCGGATTGCTCTCGAGGTAATGTCGCATGTCGGTCTTCGTGTGGAATCGACGTTTGTCTGGGCTGAAATGAAGAAATAATATTAGTATGGTAGCCCAGTTACGGTACTATAATTATTATAGACTTATTCACGGAAGATTTTGGCAGTGTATGTTTTAAGTGGTTACGAATTACGAGAATCTAAATCTACAATTCCCTTGAATAATTTAGTTTAGGACAGATTTTCTTCCGCATCTAATACTAATGCTAATATTGTACTAATTCCGATATTACCGATATTGACGATTCGATATCGGTATTTGGAATATCAGAAAAGTAGTCCGAGATTCCGATATAACGCGATTCCGAGATAAATATAATAATGAATTTTAGGCATCAAGAACTAGGTTCTTGAAAATGAATATAATTATTATATTTATACGTTTTATTTTGCAATGCAAAAATTTAATTTCACAAAAATCTTTTTTTTCTTAATCATACTGCTGAAATTTTAGCCATTTTCTTATTTTGTTGATATTAAAAAAGTTAAAACAAATGCGATGGTCAAATAAAATGACATTCTAGAATATTTTAACTATATCCATAGTTGTCTTTCACCACTCTTACTTACCTAACAAGAACAACATCCCACTTTCCTGCCGAATGACCAAAACTTCTACGGACCATAAGTTTGGTCCATCCCTCTGGTAGCCTCTTGTCTTCAACCTAAAACGAAATTAACAATAAATAATGCAATCAATAAAATAAAAGATACTTTTAAAATCATCAACTCATTGCTCATTAAATTAAACAGTTGATAGATTAACATATAACTACGACTTAAATCAAGTGAAGATAATCGACAGTTGCTTTCGGTAACAGATCGTATGAATACTTTATGTTTCATTATTTCGGAGAGCCCATTTAACTGTTATTTATGATCACTTTTATTAACCGTTTTTAAGACCCGGAGGCCGCAAAACTGAAGCCTAAAATCAGACACTCGTGTTTGCCTATAAGCCTTGCCCCCATCAACAACATGAGTTAACCCCATAATGAACAAATCAACATAAAAAGTTCACCTGCACAGTCTTCCGTGGCAAGGCAATTCTGTTGAGAACATCAATTCTATTATCCGGCTCTGTTTCAACAATAGTACCCACAGGTTCCCCGTTCACCCATCTACAACACCACTCGCCTTCCGAAGGAGTTTCAGACTCCTTACCAGGCACTTCCTTCTCAAACATCATCAATATCTCTTTCATTTCCTTCTTTATATGCTCTATTTTAGTGTTGATCTCCACCACGGATCCGGGTGGATCATCCTGTCCTAGTACCCTTATTCTTTGCGCTAACTTCAGAAGATTTTTCGATCTCTTCTTAGACTTCTTTATTTTACTTGTGCTTGGCTCTTGTTTTATCTCTTCTTTCACAATTGGTTTTTCTGAATCCTCTTTCACTGTTTCTAATTTAACTGGATCGGCGTTAAGGTCTATATCAACTTTAGATAATTCAGCATTAGGTTCTTCTTTCACTTCAGGCTGATCTGTGATTTGTGTAGTAACTTCAGGAGATTCTACACTATGTTCTGCAGTTACTTTAGGAGAACCTGCATTTAGTTCTATATTTACTTTAGGCGAATCCACATTAAATTCTGTATTCACTTGAGGTGAAAAGACATTTTGTTCTGTTTCCTCTTTAGTCGAATCAACATTCAGTTCTGTATTGAGTTTAGGTGAATCAACATGATGCTCTACATTCAAATTAGTTGAATCGGGGTTATGTTCAACATTAGCTTTAGGTGAGTCGACTGAAAATTCTCTTTTCACTTTAGGTGAATCGGGATTAAATTCTCTAGTTATTTTAGGTGAGCCGGCATTAAGATCTCTATTCAAACCATCCTCTAATTTAATAATGGCCTCCTTTATACGATCCATCACTTGTTCGTGTACAACGTCGTCAAGTTTCTCAAAATTCTGCAGCTTATCCTCTTCTTGAATCTATGATTGATAGAAAATGTAAAAAACAATTATATTGTATAGTTACAATACATGAATAATAAGACCTAGATTCAGGAATAACAATGAAACATTTATTGAGTCAAGTAGATGAATATGCCTTACCTTATCAATGCTCATTTTCCCATCTGGATCATCTGAAAGTTTTCCATCTTGATCACCAGACATATTAACATCATCGTGATCATCAGATGTATCAAATTCTGTATCAGACAGTTTTGCACTTTGTGTGTCTTCATCTGATACGTTTAATACAGATGTTTGTTCAGCTTTCTTCTTTCCTATACTTTGCAAATTTTCGGCATCATCCTTTTGAGATTGATTCTCCTTAGATTTAGATTTTCCATTATTTGCAGTCTCAACTTTTTTAATTTTCACATCTACAGATTCCTTCTTAACACCAACATTTTCATTGTTAACCATACCAATTATTGATGCAATCGCGTCTAGAAGAGTACATTGTAATAATGAACATTATCAAAAGTAGTAAAATATTAACAAATAACACAAATACACACATAGCTAATTGTCAAAGAATAATGTTATACTTACCAGGAATATCCTTCTTTTCTACTTCTGCTTTAGGTTCAACCTTGACATTCCTCTTGAGGATTCTCGGCTTCTTTGGTGTTTTAGGTTTTTCCTCCTTAACCGGCGCTTCCTTCCTGCGTTGTTTCTGTCCGATATTAAATATCTCCTTGATATTCAATTTGCGTTTCTGTTCCCGTCGCTCGCTTTTTGAGCCCAAATAATCACGTGTTGGATCAAAGAGATGTTTATGGAACACAGGCATGGGATTAACAGAAGTGCTGGGTCCAGCACCAGGTGTAGGAGATGGAGTGGAACAAGCACGAGAGTCTGAGGCATCCGTCTTGTCAGAACTTTTCAACTTCGACAACCTATTAATGCTACATTTCCAGTGGAATCCATCATCGAAAGCTATTGCATATGTACCTGTGAAGTTAACAAAGATGTTTTATTATAATATGTAATTAATATTATTATTTGAATTGATTTGATATTATGTATTCAGAAATACATTTAGTGTAACAAATAAAACTGACCCTAAAAGACTTATCAAAACAAAAACCATGTAGTTGTAGTGATTATATTTACAACTGTGATTATAAATGAAATGATAAAGTGAAATAAAAGAGCAGCCAGTTAATTACATCTACTTTCTATGTACCAAACAGTTAATTTCTTTTAATATTAGCCCCTAGAAGTAGTAAATATTTTTACAAAAAGTTAAGGCTAGAAAATCTACACAATTATATAAAACACAAAAAATGCTTGTACAGATGTCCCTTATTAATAAATAGACTTTGAAACCATCCGATTGATATGCCCCAAAATGTTTTAATTTGAAAGGCAATAATGCGAAGGTGGTTTGAGACCACTAAAACCATGCATTAGGCACATTTTAATTTTGAACTTTTTCCATACAATTTTTTTTACGCATAGTAGCACATGCCGGATATCCACTAGTGCTAAATGTTTCTCCGTCAAAATATAACCATTGCCAAGTACATTACATGAAAAGATCATGTAAATTTTAAGCATGCAACTTATAAGATTCACGAAAAGTATATTACCATCCCCTAGATCATCTAGGATGGTAGCAACAAATCTGCGATTGTCCCTCCATCGTGCTAGGCATCGCTCTCCAACTGCAAACACCAGTTTCGGTTTACCCTCAACTTTCTCCTCTTCCTTGACTGGTGTTACAATCTCCGCAGTCACCTTGGTTGCTTTCATCTTCTGAGCTTTTTCGTCTTCGGCTGATATTGAACACTTAATTTCACCGGAATTAATTTCTCCAGTCACTGGTCTCAGCCTTGGACTATTCACACTTATCCATTCCTCAGACCTAAAATTGTAATATAATCGGAGAATATAATTTCACACTTTCAACTGACTAGCTGACAGAAACAAAAGCTAAGACAGTTTTGACATTTGACACAATTTCAAAGTGATTTGTTTTTTATTAAATAATCTTCAAGTGACCCTCAAAAAAGTTTTGATTGCTAAAGATTGCAATCACAAAAATAAAACAGTTCCAGAGAAAAAAATAGAAAATTAGTAATGGATGAAACTAATTCATAAATAAATTTGAATAAAAAGAAAATTAGACTTACTTTTTGGTTAAGCTATCATAGCGAACTAACACTTCCATCTCATCATAATCAACCTCTACTATCTCAGCAGAGTACCAGCTCTCTGCAAAATCTTTCGCTTCTACTTTAGATCCAACAGATAGTGCAACACTGGTTGTTCCTTAAATTATATAAAAAAAATAGGTACAGTGATGTTTATTTCAGGCATATGACATAAACCAAAATTTGACATTTACTTTTTACCTGGGAACCCTGCAAAACATAATAGTGGAGTAGTGAGCTTTTATCAACATTAATTTGGCGTTAATTTCCATTTTAATCAGTATATAAATAAAAAAGTTATGTAATTAAACATCATCTATAATTTTTTCGACTGTGAGCAGACAGTGAAGTTTCCTGAAGTAAGTGCAGTTAATAATTTATAATAAAACCATACCTTTATCCATTGTTGAAGATGAGGTAGATTCATTATTCTTTGATAGCTTGTCAGTAGATTCATTGAATATTAAATCCATAACGCTGGAGGCAATTGCCAATGTCTCATCTTTGTCACTCTGGATGCTAGATTCAGCCGTGCTATCATCTATTTCTATCATAATATCATCTATCTTTTGAGTCTCATTTTGAATTTCCTTACGTTCGGTTTTCTTTTTGTCATGTTTTGCTATGAAATCTTTTATGGCTTCCAAATTCTCCGGTTCAGACTCCTTACTGCTTGTAGAAAGGTTTCTTTTATCATGATCAGTGTCTTCTACAGTTGTAAGTGCGTCCAGTTCATCCATTTTGGTCCACGGAAAAACTTTAGGTACTGCACCTGTGGTAGTAATACTTTATGTAGGTATTAAATATGTTAAAATTGTATCATTTATGAAAGTATTCATGCAACACTATAATTACCTTATTAAAGCATAAAGATGTACAAAGCAGATATTAAATACCAATGATCACTACTGATTGCTACTCTTCAATATCTTTAAGAATAAACAAAATATAAGAACTAAATAAATATCAGTCTCAAATTCTCCATGCTTCTCCGGAAAAAGAAATAAAAATGGGTGAATATTTCTAAGGAAGATAACTTGTCTACAAGAAAATAAATAGCTGTTTAAACTATATTATAATTTAACTATGATTTTACTTATATTTAAATTCAAGAACAAAACATTACAAAGTTTGAATACAATGATTTAATGGGTATTTTCATATTTGTTCCTAATTTCTCATATTATTTTGTTAATAAGGGAAAAGGGTGTTTTCTCATGCTACTCAGTAGACCACATGGCAGAAAGTAAACTAAATAAGTCAGAACTTTCTGAATACCATCTTTTTGCATGTGTATTATTATTTTGCATGTAAATGTAAGCTCATGATTGCATAATGTAAAAGCTGATTTTTTTTTCATTTCTTATTCAACATTTTACATAATAATAGACCTGAAAATGGTTAAAATGAAACTAATTGAGCTCTGGCTGTACAGAAGTGACAATTATAAACAATGTTGCAATCTTCTAGCAATAGTTGCATAATAATAAGTATTATTTTAAACAACTTTAATTGACTATCTTCATTATAATCAAAATTACCTTTCATGTGTATAACGAAATAAAGAAAAATAATGAATTTGCAACTAAAAAGTGCTCATAAAAAGAAAATAACACAAACAAAAGATTTATCTATTCCAGAGACTAACTACAGACAGATCGGTAAATACCTGACATCAGGACATATCTGCCCTGATAGTGGTGAAAGTCAGTCAACAAGAAGTGTCTACTGCACACATATTTATTGCGCTCAACGTCATGAGTCCGTGTAACTTTGACCCAAGTGTCGCGAACTGAAACATCTTTCGGAAACTTGTGATACGTTACTCGAACGTCCTCCTTTCGTGTAGATTTTGACTTGCATTTCGCAACACAACACTTTTTAATTACCATCTTACCAAATATTAATAAATATTGACAAATACAAGATTTGTTTACTCGAAGTTTACATAACTTTTATAGGTTATTGCTACTTGATTCCGTGATAGCAAAATACTAACCTAAACCGTTTCAATTTTAGCCAGAGTCGCGAGATTGTTCTGAACACTTATCATCACTGTATTTCTTGTTGACTAGTTTATTAAAAAGACCGCTGCAATCAAAACAATGATCACGGTAATGATTGGTTGATGTGATGACCGACGCCTCTTCTTGCTTTTTGATTAGCTATGAGATATCACCTATAATACACTTAGTTCGAATTATGCTGATAAACTCACATTTAATTTATCAATTTTTGCGCTGCGGAATTGTTGAAATTGAAGAGATTAATTTAATTCAATCAGTTTTTTAGAGCAATCACTGATTCGCAATTCGCAAGACGTCATTCAAGTCATTCATTGATAACAAGTTACTCTATGATTGACAGTGTTGCCAACTTTATTTTAACAATCCCACTAAACCCACCACTAAAAAAGGCAGAAAACCACTAAAAAACTAAAAATAAAATATAAAAATAAAATACACATACAATATCATTGCGTGCATAAGTCTATCAGTGTTACTTACATGAATTGAATTGAATTTGAATTTAACTAACGAATTGGGTAAAGATAGATCACCTTTCAGAAGAATCGGATTCAGATCGTAGATTGCGAGGAATAAATTTCTTTAGTTCCAATTTTTATGGTTCCGAAGTAAAATTGGAATCCTTATAGTTTTGTCATATCTGTCCGTCCGTTTGTCTGAAGCAAAGTGCCGCGTTAGTGCTAGAAACCTATAATTTGGCATGGCTACACATATTTATTAAAACTCCAGAATCGCAAAATAAAATATTGAAAATTATATTTTTTCAGGGTACCTCCCCTACAAGTAACATGAGGATGAATTTTTTATTCGTCCCGTACCATAGGGTACATGAAAGTGTGGTATCGTTGAAAAGGTTTTCCAAAAATATTATGAGTCTTCTAAGACGATTTTTGCAATTAGAGGTCCGTTTGCGAAATATTTGGCTTTAAATTGCATTAAGTTGGCAACACTGATGATTGATAATTTGATTGACATTACAAAAAGGCTGTACACTCTACACACGGGTGAATTCGCGAAAGTCGTAACAAGCGATGTTCCGCTTGATAAAAAAATTAATTTACTACTTTTGTAAAATTTTGTTGTGCTAACTGCTTTTATACATATTTTTACATAAGGACCTACATAAAAGGTTACATAATTTCAAGTAATTTATATAAAAAAATTGAATAACACACCCGAAACATCATTACCATTTGAAGGAAAATTGCTGATATTGATATTCAAAAATATTTTTTGAAAAATCTGCCTTGCACATTGCGTTTTTAATTTTGTACTTTGAAACAATATATAACTAAGTACATTATAACATATAATATTACGGATTCAGCACTGCAGAACTACTAAAAAACATTAATTGAAATTTTGCCACGAAAATTCGTCAACGCCATGTCACTAGCGTCAAACGTTAAATTTCTCGAATGTTTTTTGGGCTACGCAATAAAGCACCCCTCGCCTCTTCGCGTCAGTCCATCGTGAAAAGCGGAACAGGGTGCACGTCATACTGCTGTTAATAGAAACAATAATATTCACGGAAAACAACGACGTTAAATCATTTGTCCCGATTTTTAATCATCTCCATTTAATTGAATAACAAGGTATGTATTAATACTACAATTCTTTTATTACTCCATACATAAGTGTCATAAAAACAGGGCTTACAATGGTGGCATGTGTTCTTAAAGTAAAATTAAATACCCGGGTTTTTAGCGAAAAACGACATAATCGTCATTACCATTAACGTCATTACCATTTGTTTTTCTGTGAATGGTAATGATTTTGTGTAATTGGTAATGACGATTTTGAAAGCAAGTTTGATTAAATGAGAGGTTAAATTTTTTCGGGGAAACCTTTACTAAAGGATAATGAACTAAGCAGATCAACGGCTTATCATACCTAACGTATTTTGCTAATTTCACCAAATGCTACTTGTAATCTTGACTACTTGGCATTTAAAACGTACGTAGTAAGTACGTTAATTAATATAAGCTACAAGTGATTGGTAAAAACATACATAACTTTTTAATTTTGCTCTTTTTACTCAGATAAATTATGGGTACAAAATCTAAAGCAATGGACCGGTTAGAGAAACAAAAAATTGCAGCACGAAAGAGATTATCTGATATAAAAGGAGATCCTGTTTTGTACGAGTTACAGAAAAACAAAGAAAGAGATAGATATATAAAAAGGAAAAATGAGAAAAAGATCAAAAGTATTAGTGAAGAGTCTTCGCGCAATCAAAGACTAATAAGGAAGAAATGGCGCGAAGCTTCCAAAAGATACAGACAGAAAAAAAAGGAAGAGATACATAATATGCCTACAATTCCTGAAGCAGTGTTTATTGAAGCACGTGAAAAAGAAAAAGATGAAATCGGTGAAGGCTCCTTAGATTCACTAACTACTCCAAAATCTCCGGAAAACTGTGACATAAAGATCAGAAATATAAAACATACAGAAAAGAAGAAAAGGAACATGCTATTGCAAGTCATTAAAAAACTTTGACAGCAAAACAAGCTATTGAAAATAAAGTTAACACGCTATCAAAAAACAAAATTGACAGAAAATAAGGATAAAAACAAAAAGGACTTAAGATTTAGAACAGTAATATGCAAAGAAAATATTAAAAAAAATATAAGACTCCAAAAATTAGAAGCTATAGTTAGAGAATTTTATCTTAACGATGAAAATAGTACAATAGGCACTGGAAAAAAAGAATATATAACCAGAGGAAAACAACAAAAGCAAAAGCGCTATATGAAGAGCTCCCAGAAGATTTTGCACAAAAATTTCATGAAAAAGAATGGGTTGAAAGTGAGCTACACTTTTTTTTGCAAATATAGACCATTTTGGGTATTATCACCAAAAATTTCTCAAAGAGACAAATGTATCATACACGAAAATATAGACCTAAAGATTGAAGCCCTTAAAAAAGCTCAAATAATAGATGAAACAAACTCGGGTGCTGTAGTGAGTAATCTATGCTGTTCAGTATATGAAGATAAGTGTCTAAAACGCGAGTGTGAATTTTGTAAAAATAAAGTTATTCAGATAAAAGAATTTGGAAATGATGTGGAAATAATATATCAGAAATGGAATCGTACGAGAGAAACCATCAGAACAAAGATGGGACTAAAAACTTCAGTAATTATGAAAAAAGAGGACGTCTCCGCTAAACCACGTGAAATAGTGAAAGCTTTAAATGAAAGCTTACCAGCTTTTTTTGTTCATTGTTTTAGAATGAATAATCAATACACTCAGATGAAAAAATTGAAGGACTCGATGCCCGTAAACGCAGTTGTGATACACGCCGATTTCTCCGAAAATTATGCCCTGAAATTCAGTAGGGAAGTACAATCGATGCATTTTGGTGGTACGAGAAAGGCTGTTAGCCTCCACACGGCAGTTATATATACATTCAATTTTCATAGTAGCTCGATAACACCAACATCGGTTTGTTCAGCAAGCACTTGCCTTAGACATGATGCTTCAGCTGTTTGGGCACATATCACTCCGCTCATACAAAAGTCTTTAGAAATTAATCCATTTATAGATACGATACATTTTCAAACTGATTCAACGGTTTCGCAGTACCGTAATAAATACATTTTTTTTATGATAAGCGAACTAACGAAAGACTTTCCCCAAATAAAGAAGATAACATGGAATTATACAGAGGCTGGTCACGGCAAAGGTGCTCCTGATGGAGTAGGTGCTACAATAAAAAGGACCGCTGATTCAATCGTGAATCACGGCGAAGATGTAGGGAATTACGAGATATTCATGAGTGTAATCCGCCAAAATGTGGAAAACATCGCCATATTTGATGTAACTGAAGAAAATATTATCGAGAAAGAAAAAAGATTTCCAGACAACTTGAAACCTTTCAGGGGCACCAATGCCGTACATCAGGTGCTATGGCAGAAAGGATTAATAAATGAAATAAATCTAACATTCCGGAAACTGAGTTGCTTCAAATGTTCTGCGGGAGCAATATGTGCACACGGAAATCATCTAGGCTTTTTACCATTACATACACAATCGATGATGGAGCCGCCTGTTATTGTGGACAGGAAATATGTTTCTCTTTTATCCACAACAAAAAAGCAGTATTTACCACTGGGAAATATAACAAATACCCCAACTATAACTGTCCAAAATGTTCCTTCAAATATAAGAATTTTATCAAATAAATTACTCACAATCAAGAAATCATAATTATTACATTTACTCTGAATTTGAGATTGACGTTTCAAAAGTCTTTATTATAATCAGATCAAAGTTTAAACGGTGGCTATTGATTACCAAAAATTTGATATAAGAAAAAGTTAAATATTTCCGTAAATTACGAAAATAAAAACGATTATTTTATGTTATTAAAGTGATTCGTTAATACAATGTGTATTTTATGTTAAACTAGTTGACCCGGCAAACTTGTAGCGCCGAATAACTCTCCCTCTCCTATTCCTTTCTCACATCACTTTTCCATCTCCCACTCCCCTTATAATAATTGTTTATTACATAAGTTATAAGACTTAATTTGCTTTTTGTCATTACCATTAACAAGAAATCATTACCGTTAAATAAAAATCATTACCATGCTGCTCATATCATTACCATTTCTTATAAATTATTTTACGACCCAATAACTTTTGATTTGCATAGCGAATTTTGAGGACTATTGCAGGTTTGGAAAGTAAATTTTATGTGCTAATTTTTTTTAAGGTTTTGCACGCATTTCCACATACTTTTTAAAAAAACCAACAAAATCTTACAAAAACGCGAATTCACCCACAGGGTGAATTCGCGTTTTTGAATTATTTTGGTGTTTTTTTTTAAAGTATATGGAAATGCGTGCAAAACCATGAAAAAAATTAGCACATAAAATTTCCTTTCTAAGCCTACAAAAGTCCTCAAAATTCGTTAAGCTAATCAAAAGTTATTGGGTCGTAAAAAAATTTATAAGAAATGGTAATGATATTGAGCAGCCTGGTAATGACTTTTATTTAACGGTAATGATTTTTTGTTAATGGGAATGACAAAATTTAATGTTATTCAAAAAAATTTTAAAGCCGTGTGTATTATAGTTATGTCTTTATGTTGCATATGAAGATAAAAAATGTCAAGCTAAAACCACTAATTAGAGTATTATTGGTAACGAGATGGGCAGTAATAAATTACGCAATTCTAAATATGAATTATTAGTTCATGGAAATAAAATTACCTCTGGTAAAGGGGGGCATATGAATTTGAAATTTTGTGGGGAATGTCTGTTAAAATTATAATTAATATAAAAGATGTGATAGTCCCTTATTTAGCTAGGTTAGTAAATAAATGTGTAAATCTAGATACTTTCCCAGATCTAACGAAGTACAGAAAGATCATACTGATTTTTAAATCTGGGGACAAAACAGGCCTTAATAATTACAGACCTATTTCTATTTTACCTACGGTCTTCGAAAATAATTAAGTTAAATTAAACGCTGAAGCACTTCACCGCTTGTAATTTACTCCACCCTGAGCAATACGGTTTTACCGAAAGCCGTAATACAACAAATGCAGGTGCTAGGCTTCTCAAACTTATCTTTGAGACCTGGGAGAATTCACAAAATCCCATAAAGGGTGTTCTGTGACCTGTCTAAGACGTTTGATTGTGTTGAACACTAAACATTACTACTTAAGCTACTACTACAGCATCAATAACAATTCACTTAACTTGATTGTGTCGTACTTGACGAGTAGAATCCAATGTGTTAGTATAAATGATAACAAGTGATCGAGATCTCAATCTGTGATGGGTGTACCACAGGGGTCGTTTCTGGGCCCCTTCCTTTTTCTAGTATACTTAAATGATCTGCCGTATTAAATTAAGAAATATGCAGACATTATCATAGTTGCTGATGTCACTTCTTTTATATTTAAGACGAATAGAAATAAAATAAATGGCGATGTAAAAGTTCTCAGGTTTGTTTGTCACACCGGTTTACTACAAATAATTTACAGATAAATGCTAAAAAACTAAGTATATTGAATGTTTGCTACCGAATGGAATAATACGAGACAGTCCCCTTTAACACGTACAGCAGTACCAAGCGCGTCATTTCACTCTGAGACCAGTAAAAAAAGTCCGGTTTATATTTGTGAAATTATAACTATGGAAAAATCTACGGTTTTCTTGGGTGTCACCTTAGATTCTAAACTACAATGGGGCAATCATAATTATATCGGCTTAGTCAGTTTATGCCATTAGTTTATTTTGCACACTTTCATAGCCTCATGTCCTATGGTATATTGATATTATTGATGTGGGGTGCAGAGGCTGACATTGATGCGATATTTGTTTTGCAGAAAAAGGCAATTAGGACCATCTATAAATTAAAATTACGCCACTACCTGCGGGAGAGATTTAAAGAAATAAGCATATTAACAGTAACATCTCAATTTATTTACAATTATATTTTATTCATAAAGAAACAACGGCGGTTGGTTCAAGCAAAATAGTGATACGCAAAATCATCAAATTTGAAACAGACATACAGGATTCTTTTCAACTACGTAGAGTACAACGTTCTTTTGAGGGGCTCTATGTACGTTTTTACATTAAATTACCTAAGTACATGATTTACTTATTCAAATGTATAAGAGATCTCTGAAATCCCAGCCAGTAGGCAAAGGATATTATAGTATAAATGAATATATTATTGACAAAGATGCATGTAAATTAGTAATGCATCCAGTTCCGCGTCAGTTAGAACATCTTGTGTAATAATTTCATTATTTAAAAAGATGTGCTGTGGAGTTTCTTTACGGATTTTCTTCTCCATGACAAAGCACCGTTCCGAAATGCTGTTAGATTTAAAAAATGACGTTCATAAGTGTATCAGTGATATCGACATGAATAAAAGATTATTTCATCTTATTTCATTACATTTTTTGGAACGAAGTTCCTTAACGCGCGTTGCGAAAGGGGGCTAGGCGGAAAATTTGGTAACGAAAAGTTGTAACGACACTTTTTGCCATCATTAGTCGTCACAACTCGTGCGGCGTCGTTACATGTCGTGTGGCGTGCGCATGTTTCTCTGTCTGTCTCTCTCTTATAGAAAGCAAGCCAGATATTTTCGTTTCTTGCAGTAAGTACTAGGATAGCAAAAACATGCAGCAAGTGTGCCAAAACAAATCTGGGATATTAAATTTCTAATCGGCTTTGTTCACCTAGTAGCTTGCTACTAACGAGGACACTTTAATTTATTTTTCTTTTCAGATAATTTTTTTCAGAAACTTTTCTTTATTTTCTTTTCTTCTTATCTCTTTCTTTGTTCTCCTCTTCGTACAATGCACCATCTCCTCTGATTTCGGTTTATCTCCTCCGTCTAGCAATTTTTTGTTTCTCTTATCGGTTTTTGCCTTTATTTGCATTAAAATTTCGTTTATAATTTATTTTACTAAAAAGATATTGCAAAATTAAAAAGTTTTGTAGATTCTTTACCAACAACTTGTAGCTCAAATTTAATTTACAACACACATATCAAGAATTTATCGTTCAAAAAGAAATTGCTAGGTCTCATTACTCAATCAAAATTGATTTCAAAATCTCCAATCGTCATTACCATTCACACAAAATCATTCCCATTTACAAAAAAACAAGTGGGAATGATGCATATGGTAATGATATTTTTTTCTTTTTTGCTTAAAATTCATTTTGTTAATCATTAATTTATGAACTCTTTGTGCCAGTGAAAATCATGTTCCTATAACACATACGTGTGGAGTATTAAAATTTATGTATAATTTATATTTACCTTGTAAGTCCAGTAAATGGCGATGATTCAAAATCGGGACAAAGTACTGAACGTCGTTGTTTTTCATGAATAAAAGTTGTTTCTCCATGCAGCAGTAAAAAATTGGCCTGTTCCACTTTTTACAATGGACCAGACGAGGAGAAATGAGGGGTACTTTAAAGCGTAGCCCAAAAAACATTTGAGAAATATAACGTTTGACGGTACTGACATGGAGTTGACGAATTTTCGTGACTAAATTTTAATTGATGTTTTTTACTAGTTCTGCACTGCTGATTCCATAATATTATATGTTATAATGTACCTAATTAAATATTGTCTCAAAATATAAAATTAAACACGCAATGTGTAAGGCAGGTTTTTCAAAAAATATTTTGGAATATCAATATCAGCAATTTCCCTACAAATGGTAATGATGTTTTGGGTGTGTTATTCAATTTTTTTATATAAATTACTTCAAATAATGTAATGAAATATGTGGGCGCTTATGTAAAAATATGTATAAAAGCAGTTTCTAAAATAAAAAATTATAAAAGTAGTAAATTAAATTTTTTATCAATCGGAACATCTTTTTTGTGACTTTGGCGAATTCACCCCACACGCTCTTCAAGCCTCAACAGCACAGATTAAATAATTAAATAATACCATAGACATAGAATAAACAATACAAGTTCTATATGAAACTTAGAAATGCAATCAAGGTGGAAAATCTGTGTAGTAAGTTATAACTGGTATTTGCAATTAATTAAATGAAACTAGTGATGGGCAACTCGACTAACTCCACTAAACTCTTTGGGCGAGTAACCCAAGTAACGTTTTAACGTGCTCGAGTAAACTTGGCTCACTCAGCTCAGCGACGGCGATCGTTCAACTCGGTCTTACTCCGCCGTAGACATGGGCGGTAAAAACTATAAATAGTTTCAATAACCCTTTAATTGCATAATACCACAAATACGGTATCAGGTGTTACAAAAACTGTTTATTGAGAGAAACCATTTATTCGTGAATACGAGGTATTGCGCGGTAAGGTATGAAAACGTGGTATAAACTATAAACAGTTTCAATATTTCAATAAACCTTTACTGGTATAATACCACAATTATTTCATTTAATCAGTTATTTCGTATACCGACATTACTGAGAATAAGCGTATACCAATGATACCGTAAACCTGATATACCGAGTACACATTTCAATAAATGGTTATTAAAATAAACAGTTTTAAAACCCTTTACGACCGACTTTACCGAGAATATGAGAATACCGATGATACCAGATATACCGAGCGAACGTTTCAATAAATGGTTATTAAAATAAACAGTTTCAAAACCCTTTATCCTTAATACCGACTTTACCGAGAATACCTATGATACCAAATATACCGAGTGAACGTTTCAATAAATGGTTATTAAAATAAACAGTTTTAAAACCCTTTATCCTTAATACCAACTTTACCGAGAATATGAGAATACCGATGATACCTGATATACCGAGTGAACGTTTCAATAAATAGTTATTAAAATAAACAGTTTTAAAACCCTTTATCGGCGACAATACCAATACATAGTTGTGGTATTACGAAAACGCGTACCGACCCATGTCTACTCCGCCGCCGTCGCGCGTCGCGTCACTACTAAAAAGTTTTATTTGCTTTATTAGTCTATCCACGTAGTACAATATTTCTATAAGTACTCTGTGTTCTGTCCCTGGGATTATCTATGGTTATGGTTCATACTTTTGTGTTTGTGATTTTGTGCTGTTTCTGTTTGGCGTTTTGTCGATAACATTATCAATAGAATAATTTCGCCATATGATTAAGAAATGGATTTAGCTAAATCCTTATTTAGCTCGCGGGACCATGTAGGTTACGTGGGGCGCGAGGATCACGAGCGTAAGATCAGTGCAGCATTAGCTGACGATGACCCCGAAGACATGATCGATGCAATTCGTGGCATGAACGTTGCTGATGAACTACTTCCATCGCCTGGAGGTCCCTTCTCCGCACTCACAGCAAGTATGGTGCCTCAAGATATCATGGCTAAATTGGCCCAACCTGAATCCGAGGGTCACGGAGGTCTTCCCGACTACAGATTTGATGAATTTGGGTTTTGTGTGGATGAAGAAGACGGACCTGAACCCACTTCTAACAAGCTACTTGCGAACGTGTTCATTGAAGACGACCAACACCGCCTAGAGTGGGAGTTCTACAGTAAGGAAATAAACTTCTCAGACCGTGATAATAAGCTTGAGAAGTCCGACAAGCTGCAGAAAATGGTCAAAGACGGTGTTCCTCACTCTCTTCGCCCTCAGGTCTGGATGCACCTTTGCGGTGCTAATAAAAAAAGAGCGACGACAGAAATCACATATCATGAGATTGTGCGTGCTTCAAGTGATGATGGTTTGGTAACGAGTAAGCAAATTGAGAAAGATTTGGTTCAGATACTGCCTAATAATGTATGTTTCTCTCACCCTACAAGCACTGGAGTGCCGAGGTTAAGGAGAATCTTAAGAGCATTAGCTTGGCTATACCCTGACATTGGCTACTGTCAAGGCACAGGAATGATTGCAGCTTCTTTGCTGCTATTGATGGAGGAGGAGGAAGCATTCTGGATAATGTGCACTACAGTGGAGGATCTCTTGCCCGCCTCATATTATTCCTCAACGCTTATTGGTATCCAAGCTGACCAGAAAGTTTTAAGAACCCTTATATCTACATACTTACCTGGCATTGATCAAGTTTTGAATGCCCATGACATTGAGCTCTCTTTGATCACCATGCATTGGTTTTTGACTCTTTATGCCAATGTTGTACATATGAAAATATTACTCAGGATATGGGATCTTTTTTATTTGGATGGCTCCATAGTTCTATTCAAAGTCACGCTTGCTATGCTCAAAATAAAAGAAAACAGATTTACCGAGATATCAAATTCTGCACAAATTTTCAATGCCTTGTCTGACATTCCAGGAGAAATAGATGATGTAGATCTTCTGGTAAAGACTATAGATGAAGTTTGTGGTGACACATTAAGTCCAGCACTGATTGAAACACACAGAAGGAGGCATTTGGCTTACCTTATGGCTGATCAAGGAGCCTTGGTTGGTAATCCAAGTGCTGCCCCCAATCTGCCCAAACAACAGCTACAAAGGCGTCAGATTAAAAGAAGTAAATCTGTCATTCAGACCATACTTTTTGGAGATGATAGCAACAATGAGGATGCTGTTTCAAAGAATGTAAAACAGACAGAAATTTTAGTAGATCTCAGAGAAGCCATCCTGCAAGTAGCTCGACATTTTGTTGCTCTGGAGCCACAGCTGGCATCTGAAGTTCAACTAACAGCAGATTACACCATGCAGAGTCATGCAGCAGACAGAGAAAGATATGTCAATGTTTCTAGAAGTAAGAGAAGGAGGGCGAAAGCTTTGCTGGATTTTGAAAGAAGAGATGGAGATGAACTGGGCTTCAGGAAAAATGATGTCATAGAAGTCATAAGTTCTAGAGATGAACACTGTTGGACTGGAGAATTAAACGGTCTAAGGGGCTGGTTCCCTGCAAGATTTGTTAAATTGTTAGATGAAAAGGGTGTTAAGTACAGCAGAGCTGGAGATGATTCAGTTACAGAAAAAGCAGCACACTTAGTGAGAGGAGTTTTAGCTCCGGCCTTCAAAAGAGTTCTTCTACATGGCATTAAAAGGCCAAGCTTCCTAGATGGGCCATGCCACCCTTGGCTATTCATAGAAGAAGCGTCATCCAGGGAAGTTGAGAAAGACTTTAATTCTGTTTATAGTCGGTTAGTATTATGCAAGACATATCGCTTAGATGAAGATAGCAAAGTTCTTACACCAGAAGAACTTTTGTACAGATGTGTTCAAGCAATTAATCTCTCCCATGATAATGCTCATGCGCAAATGGATGTCAAGTTACGCACACTGATCTGTATGGGATTGAATGAAGAAGCTCTGCATCTATGGCTGGAGGTCCTATGTTCCTGTGTAGATGTTGTCCAGAAATGGTACCATCCATGGTCATTTATCAATTCACCAGGGTGGGTCCAGATTAAATGTGAATTGAGGATTCTTTCACAGTTTGGATTTAATCTGAATCCTGACTGGGAGTTGCCTTTGAAGAAAGACACACAAAATCAACCCTTAAAGGAAGGAGTCCGCGATATGCTTGTAAAACATCACCTATTTTCATGGGACCTGGAAACATAAATCTATGACAAATTACCAATTTCATAAAATTTGAATTGTCAATTGCAATTTCTCTTACTATTGCCGCTTTCTTACATCAAATTAATAATTTAATTTAAGAATAAATGTACTTATATTAAGTTAGTTTAAAACGATTTCATTTGTTAAAATTGATCTCTTTGTATTACATTCTTAAAAGTATTATGGATTCTAGAAACTGTCTTGATAATGTTGTTATCATTGTTTAATGATGTGAATTGATGTAATTTATCTTGATCTGTTTTGAAAATGTTATAATCTATAGTTTTTATTTGCATTCAATATTCATTACCATTATGATTCACAACAAATCTGTTACTATTATTCTTTGTAGTTCCATAGCCTCTATTGCAAAGTCCGATTAATAATATTATTGGGAACCTTCTTAAGTTCTATTTTATCCTCAAATTCATAAATAATATTTTTTTAATTAGGTAATTTATGTAATATGCACATAATTTACATTAGTTTATTTGCTAAAAACAGTTCATGTAAATATGTATTTAGTTTTCACTATAAAACATGGCCTACTTTGTAACATACCTAAATAAAAGGCACCTAAGTGTAAAGTACCTACAGTAGCCGCGCGAGTTGAATGCAGAGCGATTATATACGGCCGGTCTCAATAATGTACTAACAGATGGAAGACTGTAGATAGGGCTACCATTAGTATGATAACTGTCATATTTGTAAATTTTTCAGACGCAAAAATTGACAAATATGACAGATAACATACTAATGGTAGCCCTATCTACAGTCTTCCATCTGTTAGTACATTATTGAGACCGGCCGATACAAAAACTGCATTCAACTCACGCGGCTACTGTAGTAGGTAGGTATAGGGATTGATTTTATTGTTATGTTCATTGTTTATATTAATTATTGTTTATATTTATTAAATTTTTCTATAAATGTTATCACACCGCTGTTGTATTATTTGCAGTTACTTGTATTGAGACTGTCGCTTGTTAAATTTATTTTGTTTTTAATATAAATGTTGTAAATTTTTTTGTTTTTTATTTGTACTTTAACCCAAATGATTTTTGAAGTGACATTTCTATGTCGACGATGCGCTAGCAATATGCATGAAACAATCTCGATTCATCAAACATTTTTAATGTTTACCTATACCTTTTTTGATATTTTGAATGCTGTTGGCCTTATAGTAAGAGAGCTACTGAACCATTTGACTAACCCGTTTCCCATAAAACTAGAAATTTATTTATTTGTTTATTACAAAATCCGCAGCTTTTTTACAATTTGAATACAAACCAAAAAATACAAAACAATTAAGCATATAAGATACATTTGTATGAAAGTAATTATTTTTTGTATGGCAATACTGAAATTTATTTCCACTAAAGTGTCTGTAATCTGTAAGATTAAACAATCGCTCTATACATTTGAATGATATCAAATCAGACTAGAGCCTCAAATTATACATAGAAATATACTAATTGTTAAAAATATACGAATTGCTCTCCCAATGATAACTTTGCTATGTTCTGGCACATTGTATACTTGCAACCCTCAAAAAATGGGTTAGCAATTATTTTTTTACACTTAAACATATGTAAATTACAACATATTAAAATTGTAGCCTTGTGGGAGTGGGATAAAAAAAATTTGCATTTTCAAAAATTTAAGGGACCATGACGCAACCACGAGATGCCTGCCAGAACGGTACTTTCTTAATTGACTGATAATAAAATATCATATTTAATAAATTTCTAGCTTTGTGAGAAATGGGTTAGTCAAATGGTTCAGTAGCTCTTAGACTATTAGCAGCCTTTACAGCTTCACCATCACGATGGGCCATCACGCCATCTCACAAAGGGCGAATGAAATGGAAATCTATTTCCTCTTTTGGAGGGTTTCATCTACAATGTGTAAAAACATGCCGATCTCTAGATACGGGGTCCTTACCGAGACCCACAAGACACCTTCTATTTTCTGATGTCTTATGAGCTTAATAGGTCAAATACAGTGGGGCGCATACGGTATCTATTTAGGGTAAGGGGAGAAAGAGATCAATCAGTGGGGTGTCATCACTTCGTCAATCAATTACAAAACCGTCGTCGATAAGTCCAATAATTTTGCTTGTCAGGTTGCAGATAGTCTTTCGACTCGAATGTCTCTCTGAATAACAGATTTCTTCACGTAGGTACTGCGGTGCGCCTGACAACCAGCACTCAGGGAGGGCGCTGCGCATTGTTGTTGGCGTGGGGCATGCGCATGCTAGGAGACGTGATAACGGTTAGCGGGATATCGTCGGCTCGTCGCAGTCGGTCCAGCTGGCGTAGCATGCCGGCGCAGTGGCAGACAACTCCCTTGTGGGACACCACGGCACCGGCTGCGATGGAACGCTCCGTTGAATGAGAGTCTTCTACCGCTACTCTGAAGCTCCGTTCATCCAGGAAAATGGAGAGAACTTTGACGGAATTTCTCGGCGCTGAGTCGCCGAGGTCTGAGAGAGAGATGCGCGTCGGGTGCTTTCTGGGGAGGAATTTTCTCGTTTACCACTCCTGGGGATAGGATCGTATACTTTTATGCTCCCCGATACGCAAACAAGTGTATTATGTTTTAATAATGTTGTAGTTTATCTTTTTCTAATCGACTGTTATAAAAATTCAACCTCACGTGATCCATCTTCAGGTACCTTTCGACGCTTAGCCTCCAGATGTAATATATTTTCTTGGCCTTACTCATTTTTTACCTACTCTGTAACATGAAAAGTGACATAACATAACAATCTTAACATTACATAATCTGTGGACATAACCTAAAATATATTAAAACTACAATAGGATTTAATTTAATGTATATTTAATTTGTTTATTCAGTTATTTCTTAAAGAAAATCATCGAGTAAAAATGAATTTAAACGGCACTTCAAATCTAGCAAAGTTTATATGGAAATCTCAATCAGTTCCTGGTTTTGGTGTAAGTCATTTTCATACTAAAACTATTTTATTAATATTGGTCGATATTTATTGTATTGCATGATATTTTCAGATGTAAAGATGTAATATTTGTAACGTGTTCTTAATCTCATTCTCATCACAATTTTCATCCCTCAGTTTCTACAAGTTCGTAATAAATGGGCAAACTGGCTTATGATAAGAGATGTGAAAAGGAGGCGAATGAGCGCCGAGAATTACCTGGAAAGAACAAGGGTCAATGCATTACGTAAAAATGATATTTTGCCCGTAGAAATCAGAGAAATAGCTGATAAAGAAATAAACAACTTTGAATGGAATGCTTCCCCAATGAGAATCAATAATAGATGTGTTGTCACTTCAAGGTATTATAAGCAGTTTATTATCAACTAGCACTTTGCCAGTGTTTTCTGGGATAATAAGTTTATTTTATTTATTAAGTTTACCAATGGTAGTTACATTTTATTAAATCTTAAATCTAATCCCTAAAATAAACAAAACAATAAATGTAGCACCACTTAAAGGTAAACATCACATGCAAGTTCTCCATATCCTGTTCCAGATCATGGTCGAACTGTGCTAAATTTCATGAAGATCCATTCAATTTTATGAAGATCCGTTCAGTAGTTATTGCATGAAAGAATAACAAGCATCCTCGCAAACTTTCATATTTCTAATACATAATATTAGGATATATTATTTTATCAATTTATTAAGCTCAACTTTTAATTAGCGATTAGAATGTTTGAAGTTGGTTTCGACATAATGCAAACTTTGGTGATCTGGAAAATATATTACTATGAACAATGAAGATATTAAAATCATTAATTGTCCATGGTTCTACTGCTGTCTTAATAACACTACTATAATTATATTCCAAAAGCAAATAAGAAAAAAAAGTCCTGTACCAATTACCACTACCCAATAACACTACAATTATAAGTGGCCATTTTAAGGATTATCTTTTTAATTTTCAGACCCCGTGGGATTGTCAAGGAGTGGAGAATGAGTCGTATAGTCTGGAGGCACTTGGCTGACTACAACAAACTGTCTGGAGTGCAAAGAGCCATGTGGGGCTAGTTGTAGGATTGTAGTGATTAATTTATTTAGTATGTGAATGTTTGATTTTAGCAATAAATAGTAATACAATACGTTACTGGTATCTTTTAATGGATTTCTATATTTAACTCATTAATCATGTATTTTTCAAAACCCATATAAACATATTTTTTTCATCTACCACCATTTCGGAAATGTGTTTTGTCATAGAGAAATAACAGGGCAAGAAACTCCTGTATATATTTTTGTCTATTATATTACCTTTGCTATTTAAGTATTAACAAGTTTTATAGAAGATCATACTAAATAAAACCAAGTTCAGATTACACAGTGGATCTCTTTATGAAAATTATACTTTATCAGCTGTGGTGTCACAATACAAATTGGATAATGTTATGTTGTGTATAATATTATGATAGTTTTCCTAAGAGTGACATCCACAATATTAATACGAACAAGGTTTAACTGATTGTACCAAATTTTAATCTTTGTAAAACTGGTGACTTCATCATGGGTACATGTGTAAAAATTATATATATAAAATTCTCGTGTCACGGTGTTAGAAGTTGAACTCCTCCGAAACGGCTCGACCGATTTTGGTGAATCTTTGCGTGCATATCGACTAGGGTTGAGAATCGGACATCTATTTTTCATCCCCCTACCCCTAAAAAATTTTTGGCAGAATGTTTGCCCGGTCAACTAGTATATTATAAAATTCCATTAAAATTGACAGAAATGCCATACTTTATATTTAAAATCCATAATTAATGCATTCTTGTAACGAAAGGGTATTAAAAATTAATTATTATTTTAAAGGACTGCTTGGATGTGAGCTATAAATATATGTAGATTGTAGTAAGTGCTATCAGCTGTAATAGTGAGTAGGAAAAAACCACCTTGGTAGTCTTGCTACTTCTTCTCCAAGGCCCTCTCACAGTAGGGCCTCGCTATAGGTAAGCATTGGCATATCTTCCATGACAGATTATTTTCAGTGTTTGTAAACCAAATCAATTTTGAATAAATTATTAAAATTTTTTACACCACAATGATAATGTGATAAAAAACTAACATAATTATCAATGTTTGTCACCGATTTTTTGATAAGTGCCTCTCAGGCTTCAATCAAGCACATTTATTTGACCCACTACAATATAAAGTTACTCTATGTCCACTATGGAGCACGGGTATATCCTCTCGAGGCCTAGCGCATGCATACTCCATCACGCTACTCCAATGCAAGTTGGTGGTATTACAAAAACAAAACAAAAAATTTGTATCATAATTATTAACATTAGGTGTAATTTATAACATTTAAATAAAATTGTCTTGAATAATTAAAGCATGATTTCATTGAAAAAAGATATTTTTGATGTTTTGCATATTAATTTCATATTGGTAACATATTTTTAAAATATTGTTACATAAATGCCAATAAAAAATACATTGATTTCTTTTTTATGTTACAGATAAATTTTAAATTTCAACTTGGATTATTTGAAATTCCAAAATTTGGTGTGGTACTAATTTAGTAAAATGAAACGAGAGTTTTTTAATTATTTTCTATTTTTATAAAATTTTCCTTAAAACTAAAGAAGCTTCATAAAGCTCACTATGGAATAACACCAAAGCTTTCAATAGCTTTTTAGTCAAAAAGACCTGAAACAAACAAAATAATTGATTAATATTAAATTAATAAACATCAACTTAATTTCAGTTTCGAAAATATTTCTCAGTAAAAATATTTTCGGTCATCTTTATTCCGAAGCTAATACATGTATAAATATGACATCATTGAAATAATCTAAATTAAATTGTATTGATCACTAGCGGCCGGTCTCATTAATGTACTAACAGATGGAAGACTGTGGATAGGGCTACCATTAGTATGTTATCTGTCATACTTGTAAATTTTTCAGACGCAAAAATTGACAAATATGACAGATAACATACTAATGGTAGCCCTATCCACAGTCTTCCATCTGTTAGTACATTATTGAGACCAGCCGTAGAATGATTGATATCTTTATTAACATGGCTGTTAACTTATTTCAAAACAAATGAACTGCATTTTTTAAGTTACATTGTCACTTCTTGATCATCAATTTGCATTAAACCATTAGGTATCAGTGAGATTTTTAATGGTGTATTTAAGTTTCAGCAGATATCAATCAGACTGTCAAGTCAACATTAATATAACCATTTTGTAATTTCTATCCAATCTATTAAATTAAAGTGTACATACCGAAGCCCATGTCATCATCAGATTCTTCAGGCTCTTCTTCCTTCTTCTCCTCCTTGGCGGCTTCAGCGGCCGGCGCGGCGGCGGACGCGGCAGCGGGGACGCCGGCGGCGGGCGCAGCGCCCACACCGGACCCAATGTTGGTGATCAAGTCTCGCACATTCACACCCTCCAGCGCCTTGGCGAACAAACCTGGCCAGTACGGCTCAACGTCAACGTTGGCGGCCTTTAAGATCGTCGAGATCTTCTCACCCTATAAACATTGATTTCACTAAAATGAGAAAAAACTAATCGAATGCGTAAAATATATTGTTAGGAAAGAAGGATTATAACTCTGAATTAAATGGGCAACTGTTATATACCGGAAAATCCTGTAAATTACAAGATGTATGTGGATGGAAAGACCACAACATAACCTTTCAAAGATGATAAAAATTAAATATTTGATACTCACGGTTACGGCGATATCATCATCAACAAGGATGAGAGCGGAGTACACACAAGCTAATTCAGCCTTTGATGCCATTTTAATGTTATTTGAACGTGCAAGTCGCCAAAAGGCCTTAGCTCCGAGAGAACAAGCACGTTTGAGCTTCCGAATGAAAGAGAAAAAGAAAAAGTTAAAACGTCATAAACGTCAAATTACTACATCAAAAACACGTTTTGACATGAGCTGTCAAGTCCACAGAGTCACAGTCATGGATATATTACTTTTACTGGTTATGTAACTTCATAGTGGTACCTGAAGGTCGATGACATCATATCAGAATGATCATTTTTGTATTGTGTCCATGTTATGTACCTACCTATTGGTTGAATAGTTATTCTGTTATGACATCATCCGTCTGCAAGTACAGGCTCTACGAAGTTATATATCCAGTTAGAGTAATATATCCATGGTGCAATTATCATTCAACCACAGACAATCCTCTTAGTTTGACCATGGATATATTACTCTAACTGGATACGTAACTTCATAATGGTACTGAAGATCGATGACGTCATAACGGAATGACCATTTTTGTATTGTGTCCATGTTATATATAGTCCCAGGATATACCATTCAATTGTGATTTTTTATAATGGTATAAAAACATCTACCACATACCGTACTATAGGTGTACCAGAATCTCATGGCATTTTTGACAAGCAGAAAAAAGGGTTTTTAATATGGCAATGAAAATTATTAAAACTATATCAAATTGTCAAGTCAAAAAAAGAGTTGTATGGATTTTTTTTCTTTTTGAAAATGATGATTAATTTCGACTTAATACCGAAAAAACCTTTACAATCACAAACCAGAAATATTATTTTCAATGTTTATCGAAAAACTTGTGAGAAAAAAGGTGTATTTAAACGACAATCTACAATATTAAAATTATCCATCTCGTCGGATTAACTCGTTTTGATACTTTGTTTTCTTGATTATATTTTCTTAGTAATTAATCTAATTATGATTTCTTTATATGTAAATAGATTTGCAAATGATATTAAAATAAATGAAATGAAGAATTCAAACATTGTTACAAATTAAAGCTTGCAAAAATGTTGTTTAAATGACATGAAAATTTATATCATGCAAGTTCACATCACTGAAATGTTGGAGGAGCAATTCATTATTATTATCTATTTATTTTCTTCATCAAAAATACCAATATATAATACCTATACAGATGGAAAATTTTAAACTGTTGTAGCATAAATTACCTAGTCACTCTTATAATCAATTATAATATTAAAAATTAATTTGCTTAATTTAGCATTGTCTTTTATATATAGTTATTTTCTCTGAAGGTAATAAACCAGACTTTTAATGTAACCTATTATGAAACTAACACTATGATAAAAATATCAATGATCAAGAAGTTTTATTCAAATTTCCCCAACGCTGGGGAGTGTTGCGTCTCCAATTTTAATTACCCCATTTTGCCATCAGATGCTGGTACACCTATACATACCGTAATTGTGTAGATACCTTAATTTTCAATTTACTCTTAATGCAATTATTTAAACTCAGTATTTTTGAAGAAATTTTAATAAAATCTATTAAATGAATAATATAATTTTTACCTCTAGAAAAGTTATCTACGTTAAAATTTTGAAGAACCGTATCAAAATAGGATATAATCTTTCTAGTAAGTGTGGACACCCTACAATGAAGAATGTTAACTAATTTTGATTATTAGCACTCCATATTCTCTGTCAAAAATAAAAAATACTAGTGAAAGAATTACTTCGACACGTCAATTAGTTTCCGATTTAGAAGTAAAACAAGTTCTAACCGCACGACGTGGGCTGCCGGTGACGGTGTGACGTCATCGTACAACACGCTCAGTCTGGCTCACTCAGTCCGCTCGCGGTCGCGCGCCCGTGCCGTCGAAATTATACCTAAATTCCTACTTTTAAAAATGTCCAATCCAAATACTAGGAAATCATTATGTTGTGCCTAAATGTAATAATTACTTTTTAACGAAAAATACAACCGACGAAAAAAAAGTGGAAAGCGAAAAATAAAATAAACCATTTAGTATTATAAATTAAGAACCTAAATTAACAGTAAATAAATAATTTTGAGACCGTGCCAAACAAACAACCAAAATTAATTACATAAAAATCATTTTATGAGAGCAGCGGCATGCAATGCACACGGCAGCAGCAGCGCGGCGCACATCTTTTCACTGTTTGTTTTTTCATTGGTTTGGCACCGCCTCAAAATTACTTATTTACTGTTAATTTAGGATCTTAATTTATAATAGTAAATGGTTCATTTTATTTTTCGCTTATAAGTTTTTTTCGCTGGTTTTATTTTTTGTTAAAAAGTAATTATATTTTAATTTTTAGTTGCTATGAAAATTAATAATAAGTTATTGGTGGTAGATTCAGTTACCAGGTAAAAATGTAGTAGGTGAAATCATCAATCATCCCCTATTTTCGTACCTTTAGGGCTTTAAAATTTTGTTCCTAAATTTAAACAAGAGTAACTTCAAGGTATACACTATTCAATAAAAAAAGAATCATCGAAATAGGATCATCTAGTACAAAGTTATTGGGGTAACGGGTAAAAATTCCGTGGGTGAATAATCAATCATCCCCTATTTTCGTAACTTTAGGGTGGGAATAAAATTTTCAAAAAAATATGGGATCAACTTCAAGGCATACCCTATCCATTAAAATAAGAATCATCAAAATCGGACCACCCTGTGCCGAACCTCCTTCTTTTTTTCGTCGGTTAAAAATACAACTACCCATTCGCCGGAAAAGTTGTTTTTTATAGTTCCAAAGGACGTTAAAATGCGAAAAAAATGCATAAACGTTATGAATCATCCATTTTATTAATCGAATAATATTTACTATTATTACACTATTAACTTATACGCGGACGAAAACAACAAAATACTGCGCAAGCTATTACACCTACTATAACCGCTGGCGACTTGTTGCGGCCCGCGCGGCGCGTTGTAATATGACGTCACAAGCGGTCACGTGACTGTTAGCGGGACTCGATATTTTTCGAAACTTTGAATGCCTATAAAATCAAAACTACTGGGTATTTTTGACTACAACAAAAACTAGTGTATTTGTATACATACAGGCTTTACTGAGACAAAATTTCAAGCGATTTGGCATACCTAGTAACAATCTCCATTATGAAGGACAACCTCAATCCGGCATGTGATTGTTCGAATGATCATTCCGTTTCCGTTACGACGTCATCGTACTTCAGGTACATACCTCTACAAAGTCAGTGATCCAGATAGAGTAATATATCCATGATGTTGACAATGGACTTCATTGACTTGACATTTTAATGTTTATGTCATCGGTGTTGACGTAACGTAATCTAAAAATAAGTAGATTCCTGCAAATTGTTGCTGATTATCTTGACTTTTAAATCACAAAAAACCTGTTAGCTACTTTGCAGTGCCGGTAATTACAAACAAACACAGGAAAATCTTTTTAAATTCCTCTTTCATTACCTTTAAGATCACTTTCAAACTGTTTTCACATTTAGCTTTGCATGAATTTTAGGTTGTACAAATAGCCAGCTAATCTCATTTATTTACCCAAGTGTTCATTTGGGAATCATTTCATTAAAATGGAATTGGTAAGTATTAGTTTTGCCTCACCCTAAGATATTAAGTTACCTGTATATTTATTTCTATGGCCTTCCTACTCTTTATAGTTCAATGATCCTTATTTAGATGTATCATTATGTCTGTTGTCATTGTATATATATTAACGATTGTCGATTAGTCACTGCGAATTGAATAAAATCTATTGTCCAACTTTTAAGCAGCTGTAACACTAAAATCCTGTCTTAATAATTTTACAATATAACTATATGCCCTAACGCCGGCTCTGATAATGCACAAATAAATAACTGAAAATTGTAAATAGAATATATACAATTTTCATTGAAATAATCATTCATTGAAATAAATAACTGAAAATTGTAAATAGAATATATACAATTTTCATTTATTTATTTGTGCATGCATTCAGAGCCGGCGTTACGAAGGGGCAAGGTGGGGTGACGGCCTAGGGCGCCAAATTTGGAGGGGTGCCACATTTGGGTTGAAGAGCAAAAAAAAAAGGAAAAATAAAATTCTTAATAAACATTCTCATTGGTTCAGAAAAAAAAATTCGAGCCAAAAAGCTCGATTTTTATATTCTTATGTGGGCGCCACAATATTCTTGCGTAGGGCGTCAGTGGCTCTAACGCCGGCACTGCATGCATTAAAATACACTTGGTATCAAATACTCAATGATTCACCATCGCCCACATCTTGCAAGTTGATGAGTAATTCTAAGACTAAAGGTCCTTCATTTTTTATCTTTTGTAACAACAACTGCATAAATAATAAGCTATCATAAATATTCATAACATCTATATCATTTGACTTATGCAAGTACTTTTCTGAATTACTGATAAATGTATAGCAATTAAATTAGTACAATGATATCAATAAAGATGAGACGCTAAGGCCATAATAATGTCAAGAAAATTATTCATATAAGGCTACAATGTAGTTGTTCTTAAAAATTATGTAGTAAACCCCAAAAAAATATATTTGTAAATTAAAAATCACTTTCTACTTACTGCATTACACATGCAATGTAAATACCTGAATATTTTGTTATGAACAAAATATATGTACTGATGTTAAATCCACTAGATTTGACTAAGGGGTTATCAGTGTCCTGTACAAGATCATTTGACTTTTTACCAGAATTAAGGCTATTTGAATTTGACAAAGTTTTTCAAACATACTTCAGTGAAGAAAATCATCTATCAGTAAAGAATATCTGCATTACTCAGAGTTTGCCATAACATTTTTAAAAGTGTGCAAACTCTACCAGTAAGGCCAGACTAACCTTTAATTTCACATTGTGAGAGGAGATAGAATAGAATAGAATAATATTTTATTTCCTGATCTGAAATTAAAATAAACATTTATTTTTGATATTAAATTAATTTCAGTTTGGAGAACCGGAGGACAAGAGACAGGTGCCACCAATGTTGCAAAGAATACTGAGATATGATGTTCAGGTTACCAAGAGGTTTGTCGAGTTGGCACTGAGGACCTCTGCCTTAAGATCATTACGCAACCATGCCAAACTTTTAGAGGTGAGTCTATTTATACAGGATGTCCCGAAAATCGCACAAGATTTTATCACCTCCATATTATTATGTATGGTAAAGGCATATTTTATAAATAGTGTGAAACAAAATTGCTATCTCTCTGTAATTTCTATCTGTTTATTTCCAGTATTTTAAGTTAGACAATTAATTTAGATACACTTTTACCATTAATTAGACAAGTTTACATTATATTCCGAAAAGCGCAGTAGTGGTTACTATACCAAAGATGCAGATCAAACCTTAAGATCCCTCGACAACCTATTTGGCGCGATGTTACCATGCCGGATCGCCGTGCCAAGGGTCCTGGGTTTGATTCCCAGCAAGGCAGAAAGAATGATGAGTTTAAATTTCTGTTCTCGGTCTGGGTGTGAGTGTTCTTGTCTCTGTGTGTTATCCATGGCACCCACGACACAGGAAATCCTAGTGTGGGGCTACAAATGTGAAGCATTATTAATTTATTATTATTAATTTATTTATCTCTCTACAAAAGTGTATTTTTTAAGGATTAACTTGCACCACTCAGTAACATGTTTTCATAATTTTCTATTAACAGTTATCATGCCACGGCATAGTGTGGTTGGCCGGCTGGCTTAGTTTCATCTGGTTCTTCAATAACAAGGACCTCTACCAAATTCAAGTCAACATGTTAATTGGTATGTTATTAAATTGCATATACAATATTTGAGATACAAGATGCAACAAGGCAGACGTGCCACCTGACAGTAAGTGGTCACTGTCCCCCATGTACATGGGTAACACTGTCAGCATCACCGACGCGTTGCTGACCAAGAAAGAAAAAAGAGAATGTGTACTATATTACTTACTTATTGTTAAATGAAGTTACTATATTTATAAGTAATGCATGGCTTCTACCCCTTAACGGCCCACTACTGAACACGAGCCTCTCTTGAGGAGGCCTAGAGCATACTCCACCCTCCACCATGCTGGTTGGTACTGATAACCCAAGTTAATGGCAAACCCAAGTTATAATTCTGTCCGACAGGGCTTAGGACCATGAAGCCTTATGACAACGTGGACTGTGAGCAAAGTGCACGGAAGTGCTCAAGAATTTTTTGCTACCAGTTGTCACCCATCCAAGTACCAACCGCACTCGCTATAGCTTAAAGCAGTCAATCACTTAAAACCGATCATGACGCCGGGTTATGAGCGCCTTATAAGTAATGTATTATATCTGTTATTTTCAGCTCTCATCTTAGACATCGTAATCATAGCAGTTATAAAGGCATTTGTACGAAGACGCAGACCAATTCCGATGAACAAGCTTTTGGCAGTTGGTCCTGACAAGTATTCGTTTCCTTCTGGGCATACGAGCAGAGCAGTTTTGGTTGCCTTTACCTTGATGTATATCGACCCTATTTCCATGATCTTTTATCCACCTCTACTGGCATGGTGTACTGCTGTTGCTTTGTCGAGAGTTTTGATGGAAAGGCATTACATTCTGGATGTACTTGGTGGCGCTGCTATTGGTGTATTGGAAGGCCTCATAATGTGTCTCATCTGGCTATCGCAGAGCACTTCTGCAAGCATCTTATCCACATTAAGCGATGAGAAGCTAGATGGGGGAGAATACCATGTTTAGACACGACGAATTTTTAATGTCATATTTTCAAAGAATAACTAAATTTAGTCAGCTAATTTGTGATGATATTTTTGTGTTGAAAATTTAATAAATGTAATTGTTTTTTATTATTGTAAGATTCAAATAAAGTATCAATGAGAGTTGTTGATTTTTTTTATAAAATTAGTACATATATAAAGTTTTGGAATTTGAGGTGCATAAGGGCTTAGAATCTATGGGGTCTAGCGATTTGAAACGCAATCTGCCAGCTGTGTACTGAAAATAGAGGTTCTAATAACCTACGGTACTACCATCATCCTACGACAATAACGCTGGCATCGCTATACTCGCAATAACTATGAATCAGTGTTCTCGAACGACAAAGTCCAAAATCGGTAGACTTGCCCACAAATATCGGTAGATTTATACCCAAAATCGGTAGATGTCAAAAAAATATAAAATATTTAATCAAATTCGTGTTATTATGAAAAAATAAACTTACAGACAAATTTCTGTACATCAAATACACCTAATTAACATACAGAAAAAGATTAAAAGCTATTGAAACTATTGGTAAAATTACAAAACACACAAGCTAGATAAACACATACTATACAGAAAAAATATCAAATTCTGTACTAAAGAGCGATTTGAGTAACCGTTAGTGACTCTTGAGTTGCTTAGTAAAGATGAAAAGTATCCTAAAATATGACCCGGAGTATTAGTAACAACTTTACCGATTTTCATTGAAATCCGTTCAGGGGTTTTCATGTGATGCCCGGACAGACAAACAGACAGACAGACAGACAATAATTCTACAAAAAAATATTTTTGTGTTCTAACACGTTATTGAAGTGCCCCTTAATGGAAATTTAAAAAAAATATTTAATGTACAGAAAATTTGCCCTTTGAGTTTTATTATAGTATAGATAGACTAAAGAGCGATTATAGTAACCGTTAGCGACTCTGAGTTGGGGCATTAAACTTACTACGATTTTCTGCTTATAAAACAAACTGAAACAACATTAAATATCCAAATAGCCAACTCACTTTTCATTGTATATCACAACTCACGTATTGTTTGCACTTGTGAAACATTATACATTTATGATTAATATAATCGGACACAGGTGACGGGAACAAAAAATAATATTTTTGTCTGTCTCTCACGTAGATTTTGTAACTGGCAATCTCGCTGTGTCAAATGTATAGGAGAATCTATTGGTTTTAAATGTATGGTTGAGGGATTCCCCATTCCTCATAACGTAAAACATAAATGAAAAGGGTTGTCAATTAAAAATTATGTAAAATCGGTAGAAAAATCGGGAGAATTTCCAAGTATCCTCTGACATCGTAGAAAAATCGTTGCATTTCGGTATTTCGGTAGAACAGAGCCCATATCGGTAGAAATACCGAAAAATCGGTAGGTTCGAGAACACTGACTATGATATACAGCTGTTGTAGACGGAGCTGCGGAGTGAAGTTTGCTGAGTGCTGAGTTCAATAAAATTTATCCTAGGCTACCGCAGCGCCACCCGTGGACACTTTATATAGCTCTCCTTAACCTCTATACTCCATGAGTCTGTCATATTCTATGGTCCTAATGTTATTCTGTTTATTATAGTCTGTGTCGTCTGGCTGTCATTTTGTAGCAGCCTTTGCCTCATTCAAGTCTATAATTAAAAAAGTACAGCAAGTGTCATTTGTCAGTTACGAAGTATGTAAGTTGTCAAACTTGACAGATCAATTTGTCATTCTCATTTGTCAATTAATTTGTATACGACACGAAGTGTTAGTTTATGTAAAAATAGCATTTTTAATATAAATATTGTAGTAATTCGAGGTTTTAATTCCGAATATTTTTAAAACTTTTTAAGTTGCTGGTTTCCATTACATATCAGGTGAGTTTTTGAAATATTTCATTGATAAAAAACGATTCATTTACAATAATTTCATTGTACGTGACACGTAGGCTACCAAACTTGTTTACTATTCTTATAATGTTGCGTTTTCATTTCAGCCTACTGATCTATTGTATACCCTTATAATACTAAAGATCAATGTTTCAGCTTCATAATGAGAAAGTTAAAAGGAACAGTGAAGGAGACTGCAAAGCAGCGAAGGGAAAGAAAACAGGAATTTGCAAAAATGCGTCAACAAATCCATACGATTGTCCTGCCGACAGTGGGAATAATATTCCTTTTGATATGCACATATGTTTACTTCAAGACGAGGCCTGCAGATATGCAAGTTGCCTAATAGAAATATTCATAAATGATTAAAACGAATTTATAGAATTACGAATATGAAGATGAAATTTATAATATTGTTTATATATCTACACCTACGGTTGTGAATTCTGTGTCCTAAAGATCTTTTCACTCTACAACATTCCAGCCTACATTCCTATGCAGGAGATAATAACAGGGAAATCTATGTACCTGTTTTATTTACATATTAAATAATAAAATAAAATTATATAATATACTTTTCAAAACAAATCAATGCAATAACCTTCATAACAAAATTGCCAAATTGAAATGTAATTATATACTTTGTAAGGTGGATGGCAAATGATTTATGGGATAACATATTTTTTTATCTAAAAATAGGTTTCTGTACATAAGGTAATGTTGTATTATTAAAAGTTATTTAAATTAGTGAATAGTTTTGGTGGTTAACATTATTTCCAGACCCCCCTCCCCTGCCCCCCATTCACTATGACTTATAAGGTCAACAGGACTTTTGAAAACAATAATTCTGCATATAATAATGAAATTGACGTGCAAATAAAACATTGTTTTAAAATAACATGGTTTAATATCTAAATCTAAAAACTATTATTTAAAGATATTGCACATAGTATTATTATCCCTTAAAATTATATGGACATCTAATTATGCGACATAAACGCTATAAATAAGAACCTTTGTTGTTCTAGTCACCTTAGAATTAAGTAATTTCACCTTGAATCATTTAAAATTACGTAACATTATCATGGAAAACATTTACAATGTCCTTTTATACACCAAAATAGTTTTTTCACATTAAATTCAACCCTGTTTAGCTGTCCACTATAACTAATATATACTTTAAATATAATAAAGCTAAGTACATGTGGTTGAACAACAATCACTAGGTTATTTTAGTTGGTGCATAAAAGATAACTGACAATATATTTGAAAGCTAATGACATACCAGCCACGTAATGATACATAATGATTCACATCTTCCGGCCGGTCTCAATAATGTACTAACAGATGGAAGACTGGACAGGGCTACCATTAGTATGTTATCTGTCATATTTGTCAATTTTTCAGACACAAAAATTGACATACTAATGGTAGCCCTATCCACAGTCTTCCATCTGTTAGTACATTATTGAGACCGGCCGTTATGAACATCACAGAACAAACAATCAATTTTTCTTATGAAACAAAGAATCAAAATTTCAAATGAGAATCCACGAATGAGTAATTTTGAAAATACTGTTAGTTATTTGTGAAAAAAAAAACTATCACCTTCTATAGACACTCAAAATGACCCTACTATCAGTGGGCCGAATTTAGTCGCCTCTTACGACACCCACCCTGCGTGGGAGTGGGGTTCTTAGCCGCCCCAACGGCTAAATAGCCGACAAGAAAGCTGACAATCCACCTGGATAAGTGGGTATCGTCGCCAATGTATATCAGCGTCAAAAAGGCATCACTGATGCGTTGCCGACCAAAAGAGAAGAATACTGAGAGACAAGAGACTGAGATACAAGAGAGAAGAATAATGTTAGTAATAGAGCTAAAACAGTTAAGTCAGTAATGAAAATTAATTCTACCTCCCAAAGCAAGATTGATTTCTTTAAAATGCAATGTTATTATAGCTATCACAAAAGTTTGAATAGGAAATGATGAAAAATAATTCTAAAAATTCTATCACAATTCAAATTTAATCATCACCTTACTAAATGCATCTGATTTCACTAAAAACTACTAATTATACTAACATACATGTATACTAACATACTGTCGATATCTATAGTAATATTGTTATCTCACTTTAATTAGTAAATGGCGGTTTTCAGTATTATGCCATCGATCCTTATTATCTGGAATTATAGTCAGTAAAGTTATAACATGTTTTTGTAACAGTGGCTAGGTAACTTACTGAGACTTGTGGATAGACAGAATATTGAAAACGGCTATGAATCAACCACACCATACTAGTATAACATTCTAAACATGCAATTCCGCATCATGATATAGGTATCTTTACCTACAAGAATTCTTAATCCTTGGTTATGAGTAGAAAATTGCCTTAAATAATTATCTTTTAGTTTCGTATTTTCCTAACATTTTAATACTTCTTTATTTAATACTGTTTATGTATTAATTTGTGGTAAATGATATTCTGATCAACACAAAGGATAGTATTCAGTCATTACATCTCCATTACCATCTCATTAAATGTAGTTGCTGGAGAAGACTCATTATTATTGTTTGACAATAAATTATTTTAACGAAAAGAAAATTCTCACACTCCCATTTCCTTTCATTGGGATATCCCGATTACCGGTGCGGGGGCGAACGAATGAGCCATCATAACCGGTCGGGAATTGAACCCGGAACCATTCGTTCGACTGAGTAAATATCACCTGAGCTACAGGGTCATCTACACTTATCCTACATTAATGTGAGTTTGTATTTTTGGATAATTTTATTGTTAATTTGAAAAACCATAACGGATTTGGATAAAGTTTGGCACGAAGATTTATAAACTATCATAACAACCAATATTTTTTTGTAATAAATAATATAAAATTTAACAAAATACATACAAGAATCATGTTTATTTTGGCGTAAGTTTTGCACGGTAGTACGGAACCCTTTGTGTCCAAGTCAGTCATTTAACAGGTATTTTTATTTGAGTATATATATATATATATTATATTGCTAAATATATATTAGTACTAGCTGCCCGGACAGACTTCGTTATGTCAAAAGTTTTTTTTGAGATGTAAGCTATCCTATCTTTCAAGTTGGATCAATCTGCACACGGTGTGCAAATTTGATTAAAATCGGTTAAGTAGTTTATGAGTCCATCGCGGACAAACGTGACACGTAGTTTATCCTGTACATCTGTACATCTGTACAAATAAATAAAATTGGAGTGTCTGTTTGTAATATTAAAATAACCGCTTTTTACTAAGTGCATTTGGATGTATACACGGTACATATACCAAAACAACATTTTTTACAATTTTTGTCTGTCTGTCTGTCTGTCTGTTTGTTCCGGCTAATCTCTGAAATGGCTGGACTGATTTTGACGGGACTTTCACTGGCAGATAGCTGATGTAACAAGGAGTAACTTAGACTATTTTTATTTTAGAAAAAAAAATAGTTTGTTCGGCGATACGAAGTTCGCCGGGTCAGCTAGTATATTATTAAGAATAGTATGTTTATCTAAACAAATATCTATTTGTTACTCATATAACGTTTTTCATTATTTTTGGACCCGATTCATAGTCCACGCTGACATAGTCGCGTTCAGAAGTAACATATAATTTGAATAAATCTTTTTTTTGTACTTCTACATAAAGCAAAGTTATGTACAAACATTAAGGCATCAATGAACTCTAATATTTCAGTTTTCTATGTATAAAGCATGAATAAAATATATATTTTCATGCACCAAGTTATGTATATGTACTAAAACAGTGAAGCACCGATCAACTCTTCTTTCTTCTTCTTTCACGACTCCATAGTATTGTTCTTTGGACTCGTCATCTCCTCTTCATACAAATGATTATTAACAATAACAGACTGATTCTGCCTGCATACATGTACTATCCATCCTAGCAGCCAGGCCACAGATAGAACAAGAAACATAACACTGATGGAGTAGTACTGCGTGTATATGGAGAGCGAGAGGGTCTGTATCAGGACGAGGGTAAATATGGACTGCAGACCGGTACCCAGTAGAGTGTTGATGCCGAAGATCAGGCCGAAACAACTGTCGTCGGTCAGCTGACTTGCGATCTTGGCGCTGAAATAAAAAAAATGCATTATCTATACAAATAAATAAAATTGGAGTGTCTGTTTGTAATGCGCATTTGGATGTGTACATAGTACATATACCAAAACAACACTTATCACAATTTTTGTCTGTCTGTTTGTTCCGGCTAATCTCTGAAATGGCTAGACCGATTTTGACGGGACTTCCATTGGCAGATAGCTGATGTAACAAGGAGTAACGTAGGCTACTTTTATTTGAGAAAAAAAATAGTTCGTTCGGCGATACGAAGTTCGCCGGGTCAGCTAGTTAAGTATAATAAGTATATAAAGTTCGAAAAACGAACTGACGATCCATTTGAAGTGGTTATCGTCGCCCATGGACATCAAAAACACCAAAGGCTGGCGGTGCTCGTGGTAATATTCAAAACGTCCCATCAGGTCAACATGACCAAGCACAACTAATAATAAAAAACTGTACCAAAAAGTACCAGAACTGACATCGCGAACATAATCTGAATTTTACCAAGAAAAAAATAACAGACTTTAAATAACTCAAAAACTACTCGTCACATCTAGCTCTTTAAATTTAAGACCATACGGCAAGCACCAGCTTTCGATTAAAAAAAGAATCATCAAAATCGGTTCACCCAGTCGAAAGTTCTGTGGTAACAAACATAAAAAACAGGCGAATTGAATACCTCCTCCTTTTTTGAAGTCGGTTAAAAATTTGTATCACGCCGGGATATTCTATTTTCAAAATCGAGCCACCGTTTTCTCTTTCAAAATCGACTGAATCCACTGAAAACAGTTGCCGACTGGCGACAGTTCATTGCGCTAGTAATAACAGTTCAATGGGATCACTGCACCCACTTACCTAGCCAGAGTAATAGTATAATGGAACAGCATCCCCATCACGATATACCCGGCGTACGCCGCGAAGATGTTGCCCACGCGCGTGCCCACGAACACCGCTATGGCCTGCACGGCCGCGGCCGGCGCGGGCGCCCACGCGTGGGCGGACCACGACGCTAGGAGCGCCCCCAGCGCGCCCAGCAGCGTCTGGGCTGCTTCTACTGCGCCGTTGTATGCTATCTGCAATCATTATTCAATGTTTTTTTTCCAAATGGACTTTCTGTTGGCTCTAGTGAGCGGTCCTTACATTTTCACGCGGACAGATTTATGCAATATTAGTCAATGTTTAGGATTTATTTGCCCGAGTATGAAAATAAAAAAATTCCAGCTAATGACCGAGTTACTTATTAAGTAATTACGACAGCTGCTAATGACGTATCATCGAATGACGTCATATGCGATCTCTCGTTTTCAAAACTCTTCATTTAAAACAACTATTGATACGATTTCGAAATTAATTTAATAATCTAAAACAGATTCAGTTCATATGAAATTTCGCGATAATATAGTCGCTCGCTCAGAAGATCCTATCAGGTGTCCGCACACTTACTGTGTCACTCCACTCACCCCCCTCGCGCATTACCTTCGTATACCTTCGAGACTCCTTTCAGCATTTTTCACTATTCCTCCTAGTTTCGAATTTGACCATTCACGTACATTCCAAAAATTCACCCTGTATACCCGCGACATCTTAAAAACCACCAGATGGCGATACTGTAGCGTCAACTCACCGAGTCCCCCCCCTCCCGCTGTATCTCGGCCCACAGCAGCTGCACATACGTCTGCGTCTGCACGAAGAGCGCGAGCGCGGCGGCGTACAGCGCCGACCACGCCACCACGCCGCCGCGGCTGTACGCCGCGCGCGCGTGACGGGACACCAACACGCACGCGTCCGTCACGTGCGTACGGAGGGAACGCTGGAATGTACGACCAATAAGTTTATATATTTATTGTATACGAGTAACCGCCCTCGCTTTGCTTCGGTTTTCTTATTTTTTTACACCTTGGGTTACATTATTGGAGTTTTATTAAGGATCCCTAATTTTTTGGAAAATATAATATAGCCTATGTTACTCGGGGATAGCGTAGCTTCCCAACAGTGAAAGATTTTTTCAAATGGGTTCAGTAGTTTCGGAGCCTATTCAATGCAAACAAAAAATCAAATCTTTCCTCTTTATATATTAGTATAGACTAGCTGCCCGGACAGACTTCGTTCTGCCAAAAGTAAAGTAATATTGCGACTATAAATTGAGATGTAAGCTATCCTATCTTTCAAGTTGGATCAAACTGCACACGGTGTGCAAATTTGATTAAAATCAGTTAAGTAGTTTAGGAGTCCATCGCGGACAAACAACGTGACTATATTAAGACTAGGCGTGTTCCACTACGTTAAAAAATTCAGATGAGATTGACAGATTAGTATTTTTGTGTTGATAGTCTGTATTAAGCGCCATCTTCACTTATTATCTTCAAATTGTTGTATGGAAAAGTTGAAAATCGGTTTTATCAATGGACCGAATGTACCTAATGCATTGTTTTAGTGGTCTCAAAGCACCTTCGGATTATTGCCTTTCAAATGAAACCATTTTGAGGCATATCGATTGGATGGTTTCAGAATGTATTAAGGACATCCGTACAAACATTTTTTGTGTTTTATATTTAGATCTAGAGGGTAGATCTGAAGAGATATCTACCTGAAGACGGATTCACCTGAAGACGGATTCACCTGAAGGCTTCCAACATGGCTTACATTCTTAAGCCTTACGATTGCTCGACGATCTTACAATAACAATAATATTAGGACCGACGGCTTTTCATGTCCTCCGAAGAAAGGAAGCGCTCAAAAATTGTTTGCCATTAGCGGTCATCCACCCAAATTAATCACGTAGGACGCACAAATCACGTTGGATCGACAGAAGCACCCGAGCTATGCACGCTCCTAATGGTAAGGAGTCCACTGCTGGACATAGGACTCTCCTAATTTGAGCCACTCTACCTAGTTCTGAGCCTTCTAAATCTAGCGGATACCCGCTGTCTTCCTCAGTTCGTCAGTCCACCTGGCCCTGGTACCAGGTGGGTTAAAGCTATCAAAGAAAACACATTTACCGGCGGGGCTTTAATGGGCGTGCTATCGGCAGTGGCGGCGGTGTTGCGATGGAAGTATATCCCGTAGGGCACGGCCGGCAGCAGGAACGCCCAACATGTCGCCAGGATCTGCGCTGGAAGATACCGTGTAGATAATAGTACGCACTATGTTGTAATGCCCTTGCTGCGTTAACTTTAGTGTTAGGCTTCATTAGAATGCGCATTACTTAGCGCGTTAGGCCGCAGATGTAGCCAACATATGTAATTATACTCGAAGTGTCGAAATATTCGTGTGAAATATTTGTTCTCAAAAAAAAAATTAAGCCCCGTACACCCGATCATTTTATTTGAAACAAAATTTAGATTAATTAATCCCCTCTCATTCATGTAATTATTTTGACTCTCGCATCCACGTCCACTGATAGCCGAAGGGTCATTCCCGAGCGGGAAGCCATAATTATAAGTATTCACTATTTTAGTATTATGTCCAAAGTGATAAGCGTATTAGCATAATATTATGAAACGCTTAGTTACTAACACAAGCCACTGTTTACATTATGTTCTAATTTAGGTTGATTACAGCAAATATTACATACCTAAGTAAATAACATTGTCCATCAAAACGACATCACTCCACTTTAATGTGGGTCGGTAATTATTTGACTTAAGTCATTGTTTAAAGGTCGAGGCATACGTAACGTGGACGGGACGGGACGTGAAGTTTTGGAAACATCGTTTCATAGAAAATGTAAATGATAGCGCATACGCCACGGAGGCACAGACGCATAGCACGGACGGGACGGGAACGGGGCACGTACGTATATTTATGCCCCGTCCCGTCCACGTTACGTATGCAGCGACCTTATCATAGGTATGTAATACAAGTTAAGATGCAATTCATGTAACATAATTCACGCTATAGATAAGGAAATGAGGCATTGAGTATATTTGATTAATTTACGAATTTAAATGTCCTTTCGTATGTCTATAAACGATCAACGCTCTCTACGCGTTTATCTACATACGTTTAGATTACTGAAGGATTATCATCATATCATATAACGTTCAGTGTGTGGGAATTTAAGGGGTGTCCTGGAATGGTCCCTATGACATATTAGTGATGTTTATTCCTACCTGCTGAACTATGCGAAGAGTTCCGGGTTCGATTCCCCGTCGGAAAAAATAAACTAATCAGAGTTTTCAGTTTTTAAAGACTTGAGTCTATAATAATATCATAACAGAAGACCAAACACGAACATAAAAATAATAATTAGAAACATAATTATGTCCTACAAGGACCACTATAGAGGGAATCCTAATAAAAGAGTATGGAAGCTAATTAAATTCTTCAATGTGGCCATTGCGGTCAAGCGTTAAAGGCTTTTAGGATAAAATAATAAATCGTGCATTCGTACCGCATTCCTGCACTCTCCATATCACGTTTAACGAGGCTGAAAAACTATTATCGCTTAGGACTGGGTCGTATCGCTTTATTTGAGTATCGTATCTGAATCAGATATTCAGATTTAATATCTAATGTACCTATATATTAAAATATCTATGATATTGTCCGTACTCGGAAAAATTTATGGTTGTTGCGGATATGTGGAAACCCGAAATACACGCGGGCGGACTGATATTTTAAAATCTGATATTTGACGCGGCTGCCGAGTGCCAAACAAGTTGTACTTACGGTGTTAGCGGTATTGCACGATTCGTGTATATATCATAGATATTTTAAAACACTGATATGAAATGAGGCAGTACGTAGATTTGAGATATTTCTTTAATACATAGATATTGTATCTATATACGGTTTGTATCGGCCACCTCTATTATCGCCCGACATACACATACATTGCGCAAAACCACCGTCTCAGCTATACTATTATTACCAAACTTACCAGAGAAGGTGATATAGTTGAGCTCGCGGTAATCCATGACTCCGTACATTACGAGGAGCTGTGAACTGCCGCCGGATAGAAAACGGCCGGTGAGAGCGGCTATCCTTGTATACGATGACACCTTGGGGTACTTGTCTGGTTCCACCTGTTGAATCAACACCAGTAGTACTGTGTTAAAGAGGAGTCCAGCCCTACTGCTTTTAATAGGAGAACAAGATAACATTACTTCACTTACAAGACCCCATGGTAAAATCACCGCCGTCTAATGGATATAAGCAACAATGGGAGAATAAGTATTAGAAGAGCCTTGTAGAGCGGTACTGTGCGAATAACACAGTACTGGACTCCTCTTTAACTCAATACCCTTTGTAGGTATGCAAAGAGCTCTTCAAGGCTAACCATCTGAGAATCACAGTCGCGCATGGACATCAGTACCATCAAAGGCATAATCCATATGGTGCCTTATACATAGAAATGAATTTTACCAAGAAAAAAAATAACCAACTTCAAAATAACTCAGAAACTACTTGTCAGATCTTGCTCAAATTTAAGCGGGACCACATGACAAGCACCAGCTTTCAATTAAAAAAAGAATCATCAAAATCGGTTCACCCAGTCGAAAGTTCTGTGGTAACAAACATAAAAAAATACAGTCGAAGTTTGAAGTCGCTTAATAAAATGAAGTTAAATAGAAGTGAAATATTTCACAGTCGACTGTAAAAAAAGGTTGGTAGGTTGGTCAGAAAGTTAAAAAGCGGCCAAGTGCGAGTCGGACTCGCCCATGAAGGGTTCCGTAGCAGCAAGTAACATAATATAAAAGTTCTTGTAGTTCGTTGTAACTTTGATCAATGTTTTTTGCGGTTTACGATTAATTACGTATTAAAAAAAAACTACTTACTAGATCTCATTCAAACCAATTTTCGTCGGAAGTTTGCTTGGTAATGTACATCATATTATAATTTTTTTAGTTTTATCATTCCTTTATTTTAGAAGTTACGGGGGGGGGGGGACACACACATTTTACCACTTTGGAAGTGTCTCTCGCGCAAACTATTCAGTTTAGAAAAAAATGATATTAGAAACCTCAATATCATTTTTGAAGGCCTATCCATAGATACCCCACACGTGTGGGTTTGATGAAAAAAACATTTTTGAGTTTCAGTTCTAAGTATGGGGAGCCCCCAAAATTTATTGTTTTATTTCTATTTTTATGTGAAAATCTTAATGCAGTTCACAGAATACATCTATTTACCAAGTTTCAACAGTATAGCTCTTATAGTTTCGGAAAAAAGTGGCTGTGACATACGGACGGACAGACAGACAGACAGACATGACGAATCCATAAGGGTTCCGTTTTTTGCCATTCGGCTACGGAACCCTAAAAAGGAGTCATTGCATCTGTTGATTTTATCTAGGTCTACTGCGAGCAAGAGTTTGATTTCACTTGTGCACTTGTCACGAAGACTAATAACCAATACTTGCCTATAGGTAATTCATGAATCTTAGAGCCTTTACACACGGCGCGTTTTTGAAGCGCATCCGACGAAAACGCGCGTTTTCCACGCTGCAAATGACAAGGCGGACGAGGCGTTTCCTCGTACTCGCGTTTTCGGCGCCGTAAAAATACGCCGTGTGTAGAGGCTCTTACTTACCTTTGCGTAAATGTAAGTGAGGTAAGCAACTTCTGTAGCCATGTACAGGCCATACAAGAACTGCGACACCTGAAGCCATTCCAAGCTCGTTGTCCACAGCAATACAGCATATACGGAGATTCCACTGAGACCTTTAACAAGATATTATTTTCATTGAACAAAAAAAAAATCCTTTTTCTCTTCAAACCGTATTGTAAGATGGAAAATTTTATTGTATCCTTGGAATGGTGGAACTATTATATTACCTTAAACTTCATTGGGTTTTGACAATACATATTTGAATTAATTTAATTGGGGTACAACTAAAAATGGAAGAATACAGCGAGTATGAACCATATGTATACAGTACGACACGGGCAGTCTCCTATAACAAACTCCATACTAACTGATAATGTATTGAAAGGTCTAACCATATCTCTATCTATCTAACCAGTTAATTATGTAATTTATTAATTTATCTAATACACTTAATACAATTCAATTAACGATTAATCAGTCTTGATATAAAATTTCATAATTTATACCTCTTACTATAAGAAATCAAAGTTCTTTTTATAATCTTTATATAAATTAAATAAAGGAGGCATTCAGATATTCACATATTATCCACATTCATTCATGTTTAATGAAATCAAGTCATTATTGTATAAAACTGTAGACTGTTGTAAATTATATTGAAGGTAACAGTAAACTCTTATCTTTTTTCTCTGAATAGCACCAACAGTATTAGTTTAATGACTGTACAGTCATTTAGCTTATCTACCTACTGATTTTTAAAATATATTAATTTGTAAAATTTTTTCGCCTATTAATAATTCAAGCAAATTAGCAATCACTGTCCAAAAGTACCGCTCCCACCCGCGACTGGGGCCGACCGAAAATTTGACCCCCCCCCCCTTAAATTTTAAAATATTTTTCTTAATAATTAAAAATGTACTTTTCTTCTTTCTTACGTAGCACAATTTACATTAAAATTTAAATAAAAAAATAATTAATTTACATACATAAAAAAATTGTTTTCCTGACTACTGAGAGCCCAAATTACTGCTTAGGAGAGTTTTTTTAATTTAACACCCCTAATATGAGCTATTAAATAGGGTTAAAATTTCGTATGTCGCAAGTGGGTTGGCAAAAAACTTCTTGATCAGACTATAATTAAATTAATACATAAAATGAGAGTAAAATTTTTACGATGCGACAGCCAAAAAGCGACATGATGAAGGTGCGTGAGTGACTTGGGGATATGTACAAACACATCCTTTTTTTTTAATCGAGTGGCTTGCCGCCGCCCCTCTTCGTATGCCGCCCGGCGCCATGGCCCCTCGCCCCCCCCCCCCCCACGCTACGCCACTATATGGATGCAGCCATATTCGTTTTTATATAAGCATGATAAATACAAATAATGACCATGGAATGCGATTCAAGAACTAGTGACTTTAAATTGATGTCTATTAATAATCTTCACATTTATTGTGCAGGGAAACTATAAGTATTGTTTCAATTGAGTAGGTAGTTATTTGTCGAAGATTGATTCCTATATTAATTACTCAGGGAATTATTTTATTAAATGAAAGTATTCTATTTTATATAAGGGCTGTCCCCTAAGGGCAACTTCTTTTCATAAGTAACTAGCTGACCCGGCGAACTTCGTATCGCCTAAGAATGTAAAATCGGTACAGCCGTTCTTAGCCGTTACAGTTTCTGTGTGCTCCTCCCTCTCCCTCTTCCTCTCCCTCTCACGCTCCCGCTCCCGTTCCCGCTAATAGCTATCTATCAACTACACATAACAAAATTTTACCTTATCCCGCAGGAACAGGTCTATTTTCCGGGATAAAAAGTATCCTATATCCATCCCCGAGCTTTATTTGATATCTGTATAAATAACTAATCTATCAACTACATATAACAAAAATTTACCTTATCCCACAGGAACAGGTCTATTTTCCGGGATAAAAAGTATCCTATGTTCGTCTCCTGATTCTAAGCTAACTCCCCACCAATTTTCAGCCAAATCGGTTCAGCCGTTCTTGAGTTATAAATAGTGTAACAAACACGACTTTCTTTTATATATATAGATTATTGACAAACACCAGGGCCTCCTGTTCTAGGGTGCTGTAGCATCCAGTTAAATCCTGACTATCCTTTCATAGTGGTAGAAGATTTAACAACTTATTTGTTGTATGTGTTTTGGTGAAAATATCAGAGAGCCTATAATAATGTGGGTCCTCTACTTCCCTTCGAACGTCAACTAGTCGGTGCCTCCTTTGGTGTTATTAATGTCCATGAACAAAATGGTAACCTAACAGCTGATTCACAAGGGACCTGTCATTGACGATTTGTCAAAAAAAAAAACGATACGTCATGATGACTAATGCAGCTTCACATCATGTTGCATACGGAAACGAATTTTTCCTTAATTCGTTTATTTGACTTTTGATTTGATTTTTCGACGAACGTTATTTTTAAAAGACGGTACATCATTTAAAACGAATCCGTCATTTTTCACGATTCGTGATTCGTGTGAACAGGGCCATTTTAAAACCATTTGCCACCGTCAAAATATTTACGAATCGTGAAAAATGTCAATACGGCAAAAAACACTAATCGTCCTCCTGAGAAATGAGCTGTAAACTTCAGATAACTAGTGTAAAAAAATTGATAGGAGCCAGTCAGGAAAGAAGGCTAAACCTTACGCAATATAATTATTGGGATTATGATAACATAACAATAATATGCAGATATGAAGCATGCCTTATAGATCACAGAGATAATGAGTTATCTTAATCGGACAAACATAAGTTTATTGTTTTGATATGCACTAATGGTACTTATGACTTTGCCAGGTATCATTTATTGCCATTGGATAAACATTCCCTTATTTGCATTGTACAATATAGGTTGGATTGTACATGTGTGAGGGCAGAAACTAGAAATATGCAAACATTTGTATTGTGTCTGGTAAAATAAAAATTGAATGTAACTAAAATAAGCATGAAAATACTAAAGTGCCCGATTAAAAAAGAAAAATGTTTTTATAGATAGGAAATAAATCAATACTATGTCATTATGAATCAATATATTCAACAATAAATATAAAGGGCATCGAACCTAATTGGCATACCTACAAGAACCGCCATTTTGAAAAAACCTCGTTTCGGCGGCCAGTGATGAAACATGTGTCAATTGACGAAGTAAGTGATTACAATCGAAAAGTATTCAGTGACGAAATGTCGTAAGTGATATACTTTCTAAGATATTTAAGTTCAAAACCGTAGAAAAATAAAGCAAAAATTTTAGTTTCGGCGGACATTGATAAAACATATGCCAATCGATAGATTAAGTGATTACGATCAAAAAGTATTCAGTGAAATGTCGTAAGTGATATACTTTCTGAGATATTGGAGTTTATTAATAATTATTTTTATTTTTGAACTCAAATATCTCAGAAAGTATATCAGTTACGACACTTTATCACTGAATACTTTTTGAGTGTAATCACTTACTCCGTCTATTGGCACATGTTTCATCACTGGCCGTCGAAACGAGGTTTTTTCAATATGGCGAAATTACAGGTATGCCAGGTTTTATACAAAAATGTGCGAAGCCCTTTGATGCGCAGATATTGGTAAAGATAGATGTATAAAAAATATATATTGCTTCCCACTCATAGCCCCACACAGGATTCCCTGTGTCGTGGGTGCCATGGACAACACACAAAGACAAGAACACACACATCTAATTGAGAACCTTCAATTCAAACTTATCATTTAAACCACCCTGCTGGGAATCAAACCCAGGACCCTTGGTGCGACAGTCTGGTATGGTAACCATTGCACCACATGGGGCTGTATATTTATTACACTTTATTGCACACCATTATGTCTATTACACTTTATTCCTATGAACATTAGAAATGTACCTACCTAAATATTTTAAATTTCCTACATTAAATACAAAATTAAAAATTGTTTTTAATTAACAACTACAATATTATTAAATCTTGAGTATAAAAAAACATATATTTAAAAATTGAATGAAAAGTGCATCACTTGAATTTCACTTTAAATCTTAGTAAGAATACCATAAAAAAGTCACTTACCAGATAGAATAATAACAGGTTTAAATCTCAAAAAGTCTGTTATCAAGAAGACGAGAACCAACTGCGTTAAATAGGAATAAGTGCCGACTGGGTACACGTCGCGATTCAGCTGCTCTGTCGTTATATTGCGCCATTTCCCGCTCAAAAATTCAGTAACGAAAGGCTCTGAAGGGCGAATCTCCCTCAATGTTCCAAACAAACACAGAATACAAGTTATTTTAATCCAAGAATGCATTTTTAAAACCATTGAAAAATTTAGGAGTTCCCGCGAAAAGTTGCGCTTTCAAATTGTTCTCAGTATCTCGTTTCGTATTCAATTCAGGCCAAGTCTTCGTTGTTTTTTTTGTTTTAATTAATTCGATTGATATGACCATCTAATTGCACGTCCGATCTGCTTGTACTTTGCAGGCTGTATCACATGCAACAGTATCACACCTCACCTCCAGTGGCTCCAGTCCTTTATCCACATGGTCTGATGTTGCAACTTACGTAAGCCTAGTGCAACTACTTCTTATTGCTTGTAAACTTTATTATTACATTTTGTTCGATTATTATGTTTTCTTCAATTAAATACACCTTTTGTTAATTCATTTGATGTCTCAAGTCAAGCAGCAAATTAGCCATAAATTCAACTTAAGTTCCAATCATGTGTGTATCAAAATTTAAATTGACAATGACATATTTTGGTCATTTTGGTTTGGTGACATTGATTTAATAAATTGATTGACGTACCTGACAGTTGACTAGGGCCATGGAGTATAGAAGAAAGGTGAGCCATCTCTGTGCATGAAAAGTGTCCATAAAATGCGTCCAATAATGGGTGGCGCTGCGGTGCGCTAGGATAAATTTTATTGAACTCAGAAAACTTCACTCCGCAGCTCCATCTACAACAGCGTCAACAGCTAAGTTCATATTGTACTTATTGCGACGTCAGCGTTAATGTCGTAGGATGGTGGTAGGTATTGGAACTCATAGACGTAGTACCTATAGATTCAGCTCGCGTGGCCGCACATGTGGCCGCACAGCAGTGTGGTCGCACATGAGACAGAGAATTTACTTTTCTTCCAGAATACTGCTACTCACCATCGTATTTAAACATATATGTATACATAATACGATTTTCTGGTTAAAAATAAACTGAAACTTTAAATCTCCAAAAAGCCAATTCACTCTTCATTGTTTGTCACAACTCACACATTGTTTGCACTTGTGACAAACAACATATATGATATTAATATAATCGGCCACAGTGACGGACGGGACAAAATAAAATATTTTTGTTTCCGTCTTTCAGGTAGATTTTGTAATTGGCGATCTCGCTCTGTCAAATGTATGGGAGAATCTATAGGTTCTAAATATATCGACGCTAAAAAGTAAACACGCAGTAACCCGTAAATATCAAATTGTTCATCAGAGCGGAAAAACTTCTCTATTTAGTAGAGAAGTTACGAATTTTTCTGTTTATTAGAGAAGTTACGATTTTTTTCGAGAAATCAAAAAGTTTATCGGCTCTGATGACAATTTGAGCCTTGCAGGTTACTGCGTGTTTGCTTTTTAGCGTCGATATGCTGGAACTAATTCTATTTTCAGTAAAGACACTTTTCAACTTTCCCTTTATTTGAGATGGCTCTCCTTACCTCTATTTTCCATGACTTGGGCATAGAGAACAGCTTAAGTCTGTGTTTGCTACGGTGTTAAACTAATCTGACGTCTGTCAATGTCAATGTCAATATTGTCAAGTGTCATCTTTTGTTTGTTATGAATTTTATGATTCACAACCAAACAAGATTAACAAGACCACAAGTGAATTAATCTATGTTTATTTGTGAATTGTGATCTAAATAATAAAAATTTAAACCAAGCGACATATAGGAATGAAGTTTTGAATCAAACTTGTCACCACAAGTAATTCATATCTTATCATGATTATTTTCGATATACGTGTATAAAAATATACTTTACTTGCCTTATAAATTAACTTGATAAGATAATCTAGAACCTAGAAATATTGAATATGAAGTGAATTTGTTGTATTATAATTAATGTCGCTTTTTTGATGATACCCAGAAGCGCTGTATGATAAAAAAAATGACTGATAACTTACGCTGCAATTATTGTAATAAGGAATTTAAGTATGAAAGTGAAAAGAAGAGACATGAACTAAGTCATTCTCCGCGTTTCAAGTGTGGTGTTTGTAATAAGAAATTTAGCTTTAAGTAAGTTGCTCATTATTATTTATGTTATTTTTATTATTTATGTTATGTCATTTTATTATTTATGTTATTTTTAAATCAAATGACATGTCATTCATAACCATGGTCTGCTCCACCTCAGAGGGTGGGGCATTTACTCCTACTGCTTAACAATCCTGGGGGTATCCCACTATTTCCTTATCCTACCAGCCCTATAAATATTATAAATGTGTATTTTTGTGAGGATGTCTATGAATGTTAGCAGATGATGATGCAGGAAAAGCAAAGCTCCAGTAAATTTTAAATGAAACGGGCTCAAATTCCATACATTTAAAATGTTATCATACCGATAACTGTCTTTGTAAAGAATATCTTCTCAGCTTATGCATTACTTTTACCTTTACAACATGACGTGTGCTAAATTTCAGGTGAATTTTAGAATTTACTTTTAAGTTAAGGCATGAAGTCTTTACAAAGAAAAGAACTCACTTATGCATTAATAATATAAGTATAGATAGAGGAGAAATTGGATAAACTTTTGGATTACTCTTGACGGTTTTATTGTTACTTAAAGAAAGTGTATTTTATGTAACTAGTCAAAAAATAAGCTGAAAATACACTTGATGCTAAGAGTCCACTTTCTCTCATGGACATCAGCAACACCTAAGGCATAACCAACGTGTTGTTGACCAAGAAAGAAAAGAAAGATAGAAACAAAAAACAGTTTCCTAAGCCCCTCCTAAACACAATAACAGGTAACTGGCCCAGTAGGCTTCACGAAAAGATAATATCAATTAATGAATTCATCATTTTTTTATGGATATAGCCGGCAACCGAGCTGACAATCCACCTGATGGTAAGTGGCTATTGTCGCCCATAGACATCAGCAACACTAAAGACATTACTGATGCGTTACCGGCCAAGAAACAGAGAAGAAAAAGAAAGAAATATCATAATATTAAGAACCTGTAGGAAAATACTTTCAGACAGACATGCCAGAAAGACATACAATACAAAAAGAGGTACAATATGTTAAGTAAGATCAAAATACTGATATAATAAATGATGTATGTTACAGTTGTGCAAAATCTATCTGTAATAAGCATTTTTAAATAATAGGTACTCTAACCTTGTTTTTTTGAATAAACTTGTTACTACTTGTTAATGCATGTTTTGGATCAGTGCAGTAACAAAATTTTATTATTATTATTATTATTTAAACTCTTTATTGATTGTACACAAACATTTATAATTATTTTTAGTCATTCATAAATAATTGTCCAAAGTGGCAAAAAAATTTGAAAAAAAAAATCCACTAGTTCTGTTGACTTCTATAGTTTTGGTAGGTTTAACAAATCAGAGAGCATTAAATTCCCTCTCCCTCCCATTCAATGATACAACTGTCACAACAAAAGATTTGCAGTCAAATTTACAGGAGTCTTCAAGAAAAGTGTGAATAGGCTTTTACTAAGTTAGCGCGCTCACTATACTAAAATGAATCGATTAGGTAAGATTGTAATCAAGCATTAAATTATTATATTAAAAAAAAATACGGAAATTGGATTAGAAATACCATCTTCCTTAATATTTTCTTCTTTTAACATTCATCACATATAACGATGTGTCTTTCAAAATAGCTCAGCCCTGCGAAGACATGAGAAACAACACCAAAGGACAGAGAAAGTTCAGTGTAAACAGTGCAGCCGAAGCTTCCGCGACGAGGCACTGTTGAAACGTCACATTAAATATGCACACAAAGGTTAGTGTACAATAGCCCTTATTCTTAAAACCAAAAAAAGGTCTAGTGATAATGTTAACATTTACTCATATGTATAACTTATTATCTATTTTCACTAAGCTTAAGTAGGTACTTATATATTTTTCATTGGACCCGTAATATATTGGTGACTAGCTGTTGCCCGCAGAACCTCTTAGTGCAGTTACCTCTTGCAGAAGAAAATTTAAAAACGGTGAATTTGTATTGAAGTACTTATATTTAGTAATTTATATACTAAAACCCACGACACAATCACAAAGGATTCCTCCAGGAGTGGGTTTTGAAAATTAAGCAATATTCACATTAATTTGTATTTTTTCTTCTTTTTTTGCAAAATTTTGAAAAACTGAAAAATATATATTTCATCTATTTAACCAAGGAACATTTTTTGCAATTTTGAAGCAAATCGGTTAATGTTTTAAAAATATTCCATACAAATTTTCATCCCGTTTCCCGGGAAAACCTTTTTATTTTCTGGGATAAAAAGTATCCTAAAATATGACCCCGAGTATTAGTAACAACTTTACCAATATTCATCGAAATCTGTTCAAGGGTTTTCGTGTGATGCCCGGACAGACAAACAGACAGACAGACAAACAGACAATAATTCTAAAAAAAATATTTACGTGCTCTAACACGTTATTGAAGTGCCCCCTAATCTAAATTAAAAAAAATGTCTAATGTGTAGAAAATATAGTATATAGATATAGATAGAATAGATGCCTTTAGCTTTACTGAGGACCACAGGTGAAGGTGATCACCATCTGTCTGTTCATTAGTTAACTATTACACAAAATATATCTATATCAATACAATTTACAAATATTTTTTTAAGGGGAACTACCTATCAATTCATTCTATATATATAAGGTCTATTCTATATAAGGTCTACATAATTGTTAAAAAAGGTCTGCCGTAAAAATTTTGGAAGTTTTGTCTAGGCGTAGATCATTGAATAAGGATAATGAATAGTGAGCTATTGAAATACCAATTGCGAATTGTATGTGTTATGATACAAATTGACAACCCTATATTGTTCCAGGAAAATACACATGTCTTAAATGTTATGCAGAATTCCACAGTGAGTTGGCACTTAGCATACATGAGAAGACACACAATGCTAAGTCTGAGAGGAAATACAAGTGTAGTTATGATGGCTGTGAGAAAACATTTAATTTTCCGCATCATCTAAAGCACCATGAGATGACGCACACTAACACAAAGCAATATTATTGTCATATATGTAAGAAAGGTATGTCATATTCCATGTATGTACATATTTATGATGTTTACTCTTGCAGGTTAGAATATCTGTAACAATTTTTATTAAAAAAAAACAATTCCGAATATTTTTCATACTTCAAGTTTTATATTTGAGGTGTCTCAAGTTTGAATTTGTTACATCATGTTCGTGGCCTTAGGGTGTCAATTTAGCTTTTCGGGTGGCGCCTATTCTTCCGTCAATCCACAGTTGATAAGAGAAAACGCCTTTTAGCTTACTCAGAGAGACCTGTTCTCTATAGGGGGCGGTATTAGTAATTAAATAAATTGAACAGCTTTAATAATGATTGAGAAATATCATACAATACACATTCATTCATAATTAAATCATTAATCCTGAATAATTAAAGTTGAATCATTGGGTTTGCCTTGTACCGTTATCTCCAGAAGGTAAACTTGAAACATAAAGCTGATTAAAACAGTGTTTATATTAAAGTTCACTGACTTTCATTATAATAAAGTCTGCAAACTATGCAGTTCTGGTTATTTCATCTAGTATAACTACATATAGCTTAGGGTTGCCATAGGTCGAGATTCGTCTGGATTGTCCCGACATTTCACATGATGTTCCCGTTCACCTTGGCTCCTATTTTTCAGAATGTGTCCTTGGAATATACCAACTGTCTTCAATTGTTAGGAGTTGAGATATCCTCCAAGCTCAACTTTGGGCAGTTCATCGAATCCAAAGTTAAAACTGGTGCAAGGAAACTTGGCGTCCTTGCGAAGGTGCGGCGGTACTTCACACCGAGGCACTCTTAACCTTGTACAAAGCTCAGGTTCGGCCGTGTGTGGAGTACTGTTCACACATTTGGGCAGGTGCAGCCAAATGTCACCTTTCTGCCTTGGATTCGATGGAGAGGCGTGCGAAGAGGCTCATTGGTGACCCAGATCTGGTTGAGGCCAATCTGCAAAGTCTCGAGCACAGGCGCAGAGTAGCCAGCCTCTCGGTTTTCTATAGGGCACATTTTGGAGAGTGTGCGCAGGAATTATTCGAGTTAATTCCCCCTTCTCCGTTCCTCCATCGTACGCCACGACGCACGGCGGGTATCCATCCTTTCGTCGTGAACATCCCGCCGGTAAGGACGACGAGGTTTGCGTCGTCATTCATTATGCGCACTGCGAAGGATTGGAACAGCTTGCCTGTGTCTGTGTTCCCGCCCACCTATGACGTGGATGTCTTCAAGAAAAGAGTGAATAGGCTTTTATTAAGTTAGTGCGCTCACCATCCTGGACCACATCTCCACTTACCATCAGGTGGGATTGTGGTCAAGCATTAGCTTATTGTAAGTAAAAAAAAAATGTCCAAAGTCCCGACAAAATACAAAATCTAACAGTTGACTCGATTCAACAGAACAAGTTTGCCGCACGCTCTAGCCGTTTTTTTCGTCAGCATTTTTGCGGGCTATTAAAAAAAAAAAGATTTTTTTTATTATTCTGGTATTATTACCTTTAAAAAAAAACAAAAAAAAACAACCGATCTCGAGTAACGGCCGGTCTCAATAATGTACTAACAGATGGAAGACTATGGATAGGGCTACCAATAGTATGTCATCTGTCATATTTATCAATTTTTCAGACGCAAAAATTGACAAATATGACAGATAACATACTAATGGTAGACCTATCCACAGTCTTCCATCTTTTAGTACATTATTGAGACCGGCCGTAAGTCGTCTTGACTTATTCATCGTTTTTTTGCAAACTTTGTTACCCTCCCACTCCCTTAGGTTACGCTCAAATCGTCAGAATAGCAAATTGACATTTTTTCAATGGTAATAAACCCCCCTTATCTTAATCTGACGCGCTCAAATATTTCCATGTCATTGTTTGTTTTTACATTTTTTTGGAAATTTAATAACAATAGTATATCCTACTTATAATTCTTTTTTACTACAAGCGTTTATTTAACTTGCTCTGTATGTCTTTTTTGATAATGGTGACAAGAAATTACGCTCAGGGTTGGCTCCAGACGAGGGAATTCCTCAATGCCAACAAAATATTGTTTTTAAAATTATTTAAATGTATATGAATTTATATTTTTCAGGTTTCATTCAATTTCATCACTTCAAATCTCATATGAGATCACATGAGTTAGATAAACGGTTGCATTGTCCAGAAATCGATTGCAAGAAGACGTTCCTAACTGAGTCTTCTAAAAAAAGACATCTTTTCCGAATACATAGTACGTATAAGTATTGCTATATTAATTTATAACTTTCCCTAAATTATGTCAAGGTATTTAACATTTTGTGAAATTATTTTTGACCATATTTTCTATTAAAGCTTATGATTCTTAAAAATCATGTTCTCATTGTATTGAATGTAACCATTCAGAGAACTGTTTTAGAAATATGTAGACCAGCCACAAAAAGTGATCACTATAGCCCAATGCATACGTAACGGGGTTTTTTTCCCGTACGGGACGGGACGTGAAGTTTTGGAAACATTATTTCATAGAAAATGTATACGATAGTGCATTCGCAGCGGAATCCCGTACGGGAAAAAGCCCGGTACGTATGCATTGGGCTTAAGTCACTTTGCTAATTTAGTATTTATCATTTGGCATATTAGAATTTATATCATTATAATGCCAAATTAAACTTTGTCAGTAGTTTATTATGGTTTTGTTGCAATTCTTCATTTTGTATTACTCGTAGATTAGTTATGGATGTCCTTAGAAATCATTTTGTTTTTGTTCCTCATACATAATACATAATATGCTCAAGTCCATTAAACATTTTCAGATATAAAGTTGTCTGATATACCACCTGCAGAGTCTGAGAAAATTAAAACTGTATTTAAATGTGATATTGAAAGTAAGTATTTAAAAATAAGTTTATCTATTGAATAATTATTTTATTGAATGACACTTATTTCTACTTAATTTGTTTCAGTTGATACTATATTAGGTACATGTGGAACAGTTCTAAAGAAACATCTATATGACGACCATCTGTCAAAATGTTCTCTGATACATAATGAAAAGCATAAAGATTTATCTCATGAAAAAGTGCAAGTTGAAGAATATACTCCCATTACTTATGATAACGATCCAACAATTAATGATTGCAAATCAGCTTTAGGTGGTTGTATTGTAGATGGAAATTCCTCTGAAAATTGTTTATGTGCACAAATCAAAACAACAGTCGTCGATTTCTATGATAATACACTAATACCTGATGAAAACATGAATTCTACAAATACTCAATCTAACTTAGTAAAAACTGAAACAAGTAAGCGCTTTACAATCAAGAGTGAAGGCTGTCAAAGTTGTGCTTGCAGTGGTAACTTACAAAGTGATCTTAATGCCGATAGTGGCATAAACAATTCGAGTACCGATCAAAGAAATACAGCGAACAGAAATTGTAGTTTAAAGAATAATTTGATTAACAGCTTACCTGATATAGAATATAAACAGGATGGGAGCATTAAATTGAAAGATACGATTGAAGCAGATATTAAAGTTTTTGAAAGTGTAAAACCAGAATATAAGGAGAACAAGAAAGTTGAAATATATAATTCTAATTATGTGCCATTCAATAGCTGTAAGGCTGTACTCGGTAAATGTATTGTAAGTGGCAGTGGAACAATAAGTGAAGAGTGTCTATGTGCAAAAATGCTTGTTGATGAGCAGCAAGTAACTGCTGAGGAAATCGATGAAATAACTCCACGTCCTGCTAATACCACGTATTTATCTGTGATATAAACTAATTTTATGTGTATACTCTGTTATGTATGAATGTTTTAAATAAATAAAACTGCAGGACATTATAATTAACTTTAAGATTTATTTACAACATATCTCTTTACAGTTTCAACCATATTATACAAAACATATCTTAATTAACAAGATCTACAATAATTATTATTTTACAGTCGGACCTGACATCCGTAAGTATTATTATTATTAAATTAATTTATCTTTTATGCATGAATGGAATGTATATTAGATCATCCGCAAACTATCACATCACGGCATGGCAGAAAATGTATACATCATTTGCAAAATGCGTACGAAAGTTTATAACTTCTCTATTACTTAACAACAAATGTGTCGTTACAGTATTTTTGAGTTACTACAGTATTATACATTTATCTATGGTAACAATTTCAAATAGGACATTACTTCAGGCAATCCTCAAACGGAATTTGAAATAAACATAAGTTTATACAATAATTTGGTCGCACCTACGCATTTGAAGCAATAAATAAACTAAAATCATGATGACAATGATTTTTCTAATTTGACTAGTCTAATAAAATATATACTTATCAAAATACATAAGGGTACATCTTTGTGTTAGTATGTTCAGCATCAATAGAACCTAGCAAAAAAATTAGATTTAATCGAAATCAATAAGAAATTTAAACAATTTACATCAAGTCTCTTGGATACTATTATTGTTCGACAAAATCACAGGAAATAAAATCGTAATGTACAAACTTAATATGTTATAGTTATGTAGCTTACAAAAGAAATATACACTACGCTTCATTGTTAATAATAGATTCCAAATTAGTTGTGTCTAATGTCCTCCTATCACTCTTTTTTGGCGAATCACTAATATAGTTAAGTTCTTGGATATTATCACTATTGTAATTTTTTAGTGCTTCCTTATCTTCAAGCGTCTCTTGTTCAATGGGAACTACACTTAGGTACTCGCTATCTTCATTTTCAGTCTCTATCTTTGGAGTTGAGGTCGTTGTCGATTCGTTAGATGAATTCGGATCATCGTTTTTCTCAGAATTTTCGAGCAAAGTAGAGTGTCTTGGTACATCTAAATCATCTGTATCGAGAAGGAAAGTTGATATTGGTAACACATTTTCAGGATTAATTATTTTAGGAATTTCAGTAGTTTCACCATTCATTATTGGCCGGGAAGTTTTAACAGTCTCAGTCGTTTCACGTGCATCATCTTCCGCAGATTGCGCGTTGCCACCTACATGTAGCTCATTAAAAAGTGCGTTTTCTTCTGTGGTCGTTGCGGAAACTGACGGTGAAACCGATGACTCTGTTGCGGGCTTATTAGTTGTGGTGAAATTACTCTCAGTAATATCATTATTTGTATGCGACGTACTAGTACTTGATGCATTTGTTGATATATTGGTTATATGATCTTCAATATTTTCGTTCTGTGTTTCATTCAAATTGACTAGCTCCAGGTCGTGACCTTCTTGCAGTTTTTTGACAAGTATCTTATTGTTTTCGGCCTCTGGTAGGAAAGGATTCATTTCTGTTTCATGATCTTCATACTCAGAAGACTGCGAATGTGTATGGTTTGGTGTAGAATTAGATTGGTTTCCATTGTGTTTAGGAATTTCGTAAATAGTCACATTTAGATTATTTACTTGCGTAGAGTTTTGTATGTTATCAGTATTTATTTCCGTAGCGATATTAGCACCATTATTTTCGCCTAACGAAATCATAGTAGTAGCTAGAGTTGTAGTTTGAATGGCAACAGCGTCATCAGTACTGTTAGGTTTGCTTTGTTTTGCTTCTGATGTTGATGCAGGTGACATGTCATCTTCATCATTATCATCAGTTGAATGCTCATCATAGGATATAGATGTGTTGTGAAAACTTTCTGATAGTTTATAAATATAGTCTGTCACTGTAGTTACGCTGGTATTTTCAACAGCTGGTGCAGGAGAAGTTGATTCAATTACACCGTTAGAATCATTTATATTATTATTTGAATCCATTCCCTCTGGTTGCTTTCGTTTTGTATTAATTCTTGGCCCTCGTAAATCATCATTATCGTAATCATGAATCATACCGTATAATGGTTCATCTTGCTCAGGCATTTTACTAGCGTTTGAACCCATATTAAGGTAATCTGGTTCAAAATCATCTTTGCTTGTACCACGATTTATTGCTTCATCTATTTTGCTGACGCTGGTTTCTGTAGTGTCATGACTTTCCATTTTATTAATTGCTTCCCTGTAATTTACTTCAGTAACTGGTTCAGAAAGCCAATCCGAATCTGTTGTTTCCGATGAATCTGTTGATGTAATAGATTCCGTTACTTGTTGAACACCAGCATTGTCGACAGATTTTGAAGTACGGTTGTAAAGCATGTTGATAACGTCAAATGTGACGTCATTTTCATCATGTATGTGATTCTCAGTAGTTGTAAGGTATAATTGGGCGTCACTTTCATTTTTGTTTTCTAAAATTTCCATCAGATTTTTGTTTTCAGCTGAACCTTGTATTTGCTGATTGATAGAATATTCATTCTCTTTATTTGCTTCTTTAATTGGCATTTCTTCAGTAGTTGTTATGGACTTTTCTTGGTCTGCCATAGAAATGAATTTAGACTTGAAATTATCAACGTTCTCCTGGTTTTCTTCACGAGCAGGCTCATTATCATTTATTGTTTCAGCGAATACTGTAGTGGCCAAAGAAGGGTTTTCTGTGGGTTTAGCCATTTTTTGAATGATTGAAGTCGTTGTAGGGATTTCGTCGCCAATGCTTGTGCTTTCACCACTTTTTTCATCATTTTTTGAGAGAAGTTCAAAAGTTACATCATCTTTGCTATTCACAGTATCTTTAGTAGTCGATGTCTCAACATTCAATTCAGTATTTAAATTTTTTGATGATCTCTGTTCTGTTCTATTTTCTTCATTGCTAACAATGCTGGTTACCTCAGTAGCAGTTATCTGTTCATCTGGCGTTTTAGAATACACATCTGTTGTCTCCTGTGCGTTATTTTGATTGGGGTTACTCTCTTCATTGTTTGATAAATAATCATCATCATCATTAAAGCTGAAAAGAGATTCATTATTCTTTTCATTATGTTCCCTTAGTATTGAAATAATTTCAGGTTTAGGTTCATAAGAAGGTTCATTAATTATATTTGGTTCAGATATCGAAATTCTAGTTGTAGTTGTCTCTCCGGAAACATTCATGTCATTAAATTTATCGTCAGATGCATAATTTAAACTGCTTTTTTCCATATGTGTATGCTCTGTCGTTTGCTGCTCAAATTCTTCATTTGAACTAGACTGGGTAGTTACAGGTACACCTAAAACTATTTCAGAACGCATATTATCTTCTTGCATAATTGGTTTCGTTTCCTGTTCTGGTTTGACATAACCTTGGCTTTCCGACGAGTCCGTATTAGTCTGTTCACTTTTAATGATAGTTTGAGGGATATGAGTAGTTTCTTTTTCATTGTTAAATTTAAATTTAGAATTCGATTCCATCTCATTTTTAAGTTTTTCTTCTGAAGCTATCACGGTTAAATTGGGTTCGGAAGTAGGTTCTGGTTCAATTTTCGATCCAGGTTCTAAATTAAATTCCTGAGATGACTCTGAATCTAACTTAGTTATAACGGTTGGTTCCGCTTCAGGTTTAGGTTCGGCCGTTGGTTCAGGTTCTGATTTAGTTTCCGCTGATGTTTCTGGTTCAGGCTTAGGTTCGGCTGTTGGTTCGGGCTCAGGCTTAGGTTCAGCGCTTGGTTCAGGTTTTGGTTCGGCGGTTGGTTCCGGTCTGGGTTCGGTGGTTGGTTCAGGTTTAGGTTCAGCTGTTGGTTCGGGTTCAGGTTTAGGTTCGGCTGTCGGTTCGGGTTCTGGTTTAGGTTCAGCGGTTGGTTCGGGTTCAGGTTTCGGTTCGGCAGTTGGTTCGGGTTCAGGTTTTGGTTCAGCCGTTGGTTCTGGTTTAGGTTCGGCCGTTGGTTCTGGTTTAGGTTCGGCCGTTGGTTCGGGTTCAGGTTTAGGTTCGGCTGTTGGTTCGGGTTCAGGTTTCGGTTCGACAGTTGGTTCGGGTTCAGGTTTTGTTGTTTCTGCTTCGATATCGTCGTTTTTACTGCGTGGGTGGCCAAATATGTGAGAATAGTTCACCTCATCGTCGTTTTCAGTCGTTGCTTCTGGTGTTAAGTGTTGTGGTTCTTTCCAATCAAATGCAGTTTCATCATCTGCCATGTGTACCGTTTGCAAGTCAGGTTTTTCTTCTTCTGGTATTGCTCTCATTTTGTCAGTGTCATCTATAGTTAAGACTTTAAGGTCTTTTTCTGTGTGGTTTTCGGTGTGTTGCTCTCGGTCTGAATCATCTAAAATGTGTATGCATTTCTTTGGTGATCTCATATCTTGAATTTGTCCGTGGGGACAAGTGCAAGTGAAATCTAGCGTTGTATCGTCAAATTCGCAGCCGTATTCGCAGTCGTTATTACTTATTTTACATAAATCAAGAACCGGTCGCGTCGCCATTTTATCTTCAGCGATGTGGTATACGCTTATCATTCGATTGTTGTTATCAAGATAATGCGTCAACGTAGATTTTAATTTGTTCGCTGTCAGAAGATCTTCACTTGGTTCAGCATTAGAATTGGCTCGTGGTTTCCAGTGAATTCTGTAGTTCACTATAATGGATCCCTCCCTGTAAATAAAAAGAGGTTATATTTAGGAATATCTCGGCATTGGCTTTTAATTGTTAAGATAGCGTGTTGAATAAAAATAAAATTGCAATTTGCTGACATATAAAGATTATGTCAATGAAGTACAGTTCATTGCTATTACTGCATAAATGTAGTCTACAAAAGAAGTGCATCTATCACCTATGATATTCAGCGAATCGATGGATCTTCATATTGGCAGTCTTTGTGTATCTGAATCTTTGGTCATTTGATTGTACAAGTTATTAAAAAAGAGCTTTTTTGACATTAAGAACTTACTTTATCCCAACCACTTCGACTATTATTTCATTGTCTCCATTATCGATGGTGTATCGGTCGAACAAGGCACGTTTCAGTGCGTCGGTGAAAGTTGACGTGAACTCTTTGTATTCCTCACTCTCGGGATCTTCGAGTGCCGAGTCAAAGTCCTTGTTGTCAATCCTCAGTTCGCCTTCCACGGTCTTTGGCACTGTAATTTAAGAAAATAATCATTAAAGATGAAGGAAGTTTGAGGAAAAAGTATCCTACGCTCTAATAGCACAAAGACAGAATTAAGTTAGTTACTGATGAACATATTCTGACAAAAAAATTATAATTACTAAATCAGAACTATTTACTACTACTATTAAAATAATTATTACCTACTATTTGTTCATAAAAGTAGTTGCTATGATATAATCTTACCATAAACAGACATATCGCCAGACTCTTCAGATACACTGGAAGGGTTGTGTTCTTCATGTTGCGTTTCCGTCGTGGTCGGCATCTGAGTAGTGTGGTCGCGATGATCATGATCGTGGTCGTGATGATCGTGGTCGTGGTCGTGATGATCATGGTCGTGATCATGGTTGTGGTTATGAGCTTGTCCGATCCCGCCGAAAGCTCGCGCCGAACTCACTGATGTGTTGTACGGTTCCAATGGCGTAGGAGCGTTGCTGAATAGTATTCCAGCTGGAATTTAAATTATTAATTTATTAAAAAAAGGTAACCTAGAGGTTATTAAAATTCTCGTGGTTAGGAATTCCCTGTGTTGCGGGTACAATCATCTGTTACATAAATGGACGGGCAACGATCCCGAGACTCCTCTCTTCGCAGGCAGAGCCACTATCAACTGGGCACCGGGTCGTCAGACTGTGGTGAATAAAATTAATACCTAGCATTCATGCTTTTCAACAAGATTTGATTAGGTACACTTATATTGCGGATAGCAAAGGCACATCACATAAAAAGACCAGAAATTAAATTACCTGTCATATAAATGTCTACCCTGATAGGAATTGACTCCTAAGGGCTATTACTAAGACAGGATCGCCTGAACGGTAAATGCATTGGCATTTTGTTGAGACTGTTGATAGGTAGGTGGTCAGGGTTGTAGCTTGAGTCGAATTTGAGGTAGGGCAGCATTGGTTACAGGTAGGGCAGAAGTAAAAAATCATAATTGATCTGCTCTCTAGGTCACAGAACAAAGAATTATTATAATATGAAATGAATGTCACAAACTGTGGTATGTTCGGAAAAGTTTAGATACCTATCGCTACAATTCTTTTTATCTCAAACTATGAATAAACAATTTAATTATAATAATTTATCTTAGTTTTTGGTATTTTTAAGGTAAGGCATTGCCCCACAATGCCCCCCCCTAGCTACGGCCATGTAGGTGGTTGATCGTTTCAAGTTATAATAGTGCAACGTGCATTTAGTACCTACTAGAAAGACTTTAGAATAGTTATTCCTAATCTCTTATCAATAAAAGAAACATTCACATACGCGCTTGAGATGTTGTTGGATGGAGTCTATTATGGAGTCTATAACTTCATATTTAATAGCAGGTGTGTTTGTGATCGGAGCCAGATAACAATGCAGTTTTATAATTTGGTGTTAGCTAAGTAGATGGGATTCTATTGATTCCAAGACGAAGAAGTCAGGTAATTCCAATTTGAAATTTTCAACAGGTTTGGATCACGTTTTCCGGTGGACGAGTAATAACGTTTTTTAACTCCCACACTACGGATCCTTAGTTGCGGCTGGCGTTTGGCGTGGAGATACTCACGTTATCACACCCATGAGCCAAGGACATACATTCACCTGTCACCAGGGCCTGATTAACCCTTAGGCTAATTAGGCTGCAGCCTAGGGCGCGAGGATCGGGGGGGCGCGCTAAAATCGTGTCTTCGCATGCACTAATCTAGCATCACTGCATCTACCCTACACAGGCTACACATTTCAACTAGACCGAGACAGTCTAGTCCCTAGAGACGAGTCCCTGATTTTAACAATAAATTTTAAAATTTTAAAAAGCGCGCATAAAACAAACACTGACTTGTTACTCGAATCGATCGGTGGTCGAGCGAGTGGGTGAGCTGGCAACGGAGTGCCACTTGCCAGGCACTCAGTGCCTAGTGCGCGTTTTGATTAATCCGCCTCGCAATAATGTTCGGTTTATATGTACTAAGTAGTTAACTAAATTTTAAGTAAATTAATACGTGTAAAGTTGTAAACGGACAATTTAGTAGTTAAAATTTAGAAATCAAGTAGACAAGTAATTTAGATTTTTTTCGCATATATTTTTTTTGGATTTTAGCACTTTTTTCGCTGACCGTACATTTTCTCAAAAATCTGTGAATGCAGTTCAGAATATCTTAAAAACTTATGGATAGTCTCGTAGGAACGTTTTCCTATAACTATAATGGTTAAGGTACCTGCCCTTACTGACCCGTCTCAAAAATCCATCCTGTATATAGAAAAGACATCTCAAACAAAATGTGTGTTCCACCGCCGGCTTGCCCTCTGTTCTCTTTTCAAACTAGAAGCCTCGTTTGCACACTTGCCATAGAGTAACTTTGTATATGACACTTGCCGAACCAAGACGGCAAGCCTAACACCGTGTTCCCTCGTAGGACACCGCAACTTCCTCTACGTGCTTTTGGTCACGTGAAACACTTCAATACATCTCGACTGTTTGTTATTTTCGCATCGCGCCGCGTCGCTTCGCGTTGGCGTTGATTCGCCCACATAGGACAACGCGTGAGGCGAATTAAACAAAACTCACACTAGGCACTCAGCGCAGCTTGCCGCGCGCAATGAAACACATCAACGATGTGCAGGGACACCCCGGTGTGGTTAATAGTTAGTAGGTATATTTTGCCTCGCAGGCCTCGCTTCATTCATTTGTCTTCTCTTTTGAAATCGTCGTGCGTCCGTCATATGAATCACGCACTCGCGAATATTGTGATTGATATTTATTGTCCTTTCCTTACACCGTGTCCTACGTGGGCGACTCAACGCGAACGCGATCGCGAAGCGATCCGATACGAATTCAGTGCGATGCGGAGCGAAGCAGCGACTCTGTCCTACGTGCGCGCGAATTATCACTTCACCGCCACTGACATACGCCGCGCCGCTGAAGTTCGCGCGAAAATATCAAACCAACTGATCGCGTTCGCTTCAAATCGCGCCGCACCGCAACGCCCCCTACGTGCTTTTGGTCACATAGGACACTTCAATACATCTCGAGTGTTTGTTATTTTTGCTTCGCACCGTGTCGCTTCGCGTTCGCGTTGATTCGCCCACGTAGGACAGCGCGTTAGTGTGTCCGTGTTTTTTTAATGAGGTACTTTGCCTTTATGTACGATCAGCTTAAAAAATGGTTTGCCACCCTAAGGTTGAATGTCATGCAGATTAAAGGACAACGTTAGTTTCGCTTGCAGATCGATCTGAAAACTTTTATGAACCATCTTAAAATTTTCACACTACTACTCTACTCACTACTTTTTTGGCGGGGGCGCGTCCTCATAATTAGCCTAGGGCGGTCAGATCTCTTGATCAGTCGCTGCCTGTCACATTACTATCTACCTGGTCGGGAATCAAATCCAATATCCTTTGATACACGGGTAACAACAACTGGGGTCCAGAGTTGTTAAGTAAAAACAAAAAGTTTATCAACAGCATTGTAGGAGCAGATAAAACCGTTTTCATCTTTAATGATTATTGAATTAGTATTGAAAAATTATGTAATCTAAAAAATACTCACTAGCTGCTAGAACTATAAGTGCTACGATGGCAGCCACTACCAGCCCGAGGAGAGTCCAGCACAGAGGCCGCTTGCATCCGCCCTTCTCGCCGCGCTTGTCAGCTGTTACATACAACTTCTCCCCTCTGGAAATAAAGAAGACTGTTACAACCAAGAAATATTACTGGATATAAGTATCCTTTCGGAATAAGAGGCGTTATTGGGGTACCCAATTTCTGACTTAAGGTATAGGCAGATGTCACACTTAAAGAACTTAGGACGTTCGTGCAGAAGGGATCCTGTTTATCTGTGGTATAAGACAATCTTCTCTGCTCGTGATATCACGAGGTTAAAAGGTTAACAGACGAGTTAAACAGGGTATATACCCTGTCTAACAAAGAAAGCTTTGCCTCTCAGGTAGTCGGTAAAGTCTGTATTCATTTACTACCTAGTTTTTCTTTTTCGACGGTTACCTTCTCATGTTTGTTATCAGAATTCTTACCTGCCAGGTTAATTACCCTTCTCCAATCTCCACGTATCAACCGTGGAATGTTAATTATTTTGATTGCAGTGTCGAAGAGTCATTATTTAGCAGGTGGTGGTGACCCCACTTGATTTTTGCCCCGTATATTGTCTGATGATTTTAGTTTTAGTGATATTGTATGGAAACAGTGGCGATTTATTGTCAGGTGGCCCATTTGCCAGCGTAATGAAAATAGAGGAATTAAAGGATATTAAATTATTTATCAGACGTGGTAAAATACGTCTCAGATATTGCATTCGAAACACGTAATTCTTAAAACGTTAGAATTTGGATTAAAACCGTAAAATTAATAGATCATTTTCATCAAACCACACAGTCAAAAACGAATTGGTGATGTTGACAACAATAAATAAAATGAGTGAATTATACCTAAGACCTAAGACTCGTTTTTAATGCATATCTATCTATCTAAGCATATACATATTATTATGTACTTATGTAATGCAAAGTAATATTAGGTAAAATAACTTCTGCCACGTACTAAATGTGGTTAGTAAAATGATAATGCACAATAAAACCGTAAGAACCGCCATTTTATGAGCTCTACATACTTTTCAATATCACTGTCATTCTCGTATTCTGCTATAGGCAATGATTTTCTTCGCAGAAGATGACTGCTCTCACTCTTGCTCGGACTCTGGTTCATTATCACTCACGTTACTTCTTAATTTTTTACTTTTTCGGTAATAACTAATAACTCAAACTATTAATAATCCACTAAAAACACATCTGTCTATCGATGGCTTAAAGAATTTACTACGAAATTAACGGCTTCATTAGGAATATACGTGAGCAATTGTAATGCTACGTTGCTACGTTTTGTAATATAAAACTGTGGTGCCATCATAGTACGTACTATGGGGCAATAAAATATTGCTGAGCACTTCGTAAAAATGCTTTATTACTGTGAAATAAAACACATTTTTGAGCTCCAAGTCGTGAAGTTGGAATATGCTGACATTTCCATTCACTACACCTATGCAAACAAATGGTGCAGCATTTTAAATGAATCGAAGGTCGATAGTGTTCCATCTGTTACATACATTTTAACAGTAGGTGATGAGTTTAAATAGGGTTCCCACTCCTAGATATAGGCTTAGCAACTCAGGGACAATTTTACAAGGGTAAAATAGAATAATAATTTTATTAATTGACCTAGTTTTATTAATTTTATTAGGAATTTTAGTCTAAACTTGTATTATTGTAAAATTATGATATTGTAATTGAGCACCTCCTTATTGAAGTTTACCTTTGGTACCAAAGTTTACCTTTTGTAGGAAATAAACATTAAAAAACAAAGATCAATAAAAACTTTCGTCGTGGTTCGAATTTCGATAAAAGAAAGTCATGCGACACGGGATAACACGCAAGGGAACTTGCCCGGATTTCCCGACCATCTGGCTTTAGCAACCTTCGCATCATCGGAAGTATGTCGTGCTCCCGTCGTAGAATTGACGATATCATGAAACGATCGATAATTTCGTGATATTGTCACGTTTTATGAAATTACAAGTTGATAACGTTTAGTAACAATTTTTTAACGATTTTGTCAACAACTTTTGGTCATTATAGTTTCGTAATGTACAGTGCGGCCGCTGTATCTTGGCGCGTCTGAACATAGGCTTTGCGAACTTTAGCGCATGTAAGACAGAGATGGCAACACGAACATGCTAACGTGTGATCGAGACAAAATACACCGCGTATCGAGTATTGGCGAATTATGTTACTGCGCAGCCTTCTGCGCGAAGTTCAGACGCGCCAAGATACAGCGGCCGAACTGTACCTATGTCACAAATTTGTCACGGAGTACACTACGGTCAAGCGAGATAAAAATAGATTTAGGTGTGAACCGCTACACAAAGGGTGGTCAAAAGTTAGCAATTTGTAGTGTGTTTAATTTTCAAATAATTAGATGAGAATTTATTCCTATAAATTATAAAGCTATAGAACTTGAATTTTTTTTATGGAAATAAATACTTTATTTTTGAAATGAAATAATCTTTTATTCATGTCGGTATCACTGATACACTTATGCACGTATTTTTTTTAATCTCCCAGGTTTTCGGAAAGGTGCTTTGTCATGGAGAAGAAAAGCCGTAAAGAAACTCCTCATTACATCTTTTAAAATCACATATTTTTTAATTAAATGTAACGCATTTGGAACCAATCTCAACTCTGACGTCTTTGCGACGAAACAACGAAGTGCATGGTCCAAAATGCATTTGGCTATTGTTGTAGCGCTTTCTTAGCTCCTGGCGAATGGAGACTAATGAACACAATCAAAATGTTTTCATGAAGTCATCGTAAATGTAATAGCTGTTACATTGCCTTTCTTTTTTTACGCAACTTAATTGTTTGTCTGTTTTAGATTTCCTATCCGCTTTCTTTGGGTAAATGAATAGATACAGTTCACATAATAAAATTCTGGGCCGACTTATCTCTTGAAGTAAAAATTAAAACTTAGTTAATGTTTAATTTTAAAAACTTTGAACTTTTTTACCAATTTACCAAGTAAGAAGAATCTATATTAACTACTTTACTAAGATAGTCGGTTTTAGTTCTTGAAATAGATACATATTTTCTTTTGTTTAAATTTCATTTATTTTTATTTTGTTTGGTTGTTGTTTTGATAAAACTTAATTATTGGTATCTATCTAAGTATGTAGGTATCTAAGTAGGTAGTATTAGTAACAAAAATTGATTTTTTTCTATTTGTGACATTTTTTTTTTGATTATTGGGCCTAATTTTTTAAATTTTAGGTAACTTATTTTTAAAACATAGGTACATTTACAAACAAGACGCGGACGGGTTCGAATAAATTAACCTCTGCCTATATGCCTATTCGTATTATCTATAGAATGGTGACTAATTATTTCCTAGTTACGTTACGAAAGTAATAGTAAAAACTCACGGAGAACCGGTCTCTCAGTCTATTTTTATACATTACTAGTTGCCCCGACAGACTTCGTTCTGTCAAAAGTTTTTTTTTATATTATTATTTTTGTATGCTGTACTTATCATAAAAAAATAAAAACAAAAAAAGATGTCAAAAAAATAAAAAAAAATTAGGGGTGGACCGGACCACCCTTAACATTTAGGGGGATCAAAAATAGATGTTGTCCGATTCTCCACCCTAGCCGATATGCACGCTAAGATTCACGAAAATCGGTCGAGCCGTTTCGGAGGAGTTCAATTTCTAACACCGTGACACGAGAATTGTATATATTAGATAAAGCTTATTTCAATCGAAGCGTAAACAAATAGACGTTTACAAAAATAAATGAGTAGTAATTACCCACTTATCACACATTATGTATCATTGAAGTATTATTACTAGCTTAAAGAACCGACACCGCGAACACAATGTACCTATGTCCCAATGAATTGGCGCCCATCGGCTTCAATTTTCAATGAATTCTTTCGATTTTGAAAGGAGAACGGGAGCTCAATTTTGAAAATAGAACCTCCCGGCGGGATTCACATTTTGTTCGAGATGTCTGTTGTATGACGTTATACGAGTACTTCAATGAGTACAATACATGTCGGTTTGTCAAGGGGATAGTTACGTTAGAATGTTATGGAGATGACAGAATGAAAGAAAAATAAACCCTGGGAATAAACCCCTCAGCATAAAATCTCCTCCATCCTCCATCTCACGATCATCTAAATTGCTGGTAGTGTAGCCAGATTCTTCAATGCAGACGTGATTTTGTGAGTGAAAAAAGTGTGATTTTTGCTCTATAAAGGGGTAGATGTACAGAGAGGTCCCGTAGCTATTGTAAGATAACAGTCGTTAAGCCATTTCGGAGGACTCTTGAGTTGGGCACGAACCCCTCAACTAATAACTGGAGTAAGCTTTAAGCTCCCTCAAGAGGATTGCGCACTTAATTGGTTAAAATTGCGGATTATTCGTCTTGTCACACGATATTTTATAATTATATCGTCACTGGAAAGGCAGTAATACTTAACCCGTCGGTTACCGGGAACGTTCCAGCACGTTCGAACTCAAAGGTACCGCGATCACGCGGATCCTAACGAGTTAAGTGCCATTTTGGCGAAAATGAGGTAGGTATATGTACATCGTTGGATTGGGAAAAAAAAAATCCAATCCAATGATGTATATATTATTGCCTTTCCAGTGACGATATTTAATAAATAATTAGGTAATACTAATTAATATACAAAGATAAAGTACCTACATAATGCTTCTGTGGAAGATTGATCAGGATTTGCAAATTTTAATTCTTAACAGTGGTTCATATCGTATTACTGTCAGATCTGTCAACATTGCATCAAGAAGAGAATCACGAAAAAGTTAATCAGTTTCGTGATCAAATATTCAGATGATTAAACGAACTAATCTTTAGCGAAATTTAATCCCCATTAAACAAATTACTTTGTGGGTATAAAACCGGTTCAATTCAGTTAAGGAGAGAGTATAATTTGATATATTATGGAGAGAGTATGGACTTTCAACATGTTGATGGATTTGTACATGCCTAGTAAGTTTGCAATTTCGTATCATCACATAAGGTAATCTATACTAATTGTAAAGAGGAAAGATTTGATTGTTTGCATTGAATAGGCTCCGAAACTACTGAACCGATTTGAAAAATTCTTTCACTGTTGGGAAGCTACATTATCCCCAGGTGACATAGGCTATATTATATTTTCAAAAAAATTAGGGATCCTTAATAAAACTCCAATAATGTAACCCGAGGTGTAAAAAAATAAGAAAACCGAAGCAAAGCGAGGTTTATAAGGCTCCAATAAGGCAATGGATTGTTGCTACACTACCATACAAAACTGACTATAATTCCCAGATATGACTTCGAATGATACATCCGTCTGTGATTGATTTAGAGTAGGTAACTGTGTTTAAACGCCTTTGCGCCTTTTGTTTAGCTTTTGTAAGCTTAATTACACCTAATTTTATATCTTTCTGAACTATAGTATAATTACAGTATTGTAATTAAAGGTTTAAAGGGCACCTGGCTTTATCTACATACTCCTTATGGTTAGTAAAACAAGATGGTTTGGTTATTATAATCGAATGTGGTATTGCAGTGAGGCGCGATGCAAGCCGTTGGTCATTGAACTCACGCTTTGTTCCTGGAGAGGGGGAGGGAGGGGGGAGGGGAGCGTGTGGCTCTGTCAGGTAGAGCTGCCATAAATGTCGCGATTAAGGATTCGAAAGCTTTTTACAGTTTTTGGCGGGAAATATATTATTAAGTGTTATTTATTACTCATTATCTAAATTCTAAAACAAACTATTTAATTTTACGTAATTTTAATGTGAAATTTTTTTATTTTGAAATTTCAAAGGTTGCAAAATTCAAGTGGTGCTCTGCTCTATGCATGCACTATGCGTCAATATTGTTTCGGACTTCAACATGACTGTTCCGAGCTTCCGAGTTCCGCTGACGTCGTTGCTATCGCTCAATCACCTTTTACATGTGCATGGGCTTCATAATCAGTAAACGAAGCTTAAACATTTTAATCGTGTAAAGCGTTACTTCTTACAGTAGTCATTATTCTCTTCTTTCCGCGTGTCTTTAAAAAAAAACTTTAAATAAAACAATGATGATTGTAAATATTTCCTACTAAGACTCTCTCAGGATGTAAATTGACTCGACCCAGTCGATTACTTACGATTCCCAGACCATGTATGGGAGCAGGGAGCTTCTAATGAAACTTATTCAGGATTTATTGAAGGGCCCGTCACAGAGCAAACCTCTATTAGCACGTCCCACAGAACTAACTGATAAATGATTCGCTTGTCGTGTAACAACTTGTGTAAAATATCGAGGAGATTATTAATATGAAAGAGATTTACTTTAATGAGAAAATTGAAAAATGAGAGCGTCGCAATGCATTCCGTGATTGATTGTTTCGTGCACAATCTTTTAATTTGCATCTATTAGGTTAGGTTAGGTTAGGTGAGTCATTCGCCCCCCCCGGGGGTTGCCCGCCTTGTCGTGGCGGGGGGGCTTAGTAACCGTGGACTGGTCACCCACGGTGAAGCTAAGAGGCAACCAGGGCCGGCCTGTTTGGGTCGCCGGCTGGCCCGAGGAGGACGCGCTCCCAGCGGGCTGAACCAGTCCGCTGCGGACGCGCGTGGAGGTGGGACCGCAGAAGAAGAGGAGTGCCGGTATTACGGTGCGCCTATCTTCTGCGGCCGTGGAGGGATCGCAGGGGGAGAGGCGTGTTGGTATTACGGTGCGCCACTCTCTCTACCCCCTGCGAGCTGGCGGGGCCGTTCCGCCGAAACGGCACTGGTGGGGCCGCAGAGGAAGAGGCATGTCGGTATTGCGGTGCGCCGCTTGCCCTATCCTCTGCGGCCGAGTTGTGGTCGGTGGAAGAACCACAGACCTTATCTTCCACCGGGTACCAGTTATCTGGTACCCATGGCCTCCTAGTAGCAGACTCGGGGGGAGTCTGCTACAGTACTGGTGGAGGCCGAGGAGGGAGGCGCACCTTAACATCTGGTGCGCCCATCGTGGAGGGCCTTCGGGCTTTCGCGGTGGAGCCGCTAGTGGGCGGCTGCCGCCGGCGGGGTCGCGGATGTGTGCGAAAGCGTTCCCGTGACCCCGTCACAATGCGGCGAGGCGGAAGATGGGGGGGTTTTTAGTGGGTATACCGTGGGTCTCATTAGCCTAGACGGGAGTCCCACATAACCACTCGGGTGCCCCCTGTGCCCGGATGGTATGCGTAATGCATTTTCCCCCCCGAAAAAAAAAAAAAAAAAAAAAAAAAAAAAAAAAAAAAAAAAAAAAAAAAAAAGGTGAGTCATTCGCGTAATATAGAAGTGGTATTTCGTTAATATGTAATTTATGTCCTTATTTTTTATCAGTTAGCTGTCACCTTTAGAGCTCATACAAGTTAATAATTGAGTAAGGTTATGATGGACGGTTCAAAACGAAATTAACAGAGTGTACTGGTAGGTACACTTAGCTACAGTAATATTTTACGAGAGTCTCTAAGCTCCCGTATTTGTTAACGCTGACATTATCATTGACTGCGCTGCACCTATGTAAACAATTGGTGCAGCGCTTTAAATATGTCGAAAGTGGCGTGCCTAAGCCTTCAGAAAAAGGCAACCCAGGATCTCAGGATCTTTGGCCCGCCAACGCAGAACACTGCATTCGATACGTATAATATTTTGATATAATAATGTAAGGAGCGAGGGTTTTGGATAGCGGAAATTATGTTGACTGTCATAATATTATTAAGTTTTGTAAGGTAGAACATTTAAAAGTTTTGCATTTTACCCTCAATAATTAAAAACTACCCTCTATATTCACAAAACTACCTTCGAATAAAAATGTAAAAAGTTGTCAGTGGATTATTCATTGCAAGTGTCATTGGAAAAGGAGGAACGGCGCCGAAAAGTATCTGCACTAGTGTAAGACCACGCGAAAGCATAACGGCTATTCAGATAAGTGTAACTAATCTATTTTATTAAGTAATAAAACATAATTTATGGTTGTTGTATGCTCAAAGGTATATTTAATTTACGTGTCATGTACCTGATTAATTAACGATGAGATTTCGTTCCGTCATTATTTGATGGCTGCTAAACCTTGTGTAATGACTAAATAAACTAAAGAGAGTATTAACTATCATTAATTATTGAGTGCTGAGAATAATCAAGCAGCATAACCTAACTTACTAAATAAATGAATATTGCAATACCATTACCTGTGTCTTATTTATATATGAGCCTCATTGTGATGTTTAACAATTTCAGAAGCCGGGATCATCATGCCCAAACGAAGTAGGACACATGCAGATGAGGGCAATAACAACAAGCCCCCCAAGAAGCGATGGCGACCGTGGCGCTTATCCAGCCCGTTAGAGACCGATGACAGTGACAACTCTGAAGAACGTCCTCAAGCTCGCAGTGAGTCCGTTCCAATTAACCACTTGAATATAACGGCCAAAGCTGATATAATACCCATATTCGATCCGGATAGTAATACTATGGAAACTCGATGTTGGTTAAATAAAATCGAGCAACTTGCTGTAATCCATAACTGGACAGACCAATTAAAGTCGTATTTCATGCAATCTAGACCATCTGGTATGGCAAAAGTATGGCATTCGTCTTTGCAAAGTTATGATTTCACATGGGCGCAGTGGAAGGAAGAGTTAATGGAGGCGTTTCCTCAAAGGGACGACTTTGTCGAATTACTGCGAGATATGCTAAATAAAAGAAAACTACCAACTGAAACAATGATGCAATACTTTTACGAAAAGCTCGCTATGTTGAAAAGATTGGAGATTTCCGAACAAAAGGCAGTTTCTTGCATAATTGATGGATTACCGCAATATATGAAAGCGCCGGCTAGGGCGGGAAATTATGCTACACCCAGTCAGTTATATTCCCATTTTCTATCTGTCATGTCCGATAAACCTAGAATGCAAGCTTCGTTTCCTAACATCAAGAATACTGATGACGTCAGTGACAAAAGCCAAGTCACTAGATTGGAACGCAATCAATTAAAGGAGCCGAGAAGAAATATTGTCTGTTTTTCTTGTAATGAACCTGGGCATGTTATAAGACGGTGTCCAAAGCTAAATAGAGGCACAAAATTAGCGTGCGACTATTGTGGAAAGACAGGTCATTTATCAGAAAAATGTTGGCATAAACCGACTACTTCAGCTACGAGTATAAATTTAACTGAAAAAAAACAGGAGTCTGTCAACATGATTCATGAGGTAAACAATGCTTATTTTAAGAATGTAAAGGTTAACAATATCCAGGCTTTGGCCTATTTTGATTCAGGTGCCAAAGTTAACATAATGGATTTGAAGTTTAGCAAGAGAATTGGACTGCCACTCAATAGTTGTGAAGTAGCAATAGCGGGTTTTGGTGGCAGAATAGTTTTTGCTAAAGGCAGTATAGTTACAGTTGTCGAGTTTGACACTCACACTTTGAATACTGAGTTTGTAGTTACTGATTGTACTATGGGAAAGATGGATATTATTTTGGGGCAACCTATTATCAATCATCCAGAATACGTATGTACAATATCTGGTAATAATTTTACAATGGAATATAAAGGACAAACAACTGAGGAGATACTAGGCATCGACGTAGCGATTCAAAACAATATAAAGTCTAAAATATGTTGCAAGGATTATGTAAACATACCGGCACGACACATAATGCTGATAAATGTATCATGTGAGTTCTCTGAGCCTGATGAAAATATTTATGTTGAATCTACCAAAAGATTTTATGGGAAAAGAGATTATTCGATACCTGCGACAATCATTACTGGCCAAAACGGTTTCATAGAAGTACAGAATAACTCTTTATATCCTTTATTACTAAAAAGAGGAGAAGTTATGTTGAGGGGTGTAAAATGTAAGGACGCTCAATCGGAACGAATAACTTCTGAGCAGGTCAATCGCAGGGTTGAAAATGTCATGACCCTTGACCTGAGTAAAGTGAAATGTGATCAGTTGGATTCAAAAATCAAAAGGCAGCTCTATGACATACTCAATGAATTTAGTGATTGTTTTTCTGTTGACACTACGGAACTTGGATGTACGAATAAGATTGAAATGAATATTGACCTAAACTCAGAAAAGCCAGTATGCTATCGACCCTATAGATTATCTGTACCAGAGAAGGAAATAGTTAGGGAAAAAATTAATGATCTGATGAACAATAAAGTTATACGAGAATCAAACTCCGAGTACGCCAGCCCAATAGTTCTGGTAAAGAAAAAAACAGGTGATTATAGGTTATGTGTTGATTACAGGAAATTAAATAGTTTAACAATCAAAGATAAATATCCACTTCCGATAATCGAAGATCAAGTAGAAAAATTGGCAGGGAAGAGATTCTTTTCTAGTTTAGATCTGGCACAAGGATTTTATCAAATACCGATGGCTAAGAATTCGATCCCAAAGACAGGTTTTGTAACCCCTGAGGGGCACTACGAATTCCTTCGTATGCCCTTTGGATTAGCCAATTCACCGTGCGTTTTTCAACGTCTAATGGATAAAATACTTGGACCATTGAGGTTTGACAGAGTTTTACCTTATATTGACGATTTACTTATTCCGAGTATTACTGAAGAAGAGGGCTTAAGTCTTTTACGGCAAGTGTTGCAAATATTGCGAGAGGCTAAATTAACGCTTAATATAGATAAATGTTCGTTTCTGCGCAAGGAAGTAGAATATTTAGGTTATGATATTAGCGAAAGAGGTATACGACCGGCTAAGAAGAAAATCGAAGCTGTTTCAAAGTATAAGGAACCAACCAATGTACATGAGCTTCGAATGTTTCTTGGACTTACGAATTATTTTAGAAAGTTTGTAAAGGGATATGCAATAATCACTCACGATCTTAGCAAACTTTTGAAAAAGGACCAACCATGGACATGGAATGATGACCAACAGAAGGCGTTTGACAAGTTAAAATTAATACTAACAGAAAGACCTGTTCTCGCTGTTTACGATGCTAAAGCAAATACTGAAGTTCATACGGACGCATCAAGCAAAGGCATCGCAGGTATCCTCTTGCAAAGTCATGGCGATACTTTGAGACCTGTAGCTTATTACAGCCGTAAGACTAGCAAAGAGGAAGCGCTCTATCATTCCTATGAGCTTGAGACTTTAGCTGTCGTCGAAACACTTAAACGATTCAGAATCTACTTAGCAGGCATTCATTTTACAATAATAACTGACTGTGTTGCAGTACGGCAAACGTTCGAAAAAAAGGATATACTCCCCAAAGTTGCTAGATGGTGGCTTAGTATCCAAGAATACGATATGGACATTCAGCATAAACCAGGAACATGTCACAAACACGTGGATGCTCTGAGTCGATCACCAGTGTGCACAGAACAGGTTTTAGTTCTCGAATTATTAGATTGGGTATGTTGTTTGCAAAATCAAGACCATACCATTCGATGTATCAAAAACCAATTAGAAGATGGAAGCAATGATCCAAATATCATGAATAACTACACTATAAAGGAAAGTAAATTATACAGAAAATTGGGATCTGGTGAGCTAAGAATAGTGGTACCAAAAGCAGCCAAATGGAATATAATGCGCAAATATCATGACGATATAGGCCACCCCGGTCTTAAAAGATGTGAGCAACTAATTAAACAAAATTGTTGGTTTCCACGTATGACGCGATTTATTCGCAAATATGTCAATGCTTGCTTGGACTGCCTGTACAAAAGAGGACAATATGGGAAATCTGAAGGTGAACTGCATCCGATAGAGAAAATAGCAGAGCCTCTGCACACGCTACACATAGATCATCTCGGCCCATTTTGCAAAAGTGGAACTGGCATGTCCTACCTTCTTGTAATCGTGGATTCATTTACAAAGTTTGTATGGGCTAAACCATCAAAAACTACTAAGTCAGCAGAAGTAGAAGCAAAATTGGAAGAAGTTTTTAGTTCATTTGGGTACCCCAAGAGAATAATCTCAGATAGCGGTACTGCGTTTACCAGTAAACGATTTAAAGACTATTGTCTCTTGAATCAAATCAAGCATGTAACTAATTCTGTAGCCTCACCTAGGTCCAATGGTCAGGTAGAACGATTTAATAGGACCCTACTTGAAGCCATTAATAAGAGTACATCGGAAGAACGAGATTGGGACAAATGTATAAATAAAGTAGTATGGGGAATCAATAATACTGTGAATGCGACAACAGGATTTCCTGCGTATAGATTAATGTTCAAGGGGATACGTACCTTAACACAAGGTCTATCGACAAACAGTTATGATGAGCCATATAATGAGGCTATTAACAACATTGAGAAAACAGCGGCACGCATGAAGAAAAGATTTGACACTAAAAGGAAGAAACCAACGAAATACACTGTGGGTGATTTGGTGTTGTGGAAAGGAGCGCAAGCTAAAACCAAGGATAGCGTGCGTAAATTAAAGGAAAAATACAGTAGTCCTTACAAAATTTCGAAAATACTTGGAAACGACAGGTATATTATCTCATCCATTAAAGGCGTAAAAGGATATAAGAAGTTTAGTGCAACAGTAGCGTCTGACGCATTGCGAAAGCTCACAACGGACCATAAGGGTGATAGCTCAAATGACAGTGACGAGTCGCAAATCGACAGTACTGAAGAATTAATAGATCTTCTAGAAGGATAATTTTCAGTAAGTCAGTTGTTTAATTGTTACAAATATTTAATGGTTACAAATAAGAAATAAAGAGGCCGTCCAATAGGACGATGAAAAATTGACTGTAAAAGGCCGTCTGACATGACGATGAAAAAAATTAACAAAAGATATAAAGACAATAATACAATATGAAGAATGGGCCGTCTAATAAAACGATGAAAAGGGAACAGATTGTCTTAAATAACAGGCCGTCTAATGTGACGATGAGAAAACAAATCGTCCTGAATAATAGGCCGCCTTATCGGGCGATGACAAAACAGATTGTCTTATATGATAGGCCGTCTTATGGGACGATGAGAAAACAGATTGCCTTAAATAACAGGCCGTCTTATGGGACGATGAGAAAATAGTGTATAATAAAACGATAGAGCAAAGATCTGTAATAAAATGACTACGAACAGACTTTAACTATACCTATAGATATAACTATGAACAGATTGTATAGCTTTTATACAGAATATAATAATAAATGAGCTTGTTTGTTTCAGATATGTCACGATTCAAAAAAATAACCTGGAAGGTGAAAATAAATAAATATAATCGAGACAAACGCATTTAAATGATTGTAATGGCAAATAATGTTTGATTTAACGTAATTATATTCATCGGCTCTACCGCAACAAAACTAATTCAATGAGTGTTGATAAAATCTAGATAAATAAAACAATTTAATATAATAAACGGTTTTTAATATAATTTTCTGTAAAGTAAATTAATATTCCATTCAGGGGTTCCATTAAATCTCAAGTTGATTTACATAAATTACATAATTATAATAATAGATAGCCTCATATCAAGAGTGTTGTTATGGAGTTTCTTCTGCCCTGCTTCTTCTCCATAACGATAACACATAGCGAAGCAGTGGCATTGGAAAAAATTATTAAAGTAAATAATTTAAAATACCCAATCAATTCATAATTTTGTTATAGTTCATAATACATTAATAAACTGTATAATGATATAATAACACCATATATAAATAACAAATAAAATTTGCGTGGAATCAAATTTCGTCAGGATGGACGAACTGATATAATAATGTAAGGAGCGAGGGTTTTGGATAGCGGAAATTATGTTGACTGTCATAATATTATTAAGTTTTGTAAGGTAGAACATTTAAAAGTTTTGCATTTTACCCTCAATAATTAAAAACTACCCTCTATATTCACAAAACTACCTTCGAATAAAAATGTAAAAAGTTGTCAGTGGATTATTCATTGCAAGTGTCATTGGAAAAGGAGGAACGGCGCCGAAAAGTATCTGCACTAGTGTAAGACCACGCGAAAGCATAACGGCTATTCAGATAAGTGTAACTAATCTATTTTATTAAGTAATAAAACATAATTTATGGTTGTTGTATGCTCAAAGGTATATTTAATTTACGTGTCATGTACCTGATTAATTAACGATGAGATTTCGTTCCGTCATTATTTGATGGCTGCTAAACCTTGTGTAATGACTAAATAAACTAAAGAGAGTATTAACTATCATTAATTATTGAGTGCTGAGAATAATCAAGCAGCATAACCTAACTTACTAAATAAATGAATATTGCAATACCATTACCTGTGTCTTATTTATATATGAGCCTCATTGTGATGTTTAACAATTTACCAACAAATAATATGAGTGTTAACAGCTGCAGAGTGATGACAGTAAAGCAATGATAGTAAGCTGGGCTTTTCGGCTTGTATGGCTTATGGTATCGCCTCTCGAAGGTCAAGTAATATGCTGTCTGTTTAAAATTGAATACCTATATTAAATAATATTAATCTGTGTTGGTACCGATACCAAAAAGACTGGAACAGGGGAATGTTAAAATAATTTTGTGAAAATTTTTGGAAATTTTTGATATTTAGATATCTATCCCATTTGTTACAAGATTTTAAGCTAAAATCAGTGATCGATGTTAGTTAAGTGGGGTTCCCTCCATTCTTGAATCCAACCCTGAACTATGGGAGTGTAGGGGGGATTTTTCAAAATGTGTAATTATCATTTACTGATTACAAGCGTAACTTTACTTTGTCCGCCTGGGTTCAGAAACTCACTCAATGATTCACACGCACTTTAATAATCGTATTAGCAAAGATAAAGAATTAAAAGAAAAAAACATCTGATACGAGCACGAGTCACGTAGAAAGCGAAGAACACTTGGAGCGCAGGGCACTTGCGGGAACATGATACTCCGAGTCACACTTCAATAATTAGGTGACCAACCTTCCCAAGTCTTTCAAGATTTCTATTGCACATGGCGTCCATCTTTATTTAAGTCTGTGGGAGTTTATTTCAAAACTTGTTTCACTCAAAAGAAAAGCGGTATTTTCCAGAGGAAATGATGGAGCGATAACTAGGTATGTCGAAAATATTAATATGTACTGCTGTTGGTTGATAACATAGAGCAAAACATAATATGTAACATCTTGTAGTTGTAACCTAAAACTCTTGGAAATTGATGTATTACTTCATTGTTTTAGATCCAGAGTGTTCAGCTTTGCATTGTCTGCCACTTAGTAACAGTTAATAATTATTTTATTGCAAGTTGGTCTATTGGGAGCGTCCAAGCCGCGTAGCCGTAACGATAGTAGGTACCTACAATTTTTTTACTCTCTGGACTTTAGGAATTCGCAACAGTTTATTCAGGTAATTCGAATCGATAGAAGTTATGTTTTACAATTACAATAATTGCTAATTCAAACTTCGGTCAGAACACGACGTCAAACACAGTTTTTAACGAAAAAAAATCGTGGGCTACGTAATTAATAGAAATAAACATTTACCATTCAATGTGGCATTCAGATATATTCTTCATGTAACAAAAATTAGTTCCACATGCAATAAAATTGCAACACAAGATTATATCAGAAAACAGTATTAAGTATATTGAAGGTCTTTCGTTCTGAACTATTCATGCACAATATTTAATTTCTGAAACCGTTTAACGGACATTACTAAACAGATAAAAACTTAGTAAGGTCTAAGTTACTACATTCGATCAAGACGATGATTAATTACGTCCGTGATTCATATATCCTGGGAAATTAATACATTTCCGGATAATTAGAAACTTTGTTCACGGTAATTTACAGGTAATTAGGCAATGGTTAATTCGTACCTGCCATGATGGTTTACACGTGTGCTAAATTTATAGAAAATCCGTTCAGTAGTATTTGCGTTAAACAGTAAAAAATATCCATATATACCAACAAGCAAACTTACATATTTTGTCTCTTTCCCAGCTACTGTTCTTGGAGGATAGAGTAGAACGAGGGCCATCTCTGTGTATGAAAAGTATCCGAAAAAACGCGTCCAATTACGGGTGGCACTGGCTGAGGTCTACAACTATCTATTTATCAGACACTAGCGCCATTTATTATGGGTGGCATAACTCAGCAAACTTCACTCCGTCTACAACAGCCATATTCATATAATAATATCTATTTTTCAGACACTAGCGCCATTCTGAAATGGCTATTATTGGAACCTCTATTTTCAGTAAACAGCTGGACACTTTTGTAACTTTACCCTCATTGAGTGAGATGTCTGAGATGAGAGGCCCTCCTTCTTCCATGCTACTGTTAAACATCCAAAAATTATAGTGTTGTTACTTTATCTCCTAACATATCCAGACATATATTATATATTAAATATATAATATAGAGTATAAATTACATTGGAAATGTCTGTAAATCTATGACCACCTCCGTCAAAAGAGAGCAATGGGAGAGATGAACTACAAAATAGTTAAAATGAAAAAGCACTGGCTGTCTACTGACCTACATCCACAGAGATTTCATCGTTTCATTTCATTGAGCAAGCAGTGACATTCATGAATGGGAGCTATCACCGCAGCTTGCGTAACAATAGCATGAGACACCATGACTCGATGTTATGCCAATGATAGCTAAGCTCCGTTGTGTAAGTGCGAAAGTATTAAATCAAGTATTGTCAAACAAGTTTGTGAATTATGATTGGGAGGTCGGAGACTACCTGGATTATTAGAGAAATTTTAATAAAGGCACAATGCTCTGACGTAGGTACTTATCGTTCTGAAGCAGGTTTTTCAAAACTAGTTTCGTTTCTATATTTATGATAGTCAGTTTGTGGCTAAGAAGTTTAAATTAAACATTTAAAATTCAAATTATTAATACAAAATTGTCCCAATTAATAGGCAAATGCGAGTTGACAGTTTGACACACTACGTGTCCATAACATCGTGGATGAATCTCATGCGCATTTTTACGATGTTGAAAATAATAATGTTAATAATTACCTAATTAAAATTACGCCCTTAACATAGAAAAAATAAAAACACGTTCTAATTACGTATTTGACTATCAATGAATAATATGGAATACTATTTAAAACTGAATGATATTTTGTTATTAAAATATTATCTTTTAATAACAATATATTTAATACTAGCTGCCCGGACAGACTTCGTTCTGTCAAAAGATTTTTTTTATTAAAACCTTCCGTCTATCCTATCTTTCAAACTGGATCAAACTGCACACGGTGTACAAATTTGATTAAAATCGGTTAAGTAGTTTAGGAGTCCATCGCGGACAAACAACGTGACACGTAATTTATATAATATATTAAGATTTTTGTAAAAATATTTTAATTGTTAATTAATACCATAATTACCATTATTATTTCTCCATGGGGTTCGCCTGGATAGCTACCACCCTTAAGCATGAGTCAGCCGCCATGATGAGCCGCCAAACGACTCGTTGTGTTCCGGCTGGGGGCTTGAGAGCCAGTTCTTTCTTTTTCTTCTTTCTTTCTTGGCCGGCAACGCATCAGTGATGTCTTTGGTATTGCTGATGTTCATGGGCAACAATAGCCACTTACCGTCAGGTGGATCGTCAGCTCGTTTGCCGGCTATTTCCATAAAAAAATCACAGTTTATTTGCGATTTGAAGAAGTATATAGTTAGAATAAATAAGTATAATAAGTATAGCGCGCGGTAGTTTGGGTGCCCCTAATGCAGATAGATACCTAATAGCATTGTGTATGAGCATGATAAATACCATAAAGATTAACTCGCGCATACTGATGGGAGGAATCCTTACCACATGTGCGGTCGTTTTGCTCCTAACGTTGGACGTGGACTGAATCTGTGATGAGATTCACGGTAGTTGCACCAGAACTTTAACGTATTCTTAGGAGTGTAACAAAGGAGAATTGCTCAGTAATATATTAAATTCTTTGACAGGAGTTCCGTTGTCGGCACCTTTACTTTATTCCTTGAAAATGTTTTTGATGTGAAACATCTTTACGCGAGGGGTAAACCTGATTTTAGACTCAGCGATCGTGGCGACGCATTTCGATGTTTCACATCTGTCAGCCGTCCCATGACAGCTGTTCTTTAATAACTAACAATATACCAATTGTGCGGTGATGCACATTGTGATAATTTTTATTTTACTTTTCTAGATGGTTCGTTTTACTGATAGTATGATCGCAGTGTAGATATATATAATAATTTCTAAAATCTTTTACTGTTTACTATGTCAGATATCATGAACAAAAGAATTAAAAATCACTCATTTTCGTTTGAACCGCATCAAAATCGACTTTGCATTTGACATCGATTGCTTGATCATTATGCCGCCGCATGAAATTTAAGTCTATGACATTATGTTTTAAGACGTCGAATGTTGTATATTATGTCAGTAATACAAGAATGAAATCTATTACGTTGTTTAATAAAATGATTGAGTGGAATTTGTTAAACATACACAGAAATGGTGACATAGTTTTATAGTTGTATAAAAGCAAAAGCAACAACTCACTGCTCCCATTGTCCCACTGCTGGGCTCAGGGTCTCCTCTAACAATGTGGCCAAGTGCGGATTGGTAGACTTCACACATCTTTGAGAATGTTATGGAGAACTCTCTCCGGTGTGCAGGTTTCTATCTCAATGTTTTCCTCCACCGAAGCAAGTGATAATTAACTTCTAATACGCATATAATATTTGAAAATTAGAGCTGCGTGCCAGGATTTGAACTCGGGCCCCTGCATTCGGGAGACCATCTTTTACCATCGTTCTGACTGCTATATTATCATTGCTTAATACTTGTATAGATGTACCTATTACGTTTAAAAAAAAATGAAACGACCTTTCTGTAACTAAACACTTTTGGATTTGACGTTAAGTGGAGATTATAGTTATTGCACACTAAATTAGTTAAAAATCTATTCACTATTGTGAAGCTGCCCACGTTTTTCTCTTTAATTACAAGCACGGCAATCTTTATCAGTTATTAAATCTTCATTAATACACGATCTAGATCGCTTACTGGCTGGATAAATGGTTACTGACCTTAAAATCTTAAGTCTTAAATCATAATACTTGTATTGTGCGAATACAATGGGATAACTTATAGATATACTGTGTTTACATAGGACTACATTCCTTAACGCTTTGAGGTTGACTACATTGTTTCTTAAGCATGTCTAACTTTCCAAATTGAAAATTATTGAACACTTTTACCAGATTCTGCGAGATTTTACAAGACTTGCGTGAGATGCGTTATTTCTTATGTTTTCAACAGCACCGTGTCCTGCGTTGTGAGCTGAGCTAGTTGTATTGTTTTGAATTTCTTTCAAACGAAACGGCTTTGTGTTTTCCTCCGACACGTTGAATATGCAACGGCTTTCTCGAAACAAAACGGGATGGTTTAGTGGTAACGAGTTATTTGTTGTTTACAACTACACAACTAGCCACAGGCCAGTTGTGAGCTGTTTAACTTTCTGCCGGATTTTAGTTCAACAATGTTCTAACCTGAAAATGTCTTTATATGATTGGACATAGGTATGAACATAAATATTTTAAATTTTCAGAAACACCTACGGACCTACTTATAGTATTTTTTTATTTACGATTATCATTTTCAATAACAAATTTCCTCTCTTAACTTAAAGCTGAGCTAAGTTGAGCTGATTTTTTTAAATAGATCATTAGAATAATGCTGTTTAACTGTTTTTAAAAATATCTTTTTAACACAATAAGTTTAGGGTTTTACTCGTAATATGTTTAAGGTACATCACCCTAATCAGGCCAAGTTACGTTGCTTTATAATTGAAGGAACAAAGTGCATAATGAAATCAATAATTTAATCATGCCGTTTAAATTCTGTAGTTCGTGCATAGACAATAGCGATTCATTTTTGAATCGTGACCGGCCAGCAGGTGCATCGGCCGTGACTTCACAGATAATGTATTTGCGACTTCTCATACAGTTCATAAATGGAAGTCCCCCGTCGTTCCATTTAGGAACTTCCTGTGCATTTCCGGGTTACAACCTTACGGAAAAGTTCCTTTCATACGAAATGATTACAAATATTCATCGTTGGTTAGCAAATAATAGTGTCTATGGGCCTCCTTAGGGCTAGTTACGCCAATGGTTAGAAAACTGCTTTCAATAATTTGACTTGAAATAAATATCCCATTCTTGACAGCTTATAGTTACACGGCTGGACATAAAACTGCATTAAAGTATACATTTGATTAAACTTAATAACAAGCTAGTCATTAGTCACTTGTCAGTACCTTAAAAACTTGCACGAGTTCCACGTGGCCATCTACAACAAAAACAAGCATGGCGCTGCACCGCGCCGTTTAATTTGAATTTCGAACGTTATCTATTTTAAAATGCTCAGTTGGTTGAAGGCATTAAGGCATCCATTTTAAATACTTGAGCCAATACATCGTGCTAGTATTTGCAGCATTAGATTGCTCGCGCGAACCGTTGACACTTAATTTGACCGGCCAAGGTCAACCCGTATGTTAAAAAGATTAAAATAGTTTCATAGGGCCTTACGGGCCTTAGTGATTTGTAGAGCAAGGCCAAAACATTTTCGATTGGATAATTCGGCGCGTGCTATTCGTGGCCTCAAGACATAAAACCTTAATCGTGACGATTTATTTTCGGTGGGTAATTTAACAGTCAACTAACGAATATCTTTTTCTTCCTATCTCATGTCTGCTTTTTAATAAATTAAATAATAGTAAAAAATTGTGTTGTTTTGTTTAATTGTCCATGAAACCTGTTATCAATTTGCATTTTGTAAAGTCGTTGAATATGAAATCAACATCATAATGAGCTGCGACTATTTCTGATTAATTAAAGCTAAAATGAACTATCATTTGGAATATTTTTTTAGTCCATTGAATCTCATGAATAACTTGAAATAAAAAAGCATTAAATAGTGAAACATGAAAATCGGTTTTGCGTTTATTTTACGTTTTGAGTCTTGTGTTTAAAGAAACGCAATATTTTGCTGATCACTTTACTTGTTGTAAAACTATTTAATTAGACTTCTCCATGTGTACAACAATATTTTTATATATTTTGCTATTTACTTTAACCAGTATCACTATTTACTTATCTAATTCGATCGCACATTCGCTGTACAACACGTTCGTATAATGTACAGGATATACTCGTATTCTTATGTAAATTAAGATTCTGAAGACTGACTGATGACCATAGACATAATGCCTTAAGCACTTAAATGAATTCCAAAGCTGCCTTTCCGTCCTTTGGTTATTGGTGGTCCATAACCCGGTACGGTATATACCTAAAATATAGCTATAGTAAAAATATAGCTGGTACTATACTATATTTGCATAATCTACTTTTCAGTTTTTACTAAAATACTATAAATATAGGTCTATAATGAAACTTGCGCGATCGACGGTCGACGAGCTTTCTTATCGACAGACGAGATTTGTACGCAGTTGACTATTGGTGAAAGAATTTTTGAAATCGATCCAGTAGTTTTTGAGTTTATCCAATACAAACAAACAATCAAAACTTTACTTTTATAAGAAATATAAGTTTAAATTATAACGGAAACTCGGTGATTATATTAGCCAGTGGCAAATTCGTGGGACACGCTTCGAGGATTTCTCATTAGCTCATTACCAAGGTCTTGAGTCACGGGGGGGCTATTGACTTCTCTTTGTTTTAAATTTCAATGTTTTACGTAAACTACAAGTTAACTTAATTGTATTGTCAATTAAGTTTACAAATATTTTGACGGTTTACATTGGAGAAATGTATTTTTTCGTGCAACGTATGACGTGACTACAAGTATATTTTTGTTTATTCAAGAAATGCAACCACACTTGACACTGATCTTCTTGGCACATCAACTCACACATCTGTGTTCATAGCCCCTTCATACAATTTAAGGAATTTTTTGGTGTTTTCACGAAACTTTCCATGCGCTTATGCTGAAAGAATTACGCAGAGGTTTATATGTCGTAGATAATTATTATCAATACCAGGAAGTACGTTGTACGAAAATTTATGACATCAAATTTCTTGACGATTTCGTTCATGTTGAATTTCTTCATCTAAGAGAAATATGAAGGTTAAAGACAATTTCAGATTTTTATCTTGACAGCAAGAAAGTAGAGACAGACATATTCGCAGAGCAAAAAACTAAACTAACACAATTCTAGCACGGTAGCACGTATAGAGCGATCAACGAAAGATGTCTGGGAAAAAAAATGTACCGTACAAGGAATTACTTCAGTTATCAGCAGGAGAATGGTCGTGCTGAAGTGAATTGACACGACGCTCTGACGCGACGCGACTAGAAAAGAATATGTCATTGTACCGTGCAAACGGTATCACTAATAGATAAACATCTAGCTTTGTCTATCCCGTTTGTCGAAACCAATTCACTTGCTCTCGTGTCTGATGATGTAGCATATTCTCAAGCTAGTATTAGGTCATTTTTTTATCAATGATAATGATTTGGTTTGTCCAATGTCCGGTAATATGTTACGGTAATGGAGGTTAGAAATATTAATTGGTACCGGTATTTGAATACGGATACACTACTACAATAGGATTAATATTTATGATTACTTATTTAATAGTAATTATTAGCAAAAATCTGTAACAATAGAGCAATACAGTATAATATCAGGCAAGTCGCCAATTTTGAACGTCAACTGAGAATCTGCTAGTTACTCGTATCTTGGCGTGCACATCAAATCTATCTTACTGAAGTTTACACGATTTTATTTAATAAAAAACAATAAGATCAAGACAAGTGAAAAATAAATTAATCGTGTCATCTTTCGTAATAGACAAAGTAGGTTACACCGCGCTCACAATTTTGAAAACAGTTTGCGGTAAACCCAGACGTCTTTAACTACAAAGCGTCCATTGTCATCGCTGTTCTAAACTTCTAAGATCTAACCATAAGGAACAGAAAACCACAAACCTCATATATTTCCTGTGCTCGTTGACCGGCACGAAGTACTCGTCGTAGGGATTCGTGGCGTTCATGTCGACTTCAACATCCTTTTTCTTGGCGTTGCCATTTTTGGGTGTGAGGTTGATGAGTTCTAAGTTGACGGCTTCGAGTTTGGTGTCGCCGTTTTCTTTGGTGTGTCCGTTTTGTTGTGAGGCGAAGGAGTCGTTGTGGTTGGGGTCTGCCTCGTCGTGTTGGTAGGCGCGGTTGTCGAAGCCGGAGGAGGGCGAGGGCGGCGACGGCGGCCGGTGCTGCGGCCGTGACGGCTCCCGCGGCGACGCCGATCTACTGTGGCTATCCATTACTTTCGGAGCGGACTGACATCTGAAAAGATTAATTTAGGTTAGTTACTGATTTGGTATCAAACAATGACAATGACAGCTTTGATTATTATTGCTTTATTGCTTATTATTGCTTATTACGCTCCTTAGCAATGATGGAGATCACGAAGAAAATAATACGTTATTGTCTTACCAGTGGATTGTTGGATTATTAGCTTATTTTCATAGTCCATAATATTACCCTAGTAATTTATTTAGTTGTTTTTACAATTGACCTACTAATCCTTGACTGAACTACTTGTGTCTTCGATCATTAAGTTCTGTTATAAGTGATCGAAGACTAGTGTCAAAAATTCGCCATCCAAATAAAACAAAAACAAACCTTTCTCATGAATCACTATCTATTCGTAGAAACCGCATGAAATCTGCGCAATAATTTTTGAGGTCATTGTCTTAATACAGACAATCTTTTGTTTCATACTTAGTACAATATTGTTTCGTTAAGGGTCTTGAGGCCAACTACGGTAACAGATGAGGCATTATATCTCAAACCTCACGAGACCTTTTCACATAATTATATCCTCGGGGTACTAGGTGAACTATCTGCCCGTTTGGTATTCGCGAAAAAAGAAATAAATAGAAAAAAAATGTTCCGAATATTCCCGTCTTTGGAACGCGCTTCCCGACAGAATCAGAAGACCCGCTGGTAAATTTACTTTTAAAAAGAACCTCAGGACTCATCTACAGGCTTGTCACCAATGTAACTAAGGATATTATCTCTGACGGTAGGTATGTATTTATGTATGTCTATGTAGGTATATGTGAACTTATATATTTATGGCTATATATGTATTTATGTACGTATTTTGTGTATTTTTTATGTAGGTATTAATATGTATGTATATATATTATTATGTATATCAACTTACCTTCCCAAACCGCCTTTCGTGCATTTCTATTTTGGCCAATGGTTAGCTGGTAGAGAATGCATTAAGCATTAAGCTCGCCATTTGTACCGTAATATTTTATTGTGGTCAATAAAGGTTAAATAAATAAATAAATAAATATTATAGTTGCTGTATTACCACAGAAGACATAACTATAATATGTATATTATCTAAATAAATACGAAGTTAATGGAAATATTTTCTAAGATACAGCATCGTGTTATTAGTCCAACAATCAGAATAATAAAATCAATAATTATAATCCGCGTTTAATGGACGTGAGTCTAATAAATGAGCATGAATAAAAAGAGGATTTGGTTTAAGTTACTTCCGTCAAATTTTTTGTTGGATATGCTTAAGATAGCTACAGCCATATTATATTTGAGTCTTTAATTCTTGTTCGTTTGGCGTGTATAATTCGGAGTTAACGTTGAGATTGCGTCACCTAATTCATAACTGTTCCACAGCTTGCCTGTTCTCAAATGGAGACGGTTTAAATCTATAGACCACCCAGACCGAGTTCGAATTGTTAGAATTCCAACACCTTCGAGAACATTATGGAAAACTCTTAGATATGCACTCAGATCAATGAATAAATGATCTGAGGATATGCAGTTATTCTTCCGATGTTTTTCTTTACTGAAGTAGGTAAGCGATGATTAATTTCTAATGTCTAGGTATATCGTATAAATTATCGACTTGAATCAACTGTGATATATTTTCATCGTATTTTGGTTAAGTCAAAAAAGTACAATTTTTTGCTAGTAACGCGTCGCTACTTTCGATAGGCCCGTCTCTTTGTGTGTCGGCCTGACAAAAAATTTAGTGAACTAGATCGATGACTTTGCTAACACCAAAATAAACCAGACTATTAATAGAATATATTACTTCTATTACCGCTTGCGAACTTGTTAAATATGGCACGAAATGTATTAGCTACGCTTCAGCGGTTACCGTATTTGCTCCAACAATAACTGAAAGAACGAAAGAACGGAAGAACGAAAATACATTTAAGAGATGAAATTGCGAAACGATTCAGCACATCTTAAAAAATACATACATAATATAATACAAAAATATTCACAAATCTGGGCGGAACTAAAGTTCTGACGCATGGAAATGACCAGCTCAACGGTTTCTGCTTTACTTTAAATCATTTTACGGCATTTGGCGATATATTCTTTAACAGTAGCATAGCAATTGTTTAGGTCAGTGAGTAACTCGTATCACTCGAGCAATGACATAGTGCTGTATCACTTATACCAGGGTATATTATGGGCAGAGAAAAGGAAATTTGATCTAGGAGATATACCCCTCAAAGCACTTTTCAGAGAATACGAAATTTAGCAGGCCAACTTGTTTTTCGCGAAGCTGCCACTATGATCTTTCAAAAAAACCTGTAAAAACCTGTCTCTATACGGTCATATTCACATCACAAATGTAATAAAGATTTTTGATATCCAAGACTTGTATCCGAGATGTGTTGCGTCCGTTAACCTTCTAGGGTTGTCAATTTATTGTTCATATAAATGAGCTATTTGAAACGGTTCTAGATGCAAAAAAAGCTTATAATTTTACAGCTACAAGCAGTGCCGTGGTTTTAAGGGACACATTATATACATTACTTGATATAATGAGATCTGAAAATATTGTCAAAATGTGCATTGTCAATCCAGGAATTTTAATTTTCATTATTGCCCTGAACTGTTCAATGTTACAACTGAAATTCTACCCTCTATGTCGAGAAGTGGAGTACCTCCCTACTTACCAAATTTATTTTCTTCCAAATAATAATCTGTGTATTTCAAGGAAGTGACAACCCTAGCAAACCAGCCATACGTCGCCGTCCTTACTCCACATACCACGAGGCGAGCCACCTCTTACGAATGTATTAAACGCTGCTTAGCCACACTCCGTACTGATATGCAATCCCGCTAATTAGATTATTTCATTCATACATATGTCATTGGTAATCATTAAATCAAGTTATTTATTGTATTGAATTCCTTTCAATCAGACACTTTGTACTATTCTATTTATTGTGGATATATGCTAAGTATTTGTTCTGTAATTAGTGTTAGTAACATTTTATGAAGTCTTTAGGGAAATTCTTTGAAATTTACCGATACGTAAAAGTATCTCTTCTATCGTTAAATATTTAGCTCTTTGGAAGATAATATACTAGATTGGTTCAAACGGAAATTTTTTGAAATTTACCGATTCGTAAAAGTATCTCTTCTATCGTTAAATATTATGGCTCTTTGGAAGATAATATACATACATAGATAGATTGGTTCAGTCGAATCCTCCATAATGGGGTGTATGATGTATCTTTAAAGCTGTGAAACTTCACCGCGCAAGCGTGGCGGACCTTTTCAGACAGGGAGTTACAAGAAATATGAACCAATAAACTATCCTATATTCAATCTACATACATACATATATTATACATTATTATTAAATAAAATAAAATAAATAAATAAATAAATTCGTATACGGAATGTTAATGCTGAAGTCTTGGATTCCGGTAAATGTTGTATAACGTTGAGGTTAGTGTAAAGTGTTAGTTATTTCATTATGTAATCATTAATATTCGCAGTAACCTTTAGCGCACGTCTTCGACCGGATTCCGAGTTGAACGAGGTGGCAAAGTACATTAGAAATGCTTTAGTCAAAAGTCACGACACAGATTCCGGTAAGACATAATCTGGGATTGATGCGAACCTCATGCAAACTACAAATTTTCAGACTGTATGACTTTTCCGTAACTTAGAAAGTATTTGGGAACAATTCAGAACTGTAATTAAAATTATAAAGTGTAATTTATTCACTTATTTTACGGTATAAGTAAAAGAAGTTGGTACACTCTATTGGCAATGTACATTACCGCGTAAAATTTACAAATTAAAATATACCAAGAGTGTAAAATATACCAGTGTAATAAATACACTGTGTGCACCTGAGGATTCCGGTATTCATATTCAAATATTAATAATAATCAAAATAATAACTGTTATCTTAAAGTTCTGATATTATTTCGGAAGCTAAACCTTTCTTTTCTGAACGTTAAGTTAACAATGTAACCTTCAGAAACTTTAAAAACGTAGACCTAACTGCTTCATCTTGAATGACATTATACAAGAGTATGCACACAGTTTATTTCAAATTCAAATGTTATTGTTATACATTCAGGAAGTACCCGCATAAATTCTTTTATCCGACCTTGGCCTGAAATGCGACATTTCAATCAAATTAAAATTGTGACAGACTTTGAATAACTCTGATATAATCTTGTTTGTTTGTTATTAAATAGTTAGGTGAACTCATGGACTGAGCCCAATATTTATGTTTCAAAAGAAGAATAGCATGACATAACCACCATTGGAATTTGCAAATACCATCATTGACGCAACAATACCTTAAAGTCAAGGGTCAACTGTCTTAGAACTTCTTCGTGGTATCTGTAAAAGGCATTCGTTCCCTTGCCTTTTAAAACTAATATACTTTGTAGGTTTTAATAGCCTAGATGTACAATGGTAGGTTTCTACGATTAATAATCCAATGTTACTGTCACATGATTATGACTTTACCCAAGAATCCTTACCCATTATCTATATCGTAGAGTCCAGTGTCACTCGTTTATCAAGTCTATCTGATGTTAAATGGTCTTTGTCATGTATGAATATGGGTGAAATGAGTGAGGAGTGCTACAGAGCCTATTGCATCTTTATTTTTTATAGAAATAGCCGGCAAGTGTTGGTCAAAAATCGTCTAGGACGCACCGTTCCCGCGATATCCCGAATTTTTTGTTTTCCAAAAATTCCTGTTAGAATATCTCGAGAACCACGCCCCCTATTTTCTTGACCAAAGAACCTAGGTGCTGCTGGGACTCCAAGGATTCCAAAATCCAAAAAAAAATAAAATAAAAAAAAAAACAATTAAAAAAAAAACAATATTCAAAAACAATATTTAAAAAACAATATAAAAAAAAAACAATATAATAAATATAATAATAATCACTTTGTCAAAACGAGCGTTTTTAAAAACGCGCGTGACGTTTTTCGTCACCGTCGTTTTTGTGTCACCGTCACCGTGTTACAGATCTTAAAATTTAACTCTCATCATTTTTCCATTTATTTCATAACGCACCTAAAGAAGTATAACTTCAATAAATATTAATTATTACTGTTATTATATTAAAATATTATTATTCATTAAATGCAAATGATTATGTTATGCATAAACGTAATAATCTCTGTTAATATTATTATAATTATAACATCAACATTTATTGACGATGATTTTCGTGACTTATTAAAAGTTAATGGAAAACGTGATTAAGATATTTATTTCCTTGCGTTTAATATGAGTACCTACGTAATTTTATAGTCGTTTAACCACATAAATATTATAAGTAGGGTAATTTATAGATGTAACCTCTAATGGTGCAAAATGATTAAACGGATGCATCTCTTGCTTCCAACATTTCGACCAACTGCAAAAGTTGAAAAGCACTATAGTATTTCTTACGGATGTGAGATGGTCTTAACTAGGTTAATTAAATTAGGGTTACTATCATAAAAATGCGTTGTTATGTTAATTATGCAATGTTTTAAAAGTTAATCATTTATGGGATTCTACCCGGAAGGAACTTTTTGGTGTCCATAAGAAAACCTATTTAAAAATATAGAAAGCCTATAATATAAATGAAACAAAGTTTTATTGCACCTACTTCTCAAGATCCTTGGAACTTGTTTCAGAAGAATTTTATGTATTTTTCTTATTAATATTCTTTCTCTGCTTATACTTTAATTGGATTATGATTACCGTTTAATAAGCTTAAGTTTCTTACAATCAGCAGATAATAATCAAGCAATAATATAATGCAGATATATGATGAATGAAGTGCGATAAATAATTCCTCTGGAATTCCTTGAATTTTTTAATAACTGCATGAATTTGATTGGTGGGTATCAACAGATGAACTGTATATTCAATTAAATGTACTTAATTAATCTTTTCGTATTTTTTTCTTACATTAAAACCGTTTAATTATGTCAGTGTGATGGTTTGAACGTCGCGTCAGGTCGCATTGATTTTATGGTCCAGTGTTTGTGCACTCATCATACTCACATCTCAGATGAAGGAATTATTTCCTTCATCTGAGACTCACATATAAGTTGCATTTAGTGCGTATTAGAAATGAATTAACATTTGTTTTGGGAAGGAAATCATCGTGAGAAACCTGCAGTAACAAAGCGTTCTCCATAACCTACGAGTATTCAAAAGATTGTGAAATCTGTCAATCTGCTTTTGGTCAGCGCAATGTGACAGGAGACCAGCTCAGTCAGAAGAGAGTTAATGGATTGAGATAGTGACAAAATCTTTTTTTGCATGTTCTTTTCTTGTAAATATGTCAATGAAATAAATTTTTAAGCGCACAAATTAAATTATTCCAGTAGTCATCAATCTCATCTAAAAAATAAACATCCATGGCGGAAAGATTTTTTTTAAATTGGACGACCGCGATGGAACAACAGGTTCTAGTATCTACTACTTACTTAACTACTTTAATGTATTTAACTTTAAGCCGCAAAAAATACCTAATTTAGCCACTTTCTTACCTCGCCTGAGGTGAGTTGGGCCGTCGTTTGACAGGTGATCCCACCACCAGCGACCTCGTATAGTAGTACCGCGCATGGGCTGACCTTGGCGTCCGAGGTGTTTTGCGGTACCGCCCGCTCCGCACCAAATTCCCGCCACCCGGCATCTCTCCCCGTCACATTTTACCGGTTAGACAGAAACGCACGACTTGACATTTTATTTTTTTTATTTTTGTTTTTTTAGAGGAAGTGTGCGCATCGATTCTGCCGATAATACTGACGTGGTGCGGACCGGAGACGATCCGATTTCGTGTGACGAAGACAACAATCATGTAAACAATAATATTGCTAGACTGGATAGAGGGTGTTCTAAAATTTGTTAAAAATGTATCAAGCGAGGCAATTACTGAAAAATACACCAACAAAAATACAAATACAACCTCAAGAGGAGAGACCCGTGCCCAGTAGTGGGCCATTATGGGTTGAATCCAATAAAACCTATGTTTTATAATTCAATGGTAGGTTACTTAACAGTTACTCTAATTTTGCTATTGTTTTTTTACGTTTTATCTGAAAAAACACGTTCTAATTGTTTTTAACAGATGGCAATTTCTGAGTATACCTATCACTTACTATTACGTGATAAACAATCATCTAATCTTAAGATTAATCTATAAATTACTTCACGCTATAGTACTACGCTGGTGGTTACAGAAACCTTTTTCAAAGAATAAGTAAAAAAAGAAATAGTGAATATTTGAAAGAAAAAATACGGACAATTAGGTATACACAAACAAAAAGTTTTATAATTTTGTGTCGAACTTATCGTGTTCTTTTAGGAAGTTAAAATTATTTTGCAAGAAGATTTCATTCCTCGATACGTTATAATTGTTTTTTTTGTTTTCTTTCTTTTTTGTATCCGACGTTAAAACAACATGGGTTACACAACATTTAATTTAAGAAGACCACGGTGCAGCGGCGAATTAACTAAGTACATCTACTGTCAATAGCATTTAAATATTTAGCTTACAAAATATCTGTTTCAGAGAAATCGAACCTAATTGCAGTCCATATTAACGTAATAGATAAAACAGAACTATTGGCTTTTAATTGACATTATTAATGATCGATTCATCACCATTTACAGATCATCCTGTGTACAACTATTTTCAACATCGGTGACTTCATGCAAAAAGAATAATATCATGCGTTGTCTCAGACATTATGCACCATTCAAGGAATAACGTGTGATGCTTCAATAATGCCATTCAGTTACTATTAAGTAGCTCACATAATGTCTTATATACTTCATAAGATCCGATAGGACAATGGAGCTCCTTAAAGTGGTGTATTGTTTGCATGGCAATAATGGCGTGCATACTGCAATTCTTTGCATACAATAACTGACAAACGCATAGCTTGCATGGGGTGTATCGAAAATAAACATTATCTACTTATGGATCTGTTAAGTTATGCTTATCTGACCAACAGGTATGTTATAGCAAATAAAGGAGATTCAAAAGTTATTCTAACTTGCGTACTCTCAGTTACCAAAAATGGTAAATAAAAAATAATAATAAATGACTTGTAGGTCATGATTGATTGATAATTAATAGATAATTATGTAACTACTACGTAAATAAAAGTATAATCAAATCAAATCAAAATCTTTTATTCATTATAGGTATCACTGATACACTTATGCACTCCCATTTTGAATTAACACATTACTGTAATTTAATTTTTAACAAGTTCTTTATGCTTATATTATGCCGTGTCTGTAGAAATATACAAATACTTCGACTATAAAAGCAAAAACCAAGATTTATAATAAAATAACGAAAGACACCGTAAGGCACAAAGAATTTAATTATACGTTATAAGATCTGTAGTAAATTAATAGGCTGGTTAGGACCATAAATACAAAGTAGGAAGTGATGGAAATCAATGGCGACAATACCCAAGGCTGATTGCAGAACAAATAATAAACGGTAATAAACCGTTTGAGATCTGTTAATGGCGCACCTTTAATTTGTGTAATGCAGGAATGTTAGTCATCTAGTTGTGAAAGGCTAGCCTTAATACTAGACAACTAGACCAAACCGCATAGCACTGCCTTCGGTGATGTTACTTAGATAATTCACGTTACAGGGAAAGGTGATGTGAAGGAACGTCGTCAATCCGAATGTTTTGTTAAATTCCTAATTTAAATACAGATAAACAAAATGAAAAAAAAACTAAGTTTTAGTTATTACTCTGAGCAATGATATAATAATGTAAAAAAGAGGTAGATATGTCACTAGTGCGCCGACGATGAAGAGCGTAAGAACAGGCAATTGACCGTTCTGTTCCTGGTCGCTTTGTCAATACAAGACGATACATACACTTTTGTTGTTGTCAGAAGTGCTTGACATTTGACATACAACGTTAAAATGCCTTCGTGTTTTTTTACCAATGTGTTTGGTGTAGTGAAACAAAAGATAAACGTATGTGTGTTGTAGCTCTTTTCGGAACAAATTTTTTGGTTGATTTGTAAGGGCATAACGTATATTTTTAAAATATCATTGACTTTGGAATTACTTATTACTTTATTAGTTTATACTTATTGTTAGTCTTATTAGTTTATACTTTATAATGAGCCTTGTCTTTGAACAGAAGCGTTTTACAGTTAACTATTTCGCATTGTTTGTTATTGTATTTAATTGTTGAGACTGAGGAGTCGAGAGGTTAAAATAATTAAGACGGTTCCTTTCATTTACGTCCTCGTTTTGTAATCAATTATGGTTGTGAAATGATTAATCGGTATCAATCTGTGTTTGTTTAATGGCTAACTAATAAATTCATTCCTTTTAGATAACCTTTTGTATTTCCATAGTTTATATCTAGTGCTAACTGGATTGAATTAATTATTTTTATTATTAAACTCATTGTGTAAACATATTAAAATCTCTGTGGTTAAGATAATCCGTATCAGTCTGCTTAAATTTTATACATAGGTTATCTATCTAAACGCGTATTTTTAGTTCTCTGTGAAGATGAATGATAATTCCAAATACACAAAGTCGTTGGACTTCGGTAAATCGAATTCTTATAGACATACATAACATGGGCGATAAATACGTCCAATGTTGCTACTATTTAACTAATATGACTAGTTTTAAAATTTGAAAATACGGATATGTCCCAATGGGCGTTGTAGTTTTTATATTCTTCAAAGAATCTTCACGCATTATCTTTATTTTGCTTCTCCTACATAACGTTAACGTTAACGTTAGTGCGCTAACTGTTGGCCACACATGCGTAATGTCACCTGTTTACTAACGCACTAAGACGCAGGAATGGCAGGGACTTTATACGTATAATTAAGTATATCGTTTGCCAACTTAACAATGTCTTCTGAATTGAAACATTTGGAACGTAAATTTTAAACATGCGACCCGAAGGCCGTCCCAGGCCGTCCCAGGCCGTCCCAAGCCGTCAGAGAAGAGGCCATTAAAGATTGTTCACGCTCATTGATGCTGATGCATTTTGCACGAATTGCCCGCGACTAATTTGCTCTTGCATGTAACGCTCGTGAAAGTGGAAGCTAACCGCCAATGAAACTCACTCCTTTGTCATTTTATTAGGTTGGCTACACTCAAAATTATTCAATTATGTTTCCTTTTAACGTCTTCGGTAAGTACGAGCAGTTTTAATTTTGTCAGTTGCAAACTGCATTCTAGTTACTACAACTATGGAAGTATGAAATGGTATAATAGTTTCTGTAAGAATTACATAATTTGAATTTATGTATCCAATCTTATTTATGTATGACCATGCTCCCCGCGACAAGATGTCCTAGTATGAATGAGTATGGATGGTATGAACGAGTTTGAAAGCGTTTACATTTGACAGCTTTTAGCAATTAATTCAACTCTATAGGGGGTTCGTAAGCCTTTTTTATGATAAACAAATAATTGGGTACGAATTCAAACGTATTTTTTATTAAAATGATGTAAATGGTTATTGATGTTACAATAATAAAATTTTATAAAAAGATACCTCATTTCTAAAGCACCAATTTCAACAAGGTCTTGTTCTATAACTTAGTGTTTGTAACATTCAAACAAATATTATTACCTTGTAAGGTCATTTGAAATCTTGTTTGAGTCATAATTATTTGATCCAAAACAAGCTTTATTTATTTAAGTTAATTAGGTACTTCACTTTAAGGCACTTTTAATACACAATAAATTGATAATTACAATATAGTAGCGAATTATTGAATATGAATAATTATTATGAGAAGTAGAATAGGTACATAATTATGTAGTACGTTACATATACTTCTATCATTTTACGATATATGTATCTAGTATATAAGTATACTTTTAATATACTCCAATAAGATATTCACATAAGATAGACACAACAAATCCAGCCGACGAAAAAAAAGAAAAACGAAGACAGTCCTCCCGTGTCCGTTTTTATGGTTATAGGTAATAATAAAAAAGCCAATACTTTGTATGCTATCCGGATGCGAACTCCTCAAGGTGACATCACTAAAAGATGTTTTGAAGTTGCTCATGCGGGTTAGGTACTGTTTGTGACTCTACTTGTATTTTGTGATTTCTACGTATAATGGTTTGTCGGACGATGAAAATTGAAAAACTTGTTACTCTCTTGATATTTTATTTTCTTGTGACATAAATTTTTTCTGACAATTACATTTTTTATGAAAAATAATAACAAAATTAGTATGAAGGTTTTTATGACATCTTAAATGAATCGGACATACCGCCCACCAAAAACAACGTTTTTTACAATATAATAATATGATATGAATAGCTCAGATTTAGCTACATTCAAATGGACTGTATTTTGAAATTTTCAATTTTTGACAACCCTACCTTTGATGAATTTATGACAACCCTACCTTTGATAAATTTTGACAACTCTACCTTTGATGAATTTGAAACAATTTACAAGATGTGAATTTGAAACATGATTACAATATTTGAATTAGAACATTTAGAACCTTATGAATTTGTAAATACATATTTTGTTTTATAATTAGCAAAACTTATACATTTTTAACCATCACTCATTATAAGTTATTACACACACATTTGATTATACTTAGCACCGCCCACCATGACATAATATCCTTAATAACAATCTCCGCAAGTGATGGGTGTGTCTTTTGCCATTTGTGCCTTTATTGTAGTACTCCGTTTGCCCTTTTTCCAGAAGTGTTATTTCTATACCAACTACCGCCTGGTTAGCAAGTTGATATTCCTGGTATCATATTTTACTATTGGTGCTGGTTAGTGGCCCATAAGTTGATATTTTGTTTTAGCCTTATCCACAATACAAACCTTACAATTATGGATACATTGTTTGACAATAGATTATAACCCCACTATCCAGTACCCTGTTCTTAAATATGACATCATTAACTGAATACCCCTATGTAGTGTTCTAGTGTGAGCATCATTTGAGTAAATTTATGATGTGTTGATTGATGAGTTGAGTGAAAGACTGATAAGGGAACACCATTGAATCCGTCTAAGCAAATATTCTAGCTTTTGAAATTTTTAAAATTTCCATCAATTCGCTAATAAGTTTTACAAGTAGTACCGCAGCACATAGCTCTAATTTAGGAACTGATAACTGTTTTATCGGTGCAACTTTAGTACAGGATGCAATCATAATTACATGTACTTCTTCACCTTCTACTATTCTCAAGTAAATAACAGCTGCATATGCTTGAGTACAAGCGTCAGCAAAACCATGTAGAGTAACGTTATTATAATTTTCTGACGTTGTTTTAAACCACCGAGGTATCTTCATATCTTGTAAATGTATTATAATCCTTCTCTGTAATTTATCCATTCTTCACAAAAGTTACATGGTAATTCATCATCCCAACCTAAGTTGCAAAGCCACAATTTTTGAATTAAAATCTTCGCACTAATTACAACTGGTGACAGCCATCCAAATGGGTCAAACAAGCGGGCAATATCAGATAAAATAGACCTCTTCGTTATAGTATATCTCATTTCAGGTAAATTTATTGTTATTTTAAATTCATCCCCCTTTTCTATGCCATGTCAAGCCTAGTATTTTAAATATACTATTCTGTTTTATCTCTACTATATTCTTAGTTTTCTTTTCTTGTAGATATTCTAAAACTTAATCATAGTTACTAGACCATTTTTGCATTTTGAATCTACCCTTTTTTAATGTTGTTCTAATTTTATTACATATCTTCTTTGTTTTCTCTACATTAATTTACTGTTTCCTCAATACTCTTTCTTACTGGTAGATGTACTATATACTTTCCATTAGCGTCTCTTCTTGTTGTATTTTTGTATAACTCTTCACATTTTTCTTCTTCTTTTGTAAATAATTTCTTCTTTGTATATGAGTCTGTTTCTATTTCCCAAAACTTTCGTAACATATCATTGTCTTCCTTTACTATCTATTCTACTGATATGTAATGTTATTATATTATGTTTGTTGCTGTTCATTGTTGTATCTTCTCTTTGACCTGACAGTATCCACCCCAAACTTGTTTTCTGAGCCACTACTCCGTCAACCATCTTAAGCAAACCGTCTTCTATAATTTTGCAAAAGACGTCAGCGCCAAGCAGCATATCAATCCTGCCTGGTGTGTTAAATGTAGGGTCAGCTAATTGTAAAGCTTGAAGCTGTGAACAATTAATCGCGATGTGTTTTGAAGGCAATCTTGCAGATATAGTCTTCAGCACATATGCCTTAACTTGTATAACATCATTCGTATTAAATCGCGAAGTAATTGTGAGGTCAACTAAGTGTTTGATTGGTATCTTTCTTCCTTCTCCAACTCCAGAGACAATACCACTGATATTCGTTTTTGATAAACCCAATAGGTCAACTACCCTTGCAGAAACGAATGAAGATTCAGAACCCTGGTCAATTAATGCACGAAGTAGATGTTTGTGTCCATTACGTGATGTAACCTCTACCTGCGCTGTAGCTAGCAATACTTCATGACCAGGTTGTTGTTGAGAAAAATGTGCAGTTGTAATCTTAGGTTCTAATTGTACTGCTGTTCCTAAATTCTTTTTCTCGTTATTGTCTCTAGACTGGTGTAATAGAGAGTGATGTTTCTTCTTGCAAACTCGACATGATGTTGTTTGATGACATTTGTATGCATTGTGATAAGGTATAAGGCAGTTGAAACATAAATTATTGTTTTTTACAAAGTCGCGTCTTTCCTCTACAGATAATTTTGAAAAGTCTTTACATTGAAATAAATAGTGACTGTTCTTGCAATAAGTGCATGTAGGTTTTGTAGTTACACCGGCATGTGCAGATTGGAACGTATTATCATTATTGGTAGCGTGAGTTGAGGCATGAAATAATTTGTGTGTGTGAGGTTTCTCTCTTGAATGTATTTGACATGGCATAACTAATTCAAGTGTATGGAACTTAACTTCAAGAAACCCTTTCAACATATCCCATGTAGGTAATTGATCAGTCGTTATTTTGTAAGAAAATTCCTCCCAGTCCTTTAGTGTCTCCGGGTCTAATTTCTGACTTACCAAAAATATTACAACAGGATCCCAAGAGCTAGTGCTAATCTGTAAATTATTCAAGCTGTTAATGCATTCTGTTGTTGTATCTAAAAGACTTTTAATTTGACCAGACGACTGATTAATAACCCTTGTTTGACCAAATAACCTCTTTAAGAGAGAATTTAAAATCATCTTTTTATTTCCAAAACGCCTCTTAAGTAACTCCCATGCTTGTACATAATTATTTTCTAAAGTTTGTATATGTCTTAATAACATTTCTGCCTCCCCAGATACGCTAGTTTTCAAATAATGTAACTTTTGAACATTGCTTAAATTTGTATTGTGAACAAGAGCTGTAAACAAATCCTGATATGTAGGCCAGTCCTCATATCTTCCTGAGAACGTAGGTAACTGAATTCTTGGCAAACTACTTACATATGGCAATGACTGAGTATCTTGACTTACGGCTACGGCTGACTTGTTGACGACTTCCGACGCTTCCATGTTTAATAGGTGATCAGTTAGGTCCGCTTGAAGCACCAGGTAGATATCTTCAATTTGGTAAAATTCTTCGTTGACAAAATACGGTAATATTACCTTCTGATCCCTCGGAGTGCATGTTGTAAGATCGTTGTGCGCCTGCTTGAATGTGTTCCAGTAGTCTTCGAGATTCTTCAGTCTTGCTTGTACATACCCTTTAGTCAGTCTTTGTTTAGGACATTTCTTGATGTTAATTTGTGTTTTTTGTATTATACTTCCGATCTCTTGCAATGTATATATGTATTTATCTTGTTCTGCCGTAGTTTGTTGCGACATTGTTCTTGTTGCAATGTAGTTCTTTTCGATAGATAGAAATAATATATCGACTTATCTTTTGTTTCAAATGCGGCTGCCTTTTGTTATATCGGTTTCTCGAATAAACCGAACACTTTTGCTGTCGAGTAAGCAAATCGTCCGTAAAATCAATCCGGCTCGTTTTAGACCAAAATATGTTTGTGACTCTACTTGTATTTTGTGATTTCTACGTATAATGGTTTGTCGGACGATGAAAATTGAAAAACTTGTTAAGTGGGGAATTCACTAGACAGACATCCCCACGGGCAAGTCTGCAGACAAGCCCGCCGGGCCTCGCTACTATAGGACTGTGCAATGTTTGCTAGTGTAGGGCCGTCGCAGTCAGTCTGGCAGACTTGTCTGTTGCTTGTCCGCGCGATCTCATTTTGTCTGCGGGGGCACAGACATGCCCGTACGTGAGTGTTCACCGCGGGCTGTCTGCTCAAGTGCTCACAGACCCGAGAGCGACAGCAAGCAGTACAGACGTTCCTATCTGATTTTATCTATCGAATGTATGTAGTATATGCGTATAAAATGAGTTTTAATGAAAATAAAACATTCTGGGCAGAATTTCTAGCGGAATATGGAACATATCCATGTTTATGGAAAATAAAAAGCAAAGAATTAATGAACTCCGAATTACGAAATGCTGCCTACCAAAATTTAATAAATAAATTTAAAGAAATATACCCCGATGCTAATTTAGCTTATGTTAAGAAAATTAATTAAAAAAAAAACACCAAACGTTTCTGCGCAAAAAAAAAAAACTAAAAAGAAAAAAATAAGCCCAGTAGTTTAGAATTGTGTTAAAAGTATCTAATACTGAACAACTAAACCATAGGATTAACAGTCGGGACCCATTTTCAACCAATCAAATCTTGTTTGTTTTTTCCCAAGCAGCCCTGTAAAATTTAAATGGGTCCCGACTGTAAATCCTTCTGTGGTTTAGTTGTTCATACTTTTAACAACATTCTAAACTACTGGGCTTATTTTTTTAGTTATTTTACGCAGTCGGGTTTTTCGTTTTTTTTTTTATTATTTTTTATTTTACACTTTTTAGTTAGGATTCATTGAATTCTTTATTAGACGAAAAAAATTGCAATGTTTCCATTTCATTAAGAGAGTTAATAAATTAGCGTGAATGGTTGTTTAAATAACTTTAAATCGTTATAATATATCCTAATAGTCAAACAGTACATATTAATTCAGCACCAGCAATTATAGCGATTTTCCGCCGTTCCGTTGTGATTATATTTTGTACGCAAAACACAACTAATCGTGAAGCCGTTATACCCTCTAGGGTATAAGTGTTCTGTGGTTCTAACACAAACTGATGAGTCTGTGTAGTGTATTGTGGCGACAGACATGCCCGGCCAGACTGCCCGTAGGCAAGTCCGCGTAGTGTATTCCCCGTTTTACTCTCTTGATATTTTATTTTCTTGTGACATAAATTTTTTCTGACAATTACATTTTTTATGAAAAATAATAACAAAATTAGTATGAAGGTTTTTATGACATCTTAAATGAATCGGACAGGTACTTTACCTACTGGATTACATTACACATTTGCTTTATCTTTTACCTACTTTGAAGTCATTATTAGTATGTATAGATTTGGAAGAATTCTTTGGCGTAGAAGAGCCTCCTGAGGTTTAGTTCAACGCTCAACGTTCATCAATTGAACGTATAGATGTTTTCTGCATCTTAAAATATTAGAAGGAAATTAAATGAAAAAAATAAATATAGAAATCTATGAATCCGTGCCTAGGTGCCCGTGACTTCACCCGTGGCAATATTGTTTATATACAATTACATACAAACTAAACCCTTTAGGAGATGAATTTTCAAAAATCCTTTCTCAGTTCTCCTTCACGTTATACGGAACCTTTGTATGAACAAAGATTCATGCTTCTAGTTATATCGGTTAAGCTGCGCGTTGTCTGTCAGTCAGTAACAGCGTTTTATTAAGAAATGTGATGATCCAATTAAAATCAATATATTATAAGTTTAACATAAAACAACATAATAAAGTCTAGTCTTTATAATAAAATTATGATACGAAAGAATTATCTAAATAAATAATCTGAATCGTGTTGCAGACTTGCAGATTACAGATAAAATATCGTTAGGATGCAGTAAAATACTTTTTATCTACCTATCTTGTTTGTATCTTCACAGTCTCAAGAAATGAAGAAAAAATAATTTTGCTTCATCTTTAACCAAGCTGGGAATGCGAAGAATGAGGATAAATTATAGCCTCGAAACTGGTTTCATTGGAATATTAATAGGGCCATTTCGGAAGGAAAAATTGGTTCCTTTGAAGACCTGTTTAGGATTTTTCCTTTACGACGACCACAGAAATGGAAAGGTTAGTCCATCTTAAGGATAGGATAGCACGTAACAGTGGAATACTAATTGTTTTCCTTTTCATGTCATCATGAGTTTTCCTGCCTTAGTGTTCTGGGTTATCATTAAGGAAATACGAATAGCCAATGCCGTGAAATAAATTTTCAATATGTTAAGAAAACTTAAATTCAGGTCACATTACGTAGTTTGGATCAAGATCATCCAGAGTTGAATATTCTGCTCGTCTAAGTACTTGCTTGCCACATTCTTCACGAGCCCTTGTGCTCGATAATTGTCAGTCCACGCGTGCTCCGTCAAGGCCGTAAGGTTCAAATTTGCATGAGGCTCTTTCGAACATACAAATAGCCTTTCAAGTAACCATAAAGCGATCAGAGATTCAGAGCGAGGTATGTTACAGGCACAGCTCAATATTAGGTAATTCCAATCATGCCAGTTTAGTTTCAACACGCGATCGAATCTGCATACAATTGTTGGTCTCGGCTTGGCATAACTAGTTCCATGCACTGATGCGTCACTTGATCTATTTAGTCGGATATGTCGAGAGGTAATAGATAACTTCAAGTCCAACTGAAATTGAAAATATCAGTAATAATAACAATCTGTTTTTGTTTGAACTCGTCTTAGAAAATATTTGAAAATACCAAACTCTGGCTCTCTTGTTCTATGTTCATATTATAATAAAAAAGTTTAAGTTTGCGGAAAATCTTCAAACTGATGTTGCTACATATAGTCAATATATCAAATAATGAGATCCATTTCATAGACCACTGAAATCGAGTAAGTAATAAGTTCCAATTTTCTTTAGCTTGTCTCATCTAAATTCAGTCTGATCCTTTTGATTGTCATCAGTTGGTTATCTTTCTTCTTCAACAGAACGTGTAATAATCGACATCAAACATTTTAATTAACTTATTAATAATTCGTAAGTACAAAGTGTACAAACATCCGAAGGTTTGTTCGATGTGTTCAACCTCACGTGAATACCAAGGGACGTCGCGTGGGACCGACGCTCATTGTTCACGCTTTGAATCACTATTTAACCCACGTCGGGCCCCGACACCATATCATAGCATCTTGCAACTTTAGCTAATTCAATTATTAATCATTCTACAGGTAAACAACAATGAATGAATGAGCTTTTTGTTGTTTCTTCGCCGGATTTTGTAGCGAATATCTTAACAAATTGCAAAGGATATAAATAGGGGTTATTTTTATATCGTCTACATTCATGATTCGTTTAACAATTATATTGATATTCATTCGCGGTCAAGCTTGAAGCGAAGCGTGTTAAGGAGATAGCTATCAAATCAAATCATTTATTTATTGCTTCAAATATGGTTACAAAGGATGTTATAAAATAGTCAGTAATACATATTTGGCTTTCGTGAGCATGCAACATCTACTCTCTATTTCTGTATGTGATTGCGGATTTGCGGAAAACGCAACGTCAAAATACGTTACCGAAGAAATATTACCCGGATTTGGCAAGGAGCTGACTGCATAAAGGATAATTGCTGGGAAACAAAGGTCTTCGATTGGCATTTAAGTTATGATAAAAGGAGGAAAGGACTCCTTTCGGAGATGAAAATTGCCGAGCTGAAGAAGACAGCAGGTATTAACTGGATTTATATGTTTAGATCAGGTCAGAATGATACAAGTTAATGAAAGCCTACATAGAAAAAGTAAAAAATGTTATATAATTGATTAGGATTGCACTTAGGATTAAATACACAATATCAACAGAATGTCTAACCGTCTATGCAAATATAAAAAAACAATACCAAAAAGGTTGAAGTTGTACTGAGAGGAGAAACGTCGGAAGACATGACTCATATGGTATGCAACGCCCTCTCGCTTAAGTAATTGAACCTTGAAAATGCTTTCAGTTGAGGTTCATATGTTTAAGATGCTTCATCTGTATTAGTCATTGTTCCCCGGAAATTTCTATTGGCCTTGCTGCTGAACCACGCTTTTTGGCTGTTGTAGGCTGGGGTGCTGTTGATTGTTTCACAATAACTGACTTGATCCTACAGATGTATGTGTGAAGATGATTTCTATGTCTCAATACTTACCTATATTTCGTTTTCTTAGGCTAGATTGATAATATTAGAAATTTTATTTAAAATATTCAATGAATAATAAATTATATGTTTACATTGTATATTGTGTATTGTATATAAAAATTAATACTTAAGCTTGATTGATAAGGAAATCAATATGTGCAGCTTCAACAAAACTCATTCTGGTAGTTGTCGCAAGTTGTACTGCACTATTGACTGTCTGTTTGTTTTATTATAGTGACACCTGAATAAAAATGTTTTCATCGTTTCGTCCATTTATTCAAGAAGCAACTGAATGCCAAAACACTTTCTGCTTGATTAAATATACAAGCGGGCTGCCTTACTTCAACAGTATTGAGTAACTTACGTCGAAAGTGCACTAGATCTGGTAATAATGCAGTTTCACTTATGAAATAGTGTTGCATTTCAACATTTAATTGTAGCTTTTTATTGTACACGAAGAATTCAAAATGAATGCAGTCTTCAATGTTATGCTCATCAATAGCGAGTGAATTTTCGAATGTAACATTTATATCATAGATGCCAGTATTGTAATAAAGAAAACAAAAATCCTTTGTAACCCTATGTATTTATATTTTAATGCTCTACAAGAAACCACTACCAAAGGCATGGAGTATACCTAGAGTTAGAGGTAAAGGAAAAATGACTCTGTTGTACAAAAGTTATATTGGTGACGACACGGCAGCAACAGTAAATTTGGACTACGTAAACAGTTGAAAGTTGACAGTAAACGGTTGTTATCGTAACATAACAGTCGTTAAGCCATGTCGGAGGCCCTCGGGCGGCATGAAAACTTTCGACAATTGGGTTGGCCACTAACCCCTCCACCAATCCGCACTGGAGCAGCGTGGTGGAGTATGCTGTAGGCCTCCTCAAGAGGAGAGACCCGTGCTCAGTAGTGGGCAGTTAATGGGTTGAAGCCAAACAGTTGAAGTTGGTTTACAGGACTGTCACTGGCTAACTTCAATCCGTAAACAACTGCTGCATTCTTAACATACCCTTTGCCTACGCTGGCGCCAATTTACTGCTTAAAGCTGGACACTTTTTCAAATCAAATCAAATGAAATGAAATGAAATCAAAATCTTTTATTCATATAGGTATCACTGATACACTTATGCACGTCATTTTTTAATCTACCAGCTTTTCGGAAAGGTGCTTTGTCATGGAGGAGAAGAGAAGTCGAAAGAAACTCCTCGCACATCTTTTAAAATCATGAAAAGTTACATAATATCTTCTAACCTACGCGGAACTGGATGCGGCACTAATTTTCAGGCGTCTTTGTCATTAATATATTCATTTATGCTATAGTATCCTTTGCCTACTAGCTGAGATTTCACATATCTCCTAAACATTTGGATAGGTAAATCACGTATTGACTTGGGTAATTTGTTGAAAAAACGTACACCGAGCCCCATATAAGAGCGTTGTACCCTACTTAAGCGAAAAGATTACGTCACCAAATTATGTCTGTTTCTAGTTAGATGATTATGCGTATCACTATTCTGCTTGAACATACCTAAGTTGTTTTTTTACAAATATAATATTGCTGTAAATAAATTGAGAGGCTACTGTTAATATGCCTATATCTTTAAATTTCTCACGCAGAGAATCACGTGATTTTAATTTATAAATGGCTCTGATTGCCCTTTTCTGCAAAACAAATATAGAACCAATGTTAGCCGCTGAACCCCACATCAATATACCATAGGACATGAGGCTATGAAAGTATGCAAAATAAACAAGTTTAGCAGTTTCTATATCGGTAAACTGTCTTTCTAATCGCATAAACTGACCTACTTAGCTTACTCGCGAGAGCCGTTATATGGGTGCCCCATTGTAGTTTAGAATCTAAGGTGACACCCAAGAAAACCGTGGATTTTTCCATAGTTAGAATTTCATCATTTAATTTGAGGCTTTTACTAATATTCCGTACATTAGGTAGTGTAAATTCAACACACTTAGTTTTTTTAGCATTAAGTAGCAAATTATTTGTTGTAAACCAGTGTGATAAACGAGATAGAGCACTGTTTACATCGTCAAAATTCATTTTATTTCTATTCGTCTTAAATATAAGGGAAGTGTCATCAGCAAACAGGACAATCTCTGCATGTTTCTTAATCATTTCATTTCATTTCATTCATTTCAGATCATTTATGTATACTAGAAAAAGGTAGGGGCCCAAAATCGAGCCCTGAGGTACACCCATAACAGATTGAGATCCCGATGACTTGGTATCATTTATGCTAACACATTGGATTCTACCCTTCAAGTACGACGCAATCAAGTTAAGTGAATTATTCTTGATACCGTAGTGGCTGTTTCAACTTTGCTCTCATATGAGTCAGCTCTCCTTTACCAAATTTTTTCTATTCTCCATTACCAAATGGATTATGTAGGCATTGATACAGTTGACAACTTTTCAAAAAGACCGCGGCGAAGAAATATAGAAAAAAGTCATTATAATTATGTTGATTTAGGAAGGTGAACTAGAACTCTTAAACAACTCTAATAACTAGACAACGACTCTAAACCGGCTCAGTGTTGTAACGTTCACCTCCATGTAATATCGGACGGCCACATCACGACTTAATTGGTCGAGGTAAACAATAAACGTACATTTGCATTAAATTCGTAAGTAAATCCAAATTTTAAACATTCATACGTGTGTAGTGAAGTAGTAAATGGTGTGAATGTTTGTTACGAACTCAAAGCTTACAACGTAAGGTTAGAGCGAGTTATACTTGTTCTTACAGTACGTGACCGAATTAGTAACTATTTGATATGTATGTTTGTGAACGAAGGCAGTATAGCTGAACTAGTGTGAACTCTGAAGTGCCAATAAGCTGCTATCGTTTAAAACTTCGTTATAAGGAGGATATTCTTGTCTATGACAATGCACCTTTCCTAAATGGTGGTAGATTTAAAGAATTCTTGACAAAAAATAAGCGACGTCAAAATTAGAATAACTCAAAAACTACTCGTCAGATCTCGCTCAAATTTACCTGGGACCATGACAAGCACCAGGTTTTGATTAAAAAAAATCATCAAAATCGGTTCACCCAGTCGAAATTTCTGAGGTAACAAGTATAAAAAAATACAGTCCAATTGAATACCTCCTCCTTTTTTGAAGTCGGTTAAAAATGACATTCATAAGTGTATGATAGCTATATGATATTATGATTCAATGGTGAATTAAATTAAAGATCGAAAAGACCGAAGACGAGATGACTGAAGAAATAACTATTAAACTAGTGGATTGGGAAGAAGAGATTTTGTGTTGGTTACAAATTAATGATGCATAATACAGAAAACTTAAAATATGTTTGTGATTTCGATTTTTCAAATGGACGCCGCTGGTTGTACAAGACTCGTGAGAATAGCCAAAGAAATAAAACATTTGTTCTATGTAGAACAACACGAACATTGTCTTCAATAATTTTTCACGTGATTCTACTTAGAGTTGTCTGCGTACCTGCGTCTTATAAATAATTACTATAGTTCATTCATAATGCAATGTTCATTTACAATAAAGCTTATTGTATCAGCTTTTGCATTTTAAACACACATTATTATTGAATATAAATATTAGATATGATTACTATTATCAAATACTAATTTCATTATATCTTTTATTGCTGAAGGACATTAAATAAAAATTTAATAGAATTTAGCAATATTATTTAATATCAAAATGTAATTTGGTTTTGTATTTATTTCGTTATATTTTTTCTTTTCTGTCTGTCTGCATTGAAATACATATTTTATGACCTAATTAAAATACTTTCCTGATCCGTTTATATTTATACGGTCTGAGTTTATGGTAGTCCTGTTGTCAAGCGAAATAAGTGTTATCTTTCTCAAGTAAAAGTGTCCACTATCAACAACTATAAAAGGGTGCTGTCGAGAAATCTAATTTTCTTGTACTTCTTTATTATACTCTATTTTGCTATTAGAACTGAGTTTTATTTATCTTTTAATTTCAGCAGCAAATAGCTAAAGAATAGAAATAATGGACGTCGAAGCGAAATGCGTTTAGAACCAGTTAGACGTGTATTCAAGGTAAATTACGTCCTGAGTTTTATTATAATGGAGGATGGTCATAATATTGCTTGTGCATGTACGGCATTATGAGATCACATAACTTAAATGTTAGCAAAGTGATTTGGGAATGTTGGTGGTAGATTATTGCCAACATAATAATGATTGATTATCATCATTACATCGCACTAACGGCTTTTAGGCGTTGACAAACGCAGCTTTTTGACGCCACATTATACATTAAATTGGAGTATAAAATGTATTATATGATAAGTATTAAAGAAAATAAGATTCGAGATTCGAGACCATAATTATCTACCTACTTCGATTTTTTGGCACACGTCCAGAAGCTCATTTAAATTAAGTTTTAATTTTTTTTACCGAAATTGAAATTTATTTGAAATGAAATTTTCACATAATTATGTGAAAATGTATTTCATATAATGATGTGTAATTAGGAACATACAAGCTTTAAAGCCGGTATATACCTTAATTTATTTATTTACATTTATAAGGCCATCGTTGTTTCTCTTACTTCCCGAAGGTTGACTGGTAGAGAATGCTTTTAGCATTAAGTCCGCCTTTGTACCTTTTACATTGTTGTAAGGTTCAGAAGTTTAAATAAATAAAATAAATATAAGGTTAAGTTCATTTCTTTTACAATTTTACTAACAACGAAAAGTATGGAATAATAGATGTCAAAAAATAAATTTATCTTAGTCTTTCGTCACACATATACCTACCTAAAAGCTATAAAAATGTATTATTTTATTCATTATTTACCGTTGATATTCTAGTGATGAACAGCTACGATAAACGAGTAAAATCTAAACTAAAATTGCCTACCTATTTATGAGTTGCGAATCATCAGCAAACAATTCAATATGTACAGGAGCGATTAGCAAGTAACATTTCGGGCGCTCCGTGTGTGTCACCCTAAATGATCTGAAGCCTTTTTCGGTAATGTAACTGTAAAGGTGAGTGGTGGTCGGTGACCACTGACCAGTGAGGTGGCCCTCTCGGGGTAAACGACCAGGCGCGTGGGAGCTCACCAACAATTGCTTCAGGCTTAATCCAATCGTGTTTATTGAGCTTTAATGCACTACGCTTTACGACACGAACGAAAATTGGATTCTATTCTCGGCGCAATTGTTTGAGTGATAGCCAGTTTGCTTGACTTGAAACGTTTTTTGATAAATGTTTTATTCTATTATGTATAGGATGTCAACTCATTTGTTTACTTAATTATAAATATTTTTAGGTACATAGGTATGTTATCTAACTAAACTGCTTATAGCGAGGTCAAAATACAAAAAAGTATTTTTGAAGTGTGAATAGTTAGTAAATTTACTGCGTAACATTTACCCTACGTAGTAACAAGAAGTGAACTAACTTCTTTGGCTGTCAAGCTTTGTCTGGAGGTTAAAGTTATATTTATAGAATTTGTCGTTGCAAGGCGAACGTATATTATATACTTGATTCTGGAATCGATTATCGCAATACAAGTACGTTGTCACAAAAATCACGTTTGAATTTAAGATTTAATTTATTTTATTTACATAAATAATAATCAATGTACATAATTTATGTACATACTCATTGCATGACATTATCGTACCTAACATATCAAAGATTCAAAATAAGCGTGTCTGTCTTCGAAGTGAAAACGTTGTTAAACATTATAAGTACTATTATTCTGTGGTTAAACATTGGTTGGTTAAACGTTAAGAAGATTCAAACATGATTCAAAAAAGTTAACTATAGATAAAATTTATTTGACTGCGATTTTGTTGTAATTCCTACAAATACAATTACATTCGACATGAGTCGAATAAGATGTCTCATAGTGTGGGAATCGGCCCCTTGAAGAATAGTACTTATTGTGCATTTTGTATCTATTGTCTGAGGATGTTTAATTTGTATTCTAAAAGGATAAAACTGTTCGACGAAGCCTTCATAAATTTTGTTGCTTTAGTGGATTTCTCAAGTTTCTAGCTTCTTGTAACTAAATTAAAATATTAGATACCTACTTATATTAATACCCTCGATTAATAGAAGAGTAAAATACAACGTTTAAAAAGAGCAACGTTAAGTTCACTTAATTGTTCCTGATTATACATAGTTATGCCAACAGTTGTTACCATGACAATATTCAAAGGAAATCCTGTTGCAGGAAAAATTTTGGTCGAATCCATCCTAGTGTCTAATAATATGTCATTTACATAGGTTTCAAGAAAAGAAACTAGTAGTGTCACACAATAATAATGTTTAGAGTGAACTTGGTGCAAGACACTACAGACAGTGTCTCCTGATCTATTCTGATCTTCAAAAGTCTGAAGGACGATATGTTTTTATATAGGAATTAAAAAAAAAACAAAAACAAAGCTATCATATTTTAAAAAGGAAAACGATATTGTTATTGACATTATCCGAACGTATTGTTTGACACAAGGATGTAAGGCACACTACACACTGTGGACATAGAACACCTTCTCGTGTGGAATAGTCATGTGTACTCGTAATTGTTTTAAAAGGACGAAAAGATTGTATTTATTGATAAAGTCTGTATCTACCCTGTCTCTGTTTGTTCCTGGACTTAATTATTTTACACTATGTGGTTTTTGTTTCATTTAGACATTTTTTCGGTAAGGTTTATACAAAGATATATTAAAGTATGTAATATATTTTACAGACAATGGAGAAATCTGAAGAATCTGAGAAATGGTCAGTGCATAAATGAACGACAAACTAGAGACAAGTGAGCGTGTCTTCTTGATTGTACCACTGAAGTAAATTAAGTAATTGATTACACTTATAGGCATTTTCATAGATACTACTGTGCTTTAGAAAGAACGATTATCGAGAATTTACGATTATTTTATATCGTGAACATCCGAGTTAGTCTATTCAAAGTTAGTGAAAACTGTAACTGAGACTATTTTTGCCAGTTTCGTCTTGATGCCTTAGGCATACTAATAAACCGATCTTAAGATCTCTGCAATCTCAAAATTCAGTTCGAGATGCTGACATACGTCGAATCCTACGAAAATGACATTTGTAAGATCTGAGATCGCACTTTTGAGCAAAGATCGGTTTAAAATACTTGGCAAAGGCCACATTGACAGTTTCCATCACATTCAGTTCTGTGTGCACTGTTCCTTACGTTTACATCAAAAATGTTGAAGTGACATTTCAGCGGCTGTCATTTCGGCGTGACTGGCTCGAGCAGGACAAGGCCGGACTGCGTTCCTAGCATGCTGCTAGTTGCCACGCCACGCTGGTGAGCAGACATACCCACGACCGCGTCACCCGTGACAATCGAATACGACAACCAGAGAGCAAGCTAGGGTTGAGATTAAGAGCACGATTTCAGATCTCATAAATGTCTGTTTCTAATTTGCATTATTTCAGCACTGCAAAGTGAATCTTGAGATCGCAAAGGTCTTAAGATCGGTTTAATAATATCGGCCTAAGTATCTATTAAATATTTATTTTGTAAAGTAATATCTAAAAATGGATGTCCACATTGTCGATGAAGTAATAGGTACCGCTTGATATCGTTAACTCAGTGTCAAGTGCAGCAGTTACACTTGTAAATGTCGCTCAACGTCAGAATTGGTTTAAGAATTGAGCTATGGAAGTAGTGTTAATTATTAACAGACTAATTAACATAGGTTGGTGGTCCAATCCAAACCTACGAGTAGCGTATTGATTTCGGGATTAAATAGTTAGGTACTACATCAACCTGTTTCAATTTTAAACATGTCACGCCCCTAAAATCCGGTGCAACAAAAACTCACAGCTGACTTCCTCAAAATACCCGATTTCCCGGATCTATCGGACAAAGAACCTCGCAGATGGCAGCCCTAATGAGTGTACATTCGACTGAATAAGTGATTAACGCTCGATAACTTATATGGATTAATAAATCATTTGTTAGGGCTTCCGCATATACCTTTGATATTGCTAATACATTCCTGCCTTCTTTTTAGTCTTAGTAAGTAAAGGTAATTACACACATTTAATTATAGTATTTTATAGGATATAAACTGCATTCTAGAGCTCGTCCTTCTTAGATTAACAAGGTATGTAATAATAAAAATATTGCAGCGTTTTACTATTAAGTACTATCGACGCAAAGAGAATTACTTCAAAATTCAAAATAAATTCGGGTTTTATAATCCAAGAATTACTAATGATAAAGAATATTACTAATGTAAATACACAATGAAATGCCTTATGATCAAAATCATATATCTACAGTTTAATATTCACCTGCAAATTATTGTCTGTTATATTTAAAACAAAACTTGTTGTATAAAAATTTGAACATGTTGTGAATCAGGAAGTTTGTCAAACATAAAGCTTGCATGAAAAAGGACAGTCAGAACGACGACAGTCTTAATAACATGCAAAATTCTCATTGTTTGGCTTGCGACGCTCACATAATAATACCATATAATTATAATGCCATACATAATATTAAAACTGAATAAATCCCGCTGTGACACGTTAGTTGTCACTTAAGGAATTTAGGAGTGGTACCAGTCACGCTTGTACGAGACGTGACACAATAGAATTGCTTGCATATTTTTATTAACGAACGAACAGACCAATTATTAAAGACTAAAGATGAGAGATATTGAAAGCGGCCTTAGTTAAAGTTGTTAAACTATTCGAAAGTGAAGCAATATTATTAAAACTGTTTTGGTAATCGTGAACGGATGAAATTATTTGTTAGCAAAGTTATTTTGTTGCAGTTAACGTGAAGAAGAGAGAGGAAACAGATGATCATTAATCTGTTATTAAACCTAGAATACTCTTGAGCAATTATTATCTTGAAATTTTTGAGATATCTCCTTAATCACGAAACATTGTAAATTGCGAAATATTTTAGGTACGGTTAACGGTTTTACAAGCAACAAACATCGTTTAATCAAGTTTCTTGTTACAGAATTTTACAGGTTTTATTTTTAAATTATAGTTGCAAAAAAGATTTAGCGTGGTACGTTTTATTTGATTGTTATTTTAGATAGATGAAGAAACCTAAGTATGACATTGAACTTATTGTATTGGAAGCAATATTTGAAAAGTCAGACCCAATTATGTCGGTGAAGTATAGTCACTAAATTTGTTATTTCTTTGTGAGTTCAATAATAATCTATTTACTCACCATAGACTGGTGATTAAATTTCATAAAGTTTGTCATATTTTATAACATCATTTTTAAAAAGACAGTTGTTAATGTCAGCAACAACTTCTATCCCCGCCAAATGTTAGGAAGTAAGTACTTCAAGTGGTAAGTAATTGCAACAAAATCAATCACGTTAGAAAGTAGCCACGTCAATATGTGCGTGATACGTAAATCAAGATCTGTTAATCTAAATCGAACGGTATCCGATCTTAATTTACTTTTAAACCAAACAAGATCTAAATGCGAGCATGTTTTACTTTTACTTGACAATGAACTGAACTGATATAATTGTAGTTCTGTAGCACGACCTTCGGTAATTACGACCGACATAGTTGGATGTAAGGGGAATAATACATGAAAGATTTACCTGTTTTGGATCTATAGCTTTTAAGGTTCTATATCTGGATAGTTAATTTAAACTTGAAATAAAATATTTCAATTATTTCAACACTACGCTTAATAAACTTTCGTAGGTTTTTTGATATATTTTTTTCTATTTTATTTGGATCCTTTTTTTGATAATTCTGCCATTAATATATTTAAAACATTTCATCAACACAATTCTCAACTGTCCAGCTTTTTTCTGGACTCGGCATTTTCAAAATGAGAGATGTTAAATTAATCTTTAACTTTAGAGAACGTTGTTCCCTTGTCATGTTTTCCCCAACTATATTAATATAATAAGTCTTAACCTGTGCTTATTCCAATGATAAAAGACGTCTAATTAGGATTGTTTTTCATATATTGTTGTATAAACCAAAATTGCTTTTTTAGAGTAATTCACCAATTTATAACTAATTATTCTCTAAATATAGGTAAATATAATAAGCCTTTGAAGCAATTCTAAATAGTTTCGGCGGTCACCGAGTGGTCTAACCGCCCATACGTAATGACCCTTAATCAATCGGTCAGCTCAGCTACGGCACGGCCATACTGACTGCCACCGTTACTTCCGTTGCAACCGGATGTGGGGCCAATGTGAGCGGCAAAGGTAATGCGTCTTGAAAGTCTTATGCGATTCGATTGCATAATCTATGTAAACTTTATAATCTATGTACACTGAAGAAGTAATCGACAAATGTTTCGATGATTTTTATTTATTTCATTGAACAATTATTGTGTAACTCGAAAGCTTTATAGGAATTTCGTTCTGATCTTTTTTAACGCAAAGATTGTTTATTTTAAAGTTTGAAATGATATAAGACTGGATGGTTTTTAAAACTGCTTTTAAATCAGACTTTCAGATTGTACTATCTAGTTCACGTGAATAATTCCCAGATTAATAATACCAGAGTTTGTCTGAGGCGATAAGACTTTAAATGACTAAAATGATTCATACACGGTAAAATGATTCATTAACACTACACTGTCTGACTCTATGATTTCGGAGTTCAATTAATTTGTACCTATTTAACAAAATTATCTTACTATCGCAAAAGGTTAATTATTCTAATCAATTAATATTCTAATTAGTTATTTTCTTTGATTATTTCTCTAAGTGCCCTCGCCCACGGGCCCAGATTCAGTCGCGATACAAACGCGCTTCTGTCGCGATGCAAACGCGATTCAGTAACGGCACCATGGTAACTGCGATCGCTACAGTTGCAAGATGGTGTGTAACTCAGATCTGAACCGGTTCAAAGATTCAGGTCCCACGAACTTGACCTGTTGACCTGCATCTCAAAAACAGAACGACCAGGTCTCAATTCAGCTCAAGAGTGAATCAGATCGCGCGAGCTGCGAGCCGTACCTGGACCTGATCTGTACGCGTCGACTAAGATAATATACCCTTAATGGCAATAGTAATTTCGTTTTCGTTCGGCTCTTGAGAGTCTTTCAGGTCATTGATCTGATTTGAGCTGAATCGCGAGCCGTGTTACAGCTCGTTCGGCTCTTATGAATCTTTCAGCTCCTTGAGCTGAACCGCGAACCGGTTCACAGCTCCAGCTCAACTTCGTGACTCACGACCTGATCTGCAGCTCACGCGTTTTGGTTGAGTGTTGAGTTACCCATATCTACCACTCACGCGCCACCCTACCTCCGTTCTCTCCCCGATGTCGTACGACACGGACGCGCGTTGCATCGATACAGTCGCGATGTTGTAGCGCATTAGTAGCGCGTTGGCATCGCTTCTGTAGCGCGTTGCAAATGCGACTAACAAGCGTTAGTAGCGATGCTGTCGCGCGTCCGCATCGATACAGCGGCGAAGCGGTCGCTAGCTGTGTGCCCTCGCCCACGGGCCGAGATTCGGTCGCGATACAAACGCGATACAAACGCGCTTCTGTCGCGATGCAAACGCGATTCAGTAACGGCACCATGGTAACTGCGATCGCTACAGTTGCAAGATACCGATGTCGTCCGACACGGTCGCGCTTTGAATCGATACAGTCGCGATGTTGTAGCGCGTTAGTAGCGATGCTGTTGCGCGTTCATGAAACGCGCGACAGCATCGCTACAAAAAGTCGTCGTCGGCGAGGGCCCTAACAAGGAAGTCTACTAAACAGCTGCCAAACTGTGACACGATTTGTCTGTCGATATCGTCTGGGCTGACTCAGTTTTTTCTGCTGTTTAATTAGGTACAAATAATTAGATCTTGTTAAATACTATATCTACTCAAAACTTAGTACAAACTGCGCTGACATGTAAAAATGCCTTGCTGTAAATTTGACTTGACTTTTGTTATTCGATAATTGGTACTAAATTCGTAACTTTGTTGTTTAACCTTCACCTTGCTGCCGCAGATGACCATACCTTCCTAGTTTTACGTTTATGGTAGTGTGTAACTAGTAATACCAGGTTGGTTAACATTATATTATACTTATTGAAACAAAGGTTCCTATATGTTATGTGTATGTTACCCGCGGATTGTTGCAAAGTACACTAATACTAACTTAAAAATTAATAATCAATCATTTATCTGTTACTACCTGTTGCCCGCAGCTTCGCACGCACAAATTATGTTTATCATATTTATCCCCTATTTGACCCCCTTGGGGGTTGAATTTTGAAAAATCCTTTCTTAGTGGATGCCTACGTCATAAGAGGAAGATTCTTTAAATTTCTAGCCCTAAGGGTTTGGCCTATGCGTAGATACATCAGTCAATCACTTTTGCCTTTTATATATACAGATAGATAAGTGTGAGCCCGGGAACCGAATCCAAATACTTCACAGTTAGAGTATCATCATTTATTTTGGTCTACCGGTAGACAGAGACAGTAGGATCTTAGGCCTTCCGCAAAGTGTGCCAGTGCCCATAAAACTTCGACCTTCGCTGATCTCATCCAACCACTACGAGTAATATTAACATACTATTGGGTAATCACGTAAATTTATTTAACGTATTACCAATCAACGTGAGTTGAGTGAATTTCAAGGTCATCGGGTGTCGAAAAAATGAAAGGGAAGGGGAAACGTGTGTGGAATGCGTCTTTGTTTTCTGACGTTTCTTGTAAAACACATAGTTTTTACTCCCCGTTTTTTTTGTGCTATTATTACCAATCCAAATAATATTAGTCAATTAACATTATAAATAATAAATAAATATAATATGTCAGTAATCTCTGTTCTTATTTTCTATCCTTAACCAAGAACTTATCACTGTTTTTGAAGCCTGCAGTTTCCGCATCGGTACCGACGATAATTTTTTGTAGTTATCGGTATCGGCAGAAATGATTATTGATCAGCCTACTATAAACATAACCATGTGCATCTATATTTATTATCTACACTGTAGTCTCTGTACACAAACCTGCCAGCATGACAGGTAGAAACTGAGAGTCAGTGTGGGCGCCCGACCCTGAGGCGACGCCTCCGGTGCCACACCGCCAGCCACAAGACGCAGCCAATACTGTACCCAGTGTAACCGATAGTTCGTTCTGTTATAACGGCTGTTATTTATGCGAAAAGGCCTTTGACTCACACTCACCCACTTTTCGTGTGTGTATCGATGGTTGGAGACTTGGAGGTGCTTACCTGAAATAAAGAACAGTATTAGATAACTTAGCTCTGAAATGATTCAGTGTAAAACGAAGGTGATTAATAATTTTCCGGATATTATGAGAATAAAATATTTTCGATATCGTGAAATAATTTCATCCTGAAAGTGTTGGACGGAAGAAGTTGAACCTTAAAACTAAAAGTTTTTAAATTTTTATATAGATAAATATTAAGTTTGTAAATATATCTTAATAAGATTTGTTATATCAGTAAGAAGGTATCAATGTGCAAGAGGTTTTTCAGTTCTTTACTTTATTTTATTTTGACTAAAATAAATTTGAAAATTTGCATCATGAAAGTCTTATTCAGCATAAAATAACTACCGACCTTGTACTAAAGTCAATAAACCCTACATTTACTACCGGCTATACGGCTGAGTCATTAAATTGATTTATATTATCGGGTATTGAGAAATCTCGGAAGTCTCTTGAGTCTAATGCTGAACGCACAGTAGTTCGCACCGTCCGCATCTGTCATCGGGCTCTCATATGGACGGTGCGGGCAAATGTGCGTTGAGCATTAAGGTGCTCCCTCACCGGGAGCAATCACGTGTAATGTAACATTATAGATTTGTCTTTGAGCATTACTTTACAATACTACCTCCCTGACTGACGAGCATTCGCGTGTAATGTAACATTATAGATTCGACTTTGAGCATTACATTACAATACTACCTCCCTGACTGACGAGCATTCGCGTGTAATGTAACATTATACGGGAAACGGAGCGCATTGATGTTACAAGTTGTATCAAGATATTACACATTGTATCATTACAAGGTGCGCATTGTAATGCTCGGTTCTCCTCCTTCACTGATGTAATGCTCAAATCTGTAACGTTACATTACAGGCGAATGCTCCCGGTGAGGGAGCACCTTAAGACTAATTTATCAAGACACTTAGGTTCTCTTTTGTCTTAAATGAAAATATGCCACAAGTATAAAATTAAATCAACTATGCGCTTACTAGTTTGCTTTATTAATTGTATAATCACGGTTGTGGTATAACTTTATTGTAAATGATAAACTGAATAAAGATTTTTAATTAATAATAATTTTAAAATATATTCCATAATTACACACTCACAATGTTTACGTCACGGACCTGAAAAAAGACGGACGTAACCTCGTCTAATCGAGAGTGAAGCATAGCAATGGTCGCCCGCTTACCATGAGTGCGTAATTTTTGATTCGCGATTGAAGCAGTGAAGTGTCAATGTGTGGGTGTGTACTTGTACGAATAGAGAGTTGGTATTACTATGGGTGCTTCACTGAATTAATTCTTGGGATTACGTCCGTCGTTTTTTAGGTCCGTGGTTTACGTATAGTACATAGTTATTGACAACTTGACAACCAATGACGGTAATGTCAACCGTTCCGCTTCACTAAATACGATCCATCTTCACAAATATGAACCGCACCTGTCCACCTGCAGGCGTTTTAAACCTTTTTAAAACTTTAGTTACGTAGCGGAAATCTATTCTTGAACCTACTATACAATAAATTAAAAACTACAAATTAACAAGATCATCCAAAAGGTACATTCACACATACGAACTTGTATTGCGAAATTAAAAAATGGCCTTAAAATTAACCGTGTTTACATGTTAGTCCTCTTATTTAACCTAGGCGAAGAAAGATTTAACTTTTTATATCTTCCTTATTCCAATATTCGATATAAAATACAAGATACAAGACTTACATAACTTCCATTTAAAATCTTTGAAGGATAAGTGTCTAATAAACTAAATACAATTGATTCACAAGTGGTATCTAATTAACATGTTAAAATGTATTATGCATGTGTTGTAGAAAATCCCAGAATAAAATATCACTTGTAAAAACCACTACGCACGAATCTATATACGTCTCACGTCTATTTAGCTTAAGTAACGTGACATCATGATTCCGTCTATAATCTTCCATGGTTTTTTTATGTTTAGTTCGGCAAAAAGGGCTTATGGCAATCCTGGCGCACTCCGCACTTTTGGTATGATGTTACAAGTACGTACCGCGTTCGACGTGTCGGGCCAATTTCAGAAGGGCTGCCACCCGGCTGCCACGCGATGTCGCGCCGCGCTGGCCGTGTCATACATTCGTAATCTATCATACATGTCATCACAAAAAAGAAGAAAACCCTGACGTTGTCAGAAAGGACAAGAGTTATGATTAGAAAGAGGGGCAATGTCTAGATGTCAACGTCTGTTGACAATTAGCGCTGTGCGACCTGAATTACACTTTGTTGTGTCGGAGCAAGAATCGCTATTTATTTAAATGATTTTGCGGCGTGACTCTTCTGTACTAATAGATACTACCTCGTATTATGTATTCTGTGCCTATGGTAAGTGTTATCGCTAGTCATGAAAACCGGTAGCATCAGCTATAGTCCCTTAAGCCTAAGGCTGTAAGAAGTTTAGTAATGACGTTTCTTGTATAAATAACTAATTTTCCGTATCATCAGAGGCGTCACAGACCAACAGACTAGGATATTCAACGGCATTTTACGCACACATACATAAGATGTGTATGTATGCTTAAAATGCTTGTTTGTATCCTTGCTTGCTAACAAAACACTTAGGACTGTAGTCAGCTAAACAATCAGGGTTCGCGCTACTGCCATAGACGTGAACCTTCTGAATTAATAATTCTTGACATAAAATAACCGACTTGAAAATTGGGATAACTCAAAAACTACTCGTCAGATCTCGCTCAAATTTAAGTGGGACTACATGACAAGCATCAGCTTTCGTTAAAAAAAGAATCATCAAAATCGGTTCACCCAGTCGAAAGTTCTGAGGTAACAAACATAAAAAAATACAGTAGAATTGAATACCTCCTTTTTTGAAGTTAAAAAAAGTGTGCAAGTGCTACAGAGGTCGGCCGTCGTCAGCCAAAACGTCAAAGTACAGCGAGTCTGTAAACTTAGTTTATAATCTAGGGAGAGACCATCTTACTTTGCTATGGACTCTCTATTCACATCATGATAGTTATCCGTCCTATTTTATAAGCCTTATACGAGTATGTCTTTGAATTTGATTTGAGCCTTGATAATAGTTAACTCAATTTATTAATCCGCGTCAAATATTATGTCAGTGTCATATTGGGCCGTCATTGCCCTTGTTAAGTTTTTATATAACGTTGCCTTGCCTTGTCTTGATCGTTTCACTTTTACCCAATAACTTGTAAATTAACATACCCGCCCTAACTTGACACTTTGATCAGCGAATTAGTACGTCCGTATGTCACTCGTAGAAAGTGATTGGGCGTTGCATCACGGCAAGCAGCTGAGACTTAGAGGTGGAATAAACAAATACAAGTCTTATACAATCGGTGTAGAATAAAGGTTACGGCCTGAAGCTTTCGTCTTTGTGACTTTAAGACCTCATATGTGTTATATGACACTTTTGGCAAAATAATTTTTACGTCAAACGCTTCTACATTTTGAAGGACTATCGAATTCAAAAACTCTCATGCGTGTACGACGTTTCCATCGTAATTTATTCACCAAATTGAAAATCAATAAGTGCTTGCTAATCAAAAGTTTATCGATTTTCTCAAAAAGCTGATTGTTACACATAAGAAAGAGGTCTTAAAGATTATGATTGAAAATATTTTTTACGGTTTGGTTTAAAGACAACTGGGAAGTTTTGTGTTCGAAAGTCAATGCAATACTTTTATTTGAAGATTTTATAAGGCTTGATTTCTCATCACTAGTAAATGGAGAACTTTTCAATGGAATCGAAAAAAAATATTATATAATTTATTTTTAATCCTATCAAGAACTGTACTAATTAATACCTATTTCTGAGTAAAAGTCTACAGTAACACATTGAAGCGACTAAAAGTCAATGTAAAAGTGATGCGAACGTCGAAGACAATACACCGAATTGCAGCTCGGTTGAACACTTTCGATCAGATACGATCAAGGGCGGATCCAGCTTTGGCGCCAGGGGGGGGTCACATACGGGGGTCAAATTACAAGAAGTTAAAATAGGTATTTAATTAATACATGTAAATACTGTACTTAAAAAAATCTACCAATATTTAAATAACAAAATCAATTTTTCTTTTACGTCTTCTTCCGAAACGCGTTTTCGATGCGTTCGTACCCGAATACTGCGTTTGCCGTCAAACAAAGTATCCATCCATCCATCCATTAGCCCTTAGAGGTCCACTGCTGGACATAGCCCTCCCCTAACTTTCGCCACTCTGACCGGTCCTGAGCCTTCTGAATCCAGCGGATGCCCGCTGTCTTCTTCAGGTCGTCAGTCCACCTGGTCGGGGGGCGTCCTATGCTCCTTTTTCCGAGACGTGGGCGCCATTCGAGGACCTTTCTTCCCCAACGGTTATCGGTCCTTGGCACTATGTGGCCAGCCCATTGCCACTTCAGCCGGCTAATTCTTTGAGCTATGTCGGTTACCCTTGTTCGTCTACGGATCTCCTCATTTCTGATGCGATCACGTAGATAAATACCGAGCATAGCCCTCTCCATAGCCCGCAACTCTGAGCTTGTGGATCAGGCCAATAGTAAAGCACCACGTCTCAGATCCGTATGTCATCACTGGCAACACACACTGCTCGAACACCTTCGACTTCAGGCACTGAGGTAGAGTTTTGGACGACAAGATATGACGCAGTTTCCCGAACGCAGCCCATCCGAGTTGGATTCTACGAGTGACTTCTTTCTCGAAGTTGGACTTACCCATCTGGATCACTTGTCCCAGGTAATTGTATTCGTCTACAACTTCAACAGCAGCGCCGTCAACAACAACCGGTACGGGTGTGACATGAACATTTGATTTTCGTCTTGTCCATGTTCATCTTAAGACCCACCTGTTTTGAGGCGCTGTTCAAGTCCCCCAGCATTGTACCAAGTTCTTCCAGGGAACCCGCCAGGATGACTATATAGTCATCCGATGATATTATATCATCGGCATATCGCAGGTGTGTGATGTATTCGCCATTGATGTTAATGCCACGTCGTTTCCACTCCATCAGCTTGAACACGTCTTCCAACGCAGCGGTGAACAGTTTTGGGGATATGACATCCCCTTGCCTGACACCTCTCTGTAGTTGGATGGGGTTCGTTCCTGTGTCATGTTCTCTGACGGACATAGTGGCAGATGAGTACAAACACTTCAACACCTTGATATACCGGTAGTCGATCCGGCACCGCTGGAGAGAATTTAGTACCGCCCAGGTCTCGATAGAATCAAAGGCTTTCTTATAGTCCACATAGGCAACACACAACGGCAGATTATACTCCTCGGTCTTTTGTATAATCTTCCGCAGTGTGTGTATATGGTCTATGGTGCTGTAGCCTTTTCGGAATCCTGCTTTTTCGGGTGGCTGGAAGTCGTCAAGCCTGCTTGCAATGCGATTTGTGAGCACCCTCGAAAACAGCTTACAAACGTGGCTCAGAAGTGCAATGGGCCTGTAGTTCTTCAAAAGGGCTTTATCGCCCTTCTTGAAGAACAGCGTCACCACACTTCTGCCCCACGCTTCCGTGGTAGTTCCAGTGTTATCTAATGACGGAATCGAACAGTTTTTGGAGCGCCACTAGAAGGGGTTTCTCTCCAGCTCTTAGAAGCTCGGTTGTGATTCCGTCATCTCCCGGTGCCTTGTTGTTTTTAAGCTGTTTGAGAGCCTCTCTAATCTCATACAGGCTGACGTCCGGGATATCCTCTGTGTAGTGTCGGGTCTGTTTAGCTCTCTTATCGCTCTCCTCGCTAGGAGGTGGAGCTTGAAAGGAGGCATACAACCGTCCGTAGTATCTCTCAGTCTCTCTCAGAACTTCCGGTTTCGACGAAACCATAGTGCCGGCCTCGGTCTCAACCTCGTATGCTGATTTTGCCCAATAGACAGATCCCTGGCGAACACTTTGGAGCCCTGGTTTTGCTCAGTTGTGTTTTTTACACGATTTGCGTTGTTTTCGCAAATCGCGTCGCCTGCACTTGGAGATCTGCTCATTGAGCCGTCGGTATTCATAGAGGTTGGAGACTGCACACATAGTTCTCGTCGATTCCTCCCTATCCCCTATATCCCTCATAAGACCGAGAGTTTGTTCTGAGAGAGCCTGAGATCTACCACTAGGGTGGGTCTTGAAATACTTCGACCCTACATCGTGGACAGTTGTTACCATCCTGGTGTTAAACTCGTCCACTGACGTGCACGATTCTAGGCACGCAAAACGGTTTTGCAGCTCAAGTTGAAATTTCTCGGATCCCTGGATTTGGACGGATGTTGGGCGAAGCGTAGACTTCATCAGGCGTGACCGTTCCAGCTTCAGGTCGATATTTAATGTGCCTCTCACAAGACGGTGATCGCTTCCGGTTTCGAACCTGCTGATCACAGAGACATCATTAAATATGTGCCGTTTGTCTGCCAGAATGAAGTCTATCTCGCTTTTCGTGGAACCATCAGGACTTATCCAAGTCCTTTTGCGTTGTGGCTTCTTTCTGAAGAAGGAATTCATCATGAAGAGATCTTCCTTCTCCAAAAAGTTAGCCAGCAGGTGTCCTCGGTGGTTCCGTCGTTCAATTCCGTAGGGACCGACTTTCATCTCGGCGCCGCTTTGCGTGCCCAGCTTCGCGTTGAAGTCCCCCATCACAACATTGAAGTGAGCTTCAGAGGTATGTATGGCTCTACTTATGTCCTCATACATAACCTCAACCTCATCGTCCGGATGTGTCGAAGTCGGCGCATATACCTGTACAACCTTCAACGAATACCGTTTGGATATTCTGAGTGTAGGATACGCTACCCTGGCCGACACGCTCCCGACTTGCACAATGTTGTTGACGAGGGACTTGTGAACGAGAAACCCGACACCACCTTGGGACAGGTGTTCGTCCTCCCGGTGATAGAACAAGTTTCCGGATTTGACTATTATCGTGTCCTCCCCCTGTCTTCGGACTTCAGATAAACCCACAATACTCCAGTTTAACTTAATGTCTATCTCTTCTTCCAGCTCTTTTACCTTGTCGTCGGTCCTCAGTGTCCTGGTATTGTATGTTGCCAGGTGCAGAAGTCGTCGTTTGGATTGGTAGCCCGATCTCTGCCAGCGATTCTTAGCACCCCCTGCCCCGCCGTTACCATAGCCGCTACCGTAACTAGGAATAGCGGGGCTGCCGGGGACTGGGGGCCGAGGCTCATTTGTTACTAACATGCGGGGGTTTTAGCCGATAGTCACCACGCTTGGCTAGTGCGTGTTGGTGACCGCAGGTGACCTGACTGGTATTCGTCGCACACAGGAAGATGCTGCTGCCCATCTTCCTGAATTTGTCCTATTAAGCGCCTTTTACGACATCCCAGGAAGAACGGGAGTGGTGCTATTCTACAAAGTGGACCCGGACACCACACGGGTTGTATTATACACACAACAAAGTATTATATTAAATTAATTAAATATTGAAAGTAATTACTTAAATAAAATCTATATTGTGACAAAAAATGTATAAAAACATGTTTAACAGTTTTAATTAGTGGTCCACCTAGGTCCTGGACCCAGCCCAGGGGGGGGTCATGACCCCCATGACCCCCCCCCTGGATCCGCCCTTGGATACGATAGGTGGTGCTATCAGTGAACGGATCTGACGACATGTCACGTCATGTTCACCGCTTTGTCTTCGCATCACTAATCTCTCTCATGTTCTGTATAATCTGATGGATAGAATTACCATATCCGAAAACAAATTTTCTTGGAAAAATCTCTGATTCAGCAATAAATTCCTGACATTTTGCATTAGTGTTGTGTTTATGAGAAGTTTTTCCGCTGGAATTCGGAAAATATCTGATTCTAAGATTATTTTATTTATCTCTTTATATAAGAATTCATGACAATTTTTACGCCAGGTCAAGCGTCACGATAGTCTAGTGTGTCTACAGCCTTACCATTATAGTCGGTATCTTCGTAATTAAGTGATACAAGTGTTTGCCCACATGTGCTAATTGATGAATTTACTCTTACTTCTCTACCTTACTTCCAGTAAGTACTTTGTGAAGCTATTAGATACTTTCACTTCTTATGCTTTTAAAAGTTCAGTTTCCATTTATAAATCGATCTGATGAAATTTAAGTCTTTTTATCGAAAATAGGTTAAATTAATAAATTATAATTAAAATGTATCATCATGACAATATACAGTTATCCCATAGAAGCGTTAACAATGCCTTGTTGACCAAAAATAGAAGCGGGGGCCGGACGGGATTCGAACATGGGTTCTTGAGACCGATCTCTAAACTAACTACTTGATACTTACTAATGTAATTATGTACAGGCGCCGCCAGATACATTACAGGTGACCAATTTATGTAATAGCTGTTATTTGTAACTCGACAAGATATTGCATTTGACAAGCCTTCAGTTTTATTGCAATCTATAAATACGTGGGTTTATGGACACAAGTTTGAAGTTTGTAAATATTGTAATGGAGGCAAGATATCGTATTATCTGTTAATATTCCGCGGTTTCATAAATTTTAAAACTTCTGCAGTAAAGAAAAATCACCCCGGTGAAAAACGGAAAAGAAATGGCGTTAGATGTTTTAATACTGCTAGTCAGTGGCTTCGTACTAGCGTCTAAATCCAAATGTCTAAATCCAAACTTCTACTTTGCGACTTTGCCATGGTAGAGTCAACTTATCCTGATGATGCTGCGTCTCGGGGCGAAACTCATATTGGTGCTGGTATGAAAGTTGGTATTCACTTTTAATTATTTTAGTGCATGTTTCCGTTGTAGGAGGAAGGGAGGTGCCACGCATGTCTTAAAGTATACTATACCATCATACATGTTAACCGCAAAAGGGACGAAAATAACAGATAGGATCTGAAAATAAATGATGGTTAAATTCAACGGAATTTTCCGTCCCATTCAAAACATTTGATTGCCGTTTAAACCTGACATTTACACGTAGATTAATGCCATTTACTTCGCTAGTGTATACACACCTATTTATACACTAGCAAATGTCGGGTAGTAATGTACCTAGTACCCGGTCTGACGCGAAGATTCAGCGGTTATTCACTTGTAAACACTCGCTTTATAAACATGTTTAGAATTGTTTACTTCACGCACATAATATTATAATTATTTTATCCACTCTCACATCCTAGCCATCTGAAGCTTAAACAAGTGTAGTGATGTGTGCGTTAGTGTTTATTGCTGATAATCCTGTAGTAATTAACTATGTTTATACAGTGAGGGATGTTTTATATAAATAGCCGAGCAAACGAAAAATCCAAGACATCCAGCACTGAAGCGTCGCGTTGTGTTGCATCAAAAACGGATAATTACACGTTTTATATTAGCTTCACGTATATGTATGTATGATTGTTCATTTGTTTCTTTGTTTGTAACTTGTAACTTGTAATCGACTCCTTTGGACTTGATTTTGACCCACTTCAAACGGTCAGATTTTTTTCAGATTTCAGATTCAGATTAAACACGCTTTTATACAAAATCCAACTAAAAATTAGAAAATAAATTTGAATTAAGAATCATGATTTAAAAGCGTGGGGTGCTTTTTAAGATATTATGGGCTTGTTTCACCATCTTCAAGTAGAGTCCTGAATAAGCTATTCGCCGGTTAAAGTGACGTTAAAGTGTCATTTTACATACACGAAATGTCGACTTAACCAACGAATAGCTTATTTCGGACTTACTTGAAGATTGTGAAATAAGCCCTATCTCTTCTACTCATTGACACCATGCGCCCCACGCTTTTAATTCACGATTCTTAATTCAAATTTATTTTCTATTTTTTAGTTAGATTTTGTATAAAAGCGTGTTTTTTAGTTTTTTTTTTAACTATTATTTATGTATAACCCAAACAATCGTCCAGATAAGCGATTAATAAAAGCCTACACATTTACTCTCTCGTTATTCGCTTTTCGCCACTATGCCACGGTTACACAAGGGCCTATCGAAATGAGAAGATCACGAGTTTACAGCACGACCTACTGTTGTTTGCGATTTCACTAAGAAAACTCTGTTTACATTACGTTCATAACTTGGGCAATATGATGGGTAAACGCTAAAGAGTAACACACGACGTATTAGTCGTGTCACAACTGCAAAAATTGTTATTACGCTTTTTATTGCGTGAAGAGAACAGGCATGCTGCTGATGTTTCATTCAGTTAAATATCCCCGGATATTTAAAGCCGAATTGTTTATATTGTGGTAAGCTATGTTATGAGTATCCCTAATTACACTTGAATAAACCCAAGTCTATGCCATTGGAATCTGACTGAAAAATTAAGAGATTGTAAGAATGTGGTATATTTAATAAACCATGTTAAGAAATGAGGGTAAAAATATTAATTTTGTTGCAATGAAAAAATGAGCAATTTCGAGTCAGGGCCTATTAGGTACTTATTTGTAATATAAACGTAAGAGATGTATGTTCTGTGCTTACAGCGCAGCTTCGTCAGTTTTCCTTACATTCAGTTTATACTATAGGAGTAAAATATTTTACAAGTGCACATTCAAAACTTGAAAACTGCTATCATACCACGACCGTCATCGATAAAGCTGCGTGTCATTGGCCGCATCTCGGAGACAGTTCGTCTGACGCCGCGGACGTGCGAAAGCAGTCCTTCCGTATAAGGCAAACCGCTAGCGACTTTCTGATGTCCTGGTACCCGCGTTTGTTAGACGGCCTTTTGCAACTTATTCAAAACAAGAAATTTTCCTGCTTGACTTCATTCAGATTGAAGGAAAAACGCTCGGTAACGTTTTTTGCTCCTATGAGCTTTCTTGGGTAGAGAAAAGTTTTTTACGATGTTTGTATTTTGTATTTACTTTTTACGCGCTTAGCTTTCTACAATACTTGCGTCTTGAAATACGTTTGCTTTTTTGCGTCTGTCCCTTATTGGGTCATCACAGTTCAAAAGATATTAAAGAACATTCGTGCACTTCCTGTGGGCTGTGACCATTCGCAGTATCTTAAAAAGTTTGAACGTAACATTCGAACCGTTAATATAATTTAAGTGGAATTTTACGGCAGCAGCCTGACGAATTGCTTTGTGCCATGAAGCTGCAGGTTGCCATCGTGGACAATCGTGGTGGAGACATTATTCAATTATGAAGCCGTGTTGGGTAATATTAAAACTGCTATTTTGATATTTTGCAACTCTCTTCCTAAATGTTCTTCCGCGTAGGTTAATTTGATGTTATGAGGTATTTTTCTATGAATATTTTAAACTAATATATGAAATCACTTTTATGGTTGCTACAATTATTGAGATGATTGCAGTGATAATGGGTATGGATAAAATAACACCACATCAGCCAATTTCTTTCAAATTTATTTCTTTCAAATTCTTTCAATTCCTTTCAAAATATGTTTCCGAACAAAATTTTGATCAAGAATAAATTTAGCATCTAATTATTAGTGACTGGACTTGACCGAAGTGTTTGCTATTTCCGTTGCAACAAAAAATACTTTCAGTTCAATTTTACAAACACTTATATATAACAAGTAACTGCCCTCGCTTTGCTTCGGTTTTCTTATTTTTTTCAAATTTTTTTGAAAATATAATAATTTTATTATAGCCTATCTCACTCGTGGATAGTGTTGCTTCCCAACAGTGAAATAATTTTTCAAATCAGTTCAGTACTTTCGGAGCCTATTCAATGCAAACAAACTATCAAATCTTTCCTCTTTATAATATTAGTATAGAGTATAATTATGTAAAAAAAATGCTAAACTTTTAAAGTGCTTAAATCTGTCGGCTTTGGACAACCTTGTAACGACCCTGCCCATCGAGCGCATAGGCCGAGCGATGACCGAAAGATATAATATGTCTGTTAAATGTTACTTCTCAGGTCGTAGGTGTTTTTGACGTCTCATTTGTGTATGTCTACGCCGTCTGCAATGTAGGAAGTGATAGTCCGAGGATGCGGGCAGCTCCGATATTACTACATGAATACGTAGACTTAACCCAAACTTAAGTTGGACCTAGAGAAAGATTAGCGGTGTAGATTTCTTAATTGATAGAACCTCTGGCGTAGCGATCAGGCATGAAGGAAGGTTTTCTCGGTCATAAATGTATCAGTGATACCTTCGATTATCAATTTTAAGTTTAACAATAACTCAAATCGACACTTGTGTTATATTGGCCCTCAATTTATTCATGTCACTTATGTTAGATAATTGAAATGTATTGTGAAATTGTTAACTTTGTTTTTTCTGTTCGTGATCCAATAAATTAATTATACTATCATTAAAACAGATATCACTTTAAATTGATATTAATATTCAATGTCTCGGGAGAAACTACAGTTGGTATACTTGAGAATTATGGCCTTTCTCCCGAAACATCGAGCAGTGAAATCATATTTTAACATGGGAAAATTATATTATTAAACGAGTATTTCTGACAAATAATTCTTACTACCTACTACTTATAGATGTGCACTTGATTGTTACATTCACCAATATTCGGCGTCCTTTCACAAGATCTGAAAGATCATGATATAATAACAGCTCAATACTTTGTATTACCGATTTTACTTTGTACAATGCAAGGATTATGTAAACGTATGAATGAACCTGACCGGTTTGACGCTTGGCTTAAATATGGGTTAGCTTTCCAAAACGCATGTCCTTCCATGTGGCATATACTCGTAGTTTTAACAAATATCTTTTGACATATCTTTTACATCTTTTACGTTATATCTATTAATACTATATTATAATATGCTTATTTTAATAAAAAAAATACGTTTTAGTAGCATTATTGTAGCATAATCATACTAATATTATAAATGTGAATGTAAGTTTGTTTGTTACGCTTTCACGCGAAAACTACTTAATCGATTTGGCTGAAATTTGAAATGGAGATAGCCTATACCCTGGATTAAAATTAGGCTACTTTTTATCCCGGAAAAGTTCAGAGTTCCCGTGGGATTTGTAAAAAATCGATCTCTACCGCGGGCGAATCTAGTGTGTTATGAAGCATTGCAACTAAAAAGTATTTTTTCTTTTCCTACAGATTACGGTTGTAGGTAGGTTAAGTGTTGTTATACCTACTGCATATCAACAACCTTACCAGGGTATAATTTTATTATTAATTATTAATAAAAAGATGAAAGTTAAAAATTCCGTTCACGTGATTCGATAGGATTTTTTTCTTAATTAATTGCTGGCCAATACACCATTGTATTTTCCGGGACTTTTGAAATCGACAATTAGAATCGAGTAGAAATTTACAAGCTTCATTACGGCATGCATTCATATGTTATGCTCATAGAAAGCGGAAAACAACTAAACCCAACGTGTAATGGGTAAATAAATAATTAACAATTACATTGATTACACAGCACAGCGATTAGTATAACATAAATTATTATATACAAATATTCTTTTTTTATGCTATGCCTGTTTGCCCTGCACGGCCCACCTGATGGTAAGTGGTCACCGTCGCCTATGGACACGTGCAGCATTAAGGGAGCTGCAAATGCGTTGCCGGCCTTGGAGGATACAATAGGTATACACTCTTCTTAAATAATAATAAATAAATAACGCTCCACACAGCCCCGCACTAGGATTCCCTGTGTCGTGGGTGCCATGGACAACACACTAGACAAGGACACTCGCACCCAGACCGAGAACAGAAAGTCAAACTCATCATTCCCGCTTCGCTGGGAATTGAACCCAGGACCCTTGGCTCGGCGATCCGGCATGGTAACCATTGTGCTTCACGGGTCGTCAAACCCATATCATAGCGCGCAGGAAATGGCTCAGAGGGAAGTTTGTTCCAAAGCTCGCAGGCTCTGCGTCCTCTTTATATAATGAGGATGCAGACATATAATAGCTACCTATTATACAGGTGGAATTATATCAGTGGATTTAATCAGTGGAATAGGCTTTTTCTAAGTTAATGTGCTCACCATCTTGGACCACATCTACAGCTACCATCAGGTGGGATTGTGGTCAAGCATTAACTTATTCGTATAAAAAAAAAGGTAAAATTGGCTGTCTATAAGAGAGTAAAGAAAGCATTCATAGGCAGGGTAGTTTTAAGGTGTACGACGTCATTATCAATATTTTCCTGCTGGCGGCCTCTGCTGAACCATGAAATAATGGTGTAGGAGTGGTGGCTGTAATATTAATCTAACAATGAAAACACTCAACAGTTTTTTTAGTGATCGCAATATGCTGTATTACATTGCTTGGTCAAAAATGATGAGAGCGTCTTAAACATGCAACAAAAATATGACAAAGTCCTCAATTTTTTTTTCAGGTCATCCATATTTCTATTAATACATAAATAACATAATTTGATTTACTATGCTAACAATAATTTGGATCATTGTAAACACAAAAAAAAAAAATCATGTATGTCAGATATTGCCGATGAAACCATATTATGTTCAAGACTGTACATGACGCAAGATCGCCGAAATAAGCAAATAACTGTAAATACATAGTAAATTAAGCCACACCCAGACTTTCCCTGCCGATGTCGCACTTGTATTACCAGTATACTACTAAAGTAAACCCTGCACTGGACATTCACTGCGTCGTGTGACGTAACGACTTGTGAAGAGACAATGAAAGATGCATTAACTCTACATGAAATGCGAGAGTTGGAAAGTTAGGAGATAGCTTGAACTGAGCAAGGACTCGTATAGTAGGTACTATTTAGAGTTGGTACTGTGTTCATAATGTACCTACCTAAGCATAGTTAGTGCATTTCATTTACGAATGAAGATACTGTATTTTGAATTCGATTAAGTTCGGTTTATTCGTAATTAAATTTATGTCGTAATACATTATATTAAGATCTAGGACAAATATATACGGAAATGAAATAATTTTTTCTATCCTTACTTAAACGCCTTATTCGGTCAATGTACTGCAAAATATTCGTAACTAACTTAGCCAAGTTGCGAAGTTGCTATTAGCATTTCATTTGCCTAACGATTTACTTTAACGGAAGAAAGATGGAGCAATAAAAAAAATAATGTATAGGAATGGAAAGACGGAATTCTCGACCATTCTCAGTATCAATCTAATTATCCATTATCCTGAAGTTAGTTGCCTAGCTACTTTCAGAAAATCATGGTGTTTGTCATTATTTTACCTTCTTACTTATCTAGATATAATCTATATATATAAAATTGAAAAGCGACACACCGCTGATTAAACAAAAAATCTCAGAAACTACCGAACCGATTAAGATGAAATTTGGCAGGTAGATAGTTTCTGCTAAGGAAACGTCCACTAAGAACGGATTTTTGGAAATTCATCCCCTAAGGGGTAAAAATACGGGTTAGAAGTCACTTTCATACAAACCAACTTTGTCAGTTTTAGATTTATAAATTTGAAATTTTTTATGTAAGTTTATAGTAATAAACAAAAGTTAACTTTAACACATTTTTTTGGAAAATCATCCCTTAAAGGGTTAATTTCTTCAATTTAACTTAGTACGCAACTTCGTCATTTTTGAAGTTAAAAACATGAAAATTTATATATTAGTTCAAGATTAGAAACGAAATTTAAAAGTTATGTGTTTTTTTGGAAAATCAACCCCTAAAGGGTTGAATAAGTTTGTGCAATTTAGTATGGGCACTTCGTCAGTTTTGAAGTAAGAAGGGTGAAAATTTGTATATAAGCTTATAGTTAGAAAAAAATAATAACTGCATCACTGTTTTCTCAAAATTCATCCCCTAAAAATAGGGGTTGGAAGGCTTTTACATATAAATCAGCTTCGTCAGTTTTAGAGTTATAAATACGAAATTTTTTATGTATGTTTATAGTAATAAACAAAAGTTAACTTCAACAATTTTTTTTGGAAAATCATCCCTTAAAGGGTTAATTTCTTGGATGGAACTTAGTACGCAACTTCGTCATTTTTGAAGTTAAAAACATGAAAATTTATATATTATAGTCACCGCGAACTAAGAAGCCCAATTTGTCGTTTGCCATCACAGTGACATTAGAGATGTACAAAAAAATCGGTTCACGAAAGAAACCAATTTTTACAACAAATCGATTCAAAATTATAAGACCTTCTAATCGATTCGAGAATTAAATTTTAAACTAAAAACCGTAATATTTAGGTACCTAGTTACCTACCTACTTCCTCGATTGAGATATCTCGTACCGCGTATTCTCAATATGTACCTATTTACGACTTCAATAAAATATTATTTTATCCATTCGCCCATGAAAATCAACAACACCAAAAGCATCACTGGTGCGTTGCCGGCCAAGAAAGAAAGAGGAAAAAGAAAGAAAGATAGATCATGATAGAATGAAAGTCCCGCTAAGTTTCATAATAATATTTTGACATAATATTATATTATGAGCGTCAAGAGAAAACTACAGTGAATAAATTCTTGCTTATTTCGTAAGACACATTCATGTATACATAATTATTATTTTGTTGAAAAAATGTTTACCGCAACCTTAAATACATAATTACATATAACATATTATCTGCAGTTACTGTCCTTTGTTAGCATCCAATTCGTCGTGGTATTATTGGGTACCTAATTTTAAATTCAAATGCAAGCAAATCATTTTTAACAATGTAATTAAATTATTCAATTTACAATTTTAAATTTCGATTATAGTAATGTATCGATTATGATTGGTTTTATAAACGGTTTCAAGCCGTCACATCACCCTACGTCAGATTAGATTTAGGCTTCTTCATATAAGATTGTTTCGACGTCATAATTTTTTATTAAATTTTGCATAAATTATGATGTGATGGGATTTTTACTAGATTTTAACATATAATATGATTTATAATCAACGCCAATGAAAATGAGTAGGGGTTTTTAACAAATTTTGGCAAAATCCTTTGTCCGTAAGTATTCAACTATTCATGTCAAGTAAATGAATATTCCATTTCGCTCAAAGACACCCATACAAGGTTAGTTCATATTAATAAATAGCAGCTATCATTATGGGCATCTTAGATAATTTTGACTATAGTGCAAAATTAGAAACGAAATTTAAAAGTTATGTGTTTTTTTGGAAAATCAACCCCTAAAGGGTTGAATAAGTTTGTGCAATTTAGTATGGGCACTTCGTCAGTTTTGAAGTAAGAAGGGTAAAAATTTGTATATAAGCTTACAGTTAGACACAAAAAATAACTATATTACTGTTTTATCGAAATTCATCCCCTAAAAATGGTGGTTAGAAGTCATTTACATACAAATCAACTTCGTCAGTTTTAGAGTTATAAATATGAAAATTTTAATGTATGTTTATTGTTATGAACAAACGATAAAATTGAGCTGAAAATCATCCTTTAAAAGGTTACTTTAGGGGATGGAACTTACTACGCAACTTCGTCATTTTTGAAGTAAAAAGGATGAAAATTTGTATGTAAGTTTATAGTTGACACAAAAACTAACTGTGTAACTTTCGGTTTTCTCGAAATTCATCCCCATAAAGGGTAATACAAAGGGGTTATAATATTTAAGAAACTACGTCATTTTAAACTCAGTAATGTGAAAATTTATATGTTAACTTATAATTAGAAACAAAAATTAATTGTAACAGTTTTTTTTAGAAATTCATCCACTTAGGGGCAAAACCAGGGGATGTAAGTTTGTACGAAACTTCGTCAATATCGAACTCAAAAATGTGAAAATAAATCAAATATTAACTGTAACAGGTTTTTTGGAATTTCATCCCCTAAGAGGTTAATAAAGAGGTTGCAAGTTTTTCCAGAACTTTGTCATTTTCAAACTCAGAAATATGAAAATTAATATATAATTATAGTGAGAAACAAAACAATTGTGTAGAGGACTTTACAGACGGTAGGGGGAGGGGAGAGGGACAGGAAGCGAGAGAGGGACCGGGAACGGGAGAGGAATAGGTAGCGGGAGAGGGAGAGAGAGGGAGAGGGACAGGAAGAGGGAGAGGGCCGGGGAGCGGGAGAGGGACAGGAAACGGGAGAGAGTCCGGGAGCGGGAGAAGGAGAGGGAGAGGGACAGGGAGCGGGAGAGGAATGAGTGGGACAGGGGCAGGAAGCGGGAGAGGGAGCGGGACAGAAAGCGGGAGAGGGACTGAGTGCGAGAGAGGAACTGGAAGCGGGAGAGGGACCGTGAACGGGCGAAGGAAAGGGACAGGGAGCGGGAGAGAGAGAGGGAAAGAGAGAGAGAGAGAGAGTTTGAGTGGGAGAGGGAATGGGAGCGAGAGAGGGAGAGGGAGTGTAAGTGCCTGGATGGAAACAACAAAACCGTTTTTAAAGATATTTGTACTGTTCATGTTGACATCGTAAAACCAGTTCATCATTGATCCATTTAGGATCTGGTGGTGTTACTTGCAGACAAGATATGTAACTCCTGGATGGGTGGAATTAACGGAACCTTTTTTTTTTAATGAAACTCAAGAGCCAGTTTTTCTGTAGATACATTAAATATTTTTCAAAATTTCGGCTAGGGGCACTTCAATAACGTGTTAGAACACCAAAAAATTTGTTTTTAAAATTATTGTCTGTTTGTCTGTTCGGGCATTACATGAAAACCCTTGAACTGATTTCGACGGAAATTAGTGATGTTGTTCTTCATACTATGGATCACGGTTTAAAAACCTTTTCGTCCCGATAAAATTAAAAGTTTTCACCGGAAACAAGATGAAACTTAGTGTGGAATATTTTGAAATATCAACAATTTGCTTTAAATTTGCAACAAACATTCCTCATTTAATTGATGAAATACATGTTTTCGAGTTTTTCAAAATTTTTCATGAAAAAGAAAAAACTAATGTTATCTAATGTTGTTTATTTTTCAAAATTCATTCCCGGAGCAATGATTTGTGATTATATCGTACGTTTCAGTATATAAATTCCTAACTAAAAGTACTTCAATATAAATTAATCTGTTTTTAAGTTTTCTTCTGCAAGGGGTACAAATATGATAAGCATAATTTCCGCATGCGTAGCTGCGGGCAACAGCTAGTATATGGATAAGATTATTGAAAACAAGGATGGGACATCAAGTCGGCTGGAACAAGTCATATAGAAGTAATAAATAAATAAATAATAAACGACGTCGTGGGTGCCATGGACAACACACAAAAACAAGCACAACACACCCAGACCGAGAACAGAAATTCAAACTCATCATTCAAACGGTCTCGCTGGGAATCGAACCCAGGACCCTCGGTGAGGCGGTCCGCTAACTATTGCGCCACACGGGTCGTCAAAAAATACTTTGGCACCAATTTGTGGCCCAATTGGCACAGGTTTTCACCTCGTATTACTAAATAGAATTTAAGAACTCATTTTATCGAACTAAACACAAAAAATTGAGAATCCAAATGTTTATTTCCTCTCTCCAACGCTATTTGGCGCTGATATCGTGTACCTGTTTGAAGTACCTAGTTAATTGATTAGTGTTGCCAATGAGCTAAGATTATGTCTAAATAATGATTGTTTAAGTTGTGCAATGATTAAAACAAAATTAATATCATAAGCAAGTGCGATAAATGCACACGATGAGTCAAGAAGTCAGTTTGTAAATGTTAGATAACATGACAGACTCGAGACAAGTCGTTAGGGCAACTCATTAATATGCTATTTCACTAGACTGACACACGGATTGATTAAATAATCGATCAGTTACTAATGAACTAAGCCTAGCGTAGTCATAGGCTCATAGCGTATTATGAACATTTTCAAGTTTCTGCTTCTTGGAATACAGATTAAATTCCTATTTGATATGACTGTTATAGTAAAATTCAAGTTAAATTTAACTTTTGTTTAGCTTTGAAATTGTTACTTGAAATTATATTTTTTATTCATTGACTTTTACCACAGAAGAAATAATAGTACTAACCTACTTATCGGAATTTGCTTCATTAGATTACTTAAAAATATAAATGTCCAAGAAAAGTTATATAAAAGATTTATATAATAAATAAATAAATAAATAGCTCTGTATTGAATACATTTTGAATTTCGAATTCCCACGGGCTCACTGTCGCAACCTTGGGCATTGTTTGACCAAGGACGTGAAATAGCAGATACCTGACGAAATTGATATAATGATGTAAGAGTCACTATCCTTGCTTATAGTACGATGATTTCAAGCCAGCGCATCAAAAATCATGAGTGCAAGCATCACAATATAAAATCACTGGTTAATAAGACCACGATAATTTGAATCACGTGAATTAAATTTCTCACGGATTCCACCATAGCTCATGTACAAGGACACATGATAGTCATAATATATTATGTGATAACCGGAACACCCCCATTACAATGACAACATGATGAAACAAGGTACCAAGTATACAATGTACAGAACCATGCAAATGACGTCCCATTTGGACAAAATGTGACTAAAGTAATCACGATACGTAATTGTGATGGCACCGTAATTATTGGACATAATGATTATGGCTGTAATAATTAAGGATTTTCAGGGGGACCATCCGGGTCATATTATAAGTAACCAATTATAACGATTAACAATGACAACCGAAGAAGTTGAAGTAGCAGTTTTATCCAAATGGTTTAAAGCTATGATGATAAGGTTGACTAATATTTCATTTGAAACCAAGTAATTATGACTCAAAAAAGTTACGGTTTGTAATTATATGGCATAATGATTATGACTATAGCAATTAAGAATTTTTAGAGAACATCAATGTTTCGTTAAGACTTTATATTCCTAATTTACTGTAGTTTATACTAAACGTTTAGTTATACTACAGTCAACAGTAGGTACATTGTACTTTATGATGTTATTAGGTCTGTTGCATTGCCTGTCTGTTTTTCATTAGGAATTTGGTTTCCTGTATGTTTTATGGAATTCCAGAGCCTCCTCGTGTGCCGCATGATGATGGTTTTTGTGGGTATACTGACAATCTTTCTACGCAGAGGTAGGTAGGGTTTCCTGATGATTTCCCTAAATTTACTATAATTAAGATAAATTCTACTTATTTCAAAATCTTGTTGGTTGGTGAGTATTCTCAAATAACCCTTCCATACAGGAGTAGAGTTTCCTTAGATATTTTTTCTAAATATAATAATAATTGAATTTTTCTAAAAATAATAATTGAAACCAATTTTATTTAATCTTTTTTAAGATCTACCTCCTCGAGAATTTGCAGAATTTCAATTTCAACTTCTCTGGTTTCGGATGAACGATGTTTGATAGACATAAATCCATTTATATCATAAACTGGGGCTACACGTTCGCCTGCAACTAGCTATTGCAAGTCTCGTAATTACTGTAATCTCGATTAACGTGAATGTTCTTACCAACAGAACGGGTAATTTAGAAAGGGTAATGTAGCTGGCGACTAGCGTTGTCGATGTCAATAAATTACTTGAAATTGATTTACTTTACTCGTAATAGGTATCAGGTTTTTTACTTTTGATTGCGGTTAATTCTGTTCTATTTTCAATTGTAAGTGTTTGTGTTATTGTTTTTTTTTTTGTTTTTATCGACTTCAAAAAAAGGAGGTTCTCATTTGGTTGTATTTTTATGTTCGTTAACTCAAAACTCCATCATTTCAGATTTGAAAAAACATTTTTACTTCATACTCTTGATTGTACCCATACTTATCCAAATTCTGTTCTCATGATGGGATCAATGAGGAATTTAGAGAACCCCTTAAATGTTATTGATTCATATTTATCGAAGACTGCTTCCTTGAAGTCTTCCAGCATCTTCTTCGTTCGTTCGCCAGTTCTTCGTGTATGTTTTTTTCAAGCTAAATGAAAAGTGAAGTGGTTGAAAATAAAAATAAAGCCACGGCCTTCATTCGGCAAAACAAAATAGACAACGAACAAATTACTGCTTACAGAGCAAATCACAACTGCAAATTATTATGTGATTTGAACGCGATCGCCGATTTAATAACAATCACGTATGTACGTATAGATTATATACCTACTGTTTGACGTGTAAAAGATGACATTGACTGAGTACATAGCAGGGTACATAATGTATTATGGGCCGTAGATTTACGAGCACAAAGAGATAGAGCTATGAAAAAAGTTTAGCTTATTCTGATACATGCTTAGGTTGTTTATCGCACGGTGCACTAACAGAGAAATTAAGTTAGGTCTAGAAAAATGGGACTTAACTGAGGGTTTAGATCTCGCGCCCCAACTCAGAGTCACTAACGGTTACTTTAATCGCTCCTTAGTAAAGAATCACCATACAAATTCAGTACTAAGGAGCGATTTAATTAACCGCTAGTGACTCTGAGTTGGGGCGTCAGAGTGCAATAAAAGATATTAAAAGGTAAGTACAATAAGATGTGATACAAATTACCCTCCCTTATGTATGTATTAGGTATGATAAAATTCCCTTAGTAATTTCTATAATAAAGTAAAATCAGGGCTCTCGTTTGACGCTTAATTTTTTAGAACTTGACAACTATTCGTCTTATGAGAGCTCTTTCTTTTACTTCTCTGTTTGAGAATGAAAAAGCTATCATATCAATCTCGACTATTTTTGTATGACTCCATCTCTTTAACTCGCTAGTCTGTGATATTTACCGTGTATTTGAGTAGGTAGTGAGTTTGCAATTTGCCATTAGTGGGAATAACTGGAACCGGTGACAGCATGCGCTCGCAAGGTCAGCGGATTTGAACTTGGATACGGCAAAGAGAGAGGCACATTGTTTGCATTTATTGAAACCAGATTAACATGTCTGAACGAACATGACGAAGGAAAGAATATTATATTTTATAAAATACGAGTAACCACCCTCGCTTTGCTTCGGTTTTCTTATTTTTTACACCTTGGATTACATTATTGGAGTTTTATTAAGGATCCCTATTTTTTTTTTGAAAATATAATATAGCCTATGTTACTCGGGGATAGTGTAGCTTCCCAACAGTGGAAGAATTTTTCAAATCGGTTCAGTAGTTTCGGAGCCTATTCAATGCAAACAAAAAATCAAATCTTTCCTCTTTATATATTAGTATAGAAGTATAGATGTCATACGCTTATTTATTCCAATATTAATAATAAGTCATTTTGGTGATTATGAGAATAATTAAGTCAATATCTGAAAGTTTGAAAAGACCGTACAATGAAACTAGATAGTTAATAAAAAACCGGACATTTTAAAAAAGTTCGCGCATTTTTGTTACAAAAATATGTAATTTCCAGGTTTCAGCACCCTTTGATCGACGCTTTCACTTAAACTTTGTAAGTGGTGGCTCAAAAGCCGGACTTGAAAATCCGGATAAATCGGATTCCGGAAAAATCCGGACAGTTGGCAAACCTAAATACAGTTATCAATGATACACTTATGATAGGTTTTTTTCTATGTATAAGTAAGTATACTTAAGGACTTCCTATACCGGTATTTAGCAAAGGTCGCTAAGCTTTAAAGTATAGATATATTATTATCTGGTAAAGCGCAAGTCAGTGTACACTCAATACTACGCCCGATAGTTAGTGTTTAAGAAACAACAGATCTATCTACATTGATTGGTGGATTAAAACGAACGTTTATGTAAAGAGAGAAATTGCAGTGGAATAATATTCCGAAACCGGATAAAAACCGGTATTACAGAAATATTTCATGCCTTCATGATACTCCCGCTTGCAATATCAGTATTACGAATATTACGATTATATAATCACAGTAATCAGAAAGTTGTGTGCGAGATGCGCCTTGGATTATGCAAGTACCCAAATGGTATTTGATCAACAAACAAAACCAAACCAATTTTATTAAACAAAGGTTTAGCTCAGGTTAATATTCTATTACGTTTATTCTCAATTACTACAGTTATATAAATGGTTTAGTACCTACAGTATAATGAAATTGAAAAAGAAAACCACGTAAGAAATTATTCAAATCGGTTAATAAAAAGAGGAGAACGAGGGGTTTTAACTGTTTCTTTCACCTATTTTATAAACTATGTTAGTTTTATTCCGTCACAATGACTATGTTTACTTAACACGTAGATTAGATATGTAATATAAAACCCGTATGTATACCACCTACCTTACCTGACATAAATTTCATTACCTTTGTCTTTGTTAAGCGAAATCTGTACCAATGTAATTATTTATTGTTTACTAGCTGACCCGGCGAACTTCGTATCGCCTAACAAACTATTTTTTTTTTCTAAAATAAAAGTAGCCTAAGTTATTCCTTGTTACATCAGCTATATGCCCGTGAAAGTCCCGTCAAAATCGGTCTAGCCATTTCAGAGATTAGCCGGAACAAACAGACAGACAGACAAAAATTGTGAAAAATGTTGTTTTGGTATATGTAGGTACCGTGTATACATCCAAATGCACTTAGTAAAAAGCGGTTATTTTAATATTACAAATAGACACCATATTAACTTATTTGTATAGATGTATAGATATCAAGGGCGGATCCAGCTTTGGCGCCAGGGGGGGGTCACATACGGGGGTCAAATTACAAGAAGTTAAAATAGGTATTTAATTAATACATGTAAATACTGTACTTAAAAAAATCTACCAATATTTAAATAACAAAATCAATTTTTCTTTTACGTCTTCTTCCGAAACGCGTTTTCGATGCGTTCGTACCCGAATACTGCGTTTGCCGTCAAACAAAGTATCCATCCATCCATCCATTAGCCCTTAGAGGTCCACTGCTGGACATAGCCCTCCCCTAACTTTCGCCACTCTGACCGGTCCTGAGCCTTCTGAATCCAGCGGATGCCCGCTGTCTTCTTCAGGTCGTCAGTCCACCTGGTCGGGGGGCGTCCTATGCTCCTTTTTCCGAGACGTGGGCGCCATTCGAGGACCTTTCTTCCCCAACGGTTATCGGTCCTTGGCACTATGTGGCCAGCCCATTGCCACTTCAGCCGGCTAATTCTTTGAGCTATGTCGGTTACCCTTGTTCGTCTACGGATCTCCTCATTTCTGATGCGATCACGTAGATAAATACCGAGCATAGCCCTCTCCATAGCCCGCAACTCTGAGCTTGTGGATCAGGCCAATAGTAAAGCACCACGTCTCAGATCCGTATGTCATCACTGGCAACACACACTGCTCGAACACCTTCGACTTCAGGCACTGAGGTAGAGTTTTGGACGACAAGATATGACGCAGTTTCCCGAACGCAGCCCATCCGAGTTGGATTCTACGAGTGACTTCTTTCTCGAAGTTGGACTTACCCATCTGGATCACTTGTCCCAGGTAATTGTATTCGTCTACAACTTCAACAGCAGCGCCGTCAACAACAACCGGTACGGGTGTGACATGAACATTTGATTTTCGTCTTGTCCATGTTCATCTTAAGACCCACCTGTTTTGAGGCGCTGTTCAAGTCCCCCAGCATTGTACCAAGTTCTTCCAGGGAACCCGCCAGGATGACTATATAGTCATCCGATGATATTATATCATCGGCATATCGCAGGTGTGTGATGTATTCGCCATTGATGTTAATGCCACGTCGTTTCCACTCCATCAGCTTGAACACGTCTTCCAACGCAGCGGTGAACAGTTTTGGGGATATGACATCCCCTTGCCTGACACCTCTCTGTAGTTGGATGGGGTTCGTTCCTGTGTCATGTTCTCTGACGGACATAGTGGCAGATGAGTACAAACACTTCAACACCTTGATATACCGGTAGTCGATCCGGCACCGCTGGAGAGAATTTAGTACCGCCCAGGTCTCGATAGAATCAAAGGCTTTCTTATAGTCCACATAGGCAACACACAACGGCAGATTATACTCCTCGGTCTTTTGTATAATCTTCCGCAGTGTGTGTATATGGTCTATGGTGCTGTAGCCTTTTCGGAATCCTGCTTTTTCGGGTGGCTGGAAGTCGTCAAGCCTGCTTGCAATGCGATTTGTGAGCACCCTCGAAAACAGCTTACAAACGTGGCTCAGAAGTGCAATGGGCCTGTAGTTCTTCAAAAGGGCTTTATCGCCCTTCTTGAAGAACAGCGTCACCACACTTCTGCCCCACGCTTCCGTGGTAGTTCCAGTGTTATCTAATGACGGAATCGAACAGTTTTTGGAGCGCCACTAGAAGGGGTTTCTCTCCAGCTCTTAGAAGCTCGGTTGTGATTCCGTCATCTCCCGGTGCCTTGTTGTTTTTAAGCTGTTTGAGAGCCTCTCTAATCTCATACAGGCTGACGTCCGGGATATCCTCTGTGTAGTGTCGGGTCTGTTTAGCTCTCTTATCGCTCTCCTCGCTAGGAGGTGGAGCTTGAAAGGAGGCATACAACCGTCCGTAGTATCTCTCAGTCTCTCTCAGAACTTCCGGTTTCGACGAAACCATAGTGCCGGCCTCGGTCTCAACCTCGTATGCTGATTTTGCCCAATAGACAGATCCCTGGCGAACACTTTGGAGCCCTGGTTTTGCTCAGTTGTGTTTTTTACACGATTTGCGTTGTTTTCGCAAATCGCGTCGCCTGCACTTGGAGATCTGCTCATTGAGCCGTCGGTATTCATAGAGGTTGGAGACTGCACACATAGTTCTCGTCGATTCCTCCCTATCCCCTATATCCCTCATAAGACCGAGAGTTTGTTCTGAGAGAGCCTGAGATCTACCACTAGGGTGGGTCTTGAAATACTTCGACCCTACATCGTGGACAGTTGTTACCATCCTGGTGTTAAACTCGTCCACTGACGTGCACGATTCTAGGCACGCAAAACGGTTTTGCAGCTCAAGTTGAAATTTCTCGGATCCCTGGATTTGGACGGATGTTGGGCGAAGCGTAGACTTCATCAGGCGTGACCGTTCCAGCTTCAGGTCGATATTTAATGTGCCTCTCACAAGACGGTGATCGCTTCCGGTTTCGAACCTGCTGATCACAGAGACATCATTAAATATGTGCCGTTTGTCTGCCAGAATGAAGTCTATCTCGCTTTTCGTGGAACCATCAGGACTTATCCAAGTCCTTTTGCGTTGTGGCTTCTTTCTGAAGAAGGAATTCATCATGAAGAGATCTTCCTTCTCCAAAAAGTTAGCCAGCAGGTGTCCTCGGTGGTTCCGTCGTTCAATTCCGTAGGGACCGACTTTCATCTCGGCGCCGCTTTGCGTGCCCAGCTTCGCGTTGAAGTCCCCCATCACAACATTGAAGTGAGCTTCAGAGGTATGTATGGCTCTACTTATGTCCTCATACATAACCTCAACCTCATCGTCCGGATGTGTCGAAGTCGGCGCATATACCTGTACAACCTTCAACGAATACCGTTTGGATATTCTGAGTGTAGGATACGCTACCCTGGCCGACACGCTCCCGACTTGCACAATGTTGTTGACGAGGGACTTGTGAACGAGAAACCCGACACCACCTTGGGACAGGTGTTCGTCCTCCCGGTGATAGAACAAGTTTCCGGATTTGACTATTATCGTGTCCTCCCCCTGTCTTCGGACTTCAGATAAACCCACAATACTCCAGTTTAACTTAATGTCTATCTCTTCTTCCAGCTCTTTTACCTTGTCGTCGGTCCTCAGTGTCCTGGTATTGTATGTTGCCAGGTGCAGAAGTCGTCGTTTGGATTGGTAGCCCGATCTCTGCCAGCGATTCTTAGCACCCCCTGCCCCGCCGTTACCATAGCCGCTACCGTAACTAGGAATAGCGGGGCTGCCGGGGACTGGGGGCCGAGGCTCATTTGTTACTAACATGCGGGGGTTTTAGCCGATAGTCACCACGCTTGGCTAGTGCGTGTTGGTGACCGCAGGTGACCTGACTGGTATTCGTCGCACACAGGAAGATGCTGCTGCCCATCTTCCTGAATTTGTCCTATTAAGCGCCTTTTACGACATCCCAGGAAGAACGGGAGTGGTGCTATTCTACAAAGTGGACCCGGACACCACACGGGTTGTATTATACACACAACAAAGTATTATATTAAATTAATTAAATATTGAAAGTAATTACTTAAATAAAATCTATATTGTGACAAAAAATGTATAAAAACATGTTTAACAGTTTTAATTAGTGGTCCACCTAGGTCCTGGACCCAGCCCAGGGGGGGGTCATGACCCCCATGACCCCCCCCCTGGATCCGCCCTTGATAGATATGGTATACATAATCTTAATTTTATCAATAATGAGTTTAATAAAAACAACAACTTACCAAGAATATACAGCTCAAGTGGAAACGTCGTCCAGGAGCTAAACACTTCACTTTTAGTCAAACAATGTACTCAGCAATAGTGATGGGACATTCAAAGTTCAAATCACAAGTTACGGCGCAAACACATGTCGTTCTATGTAATTATTCAATAATCTGTTTGTTTATCACATGGCACGCTCACAGTCACAGATAAAGCACCAACGACCTGAAACAATGACAATACTTAGTACAGATAAGTAATACTTTGGGACATTCCTTAGGAAAGTTTGTTTGGCTAGGTGATACGAGTATCAGTACGTATGAGTCATGTGAGACATGGATTTTAATATTACAATTTTATTACATTATAAGGTCATTAAAAGCTTCTTGTTATAAAGCAGCAAAGATTATGTTTGTTTATACAGATGAAATAGGTTCATAGGGTTAGAAAATAAATTTGATTACACACACATTTATATGATTTATACATTTTCATATAACTAACATCGTACCACGGACGTAAAAAAAAGACGGACGTAATCCCAAGAACAAATTCAGTGAAGCACCCATAGTAATACCAACTCTGTATTCGTACAAGTACACACACCCATACATTGACACCATACTGCTATGACATTGACAACATCGCAAATAAAAAATTACAAAATTACGCACACATGGTAATCGAGCTGTCATTGCTATGCTTCACTCTCGATTAGACAAGGTTACGTCCGTTCTTTTTTTACGTCCGTGCATCGTAAGTATGTAGGTCTACTCTGTGTAGAGAAGCTCATGTTTCAGTTAAATAATTGTACTATGTAGGACTTAGATATTTAAGAATACACGTGTTCGTTGTTGATAAACCCGTCCTCTCTATAAAATAATATCAGATACCTACGTTGTGTCAACACGAATAAATTTATATGCAAAATGGAAATATTCCATTAATAAATCGACTTATGTTTTTATTAATAGTTTACCTCAATGACCTGATATATATGTAGTTTCTTGGATTTTAATTAGTTTATGGATAGTAAATTAAAGTCTGATACACGTAGAATGGATTAATAATAACACAAATCTACTAAATGCCTAATAACATTAATTGTCTGTTCAAACACGAAATTCAACCTTTTGCCATTATTTATGCGGGAATGGAAAATGGAATGGATAATGAGTACCTATAGAAACATAGAGTAAAAGACAAGCAGAAAATGAAGACGATTGGAGCAAAAGACAGAAGATAGTTTTATACTTTGGCATAAAAAAAGCTTGGTTTGATTTTGAAATTTTTAGCAAGGTTCGAATATAAAATACTCAATAGTTTTATAGGTAGTTAGACGCTCAAATATCCGTATATTTTTTCTAGTAAAACCACAGACTACATAATAGTACCTATGTAAAACTAAAAAATAGTTGTCTGTAAAGTCGGTTTACGGACGGTAGTTTAACGTCACAACGTCATGACTCCGCTCCGCTCCGCCCCGCTCCGCTCCACTCAACTACGATCGCCTACGGCTCGCCTACGGCATCGGCTACGATACGCCGATCGTGCCTCTCTCTCGCTTTGCCGCTCTCTCGCTCGCGGAACGCTACATTTTTTCGTGCGTGCGCCCGGCGTTCATCGTTTTAATAGACGTTATCACGTCAAAAAACGAAGTAGATTCTAAAATGAGTTCTACGGGTTTTTCTTGGTTTTACTTCGTCTAATGAAATGCTTGCCTTGGGAATGCAACAAGCATACACGACGTATAAAAAGCTGTCATGTTATAATCATTTTGAGCTACATATATATTAGAATCATAATAATTATGTATAACTGGTTGTCACAAAGTAACACACTCAATGTTGCGTGAAGCGATTGCTAATAACGCTTAGATTTGATCTCGCCGCCTTTCGATATTAGTGTTATAATCGAATAAGTAGGTAGTATGCCAGATATTTTAAGATAATTATGTATGGCATATTATTAAAGTATTTTAAAGTAGGTGTATCTTATTTGAATTTTAAAATAAAACAAATTAATAATAGTTAAAAACAAACTGGAAAAATAAGAAAAAAATGTCCTTTTATCATACTCATATTTCAACTAAAAAGAGGAAAATAACCTTAGGTTTTTTAGGGTTCCGTAGCCAAATGGCAAAAAACGGAACCCTTATAAATTCGTAATGTCTGTCTGTCTGTCTGTCTGTCTGTCTGTCTGTCTGTCTGTCTGTCCGTCCGTATGTCACAGCCACTTTTCTCCGAAACTATAAGAACTATACTGTTGAAATTTGGTAAATAGATGTATTCTGTAAAACGCGTTAAGATTTTTACACAAAAATAGAAAAAAAAAACAATAAATTTTGGGGTCCCCATACATAGAACTGAAAATCAAAAATTTTTTTTTCATCAAACCCATACGTGTGGGGTCCATATCTATGGATAGGTCTTCAAAAATGATATTGAGGTTTCTAATATCATTTTTTTCTAAACTGAATAGTTTGCGCGAGAGACACTTCCAAAGTGGTAAAATGTGTGTCCCCCCCTGTAACTTCTAAAATAGGGGAATGATAAAACTAAAAAAAATATATGATGAACATTACCATGCAAACTTTCAACGAAAATTGATTTGAACGAGATCTAATAAGTAGTTTTTTTTAATACGTCATAAATCGTAAACCGCAAAAAACATCAATCAAAGTTACAACGAACTACAAGAACTTTTATATTATGTTACTTGCTGCTACGGAACCCTTCATGGGCGAGTCCGACTCGCACTTGGCCGCTTTTTTATAGGTAAATTATAAACTTAGGTATTCCTTATACTAGTGTAAAAAAGTGTGGTTGGTAAAAGATTTCAAATACCTACAGGGGACAGGGTATATTTTCATTTTCCCCATTTCTAACTTCCTTATGTTCATTACGAAATTACAATTTCAAAATGCACGCGGCGGCCAAGCAGTTACGAGTTACTTAAGCTTGGGTTCAAATACAATTCATTTATTGGCCAAACAGCGAAATAGCACGTACATGCGTCAACATAGCACGTAACGTCCCATACGTTACGTACACTGATTTCATGACTTTTTGACCCCTCCCCCCCTCCTTGTCACAGCTGGTCACATTTGTGAGACCTCCCCCCCCCGTAGTGTGACGTCACATATTATGAAATTTTACACCTAGAAATTATTAAATTAAAACAGCAGTTCCAAAATAAGTTTTATTTCCATTAATTGTTTTTTAATATTTACCTATACATACCAATTATTCCATTTTGAAATGTGACGTCACGAAATTTAGGTCTTCATCCCTCCCCTTGTCACACAATTTCACACTACATCGACCCCCTCCCTCCCCCTAACGTGTGACGTAATTTATGGATGGTCCCTATGCAACGATCACATGGCGATCCTCAAATGTAAATGTCACGTGGAGTGGACGGCCTCGTTACTATTTGACCCGCTACCACCACTGACCACTGACGATTACCGAAAACGGATTTATGTAATCTTCTTGAATATGTGAATTTTTATTAACGTTACCGATATTGGATGCATGACGCGTCTGAATATCGCCTAGGCCAGTGATAATCAACCTTTTTTTCATACGGGCCACAAACCCGCAAAACAAAGACATAAAAAAAATTGGTAGTGATTTCTTAGGTTTTCGCGATTATTATAAATTAAGTAACCCCAGATGGGCCAACTACAAAAGCCTGTCGGGCAGCACGTTGAGTATAGCTGGCCTAGGCGCTGAATCTTTTGGATCATGTGGACTTGTATGGCTTCAACTCATTAATGGGCTACAGACACCGAGCACGGATCGCTCTTCTTAATGTTATTAATTTTAGTAAAAATGTGAAAATGTTAACTTTTGCTCATAACAATAAACTTACATAAAAATCATATTTATAACTCTAAAACTGACGAAGTTGGTTTATATGAAACTGACTTCCAGCCCCTTTTTTTACCCCTTCCGGAATTAATTTCCAAAAATCAAAGTTCTTAGCTGACGTCTCCTTAGCGTAATCTATTTTCCTGCCAAATTTCATCTTAATCGGTTCGGCAGTTTCTGAGATTTTTGTTTAACCAGCGGTGCGTCATTTTCACTTTTACGTAGTCTAGCTGTTGGCTGCAGCTTCGCACGCGGAAACTATACTCATCATATTTATTCCCTATTTAACCCCCTTGAGTTTCAAAAAATCCTTCCTTAGTGGATACCTACGTCATTAGTCAATCACTTTACAGATAACTTGACCGTATGTTACTAAAAGCATATTATGGATATTCTGAAGTAAAAGTTATATGGCCCACATGCCCTACATATCAATTCCATACTATCTATAAATCATGTTAAATTACGACGTTTTATGTTTTCAATTACACAACAAAGCGAAGTGCTTATTGATTCTCGTTCAAGTATATTTATTTGTAAATTACTAACGCATTAATGTCAAGTAGATTCCATCGGTTAGATGTTAAGGAGAATTATGTAATACATATCTATATTTAATTGCTTTTTACATGAAACAATTCATTTTGTCACATAATTGCTTATTGTGTCACTGCATGTTTTGCAAAATCTTGTTAAGGTTGAGCAAAAACATTAATGTTAAAGAGACATAATGTCACTTAATTAAATTGTCTAAAGTGAATTTATGTTATTTTTGTATTGAATCCTTTTTGGTATGATAGCTGGCAAACGAGCAAACGGTACGTGATGGTAAGTGGTCATACCATTATGCCCGCAGCGTTACACCACGACCAAGATAGAAGAAGAAGTCCATAAGAACTTGATCGAAATTTTTGTTTGACCGCAGCTACCGGGGGATCTGAATATCTACTTCTTAGGAGGATATCGAGTTAGGGTTGCCAGATGGTCGGGATTCTCGGGATTGTCCCGACATTTCACATGATGTCCAGACAAGTCCCGACAAAAATACAAAAATGTCCCGACAAATCCCGACTTTTTGAAGTTTTGTCCAGATATTTCAGTCTTGCCAACTGGCAAAGTGGCAATCCTATATAGAGTACAAAATATTGAATTTTTAATGATTACTTAAATCAACCCTACTTGTGTGTAACGATGATGGCACGATTATGTTGTGTGCATATTAAATTGTCAACTTTATGTACTGCGTGCAATGTTTGCGTATGTGATCACCACGTGACAAAATCTACCTACTGTTTACAGCAGTCCACTTGAGTGTATTTGTATAGGTATTAGCCAATGGTTCTCGGTTTCATTTCTTTGTACAGTCGGCAAAAGAATTAGGTATGCAGGACATGATTTTAAAACCTTTTGTAATTATTGGTATCTATCACAGATTATTTGTTTATTATCAATGTTAAATGATACCTTTATACGTAAGGTATTTAACATTGATAATAACGTAAACAATATGTAATATTAAACATTACAGAGGGTTTTAGAATTATGTCCTGCATACTTAATTCTCTTGTTGACTGTACATAACTTAAGTGAAGAGTGTTTTTAAGGTATTTACTGAGAAATGAAGACATGCACGCAACCCTGATCATGCACATCAGGTTAACATGATACCAAAATTAAGCTTCTAAAAAATAATGAACGCTGTACAAGATTTTGGTCGTCATTAATGCTGTAAACCTTTCCTTTGGAATATTATGTATCAAGTATCGACCGAAAGTGAGTTTTTACTACAACTCGCATTTGGTCAATTTCCGGGTGGTAACCACAATCTTTTTTGAGGGCAGGATTCGCGCCTGGACAAGACAGCCTTCATACATTGGATGCCAGTTGATTAAAACTTGAGACCTAAATGGGCGCAAGTTAGGAAATAAGTACTATGTTCAACGACTTTCAGGCTAACAGATTAATGTATGTGGATGTTATTAAATGCCTGTCCCGTTCTATGTCATGTATAATAAAATATGAAGGAAAGAGCTTTATTAAATGCATTTTAATTTAAAATAGAACCCGTGAAGTGATAAAGAAAATTATTTATGCATTTTTTTAAAACCTGAGTCACAGATAAAATTATTAACTTAGTTTCAGATTGTCGTTGTGTGCATTTAATATTTTTTAGGTACATGGTATAGGTAGCAGGTAGCAAAATTTATCTGATAATGCAACGAATGCAATGAGGTAAGTAATTGTCATTTATCGGGTATTTGGTTTTGTTTGGCACTGGCTGCGGACACTGAACAGCCAGTGAAAGGCTGTACCGGTGAATATTGTTGCAACATCTGGTTGACCAATAAGAAAAATGCAGTTGATCGATTACTTTCTGTTTCTTGCAATTATTGAATGAAATTAGTTTTTATTTGACGTTACGTATGTATCAATAATTTTATATCGACTAAACATTAAACGTAACCGATTTATTAAATAAGTATTTTTATTGACATTTTAATATAGACACACAAAAACACGCGGCAACACACTGACATACAAAGGCACACACATATCACAGCGAGTTCGATAAATTAATAGTTTATGTTGCTTGTTGTAGCGTAATTTTTTATAGGCTTTTTTTCAATTTTGCTAATTTATGAATTTTGATTCACATAATTCAATGTAAGAAAAAAATCCCTGCCTCCATTATAAGTCCAAAAAATGCGACATGGATACAAATTTTCATTTTTCAAGCCAATCGCAACCTGAAACCAGGACCAGTTAATTAGCTAATTGAAACCCAATTCATTAGGTGGTTTAATGGCGCTTAACATTGTTTACGAAGCGGGCGCTTGTCCGAAATACCTCTATAGGTGCAACGCGAAAGTAAGCGGGCGCAACCGGTCGCATGAAGGCCGCCCAGCGCTTTGCTAATGCGCGCAAGGTGCGAGCAGAGGAGGGGAGGTAGCGGGAGCGGGCTGACACGCTGTTTTCATTCATATCGACGCTTGAAAGGCAAAAATTACCAAGCGACATGTTGTAATTTTACACTAGAGCATTTCAAAGTGTTTAATTTTAGAAAAAAAATCGCAAAAAACATTATACATGCAGTTTAAATGCTTAATAAAGCGATTTTTACAATTTTTTTCCAAAAATTAAAAACTAAAATGCTGTAGGGTAAAGTTGTCAACATTTCGCTTGGTAATTTTTGCCTTTCAAGCGTCGACTTGGACCTTTCTTCTTATGATTACCTTATGATTCACCTGATAATTGTTTTGCATTCGTTGTCAGTGGAACCTGATAATTGTTTAAGTTTTGCATTCTATATTTTATAGGACTAATTCTAAGGCAAGTTACTTACATCTGATACAAGGAAAAACATAAAAGGTAGACATAATTTGAAGCTTTTATTCCCCAATTGACTATGTCAACTGACTTTGATGACCCAGTTGACTAACTCAACCCGAGTTTCGATATCAAATTCGTCAAAAATCGGTATTTCGCGTGTGAAAAATTTGATATAGCACGCTAATTATTTTATAAATCCTTTTTAAAACTTTAGTAGATATAATATTTATTTGCTGTATAACAATACCATATATTTACTATCAACCCTAGGATAACAATATTAATCCCACTTTACCTCGGGAAGTACTCTGAAACCACTTTGTTAAGGGAATATGGTACGTACAGTAGAGCCTTGATTAACCGGACTAATTGTTGTCATTAGGCATTCGAATAATCGAATGTACGAAGTGAAGCGGTTTTTGTGCACGAGAATTACGAGAAATAATAATTAATAAATCACAAAAGTTACTATTTCTTTTAACTAACGCCAACACCCAATGTGCAGAAATGCCGCGGCAAAAACGCATACTGCACCACTCCTACTCCCGAAACGCGTATCTGCCGTCTCTTTCCCTCTAAGTCAAATCGTTATTGGCAAACATTTCTAAATTCAAACCCAATGTGAGCAAAAAGATAAATTAATGTAATGGCCAATATCTGTAAAAAAAGACGACTTTTCGAGAGAATCATTTTTAGGGTACAGCAAAACGAACAGCTTTTTTTAAGGAAGAAAATTGTTTCTTTTTCGAAATCATATAATATTGAAATATTAGTTCATAATACGAATATTTTTCCGCCCAAATACAAAGATACTTAAATTAAATATTATTTTACTTTCTTTCTTTCTTCTGGTAGTAGTTTCTAGTAGAAGTACGGTAGATACACATAATTATGCTTTCTATATTTTTTCATCTTAAATACTTAGTAATCATTTGCTCACATAAATGTACTTTGTATGTATTCTTCTATTTTTTAAATTACATTAAATTACCCTCACTGACATTGATCACCAAGTTTTAAAATTAAAAACTATCTATAGTACCTATTCAATCTAAAATCTTCGGTTTTATTTTGACAGGTCAGTTTTAAAGCAAAAACAGTTCCGTTAAACGGTTATCGAAGTAAGTTGCTATGACTAGGACTTGATGCTTATTTTGTTGTATCGATACAGGAAATTCAAGCGTGGATGGGTGAGTCACCACTCATACGTACAATGTATAGGTATATTTGCATATCTAGTAGATAAATTGGCAACCTGAATTTATAATTAAACAGATTAATAATAAGATGTGTGTTAGCGCGGACTTAGCATAAGTTTGTTATATAATTTATGTTAGCATTTTTTGTTAGAATAATGAAATATTAAGGTCGAATGTCGTTAAACGTTATTATTAATGGAATTTTCGAAGCATTTCTTTGGGTAAAATAAGTGTTGACATTGAGTTTTGCTAGTTATAAGTAGGTAATTCCTGCCTAGGTTGTAAAAACGTAAAACCTACGTTGAGTACTTAATTTAGATATTGTACAGTTTGATTGCTTCATAATAATCTGAACTAAATACCAGATTTCTTATTTAAATAAACCTTGACAAAAAATAACCGACTTCAAAATTAGGGATAATTCAAAAAGTACTCGTCAGATCTCGCTTAAATTTAAGTGGGTCTACAAGACAAGCACCAGCTTTCTATTAAAAAAGAATCATCAAAATCGGTTTATCCAGTCGGAAGTTCTGAGGTTACAAACATAAAAAATATCGTCGAATTGAATACCTCCTCCTTATTTGAAGTCGGTTAAAAATACGTCACTGCTAAAATTACCTGGGAAAATATTAACACCCACGACACAAGTGTTAATACCTATTTATCTGTTACATAAATGTCTTCTCGACCAACAATCAAACCCGGATACGGTAATTCAGACTGTATTGTAGTACCTACTAACCTACGGGATACAGTTGCATTTAAATGTGAGTTTACCTTAGAAGGAGGTTTTTTTATCGAAATCTTATAGTAAGAAGTTATCATTCATTGGAATGTTCTCATTGACGTAATTATCCCAACGGACTATTCATTTTCCTGACAACCTCAAACCATTGAAGTATAATGAACAAAAGTACCAGAACAGACATCGCGAACAATTTGTGTCGCGCCGGGAGGTTCTATTTTCAAAATCGACTGAATCCACTGAAAACTGTAGCCAATTTCGGTGTGAAGTTACAAGTACATGCCGCGTTTGATGTATGCCGGGTTAATTCAGAAAATTCATAAGAGCTGTCACACGTTCGTAATCCATCACACATGACGTCATCACACATGTCACACGTTAGTTCGATACAACATGTTGCGTCGTGCTAAACGATATTAACTAAAATTAAGGCAAAAGCATATTGCATCGCATTCCACTACCCAAACAATAACGAGGATCCGAATTTCACGTTTTTTGTCGTATGTCATTCCAGATTTGATACGCATACCTGCTTATAACCTTTGAGATAATATTTGCTTAATAGTCAAGGTAAGTACATTCCTTGTTTAAGTTAAAGAACCTATACAGACATTGTCAAATAAAATAGTATTTTGATGTACATACTACAAAGTAAATACCTACTTACTTAACCTAGATTTATTTGAAATTACATTTGTACATAAGAGTAGCATGGTATTAATAGTAATTAAACTTTCAGATTAATTTTATTCTTTCAAAAAAGATAACCCTGACATTGCCAGCGAGGATAAGAGATAGCGTTAGAAAGGGAGGCAACTCATTACGCGTTTTTGATTAGCGCTGTGCGACCTGAATTACACTTTATTGCGTTGGTGCAAGAGTCGCTATTTATTTAAATTATTTTGCGGAGTGCGCCTTCTGTACTATTATAAGTACCTACTATTATGTCTTCTGTGCTTTTACCAAAGTATACCACAAGGGCAAAAGTAGCTTGAACCCAAACCGGTATGTTTTTGTTTTGATGGGACTCATTCCGAATCGAAGGTAAATCCTGTTATAAAAACAACGTTGTCGCTTCATTCTTTTTTGCCAATTCGCACATTTTATATTCGGCCAATGCTAAAATATTCGTTTTAGTTTTTTATTACCTTATTTCACTAATAATGAGTAGGTATGTATGTATTTGACCAAGTAAAATGATAAATTATAAACATTTATCGACTGAATGTTTAAACGCAATGAATCTTTCATTACGTTTAAAATTTGTACCAAGTTAAAACGTGACGATAAGTCATAACATAATCAATCATTATTATTACAGCATTATTCTAATTAATGATTTATGCAATATTGCAAGTAAGTTTTTAAATGAAATTGGATGACTTGTACCTAATTAAAATAAATTTCAATCCTCTATTTTAACTTCCAAACAGGTTGTTTCTAAATCCCACTATCTGGTGTTATATAATTACGATCATTGTCATTAATTAAATGCATTTCTTATCCTATTACACACGTAAATTATAAGAATATCATTAAATTTATTCAGTTGGTACTATAAGTACAGATAGATGACGACTTAATTCTTGTTTATACAATTAATTACTATGGTCCAAGTATTTGGTAAATCAATTTAATTAGTATTAAAATAAAACCTAATTATTACTACATAATGACTAAATGCTGGCACTCTCAGTTCAGGTTTTGCGGTTATAAAGCTCTTCAGTGGAATGACGTAACGAAGTCTTAAGAGTGCCCGTTGAAGTCTTTTCTTGCGTCGCGTCGCTTGTCCCAAGACACGTTAACAAATTGAATTATATTAAAAAAAACTTTCGATGAACAGATTTACTTGTTGGCACTTTTTCAATAGTTTTTAGTAGTCGTTTTTTATTTAAAAATATACACGAAATTAATAAATTAGTCATGATTTAAAAAAAACATTTGCTTCTTAATAACATTCAAAAATTTCATCAAAGCAGCAATCGAAATGAACCGTTACTAACATTAATTATTATCATAACATTTCAAAACCAAAAACTGCAACAATAATCCATCCGAACATTCCTCAAAAAAAAACTTCGGGAATACAGATTAAATCACAAATTAAAAAATAAAAAAAAAACAAAAAGAACTAACCTGTAAAACAGCACACAACACTAGCACAAAATCCTCAGTTTGTGGCACTAGCACATTCGAGTAGGACCGATTCAAAAATTCAAATGGAACGGATCGGGTAGACGCGCCGGTCGCGGACGGTGTCGGTTGGCTGTGTCGCGGTGTCGGCAGTGCGCGCGCGAGTGCCGCCCGCTCACGTGCGCTCACGACACCTGCTACCCTGCCGAGTTGAAGAGGTCTGTCAGTCATGCAGGTAAAAGTTGAAGCGGCCTACAGTTTGTTATTTATAAAGTTATAGAACCAAATCGCGTTATAAATATTTTGGTTTTAATTTTATTATATTTAGAAAATATAATTTAAAATACACCTTATTACTATTTTCAAATTTATGCTAGGCGCCTTAAAAAAATATTATTTATTTAGATTTTACTGACGGAATGGTAAATATTAATTTATTCTTATAGACAGATCCAAATACAACTACAGATGTATGCATCTTTTACTGAAATAAATTGAAATACTCAATCCTGTCTTTGAATAGAAAGGATGTCAACAGCAAATTAATAAATATTTTATGATTCAACCAATTAAGACCAATTATAGAGTAAAAATACTAAGAAAGCCAAATAAAGTCAATCAATGTTTCGTTTGAATTAATTTGCAATGGCTTTAAAACAACTCTTTCATAAACATGTAAATGAATTGACACAAACTAATTCAATGCTAAAACTTCCATAAGAATCAAGGACATTAAACGCTTAATCGTTTATAGATTCAATAATAAGTAAACATTATTCTAGTAAACATTGCCATCTGGTAATAAATTTACACCTGATTACCAAATGTTAAACAAGGCTATTTTAGGTGTAGATGAGCAATAGAGTGACCGAAACTATTGAACATTTTTACATTACTATGGTAAATAAGTTAATTGTTGTACCTAATATTAATATTACGGGTTTTAATTTTTATAAACAAACGTATAATTTTATGATTTAAATGATCTAATGTTTGTATAGATAAAAATTAACGATGAAATGAAAAAAAACATAAGGAAAGCTTATACAGTAAACGAAGCCTTGACTGACTTCTTAACTTCTGATTAAATAGATTATTATAAAACAGCTTCTATGGAAAAATACGAACAATTTTATCACCTCACATTACACGTACAAACTTAACACTCCTAAATGTAAGACAGCTTTAAATAAACGCCGACTTTCGATTCGACTTTTTAATTTAGCAGCATAATGTCGAGGCAGTTCAAAAGCTCGCAGGTACGGTTGTTATCGCCGGCAAATACTTGGAACCAATCACCCTTCGCCTCGAAGGCGCATGGCCTCAGCGGAGAACATAATTGTGGGGATGAGGAATAGGTGATCTCCCTTTGTGATGTAAATGACTAATGGAGAATTTCGAGATCGTTTCCTGTAATGTTTGAATCACTCTGCTAGTCTTTTGCTAATGAGTAATAAGTAACTTATTACTTGCATTTATTTACTCAGTTGTTTTAGGCTTAGTGTCGACAAAAGAACATTAATTTAAAACCTAAATATTTCCAAACCTTTTTCTGGTTTAAGAGCTGGGCCGTTGACTTGTGTTAAATTAAATATAAAGTTTCAATATCTTCATAATTGGTTACTCGTTTTAGTTAAAAGTAATAAAAGTAATCTACCATTTTTGTACCTTTTTATAGTGTAATAAAGTGTTTTCATTTCATTTTCTGTTTTAAGTATTTCCTTGTGTCTGAATTTACACTTATATGTTTTTTGTGTTTGGTACTTATATGAAATTATTCTATCGTTAAGTATGGTAAGTATTCGCGGAAGTCGAAATAGGCATCATGGCATGGAAAATGATTATCTTGAAGGTCTTCATTTGACCTTATTTTTTTATTTGGATAATTTTGTATGACCTTGGCTTTGGAACTAGGAAAATAATAATTTATTTCGCAGTAAGGAATATACTATAAACATAATGATTATGAAAAACGATGGTAAAACAAAAAAAAAATGCAAAATATAAGGTTTGCTGGTTTTGTCTAATTCATTTCCAAAAAAAATGTTATTTATTATATTTGGTCAAATCCAGACAACGACATGCAAATTGTGTTTTGAATGTAAATTATTATTAAAATCATTTACATAAACACGTTACAACGTACATAATTGAATAAATTCATTTATAAAAAATAATTATATTTAGTGTGTCACTGAACAATTTTACTAACGAAGCTAATTTAAATCATTGCATAAATGCCCTGTACATTGAAATAGAGCAGTGTACCATTTATGTATGCACATGCCCAAATACAGTTATAGTTCACATAGCTTTTGAATTAACTTATATAGTTCAGGATAAAGCACGGTCGATTAGCAGCGTTTCTCAAACTATTTTTCGGATATTTTTATACTTTCCTGGCGTAACACACTTCGTATTAATCATAATGGTGTATCAATGTAAATTAAAACACATTATTCAAGTTGTGTAAGAAAGTGTTACTTCTTTGTCTTCAAATTAACCCCATTATTTTTTTGTTTATTAATCAAAAATTCAGCCATTCTAGTGCGTGTAATAATGCTAAAAGTAACAGGAATATCTGCATGAAAAAAAATTGAAGCGCAAGTTTAATCAGAATGACATCTTGTTATTATTTAACGTACAGCCTTATTATAAGTACTATTATTTCTTCTGTGGTATAACGGCTTTATGTATAAAGTACATTTAAACAACAAAATACGATGTCAAGTTGATGTAATGTTACGATTTTGCGACCCGGCATCTTAATAACGAGGTCCGATGCAAGGCCGTATCGAATCATTTAGGAAACGCTGGTCTAGACTGATCGCATTACATAAATGTAGACCACATACTTGATCATTACGGATTCTGTTATTATCGAATGTTTTATTGGTATGGAAATAGAGGTTGGTATGCAATCTATCTGTTGTTAGTTATTATGTGCTTATGAGGCACTTTTTTGATTTACTGTAAATTAATTTTCGTCCATCTGATGGTAAAATGAGATTTGGCAGATCTAGAATTTAGATTAAGATACATTTTTACTGGTATTTAATTCATGTATTTTTGCAAGGACAAAAAATAAAGACATCACGTCTGTTAATCGTTATAATTAAAGTAACAAAAGTAAAATATTTTACCGCATTTTTGGATATGCATGCATAAGGATAAAGAGGATTTGCTTTTCATTTACAATAATTATTATAGACAGCTCTAAGCTCTTATCTATCTCCTATAATCTTAAATTGTTAAATAACGACCACTCATGCTTTCGATCGAAAGCTTTCAAATTACCTGATTATTTCAAAGTTTCCACGTGTTATAACGTAATATTTTAATCTCTTATGTAAACGGACACGTGCTAATAAACTAAATCATCATCATCATAAATATCACAATACATAATTATCATATGAATGAGTTTTGATCTTTCGATGAGAAAAAATTGAACCATGGTTTAACTTAATACTGAATTCAGATATGCGCGTTCAATCTTAATATCGAATCTTTACTTGTAATTATTTTAGAAGAGTAACCCGCCCTCGCTTTGCTTCGGTTTTCTTATTTTTTTACACCTTGGGTTACATTATTGGAGTTTTATTAAGGATCCCTAATTTTTTTGAAATTATAATATAGCCTATGTTACTCGGGGATAGTGTAGCTTCTCAACAGTGAAAGAATTTTTGAAATCGGTTCAGTAGTTTCGGAGCCTATTCAATGCAAACAAAAAATCAAATATTTCCTCTTTATATATTAGTATAGAGTATAGATATGCGTATTCATTCTGGGTAATGGCCTTTATTAAAGAACTTCTAAATATTCCAAGCACGTTCAGGTTTTCAGATCTGGGATCAGGGTTCTTGTTGAAGCTGTAATTCAAGTGATCGAAGTGCCACCGTTTGCGTATCCTTCCAGCACTCTTTACAAATCTGTTGCTAAACATGAGTTTCTCCAAGGTTACGGTGTTATGTTTTAGATACGAATATTATTGCGTAGCTATGTTAGACAACCATTTTGTTAACATTGCTTGAGACGCTAATTTCCAATTTGTTGATTTCTTTTCACACTACATTCGTAAACGACGAGTAAAAGTTTTAATTCGTGCAAACTCACGCCAACTTTTACGTGAAGTATTTTTGTTTAGTTGGATGGGTTTCATTTTTGTAAAAATCATATAATGTAATTGTGTACAGTTAATCATTACTTAGTCCAAATTGCCAATCGATGTTATATATCGTCGTTGCGACTTTAAGAACTTCTTATGTGTTATGTGCCACTTTTGGCAAAATCACTTTTTTACGTCAAATGATTCTACATTTTGAAGCACTGTTGAATTCAAAAACTCTCATGTATATACGATGTTTCCATCGTAATTTATTCACCTAATTCAAAATCACCTATGTGCTTGCTAAACAAAACTTTATCGATTTTTATCGATTCCCTCAAAAGCTGATTTTTTACACATAAGAGGTTTTAAAGTCGCAGCGACGACATATTAAATTAATTATATTTTGGGGCAAAGCAGCCGATATACAACAAATTTTTGTACTACAGAAAAGAGCCATTAGAGCTATTTATAAACTAAAATCAAGGGAGTCCTTGCGTGTCAAATTTAAAGAAATAGGTATACTTACAGTAGCTTCCCAATATATTTATAGTAATTTAGTCTTTATAAGGAAAAACATAACTGCATATAAACAAAATTGTGACTTATCAAATCGACAAACAAGAAGGATGCATCAATTGGCTACCTCTTCGTACCGTCTTGCTAAAGTACAGCGTTCTTATATGGGACTCGGTGTAAAATTCTATAATAAAGTCCCAAAGCCAATTCGTGACTTGCCGGTGGAATCTTTTAAGAAACGTATAAAAATTCAACTAGTAGGCAAGGGTTATTATAACATAGATGATTATTTAAATGATAAAGATGCTTGGAAATGACCAGCTAGGCAACCAGTTCTGCTCAGGTTAGAGAATACCTATTTTTGTAATAAATATAAGTTTTATTTTTAAAAGATGTGCTGAGGAGTTTCTTTACGGCTTTTCTTCTCCTCCATGACAAAGCACCTTTGCGAAAAGCTGGTAAATTAAAAAAAATGACGTGCATAAGTGTATCAGTGATACCTACATGAATAAAAGATTATTTCATTTCATTTTCATTTCATTTCATTTCATTTCATTTCATTTCATTTCATTAAATATATAAAATCCAACAATTACAATCTTAACTGATGTTAACGATAATTGCGATTCCAAAGCACGAATGCATTCGAAAAAGTTTGCCAATACGGCCATGTACTAAATATCTCTCATCATATATTATCTAACGACATAATTATGTCCTCATATTTTAATTTTATGACCCGGTGTCAGATTAAGATCCAGCATTTGAGAAGCGCTGTCATACAACAAATAAGAAAGTGTTGTGATACGATAGTATGAGAGCAGGAGCTAGTAGCCACAGACACTACAGTGGAAGTGCGCAGGAAATGCTACTGGGGGAGCAAGTGAAGCGCACTCGAGCGTGTCCGAGCCCTTTCTTTAGGTCAAACTCTACAACGATACGGTACAGTTGTTTTTAAATACATATACATACATATAGATACGTTATGCCCTTACAAATCAACCAAAAATCTGTTCCGAAAAGAGCTACAACACACACACGTTTATCTTTTGTTTGACTACACCAATCACATTGGTATACTAGCTGACCCGGCGAACTTCATATCGCCTAACAAAATATTTTTTTTTCTAAAATAAAAGTATCCTAAGTTACTCCTTGTTACATCAGCTATCTGCCAGTGAAAGTCCCGTCGAAATCGGTCCAGCCATTTCAGAGATTAGCCGGAACAAACAGACAGACAGACAGATAAAAATTGTAAAAAATGTTGTTTTGTTATACATATGTACCGCGTATACATCGAAATGCACTTAGTAAAAAACGGTTCCTTTAGTATTACAAACAGACACTCCAGTCGACAAACAAGCTAACGATCCACCTGATGGTAAGTGGCTATCGTCGCCCATGGACATTAACAACACCAAAAGGCATCAACGATGCGTTGCCGGCTAGAAAGAGAGAAATAAAAGAAAGATACACCCAATACACGCACAGTTCGAAATCCCGTGATGAAACAAAACATGATATAAGTAGAAACTGAATAATCAAAAACAAGTAGGTTCCCGAGACATGTAATCAAAATGAAGGAAAACTGCTGTTTAAAGTAAATTTTCTCACACTAAGTTCCTGTAAGTACCGTCTTACTTGCCCAATAAAATGAAACAAAATGCATCTCGCATCACATCAGGCCTTCGCGGAAGTTATCACTGCGGTCACTGACCCTGTTCCTTAACGTGGAATGTCGGAAAGGCAGGTCAATTGACTTGGTTACTTGGACCCATATTTTGATAGGTAATGGTTTTAGATTGATGAAACAAAGTTTGTTCTTTAAGATAATTAAATTAGCTCTAACACTCTTATGCCGAGGTCCAAAGGTAGTAAAGCTCAGACAAATTCGCTTTGCGCTGCAAACTTTAGCCGCGAACTAATAATAAATCGACGCTTGAAAGGCAAACATTACCAAGCAACATGTTGACAACTTTACTCTAGAGCATTTTACAGTTTTTAATTTTAGAAAAAAAATCGTAAAAAATCGCTTTATTAAGCATTTAAACTGCATTTAAAATTCATTGGTACTCGTATTAAGTAGCTATGACTAATCGTTTTATTAAGCATTTAAACTGCATTTAAAATTCATTGGTATTAAGTAGCTGACTAATAGGAGATTTTTTACGATTTTTTTTTCTAAAATTACAAACTTTAAAATGCTCTAGTGTAAAGTTGTCAACATGTCGCTTGGTAATGTTTGCCTTTGAAGCATCGAAATGTAAGGCATACTGTCCTGTCCACGGCGCTTCATTTGAAGATTGCATACAAGCTGCATAATGAAACATAGGGAATCAGTAATCGCGAAGATGCCGCTCCGTGGATCGATTTCGTATTTTTACGCAAGATGCAAGCAGCTGTCAAATGATGATAGCGTATGAGGTGCGTCTGCGTTCAATGGAAAACATTTAAATGAATTTCATTAGAGTCGAAAATATCAATGAATTACATAAATAATAACTATCTATCTATATATATAAAATTGAAAAGCGACACACCGCTGATTAAACAAGAAATCTCAGAAACTGCCGAACCGATTAAGATGAAATTTGGCAGGGAGATAGTTTATGCTAAGGAGACGTCCACTAAGAACGGATTTTTGGAAATTCATCCCCTAAGGGGTACAAATAAGGGTTAGAAGTCACTTTCATACAAACCAACTTTGTTAGTTTTAGATTTATAAATTTGAATTTTTTTATGTAGGTTTATAGTAATGAACAAAAGTTAACTTTAACACATTTTTTTGGAAAATCATCCCTTAAAGGGTTAATTTCTTCAATTTAAGTTAGTACGCAACTTCGTCATTTTTGAAGTTAAAAACATGAAAATTTATATATTGGTTCAAGAATAGAAACAAAATTTAAAAGGTATGTATTTTTTTGGAAAATCAACCCCTAAAGGGTTGAATAAGGTTGTACAAGTTAGTACGGGAACTTCGTCAGTTTTGAAGTAAGAAGGGTGAAAATTTGTATATAAGCTTATAGTTGGACACAAAAAATAACTGTATTACTGTTTTCTCGAAATTCATCCCCTAAAAATAGGGGTTGGAAGTCTTTTACATATAAATCAGCTTCGTCAATTTTAGAGTTATAAATATGAATTTTTTTATGTATGTTTATAGTAGTAAACAAAAGTTAACTTCAACACATTTTTTTGGAAAATCATCCCTTAAGGGGTTAATTTCTTGCATGGAACTTTGTACGCAACTTCATCATTTTTGAAGTTAAAAACATGAAAATGTATGTATTAGTTCAAGATTAGAAACAAAATTTAAAGTTATGTGTTTTTTGGGAAAATCAACCCCTAAAGGGTTGTATAAGATTGTGGAAGTTAGTATAGGAACTTCGTCAGTTTTGAAGTAAGAAGGGTGAAAATTTGTATATAAGCTTATAGTTAGACACACAAAATAACTGTATCACTGTTTTTTCTGAATTCATCCCCTAAAAATAGGGGTTGGAAGTCATTTACATACAAATCAACTTCGTCAGTTTTAGAGAAATATGAAAAAAAATAATATGAAAATTGTTATGTAAATTTATTGGTATGAACAAAAGTTAAAATTTAGCTGAAAATCATCCCTTAAAAGTTTAATTTAGGAGATAGAACTTACTACACAACTTAAACTCAGAAATATAAAAATTAATATGTAAGCTTATAGTGAGAAACTAAAAATTTGTGTGGAGGACTTTACGGACGGGAAAGGGAGGAGAGAGGGACAGGAAGCGAGAGAGGGACCGGGAATGGGAGAGGGAGAGGGACAGGGAGCGGGAGAGGGACAGGCAGAGAGAGGAAGAGGAACAGGAAGCGGGAAAGGGACAGAAAGCGGGAGAGGGCTCGGGAGCGGGAGAAAGAGAGGGACAGTGCGCGTGAGAGAGAGATGGAGAGGGACAGGAAGTGGGAGATTGCCCGGGAGCGAGAGAGGGAGAGGGACAGGGAGTGGGAGAAGGAGAGAGAAGGACAGGGGCAGGAAGTGGGGGAGGGAGAGGGAGCGGGTTAGAAAGCGGGAGAGGGACCGTGAACGGACGAAGGAGAGGGACAGGGAGTGGGAGAGTGAGAGGGGAAGAGAGAGAGAGAGAGAGAGAGAGAGAGGGAGTTTGAGTGGGAGAGGGAGTGGGAGCGGGAGAGGGAGAGGGAGTATAAGTGTCCGGATGGAAACAACAGAGCTTTTAAAGATATTTGTACTGTTCATGTTGACATCGTAAAACCAGTTCATCATTCATCCATTTAGGATCTGGTGGTGTTACTTGGAGACAAGATATGTAACTCCTGGATTGATGGAAATAACGGAACCTTCTTGATTTTTTTAAATAAAACTCAAGAGCCAGTTTTTCTGTACCTTAAATATTTTTTTAAAATTTCGGTTAGGGAAACTTCAATAACGTGTTAGAGCACCAAAAAATTGTTTTTAAAATTATTGTCTGTTTGTCTATCTGTTTGTCTGTCCGGGCATCACAAATGAAATCCCTTGAACTGATTTCGACGGAAATTAGTTAAGTTGTTCCAAATACTTTGGATCACGTTTTAAAATACTTTTCGCCCCGATAAAATTAAAAGTTTTCCCCGGAAACAAGATTAAACTTAGTATGGAATATTTTTAAAATATCAACGATTTTTTTAAAATTTGCAACAAACATTCCTCAGTTAATTGATGGAATACATGTTTTCGAGTTTTTCAAAATTTTTCATGAAAAAGAAAAAACAAATTAATGTTAATGTTGTTTATTTTTCAAAATCCATTCCTAGAGGAATGATTGGTGATTGTATCATAGGTTTCAATATATAAATTCCAAAATATAAGTACTTCAATATAAATTAACCTGTTTTTAAATTTTCTTCTGCAAGGGGTACAAATATGATAAGCATAATTTCCGCATGCGAAGCTGCGGGCAACAGCTAGTATAAATATAAAATTGAAAAGCGACACACCGCTGATTAAACAAAAAATCTCAGAAACTGCCGAACCGATTAAGATGAAATTTGGTAGGTAGATAGTTCCTGCTAAGGAGACGTCCACTAAGAACGGATTTTTGGAAATTCATCCCCTAAGGGGTACAAATAAGGGTTAGAAGTCATTTTCATACAAACCAACTTCGTCAGTTTTAGTGTTATAAATATGAATTTTTTTATGTTACTTTATAGTAATAAACAAAAGTTAACTTTAACACATTTTTTTGGAAAATCATCCCTTAGACTCCTTAGAGGGTTAATTTCTTCAATTTAACTTAGTACGCAACTTCGTCATTTTTGAAGTTAAAAACATGAAAATTTATATATTAGTTCAAAATTAGAAACAAAATTTAAGGGTTATGTGTTTTTTTGGAAAATCAACCCCTAAAGGGTCGAATAAGGTTGTTCAAGTTTGTATGGGAACTTCGTCAGTTTTGAAGTTAGAAGGGTGAAAATTTATATATAAGCTTATAGTTAGACACAAAAAATAACTGTATCACTGTTTTCTCGAAATTCATCCCCTAAAAATAGGGGTTGGAAGTCTTTTACATATAAATCAGCTTCGTCAGTTTTAGAGTTATAAGTATGAATTTTTTTATGTATGTTTATAGTAATAAACAAAAGTTAACTTCAACACATTTTTTTGGAAAATCATCCCTTAAAGGGTTAATTTCTTCAATTTAACTTAGTACGCAACTTCGTCATTTTTGAAGTTAAAAACATGAAAATTTATATATTAGTTCAAAATTAGAAACAAAATTTAAGGGTTATGTGTTTTTTTGGAAAATCAACCCCTAAAGGGTTGAATAAGGTTGTGCAAGTAGTATGGCAACTTCGTCAGTTTTAAAGTAAGAAGGTTGAAAATTTGTATATAAGTTTATAGTTGGACACAAAAAATAACTGTATCACTGTTTTCTCGAAATTCATCCCCTAAAAATAGGGGTTGGAAGTCTTTTACATATAAATCAGCTTTGTCAGTTTTAGAGTTATAAATAGGAAATTTTAACAATTTTAAGTTAACTTCAACACAATTTTTTTGAAAATCATCCCTTAAAGGGTTAATTTCTTAGATGGACTTTAATACACAATTTCGTCATTTTTGAAGTTAAAAGCATGAAAATTTATATATTAGTTCAAGATTAGAAACAAAATTTAAAGGTTATGTGTTTTTTTGGAAAATCAACCCCTAAAAGGTTGAATAAGGTTGTGCAATTAGGTAGTATGGCAACTTCGTCAGTTTTGAAGTAAGAAGGGTGATAATTTGTATTTAAGCTTATAGTTAGACAAAAAATAACTGTATCATAGTTTTGTTCAAATTCATCCCCCAAAAATAGGGGTTGGAAGTCATTGACTGTATTTTATAGAGGAAGAGGGACAGGGTGCGTGAGAGGAAGAGGGAGAGGGAGAGAGAGGGAGAGGGACAGGAAGCGGGAGAGGGCCCGAGAGCGGGATAGGGAGAGAGAGGTACAGGGAGAGGGAGAGAGAGGTACAGGGGCAGGAAGCGGGAGAGGGAGAGGGAGCGGGACAGAAAGCGGGAGAGGGACCGAGTGCGAGAGAGGAACTGGGAGCGAGAGAGGGAGAGGGTGAGGGACAGGAAGCGGGAGAGGGACCGTGAGTGGGCAAAGGAGAGGGACAGAGAGCGGGAAAGGGAGAAGGAGAAAGAGAGAGAAGGAGATAGAGAGAGAAGGAGAGAGAGAGAGAGAGAAGGAGAGAGAGAGAGAGAGATAAGGAAACAGAGAAGGAGAGAGAGAGTGTGTGTGAGAGGGAGGGAGGGAGGGGGTTTAAGTGGGAGAGGGAATGGGAGCGGGAGAGTGAGTGTAAGTGTCCGGATGGAAAGATATTTATACTGTTCATGTTGACATCGTAAAACCAGTTCATCATTGATCCATTTAGGATCTGGTGGTGTTACTTGGAGACAAGATATGTAACTCCTGGATGGATGGAAATAACGGAACCTTTTTGATTTTTTTAAATAAAACTCAAGAGCCAGTTTTTCTGTACATTAAATATTTTTTCAAAATTTCGGTTAGGAGCACTCAAAAAATTTGTTTTTAAAATTATTGTCTGTCTGTCTATCTGTTTGTCTGTCCGGGCATCACATGAAAACCCTTGAACTGATTTCGACGGAAATTAGTTAAGTTGTTCCTTATACATTGGATCACGTTTTTAAAAACTTTTTGTCCCGATAAAATTTATAGTTTTCCGCGGAAACAAGATGAAACTTAGTATGGAATATTTTAAAAATATCAATGATTTGCTTTAAATTTGCAACAAACGTTCCTCATTAAATTCATGGAATACATGTTTTCGAGTTTTTCAGAATTTTTCCTGAAAAAGAAAAACTAATTAATGTCAATGTTGTTTATTTTTCATAATCCGTTCCCGGAGGAATGATTTGTGATTGTATCGTAGGTTTCCGTATATAAATTCCTAAATATTAGTACTTCAATATAAATTAACCTGTTTTTAAATTTTCTTCTGCAAGGGGTACAAATATGATAAACATATTTCCGCATGCGAAGCTGCGGGTAACAGCTAGTACATATAATAAGAACAAGTATTGTAGTAATCGATGTAATCATGCTCACTAGCTTTAGTAGGTATAATATAGAAAATAGTTATAGGTATAGTTATTAATAAACTGTAAGTAATGTAGGTACCTAACTATAGTTGCGTATCTACCAATTACAAGACACATTTCAACAAGATATTGTATCATTTTGTTCATTCAAGAGATTCAAGTAACAGAAATAAATACTATAAAGAAATATTGTAGTTCTGTTGTTATATGCAGTTCACCAACCAGACAATAAAATATCGGATATGTTTCCGGAAACCTTTTCTACCTGCAGTTCGGTGAATGAATTTTATGGGGATGAAATCGTTATTGTTAAAAAATTTTTCGAGCATAGCGTGTCTTGTCCTTGTAAAGTACAAGGTAGGTAGTTTTTAATGTAAATTGCCGAAAAGCTAGAAGAGCTACCTGAAGTACCTAAGTAGTCACTGTCACCCGTATGTATCACCGATGCGTTGCCAACCTAAAGCAAACGAACTTGGAAAAAAACTACTTCAAAAACTTTGAGTAAGATCAATGAAAATTATCGCTAAACATAATACAGGATGAATTTTTCAAGTGTGTGTTCGAAATCTGAACTCCGAAACTATGAGAAATTGCGGAATATTCTCACAGGTGTATCGATCCCACAGACATGTATCTCTAGCTAGGTACAGTCGGCCTCAGAAGTAGCTTAACATTTTAGTACCTTGTCACATTACATTTCTTGAATTTGTCATAGATGTTGTTAGGAAACCGTCGAAACAGTTACTATTACAAAGTACTATAATGTTAAGCTACTTCAGAGGCCGACTGTACATGTCTGTGATCGGGCCCGATTTTGTTGAAAACAAATACTGAAACGGGGTGGAGACGGAAAAAACATTTAAAAATAAAAAGGAATTTAGAGTACATGTGTCTTTAGTTGGGGAAGATTTACGCAAATACTGAGAAGCTACCTATTTGTCATGTATGTATGTTGTATGTATGTTGAATAATTAAATAATTATATAATTAACCAAAATTGCCTAACATAGTGGATTACGTGAAAAAGTATTTTAATTGAGTTTTACCTGTTATTAATTACCGTCAAATGGTATGTAGGTAATTAATACAATCAAATGAAGGAAACAATTTACAAAGTTCTAGCGGTATTTAAAATTCTTAATAAAACGATCAATTCACATTTAAAATTCGTAATAAATCGATCTATTCTAAACACTCATCGAAGTAAATTAATTTTGTTCAGAATTATTACTTACTACCCGATGTAATCTGTTATTTAAGTTTTACTTTTTAAGTACATAGCTATCTTCTGTATCTCCTATCTTTTATTTTTCTAAACCCATCCAATTTTCGTGAACTTGAAAACATTTTGTTACCTAAAATAAATGAAACAGCAAAAAAGTGCTTTACAATAATAATTTAGTGATGCGCGATGCGCGCCGACAGCGGACTGAGAATCAACGTTACGAGAATCCCAACGGTCGAACGGTCGTCGGTACCGGAGCTTCACGAAAGGTGTTGAGTCATCGGTGAATCCACTACCTTTATTCACTTTATCATATCATTTTGATATTAAACGACCTTATACATAAACGCTTAATAAAACTATTTTAGCTATTGCACTGTTATACCTATGTTTCATCTTTATTGTTTTTCATGAGTTAGAGAAACAAAATACTTTTTAAGCCTTCTGTAACTTTGCTTCTTTTTAAAAATAACAGGGAAAGTCTATAGGTATGATATTATAGGCTAGGAGACAATCGTTAAAATACCCCTTTTCTATTTGGTATTGACGAACTTACGCGTTATCGATTAGAAGCATTCTTGATTTTTTTATTTCACTATAATAATTAGTAGGTACCTTCCGAACCTGTAGATATGGTAAAAACATAAAAAGTGGACAGTCTTAGATGTATTATTTTTTTTCAAAATAAAAAAAAATATGGTCGAATTTAGACTCGAATTGAACTTACGTACATTCATTTTATTTATTTATTCCAGATCATGGTCTACTTGTATGCAATATTTCATAAAAATCCGTGCAGTAGTTTTTGTGTGAAAGAGTAACAAACATCTATAGTACTCGTACATTCTCAAAAACTTTCACATTAATAATACATAATATTACATGGTAGGAAGTGGGACAGTAGAATTCGCCAATTCTTTGATCCAATTGCCCAAATTGGTATAGGATGATTTTAGAGTGAAGTCAGGCTAGTCTCTTAAACTAAATAAAAAAAGCGGCCAAGTGCGAGTTGGACTCGCCCATGAAGGGTTCCGTAGCAGCAAGTAACATAATATAAAAGTTCTTGTAGTTCGTTGTAACTTTGATCAATGTTTTTTGTGGTTTACGATTTATGACGTATTAAAAAAAAACCACTTACTAAATATCATTCAAACCAATTTTCGTTGGAAGTTTTAATGGTAATGTACATCATATATTTTTTTTAGTTTTATCATTCTCTTATTTTAGAAGTTACAGGGGGGGGGGGGGGGGGACACACATTTTACCACTTTGGAAGTGTCTCTCGCGCAAACTATTTAGTTTAGAAAAAAATGATATTAGAAACCTCAATATCATTTTTGAATACCTATCCATAGATACCCCACACGTATGGGTTTGATGAAAAAAACATTTTTGAGTTTCAGTTCTAAGTATGGGGAACCCCTAAAATTTATTGTTTTTTTTCTATTTTTGTCTGAAAATCTTAATGCGGTTCACAGAATACATCTACTCACCAAGTTTCAACAGTATAGCTCTTATAGTTTCGGAAAAAAGTGGCTGTGACATACGGACGGACAGACAGACAGACAGACAGACAGACAGACAGACAGACAGACAGACAGACAGACAGACATGACGAATCCATAAGGGTTCCGTTTTTTGCCATTCGGCTACGGAACCCTAAAAACATAAAAATGTGGTTTATGAAACCACGATGCAAGTGAAACTTTTTCGGTTTGTAAATATTTAGAAAATTATTCGATTTAGGGTATTAAAATTGCGTTTTTAATCTTAACTTAATTATTGAAAAATGGGAATGATAATGGGAAATCAATAGTAGATAAAATATTCAATTATAAAATTTAATTTAAATTTGCGTGTTAGAGTACGGAATACATAATTAATACAATCATTTAATTAAATGATAGTTGACGCATATTAAAAACTAAGAGCAATAGTTATTAAAATCATTGAATCTCCATTATTTATTATTATTCTTACTCCAGGGCCGGCTGTAATGCGACATGCGATAGATGGACGAAAAATTTTGGGGCAATAGAATAAAAATTTCACTTTATTAACCATTTTATATAGTAGAAAAAATAAAAAAAATGTTTTCATTTAGTCAGGCTTAAAACTGAAGTTTCTGTATTTTTGTCCCAACCTCTGTTTTAGCGCGGTGTTTACAATAGGAAACGAACGAGCTACCTAGTCCTTTGTCGAGAATTTTATGAGTTCGTCGCCCGGCACGTAGTAGTGGCAATGACGTGGGGTCGGCAATAACCGCCATGGTGTTCTGCCAATACTTATTTTTCTAATTTGATATTTCTTAGCGTAGAAAAATGAGCTGTCGATGTCGCTTTTAGATACTTGGACACTAATTTCTTGCATAAATAAAACAAAATAATACCTATTAAGCATGTTAGTGAATAATATTTGCAGAATTATTATCAACTGCTAGGTAGGTATAGTTATGTATTTGCTTTTCATTATTAAGTGCACATTCAACTTTTGCCTCGAGTCAATGATTCTCATAAAATAGGTACCTACCTATTAAGTGAATCTACAATAGCAAGGATGACTAGACTACTCTATGCTAAATTTTAAAACAGACCTACAGTAGCTGCGCGAGTTTAATGCAGAGTTTTTGTATCTAGCCGCATGCAATCGCTCTGCATTCAACTCGCGCGGCTACTGGAGGTAGATTAGGTCTACTTTCCTACCTACCTTCCTATTATTTTAAACTAATTTAGAGAGTAATCAACATTGTTATCAACATTAAAATCGCTCAAGTCATTGTTCTAACATTGCATTGGTTTGTTTGTGGTCATACCTATAGATAAGATATAAAACAATAAGAACAAAATTGATACAATAGGCAGTTAAATGTTTTGAAGATAACAAGTCACGTTGGAAGGTGGTAGGTAGGTACCTACTATTTAACGTAAATTGAAAATATTGTTAATAATAGTTATAAAAAGAATGAATTAAGTGGGTATTTCTCAAGTTAAATTCGTCTATTAAAATGAGTAGGAATTCGTCATGAAATTCATAATCAAATATATTCATATTCAAATATGAATTTGAATGTGAATGTGAATTTGTGGTCAGGGATTTAGTCTAATTCATTAGTAAGTGCCTACGTGGAAAGATTATAATCCCCGGATACACTGATCAATATTATAGTTATACTCATGCTCATGAGAGACTCATTTAAATACTTAATTAGGTTGTAAAGTCACACACAAACTAGATTCCAACGTTTTTATAAACTTCTTTCTGTTATTACTTTATGTTGTTAAACGTGTTTTGACTCGGTAAAAAGACCGCTTTATACTTTTTATAACTAATTTTGCTCAAGGTTTATCTTGTTGACGAGTGGTCCTTCTTTGCTGTAGAGTTCTTACTTTACTGCTACCATGATCACGCTACTATAGTCAAAATTATCTAAGATGCCCATAATGATAGCTGCTATTTATTAATATGAACTAACCTTGTATGGGTGTCTTTGAGCGAAATGGAATATTCATTTACTTGACATGAATAGTTGAATAATAACGGACAAAGGATTTTGCCAAAATTTGTTAAAAATCCCTTACTCATTTTCATTGGCGTTAATTATAAATCATATTATACGTTAAAATGTAGTAAAAATCCCATCACATCATAATTTATGCAAAATTTAATAAAAATATATGACGTCGAAACAATCTTATATGAAGAAGCCTTAATCTAATCTGACGTAGGGTGATGTGACGTCTTGAAACCGTTTATAAAACCAGTCATAATCGATACATTACTATAATCGAAATCTAAAAATGAAAATTGATTAATTTAATTACATTATTAAAAATTATTTGCTTGCATTTGAATTTAAAATTAGGTACCCAATAATACCACGATGAATTGGATGCTAACAAAGGACATTTTCCATTATGTATGGGCACTTCACCATCCATGGACAGTAACTGCAGATAATACTTATGTTCTATGTAATTATGTATTTAAGGTTGCGGTAAACATTTTTTTTTTCAATAAAATAATAATTATGTATACATAATTAAATGTGTCTTACGAAATAAGCAAGAATTTATTCACTGTAGTTTTTTCCTGACGCTCATAATATAATATTATGTCAAAATATTATTATGAAACTGAGCGGGACTTTCATTCTATCATGATCTATCTTTCTTTCTTTTTCTTCTCTTTCTTGGCCGGCAACGCACCAGTGATGCTTTTGGTGTTGTTGATGTTCATGGGCGAATGGATAAAAAAATATTTTATTGAAGTCGTAAATAGGTACATATTAAGAATACGCGGTACGAGATAGCTCAATCGAGGTAGTAGGTAGGTAACTAGGTACCTAAATATTACGGTTTTTAGTTTAAAATTTAATTATCGAATCGATTAGAAGGTCTTATAATTTTGAATCGATTTGTTGTAAAAATTGGTTTCTTTCGTGAACCGATTATTTTGTACATCTCTAATGTCACTGTGATGGCAAACGACAAATTGGGCTTCTTAGTTCGCGGTGACTATAGGCTACCATACTCCTTTTAGAATCAGAGTTTAACTTGGTTGTTGTTGGAGGGTTTTTTGTTTCCTTCTTGGCCGATATCGATCGTTACTGATGCCTGTGGGAAATGCTTACCACTTGCCATCAGGTGGCTTGTCTCATCTTTTGTCTTTTATTCATCAGCAATTCATTTATTAACTGACTTCAAAAAAGAAGGAGGTATTGAATTCGACTGTGTTTTTTTATCTTTGTTACCTCAGAACTTTCGACTGGGTGAACCGATTTTGATAATTCTTTTTTAATCAAAAGCTGGTAGTTATCATGTGGGACTTAAATTTGAGCTAGATCTGAAGAGTAAGTAGTCTTTAAATAATTTTGAAGTCGGTTATTTTTTCCTTGGTAAAAATTAGATTATTCTTCATGCAAACATCCTTGGACTTACTCTTCAGGCGAAGTGGTCATGGATTATGTAAGTGTCGGTTTCTACCAAAACGGATAGGGAAATATTTTTAAACAACTAATGAGATCACAAAATAACGATATTCGATTGGTTGTTTACAAAATGCCTCCGTTCCGCTCTGCTTTTCTTCTCTTTGTTGGAAATCTATGTAGGTAATAGTTTGGTTGCGGCTTTTGTGAGACTTCTCCATTCAAGAAGAGAGAAATATAAAGATATTTCTCTCTAAAGAAATATCTTAATATTTCTCTCTTCTTCTTAATTCGAAAATTCTTCAAGTAAGTATCATTCTACATACTAGTTACATTTTGTTTATGTGGAATTGAAATTACATCCACCATTTACATATGTAGACCACATTATCTATACTAATATATAAAGAGGAACGATTTGATTTTTTGTTTGCATTGAATAGACTCCGAAACTACTGAACCGATTTGAAAAATTCTTTCACTGTTAGGAAGCTACAGTATCCCCGAGTTGTTGTAATACTGGTTTGTTATAGGTATTTCGTTCTATATTTAATCAAAACTTGTCTACTTTATTTTTATGTTTTTTACACTTCAAAAATAAACTTCAAATCATCAACAACGTTTTTCTCTTCTCTTTACTATTTTTAATACAAAAATACAACAAAATCGTTATCAGCACGAACATAATAGCTAAAGTGAACGTGGATTAATGTATTGATGTGATTTTTTGAAAAACATTTTATCGGGAAGTGAAAATATCATTAGTTTCCGTGTACGTCAGATTTTGGTATGGCACTTCAAAGGGGAGATACTGCTACGGTAAGAGGCTATAGTTCCTCCCTGCCCTCATTTAGTCTTAGCAGTCGAGATGGTTACAGTATATGGAAATTTAAAATGCGTAATTATCTGATGCATGAAGACTTATGGGAAGCTGTTGACGGGTATCCCCAAGGCCACACTATATCTAGTGCAACCCTGATAAAAAATGATAAAAAGGCATTGACCAAGATATGTCTCACATTAGAAGGTTCTGCTATTACGCATGTAAGAAATGCTAAAACAGCGTCAGAGGCTTGGATAGCATTACGGAATGCATATGAGGACAGAGGCATGGGTCGTCGTCTTAACTTAGAGAGGAAGTTGTATAGGCTGAGCCTCAGTGACTTTCAAAATATAGAAGCCTACATTAATGCCGTGATGTCTACAGTACAAGATTTGGCGGATATTGGTAAAAATGTGGGAGATGCCTCTATAGCTGCTATTTTACTCGGAGGTCTCACTTCAAGGTATGATGCTTTGATTATGGCACTTGAAAATAGCAATATTGAAGTGACAACGGAGTTGGTGAAGTCTAAACTTCTTAATGAAATGTCGAAATTAAAAGAAACGACAAATAATGATTCTGCTTTACGGTCCAAAGTAGTTAAAAATAAAACTAAGAAGAAGAAACCCATAATTTGCTATGATTGTAATGAGCCAGGACATAAACGGCCTGATTGCCCTTTGAAGAAGAGCAAAAAGAAGACTGAGGAGTCATTAGTTGCACTCGGTACTAAAGTTGATTCCAGCGATGATTGTTGGATCATTGATTCGGGAGCCACTAAACATATGTCTTCGAAGTTGGAATGGTTTCAGAACATTAGACCGTATGAATCTAATAAAAAGATTACAGTTGCGAATGGAAATGAAGTTGACTGTGGCGGAATAGGAGATGTTTCTATAAACACTGCGTCCACTGTAAATAGTATTAATAACGTAATGTATGTTCCTTCTTTAAATTGTAATTTAATTTCTGTTTATAATGCTGTTGAGAAAGGTTTAACTGTACTTTTTGATAAAAACGGTTGTAATTTCTTTCATTCTAATACTTTTTCTTTTGTAGGTGACTCTATTCTTCACGGTTCGCCCCATAGAGGACTGTACAAATTAGATTGTACTGTCAATATTCCTCGCGAATAGGCTTGTGATGTGCACTCTGACTCCGCTCTGACTAGGTACCAGTTATGGCACAAGCGTTTGGGTCATCTGTGTCGCATCGGTATGAACCAGCTAAGGGATTGTCGTCTAGGTATAGATTATAAAGAAATAGATAAACACAGTTGCATAGCATGTTTACAAGGGAAACAAGCTCGAAAACCGTTCAAAAAGATAACCTATTCTCCTGCGACTTCAATACTAGAGTTGGTGCATAGTGACGTTTGTGGACCAATGTCACAAACGTCCATGCAAGGTAATAAATATGCTTTATTATTTGTAGACGACTTTACACGTTTTATATTCATATATTTTATTTCTTCGAAAAGTCAAGTCAAAGAAAAATTTTGTGTTTTTCGATCATTAGTGGAAAGGCAAACTGGAGCTCAAATTAAAGCTATTAGGACGGATAACGGAGGCGAGTTTGTCAACAAAGAATTAAATGATTATTTATTATCAAAAGGTATAGTACACCAGACTACAGTTCCATATAGTCCACAACAAAATGGTGTGGCAGAAAGGACTATTCGGTCAGTTGTCGAAAAATGTCGCTCTATGTTGGCAGAGTGTTCGCTTTCCAAAGCGTATTGGGAAGACGCCTTACAAACGTCTGTTTATTTGAAAAATAGGTCCCCGCACCGTGCCTTAGGCTGTTTAACACCTTTCGAAAAATGGTATGGCTTTAAGCCTAATTTAAGCCATCTTAGAGTTTTCGGATGTAGAGCTTTGATTTATGTTGCTGACTGTCAAAGGAAGAAATTAGATATGAAAGCGATACAGTCTATTTTTGTTGGTTACTCGGATCAACCAAATAATTATTTGTTTAGGGATCCTCAATGCCCGAAGCGATTAATTAAAGCACGTGACGTAACTTTTTTCGAAGATTGCTTCAATAGTTTAAACATAAATAAATCTTGTGAGGAACCCAGTACATCTAGAGCTGTTCCAGTCCCTGCACCTCCTACGTTACTGTTGTTGGATAATGTAAGTCAGGAAAGTGAACAAATTGATAAAGAGACTGAGTTACCTCTGCAGACTATGGAAATGGATACAGTAGAAGATTTTCAAGATGCTTCTACAGATGTTCTGCCTGAAAGTTCAGATTCACCTGTAATGGATGAACAGATAATGGAAGATCGAAGATATCCTGTGAGAGAGCGGAAACCTCCTGATTATTTCTCTTATCATACTTTGACTGAAGAAAATGAGCCTAAAACGTATGCAGAAGCATGGCGAGCTGATGATGCTGACAAATGGAAGTTGGCTATGCAAGACGAGTACGATTCGCTGACGAGTTTGAATACGTGGAAACTTGTTGATAAACCTAATAAGAAGATTATTCCATGCAAATGGGTTTACAAACTGAAGACGGACGCACATGGCAACGTTACAAAATACAAGGCTAGACTTGTGATAAAAGGTTTTAACCAAGTAGCTGGTGTAGATTACCATGAAACCTTTTCTCCGGTGGTCAGGCATTCGTCTCTACGTACTTTGTTTGCCCTTACTGCGGAAATGAATTTAAAAATGCGTCATTTGGATGTAAACACCGCATTCCTATATGGTGATATTCAAGAGGAGGTCTACATGTACCAGCCTCAAGGGTTTGTGAAAAAAGGCCATGAAGATAAGGTGTGTTTACTGCAAAGATCGCTTTATGGACTCAAACAAGCTCCTCGGGCATGGAATATGAAATTAAATGAAACTTTGTGTAAAATAGGTTTCAAAAGATTGCCTACAGAACCATGTGTTTATAAAAAAACTTTTTGGTTCCGAGTTGGTCATAATGACTGTATATGTTGACGATATTATAATATTTTTTTCTCAAATGATATGACATTTGACAGTGTCAAATCGGATTTGGAAAAGCATTTTTTGTTGAAAGATTTAGGAATTTTAAATTATTATTTAGGTTTAAATATTACTCGCAGTGAAGGAGAAATTCGTATAAACCAACGTTCCTATATCGAATATTTATTGAAAAAGTTCAACATGGAAAATGCAAAAAAGTACAATACGGCTCTCGCACACAGTAAAATGAACGCTACAAATTCTACAGGTAATAAATCGATGGTATATCCTTACCAGAATCTCATAGGATGTTTAATGTATCTTGCTATAAATACTCGACCGGATATTTGGTTTGCTGTAAGCTATCTAAGTCAATTTAATAGTAAATTTGACCATTGTCATTGGGTGGCAGCTAAGCGAGTATTGCAATATCTTAAGGGCACTATTTATTATTCCGTTACTTATAGGAAGACCGGAAAACCCCTTGTTGGGTATGGGTGAATTTCCCAAGTGCATTTTTGAGACGGCGAGGTTGAAAATTAATGTGTGGAGGTAAACTACAATTATGCATAATTTTATATAGGTAGTTTAAATAGTGATCTACACGATAGTAAAGTATTCAGAGGTATTTAATACATAGATTCTTAATAAAAAAATATCTAAGACCTAAAATCTAATTCCAGTGTACTGTCCGAACTCCATTTATTTACATATTTCATTAATTTAATTTTTTTTGGTAAATAAATTTAATTGAAAAGGAATGTTTTTTAGAAATACATTAGATAACACAACTAATATATATTTACGGAGCAATTTAAGATAGTACAACAGCTCTTAAAACATATCTTAAAAATGTCCTACAAAAAAAAGCAATACCGGTGGCGCATTTTGTATACTTCATAACTTGTTACAACACGATTTGGAAGACACCTTACTGGCTCTCCCCGCACCATTCAGTTGTGCTCTTGCAAACTGCGTGTTAGGATAACCGACTTGCTGCGTAATTTTCCTGTCAAACACTTAAGTACTCACTGCGGTGGCGCAGGAATACAAAATCATCCAATTCCGATGTCATGTATATTAGTAAAAGTACAAAGCAGATTATCAAGAAATTTTTTGGAGGCTTCCATTAAAGGTTTTCAGCCACAATTGTGAAATAAAAGTTAACCTGTGATTAACGGTGTTCTTTAAACTTCAAGTTTTGACTCTAATTCTAAGTCCGATGGCCTAATCTCGGTGGCTCCGGTGGCAAACTACAGCGCATAGGGACGTGTATAGACTAGTGCCGATAATTTTTGAAACGAAAAAAAATAATCGTAGGATGAAACCCATTGCAAAAGGAAGAGAATATAACGAAAATTAAAGGAAAAATAATTTACGGGCGATCTGAGGTCGGGAAGTGGGGGAGGGGGGGTTCAAGGGTAAAAAATAGTTTATCTCAATTTCCGGCAAAACTACAAGTCCTATAGAAAAAAGTTAAATAGCAATGTTGTAAGTAATAAAAAGATCTACAACTTTTTATTTACCCTTTTTATACATTACCTCAAAATTAATGTGAAAAATTCAAATAACCAAGTTTTTGGTTTTCATTTTTATCTTTTACAAAAAAAAATTCACGAAATTTGGTGAAAATGAAATGACAACTATTTTCGCAAAAATTTTTCGGATTCTAGTTTTTAATTTTTTTTGTCAATCATTGTGTACAATTTTGAGTTATTTATTAATATTTACATTTTAATTAATCGAAAAACGTAAGATTCCATGTTACTTTGTTAGACAAAAAAATTACAAATCCATAAAACATAAAGATTGCAAAAAACATGCGAAAATAGTTGTCGTTTCATTGCATTTTCGGAGAACATTTACCATAGTAGTTTATAGTTTATTTTTTATATTATTTTTTATATACCATTAGAAAGTAGTGATTACAACGAACAAAAATCTCACCGATTTTTAAAAAAAGTAGATATTTTGACGTGAGAATTTTCGATTGAAAATTAGGTACCAAAAAATTGGTTATTTGAATTTTTCACATAAATTTTGAGGTTATGTAAAAAAGTGTAAATACAAAAGTTGTAGATCTTTTTATTACCTACGACTTTGCCATTTAACTTTTTCCATAGGACTTGTAGTATTGCTGGAAATCGAGATAAACCATTTTTTATCCTTAAAACCCCCCCCTCCCCCCTCCCGACCTCAGATCGCCCGTAAATTATTTTTCCTTTAATTTTTGTTATATCCTCTTCCTTTTGCAATGGGTTTCATCCTACTATATTTTTTTTTCACTTTTTACCGTTTTTGAAGCTATCGGCACTGGTCTAATAGGCCACAGAAGCACAAGCGTGTCTAATCACCGCTTAAAGGAGTCCGTTCATCTAGACTCCTACTCTTCAAAATGTATCTTTAAAGTATTAAAATATGATCTTGCCTTTATTATTTCTCATTGGCATAATCAATTTTGGTGGATCAGATTCTAATTCCAGTGGTCCTAATTTTGGTGGCATTTGATAATGTAATTTCAAAATATCTCCGGAACTAATAAATTTTTTTTCGATCTCTACTATGTGACTAATTATTACTACTATTTACAAATTATTTATGCCAAATAAAATGTATTAGAAACAGCAGGTTTAAATTTAATCAATTTCGGTGGCTCGGATTTTAATTCCGGTGGTCCTTTAATAATTTCGGTGGCATTTGATAATTTCAAATGGAAATATCTCATGAACTAACAAATTTTTTTCGATCTCTAGTATATGATTAAGTAGTACTAATATTTACCTATTATTTAAGCCAAAAAAAATTATCAGAAACAGCAAATTTAAATTCGCCACTGTAATTAGGCAAAATTCGTGTTTGTTGAAATTGACCCGTATACTGATGCGGATTGGGCGAATTGCACTGAAGATAGACGATCGTATACGGGATATTGTTTCAAGTTTGCTGATGGTCCATTGTCGTGGGCATCTAGGAAACAACCCACAGTTGCACTATCTTCGACGGAAGCTGAGTACATGGCTTTAACTGATGCTGCGAAAGAAGCAATTTATTTGCGACGGTTTATCTTTGAGGTATGCAACAACCAGTTAACTAGCGTTACAATACATAGCGATAGTCAGAGTGCACAAAACTTGGCCTATAACCCCATACATCATGGGAGAACTAAGCACATTGATACGAAATATCATTTTATTCGAGAAAAAGTATCTGATAATGTGATAAACCTTAAGTATACTAAGTCCAGTAATATGTTAGCTGATGTTTTAACCAAGTGCCTAGGTAAGACCGCACATTTGAAATGTATCAGCGATATAGGCTTAGTGTAAACTTAGATTTTTTATTTTTTGAATAAGATTTAAGTAGAGTTTTGATTAAGGGTGGATGTTGTAATACTGGTTTGTTATAGGTATTTCGTTCTATATTTAATCAAAACTTGTCTACTTTATTTTTATGTTTTTTACGCTTCAAAAATAAACTTCAAATCATCAACAACGTTTTTCTCTTCTCTTTACTATTTTTAATACAAAAATACAACACGAGTAACATAGGCTATATTATATTTAAAAAAAATTAGGGATCCTTTATAAAACTCGAATAATGTAATCAAAGGTGTAAAAAAATAAGAAAACCGAAGCAAAGCGAGGATGGTTACTCGTATACACATATAACTAAGATGAAGGAAATAAAAGGCAGATGGAACATTCGCAAAGAAATGTAACGAATGACGTGAAGTCACTTTTTCGCTATGTGTGCGTGACAACCTTAATGTCAACTAGCAGTGGCACCGTATGGACACGTAATTCTTTGTGTGTGTGAGGATGCCAAATGAAAAGTCACAAACTCCCGCAATTTTGTAAATGTTGTTTGACATATTTCCAACTTAACACATTATGCACAATTAAATTGGCAAATTATTTATTACTAGTCTAGTGAACGCCCTTGCTTCGCTTCGGTAAGCCCACAGTCGATAAAAGTAGGGATGGTATTCTTTAAATTGTCGTGATTTTTTTATTTGTAAACCGATTCAAATAACACAAACACTAAATGTTAACCCAAACTCATTACAATACGTCAGTGAAAACCGAATCTTTTATTAAGCCGTTCCTGAGATAGGAGGAACAAATGCATAGAAAACCAGACAAAAATTTACGTTGTAATAAATTAATGTGATAATCATAATTGATTTTAATTTCATCACTAGTTATCAAAAAGTACACTTATCAAAATATATGTAAATGTTCTTTTAATATAAAATAATACTTAAATATATTTAATTGTCTTAATTAACCTATGGACTTTTTTATGCAGAATAAGTTAGTGTTTGACCACAGAACCACCTGAGATGGTAAGCGGTAATGAAGTCGTGGATGGTAAATCACACTAACTTAGTAGAAGCCTATTCACTCTTGACTTGAAGACACCCACATTATAATCTGACGGGAACACCCACGCGGACAATTAATTCCAGTCCTTTGTGGTACGCATAATAAAAGACGAGGCAAAGTGCATTTTTTTTTTCTCTTGTAATAGCAGCTGTCGGCAATCTGCAAAATTATAATTGAAATCATTTTAGTGAGTAGGCTAAACTAAAAACAGAAACTAAAATATAATATAATATTTTCTTTCAATCATGCATTTTATCGTGGGCAAACGTGACATTTTCAATTAACCCGGTTATAATATCCCAGCGATAGGTGTTTATGCATTGGCTGTATTTCTTGATTTTTAAGGTTTAAATAAATACAAATATTTACTTTTTAAATATATTTATTTCGACATACATTTATAAATCGACCAGTGCTCAAATAGCTCATGCATATTTCCCCAAATTTAGGGTAACCGATTTTCACATAAAGCTGGTATACAAATGAATAATTGTCGAGGTTTTGTGTTCCGAGCAAACCGCAAAAATATTATTATAAATAAATAATAAAATAATGAACAGATACCTGTGAAAAGATATTCCATCTTCTTTTCTTTGATTTTGCGAAATATTTTTAAATTGTTTAAAAATGCAAGACGGCATTATAACTGATAAAATTATTTAATAAATTTTGACAATTGCGATGTTCATGCAATTTGACGCTTTCTTTAGTAGTGACACGAGATTGTATTAGTTTTTTATTTTGTATTATTCTTGGTAGGCTTACGTCATATTCGAACGACGTTATCTGCCTTTCATTCCTTCATCTATACATATAATAAAATTGAAGAGTCTGTCTGTGATTTCGAAATAAATGACTTTTTCAAATTGCAAATCGTTACTTGCACGATACCAACACCGAAAAATGAGTTTTTAAAATTTTTGTCTGTCTGTTTGTTTGTCTCCGCAAATCTCTGAAACCACCGAACCAATTTTAACAGAACTTTCACTAGAATATTGAAAAGACTTCAACTTAGCATTTAAGCTATTTTTTATGGTTCCACACCAAAGGGTTCCTTAGGGATATTTTGTATGAAAAGATAAAAAAATGTCAGCTGATTTGTTTTAAATTATAAAAAACGTTTTCTCCGTACAAAAAGAGTAATACATGCATATCTTAGTTTTTACTTATATGACACGGAAAGACCATAAAATTCCTTTAAAGGTTATTTTTTTCATTAATTCAAATCCCTATTACTGAGTGGATATCTGTTTTCTTATTTTGTTTTCAAGAGCATGTTTTTTTGCGTATCTATGTGCTCCAATATCATTTCAGCATTTTATTAATTTCACCTTGGAAATGGTGGAAAAACGCAAATTAATTATGTATGAGTAACCGATCGATTACTATCTTGGCCACTAGATGTCGCTGTATTTATTGATTCACGCCAACGACTTTGGTACATACAAACCTGTTTTTTACCTGCAAATATATAAAATTGAAGAATCCGTCTGTGATTCCGAAATAACTGCATTTTTCATGTTGTAAGTCTTTATATTAAAACCGAAAAGTGAGTTTTTTAATTATTGTTTGTCTGTTTGTCTCCGCTAAAACCAATAAAAGGATTTCAACGGGACTTTACTACGATATCGAGTCTTCAACTTAAATAATAGGATATTTTTTAGGGTTCCATAAAAAAGCTAGACAATAAAAATATATGAGTCGATTTGTTTTAAACTTACAAAAACCTTTTCTTCATCCAAATTAAGGTACATACATTTCTTAGTTTTTTGCAAGATGGATCACAGACGTAGCACTGAAGCACCTACCTATTTTTACAATTTTACAATAATTCAAACACATACCTACTTTTATCTGACTGATCTACATAATATACACAAATATTCACTTAAAATTAGGTATCTATGCATATCTTAGTTTTTTTCTAAATGGCAAGATGGAGCCGGAATGTGGCATGAAGTAGGTAATTTTTTTACAATAATTCAAATACCTGTAACTGACTAAATATTTACTTTTTTCTCCAGTTTTTTTAGAAGCCATGAATTGCCTACTTATGACCTCCAATAAAAATTTAGCATTTTTTATATTTCACCCTGGAAGGCGTTGAAAATCGTAATTTAGTTGTACCATAGATATATGAGTTGTACGAACAACTGACATTGAACAAATTGAATTCAACAATTGATAATAAAATACATAACTCCACATACAAAGCATATTGCGACGTGTTAAATCAAGCTTAGGATTGTTATTTGAAATAACTAAGTGATTCGTGATTTTTTTTATGGAAATAGCCGAGCTGACGATCCACCTGATGGTAAGTGGCTATCGTCACCAATAGATATCAGCAACACCAAAAGCATCACTGATGCGTTGCCGGCCAAGAAAGAGGGAAGAAAAAGAAAGAACGAACTGGCTCTCAAGCCCTCAGCCAGAACATGACGTGTCGTTTGGCGGCTGACTCTTGCTCAAGGGCGGTAGCTATCCAGGCGAACCCCATGGAGAAATAATAATAATAATAATGGTATTAATTAACAATTATAATGCGGATATGCATTATAATCAGGAACATCGCGTTCAGAGTGCAGAGTGCTGAATTTTTTTATTTTCTGTGAAGCAATATCTACCCTTTGCCGAATTATTAATTTGCCAAAACTACAATGTAATAAATGCAGAAATGTTGCTCATTTATTACCATTCTCACATAACTCATCGAATTAACCTTAACTCTCTCGCACTGCTGAACCAATCTTGATATGTTTGGGTATAGACATAGATTGTACCTTGGAGAAGGATATAAGACTAGGTACTTCTTTTTTAAAGTCTGGGTTACCTATATAATGTGAAATACTAATGGATTAGGCACAAAACTTAGGAAAACTTAGAACACACAAAATTTAGAAAATAATATACTATAAATAATAGACAGATAGACAGACGGGCATTGGAGTGAGTGATTTTGGGAGCCGTGTTTTTTTTATGCAGAGAAAGTTAGTGCTTGATAACAAAACCACCTGATGGTAAGCGGAAATGAAGTCGTGGATGGTAAAGCCAAAAGATAGTATTCACTCTTGACTTGAAGTCACCCACATTATAATCAGACGGGAACACCAACGTAGGCAATTCCAGTCCTTTGCGGTACGCAAAATAAAAGACGAAGCAAAGCGCGACGTCCGCACCGAAGGGATGTTGACGATGAAAGGAACGCTAAAATACCGAAACTTAATGATACGTTTACTGACTTTTCATCGTAATGCGGTTCTAATGATCAATCATGCTTCTTTAAGAGTATGTTCTGTAACTTAACTAAAGTGCCTACTATTTTTTCCGAAGCGAAGCGAGGGCAATTGCTAGTCTAAGACATATAATTATCTACATTTAAATAAAATGGGATTATGGTCAAGCATTGGCTTATTGTAAAAAATTGTAAAAAAAAAATCAACGTAGATTAGGCCATTAGGCTTAGGTAACATCATACTGTGTTAAAATAATGCAGTAATAGATAGCAAAGCAACTTTTTGTCATGGTCAATTTGACATTTACGTGAGGTGTCAAGGTGAACTGTTTTCATTTTGCTCCGACCGGTCCACCAAAGTTTATAGCTATTTCACGTTTTTACTTGATTTATAAAATCAATGAGTATTTTAAAAATATTATTAGAATATTTTAATTTATGTACCTTCCTATCGTTGTCAAAAGTATTAGAATAGCGCCCGTATGTAATATTCTGTATTCTTTCCAGATTGATGAAAAATTTTGAAATTAATAATATGTTTGAAATTATATTATAATTTCGGGAAACCTCACCAACCTTATAAGTTAAAATTGTTATTAATATTTTTTCTCAATGTTCTCAAACATCTTCCATCCAGAGACATCGATCAGTTAGTTTTAATGTACGTATGATGATAATGATAGGTGATTATCGTATTTGTATGGGAGAATGAAGATGACAATAAAAAACGTGTATGTGTACTTATGTACGCACGTAAGAAGTTATACCTACTTCTTTGGCGTAACAGAACAAAAAACAGCTACAGATTTCGAATTAGTTAATCAGCTAACTTCATCATGTCGCTTTTTAGGGTTCCGTAGCCAAATGGCAAAAAACGGAACCCTTATAAATTCGTCATGTCTGTCTGTCTGTCTGTCTGTCTGTCTGTCTGTCTGTCTGTCCGTCCGTATGTCACAGCCACTTTTCTCCGAAACTATAAGAACTATACTGTTGAAACTTGGTAAGGAGATGTATTCTGTAAACCGCGTTAAGATTTTTACACAAAAATAGAAAAAAAATCAATAAATTTTGGGGTCCACATACATAGACCTGAAACTCAATTTTTTTTTTTCATCAAACCCATACGTGTGGGGTATCTATGAATAGGTCTTCAAAAATGATATTGAGGTTTCTAGTATCATTTTTTTCTAAACTGAATAGTTTGCGCGAGAGACACTTCCAAAGTGGTAAAATGTGTGTCCCCCCCCTGTAACTTCTAAAATAAGAGAATGATAAAACTAAAAAAAATATATGATGTACATTACCATGCAAACTTCCAACGAAAATTGATTTGAACGAGATCTAATAAGTAGTTTTTTTTTAATACGTCATAAATCGTAAACCGCAAGAAACATCGATCAAAGTTACAACGAACTACAAGAACTTTTATATTATGTTACTTGCTGCTACGGAACCCTTCATGGGCGAGTCCGACTCGCACTTGGCCGCTTTTTGGTTGTCGGTGTGCGTGCGCATTGTAACACGGAAACTTGAGAGACAGTTATCAGCTAACTTCATCATGTCGCTTTATGGCTGTCGGTGTGCGCGCGCATCGTAAACTTTTTACAGTGGAATATAACTTAGCAATTCTTTTAATATTTTGTGAGCCTTATTTACGATACGTTCACACCGGAGTACAAAAAATAAAAATATTATAAACAAGAACTTTGCACGTAAAATATTTACAAATTCCTTATTAACAAATTTTCCATTTTCTCCGAGGTATGGCGTCGGTTTATTTAGTCTAAGGAGCTCAGTTACTCGAAATTTGAACCCGAAGTCGTGACTCGAGCTTGCTCAACTGGTTTGATACAAACATCCATACCTATTGTGCTCAAACGCAAACTTACTGTAGAACGCTGTCTCTGTCTATCTGTATGACGAGGAAGGAGAGGTGAAATTTAAGTTTACACACGAAACAAAATTCGAACGTCGTCTTTGTGGTGAGTGGATACAATAATTTTATTTTAGGGTAAGGGTCAGTGTTGTTGGTCAACTGTATTACGTAGACATTGTATGTTATGTATCGAATTATATCCGGTTGCCATTTTTGGAGGTAAGTTGCTAAAATTGTAATAATGTAGGTTCATATTATTATAGTCAAGACTTAAGTATTTTGACTGTTTATGAGCATTTTAAGTACATTAAAATAATCAAAGTTTAACTTACATAATATATTAACCTCTTTTTTATATTATAATATCATTGTACATGTTAGGTTTTTTTTCCTGTGAATAAAATAATTGTAAGGAAAAGATGAATGAAACAACACTATGTTAGCATTGTTAGCAATATGATTTTTAAATTAGATAGAATAGATAGCCTCCTTTGTAAAAAACCACGATAAAAAATGGCTTATATAAACAGATCCTATTTTTCCTGAAATATCGTGTGGTAGGTATAAAAAATAAAACGTAAAAATTAATCAATTGATATAAAAAACTTCAGTATTTAAACCATGACCACAGATTAACTAATGTTACATCACCACGGACAATTAAAAAACACGTGTACTGTAATGTCAGAACATGAATTTATTTAGCATGTCAGTAACTGGTCCGTTCACTCGAATAGCGGCTCTCTGATGAGATCTTGGCTCTTCCTATTGCCCTGGTACTAGGAGCTTTTGTTGGGCCAGTGGTGTTTATTTTCCCGTTCCCAAACCGGATTGTTTTATACTAGACAGAATAGCGCTATCTTCACACACATCGCTGTTGCGGTTAAGGCACTAAGAATGAGGGTGACAATGCCAATCAGACTATTCAAAAGAAGTATTTTTTAATTTTGTAATAATTTCATGTTGAATACTACTTGCTTCTTGCTTTATTCCGCCATCCACTCGTCGTGTTCCAGCTGCAGACTTGAGAACCAGTTCTTTCTTTTTCTTCTTTTTCTAGGCCGGCAATGCATCGATGATGTCTCGGAGTCGCTGGTGTCCATGGGCGACGATAGCCACACTTACTATCAGGTGGATCGTCAGACAAGCGAAAATATGAACTTTAATTATAATTATTATCAAACGAGTCCTTTACCTTCTCATCTCCTTACCTCGCCTCTTCTCACTTTATCTCTTCACTTCCTGCTCCCGTGTTTTTACTTGAGCATCCCTCAAAATTCCTCCGTCATAAAAATATTATGTATTAATACAAACTACAGATATAGACACTAAGTTTTGGCAGAACGATGTTCCCAGGATAAGATAAGAATCTGAATGACGACGCAAAGCTTGCTGCCCCATGACGTCACCGCTGGAGATGATTCTCGCCATTGTTTTTTTTGCTAACAAAACGACTTGATTTTCACGGTCGGGTCCGCCGAATGCCGAACATTTTTCGTCAGGTATATTTTAGACAGCGTGATTCAATGAGAGTCGGATTAATTGAGGTTTTGAAAGATTAGTCATGTAACTCATTTATAATTGTATCCCGTATTAGATATCTACGATGGCTGGCTGGCTTGGCCCACTACTGACCACACCCGTTCAACTGTAGTAAGGAGACACAGGGGAGGTTGGATTGAACTCAGGTTGAATGGAGCCCCTTACAACCTTAAATATAATCTTGTAAAGTGCTAAAAAAGGTGTGGTCTATTTCGAATTGATGTTGTGACGTACGAACGCTGCAAAAAGGATTTGTTAAAGCGCAGCAAAAGCAGATTGCTAGTACATTATACAGATTAAGTACACATTATTAAATCAACTTTATATTATCCACTACGCAGACATAATCTTATGAAACCGGCTGGCACGTTCTTTCTGACGACCCGTGTGGCGCAATGGTTACCTTGCCGGATCGACGCACCAAAGGTCCTGGGTTCGATTCCCAGCGAGGTGGAAATTTGAATGATGAGTTTGAATTTCTGTTCTCGGTCTGAGTGTGAATGTGCTTGTCTAGTGTGTTGTCCATGGCACCCACGACACAGGGAATCCTAGTGTGGGGCATGAGTGTGAAGCGTTGTTTATTTATTATTCTTTTATCTACTTACTCGGTAACCGTCACCGCCGCCGTTTGTTTATATTAATTTAATTTACGTTACACCATTTTTGCAGCGTGTTATTAAGGCACTGTAAGCACTAATTGCTATAAAAAAAGAGTGTATTTATGTGAAGGATAATCTCAGGTACCTACTACGGCACCTGTTTGAAAAATTCTTTCAACATTTTAAAGATCAAATTGACAGGCTATACTTTTTTTAGTCAGTTACCGTTTAAAATATATGTTTAGTTTAATATAATAATATGTACTTAATTGTTAAGCCGATTATTACTTCTGTGATTAGCAAACCGCATGAATATAGAAACGAAAACCAAACATCTAAAATTAAAGTGAAGTAGTAGGTAAGTATGTACGTTTTTCTTCAAGTAGGTAATTTGAAAAGTTATTAGTTTAAGATCGTCTAATTAATTAAAAAAACGCTCCAAAACTATTAACATTATTGTGTTTCAGTGGAAATATTTGAAATGAAATAAATTATCTAGATAGAATTAAATAATTTTCCACTCAAATGTATAAAATAACCCCCACGGACCTAAAAAAAAGACGAACGTAATCCCAAGAACAAATTCAGTGAAGCACCCATAGTAATACCAACTCTCTATTCGTACAAGTACACATACCCACACATTGACACTTCACTGCTTCAATCGCGAATCAAAAATTACGAACACATGGTAAGCGGGCGGCCATTGCTATGCTTCACTCTCGATTAGACGAAGTTACGTCCGTCTTTTTTTCAGGTCCGTGAAAATACCTAAATATTTCCCCAATGTAACAAAAATAATGTTACAAACATCAGATTAAGGGGCTGAACAACAGCTGAGCCGACGCGATGGCTAGGAGAAAACGACCTGAATTTGTACCGTTTACCAATAACAACGTCCTTGCTTTCGAAAAATGCTGCACGCCTTGTGGCTGCAGCCAGAACAGTCATGTCACGAAAATTTATATTTACGGAAGTGTAATGTTATTTAATTGCACACCTATATCTACCAGTCTACCTGTACGATACCCATTTACGACATCTGAGTGTACATACATATTAGTTACGAGTAACCACCCTCGCTTTGCTTCGGTTTTCTTATTTTTTTACAACTTATCGGAGTTTTATTAAGGATCCCTAATTTTTTTTTTGAAAATATAATATAGCCTATGTTACACAAGTATAGTGTAGCTTCCCAACAGTGAAAGAATTTTTCAAATCGGTTCAGTAGTTTCGGAGCCTATTCAATGCAAACAAAAAATCTTTCCTCTTTATATTATACGAGTAATCGCCCTCGCTTTGCTTCGGTTTTCTTATTTTTTTACACCTTGGGTTACATTATTAGAGTTTTATTAAGGATCCCTAATTTTTTTGAAAATATAATATAGCCTATGTTACTCGGGGATATTGTAGCTTCCCAACAGTGAAAGAATTTCTCAAATCGGTTCAGTAGTTTCGGAGCCTATTCAATGCAAACAAAAAATCAAATCTTTCCTCTTTATATATTAGTATAGATTAGTATAGATTAATAAAGCTGTACGTAATAGGAATAATGGGACTTAATCTTTATAGAAGTTTGTAAGTGTGTAAAATTAAATAATAAAAACATTTTTTATCACGAGTACCGACCTAAATTTATTTGAAATCTTTTAATTTTCTTTTTATTTATTTATTTAATTCATAAGCTTCAAACTTACATTACATGTGTTCCTAATTCGTTAGTGTAACTTAATACATATGTTTAAATGTTACAACAAATTTAAATAAAGTAAATTCAGGCAGCAGACCCTTAAATAAAATATTCACCATTAAAATATTTACAATTCAAATATTCAATTAAAAAAATGCATAAGTAATAAGCTCTGATTAAAATGTCATCAATGGTCAATTGTAAAGTAATAAAAAATTTGTCATGTCATACAAATCCTTCTTCTCTCCATCTCTTTCGTGACCGGCGGCGGCAATGCATCAGTGATGCCCAGTGCCCACAGACATGTATAACTAGAAACATGTCTGTGGTGATGCCTTGCTGGTTGCTAATGTCCATGGGCGATGATAGCCACTTACTATCCGACCGATCCCTGCAAGGGACCAACCTGCATTACAGAACGATTTTGGTTTTGCCAACGGGGAGGTTACGAAACAAGAGGCTAAGAAAAAAACTTTAAATGATAAAAAATATGTATATTTACAACATTATACAAGTTTACATAACGTAACTAAACATTACATTAAAAATAGACAATAGATAATATAATAATAATATTCATCGATTTAATCTCTTGTACTCATCTTGATAATATTACATACCTCCTTGTACCTACCTGCCTGTCCTGCCTACATTTTTCGTGAGAATGACTTTTTTCGATAAGCAGGAAATGGGTAAAGTAAGTATTAGGTACATTATCATTAAGTTTATTAGTGTTGTTATTGCGATACAAAATGGGTTTAACCCAGGCAAGATAGAGTTTTATTTTACTTCTTTTCAATCTGAATAATAGTTCAATAATTCCAATTGATAAAATAATGTTAAATGAAGACTATAAACCGATGCAAGAGCACTACCATGCAGTGGATGATATTGGAACTAATTTATTTAGACGCGAAATTCGCGAATTTAGTTTAACAGATAATAAATTAAGTGTGAGGAAAGAAATAGCTGCATTTCTGGTGATACGTAAGTTAAATTAAATTTTGATTATGTAACGTACTGAAAATACAAAAATGGACACTCGACACTTAAATGCAACAAGACTTAAAATTTGAATTGCTAAAGAACCTAAATTGAATCAAAAAAATTAAATTGTTTTTGAGAATAAGCTAAGTACAGCTAATAACCTAACGTATTACGAACTTGACACGGCTTACCTAATTACAATAATAAATACACGACAAAAACTTATTAGTAGTAAATATTTGGTTCGGTGCCATAGAATATACAAATATTTCATAACATTAAAAAATATATCGTAATAAATAAAGCATTTTATTGTATACCAAGGGTGAACACTAAATTAATTAATATACATAATATAGTGCCTCAAAAACAAGGTCTTTGTAATAGCAGTCGCTGGCGCAGACATCTAATCGGCAGAGAGCGCGCCTCGGAACCTGGTGTCGAGGCTGCCGTACGAGGGTCTGTAGCGCGGGGTGCGGTGGCTCCAGGGGGAGCGCTGGTTCTTGTAGCTGGAGCACGCGATCAGGCTGTTCATGGCGGGCGGGCGCGAGCGCTCCACGCTGATGCCGTAGCGACGACTGAGGATAAACATTCAAAGTTACATTCAGAAGGAAGTAGAACAGAAACTTGTAGACGATAAGACCTATAATTAATATGATTATGGTATGTTGAATATTGATGTGTGTAATATTAATTATGTGTGTGTAAACAGTAAAATATGGATGACGTGGATATGTAAGAAAAGTTTAGGGTTTAAAGAGATTTTAACTTTTAAAACCAAAAATTTAATGTAAGTGTCAGTACTGCCAGGTCAGCAAACATAATCAGAGGTTTATGTACATATGAATTACACTCTAGAATAATTACTAATATTTCTTATCGGGCGCTTAAGCTGCGCAAGCGCAGATAAATATTCGTCTTTCAGTTTAAAAGGCGCTTTTTAAAGTCGAAGAAATCGTACCAGATCGAATCGTCGTAGAAAGATTGCTAAAAATATCTTTTCATTTCATTTATCGAAATGATATTATTTTCCTGTATTAAGTTGTGTTGAAGTAATTTTACTGTCCCATTCAAAGTAAGACGACATTTAGAGCTTTTGAGCTTCGGGGAAAATCTACAAGTCTACGACGGATCCGGAGAGGCATAAGATCCTAGAGCCAACCTCTTTGCCCTGGACGGCTGACCAGGGAGTTTTACTGGGTGAGAATTCCACATAATAATACATAACGTTCCCTACATTACTCGAAGCTGGGTGGGATTCGAAGAATACCGAGGGTACAATAGAACTGGGTCATGTGTCTTCTGTTTAGGATGGAAATTGTTGGTTATTTATGTATATATTGTTTGTAATGTGTCTGCCTGCTATTATTGCATTACCTCTTAGTCTTCAATAAGGGTATGGCGAAATGATCTTCTATAAGCATAGCTTTCTCCATTGTGAGCAGTCCGGGAACATATCTTGTAATTAATATGGAATAATATATCAATAATAGGTACATACATAAATAGGGGTGTTAAAATGAGTATTAGATTGTAGATATACATCTATATATACATAATAATAATAAGAATAAATCATGAGTTGATGCTTTCAGGTATACATTGATAAAGTTCCCATTAACTCCCTTGGGACTACCATTTTTCCGTTATCTATTTCCACTCTTATTTCTTTTTAGCTGATATCCGCGTGTGCTACAACGGTAATACATAAATTCAGGAAAAAATTTGTATGGGAAAAGTCCAAAATAGAGTAATCGAATAATCGAATGTGCCTAATGTATTGTTTGAGTAGTCTTGGGTAGTAAGGTAGGTTTGGGGCACATTGGTTGGATGGTTTCAAAGTCTATAACGGACATTTCCACAAACATTTTTTTATGTTTTATATTTAGATTTCCTTTCTGTCTTTAACTTTTTTCTTGTTATCTCCTCGTTCTTACCTCTTAGTCCGTGTAGGAGTTGCCATGAACTTGTCACCGTAGAGGACGCTCTCATCCAAGGTGCCATCCAGCTGCAGAAGATCGCCCGCAGACACCGACACATCCATCTTGGAGGTACGGTCGCAGGTCCAAACGAACAACAGCACTATGAACATCTGTTGATGAAATAATTTATGTTAAACTTTTTTCTTCAAGAAAAGGGCGAATAGGCTCTTGCTGTTTTAGCGCGATTACCATCTGATATTACATCTAGGTGATGTGGTTGAAGGATCCTTCAAGTAGGATTGTTAACAAGCTTTACCTTTTCATAAGGAAAAGCAGTGATTGTGTGGCAAAAAACTTGTCTTATTTTTCTAACGTTCAAATAGCCAAAATCCCTTGGGGCTCCTGTCACAATGGGAGGTGCAAAGGTCTATTGTCTACCAAGTTGACTAAATAAACTTTTGACAACATCATGGAGCCCTCCAATATATAGTTTTTCCACGTTTTTAAAAGAGTTCAAGGGAACACAAAGCGGCGGTAACAACCTTGATGTGGTAGACGACACTGATACAATTAACGATAACATTGACGCAAAACAACGTTTTCAACAACATTAATAGAAATAACTTACCACAACTAAATGCAAGACGAATATGAACAGCGTAGAGTTCCGGAAGCCAATGGAGTCGAACAGCAAGCCTGAGACAGTGGGTCCTATGAACGCTCCCAGCGCGAACGCCGACGTCCACATTCCGGACACCAGGCCATACGTCTCGATTGAGTTTGGCAATCCATTTGCACTGCCAAAGATACTTTATTATCACAACATATCATAAACATACAAAATTGATGTAAGTACATTTGTGATTCTACCCAGACGAGAATGAAATACAATGCAGGTTTTCCATATCCCTTTTGGTAGACAACGCATTGGTGTATATGGTGGCGCCAATGACCACTTGTCATCGAGTGGCTCATATTGAATCTGTGTTGGCAATATACGATCTCGAGTCTGCATTATTTGTGGACCAAAATGTAACCTGAAATGAAGGTGCTATTGGCTCTGAGCCCGTAGAACTAAAAGAAAATGTAAACTTACGAACTTAAGTAGTAATTTAGATTCATAAAACAAAAGAACAAGAATCAAAAAGATGATTCAAGGTACCTGGTTCCCGGTCTGTTCAATACCAATTTTTGAGAAAAAAAGAAATAAACACGAGAAATTTCGTCGATTGCCGTGCAAAAACCCGACCAATTTGAGAAAGCCTCATTAAATTTCGATTAGGCTTTTTTCTTTGATACATCCAGTTGGGGAATCCATTAACTGGATTTGAATTGCCGACCTACTTTATTTGCCCATTACCTACTTCAATCTGAAAAAAGCCGATTGTAGATGTTCTTCTTTACACATACATAAATATGTACCTGTATTGATATTATGAGCTTATATCTACTTTATTACATTTTTATTGTAAGAATAATTTACTAGAAACCTAAAGAAAACAGTCTAAAAGAAGTTGAACAAACAAAGTTAGCAAATAATATAAATAGTTTAACATGTATTTAACAGTTAGTTTCTTCTGTTTTCTTTTCGAGTCACTTTTCTTATTGTTAAAATATTTGTATACCTGAGGTTTGAGATGGAATAGATACGTTAATATACGGCACAAAAACCATTCTTGTTGGCGCACAAATTAATATAAATTAATAGGTACTTACATAGCAGTGCTGAGAGCATCAGAAAAAGACGCGACCAGTTGACTGCCCATGCCTAATCCGTGTAAAACCAGCCCCACTACTGTCACCCATAATATCCTGGAAGAAATAAACATAGATACAATTTAAATAGATTAGTAAAATAAAATATCTATAGTGAAATCCAAAGAATTGTTGCTGTGATCTTAGTATATTTGTCAGAATATTACTAAATGAAATTTCAAAACCTAAAATGTATGCTTGAAGCTTAGGTCAAATTAAAGCCTTTTAACTACTAGAAACGCTCCTAACAAGGCATCTCATTCCATCTGTAGTTATCTAATCAGTGTTAAGACGCTTAAAGTATAGGAAATATAAATATTGTACGAGAGAAATTTATGCTAATGAAACATTACGTGGTTCAAGATACAGCTGAAGTTTTTACTAAATCATGTTAAAAGTACTTAAAATTTAAATTTTTGCTGTTCAAAATTAAATAGCGATTTGTAAAAATTTATGTTTAACACATCGCAGGTGTAGGTAAAACGCAAGTTGGGTGAAGTTAAAATTCCTTGAGTAAAACGAACGACGTTGCAAAGACCAGATAATATTATGTACACTGATTATTACTTTGTATTATTTAACAATAATGTTCCATTATTATTTTTAACATTAATTAGGCATGACAGGAGGTCAAGAAGCTGACAAACTTAGTCTTATCACAATGATATGAAGAAATCGTGTTATAAATTTGATTGTAGTGTCGTTAACCTTGTTCTTACATTTGTCTAGATTTTAATTGCTGGAGTGCGTGAGAACGGTTATCTATTATTTCGTAGTTAGTTCAAAGTTAAATTGTTATAGTTAATAGGAAAAATACCAAGAAAGATGACTTGGGCTTTTTATGTACATAATATTTTATCACCGTGTTTCTCGGCTCGTGTTTTCTACTAATATGATGAATACGAGAGAAGGAAGATTTTACCCATACGAAAACGAAACACGAACCTAGTAATAAGTTATAGAACATTTTAGGTGTTTAAAAAGAGCTTGTTTAATTTGACTTGAAGAACTTTAGAATCCTTAAACGTAAAGCAACCCTGTTCCAAGATTCAAACTATGTCTTAAAAGGCTTTCTAGGGTTTACGACAATAAGAAATTTTTTCCGTAGATGTAGATAATATAGAAATAGAAATCAAAAATAACATTATTTTAAAAATCATATGAAACAGATTTGCACATGCACACTATTGTCCGATTAAACACTATCTCCAATGTATGTCTCCAATTGTATCTAAATGAAAAAAAAAGTGTCAGTAAACGATAAAGTGACAAACGAAGTAACAGCCGTTTTCAAAAATCTATCTTCTCTGGATACGTTAGGAAGTAGATGAATAAAATAACAATAAACGGAACGGATATAATATTGAGAACGGCCGTATACAAGATACGATATGATAAAAGAGTGATAGGGTTTTCTAGAATAAAACGATCTTACGTGGGCGTATCAATAAAGGGCGCGGGTCCGATGAGCACGAAGGCGCCAGCGACGAAGAGACACCCGATAACGGTGACGTATTTGGGCTTGATGGAGGGATGGTCGCAGAGCCAACCCCACGCCGGCGCCGATACGGCGTACACTCCGCCATTGATCACGAACATCAGGCCCAGGATTATGGGGGAGAAGTTGAACTGGAAGAAGAAGTTTTATGTGAAATAGCAGGTAAGCGTATGGCGTTTACAACAGTCACTGCTCGACCAGCCTAGTTTTTAAAATGACTTTGCAAAGTGCGCCTGTCAGTAAAAGCGAAGCAAATTGGGTATACGTGGTTAACTGTATAATTCAAGCATGAGATTTACCTAAAACTAAACATGGCCATTATTCAGTTGAATGTGCATTTATCTTTTCATTTCATTATAACTGTACAAAATATGATGATTTAAAGTAATCGGCCGAGTAGGTACTGCAACAGCCGACGTGGTCGGTATTTGAATGAGTGACCGCTGATGGAAAAAATACTGGAGCGTTTCTGTGCTTCAGAAGGCACGTGAATTCGTCAATGCCGGTTGTTATCGTAAGAGTCCGAGATTTCGTCGTTGTATATTTTTCTTCTATGGGTACGATATTTTATGGAAATCACTTTTCTTCATACATTCGATTATTCGGATGCTTTGCGACATCTATTATTCCGGTTAATCGAGTCTCCACGTAGGCATAAAGTTCTATATCATCAGCACTATTATTAAAGTAAAAGCTATCAGTGCGTTCTTTACCTGTCGTAAATGTGGTTCGAATGTCGCCTGCAAGAACACGATGCTCATACTCGTGGACACAATACTGATTGCCGCCAGCAATACGCCAGGGATTCGGAGCAGCGTGAAAATTGAAGCTAAACAATGAAAAAATATTGAAATTAAACAGTGAAGAAATATTGAAGCAAACCAGCAAAACTTTATCATAATTACGTGTTATTTAAGGTACCTAGTAATAATTTTAATTGCTCGGATTTATCTCTTCTACGCAGGAATTCAATTTTATCACATTGTTTATACAACTTAATTATTAAGTGACCATGTGGATACAACATAATATAAACAAAGCTATACAAAGACGTGTTAATTTCACTTTAGGTTAGATAATAGTTCAGTAACATAATGTACTGATAACAATGGCGAATAAGTAGGCAGAGCGAGTGTTCCAGTCACAAGGATCTATCTAGATCACAGTATCGTGTAGGTCAAACTTTAACCCACCTTAATAACAGTACGCATCACGTACTATCGGAATTCGGATCAACCACAGAGTACTTAAGGGATCAACGGTCAAGAGTATTTCATACAGATGATATTATGTATTTTTCAGTCGTGATATTACGCAACCGATGTACGATATCGTCTGTCGTAATTCGTAAAGGCAGAGTATACAAAGGAGAAATGACTCTGTTGTGCAAAAGTGTCCGTCATACTGATTTGAAGTGGTGGCGCCACGGTAGCAACAGGGTAAAGGACTACGTAAATTGTTGAAGTTTGGTATACCCACAGGACTGCCACTTGTCTTATTTCAATCCGACAACAGCTGCTGCATTCATACCATACCCTTTGCCTACGCTAGCGCCAATTTACCACTTTTAACTGGACGCTTTTTTAACTTTCTCCCCATATAAGTCAGTTTTCCTTTACCTCTAGCCTCCATGGCTTAGTACTAGGTCTTATAACGCCAAAATATACGTCAATTCCGCTCCCACTCAACTTACAGGAAAACACTGAAAAATTAACTTAAAGCTTAATAATATATTCTTCTTTCGGTATCTTAATGTTTGTTGAATGGTTGAATTTAATAGTATAGGAACCGAGATTGAAGATCTGTACTTACGTCCAGTTGGCTTCAAGTCTTCATCATCAGACATCTTCGGCATCGTCATGTAGCTCATGATAGCTGTACAGAATAACGCGGCGCCCAGGACTGCGAAGGGTAGGGAGTAGCCCCCCACTGAGTACAGGGCGCCGCCGAGGGTCGGGCCCACGATCAAACCCAGTCCGAAGAAGGTTTCTAGGGATGCCTAAGAGAAAGGCAGATGAAGAGTTCTTCATTTACGATTTGTAATCTTTGTAAGTTTTTCTAAACTGAAAAGTTTTAACAGCTTTTCTTGGGCTTATGATTTTTTGATAGTCTTACCGCTAATTAGGCAAACCAGAGATAGGTAGATCTCTGCTTCTAGGCAAAAAATGTCTTAAGTAGGTATATTTCTTGAAACAGAAATGAAATCGAATGAAATCTGTTGTAGCGACCCTACATTTATTGATTTATTTAGTGAAAATTTTAGTTCATTTTAGTACATTCTACTTTGTACGAAATTAGGAATGCAATGCAAGTTTCATACTAAAGATGGGCGTTTTATTTAGTTTCTAGATTAATTGCTTAGTGTCAGCACCTATTTGCATCATCATCATCATCATCATCATCGTCATCATCATTTTGAAGCGCTCATAGCCCAACTGCTTATTGTGTCGATGCTCTACTTATTTCTAAAAGTTAGCATAACTACTTTGTTTAAAAATATACTTTTAGGGTTGTTTAATATGTACTTTATCATCTCATAATCGATCCAGTCATCCATGGCGAGTTCCAGAATGTTTTAGGGTCATCGTGCTTGGAAGATCAATAGTCTTAACTAAGTCATGAAAGAGTTGTTAATGAAGATACTTACAAACATAGTAGCGACATTGTTGGGAAACTCCTTAGCGATGATGGCGAATGAGGCTGTGAGGAAGGATGCGTTACCCATCGCCTCAATTATTCGTATGACGAAACTCAATGTGATAAATGGGATGTGGCCTTCCACTTTATCGAGCAACCTGAAATTCAAAGTCTTTGTTTCCGTTCAAAGAGATAATATTTCGATTGGCTATTATTAGACAAAACCATGAAACAAATCAATGAAGAAGAAAACATTTTTGTCTCCATATTGATCACCGGAATGACAGTCATAAATGTAATATCACTACCCTGTGAATCATTATTGCATGATTTGATTAGGTATTAATTAAAACCAGAACAGAATATTACCATCCAACTGCATACATTTTTGAGAACATTACAAAGAACGCACAAAATAGTGATAACTTCGCGATTAGAATTAGGAACGATACTGACATCATGGTAAGTTCTCGCAAATAAATAAGATAAAAATCTTTATATACTTGAAATTTAGTCTAAAGAATTTTAGTTTCCAATTGCTAAATCTTACCCGAACAGTATGGCACAAGTTCCAGTAGTGAATATCCCGGCATTGAATAGGAGACTAGGGCCTATCCTGTTTAGATGTGCTCCGTACACCGGGCTGATGAGGAACACTACCAGCTCGAAGATCCCGAAGACCAGCCCGTATTCTGTTGCCCGACATCCTTTCTTTTCCGCCTGGTAAAGAAAAAGGCAATGTTAATTAATACGGTAGCGATATGTGATTGAATTTCGATGAAGTTAAATTATAATATCAACGAAATCGTGTGATTAATTTTATTCGTAAATCAGTTGTTAATTTTTTTCATTTTCAGATAGATCTTTGAAAGTGAATTACTATTAATACAAGTAGTTACTAAAAGTACTATTTTTGGTAAAAATTATGTATTTTTGAAGATAGCGGTCCTGACATTTGTCAAATTTCTAGTATCGCTCTACCACAAAGATATTTTACCATACAATATCGCTCTACCAGCATTTTTTAACCGACTTCAAAGAAGGAGGAGATGTTCAATTCGACTGTATTTTTTACACGCTTTATTTTATTTTTATGTTTGTTACATTAGAACTTTGGACTGGGTGAACCGATTTTGATGATTATTTTTTTAACCGAAAGCTGGTGCTTGTCATGTAGTCCCACTTAAAGTTGAGCGAAATATGACTAGTAGTTTTTGAGTTATCCCTAATTTTGAAGTCGGTTATTTTTTTTCAAGAATTATTCCTCAGTCGAAGAAGACAGCGGGCATCCGCTGGATTCAGAAGGCTCAGGACCGGTCAGAGTGGCGCAAGTTAGGGGAGGCCTATGTCCAGCAGTGGACTTCTAAGGGCTGATGGATGGATGATTATTCCTCAGTACATAGCACTCATAGGTACTTAATAGTTTACATCATCATGATCAAAACTATGTTGTTGCGTGTTTGGAGGATAGCGTGAAAGCAAGAAAGATGTACGAAACCATGGTCTCTTCTCGCATTAAATATTTGTGCAACATTAGAACAAAATGGAAAATGAGTGGAATAGAATGGAGTACTTTAGTAGTGATGGCAAGAGACCTGAAGTTATGTCGGTCCTGCCATAGAGTTTGGGTTGGTCACTGATGTAGGATGCTATCTGCGAAGATATAATTGCTCCGTCCCATCTTCTTGGAAGTAAAATCAAAGGAGGTGATGCAGCAGAAGGGGTTGAAAAAAGAAAACATTTAAGATTTTGCTGGAAGTCATTTAACTGTCTCTACATGCTTAGAGTGCTTTTTGTGTGAAATGTTTACCAGTACCTAAATATTTATTTATTTAACGATATATAATTATTAATTACCTATTAATGAGTGTTACTACACAACATGTTCGTTGTATTCTTATATAGTTGGACAAGTTTTTAGTTAATGAATCGATCGACGCCTGTATATTGTCTGTGAGCGATAACCCTCAACTAGCGAGGTTATCAACCATTGTCAGGCGGCAAACGAATGTGCATCTGTGTTGTATCTGGAATCTGGATATTACCAATATTACTACAACTAGAGAAACTTAAAGTTTTGATAGACATAGGCCTGAATTAATTATAAATCGAACTTAAGCTATGTCAAGATCGTGAATAGGTATCTACATGTCTTTCGATAGACTGAAAAATTGATTAACTTTAAAAAAATTAAATTCATCCTCTAATGGTGAATGCACATTAATTCGCACCGTACGCGCCAGACGCGTGCGCGTCGCATTTGTATGAAATCATAAGAGAGCCCGATGCGATATTTTTTTTGTGTGATAATCAATAAGATTCTCAACATGCAGACAAATATCGCACTTAACGCATCTTGCATGGCACAATTGATGACATAGACCATAATATCTCGTTCTTTTATTTTGAGGTTGTTTCATGTCATACTGTCCTTCCTCATCGAATCTAGTATCCATAGTCAGTGACGATAGTCGACTTGAACTTGGTTTGATCCACATCCTATTTGATTCGATAAGTGCAATAGCAATAGCATATCCATAGTGCCACCATTATCTAAAAAGTAACCAGGCGTTCTGCATTGCCATATCAATACAGTGCATAAGGGGCACGTATCCTTTTTTGCCGCGAATGTTTGTTCTGAGCGTCGATATGTTTTGATATGAAAGACGACGAAAAAAGAAGAAAGAAGACTGACGACCATGGTCCTGGGTTCGATTCCCAGCGAGGCAGAAATTTGAATGATGAGTTTGAATTTCTTTTCTTGGTCTGGGTGTGAGTGTTCTTGACTTTGTGTGTTGTTCAAACTGGAAAACCTTCAGATTGATCTCCTAAATCATCTGCTTCGACTTGTGAACTTGATGGATACAGCTCTGCTTTTTGCTTTTTAAGCAGAAAATCGTACTATTTAAGTTTAAGTACGATGGTGAATAGCATTATTCTGGGCTGCTTGTTAAATTTTGTTACATTACATTTCTTTTAAAATAACCTCAAAGAAACGTAAATTCTCTGTCTCACGTGCGGCCACACTGTGGCTATCTATAGGTACTACATCGAGTTCTAAATCTATGAATATTTGTATTTGTCTTATCTGTTTTTTCTCGTCTCACCCTTTTCAGATACAGTGCTACCAATTATCTGTAAAATGGCGAAAATTTGAACTAATGTCGCGTCATTCATAAGTTCTTTGTGCTCATTCATCTGTCATTTATACTTTGTGCTCATTCATTTGTCATTTATTTACTACCTCTCGAATTGCGTCCAATTTGATTCAATTCGTCCAATGCATCCGACAGCACCCTCTTTCAATTCACAGATAAGTTGGTTTCACTGTAAGAGTGTTACCCTGTTTGATTTTTTAATATTTATTAAAATTTGAGATTTATTCACATTTTTATCCGACGTACTGTACAAAACTTACGACTTACACAACTCAGAGTCACTAACGGTTACTTAAATCTCTTCTCAGTAAAGAATTGCCATACAAATTCTGTACTAAAGAGCAATTTAAATAACCATTAGTGACTCCGAGTTGGGGCGTTAGCTACTTACAAATCAATAACTAAAACAACATTTCATTCCCATGGTCTACCTATGAGTTTCTTATCTACAACACTAAAGGAATCACCGAAGTGAAGCTAGGAAGGAAGCAGAGAAGCATTTCTAAAACTTATTTTGGTACATCGATGCTGATAAATATGATTCAGGCCAGGCTCAAACAATGCTTTTAATGACCGATTTCTGTATTAATTAATTTACTGCTTTCTGAGAGCGTACCCAGCTTCTGGCTGCAATCAGAATTTGTTGTCCTATTCCTATTCAGTCAGAATTTTTGTCCCAGGGGAAAAGTGCGCACTCCTTTGACTTCATTATAAAACGCTTAAGAATTAAGAACTTTTATGGACAAAAGTGGGTTCGTATAGGTAAGCTAAACACATAATTCAGGGGGGCTGCTAGTCTTATATTTACAGTCTTTTTTTTATGGAAATAGCCGGCAAACGAACTGCCGATCCACTTGATGGTAAGTGGTTGTCGTCGCCCATGGACATCAGCGACACAAAGGCATCACTGATGCGTTGCCGGCCAAGAAAGAGAGAAGAAAAAGAAGCAAAGAACTGTGAAGACTCATCACAAACTATGGTTCAGATAATAATTACCTATTGCATAATTACATTCCACATGTCAGTTAAAAGTCACAGAACTCTGTATTAAATTAACTCGTGTGAAGATAGATACACACTAGGGTTAAAGTGTTAAATAATTAGATTTAATAGCAACTGCTTTCTTCTCCATATTGAAATGCAATGTTGCATAAACTGATAACTACAATGTTAAGCAGTTCTTTGAACCAATAATTAATTTATAAATTGATTACACACTTAACTACAACTGGAGGCTGAATTCAGCTTATGTTTTGCTCTTAATAAGTGGGTATTAGGTACCTAAAGTAAGTAGTCTAATAATTATTAGACTCATTATTATTATTATAGGTAGATATGTCTTTCTAATACATTTACGCGGAGAAACATAGTACAAAGTCACTTTAGTTTTGTTTCGGAAGAATAAATTTGTCTTATTTATTTATAGTCTATAACTTAGAGTATTTTAATACATACATGTAGTCGTTAAAATATGCAGTAAATACCCGTATTTTAACAGACTTCAAAAAAAGAGAAGCTTCTTAATTCAGTTGTATTTTTTGATGTTTGTTGCCTCAGGACTCCGTTATTCATTAACCGAAAAAAATATTTTTTATTTGAAAGAAGATACTTCCAGATTTATCCCATATTTTTCTAAATATAGTTGTAATGGTGGGATTCACGATCAAATTAGATGTACATATACATATGGCGATTTAAGGTTTCCGAAGACTGTTTGCCTGTACGTTTTTAGGTGTCATTTGTTTTAGTACATGTACTTACTTCAAGAGGATAGAAAGGTGCTTGCAGCGCGACACATATAGCATTACAAAAGTCTGCCAACGATATCACCACTATTGTCATCCACTGTCTTCTGGTGAAGTCTGCGAAACCCATCTTAGATCCAAAACGCACTACTGGCTAGTACTTTAAACTATAATAAGCACTTTTATTATGAAAACTTTATCTTTTCCTTATCATAATTTTATTTATTACTCCACAGGGTGGTTGAACTAATAATGAATCAAAGTTCAATTAAATTAAATTAAATTAAATTAATTAATTTGAATCAATTAAATTAATCAAAGTTCGTTTCTCACAAAATAATTAATTTCTCTAGCTACTTTAATCGAGTGCCTGCTAAATATTTCTACCTACTAAACTAAAAATTACAGATTTATTCACTAACGTGACAGTACTGAAGCGGGTAGCTAACTGAGAATAAAATCATGGAGCGGGTATGTAATACATTTGTTATAATCACAACAATCTAATAATAGTTTGAACTTTTGACCGCCTTGAGTAAACTGACAAGACGTTGTACATTACCGTTTGACTGCTCGTAAAAGATATCTGATTGGAACAAAATCTTCAACGAATTGCAAATTCTAGAAAATATGTTATTTAATGGGTCATTTTGGCAATTAGCAAGACAATCATATCAGGACTATTGTTTATTACAACCAATATTGTTTATTGAAGGTTCATTAATGAGTTGTTGGTAAATTATGTAACCATTATGATAGTTTGGTGTTTAAACTTTAGACGCGACCTGACCAGGATTCCATTTGGTACCTATGACAAGAAAACAGTACCTACCTAGTAGTAATAATGTTATCTAATTGTTGTCATATAATGTAACTTATTGTAAAGGACATTATAGGTACTTATGCAAGATCTCAAAGTTTGGGAGCGCGTCACATAGTAGATAAAGGTCGATGCATACCTACGTAACGTGGACGGGACGGGGACGGGACGGGACGTGAAGTTTTGGAAACATCGTTTCATAGAAAAGGTAAACGATAGCGCATACGCCACGGAGGCACGGACGGGACGCGAACGGGGCACGCACGTGTATTTATGCCCCGTCTACGTCCCGTCCCCGTCCCATCCACGTTACGTATGCAGCGACCTTAACACTAAGTGCTTAATTCTTATGTAAAATAAGCCATCGACTTAGAACGATTGAAGGATGATTGCAACAAAATCGATTGGTCGCCGGTCTGGGACGCCGATAGTATCGACTCAAAAGTGGCTATATTTAACTCTATTCTTATTCATTTATTTGACACACATGCTCCTCTTAGGCCTGTTCGCATGAAACATCTCCCTGCACCGTGGCTCACTGATAACATTAAAAGGTTGATGGCTAAGAGGAATATTGCTAAATCTAAACTCAAAAAGAATATGTCAGAAGAGAATCTTCTAGCATATAAAAAATTGCGTAACATCTGTAATAGAATGTGCAGGGATGCAAAGCGTCGTTACATCCAGTTATCGTTAAACAATGCATCTGTGGCTCAAACGTGGAGTTTTCTAAAAACCCTGGGCATTGGCAAAATTGAAGACAACATAAATATTTCAATAGATTTAAACACTCTAAATCACCATTTCACCTCCTTGCCTATATCTCTGGACTCGTCAACTAAATCGGCTACCCTATCACTTCTGTCTAATTCTATTCCGCATAATAATTCACCTTTCAAATTTAAAGTCGTTACGGAGAAAGAAGTAGAGAAGACCATTACTTCTATTTCCAGTAAGGCTACTGGGAGTGACCAGCTTAGCTGTGATATGCTTCTTCCTATTTTGAGTAATATAATCTCAATTATAACCCACATTTTCAACTTCTCTCTTACAAATAATGTATTTCCTGAGGCTTGGAAACTCGCCTATGTTATCCCTCTTCCAAAAGTACCTAATCCTACACTCTGCAAAGATTTTCGTCCAATCTCTATACTTCCCACCTTATCTAAGGCTCTTGAAAAACTAGTTCACACACAACTTACTCATTACCTTGTCTCTCATGATCTCATCTGCCCGTATCAATCAGGCTTCCGTAAATCTCACAGCACAGTTAGTGCATTGCTAAACGTCACTGAAGATATACGCCTAGCTATGGACAATAAGCAATTCACAATCCTCACCCTTCTTGACTTTAGCAATGCCTTCAACTGTATTGATTTCGATATACTTTTAGGAATATTGCATGCTTCTAACTTTTCGCTTTCAGCCGTAACCTGGTTCGATTCATACTTACGTGGTCGTAAGCAGTGTGTTAAGACAGATTCCTCTTGTTCTTCTTGGTCACCTCTTTCCGCTGGTGTACCTCAAGGTGGTGTTCTATCTCCTCTGCTATTCTCTCTATTCATTAACGAGTTATTGAAAGTGATCTCATGCTCATTTCACCTCTATGCCGATGACCTACAAATTTACCGTCATTTTTCGCCATCTGAGGCCCATCTTGCCGTTCAGTGCATTAATTCTGATCTCAAAATTATTAGTGAATGGGCTAAATCTTTTGGGCTACTTGTTAATCCCACTAAGTCACAAGTCATCGTTATCGGCAGTCAACGGCTTCGGAGAAACCTTCTCTCTCTTCCACATGTTTTCTATGATGGCACTTGCATTTCTTATAGTGATAAAGTAAAAAACCTTGGACTAATCCTGGATTCTAACCTCAGTTGGTCCCCTCACATTAATTCTGTCAGTAAACGAATGCATCATTTGTTCCATTCTCTCAAGCGACTCCAATCGGTTCTTCCGTTTGACACTAAAGTCTTGCTTTTGCAAACGCTTTTACTTCCTATATTGGACTATGCTGACGTCTGTTACCTCGATGCCACTGAGGAGCTGCTTTCGAAATTGGAGCGCTTGCAAAACTTGGCAATCAGATTTATCTTCGGACTGCGAAAACATGATCGCATCTCAGAATTTCGCTCTAATTTAAAATGGCTTCCAATTCGACTTAGAAGAAATATTCACATTCTATCTTTTCTGTACAAAATTCTCCACGATCCTTCCTCTCCGATCTACCTTCGCTCTCGTTTTCGTCCACTTCCTTCTGTTCCTAATAAACGTTCCTGTCACATCAAGTCTTTAGTTTTACCTCACTCCAATTCCAATTTCTTTTTCAAGTCGTTTACGGTTAAAGCCACCCGTTTATGGAATAAATTACCTACTTCTATCCGAGACAGCCCTTCTGCTTTTGTCTTCAAGAAAAGGCTCACGGAATACTACTTATCTATTGCACACTGAGTATGTATTTTATTTTATTTATGTATAATATATAATATATGTATGTATTTATTTATGTATGTATGTATGTATGTATGTATGTATGTATGTATGTATGTATGTATATATGTTGTATTAATATATATTTATTATTATAATCCACTATAGGTACGCATTCCATATCCCTCCCACATTTAATTTTTCTCACAACCAATGGGTTGGCTGGAAGAGATCTCTTTTAGAGATAAGCTCGCCTTTGTACTAACTTTCTTAGTGTCATCTTTAATACCTGTGTACAATAAAGCATTAAATAAATAAATAATAAAATAAATAAAAATATTACTGCATTGAAAAACACTGAAATAAGACGGATAATAATTATTAATATTTAACAAAATATTAAATTAGATAATCCAAATAAATAGACACAATTTAAACTTTCCATATTATTTAAAAGTTCAATCATAGAGGTCAGCATTGTTTTTAATTTGGAATTTCCAAACGCACCTAAAGCCCATAGATGAATAATTTGGCAGGAAAGAAACAAAAAAAAAAATTGTAAGTATGGATTTTTTTTATGTGTATAAGTTTTATAATACGAGACCTAGATTTTAATTCAACGTTTTTCTGTCGGAACACGCTTCAATGTATCGCTTTTAGCAATAAACTTTTCATGTTGTATTTTTTGTAAAGTTTTTATTTTTTTACCTAATAAGTTTAAATCTTATCTTTGAATAACTTACCTTATGTACATTATGTGTGATACAAAAGCAATGTGATTTTTAACTGACTTCAAAAAAGGAGGAGGTATACAATTCGACTGTATTTTTTATGTTTGTTACCTCAGAACTTTTTGAACTACACAAAGGAACAAATTTTATTGTCTTTCGCGAGTTTAAGTTTACTGTAGTAACTTTTACGTTGTTTTTTTTTCTGCTTTACAGTGACTTAGATTTTACGTTCACTGTCAGTGACGTCACAGACCGTCAATGGCAGAGAGAATAACCAAATATTGTGGACAAGAAATAGCGAAAGAAACTCCTTAGCACATCTTTTATATTAATAGAAAAGTTTACTTTCTTTTTGGAGCAAATTATATAATTAGCATTAAACCATGTGGGATCACGAAATTGAACACTGTTTACGTCATTAAAATTTATTTTATTTCTAATGGTCTTAAATGTTAGTGATGTATCATCAGCAAGCAGTAGGTAGGTACAATGCCCGCATAAATGTTAATGTAACACGGCAAATCATTGATATGAACTTGAAAAAGACTTAGCCAAGAAAGAGAAAGGACCTAAGATTGAGCTTTGCGGTATATCCATCACCCTTTGAAATTCCGATAATTTGGCATGAAGCAAACAAACTTAAGCAGTAGGTAGTGTTTCATGTTCAATGCAATCGCACGCTTTAAACGAATCACAAAATACATCTATAGTATTTTACAAAACCCTCCTAGGCCAAATGTTCGGTTTACACGTATTACGTCGTTATTAGCTAGTTAAGAGTAATTAACTAGTTACTAAATTGTCTGTTTACACGTTATTAATTTAGTTAAAATTTAGTTATCTACTTAACTACTTAATACGTGTAAACCGGACTTAAGAGATGGTTTTAGAAGCCTAACACCTGCATTAGTCAAAGCCAAAAAAGCCGATTTTAATTTTAGTATAATATTTTCGAAGACCTTACTTACTGAGCGCTGGAAGAATATAATTAGGTCTGTGATTTTTTTTTGTCAGTGCTTGAGGTCTTTGAAAGTCCTTTGTATTGTGTTGTCTATAATATGGTATAAGTTAAGGCTAGGTTCATGACCACGCGGTACAAGACTTAACCAAATAATCTTTAGCGGTACCGCGCGGTCATATGAACCCAGCCTAACGTCACATATAGCACACTTGTACTAGTATAATTACTTCTTATCAAAAAATTAAACGAACGAAAAAAACTGAAAAGCGAAAATTAAATTAAACCATTTAGTATAAATTAAACCATTTAGTAAAATTTAGTATTTAATAAATTAAAATCCTAAATAAACAGTAAATAAATAATTTTGAGGCGGTGCCAAACAAATAAGCAAAATTAATTACATAAAGCGGAAAATGAGGGTAGCGGCATGCAATGCACACGGCAAGAGCAGCGCGGTGCACATCTTTTCACCGTTTGTTTTTTCATCATTTTGGCACCGCCTCAAAATTATTTATTTACTGTTAATTTAGGATCTTTTTAATTTAATACTAAATGGTTTATTTTATTTTTCGCTTTTCAATATTTTTCGTTGGTTTGGTTTTTGTTAAAAAGTATTTATTTTTTAATTTTTAGTTGCTATGAAAATGAATATTATACAAGTTATGGGTGGTATATTCAGTTACCAGGTAAAAATATCAATCATCCTCTATTTTCATACCTTTAGGGGAATTTTTTTTTTCCAAATTTTAATGAGAGTAACTTGAAGGTATATAGGTACTTACACTAACAAATAAAAAAAGAATAATCGAAATCGGCTCATTCAGTACAAAGTTATTGGGGTAACGGGTAAAAATTTCGTGGGTAAACAATTAATCATCCTCTATTTTGGTACCTTTAGGGTAGGAATAAAATTAAAAAAAAAAACCATTTTCAAGACATACCCCATTCATTAAAAAAAGATTCATTAAAATCGTACCACCATGTGCCGATTGCCAACCCTGTAGCCTAGTTGGTAGCGACCCTGCCTGCGAAGCGAGGGTTCCCGGGTTCGATTCCCGGCCGGGGCAGATATTTATGTGACAGATAAATATATGTACTCGAGTCATGTGTGTGATTGTGATGTGTTGTACATGCCACCCGCAACACAGGTAATAAGCTATTATTTATTGTTATTTATTATTGCTGCGTGATTAAACACATTAAAAAAATAGGCAGTTGTAAGGACTGCCGACAGAAGTGAAAACTCAAAACAATGGAAAAACTGTGTTCTTTTTATAGTCTGAATTATTTAAATTTCATTATTTGTAAATTAAAATAATGATAATCGAAAACACAGTTAAACCAATGGACAGTATACACACGATAAAATGAAGTACTCAACATAACTTCACTTACTGCTATTACCGCATGTCGGTGACGCGAAGTTACAAGAGTTTACCCACCCAAAAAGTCAAACACGCATAAATATAATTGTCTAAGTCTATACTGCTCGTCCCTGGTCTCCTGCAAGCGCAATACTACACGAGCGTGTCGGTGATGCGAACCCATAAGATTTTCCTCTACCAAAAAGTACTAAATAGCCTACTACTAAAAATAGCCTAGGTACTGCAAAATAACCGCGTTGGGCGGCTAAAGAAGTTTTCACTTCAAAAATATATACGGGTCGAATTGAGAACCTCCTCTTTTTTTCAGTTAAAAATGGTACTTATTCAAGCACACAAAAATACGTTGTAACAATTGTTGCTATTGTCGCTTATTTAATTGTTATAGCGTATTGTTGCTAGTGAGACTCAGAAGAGCTACCTATCTTTCCGTTACCTTATCGTTCTTAAGCATTGAGGTCTTAGTATAAAATCATAGTATCATTAACAGATATTACAGATATTATCCTGAGCACGCCGCGTAAAACGTAGGGACAAAATAACCAAGCACGTGGCGTTAGTAAATACCTCGATGTCGAAGTGGGGAAACAACTGAGGGATGTCGAAAATCGCGCCCGAATAAAACACATCGCCTCTTGCTTTCACTTCAAACACAATGAGACGCGAGCCTGTCCGCCCAACTACCGACCTGGCTATTGCCAACTGAATCCGTCAAACAACGGACGCGGCGGATTCGAAATCCGAATTCAAATAAAAAAAATAAACAATCCGGTAAACGTTCGTAGCATTTATTAAAAACAAAACATTTTTTTTAATTTAGAAGTGGTGACGTTGTGTGATACTCGTATCGAACTTGAAAATCGAAGAACGAAAAGTTGATAGAATTTCTTAAATTTTTCGCATTTTACAAATAAATCTATCGAATTTTAAAGATGAAAATGGCTGAGCGTTTTGTAAAATACCTTCTAATTTTAAGTCTGACTGTTATCTGTCATACTGGAGAAGCTGCTGATAATGATAATACACCGACAATACGTAAGTACCTCACTAATAATTTAATTAATAATATTATACACCTATATTAATAATAACTTAGTTAAAATATTAATATTAATTGGACCAAAAAAGCAGTGAGAGATACATAGTTTTTAATTAAGGCCACTAATTTTTAATATCAATTAAACGGAAGCAAATTATGTCAGCTTAAAATAATTATGTGAAAATATTTGTCTTTATTAATTCACAATAGCTAAACTTAACTAAGTACATCTGTTATATTTACATATTCATCTCAATTTTGCAATTATGCATATGTGACATAAAATTCTCCACAATGTCTTGCATAAAAGTGTAATTTAATACTAACATTAAATAAATATTAGATAGATAATTTAATTCAAAATAAGTTATGAAATAAAACTATCTATTCAAATCAGTCTCGAATCTCTATACCATCGAAGCATTTATCGCGATGTCGAAATATTTTAGTTTAGCAATACCTTGTATTAAGAATTCTAACCTTTGTATTATTGCGTTTAGATTATACAACATTTACCTAGGTCGTATGAGACTCACATGATATGCAAAACGCAAAATAATTACTTTGTAAATGATATCAGTATAGATTTCAAAAGATTCGTTTTTCAATAATCGTAACATCAATATTTATTTTACAACATACAACATAGTTATCAATAAAATAAATAACGCTTCACACTCATGCCCCACACTAGGATTCCCTGTGTCGTGGGTGCCATGGACAACACACAGAGACAAGGACATTCACACCCAGACCGAGAACAGAAATCCAAACTCACCATTCAAAAAATGATAAATTAATGTTAAATGTTAAATTAGTACCAAAGATTTTTTTTATTTCTTACTAGCGAATACCCGACGTGTGCTACTTTTTTTATGGAAATACCCGGCATACAAGCTGACGATCCACCTGTTGGTAAGTGGCTATCGTCGCCCATGGAAATCAGCAACACCAAAGGCGTCACTGATGCGTTGTCGGCCAAGAAAGAGAGAAGAAAAAGAAAGAAAGAACTGGCTCTCAAGCCCCCAGCCGGAACACGACGAGTTGTTTGGCGGCTGACTCATGCTCAAGGGTGGTAGCTATCCAGGCGAACCCCATGGAAAAATGATAATAGTATTAATGGTATTCATTAACAATTAAAATCAATATTACCAATATAATCCCTCCAGGGGCCCTACCACCAGCGGGCCGGATTTAGTCGCCTCTTACGACACCCATCCGGCGTAGGATTGGGGTTAGTATTCAAAGCTGCCCCAATACGGCTAAAACTACTACGCTACTACGCTAAAACAATAAATGTGCCTAATTCATTGTTAAAGTAGTCTCAAACCATCGTTGTATTATTGCCTTTTAAATAAAACCAGTTGTGAAACCAGTGGCACATCGGTTGGATGGTTTCAGTCTTTAAAGGACATCCCCACAAACATTTTTTTGTGTTTTTTATCCTGTCAGACTTCGGTTTACTTAATAGATATATCTAATATACAGGAGGTATATTAGAGTACCAAAAATAGTACCCAAAAGTAGTACAACAAACTAAAAGGGAAGGAGGTTCACCTACCAGATACCAAAAAATTACCTTAGTAAAAGTGTCACCGTTTTCAAGATTTTGACCTTTTAAGTTTCCTGAAATTTAGCCCTATGAGTCCACAGATGTATAATCAGGCTAAGAGAAAATGGTGTCACACCTCTGGTTGTCAACTGATTTGCTTAATTTTTTGGTTGATTTGGTTTATTAATAACATCAATAACCAAATGGAATGTCGATATTGCTAATAATATTGCTAATAAGAGTTCTAATCATCTAAGAGATTAATCGTGGTCATAGTATAAATAAGTATCTGTATGACAAGGTAAGTAAATTTTGCCGTGCACTAGCCAAACTAAAAAAGTTCGTGAAAAATAAAAAGCTTGTGACATCAGCGAAAAGGAGTCCTTAGCGAATGTAGACCAGTAGAAAAAAACAAATTCATGCAATAATAATGATTCGAATTTCTACTAGAAGAATACTGCTTGTTTTAATTATTATTAGCTGGTGATTTATTATCATAGCCCTGAAGTAAATCCTGCTTAATTTATTCATGCCCACTTTTATGAGTTGCTAAACCTAGACCTACAAAAAGTTATACAAGTGTCAGCCATCGGTAGCGTGCTTTGAATATTATAATTAGATCACAGTCGTTTGAAAATTTAGAGTTAAGTTCTCGAGTTCACTTTACTATTGAGAAGGGTGCTTCAAATCGCCATTAACTTCAACATGAAATTTATCCTGCTTGCTGAAAAATGCAAAAGATGCCATAATGATTTTTAGATTTTTTGTTTATTTGCGGTAACCTCAGAAATTGTTTAATTCAGACTCATTGTCAGGTATGATATGGTTGTAACTGACGTACCTACCTATTATAGTAAGTTTGGAGTAATTCTGTAACAGAAATTTCAATTTAAAGAATTCTAACTAAACATTTTTTGGAGTGATAGAGATGCTATAATATAGTGATGCAATAATATAGTATTAATGTATGCCCTACTAGTAATTATAACTTTTTTTTATTTAAACATCTCTAGCAACAACAGCAATTACTCATCCGACACCTGTTACCTTTTCAAATTGTTGGAATTCCACAATGGTAAATCCAATTTGCTGGTGTAAATGATTCAGTATTTGACTCGATTCAGGCCAAGGGCGCTTTCAGCTTTACGACTGTTTCGTTGACGAAATGTACAGAATTACAGACCCTGTGGATATAGCAAACATAACGTGTGTTTGCACGGTATACATATATTTGCTATCCATTGCGTATTGTTAAAAGTCTCATGACCATTCTTTGTTGGTCACATCCGCAAGAAAAGCATATATTAAAAGGTACTTGAAAAATAAGGATTTTCAAAGATGTGACCAGTACTTGCTGAGACCATTCGAAAGACATGTGTATGTTGATTGAAAAAGAGAGAATCTCAAAGACACCAATTCATTGTTGAGATCATCCGGAAGACGTTCATAAAAATCAACACATTGGTTTAAAGATAGGGAATCTCCAAGACCTGACCAGTCTAATTAAACCATCCGGAAGACATGCGTATGTATTTAAAAGAGGAAATCTCAATGACAATGGGATGCGTCATCTATTTCTTTCTTTGCTGCTAGCGTCTTTAGACGTACATAAAGTCAGGCAAGCAAAGTTCAGTACTATATTCGAATTTAGAAAATTTATGTTCACGCACTTAAGAACATGAATTATTACAATAACTGTAATAATTCTGTTAATATTATGAATATTATTAATATATTATGAATTATTAGTATCAAAATGATTGAGTAAGATTTCAGATTCCTACGTAAAGTGTGAAAATTGTATCTAAACTTAAAGAACCTGCAAAAGTAATTTGAACCAATACTCAATTGGGAATACATAAATTCGGGACTAATACGTTTCTTATTCCTCGTGTTGTTTTACTACATATTGCAAAAAATAATACAAAATGAAATGATCTAATTAGTTCATGAATGTTTGTGCCTTTAAAAGGTTATTGAGTTTTGACATAATTATGCAAATCAGTCCTGAAATCGGTAATATTACCTAAGTATTAATTCAAGGAAATCAAGTTTGAACATCAGCCTTTTTAAGATCGATCCCTCTTATCCCCCAAATGACAAAATGTCAGTTAGAAATTAATGCAAGAAAGGAGGTGGCCAACATCTGTATGGACGTTTGCCCCACTTATGAAGTATAATGTACACATTTTATTTTTACCTTACATTAAAGCTTACACTATCTACTTTAATAATTTTATCAATAAAAATCTGTAGAACTCGGGATTCTCCTTCTACGAGCACTTTTAGCTCTTGTAGGTTGATATTCTGCAAAACATAAGTAATCGTGGAAAAGTGTTTTAAAGAGAGATTTTTATATTAAATAAATACTATTTATCTTTTGGATAATTCATTTATTTATTTATTTTACTTTAATTATGACTTTATTCATTCAAAAAAGTACCAGCAGTACTAAATAAAATATACGTATTAACTTGTCACCTACCTACCTGGAAATATTCACAAGCAAACGCAATATAAATAAAACTGCACATTGATATTATTAAGTGTTTAATTATATACATTAAGTACACATATGTAAAAATTGAGGAATTAAAACAATAGTATCAAACAAGGTAAATAAGGTGAAGCATTGGCTTATTATCTGGTGTACCCATCTACTTGTTCTCTATCCAAGATCAGCAGTAATTAATATTGAGTCTAAAAATGATGCAGGGGCTTTTATGTGATCTTGGTGACGTGCCCACCCCATGCGAAAATGCCATACCTGTATTGCAGTGATTCATTCTACCAATATGGATTGAAAGTTTCTTGCTAGCGAAGATATTGAATGACGTGCTATGCGCTGAATATCAACCGCGCAATTAATGCACCTCATGGCAAAAAATCAAACACAATTATTATTTTGCAGAAATCAAACTCAAAAATCTTTTAGCATTTGGCAAATGGCAATATAGTAGACATTCGCATTTCTGTCAGTCAATTGTCAACCTCCACTGATAGCAATGGAGGTATATGAAGATTAAGTATACACAATACAACTTATTATTATTGTTAATTTATTATAACTACTCACTGCGGAGTTCAGAAGAAAATTAAAATTCTAGTTATGTTATAATAAATGGAAAACATGTATTTTCAGAGGACTAAACCCTTGTACAAATAAACGTATTTTAACCATTTCCGGGGCACATGTTGGCCACCTCCTTTATTTTACTGCACAATGAACCTTCTTTTTATTTTATCTATTTATGCTGTACTAGAGCATCCTCAAACAGAGTGATTATGATTATACTTGGAATACCATTGTGACAATTAAAAAGTATCAATTTTATTTATTTATTTATTGAACTTTTTGCACCATACAATTTGTATAATAGCAAAGGCGGACTTAATGCTAATATCAATCAATGTTTCAACCCATTTTCACGTAATATTTCCTTCAGGCTTCACCTGATCAAGTGATATAATTGATTGCTTTCGGCCTTAGGTTTGTGAGAGATCGTCGTTTCACAAAGGATTCTATTGTTTTAGTTGTTAAGGTGTCGGTGTATTCCGTTGAGTTGGGGCTCATTTGATTTATATGTTTAAGTACCCTCCCTGTTATTGTGAGAAAATAGGTTCGTTTGCTTCATCACGTAACATTTTCCTGTACATCAGAGCTAAAATAAATAGCAGTGAATCACTGAATACTGCGCCCTTGTTGAGTCTAATGTGATTTATTGTTATATACCATATCGTCCATGAAGAAACGTGTTGAGATTAGTAATGTATTTGATAGATTAATATCTTTTCCAGTAACTACTAACAATTAAGTAGTTGTATACGAGTTAACTAGTATTTGGAAAATTTTGTTCAAGTTCTGTTTAGAACCAGTTAAATGGACCAGGTAACAAACATCATCATAACATAGCTAGATGTATAAAATACATTGGAATATATAGACTAAATAATGAATAGTTTCTACAGAACAACTTTAGATGACAATATTTGCTTGATACTAAGTGTTTTAGTTTTTGAACTTCTTTTTTTCTAATAGTACCAAAAGAGGTCGATAACAACATGATTTCGCACGCTCAGTGTACTAAATTAAGTAAATGTAAACAGATGTTTTCGTGTTTGTTAGATACCATAGTACTCTTGTTAAACTGTTAAACATCCTGTTATAATTTATTTTATCACTTTGTACGAATTCTACAAAGATATAATGATCTTAATCAGAACATTATCCACACGTGATTGCAATGATTAACATTTGATTTCGATCTTTGAAAATGATCTGATAATTGTGATTTATTCCTTTTGTCCGCTCTTTTATAAGCTGTAGCGTAATTTGCAGAACTTTTATATCTGTTATTATCTTCTAACAGTATTTAACATCCTGTTTTATTGAGTTATTGAAAGATATTATCGTTATTGATAAAATAGTTTTATATTTCATGTGCCTAGTTGATTTTATTACCAATAAAGGAACATTTTTTTAATATTTTTTCATAAAACTCGAAGTTTATTAAATGCATCAGAAAAGTAAATAATTATTAGATTAGGGTGCACTTGCTATTAATAAACAGATGTAAGTTTTATGAAGCAAAGTGAGCGTGGATTACGGTAAGCGAATGAAATTGCAATTGTCACAATCTGTATTTCAGCACTGTTGTTATATCTACCGTATCTCCTAACTATCAAGTGGATACCATATTGGCCAGTTACGTCACTTATGACAGTCGAGACCAGTTTTGTAATTGTTTGTCTAATTACCATTCGAATTGCATGTGCATATTGTACAGTCGGCCGCAGAAGTAGCTTAACATTTTAGTACCTTGTCACATTACATTTCTTGAATTTGTCATAAATGTTGCTAGGAAACCGTCTAAACAGTTACTATTACAAAGTACTAAAATGTTAAGCTACTTCTACGGCCGACTGTACATGTACTTAACATGTAAATACAGGAATACATGTTTATTTATTTAGTAATTTATTTATTAAAGGAAAAAGTAGGGCTTCGATTGAATTCCTGCTAAATTGAAGGTCACGGCTCACATGGTGCCTGCAGTTTGTTACAGCGGGCGCGGGCTGCTCTCCTTCCGCGTCTCCGGGGATTCACTCTAGGGGTAAGGCAGACTAGTACACCTCGTGGGGTCGAGGTTGACTAAGTCGGTTCTGTAACCATTTCAACCTACAATACTGCATGTGGAAATTATTAAAATCCAAAAAAAAAACACAAAAGAGCATATTCACATAATAACAAGAATAACGGAATGATTGGATACCTACAACATTGACAGTGCAATAAGTTTTGTGCTACCTTCCATTTTAAACGTTCACACTAAACCCTGATTACATTTCTCAACTGACACCAATATCAAAATCGAGTACCTTAGGTCTATAGCCAACCCTTATTTTTTAACATGAGATCTTAAGAGCTAAGGTTTTAAAATATCTTAAAAGCTGATAAAAATATCTCGTAAAGTGTAGGTACCTAGCAATTAACATTTGACACCTTCATGTTTTGAATTAATTAAATGTCAAATAGTTAAAAAAACATAAATTAAGACCATGTTTCTTTATTACAAACAACATTTTATTTATGGATTTGAAAAACTTCCGATGTTATTTTTATGATGTGACGATGGATCAGCAGTTCGATAAAAACATTCCAGAATTTATTAATTTTTGGAACGAAGTTCCTTATCGCGCGTTGCGAAAGGGGGCTAGGCGGAAAATTTGGTAACGACACTTTTTGCCGTCGTAGTTTTTTTTACATAGAAAGCAAGCCAGAGTACTAGGATAGCAAAAACATGCAAGCGAGTGTGCCAATACAAATCTAAGGTATTAAATTTCTCACGAAAAATACCTTAGATTTGTTTTAGCACACTTGCTGCATGTTTTTGCTATCCTAGTACTGACTGCAAGGAACTTCGTTCCATCCGGGTGTCCCTTGACACCTCTCAAGTTTTATTTTTATTTTTAGATGCGTTTAGAAGTATAGGTATGATGCAAGTGATATTAAAAAAAATAACATTTCAAAAACGCGGGGGATGCTAGATACGTAGAGGTACGAAGTTGGGAGTAGGTATAGGTGATTATAAATCCATTATACACTTAATGACTGCTTACAATGATATTTACAAAAATTTCGGTTGCACATGGTGTCACCACAACATTACTACGTACCTATAACAAATGCGTATACAGGTCATTAATCAATAACAATACACTGTTAATGTCTATTGTGCGAATATAATTTGGTTTGAAGGTTGGGTTAGTGCTAAAACGGTCGTGATATAATTGAACATCATTGTTAACGAAACGCATAACCACGCATAACTGTAGTAGCTAACACGTAGCTATTAAAGTTCGGGGTTGGTTATCAGAGCGGAAAATGTTAAACGTTTAATGCAGTAAAAAGATACGCATAATTTATACTAATATTATACAGCTGAAGAGTTTGTTTGGTTGAACGCGCTAATCTCAGGAACTATTGATTCGAATTGAAAAATTCTTTTTGTGTTTGATAGTCCACTTATCGAGGAAGGTTATAGGCTATATAATATTATATATTTTAGTAGTTAGTTTTTCCACAAATTAACGCGGGTGAAACCGCAGGGAACAGCTAGTAATATTATATGAATATTGGTTCAAATTATCATATTATTATATGAATATTGGTTCAAAATTCAGTATATAAAACTTGTAATATGCTAGCAGCTAGAGTGTTGAAAAAGTGAGATTCTACCTAATATAATTTTAGTCTTATTTTTTTTTCGAACGCATATATGCGCATGTTCAGGTCTATCTTTTTTAATATGAACTAATTATCCTCATGAAACCTAAACAGCTAATAGCCCTGGGGCTGAGCTGAATAATATATCACTTCTCAGAATACATTGGGTAAAAGTCGTCCGTCCAATCCAACCTTGCACGGCCTTTAGCGACCACACATGAAAGGCAGCCGTACGTGAGTGGATTTCAATGAAGGTATTGATAAGGATCGGGATATTGCTATATCATCATCATCATAACCCATAACTGTCGTACAATTGGACTCCTCACACACTGTCAGAAATTTTATAGCTTCGCCACAATCATCCACGCTAGCGGTTTTCAAAGTTCATACATTTTAGTGAAAATTATGAAAAACCTTTAGCGAAGTAATTAATAATCAAATTCTAATATGCATATCAATTGAGATATCAGAGGTGCGGGCAGGATTCCGTTTAGTTCGAGAGTTTGGGAGGCTGACTGAGGTCATTAGTAGTTTTAACTATTACTAGATATTCGACATTGCCACAGAAATACTATAAATAAAAAGAAAATTAACGGTTCATTTTATTCTTTGTCTTTCTCACCAGACAACCAACTTAGACAAACAACCAGCGGAGTTGACATTCGCGGCTTTTTGCCTTGTCTATTAACGCGGGTAATGCAGACATTTTTAAAAATACTAATAATAATGTATCTATACCCATTGATAATAATTTGCATTGATCATTGTTCAGTTGTTCTGCTTGTTCTCTTTATTTGGATAGAAGTAGTAGGCACATCTTTAAAACAATGCTTGTGTCTCGTGACACAGATTAAAATCTATTAATGGCCACAAAATTTAAAATAATTATACGTATTTATTTATGTATTTCCTTGACTTTTACCATATTTTTTTTCTTAATGTCTAAAATATCTTTGAAAACTTGAGCAACACCAGATGCTCTTAGTTATTTTTTAATTTATTCGTGTCTGCCTTTTTCTCTTTACTTAATATCCTTTCTGGATTTTCTATTTCTTATCTGTTTGTTGTATTTTATATTTATCTGTAAGATTCATGTTCCATAACCTTGTAGATATCTATACATTCTTTCACATATCTATCTGTATATTATCTGTTTGTATCAATATAACTATAACTGTGTGAATTTTATTGCTTAACAATATAACAACACTGGCATTGACCCGCTATGGACGGCAAAACCCAGATAGTCTACCAGTTTGGTGCCCATCCGAATTAATTAATGGTGACCTGCTATTGTACCACCTAGGTGACGAAGGCCCATCGGTAACAACAACATACCATTGTTATATCCAATGAAAACCATTTCATATTTTTGATTTAATGTTTTACTTTATCAGTGTGATATTATAAAAACTATTAAAATATATTACATATAGGTCCATCTATTATAGTGGCGTTTGTTTATTTTTGAATCGAAGTTTATTTTTTTATTCACGTTCTAAAAAGATTTGAATAGGTACCTACCTATGTTTTGTATCATATTAATGGCATATTAAAATTGAATTAGTTTATTTTAGGAATTACAGAGCTTTTAAATATTATTCATTTGTTCTAACGTACACAAGAATTGTTAAAGTGCTAATTTTGTCACACTGTTATTTCTTTATTTCTTTCTTTTTTCTTTCCTTCTTGGCCAGCAACGCATGAGATGATGATGATGCCTTGGGATATCGGATCTTCCGTTCGTCTGTCAGTAAATTACACAAAAAAGTCAATCCATAAAATTGCCTCGCAAGCCTGACTCTGTTATGAATTTTAATTATAAATTGTATTAAAACCTTCTACAGTTTAACAGCGTTTCCAAAACTTTCATCCACGCATACAGTCTGGTGCGGTGGTCGACGGAGCTGCAATCGCAGCCTTGACATCCCAGCGGGTTGCGTCAATGCTTGCGAAACTATTTCTCACTGTAACCTCACGGCTCACGCCACGCCGTGTACCACAAAACGCCCATATTTTTTCTTTTTAACGCCATAAGTTAGCCATTAGTCTTGAAACGTCAGAAAGATTGAGTATTTTCGAATATAATCATCCCACGATAACTCTGCTTAGGGATAATAACTGGTAGAAACAAAAATCGTTCTATGGTATCACTTTTTGAATGATTGTCACCGCTCATTTACACGCGCGTGTCGCGGACCGTCTCGTGGCGCGTCCGTAAGCCACGCCCCCTACGCGCGTGTGAACACCGCACGAGCGCTCGTACGAGCCCCTTTGGCGCGCGCCTACAAAACCGCTCCCGACGCGAGCCCGCGAGCCACGAGACGCGCCGCGGTCTGGTCCGCGCGCGCCCTGTTCACACGCGCGCGTATGCGCGCGTCTCGCGGATTGTCTCGTGGCTCGCGCGCGCGTGTAAATGGGGTATAAAAGTTAACGCACATTGACGTTTCAGTTTCTCGTCGATATATTGTTGTAGATTTTGGGTGAATTATATTTTCACAATGGGTAAAACTATTAAAAGTGGTGTTCGAGAACTTATATTCAAGATGATAACGAATTTCCAAAATATAAAAGAAGAGTTGGAGGTTGTTCTTGAGCAAAAAGAGCAATGTTTGCATGAAATTATCATTTATAGTATTCTTACTATCGTCTATGTTTTATTTATGTTGTATGTTGTTTAAATATGATGTATGACCTAAATAATAAATGTTTCTTTCTTTTAAAATGTAAATTATGGATTTAGGAAGTAATGGACTGATTTTAATAATTCTTCGATAGAAAGATACCCATTCTATCAAAGAAAATTTATTTTTATAACTAAAAATATAACCAAAACGTTCCGATCGTTATGTGAGTTATGAACATAGGTGTATGTTATTATTTAATAATTTACTAATTTACGATACATAATATTTTTATTTATTAATTTACAATACATAATATTTCTCTATACGAAATACATAATATTGATAAATAAATAAAGCATTGATAAAGTTATATTTTATCAAGTCAATAATAATCAATAAATAATAATATTTAGCATCAAAACCTCTTATTTGACTATAAATCAGTGTTGCCATAATAAAAGTTTCTCTAACTACCGCAGTCACTTCATTGCAGAGTTATTGTAGGAGTACTCTATCATAAATGTCATGAATGCGAAAGGTTGTGAAGATGAAATCTTGAATGAACTATATGTGAATGAACGTAGAATGCGTAACGTTTTTGAAACGAAATTAAATTGGGGCACAAAAAAGGAACCTATTTTTAAGGATTAAGAAAATTATTTTTCAAAATTGACAGAAAAGTTTTTCATTAGTCCATTTTTTTAGACGTAATATAGAAATAAGAAGGCATAAATTGAAAAGAATTTAAAGATAAATTGTCATTCAATGCTAATAGTGATTACTGTTAACTATTCATTATTTTTTTGATAATTAATTAATATTTCAATAAAAAGTAGTCTAAAATAAATATAATAAATTAAAAAAATTAAAAACCCGACTGCGTAAAAAAACTAAAATTAAAAAACAAGCCCAGTTGTTCAGTATTACTTTTAACAACATTCTGACTGGGCTTGTCTTTTTAGCTTTTTTACGCAGTCGGGTTTTTTAGTTTTTTTTTTTAATGTTTTTATTTAGTAAGGATTCATTGACTTCTTTATAAGGATTATAAGATGGTAAAATTCGCAATGTTGTCATTTCATTAAGGGAGTTAGTAAATTAACGAGAATGGTTGTTTAACCAACTTTAAATCGTTATATATCTTAAACTGTCACTTAAAATTAACAATGATGAAAGAAATCTAAAAATAATTTTTAAATACCTATTCAACGATACCCAACTTGACGTCGTTCGTCGATTTTTTTTCATTTAGACAATATGGCGTCTGGTTATCCCTGTGTTGAATTTTAATTATTGCCATGTCTTTTGTGACACTCGCAAGGTAAAGACAAATCGATTGACGTAAGAATTATCAAAATCGGTCAACCCGTTTGGTCTCTACAACCCCACATAGGAACACACTGATAAACATATTACACTCCTTTGCGTCGCGCAAAGTCGGTTAAAAAGGGCTACCTATATGTGTTTCGGCCACAGTTCGGAGAGACAACCATAATGACCGCTTCTTTTTTGGCCTGCAATGCAAAATGCCACGTCTTGTTGATGTCATTGGACCGGCTATTTATACAAAAAAGGCTATTTTAACTACGAACAACATAGTTTGAACTAAATTATGCACCACGCGCTACGGATCGCAGTATTTTCTAATTCTAATATCTATTTCACAAAAGCCGGAAATTGTTTCTGCATGATGTTCCATAATTCCATTAACTATTACGCGAAAAGAGTACATATTGCTCCACTGATTTTATCATAATATTAATAAGAACACATGTGAATTAAGTTAGACGTTGAAGAAACGTTCCTTCGATGTTTTGTAATCCTTATAAAATGAAAGGGTTCGGTCGTTTAACTGATCGTAAATAATAACCCATAATATACTTAATACTTACTTTACCAAAAAAATATTGACTTCGAGGTAGTAGTTACCGAGACACATATTATATCAAAATTTGCATAATTATGTTTCCTCGATTTCTCAAGGATCCCATCATCACAACTAAATTTGAATATATGTATATGGGACCAATCTGAAAGCATTTATAGTATACCCTTTTAAACAAAAAAGAATTTTTCAAATCAATTGATAAATGACAGAAGACCAATAGCAACTGTAAATTGAACAAAAGCATTTACATTTTTTTACATTAACAGCTTTGATTTTATATCTATCGGCACTGCAAGCAATAATAAATACTTTTTTATACATAGATAAACACACGCAATGAGTACAAGATGCGCAAACATATAACACGGCGGCCAGGGGTCAAGCTAAATTGGATGAACGAAAAATAAAATTGGCATAAACACAGTTACGTTTTTTAATATATAATTTACAGATTCTATATAGATTATTTTCATCGTAGTTGTCACAGTTACAGTTGCATGAAACCTTGAAAAACATAATTTATTCATTAGGTATTCTTTCACCAAGTACTATGGCTTAATCTAAATAACTCTATTTAATTAGTCATTCATATTTTTGTTCCTTCAATTTCCTGTTTTGTTTTAGTCTTCCTGTCTGTCAGTCTTGTGATGACAGGTCAGATTATAATCGTTCACATTTTAATAGGACATAATATTTGGAAATAAGAATAATATAACTTATTCCAAAAATAAACTATGTAAAAAAGTACACCATAGGCACAATTATTGAGACCCTAAGCATTTACTCTAGATTTTTGACATTTTATTATTGCCTGCTTTAAAACTGATATTTTTCGTTTAAAATAGGCATAACTATATTTTAAAGAAAAGATTTGGAGCACTATAACAAGTTACTTGATGGGAATCCCCCGCTTCTTCTTTGGCAACGACGACAACGCATCGGTAATGCCTTTGGTGATACTGATGTCAATCGGCGATGGTGACTATGACCATTTACCATTTTTAGTAGGATTTGGTTTTTCAGACTATGATGACATCATAGTTGCTCAAATGTTGCCAACCCTAAGAAAAATTCGTTTTTTGGACATTTTTCAAAATGGCCGCCACTGCGTCTGCAATCTTGTCGAAAAAATAAATATCCCCAAAATATCAAAATTGAGGATACACTCAAGGGAAAACAAAAGAAATATTGAAAATAAGTTGAAAAACCACCCCGATGCGACCCCGCAAAGTGACCTCTAAAATCGAAAAAAATCAAACTGAAATATCTCGGCGGCCATCTTGTTTTTTCAATTTTTGCCAAAGTTTTCGTTATTCTCCCCCAAAACTTTACGAAACCCCCGAAAAATATCCCGCAAAAAGTCATAAACAAAAAAGTTGACAATCTCAACTCGGCCGCCATCTTGAAAATGTGAAATGTCAGATTTTTCCCATACTCATTGGAGGGGATAGAGAAAACTCGCCATAGACAACAACATCCCATTTTGTCTCTTTCTGGGAGAACAATTATGTCAGTCAGTCAGTGGTATACATTGTATGGTCTATCGTAAAAAACGTGTGCACAACTTTTTATTTCGATTTTCAAAATTTTGACGTCATATGTCGTATGGGGCATTTCACGTCAAGCGGACAGGGAAAAAAAAGTGAGGTTCTGAAATTTGTTCATATTAGGTCCAGTTATACTTCTAGTAGATATAAATACGAACACAATTTTTCTTATTCATGTGATGTGTATTTGTCTAGTTATGGGCTCCTAAAGAATCGTCTAAATCCAAATTAGGATTTTTTTGAAGAATTTTTTCGTGTTGAAAATAATTACAATAAATTTTCAAACTACGCGATTTGTATAGAAAATTTCCTGATCTTTTTAAAAAAGGAATCAAATTTGAAAAAAAATTTTTTTTACTCTCCTAAACTGGAAGTAAACATTTCAAAATAAAATTTTGGAAACTTCGACCATTTTTTTATTTTATTTTTTTATTTCAAAATATAGCTTAAAGTATCTAAATAATACACCAGAAGTTTTGAAATGGGACCTGCATTAGTTAAGGAGATAGGTAAATAAATGTATGCACATGTAGTAGTCAGTACAATGTTACGCGCTGTCCTGCGTGGGCGAATCAACGCGAACGCGAAGCGAAGCGGTGCGAAGCGAAAATAACAAACAGTCGAGATGTATTGAAGTGTCCTACGTGACCAAAAGCACGTAGAGGGCGTTGCGGTGCGGCGCGGTTTGAAGCGAACGCGATCAGTTGGTTTGATTTTTCGCGCGAACTTCAGCGGCGCGGCGTATGTCAATGGCGGTGAAGTAACAATTCGCACGCACGTAGGACAGACTCGCCGCTTCGCTCCGCATCGCACGGAATTCGCATTGGACCGCTTCGCGATCGCGTTCGCGTTGATTCTCCCACGCAGGACACGGTGTTAGGCATTTGTTTATGTCGGTTAACATGCGAATTATGGAATTGAAACGCGACAGTATTAACATTTATTATCCTGTTCATTTTGTTGTAGCTCTAAAAATAATTAGGGGTATTTATTTAAAAATAAAATAATATCAAGACATTGATAAAAAACATTTGATTAGCTACAAAATATCAATAGGAAGAAGTAAAAGATAATTTTATCTTTAGCTTATCAAAAAGTTTACTCTTTATTTCTTAACGGATTGTATTGATTGATTGTAAAAAGAGCCAATTTGCATAGATTCTCAAAGTAAAATTATAAAAATTATAAAATAAAATTGTTTTGAATTTGTTATTACGTTATTTCATTATAATTGTCATTTAATTTCTCAGCAGTTTTAAGTAGTAGTCGTTGTAGTTTCTAGTAGTTCCGGAGATTACCCCTACCCAACTAAACTAACAAACAAACATTATTTTTTTATAAAATTAACACTAAAATACTAACTCTATTCGCGCCAACCGGCCGACATAAATGCTTAACATTGTACTGACTGCTACATGTGCATACATTTATTTACCTATCTCCTTAACTAATGCAGGTCCCATTTCAAAACTTCTGGTGTATTATTTAGATACTGTAAGCTATATTTTGAAATAAAAAAATTAAATAAAAAAATGGTCGAAGTTTCCAAAATTTTATTTTGAAATGTTTACTTCCGGTTTAGGAGAGTAAAAAAATTTATTTTTTCAAATTTGATTCCTTTTTTAAAAAGATCAGGAAATTTTCTATACAAATCGCGTAGTTTGAAAATTTATTGTAATTATTTTCAATACGAAAAAATATTTCAGAAAAATCCTAATTTCGATTTAGACGATTCTTTAGGAGCCCATAACTAGACAAATACACATCACATGAATAAAAAAAATTGTGTTCGTATTTATATCTACTAGAAGTATAACTGGACCTAATATGAACAAATTTCAGAACCTCACTTTTTTTTCCCTGTCCGCTTGACGTGAAATGCCCCGTATGTCATAATTCCGGATTCTCTCTTTAGATTTTCTCTCCGCACTAGCGAGTGAAGTGGAAACTAAACTTTCGTAAAATTTATTACTTGCCGTGAGTGCGCATATTTTCGATCTAGGTTTGCAGGTCGCGTCAACTTCATAAATTACATAAACTGTTATTTAATCTGTGACCTTGTGCAAGAGTTTGTTGAACAAAATGGCGTCTGGTTCAAGTTCAAGTTTTTTTTATTGCGGATTTCGTAAACAGGCGCGGCTCACATTTAAATGTTTGAATTACAAATAATTTTGTTTACACATTACGTGTGGTCGTAATTAAGGTTCTTTGTTTATTCAATTATAAGTATTTAGTCTTTAGATATTTTTTATAAATATACACGAGCTTCTAATTATATAATTTTATTGATGGCGTAAATATTATTATTCTGAGAATTTATTATTCTGCAATTGAAAGTCAACTTTTTAACTATTCAGTAGTAAGATTTTCGACATTTTAAATTTTAAAGAAACATTTTATAAATTAAAAGTATTAACATATATTAAGAACTTGTTCATTCTAAATTTTATTATACACTTTATTATTTACTTACTCCCCCTTTAGGACACTGATGTGGCCATGGACTAAATTTAATGTGACCATTATACTGCAGACCATGAAAAATGTAACAAACTTTTTTTTTCATTTTTATTTCTTTTTATACTGTTACTCCACGGTACGGCACTATTTTGTATCGGCTGATGTGTGTCAGGCCTTTTTATCACGCAAGTAGCTTCTATTTCTTCTACTACTAAGCTTCAACGTTCTGCTTATAATTATAATTTTATTCATAGGATACCAGGTACCTAGTTATGATTAATCAAATAAATTATTAAAATATTTTCACATTGTTAACGCAATGTTACCTTGATACGAACTGCTATGCTATCTTACATCACCTTTACATAACATTGGGCGTCGACACTGCACTCAATAGCTGGTATTTGCATACTCGTCTTTATGTGCCTTGGGAAATGTGTGATCAAGGAAATTCGTACTGCATGGCGAATTTCAATTAGAAGCCTACTCGTGTAACTAGCAATATCAGACCATATTAATATCGAGTCGTATCTTGAGTAAGACAAAGTAAAAAAAATAACACGCTACATACTCATAGCCTCAGTGTCCCACACTAGAATTCCCTGTGTCGTGGGTACCATAGGGCATAGACAATACACAAAGACAAACATTCAGACCGAGAACAAAATTATTCAAACCAATTCAAACTGCCTTGCTGGGAATCGAACCCAGCACCCTTCGAACGGCGGTCCGGCGTGGTAAGCATTGCGCCACGCGGTTCGTCATAGTAGAAATGTTAAATGTCGAAATCAGAGATTTGAAATGTCAATATCGATTTCATACTTGAGATCAATAACCCAACCGTAATTGTATTCGATCATGCTTCCATTTACTCGTCTACTACGGAACTACACCGAGCGTGACTGAGAAGTACTGAACAGTAACACGAATACCACGATTATTCAGTACAGATCGTCGAGAATATCTTTCCAATAGATAGGTACGTTATACCCTTACAAATCAACCAAAAAATCTGTTCCGAAAAGAGCTACAACACACAGACCTTTATCTTTTGTTTCACTACACCAATCATATTGGTATAATACACGAAGGCATTTTTAGGCTGTATGTCAAGCCCTTCTGACAACAACAATTAAAAAGCGGCCAAGTGCGAGTCGGACTCGCTCATGAAGGGTTCCGTAGCAGCAAGTAACATAATATAAAAGTTCTTGTAGTTCGTTGTAACTTTGATCAATGTTTTTTGCAGTTTACGATTTATGACGTATTAAAAAAAACTACTTACTAAATATCATTCAAACCAATTTTCGTTGGAAGTTTTCATGGTAATGTACATCATATATTTTTTTTAGTTTTATCATTCTCTTATTTTAGAAGTTACAGGGGGGGGACACACATTTTACCACTTTGGAAGTGTCTCTCGCGCAAACTATTCAGTTTAGAAAAAATGATATTAGAAACCTCAATATCATTTTTGAAGAACTATCCATAGATACCCCACACGAATGGGTTTGATCAAAAAAACATTTTTGAGTTTCAGTTCTAAGTATGGGGAACCCCCAAAATTTAGTGTTTTTTTTTATTTTGTGTGAAAATCTTAATGCGGTTCACAGAATACATCTACTTACCAAGTTTCAACAGTATAGCTCTTATAGTTTCGGAAAAAAGTGGCTGTGACATACGGACGGACAGACAGACAGACAGACAGACAGGCAGACAGACAGACAGACAGACAGACAGACAGACAGACAGACAGACAGACAGACAGATAGACAGACAGACAGACAGACAGACAGACAGACAGACAGACAGACAGACATGACGAATCTATAAGGGTTCCGTTTTTTGCCATTCGGCTACGGAACCCTAAAAACGTGCGTATCGTCTTGTATTGACAAAGCGACTACGAGCAGAACGGTCAATTGTCTGTTCTTACGCTCTTCATCATCGGCGCGCTACTACTACATATCTACCTCTTTTTTACATTATAATATCATTCTTTCCAATCGGTGTAAATCAACTCCACTACCCATGACTATTTTAATTCCAATGCTGTAGTAGGAACTAAATTATTAGTAACCTTAGATCAATTATAAATACAAAGATAACTAACCCATGTGGAATACCTCATAATACCTATTTTTGATTGCTGTAAATAGAGGTTCTCAGAAATTTTTTCTCATACACCACTTACAAAATTTAGCTGGTTCCGGTGGACATTTGCAGTACATTTCATATTCCCAAAACTCGATAAAAATGTGAAGATTACATCTATGGAAATTGGCGTTGCGGCTGAGTTTAGATTAATTAGAGAGCAATAGTTTTCGGAAAAAAAGTGAGAATTGATTGGTTAATTAAATAATTAATTTTTTGTCACGCCAACTTAGACCCCCGTCGGGTCTCCTGTGGATCCTTGGGGGTCCACCTGGACCACTTTGGGAACTAAGGCTCTAAAAGTATAAACGTTCAAAAAGTGAAGAATTAAATAAAACAACGTGAATAAAAGACGATTATTTCTGATTCCAGCGGAGTACCTGCTCCCTTGTCGTCGGAGTGACCCTGAGCTGGACAGCTGCATCAAGCGCTCCTTCAACCATCTCCGGCCGTACCTAGCACGAGGTCTGCCGGACCTCGGCGTGCCGCCAGTGGAGCCGCTATTCATCGACCGCCTCGTCATGGAGAACCAAGCTGGGCCCGTGCGCGTCACTGCTGCCTTCAGCAATATCACCGTTATAGGGCCTAGTAACTATACCATTACGAAGATTCGGTGAGTATTTCATTAACTTTTTTTACTTATAAATAAGTTAATGCTTGACCATAATCCCACCTGATATTAAGTGGGGATGTAACCCATGATAGTGAGCACACTAAAGGTCAATGCATAGTGCATACGTAACTTGGACGAGACGTGGACGGGGCATAAATACACGTGTGTGCCCCGTTCCCGTCCCGTCCGTGTCTCCGTGGCGTATGCGTTATCGTTTACATTTTCTATGAAACGATTTTTCCAAAACTTCACGTCCCTTCCCGTCCCTTCCCGTCCCCGTCCCGTCCACGTTACGTATGCATCGACCTTACCTTAATAAAAGTGTATTCACTTGTGTCTAATTGTCATTAGCCATTAGGGTAATTTATTTTTTAACTTTCACGTAATAATAATATGGATACGGTACAAATTTCTTTCATCTTTCTTTTATTTTGACCGGCATCGGTGGTTACTTTAGTGTTTCAATGATTATCTTCATCAAGTGTGTTTATTATCGTAAAGCATTAACTTCAAATAAAAAGTAAAGTTGACATTTATCCATTCGATGGGTTTCTTCCAACTTGAGTTTCTTATAAAAACTGTCGTTAAGAGCAATAAATGTCGACAGATTCGACACTTATAGCTAAACGGCCTAATGATCTGGAATAAATGATGCAGAAACCATACTGTAACAACTATTGGCAATAGTTTAATGGGTTTTCTCATGTCCACTGAGTTTGAAATATAAATGTTGAAAAGGTTTCGTAATGTCGTTGGCTGAAGTGTTTGTCATAAAAGTATTTCTTCAAGTCAGTGATGTAGCATTTTTCCGAAACGGTGCAGGCGCTCTTTTCATAATTGAGAAGTCCAAGAACATCCATAAAAAAATATTCCAACAGGCTGCTTCAGTGCAGATTATGTGAACCCCTCCCGGTTAATGCCCAATAAAAATCAACACGGACCTGAAAAAAAGACGGACGTAACCTCGTCTAATCGAGAGTGAAGCATAGCAATGGCCGCCCGCTTACCATGTGTGCGTAATTTTTGATTCGCGATTGAAGCTGTGAAGGGTTAATGTGTGGGTGTGTACCTACTTGTACGAATAGAGAGTTGGTATTACTATGGGTGCTTCACTGAATTTGTTGTTGAAATTACGTCCGTCTTTTTTTAGGTCCGTGTGCATCAATTATAAAATTGCGAAGCGTGAAGCAACTGGCAATCGTCTGCAGTCAACAGAGTTGCCTACTGTAGTGAATTATCATTTATGTTAGTGTCTAAACGTGTAGGAGTAACCGTACAGCGTAAAATAAAAATAAAGTAGTGGGGGACTTTGAGTTTTATTATAATCTTTCTCTCTATAGGTCGGTTTCCTCATTGCTGAGGATCTTGACCACCACTAAGCACTTTCCTTGTTATCTCTCTCCAATTGTTGCGGTTTTCGGGGCCTTTTAAAGCATTGTGAAAATATTTATTATAATGTAGATAACTAATTCCTGTACCCCGCTATGTGAAAAGAAAGTACTGAGGTAGAGAAAATAAACTTATTAGGTAATCGAAACTCTCATTTCACTGACAATTTTAGGAGGGTTAGATAGTACGAACTAGACAGGTAAAACAAACGATATAATATCTAACATCCTTTAATCATAAAAATAAGCAAAGTTATAGAAGGCTTATAAATTGTTTTGTTTCTTTCACTCTCATGAAAAAAGATAAAAATAAAACATATTATGCGTTTCTGAATAAGGCTGTTAGAGTAATAATGCCCAATTTATCATTCCAGGTCTGATCTGAATAAGCTGCGGATCGATATGGGGCTGATGTTGCCTCGTATCGAGGTGACTGGCCGGTACGAGGTATCTGGCCAGGTGTTGTTGTTCCCTGTGCGCTCGCAAGGAGATTTCTGGGCTGCATTTAGTAAGTAGAAGTGATTTAAAATTCAAATTATTCGTATTATAAAAATGCGGAAAAGCAAAGAAACACTGAATAATCATATAATAAACGTGCTTAGATTTTATTGGAGATAATTTTATAATAGCTATTTATCGTCAGGTTAATAAAGTGTTCTGAATTTAAATACAGAAATAATTTGTCGAACAGTAAGAATCATACTATGGCACATTTTATTACTATGGTGATTAACTTTATTAAAAAAACAATCTTGTTTGTTAAGGTTCCGAAGAAAAATCGGAACCCTTATAGTTTCGTCATGTCCGTCCTTCCGTCTGTCCGAAGCAAAGCGCCGAGACTCTTAGTGCTAGAAAGCTGTAATTTAGCATGGATATACATATTTATTAAAACTCCAGAATCTTTGAATAAAATATTGTAAAACATTTTCTTCAGAGTACCCCTCCTACAGGTAACGTGAGGATGAATTTTTTATTCGTTGCGTTGTAGTTAGACAAGTGAAAAAATCTCAAAAATAGTTTATATGATGAATTTACAAGGAAAACTATCACGACTATGTTAGCATAAGTAGTTAATGAGTAAGTCGATAAACTTACTACTTCGGGACCCTACATTGCATGTGGCCTGACACGCGCTTGTCCGGTTTTTTTAAAGGATTTAGAATTTTCCTGCATAAATGAGGAGGTAAAACGGTTAAATAAACATTTTTACGACTTGGTATTCTTATAACATACAAGTGTAATACATGTTTAATAATTCAGTGAAATCTATAATAAAGCTTGTTGTTCAGCTGAGACGAGTAACTTCTCTCCGAACAAAGACAAAGACACAGACATGTATACATGTCTGTGGACAAAGACGCTCAGTTAAAACTTTAAAAATTAAATGTACAAATATTTACATTATTATTTCAAATGCTCTGTACTTATTTTAACATTTACGATAATCTATGTCATAATATTTGCTGTTACGCAATATTTGAACAACGTCATCGTTCGCGAATTCCCATTTAAGACCTGTCCTGTCCGACATAAGATTTAGCACACTGTAGACACCCATATTTATAAATCTTAATTAGATTTACATACATACATACCATACTGATGACTGCTATGGAAATAAATAATCATTTATATGCATGGCGGTGCAAAGCGGAAGCTTTTAATGTTAACAATAGAACAAATAAATACAATTGAAGTTCTCAAGGAATACTGATTTAAGAAAGGGATGACACAAAGATTATCTTGAAGATAATATGTTAACGGACTTTGAGATTGTAAATATCGAAGGTTTGAATTTGAAAGAATTGTCGAATATTAACGTAGGTAAAACTTGTCAACAATAAATTAAATTTTAAGGAATAAAAAAAATAGGAACGGAAAAAAATTAATGAACATTATCTTTAATAAAGATTGGATATGTTATTCTAGAGTTAGTAGAGAAGCTCTATGTAGAAACACAATTAAAGTAAAAAAATGTTTCTTTGATATGACACTTTGCCACAAAAGCAGAAAATTATATGCATAAGAACAGAAGACCTAAAAGTACATGCATAAGTATGATAATGTACCTACCCTCGCATCCCCTTGTTAAAAATAATTTTGGATTTGTTCTATTGCAAAATTAAATAATTCTGTTTTCGATATTTATTCGATTTTTTATGTTTTTATCTTGAATGACACAATGTATTTTAATATTTTACAGCGGATGTTGTCGCAATCGCAAAGATCTTCGGCAAGGAGCTGATGAAGGACTCGGTGAAGTACATGACTGCCGAACGGATGCTCGTTGACTTCAAGCTCAGGAACTCCAGATTTAAAGTCAGAGACACCGTCAATCATGGCAGCGTTATTGGTACGTTTTAAAGTATTGGCTAAAATGTTTACCATAAGTACAATTTTCAACTTTTCTTTGAAAAAAAAAATGTTATAAGACTAAAGTTGTAAGAATAAAAGACATTATTCTTACAATATCATACTTATTATTGTATAATTTTTACTTTTCCAAAGAAAAGATTAGGAGTTACGTAGTAATTGATATTTGTTATAAATCTCTCTTGCTGTAAACTTGTTCATGTCTTTTAATTTATTGTTTTTTACTAATCCTAAATTTAAGTTTCCAAAGAAAAAAAATCATAAATTATTTTGAGACCAAAGTTTTCTCAGCGCACACTCAAAGCACAGAAAAATCCGTATATTTCAGGCGAAGCAATGAACCAGTTCCTAAACAACAACGCAGCGGAGATCATCGACGAGATGAGACCAGCAGCCTCCGCGTCCATCGCTAAACACTTCCGCACCTTCCTTAACTCTGCTTTCGAGAAGATCCCCATCGATGTGTGGCTAACGCCTTAAGTGCCGCGGATTTGACAGTAAAGACTGGTTGACTATTTGAAAATAAACTTAAAGTACAACACTTACTACATGACCTAAATATGAATTTAAAATTTGATTTCAGGTTTTTTTTAATCACACTTCATCTAACATTACAGGTGTCCCCAATTCTATAAAGTAATTAAAAAAAATATACAAATTATAACACATAAAAGAAAACCACCATTCAATGTCAACATTAAATTACAGATGTCAGAGTAATTTGACATATTTATGTAATTAAATGATGTCAATGCGGTTATTCAATGTGGTTCTTTGTATTATGATACTTTACAAATAATGTCCCCAGTATAGCTCCTTGAAGAACACCTGGTGCAAACATTTTTTCTATTGTGTATTTGTTTTTTTAACAAAATAAATGTCACATTTTGCATTATTCTTATAAGTCCTTAAGTTGAA